>OY728151.1:908786353-913586353 GCA_963277665.1 Viscum album
AACTAGTCGAATAACCACAAGAAATATCAATATCTAATCTCATAATAATGGAATGCATAATTCCAGACATCATAACCACATTGTCATGGCCTTATGGCAAGACTACAAATAAGATTTTTTCTAGGCCTTGTGCCAAGAAACTAGTTTGTCTCGTGAGATCTACCAATGCATCGAGGATCTATAGCGGGCTCCACCCATCACTTAAAAAGTCCAGTGAATTCCTAATATGAAAATTTTAAATAATAACATAAATATTCGTATTAAAACTACAATACAAAATTTAAATACTTTATCCAAAGACCATGAATAGTATATAAATAGCACATCCACAGTCAAACATAACTCATTCAATAAAATATGAAATATTTTATTGTAATAGATTAACCTCAGTCGAGAATAATGAAGGATATTGACATAGATGAAAATAATCATAAAAAATATTTGACAGAAATATCACCCTTTTTCTTGAAAACATTTAAACGTCACACTATTTGTCAAGAAGATGTTTAAAAATAGATTATTGAATCTAAGTGTCCCATATCACTTTGAAACTTTTAAAATGAATTAAAATTTTAAAACATTAATGTCTATATAAATAAATCCTTAAAACCATTTTCAAAACATGGACATTAATGAGAAATATTTAGAAGAATAAATTTTTAATACATTTAAAATGATATTTTAGTTAGAGTTACTAACAAAATGAGAGACGCTTGAATAAAAAAAATTTAGGTAATCAAAACTCTATAATATCTTTAGAATAAAGGATTTCATTGTATACTATGTCAAAGGACAGTATATACACCATATAAAAGTGAATTGGTGCATAACAACAAAGAAGTCTCAAAGTAATGTAAATGGAGATTAAGACCCTTATAAAGATAGTATCATTAGGTTAAGGATAAAAAAATGACATAATTTTGTGTGAAAATATAAATACACTCAATATGTTTAGATATTCATTGTAAATAAATCATAGAAAATTCAGACATATTCTTTAAAAAACAACACCAATGACTTGGATGTTTAACTCAATGAATGGAAATTGAGTTACGACCAAGTTTATATAAATGACATGAGAAATTATAAATGGAGTTATTATGTGTAACAAAAGTATATAAAAAAATGATGTGTAAATTAATACATAAATAATAAATATTGATTCAACACATAATCTAGGAGTAAAATAATTAATTAAGTATGCGTAAATCCCATTGAGTGGAAATTGAAATTTGAAATTTCCTTACAGATTTGGTAACTTATGAAACATACAACCCAAGAAAGAATGATCATATAATTAAGATGTAAATACCCATAAATTAAATTATACTACACCAAGAATACAACCTTGGATAGTACATACACCAGACAAAAGGAAATTGTGGCCAATAGATCATGAATCTCACAGGAATAAAAAGTGAGATGAAAACCCCTTACTTCGTTGTAATCAATCGAGTCGTATGAACAAAAGTTAATAACCCCCAAATGAATCACAGAATAACATGAATATAAATATAATCATGATAATATATATCAAATGGTAGTACATAATACAACACATCCAATAAAAAAGTGGTGAACAATGGAAATCTCACAGAATTAAAAGTGAGATAAGAAACCCCTTACCATGTTGTAATCAATCGAGTCATATGACCAAAAGTTAATAACCACCAAATTAATCATGGAATAACTTGAATACAAATATAATCATGATAATATATATCAAATTTCAGTACACAATACACCACATGCAATAAATATGTAGCGAACAACAGAAGTATCATGGAATTGAATGTGAGATTAGAAATCCCTTACCTCAAGTTTGACTTGTCTTGTATGTTCCTTGTTCTTCCTGAATCATAAACATAAGTTATTTTCTAATTGATTAGATTTTTATTAAGGTTTTATATTTCTTTTAAATCACTTAATACCTTTCTATAACAGTTAGTTAATTATTTGAGCTCATATTTGATATTTTACCGATGTTCGGAACTTGAGTAAAAAATGAACTTGTTATAATTACAATTTTTCCATGTGGTCAAAATTCAATTATCTCTATAATGATATACATGATTTAGATAACAGATATATATATATATATTATATCCAGTATATATATCTATATATAACATTACATAACATTTGGAGATAAAAAATTTAATGTACCATTCATGGAGACAGTAAGCCATATATACGCATGAACGCTACTTTCATTTCTATTTTGTATTTTAATGGAATTAAAACATAATGATACATATGTATATTATAATTCCACTATAATATCATATATAATATCATTATGTATATCCTTTATACGTTTCACATAATGAATTAACGATTCATATCATTTTGAGGGGGCCGCAGTCCGCACTTCCTCAAATGAAAATATCATGTTTTACCCATAATAGAAACCCTAAAATAATGATGTAAATCGAAAATAGAGAAGAATATAGATAACATAAACATAATTTATATATCATATATATATACAGTTCCATATTAATGGCCACCATGAGAGGTGGTATGAGAAAATCGAATAATCATCATTTCGTGAGGCGTTAGTTTTCCATCCACTAAAATTGTATGTTCTTTACCCATTATATAGAGGTGTGTGAAAGTGTAGTTCTAATACTTCTCATAAAAACATCCTAGTATATTTAGGATACTGTTTTTGTTATAAAATTAAGTAATAAAATTGTTTATAGGGGCTGTAGAAGTAAAATAAAACTAAATAAAAAAAGAATTTAAGAGAAAGTGTTACCTTTAATTTGGGTAACTTCGTTTGGTTTGAACAAAAAGGACTTCTTGAATTACCTTTTGACTAAGGTAAGGCCTATAGG
This sequence comes from Viscum album, assembly GCA_963277665.1. Lineage (NCBI taxonomy): Eukaryota > Viridiplantae > Streptophyta > Magnoliopsida > Santalales > Viscaceae > Viscum > Viscum album. Next base: position 908,789,194 of record OY728151.1, read on the forward strand.
AGGAAGAAGGTGGTCTTGAATGAATATTTTGGCAGTAGTTGGATGATCCAAGGGGATTGAGAGGTGTGTGGAATGGGTTAGAAGTGGTGTCCTTTTATAAGGGGGACGAGGGTCTTTTTAAAAAAGTGTAAAAATATTATTTTATTATACAAAGATATTCGGTTTATAATAGTCCAAAACTAATTAAAGTCAAAGATAAGATGACCCATGGTCGAAATAAAATCAACCAATAAGAATTGGACTGGTTTTGGATATTATTTTAATATTAATAATCATATTTATTTAAATCATTTATTAATGAGGTAAATACTACATCATTATTATGTCATAAATAGTTTAATATATATGATGTCTAAAAATTAAAAAAAATCACCACAATGTAGGAAATCTTTATAGATTTTCAATTATTATTAATATTAGAAACTCGGATTTATATAACCCCTTGTAAAAATTGATATACTAAAATATATTTGTTAATGTCATTTTTGTCTTTACTACTTAGTTGTACTACTATTCATCAAAAATTGATGTTTTTTAGAAAAATACCAAAAATTCAGCCTAATATATATTTTATATTCTGAATTAAAAAATGATCTCTATTTTAGTAAATTCAATACATAGAAGTTGGATTAATTAATTAAAAATTAATTCTCGTTGTCAAAACAAATAGCGTATTTTTAAAAAACAATAACTATTAAAAGATTGACAGTTGTTTATGTATAATTTCAAAGTGAAATTAATTGAAATGTCCTAAATTATATTAAAGGGTAGAAATATAATCTTATTTCACTTAAAATCCAATTCAAAATACAATATAACCATATAAATAAATTAGATTAAAAGGCATATTTGAATTAAAATACATTATTTCTCACTATTAATAAAAAAATGAATATTATTAGAAAAAATAACAAAATATCATCCAAAGTAAATTTTGTTCTCCCAATTCTAAATAAGAATTTTATTTTGTCAAAATTCATATGTAAAAGGGTCAAGTATTGTATTTTAAAATGGTTTTCCATTAAAAGGTCGTAAAATGGATTTTTTTTGAAAAATAAATTTTTTATCTGAAAAATTGAATTTGTTCTTATAATATATCTAAGAAACAAACAATACAAAAGTTAAAATTATATGTATTGTATAAAATTCAAAATACAATTAATACTATTCAAAACCACTTTTGAATGGCTAGTTTTGTAAGTCGTCGTGCACTCGAACTCGATGTTGTGTGTAACGCAAGCTATTGAATTTAAAGAAAATAACTTACTATGAAATGTTGGGGAGTTACACTATTAAAGGTGGAAATTTTGTTGCTAATATGAATTTTTAAAAATGTCTTATGGAATGGATGATGGATTTCCTTTCTATTGTGGCTATTTGGGTGGAAGATGTATTGGTCGGAGTTTTTTTGGTTTGTTGGAAATGGTTTCACAATTTGTTGACTTATATAAAATGTATATTATAATTTTTATAAAGGTTTAATCCTAGTGGTGTGTGTAGGGATGTCATTTGGGGAAATCCTAGTGAGTATTTGTACTCACCCCCAACTTTGGTAGTTTGGTGCTTTTGCTAATGTCTTCTTTCGGGACACATGTAAGGGTAAATGATATCACTTTACTAGCAGTTCAACATGATGCTTGGTTGGTTTTGTGGTGCATGGATCATGGATCTTGGCATGGAGTTTTGTATTTGTGTCATGGATTCTGGGTCTTGTTTTTTAGTCATTCTCTTGGTACTTTGATTAAGTATTATTGTGAATTGGTTGTATTGGTCTTTTGGTTGGTTTAGTTGTAAATCCTTTTTGAATTGAATCATATAGTTTGTATTTTTATGACTTGTTTGTTTGGTTGGTTTTATTCTAATGGTAAATCATTCACCAATTGATCTCAAAGCCCTTGGAATTTATATCTATCCTTTTCATTCTTGGGAACGTCCCCTAAGGCCATGTAGCATCTCACCACCTTCTCAAGCCAATGAGGAAGGGGCGGGACATTATAAAATTACATTCTTAATTCTAATCAATTGTAGAACCAAACTCATTTTAAAAAGTTGAGAAGTAAGAATCATGGGTTAATTCCTTGAATGAAATATTTTATTAGATTGATAAGAACTGATCATGAGATCTTGTTATTAGATCATCAAATCACAATGTGATTGGAGAAGAAAGGATGTTTTAATAAAAATTCAATGATCATGGAAATTTCATAATAAATAAGGAATGAATAATTTGTAAAGGATATTCATAGATTCAAGGAATTGATGTCAAAGTATGAATTCATCCAAAATAGGGACTAGAGTGGATGAATATTTTTATTGCTATGGAAATTAAAATGGGATATAAAGTGTACTAGATTGATTTCAAAATATAATTCATAAATTGTTTTCATGAAGAAGAATTATACATTGAATGACCACTATATATTTGAATTGGTAATTCTGAAATAAAGGTGTGTATATTAATCATAATCATATTATTATTATTTATTCAAGGAAGAAAATAATGAAAAGAGTAGGAGCACAATCCCGCTCTATAATGGCAAGCTAGGGAAGTCTAAAATAATTAATCCCTATGGAATCCCCCCTAATCAAGTTCTCCCCTTCGGGTTTAAAGCTATCAAAAGTATAAAAACAATATCATTAGAACCATGAATGTCCATGAAGGCTATGCGGTCTACTACTTTTTTCCATCACGCCATGTCTGTTCGACCATAATATAGTTGGTGAGAATTATTTAACACCCTCTAATGATTTCTCTAATCACCCTAGAGTCACACCATTTCCATGAAGGGAATTATGAACCAATAAGAAATAAGTTTCATCTTTCCAGATATTCCAGGTGCTTCTGACGTCAAAGAGAGCATCGTGAGCATTTCCAAGGCCTCTGTTTGAATAGAAGAGTGATGCCTGAGCCTGATCATGAAAGATAGGTAGACCGAGCCATCAGAGTCCCCAACCACCCCCACATTTCATGACCCCCTGAGAATATGAGCGATTAGTATTGAGCTTCATGCCCCGGTTCAGATGCTGCCACCTGACGCTATTCTCTCCTGCACTACTTAGATTTGGAAATCCATTCTGAGTCGCATCCTTATACTAAAATAGGGAGGGAACCTCCTTACAGCTAAGAACCTCCCTATTAATATCAGAAAATATTAATAGTCCACACACAAAGGGAGTGTACCATGGTGACGATCCCTTCATGAATGACCGTGTTTTTTTCCCTCCAGATGAACCAACCGCCCACATGAAAAACCAATGCCCATGCCAACCTCTTCGAGCAATGACCCTTAGACCCATGAAACCATCTCTCCTGGAAAGAACGATCATCCTTGGTAGAATAATAGATATCAGTGAAATCCCATAACATCTTTCATACTTCTTGGTCCCACTCACATTCAAAGAAAATATGCCCAGTACTATCCTCGTTATGGACATTACGTCACATACATTTGGAAGAAAGAGAAATTCCACATCGCTTGATATTTTTCTCCATCAGGACAACCCCTTTTAAGATCCTCTAGATGAGAATGTTAAATTTTGTAGGAATAATTTTTACCTTAGGACTCCATAGTAGTTATCTACCTGGTTGTTCATGTTATTGATCTTCCGAATGTCCTTTGAAGTAAAGGAGCTTGAGGAAGAGGGGGTGAAAATACAATGATCTGGGTCTGAACTCATTTCAATGCTCTCAAATTGAGCCATATTCTCATTTTCCAAGACTAATCAAATAAAAATTTGAAAACCATTTTCCTCCTTTAAGGAAATGAAGGTGGTACGGCATCCTGGGATGACAAAAATCATGCCAACCCAATCATGATGCCAGAATGAATTTTTACCCATCCCAATAAGCCAATGAAAATGCGGGTGAAGGGCCGAAACCAGGGGCTCAATTTTATCCTAGAGAGGATAAATAATTCCATACCTACATTCATGGAACTCTAAACAGTTTTTCATTTTTATCCCCCACAAGGTATGTCCTTCCAAAATATTCCACGCCATCTTTTCATGCACACAGTTCAGAGTGTCCTCAAATTTGTGAACATTGACCCCTCCATCATCAACCATCCTCAACATCTTGTCAAATGAAATCTCATTCCTCTTTCCAACACCAAGTTGTTCCCAAAAGAAAATCGACAAAAGCCTATAATGGTTTCTAATCACTCTTTTCAGCACCATAAACACTTAGAGAGAATGAACCAGAGTAGCAATCGTGACGCAGTTGATCAGCGCAATCCGACCTCTAAAAGATAGGTATCTATTTATTTAGTTCAACACTTGAGAACTAATTCATCTAAGGAGATGTTCATGATCATAAATTTGTAGCCAAACTATCGATATGGGTGATCCCATGTATTCCAAAAGAAGTAACCCATATTGCATGCTGAAAATGAACCCCACATAATCTACTTAGTTGAAACTGCTGTGGATAAAAATATAAAAGTGGATCTTTTCGTAATTGAAAACATGTACACTCCAATGAAAATATTTCTTCAACACTTTAGTCAACCCTCATAGGGATTTTTTCAATGTATTCATGAATAAAAATGCTTCATCTACGAACATGAGGTGTGAGACCCTAGGTCCATTTCTCTTGTGATAGGGTATAATATCTCTATCATTAATGGTCCAATAAATTTGGTGGCCTAGGACATCTTTCAAGAGTATGAAAAGGCTCGGGGAGATCAGGTCCCCCTATCTTAGGCCATGGGTATATTTAAAAAGGAAAAAGGATTCCCCATGAAGGTCATGAAATGTCTTGTGGAACTAAAACACCAAATCATGATATTAACATTCCTAGTATTATACCCAATACCTACTAGAATTTTTTTGATGAAGCTTCATTCTACACAATCATACACCTTGTTTTTATCAAGACTAATGACGAAATGGGTCCCCTGGGTTTCGAAGTTAGTATCTCTCAACATTTTAGGTGCTAGACCAATCACATCATGTATAGATAACCCCCTAACGAAACCATGTTGTACCAATGAGTCAAACTGGGGATGATAGGATGCTTGCCTGAGGATAAGAATTCGCTTCAGTTTCTTATAAGGTACATTACACATACTCATAGGGTAATAATGTACAATTGATGATGGGTTTTTGATCATGGGGAGAAGAAAAAGAATGGTAGAACAAGTGACACAAGGTAGGATAACCCCATGAAATAAATCTTGAAAGGAACCAATCACATCCATTTTCATGATATCCCAAGAGCCTCTATAGAAGAAGAAGGGAGAACATCCGGTCTTGGTACGCTATCAGGGTTCAGGCGCATTAAGGTGTCAGGAATTTCTTTCTCACTCGACATGAACCCCCAGGATCTTGTTTTCCTCATTAGAAAAAATACTAGGAATAATATCCATGAAATGTTGATCCCTTGAAGGATTTCTGTTGGGAAGGCAGTCATTGGGAACTTCCGGGAGGTCCAAGACGTATGAATTTGCCATGATGCCCACCACATTCATGTCCTTTGTGAAGGACCCATCCTCAAATAGAATATTAGGCTTGATCAACCTCTTCTTTACTTAATATAGGCATGGAAACAAGATATATTACTATCACAATCCATGATCCACTTTATTATTTCCCCTTACCTAGAAAGGACCTCTTTATTTAGCAACAGATCTTTTAGAATATCCTTCTTCCCCACATGCTCCTCAGAAATACGATAATCCCACCCATCCTCTAGCTGGGCTTCAAGACGCTCAACCTCATCCACGGTGGAATGGAACTCCCCATCAACTGGAGGGATGTTACTCTTACAATACTAGAGAATGTTTTTAATCCTACACAGCTTATTATGGATGGAATACTGCAAATTGTCCAGCGAAGGGTTTCCCCAGGAAACTCTAAATAGGTCCTGATAACCATAATCATTGGAAAAATATTGACTAAATCTGAACCTATCATGAGTATTCTCCATAGAATATAATGAAACAAGGAGAGGATAGTGATCAGAAAACCCATAAACCAATTGATTAACCATTGTTCTCTAGAAAGTTGAACTGACATACATGTTCACTTGGAAGCAGTATAAATGACTCCAAGATCGTCAATTTCCCCTTTTGTTGTTGCACCATGTGAAATGGCCTTCCACAAATCCATGGTCTGAAAGACCCCGAGCCACCATGAACAGAGTGAAGTCTAAACTGGCTCTCCTGGGGAATGGTCCCCTACCGCTTCTCTCAGATGGGTCCTCCAAAATATTGAAATTACTACCATAAAACCACGGAGTAGGGCCAGGATCCAACATGCAGAGATCCTTCCACAGAGTCTCTCTATAATGGGGATTTCAGGAACCATAAACAAAGGAAAAGAAAAAGGAATGAGGAAAATATTTCACCTTACCTATGATAAAATGATCACCATCCCGCACTATAACCACATTACAAAAACATGTTCCAAAAAATCCATATGTGACAGTTTATCAGTTATTCGTGCATGTAACAATGCATTCTGCTTTTTCTAGAGAATTATCCAATCCTAGCAGTATAATAATCATTCTCAAGGATTAAAACAACCATAACATTGTGATTATAAATTTCTAAGGAAAGGAAGTATGTCTTGACTCAGGTACCATTTCCATGGTCATTACAAAAACTAATAGGAATCATTGAAAGTAAAGCATCCTGGGTTTGGCTCTAGAACTTTTGGCCTTCTCAAAATGGGAGGAAACCTTCACCTATTGGAAATTAGATCTAGATATCGTACAAAAAACATATTCCATGACCTTAGACCACATGGTGGGGGATCCTTTGAGTGGGGAAGAGACAAACCACCTATTAGTACAGATAGAATCTCTCCCTTTCCTATAAGTTGTATCTGGGATTGGAGGGCCTTATGTGGAAGAAATGGGGGCTTCTAGGGTTGAGGGAATGGGAGAATCAACAGAGAGAATTCACAATGTCCTGGGTGCAATCTTAGAGGTCCAACCAATCATAGTTGAAGTAGAACATGTGTAGAACAAATACATAAAGGGAAAAACTCTCGGAATTGAGTAGGTGGCTGCAGGGTAATTCCCCCACACCGGATTAACATCACCCAAAGAAAACGGCCAGTTAAAAATGATAGAATTAAATGAGATTAACTAGAGTGGAAAAAGAAGGTTTGGAACAAAGGTAACTACATCACAGAAAATAGAAGAGCTCACCCATTGAGGGACTAGAAAAAATTACTCCAACTCCTTAAAACAAATTTCTGATCTAGTCACCTAGTCCTCAGCCAGGGAAGCACCCCGATCATCTAGAGGAACATCCCTAGAATGCCTCCCAAACTCCACAATAGTGGGGCGTTAATGCCTAAACAAAACCCGCCACTGGAAAACCTGGTGATAATATCCCTGAAGGAGGCAGTGAGAGAAGAATATGGGGTAGAAAATATCTTGATACTAGCTAAAGGATCCCTCAACCCGAAGATAAATTTATTCAGGTAAGGGTAGGGAAATGTCCAACTCCATGAAAATATGATCCACCAACGACGAAGAACTGCATCTAGTAGCATTATAAAAGCATAGTGAACCACCCAAGGAATCCCCAATGGCTCTTAGAAAACCGTCATTTTAAAAGGGGAGTGATAGACTAGGGATATGGAACCAAACATGAGCTAACATGATTTATTTCCCCCTTTGAACCTCCATACAGCACCTGTAAAGGATAAAAATCTTGTTCCACATAGAATAGATAACTCTACAACAATCATGGGTAAAGACATATTCTGAATTAAAAACAATACAGAAATAATTCTAATGAAAACAGGATATCTAGGTTAGATGACTGAGGGCCCAGGAGGCGACGCAGTGCTGGAAGGCGAGGGGGGGGGGAATAGCCACCCAAAAAGGATGACCAATTTACACTACATGAAAGACATTTATTCTTAACATGAGAGCGCAGGGATGATGAGATGAACATGACGCCCCTTGCATGATGACCTAACCTCAAACACAGAAACATCCAGAAAAAAGGTCAGATTAGAGTCCCTATATGAACCACAGAGCGCATCCCTGAATGAAAATACTTCAAAAGGAGAAGAATCAGAAGGTCAATGAATGTAGGCCACCTGATATCATGTAGGGTATAACACCTTAGACACCAAAGGTGACCTGGAGCAGGGGTAGTAAACCACTGAAATGGATAGGTCCCGCAGCGACACACATGATGGGGCCGGGAAAATCGATGAGCTGGGGTCAAACACCATTGAGATGGGGGAATTATCAAAGGGCATAGAGGTAAGTCATTAATGGTAAGGAGAAATCAAAAAGATGGTGGTGAATGGGGTGAATTATCTGGAGAATTCAAGGATCCATCTCAATTCTGGATCACATCAATGATGGTTTGTATATTGAAAAAGGCATTATGAGGTCTAAATAAGGAACCATGACTTTGGTATTCTCATATGGATTCATATATGAAGAAACTGAATTTAAAATTGGTTGTTTTGACTATAATCTCTATGTTATGAATTAAAAGGAAAATCAAATTAGGGTATTTGGGTACTTACATATTTTTTTTAGATGAACAAAGCATAGATAAGTGGAAGAATTTTCCAATAACATGAAATTAAAATTTGAAATGTCTATGATTGGTGAACTCAAATACTTCATGTAGTTATAATTGATTGAGAAGAAGGATTAAACATTCATTTATTAGGAATATTACTTGAGAGAGTTGCTGAATAAATTTAATATAAAATACTCTGAACCCATGTCAACTCCGATTTCAGTTAGGAAAAACATGGAAAGAATGAAGAAGAGAATTCTATGTATCCCACCATGTATTGGAGAACCCTTAGAAGCCTATTGTACATGAATTAAATAAGTCTAGATAATTTCTTTAAATCATGCTTAGTGGCCCACTTTTAAAGTAATCCAAAAGGGAAAAAACTGGTGACAATTAAAAGAATCATGAGGTACATTAATGGCACTAATAATTATTGACAATACATTGCTGTATGAAGAGATAATGAAATAATGACTTTTTATAATGATACTGGGATAGAGATGTGGTGGATAGTAAGTCCACAAGTGGTGGAACAGTATTTATTAGTCATAAATGTGTGTGATAGTTGAGTAAGAAATATGAAATCAGTTCTCCTAGTATTATAGAATCGAGTATACTTATCCTATAATGGTTTGCACTGAACTTCTATGGATGAAGAGACAACTGACTGGAATTGGTGATGAGGTGAAATAACTGATGTTGATTCACCATGATAACAATATCACGATTGATCTAACATTGGATACTGCTCAACATTATAATAAAAAACATATTTAAATAAGATATCACTTCATCAAATAAAATGTTGAACAAGGCATGATAAAAACAGATCATGTTGGAACTAATGAACAAGTGGAAGAAATTCTTACCATCCTATTGGCAGCACACATGTTCGAGAAACATTGGTTGAACCTTGGTGTTCAACCACTCCCTAATGCATGAAAAGGTAATAGACGACCCCTTCTCCCTAACTATTTTAATCTATTTTAGTATTTGATATAGGTTTATAGGGGAGATAAGATCCAAGGGGAGTGTGTTTTGGGATCTTCATGTACAAATATAGGTCATTTGGGATTATTTACAAAGGGATGGAATTGATATATTAAATATGAAAAAGGGAAAAATTTAGAAAGGAGAATGAAAAATTCAATGTTTTTTTGTTTTGCTAGTTGTAGTTTTTTGAATTATTAAATTCTTCTGGGTCATGATGATAATTCAGTGTTATAATAAAATATTTGGAGATTGTCATAGAAATAATTAATAATTACAAAATATAAGAACCAAATTCATTATTCCCCTCAATATTTTTACACCGATAATTTCTCACATAGACTTAAAGTGTTTGATGCCTTGACTTTCATGTTTCAGGTTTTGATAGTTGCTAGTGCTTTAGTTATTTTTTTTGAATATTTCCAACAAACCTGAAGGGGAGATTAATGGAACCAAGGATTTTCATAGCTCAAGATGAATTCTAGTTTATATTTATTTTCAATCTAAACTAGTTTTATCATAGAGTTTTTAGGGAATGTTGTCTTACAATACAAGATGAAAATAATTCTTAGGTGGCATCATTTTATAGTGCTTTCAAACATTATGGGTCTCAAAATTTTAGAATTAAGAAACTTATTTTTGTAATAGTATGTTTTTGGAAACACTAAATGTGGTTTTTAAGGTTGCGTGCATGTTAAGTTATTGGATCATCTAAAAAATACGAAAATGAAAATATCAATGCATTACATTTTCATTATGCGTGAAATATTATCTTTTGTGTGGATGATATATATGATCCTAATGAAATGTCAATAATGGTTTTCCATCCTCGAGGAAATGTTGTACAAAAGGAGTTTAGTTGGTGAACAATTTTTGAGTAGGGTCATTGAGGTCTACAGATATGTGGCTACCCCCACTCAAGACTCGAAACTTTTTCCAACAAAGATAATGTGTCCATGTCACATGAAAATGTTATGTACAGAAGAATTATGTGAAGAAATAATATTCTCTAATTGTTCCATTATTCTAAAATTTCCATGTGAATTTAAAAATGTGGATGCGTGAAAGATATGGGTTGTGTAAAAGAAATATTGTGCAAAAATCCCAAAACATGCACATAAGAAGTGGGTTTACATGAAAGTGTTATGTTAAGATTATATCTTATTCTGAATATCTGGTTTGTTTGATTGGTGATATCATGTAAATAAATTTAGGACTAAGGTGAAATTAAAGTCACATTCTAGTCATAGAGAATGATTCCAATTCCAATCATCTCAAGTGACCTTCATGTCATTAAATTTAGTGAGACCTAACCCAGAGCATTAAGTAAGAGGGATTCAATGAAAGTGTTCCAATGGAGGCAATGTTCATTTCCTAAATTCTTATAAAGGTAGTTTTCCGGGAACATAGAGACTATGTCTGAACTTTTTTATTAAACATATACTGAAGATTAGTGTAATTTGATTTGACCAACACATTGTCGGTATATAATCCTTAGACTATCCCTTAGTGTTGAACCATATAAAATTGACATATCATCTATTTTCATGTTCTTGTTTGTTTTTATACAGGTCTCAATCATAATATTTTAACTAGTTCCTAAACATGTGAGAACAAGATCATTCACTTCCAAAGAAAACATTGACACCCTAATTCACACCTCCCCTATCAGGGTACTCTAGGGTCCTTCATTGATGTTGATCACCAATTATGTTTTGATATTCCACATTATTTGTCATCTATAGAAGAGATTATGAAGACTCTTCCTCATCAATTGAAACATATGATTCCAATTATTATTTTAGAGTAGGGTTTCAATTATTTACACCCTTATCATAATTTTTAACAAAAAAAACTTCATCCTTCACATATTCTTTATCATCAAAAGTTTTTTAGCATATTTCTTATCTTTTTCATTAAAATTAACATAAAAATAGTATAATAATATTCTTATCTATTTAATGAAACATATATAACATCTTACTTCCAGAATATATCCCTGAAAAATCCCATCTTCACCTCTATGCTCAAAATTTTTATGGTTTTCAACATTATTATTTATTATGCATGGACTCTTGAGAAATCATAGTGTTTCAATCATGGAGGATTTTTATAAATCATTTCCAATAGATTCATATCTAAAAATGAATTATATAAAAATAGGGTTTGAATATAAACATATATTTTCATGGATTTCCTCCAAAAGTAATGAGATAGTCAATGTTCAAGTAAGAAAGTTCATCCCATTTCAACAAAAATTCCATTTTTTCCTTTCAAAAACACTATTTTTAGGCGTGTATGGTAAACTGAACTCATGAAAAATTCCATGATTCCAAAGATAATATTAAAAATATTAATTTTGGTATTCTTTTCCATTGTCTATTCTCATATTCTTTATTGAATACTCACATTCTTTCTTAGATTTACGATTAAAATATTTAAACATATTCAGAGAATCAGACTTATGATTTGTATAAATAACAACTGTAACATGAGTAAAATCATCAACTAATATAATGAAGTGCTTATCTCCATGAGTTGGTTGTTTTATCACTGGCATAAGGATATCAAAATGAAAAAATTACATAAGTCATTTTGAGAATTTGTTGACTTTATCATGAACAGAGATCACAATATTTCCTTTTTATAAAATTGTGCAACACCAATATCCACTTCATGACATATTAGAAATTCCATGGAAACTATATCATTTTGATAACTTTATCATGTTTCTCTAACATATGTGTCAGAATATTTTATTTGAAACCAGATTCTCTTCCATGATGCATAAGTAACAACAGTTTTGAAACTCACCATCACACAACATGTTTCCTTTTGTATGTTGACATCCTTTAACTATTTGGCCATCTTATTTATCTTCATAACAAAAACATATTTTTTGACGATTAATATGTTTCCTTCCTAAAAAATTTGTAAAAAAAATTATTTTTCTATTTTGTCCCATCAACAAAAAATGATTTCTTGGAAGATAAATTTTATTAAAGAATATTATTAATGATAAAATATTTTATTCTAATTGATTTATAATATCCAAATCTCAATGTTACTTCATTGAAGTATTTTATATTATTTATACATTTTATGTTTTCAATCAGATGATACGAGTAAATACTATCCAAGATTTGTAGTCATTATTTTTTTTGAAGCTTTGAGAGTGGTTTCAAAAACAATATATTTTTTATTACCTTTATCGTTCATCACATCTGGATTCTGAAAGAAGTTATAAAACATTTAGTGAGATGATAAAAAATTACAACCTTTTTCTAGATGTATAGTGTTTTTAGATCATTTATAAACAGTTTATAATGGTTGGAACCTATTTTAAATTTTTACACCAACCTTCTCATATTTCTTCATAACATCTTTGTCATAATTTATTTATTGATAGGATTGAAACCCTCCCAAACATTGACTTATGTAATTAATGGAATTTTAATGATTTTGTTGATTAAACCCATTTTTTCATATGTAATAATCCACAAAAATAAAAACTATATCAATTTAGATAATATTTTTCTCTATAACTTATGTAGTACTTAGAATCGTGAGAAAGTTTCTTGTAACCTTATTAGGTTTACCATTACCAAATAACTCTCCAACATTGGTGATATAATTATTGAATCTTGTAACCATTTTTTCATCTGGATAATGTTTTTTGGACACATTCAAACTCTTCTTCATTTTTCATTAAAATATTCAAAGTGTTTTTTTATTTTCTCAATTGATTTCCTGAAATAATAAATATATTCTAGAAGAAAAACATTATAATAACGAAAACAACATAGATTTTTAGTTGGTGAATTTTATGTTTTCAATTACCTAGTTTCATTCCCATGACTTTCAATCTTTATAATATATGTTCATTAAATTTTTCTTTCAGATGAAATTCTTGTTGAGTTTTTTCTTTTATCAAAAATATAGTTTCCAAACTCATCATTGTTAACTGTTGAAATGAATGTATTCACTATAGTTTCATTATTAAAATTCTAATAATATTCCACAATTCATTATTATTCATCATATTTAGACAAAGAACTACAAATTTTGGATTCAGATACATTTTTAACTTTCATTTTAGAATATGATTTATCGTTATCACCATGTCCCCTCCACGATGTTCTTGGCCTTCATTTATCTTCACCACTATCATAACCTTCCTTTATTCTAGGATAATTAGCCGTAATGTGTTCAATAACTACACATTCAAAAAAATAAATCAATAGATTTTTTCCCTTATAATTTTATGTAGCTATTTTCAGATTTATTGAATATAAAGTTAAAAATTAATCATGATTTTTATTTATGTAATTTTCAGCATCAAAGCCAATAACTTCTTCTTCCTCTTCGAAAAACTTCTATAATTTCAATGTTTAAAAATACAAATGGAAATTTCATGATCAACTTTTTTTCCCTTTCATTTATTTCTCCCTTACCATTTCATAATTAATGAGAGTATTTTATAAATCATCTAGAGGGAAAGTTTCTAGATCTTCATATTCCAATGAGGGAACATTAACATCAAACTTTCCAGAAAAAATAATCAAGCTATTTTCAACTATAGTTGAAACTTACATATATTAACCAATACATATAATAGTTCTAATTATTCCATTCACCTTGTTAAATATGTATCAAATAGATTCATAGTCACCGATTTTGTGATCTTTATACTTCAACATGTATTAGTAAATTTTCCTCCTTTAATTTTTTTCCTTCGTAAATGTTCTTCAGCTTAACCTAGATTCCATTGGAGGTGGGAACACCCTTCACTAATAGAAACTCACTTTTATAAAGTGATGAGTGTAATATATTATTATCAATTCTAAAATTCTCATGATTCTTTTTTCAACAGATGTGAGAGGAACTTTTTCATCAATATGAGAAATTCCATTTATCTCACCTTTAAGAACTTCATACTAAAGAGTCATAATATAAATCAACATTCTATCTTTATAGATATAATATTTTGTACCATAAAATTCAATAATCCCCTTAATATTCAAAAAATTTGGATTTTACCTCCCAAGTTCTCTTTCAAAAACATATTCAATGAGTAATCTAAGGGAAGCTCGTCTCCATTACCAATTGATATAAAACAGGTAGGATCAATGTTTCATTGGGAGGGAGAGGGTATATGTAGTGGTATATTTTAATTTTTTGTTTCATTAATATTGAAACAACCCTATCCATTAGTTATGAGTTATGAATATTTTGAAAACAAACCAATCACACATCCACATGAACACCTAGATTTATAAGGTTAACTGTAACGAACCAAAGTTTCATTAAAGGAAAATCCCTCTTGATCCAGTTAAATGTACCTTTATGAAAAATGTTATTATAAGATGTAAAATTCATTGGTTTTATGTTAAGAATTGTGACCGTTGTTAATATAGCCGTTGAACAGTGATCACATGATTAGTATAAATATAAGGCTTTAACGAACCCAATTTTACTCAGACAAAGGAAGCGATGGCCTCATCCAGTATAATTGCCCCATACAAAGCCCATTTGTCGGAGCTCAGAAAAGAGGTGGCATCTTTGAGCTTCACCCTTGACCAAGCCCAAGTTGAGATTCATTATGTCAAACTCGAACGGGACCGTCTACGGGAAAAGTGGAAGTTGATAGAGATTACCACTCGAGCGATGTTATCCGAGCCACCCCAAGAGTCTGTCACCATCGCACACCTTACACTTAGGTCTTATGCGGCTGTTTTAAGGGGTTATGTAACAAATAAGTAGTACTATTTTCATGTACATTATTTTTTTGTATATAATAATGAATATAATTTCTAGTCATTTTTGATACATTGTAAATAGTTTTTAAAGTACAAATGGTGTTTTTAGTTATTATTTAATTAAGAAATCTATTTTATTAAATTAAGGGATTTTTTAATTAAATATTTTTTTAATAAAATAATAATAATTTTATTAAATTAATTTTTCTTAAATATAAATGATCTTATAATTTTATGAATGCAATTAAATTTTTTATTAAGGTTTGAAAGCCCTTTCTGTCAAAACCCGTGAATTTTCGATAAATGTCGGTTTTTATTTTAAAATTGAAAATTAAAATTTTTAGAAAATTATTTAGATAAAATAAATGTTATTTTTGGAATCAGGAAGTTGAAATTATCCAACAATGAATTTTTCATAATTTTCTGAGACAGTCAAATTTTTGGGTAAAAATTAAATACCATTTAATTATATAATGTGTTTTATGACATCATAATGACCCAATTGTTATGTAATAAAATACCATAATCCTTTTGTTCGGCCAATATATGTTTTATCATTAAAATAATGAGTTTTTGGGTTTTTTGACTTACTTTTCAAAGCATTAATGAACCCCTCAAGACACATTCAACACTTTGCCCTTTTAAAATTAATTTCCAAGGGAGTGTGACTCACCTCCACATAACCAACCCTAATATTTTAATAAGTTCGGACCTTGGCCTTGTAAAATATTGTTTTCCTCTTTCCTTTTCCAGAAACCATTGGCAAAAACCGTGGGATGGTTTGTGGTTTGGATTAGTTTAATATAAGGGGTCCCAAACCTAAATAATAAAGAATTCTCTCACCTTTCTTATATAAACCCACCCAAGCTCCCACTTCCTCCTCACTAAAATACCTAAGAGTTCGTCAAAACTATACCCTACTCTCTCTAGAATCCTTCCAAGGTGCCCCAAGATCCCAAGAAGCCTCCCACAAGCCTCTCTCTAGCCTTTGGAAGCACACTTCCATGTAAGGGTTTTTTTCCTTTCTAATTTTTGTCAATTTATTTAAGATGTATTGCCCTTTTAATTTCAGTTATGAATGTTGGGGTATGGTTTCACACCTCCACCATACTGCCCTCTTATTGTTTGAATGATGGGATACCCCTTTATCTCTCATTAAATGCCTCCCATGTACACCCATTACTATGCCGAAATTCAAAAGAAACTTCTCTCTCTTCTTTTACATTCAAGCAAATAATTTTGTAACATGAATCTAAATTCCATTAAAATTGTTGGGACATGTATCTATATGACCTCTTTACAGTCCATTACATTTAAATATTATTAGGAACCCCTTTATCTCTCATCAACCATTTTTATGAATTCTTATGTCACGCCGTTATGCTGCCGAAATCGCACCGATTTTCTAAGCCAATGTCATTGTGTAGTGAATACCATGCTCATTTCTCCATCAAGGGTATTAACCTTTATGAAAATTTACTTATTGATTGTAAATTTTCATGTATTAATTCAAAATTCCTTTATCGTGGAATAAATGATTATGTTTTATGAATCCATGTTTTATGATCCATGTGGCACACTTATACATGAAATGAAATGTTTAAGAAGGGTGCGCCCTTATAGCGCTCCAATGCATTGGGTAATGTGCAGTATCATGATACGTCAAGTGCAATGAGTGTTGACTCATGATAATTCAAGTGAAACGAGGGTTTAATCGCGCTTCATGTACAATGAGGGTTTACTCATGCTCCATATGCAATGAGCCATATCTCATGCTAATTCAATGTTAAGTGTTGTTACCACATTTCCATGTTATGATTACCATGATTTATCATGCATTTATGTTCATGTTTCTCTTATTATCTATTGACATTCCTATTGCCTAACATGTATTTTACTCCTCATGTTATTCCATGTGTACTCCCTTACTGGGCTTTATAGATCACCCTTTTCTTATTCATGTCCTCAGTTTATCCCATGCAATGCTAAGTACGAGGGAATGTAGTGGTCATGTAGAGGAAGTTTTTAATAAAGATGTTGTACTTAATGTTTTAAGTTTTTATGTAATGATCTTAAGCCCCAAAGACACTAAACCTCTAGATATTCTTTGTTGTATCAAGTGAAGTTTTATGTAATAATGTATTTTTAAGTTGTAATAAAAAGCAGGGTTGTCATAGTTGGTATCAGAGGGAGGTTTAGTTATTTTTGGGATTAGGAAACCCTAGTAAAGCCTTAGATACAAGACTAAGTATAATAAAAACATCCCTATGTTTTGGTAAATACTAAGTATGTGGTTTATCAAACAAATACATCCCTGTCTGGATACGAGTAGGTAGAGGCGGCTCTGGCATAGATGTATCCTAGGGGTAAACCCCGAAAACACCGCTTTGAGCTAGACTCGAAAGGGAACTGGTGCATGACAACGAGCCTTGCTGCACTCTTAGCTACGACACTCCCAGGGGATATGTTTTGATAAATTCACAAGCTTAGTATGAACCCTTATTAAGGGAATTAAAAAAATGCCCCTACGAATATTTGTTAGAAAGTAGATCATGAAAATCCAAGATTGAAGCCTATAGACTCATGAGTTAAGGAATTAAAGTTTATTTATAAGTCATCAAATTTTGTCTTTGGAATAACCTTTATGTGTTACCCCTAAGTTTCCTTTTATTCCATCCAATGGCCGGTAATAGGAGGACTCAGGCTAACAACCGGTGTGAAGATCAGTGTGATGACTGTAATAATGAGATGCCGAATCCAATAGGAGCGGGAATCACGAACTTTGTAACGCTTCTCTATCAGCTAACTCAAGGTTTGAATAAAGACACAGGACAATAGGAATGTTAAACCCCCCCCCCCCTAAGAAATAACAAGTCGCTATCGAGAGCTTCATGAGACAAAGGCCTCCTACTTTTAGTGGATCATCTGATCCCACGATCGCTGAACAATGGATCAACTCCATTGAAAAGATATTCTCCATCCTTCAATGTTCTGAACAAGAGAAGGTTCTCCTGGCTGCTTATCATATGGAGGGTGAAGCTGATCAATGGTGGAAATTGATCAAAAATACAAATCCTGATGAGGAGATCTAGGCTTTGGAATGGAAGGAATTCCGGAAGATATTTTTTGATAAATATTTTCCGCGCACCCTCCGGCTTAAGATGGAAAGGGACTTCCTTTCCCTCAAGCAAAAAGTTGAAGAATCTGTTGGAGTGTATGAGGCAAACTTCACAAGGCTTGCCCGATACGCTTACGGCTTTGGCGTTACCCCCGAATGCAAGGTTGACTGCTTCTTTGGTGGGCTGAAGCCTAGCTTGCAGAAAGCATTATCGATCCGTGAATTGGACAGCTATGAGGAAATTGACCGATGTGCCCTCAAGGTCGAAATGGAGATCGGATAATCACAGGGGTATCATGGGGACAAGAAGCGTAAGGTGGACTTCAATGCTGGTGGTCCGATGGATAAATCCAACGGCGCTAAGAAGTTACAGCACCCCACTTGCCAAAAGTGCGGAAAGAAGCACCCTGGAAATTGCCTTAATGGGACGAGAAAATGCTTCAGGTGTGGAAGAGAAGGGAACCTAGCTGTTAACTGTCGGCAAGAAGGACCTGCGGCTGTGACAGAGGAGAGGAATGATCCGTTCGAACCTCAACATGTTGTTCAATGCTACAAATGAAAATAACTGGGTCATTTTGCAAATCAGTGCCCTAATCCAAGGGTTATCGGAGGCAACCAACAACCTCCAAGACCGCAAGGAAGAGCTTTTGCCATCACTTCTGCCGAAGTGAACCCCGACAACAAAGTGGTGACAGGTAAGCTAGTTATTCATTCAATAATAGAGAATGTACTTTTGGATTCAGGTTCTATGCATTCTTTTATATCTCAAAATTTTAGTAGAACAATCCCAGCACCACCACAAATCATGGAAGTAAAGATGCTGGTGAGTACGGAAAATGGGGCAATCATTGCATCCCATTAGTATAAGTCCTCCCTTGTTATAATCTATGGATTGAATTTCCTGGTGAACCTCGTCATACTCCCTTTGGTGGAATTTGATGCAATTCTTGTCATGGATTGGCTTTCCTTATATAGAGCCAACATAAATTGTCGGGAGAGGGAAATCACACTCCATATGGAGAATCGACCCCCGATTCTTTACAAGTGTCAGGAGGAAGATGAATCTCCTTTAGATCCATCATCTCAAGAATGGATATTACTACCCTATGATCATGTGTATCTGGCTCAGATGATTGAGTCCAAAGAAGAAACCATCCTTGATGAAATGCCTATTGTGAGGGAATTCGCGGAAGTATTTCCCGATGAACTTCCTGGTCTTCCTCCAAGAAGAGATGTTGAGTTCTCAATTGAACTTATACCTGGGGTACTACCAATATCCAAGACTCCATATAGAATGGATGTTGTAGAGCTTGCAGAGCTGAAGAAATAACTACAGGAGAATCTGGATAATGGGTTTATACGCCCAAGTGCTTGACCATGGGGTGCACCAGTCCTCTTCGTCAAGAAGAAGGATGGGTCAATGCGGCTTAGCATCGATTATCGTGAACTTAACAAAATAACGATAAAGAACAAGTATACTCTCCCAAGAATCGATGACTTGTTTGATCAGATGCGTGGAGCACAATACTTCTCCAAGGTGGACTTGCGGTCAGGATATTATCAAGTAAGGGTGAAGAAGGAAGATGTCCCCAAGACTGCTTTTCGTACAAGATATTAGCACTATGAATTCATAGTAATGCCTTTCGGACTCACCAATGCTCCAGAAATATTCATGGACTTGATGAATAGAGTCTATAGAGATTACCTTGAAATTTTTTTGGTAGTCTTTATAGATGATATTCTAATATACTCAAAAACCATGGAGGACCATGAGGAGCATTTAATAACAGTACTAGAGACTTTGCGCAAGGAGAAGCTCTATGCAAAGTACAGCAAGTGTGAGTTCCGGTTAAAGGAAGTCTCATTATTGGGCCATATCATCACAAGCAATGGGATATCTATGGATCCCTCCAAAACAGATGCAATTGAGGGATGGCCGAGGCCAACATCAGTAACGAATATCCGTAGCTTCTTGGGGTTAGCTAGATATTATCGATGATTTGTGAGAAATTTCTCACGATTATCCAACCCTTTTACCAAGCTAACTCGAAAGGGAGTAAATTTTTCTTGGAGTGATGAATGCGAAGAATGCTTCAAGGAGTTGAAAAGGAGGCTTATCACTGCGCCTGTGCTCACCTTACCCACAAGTGGGGAACTTTTTGTGGTATTCAGTGGTGCCTCAAAGAAGGGCTTAGGCTGTGTGCTAATTCAGAATGATAAAGTGATATTCTATGCCTCAAGGAAGTTGAAAATCCATTAGTGAAACTATCCAACGCATGATCTGGAGTTGGCGGCACTGATCTTTGCCTTGAAAATCCGGCGACATTATCTCTATGGAGAGAAATGTGAGATATATACTGACCACAAGAGTCTTATATATATATATTCACACAGAAAGAGCTTAATATGCGCCAAAGAAGATGCATAGATCTCATCAAGGATTAGGACTATTCAATGCATTACCACCCTGGGAAAGCGAACAATGTGGCAGATTCCCTAAGTATAAAGGATCCCGCGATTCTATCAATGATGAGAATTGATAAGGATCCAATATTCTTAGACTTGATAAAGATGGACATGGGAATCATAAAGAAGGGAACATCATCAATCCTTTCACAAATGATTTCTCAACCATCCCTTTTGGAAAGGTTAAAGGATGCTCAAAAGGATGATGTGGGAATTCAGGAAAAAGTGGAAGCTATCAAAAAAGGGAAATCCTCAGAGTTTAATGTTAATGAAGAAGGAATTGTGTGGTTTGGGAAAAGACTATGTGTTCCATTAATTCCGGAGCAGAAGAAGGAACTTTTGGATGATGCACATAGTTCAAATTTCTCTATTCACCTAGGGAGCACAAAGATGTATTGAGATCTTTGAGAAAACTTTTGGTGGGATAATATGAAGAAGGAGATCGCCGAATATACATCAAAGTGCCTAGTGTGTCCGCAAGTGAAGGCAGAGAGGAAGAAGTCTAAGGGGATGATGCAACCATTTCCCATACTAGAATGGAAATGGGAGAACATCACCATGGACTTTGTCATTGGACTTCCAAGGACATCCAAAGGCAACAATGCAATCTGTGTTGTTGTGGATCATCTTCCAAAGACTGCACACTTCATTGCTATTCGGGAGGATTTATCATTGGATCAACTAGCACAAATATATATCAGGGAAGTGGTAAGGTTGAATGGAGTACCACTATCTATTGTGTCTGACCGAGATCCAAGATTCACCTCTAAGTTTTGGAAGATTCTTCAACATGCTCTGAATACTGAACTGAACTTCAGTACGACCTATCATCCTCAAACTGAGGGCCAATCCGAGCGGACTATCCAAACACTTGAGGATATGTTGAGAGTGTGCTCAATGGACTTTAAATGAGTATGGGATCAACATCTTCCTCTGGTTGAGTTCTCTTATAAAAATAGTTTCCACTCGAGCATCCAAATGGCACCATATGAAGCCCTGTATGGGAAAAGGTGCCGAACACCGGCATGTTGGGACGAGGTCGGTGAACGTAAGCTACTTGGAACAGAAATGGTGGAGTAAATGGTAGAGAAGGTGAAAACCATTCAGCAGCATATCAAGGCAGACCAAAGTCGACAGAAGAGTTATGTAGATAATCGTCGATGATACCTTGAATTTAAAGTTGGATACATGGTGTTTCTACACATATCCTCGTGGAAGAAGGTCATGAGGTTTGGAAAGAAAGGGAAGTTAAGTCCAAGGTACATCGACCCCTTCGAGATTCTTGATTGTGTTGGGGATATGGGATATTGACTAGCACTTCCACCTACTATGGACAAAGTACATGATTTCTTTCATGTATCCCTCTTAAAGAAGTACATACCAGACCCTTCACATGTACTCTCTTATGAGGTGGTACAATTGGGAGACGATCTTTCTTATGAGGATCAACCAGTGAAGATCTTAGATCGTAGAGAAAAAGTTATATGAAATAAGACAATGCCCCTCATCATGGTGTTGTGGAGAAACCACAAGTTTGAAGAAGCGACTTGGGAGTCGGAGGATATGATGAAGCTGAGTTACCGACATTTGTTTTAGTGTGGGAAAAGGAAAAATTTCGAGGGTGAAATTTCTCAAGGGGGAAATATTGTAACGACCCAAAGTTTAATTAATGGAAAATACCTCTTGATCCAGTTAAATGTATCTTTATGAAAAATGTTTTTATATGATGTAAAATTCTTTGGTTTTATGTCAAGAATTGTGACCGTTGTTAATATAGCTGTTTAACAGTGATCACATGATTAGTATAAATATAAGGCTTTAACGAACCCAATTTTACTCAGACAAAGGAAGTGATGGCCTCATCCAGTAGAATTTCCCCATACGAAGCCCATTTGTTGGAGCTCGGAAAAGAGGTGGTGTCTTTGGGCTTCGCCCTTGACCAAGCCCAAGCTGAGATTCATTATGTCAAGCTCGAACGGGACCGTCTACGGGAAAAGTGGAAGTTGATAGAGATTACCACTCGAGCGATGTTATCCGAGCCACCCCAAGAGTCTGTCACCATCGCAAACCTTTCCCTTAGGTCTTATGCGGTTGTTTTAAGGGGTTATGTAACAAATTAGTAGTACTATGTTCATGTACATTATTTTTTTTGTATATAATAATGAATATAATTTCTAGTCATTTTTGATACATTGTAAATAGTTTTTAAAGTACAAATGGTGTTTTTATTTATTATTTAATTAATAAACCTATTTTATTAAATTAAGGGATTTTTGAATTAAATAATTTTTTAATAAAATAATAATAATATTATTAAATTAATTTTTATTAAATATAAATGATCTTATAATTTTATGAATGCAATTAAAATTATTATTAAGGTTTGAAATCCATTTCTGTCAAAACCCGTGAATTTTTGATAAATGTTGGTTTTTATTTTAAAATTGAAAATTCAAATTTTTAGAAAATTATTTACATAAAATAAATGTTATATTTGGAATTAGGACGTCGAAATTATCCAACGGGGAATTTTTCATAATTTTCTGAGAGAGTGAAATTTTTGGGTAAAAATTAAATACCATTTAATTATATAATGTGTTTTATGATATCATAATGACCCAATGGTGATGTAATAAAATACGATAATCCTTATGTTCGGCCAATATATGTTTTATCATTAAAATAATGTGGTTTTGGGTTTGTTTTACTTACATTCCAAAGCATTAATAAACCCCTCAAGACATATTCAGCACTTTGCCTTTTTAAATTAATTTCCATGGGAGTGTGACTCACCTCCACATAATCAACCCTAATATTTTAATACGTTAGGACCATTGCCTTGTAAAATATTTTTTTCATATTTCCTTTTCCAGAAACCATGGGCAAAAACCATGTGATGGTTTGTGGTTTGGATTAGTTTAATATAAGGGGTCTCAAACCTAAATAATAAAGAATTCTCTCACCTTTCCTATATAAACCCACCCAAGCTCCCACTTCCTCCTCACTAAAATCCCTTTAAGTTCGTCCATCCTCTGCCCTAATCTCTCTAGAATCCTCCCAAGGTGCCCCAAGCTCCCAAGAAGCCTCTCACATGCTTCTCTATAGCCTTTGGAAGGACACTTCCAAGTAAGGGTTTTTTCTTCATTTCTCATTTTTAACAATTTTCTTTAAGTTGTATTTCCCTTTTTAATTTCAGTTATGAATGTTGGGGTATGATTTCAAACCTCCCCCATACTTCCCTCTTATTGTTTTAATGATTGGAGACCCCGTTCTCTCTCATTAAATACCTTCCATGTACACCTGTTACTATGCCGAAATTCCGAAAGGAACATCTCTCTCTTCTTTTACATTCAAGCAAATAATTTTGTAACATAAATCTAAATTCCATTACAATTGTTGGGACATGTATCTATATGACCTTCTTACTGTCCATTACATGTAAATATGATGAGGAACCCCTTTATCTCTCATCAACCATTTTTATGAATTCTTATGTCACGCCGTTATGCTGCCGAAATCGCACCGATTTTCTAAGCCAATGTCATTGTGTAGTGAATACCATGCTCATTTATCCATCAAGGGTATTCACCTTTATGCACATATACATATTGATTGTAAAGTTTCATGTATGAATTCCACATTCCTTTATCTTGGAATAAATGATTATGTTTTATGAATCCATATTTTATGATCCATGTGGCGCACTTATGCATGAAATGAAATGTTTAAGAAGGGTGCGCCCATATAGCGCTCCAATGCATTGGGTAAAGTATAGTATCATGATACATCAAGTGAAATGAGTGTTGACTCATCCTAATTCAAGTGAAACGAGGGTTTACTCGTGCTTCATGTGAAATGAGGGTTTACTCATGCTCCATGTGCAATGAGCCACAGCTCGTGCTAATTCAATGTTAAGTATTGTTGCCACATTTCCATGTTAAGATTATCATGCTTTATCATGCCTTTATGTTAATGTTTCTCTAATGATCTATTTACATGCCTATTGTGTAACATGTATTTTACTCCTCATGTTATTCCATGTGTACTCCCTTACTGGGCTTTATACCTCACCCTTTTATTATGCATGTCCTCAGGTTGTCCCATGCAACGCTAAGTATAAGGGAATGTAGTGGTCATGTAAAGGAAGTTTTCAATAATGATGTTGTACTTCATGTTTTAAGTTTTTATGTAATGATCCTAAGCCCCAAAGACACTAAACCTCTCGATCATTTTTGTTGTATCAAGTGACGTTTTATGTAATAAAGTATGTTTAAGTTGTAATAAAAAGCAGGGTCGTCATATTAACTATTAAATAAGAGTAGCTTCATCCTTGGTATGGTTTGTAAACAATATCATACAACACAATCAACAAGAAAAAAACATTTTGTGTTGATACAATTAGTAGTATATTACCTTACACTTTTTCAGCACTATGATCAATAAAATAGGGCATGTTCTTCAAGTATCATGAAATCTTGTAGTATAAGATTGTGTTGAAGTTAATAAATATTCACTGATTACTGAAAAACTTGTTAAAATTCTTCATTGTTGACATTAAATAATATATTCTTAAAAAAACTAATCTACTTCCTATATAACAGAAGGTAATAACATATATGTAATTTTTAATGATACTTAGTCTGCTGCACTTGTTTGATTCCTTAGTCAGATTGCTCAGTCTGGAAATATAACTCTACTAGAATACCACTGATATAATTTTGAACTGCTTCTACCTTAGTTTGGAAATATCAATCTAATTTCCTGATCGAATGATCATGTATAAACCAAGTACCATCTCTTATATTATTATTCTATCTAGAAAACGTTTTCTGAAACACTCAATCCAGAAACTCCCTTTCTCTAAATTTTTTTCCAGTATCAGCTTCTCTCTTAAACTGTGAATAGTACAGGTGTCAGAAAGTATAATGTACTCTCCTATTTTTATAGGTGCACCAAAAATAGTTTTTTTAGGATTCAGAAAAGTTTTTTCTACTTAACCAAATTCCAAAAAACATCAATTTCCCTTAATTTTTAGAGACATCCTTTCCTTATTCCCTATATTTCAACTCTTCTTGTTCCTTATAATACCATCTTGAATATTCTCACAAAATTAACTGCCTACAAAACTTATAACCATTATGTATTTAGATTTCAATTTTCATTCTGATAGCTTAATTATGATTAAGACATAGATATAAAATCATATTCTTCATCATGTTTCTCTATAACAACTAATAAAAAAATGAAACCACTCATTCATAATCATTGTTTTCACTTCAGTAGAATTATGATTTATTTGTTTTTCCATAAACATTGTCCCAACATCTAATGAAATAAAAAGTTCATATAATTATTTCAATAGTATGTTCAAAACCTATATGAAAAATACCTTTTAAACTACTTAAAATAAATATTATATTATAATTTCCTCAGATTGAAGATCATGCATGTGATGAAGTTAAACATCAAAATACTTCTATCGGTTTCAGCCTACTCTTGATAGATTAGTCCCAGTCTTACTATAGTGGAATGGTTCCTCCTCTATCCTAATGAATCTTGATCAATTTTATAATAGCACACAACACTTTTGTTCATTTCTATTTAACAAATTTAAAAAATATTTTAGTTCTTCATTCATTCTTGATGTAACCTTCACAAAAAAATCAATGTAATAAATTTAGTTGAATATTTTTTTAATTTATTTCTAGTCCATTTTTGCATCGGTTGCTAAAACAGAACATTATATTTTGTATTTGTGGTCCTAAAACCTCCCAATAAAATAGTTTCTTACTTTAATTCACTTTTTCAACCATCACTATGCCTGATGATCAGTGTCCTGATTAGTCCGATGATCGAGGGAACATCATGTCTGAAAAATGGTGTTAACATAAACATTGACTTTCAAAGATTTCGTATTATCATTCACACAACCTTTAGCATTCGTCATCATTTTATTCCGATGATTTTTATCTTATGTCTTATTAGTCTGACTAAAAAACCATAACTTTTTCATCTTATGTTTTGAACAAACCTACCCACTTTTTAAACAATTATACATCTAATGTTCTCACACTGATGAGATGAGACCAAAAAAATTTGGCCTCACAAATCTTCATCTTATACAAACATTAACTTGTATCATGAAATCCTAATGACATTAATAACATTTAAGATAAGATTAGAAAAATTTGAATTACAATGGAATATATTGTAACTGCCTATCCTTCCAGAAACATATTTCCTTCCAGTCAACAATCAGTCTTATTTGAATCAATTGTTCACCCATTTCATTCATAGGAATTTTAACACATGTTTCGTAAACAACATATGATATATAAGAACTTAAACATTATAAAAGAATCACCAGTTTCAATCGGATCCATTTTGGAATTGATTCTCATTATGATCAATCCTTTAATTTCGAAACAATGTTGAGTTTGATGATCCTTGTCATCCAGGAAACTTCTTCACCAACTCATTAACATTCATAAGAATTTTCTACCTAATATTCAAATTATTTTTGTGAGTTTAATCACCAAATTTAAAAAAGTGGGGTGATTTTATTATTATTTTGAAAAAAAAGAAAATACATTAAACAAAAACACGATACAACTTCTAAAGATAAATTCTTATCAACATAGTCATAATGAACTTATATTAATAGTTTCTTTAGTAAATAAAATTGTGTGAAACCAATTTCGTTTCTGGCTCAATGAAAGTCCAAATATCCCAATTTTAGGTTTATTTGATATTTATGTGACATTTTTCAATTTTTATAAACTATTATGATGAATTCTTAATTTTTTTTAATTCTTCTAATTTTGAAGAATTATATTAATTGTACCATTATAAAATTTGAAATTTTTTCAAGAAATAACATAAGAATGTTTTATGAAAAAATGCCTCTAACACCCCAATATTTTTGGAAATAGTTTTTAAAATTAATTTAATTTTATTGATATATTATGTTAAATTGAAAACCATGTTAATATATAATTACATGTAAGACCATGTTATTCTTTCATCCCATCTAACATTAGGTTAACTTTTGTTACACATGAGACTGAGTTTTAAGAATACCAGGATATATTATTAATATTGTTATTCAAAAGAGACCAATATAACCAATATTTTAAACATAGTGATATTAATATTAATATATAATTTTAAAATATTAATTATAATTGATTTAAATAATGAAATAATATTGATAAAGAGTACTGAATTTTTAGATTAATCTGTATTTGTTTTGAAAATTATATTTGTTTTTTAAAAAATATTTTTTTCTCTTTCTGATCATTAATGAAATTTTTTATACACATTTAAAAAAATAATATGAAAAAATAATATTTTTTCTTAAATCATCATGTAAAATTAATATTATGGTGAATTATTGAGACTCTTTAAATGTTCCATTTATTTATGATTAGTTAAAAATATAGAATTTTAATTGAAAACAATATATTTGTTTAATTTATTTATAATGATAAAAAATATTTTTATTGTTTTTAAATATAAATTAGTAAAATTTATGTTAATTAATCAAATTAGGTTCATTATAATCATTTTCATATTGAATTTTGATACAAAAACATTGTGATCGTTGGAACACTTTTTCTTTAAAAAAACCTTTTCCTCATCATGACTATGGGATTAATTTTAAAATAAGTGTTTTACATTATGAGAATTGAATTTGAAAAATTGATTCCATATTTGAAATCACAATAATTGATATTATAAAATAAGATAAACATATGTTTTGAGAAAAATCATTGGTGAAAATAGTAAAAATCAATTATCATGGTTAAAGAAAAACTGGATTTATCTTGGGGTTAAACTAAGAAGACAAGGATTAAAATGACCAACCATACTTTCAAAAATACATTCGATAGAAATATATCTTCCATATTCACCTTATTATATTTTCTAAAGTAATTTTGGAACACTTATCCTTGAAAATTACCAATATAATAAGTTATGTGATCAAAAAGACAAAAAGTAACCTCCATTTCCTTTTATATGTATAAATATTTTTGGATAGTTAAAAGTATAATATGTTCAGTTAGAAATATTGTTTTCAATATAAATGCGTGTTTTTATCATGAAATTTTAGTTAAATTTTTATTAGTTGTAATAATTACTCTTCATTATTATAAAATGATAGTAGAAGATATTTTCAGTTAAAATATTAATTGAAAATACGTGATACTAAAAATATTAAAAGTGTCGAGCATCAAAACGAGCAGTTGGGAAAAATTTACCCTAGAAAAATAAGATTTAGATAAATATAAATGAATTCGAAAAAACAGGTAAACAATAAATTTAGAAAATAAAATAAAACAAAACTAAAAAATATAAGCACCTAAACATACTACCAAGTGACCCTATGGGTCAACAATGAACATAGAACCACACTCAATCCAAGAGAGATCCTTGACTAAATAATAAAAGTGAAAAGTAAAGTTTCCATGAGCACTGAATTCTCAGTAGGAAATCCAAGGAATAACAACACCCTATTCCATTGACATTAAAAATAAACCCAATCATGCTAGTTTGAAAATAATACATATTAAAATAATGTTTTTCAGTCTTTTCAAAAGAAAGTAACAAGTTTATTTTTCATAGGGAAATCATTTCTCTTCAACTATATTTTCGAAATATATTACAAGAATGTGTTAACATTTCAAATTGTAATTGGAGGAATGGAGATTAAAATAGGGTTTTTTCACAATTGGTCATTAAGCATGATCGACAAAAAATAAAATCACATAACAAGAATTATGCCACAAACAACCACTATAGGAAATCCCTATTGGTGTCTAGAACAAGTGGGACACTAGATACATCATACCTAGTTGAAAACATGGAATAAGAGGTACATAGGTCTACGTTCTCATTCATGCTCCAATAGTAGTGAACACACCCAAAAACTAGTTGTATCCAATCATCACAAGTATTTAGTTACTGTTGTAACTTCAATCCTACTAGAAGTAACCGGGACAAACCACTTACTTATAATATAGCGTACTAGTCCTAGTATTCCCACTTATGTACCTGGGGATTCCATTTTTCTCATGTTAATGTTCACATGCACACACACCACACCTCTGTATTCTCCCAAAGTCCAAACATTTCAATGAAAACAGCCCTCTTTAAAAAACATCACCTTTGTCAATTTACACACAACATTGAAAATCCCTTTTTCAAATACCCCTTCCATTACATATACAGTTCCCAAATTATCTTTTTTATAAAACAAGAAAACACCCAATTAATATTATCCAAAACAACATGCCAATCCCCCTAAAAAACCACTCACACTTTAAACATTTTTTTAAACAATCTTTTCAAACACTTCACAAACTATAATCAAAATAAAAAAAAGACAAACACTCCCAAAGTGATTCATTTTCCATTGAAAATATCCATTAAAATATACACAAACCTCAAAGGCCATGAAAATGAATTTTTCACCATTTCTAAAACCCATCTTAAAAACATTACATTAATGAAAACACAAAACATTTTCATTTCCATAATCAAAAATACATTTCTAACTTACCAACACACCAGACATTGAAATACTACCATTCACACCGCATAATAAAATAAATGATTACATTTATAAACTAAAAAAATCATAAAAAAATTCATCTAGTGATGCTAGGGAATAGAACCACCTACAATTTATATATATAGTTCTTATGTATTTCATATAAAAAACATGGAAATACTCTTTAAGGAACATTAAGAAATAATGGATATTCTAATTAAAAAATCAAGGCATGGGGAACCTACCTTAAGGTGGAACCAAACCATCCACTTCAGCTCTTAGTGATTTATAATTGAAAGGTGCTACTCCCTCTATAAGTATATGCACCTTCACATACATGCACGGACTCTTAGTCCCTATTCATACATTCACAGGGCCCATGAAGATGTGCAAGGGTATCCTTATAGGTATGATTATACTCATATACTAGTCTCTACTCACCTGTATATTCCTTTTTTATATATACACATTGGAACACCTAGTCTCATACATGTACATTCAATGACAATGATGAATATACACGTAATTGGGTAACCTAAATGTATATATGTACTTACCTATTCACATGCAGGCATGTCAACCTTGGAATGGTGACTTGAAACTGCACTAAATAGTATAACACACTATGCAATAATAAGAAGGAACTTTACAACATTCAAAGAACTATTTAAAACAAGTTTCAAACCAACCGGTGACATAAAAGTCTATACCTCAATACACGAAATATTTAACGAAGGAATCACGAGCCCACATCACCTACATGCATATACATTTTCACACACACACACACAATCATATATATATATATATACCCTTTGATCCAAAGTTCATATTCCTGGCACCATGAGGGAATATTTATAATGAAGATACATATATATCTAGACATACCTATGTATATACATGTAGGCCTTTGCTGCTGATGACTCAAGTCCAAACCGTGATGGCAAAAACACACTACAGTAATAAAAAAGTATAATAATATCCAAAGGCTTCAAAAGTTATGCCACATTCCCACAATCCATCAAAACAATAAAAATAACAAAGTCACCATTTACACTCCCAAAATTACGTTCCAAAATCACACACATTCCAAAAAAACTCTAAAATGTGATCTATACCACACAAACTGTTAGATAAAACCTGTACACCATTCATAAAACAAATTTCCACCATTCATATAATGTTATAAATAATAAATAAAATTTTATAAAGAAATTTTCATAAAACATCACACAGATGTACCCACAAAACCCTCTTTTATAACCAAACACACACAATGACACATAAAAGCACAATTCTCCCTAGGTGAACATATTAGAAAAAGAATTGCGCAATTAACACCACACAGACAAATGACTCAAAATGGGTTTCAATAAAAAACAGACATTTTATATAAACATTTTGAAAAATATCAAACGCATGCAGAACACTATAAAAAAATTTCACAACAAACAGATTGATCATTGAAAATAGAAAATTAATCAGGCACATAAAATATTTCCTAAAATAATTTATATACACCGAAACATCGACCTCTATGTAGAAAATTCCAAAAATTGATGTGAAACTCCCTACCGCGTGCCAATCGCACCTCCAGCAAACCAAGAACGGACCCAAACATGACAAGATTTAACCATAACACCATGGTTAAACCCCAACTAAACCAAAACCCATAAAATTTAAAGAAAAAACAAAAAAAATGTGTAGGGGGTACCTGAAGGGAAGCCATGCATGCAGAAGGAGAAAAGGGTGCCGACAAAGGATGTGGATGCCCTAAGAGGGCCAACGGTTTTCTGTTCTAGTGGACAGATTTCCATGGGGCACTGCGTGAGCCAGATCGAGAAGGGGGATAATTCATTAATGTGTGGTGATAGAAGCACTTCTAGGAGGTGAGGGAGGTGTGAGGGTATTCAGGCGCGGCGGGGTGAGGTGGCCGAGAGAGAGATGGAGGGGAGCTCCATCCAAGGAAGGGAGGAAGAGAGCTAGGGTTTAGGGGGGCGGGGGGCATGGTGTGAGGCATTAGGGAAGGATGGGGGAGAGGAATATATGTAAAGGGGAAAAAGAAAATCTAAAATAAAAATAAGTAAAATACAAAAAAAATACACCCCATATACACAATACTAATAATAATAATAATAATTTTAAAATAACAAAAATAATTTAATAAAATATTAACCATAATAATAATAATCTTAATAATATTAATGAAAATGACATAATTTAAAATAATAATAACAATAATAGTAATAATAATACTCTTAAATGATATTAATATTAATATTTAAACAATCCTTAGTTCATTTAATTCCATTCTTACTTTATTTCATTACATAATTAATCAATTGCACACCACACATGCCGCAAGGTGATTTAGTGAAGCTACATGACGTTGGCCCCACCATACCTATCCACCATACACTATCAGGACCAAGAAAGATCATTTATTTTCAATCATGAAAAAAATTAATTGGTCTCATCCTATACCTCAATATAATATTTCAAGGTCATATGAAATAATAAAAATAAAAAATATTTTAAATGAATGGCTGATACAACTCTCCCCACCATAAAATTTTCCATATACATAAATCAATCCCATGATTTTTTAGAGGATAGAACTGGTACACGATTTTAACTAAAAAAATATTCAGACAAACTAAAAGTGAGCAAGATGTGGGAACACTATTAAAATCAATAAATGACTTAAAAATAAACTCAGGAGACCCAAAATGACCTCTCTGACAAGCAACACCCGCCCCCAAATGTTAGGACTTCATCGATTGATAATTTAATGATAGAAAATGTCACAATACCCCATTTCAATATCCCAAGACAAAACACCTTAAACATTCCCAAATAGGCTCATGCACTTTACCAGAAACTAAAGACAAGCTCAAGAAGGGGGCATGGGGTTGGGTAGCTCCAAACAAGACTACCAACCATCAAAACAAGACCATGAATTAAACTGGATTGCTGACAGAGGGAGGCCCGAGAAGACTCCCCACCATAATAAACAACCAACACCATAGGAGGAACAATGACACTAACATGGGAAGGCCCGAATGGGTTCCCCACTACAATAGATAGGATAACACAATTTAATTTCAGTGGAAATTTTAACAAAACCCACACTTGGTCTCCCCACCAAAAATACATGCCAAATTATTCGATCTCGAGTCCTTTTCCATACGGATCAGGAATCCCAACCATGAGGGGAGGGGAGGGAAGGAGCTCATCCAATTGACCAACAAGACTACCACCGACATATCCTAATTGTTTATTCAACTCAACAGAACCCAATTACAACTCTTCTCGATTTATAAGCATAGGACATGCCATTAATAGAAGATCCACGTTTGGTGGAACAAAACCACTGGGATTCTAAGGGAAAAATTTACTTTACCCTCTTATAACCAATGAGAAACGCTTACACCAAAATGAGTCATAATGTGGAAATGAGTTCATCCCTCCTCCTTACACAACACCGAAACAATTAAAACAAAACAACTAAATTAGATGCTTAAACTATCTCTATCCCCCACTACGAGCATGTGGGACATAGATCAAGAAATGGAGAGTGATAAGGGAGACACTCCAGGAACAAGTTCCTTTGATTCACACTCTTCATAGGATGGGGATACATTCAAGAGAACTTCAATGATCTAAAACACCTCCTGTCACTACCCAACCACTGTGACCCAACTTACAAAAAGAAAAGGGAAATTACCTTTCACCAATCCAAATAGATTCTTTTCAATATAACCTAAAATATAATGCCCTCAGGATATCTAAATGCATCAAATATTCAAAGACATACCCAGAACCACAACCACTATCAAATATTGACCACCACAGGTAAAAAAAATAGCATAAAAAGTTGTCTCTACCCCTAAAAACCATTATGATTCCTATTAAAACCATCAACCGAAATAGATTCTTTAGAGGCCATTGGACATTTCTGGGTGGCATACACTAAATGAAAAACACCAGAAAAACGTGAAGTACATTATAGAACAATCCATCACATAAAATCATAAATAAAAACTCAATTAGATCATTTTTTCAACCCAAAAACACCAAGAATTACCCAACAAAACAAAATTTCCCCTTATAAAATTACCACATTCCTTCCAAATTCAATCCATTTCCCACTAATCAAAACATGATTTTGGAAAAAAAACAAACCTCATAAACCAAGAACCCACCATTGGTATTCTATGAATCCTAACATGTATGTAAATTCATCTGCCAACTCAACACCCATACAAACATAGCAACTCCATTTGCACTATCCACACACATGAGAATCCATAAGAATACAAAATGTCAAGCAGATCATTTACAAAGTCCCATTTCCATGAGACATCGGTTTTACAATTCATAAAAATTTCATAATCCCCAAACATTTTCTAAATCCACTTCTGGTTTACACTTTACCAAAGATTTAAGAGATCCCAAAATAGTTCCCAAAAGAACTCCCATTTTCAAAACAACTCATTTCATTTTCAAACAAGTCAAGACATTCATTTTGGAAATCCAATTTTGAATAGACTAATCATAAATTTTGTAACCTGAGAATTACACCTCATAACCATAAAAAAACACAAATAACAACCCAAAATAAAAAATTCACCCAACGAATCCTGATTCCAAATTCACTAATGAACAACTACTACACACGGCTTGGTCATAAGGATTATTAAACTATGCACCATCTGGGTGGGCACATAAGAAGTCATAAAAGGCAATTTCATGGTCTCCACATGGCTTTCCAAACCATTCACAACAACCATTCACCCCTATAGAATGACCACAAAAAATCAAGAGTAACTAGAAACAAGTAAACAAGAATAAGGACCTTAAAAACAATCAAGATCCAAGAAGAGACTCTGAGGCAAGTCAATCCTGTACCACCTTGAAAATTCAATTTTCATTCCAAATAGGTGGTGTTTAAGCACCTACACACAAATGGAAACTTGTATTCCGACACCCCTAACTCCAAACTATCATATATATCCAAAGTATATGAACTAAACTTGGATCTGATACCATTTTGTCACAAACCAACCCAGGATGACACTGAACCGATCAGCTGAGCCGGTCTGTGGTATTGCCCGAAGGGAGTTCCCGATCACCATGGGCTGCAAACTAGTTTCAAGAATCAAAAAAAGTAGTTAGGAATGATTTTAAAAAAATAAAATATAGATAAATATAAATGAACTAGACAAAATATGAAGACCCTAACAACAGCAAAATAAAAACTAAATAATTAAATAATGATAACCAGGTAGACATACCTCTAAGTTACCCCCTGGGTCACCAACGTACCTACAACCATGCTGTCTCCAATAGATATACAAGACCTGAAACTAAAAATGAAAAGTAATATAGGCCTGGGCACTGAATACCCAATAGAAAAGTCATGAAAAAACAATGCCATATGAATTTTACTTTATAATGAAACCCAATCATGCTAGTTTTAAAATAATACATATTGAAATATGGTTTTTCATTATTTTCATAACCAAGTAACAAGTTTATTTTTTTAAGGAAAGAATATCTCTTACACTATATTTTCAAAATATATTACTAGCATACACTAAGATTTTAAAATGAAAAGAGAGAAATAATGATTAAAATATAGTTTTTTCAAAATACTGCATCAATCATGAGAAACCGAAAATAAAATAATATCAAAAGAATTATTCCACAAACAAGCACTGTGGGAAATCCATATAGTTAACTAGCACATTTGGGACCCTAGAGACCTTGTACATTAGGGAAAATGTGGCATAGAATCCACAACTGTCTATTTTATCATGCACTAG
Source organism: Viscum album (assembly GCA_963277665.1). NCBI lineage: Eukaryota > Viridiplantae > Streptophyta > Magnoliopsida > Santalales > Viscaceae > Viscum > Viscum album. The sequence goes on from OY728151.1 coordinate 908,825,406, forward strand.
ACACTTATGGGGAACACACCCATAACCTTGTGGTCTCTAATAATCCCAAGTATTTAGTTAGTGTTGTAATGTCAATCCTTATATATGAAATCAAGACAAACCACTTATGTATCATCTAGCATAAAATTCCTATTCTACACACCTAAGTACCTGTCGTTTCCCTTGTGCTCAAGTTAATGTTCACATGAACAACAGGTAAAACATGCCCAAAGTGATTCATTTTCCTATTGAAAATCTCCATCAAAATATACACAATCCTCGGAGACCATGAAAATTCATTTCCACCATCCGAAAAAACCCCTAAAACCTATCATAAAAACATTACTTTAAATAATACAAAAAATGATGACATTTCCTTTATAAAAAATTCATTTATAAGATATCAGCACACCAACCATTCGAAAAATACCCTTCGCACCACATAATGAAATCAAAGAATAAATTTATAAACACAAACAAGAATAATTAAATTTATCTAGTGATGATAGGGTAGGAAACCACCTTCCATTTATATATGTATAGTGATAATTCATTTATTATAAAAACCAAAAAAATACTCTTAATAGAACATTAGAAAATATTGGAAATTATAATTAAAGATCAAGGCATAGGAAACCTACCTCAAAGAAGAACCAAGAAGCACATTTCAGCTCTTGGAACATTCTAACAAAGAGCTTATGCTCCCCCACTAAGAAAATGCACCTTCTCATAAATCCAAGGACACCTATCCCCTATAAATTCATTCGCAAGGCCCATGAACATGTGCAAGGGGGTCCTTATAAGTATGCTTATTCTCATATACTACTCTCTACACACCTGTATATGTATTTTTTTTATATAAACATAGGAACACCTATCCCCATACATGTACATCCAATTCGATGGATGAATATACAAATAACAGGGGAACCTAAATGTATATACTTACTTACCAATGCACACACAGACAAGTCACCCTTGGCCCAATGACTCGAAACCGCATCAAACAGTCCAATGCACTACACAACATTTAGAAGGAACTTTAAAACATCAAAAGAACACTATAAAACAAGTGAAAAACCAACCAGTGACATAAAATTCCATACCAAATAACATGAAACATTTGACGAAGGAAACCTGATACATCTTCACCTACAAGCATATACATTTTCACATATTTATATTTACCATTTGATTCAAAGTACATATTACCGACACCTGAGGGAATATGTACAAGGAAGATACATATATATACATGTTTATCTATGTATATAAATTTATGCCTTTGTTGTCAATGACTCGAGTCCACACCACAATGAGCAAAACACACTACAACAATAAAGTATAATAATTACCAAACGCTTCAAAAGAAATTCCACATTCCCATAACCCATACAAACACTACAAATAAAACATATTCACCTTTTACAGACCCAAAAATTATGTTCCAAAATCATACACACTCCAGAACCACTCTAAAATGTGATCTGTACAACATAAATAGTTTGATAAATCATTTACACCAATCATAAAACACATTTTTCACCATTAATATAATTTAATATAACATAAATAAAAGTTTATAATACAATTTTCAAAAAATGTAACTTAGCCTTACCCACAAAACCAACAAGGAATCCTCTTTTATGGACATATACACACAACACCACATCAAGAACACAATTATCTCTACATGAATATATTAATAATCTAATCACAAAATTCACACCACACTAATAAATGAATCAAAATGGGTTTCCATAAAAAACACACCCCTTTTATATAAACAAGATACAAAATATCAAATGCATATAAAACTCACTAAAAAATCAATTTCTCACAAAAACAATTGATCATAGAACACACCAGATTTATCAAGCAAGTAAAATGATTCATCAAATTACATTTGTACACTAAACCACCTACCTCAGTGTAGAAAACCACAAAAAATGATGTGAAAATCCAAATCACACGCCAACTACACCTCCAGTAAACCCTGAAGGGACACTAACATGAAAATATTTAACCAAAAAAACAAGGATATAACCCAACAAAATAAAACTATATAAAATTTAATGGATAACCTCAAAATGATAGAGGGATTTACCAAAAAGGAAGATACGCGCATGGAAGGATAATAGGGTCCCGATGAAGGTTGAAGATGCCAGATGAGGGATGACGGTTCAATGATCCAGTATAGGGATGACCATGGGGGTGCTACACAATCCAGGTTGAGAAGGGGGAGAATTTTTCCATGTCTGGTGATTACGATGTGGCCAGGTGATGAGGGAGGTGCAGGGGGATTCATGCATGGCCAGGCAAGGTGGCCGGGAGGGAGATGGAGGGGATCCCCAACCAAAGAGTGCATGAAGGGTTCTAGGGTTACTGTGGGGGGGGGGCATGGTGTTAGACGCGAGGGAGGGAGGGGGAGGAAGAGGAAAAAAGGGGGAAAAAGAAAATATAAAATAAAAATGAATGTAAAATCTCTAAAAGACTAAACCCGATCGACTTAATAATAATAATAATAATTTTATAATAATAATAATAATATAATAATAATAATAAAATGTTAACCATAAGAATTATAATAGTAATAATATTAATTAAATGAAATAATTTAATATATTAATAACAATAATATTATTACTCGTAAATAAAAAAAATTATTATTATTTAATCAATCCTTAGTTCATTTTATTCCATCCAAGAATTATTTCATTAATTAATTAATCAATTTCATACCATGTGGGCCACACGAAGATTGGGTGAAGCTACAGAGCTTTAGACATTCACTGATCATGCATTGTACATTTTCCAGCCCACCAATTCTCATTTATCAGCAAACTTGAATAAAAATTCAATTTTCCTCGCCCCACATCTCAACAAAATATTTAAAGGTCATATAAAATATTAATATTTTTTTTTCAAAAGTTCGGTTCTAATAGCATTTCAAAAAATATATTTTAACTCCATCATTGTCTTCACATTTAAAAATTTAAATTAAATAATAAATATCAAAATTGATATTAATGTTATTTTACAAAAAATGATATTTTTAAATGATTTAAAAGAACCATAAAAACATTTTATTTCCAATTGATTTTAAAAAGATAATAAATTTATAAAACCTTCTATTATAGTACCATGTTTTTTTACAATGACTATATTGACTGCTAAATTGTTAAAACTCTATTATCACAATTAACATTTAAATGGTTTTTTTTCTTATTACATGCACTTGTGATAATATTAATTATCAAAAAATATAACATTATTTTTTTATAAATTAGCTAAAATATTAATAAATATTGGATAAATATTATCTAATAATTATAATATTATTTTATTCTTAATGGATAAATCAACCTAGTTAAAAAATTTAGTAACCGTGGTAAAAAAACGAAAACTATAAAATTGGGTAGACATAAAGACTAAGGAATAAAATGATAAGAAATATGAATATTTTTTATGTTGTAGGTTATGATACAAAAAATAATCCATTCAATCCATTATTGATATATGTTTTAGGCACATGAGGTAAGAGTTACATCCCAATAAAGAATAATATTAGGTATTAATGAGAATGCACATCCTCCACAATCATAAAAGGGAACACAATCTCCTCCCATAATAAAAAATATATACTCCATTGGATACAAACAAGGATAAGGTCACATCCCAAATTCCATCCTGTCATCCTAGAAACATTATTTTTGGCATAAATCTATCCTAGTAAGGATATAGAAAAAACCTAAGGAGGATACATGAATAAGAGGTTACATTCATCGAGGATGGTTTTTTATTTATTTCATCCATCACCTCTTTTAATACATATTATAAGATGATGATATAATAAAAATAGAATATTCCATATAGTGATATTTATTTATCTTATGTAATTTACCTCAAACCATATCCTTTTTGATTAAATTATTTATGAAGTAATCATTGGTGTGTACAGTGACTACCACCTCGTGAACCACAACCACTCGTTTTTCCATTACCAACTCTCACATTTGGATGTGATGGTGAATTTTTTATAATATAATATATTTATAATAATATTATTATTGATAAATTATTATATGACACATAGTTTCATGCTTTTTATTTTGTAGGAATATGATAATGTCACTCGTGTATACAGTAGACTTCCACCTCATACAATGATGTGATTTGTTAATGATTTAAATTGATAGAAGTATCGAATTATTTAATGAAAATATGTTATATATATGACATAAAAATGAATATGTATTTATAATATGACATTTAACTTTATTTATTTTAATTTTATTATAAAATCCAAACAATGTTCAAACGTCCGTATATCCTACTATCACCATGAACATTGAATTTAATTTCTTAAATTCAAATATTATGGATTCATATAAATAAATATATAATAAATATATATGATATTTATATCATGGTTAAAATTATGCATATTTTTAAATAATATTTTAATTCGTAAGTCCATAAATAATAATTAAAAAAACATGATATACAAAGCAGTTATTTCTCGAAACTAGATTTAATAAGTAAATGTTAGTAAATGAGTAATAAATGGAAATAAGAAAACCATATGTGGTATGATATATATAAATATTGTTATTTAATAGATAGATAATAAAATTATATCTTTTATACAAGAGGTTTTAATATGTAAAAATTAATTCAACACCTAAGGTAATGGATTTCTAGTCTCTCATATTTTTTTGTAGATATATACAAATCCAACACACACTTATTTGTGGTGTGTATACCACCTCTTTGAAATGTTATATCATGAACCCATTATTTTAAATATAATTATTGATTTACTTTATGTTATTCATTTCTATGGATTACGATTCAAATTATTACTAATGTAGTAACGAGATTTTCGTCTCAATTTTACATCTTGTAGATGTGTGTCACGTTATGCACCTATATTATTTCATGAGGTGTATATAAAAACCCTTGGACATGTAATATAAACAAAGTATTAATCCAAAATAAATTTTATTTTACATTTTATTTTATTCTTTCATGAAGATTATCTTTCAACGTTACTGATTTGGTAATAATCTTATGTTACAATCTCATCGCTTAATAGGATTGTTTATGATTATGCTTCCAATGATGAAATCATATCATATATTTCTCAAGAAACAAATAAATTTTCTTGTAATTTGGTTTTTTTTAATGAGGGTATATTTTTTCACAGCATTTTCCTCTCTTTATGTACTCAATAGTATACTATAATTTTTTTTATGAAAAATCACATTTTCAGTCAAAACCACATTTTCGACAATACCCGTGTTTTCTAAAAATGATTTAATTTTTTTTTGATTTCTTTTCAAAGAAGAAATTATACATTACTTAAGAGATGTTTTAAATTATTTTTAAAATATTATTTATATTTAATAAGGATATATTCCAAATTTGTTTTCTTCGAATATATTTTCTATTTTAAATTAATTATTTTCAAGATGAAGTTAATTTCTGTAAAAATTGTTTTAAATTGTATTTTAAAATTATATTACCACTACCATGACATAAATTGATGTTACCTATTATTTAATTGGGATATGAACCAAAAATACCATTCTTTTTATTTATATGAATTATTCTTTATGAAATGATGTTTAAAAGATGTGTTTATCTTCCACATGTTATACCATGATAAAATTTTTGTGATGGTCACTTCATTTTTACAAGATATTCTTTGATAAATTGATGAAATTATTATCAATTTTCTTTATTTTCAATATATATTATATTATTATATATTTATGAAACCCATTTCATTTAATGAATTATGATAAGATTAATTTTTTTGATGTTGTGGAACAAAACATAATGATTATAATTATGTGACAGAGGTTATGTTATAACCAAGTATTGTGGTTATGTTGTAACCAGGATGGTGGTTACGTTTTACCCAATAACTGGTGGGACTTATATATCCCTCTAATTCATTGGGTAATGGTTTATATATCCTTTTATAGACATGACTAGAATGGGGAGTGAATATAGTTTACTATAATGTCCCTACCTTGGTGCCACATACCCATGGTTCAATCAATTACGTGAACTCAGGAATGCCTAACCATATCTGAGAGGCTATTAAAAAGATACGAGATTCAAATACACAACATGAGGAGACTATAGCCTCTTTTTTAATGAATCATAAATGTGAAAATAAATTATAATTACAAAATTATATAACCAATAACCACAAAAAACAAGTATCAAATGATGAATTAGAACAATATAAAATATACAAAACAAATATAGATGATATATATTTATAAATAAGGTTGTAGTTTTAAATGAAAAATCCAAAACACAGACACTAAAAACTCCCAAGAGGATTTCAACCCCATGTTTGGTTCTATCATCCATCCTATATCCCAACTAATCCATCTAAAATTGGGATGTTTTCCTTATCGTGTCCTACAAACATGAAGTCTATTCAGGTACGGATCAAGCATCCAGAGTAGGGTGTGAGTAAAACTCATTATTCCATCACGAATGGTTTCTAAAAAAATACCCATTCAATATAAATGTATGAATTATATACGTAATAATGTAAAAATACTAATGTAAAGAGTTATCACATTTATTTTTTCATTAATTAGCCATATAATTTCTTTGGTTCACAAAGACAACGAACCCATCAATACCAACAACAGCCTATGATAGAGTCTAGAATACCCTAATAATATATAACATATCAAATATAGAATCAAAATTCATTATCACATGATCATTCATTATCCATTTAATTTGAATACATATCATAGCGATTAGGAACCATAGTCCAATGCTAGTCTAATGGGGTTGGAACATCATGTATAGCTCACAATGGGTATTTAGACATTTAGTATCTATCACACACCCCAGAGATATTTATTGAGTTAGTTCTTATCCCATAAAATTAAACTCACAAGCATGAATTTCAGTCTAGTACGGCATGGCTAACTCCTTGTGGGTATTTTGAGCATATGCCTCTATCCCACAATCCATTTCTCAATCAATCACATATATCTCAAATATTAATTTAACAATGTTAATAAACAATAACCCTCTAATAAAAATTTCACATCCTAACATATGATTTAAAATTTTAAATCAATCATAATCATTTACTTCAATAAAATGGAATAATATGAAAAATTAATCATTAAACTATATAAAGTCATTTATTAAAAACCGATTAACTCGTTAAGGTCATGTCAAGAAATCCACAATTAACATTATCAACCAATTCTATTTTCCATAAATTAACTAGTTACCTAGTACCCTTAAACAATCAATTTCATGATCAGAATTCAACTATTTTCAATCTCCCATGTTTATCCTAATTCACAATCTCATGGAAATTTAATTTAGTAAATTCAATTTCAGATTCAATTTACAAATCAAGGAAATAGAAAATATAAAATTACATACCCATTATTAAATCAATACTGTGATCTTCTTAATTAATAAAACATACATCAAGATCATTTAAGTATTCTCTCCAAAGGAAATCTCTAAATTGAAGTAGAACATTCAATTAGACGAAGAATAACAAGATGTAGATCCAAAAACTAGATCCAAGATAAAAAAAAAATCCACGAAAAGAAATCTAAATACATACCCACATAGGAAATAAATCCTGACATAGATTATATAAATATGGGAGAGAGGTAGGAAACCAATCGGTATGAGAATCACTTACTGTGAGAGGTTCATATTCTTCAATATGGACTTCCATTCATCAAGAATGGAGTTCAGAAGCCCTTAGAATCTATCATAGGGGAACCAAAATCATAGTAAATAATCATATTCTTCAAAGGGATGAATGAGTAAAATTTCATTAGGGTTCTATAATTATACAAAAATATTTAGAAATAATTAACCACCCTTGGGAATGGAAGAACAGTTTTTCAAACTACCATCCATAACCATGAACCTCTTATTGTGGGTTTCAAGGTTTTTAATAAGAGGGTGAATAGTTTTTAAAAATGTTTTCCAACTATTAAGTCCCCTTATATATGGGGTTTCATGGTTTTCTGTGTGTAGGGGTGAAATTTGGAAAAACCATGTGCCAACCGTGCACTACCCCTTTTCCTTCCCAGATTGTTAAGTTTCACCTGAAACAATCCAAATATAAACCCACCTAAGATATAAAAAACAAGGGTAAATTAGTATCTATAAGAGGGAAAGAGAAATATACATAATCGTTTAGGATCATTTAATTTCCACACCTAATAAAAAATTATACTCGATATGTACTCTCAAACATCTCTTAGATTCCAAGTTCAAAATATAGGGACATTGAGCCCATGTATTTTCCTCTCTCTTCCATGTTTCCTCCTAAACATGACTATGATGCCACAATAATAAAAACTATCAGCCTGATATTTCCCACAAACACATTCTCAATATGATCCCAGACACATATCTGATGCTCTTCAGAGGATGCATCAATCTCAAGCACAACATCAACCCGATTGATTACATGAGAAGGGACGGTGTGATACCAATAAAGCTACGAAACATGAAAAATATCAGGTAGAGAACTATACCTTTGTGAAAGAGGAAATCAGTATTCCACTAACTCCTTTTTATTTACAGCCTCAAAAAATCTAACAAACCTAGGTGATAACTATGACTTTATCTAAATACTATAGTGACCCTTTCTATTAGACACCTGAAGGAAAGAAAGATCACCCTCTATAATGTCTAGTGGTTATCAAAACCTTTAGCACAATGAAATCTATTTAATATGAACTATATACATATACTTCTAAAGAAACTGAAACTCCTCCATCATTTCTTTCTTGAGACTCGGTCCCAACCACTCTGACTCGCCTTCCTCCATCAAACCTAGAGGTGATCTACATGGTATACTATAATGTTCTATAGATGTTCCAATGTGAATAGTTTCATGATAATCATTTTTATATTAAAACTCTAAAACTTCATGGGGGATTCTCCAAAGATCCACCATAATCTACGTCACACACTCAAAGAATATACTCAAGCACCTGAATATCACACAAGGACTACATATTTGTCTGTGGCTCGAAAAATTTATGTAGAAATACATACGTACCATGCTCCTTCAATAATCCTTTCCAAAAAAAAGTGGTAAAACATGAGTCATGGTCGAAAACATTACTATAAGGCACCCAATGCAGATGGAATACATCATGATTGTCCATATATACCAAATGATCCACTAAATAAGTCTCTTGTATAGTAATGAAATGTTATACTTTCATTAGTCAGCCCACAACCACCCAAATAGCATCATTTTTAAAAGGTATCCACAGTTGACCAACCCCAAAAATCTATAGTAATGTCCTCCCACTTCCATTTTTGAATAGGAAATGGATATAGAAAAACATACTGTAGTTGATGGTGTACATTAACCTTTTTTATAGGTGTATCATCATGTCACGAACCCTGAAATATCATTTTTCATGCTCAACCACCAATAATTTCAACATATGTCATGATAAATTTTTGTCAAACTCAGATACACTACCTAATTTTAGGCATGAAATTGATACATCAAATCCCCATGCATACTCATAGGAATAACTACATGTCCCTAGAAATAGATGATCTCATCCTTATATATATATCCATAATAAGGTGACTCACCACAATCAAGTATTTCCACCAATGAAAAACACTCCAGATTCAGATATTGCCTCTCCATGATTCATGTCAAAAGTTTGGACTCAACTATTATTGATATGAGAGTCATTTTATCCTAGCCCTCATAAAACACAACATGAATCTCATCCAGAATGTTATTTATTTTCAACTATATACTGTACTCATGAACATCATGAGTATGTGATTTCAGGGTAAAACAATCAACAATGTTGTTTCCCTTCCCAAGTGTATATGCTAGTTCAGAATTAAATAAATCCATATACTCAACCCAAACCTTTTTCCAGATATTCAATTATCACTATGAAATGGTATACATTAAGATCATGTGATTGATATACACAATAATATTTTCACCAACAGATAATTCCACCAAAACATCAATGTAAAAACATCTGCATCTAAATCAAGGGCATGTGTAGTGTCATTCCGTTTATGTGGCCTTAACTACCCTGAAACATACACCACAACATGACCAACTTGAATAAACATTTATCCATTACCAACAATTAATCCATCACAAATACCCACATACTATTCCCATGAATTAGGTAATATGAATATTGGTGCACTAGTCAACAATTTATTTAACCCCACGAAATAATATTTTCATGCTTAAAAACATTCAAAATTTATCACCTTCTTGGTCATTCCTGAAAGTAGTTATTCCAAATGGGAAACACCATTGATGAACCAACAATAATATCCAATTATGCCAATAAAATATTTGATATTGAAAATATTATTGGGATAATCCCATGAATCCTCTACCAAAACCTTTTATAGGTCCACTAACACACCTTACTTTGAGATAATGTGACCCATGGAATTTTCTTGATTGATATAGGATTGAAACTTAGATATCTTGGAGTATAGTAGATACTCTATTAGAATACTATGGATGATTTAAAGATGTTGGTTATGATCTTCATGAGCTATTGAGAACATAATTATTTCATTTAAAAATAATAAAACCAACTGACCCAGGTGTGGGTGGAATATTTTTTTCCTCCATGTCGTAAACATAGAAGAAGTATTCACCAACCCAAATGACACCACAACGAACTCATAATGTCAATAAATTCTTCTAAAATATTTTTAAGGAAAATTAAAAGGGCTAATTCTCCACTGATAATATACTAATCTCAAGTCTATTTTATAGAAAACATAATATCCTCCCACCTGTTTAAAACCCAACCTATCAATTATGTAAAGATCCCATAGAAAATGATACCTTGCAATGTCAAGATAAAAAAACATTCACAAATAGGTTACCCACTCACAAAAGTGTTTCAATCATCATAACCCCACTAATTAAGTACAAATTCACACTCAACCAATTCACATGTTTCATAGATATAAAATAATGAGAGGCATCCATATCAAATAATGAACTGGTTAGCATTGAAGACAGAAGAATAATATCTCTAACTATCGACGGTCAAGCCTTGATATCCAAAATTGTATTCTAAACATCATGTAGATATACTTACCATCTTCTTTATGATGATGTATGATTCCCTTGACCTATACCTCTCTACTGATACAAGCTCTTTTCCCCAAAATTACCTTATACACTCCCTCTACCAATACAGATAGTAGAACTAAAACTTCTACATAGACATTGGTTGGAAGACCCCATTATATAACTCTAATTATACCTAGATCCTTCATACATACCGATCTATAATGGGTTACTATAGAACTTATATAGATGTCTCTTCATATAACAACATCATTGGGTTAGCCTCATAAACTCTACTACCCTCTCCCATCACAATGTCTCTAAAAAACATTTCTTCATGAACTAAATTGATACTCATACAATAATATGTTTTCCATATTCCCATCCCTAGTATATATATCCCACCATCTCTGAGTTCATAATTGCAATATATAATATTCTAGTTTTACCTTATTATTAGACGGAGTCTACAATAGGTTAATATTCGTCTATATAGACTCAATCCAGAACTCTTCTGCCTCAGGTCCACTCTCTCTAGTGGAATTTGTTGGGTTAAAAAAATGAAACTCCAGTGTCATGTCATACATAATATTCAACCCACCCATACTCTCTTTCAATAAATGGCATAAACTATAATTTTTTTTTTCATTGAACCACTCTATATTTTCCTTAACCAAAACTATCATTGCCTCATGTTCCACTACTAGAGGGATATTTCGAACCATGTACTCTTCTAATCATATAAAAAAGAAGCATCACTAATGCATTTCTCTAAAATTCTAGACACACATCATAGGAAACATATCACAAGATTAACACTTTTAGGTAATATGAATTAAAAAAATTCCATAAAACGATATTCCATATTCCCCAGGACATGGTAAAAAATGAGACGCTATAATCACCCACAACCATCCTACATCTATGTCATGGTTAAAAAAATTTAATCACAAAATCATTACACCATTTTCCTATTATACACCCATTTCCACGTTTTTTTATCATTTTACAACTTTCAAGTTCACATTAGAAACCTTTTTCATTAAAATTTAAACGAGAAAGAAAATATATTTCATATAAACAATTAATACCAAAAAATTATTTTCACATGCATTCATATTCATGATGCATGCTACAATAATTTTTTGTGCCAATAATGATGCAAGAATACTCCAAACTCATTCCATACCAGGCCATGAGTCAAATATAAAAAAATATCAGAAACAATGATCACATCACACAACAAGTACATACCTCCAAGGGAAATAACATCCAATAGTAACAACACATAGACAAAACTACAATCCCACCCAGAGTACTTGTTTTTACCTCCATAAATAGGTTAGCTACTTCCATTAAAGAGCAATTGACCAAGAACCGACTCATCCTAATATCCCTTGTACATTTCTAAATTAGAACGAGGAATTAAAATAAAATGAAAAGACATTTGATTCCACTTTGTAATGTCCATCCCTTGGTGTTTCAAAGAATTACCTCGATCTAGGGGGTTACATGACCTTTGGTTCACCTCTCCACACAACATAGGTTGTCAACTACTAGTGAGGGTCAAATATACAACATGGGGATACTATATACTCTTTATCAAAATGTCATAATAGTAGAAATAAATAAGAATAACAAAATGATATAACAAATAAAAAACAAAATGTGTATCACGTGATGAATCTGAATAAAGGAGAATATACAAAACTAAAATTGTAGATATGTCTTGTAAAATATGTTTCTGGTGTCAAATTAATAATCTAAAATAAGGACACTGAGAACTCAAAAGTGGTCCTTGAATCCATGTCTAGTTCACTCAGCCATTATCAATCCAAACTAATACATCTAACAAAGGGCTCTATCCCTTTTCCGATCCTGCAAAAGTGTAGTCTATTTAGGCACCGACTAGACATCATGATTAGGGTCTGAGAACAATTGATTGGGCCACCACCAAATACATATAAAAAAATATCTAGTCAATAAATGTTTCTGATGTTTTATAAAGAATAAATTATAATTCAGAAAGTAATGAATTATCACATTTCATTATTCTTTAATTAACCAGATAATTTATGAGGTTCACGAAGACACCCATTCAATTAATACCTAATTAATCTCATTATAGAGTCTTAGAAACCCTTATGTGATATCACATAACTCATATATAATCCCAATTCATCATCACATGGTCTATTATTATTCATTTAAATTTAATCCACATAATTTTCATTTATAACCACTGTTCAATGGAAATTTCATGGGCATGGAACCTCATGTCTAGAACCCCGTTGGTATTTGAAGCATCAGTCCCTATCCTACACCACATGGGTATTTAGAGCATAATTCCATATCATATAAAATAATTTTATCTAGCATTCATTTGGGTATATAATTCCATGGCTCGCACCTTGTGAGTATTTTGAGAATTATTCAATATCCGACACCCCATTTCTCAGTCAATCACCTCTATCAATCATACCACATTTGAAAATTCCAATCAACATTTACCCTGTAATTATAAATTCTCATCATTATATACCATTTCAATTATCAAATCAATCATAATCCATTAAATTTATCATAAGAATAATTTGAAAATTTTAACATTAAGGCATTCATCAAACATTCTTTAAAACCCATTAACTCTTAATGGTCAACCCATATGTCCCACAATTCACATTATCATCAAATTAAATATTTCATCAATTAAATAATTACAAAATCCCATTTACCCATCAATTTCAATATCAAAATTCATCCAATATAAATTTCCCAAGGTTTAACCCAATTTACCATCACCTGGAAATTCAATTTAATCAAATTAAATATTCATTTCATTTTACCAATCATGGAAATTGAAAATTACCAATCAAAAATTTTAAATTAAATCATGTCTATTGTATTTTCAATTTAGACCTCCTACCTCAAGATTATTAGTGGACGGTCAACAAAAAAATAATCAAATTGAAGAGGGATTCTCAATTGAAGAGGGATTCGCAATTGAAAAATAAATAATGATATATATTTACAAAATATAGATCTAAAATTAATAATATTATATCCATGAAAACATATATCTAAAACATCAAAAATGAAATAAATAATCCCTTGAATATTTTAGAGAAATATGAGAGAGAGTGATAAAACCAATTAGGATTATAATCTCTTTTAGGGAGAAGGGAAGATTATTTTACCTAGTATTTGATTTTTCAAAAATGTAGTTTGGATTCACTTGGAATCCCTCTGGGAGGATCTAATATTTTAGGGAACCATCCTAGGTAAAATTGGAGGAAATGTGGTTGAGATATGGGGGTGTGTGTTAGGAATTTTATAACAGTATTTCAGAATAATAAAACACACATGCACGGTTTCATATGCAGGGGATCATAGTTTTCTATATTGCATTCCCTAATCGTGAACAACTTTGGGGGTCAAGAAATTAATACTAATAAAGAACTCCATTTTATAATCCTTATTCCACCCATGAAATACCCCTCTATTTATGGTTTAACATTTTATTGGGGTTAGAGCACGGTTTGGGAAAAATGTGTAACAACTATGAACTACACTTTTTTCATTCCACAATTCCCAGATTTCACCTGAAACACCCTAAAACAAAAACCCACCATTGATATAAAAAAGGCTAGAGAAGTACCTGTAAGTGAGCTTGAGAAATGTATAGAAAATTTCGGGATCTCACATTCATTAAGGGACTTTTTCCATTATGGTGGTTTGTAAATTGAACTCAATCTACTATATACAATGGTTTACCACTCGGGATGGTTCTATGTCCTGCAAAGCAGGTGTAGCAACCCATGGAGTTCTTTAATATGTTTTGTAAATGATCCACGTCTACTAAGGAAAATATTTTATATTATTATGTTTATTAAATATATCTATATATTATTCTAGTGTAATGATATCTTGGATCATGTTCTTTGATTACATTTGGATTAATGTACTATAAAATACCAATATTTATTCCAGGACTCAAGATTATGATATTTGATATGTAGTGTGTGGTATTCAAAAGTTATGATCCTATTTTCATACCCATATATCCATGATATGGTAACATACCTACCTTATTTACCCTCACTACGCATCTGATCTCATCATTTTGAATGTTTCCTTTCCCTAGGTTATGAAGAAAGGTATTATGTTGGGTATTTTTATAAAGTGTACTACTGTGAGAGAAAATTATAGGAGATGTTAATGATCATTCTGTAAATTATAATTTTACATACCCAGTCTTCAAATACACCAAACAATTATAGTTTATAGGAATCTATTTTTGTAATGTATATAATAATCATCTAAAATGAAGTAGTATTTATGTATGAATGGGCTTGGTTGTTATAATTGGTTTGAAATGAAATGATTATCTAACCTCTAGAAAGTAGGATGAGAAAACATTAGAGAAACCCCTTAGAATATTTCTAGGAAATGTATTGGGATTTCTCTAGGAATAATTTTAAGGTGAAGTCAATGTATTGGAAAATGTACTAGAATTTTGTTAATAAACAGATCATTTTGTTTCCATGAAATTACATCTCTATCAGGATACTAAAAGTGAATCTGAAACTGGTACATATGTTCCTAGGGTTAATAACTCTAAAAATATAACATTGATATGGACTTTATCGTCACTTGTTTTAGGATAATGAACCGTGCTACAAACAATGTTTGACACTCCTGGGGGATATGCTTTGGAAATTTTCAAACATTTCACAAACCATCATGAAGGATTAAAATAAAAGATAGATATGGATTAACTCTTATAAAACATTTTTGTAATAGATTAAAATGAAGTTGTTATAATTTTTACACCCTACAAGATATTTTTACGATTATTTGGTTTCATATTATGATTAGAGTTTCTCATACTATGATTTTCGGTTTTAGTCAATTATAGTAACCTGAATGATTTTGGTTAAGATGGAATGTCATGGAAAAATTAATATTGAGTAGTCAAATGGGATAATGACTAGAGTGAAGCATGTTGTGATTATTCCTAATTAGATATCACAAATCATGATCAGTAATATGATCCTTAAAAAATACTAATCTCAATAAAGAAGATAAGGATGTGGTTTTCTATGATTTTGGGAAGTCGAGACAATGGAGGAAAGAAGATTCAATTTACTATATATCAATAATATGGGATTAAAAACATAGGGGAATGTGTTACGGGGATGGTATGATTTTTCGGGTGTGAAAATGATGGAAAAAAAGAATGTAACTTATAAGGAAAAAAGAAATTCTAGGACAATGATATGGAAGAGAATAATAGTCTCCCCAAGGCATCATTGATGGTTGAATGTTTCAATTCTGTAAAGTATGGGAATTCTGAATATTGATGTCCTAAAATAAAAGATCATGGATAAAATCAACAAGGTTTTAAAAGTAATTTTTATTTTTCTCATGAGGAAGATACTAAAAACTACATATGAGAGAATGAAGTGTTAAGGAATAAGATAAAACAACCATGTTAATGGTGAATAAAGAAAGTGGAATAATTGACGTATTTATATATTTGAATTCAATGAAATATTTTTTTAGTTTTATTTTTTATTAGAATGATGAGATGTCAATGGATTTTTCCATAGTATTTTTTTATTATAGAGTTTCCAGAATATTATAAATGGTATTTATGTTGTAGAAAAATGACTTAATGGAATTGAGGTATTTTTATTATCGTAAGGTAAACCATAATATATTACTAATGTTGATGAAATAGATTTAATTTGGATAAAAAGAAGATTCATATGGATACACTCTATTAGATTGAATTGATAAACTCAGAACTCATAATTAATTTGTTTTAAAGTGGGTTATATTATCATTAGTGGAGTTTAAAACATTATTGGATCTACATAAAATTTTAGATATTCTATGTTTTGATTCATGTAATGAATAATTATGAATGATTTCATTGATATTATTATAGTAATTATCATTATTACTAATATTTAAGAGAATTTATGATGAAGTTATTCAAATTTTTGGTATGTGACACTCAAGATCCAATTTATGATATATGGGGTATTAATGTTTTGTTGATATTGATAAATTTAGTGACCTTATTTGTAATGTTTTTTATTATCTTCTTTTGGAATGGCTAGTAGGCTGACATTTATTAAATGTTTTAGGTTTAAATTTGGTTGAGGCTTCAGATATTAATGTATTACGTCACTATATAAATATTTTTCCATATTATATCAAATAGGATAAGCATTTTGTTGTGATAATATACATATATATACATAATAAATTAGCATTATATTCATGGATCGTATGATTCATTAGTGGTTGAGGAACAAAAAAATTAACTTTTATTTCATGGATTATGTTATGATATGGAAATTGATTAAGGAAAAACCAATGGATGGGACATTTATAATTAAATGGAATGAAATCAAGTAATTATATTTTCTCATGAAAACTCATCAACTTTAGGAAAAGGATATTGGAAAAAATATTTTCATGTTATCATAATCTTTGAGCATATCAATGAAATTTTATATGCCTCTTTGTTTAAATAAATTTGTGTTCATTAAATTTATGTTAACAATTTTTTCTATCACTTTCCATCAATACTTTTATAAGGCCCCGACCCTTGAATATCGAAGTTTATTCATTGTTTTATTATGATAACATGATTACAAGGAATCAATGCCTAATGGACCAATCACTATATTATTATTTTTTTACAAGATTTATAAATGGGTCACTTATTACATTGGTAAAACAAAAAACAAAATAAATAAAAAATAATTTTCATCCTTGAACTCATTCAAATTTTTTTTATCTTCATAGCATTGGGATAATAGATAAAATACAAGGGTGAGGAGAAATGATCAGTAATGGAATGTAAAAATGATACAATAATGAATTGAAGGGAATAAATAAAAATTTAATGGTAAATAAATTTTAACACATGCCATTAAAATAACTAGATAACACATAATAAATATAGAATGAAAAATAAAGAAGAAACATTCTATTTAATAAAGAAATTGAGAATAAAACTCATCCATGGATATGTCAGTGAAAAATATAATTGATAAATTATAACTGAAATGTAGGAAATGCATAATTATTGGACATCATGTATCTGGAACATGTTCTACTACCATGAAGATCGTTCACAAGACATTTTATGACTATGAGATGAAACATGTCTACTCTTCTCGGAAAGGAACCTGAAGGGTTTGTCACCAACTGACATCCACTCATGATACTACATGTGCATTGAAGAGATTTCATAAACATGTCCCCAACATGTGCCATTCATGTCCAAATAATTTCGCATATGTTGAATAATATATTTGAAAAATATATATTTAAATAAAAGTTCCGCATACCACTTTGAAATATTTGAAACATAATCCCCATACAAGTAAATAATTATCCAATGAATAACTGAATATCAAGAAGATAAGGAGATTAATGATATAGTATATCAAAATGGTAAATAAATACACTACACCCAAGATGCATGTGGTGAAAATTACATTTATCTCACATATGTAAAGAGTGAGAAGAAAATATCATACCATTTAGTAATCATTTATTTCAATGTGTTTGAATTTATTAAAGAAATAATTTTCATTTAAAATAACATTGTAAATTTTTAATGGAAGTTTGAAAACATTAGAGAATCATGATGGTGGGAAATCCCATTCATTCTTTATAAGTTAAAAAATCATTTTACTTTTGTAAGAAAAATCATAAAGTAAATTCTTTGTAAAATGATAGAAGATTCTATAAAAAATGGTGAAAATTAAATTAATAAAATCATTTTATTGAATTACTATGATACCAACTAAGATGAAACAAAACTCATGCACCATTTTTTATAATTACACATAAAATATTATCGTTAAAACACACTCCAATATTCAAAATGTTTAGATTTATTTGAGGTCAGGTATAAAAACATCTTATTACACAATAATGATACAATATCTATTATAATATTCTAAAACTTCATTTATTGCTAGAAATATAAATTTATATATTTCCTATGGAATTTGGAATGCATTTATAAGTAGTGAGATCAAATTCTCAGTGAGGAACAAATAATATTAATGAACCATAGATTTTTAGATCATTAACATGTGAGAAATTTAAGCTTGGGATAAATAACTGATTAAAGAGAACATAGAATCATAAAATTTTTACATAAGGAATTAAATAATAATTTAGATCACCAGATAAGGACATATAACTTTATAAATATCATCATTAATGTATAACATATACCATGAATTACGAATATAGAAGAATGAGAAAATAATCATGATTAATGGAGCATAACATTGGCAAGTGGGATCAATAAAGATGAAAAATTTTAATAATTCCTTGGATGTTCGATCATGTATAAGAAAATAAAGTCATTTCATATGTCAAGGTTAACCATGAAGACATTAATATCATAATAGAATATGCTAAGAATGTATACATAAAAAAATTTCGATAGATAACCACCCATGTCCCAAAGCATTATGGATTTGGAAAATAACATATTTCCCATAAAATAACTATCTCATCATATATAATTCTTTACCCAATGTATTAGAGGTCTATATCAGACCAACCCATCAAATAATGATTATACATTAATATGTGTACAACATGAAGGCAAAAAAAGGATTTCATTATTAATCATTATAAAAATATAGCGCTAAAAGTAAATAATCATGAGGTGAACCTCATCTAAATAATGATAATATATACTCCTACAATTTAATAACTTAGGATTTAAAAATAATACAATGTTTGATAGTGTATGCAATACACAACACTAATATGAAAGGGAAAATAGATTGCTATTAATTAAATGTTATAATTATAAATTAGATGTTACATTTTGTGGTCATGAATTGGTTAATCTAAATTATGATATATATAATTGTATGGGTCCTACTCAATGAAAATGTAATAATAAATTATTAGTCAACAATCACTCACTTTTTTTAATGTCATTTTATACAAAAAAATACATTTTCCTCAAAAATGGTTGTTAATTTTATTTGTGACTGAATATTATAATTAAAATTTGGAAATTTTAGAAAATTGATTTGATAATATGAAATTAATATTTGAAATAATCTTATCAAAATTCAGTAAGCTTGATGTTTCGGTATTTTTAGGAACAAAATAATTTTTAATGAATAGTGAAAAATTATCTAATTTTGTAAAATATTCATCTCTTCTTATTAAAAAGTCCAATAATTCATTAAATTTGAGATCAAAGTAACATGATTATTATTTAATTCAATATTATCTAATTAATTACATTTTAATAATCATTATTCTATATTTTTGAAAAAGTTCATTCTTAGGCATAAAATCATATTTCTCTTAAAACTATTTTTGGTTAGTTTTTCTGAATTAATATTACAATCGATTTATGAAAATTCGAGGAATTTAATAATGAAAAATGGATTCCATTATTTTATTCAGAAATCTAAATTTTTTTAATTTGGATCGTTCATTTATTTTTATAATGAATAATAACCTTAGTATATATTTTTACCTTTGTAATGGTAAATCCGGTAATTAAGGATAAAAATAAGATGATAAGGACTCTAAATAACCCTAAAACATTCATGTATTATTTTTTGTGATTATTATATTTCATAATCATCCATGAATCTAATTTATGGAATTTTTTTCGATTTTTCATTGAATATGACTTCTATAATTTATGTAAATATAATGTCAAAAATGTTAGTCTCTTTATTTTATCATCTATAAAATGGTATAATAGGAGTAAAAGAACTTCTGTTATGTTATAAATATTATATTTCAATATATTTAATTTATTTTTATCATGGTAATATATTTTAAATTTTTAATGTTGAAATAATTACATTAAATTGTTATGAAATGCAGACAAACATGAAGGGAATTTCTGATCTCCACAGGATAACAACTAGTAGTGGGCATTAAAATGAATCAAGAGAGAACGATTTGGCCCATAAATAAAATACAAATATGTCAATACAAACTGAACAATGAAAATGAAATCTAGCAGTGGAATGAAAATGAAACTCCACATACCTCTATGTGCCTTTGAGGGTCACCCCCCGACCTCAAACCAACATCACACTACAAGCACTGAATCTGATCAATATAAAGTAACCGAAACTAAAAACAAATATAAAACTATTGGTTGGAGTATTTAAAACATAGTATGTAAGCCTGCATTATTATATTCCCAATGAACATGCTTTAAAAAAAATAAACAATATTTTCAAGTTTTAAATACAATATACAAATATAGGGTTTTATACAAATTTTATTTTAAATGAATTAAAACAAATCACAATCCATTTCAATCATGTTTTAAAATAAGTCTTAAGGGAATAAGAAAAATAGGAACCAAGTATGAATTCCTCATTTTTTTATATTGGTGAAAAGGGGAAATACTTGTAAATTCAAAACACTCTTCTTGAAAACCTTTTATCAAGCCACACATTAACCATTTTGTATGGAATCAGCAAAACCAAGTTCAAAAAATATAATTCTACACTATGAGAAAAATGACACTAACCATAGTAGTATTAGAGAAACACGAGAATACATAGGATTTCATCGGAGAACAAGACCATAATTTACGGGTTACTCATCTCAAAGGCATGCTCTACTCGATGATATAATAACACCCAAACACCTGATCATCACTATATCTATCCAGAAAGAGGGAACTGATCTCATTGAAATGATAAAAAATAACCCCTGCTATGGGCTACTATCTAGTGCAATAACCTAGACTAATGCTTCAAACATTATCAGAATGCGTCTTTAATAAGCTAGGTTCACATGCTATGTCCACAATGGGGTGTTCTAAACAAGTTCAAACAAAAATACTTATACATACCATCATACATATCACATTAAAACGAAACCACCCTAGACTCCATCAGAATTAGTCCCTTTTCCTTAAAATAATAATCATAAAACAGAGCTTCCATACTGAGGAAACTGTATTCTCATTGTCAACCCACAACTTTAAACTCACTCCTGAAAAAGGTTTTCCAAATAACTGCTTCAATGATGACAACTAGGATTCACAGAATTTCCACACATCAAGACTTTCATATATGACCATATACAATCCATTCTCGTTAACAAAAGAACATATAAATCCATTTTTAGGACAACATCAATCTCCATTTTGGATATCATAAATTTATATAAAAAATAAAATCATTCCATGGAGAATCAAAACCCACATGAAAAAAAATCATTCAATTTAGTAGACACGTGGTTTGAAAACCCAATAAAATGTACAATCAAGTTTCAAATAAATTAATCAAAACACGTTATTTCACATGGAACTATCATTCTGTCATGAGAACTGACTATTTAATAACTAAGGGAGGTCTGGAAATCAATAAAATGATGTCTTCATTAAGTTAAAGGAGATGTACAATGGGATCCTATCATAAGTGATGAATAACATCCTTAAACTGGTGTAAAACCTCAATCTCACCAAAACCACATCTTCAGGGGCCAGCAAAGCACCGTAAACACAAAGATCGAACCCAAAAGTTTATGAATTAACCCTAAAAATAAAACCCTTGAATCTAGGGTTTGGCAAAAAAAAACCACCAAAGGAGAGCCCCAAACCATGAGAAGTAGTAAGAGAAACTCACCAGAGGGATAGATACCGCTGGAGGAGGAGGGCGGTGCCATATAAGAGGTGGTGGCAGCTAGGTCGTGCACCAGATAGGAGGGAGGTGCCTAAGTGGGTGGAGGCACTAGAAGAGAGGTTGTTCTAGGGATAGGGGTTTTAAGAAACAGAGAGAGTTGATTGGGTGGGGGGAACACTAGAGTGGGATCCTAGCTTGGGTGGTCCCCCACGTAAAGGAGGCTGTAGAGAAGGGAGCCGACTAGCAGGGGGTCGCACAAATAGAAAAAGGAAAGGGGAATGATGGGGAAACTTAAGGGAGATAAAAGGGGGAGAGAGAGATGGAGGGAAAAGAATAATCACTAAATAATAATAATAATAATAATAATAATAATAATAATAATAATAATAATAATAATGCTAAATATAATAATAATAATAATAATGACAATAACAATATTATTATTATTATTATTATTAATAATAATAACATTAATAATAATATTATAATAATAATAATTAAAATAATCCTTTTAATTCTATTTTAATTTTTTATAATTTATTTTAACAATAATTTAAGATCATTTTATTTTTGGTTTAATTGTAATTTATTTTGAACATCGGGCTACCACATAGTGATATGGGTGAAGCCACACACTCTCCAAACCGTGCTATGCCCATGTTCCAAATGCCATCAATCACAAAACCATCATTTTTTTCTAAAAAAATCAGAAATAAAATCTAGGACTCAACCTAAACCCCAAAAAAATTACCCAAAGAAAAGAGAATAATAAAATAAAATTGTTTAATTGGTTGGGGAGTGACAATTCCCTCCATCATAACGCTTTCTGCCCCTGGAAAGACACATAATGGTTTAACCGAAAAACAAAAACCGATTCTCCTTCATAGCTTATGGAGATACACAAATATTGGAAAAAAAGAGGCTATATTACTATCAACAAATAAAGAGACTTAACAAATAAACTAAGGAGACCCAAAGTGAATCCCCACTAAGTATCACCCACCCCTGTAAGCTAAGACATCTCTAGTTGATCAATAACAGGAATGAAACTCTCATGTTACAATCGAACCTATTAAACAAATACACATTGCACAATAGTCAATGAAACCCATTCCACTTGCATGAAACGTTAAAATAAAATAAAAAACACCCCAAAATTAACCAAAATTATCAAGATCACCTTCACAATATATCTTTAATAAAATTGGTGGGTTTACCCCAACCCCAAATTTCACTCAAGGAAGGATATTGTGGTATGATAGCTATGAATGGGATTACTTACTGCCAAGATGAAACTAGAAACAATGTCTAAGTACAGACATGGGGACGCCAGAATGGACTCCCCACCATTACGAACGACTAGCCCATGAGATAGAACTAGAATCCCAATCGAGGAGGAAGGACAAACTAGACTTCCTTCCATAATTATTAGGCTAACACTGGATTACTTCATGGGTAAATATGTGGGACCCTCTAAGTGTATCACTACCAAATGAATCGAACAACTTAAATCATTAGCTTAGATGGACACAGAAAACCTGACATGGTTAACATTGGATGTTTCCATAATCAAATTCACCCACTACAAGGGACTCGATTAATAAAACTTTAAACCAAATAGAATAAACTACATGGTTCACCACTCCCACCGGCATCACCACCCTCAGATGAGATTAACCAAAACTAAAATAGAGATGGGATTACAAGGCTATTCATACATGGACAACCACAAAAAAATTAGTAGACACAAGATTACAAACACTGAGGCTCAAGAAAATGATATATCCATAGATCCATATAACTAAATAGGAACTCTTTAACCCACCTATCCCATAAAGGGTAAATGAGTCCCCCATTCTCCCTTCCACCTAATGTGACCATTTGAGATGAAGCATCTATGCAGGTGGAATAAATTGATTCCACATCCCACACTAAATATGAATAGTAGGAAAGGATCCTTCTCACTCTTATGGGGGTTCTTAACTACGTACCAACTACACTCCATGACCTATGGATAGAGATATTATATTTGAAGCATCCCCTTACTCACCACGAGACATTAGAAACCCCCAAACATAACACACAATTCATAACTTCAAAAACAAAAATATATTAAAATAGATGTTTTTAAATGTTCAACAAAATCCATTTTTCAACAAAAAGATAAAGAAAAACAAAAAATGACACCAGATATGACTATTACATCCAAGTAACACTGTATAGAGAAAAACACAAAACTGATCCAAAGCATTTCCCTACTCTTGCGAATGAGCCGAGGAGACCTCTGATGAGTTGGGTCTAATTTTATGAAACTTCTTGGAAACACCCCAGAAGAACCGCTTCATGTTACCCAAGAATCCATATGTGTGGATGTTTCTTGGATCACTCATCCACGATGACCTATTTTGTACATTCTTCTCACACTGATGAAAAATCACAGCATTTCACCCAAAAGAGGTCGATGATAGATATGAAGGCCTCTTAATTACCCTACCAACACCACCAACATCAGGCCGCTTCCAATTATACATTTTATCATCCTCTTCACCAATTCCAAAAAAATAAAGGATGATTCAATATCGCAATCCCTCTTTCTAGATCTTCTTTGGTGTGAATGTAATTCCTCACCACATTGGAAGAAGATAAGTTATGATCATCCACCCTTTACTAAAAATCTAAATGAATCCCAAACCCAAATTTTCGATCTTTCATGGGATCATTTTTTACAAAGCCTAGATCATACAAAACCAGGTCTATGAAGTGATTATTTAACTCCAACCCTAATCCAACACCCTACTGAAGATCACAAAACTCCACATTCCTCCCCACCTTTTTCATATAAGAAAAATATTTTCAGATGAATGAATACATAAATAACCCCAAGTACGATCTTCTTTGGGATTTCCTGAGGACGTAGAAATAAACGATTTTGAAGTTATCCCTTTGAGAATTAAGGTGGAAAAATTAACCTTTATTGAATCAAGAAACATAAGGAAACTGAAGTCTCTCTCAATCTTCCACATACCCTCCTCCACTTTTAAAGGATCCACATGACCATAAAAGAGGGTAGAATTAAACATCTGGGATTCATGAACAAAGTTTATGGATTTATCAACTGAAGTATTTTCTAAATATTCAATACCTAAATTTGTACCTTAGAAATCCATCATATCATTATGTTGGAGTACACTAAGATATCAGGAAACACGGAACCTGATCCTGCCAAATCCTACAACATGGATTCTTCAACTAAAATTCCATAAAATCAATATCAAACCCAAAATAAAATGGATACACCAGAAAAATAAAATATAATAAAACATTTCATATTCCTTTAAAATGAATTTTTAAGAAAACAATTTTAAATGATTTCATGCCCAACAATAGTATCCTTTCAGGAATGAAATCTGGTTTCCATCAAATTCGACACCTAACCTGGTACATGGAAAGGCCCGATGATAGTTCTCAATCCCTAGGGGCTGGGAAAAGTTATCAGGTATGATAGATACATGTTTTTGAATGATTTAACTTAATATAGAAGTATTAATCAACCAAAAATAATAAATAAACTGTATCCTAAAATTTAACCCAAACATTCCTTTAATAAAAATCAGAACTAAAATACATGGTTTTAGAAAAATAAGAAGAGGAACACTACTCAAAAGTAGTAGAAACAAAACTCAACGACCACCACATGGTAAGATTCCATAATTCTCATTCCTTATCCAAAACACTACACTATGAATGGAAGCTAACAACCCAAACCAACGGTTCTAATATCATTTCTAAAACCTAAAAAAACATTACCAAGTCTACTTACACCCAAAAGAGTAATTATGGTGTGAGAATATGACCCGTAGGATAAAACCTATATAGATTACATGTGATAAAAAAATTAGAAAAACATATTGCATGTTTTTATAAACCAGAAATTCATGTAATAATATTTAAAAGGATGCAACTACAAATGAAAATTGTTTTTAATCCTGAAAATTTAAGGAATAAACACTTTTAATAAATAAAGTTCATGATACATAATTTTCTAGAAAAACACACCATATACGGATGATGAATATAAAATAATCAATGAAAATAGTCCCAGGAACACCCCTAGGAAGTAGCTACCTATGGGCCCCATGTACCATGTATCTCTATGGAAAGTAACCATAACAAATATTCATTATCGTGAACGATCCACTAGTAGGGATCAAACCCATTGTAACGACCCAATATTCTATCAATGAAAATTTCACATGATATAATTAAATGTCTTATTATAAAAAATGGTTATGTAAAATATATACACTTACTTGGTTTTATAATTTTGAACATTAAAATTCCATTAATAATTGTGACCATTTCTAATATAGTCATTAAATAGTGATCACATGATTCGTATAAATATTGGGCTTTAACCAATCCAATTTACTCAGAAAAAGGAGGTGATGGCCTCATCTAGTAGACTTTCCTCGTACGAAGCCCATTTGTTGGAGCTTGGAAAAAAGGTGGCATCACTAGGCTTCACTCTTGACCAAGCCCAAGGCGAGCTTCAAATATGTTAAGCTCGAACGGAACCACCTATGGGAGAAGTGGAAGTTGATAGAGATTACCACTTGAGAAATGTTATTTGAGCCATCAAAAAATCCTGTTACCATCGCACACCTTATCCTCTGATCATATATGTGTTTTATAGGGGGTTATATAATGAGACCCTAGTACTAGGATTATGTACATTATTTTTGTATAGAGAATATACTTTCATTTTAATATTTTTTACTTTGTAAATAATTTTTAAAGCAAAAAATAGCATTTTTAGTTAATTTAGAAATCTATTTTTATGAATTAATGGATTTATGAATTAAATAATGTTATAATTAAATTTTATTACTAAATTAAATTTTATATAATATAAATGACAGTATGATTATTATGAATAATATTGTGATTTTTATTAAGCTTTGAAATCTATTTTTGTAAAAACCCACAAATTATTGATAAATGACGTTTATTTATTTTAAAAGTAAAAATTAACAAATTTAAAAATAATATTTATATAAAATGAATATTATTTTTGGAATGAGGATGTCGAAATTATCAAATGATTAATGTTTCATAATTTTCTGAGATAGTCACATATTTGGGTAAAAATTAAATACCGTTTAAATATATAAGGTGTTTTATGACATCATAATGACCCAATAGTAAGGTAATAAAATACTATAAAAACTATGTTCAAAAAATATTTGTTTTACAATTAAAATAATGTAATTTCTGGTTTTTTTGATTTATTTTACAATGCTTTAGTGAGCCCTTCAAGACTTTTAAAACAATTTATATTTTTAAATTTATTTCCTTGAGAGTTTGACTCACCTTCATATAGGTAACCCTATTATTTTAAGACGTTATGAAATTGGAATTATAAACTAATTTTTTCCAATCACCTTTGGTAGAAATCGTGGGCAAAAACAATGGGTAGGATTATGGTTTTGATTAGTTTTATGTGTGGTGTCCCAAACATAAATAATTAGTAATTCTCTCTCTTATCCTATATCAAACCACCCAATCCCCAACTTAATCTTCACTAAAAGCCTTTGGAGTTTATCCAACCTCCGCCCTCCCCTCCCCAGAATCCTCCCAAGGCGCCCCAACCTCCCAATAAGCCTCTCTCTAGCCCCTCCCAAGCTTTTGGGATCACACTTCTATGTAAGGGATTCTATCCATTCTTATTTTTTATCCATGATTCATTATGATGTAATACCCTTTTACATTTAATTAAAAATGTTGAGGTATGATTTTTCCCCTCCCTTATATTTCCCTCCTTATACTTGAAATTATTAGAGGCCTATTTATCTCTCATTAATTCCTCCCATGTACACCGGTTTCAATGCTGAAACTTTGTAAGGAATTTCTCTATCCTCATTTACATTCAATAAATTCATATGTATTATGAATCTAAATTACATTACATATGTTGGGAAATGTATATATATGAAACCCTTAATATCCATTTCATGTATATATTATGAGACACCTCTTTCTCTCTCATAATCCAATTTTATGAATTATAATGTCACACCATTACACTACCAAAATTGCACCGATTTTCATTGCCAATGTTAGTGTGTAGTGAATACCATGCTCATTTCTCAATCAATGGTATTCACCTTTATGAACATTTAATTATTGATTATAAAGTTTAATGTGTGTATTCCACATCCCATTATCATGGAATAAATGATGATAAATGATTCCATGTTGTATGATCCATGTTGTACACCAATGCATGAAATGAAATGTCTAAGAAGGGAGTGCCTTGATAGTGCTCCAATGCATAGGGTAAAGATTGGTATCTTAATACGTTAGGTGAAATGAGGTTTTATTAATTATAATTCAAGTACAATGATGGTTTAATCATTATACATGGTCAATTAACCTTGGATCATGCTAATACAATGTTAAGTGTTGTTGCCACATTTTCATGTTATGATAATCAAGCTATATCATGACTTTGTGTTCATGTTTCTATTATGATCCTTTGATATTCCTCTATCCTAACATATACTTTATTCTTCGTCTTATTACTTGTATAATACCTTATTGGACTTTTTGTCTAACCCTTTTCCTATGAATGTTCTTAGGTTATCCAATGCAATGCTATGTACGAGGAAATATAGTGGTTATGTAAAAGAAGATTTCAATTAAGATGTTGTGTTTTTCTGTCCTATGTTGTTATGTAAAGTTCCTAATTTTAAAAGACACTATACCTCTCAATACTTATAGTTTTATTAAGTTCATGTTTAAGTATAAAAATCATGTTTATGTGTGTAATAATGAGAAGGGTTGTTATAGTTGGTATTTGGGGATAGGTTTAGTTATTTTTGGGATTAGGATTATGAAACCCCAGTGAAAGATTTATGGATAAGACTAAGTATAATAAAAAAATCCCTAGATTTTGGTGAGTATTGATTAAGTGATTTATCATGAAAATATATCCCTATCTGGATACGAGTAGGTAGAGGAATCTCTAGCACATGCTTAGTATGAACCATTTTAAGGGAATTAAAAAATTCTTATAAGAATATGTGTTATAAAGTATATCATGGATACCATATATTGGAGCTTATAGATTCATAAGTTAAGGGAATAAAAGTTATTTACAACTCATCTATTTTTGTCCTTGGACCACCCTTTATGGGTTACCCCTAAATTTATTTTTATTCCATCCAATGGCCAGTAATATGAGGACTTGGGCTAACAACCGATGTGGAGATCAATGTGATGCATGTTCTAATGACATGCCCAATATTATTAAGGAGTATAACTATTAACCGAATGTTTTAGTTTTATTTATTCTTTTAACTCCATTTAATCTTATTAAATGATGATAAAATAATAATAACAAGATCTAAAATAATATTTAATTCTTTTATGTTGATTACATGACTAGTATATATCTCGACCTCTATAAAATGGGAAACAGAACAATCATTCATTAGTACAAAAGACTACTACCTCATAATCCAATTTATTTCATTTTCCATCAATACCTCTCATAGATGGTTATAATCATAGATATAATATATATATTATTAATTATATAAATAAAATTATTTAAATATACTATATATCATATTTTCATAAATCTAATCCATGGAAAAATGATTGTGTTGTATGTGTGTATGTGTGGACTATTACATCCATGAAGTTATGGGATTTATTATTCATAACCAAATCTGAATGATTTTATATATAAGTGTTTTTATAAAAAATTAAATTATATTTATTATATAATAAATATTATTTCTTTATAAAATATTTCTTACCTTCTTCCCATACTATTCATTGAAAATTGGAAAAGTTATTCATGTGTGGGTATGGTATATCGTCTCCATTATTGTAATGTAGTTCACTTTTCATAATCATATTTCATGGTTGATTTAAAAATTATAATTTATTTAATAATATAATATGTATTCCATTATTATAATTCTCGGTATGATTTAATAATTCCTCCATTAAACATAGTAAACCTAACAATGTTAATTTTAACATATTTGTTAAATATCATCAAAACTGATGATGTGAATTTATTTAATATATAGTTATTAAAATATAGAAATAAGTAAAAAAAGTAGTTATAATCATGAAAAATACGATTAATAAAGTGTTTAATTGAAATTATTTTATAAATAAATAAGATGGAAAAAATATGTGATAAGTCACACTTGAGTTAAGCGACACTTTGAATTAAAACCTCATTTTTATCCTTTTTAATAATATATTTTATTAATAAATTTTCCATGTACATATTCCAAAAAATAGTTAATGTATGTATTTATATGGATAATAAATAATTATAAATTAATCCATATATATCCTTTAAATTTATTTTTTAGGGGAATCTTTTTATTTTTTTAAATGGAATGTTGTGAAATTCATTACAATAAAAAAAGGTGTTCATTTTTAACATATAAAAAATCTATGGATATTCCCACAAACACAATAAATATTTTATGTTTTTATTATAATATAATATTACATTTTTTTATTTAAAAACCCTTCTTAAATTTTTTTTATTCTAGTTATGAAAAATAATTTTTTAAAGGAAATGGTATTTCTGTATAAAAAATGGATTTTTCATATGGGATCAAAAGTGTTTTAAGGGTTTTATAATGAAATAGAAGATGAATAAATTTTTTTATTCAATATCTGGTGCATGAATATAATGTATGATGAATGGTGAGAAAGATATAACTTATTTTATTATTGATCCTGATAAAACTTATATGTATGGATGATCTCAACACAACATATTCATATTGGTGAGGTTAAAATAGCTCTCCAATGCATTGTGTAATTTTTCTAATCTTCAATGTAACTAAGGAGGGAGACAAACATGGTGGTATATACTATGTATTTATCAATTATCAAATTCATTAAATCATTATAGGATGTATTTTATGTGTATGATGGAATATGTTTCATAAAATATTGTCTTAAAAAATTATCTATGTTAATATAATGGATATGGTAGTTCATACATACACATGAGTAACATTTCCGATTTTTCAACGACTACTAGAGAAAGAATGTATGTTTAATTTAATATTTCCAAATTGATTATAATATCATATATATGAATTAATAATTTTTTTTATACTCATATATATCATCTATGTTATGAATTGATAATAAATGAATCACGTCACTTCATGGAGGTGATAGTGAACAAGTAAGCAGAAATAATTTTATCAGTATCAAGTGCTTGGAATGGTAACAAAATATATTTTATATTATTTTTACATAATGATAAATATTTCATGAATATTATATATCTAATGTAAATCCACAATTATAACAATTGTTGATAAATGATGATGGAAAATGAATTACATTAGTTCGTGATGCGATCGTCCTCCAAAAAGAATATCATTGAATTCCACTCGAGTTTGGAGGAGGTTGGAGATGGATATATGATATTATATTAAAAAAATCATACGATATTGGGGTACCAAGAGTTATTATTTTATCCTGATTGATATTGATTTTGAGTAAGTATAATAAGAAATAAAATGATAGTGTTTGGTTATGAATGATACATCTTCTTCGGAAAACATCCTTTAAAAACACATTATGAACACTAATGATGGTGTTATTCTATAACTATGGACTATATGAATGTGGAATTATTATTTTTAATGTATTTGGGTAGAACTTGGTTGATCTATATGTGTTTTATTGTGTGAAAAAATGAGAATAAGTTTTTTATTATTATATGAAAGTGGAGGGAACTCTTAGAATTTTTCTAAAATATTAAATTATTATATATTATTATCTAACATGTTATATTATAAAAAAAATATTTTGAATATAATATAACTAAGGGTGAATATAATATCATATAATATAAATTAGATATGTTATTACTTTTTTCCCTTATCACTTCATTTTAATCACCCATTCAATCTTTTGAAACATACCATGACAACAAGTTTTTCACTATTTGAGGGTCATTATAGTTACTATAAATTGCATGAATGAACATAAATGTAATGTTTTTATCTTATAAACCACATCCGAATCAATTTAATGGATATACGATTTCAGTGAAATTTAAATCATTTGATACATATTTATTTACTATAAAATATCAATAATGTCTATTTTTAGAACTATTGATGACATAGACTTTAATAACAGCATGATTAAACCTATAATTTTTACTACTTATTTTAAAATATACAAAAAAATCCTTTTAATCTATAAAATTTATGTATATAATTAATTATATCAAACTATAATACATTGGATACTTGTAATATAATATATTTGATTATTTGATTAATTAAATAATTACTACGTCAGTTTTGTTTAAGCATTTAAGGTGACAAATTATTTCATATAAATTAAAAAAACAAAATATTTGAATATGAATCATTTATATTTCAAAATTACTTTTTTATTCAAAAATATCCTTTGTGTATGCCAATATTAAACATCTAAAAGTTTTTAAAAATTAGAGTTTGAATTGATTGAATTTTCATGATGTATTGTATTATAAATTTCATTATCTCCTAAAAATGTATGTACAATGTCATATAACTGAATATTAGATGATTATGAAATATAGTACATAATTAAATAATAATAAATCAATTGTTATGGTCATTTTATCGACCTTATCACTTATTGTTAACTTTAGTTTCCAGATTTAACAATTATTGTGGTAACAAAAATTTGTAAGGTAATTATTAAAATTGACCAAAAAAGGTTATATTTTCTCAATTTTGACAACCAGATTATAGACATGGAATCCTTTTTTAAAAATTTCAAACATAGAGTAGGGATAATTAAATCTTAAATTAAAGAATAAACCCCTAAAAAAATTTTGTTTTTCATAAAAATTATTTTATAGTGTAAAAACAATTATATACTAAATTCAATTATGAAGATAATGTAGAAACCAATATTATATACTTATATATCCAAAGGAACTAATGAAAATTTAAAAATAATACATAATATAATTTTACCTTACAAGTACATTTAATGAAAATTAAGACATCAAGAAAAATAATTATATTTCACTACTTATTTAAAATAAAAGATTTCAAACAATTTATAAAAATTAACCATAGAATATTTATGAAATTATTCCTTCAAAAATGAATTAAATTTTTTCAATAAATTTTCTATATTTTCCCAAAATTAATAAAATTATTTTTACGCACTAATAAAATTAGAAACATTTTCGAAGAATAAAATTACAGTAATAAAAATTGAGTGATTATTTTATAAGAATTTACCTATACATTTTATTGACTAAAAATTATATTTATTTCCTAAATAAGTTATTACTATTAATACCCATCAATTTAATAACTATGTTATAATAGACACATATAAATAATAATATTTCATTGTTCATTTAATATTTGTGTTATGTATCTTGTACGCTATCAAACAAAGTTTTTCCTTTTAAGATCTATTGATAATACATTCTCACCCAAACCCCACAATAATAAATTTTTCATGAAAATCTTAACATGGGTGTGGCAGACAGGGTTTTAAATTTTCAAAATAATATTCTTTAAATCCCTTATTATAAAAAATGTTAATAAAAATTTCACATGAAATTGAAGAAAAGGGGAATAAATATGGTTGTTTAGAATAACACATAACTAGGATTCTATATAAGAGAACATTGGGGGGATGTGAACACATTGATATAGATGAGAAAAATAACTCCTAATAAACTATAGAGAGAGACAGAGAACATGGTCCATGATAATGGTAACCATCGAAAAACTATAAATCAATGATGGGATAAAATTCCATTGAGTTATCAACATGAAATGTAAATGGAGAACATTTTGGTTTGAAAATTAATTTACTAATGTGGAGGAATTATTTTACTCCTGGAAAAATACCATGAATAAATATACATAATTGAAAATAATAATGTGTGCCTTTAATAAATTATGACTAAAATTTCATCTTTTTCACCAAATGATGAGTATTAAATATGAATTGTTTCATGTATGAAGAACATGGATAAACTTTTAATACATCAAATTATCAATAAAAATTACCACAATATCTTCCTCATTTTTTTAGACTGTAACCACAACTAATATCCTTATTACATGATAAGATAATTCTTAATATGAATAAATCGTCAAATGAAGAAAAACTATTTATCTCCAAAATTAAACAGTAATACCCATAGTTAATCTACATTGTACATTAAAGAACTATCATTAAAATCCTAAAAATATTCCATACTAGTTTTGAAATCCAAATATCAAAGGTATTTGACTAAATATTCATCCTCATTTATCAAAAAAATAACACCAATCACACTTAATGTATCAAACTAAAAAATGTATATGACAAAGCTATTTAATCACCGTGATTTGTCTTTAAATTACCTCAGTCCAAATAATGACTCATTAAAATTTTATAATCTCCAAAAAATAGAAGTCATCCATTATTCCTCAAAATAAAATCCCTAATATCTCAAAAGGTTCGAAAAATTGCGATCTTATTCTAAAATAGAGTTGATCTCTAAATCAAATTCGGATAAAACATATGTTCCAAAATTGAAACAGTCCTTAATTTACTTTAAATAAGAGATTATATATACCATAAAGGATAGCAATACCTTTTAACTTTTGTAAACCAAAATTAAATTCATAATTCATGAAATAACCTTTTTTATTTCATAAACATAAAGGTTACATATACTTCAAATATTAATCAATACTCAATGAATTTCTCCCCAAATTATCACCATTTTAATACAAAATTTTTTTTTGGTATCGATTATATCTAACATATTATTTAATATTTGGGAATAAAAAACTACTATAGAATATTATTACATTGTTTCATGATTATCATAATATTTTTGAAATACCACTATATCAAATACATAAAAACTCTATATATAATCACAACCATTATTTTATTCCTCGATACTTTATTCCTATAGATATAGAAATGGAATATTTTGTAATGATTTATTAGTATAATGTAAATCATGTTTCATAATTGGAACATCTAAATAGAATTCACTCCATACAACCAATAATTAGGGTATCCTTTTTGGATATTTTAATACCTTATATCTTGTATCATGAAGTCCATATCTCTATAAAATAAATATTGATGAACCCAATGGGATTTCCATAGCGAATGAGATAGATAATGTTGTATTTTTGAATTAGATAAATGAAATTCCATGATCGATGGAATTTTTTTATGAATTAAAAGTTATTGGATAGATAAAATAGTTTCATTCGTGTGATTTTGATAATCCATAAGCTTTGAAAATTACTTGAAAACTATTTTTCAATAATAGCGATAATAAAATAATTTGGAAGGTACAATAAGGCTTTAATGCATAACTTTTATTCGATCCTTTTGAACAATACACAATCTCTAGAAAAGAACATCATCAAGACATTAAATGATTTATTCATTTTAAAGTGAAAATGGTATTTTTTAAGACAATAACCTTCTAAATTACATAATACTTTAACCTTAAATTCCTTTTTACCAATGATGATTAACCATTTAAAGAAAATATCTAAAAATATCATTAATCACTTAAAAACACATCACATAAACCCTA
Organism: Viscum album; assembly: GCA_963277665.1. Classification (NCBI taxonomy): domain Eukaryota; kingdom Viridiplantae; phylum Streptophyta; class Magnoliopsida; order Santalales; family Viscaceae; genus Viscum; species Viscum album. The sequence goes on from OY728151.1 coordinate 908,861,815, forward strand.
AAAAGGGGTCTCAAAGTCTTTGAATATAAAAAACCTTAAAAATATAATCCCATGATATTATTGATATCTATTCGCATTACTTCACATAAAATCTACCAAATCATCAATGTCATCTAAAACATTCTCTGATATAAACATTAAGGACACTCCCTTAAACAATACAAGAAAACTTCTTGGGTACAAATACATGTTTGGCATCTAATGACTTACGATTTTCATACAATGACATTAAATTTCATTTACAGAATACTTAATAAACTACAGAAATATATTCCCAAATACCATATTCGTTTGGTGTATTTGAAAACATGGTGTTTAATCTTATAAAATGGTGAAAGATCTTCAACATCTCCCATAAATATATTACACTTTTATTTTCCTAACTAAAACTATTCATTGTATCATGGGGAAAATAAAAAATAACAAGGGGGAACTCAAATGCTCAGTAAGGGTAAACTTGGAAAATATTAAGAAAACCATAAAAATTTGAATGTAAAAACATGAACATAAGCATTAAACTTCAGAATCATGAGTCATGAAATAAATCATTGTATTGTGTGAGGCATATATCATAAAGTAATTTTAACCATGATAGAATGGCATTGAAATATAACATGTAATTGTGGAAAACTAATAAGAACATAACATCATTTCTATAGTAGCCGTGGAATTGCTACAAAGACCATCATAGTGGAGAAAGTTCATTACTGAACCGGGTTTACATGAAGTTCTAGCCATGTATTATTGAACAAAAGTTACTTTCCATTCTAGTCACATATATCTAATGAGATATAAATGTTTACTCAATTCGTTGGAGGGAGATATATGTCCCACCCATATCATAGTAAAATCACTCTTACATGTTTCACACAAACATAAATCATTAATCATAGGGTAAAAACCGAAATAACATGGGTTTCTAAAAAATCATTTCATTATAACATAATCCATATAAAATATCATTCCATCATTAACAAAATTAAATCATATTAATAATAGATATAGAAACAAAACCCAATTTAGGAGAATCATCTTAGATGGAAAATAATTTTTATAAAACACTTGAGTATAATTCCTTAGGAATATATCCTTTCTTCTTCAAAAAATGATTTCATTTCTCAAAATGCTGTGCAACTTTCAAAGAAAATAATTTAGTTGAAAATAAACTTGAAAATGTGTAGTGGAAGCTTCATTGAAATAAGGCATAATGAAGATGTAAAAAAAATCATGCTGTAAAAGTTAAAAAACATTCTCTCTATACATTTATTGGAAAAAGACAAAATGTACATCATATGGTAAACAAAAGACACATTACTTCCATACCATATAGTAATAGTCAAAAAAGGGTAAAAATGAATTTAAAAAAACAATGAAGAATAGTAAATATTTATGAAAACATTTTTATAAAACATGGACATGGATGATAAATATACCCCCAGTAAATAATTTTGTGATACAAATCTCTACATAAAATAATATTTTAAAATTATCCCCTACCTTAGGTATGATATCATTTGAATGTGTCCAAAACTCCTCTAAATCAAGTAACTTTTTCTGATTTGAGCCAAAAGGATTTCATGAATTTTCTTTTGTCCCATGTTAAGACTTTGAGGATTACAAGAGGGATGTTGGGGGATTATTTTTGAATAATTTGGATGTTCCAAGGGTGTTGAGAGGTGTGAGTTATATTGGTAGAGGTGGTGGTCTTTTATAAGAGGGAAGCAGGCCACTTTAGGAAACTCTCAAAATATTAATTTATTATAACTTAATCTTTGACTAAAAATGTTCCAACACACTTATTATTCAAATATAATATGGTGTTGGTTTGAATACCCATCATTAAATACTTTTTATACTAGTTTTGAATTTTTTTTTATCCTAATATTTTATGATTAACCCTTTTTCACTGTTTTTAATCATACAGTGATATCATGCTATTTACACATTGCGGGTTAATGTAATTACCATATCATAAAAATTGACCCACAAAAAATTTATTTATAAAATATATTGTATTTTTTAACCATTTTTTTGAATATTAGATTTTTATAATTTAATATCATTTAAGAAATTGCTCTATGATTTATGTTATGAATAAAAATTTAATTTGTAAACTATTCATACTAGAATTTTTTATAAATTTATGACAATCAGATTACATAAAAACAAAGGAATTATCTCTACTATAATATGCCAATATAATCCAAATAATTTTAGTATCTAATTAAATAAATAAAATTAAATTTATTTTAATATTTACAATATCATTTATTTGAATCCATAATTAATGAATCAATCACTACAACATCATTGTGTCATAAATAAATTTATTTATTTAGTGCCTAAAATATATAAATAAAATACCATGATGTATGGAATAATTTTATCTTTCTAATTATTATTTATAGTCGAAGAGAACACTTATATAACCCCATATAAAAATTGTTTTATTAAAAGATACATGTTTATGTTATATTTCTCTTTATTTTAAATTAATTCTTATAAAATGTCATTTTCACATCTAATTGGATCCATGGTGAGCAAAAATTGTCCCAGGGAGTCCCATAGTCGGAATAATTTCATACAATAGTATTAAGAAATTTTATAAAGTATTTTTATATTATTAAATATTTATTTTTACCCTTATTTATCAAATTTACCCTTTAACTGTAGTAAAAATAATAATTAGTTATGTTACTATTCATAATGTCCAAAAATAAAATGTTCATATTAACACAATTTGGACATTATGATTACTGTCACGACCCGTCCTCGGGGCCCGTTCCGTGACTACCCTATGCCCGCCTTCCATAGGCCAGGGGCTGGCGACTAGCACCAAAGGCGTAAATCCCGATAACTGGGAAGCATTGACTTTATAAAGTAAACAAAACACCACAGAGTACAAGCAGAAGTAAAACACCAAGTACAAAGAGAAGTGCTGAAAAGTAAATAGGCCAGAATACAAACCCAACTGAAAGTACAACTACAACTGAAAAAAAAGTACAACAGAAAAAGACAACAGCTGGAAGAATGGAAGCGGTTCCTGGGACGTCCTCCTCGGATCCTACCTGAAGGGTAGGTACAGATGGCCTCCACAACACTCTCGCCCGTCAACCTCCTCTGAGTGTCGTCTCACTGTGAAGTCCACCTCCGGATACTGACTCGGTGTGTAGTCCACCTCCGGGTACGGTCCAGTCCTCGAACAATCGGCCTCCGTCAGCACTGCCCGTCGTCTGCAACCAACACAACGAGGTGCGGGTATAACCCGTGCAGGGGTGAGTATAACGATACTCAGTAGGGACCCCAATACCATCAAGGTCTCACTAAAACCAACAAGGATAACCACAAACAATATCTCAACAGATAACCTCTACTTAGGTATATGCCCATACATATACCTAAGTTATCAAGTAACCCATCTCATTCATGAAGAAACACAAAGATTATGAAATCAACAGATAACCACTACCCAGGTATATGCCTATACATATACCTAAGTTATCAAGTGACCCATCTCAATCATGAGGCAAACACAAGGTCATAGACTCAACTTAAATCATGATTTTCATTATCGAAACCGTAACTGCTGAAGAGCCCTGTCTCTAGAGTGTACTGTGCTCCTGTCATGACTCTGAGGTACTGCTCACTAATCCAAGTCTCTGAGGTACTCATCCTATCGAGTTCCGTGGGTCTGCTGCCAAATACTGGGTGCTCCATCCGCTGAGGGTCTGCCGCCAAATACCGGGCACTCCCCCTAATAGCCTACAGAGGTACTCCTCCAATCGAGTACCGCGGGTCTTCTTCCAACTACAAGGCGCTCCGTCCGCTGTGGGTCTGCCTCCAAATACTGGGCGCTTTGTCCACTGGGATAGTCAACTCACTCCAAGTCGAGTCGGTCAAGCAGTCGTCAGGTCTCAGTCATCTACACGGTTTCTGTACTCCGTACGCTCGTCTCTGGGAGGGTCCGCTCCATGAGCTACAGGTCGATACTCCAATTATCTCAAAGTCCCACGGAGAAGTATCTCAAAGCACCTTCTCGTCATAGGGGTCTCAACGCAACAGACGGCGCGTCAATCGGACGCCCGGTCTGTGAGTTATTAGCTTTTTCGTCCCAGGGGCCCGGTTGGTTTCGTGAGTGAACCAACCTGGTCGTATCTCAACTGTACCCTGAACTCTCATAGTGTATACTCATAGGTACCATTTCTCAACGTGATCACCAACGCCGCTGACGGTTCGTCAAACAGACGTCCAGTCTGAAAGATATCAGCTTTTCTGTTCCAGGGGCCCGGTTGGATTTCGGGTACAATCCAACCCGGACACTATCCAACAGCAACCAAAACTCAGGTGAAGTATTACAAAAGTTCTGTCTCATCAAGAGTTATTCAATGAGATAGACGGCGCGTCAATCAGACTCCCGGTCTGTGAGTTATTGGCTTTTTTGTTCCAGGGGCCCAGTTGGTTTCGTGAGCGAACCAACCCGACCGCACTCCGATGACATCCAAACCACGAGCGGAGTAATCCAAAAGATCCGTCTCACTTAGATGAATCCATCAAAGTCGACGGCACGTCAATTGGACGTCTGGAGCTCAAGATATGAGCGTTTCCGCTCCGAGGGCCCGGTTGGTTTCGTGTAGGAACCAACCCCACCGAACTCAAAGTATTCAGAAACCTTGAGTGCGATATACCAAAACGACCGTCTCGATCCAAGGATCGCATCGCCACTAACGGTGCATCGATCGAAGGTCTACAACTCAAGATATGGGCGAAAGACCGCGAGGGGTCTGGCCCGGACCGACCCGGCCCAACCCCCCTAGGTCGGCCCAAACCGGGTCGACCCGACCCGGTCCGGGTGCGACCCGGTCCGGCCGGGGTGGCCCGGCCCGGCTTGGGCGCGACCCAGCCCGACCAGTGGGTCGGCTCGGCCGGTTACAACTGAGCGGAGGAGAGCGGTGCGCTGCCCCCGTGTGAAGAACCGCGGCCCCCCATGGGGCCGCCCATGCTAGCGGACGCGACAGCCGGCCGTGTCCCTCCGCTCCCCTCCGGTCCAGCACGGTGGCGGGACCGCGCTCCGCCGCCGCGGCTTCAGCCGCAATGGATTTTTCCGGCAGCGCTCCAGGCGCCGCCGCCCCCGATCGTCGGCGCCGCCACGCCGGCGGGGGCTTCCGCGGACCACCGGACGCGCTCCGGTGGTCCGATTCGCCTGCGGTCTTCGCCAGAGAACATCTCGGGACCCGAACTTCGCTGAAAATCCTTAAAAACGTCTTCATGGTTTCGTTTTTCATTTTCCTGCACGGCACGACGGCGCCGTAGCTTGTTCAACTTCATCGGCACGGCGCGACGGCGCCGTGCTTCTTAGCCCTTCCTCATAATTTCCGCACTGTGCAACGACACTGCGCCGCCTTTCACATGCCGCCACAAAATTCAAACAACAAGGGGGGAGGAGGGTCGGCCATGTTCGTGCGGTCCAACCTCCTCCCATTATAATGATAGCAAGCATCCATCTAATAGAAGTTGACGTAGGACAAGAAATAATTCACGGACAAAAACAATAATCCACAACATCAATCCGCATGAACGAACGATCCGCAGATAAACCTGGAATTGGTTGGTCCTAGCTCGTCGTTCTTTTCTCAAAAGATAAGAGAATACCAAAATAAATTCCCCTACCTTGTGCGAGATTGAACGGAGGTTCGTCGAACGAGGATTCTTAGCGGGTAGAGATGTCGCGGAAGGAGACGTCGCGGAAGAACCGTCGCGGTACACGGCGTCGCGTATTCGGTTTCCGAGAACTCGGCGTTCTTCGTCGGAGACCGATGTGTTCATTGCGTTCTTCATCGAAGATGAAGAAGTTCCTCAATCCTTAGGCTTTTTCTCCCCAAGACTCCACCATAAGAAACTAACCCAAAATAAATTAATCTCTCACTTAATTTATTAACTAGACATGAGTTTGAATTTCAAACCCACACACACATTAAACTCAACTCATTAATAACATAAGTTATAAATTATTAAGTTATCAAATTTAAACAAGAGTTGAGGGAGTTAAGGAATGTGAAGGGGTGGGGTTATTGTGGGCCCCACCACCCTCATAACCTCCCTAGGGAAGTTGGGTAGTTACCCAACTTCCACCCAAAGCCTTAAACCACTAAAAGAAAATAAAAATTGTAGTTAATTTATAAATTAAACTTTCACAATTTTTATTATCTTCTCACGTGGAAACGCATCTCCGGAAATGGCATTCCTAAGCAATTACCAGCGCTACGGTTCCATCGGTGCCCTTGGAATTCGATACCGAGCACCGGTTCAAAAGATAGGAATTCCCGCTCGTTCGTTCACTAAACGTACCTGAGCCGAACTTCGGAAAATGATTCTGGGCACACCGGGCCTCGGAATCAGGCACCGTCAGAAACTGCGTTCTTGTAAAATTCCAAAGAAAATTAAGAAATAAATTTTCCTTGAAATTTCTGGGTCTTTACATTACTCCCACCTCAGGGCTTTACGTCCCCGTAAAGTTTCAACACAAACTAGGGATACAAAAGCGGTACGGAGCACACATTTGGGCTTTCCGCTCCCATGTGCTCACCTAGAGGTTCTTGTACTTCCAGTGAAAGCGCACCTGAGGAATCGTCCATCCTCATAGGATCCGCTCCTGTCGATCCTCGATTCCCACTGGAACCTCCGTGAAAGTCACCCCATCACCAAATTCCAACTCCCCATGGTCGATGATATGCGAAGGGTCGAGCACATATCTCCTCAGTTAAGGCAGGGTGTTTGTGCTTTCATCGGAACCCGGTTGTCACAATTACAAATATTTAATCCATTTTTACATATTCAAAATATAGATGCTTCATTAATTAATTTTAAATTAATTATCAATCCCAAAATCAAAAATAGGAATTTTAAGAAATAATAACTATCAGAAGATTGACATGTGTTTATGTCCAATTTCACTGGGAAATTACTTCTAATGAAAACATAGTATTAAATGATAAAAATAATATCCAATTACACTTTAAAACAAATTAAAAATATATTATTACTATAAAAATAAATTAGTTTAAAAGTTTATTTTGAATTAAAATACAATATTTTCACTATTCATAAAAATATTGATTTTATCATCTAATAAAAAATATTTAACAGAATTAATTTTTTTTCCATATTCCAAATAAGAATATTATTTTTCTAAATATAATATACAAAAGTGTTTAAAACTATATTTAAAATGGGTGTGCCATCAAATGGCGTAAAAAGGTATTTTTTGAAAAATACTTCTTATATCTTAGAAAAATAAATTTGTTCTTATATCATGTCTAGAAAATACATAAGACGGATGTTAATTTTATATAAATTTCAAAATTTGGTTAATATTATTCATAATGTCTAGTTTATATTTCATAATAATATTTTCACAATATATCATTTTTTAGTGAAACTTGATATGCCGTACAACACAAGCCATCGAGGAAGGTAATTTTTGCAGAGAACATAAGACAAGAATAGTGTTTCATATATTAAAAGTTAATACAGTGTTGCGTATAGCACAAGATAATTTTGGGGTAATGTACAACACAATACATCAATGAAAATTAAAAATAATCTATCCCATAAAATCTCGGTGTGTTACATTCTACCACCTTAAATAAAGAATTTAGCCCTCAAAATTTGTTGGGTATATAAATGGTCTACTACTTGAAATTTTCTTTCATGGAAAAAAATCTTTATTTTTAAAAGGAAGGTTAGAAACATATCAGTTACCCAAAGTAACTCATCACATGGTTTCCACATAGAATAACATAGGTCGGAAGTAAAACCTTGGATATAGAAGTGAAATCAAACCATCATGTTCTGATGGATAGTGAGATAGAAAAAGGTGTAGAGAATGTTAACTAACAGAAATCCATTAATCCGAAATGATTCAAAGGAAAAAATTATTCAATGGATAAGAAGGTACTAGGATCACATTTTTGGTTTCAATATCTTTTTTATAATGTTGATGAATTTTTTCATGAGGAGAAACAAAAAATTAATTTTATAAAAAATCCACCATTGGTCATTCTCGGAAATTTTTTTAATTCATCTCTTATTTCAAGATATTATGTTTAATATTTCATTTCTAAAGTGTTTGCAGATCATGTGACAGAATGATAGGTCTTTCCATCTTTTTCAATAAAAGGGAAATAACATGATATCAAATATGAATAAGTCAAACTATAGTGAGATAATACATTAATATAACAAAATTTAACTGGAATATAAGATTTAGTATCCATAAATGGATAATATTATAATCCTTCCAAAAACATAAAATATATAAATTTAGAAGGAGGTGAACTAAATCAACATAACATTTTTCTCTCATATCTCATTTGGAAGTTCTTGGTTGTCACATTCCAAACATGTTAATACATTAATCGTGTATTCTCTTAAAACATGAAAATAATATGAATGATCATATATATTTAGTGAAGACATGAATTCTATCAAAATTAACCCTTTCTACACCCCAAATATGCAAAAAATTATGTATACTCAAACCATGATATCACATTGTCCTTATATCATTCATGAGCTCATTAATACTATCAAACATCATGTTATCTCATTATCCATCCATTATGTGCCTATCATGTGCCTTTTTGAAATTATTTCAATCCATTTTAATTGTTATTTGTACCATATAAATATAGAAAACCACAATAAACTAATACATAGATATTAAAATATTCCATAATACTATAAGTGAGATTCCATAACACTATTTTGTAATCACATTACATCCACACTGAATCATTACACCAGTTCATTGTCATACTCAAACTTTATAATACTGATTGTATGTGAATTTCCATTGCCTTTTTTCCTTAAGAAGTTTCTAAATTCTATGATCATTAACCTTGGATTAGGGAATGGTTATTATAATGACCCATTTCATTGCACTTGTATCATTGAAGAGTTGGTGGTACATTCTATGTAGGTTTTTCTTCATTCACATCATTAGCATCCTTTTTCCCATTACATCAGCACTCAACTGCTCGGTGATTTTTTTTCACACTTTACAAATTTTCTAGTCCATTCAATACAATATTCACCATTATTTTCCCACACATTCACTATAATTAAATAATTAATATTATTCTCACCATTTATTTTGGATTTTCCCTTGAAATCCATCATTCTTTTCTTATCGAAACCTAGAAATGGATATACAACTCCAACATCCGGTTCTAGCTTGATAGCACGATGCACAATCTTTACATAGCTACTGAAGTCCTTTATAGCTAATCCCATTTGAATACTTGGTTTTAATCCAATGAATAATATATTATCTTTACTTTAAGGTTGGATGACAATGCTAGAAGCATACCTTGCAAGTCTTGTAAAAATCACCTCATATGTACCAATAGATTCATCATCCTTTTCTTATTTTGAAGGAACTCTGTTTCCATAATTGTTCGATGAATATGATGAAATTAATTATTGAAAAATAAGTTCTTTAACTCATCCCATTCCATGGATTCAATTTCATCTTGCTACCATGTATTATTAAATAGAGTCAAACACTGTTCTAGTTCACCTTCTAAATGCTAGATATCCAAAATAATTTTTTAATGTTTCTAATAAAAAAGGATTGAAAATATCTTTTCAATGGTACTGATCCATTTTTCAGCAATAATTGTATCAGAAGACCCACTAAAAGAATATGGACATTGCTTCATGGAGAACCCAATAGACGGTAATTCCCTTCTCTGCTCATTTAGATGTCCAGAATGATTCATAGCTTGTGTAATTATCGAAATAATATTTTTAATTCCATATACCATAAAATTTTGTTGTTCCTGAGAAAAATATTTTCATTTCCCTTTGAATTAAACATTAAAACGGTTCCTTTAGGTTCCATCCATCATCTAAAACCCAAATATAATCGCCAGGGAGGAAAAAATCATACTACCATAACAACATAATCATGGGGGGGGGGGGTACATTCAATCTCTAATATGTTAGTTTTAATCCTAGGTTATTCATGATCATTACCATAATTCTAGGACTATAAGATATATTTATACTTAACTATAGGGACATCCTTATACTTACCTTATAAATATCTCTAGGGATATCACCAACTTTTTTTCATCGTATTTTTCGTAGGTTAACTAAACCTATACTCTGGTACCAACTCTAACAACACAATATTGTCATACATGGAAATTAAATTTCATTTTCAGAATACATTATACAATTGAATAATATATTTCAAAAGATAGTATTATTTTAGTGTCTTTGTATACTCAGAACAAAATCTTCTAACTTGGTGAATGACCTTCAACATCTCCTATAATGATCTTCCCCTTTTGTCTTCCTACCTAAAAATATTCTTTATATCATGGGAGAAATAAAACATAAAAAGGAATAACTTAAATGATCAGTAAGGGTAACCATGGATAACATAAATAAAACCATAAATAGTTAAATGTAAAAACATGAACATAAAATTTAAATATCTAAATATTGAGTCATGAAGTAAATCATGGCAGCACGTAAGACATAGATTATAAAAGAACATCAACCGTGATAGAATATCATTTTAAAAAAACATCTAATTGTCAAAAACAAATAAGAACATAATATGATATCCATAGTGTCCATGAAATTTCTTCCAAGACCATGATAGTTGAAAAAGCCTATTAATGAACTAGGTTTACTTGTCGTTCCAGCCATGAAATACATAACCAGATTTACTTGTAGTTACAGTCATGTAAATCTCATGGGATATAAATTATATCCTAATGAATTAGAGGAAAATATAGCTCCCACCCATCTCATAGTAAAATTATTATTACATGTTCCACAAAAAAATAAATCATTTATCATAGCATAACCAATGAAATAAAATGGGTTTCTTAAAAATCATTCCGCCATAACACAATCTATATAAAAGTCCCTTCTATCATTAACACAATCAAATCAAATTAATAATACAGATAAAAACACAACTCTATTTAAGAGTGTCAGCTTATATGCAAAATAATATTGATAAAACACCTGAATGTAATTCTTGAGGAAAATGTCCTTTATTCTTCAAAAACATTTTCTTTTCTCAAATTTCCACACAATTTTAAAAGAAAATGATTTATTTCAAAATAAACATGAAAATGTGTAAAGGAAGATCTATGAAATAAGGCATTATGAATATCTAAAAAATAAATTCATGCTGTATAATTCAAAAAACAGTCTCCTAATAATTTTACTGGAAAAGTAAATAATTACCTCTTATGGTAAAAAAATAAAGAAACCTTCCATACCATGTAGTAAAACTAAAAATGGGAAAAATGACTTTAAACATACAAGGATGAATAATAAAAATATTATGAATTTTTTTAAAACATTTACATCAATTATAAATATATCCCTAGTGACTACTTAGATACAACAATATTGGTTAAAAATTATATTTCAAAATTATCCCTTAACTTAGGTCTGATATCCTTCATATGTGTCCAAAACTCTGTAAAATTGGGAAACTTCTATTAATTTGATCAAAAAGGCCTTATTGAATACACTTCTTCATAATTCATGTGTTATAGGATTAAGGGAGGGATGTTGGAAGCTTATTTGGGCAGAATTTGGATGAGGAAAGAAGCTTGAGAGGTGTGAATTATGTGGGTAGAGGTGACGACCTTTAATTAGAGGAAGGAGGGGAACATTTGGAATGTCTTAAAATATTAATTTACTAAAAATTAAATATCTATTAATAATGGTCCAAAATTAATTTAATTAAAATATAAGATGATTTTTTTATTATACCCCTAATACAATACTTTTTAAACATGTTTGGAATATTTTATTATCCTTATTTTTTTGGTTTAACCCTTATTTCACTTGTATTAATCTTACAGTTATATCATGTTATTTAACCATTGTTTGTTAATATAACTACTATATCATTTCAAACAACCTAAAAAATCCATTTATGAAATATTTGGACTTTTCTTAACAATTTGGACAAATATTATATTTTTAGGAATTTAATATAATTTAATAAAATATTTTATGTTTTAAGTTTTGAATTATGTCAATTTTGGACACTATTCATACTTTACTTTTTTAAAAATATATAAAAGCCTCATTCCTTTGAAAAAAAGACATTAACTCAATGATAAAATTTCAATATAATCCCTAAAATTTGTGGATGTAATCCAAATAATAAATTCCATTTATTTTAACATTTATAATATCATTTATTTGAATCCATTACCAACGAATCAATCACTGTATCATCATTGTGTCATTATTAAATATATTTATTTAATGTCTAAAAATTATAAATAAAATACCATGATATAAGAAATAATTTTATATTTATAATTACTATTTATTGTCTAATATATCACTTATATAAACCCATATAAAATTTTTTTTAATAAAGGTTACATTTTTATGTTATATTTCTCTTTACATTAAATAAATTCTTATAAAATGTAATTTTCACATCCAAGTGGATCCATGTGGTCCCAAAATAGACCCAAGGATTAATATGGTTTTAAATATCTTATAAAATAGTATTAGACATGTATTAGGGAAGTTTTATATTATTAAATTATCATTATTTTACCTTTATTTACCATGTTTACCCTTTTACCATGGTAGGTAAAAAATAAATACTGATGTTACTATTCATAATGTCTAAAAATAAAAGGTACCTATTCCGAAAAGATGGAAATTATGATTCCAAATATGGAATAGATCTTTACATATTCAAAAAACATATGTTTTAGTAATTAATTTAAAATTAATTCTCATCGTTAAAAACAAAACGTGGGGTTTTAAAAAGTAATAACTATCAAACAATTGACATGTGTTTATATCCAATTTCAATGGAAAATTACTAATAATGAACAAAATTGGATAACATGATAATAAAATAATCCATTTAAACTTTAAATCCAATTATAAATATAATATAACTATATAAATAAATTAGATTAAATGACATTTTGGAATTAAATTGCAATATTTTTCACTATTCATTAAAATATTATTTTTATTAGAAAAATACCAAAAATTTACAAAAAGAAAATTTTTATGTCCCTCTTCTATAGAAGAAGTATATTTTATAAAATAGAATATATAAATGTTTTAAAAACTAGATTTAAAATTGGTGCAATAACAAATGGCAGAAAAAACTACATTTAAAAAAAATACTTTTTTTAACTGACCAAATGAACCCGTTCTTATATCATTTCTATAAAATACATAATATGAATGTTAATGTAATATAAAATTCAAAATGTGGTTAATTATATTCATAAGGGATAGTTTATGTTCCATAATAATATTTTAACAATATATCGTTTTCAGTGAAACTTTGTATGTCGTACAACGCATGCTATCGAGGAAGGTGACTCTTACATTCAACGCAAGCTATGAATAGTATTGTGTATACTACAAGATAATATTGTTTTTCATAGATCACTAGAAAATATTGGTGTAGTTTAAAACACAAGATACCAAAGAAAACAAAAAAATATCCCATAAAATATGAGGGTGTTACATTCTACCCCATTAAAATGAATTTCGCCCGCGAAATTCATCGGGGTTATAAATGGTTTACTACTAAAATGTTTGTTTCATGGAAACCCACATCATAAAAAAATACTAAAATATCATTTTAAAAAGGAATTTTTAAAAAATAAAGGTTACCCAAAGTAACTAACCATAGGGTTTCCACATTGGAGAACATATGTGGGAAATGAAAACATGGATATGGATGAAAAATCAAACAATCAAGTTCTAATGAATAGTGATAGAGAATATGGTTTAGATATGTTAACTACTAGAAAGCCAAAAAACAATGATGATTTATGGGATTATATTATTAATCAGATACGAAGGTACTAGGATAACATTTTAGGCTTCAAGATATTTTTTCTAATGTTGATGAATTTTTCATGAGGAGATATACTTTCATGATTTTAATACAATCTCAACATCGGTCATTCCATGAAAAATATTCCAATCCATCTCTTATTTAATAAAATAATGATTATTTTTTTATTCTTGAAGTGTTAGTAGATCATGTGATCGAAGGACAATTCATTCCATATATCTTAACAAAAAGCTTTGAACATGTTATCAACTATGAATAAGTCCACCTATAGAGAGATAATACATTAATCTAACAATAATTAATCAAAATATAAATTATACTATCTATAAATGGTTAATATTACAATATTTTAAAAAATTGAAAATATAAAACTTTAGAAGGAGGTGAACTAAATCGACTTATCAATTTTCTTCAATATCTCATTTGGCAGTCCATGGTTGTCACATTCAAAACATGTGAATAACTTAATCATGTATTCCCTTGAAACCTGATAATAACATTAATTTCTATAGAACCTTAGTGAAAACATTAATTATATGAAAATTAACTCTTTCTAGACACCAAAAAAACCAAAACAATCTATATAGTCAAACCATGATATCACTTTATCCTTATATCAGGCATGAGCTCATTAATAATATCATAAATCTAATTATCTCCTTATCCCTTCATTATGCAAAGATCATGTGCTTTAAAAAAATATTTCAATAACATTTAATGGTTATTGGTACCATTTAATTATAGAAAACCATAATAAACTAATACCTAGATATAAATTTTTTCCATAATACTATAAATGAGAATCCACAACACTATTTTGAAATCCCATTACATAAACATGTAATAATTCCACCACTTAGTAGTTATACTCAACATCACAAATATTGATCTCATGTGACTTCCCTTTGTCTTTTTCCTTAAGAGGTTGATGATGTCAATCATCATTAACCCTTTTATTAGATAATTGGTTAGCATAATACCCCATTTCCTTTCACACATAGGAATGAATTGTTGGTGGTGAGTTCTCTATAGTCTTTTCTCTGTTGAAATCATTAGAAACATTTTACCCTTATATCCGCACTCAACTTCTTGATAAACGTTTTTTAACATATGATACATTTTATAATCCTTTTAAGACAATATTTACAATATTGCATTACACACTTAGATAAAAAGGAAACATTCATCTTTTTTTCACCATTTTTTTAGATTTACCATTGAACTACATCTTTGTTTCTTGTCAACACCATGCGATTGATATTTAACACCAACTTTCATTTCTACCTTGATAGAAAAACACACAATATCATCACAGATATTCAAGTCTCTTATAGCTAATACTCATAAAATAATTTATTTTAATCCACTGACGAATCGATCGAATTTACTTTCAGTTTGGATGATAAATCCAAAATCAGTCCTTCCAATTCGGGTAAAAATCACCTCGTATATACCAAGATATTCAACATCTTTCTTCTTAATCTCAAGTAACTCATTTCCCATAATTATTTTAGAAATATGAGGAATGTACTTATTGAAAAATAAGTTATTGAATTTGTCTCATTCCATGAATTCAATTTCATATTGCTACCTTGTATTATTAATTAGAGTCTACCAATGGTCTGCATCACCATCTAGACAATAGAGATACAAAATGACTTTTACAAGTTCTAAACAATGATGGATAGAAAATATTTTTTCAATTGTAATGATCCATTGTTTAGAAATAAGTCTATCAAAATTACCACTAAAAGTAGGTGGATATTGCTTAAAAAAACACTATAGAATTTTCCCCTTCTTTGCTCATTTGGAAGTCCACAATGATTCATAGATTTTATGCGTAGAGAAATAAGACTTTTCATTCCATATCTCATAATATCTGGTTGTTCTGGTGGATAATCTTTGTAGTACCCTGTGTATAGTTCATTAACATGATTCCTTTGGGTTCCAATCATCGTCTCAAACCGAAAATTAATAGTGTGAGATGCAAAAATCATACTTGGAAAAAACATAATCAAATGGAAGTACTTTCAATCTATATCATAATAGGTTTATTCTTAAGATATTCTTGAATGTTACCATAATTCTTGTACTATAATCTATATTTATACATAACCTTAGGGAAATCCTTAAAAATAACATAGAAATATCTCTAGGGATCTCACTAAAGTTTTCCCATCCTAGTTTCTAAATGTTAACTAAAAATTTTCTCTGATACTAACTCTAACAAACCAAGCTTGTCGTAAAATGACATTACATTTCCTTTGAGGAATACATAAGATATTACGTAATTATATTACCAAATACTATATTAGTTTAGTGTCTCTGTAATTTCAAAACATAATATTCTAACTTTGTGAATGATTTTTAACAGCTCCCATAAAGAACTTCCCCTTTTTTATTCCGACATAAAACCATGTATTATATCATGGTGAAAAGAAAACATAAAAATGGTGATCTCAAAAGCTCGATAAGGGTAGACATGAATAATATAAATAAAACAAGAAATATTTGATATTAAGAACATGAAAATAATATTTAATCATCAAAATCTATAGTCATGAAATAAATATTAGTAGTACATAAAGCCTATATTATAAATGGTCATTAACCATGATAGTATAGCATTGGAATAAATCATTTAATTGTGGAAAACTAATAACCACATAATATGATTAAAAAAGTAGCCAAGGAATTTCTATCAAGACCATCATAGTTGAAAAAATTTATTACTGAACCTGGTTTACATTCTATTCCTTCCATGTATTACTAAACAAGATTTACTTTTCATTTCATTCATGTCTATCTCATAAGATATAAATCATTACCCAATGGATTGTATGAAAATATAGGTCTTGCTAATTTCATATTGAAATCATTCATACATGTTCCAAAGAAACATAAATCATTCCTAATATCATAAACCGTGAAATTAAATAGGTTTCTCAAACATCATTCCATCATAATATAATTCATATTAAAGATCATTCTATCATTAACACAAACAAATCATATTAATAATAAGGATAGAAACATAACCCAACTTAAGCGCGTCATCATTTATTGGAAATAATTTTGATAAACACTTGAACTTAATTTATGTGGAAAATATCATTTCTTCTTCAAAAACGTTTTATTTTCTAAAAATACAGCGCAATTTTAAATTAAATGGTTATAGTTGAAAATAAACATGAAAAACTGTAGAGAAAGATTCACGAAAATAAGGCGTTATGAAGATGTAGAAAACCCATTCATGTAAAATATGTTTAGAAAAACATTCTCCTCATACTTAAAATGAAAATTAAAAAAGTAACTTGTATGGTAGAAAAAGAAAAATTTCTTCCATACTATGTAGTAAAAGTAAAAAATGGGTAAAAATGACATTGAACATACATGGAAGAATAGTAAACATTTTATGATTTTTTTATAAAACATGTAAATAGATGATAAATATATCCCTAGTAATTAATTAGATAAAAAAAATCTTGGATAAAATGATATTTCAAAATTATCCCTTACCTTAGGTCTAATATCCTTCGTATGTGTCCAAAACTCCTCTCAATCAGGTATCTTCTTTTGATTTGAGCCAAAGGATTTCTTAAATTACCTTCTTTCCAAGGTATGAATTCTATAAGGAAGGTAAGGATGTTGAAAATTATTTGGGAAGAATTTGAATGATCCAAGGGGATTTAGAGGCGTGAGTTATGTGGCTAGAGGTTGTGGCCTTTAATAAGATGGAGGAGGGGTACTTTTGGAATGTCTTAAAATATTAATTTATCATAACTTCAATTTAGATTAAAAATTGTCCAAAAAAATTCAATTCAAATCTAAGATCATTTTTATTATAATTATAATAATTAAATAATTTTTCAGGCATTTTTTAAATATTTTTTTGTCCTTATCTTTTTGGATTAAAACTAATTTTACCCTTTTTAATCTTACAACGATATCATGTTTTTTACACATTGTGGGTTAATATAAATATCATATCATGTCAAATGGTCTTAAAAATTTATGTATTATATTTTTAATTTTTTTAACCATTTGGCCTAATATTATATTTTTAAGAATTTAATATCATTTAATAAACTGTTTAATGTTTTAAGTTATGAATTATGTCACTTTTGGACACAATTCATACATGAATTTTTTTCAAATTTATAACAACCTGATCCCTTTAAAACAAAGGAATTAAATAAATGATAATATTTCTATATAATCTATAAAATTTGTGGATGGAATCAAAATAATAAATTACATTTATTTTAGTATTTATAATTTCATTTAATTGAATCCATTATTAATGATTCACCTACTACATCATTATTGTGCCATGAATAAATTTATTTATTTAATGTCTAAAAATTATAAATAAAATACCATGATTTATTAAATCATTTTATATTTTTAATTACTGTTTACAGTTGAAGAGATCACTTATATTACCCTATATAAAAAAATATTTTAGTAAAAGATACGTGTTTATGTTATATTTCTCTTTACTTTAAATAAATTCTTATAAAATGTCATTGTCACATCCATGTGGATCTATGGGTCCCAAAATACACCCAAGGATTCCCATGGGTGGGAATATCTCATAAAATAATATTTGGACATGTTTTAAGGTATTTTTATATTAATAAATTATTATTTTGTTACCCTTGTTACCAGGTTTACCCTTTAACAATGGTTAATAAAAATAATTACTGATTTACAATTCATTATGTCCAAAAATAAAATGCACCTATTAATAGAATTTGTACCTTATGACTTGAATTATGGAATCCATTTTTCAATATTCAAAACTCGTATGTTATAGTAATTAAATTAAAATTAATTCTCGTTGTAAAAAAAGTGAGATTTTAAGAAGTTATATATTTCAAAAGATTAACATATTTTTATATCCAATTTCAATGGTAAATTATATGTAATTAAAAAAAGTAGAAAAAATGATAAAAAATTGATCCAAATAAACTTTAAAACTAACAATAAATATAATCTAACAATATAAATATATTATATTAAAAGGAATTTTTTAATTAAAATGCAATACTTTTCACTATTCATGAAAATATTTATTTTATCAAAAAATACCAAATATTTACCAAAAGTAAATTTTTATATCCCTCTTCTAAAGAAGAAGTTTGTTTTTTAAAATATATAATATAAAAGTATTAAAAACAAGATTTCAATTGTGTGCGTCATCCAAAGGTGGAAAAACTGCATTTAAAAAAAATGGTTCTTTTATCGAAAAAATGAACATGTTATTATATAATGTCTAAAAAATACAGAAGGTAAATGTTAATGTTATTTAAAATTCAAAATGTGGTTAATACTATTTATAATAGCTATTTTATATACCATAATAATATTTTAACAATATACTGTTGTTTAGTGAAACACGGTATGGCATAAAACACTTATTAATGAGGAAAGTGGATCTTGCATGTAACACAATCCATTAATAGTTTTGCGTATACTGTAAGCTAATATGTTGTTTCCTATATCACAATAAAATATTGGTGTAACTTACAACACAAGATATAAAAGAAAATAAAAAATCTATCCAATAAAATTTCAGGGGATTACATTCTATCCCCCTTAAAATGAATTTTTCCATTAAAATTCGTCGGGGTAATAAATGTTTGAATACTCATATGTTACTTTCCTGAAAACCAAAATTGTAAAAAGGAATACAAAATATTCATTTTTTAAAGTAATGTAAAAAACATAATGGTTACCCAAAATAACACATCACTGGGTTTCCACACACGAGAACATAGGTGGGAAGTGAAAACATGGATATGGAAGAAAAATCTACCCATCAAGTTTTGATGGATAGTGATGGAGAATAATGTTTGGAGAATGTTAACTACCAGAATTCCAAAATTTGTGATGATTTAAGGGACCATATTATTCATTGGATAAGAAGATACTAGGATAAATTTTTTGGTTTCACGATCTTTTTCATAATGTTGATAAACTTTTCATGAAGAGATATACTTACCTAATTTTAGTAAAAAATCAAGGATGGTCATTCCTGGAAAAATTTCCACTTCTTCTCTTAATTGAAGAAATGAAGTTGAATTTTACATTCTTGATATGTTAGTATATCATGCAATATAATGATAATTCCTTTCATCTAACTTAGTAAAAAGGCTATAATATCTTATCAAATATTCATAATCCCACCTATAGTGAGATAATACATTAGACTAAAAATATGTAAT
This sequence comes from Viscum album, assembly GCA_963277665.1. Taxonomy (NCBI): domain Eukaryota; kingdom Viridiplantae; phylum Streptophyta; class Magnoliopsida; order Santalales; family Viscaceae; genus Viscum; species Viscum album. The sequence continues at coordinate 908,881,933 of OY728151.1, forward strand.
TGGAATGTAACTTATACAATCTTTAAATTTATAATATTATAATCCTTACAAAAACTGAAAATATAAATCATTTTAAAGAGGTCAACTAAATAGACATAACATTTGTATCCCATATCTCAATTGGCAGTTCTTGGTTGTCACAATCAAAACACGTGAATACCTTAGTCATATATTCCCTTAAAACATGATAATAAAATGCATTACTATATAACCATAGTAAAAAAATGCATTATATGAAAATCAACTCTTTCAACAAACCAAAAATACCATAAAAATATTTATACTCAAAGAATGATATCACTTTTTCCTTATATCAGGAATGAGCACATTAGTACTATCAGATATCTCATTAACTCCTTATCACTCCATTATGCACATATCAGGTGCTTTAAAAAAATATTTCAATCACATTTCATGGTTATCAGTACCATATAATTATAGAAAACATGAATAAACTAATACATATATATTACAGTTTTCCATAATACTATAAATGAGATTCCACAACAATATATTGAAATCCCATTATGTATACACTTAATAATTCCACCACATCATTGTCATACTCAACATCACCAATAGTGATCTCATGCGACTTTACATTGCCTTTTTCCATAATTAGTTGCTGACATCGATCATCATTAACCCTAGGATTGTGGCATTGGTTATCATAATACCCCATTTACTTTCACATGTAGCAATGGAGTGGTGGTCGTGTGTTCTCTGTATTCTTCTATCTATTCACTTCAATAGAAACATTTTTCCCATTACTTTGAAGTCAACTACTCGATGAACTTGTTTTACACACATTAAACATTTTCTAGTCCCTTTAATACAATATCCACCATGCATAATTACACACTTTTAGCATAAATAACAATTCGACATCTTTTCACCATTGTTTTTAGATTTCTCTTGAACTCCATTGTTTCCTGTTAAAACTATGAGATTGATATTTAATAAAAACATCCAATTATACCTTGATAGTACATCACACAACATCTTCATAGATACTGGAGTCTCTTATAGCTAATACCCATCAAAGACATGGTTATAATCCAATGAGAATTGATTAACATTGCATTTAGGTTGGATGATAAAGCCCGAATCAGACCATGCAGGTCTTGTAAAAATCACCTCATATATACCAACAGATTCATCGTTCTTTTTACTATGCTTAAGGAACTACTTGTCCATCATTGTTTGAAGAATATGAGGAATGTACTTATTGAAAAATAAGTTATTGAACTCATTCCATTCCATGGATTCAATTTCAACATTATATCTTTTATTCTTAATTAGAGTCCACCACTAGTATGATTCACCTTCTAAACAATAGAGAGCCAAAACGACTTTTTCGTGTTCTGAACAATGAAGGATGGAAAATATATTTTCAATGGTACTGATCAATTATTCAGAAATATGTAGATCAGAATACCCACTAAAAGAAGATGGATGTTTCCTCATGAAGGAATCAATATAATGTTATTCCCTTCACTACTCATTTGATAGTAAATAATGATTCATAGCTTGTGTATGTATACCAATAATAATTTTCATTCCATATCACATAACATTTGGTTTTTCAGTAGGACAATGATTGAATTTTCTAGTGTACTGATCATTAACACGATTCATTCGGGTTCCATCCATCATCTAAAACCAACAAATAATAGTGCGAGAGGTAAAAATCATACTAGGAAGACAACATAATCAAGTGGGAGTACATTGAATATCTAATATCATAGGTTTAGTCAATGTTTATTCATGATAGTTACCATAATTATTTTACTCTAAGCTATATTTATACTAAACCTTACAGGAACCCCTAGAAATTACATAGAAATATCTCTAAGGATCTAAATATTGTTTTCGCATCCTAGTTTCCATTGTTTAACTTAACCATCCCGCTGATATCAACTCTAACACTAGGGTTCTTTTGGTAAAAGAACATTACATTTAATTTTAGGAAAACATAAGACATTACACAAATATATTCTTAATTAACATATTAGTTAAGTTTCTTTAGAAACTAATAACATAATCTTCAATGTTGGGGAAATATTTTCAACAAATCACATAAGGATATTCGACTTTTTTTCCTACCTAAAACCGTTCTATATATCCTAGGGCAAAGAATACATAAAAACAGTGAGGTCAAATGTTTAGTAAGGGTAAACATGGATAACATAAATCTAACCATAAACATTTTAACATTAAAACATGAACATAATGTCTAAACATCAAAATCAAAAGTCAAGAAATAAACATGGCATTACGTAAGGCATATGTCATGAAGGAACCATAACCATTATAGAATAGAATTGGAATAAAAAAATTATTTATAGAAAACTAATAACCACATAATATGATTTCTATAGAAGCCAAGGCATTGCTGCCCAGACCATTATAATTGACAAAGTCTACTACTGAAATGGGTTTACTTGTTGTTCCATCCATGTATTACTGAACCATATTTTCTTTTCGTTCCATTCATGTTTATCTAATGAGGTATAAATCCTTACCCAATGCATTAGAGGGAGATATAGGTCCCACCCATCTCATATTTAAATCATTCATACATGTTACACAAAAACATAAATCATTCATCATACCACAACACATGAAATAAAATGGTTTTCTTAAACATCATTTCATCATATCATAATCTATATAAAAGATCATTTAATCATTAAAACAATAAAATCTTATTAATAACAGTGATACAAAAAAACCTACATTAAGTGCATCATAATAGATGGAAAATAGTTTTGGTAAAACACTTGAACATAATTTCTATGTAAAATATCCTTTCTTCTTCAAAAATGATTTATTTTCTCAAAAGGCCTCACAACTTTAAAAGAAACTAATTTAGTTGAAGATAAAAATGGAAATGTGTAGAGAAAGATTCGTCAAAATAAGGAATTATAATGATATAAAAAATCCATTCATTTTTTATCAGTTAAAAACCTTTCTCCTTGTACATTTTTGAAAAAATTTAAAAACAACAACTTATAGTAAACAAAAGAACGATGCCTTCCATACGATGTAGTAAAATCCAAAAATTAGTAAAATAGAATTTAAACATACATTGCACAATATTAAAAATTTAATTAAAACATTTCTATAAAACATGTACATGGTTGATAAATATATCCCTAGTAAATAATAAATAAAAAAATCTCAGAAAAAATGATATTAAAAATTTGTCCCTTACATTAGGTTTGATATCATTCATATGTGTTCAATACACCTCTATGTCAAGAAACTTGTTTTGATTTCAACCAAAAAGATTTCTTAAATTTCCTTATGTCCAAGGTTAGAATTGTATGAGGAAGGGAGGGATGTTTATACCTTAATTCATCCAAATTTGGATGATCCATGGGGCTTGATAGGTGTGAGTTATGTGGGTAGAGGTGGTGGCCTTTTATAAGAGGTAGGAGGGGAACTTTAGGAATGTCTTAAATTATAAATTCATCAAAAATTCAATTTCAATTAAAAATTGTCCAAAACATATTTAGTTAAAATATAATATGATTTTCATTTGAATACCCACAATCCAAAAAAAATTAGACATGTTTTGAATATTTTTTATGCTTATTATTTTAGTTTAACCCTTATTTCACCCTTTTTAATCTTTTAGTTATATCATGTTATTTAAATATTTCGGGTTAAAGTAATTATCATATCATGTCAAAAAGTCCCAAAAAATTCATTTAGGACATATCTGGACTTGTCTTAACCATTTGGATGAATCTTATATTTTTAGGAATTTAATATCATTTAATAAACTATTTTATGTTTTACGTTATGAATTATTTCATTTTTGGACACAATTCATAAGTGACTTTTTTAAAATTTTATAACAACCTTATTCCTTAACAATCAATTAACTCAAAGATAATAGGTATATATAATCTATAGAATTTGTGGATGGAATCAAAATATTCAAATTTAATTTAATTTTATATTTATAATATCATTTATTTGAATCCATTAATAATGAATAAATCACTACATCATCATTGTTTCATAATAATTTTTTTTAATTTAATATCTAAATTTTTTAAATAAAATACCATGATGTAGGAAAACATTTTAGCTTTAAAATTACTATTTATATTCTAATATATCACTTATACAACCCCATATAACATTTTTTTAAGCTAAAGAAACATTTTTATGTTATATTTCTCTTTAATTTTAATTAATTCTTATAAAATGTCTTTTACACATCCATGTGGATCCATAATATAACAAAATAGACACAACGTTGGCCATTGTTTTTGAAATATCTCATCAAATAGGATTAGGAAACGTTTTAGTGTAGTTTCATATTATTAAATAATTAATGTTTTACCCTTATTTACCAGATTTACCATTTAAACATGGTAAATAAAAATAATTACTGATTGTATTATTCATAATGTTCAAGAATAAAAGGTACATATCCCCAAAATTTGGACCACATGATTCCTAATATAGAATCCACTTTTCCAAATTCAAAACACATAAGTTGTTGTACTTAATTCAAAATTAAATCCCATTGTCAGAACAAAAAAGGGGTTTTTAAGAAGTAATAACTATCAATAAATTAAATGTGTTTATGTCAAATTTCAATGGGAAATTACTTATAATAACAAAAATGTGATTAAATTATTAAAAAAATACAATTAAACTTTAAAATCAACTATGAAAATAATATATGTATATAAAAAATTAGATGAAAATGAAGTTTTGAATTGAAATACAGTATTTTTCACTATTTATTAAAATATTAATTTTATTTGAAAAATACAAAAAATTTAAAAAATAATGTTTTTATTTCCCTCCTCCAAATAAAAAGTTTATTTTTGTAAAATTGAATATATAAAAGTGTTAAATAGTAGATTAAAAATGGGTTTTCCATCAAAAGGTTGAAAATTGCATTTTTTTAAAAAAAATACTTCTTTTTTTGTGAAAAACTGAACTCATTCTCAATCATGTTTACAAAATAAATTAGATTAATGTTAATTTTATTTAAAATTAAATTTTTTTAATACTATTCATAATGACTTTTATATATCCAATTATAATATTTTAACAATATATCATTGATTAGTGAAACTCGATATGGCGTACAATGCAAGCTACCGAGGAAGGTCGCTCTTGTGTGTACCAAAGCCAAGAATACTATTTCATATTCAGCAATATAATATGGTATTTCATATAGTGGAAGCTAATATTGCTGTAGTGTACAAAAAAATACATCAAAGAAAGTAAAAAAGAATTTATCCCATGGAATATCAGGGTGTTACACAGCATGCGTTGCTATAGAGAGGATGTTGTAAACATCGACGCCTGGGGACTTGACCCCATGACATTCCCCTCACCCCCAATCCCTTAACACCCCTCCAACAATGGTGAAAAAATGTGTATTTAGGTAAAGAGGTATGGGTGCAGCCTCACCACATGCACGCCACATACCCCCAGCGAGGCCCAAAGAGGCAAACCACGTTCGTAGGCTAGTTCCCAATAGGGTAGAGGGGCCCATGAGTGGTTATAATGGAATATAGTGTGTGTTTCCTTATGAGGGACTTGAACTCGGATTCTTAGGGTCTGGATGACACCAGAAGTAACCGACTCACCCGTACCCCATAGGCCTAAAACACATATTTGGGTAACGAGGTATAGGTATAGCCTCACCACCTACATGTCACACATCCCCATCGATGCAAAAGGTGGACAACCATTGACTTAGGATGGTTTTGAACATGTTATGGGGGCCCCTGAGAGGTTATAATGAAATATAGTCTGTGTTTTGTTGCAAGGTACTGTAACTCGGAACCTCGGGGTTAGGATGCCACCACCAGTAACCAACTCACTCATGCCTTGCAGGAAAACGTGTAATCGGGTAACGAGGTATAGGTGCAGACTCACCACCTATATGTCACATGTCCCCAATGAGGCCAAAGGTAGCCAAATTTAGTCTTAGGGTCATTCCTAATGAGGTAGAGTGGCCCATGAGAGGTTATAATGACATATAGTGCTAATTTACATGAGAGGGACTCAAAAATTAAGGGCTTGTCCACACAAATTACATATTCTAGTGACATTAGACTGGATTTCACTTTCTCTTATTTTGAACGTTGTTTTCAATTAATTGTTTTAGAAATTATGAAAAAACTATTGCATAATAAACCTATTAATTACAATTATATACATATACTCGGTATAAATTTTTCCCATAAAATATAATTTTATCAATAAAACATACTGTTTATTTTCGAGAAAATTCATCAGAAGTATCATGTTGACCTCATCAGTGTCACTAAGCTTCCCTAAAACAATGTGAAAAACATTTTGAAATATTCTATGAGCACAAATATATGACTATCTGACATGAATATAATTAAACCATTATTATAGTGAAAAACATATACAATAAACAAAAACTGTTTCTTAAACGATAAATGTTTACCCTAAAAAGAGAATTATATTTTTTAATATCATTATCATACCTTTTAAAAAAAATTCTACATAAACTAATTATAAAGCACAAAAAATTAATGTTGGTAAATTGGGACATCATTTAATATATCAGTATTTTAAATAGAACAACCAATTTCATCAATATCCATATCTGAAGTACCCAATACAAAAGAGGAATACCATGGACCCACTAATCCTTGGTTAATAACTTAACCAACCATCCTTCATTAATTACATAACCATCAATCCTTAGTAAATAACATAACCACCCATACAAGGTTAATAATGGATTCATCCATCATTACCAACATTTCCCAAGAAATATAACATATTAAAAACATATAAATAGTTGTAATTTACAACATAATATATTCTTTGAACCCATAACAAAACAATTCTTGATATTATAACATACCATTCCTTTTAAACCCCAATTTTCTATACCAAAATTCCAAGAAAAATTGTAAGAGGGGTTTTATTTGAAGAAAATATAGATTCTTGAAAAGGAATGCCAAAACAAATATCATATATGGATGTGATCTTAAATAAAAAATTATATGATTGATCAATCAGAACATTTATAGTAGAAAACAGGCTATCCATTTTTAAGTAAATTAATTTTAAAAAGTAGTCATTATAAAAGAAATTATTTCCCTTGAAAATAACCAATTATATATGTAATTAAATAATCAAAGAAAATTTTGATCATGTTAGAATTAAAATTCATTCAAAATATATGATAAACAAATTGTTCGTCCATAATTTATTTTTGAAACATTACAATGTACCTCATTTGGAAAATGAATAGAAGTTTTATTTAGAATACTTTTTTATTGACCAAAATATGTAAAAATAAAATTAAATATAATTGGAAAATAGAAGAAACAGTTTTTTAAAAAAATATATGAGAAACAACAACATTGTATTGAAATATTCATTAGTGGATACTTAAACATAAATAATCCAGAATAATTATGATATTGGAAAATATTACACTTTTTTATTGTATGTTTTTAATTGTAAGACCGATTAGAGAAAAAAACCTAAATAGATATTTATATCTACCTAAAACTTATAATATGTTTCCTAAAATCAATTCATGGGTATAATATATATCCTAAAAAAACAAGTGGTGAATATGTATTGTGTCTCCTAGAAATAAAAGTGAAATGAAAATCCATTATGTTATGTCTCACTAGCCATGTATGTTCATTATCATCATGAATAAAAAAATTTGGCCACGTATGTTCATTATCACCATTTAAACGATTTTTTATAGAAAATATTTTATTTTGAAACCAACCAAAATAAGTTTTATAAAAAATGAACTATGTTAAAATCATGGAGATGTTAGGGAATACACACACATGAGTAATGTTATTATTTTTCAACGATCACTATGTAATGAAAGAAAAATATTGTTTTATATTTCATGAATAATATTCATATAATTAATAAGATTTTCTTTCTATAATTATTCTTATATATATTTTCCATGTGATTAAGGGATTAAAACTGAATCTTATTGATTCTTTGTGGTGGTAGTCCAAAAGTACGCATGTACAACATTATTATTTTTTGGTGTATAGAAATGTTAGAAAATATATTTTACACTATCCAAAAAGGATGATAAATATTTCCTGAATATCACACATATATATATAACTTATATCCATCAATAAAATCATTCATTAGAGATTGTGATGGAAAATATTACATTAGTTCGTTAGTTTGGTGTCCGTGAAAAAATGAAAGATGAATTAGTCTCCCATATGATGGAGGATGGATATGGATATAGGTTACACTATAAAAATAATAATATCTCAATATTTAGAAGATAATCTTGTCATTAATTTTTCACAGTTGAAGTATATTTGAATAATTTTTCGGAAAAAAAATGAAATCATTCGGCTAAGAACGATACCTCTCTTTCAGACAAACTCATTTAGTTAAATTTTTTTTGACCATTTAGAATTGTGTTCAGCCATAACCGTGGAATGTATAATCCATGAAGGTATGTTAAGAAGGTATTTTTTTATATATATGTCCAACTATATGGGTATTGTTTTTTGAATAAATGATAATAATTATTTCCCTAATATAAGAGTTGGGAGGGGTACAATGGAATTTCTCTAAATATTAAATTATTTTATATAAGAATTCAATTAGAAATAGATCCAAAAAAATATATTTATAATTTATTAACACCATGGTATAAAATTATATCATAAAAAAATTAATATATGTTTTGATGATTAATTTATCCTTCTGTTTTTTACCCCTCATTAATACTTTATAAGCATATAATGACAACCAAGTTTTTTTTATTCTTTATGGGTCATGATAGTTACAATAAATTGAAAAAAAATCAATAAATGGAAGATAGATGAAATTATCATCCATAACCTACTCAAATGTCCAAATATATGATTTTACATAATTTTATATCATTTAATAAAAATATTATTTATTTTAAAATATGACTAATATCTAATTTTAAAATTATTCATTACATTCACATTAATAATATCAATATAACACATATAATTTGAGCCAATTATTTTAATAAATACCCAAATTTTCATGGTATTCTATAAAATTCACTTATATCAGTATTTATTTTAATTCACAATATTTTTTTATTTTGTATCATTTATTAAACTTTTATATTAATTAAATAACTAGTGTGTCCTCGTTGTGAAAAAATTTAATGTAATTATTCATTCAATGAAAAATAAAATATAATTTCAATGATAAAAAAACATAATATTTAAAAACACTATATATAGTATAACTTATCATCTACATTAACCAATACTAAATATAATATATTAAATAAAAACAATACTGATAATTTTTTTTATTTTTTACAAATAAAATATTATAATATAAATTATCTCATACAATTGGCCATATAATTCAATATAAATAAATCTTGGATATTTATAAACAAAATAGAACAATAAAATATGATTAATAGAAGTGTTAGGTTCATTTTCATGTCTATATAATTTTAATTTTAACTTTAGATTTACCCTTTACCATTATGAAAAAATTGACTATGGTTACTATATCCATTTACCCTTAAAATAAATGGTCTTATATAATCAATATAGAAATCCTAATTCCAAATATGGAATATGTTTATTATAATTCAAAATAGATAAGTGAAAAAATTTAATTTAAAATTAAACTATAAAAATAAGGAGAAAAACATTTTCAAAATAATTCCCTATTTAAATTTAATTATGCTTTAATACTTAATTCACGTATCAAATTATTTTCAAAAACCATAATTATATTATTATAAATCAAAAGTAACCAATTAAAATAAAAAAATACCAATATATTATTTATCCTTATAAATTATTTTAAATAAAATATTTTTTTAATGAAAATAAAAAATTTCCATTATTCATTGAAGAATGAAACTTTTTATAAAATTATAAAATTTTCATTAGAGGAATTTTTTTATATTGTGGTTTCAAAAATAATGTTTATTTTTTAAAAAATTATAAAATGTACTCAAAATTATGTATATTATTTTTACATAGAAATAAATGAAATACATTTCTAAAGAATATGTATTCTGAAGAATGAAATGACTTTATTAAAAAAATTGTTAATTTTTCAATATTTTATGATTAAATCTAATCTGTGTATAAATATAATATTTATTTTGTAAATAATTTTTTCTATTCAGACCTAGCAATGTAATGTCTAGGTTATTGAAGTCACATTTAAATAAAAATATTTAATTTTTTATTTATAGTTGGTGGTTTGTATCTTATACACAATCGAACATATTATTTTCCATTAAAATCTCATGAATCAAAAAAAAGTATAACAAAATGTGATTTGTTGACTAAAAACTCAATATTACATACTGTTTAAAGTTTTAGTCCCTACAGTTTATTTTAGATTAATTTTTTATATATCTTTGTAGATTACATTGTATTCATGGTGAGTTAACATAATATAAATGGATACCATCATAGGTTTACAAGTCTATGGTTAATCAAAAGTTCAGAGGCATATTCTCCACCATTTAGGTTTTAAATAATTCGATTATATGGTGACAATTTATATTTTGAGAGACATTTTATTGGTTTGAGGTAAATATAACCTTTTAGTTTAATGTAACATTTTATTTAGAAATAATGACATTACATTTTTGTAGTTGTATGGTGAAATTTATGAGATAAACATTTGGGTTGAGACATTCAATATCATTGATGTTATTATGGTTATTTTTGGTGATGTTCATAATAGTTATGGAAGCATTATAGGTAGTATATTAATATAGTTTTAGTATATATAAAACTTGTCATCTAGGTGAGAACAAATTACATCTGACAAGCTTATGGGGATTTAACCAGGAACTGATGGGGGATTAGGGTACATCACCTACTACATGCCTATATAATTTCATAGTAACTATAACATTTTTTAACATAATTTTTTTGAAAATAAATATAATGTTGATTCATTGAATATATTTTTATCATATATATAATAATTGTACATAAAGGTTATTCGGTGACTATGTTGTTAATATTATTTCAAAAAAACATCTCTATAATTTAAGGGAACATTATATACTTCAAATACTAATAATATTCATATATATTATGGAATTTTATTTTTGGAATTATTTTAGGACATTTCTTTAGAATAATGTTTAACATAAATGTGGCTTCATGGGGATTCCTGTTATTTTTTAAAATAATTAGCATGTTTTTGAGATTATACTATAATGGAATATACATTTTCCATATAGTAAATTATGAGTGAATAATGTCAATTACATAAAATTGATAAATTAATTTCATAAGAATATGTGATCATAACCTTATGATTTCTGAGTTTTATTCTTGTTTGGAAATATTTTGATGGAATTTAAGGTTATTATTTTGTTGTATGATCTATGATTAACTTTGGGTGTTCTTATTGAGGCCCTAAAGATTAATGATCAATTATTTCAAGTGAGGTATTATCCATTAGGAGAATTTTATTTTTATAACTATTTTTTTGGATATTATAAACATTAAAGAGAAGTATCTTTTTTTCCTTTTATAGATTATATATTCTGTTATTTATTTATTTTTGTGCTCTTAGCATAAAAGGTTCATCTTGAATAGTCATCATTTTGAGAAAATGTTGGTATTTTTATGAAATTTAATAAAGTATGAAATTATACATGTGAAGTAAGTATATTTATTTCTTTTATTGAACTAGATAGGTAATGAAACTAATAAACTTTTAAATCATGATATTAAAATAAAACTTTTATCCTATTAACATCATTTCTGATGAATCAATGTTCTTTTTCACCACTCATTGATTTATGTATTTTCAGAATTAACATTATCATGATCATTCAAATTCTTATGATGATTTTTCATTATAAATCTCCATAATTATTTAGAAAATTAAAATTTTTATTGGTGTCTATATTTTTACTTTTCCAAAATATTATCAAATTTGGAAATAGAGTTATTTGTTATTCTAGATGAACTTCTTATTTCTCACTTCCATACATCTAGAGGATGTTTAATCGAACCTTTTTCAGATGTGGTACTTCATCAAATATATTTTTGAAATTTACAAACCATAATTAGTGACCTCATCTATAAATTTTGAAAATAAAATTTACAAGGGGGGATGTTAAATCTGGAGATTTCAAAGAATGATTATATTCAATGATGTATACAACCAAAAACACCAGGCCTAAACCAACCATGAAATATGATTATTTATATGTTATAGTGATAATTTTTTGTTAAAATAGTTGGTATGAATATGATTAAACACAAAAAAATATATAAAAATATATATAATTTCCTTACACAATAATAAATTATTGAAAATTTCTTAGTAAATAATCCTTGAATTATTAATAATTAGATTTTATTCTTCAAAAATGTTGTTATTATTTTTAATATAAAATGTTTTAATCAATTTATATAAATTTATAAAGATTTATTTGAGAAAATAATCATAATTTATAAATCATCAAATTATTAATAGTATTAGGTGAAATTTTATGACTTTGAGAAATGATTTATTTTTTAGTAAATATTGAAAATAACAATTTTTGTAAAACTGCATATTTTTTCAATAAAAAGTATAATTTTTAATTTAGTTAATATCAACGTTATATAATTTCATTAAAATTATATTTAATCAATTTAATTACATTTTAATCATTATTATTCTTAATTTCATTATATATTCATTTGTAAGATTCAGACCTTTTCGGAAAGTAATCCCAGGAGCCATTTTAGTTACATTTTTTTAAGTAGCTTTGGGCAGTGTTATGGAATGGGGTGTTGTTCAGAAAAGTCTAAGAAAATCATTGAGAAAATAAGTTTTTCATGGATGGAGCATGGTTTGAACATCCATCCAACTGTTTAGGAGAAATTTTTTCCCTTTTGTTTTTGAGGAAATGGCTTCAGCATGGTGAGAGCATAGTTTGAGTGGTCCGGCAAGGTAGCTGAATGATGTTCCCCCATGAAGTAGTGGCCAATGAATTGTTAGTTCATGGTTTAACTAACTATGAGACTAAACTGTGAGTTGCCCAACTATTAGAGTCTAAATTTTTTTATCTCACTTTTTTTCAATTAGTAGGGAGTTTTTTCAGCTCTTAGATAGCCCTAACCTAATATTTTAATTTACTAAAGGTGAAGAATGTTTCTCCCATCGACCTGAAAGGATTCCAATGCCTTCCAAACACCGTTCATCGAGATTAAAATCTAGAATTGAAGACCCAGTCTTCTCTCGGTAAGTGTATTTCAATATGATGCTTCTCTCATTCTTTATCATATATTTCCCTAATCTATTTGGGGAATATATCCTCTAGTTTATTAGATCTAATACTATGTGGTGGGATCTATATCTAGGATTGAATATCTATATCTAAATTAATGAGATATTTATTCCTTTGACTTTGTTTCTAGTTTAGGTATTTAGATCCAAAACCTTTATCAATGTCATTGTGTTGCATATAATTTGGGAATTTCCATTGGCCAAAAATTCATGAAAGAACCATAGTGGGTGGTCTAAATCTAATTCCCATAGTTTTGAATTTGATATATATATTCAAGATCATATAATTTCTATCATCCTTTAATAATTTATTTCATATGAATTGGGATAATTTTATTTACTAATTGAGTTATTAAAATATTTTTGAAATGTGTGATTAATTAGGAAGATAAATATGGGACTAATTGGGATTCAATATTAGATATTATTTTTGGGAAATTAGTTATATGATATAGGTTTGTGGTTTTAGATAATTAATCAGGGAATTGATTATGAATTATTCAATTGGCTATAATGAGATAAATAATTGGGAATTGATTTTGGGTTTTGCGAATATGATCTGGAAAATATTTCGTGAGAAAAATTATGGGAAGTGGAGATTTAAAATAGGATAATTATTTATAGAATGTTAATAATGGTATATACATTGTGAGATTCGTTAATTGAGGAATGAATTAATTATGGTGATTGATACTTTTTGTTAACAGTGGTGATAACGAATGAATTTGATTTATTTAACTAATTGTTGAATTATTGAGGGAATTGATGTGGATAATTAATGCATTAATTAATTATGTGTTTATGAATAGTAATGTGGTCATTATAATGTGAAGTATAAAAGGATACCAGGTCATTATAATTATGAGTAACAGAAGGAGAACATGATCATTCTAATGTGAACTATACATGATAACATTATCATTATACATATAAATAAAGGGAATGCGAACATGATCATTATTGTGAGAGGTAAAACTGGTAAATTGGTCATCTTAATTATGATTTTTAATTTAGTAATTGTAGAAATGTGGATTATGAATTTGAAATTAATGGATGTAAATAATGGAACCCCAAGTTATGGTCTCTCACCAGAATATTCGAACTCCAATAAGAGTTGAACCATGTATTGAGATATCATAACTCCTTCAATACTTCAAAATTAAGAAAGAAGAATGTATTAAGATATTATATTTCAAAGGGAACACTTTAGACTCCAGTACGATATGATGTTATTATTGAGGTATGAGTATCCTTGGAAACCAGATAGTTAATGTAGTTAGCTATGAATAAATGAAAATGTGATAAACTGTTGAATATTGCATTTTAATTTTTTACTTATAGAATTACATGCACTATCTATTGACTATAATTGTTTTATACAACATTGGTAGTGGCATACTATGTCATACTTATAAATTATTTGGTATACCAAATTGGTACCTGAATATAATATATTGATGCATGACTAGATAAGGGGAAATGATATTAGATATGTGGATAATTTGGGGATCGATCTTGATGGAAGGAACCCGACAGGTTTTGGGACCCGTATAAGGAGTCGTGGTGTCTTTACATTTAGTTTCATTTTTGAAACATAATACTTGCGTTTTAATATCATGTTTTCCCTTTAAGTTGAGTATTGTATTCCCTATTTGAATATCTTGTGACTTGTTTATTATTTTGGTTATATATTCATCCGCTTTTGATTATTTATTTCTGCGGGAATTTCACTCTCATAAATTATGGGATAGCATCTCCATGAATGAATTACTAGACCCTATCTACTATTTAGAAGCCTCTAGAATACATGGAGGTGAGCTTGAGGTCTTGTGGTGAACCAACTTGTGGCACCTTTGTGTGGTACCCTGGCCAGAACATTACAATGTGGTATCAAAGGCATGTTTTCTTTCTTCTCCTTCATCTTACTATTTTGGGAATGGTAGACAGGAGACTAGGAAGAGTCAGGGCCTGTTAATTAACTTGTGCATGGGAGTTAGAAACCCATGTATGGGGGAAACCCATGTACTTAGTTTGAGAATATTGCTATTTCTATATTCTTTTCTAGTCAAATTGTCTTCCACAGTTTGTGACACACATTTCATACGATGTTATGATTATTTCTAAGAACTTTTTATTATTTCTTCTTGGCTACTAATGAAATGATATTTGAGTCAACATGAATCATTCTAGGCACTCTTGTTTATTGTGATATGAAACATTTTAGGCAGCCATAGGGAAACAAGTGGTGGGAATATTGTGTGACATGAGCTTTTTTCCTTGTTGAAAAATTATACTAAAAAATAGTTCCTAACATGAATTTACAAAGATGTAAAATGATAAAAAAAATTTAGATAACTTATGTTCGTAAATGAAAAAATTGATTATGATAGTGTGTTTAACCTGTTAAACCAAAACATAGGAGTAGAATGTTTATGGGTATTGATATAACCTCAGTTTTTACCCTGCGGGGAAGTGGAAAAACAAGGATGGTTGTGAATATCTTTCTCTTAAATAAATGTAATGAGGTTGTGTTATGAGACCTGATATGTGTTTTTGTCCTTTTAGAGAGTATGACACCATGACTCTTATTGAGGGGACGACCTAGGGGTGTTCCAAAGAATTTTTTTCTAATTATGTAACTTGAGGCACCCGTCTTTTTAGCTGAAGATGATGGGGAATAGTTTTTGGAGAAGATCACTCGCTACATGAAATTAATGGGAAGAGACCCATAGTGGGTTGTGAAAAGTATGTCTGGGTTGACAAGGGTGTTTTCATTGAATCGCCCTAAAACATTCACTAGAGAGGGAGGACTTAAGGGAACAAAATTCCAGTTTTATTCCCTAGAGAAAACAAATAACGATTTAGAGACTCTGGTTAATATGAGTGACAAATTGGCTTTTTATATACTACGGGGATCAGTGAACTGCTTGTGGGATATTTAGGCATGAACTAGATAGACTAGTGATATGTTATAGAAGGACAACATAGAGAGGTTCTTAAAATAATTTTTTCTTCACATGCAAAGACCTGATAATGTTTTTGAATTCATGCATCTTATATATCAGAGAATGCCGATTATGAACTATGGTGGATGCTACATAGATCGATAATGATTTTCCCCTACATTAGATGGAGATGAGACAACTATGGTGAAATGTTATTAGGATGTAATTAAGTATGAGACTAATTCACATGTGAATATTTTCAGGATGATGATGTTTTCATAACTGGTGGATCAGGCTCTTATATTTGAAGGGAACTTGAGGGAGACTTCCAGTGCTGGACAAGTAGTTGTTACTATAAAATCAGGAGGTGTGACTTCTGAGATTAGGATGTGTTGTTATGGAAACATTTTCTAAGTTAGCGGGAAGATAAGTAAATAGACTAAATGTTTGGTTAGATATGGAATTACATGGGTGATATATAATTAATGTGGTAGGCCGGGACATTATTGTCTATATTGTTCATGACCATAAGTAGAGTGTTGATATTGTGAAAAGATAGCACATCTATAGATGTTTTGAAGGACACAACAGTCGATTGGTATTTAAGGAGTATCCGAGAAGAGTCAAAGTGTGGGAAGAAGATATTCTACACCATATCGAGATGGAAGTTGATGTTTTATTGGACAGGGTTTTAGGGGTACTGGACGTGGTGCTTCTGGGCATGAGCTCTAGCATCACTAGAGTGGTCCTACTCAGGGGAGTCAGACAACATCACAGGGTATAGGAGAAACAAAGTAACATACAATATAACATACACTCAAGGATAGAGAAACTGATCCATCGATAGTAAAATGTAATATTATAGTAGATTCTTCTTTAGCTAGTGTTTTGTTTGATACTGTTGCCTCTCATTCCTTTACATCATCAATTTTTTTAATGGTGTGAGCCTGGAAGTGGAGTTTGTGAGTGGGGAAATGACTATTGATATACATTTGGGAGTGCGTTCTAAGGATATATAGCTATGAATGGGATGTTCACTAGAGATTGAGGAATACAATTTCCTATGGGCTCTCTATGTTATTTATATAGAATACTTCAACCAAAACATTAGAATAGACTATCTAGTTCCATACTATGACCACATAGACTATTACCATAAGAGGGTAAAATTTACCTATTTTAAGGCTAATCAATATTTTCATTGTGGAAAGTGGGATATCCTGGAAATTCAAGTAGGTCAAATTACTTAGCAACTGGGTGAACACACAACCCATGTTTCTAGTATTTTGTTCTATAAAAAAGGTGTTAGGAAATATTTCCTTCCACCAGTAGTGTAACTATTTTAGGTTGACTTTCTTGAAGACTTCTCATGGATTCAAACTGAGAAAGATGTGGAATTCACTATTGAGATCTTGTCAAGGGAGGAGCCAGTATCTATTCCACCATACATAATGAAACTAATTGAGTTTAAATAGCTCAATTAAAAGTTGGAAGGATTAGAGGATAATTGATTTATACATACAAGTATGTCACCTTTGGGATCACCTATTTTTTTCATAAAGAAGAATTATGAGTGTTTAATCTTATGTGTCGATCATAGGAAGTTTAAAAAAACATCTATGAATAAATGATATCCTCTTCGGTGTATCGATGATATGTTTGACTAGTAAAAGTGAGGTTTTTTGTTCTCAAAGATCGATTAGATATCAGGGTATCATCCACTGAGAGTATAGACTTATAATATATCTAGAACCATTTTCAGAAGTAGGTATGGCCTTTATGAGTTTTTTTGTAATGTCATTAGTGTAAAAAAATGAACCATCAGTTTTTATGTTCTTAATGAACATGATCATTCATCCAAATCAAGAAAATTTTGTGATTGTTCTTGTGAATGACATATTGGTGTAATCTAAGAATCTGGAAGACCATTCCAAACATATTGACATCGTCCTGAGTACACTAAGAGTTTATCGTTTATACTCCAATATATCTAAGATTCAATTTTGGATTGACTAGGAACACATACTAGGGCACATAACCTCTAAGGAAGGTGTGTCTGTGGACCCAAATACGGTTCACAAAGTAATTTCTTGGGAGAAACCCAATAATGTTTTGGATATATGAAGCTTCCTAGGATTATTGGGATATTAAAAGATATTCATCCGAGGATTTTCCAGTTTTGAAGCTCTACTTTCATGCTTGACCAAAAAGGGATTAGAGATTGAGTTGACAGAGTCTTGTGGGGGATCTTTTCAAGAGTTAAATAAGTTCTTGATATCAAAACCAATATTGGTTATAACTGATTCATGTGAGGAGTATATGGTTTATTGTGACTCTTCTGGGATAAAAAATGCAGCTATACTGATGTTGGGGGATTGAGTTGTGGCATATAGATCTCCGTAGTGGAGGCCTCCTGAAAAAAATTACCCTATGCATGAACTTGAGTTAGATGTAGTAGTTTATGCTATTAAGTTATCTAGACAATATCTTATGGGATAAATGTTTATAGATTATATAGATCACAAGAGCTTAATGTTTATATTTTAACATCATGATTTAAATCTTTTGAAATGGAAAATAGTTGAGTACTTTCCGTCCATTGATTTTGAACTAGCAGATATTCTTGGGAATGTAAATAGTGTTCAAATTCCTTGATCAAGAAAACTCAAACTCAATTGGTTTAGTAGTCGAGTGAAGAGTGGATGATGATGACCATATAGATGAAATGCTTGTGCTTGTTTAAGAGTGTCATGGGAAGATGGCTCTATTTTCAGTTGCAATGGAGTCTATGCATTTGAGATGGATCATGGATAGAAAGTATGAGGATCCAGAGTGATTAGACTTAATGGAAAGATTTTAAAGTTGGGAGACATTTTCAAAAATTATGGTCGATGAGGATGAGATAATCTATGTGATGAATCGATTTGAGGTACCTACAACCATGTGAGAGAAACTCATGTGGTAATTTCATGCCTCAAGTTGGGCGGTGAATCTAGGAGTGACCAAAAGGTAACATGACTTATAACCATATCTTTGGTGTCCATTCATGAAAAATGAGATAGCAAAGTTTGTGAAAAGATGCTTCACTTTTCAATAGATGAACGTAGATAATAAAAAACCAAGAGGTTTAATACAACCAGTTTTTATTCAAGAATAGAATTGGGATGACGTGACCATGGACTTTGTGGTATTTCTTTCAAATACACATAGGAAGAATGATGATATTTGGGTCATTACAGATTGACTGAAAAAAAAGAAAATTTCATTCCTATATGGGAAACATGTATAGTAGAGAAGTTTGGATAACTGTATGTTCGGGAGATATTCAATCGGTAAGGAGTGCGAGGAACTATAGTTTTCGACCATGGTGGATGCTTTACTTCACACTTCTAGTAGGGATTTCATAATTTTCTTGGAACACAGGTACTATTGAGTACGTTTTTACACCCAAAAAAATAATGGCAATCAGAATGTACAATATAGGTGCTTGAGGTTATGCTACGAGCATGTGTCCTTGACATTGTGGGATCTTGGGAATATTTGTTAGCTTTAGTAGAGTTCTCCTATAACAACAGTTATCAGGAAACTATAATGATGGAACCATACAAGGAACTCTATAGTAGGACTTGAAGATCACTCCTATGTTGGATGGAGGTTGGTGAGTCGGAGGGGTTGGTACTGAGTATTGTGTAGGAGACATAAGAGTAGGTACAATTGATTTAGAAGTATATGGGTATGACTCAGCGTAGAAAAAAGTCATATGAGGACAGACAGAGATGACCCCTAGAGTTTACATAGTATGAGTGTGTATTCCTTTGAGTGTTGCCTATGGTGGGTCACTACATCATACAGAGATAGGGAAAGCTAGAAACCATGTTTGTGGGACCCTTTGAGATTGTGGAGAGAAGCTAGCTAGGGGCGTACCAGTTGGCTCTTCCACAGAGATATTTCTCTATGCATGATGTTTTCCATCTATCAAAACTACGACAGTATAATCCTGACCCTTCTCACATGATCAATGTGGATGAGGATGACATTGAGATAGATGCATCCTTTGAGAAGCATCTAATATGGGTGTTTGATCACAATGTTAAAGTGTTGTGAGGGACAAATGTGTCTATAGTTCATCTGTTATGAAAATATGGTTGAGTACAAGAGGAAACAAGGTATATAGAAGCATATATTATGGATTAATGGCCTAATCATTTTGGATTAGAATAAAATGAATGCTTAGAAATAAAGCACAAGGATGACCTATTATATGGTGGGGAGATTATAAAAGCCTGAAATTTTCTACAGGTTATCCTATGATCAATTTCAGGTACCTTTTTTTTTACTTATGTAATTTTGGTTGGACTTCTATCTTGGGGTGTGTTTGGGTGAATTCTAATATTATCATGGAGAAAATAGATTGTGCATGATTTGTGGATGGTTTGAACAAACCATGATGCTACTTAAGAGAAACAGTCTTCCATCTTGATTTGAGGTAGTAGAATAGGCACAGTAGGTGCATGGTTTGATAGGTCGTGTGAGGTAGCTATGAAAAGTTCCCATATAAATAAGTGGAAAACACATGGTTATCGCATGATATGACAATATGTGCGACTCAACCATGTGCAAGAAAAATGTGAAATCCTAAATTTGTGGATCTCACTTGTTTTCAAGTTCCAATGAGTTGTTTCAAACCAGATAAGTCTGTTACTGCATATTTTACATTAATAAGGTTGAATAAAAGTTCTTGTATCTACTCGAAAGGATTACAAGGACTTATGAACACTGTTCTTCGAGATCAAAATCCAGAATTGATGATATGATCTTCTCCTGGTAAGTGTATTTCATTCTCACACTTCTCATGTTCCTTATTCTATCCTTCCCTAGTCTTTTCATGGATGTTATAAACTCTTTTATTAGATCTAATCCAATGTGGTGGGATATAGATATAATATTGAAGATCTTGATCAATATTTATCATATCTTGATTCTGTTGATCTTATTTTCGGTTTAGAGAATTATATCAGGTTCTTTTATCAACATCATTGTGTTGGTCGGATTTTAAGAATTTCTGTTGGGAAAATATTTTTAAATAAACTGAGGTGGGTGTTATAAATCTAATTCTCATACTATAGAATTTGTTATGAATATGAAAGATCATAGAATTTCTATAATTATTTAGCAATTTATTTTCTTTGAAGTGGGTTAATTAGATTGATGAACTGAGTTATTAATTTTGTTAAAAATGTGTTATTAATTAGGGTGTTAATCATAAGACTATGGGGCTACCCTATTATATAACTGATTTAGGGAAATTAATTATAAGACGTAGGTGTTGAACTCTAGATAAATAATTAGGGGATTGATTATTAATTATCGAATTAGAAATGTTGAGATAATTAATTATGAATTAATTATCGGTTTTGAGATTATGATCAAGATAATTTATTGTGGGATTAATTATGTAAATTTAAGATTAATAAGTAGATAAATAATTCTTGAAATTCAATTATGGTATATGAATTTTAATATTGTTTAATTAATTATAGGGATTGAAACATTTAGTTAATTGTGGTGTTAACTAATGGATTTGATGTATTTAAATAATTGCTAAATTATTCAAGGAATGGATATGGATAATTAAATGATGCATTAATTATGTGTTTATAAAGGGTAACATGGTCATTCTAATGTGACATATACATGGTTTCATTTTCATTATACTTATGAGTATGTAAATGGGAGTATATTCATTCTAATGTGAAGTATAAATTGTTACGTGGTCATTATACTTATGAGTAAATAGACTGGGATCATGTCATTGTATTGAGAGGTAAGTCTAGTAACATGGTAATCATACTTACATTTGTGATATTGGTAATTTTGGAAATTATTCTTATAAATGTAAAATTAATGAATCAAATTAATGGAACTCGGAGTTATGTCCTTTCATGACAATATTGGAACTCCGCCATTAGTCGAATCAGGTTTTGAGGTATCATAACACCTTGAATAATTCAAGATTTTGTGAGAATAATGTATTAATATATGATATTACCTAGGAAAAACATTGGTCTCTGGTACAAGATGAAGTTAGTTTTATGGTATGTGTATCATTGGGAACCATGGAGTTAATGTACATTGATACAAATAAATGAAAATATGATAAACTATTTATTATTTTGTTGTACATATTCCTTATCGAACTGCCTAAACTATCTCTTGAATGGAATTGTTTTAGAAAAAATTTGTCACTACCTATTGATTCATACTCACACCCTATTTAGGAATCTTGATCGTTACCTAAATATATTAATTTGTTATAGGACTGGATAAGGGAAAAGGCTCTGGGATAGGTGGCTGCTTTGGGGATGGAACATGGTGGAGGGAACTAGACATGGTTTACGACCCGTTTAGGGATTATTTGTGTTTTTAATTTCAATATAATTTTTGACTCTTGACACTTGTATTGGTATATAATGATTTCCCATTCAGTTGGGTATTGTATTTTCTGTTTGGTTATCTTGTGACATTAGTGTTTTTTCGGTTATATATTATTCTTCTTTTGTTTATTTATTTCTAATGGCATGTTACTCTTATAAATGGGGGTATAGCCTCCCCTTAAATGACATACCAGACCCTCACTACTAGATGTGAGCCTCCAGTGTATGGGGATCCACTCTTGAGGTCATGTGGGGAGGTGACTCGTGGCCACATTGTGTGGTACCTGGACCATGACATTACATCATTTTTGGGGTTAGATACACATTTTTCTAAAAACTATAATTATTTTAATTTAATATAGTTATAATAATAAAATTTTTATAAATTATATGAATTGAATTTTTGAAAATGGATTACATATTTGGATATTTTATTTTTAAAAAAATTGGTGTCTTTTTTTTCACATTAAGAATATGATCCTTATTATATATTAGCACTTTAGGAAGTGCAAATCTACGAATTAATGTATAAAATGAAATGAAAAGGATAAAAAGTAAAATATGAAAATTAATTTAATTTAATTTATAATTGGGGTTTGACTATAGTCATATGTTATTAATATTTATTTTTATTTTTATCGATTTTTTTTAAAAACAATTATATATAATTTTATGTAAATTTAAAGTAAAACCTGCTGATATATTGATTTTAATTTCAATAAAATTTTGTGATAGGGATAAAAATCGTATTATAGGTCATAAAGTAACATAAAATAATTTTTTTTATCATTTTTGATTATTTTTTATTTTTACTGATGATGTAATTACCTTAAATTCTTACAAAATATCGACACAGAGCTTGAAAAAGTAGTAGAAAATCATGTAAGTGATTTTTAAAAAATCTAGAAATAAAATTTCATTATTGAGTTATAGTATCCCAATAATTTTAAATATTATTGTAACATGGTAGGAATTTTTAAATAAATTTTTACCTTCTTGAATTTTATTTTGATCTAAATAAATTGATTTAAAATTTATATTAATGACATTTTATGTGAAATAATATTTTCTTAATTTATTTTAAAACATTGAAAATAATTAAATAGTATATTTAAGAGGAAAATGGTGAATAACTTCATCACCTTTCTATTTTTTATCCAACTTCCACCTTATATATAATAATATGATCGTTTAATATTGAATTTTCTTTACCGCGTTTATGGATAAAATTGGTTATCAAAGGCATTATAACGAAAATATAAGTATTAAAATGAAATCTAAAAATGTATAATATTATTTGATGATTATAATGTTAATATATCCTTTTTATCTTCTAATAAATTAATTTTTTAACCATTTTATATTATTTAGACACAAATTACGTTATAATAATTTATTTATTTCCAAAAAATACATAAGTGATATTTTAAAATAAAAAATATTTTATTAAATGATTTCAAATTATTAAAAAAACATATTAATACATTTGAATGATATATGGTGTAATATATCCATCATATTACATTTATGGATCACCTATCCTTTTTTTGTAATTTTTAGTACCCTTAAAGAGTATAAAATCAATTATTTCATGGTAGTTTTCCACATGGTTAATTGTGGATAAAAAACATCTTATAGTTAAATCATCACCTAAAAATGTAAAAATATTAATGGAAGATATTATTTAGATTCAGAATAAATCTATATTATAATTATATTAATTTTAATTCTTTTTTAAATTGAAAATAATTAATATTAATTTAATATATAAATGAAATTATATAAAATCACCTCTACTAACTTATAAATGGGAACCTATTCTCTTTTTCTTTCACAGTTTAACAAATATTTTTTTGCACAATACCTAACGAATTACCTTCCTAAAATTCAATACCATGATCTAGAGGTATAATTTTCTCCCTAATAACAACCTTAAGAATCTTAAGGTGTAAAGAAATAGAGGGTTCCAGAAGAAGAGGTTTAACTTCTAACTATTTATTTTAGTTTTATTTATTATTCAACATCCTTAAAATATTCAGAAACAATGATTAAATAATTAAAAAAAAATTCAAAAAAAATATATATGTTATTATGTTTTTTTAATAACCTCGATCCTTTTCCTCATCCATTAAATTATTAGTGAAACATTTATTTATCTTTTTAGGGAACTACTATCTTAGGAACTGATGTATTTTGATTTCCATCACCACCTCTATGGATGGTTTTAATGATTTATTTAATCTATGTATATAATAATCAAGTCATTATTTTAATTTGGCAAGGATAATATATAATATAATTTCATTCATTTCAATCTCTTTAAATATGATAAAATACTTCATTTTTTATGGGGATTACCACCTCCATGAAGCGATGTGATATGTTTTTTTCAAAATAACATCACACTATATATTATTGTATTGAAATTAATTATATATTTTAAAATATATAATATTAATTATTAAAAGAAAAAAAATTACATTCCATATTTCAATTGTTTTTATTGAAAAAATGGAAATGTTACTCATGCCTACCTACGAAAGATAGTCTCCATAACTATTACATAGATCATTCTTGGTTATGATCATTCTTGAGTAGTTTCAAATTAATAATTTATTTATAAAATTTATACTTTTTTAATTATTATTATTATTATATATATAATTTAATAATTACCTCATTTACTATAGTCAACCTTCCAATTTTATTTTGGGTATATAACCTGAATATCATCAAAACATCCAATGTGAACATAATAAACAATTATATATAATTGATAATAATAAAATAATTTTCATTGTAAGAAAGGAAAATTATATTACAAAAGTAAATAATGAATATATTTTTATTATTTTGGATGATAATGAATGTATATGATGAGTCATAGTCAAGGTTAGAGATAATATAAATTAAAAACTTGTTTCCAAATGTTTTAATTATTGGTTTTCTAAATCATTTTTCCTATATCTATATTATTATAAATAATTTTTGTATGTATTTATGTTGAAATAATGTAATTATAAATCAAATTTTATATCTCTTTTGACATTCATTTAGTGGTTATCAGAAGGAATAATTTTAGATCTTTAATATGAAATGGTTTATCATCGTCTATAAAAGAAAAAATGAATGTTTTATTTTAATGTATATGCGATCAACATATTTTCCATTCCCAATAACCATTAATTTAGTTTTTTATTCACTTATAATAATAAATGTATTAGGTAAGGAAAAAACACCATCCTATTTTCTTTGGGTATTCCACTTTTGAAAAACAATTAAAGTAAAATTCATTGATGTTGTATATTAGTGGGGGAAATGGATTTGGGTTATAATTTTCATCTTCATAATAAATGGTTTTGTTATATTTTTTATTATTTAATTATATTAAAAACAAAATTCTAAAGTACCTATAAAATTTATGATATTTAATTCTTAATTAAAAACTCAATTTTTTTTAAGTTTTAATGGTGATCCCTTACAAATAATAACCCTTAAATTAAATATATAATTTATCACTTATTTAAATTTTATTGAAAAAACCTATATAGGTATGAAAAAGTATTTCTGCAATCCACAAAAATAAATGATTTTTAAGGTTGATATCATTAAATAAATGGAAAAAAATTATAATGTAACAATAATGAAAAGTCATTGGTGTAAAACGTGTCCTTGCAAGTTAATTTTTTATAAGTAAATATAATGGATGTGATTGATAAATCATCGGACAGAGATTTAATTTTCATATCATCATGGAAATTTCTATAATAATTAAAATGATTATTTTAGAAAAGGATATACTTACGAATAATGAATAATGTGTGAAAGGGTTTCATTATAATAATTAAAATGAAAAAATATATTTGATATATGAGGAATAGTTTGTAGAAATATAAAAAATTGTATAATGTTTGACAAATCAATTACTTATATTTTTATATATCATTGAAATAATCTCTAATCAACAATAATTATCATAAATTTTATTTTAATAAAATGAGATAAATTTCATAATAATTTTTAAAAATAGTTGTTTAATTTTATTTCAAATATTTTAATAATTACACAAAAACAAATCCTTTATTCGTAATTCGGGATAATGAAGACAATTTGTGAAAATATTTTTTACACATTTGAGTTATTTAAAAAAATATACTTGTAACCTTCAAAATCATTTTCAAATAGTGATAAGAAAACATTTAAAAATAATATTTTAAAAATAATTTCATTGAATTTAACAATTAAAAGGAAATAATGGTTAATGTTGATGAAACATGGATTGAAAGACATATAAATACAATGATGGTGAAATAAATAAAATTTTATGATTTTAAATATATTTAAATTAACCTATATCTATAAAAGTATTTAGAAATATTATATTTGAATTTAGATAATGAAAATATGAATGAATAATAAGTTAAAACATATTTATCATTAAAAATGATAAAAAAAAACATGTGTTCTAATAATGAATAAATTTCAATGAAAGGAGATTGTTTTAAAAAAATCACATATAATGCCATATTTTATCATGAGAGTATAAAAAAGTATTCTGAGAAAGATATTAAAATCAATAAAAATATAATATATGTTAAAATATTACAAAATCATACTATAGAATGTAGACACTATTGAAAATTAATTTCACGATAAATAAATATAACTCAATGTAAAGTAATTATGTAAACAAGAAATCTTACATTGGATTCAATATTTATCAGAAATACTCAAGATTAAGGATTTATAAGATAAGAAAAATTAATAATTATTTTATAACCTTAGTAATGTATATTTATTATTGTTTTATTTTTTGGTATTCATTTATAAAATAGTCATCTCTTATTTTTTTTATTGATCATTGACCGATTTGGCATGTCTATTTATCCATATATGTTTTGGTATGGTGGATTTGGTCAACATTCCATAGTAAAGAGTTCAACATCTAAAAAATTAATAGTACAAATATAATAATTACCTAATTATTTATTATGTTCTTGGATTGTTCCATGGGAGTATCATGTATGATTCGTAAATATGATATACATTATGATATTTTTACAATAACATTTTTTAAAACCAAAGTTTTCTACTAATGATGATTTAAATCTTAATGATTGAATTATAGAACCATAATCAAAATATTATTTACTTATTAAGATCATACATTAACATTAATTACTTTTTCATATCTATCCATATAAAAATGTATATCATCATCCTTATCTATAGTTAAACTAGCCAAAACAAGAGAATGTTATAATCAATAGACAAGTACAATTATGAATATATATTTTTAAATTATCATTTTTATTTAAGCACAATGATATTATTTTAATTTTATTAATTTTTTAAAAAATAATTAGGATTCTTTATAAGAATAATATAAAAAATAAGGATAATAATTCATTACTTATTAAGAAAAAATGAAATCATCTCTTAGAATCCTTCTTAGTTTATAAGGATTGAGATATCCTATTGGTAAAATGATACCAAAAAATGGGAGATGATAATTATGGAAGAAATAATACAATATTGTATAGAGTAATTATTATTTTTGGTGTGGTTTTAAGGGTGTTGGAGGTTTCCTTTTATTTGCCGGTAGGAGTGGAATTTTTATAAATAACTATTCTTTATTATGTATGCTAAATAATTGTACATCCGAAAATTATATTTCCCAAAAAAATCAATGACAATTAATGGATAATTGAAACATGATTATTGAAAATTTGAAATTAATTTTATTAATTCAAATTTAAAATTCCATTTTAATTAATTTTAATATAAAAATCATAACACATTAAAAAAAGGCAGTAGGAAAATGTATTTTTAATTATAAACATACATTTATTCAACTTTTTTAGAAGGTAATAATAATTAAATAAATTATATATTATATGTTCATATATATATATTTAATCAATATAATCATTCTATATTAATAATATAAATTTATTATGAAAAAACTACAAAATACATAGAAAAATTATTGATTTAAAAAAATTTATTGTTTATCATTAAAATATTTTATTATTATTTTTAAAAAATTAATAATAAATTTATGAATGTTAATTAATTTTTTTATACATATAAAAAATAAATATTATAAAATTTCATAATCAATATATGATTAATTTAATATAAAAATAAAAGTATAGTTTATGTAATAAAAATAATGTTGTCAAATAACATATTGTTCTTTTGCAATGTCCCATTAATTGTATTATAATCCATTATTTTTTCATTTACTCTATTTAGATATTTTTATATTAATTACATTGATTTTATCAAAAAATAATAATTAATTTTTTAATAAAAACAAATTTAAAAAAATTATATTTCATAAAACAATTTTTTACAATAAAATTTATTTTAAAAAATAATAATGTAATTTTTTATAGAAAAATATATATTTTTTCATCTAAATAATTTTTAATTGAAATATAAATATTTTTAATATCTGGATAACATTCTTAATATTAACTACATGATGTAAATTATGATGTAGAAATATGTTTACTGGTTTTATACACAATGAATTTATATGTAACAAATCCAGATTTTATGAAATATTTTTCTCAAATAAATTTAATTTCTTTGATATCTTGCGTTACACCCAACACAGAGTTTTGGAAAACCAAATTATACTATCAATTATAATCATTAAACATCAAAATAATAACCTAGAAATTGAACATGGATTTTTGAGTAGTGATAACAAATTTGGAAAATTTAGTATAATAGTTTTATATAATGAAACAAAATTGTGAAAAAGTACTTAATATTTAGTAATTTCTTTATATGAATCAAAAATAATATTTCTCATTAAATATATTTTATTTATTTTTGGTGTAAATATAATAAATGTAGTTTTTTCCCTTCTAAAAAAATTCAAATAATGACCATTATTTTGAAATAATAATTTCAAAATTATCTTAGGGTTATTTTTTTGAATTTTCTTACAAAAATAAGTTCTATACGAATAGTTAAATTTGTCAATTTTAACAGCCTTTTCATTTAAATTATTTACATGTTCCTTTTTTATCAAGATGTTTTTAAAATTAATATAAGTTTAATTATATTAAAATTATTTAAATCTCTGTCATTTTAATAAATATAATTTTAATTTTTTATATTAAAACATTTTATACTTAAATTTTTTTTTTTGAAATCTAATTTTTATTTTTTTAAAAGATTAATTTTAAATAAATTATACCACTTATATGAAATGATTTTAAAAAAAATGGATTCCATATTTTTTAACTGAATAATTGATATTATAAAATATGTTGTACATAATTTTTTGGCATAATTATTAAAAAACATAATGAAATCTAATTGTAGGATTTATAGTTTAAATTGGTTTAACTAGGGTTATAAATAAAATATCCGAATTAAAATGATATAAAAATATAAAAATATAATTTTATCTCCATATTCTGCATTATAACATCTATGTTTCATTAATGATATATTTTTCATCATTTTGGATGTTGTAAATGTGGATATAACTTTTTATTTTATAATATTCTAACTATGTCCTCTCCCCAACTTATAAAAGATCACTATTTCTCCAATTCAGTTCATACTCGAAAAGCCTTTTTTAGAGAATAATTTCCCAAATATATTCATTAATTATATCATTACATTAGAGTGTCCATAACTTAATTATGAAACATTCTTAATAAGGATTTAGGGAAAACCTAAAGAAGATTACCCCAAAAAAGGTATCATTATTAACAAAACCATTTTATTTTATTTCTTAATAATCATCCATTAAATATTATTGAAATATTACTATAAATTAAATATATTATTTAAATATTATAATATTTTGTTATTTTAATTAAATAATCTAAATTCATCTTATCCTCCATCAAATGGGAAATGAAATTGTTGATCGTGTGTACGGTGGACTGCCGCTCTACGATTTTATGTATTCATTTTTCAACACCTCATTTCATTGATATATATAATTAAAGGTTTAAATAATTTATATGATATATTAAAAATAATAATTATTTTATTATTATAAAAACACATCTTCCATCTTAACTACTAATCCATTAAAAAACAATAGTGGTGCTAATGTGTATGTGTAGACTACCCCCTCTACGAAGCGATGCGACATGTCTTTCATTTTATTTTCAAATGGATTGTAATTAGTGTATATTTATTGAATATATATCATATATTATATTATTATTATTCTATAAATTTTAATTAATATTTACTTCTATTTCATTTAATTCATTGAGAAAATGGAAATATCATTCATTCGTATGTACAACCTACTATCTCAAAGAACCGTGCAATTAATTTTCCATATCTTACAATAATGAATTAATATAAAAATATTTAAAATTAATATAAATATAAATATTATGTTTATATCATTTTTACCTTTTCAAAATGATGTAACCATGATCAAATTGAATGGACCTCAATTACCAAATGAAAACATACATGAAAAATTACATGGTTATTACCCATTACATAATTTATAAAAAATGATAATAAAAAAGTATTAAAAGTTCCCGAGTTAATCATATATGGTATTATATATTTGAGTATGGTAATAGAATATATTTATAATAAACCCATATTTATTATATATAATTTTCAGAAAAAATATATTAATAAATTCAAGACATTGGGAATGAGATTTTAACCTCACATTTATTTCCATGGGACACATTCTATATTCATCAATTTTATATTTTTGGGGGCATAATTATGAAAATTAATATATTTTATGGTTATTATTACTGAAATCAATAAGATATAATTATCCATCTATGTTTATTTATTTCATGAGATTTTATACAAACATTACCAATATGGTGAAGGTTTTATATAACAATGTCATTATTTATTAGCATTGTTTATGAATATATTTATAATGGTGAAATCATATGACATATCTCCCAAGAATATAATGTCTTCTCTTTACATCATATTATTTATAGTGATACAATTTTTCCTTTCATTTTATATATCTATGTAATCAAGAGAACAAAATATTGTTTTAAAGAATAATCAACTTTGTATATCTATTCATTCAAAAATTCATTTTCTACCATGTTGATGTTCTATAAAAATATTTTAAGGAATGATTTTAAAAATAAATAGTGTTTTTTTAAATACATTTTTACACATGATCTATTTATTACACAATGATTTAAAAGGAAAATTCCTATCAGTTTATGAATAAGTATATATTGACTTTTTCAAAAAATATAGAAGTAATATTTCTTTTAACATTTACGGCCTGAATTTTATTTTCTATAGTCATGAACATTAAATTATTTAAATATTCATTTCTAGTATTTTTTGGTATATTTTAAATATTTTTTTAAAATATTTTTTTAAAAGTATATATTTTATATAAATTATTTCAATATGGAGATATTTATTTCTATATGAAAAGATATATGTGATATTTCAAAATCCTTTTCCATCGAGGATTATGACTATTGATGTTACATATGATTTAATAATTAAATGATCCATTGGTACCATATTTATTCATTACATTTATTATTTATTATTCTTATGTAACTTTCTTGTGAAATATGTTTCTTTCCAATGAGTTATACTCTAATAAAATTTAATAGACACTATTTCTTTCCGATCTGTTATGATATGATAAAATGTTCGTTAAATAAATTTATGTTTAATGGGTCTTGATTAGATGAATATTTTATAATCTTTTGGGAAACATTTTATTGACAAACTGATGTTTCGTACCTATATATTTGTCCAATTAATTAGGTAATGATTAAATTTTTATGATATCAAAGAGTACACGGGAGGTTATCCCATTACTAAAAGATGGTACATGAGAGGTAATCCCATGCCTAAAAGATGGTACATGGGAGGTTACCCAAATCATGAAATAGGTTACAATAGGGGTTATTCCAAGCCTATATATGTTATGAATTTCACGATGGATATTGTTTCTAGATGATTTCATATGATTATTTGAATTCCAAAAATATATGTCTTATGACCATGTTAATCTCACATAAATATATTATTTTATTCTTTTAGGATTCAAGACTTATAAATAGCCCTGATTTATTCCATGTATGATTCTTATGATCAATTTTATGTAGTGTATTATTTTAAAATGTTACTATCATTTTTACATTTCCTTGTTATTATATTTTGTAATACCTCTCTTATTTACCCTTAACGAGCATCGGATATCACACATTTTAATGCTTCCTTTTCATTGGTTATAAATAAATTAAATATGTAATATGTTTCATATAAGGTTATTAGTTTTGAAGATCATATAGTAAGAGGATGTAGTTCACTTAGGAACATTATTTTTATGCATCCAGGTTTATGAAGGCACTATACTAATAATATTATAGAATGGGTTGTTATATTATATAGGGGAACATCATATACAATGTAGTGATATATATATATATATGAAAAGTATGGGTTGTTTTAGTATATAGCTTTATAATAGTAGAAAAATTATTATACTACTCCCATTACATTCTTAAAATTATTTCCATTATAAATTCATAAATAAAACTTCTCAATCATTTAGTTTTGATTAAGTGTTTTATAAAATGAATCCTCTTTTGTAGATTCCTTTTCTCAATATATGATTATTTATACTAATAGCCATTCTCATTATTGAAGTTTATTTATGGGATTTCCTCAAAGTAAAATTATTATTATTTAGAATTTATTACCCAATTTTAGTTTATGAACTTTTATTGGATTTAATAATTTATGGTATTTTATAATCCATGCTATCCAACACATTGGTTGATGTAATTTGTTGTAATTTTCAATTTTTTTTGAATAAGGTGTTGTTAATTTGATTGAAATATTGAAATTTTTATTTTGTATCTAGGTTTTTATTCAATAGAAATAATAAAACCTGTAACCTTATGAAAAAAATTAATTTAAAATATAGGATGTTATACCTACTCATGTCAATCATCTTCCATACACATCCCATGAAGATTATCCTTTGGCGGTATCACATTGATGGAATACTTAATTCCCTTATAATAGGTGGAAATATCGATGAAACATTAGTTCTCCAACTACATAAAATATTGAGGTCATTAATGACTTTATTTTACAATTTAGAGGTGATCTAATAGAGTACATATCAATGGATAGAGGTTAAATTGAATCCTTTATGTTTCAAAGGCCTCCTCCATCTAGTGGATCTTTAGATCCCCAAATTGTAGACAAATGGATTAAATTTATTTTAAAAATATTTTCTATACTCTAATGCTCTATGCATTGGAATATCACTTTAGAAAACAATCAAATATATGGAGAGTCAAATCAGTGGGGAAAAATTATCTTGAATAAAAATCCCAATGGATAAATTTTTAACAATTGAATATTAAAGAATCAAGATTACATTTTTCAATAAATATATTCCTCACAAGCCTATCGTATAAAGGAAATAGAAATCATTAGAACCATGAAAAAATAGGACGAATAAATTATGGATAATGATGAAAACATCACAAGGATTAAATTATATGCCTTTTTATTTGTCACAGGCACTGAATGTAATGTTTAACAGTACTTTAGTAGAATTAATCAATCTCTTTTAAAAATAGTAGATATTTCATACTTAGATATAAATGGGGAACTATTAGGATTTTAACTCAATGTTGAAATGTAAATTTTTTATTTTTAATGGTGTCATGGGACTAGAGTTAAGAAAATGGGGAAATAGTTTAACTTTATAAATCATT
The DNA here is from genome assembly GCA_963277665.1 of Viscum album. Taxonomy (NCBI): domain Eukaryota; kingdom Viridiplantae; phylum Streptophyta; class Magnoliopsida; order Santalales; family Viscaceae; genus Viscum; species Viscum album. The sequence continues at coordinate 908,916,358 of OY728151.1, forward strand.
AGATAATCCTCATCATTAAAAGTTAATACAACTTCCCACATCACATATGTGTGGAAAAAAGTATTCCAGATACATTATCACGGGGATAAAGAAATAATGTATGTAAGGGGGGGTAATAAACCTAAATAATTTTGAAGTAGATGAATAATACCACTACTAGGAATAAAGAAATTAATATTTTATCAATATGTCTCCCATGTTCCAATGTTTTATTTGAAAAGAGAACTAGAACAATAAAAAAAATTCAATAAACTGAATATTATCGGTGATGACTAATGAAAAAACTTATAAATCTATGGGAGAAATGGTGGTCTTATATTTTTACAACTATCTTTCATAGTGTTTTTAGGATCATAAATACTCTCTCGTGTGTCAAATGATTTCATTTTAATTGTTTTAAAACTATTCACATTTACTTTACATCATTTCCATGGTAGTTCTAGTAGAGTTATCAAATTAAATTTAATTCGTACCTATTTATATTGTTAACATATTAAAAATTTCTTATTTTATAACTCAACATAGTTTAGCATTGTTATATTACACTTATAATAACTTTGAAGGAAATTAATGAGATATCTCTTGAAGAAGGAGCTATGCATGAAACACTAGCTACCTGAGGATGGGAAATGGCTAGTTTTTATCATGTATCTAGAAAATCCTAGTGAGTAGAAGACCCCCCCCCCCATATAGCATGTATTAGTAGAAAGTGTCTAGGGAACTCCATGGATTCCATCAACTACCTATTAAATTAAATTAGGCATCTTAGGATAAGGAAGTCTCATGGGAATTTCATTTAAAAATCTAAAATAATGATATTATGGTTGTCTTACTCATCATTAATACAAACAATATATCCTAGAATTTTCAAAAACCACTTAGATCCCTTAAAATTATCTCCATGATGTCTTAGAAAATACATGTGATAATTTTAAAATTCTATCAGTGTTTCATTATTCAAGATCGTTGGCCCTCTCCAATTACTCCCCTCAATGAGTAAACAGTTTTCACAAAATCAAAATGACTCTAAAATTTCATTCTATCTCCCTATAAATTTTATTTATCCATTAAAAGAAAATGGAGACTGAAGTTGAAATAGATATCTATCAATAAAATCTATCTATTCTCAAACCAGTAAAGACCCGGAAATTTCAAGGAATTTTTTTTGGTAACTTCTTTGTAATTTTACGAGTACGAAGTTTCTGACGGCACCTGATTATGAGGCCTGGTGTTCCCGTAATAAATTTCTGATGTTTAGCTCAGGTATTTTCAGTGAACGAACGAGCGGGTTTTTCAATCTTTTGAACCGGTGCTCAGAATTCAATTCCGAGGACACCGATGAACTCACAACACTGGTAATTGCATAAGGGGAACTTTACAGCAGTTTTGTTTGAAGCGGGTTGAGAATTTTTATTTTGGAGTTTAGTTAAGAAGTTAAATAAATTTGTTGAAACAAATTTTTATCTAAGGAATTTAAATCCTCCCATGTGTGGATATATGAGAGGTGGTTCCCACATGAGCCCCAACCTCTCATCTTCCCATAAATTTCTCTGACCCCCTTTAACACCCCTTCAATTTAATGTGACAACACCTTTAATAAAGAGACCATCTCTCTCCCACATTAATGGTGCCAACACTTTAATTAATTAAGTGTTTTAAATTTGAAAAGGCATGGAATATTGATTAAAAATGGAAGCCTCTTTTTAATATGGGTTGGAAAAAATTTTGGAGAACCTTGAGAAACCTATGAAAGATTGGAAAGAAATTTGTTTTTCTCCCGAAAATAAGAGCCTTCGACGAAGAATGCTCTAAGATTCAAAGAACCTGTAGTCACCAACGACATGCCTTTCATTCTTCTTCCTCCGCGCCAAAGAAGAAGACACCGCCACTGGGGAACGTTGCCAAGGACAACATTTTTTCTTCCTCCGATGTCGATGGGATCGATACCATTCTTCCACGACTCCGTTCTATCACGACGCTTGCCTCTTTCCGCGGCTCGATGACGTGCAACGTCATGATCAAGGTAGGGGTTATTTTGTTCAAGTTTCAATACCATTCAATAACGTTCTTTAATTCTTTAGTTCTGTTGGGCCGCTTGATACCATCCTGACGAGGAAGGGCTCGAACTGCACGAACACGGTCTGACCCTTCCCAATTCGTTTGTTGATTATGGATGATGGAGGTGGACTACGAAGAACCGGCCAGCGTCGGGCCAATCATGGGTGGATCGTCAATGCTTGATTGTCGGGTCACCGTAATGGCGCGGCACCGTCGTGGCGCGTGGAGTAGATTCGTACCGCGGCCTTGCCGAGCCATGGTGGAGGGGCGCGACGTCGTCGTGCCGCGCTGGAGCTACAAGGGGTCCCAGTCGCAGCGGGCCGCAGAAGTGGGGCATGGCGCTGTCACACCGCGCCGGTCGAACAGAGCCGCATCCTAAGCCCGCGGCGGAACTCAAAGGGGTGGCTGGCTGTGCAGGCCGTCGGCGCCACCTAGAGGTGGGACTTAAGGGTGTCTCGCGGTTACTGATGTGATGACCATTATGGCAGGCCGTTTTGAAGAATCTGGGGGGTGGGGGGGGGCGTAACCCCACGGACCTGCGGCTTGGGCGGGCCTCGCTGGGCGCCGCCAGCTCCCCCCTGGTCGCCCACCCACGCGGCCAACCGCGTGGGTCACATGGACTAGACCACGTCGGCCAGGCCGGGCCGCGCCAACTAGGCCGGGCCATGCCCAATCGGGCTGGAACCGGACCCAAGTCAGGTCGATCTGGTTCTAGCCGACCCAGGGGGTATTGGGCTGGCTCGGACCGGGCCCATACCCCTATCTTTCTGACCATTTTTGGTTAAACGGACATAACATGAGTTGTGGACCTCCGATTGATGCACCGTCAGTTGCGTAGGATTCCTTGGATCGAGAAGGTCATTTCAGTATATTACACTCAAGTTTTCTGTGATGTTTGGATATAGCCGGGTTGGTTCAAACTCGAAACTAATCGGGCCCTCAGAGTGGAAACACTTATAACATGAGTTTCGGAAGTCCGATTGACGTGCCGTCGACTTTTTGGATTCCTCTTGATGAGACGGTTATTTTGGCATACTCCACTTCAGGTTTGAATGTAGATGGAGTACGTTCGGGTTGGTTTAGCTTATAAACCAATCGGGCCCCTAGAACGGAAAAGCCAATAACTCTCAGACCAGACGTCCGTTTGACGAACCGTCAGCGGCGTTGTTAATATCATTGAGAAATGGTTCCTTTGGGTATACCCATGATAGTTCTGGGTACAGTTGAGATATGGTTGGGTTAGTTCATACATGAATCCAACCAGGGCCCTAGAATAGAAATGCTAATAACTCACAGACTGGGCGTCTAATTGATGTGTCGTCTATTGAGTTGAGACCCCTGTGACGAGGTGGTCCTTTGTGATACTTATTCGTGGGAGTTGTGATACTTGGAAGTAACTAACATTACTTCGTGGAGCGGACCATCATGGAGACGAGTGTACGATGTGCAGAGACCGAGTAGCTGTAGACCTGACGACTGCTTGACCGATTCGACACGTAGTGATTCGGTTAGCATAGTGGACGGAGCTCCAGGTATTCGGCTGTAGACCCATGATGGATGGAGCGCTCAGTATTTGGCAGCAGACCCGCGGTACTCGACAGGAGGACTACCTCTGTAGGCTATTAGGGAGAGCACCCGACATTCGGCGGTAGACCCTCAGTGGACGGAGCGCCTGGTAGTTGGCAGAAGACCCGCAATACTCGACAGGAGGAGTACCTCAGCAGTCTAAGGTTAGTGAGTAGTGCCTCGGAGTCATGATAGAGCCACTATACTCAACAGAGGAGGTGTTTCTCCAGCAGTTGTGGTTTCGATAACGAAAATCCTGGTTTGAGCTGAGTCAATGACCTTTGTGATTTCTTCATGATTGAGATGGGTTACATGATAACATAGATATATGTATGTGAAAATACCTAAGACGTGGTTATCCATTGATTTCATTACCTTTGTGTTTCTTCATGATTGATATGGGTTACTTGATAACTTAGGTATAAGTATGGGCTTATACATAAGTAAGGGTTATGTGTTGAGATCCTTCTTGTGGTTATCCTGGTTGGATTTAGTGAGACCCTGAGGGTCTCGGGGTCCCTATTGAGTATCGTTATACTCACTCATGCATGGGTTATGCCCGCACCTCGTTGTGTTGGATGCAGATGATGGACAGCGCTGATAGAGACTGAGTGTACGAGGACTGGATGGTACCCGGAGGCGGACCTCACGACGAGTCAGTACCCGGTGGTGGACCTCACGATGAGTCAATACCCGGAGGTGGACTTCATGAAGAGACGGTACTTGGAAGTGGTTGGCAGGAATGAGCGTTGAAGAGGATATATGTACCTACCCTTTAGGTAGGATCCGAGGTGGACATCACAATGAAAAGGTACTCGGAGGAGGTTGGCGGTGAGAGCGTTGAGGAGGCTATCTGTACCTTCCCTTCATGTAGGATCCGAGGTGGACGACCCAGGAGATGCATCTATCTTCCATCTATTAGTATTTTCTGTTGTACTTTCGTTCAGTTATAGCTATATCTTTTCATTTGGGTTTGTATTTTGTCCCATTTAATTTTTAGAACTATCTTTTCTACATAGTGTATTACTTTCTCTGGTACTCTGGTTAGATGTTTATATGTTTTGTAAGGCAATTCCTTCCCAGTTATCGGTGTTTACGCATTTGGTGCTAATCGCCATCCCATTGCCTATGGAAGTCTTGCGTGGGGTAGTCACGGCATGGGCCCCAAGGACAGGTCATGAGAAATTGGTATCAGAGGAATCAATTCTACCGTAGAACTCAGGACTGATAATTCTTTTCTGTAAATACATAGTGTTAAGATTACCGAGTGTGGTCTTTAATTCAGGGAGTCCAGTGTTGGTGCGGCGGCCGAAGTATCCATACACCAGGACCCTTGCTACTGATTTCCGACATAGTGCACGAAAACACTTATTGCGTTTGTGTTTCAAAAAGTTTTAATGCCAGCGCAAACTGGGTCAGCTCAAGAGGTATAAATCGATTGACTGTGTTTCATCTATTCAGGATGACTCCACGCAGACTATCAGTTGGAGTTTCGAGATAGTACACGATGATGGCCCACTAAGTGATGAGGCTCTAGTGCGGGACCCTTTTTCTATATTGGAAACCTCAGGTGGTGTACCAGCAGCACCACCACCCATTGGGAAGCAGATTCCACCAGCCATTCTAGCGAACGGTGCACACTAACAGAGCACGTTGCATGAGTTCCAGTAGAAGAGGCCTCTGAGGTTACGAGGCGAGACAGATTCTCAGCCAGCAGAGGACTAGATGGAGGAGATTTCTAGAGTTTTCTGCCTAGTTGAGAGACCAGTAGAGTGGAAGGTGGACATAGCTACTAGTGTTCTCTAGTGAGTGTCCATGTGGTTGGTCCTTAAAGTGATGAGGCTTCGGTACGTGGACTGATTCCTGAGATAATACCTTCAGGTAGTGTGCCAGTTCTATCACTACTTGTTGGGAAACAGACACTACCGGCGGTACCAGTAGAGGATACTTGTAGGCTTAGTGTCTTACATGTGTTTTGGTGCCAGATATCCCTCATGTTCTGAGGCGAGCCCGACTCACAGGCGGCTGAGAACTAGCTTGAGGAGGTGGCTGTGAGTTTTCTAGAGCTTATACAGCTTCGGCAGGACGACATGTCGGTAGTTGAGTATTCATCAAGGCGTACCAACCATTCCTGGTACTTGATGAATATGATGTGAATAGTGATTCAGGGATCTCACTTCTAAGCATGGTGTGTTTTAAGAACAACCGAGACAACACTTTTACTCTATGAATTACAACTCACGGTAGGGTGCTAGAGAGAACCTTTATGGTTGAATGTACTTTGGCTGATTGGTTATAGCTAGTGAATGATAGTAGTGGGAATAAGCGAACAGGCGCCAGTCTCAGAGACATGGGCATGTAAAATGTTTCAAGAAGAGGAAGTGTTAAGGACAGATGAATCAACAGAGCAGTAGACATGGAAGCAGAGATGGGAGAGTATCATGTGGTGGTGTACATTTCGACATGTTTCAACCACCCGTATTTGTATATGCCGCTAGGCTTAGGGAGATGGAGGGTAGAGGTAGATAGTAGCTTCACGTGGTCAAGGAGTGTGACCAAAAGGCTCCATGGATGATTTGGGGAATGATCTGCGTCTACTACTAGCTTCCGTAACAATAGACATTGATACGAATCATTCCTACCTTCCATGAATCTTGTTCCAAGCCTAGAGTTTCCGGTTAAGCCGTTGACTTGACCCTCACATCTAGAGATACCTTGAGAGGAGACTCGATAATCACACTTACGCCGACAGTGTGAACTGAACCTAGAGGAGAGAGTTTTGGTTAGAACCTCTTGGTGGCAGCGAGGAGGCCTTATGACGTTAGTTTGGGTATTGACTGGCCAACCACAGTTCATAGACGGATTGACGATATTAGGCAAAAAAGTTTTAGATTATCTACAATGTTGGGATAGAGTTTTCCTTAGTCGGTGAAAAGGAAAACCCAGGCAGTACAAGTTAAACTCATGCATAGGAGGGTGTGGTCGATCACTCTTGAGTTGGCCAACCTTACCCTCGTGGAAGTAGAAGTTTTGACTTTTCAGTTCCAAACAAGGAATGGAGGCATATAGACTTCGAGGCTGGAGACGATGTCTTTATAAGGGTCTCTCCATGACGAGTTCTAAAGTGATTTGGATGATATGACATGATATCGTCGAGGATCATCGGACCTTTCCAGGTCCACAACAGGGTAGGAAAGGTGGCTTAACGTTTGACCTTTCCACCTAAGTTGCACCAGGTGCATGATATCATCCACATATCACAGGTGAGAAGATATGTGCACGACCCTTCACACATCGTCGACCACATGGAGCTGGACATCGATGATGGGGCGACATTCATGGAGGTTCTAGTGGAGATCGAGGACCGACGGGAGCTAGTCCTACTTGGATGGCCAATTCCTCACGTGTGCTTTCACTGGAAGCACGGGAACCTCCAGAAGAGCACATGGGAGAGAAAGGATCAGATTCATGCTCTGTACCTTCTTTTGTTTCCTTAGTGTGTTTTGTAGCTTTACGGGGAGGTAAATACTTGAGCTGGGATTAATGTAAAGAACCGGAAATTTCAAGGAATTTTTTTTCTTAATTTCTTTGTAATTTTACGAGTACGTAGTTCTTGACAGCACCTGATTCTGAGGCCCGGTGTGACTGCAATCAATTTCTGAAGTTTATCTCGGGTACATACAGTGAACGAATGAGCGGGTTTTTCTATCTTTTGAACTGGTGCTCAGAATTGAAATCCAACGGCACCGATGAACTCGCAACGCTTGTAATTGCTTAAAGGGACCTTTACAGCAGTTATGTTTGAAGCGGGTTGAGAATTTTTATTTTGGAGTTTAGTAAAGAAGTTAAATAAATTTGTTAAAACAAATTTTTATATAAGGATGTTAAATCCTCCCTTGTGTGGATATATGATAGGTGGGTCCCACATGATCCCCAACCTCTCATCTTCTCATAACTCTCTCTGACCCCCTTTAGCACCCCTTCAATTTAATGTGACAACTCCTTTAATAAAGAGACCATCTCTCTCCCACATTAATGGTTCCAACACTTTAATTAATTATGTATTTTGAATTTGAAAAGGAATGGCATGTTTATTAATAAGGGAAAACTCTTTTTAATATGGGTTGGAAAATATTTTAGAGAACATTGAGGAACCTCTAGAGGATTAGAAAGAAATTTATTTTTCTCCCGATGAAGATCGCCTTCGACGAAGAATGCTCTACGATTCGAAGAACGCGAAGTCACCGACGAGGTGCCTTTCCTTCCTCTTCCTCCACGTCAAAGAAGAAGACCCCGCCGCAGGGGAACGTCGCCAAAGAAAACATTCTTTCTTCCTCTGATGTCGATGGGGTCGATATCATTCTTCCGTGACGCCGTTCTATTGCGACGCTTGCCTCTTTCCATGGCCCGACGACGTGAAATGTCAGGATTGAGGTAGGGGTAGTTATGTTCATGTTTCAATAATGTTCAACAAGGTTCTTTAATTCTTGAGGTCCATTGGGCCGCTTGATACCATATTGACGAGGAAGGGCTCAGACTGCACAAACACGGTCTGACCCATCCCTATCGTTTATTGATTATGGATGATGGAGGCAGACTACGAAGAACCGGCCGACATCAGGCCGATCACGGGCGGATCGTCAACGCTTGAATGTCGGGTCACGGCAAAGGAGCGGCACCGTTATGCCGCACAGAGTAGAGCAGGACCGCAGCCTTGCTGATCCACGGTGGAGGGGCGCGGATCCGGTCAAACAAAGCCGCGGCCTAAGGCCGCGGCGGAACTCAAAGGGGCGGCCGGCTGTGCCGGCTGCCTGCCCCACCCAGAGGCGGGACCCGAGGGGGTCATGCGGTTACTCAAGGGCCGGCCTTTATGGCCAGCCGTTTCAATGAAACCAGTGGGGGGGGTGTAACCCCCCAGACCTATGGCTAGGGTGGGCCCCGCTAGGTGCCGCCAGCTCCACCCTTGGTCGCCCACCCACTCGGCCAACCACGTGGATCATGTGGGCCGGACCACATCGGCCGGGCTAGGCCGCCAGCGTCGGGCTGGGCCGCCAGTGACGGATCGGGCCACCTGTGCCGGACCGGGCCCAAACCCCCTATCCTCGGACCGGCCGTCAGCGCCGTGCCAAGACGTCCGTTTGACAAACCGTCAGCAGCGTTGGTAATCTCGTTGAGAAATGGTTCCTTTGGGTATACCCATGACAGTTCGGGGAACTGTTGAGATACGGTCGAGTTGGTTCATACACGAATCCAATCGGGCCCTTGAAACATAAATGCTAATAAATCACAGACCGGGCATCCGATTGACGTGTCGTCTATTGAGTTGAGACCCCTGTGACAAGTCAGTCCTTTGTGATACTTTTTTGTTGGACTTGTGATACTTGGAACTAACGAACAGTAGCTCGTGGAGCGGACCCTCCCAAAGACGAGCGTACGGAGTCTAGAGACCGAGTAGCTGTAGATCTGACGACTGCTTGACCGATTCGACTCGTAGTGATTCGGATAGCCCAGTGGACAGAGCGCCCGGTATTCGACAGCAGACCCACGAAAAATGGAGAGCCCGGTAGTTGGCAACAGACACGCGATACTCGACAAGAGGAGTACCTCTGTTGGCTATTAGGGAGAGCGACCGGTATTCGGCGGCAGACCCTCAGTGGATGGAGCACCTGGTAGTTGGCAGCTGACCTGTAGTACTCGACAGGAGGAGTACCTCAGCAGTCTAAGGTTAGTGAGTAGTGCCTCGGAGTCGTGACATGGCCACTGTACTCGACAGAGGAGGAGTTTTCCAGTAGTTGTGGTTTCGATAATGAAAATCCTCGTTTGAGCTGAGTCAATGGCCTTTGTGTTATCCTCATGATTGAGATGGGTTACTTGATAACTTAGGTATTTGTATGGGCATATACCTAAGAAGTGGTTATCCATTGATTTCATAACCTTTGTGTTTCCTCATGATAGAGATGGGTTACTTGATAACTTAGGTAAAAGTATGGGCTTATACCTATGTAAGGGTTAGATGTTGAGATCCTTCTTTTGGTTATCCTTGTTGGATTTAGTGTGACCATGAGGGTCTCGGGGTCCCAACTGAGTATGGTTATACTCAACCCTGCATGGGATATGCCTGCACCACATTGTGTTGGATGGAGACGACAGACAGCGCTGATAGAGACCGAGTGTACGAGGAATGGATGGTGCCCGGAGGTGGACCTCACGACGAGTCAGTACCTGGAGGTGGACCTCATGACGAGTCAGTACCCGTAGATGAACTTCAGGATGAGATGGTGCTCGGATGAGGTTGGTGGGAGAGAGTGTTGAGGAGGCTATCTGTACTTACCCTTTAGGTAGGATCCGAGGTGGACTTCACGACGACACGATAGTCGGAGGAGGTTGGCGGCGAGAGCATTGAGGAGGCTATCTGTACCTGCCCTTCAGGTAGTATCCGAGGTGGAAGACCCAGGAGCTGCTTCTATATTCTAGTTGTTTGTCTTTTCTGTTGTACTTTCGTTCAGTTGTAGCTGTATCTTTTCAGTTGGGTTTTTTTTCTGGCCCATTTACTTTTCAGTACTATCCTTTTTACTTTGTGTATTATTTCTTCTTGTACTCTGGTTGGATGTGTATATGTTTTATAAGGTAATGACTTCCCAGTTATTGAGATTTACGCCATTGGTGCTAGTCACCAGCCCCTGGCCTATGGAAGGCGGGCTTGGGGTAGTCACGACATGGGCCCCGAGGATGGGTCATGACAAAAACTCATTCTATAATTAGTTCTTGGGTATCCCTTAAAACCGATGTATTATTTTTTTCTTGTTTTTTATTAATAAAATGGGAAGTTGTTCATGTTATTCCATTAAAACTAAGGTAGGTTTGTTCTTGGATGTTTTATTTAAACCACGAGATAGTATTAACAATAAATATCTCTCTAATTGAGTGGTGGAGACACATGGTCACATTGGCTACTACTACTAAACTCTTTATCAATTGTATTTTTATTTAATTAATTTTTTTTGCATCACATCATTATAATACTGATTTAAATAAATGACATAAATTTAATTCTTCCACTTTCCATTGGGCTTAATTTCATTTAAAAATTTTCATATGAATTAAATTTATCATTTCTCATTTATTCATGTTTATCATTTTGATCACATTATATTTTCAAAATAATTTCATTCACAAATTTATCATTTATTTCAACCAATTTAATTTTTGAAAAGACATTGACCCCTTCGTTAAAAATACTCCATACATGATCATGTTTTTTGGAACTAATTATCCCTATTATAAAAAATATACTTGTTTTCTTATCTTATTAGAATAAATTATCTTTTTTTTGAATTTTTTATGAATTATTTTCTATAGAAAACCAAATGAAAAATGAAATACTCCTAGAATTACTAAATTTAAATTTAATATAAAATGGATAAAAATCTTTTAATTTAGGCTTGTTTGTAAGTAATTTAATCAATATTCTACATTCAATTTGGCTCATGTAATTTGTAAATTACATATAATCAGTCATAAATCCACTAGAAATAATAATGTCAATAGATTTTATAAATATATTAAATATATATTATAAATTTATTATCATCCTAATGGTTGTATTACTAGTATGTCTGTGACATTTATTGATATTTTTAGTGGTAAATAATATTTTGATGATGATTTGTCTCCAATAGTTCTAATGGAGTAAATATTATGGGATTTACCTATCTCCTATTTTCCAAAGTGAAAACTTCCCATGAATTCAATGAAATAAATAATATTGTAGTCGAGTAACTCATCATATCTATCATGTTGTAGGAAATCATCACTCAACATGATGTGGTAAGATATTTAATAGAAGTCAAGGAATTTAAATTGACCATTACTATTAAATAAAACAAAAATTATTACACATGAAGAAGTGAATTCGATGATGAAATTTAAATTTATAAAATTTTCAAATATGTGAAAAGAATTTAAATAAGAATAAATCCTAAAATTGTACAAAATAAAATTAACTAATTTACTGTTTAGAGGTGGATTTCTATAAAATTAAAAAAAAGGATATTATGTGACCTGGAATTATGATCTACAAATAAAATTTGAAATAAAAAATTCAAAGAAGGATGGATCTTAATTTTTTAATTAGATTAGTAGTGATGATTAAATTTTAATATTTGAAAATTTTCACACAAATATTAATTGTATTATGGATTATCTCAAGATTGGAGAAGTTGTTATTTCATGACCATGGTCTCATTCCTCATCTTCTATTTCTTAATACTCTTATTCTTTCTCTTTTTCTTATCTCGATCCCATAAGCATTGGAGACCTGGAATATTCTCTTGATAAATTCAATATTTTTTATTATGAACTTTTATCTTTTTAAAAATATATCAAAAAAAATTTAAGAGAATTTTGAATGAAAACATCTTTTATTTAAACAAAATGATGTTTTTTAATATCAAATAATCCATTGGATTTTAATTCTTTTATATCCAAATTCAAGAATCTCAAAAGAACTCCTCATAAATTCACTAAAGTTAAACAAACTCTTAATAGGATCCTTTTATATCAATGTGCTTATAATAATAATCATGGTTTGGTTTTCCAAATAATACATTATCTTTGAAAAATGAAACTCTTATAAATTATATTTCACTAAATATGTTTTTGATTTATTATAAATATTACATACATTTAATTTAAGATTGTGATTTCAAAAGTACTAGATATGGAGCATCCAATTCTATCCATATTTTATCTCATTTAAAATATCATTTAATATAAACATGGGTTTATAAATAATAAAAATCCAATCACTGTGGAACAAATATTATTCATCTATCTCAATGCTAATTTTCTAACACCCCTAGACCCAAAATCTTGAAACAAAGTCCACCTCTATTTGATTTTTATAGAGTTATGCGAAATGTATTCTATTTCATATCATATGGTGGATCCAAAATAAAGATTCTATTCAACCTATTAAATAGATTTATTGATCATAACCCTCTTGTGTTCATAATTTATATCTCCAATTGTGACAAATCCTTGAAATTAACTTTTTCGTAGAAATTTGGACTCAAAAAATAATCAAAATAGGAATAGGATTTATGATCGTCTTAAATTTTATAGTCCTTTTCATATTAATTTTATGATCTCTCTTATCTCTCTATCTCTCTCCAATCTATATTTTGATACTATTAAAATGAGATAATGTTCTTTTACAAAAATTATTTTCAGTTATTTTTCAGAAATATGTATTTTGATTTTTTAAAAGTATTATTATTAATAGTATCATTATTAATATTCTTAGGGTTCTCAAAATTTTGTTCCAAAATATTTTAAACACTTTTTGACTTTGGGAGATTGATTATTGTATTTTTTTGGCAAAAATGATTCTATAATCTTTATGGTTAAATGTCTATTTTATCTCAAATGGGTTTTTTATTTTTTTATTTGAATTACATGAATTTATCTAATATTGGTTTTTTATAATTATTTTAATAATAAAAGGGTGATGGTTAGGAATGTTATAAATATTTTACCAATTGGGATTTTATATATTTTTTATTTTCACTAATTAATATATAGGTAAATTTTTTATTTATATATTCTACTTTACTCCCTTATGTAAGATTATTCTTAATATTTTAACTATTCATAATCATGTGTTTTCATGAGATTTATTTGTTAAGAGCATGTATTGAATTTCAATCCAATTTAATGATCTTGTAATTTTATATTTTCCTTCTTTATTTTTACATTGGATAATAAAAAAGGAAGATATGTTTCACAATTTTTTAAAATTATGAGTAGTTTAATAAAAAATCTATTCTGTAAAAGGGAAAGAATTGTTTTGTATTTCACAGGGGGAGTTGATTATTTGTTTTTTAGGAGAAATGGTTTTCATCTTGAGTATGTTTTATTTTTTTAATTTAATTTCGTAAGGATTTGGAATATCACTGTATTAATATCTTTTTTATGGTTAATATCTTGATCCATAATATCATTAAATACTTTGATTCGTTTTTTACTATTCATTTACACAAAATTCTGAAACATTAGACATTTTTTATCCTCCAAAAGGGGGATATTGTTGTACCACTATATCTATAAGTATATGTTTCATGATAAAAAAAACTCTTTGTGATTATACTATTTTTAATTTTGTGGTTTTAGACATCACATTTTGACTTTATTTCAAGTCACTAATAATTCTAATTTAGTTATTAATGTCAATTAAAAGGCCACATGTTGACTGTGATGGATTCATGGAATTTCCTTATTTCATTAATCAAGATCATGGAATTCTATTATAGCAACCCTATAATTAATTTAAATTAAGTAAAGTATCTTTGTCATTATGATTGATCAATATGTGATAAACTAGGTACCCATGTAGGACACCATCTAGTCAGTGTAATGTATCCAAACGATCCTATGAGAAGATGACCAAATAGCTAGGAAGTGGAAGAAACAAGTGTATGTGGATCTCGAGGCATGCTCCCATATATGTAGAGGATGAACCTGAGTGTTTTATGTCATTGGAAATTCTTTCCAAGATAGTATTTATTATGGTTAAAACCCCATTATGGAATATATCTTAGCATCAATAAACCTAAATGATTCTGTGATGTTCATGGACCACATGGATCATATAAATAAAGATGCTATGTTGTCTGGAATCTACCATTGATCGTCCAACTATTCTCACATCATTTCAAGAATCCAAATTTATTTCTTTGTGTAACACAACTTCTCAAAGAAATAACATTGTTATCAAAAACATAATTTCCCTCACTCTTGTCTTTATCTCTCTCTCTCTCTCTCACACACACACTTTTATATTGAATCAAGAGAGAAGTATGACTGAAAATGTAACAATTTAGGTCATGGAAAGATATCTTTTCTCATCGATCATTTTTACACTGGTTCTAGGGGTTCCTTTAAAACAAAGTGATGTTCTGTTTCTTAGGTTTATATTATAGCTAGTGGAATTGTTTAATGAGGTATCATTAAAACATGGTGAAGTTAGTTCAAGTATTTCCATTATAAAAGGGGAAATACATAGTAATACATATCTCTATAATTGAGGGGTGGAGACATAGGGGCACCATGTATGTTATTTCCCTATTCCTTATAAATTTTTTTGTCATATATTTAAAATTTTACATTGAATATTTTAAATATGGACTTTTTAACATACATAAATTTGATTTTTTCTTTTTATTCTATTCATATTACCGTATTTACAGTGGATATTAAATTTATTATGTGAATTGAATTTATTATTTACCACTTAGAAAATTCCATTATTTTCATTAATTTTATAATGTAATTTTATTTTTAAATTGACTGATTTTATCATATTAATTTCAACAAGGAAATACACCACCCCCTATAGTTTACTCCTACCAACACTTATACAATAACATTTTTTGGGGGTGGATCTTCATATAAAAGTGGTGATAGGTGAACTAATTATTCATTTAAGAATATAGAACCTATTATTTGATTCTTTTTTATATTCTCTTTCATATCATGAATGTTTAATAGAATTATAAAAACACCACCTCATAACATAGAGGATGAGTTATGATTGAAAATATAAAATATAAAAAATATTTCATCTCAACCATATTACTCCATACCAGAAACTATTTGTGGGATAAATATCCCTAAAACCTTACATACTAAATTTAGTGGCCTTTGATGATATGCTAGGTATGGATTGGTAGTATTTAAATGGATCTCATATCAAATAATTGGAAGTGGAAATCTCTTTCTATATCCTGAATAATCCTCTAATTTTGTATAAGTATATGGGGTATGATGAATCTACTTTCGAAAATTCAACTCAAGAATGGCTATTATTTCCTTAGATAATTCATATATTGGTTAGATGATTTTGACTATGGAACGATAACCATTTATGACAAGACCGTTTTGATGAAATATACTAATATATTATGTAAATTGTGTTTGGGTCATCTACCTGACAATGAGGATGAGTTCTTCATTTATATTATACCCAAAACTATGTCAATATCCAATAATCAATATTTTAGGGAAACAATTGAACTATAATAAATAATAATATTATACATTATAATATGAACAATAGTTTTATATACTTGATTGATTCCCATAGGGTGAACCAGTTCTCATTTTCAACACTAATTATGGATTGATGTATATATGAATTTATTGTAGTGAACTGACCAAGGTCTTCATAAAGAAAAAGTATACCCACAACATATTTATTACCTTTTCAATTAGATACATATATCTTAGTACAAATATATAGTGGACCTTTTCTCATGGTATCTATAAAGAACTGAGCAAGCTACTAGAGTCAGCCCTTTATAAATGTTGTGTTATTTTCTTATAAAATAAATAGAGTAAATACACAACATTTGAATTTCATTTTTTGGATATTTTACCGATATTAGTTATGGAGGATTAGACGCATGACTTGCAACTTTAAATAACTATACAAACATAAATAAAATACTTTCTAACTCATTATCGGAGCTGCCTGACATAGAACTTACATCTGACCTATAAAAATTATTTTAACACTTGGGTTGAACAAAAACAGCTCAGTAAGGGGTTTTAAAAGTAAATGGAAGCCAATTAGCCATTGAAATTCAAAACAAAAACTGGACAATGTCTTGAAGATAAAAAATTCAGGCCTAAGAAACCACGAGTTCTTTTCAAAATTAAAATATTATCAAAATAATTTAAATATATATAAATATATCATTTGGAAATAAACTTCATTCACGCACAATGTTGTAGCAAATTCACATGAAAATTTATACGTGTTTTTTAATTTCATTCTCAAAGGAAACTTGGGTCATATCATAAATAATCAGTTCACACCCGAGAAATTGTGGACATAGTCCCATGTCAAATTAGGTTCACTCACTAATACAATAAAATGCTTAAGATAAACCTCACATGAACCATAATGTGCTTTTGATAAACTGAATGTGCACCATATGTAACATCTCATTAGATTAACATATTACTCAGTGCATTTGGGTGCTATCTAAGCCCAACCATCATAATTGGACAAAAGTCCCATTAGGGTTTCAGATTCATGCCCCTACATTTCCTTCAAAAAATCAAGGTGCGGTTATTTGGAATTAATAAAATAATTATTTTTTATTCATAAGGTCTTTGATGATACTTCAAATTTTTTAGCATTGATGTCCATTTTGTGAAATGGAATTAACATAGATAAACATGGGTCCTGAAAAAAGTAATTTTTCATGAAATTATACATATAAATGTATACAATAGTTTCAATGAAACGATATATACACACATATATATATATATATAACATTTTGAAAATAATTATTTATAAAACCAACTTTTTCATATGTTATTAATTTGTCAATTAAATAATTATTATCATATGGTAAAATAGTGGATATATTTATGACATTATCTAGTATATATATCATTTATATATTAAATAATATTTTGACAAAATTAATTAATATAGTTATTTTAAAATATAAATTTTCACAAAAACATTTATAATTAAAAACTATAAATAATAAATATAAATAATTGTATGTATTATTATTAACATATAATCAAATTAACTAGAACATTGAATTTTTAAATAAAATTGGTGCAAAAAATTATTAGTTTTTTTATTATGAATAAATCCATTTAAAAAATAATTTTATAACAAAAAAATGTTTATAATTTCTGGGGTGTCACATTGTTCTCCCTCAAAAGAATTGTGTCCTCAGAATTAATTTCTTTAGACAAAAAAATTATAAATTTTCATATACTTAATTCAAAGAAAAGTTGGACAGTTAAACATCATGAATCGACAACATCGAATCTCAAAAGTTTTCTAGACCGTTCAAATGATACCAACTATAAAAACCCAAGCCCAAAATATGGGACTGAGGCCTTTATTAGTTATGAAAAATATTTTTTATAATAGAAACATAATAAATACACAAAATTTGAATTTCATATCAGGATATTATAACAGTCTAGGTTCTGGAGGATTACATACATGAATTATGACTTTAGAAAATTGTATAAAATTAAATAAAAGACTTTGTGCAATAACTCTCAATCAGGACCACTCGAAAAAGTACTACTATCAGACTTGTAAAAATAATTATAAACATAGAATGTGAGAAAAAATCTTAGTGAGGGGTTTTTTATTTAAAAGGAACCCAATTTTCATTTGAAATTCAAAATAAAAAGTGGATAAAGTCAAGAAGTCCAAAAATATAAGCATATAAAACCATTAGTCCATTTGAAAATAATCATTTTGTAAAAAGTATTTCAATATATAAAAATATTTCATTTGGAAATCAACTTCATTAAATCATAATTATGTATAAAATTGAGTTGAAAACTTATATGCACTCCACAATTATGTGGATATACTAGAAAATATGGATACAATAAAGAAGTTGAAATCCTTAGAGTTCAACATTATTGAAGAAATAATTGTAAAATTTTGATCATGAATATGTGTACTTTCAGATCGTAATATAAATAAGATTTTATTTAATGATTCTTAAATCATTATGTTCTCCATCAACCTAGGGATAATAAATATGTATATATATCTCTAAGAAAACATATATTTTAACAATATGGAGAATTATATTTTGAAATATAATTTAAGGATCCTATTATAATAGTATGTTAATGATGAAATAAATAAATTTAAATGGGATGATTCCACCCTCAGCCATAATTTCATGGAAATGGGAGAACCAGACTATGGATTTTGGAAGGGTTTTCTAGAAGGCAAATAAATATAAAAATTCCTTATGGATAATGGTATACCATTTTATAAAGGCTGGCCATTTCATTTCCATTTTGGGGAATTTATCACCCTATCAACATGCAACAACATAAATTAGATAAGTTGTGAGGATGTATGTAATACCACTGTATCTTGTATTTGATAAAAATATAATATTCACATAAATATTATAAAACAATATTTGATATGTTTTAAATTTTTTTTATACATCAATATGAGATTTCAACCTCAAAAAAAGAACAATAAGAGATGATAATATAGAAACATGAGGATATGTTGGTAGCTTACTAAATGGGCATCAATGGATTTCAAGATAGACATAATCCTTTGGTTAGAGTTCCTATATAATAATTGATTTTACTCAACCATTTAGATGGATACTTATGAATCCTTTTATGGAAATAATTACAGAACTCTAACATGTTGAGATAAATTAGGATAACATAAGTGAACAGAACCTGAATTTCAAAAAAAAAATCATCGAAAAAGGTCAATACCATTAAAGAAATAATCTTGACATACCAAATTGATAGTATTTATAACCATATATATGAATTGATGTTCATGGTTGGAAATAGATTGTTCCTTTATATGTCTCCCAAAAAGAGAGTCATGGAATTTAGGAAGAAGGTAAATCTATATACTTGTTATATTTTCCCCTTTGAGGTTATTGATCACATCCTAGTAGTATACTAAATTATAAAAATCATAAAAAAATATATCTCAAGTACAAGATGTGTTTCACATTTACCTCTTTAGGAATTACATAACAGATCCCACACATGCACTGAATATAATGTTACTATTGTATCATATTGAATATTTTTATAAGGAGGATCTATTGATATTATTAGAATATAAAAGAAAAGTTTTATGCAATAAGAAAACAAAACTAGTGAATGTTCTTTGGTGGAACATAACTATGAGTAATAGACATGGAAAATAGAAGAAACACTAATGTATATTCACCCTCAATTTTTTCACCTCAGTGTATAAACATTAAACGAAAAATTTTCATAATGGTGGAGAATGTAATGATCCAGTAATTCCTTATATTAGTAAATTATATCACTCTTCACATTGAGATTTTTAAATTATAATAACTTATAAATAATATAACATTTCATAGTAATAATACACATCATGAAATATTATTTACTATAACAGCTATGAATAACACATGGATATAAATTAAAATGAATTATTCACAAACTAATGTAAACACCATAGGAATGAATTTTCCCATGAAGCTCAGTTATACAATAATAATCTTATATAGAATAAAAAGAATTAGGATTTTTATTGAAGTTACCAAGGGATGTATATAACCTTTATAAGTGATGTTGTGAATGTTGATGTATGAAAATGGTGGAGTATATATAAGATATAAAGGGAAATGTGTCCCTTAGTATCAAAACGTTACATGATTGTTACAAAAACATGAAATTATTACCATTATATGAACATTAGAATAATAATAATACCAAATAGAATAGTAAGATAGTAGATTATAAGTAAATTCACGGGTATAATATAATATAATGTAATTTTAATTATTTTTTAATGAACCAATAAGTATCATATTATAAAAAATTATATTATTTTAATGTTAACATCTCATATTTTTCCTTTAAAAATAGTATTTTATATCCAATATGTCATTTTTATAATTATTTATCACACCAAAGAATTTATTTTGATAAAATAAACATTAAATTTTAAATCATCTCATCAAATTTGGGTTATGATAAAATTGTATAAATTTCTAAAATTCATAATTATTTTGTAAATAGTAAAAACAATTCGGGTTTTCAATATGTTATATGGATTCATAAATTTTATTTACATAATATAAAATAATCTATTAAAAAACTATAAACATTATTAATATAATATATTTTAATGAGTTAAATTTATTTTACACAAATATAAAAAAATTACAATGAGTAAAATGGAAATTAAGGTTTTTAAAAATAATATTGTATGAAAAAATTAGATTCTAATGAACAAAGTAATATTTAAAATTTTATTTTAGTTCAAAATTAATAAATTACTAAAATCAATCATTAAATGTCAAATTATATAAAAAACTATTAGTAAGATGATGATTCTCCATTTTTGACAAATGATATTTTCATGGCCAAAATTTAGAATTAGTAAATAGTTCTCCTCATTTTTATATAAATACCCACATATCCCCCCTATTACATTCTATCCCAAACTAGTTATCACAAATCATCCTAACCTACTCTCTCATTTTTTTATTTTTTTAAATCTCCCTATATATAGATGAATTGCCCCTAAATGTTTATAATGTGCCAAAATGAATAAATTACTAAAATCAAGCCTTAAATGTCAAATTATATAAAAAACTATTAGTAAGATGATGATTCTCCATTTTTGACAAAAGATATTTTCATGGCCAAAATTTAGAATTAGTAAATAGTTTTCCTCGTTAAATTGCATAATTTTTAGTATGTTTTATAATTGTAATGTTAAGATGTTTTACTACACAGAAAACTATTCCATTAGTATTCAAATTATATTCTATCAATGAGAGAGTTCCATTCTCTCTAAGTAACCATATTCCATTAACCATTTTGAATACCATTTATTTAGCTAAATTCATTTATTGTTTTTTTATACATCTTTTATTATTATAAATACCCTATCATATATTAATTAAAGGGTATTCATAGAAAATGTATCTGAAATTAATTAATAATGTATTTACTTGTATGGGAATAAAATTACATTTCAATTGGGGTGAAAATTTTAAAGTCTCGTTCTATTAAGATCTTATAAACCTGATTTTTATATAAAACTCATTCTCATTCTCTACGAATTTTTATCAAATAATTTCGTAAAAAATATGATCAATGTGGATCAAAAAAATTTAGATATTTAATTTCTTAAATTTGATAAATATCTAAAGAATTGGGTAATGTGTTCATATCATGTCATAACATGTTTTTTTAAAGGTAGTGTAACACCCCCATATTTGAAAATAACAACCTTCTTAAAAGGCTTCATAACATGAAACACTGAGCATTAAGAGGATAACAATATACTATTAATATACAATTTTTTAAATGTGTTCATTATAAAATAGTAATATATTTGGAAAATAAGAATATGAATGAATAAAAAATAAAATATATATAATGTATTCCTCCTAAACCCAAATTTATTTTTTAATACATAGGAATCAAATATAATGTTTTTAGTAAAGTAATTTTATTTAAGAAAAATAATGTTTTCCTCACAAATGTATTTTATTGATTATTTTGAGAAAATAAAATAATTTTTTTCTTCAAATTTTGAGATATATTATTGTATAAAAATTATTTCATTTTATAAATAATCATATAAAAATTATCTTAGGGTGAGTTGTTTGGATTTTTCTAGGAAGATTAATTTTTTAGTGAATTCTGAAAAATATCATTTTTTCTAAAATTTAAATTTATTTTCATTTTAAATTCCCATTATGATTTATATTATATCGTAAAGCAAAATATTAGATCATTATTTATATATAATCTAATTTATTTAAATTTAATTTTTGTTATAAATGATTCTCGTGTAAGCTCGTTTTTTGGCTTAAAAGGCAGTTTTTCTAAAAACTATTTTTCCTTGAATTTTTCAAATTTATATTAACATTTATTTATATAAATTATTGAAATATTATCTTCCAAAATGGATTCAAAATTATCAATCTAGATTTTCAAAATTTAACAATAGGTCCCTTTTTATGTCAATTTAAATAGTTATCATAGTAAATATTTTTCACCTTAGTAAGGTTAAATGTAGTAAATGTGGAAAGTAATTATGTGATAAGGATTTAAAATTGTATCTAAAAGAATATTTATTTATATTTTATATGTTTTTTGATAAATATACATTAATATATTAGAAAATATTTCAATTGGATATATTTTCCTTTAGTAAAGACCTTTCTAATATTTTATGTAATGAAAAATTGCATAAGGTCCCTCCATATCATTTAATTTAAACTATATGGTCAACTAGGTAAGTTAAGATATAATGAATTAATATAAAATTATTTTTTATGTATATTTTTATTATGTAATTTTTTTAATTTTTATTAATGATATAATTACCTTAAGTTCTTATACAACACTCGCAATGTTTTTGTGCAAGTAGTAGAAAAATCCAAGTAAATGATTTTAAAAACATTAATGTAATTTAATATTATGATTTATTATATTACTTGAATTTTATTGGAAAAATAAATCATATTAGTTATGTTTTATAAATGTATATTCTCATTCCCTTACAATATTGATGTCATTAATGTCAAATTATGTGAATTATCCGAAAAATAACTATAATAGTTTATTATGTTATCTAATATTTTGTTTAATGATTTGAAATTAATAAAATTAAAATATTTGACGAAGATAATGGGTTAATTAGAATAATATTATCCATTTAACACATCTAGGTCACTTTTCTTTTTTATGATATCATTAATGACACCAAAATATTAAAACATTAGTGATATTATGATAACCATCAAACGAGATAAAGGGGTTAAAACTAAGAGTTAAGTGTGAAAAAATTTCATTAACTTGTCCAATAATGATTGGATTATTATATATTTATTTATCTTAGTAACATATTCATAATATTTCAATTTTATATATCTTTTCTAGGAAAATTTCTTTATATTGAAATAATACATTAACTATTTCCAAGAGTGCCTCTCTCATTACTTATAAAAGGTCACTTAATATCCTCCATGACTATGAAATTTTGAGAATTATAATATTTAATGTTTCTATATAGTTATCTCCGCCAAATTAATCTCTCTAATCAAGATTTTATGGTCTAAAAAATTACCAAATTATAATTCATAAGGTATAAGTAAGAAGTGTTTTGATGAGAAGTGGTATAATTTATAATTGTGCTTTTTAATATTACTTCTTCTTCAAGATCTATAAAATATTCTCAAAACATAATGATATAGTAAAATAATTCACTAATATAAATATATATGTTATTATTACATTTTTTTAATTCCATTTCTTTCACATTTTCCATCAAATTTGGATGAAAAACATTATTCATCCTTACGGGTGGACTACATCCTCTATGAAGTAATGTGTTTTTTCTATCACAAACTCTGATGGGAAGATATAATGATGGATTAATGTATATATATATAATATTATTGAAATAATTATAATTCTTAAAATATAATATATCTTCTATTTCTTAACAATTCCATCTATTAAAAACTGATAATTTCATTCGTGTATACATAAGGATTACAACCTGCACAAAGAAATATTATTCATTTTCCATCACAACCACATGTGGAAGGTACATATATGTATATATAAAAATAAAATATTATATTTATTATAATATCATCATATTTTAAATACAAAATTATATTTTCCCTCTTTCAATCATGTTCATTGAAAATCATAACTGTTACTCATGGGTATGTATGAACTAGCGTCTCTATGTTGTAAATTAATTCCTTTTTCATAACCTCCATTAATAGTTTTATATAAAATGTAATCGATGATTAAAAAATATTTTCATGATTATTATTATGTATATTATAAAATAATGAAATATTTAAATACGTTCAACATTCCATTTTCTCATTGAAATTTTTAATTGATCATCCTCAAAATGTCCAATGTAAATATAAACTACTACATAATAAAATATTTTATTGAAAAAAATGAATTAATTTTTATAATGACAATGTGAAAATCTAAAAAATTTTCTTAAACAAGTAAATATTTTATATTTTATATTATATATTATTTAATGGAAAAACATGGAATGGTTGGACTCAAGGAAGCGATTTCTTCCCAATATCATTTCATTGAGGCATGTTTTAATGTTATTCCCAAGATTTATTTAATAATGTGTATATACCACCCATTTTAATTTTTTTTAATCATAAATCCTTCATCATTCATGTTTTTTATGTCACTATTAAAAATAATTCATCCAAATGGAGTTTAATTCATTGTTATCAAGATGGAAGGGGTTTCCTAACTAAATTTTTTTCATTGGGTTATATAACCTATGCATTGATTATATTTTGTCATGATTATGTGTCAAATGAAATTTTATTGTCTTATGTTGTATTTCAACTTTTATTTTGTCATGAATCACCTTCACCAAGATGATAGAAGGGAAAAAAATGGCCATACACTTCCTTTCTCAAGTTGAAGGAGAGATAATGACCCTCGAGTCCTGCCCTCAATCGACCCCTAAGTGGTGACTAACACCAAGGGTATAGAATCACACGTAATATGAAAGACATTACACTTTTTATATTTTATGGTTTAGAGATAAGATAGTAAATCCCAAACAACACCTAAACTAAAAGTAAAATTAATTCCAAAAAAATCCATTCCCATATGCATGTTCCAATATAAAGTGCTTCGATGTACAAGAAAACACCAAAGGGGAGTAACAAAAGAAAAGAAAAACAACATTGTCAACAGTCCCGATGTCTATTATAATAGTGTCTGACATGACCCTCGAAGTCCTCCTGGAATCCTAAAAACAATTTTTATGTACGTTGGGTGAGTATAGAGGTATAGTCACTAGGGAAAACCAAAATCTCTCATGCATAAGTGGGGAGGCATTCTAATTCCCCATGAGAAAAGGGGACAACCAAAGCACCTAGCAAGGTAACTATCCACCCAAAACTCAACAAGACACACTCTCAAAATAACAAATGTCAGGTAAAGTAATAGTAATAACACATCGATGTTTTGGTACCACACACCAATTTCCCACTGGTTATTGAAGACATACTATGCTTCAGACCTCCCCCACCATTCTCACTGCAGTCCCACTACCGCCCCAACAACAACATTCTAGGCCACCACAACCATGTATCCCGCCCATTTACACCTGGTCCACAATAACCACACACATCCCTACAGCAGAAACCTTGGCCATAACAACTACCACCACTCCCACATACACCTGGGAAAAAACAACAACCGCCACGCCCAAAGACAGTTGGGCCTTATTTCGAGTACACTTGGGAAACAAACTTCCCACACACACTAGGTCCAACCACCACAACAACACTGACCAAAGAATCAGGGGATATAATGGACCTCAGGCCATCACAGTCTTCCCGAATAGTCCTGGGATATTTGGGATAGGGAGCAGAAAAAGAGAAAATAACCAGCCAGTCATAGGAGTGTTGGGAAAACACCCCCTGAAATTGGGATATTCTGCATGAAGTGATCAACTTGGGTGGAGATCAAATAAGAAACATAGGAAAAAAATTATTCATTTAGGTAAACAAGCACTCATCCCAACACAGGGGTTCAAAAACCCACACAAACATAAACACCCTCATTACTATTCATTCATAAAAAAACAAAAACCACGACCAAGTCACAACTCATTCCATGAAAAAAAATACCCATTAAATCAGTTGTTTATATCACATTCAAGTGGTTCCATTTAAATAATTATTCACTACCAAGAAACTAAAAGGAATAGCCACATGCAAAGAAAATAAAAATATCCAAACGAAAAATTAATCATTCACACCCGGTTCTCTTGTAAAGTCACAACAACAAAAGGGGTTCGTGATATCCCTTAAAGTAATGGAACAAAAACGAGCCCCAAAATATGGATTCACATAGCCCCAAATACAAAAATATACTACATAACAGTAAGTTATCCCATCCCTATCCATGTCACCTCATAAGGATCGAGCAGAACAACCATACACATCAACAGAATAGAGAAAGGGAGTTTTCAGATTTAAACACAACATTCCTTTAGTTCGGTAATTTTGTTTTCTTATCCAGGGTGACCAAACAAGGATTATTATTTATGGGGAATCCATTTAATCAAATGTAATTATGTGATTAACCAGTTTCCATGTTATAGACATTCTGTAATAGAATTATCCAAGAAATAGAGGTTGATTAGTGCATAAGAATGGACCACTAACGACCACAATTTTTTATGGATATAAGCCCATACAATTCACAACATATATGAAAAGGTAAATGAGTACAACACCATTATCAAACAGACCTGTTAATTCTATAAAACCCATTTATTATCTTTGTTATGGTTTGGTTTCATTCATCCCCATGGACACATCATCATAGCCACCCCGCACGATCGATATTAATGAGAGACGAAGGAAACAATCCGTACATGGATGATCAACGATCGATTTTTTTCTCCATAGGCCAAGAATTTGGGATTTATAATATTCAGGGGAGGAACTCCAAGGAATCCAAGAGTGAGTTGAATAGGCGCTAGCACTGGTTCACAACAAGCCTCAGGAAGAGGGACTCTAGATGCACCAAGGAAAGAAAAAAAGACTAGCCCAGAAGAAGAATGAAACTCCGTGTGATAAAAGGAGAGATCGTGGAGTTACATGATATGAAATCTTGAATGTTGTTAACAGAATATTGTGGTTTCTAGACACTGTTTGATGGTTACACATGATCGAATTAAATGTTATGTAATAATTCTCATCAGAGAGGTGCCCATAATAACTATGAGTTAAATGGTTTCATTTAAAAAGAGTAAAATGGGTAACAATGACACAATGTTTGGGTCAATAGAGGGTCACCCCACACTTGGGGATATAGATCATCATTTATGGTCTTTGAAAAATGGCTTCAAACCACATTAATGAAACATTCATCCTTAGAGGAAGCATTACGTTAAATTGGGGAAAGAAACCCCCAACAAACCTATGGCACTGATTGGGTGTGGCACCATTCGGTGAGTCACCGATTGGTGACATACCGATTAGGGATGCACCAATTGGGGACACACTAAATGATGACTCTCTGATCAGGGACACAATGATTGGTGAGACCGATCAGTGACACTGATGGGTGACACCACGGTGACACCCTGCCACTTACATCGCCATCCTCACGACTCACTGATGGGTCCAGTGTGCCCCAACACCAGAGATTGATAAAGTAATGTACCAGGAGGGTCCAAGACATTACATAAGATTCCTCTCAAACAATTATCATTCTTGAGAATCAAATATAAATCTGAATGAAATAGAGGGTTTGAACAACCACCCCTAAAATACCTCTCACAACCTAACTACACAAGCATTGTTCGAATGCCGGAACAAACCATGATATCTTGGAACACCTCTCCCTCCTCTATATTCTGAACAACCATTGATACACTACCACTCCTCTCCCCCTTGTAGCCAAACAGTCATTTAAAGGTCATACCATCCAGTATTATGGATTAGGGAGTCCATTCTTCCATTTCAGGATACTATCTACTTTCGGTGG
This sequence comes from Viscum album, assembly GCA_963277665.1. Lineage (NCBI taxonomy): Eukaryota > Viridiplantae > Streptophyta > Magnoliopsida > Santalales > Viscaceae > Viscum > Viscum album. The sequence continues at coordinate 908,944,099 of OY728151.1, forward strand.
AACTGACTCGACCACACGGGTTTAACCGCATCCAATTTAATGCATCGTGATTAGGCATCACGTCCTTCCCACTCCACAGTCAGGGATCTTCACACACATTTAGAGAAGGAGTATAATAGAACATATCATAGTTAACAGGGTCAAGCACTACATCACAAACAAGTACAATGAAAATCAAAAATAAACTAAAAAAACTATGGGTACTGGGCACGCATATGTGCCTCCCATTCCCAAGTACTCTCCTTGAGGCCACCATGCCACCAATAAGACACAAACCAAGGAGATGGTTCTTCCATGAAGCACATTATCCTCACGACTCTCGATCATCACTGGTCTCTCTACAATCATCGCGTTGTCCTCAATATCCAGCTCCCCCCAGTCAAGGATGTGCTAATCATCAGGTAGATTATGACGATGCTGGGAGATGTGGAAAACGTCATGGATCCTTTCCAAATGAGGTGGAAACACTATCTAATATACCATCTCACAGAATCAACCCAACACTTCGAAAGGCCCGATGAACCTAGGAGATATCTTAATCCCCTTGCCGAATCATCGCTTCCTACATCGATGGGAGACATTTAAGAACACATGGTCCCCGACCTCGAAGTCCAAGGGTATCCTCCTATGATCGGAATATGACTTCTTCCAGTCCTAATCCACCTTTATCATCTCTAATACAATCTGAAATTTCTCTATGGTGCTCCCCACCACCACCGATCCAAGAACACATGCTTCCCCGACCTCTTTCTAGCACACATGTGAGCGACACAGTCCCTCGTAAAAGGCTTACAACATAGCGATGCCAATGGTATTGTGATATCTATTGGGGTAGGAAAACTCTACCAGAAGCACGTGTCATACCCACGATCCCCCATATTCCATAACACATGATCGTAGCATATCCTCTAATGTATGGATGATCCACTATGTACGCCCATCTGTTCTGGGGTGGAAAGTTGTGTTAAAGACTTCCTGGGTGCCAAACGCATGTGGAAATCCCTTACAGACTCATGAGGTAAATTGTGCGTCCCTTTCTAAGACTATAGACATCAGAACCCGATGAAACTAAACCACCTGATCCTTGTATCTCAGGGCTATAGCATCCACCGCACTTAACTCCTTGATTGCCAGTAATTGAACTGATTTCTTCATCCGGTCTACCACTACCAGATCACATCACATCCTCCATGAACCCTAGGTAGTCCTATGAAAAAATCGATCAAGATTTCATCCCACTTCCACTTAGAGACATCTAAAGTCTGCAACAATCTTCAAGGGATACGGTGATTAGCCTTCACCTGATGACAGACCAGGCACCATTCCACAAACACTTTCATTTCCCATTTCACCCCAGGCGACCAAAATTTAACCCTCAAGACCCTGTACATCTTGGAAAATCATGGGTGAGCCACTAGGGGTGAGTTTTAGAACTCACAAAAAACTATCTCATGAATTACCAAGGGTACAAAAAACATTCCATGAAACATCATCCGATTCTGACCATATTCCAGGAAACATCATCTGATTCTGACCATCTTCTGACCATCCTTCTGGAGCATTTCCCCGGCTAACATGGTTTCACCTCATTTCACTCTCTATGTTTCCCCACTGAGACTCCTCCACCTACCATAATAGAGAGGACTGCACTGTCACCAAAAATAGAAAGCCTCTACCATCTTCCACCCTTTCATCCAGGTTTAGGGAAGTTAACTCCCCCATTACGTTCCATGAATATGCTGATTCTTAGACCACATACTTCTGTGAATTTCTACTCAAGGAATCAGCCTCCACGCCCTACTTTCCTGAGGTGTAAGAAATCTCGGTGTCCTAGTCCTAAAAAAATTCCATCCACCACCATGGCCGAAATTCCAGGTCTCTCTAAGGGAAGACATTCATCAAGATCTTGTGGTCTGTGAAGACCACAAAGCGCTCCCCAAGGAGGCAGTTCCACTATAACTTTATTGAGAACACAACTGCTACAGGGTCCAGGTCTTGGGTGTCATAGTTACGTTCATGGGGATGTAACTTCCTAGACCCATGAAGGATCAGTCCCTGTTGTTGCATCAGTACAAACCCCAATCCTTGGCCTAAAGCACCACAAAACACCTTAAATGCCACAACTTTTCCCAGCATCCTCCACACTGGGGAACTAACCAACATCACCTTTATATAACTAAAGTATTACTGGAACTACTCACTCCTCACAAAAGCCCGGTCATTCATGGAAAAGGCTGTTAAATGTGCTGCTACTCAAGAGAAGATGGGCACAAAACTCTTGTAGTAACCCTCTAGAACTAGGAAACTACGAACCTATGATATGTTCTTGGGATAATCCCATGAAAAACCCTCTTTGACCTTTAATTTTTTCACTATTATTACTTAATGGGACACCATGTGACCTAGGAAGTGCACCTCTAATGTTCAGAATATGCACATGGACAACTTCCTGTAGAGAAGGTGCTGTCGGAGGACCTCTAAAACCATCCCCGGATGCTCGACGTGATCCCCCATTGATCTTGAGTAGATCAGGATGTCATCTATAAACATGAATATGAACTAGTCCAAATATTCCTTGAAGATGAAGTTCATGAGTCCCATGAACATGGCTGGTGCATTTGTAACACCGAATGACATGACCACAAACTCAAAGTGCCCATATCTGAACCTAAAGGTAGTCTTCGAGATGCCACTATCTTTCACCCTTAACTGGTGATACCCAGACCGAAGATTGATCTTAGAGAACCAAACTACTCCCCTTAGCTGTTCAAAAAGAACGTCTATCCTCGGGATAGGGTAATGGTTCTTGACTGTTAACTGGTCCAGTCTGTAGTAGTCAATGCACATCTCGAGAACACCATCTTCCTTCTTCTCGAACAAGACCGGAGCACCCCATTGCAACATGCTGGGTTGGAGAAAACCCTTCTTCATCAGATTGTCTAACTAAATCAGAAACTCCTGAAAATCAAAAGGCACCATCCTATAAGGAGCCATTGAAATTAGATGGGCATCGGGTTGTAATTCTATCCCAAACTCAACGTCATGTTGAGGGGGTAGAGTCACAATCTCCTCGGTAAAAACATCTAGGAACTCTCTGACAACTCTCAGAACATCCATCATCTCAGCATCCACTAATTCTACTGAATTCTTGGCCAACATAGAAAGAAGAGGCTCCAGACGCCATATCCCAACATGAAAACTCAATTCACCAACCAAAGAAACACTCTGGCCATCTTTATAAGAGAACCCGACTATTCTCCAAAAGCAGTTGATAACAGCGTGCATAGAAAACAACCATTCAATGCCTAGGATGAAATCGTATGGATGCATTTATAACAGAAAAAAGATCCCCAATAGACTGATGTAGTCCCAACATCAGTCTTCATCCTCGAAAAAAATCCAATGTGCTTGTATGAACCCCAGCTAGCGTACTCAGCACCAGAGGAATAGAAAGTCTATATACGTCTAGTCCCAAAGCATGGGATATACCAAGTGTAACCATGGAGTTTGATGCTCATGAATCAAACAAGGCACATGAAAGTGTGCTAAAAAACCTAATCATACCTTGAACGACTTCCGGTCTTGTTGAAACGGCTTCCTCTATGGCTTGAAACTGCCCACACTCAGTTCCTCTACCCCTTGGCTATCAGCTGCCTCCCCAACCATGCCCTGGTCAGGGTCCCTGAGGAGAGACCTAAGGTTGGACTCCTCTAGCAATGTTTTCTCTTAGAGTAGTGGGAGCACACTTTCTTTGTTGTTTCTAATGAAAGGTAATGGCTGGAAACTGTTGCGGCTGAAGTGGGAACTAAACTGTCCCACCCCAACTACACTATACTCAATCCTAGAAATTATCCAAAGGTGCCCATGGAAGCCACAAATGATGAAAATCAATCTTGGGCCTGCAAGGAAAGGGCGAGGACCGAGAGATCAAAACCGAAACTACTGGGGCCTGCTCCCCATTGGCTGAAGCCTAGAAGGCCCTAACGCTGGAGGCTGCTACTGACGACCTTCCCCTTTGATGAGCCTAGCTGGATCCCCTCTCACAAAACACCTCTCAGTGTGTGCATCCTCTCTACCACTTCAACCTTCTTTTGGATGTCCATGTATGTCGGTAGAGTGAATTGAGTAACATCATACAAAAGAGAAGGTCAGAGTCCCTCACTGACAAGCTCACCTGCTGAAGGGAGAGTAGAAAATGCCTTTTCTCCACCTTCATCATGGAAGAGAAGAGTTCCTCCCAGAACACACTCTCGAAATCCGTCCATGAAACCTCATCCTCCCTCTTCTCCCCAAGATATAGATTCCACCACTGACGCACTTCTCCCATCATCTGACTGACTACCAATGGAACCCAGTACTCCCTTGGAGCCTGGATCTAGCTGAAGGCTATCACCAGATCCTCGAGCTAGCTCTCTTTCTCCATGTCCAAGACGCAACCCTCGTACTTCCTGAGGGTCTGATGCTAAAATGTAAGAAGCATCCTCTTCCACTAGTCGTCCTCCTCTTATAGATCATCCCTCTGTTGATCAGCTAAATCAGCCCCCTGAGCCTCGATCACCCGCACTACTCATGGTTGTAATCTGGGATCCAGAGCTGTAATGTAAACAAGGAATGCCCATGCCCGAGTAGTTTAAAAAATTTCTTTCAAATTTTTCTTAAACATGTTATTTATTTAAATTTCCCGAACACCCAGAACACACATGAAAAAAATTCATTATAATGCATGTACTTTTTCTTGGGTCTCTACCCTCTAATTAATTTAGCCTCACTTGGATGTTTAGTAGGTCCAAAGTCCATGCATCGAATCAGGGGGCCCTAAAATTCATTGTCGTAGCCAGTTTTTCCTTGCCAATTTCATGGACCAAGATTTCCTCGCACTTTTTCCATACCATCCCATGCAATCCTCACTATGCCTAACCCTAAGCTCGATCATATCTTTCAACCATTTCTTCTTATACCATTCTGTCCCGACCCGCCTTCACCAAGATGAGAGAAGGGGCAACAAACCACAATACCCTTCCATCCACAAGTTGAAGGAGATATAATGACCCCTGAGTCCCACCTTCAATAGGCCTCAAAGTGGGGACTAACACCATGGGTATAGAATTACACGTAATATATAAGGCGTAACCATTTTTATTAAGTAGGACTGGGAGATAAGATATTAAATCCCAAACAACACCAAAAATGTATGTATATGTAAAGCCCATAAAATCCATTCCTATATACATGTTCCAATATAAAGTGATACATGGTACAAGAAAAATCCAAAGGGAAGTACCAAACGAAAAAAAACAACAATGTCAATGGTCCCTACATTTGAGCAAATATGGTCCGACACGGTCCTCTATGTCCTCCTGGAAACATGAAAGATGTTTTTATATACTTAGGGTGAGTATGCATGTATAATTAGTAGGGAAAACCAAAATCACCTGTGCCCAAGTGGGGAGGCATTCTAATGCCCTTTGAGAAATGGAGATAACCAAAAACCTAGAAAGGGAAATATCCACCAAAACCTCACCTAGACACACTTCCCAAATAACGCTAGTCATGTAATGTAATAGTAATAACACAAATATGTTTGTGTACCCCACACCACTTTTCCACGGGTTATTAAAGACATCATACCCATCAGACCTCCCCCGCCATTCTCACCACAGTCCGACCGTCACCGCAACAACAACCTTTTGGGCCACCACAACCATGCATACCGCCAACACACACCTAGGCCACAACAACAACACACAGACTGCCCCCAAACACCTAGGTTACAACAACTACAACCATGCCTAAAGTCACCTGGGCTAGAACAACTACCGCCATGCCCGAAGACACCCGGACCTTATCCTAAAGACACTTGGGATTCAAAATTCCCAGACACACTTGTGACAACCACCACAACTACACTTCCCAAAAAATCATGGGCTCTAATGGAACTCAGGCCATCACAGCCTACCCGAAGAGTCTTGGGCTCTTCGGGTAAGGGAGAAAAAAGGATACAATAACCAGCTACTCATAGGAGTGTTGGAAAAAATATCCTCCCCTGTGAAATGGGGATGTTCAACACTAAGTGCTCAACATGGGCGGGAATGAATAAGAAACCTAAGAACAAAATTATACATATGGGTAAAAAACCACTCATCCCAACCCAGGGGTACCAAAACCAGACCATACATGAACACCATCATTACTATTCAATCATAAAATTCACAACAGTCGTGACCATGTCACAACTCATTCCCAAAAAACAATTATCCATTGAATCCATTATTGTTATCACATTCAAGTGGTTAAATTTAAATAATATTTCACAACTGGGATAGAAAACAAGCATAACCACAATCCAAGGAATAAAAAACATCCAAATAGAAAATTAAGCTTTCACACTCACTTCTCTTGTAAAGTCATGTAACAAAAGGGATCTGTGAGATCCCTCAAATTACTGGAAATAAACCAATCCCCAATATACAACCCCCAAATCCACAAACTAACTATTGCACAATAGGGGATCCCATCCCCAGCCCTGTCACCTCACAACCATCAAGTAGGACAACCACACACATCCCCAGAACAACCATACACATCACCAGAACAGAGCAAGGGAGTTTTCAGATTTAAACACACCATTCCTTTAGGACTTTCATTCCTTTTGGATAACATGGGTGACCACACAAGGATTCCTATTCATGGAGTATACATTTAATAAATAGAGTTTACGTGATTAACCAATTTCCATGTTATAACCATTAAATCATAGCATTATCTAGGAAATAGGTGATCATTAGTGTGTAAGAAAGGACCACCAACGACAACGATTTTCAGTCGAAATATGCTCATACAATTCATAACATATAAGAAAAGGTAAAAGAGTACATCATCATCATCAAACACACCCATTTATTATTTTAAAACCATTTATTATCTTTATTAAAGTTTGGTTTCATACATCCCCGTAAAAAAATCATCATACCCACAACACACGATACACAATCAAAATAGACAAAGGATAAAACCGTACTTGGATGATCAACAATCGATGTTTTTCTCTATGCACCTAGAACTGGGGATGAATGAATTTTATAAGAGGAACTCCTAAGACACCATGAGTGAGTAGAAAAGGCGCTAGCACTAGAAAACATGTATCCTCATGCTGAGGGATTCCAAACAAACCAAGGAAAGGAAAGGAGACTAGCCCAGAAGATGAAAGAAACATCGTGAGATAAAAAGCGAGATCTTAGAGTTACAGGATATGAAATCTTGAATTCCTTTAAAAGAGGATCTAGGTTTCCCTACATGGTTAGATGGTTACACATGATAGAATTAATTGTTATTCAATAATTATAATCGGAGAGGTGCCCATAACAGTAGTGAGTTAAATGATTTCATTTAAACAGGGGAAAAGATGTAATGGTGACAGAAAGTTTGTGTCTGTTTAGGGTCTCTCCACTGTTGGGGATCTAGAAAATCATTTATCGTCTATAAGAAAATGTCATCAAACTAGTTTAAAGATGAATTAATTCTTAATTGGATTATTATAAGAAACTGGGGAATGTGAGCCCCGAAAACCCCGTGGCACCAATCAGGGATACATCGATCAATGATACTGATCGAGGGCACACCTATCGCTGACACCAGTGGGTGACACCACAGTGACACCATTCTAATAACTCCCCTCCCTCATGACTCACTAATGGGTCCAGGGAACCACAAAACTATTGATTAAAAATGTAATGGACCAGGAGTGTCTCATCCATTACATATTTTATAATATATTATTTTATTAATTGTCAACTATGTGATATGATATTTGTAAGGATTATTCATCCCAAATTTTCATTCATCGGGATATATGATTTTGTTATAAACCATTAATAATTTATAATGCATATATACAAACCCATTACATGTAATATGCTGTATATCCTCATATCTATGGAATTTAACGTTTCATATTAATTCATATTTTTCACAATTTTAGGACTGAAATGCAAAAAAACAGTTAGGTTTTTTATGTTTTAATCTTATATTATTTTGAAATTGTTTATTATAAAAGTCCAATTAGGATGAATCATATGATTCCATTCTCTTAAACCACATATATTTTCTTATAATCTATTTATTATTATTTTTACATATTTAAATTTGCTTTCCTCATTATTTATTATAGAAACATCATGAATATTGATTGTAACTAATACCTATCTTGTATTTTATTTTAGATATGAAATGTTTTTATTCAAATCCAGATATATTAAAAGATTTTAAAGAAGGAAAATTTTTAGACATAAATTATTTATTTTAATTATTTTCAATTTTCTTCAAATATATTTACATGTTTTTTAGAAGCACGTTTTAATAATTGTTTGTATGAAACATTTTGAATTTTGTTTAAAAAGATTAAATGTATTATATTATTCTAATATATATATATATCCTAACCAAATACTTATATAATAATAAATATAATTTTATTTTATGATTCCTTTGAATATTTTAATGGTAATTTTCCAATAATATTTCCCCAATATTTTAAAAAATATATCTTTTTATGTAGGTTTTATTTTCCAATGTCTATTTTCTTTCGGAATGTGACAATAGAAATTTTAATGGTATTTTTTTTGGATAATGAAAAAACCCCTGATCATTATTATTTTATATTAGGGATATGTTGTATTGATACCATCATTATTTTTATCTAGATTTATTAGGATCATTTCTATGAGATTTTCATGGAACTTGTTTATTTTCCATTAGTAAATCATACACTGATAAAACAATGGTTATTTTTATGTTGAAAAGTGAACAAATCAAATTAATGGTTAATTATTAAATAATTTTATATATGTATGAATGATTTATTGGTATTTCTGTTATAAACCATTTCTGAGTAGTTATATTATAAATAATGGTGGGGTAGTAACATTATATTCTAATAATAGGTGGGTTCATTATGGACCACCAATGCATTATTCAATGAAACTAAGTTAACTAGATGTATGTTACTCTAATGATATGATATATTTTAAAATTTATAGGTTACTCATAAGAGATATAATAATTTACTTTTTAGGTGATTCCATGATGAATTTCTAATGTTCCAAGATATCGACAATTTTTTAAAATTTTTATGAGTTATAATGGATCTTTTTTTTTGAAGGATTGTTTTCACATGGCCTATTATTTTTATTATTTGAATCTCATATTATGATATGGAATTATCTCATTTATCACGATTTTTCATCCTAGGTCAGGTGTTTTGTAATTATCTTCTGTTATATTCACTCACATTGATTATTTCACAATACCATTATGTTATTCTCATGATCACTAATGAAGTTAAATTATTAATTATTATTCTTACACTTACCAAGAATTTCATCTATCCTATCTTATGTTTTCTAATTACAAGTCTTTGAGGTTTAATGTTAAACAATTTTTGTCTAGAAAGGTTTCTTGTGTAAATATTTCTATAAGGCATGCTTAAAATGTAATGTCAAATAATCAAATTTGGAAATGTACTGAATTATTGATAATTGAAAACATAGGTAATTTTATTTATGTGTTTTTGATAATATTCTAAAACTCTAATAATAAATGTTCATTGGGTATGTATGTTATATGATATTTCTATTTGATGATGTATTTTTAAATGACTACGACTAGGATACGTTTATTTGTATTGAATCCAATATTTTAAAGAATATGTTAATATCACCAGATCCTTAAGTGGCGGTGCAATGATATTATAGTTGGAATCATAATGGGGTTTTGATAAATTTCAAGATTACAATGTTTTCATGTGTGGTTTAATTTCATGTTATGGACTCCATCATGATATTATGTGTATATGGTAGATCCTAATTTCAATGATATAAACACCCATTTTAAGGTTCAATGTAATGGGATTTTGATTTCATTGATGATATTTAGCAATTGTTTTATTTTTTTGAGGTATATATAACCCTTATGTATTACATCAAGTATTACTTTGAAATAATTATATTACATTTATGGAAATGTAAGATAAAAGTTTTGATATTACCATTGTGTTTAAAACAATTATTTAATGTTGAGTTTATTCAGGTTCTATGCGATATATGATTAAGTATTTTTTGAATGATTTAATTTGTAATTTGGTTATTATTGTAAAATGTTGGTTATTAATATATTATTTCATCATATTAATGTATCTTAACATTGGGTATTGCTTTAATATCTACTAACCATTTTGGTTTATGATAATATTTAAATTTAGGGGGAATAACTTGTTATATTTTTCAAAACATTTTGATTGATTATATGTTTAATATATTTTTTCATACAAAAATCATTTATAAAAATCCTTAAATTAAATGTTGAGATAAATTTGTAAACATGTTGAAAAAAAAATCAAATTATGATGTTGTGTTTATCAATTTAAAAACAATAAAGTATGTATATTTCATTATATTCCTAGTATAGATGAAAATATAATTCCTCTTCCATATGAAAAATGTCATGAAATTTATCTTTTATCCAATTACATTCATTTATTATTAATCAATTTTCGTTTTCATTACTCATTTATGTATTGGTTTGTTGTCATTTACATTCTCTTGGTCTTTCACATTCTTTGGATGAATATTTTATTTCACTTTCTATCACTATATGTAAATCACTTTTTTACACCATTTCAATATTCTCACTTCCAACTAATTTTCACTTATTTACAAACATATTTATTTATTATTCTTGATTACAATCATATTTCCCTTTCCCTCTTTTAAAAAATTATTTTATTAACCATTTTTTATATGTTGGTTTTCAATTATGATATTTAAAAATGTTTAAAACATTATTACCAATATTAAGATAATATTGTGGGGAATATACTAATTAATAGAGGATAATGTAACACCCCATTATTCAAAAATAAAATTTTTCTCAATAGATTGAACAATAAGAAACACTATGATTTAAAATAATTTTCAAATACATTAAAAATATTGCACATTTTTACTATTTCCATTATACCCTATCCACTTAATTGGAAATGTAAGGACTCAGATTTTCCGTTTATTAATTTTAAATATTATATGGATCAATTATGAGATTAGGAATTAAGAAAACATGCAATTATATAGCCTGGTATGACCGAAATAAATGTTTGAAATACATTTAAGTATATTAAATATTCACACACATGTGCTTTTACTGAAAAATTGTATGAAATTTTTAATGGGTGCCCAAATTAGAAATTATGGGGAACCATTGAGTTCAAAATGCATGTTTTACCATAGGTGTGACCTAACATTATTCCGCATGGATAGTTTACGAACAATGTTGTAATATGCATTAAATGGATTAAATAATTTAATAAAATTATTTTAATTAACTTTTTTGATGCATAAACATAATATATCTTTAAAAACATCACTATTTCATAATTATAAGCTTAATATCATAACCATGGAATCTCTAAAGGATAATTACAGAGAACCCCTAGATAATTCTCTCGAATTAATGATAAAAAAGATGTTGATCATGGATTGATCAATCAGTGTAGGCTTAGACTCAATGGATCATGCCAATGAATTGCCACACATTGATCATTACTCCATAGTGATCAAAACTAATTGAGGCAGGGGTTGTTATTTTCGTTCCCCCATTCTTGATTTTAATGATGAACGTACACCAATCAATTAATAGATTTAGTGTGGTTTGCTAATATTTGTGGGATAGGTTATGTTTTTTGTGTTTGGATAATATATTAATCATTGCGATTATTTTGTTAATTAATTTGGAATTTTAAAAGAGAAAAATTTATTTGACATGAACACAGATCGAGGTTTGTTTCTCCCTTTGTTTCTTGTGCCTTTCTCCACCATTCATCGTTCGTCACGGGAACTTATATCTTGGCCCACGACTCAACGCATCCAGATAAACCTAATGTTTTCACCCTATTATTGTAACAACAGTATGATATCGTAGATCTATAGTTAGCACAACATGATAGAGGTGCGATGATAAAGACAATGTGATTTAAACAATTGTGGATCCCCAAATTCATGTGCATTTTCCTTCTTTGATGCAGAATGAAGAATGATGATTTGATCCATTTGTAACTAGACCGGAAGACAAAACACATTGATTTGGATATGGCATGACTCAATGACCTTGGATATCTAGTTTGGAGATGAACTGACTACCAGAATGGAATCAAAAGGAAAGACCTGTATGTGTGGAAGAAGAATGAGATTTCTTGAAATTCCCATAGAACACAGTGTGTAATACAAGAATATAGGGCTTGTGGGTAACCCTTTTTGATGGCTATACTCTAGATTAGAATAAGGTATCGCATGACATGTGTCTAGGCTTACACATCAAGGGTTCCTTCTTGGGTGACTTCTGTTTGTAATTATGAAGTACATGAACATGGGCTGGTGTACACATGTTGCATACAAGACATTTACTCACCCACACAACATGGACTAGACTATTTACATGGGGTTACCCATGTAATAGTACATGGGAGATGATACAAGTGATGAAACTATATATTGGATCATGGATGGGGTACATAGGTATGACCTCTGATATAACGACTTCGCGAGTAACATTTCTACACGATGTCTACACCTCTTTTACATGGAAATAGTTTGAATGACCTGGGATGTTTTCATGGGTTGTACCTAGGGTTAAGGGAAACGACATGTACCCCTAATACACATTGTGTACCCCCCTTATTATGTATTAGATCTCTTTACCTTTGTAACATGGATACGTTTCATTAGAGTTCATTCCCCATATCATTTCCCTAACGATATATTTGAATTATTTCATACTCCTAGGATTAAGATCCCTTCAGCATGAATTCTTAGATAGAGTTGTATGAATCCCCCTAAGAGTCCTAGAATGAGATCATCTATTCATCTTCATTCCCTATGTGGACTTCTTGGCATCGATGTGGCCAATCCAATTAGGCTCTAATTCTATACATTGAAGGTTAATCTAGATGGAGTTTTTTGTATTATCCCATGGCCCTAGCATTGATCCACATCTGTGGTATAATATTCTCCTTATTTTTATCGGTATATCTATCTCATGACATTTCTTGATGAGAATAACCTATCAATTGGATTCCATTAGTGCTATTAGACATATGATCATGGTCTCTTGAATGTGTGCTTTATGGAATCATCGATCTGGAATCCTAGGGATGGTAGATCATAGTTATCGACTACCTCTAGATTGTGTGTATTGTATTGAGTATATCTGGATATTCTTATTGTTTGTAATGTATAAAAATGTGTTTTTATAGTTGACTATACGTTCCTTTGTAACATTTATTTCTAGTTTTGGGGTATCCTACTATGTATTGTAATACTCACCCATGAACTAGATTTTCCCACACTTGTCATGTCTGGTGCATATGATCTACCATTTGATGGAATCCTAGGAAAACCAGGAGTACATAGTTCCTTGAGAGACCAGACAGACCGAGGTCTATTCCTATAGAATTTAGATAGTCGTCCTAGTATGTTTACATACATGGTGGACTTGTTATTATATACTCTATGTGCTGGGATTTTATTTTTCACTATTTTACATTACATTACCTTCCTATCATACTCTGGTTTTGGGATATATATGTATGTATGCATTGGTTTTATAGTGGTTTTTTACTTTTTAATATTTTACAGGCATAGAGATGTGTGTGTGTGTGTGTACAGGTACAAATAAAATTATTCCCATGTTATTGATATGCCTAATGAGGGCTGGTAACCTCCCCATTTCCTACTCGAAATGGGATTTGAATGTCATGACATGAGACCCACTGTGACAGATCATGAAAGAGTGTTTTTAAAGGGGTTAGATCTATATTAGGACTTGGTGTCTATGAGATTGTATTAGGGAAATAGTGTTTTGTGTTTTGAGTTCATGTTTTAGTCTAAGGACTCCAGGTTTTATGTGGTGGCCCACATATCCATTCACATGGACTATGATAAACAACATTTTTATTCGGTACATGAGAACATTGGATGAAGGGGAACAAATGGTGCATACATCATATATGTAAGGGTTTCAGTTTCCATGTTCTTCAGGAGCCATCTCTTAAGATATACTCAATGACCATGGTACATCTTGTTTACTAAAAACATTCCTTCTTTATGTATGCTAGCTAGGATTCACCAGAAAGATGGTTTCGATGACCCCCTCAGTGAGGAGTCTATAATATAGAGGCTAGATCCTGAGATGTTACCCCCCATTTGGTGAACTATCCATAATGACACCTATAGAGAAGCTCATGGTACCCACAATACTAGTGGATGAGGAGTGCAGGCTAAGAGCACTTCACGAGTTTCAGTGATATAGACTTCTAAAGTTACAAGGATATCAACAACCAAAGGAATTTAAGGACAGTCATGAGTTGTTCAACAATGTTTTCCTTTTATTCAAGACACAAGTAGTTCAGATGGAGGTCCTAGAGGAGATTCACCTACTCGAATTAGCAATGTGATGGTGGGGATTACTTAATATATCATATGATGTGGAGACACATTCATATATAGAGTTTGAAAACATATTTAGATAAGATTTCTCACCTTATAAGATGTGATATATGTGTATCCAAGAGAATTTTCATCTTCAACAGTAGAACACGTCGGTGTTTTTGTATCCATTGAGGTATACCAACCTCTCTAGGTACTCGATCGATATGGTACACGACCATTTTTAAAGTTTCATACATGTGAGAGGGTATACATTGGGAAATATGAGATAGTGTTATCCCTATATGAATCTATTCCTATGTTGGGATTCTAGAGTGAGTCTTAGAATTCAACAGTTCCTTAGATGAGATGACATGGCTAATAGCTGTCAGTAGTGGGTGATCAGGAGAGGAGACAATGACAACAGGGATCCAACGTCATCCTCTTGGATTTGGGACATGCGAGATATTTTAGAATATAGTCCTAGGATAGAGGATCTAATGTTCATGGATCATAGTGTGGGTCCATTCATCCAAGAGGCAGGTGGTTCTACTCATGTGACAGCACGAAATATCAATTTTGAGATTGTTTGACCAGCCATACATCTAACAGAGAGACCATAGATAGGACACCAAGGCATAAACAATGACATGACCAAGAAAATTCAAAGGGGGTAACATGGGAGTAGATCTAGGAGATAAGGTATAGGTGGTCAACATTTCAACAAGTTACCACCACCATCCCATGGTGGTCCAATCTAGGTTCAGGGAGATGGAGGACAGGGGAGGAGATAGCTGGAGGCGGTCTAGGCCTATGAACTGGTTTCTCCAAGAATGATTTGAGATACAATCTGTTTCTTTTCTACATTAGTTGAAGTATTGATTGACACAGGATGTATTCATTCCATTCATTCCAAATATATTTTAATAGACCTAAAGATTCTAGTATATTTGTTGAATCAACCCTTATGCCTGTATAAACCTACTGGATATGACTCACCAATTACACCCCTATGCAGATAGTGTTACATGACCCTTGTTGGTGATAGTTTCTTAGAACCTCTCGGTAGTAGTGTTGAGGCCCCATGACATTGTTCTTGTTATGGGTTTGTTCTACATTCGATTTCCCATATTGAATATTTTGGAAGAAAGGTGCGGTGTGTGTATAGTGATTGAATGAATTTTTCTTTTCTCATAGAAAAGGAATCCTGGGATGTGTAGGATGGGCTCATAGATAAGAGGGTGAAATTTATTACTCATTATTTTAATACCCCAACCCTTGGTTTAGTGTATGTTTTCAGTTTATAGTTTCCTATAGTGGTAGATAAGAATGAGGGAATCTTTCCAAGAGATGTTATAGGTTTACCACCCCACTAAGATATAAACTTCTTCATTTACCTACTCCCCCTGAAGACAATGATATCTGCACCAACATATCTGGTAGCTCCCACAGAGCTTTATGATATGAGGGAATAGTTGGAAGACTTGTAGAGGCAGGCATTGATAGCATATGGTTCATGGTACTATATTCTACATGAGAATTTCAATGTGACACACAATCTTTATTTAGCATTTCTAGTCATCCCATTGAATATGTGGTGACAATAACTAATGGGAAATTAGATTATCATCTACTACAACCACAAAATTCAGATGTATATCTTCTCTTAGAAGGATCTAAAATTGAGAGAGAGGAAATTGATAGAGTTCCTACAGGATCATGACTTTGAAAATTTATATACTCATGGGAAGGGGTACGTAGTAGAAGATGCTCTCAGAATGATATCTAGTTTGTCGTTGCTGAACAATGCATTATAGAAGTTGAACTCATTTCAGTTATCCTTTATGGATGGAGTTGGAGAGACTCACCCACAGTAGATGGATGTCCCTCCACCACCCTTACAGTGAGAAATGGAGATGTAACTTGGGGATACTAACTATGAGATCCCACATGCTCATATGTCTACAAGGCATACTCTTGATGGATATTAAAAAGGTGGGGAGACTATTGTTCTTTTCAGAGGACACATAATAGTACCAAGGACATTGATGGAGGATGTTCTATGGGAGTTTCAAACATCCCCATTGGATGCACATCTATGTGTGATAAAGATTTACTAGGGTCTTCTATGTTAGTTTCCGTGGCTAGAGATGAAGAAATGAGTTTTTGAATTTGTCTCTCAATGAGTTAATTGTCAGGATGTGAAGATAAAGAACAATGTTTCAGTGGGTTTAGCACAACCCCTAGATTTACTAGAATATATGTTGGACAGAATATCATTGTACTTCATGATAAGATTACCATGTCTGTTCAAGGGAAACGATGACATATGGGTGACCGTAGACAAGATAAACAAGTCATCTAACTTGTTATCTATATGAGAATAGAGTTTAGTGTAGATATCCAGAAAACTCTCTATTTAGAATATAGTTCGTCTCCATTGAGTTAAACATATCATTTTTTTTCTAATATTGATGATCACATTACATCTTGATTATGGAAGATATTACAAGAGTTGTTTGGGATGTAGTTACGCTTGAGGAGAACATTTCACCCACAAACAAAGGACCATAATGAACGGACCATACAACTGCGTGAGAACAAGCCGAAAACCCACATAATAGACTTTCGACGTATTTGGGAGGATCATCTACCAATGGTAGAGTTTTCATAAAACAACAACTACCATTCCAGCATCGGTATGGAACCATTTCAGGATTTGTACATGAATCCCTATTGGTCACCACTTTTCTTTACTGAAAAAGGAGAGTCAGCACATATGGACCCAGAGTTGGTGTGAGCTACAATAGAGAGGTTGTAGATCATCCAGAATTAAGTGAAGACTGTACAAATATGTCAGAAGTTTTATGATGACAGGTGATATAGGCCCTTGGAGTTTAAGTAAGGAGACAATGTTTTCCCAAGGGTTTCTCCTAATAGTGGATTACAGAGATTTGGTTGGAAAATCAAGCTATCACTAATGTTTTTGAACCTTTATAGATACTACGTGGAGTTGGTGTGGTGTAATAGAACATATCTCTACGACTATAGTTATATTGGAAGCATGACCCCTTCCATGTGTTGTAGTTGGGGAGGTACATGCACGAGCTATCAAACATCATTAAATGAGGCGAGATAGACATCAAGGATGGAGTGAATTTTATTGTGTAACCAATGGAGATCAAGGATTTTCATTAGAGGATCCTTGATGAATTATTGATTCCTTTGGTGTGAGTCTGGTTGCATAACGAGAATCTATTGGAGAGAATATGATAGTGGGAGTCTCAAATTCATTCTTAAAACCCTTATTTTTTGGAAGAATTTATTTTGATTTTTTAGGATGTAAATCCCTATGGTGGGGAGAATTCAATGAACTATATTTTATGGGTATTATTTTTAAATATTATATTGATTAATTTAGAGTCCCCACACATAAACAGAATGTGATTCTGAGGCCCAGTGTCCCCAAAATAAATTTTTAAAATATATAAAATGTATTAAATAACATCTAAGCATGGTTTTTCAAAAAAAAATGTGTATAAAATATTTAATTGGAGTCTATATTAGAAATATGAGAGATCTATTGAGTTTATAATGGTGGTTTTACCATAGGCCCAACATTACATTGGTCGGTGCAGGTTGATTGTGAAATTGTTTTCACAGATGTAAAATAGATAAAATACTGTAATAAAATTATTTTAATTCATCATGTTGAAGTCATGAGATAATGTTTATTTAAATACATAATTATTTAAGAATTCCAATTCCAGAATAATAATCCTAAAATCTATAGGGGATCATTGGAGAGAAACCCTACATAATTCTCTCAAATGAATGATTATGAAGTTATAGATCATGTATAAATTGATCAATTAAGCTTCAGATTCAATGGATCTCGTCAATGAACATGACATAGTGATCATTCATTATCAGTGATCAAATAGAATTGATGTAGGGAGTGTTATTTTTTCTTTTATTTTCCTCGTTATTTAATTACATGATGAACACAGATCAATCAATGCTGAGGTGATCATCGGTTTGGCCATATTAGAGGAATGGGTTATATTTGTGGGGTTTTTATGGGAGATTAATCATTGTGATTATTTAGTTAATTTGATTTTTAATCTAAAAAAATTAGATCAATTTAGACAAAAACCTCTATCTAGGTTACTTCTTCTCTTTATCTCTAGTGTTTTTCTCCCTTGTTCATTTTTTGTTCTGAGTGTTCTTTGCTTGGCCCACGAATCAACACATCCTGATCAAATGATCATTGCACACCTGATTCATTGAGGAAAATATAATATTAGAGATCTGGGATCAACACGGCACGATAGAGGTGTAATGACATAGATGGAGTGATTCAAACTAAAATAGATCCCCAAGTTCACGTGTCTCCTTGTGGAAGGATGATAAAAAAATTGATCTATTTTCTACCTTATTAGAAGATGAAATGAATCAAAATAGTGACAAAATGAATCAAAAACCTTGGATATTATTTTTAAATGTCAAAAAACCATCAGAATAGAGGTTGTAGGGTCGACCAACACACATGTGGATGAATAACACGATTTATGTAATTAATGCAGATAATAGGATGTAATCAAGGATTACTCAGTGTGTTTGGCCTCCTTGGTGGAATATAGGGTTCTAGAAAAGAATAAGGTATCTCCTGACATGTGGCTAGGTCTAAACATCTTTTGGTCCCACCTGGGTGACATCGACATGTACTTGTTAAGTACATGGACACGGGGTGGATTACATGGGTTGCCTACACGACGTGTACTCCCCCACATGGCCAGGGATAGACCATGTACATGGGCTACCCTATGTTCTGGTACATGGGAAAAGATACATGAGATGATGTTTTATACTAGAACATGTTTGGGGTATACGAGTAGCACCCCAGATACAGGGACACGACATGTAACCTCTCTACACATCATTTACTCTGCCTTTATTGGGTCATGATTTGAATGACATGAGCCATTTATACGGGTAATACCATAGGTCAAGGGACACATAGTGTACCCCTACTTCATGTTTTTTAACCAATTTATACATGGATTAGTTCTCTAGTCCTTCATATCTTAGAAATTTTTAATTAGGTTTCATTCTCTATATCATCTCCCTGAAGGTAGGTTCAAATCATTTATACTCCTATGACTATGATATCACTAAGAGGTCTTCGTGGATAGAGTTGTTGGAACCCCCTCTGAGAGGCCTGTAGTGGGATCCCCTATTCATCTTCATTACCCAAGTGGAGTTATTTTAATTGGCGTGACCAATCATACAATGATATGATCATGTACTTTGCATGTTAATCAGGATGAATTTGTTGGTATCACCTCATGGATCTATCTATAATCATCACCTATTGTATTGTATTCCCTTCTGGTTTATTAGTCTATCTCTCTCATTACAGTACCTGATTAGAAGAACCAATCAGAATAACTCCATTAGCGCTATCTGATTCAGGAGTGCGTTCTCTGAGATGAGGGATTTATGGAATCATTGAGCTGGGATCCTAGGGCATTATATCACGATTGTGGATTACCTTTAGACTATCAATCTTGGGTTGACTATATCAGGATATTCATTTTTTATACACTATAGACATATAACTATGTAGGGAAAACTGTAATTTATGTTGTAACATTGCTTTGTGATTTTTGGTTGTCCTACTAATTGTTGTCATACTCACCCCTGTATGGGATTTTCTCACACATGTCATGTATTGTGTTGATGATCAACCTTTTGATAGAGTATTAGGTAGACTAGGAATAGATGATGCCTTGTGAGACTAGACATGCTGATTTTTGTTCCTATAGACTTCACATTTTCATCCCAATACCATTACATACATGTTGGACTTATGATTGCAAATTCTTTATCGTGGACTTGTATTTGGATTTATTTTACAATACTTTCTGTCACACACTGGTTGTTGGTTACAGATGTTTGCATGCATTGGCTTCTTAGTTGTTTTTACATTTTATATTTTTTTTGGGTTGGATATGTATGTGTGTGTGTGTAGGTATATAGGAAATGCCTTCCATGGTAGTGATATTCCAACTCGGTGCTATAAACTAGCCTCAGGACTATTAGAGTCTAGCTTGGGGAGTCACAACATGAGGCCCAATCAGACGAGTCCAGAATAGAGAATAATAATTAGAGTAAACTAATTTTGAAAAATATATAATATTTTCTCACCCAATAAAAATGCATTCCTTAATACATAGTAAATTAGAACCCAATTTCCAGTAAAGACATTTCATGCTTCAAAAATATGTTTTCTACAAATATAATATTTTTTTTATTTTTTGAGTGAAATTTATAATAAATTTTATCCACATATATAAAAATATTTTTTTTAAAATTGATCTCAATTTTCAAATAATCATATCATAATTATCATAGGGTTGAATTTCTGGATTATTTTGAAAATATTAATTTTTTGTAAATAGTGATAAATTCCAAATTTTGAAAAATAGTAATTTATATTCATTAAAATTTACCATTATGATTTTTTTATAATTAATGTAAAATTACCTTAATATAATTAGATATAAACTATGTAATTTTATTTTTATTTGTGTTATAGTTTATTTTTCTATAACACTATTTTTAGGATTAAAACACATTTTTAAAAAATAATAAGTTTCTTTATGTTTTATACATTTATATTAAAATTGATTTACCCAAAAACATGAAATTTATTATTTGAAAAATTAAATCCAAATTCGGAATCATTAAGTTAAAATAAGTTAAATAGGCGGCTTCCAATTTTGGTGGTTATGAATTGTAAACATGGAAAATATTAGTCTCATTAGTGAAGAATTATTCACTAATTAAGGTTAATAATAAAGTGAAAAGAAATAAAAAATTAATATAACGACAATGATATTCAGGTGTGTTATTTTAGTTCTTCAATAGCTTTATATATTTGAAAATATGGATTTCTGTTCAAAATTTTATTTGAATCATATGAGTATATTGTTTTAAGTACAGGAAAATTCCCAAATGGAACTCTCTCGCTTTTAATTTTGCATATATCTTCACATATTTATAAGAAGGTGTTATGAAATATTCAAAAAAAATATTTTGAAATTAAATAATATTTTTATGAAGGAAAATTATTTTTAATTTTATTTTATGATAAAATTACCCTAAGTACATACACATCTCTGAGGGTTTTTTTGAAAGCTATAGAAAAATGAAAGTGAATGATTTTAAAAGAAAATAAATTGTTATAATCTTTATTAATAAAATTTTATAATGAATAATCGAGATAAATATGAAATATTCACGATTTAATATTAGATTAAAATTTAATTAAAATATTGATATCTTTAAAGACAATCTTATTTGGATTGTTAGGAAAATTTATGTAATAGTATATTATATTAAATAATATTTTACTTAATCATTTACAAATCATATAAATTATATATTTTACCATGTTTATTAGATGTGGGCTATAATATCTACAATATTCCACATATTGGTCACATTTTCATTTATAATATCTTTCTGAACCACTAAAGACTAAAAAAATACAAATATTAGAGTAATCACCAATAGTGTTAACATACGGTTAAAAGTAAGCGATAAATGTAAAAAAAATCACATTAAATAATATAATTTTTCTTATATATGAGTATTTGGAACCATCCTAGTAATATATTAAAAATATATATTTTTACCACTTTTCCTTTAAAATTAGTTTTTTATAATTTAATAAATTATGTAATTCGAAGAGTGCCCCTGCCCTCACTTAAAAAAGGGAACCTCATCTCTTCCATTCTTCACACCATTAAAGCATTATGATTCATAAAATAAATACCTCAATTTAGAAAAAAATTCATCTACATTATCAAGAGGCTTTGGCATCATCAAAATACCATCCTATAAGGGTTAATATGTATACTGAATGTGAATTTTGAAGAAGAGGTATAACTCTAATTTTTTAATTTCAAGTTTACTTTGTTTTAAACCTCTTTTAAATAATTTTAAAACATGATTATATAATTATATTAATATATCCTATATACTATGATCTTATTAAGACTAGGTTGAAACCCTTTTACATATTGTTTTCCATGAAATGGGGAATAAACACATAATTTGTGAGTAAATATAGATCACCACTACCACGAAGTGGTGTGTTTTGTTTTTCAGTAAATCCACACATGAATTGATATAATAATAAATTTAATGCACTTATTTTATATTCATGAAAAATTATTATTTTGAAATTTTATATTTCATATATATTTTGGCCTTTCTATCTATTCAGAAATGATAATGTCATTTGTATGTACATATAGATTACCACCTCCATGAAGCGATACGATTTGTTTTTCAACACCGCCTCATGTGGCTAGTATATATAAGTTTATAAAAATATAAATATAAAAATTTATTTTATAATAATTATTTTTCGGTGATAAAATTATATTTACCTTCTTTCCAACACATTTTTGAAAATGGATTTTTTTACTCACGCACACGGGGGGACCACCATCTCCATGTTGTCATGTAGTTTATTTTTCATAACCACATTTTATAGTTCATTATAGAAGAATAATTAATTTATAAAAATTATAATTATATCATGATTATTATTCTATAGATTTCTTTATAATTTTCTTTTTCTATAAAGGTCAACATATTAATGTGGCCTTACAACTATGAATTCAACTTCTTCCAAACGTTTGATGAATATAATACCAATTAATTAATTAATCAACATACATTATAATATGATCTTTTTTCTAATTATCCAATAATATACCATTAATGGTCTCTCCCAAAAGCAAACAATTCATATATGTATATCATATCAGATATAAATGACATATAGAGAAATTATATACTTGATTTAATGGATTTCATCCCAATTTCACTTCATTGAAGAATCTTTTAATTTTATGAACATAATTTCTTTTATATGGGGTATATAACCCCCCTTTTCAGTTTTTATATCATTAATAAATCAAATTTTTTATTTACATCATAATTGAAATTATTTTATTTGAAGTGATTTTACTTGATTGTGACCTAGAGGTAAGGGGAATCTAACGGAATTTCCTTTAATTGGATTTTATTACTTCTTAATTGAATATATTATGTTGGTATTATTTATGTAATAAAATTTCATTATTTTTTATTATATTTACTCTTTTTTAGAGTGCACATACATCTGTTACAAATAATTAAATGACCATGACCCTAGTTGCGTAGATCTGGTGGTAACATTATTAAATTGGCATATGATATAGGAGATCAAACCTCGAATGATTAAATAGTAGAGTAGTATTGAAGAACTAGATACATAATTGGTATCAATTTTTACATTGAAAATAATATTTTAAACAAAATAATAATAAAAATATTCATCAATGTACTCATTTAATGATTACTTCTTCACTTTCTTGGGAAAGGATAACCAGATAAGGGAGAGCTGAGATGCTTATTAAGGGTTAATTACAACTGAATCTATCAACAGTAAATAAGGAATAATCAATATGAAAATGTAAATAACTGAAAACAATTCCATTTAATCAATTCATTGTGCAAGAAGTATTATATAAAAGGAATAAATGAAGATCAAATAATTCCACATAAATAAGAATATGTGAAAGAAACTTATTTATGATATCATAACTATTCAAATAGTGACATTGATATCAATAACTGGTCTCGTAATGATATAATGAATAATTACTGATATACGAAACATACAGATGATGCATTATGATAATACATCTTACATAAATGGGTATGGCCTCAGCCAAATGGCCAACTATATTTTTCTAAAGATACCCACCAATGCATTGAGGGGCTTTGTAATTCAGGTCCCCTCCCATTACAAAAAAACTATAATTAAGTCCTTATATATTGATAGGTCAATTTAATTCGTAAACGATATTCCTTTAAAAAGTATCTTTATTTATAAAATAATGTTGAATATGATAATTTCCCCAATTAATCAAATAGTAAAACATCATATGTAAAAAATAGTATACATTTTATAAAATCATAATATATATGATGAAATGAATATGGATATGTCTTTTGAAATATGATCAAAAGAATTTGAATGTATAAGGATAAAGTAAATGTCCAAAAAATGACCAGGATATAATAAATGATAATCAATACATTAGAAAAATAACATTTGTTGTAAAATAAAATCATTTTTAGAATTGAAATAAATAGAAGAAATTTTTTTAATATAATATTTTATTAAATATTTTCCATTTTAAATCCATTTGAATCTTATATAATGATCTAAATGCTATGAAAAGTCTATGGATTATGTAAAATATTTCAACTCTATATAAATTAAATAAATCATTTATTTGCCATTTTTTTTAATGAAAATTGAACATAATATTTCAAAACATTAGTAAAAATATTTCTTTAAAACCATGTACAAATTCATGGATATTGTAAAATTTGGTCAATAAATAATTTGAGTAAATAAAAAAACTTTTCTAAAACAATATTGAAAAAATATGGATGAAAATTTTGGTAGAACCAAAAGGAAAGTATGATCTGATTTTCTTTTAAACATTTTATTATATGAATAATATTCCAAAGAGACAAAGAGTTAAGAGAAATATGGAAATATATATATATATATATATAAGATAATATAACTGAAAATTTTGATTAATTATATATTATAAGATTCCTTCATTAAAATATGTAATCTATCCAAAAAAAAGACTGTAAAATAAATTCATACATCTTCAGTAAATTTTAAATTGAGACTCATTAATTGGGTAGATTTAATTGAAACATTAATCAACTTGAATAAATTTAAATTCATCATAAATAAGTAAAATAGGTACTATATACAACAATTATTAATATATATATATACATAATACAAAATATGACTCAATAGAGTGAAAATTGAGATCATATCCATTAAAGACAATATATCCCTTGTGTTTGAATTAGTGAATGAAGTTATTATGTGTAAAAAAATTAAAACCCCTTAAATTGTTATATAAAATATATAATAATAATAAATAATTACAAAGAAAATCTTGTCATGTCAAATACTATAAATAAGTATTATAATGAAATGAAATGAAATTGAGTTATGAAACCACTTACCTCAGGTCTGACATGATTGTTATGTTCTTTTAACCACCCATATGATATATTTTAATTTTATTATACATATATTCTTGAATAAATTGAATTATTATATATATTATATGATCCATTTATAATATTTGAAGACCCTTATATTAAATATTATTTTTATAATTGTTATTTCGGGGTGTTAACAGTTCCGTTTTCACTTGATGTTTTAGTTTTGGAGTTCCGGTCATTATAAAATTATAATTATTTCATAATATAAAAAATTATAATAATGATATAAATATTATATATATTCATTATATACATATTTTTAATCATCCTTTAAAAGTATATATTGAAAAATGTTTTGTAGTGTTCAGGGAGATGGTTGGGTGTACATATGCATAAACGTTGTCAAAAAATTTTGATGGATGGAAAAAATGAAAGGTAAATAATAATTAACTTCTAAAAATTATAATTATATCATATGTATCATTTATATTTAATAAATTTATAGTTATTAAAATCCATGTAATCTATAAATGAAAAATGAATCGCATCTCTTTTTAGAGGTGATAGTCCACACGTACCAACAAGCGACATTCTCATCTTACAAATGATATCAATGTAATAAGTTAAAGGATATATTATATTTAAAAACCAATTATTATTTCACAAATATTATATATAGTAATTATTTCCATCAATATAACCATCAATGTAAAATAGGGATGAAAAATGAATTACTCAGGTATTTGTAGACGGTAAGTCAGACCTATGCACGAGCGATGTTTTAGATTTTCCGTAGGATGGAAAATAGATATAAAATGTCTTTAAATTAGTCATATTAAAATATTATTATATTCAATATTTTTAGTTGTTTTTTATAATGGGTATAATATATTTGGTGAAATTAGAAGAATAATGAAATGTGAAATTGTTGGTAAAGAGGAATACATCTTCGGTAGTAGACTTTATTTAGATTCTATCATAAAGACCCATGGAATAGTCTTTTACGGAGAAAATAACCTATGACTAGGTTATATTGATGTTTTGAATATAAATTGGAAGGTTTTGTTCAAGTTATATGGATGAATGTTGTATAATGAAGAGGAAGGATCGGTTTCCATTTATAGTTTATGTGGGCATCACAGTTCTAATTTTTCAATATTTTAAAATATTATTAATTACCATTTATGGAAAAAATGGGTACACATTGAGTAATATTATAATGTGGAAATTTTATGTTCATATTATCCCAAAAAACGAGGTTTAGTATTTTTTATGTCATTTTAACCATTATGATTTGTTTTAAACCCTTCATTGACAATTTTTATCCTCAACTGTGGTAACAACATGTAAAAAATAAAGGGTTATAATTTTACTTATAAGAAAAAAATAACCCATAAATGGATAATTAATGAAATTTATGAAAACTTATAATCCAACATGTCAATTTTTCATATTTTTATTATTTAAAAAAATACCTAATTTTGATAAAATAATAGTAATGTCATTTTTGAAACTATTTATTAATTTTGACATTAAATACATCAAGATTTAAAATTAATGCAAATATAATATAAAACCCCAAACTTCCATGATACGCTTCTCTTTGAATAATACAGTAACGTGTGTTGTACACAACTTCGTGTTCTAACACACCACAACCAATAATACTAGCCATTATGAATAGTAATACCCACTTTTTGAAATTTTATAAATTTTACCATTAAAAATTCACTTCATTTTTGGATTTGGAATAACAAAATTATCTTAGGGTGATGTTTTGGTATTTTTCTGAAATCATTGAATTTTTGAGGAATAGTGAAATACACTGAGTTATATTTTAAAACCGTATTTTTATTTAAATAATTATTTATTTTATTTAAATTTATTTTAGGTCAAAATTAAAACATAATAGTTATATATGTTCAATTTAATTCATTTGCGTCTATTTATAATAATTTTAGATATATAAAAATTTTGATGAACTTTTTACCGTCATTACCCACCTCCTAGGAGGATTTGAAAATTTACATAAAACATAATTATAGAGCTTCTGTGTGTTGAAATTAAAAAAATCCGAGAGACACGATTGATATCAGTAAGTAAAATGTGGTTCAATAAGATGAAAATAATTTTTGGTAAATAGTAACTTTTTACTTTTATTTACCATGGTTAAAAGTAAATAGTGTATTTAATGGTAAAAATGATATTATTATTACCCAAACACATGTCCTAATTCTATTTGATAAGTATAATCTGACCAAAAAAAACCTTAAGAATAAAATATGAACCTCTTTGGTCCACATGGATTAGATTAGGATTGTTATTTTATTTAAAGAAGAGTAAAAAGATTTAAATTCAAGGTTTAATAACTAAACCATTTATAATATAGGGTTACAGACAATATAAGTTCTACTAAAAATATTCAGTAGAAATATAAAAATATTTCTTACAGAATGAAATTTTATTTATAAATTTTATACCTTAAATAATTTAATTTACTTATGACACAATGATAATACAATAATTACCTAATTAATGAAATATTAAAATCATTGATATTATAAATATTCAAATAAATGTTATTTGATAGTTTTTATTAATTCCACTAATTTTCAATGTGAATATTAAATGTTAGTGTTGGTTAGATAATTTTTTTTGAAGTAATAATGTCGTTATGAATTTTGCGAAATCAAAATACCAAATAGTGTCATAATTGACATAAAAGTGTTTTTAAAACAAATATTATATTATTAATTGATATTTTATTACTAAGAATATGAGGTTTGGATAATTATCATAAAGAATATTATATATTTTATTAATGAACCACTTGATGTTCGATTGAATGTTTATAGTAAGTTTATTAACCATATAATATAAAAATACAAACAGACATGGTAAATGTCAAACTATTTAACATAGAGTTAAATCTAAAAGGTAATGTTAATTAAGTGACCCAAACCTATCTAAAACCTGTTGGTTGAGTGTTTTTAGACCAATACCAACCTCATCCTTTATATAATTCAATTTTGAGCAAATAGGAACCGAAAATGATTTTTTTATAAGATAATATATCTAGTTTTTTCTTGTGGGGCACCTCACCTCTCTTATAAAAGGGAACTCTCCCTTTCCTCAAATTCACACCATCAAAGCATTTTGACTTAGTCAACACATAAACAAATACCCACTCAGTTGTCCTCCCTTCACCCTATAGTCCTTTATTTAGTCTGAGAGCCATCCTAAGGAGCCCTTTTGATCCAATCAAAAGAAAGAACCTGAAGAAGAGGGAAATATTTCATCACCTCTTTCAAGTTCCTTTTTTCTTCCACGTCCTCTTTCTTTGTTGTTTACATTATAAAATAATAACTCCAATATATTCTATATAATATGATGTTATTATAAATATGGTACAGCCATATTTATTATTTTATCCATCCTTTGATTAACATGTCACCATACATGCGTACATACGGCTTACCATCTCCACATTGTGGTGTAGTAGTTATTCCATACATTATTATATGGATGGGTATAATAATGATGTATAATTCATGTAAATAATAAATTTAACATGATAATGATTATGTATATATGATATAACCTCCAATTATATATTATTTTATTATCAAAAAAATGATATTGTTGCTCGTGCGTATGTACGGATTACCATCTCCACTAACATGATGAGATTCATTCCCCATCATATCCATTGAAGACTAATTTTCATTAGATGATTAAAAATAAATACTTAAAATCATTATGAATATAAATAATATATATCTTACCCATAACAAACATTACTTACTTAACAAATCATATAAAATAAAATGAATCAGTTAACACCCAAAATGACGATAATACTAAGATATTATTAACAAAGAAATGTTAAAATATAATATATGATATCATGTTAATGTATATGATTATTGTATTATTTAATACAAATTATTTAACCATCATACAAGAGGTTAAACTACCCTCGACCAAGGAAAATTACAAGTTAAGGGTTAATATCACAATTTCTTTATTATCGAAGATTGTTTTTACATAAATATCTACTTGGACCTCTTTATCATCAACATCCATGTTTCATAAAAAAAGGTATTCCAATTTTTTTTTACAATTTACTAGTATATGGGTTTAAGTCATTTATAACCCTGTTTGACTCTTTATAAATTGGTTTGAGAGGAATATTTCTGTTTTTTTTCCAAACATGGTAACTTATGACCTTTTCGACAAGATTAAGGTAAGAATGTTTTTTTAACTTATACGGCGGGTATGGATATTTTCCGCTGTTATAACACCTTAGAAGCTTCCCATACAAGCTTATAAGAATTATTCCAAAATAAATTTTTTTGTTAATATGGTTTCAAAATAGAAAGAGAGATTTCTTTCAAATATTTTCATTTCATCTATGTCCACATCCTTTGGTAGATTTATAACTTGTTTGAAGTTGATTTATTATGATACAAATCTTTCATATTTTATTGAAGGATTTGTGATATTTTTGAATGTGGATGTGTTATTTTTATAACATTCATTGTTTTTGGATGAATTATCTACTTTTCGTATACTAGTTTTAATATGAATGTTTTGGTTATGTTTGAAATTTTTCATATGAGGAATACATTGGACTTAGTAAGTGACGGGTGGAGCCCGCTACAGCTCCTCGATGTATGAGTAGGTCTCATGAGACAAACAAGTGTCTTGGTACATAGCCTTGAAAAAAAAAATTATTTTTAGTCTTGGAACAAGGCCTTGATAATGTGGTTATGAAGTCTGGAATTATGCATTCTATAATTATGAATGTGGCTATTGACATTTCATGTGACTATTCTACTAGTATAATGTCCATGTGAATAAGTAAATGGAATTATTTGATTTTATCTTTTCCATATTATGCTGAAGTTCATGTTTAAAACTCTTTTCTTTTAGCCTTATACCTATCCAGAAATTTTTATGCTTATTTATGATAGTTTTCGCTATATTGTTATCCTTACTGAGCATCTGAGCTCACTCCTTTCTATGTTTTATTTTTCCCAGGATGTGAAGAAGTATATTATTACTGGCCTCCAGGGATAGTCTGTGGGATCTCGATGTTGTCTATGGAAACAATGTTATTGTAGTTTTCCATTTTATAAGGTAATTTAAACCTTATGAATGTATCTAGTACTTACAAGGCTGATAAGAAAATCGGTCTTTTAAGACTTGATCTTTTGTGATCCTGCCAATGATACGTAATAATGCACCAACTCTGGGTAACTGGGTTCGAGGAGTTAAAGTTGGAATCATAGAAGTTTAGTACAAACCTTGGAATCTAGATTTTGAAAATCTTGGATTAGAGAACATTACCCAAAGATAGACTTTGAGGATTAGTATTGAAGAACTTCCTAGAATTTTGGTATTTTAGTGATTTTGTGTGTTTTCCAAGAAATGCATCCCTGTCTGGAGATGAGCAGGTAGAGGTGGCTCTAGTACAGATATACCCAGGGGTAAAACCCAAAAACACCGATTTGATCTAGACTTGAATGGTAACTAGTGCACGATAATGGGACTTGATGCACTCTTGGTTATGATACTCCCAAGGGATTTGCTTAGCATAATTATCATTTTCTTTACAAACAATTACGAAGTTTTTATGAGTATATAAATCCTCAATGAAAATATTTTTATCATTATGGATTATATCCAAAAAAAATCAATTTATGTTATGTTTTTTACATGTTTGGATTTATATATTCCAATTCATAAACTAATCTAGTTTATGCCATTGTTTAGAAATGGATCATAGTGGAAGGAATGGAAACCGTATCAATGCACAAAATCCATATTTGGATTTCCCTCCTAATCAAGATGATTATAGTGGAGCTCGTGATGCAACTGGTGCTATTCAGATAATCACCATACTAGGACAACTCACTCAGGTTATGAATAATATCCTTTCCCATATGGATCACCCTGATCCACAGCGTGGTGGATCAATGTTAGATCTCTTCATGAGTAAACAACCTCCAACATTCAATGGGGGTACAAATCCACTAGTATCCGAAAAATGGATAAATTCCTAGAGAGACATTCCTTGCCTTAGAGAGTAGAAAAAGAGAAATAGTTGTCATGGTAGTTTACCACCACACTGGAGATGCTAATCAATGGTGGTCAATGATTCTAAACAAAAAGGAAGATGATAAGGTATAAAATATGGAATGGAGAGAGATTTAAAAAATATTTGAAAAATACTTTCCTCATAACCATCGAGTGGATATGGAAAGATAATTTATGAGTCTATGGAAAAAGGAGTATGAGAATGTCACAAAGTATGAAGATAACTTTACAAGGATAGCAAGTCATGCTGCATATTATATATGTAACACATGAAGTAAGATTAAACATTTCATTTATGGGTTAAAACCATTTCTTCATCTATCAATAGTCTCAAAAACCTTCTCAACGTATGAAGATATTGTTCCATGTGGTATCAAGACATAAAAAGAATTCTCTAATTCATATGAAATTAATGATAATCAAGAGAAGAAAAGATCTGTTGAACACTCTAGAAATGTAAACAAGGAAAATAAGGGAAAAGTTGAAATAATATCCTATAGTAAATGTGTGAAGAAACACCCCAGTACATCCCTAAAGAAAATTGGAGTCTGTTACAAAAGTGGTGAAAAAGGAAACCACGATCGTGATTGCAAGGGGAAGGAAGAGGTTGTCGATGATGAATTCTACAATCGTAGAGGAAGTGGGGACTATGAAAATGAATGTCCTATGCGTCATGGTAAATTACTTCAGAAAAGTCCAGGGGATCAAGCAAAGATTATGCTCTCTCTACTACTGAGGTTGAAGCTCCAAAAGACATGGTGGTAGTTAATTTAATGTTTTCCTCATGTTTAGAAA
Source organism: Viscum album (assembly GCA_963277665.1). NCBI lineage: Eukaryota > Viridiplantae > Streptophyta > Magnoliopsida > Santalales > Viscaceae > Viscum > Viscum album. The sequence goes on from OY728151.1 coordinate 908,976,579, forward strand.
ATTATTTATTTGATTTTGGATCACCACATTGTTTCATATCTTCCCAGTTTGCTAAGAAAATTTTATATTTCCAATTTTATTTAACAAGGGTGTTTTCAGTCAAAACTTCTATGGGAATTATCATTGAAACAATGTTTTTTGAATCAGTCCCCATTAAGGAATAAAAATGTTCTTTATCTGCTGATTTCGTCGTCATACCCATGATTGAATTTGATATAATCCTCTGTATGCATTGGATTTTGTACCGTGATGTGAATATTTATTGTAAGAAGAATGAGATTACAATTTTTGATGATGATAAAGAGTACCATATCTTTAGAGCTAAAAAGTCACCACCTAAATTTTATCTAGATCCACCCCCACTAGCTCAACTAAATTCAATTATTTGGGAGGAAAATAATGAAATAAATGTGGGTGAGGAAAGGAATGTTCAAATTGTGGATGTACCTATTGTTCCAGAATATGTTGATGTGTTTCTAGAGGATATACCTAGACATCTTACAGAACAAGAAATTGAGTTTTACATCTATTTAATTCATGTTTAAAGGCCCACATCAAAGGCCCCTTATAGAATAGACACTACGGAATTAGTTGAACTAATGAATCAACTAGAGTAATTGAGTAATAAAGGATTTATTATCTCTAGTGTTTCTCCTTGGGGAGCCCCTATCATTTTTTAAGAAGAAAGATGGATCTATGTGGTTGTGCATTGACTATAGGGTGATCAATGCTATAACAATAAAATACAAGTATCCCATACCTCACATTGATGTTTTATTTAGCCAACTTCATGGAGCTCAATACTTTTCAATGATTGACTTTCAATCTGGATGTCATCAGTTGTGTGCGAAGAAGGAAGACATTCCGAAAATAGAATTTCGAACTAGGTACGTGCATTACATGTTTACAGTAATGCCTTTTGGATTGACTAATGCACCCTCTGTCTTCATGGATCTAATGAATAGAGTTTTCACGAAATATCTTGATGACTATTTAGTGGTATTTATTTATGATATCTTGGTATACTCCAAAAGTTACGAAGATCATAAATATCACTTGCGCATTATCCTGAAGACTCTTACAAGACGTGAATTAGATAGGAAGTTTAGCAAGTGTGAATTCTGGCACCAGGATATTTATTTTCTTGGAAATATTGTCTCTAAGGATAAAATATCTATTGATCCTTCTAAGACCAGGTTAATCCAAGAATGTCTAGCAGCAACGAGTATAACCGAGGTACGCAGTTTTATTGGTTTAGCATGTTATTATCAACGTTTCATCCAGAGTTTTTCCCGGTTGGCTAACCCATTAAAAAGATCACACGAAAAGGGGTTAAATTTGTTTGGATAAAATAGTGTGAAGAGTTTTTTGAAGAACATGAGAGATTATTAGTCGATTATTCTATATTGAATCAACCATCAGGGAATGATGGGTGTGTTATTTATAGTGATGCTTCAAATAAAGTACTTTGTTTTATTCATTATGAAGAATGATAGGGTGATTTCCAATGCATAACAGTAGCTAAAAATTTATGAGAAAAACTATCCTACTCATGATCTTTAGTTAGAAGATGTAATATTTTCTTTGATGACATGGAGAAAGTATATCTATGATGAAAAATGTGAGAGTTATACTTATCACAAGAGTTTGAAGTATATTTTCTCTCAGAAGGAACTCAACATGAGGAAAATGAGATGGATTGAACTACTAAAGGATTATGATTAAACTATACAATACCACATGGGAAAGGAAAATAGGGTTTCAGATGCTTTGAGTAGAAAGGATCATGGAGTTTTGAACAAGATGAGAGTTGAAAAGGATCCTATATACAAAGATCTAGTAATGATAGTTATGGAAATAACCATGGAAGGTGAAACATCAATACTTTTTCAAATGGTAGCCAAACCATATATACTATAATGGATAAACAGTTCTCAGATCGATGATGAAGATTTTCAAAAGAAGATTAATGTTGTGAATGATGGTAGATTGATTGACTTTGTGTATGAAGATGGAATTTTGAAATTTGGGAAGAGACATTGTGTTCCTGATATACCTGATATAAAAATGGAATTTTTGGATGAATCTCACAGTACCTATTTTTCTATACATTCTAGTAGCACTATGATGTATAGAGATTTGAATGAAAATTTTTGGCGGGACAACATGAGGAGAGAGATTGCTGATTTTGTGTAAAGATGTATGGTTTGTCAACAAGTGAAATCTAGAAGGAAACGGCCTGGAGGAGCCATGAAACCTCGTCCCATATCGTAGTGGAAATGGGATAATATTACGATGGACTTTGTCATGGGGCTACCAAAGACTCTTAGAAGGAATGATGAAAAATGGTTCATTGTTGATCATCTTACCAAGTCAGTAAATCTTCTTATTATAAGGGAATATTTACCACTTGAATGTTTAGCAAGACTATATTTTAATGAAGTTGTAAGACATCATGGACTACCACTATCAATTGTTTATGATCGTGATCCTCGTTTTACATCAAGATTCAGGAAAATTATTCAGAAAGGCCAGGATACTGAACTTCGTTTGAGCACTTCCTACCGCACCCAAACTGATGCAAAATCAGAACAGAGTATTCAATCCTTAGAAGGCATGTTAAGATCACGATCACTTGACTTTCAAGGTATGTATGACAAAATTTACCTCTGGTATAATTTTACTATAACAATAACATCCATTCAAGTATTCCGATGGAACCATATGAAGTGTTATACCAAAATAGATGTCGCACACCAACGTGTTGGGATGATGTTGGTGAAAGAAAAGTCGTAGATCCAGAACATGTGGAGGAAACGATGGAAAAGGTGAAGGTAATCCAAAACCACATCAAGGTATCAAAAAGTAGACAGAATCGATATTCTGATAACCGAAGGAAGGATTTGGAAATTCATGTAGGAGATCATTTTTTCTTGAAGGTATCTCCATGGAAGGGTTTATATGTTTTGGTAAGAAGGGTAAATTGAGTCCCAAGTAAATCGGACATTATGAAATTATAGAATGAATTGGGGCTGTAGCTTACTGTTTGGCAATGCCACCAAGTCTCTCCGAAGTCTATGATGTGTTCCACATATCACTGTTGGGAAAATACATGCCTAACCCAATGCATGTACTAACCTATGAATTAATTAGAACTACAACCTGATATGTCTTTTTCCGAAGATCCTATCAAGATTCTTGATACAAGAGAACAAGTGATGAGAAACCAGACGTCTCGTCTCGTAAAAGTTCTATGGAGAAACCATAAGATAGAAGTGGAAACGTTAGAACCCATTGCACTTATGATGAAAAACCACCCGAGTCTTTTAACACAGTAATACTATAGAAATTTAGAGGATGAAATTATTTTTAGGGGGGAGAATGTAACACCCCAAGTTTCAATAGTACGCTTCTCTTTGAATAATACATTTGTGTGTGTTGTATGCAACTTTGAGTTCTAACACACCACAACAAATCAAACCAACCATTATGAATAGTAATACCGACATTTTGAAATTTTCTAATTTTAATCTTTCAAAATAGACTTCATTTTTGGATTCAGAATATCGGAATTAGCATAGAGTGAATTTTTGGTATTTTTCTGAAAACATTCATTTTTTGATGAATAGTGAAATACACTGACTTATAGTTTAAAACCGAATTTTTATTTTTATAATTAATTATTTTATTTTAATTTATTTTAGGTGAAAATATATACATAATAAATTTATAATTTCAATGTAATTCATTAGAGTCAGCTTATAATAACTTTAGATATATAAAAATTTTAATGAACTTTTTACCGTCTTTACCCACCTCCTAGGAGCATTTTCAAATTTACATAAGGCATACTTTTATCACTTCTGTGAGTTGAATTTCAAAAATCCAAGAGACATGGTTGATATAAGAAAGTAAAATCTGGTTCAATAAGATTTAAATTAATTTTTGGTGAATAGAAACTTTTTACTTTTATTTACCACGGTTAAAAGTAAATAGGGAGATTAAGGGTAAAAATGATATTATTATTACCCTAACACATGAACTAATTGTATTGGATAAGTATAATTAGACAAAGAACATCCTTAGGAATAAAATATGAACCTCTTTGGTCCACCTGTATTAGATTTGGATTGTTATTTTATTTAAAGATGTGTAAAATGAGTTAAATTCAATGTTCAATAACTAAACCATTGTTAATATAGGGTTACAAAAAATATATATTCAACTATATATATTCATTATCAAGATAAAAATATTTCCTACATAATGGTATATTATTTATAATTTTTAGACATTAAATAATTTAATTTATTTATCACACAATGATGATGTAGTAGTTACCTCTTGAATGAAAGATTAAAATAATTGATATTATAAATATCCAAATAAATGTAATTTGAGACATTTTATGGATTACACGAATTTTTAGATTAATATGACATTTTAGGGTTGGTTTGATGAATTTTTTTCGATGTAATAATGTTTTTATAAATTTAGAAAAAATAAAACACCAAATAGTGTCAAAATTGACATAAAAGAGTTTTTAAAACAAATAGTATATTATTAATTCATATTATATTCATAAAAATCTACAGTTTGGCCAAAGGTCTTAAATAATATTATATATGTCATTAATTAACCACTTGATATTCTCTTTTAAGTCTATAGTATGTTTATTAAACATATAATATAAAAATACAAAGAGACATGGTAAATGTCAAACTATTTAACTAAAAGTTAAATCTAAAAGATAAAGTTAATATAATGACCTAAACCTGTCTAAAACCTATTAGTTGACTGGCTTTCGACCCTTTCCCACCTTATACTTTAAATAATTAATTTTGGATCCAATAGGAATCAAAAATTATTTTTTTTATAAAATAATATTTCTAGCTTTTCCTAAGGTTCCCCTCACCTCTCTTATCAAAGTGATCTCCACCTTCCCTCAAATTCACACATTAAAAGCCTTTTGGCTTGAAAAATCCCTTCAAAAATACCCTCTAAACTTTCCTCTCATCATCCTAGAGGCCTCATGTTAGTCTAAAAGATATTTTAAGGATCCCTTTTGATCAAATCAAAATGAAGAACCCGAAGAAGAGGTAAATATTTCATCCCCTATTTCAAGTTCCTTTCTTTTCCCACATCCTCTTTCTTTGTTGTTTGCATTCTAAAATATTAAATCTTGTATATTATATATATTTTGATGTTATTATAAATATGGTACAACAATATTCATTATTCTATGCATACTTTGAATGAAATTTCACCATACGTGCGTATGTACGGCTTACCGTCTCAACGTTGTGGTGCACTTGTTATTCAATATGTAATTATTTGTATGGGTATAATATTGACTCATAATTGATGTAAATAATAAATATAACATGATAATGATTCTGTATATATGATATACCATCCAATTATATTGTATTTTAATATCAAAAAAATGGTATTGTCTCTCGTGTGTACGTACATATTACTGAACGCGATGAGATTCATTCTCCATCGTATCCATCCAAGATTAATTGTCATTAGATGATTACAAATAAAGACTTAATATCATTCTGAATATGAACAAGATAGATCCAATTCATAACAAATATTACTTACTTAAAAAATCATATAGAGGAAAAAATAACTTTACACACGAAACGACGATAATACTTAGATATTATTAACAAAGAAATGGTAAAAGATCGTATATGATATCATATTAATGTATATGATTTTTTCATAATTTAATAAAAATTATTTCACCGTTATACTGGAGTTTAAATTACCATCCACCAAGTAAAAGTACAAGGTAAGGGATAATTTCACAATCTCTTTATTATCCGAGATTGTTTTTACATAAGTATCTACTGGGACCTCTTTATCATCCACATCTATGTTTCTTAAAAATATGTATTCCAAAAAAAATTTACTATTTACTAGACTATGGGATAAAGTAATTTATACCCTTGTTTGAATTTTTATAAAATGGTTTGAAAGGAATCATTCGGTTGTTTCCCAAATAAGGTACATTATGACCTTTTTGACAAAATTAAGGAAAGAATGTTTTTTAGCTTATTCGACAGTTGTGGATATTTTCTGCCGTTATTACACCTTTGAAGCATCCCTTAAAAGCTTATAAGAATATTTCCAAAATAAATATTTTCTTTTAAATGTTTTTAGAATAGAAAGATCCATTTCATTCAAATATTTTCATTTCATCTATGTTAACATCCTTTGATATATTTTCAACTTGTTTGAAGTCAGTTTATTATGATACAAATCATCTATATTATATTGATGGTTTTTTGATATGTTTGACCATGGAAGTGTCATTATTATACCGTTTATGGTTTATGGATAAAGTATTTACATTTCATATACTAGTTTTAATACTAATTCTTATGTTATGTTTGATCCTTTTCATATGAGAAATGCATTTCACTTAGTAAGTGACGTGTGGAGCACACTATAGCTCTTCGATGCATCGGTAGGTCTCATGAGAAAAACTAGTGTCTTGGAACAAGGCCTTGACAAAATATTATTTGTAGTCATGGAATAAGGCCGTGAATATGGGGTTATGTTGTCTGGAATTATGAATTCTATCATTATGAAATAGGCAATCGATATTGCATGTGATTATTTGACTAGTACAATATCCATGTGAACAAGTACATGGAATTATATGATTTTATATTTTCCATATTATGTAGAAGTTCAAGTTTGAAAAGATTTTGTTTTAGTCTTATACATTTCAATAAATGTTTATGCATATTTTTTAATGTTTCCTCTATATTTTTATCGTTACTGAACATCTGATATCACCCATTTCTATGTTTTATTTTTTCCAGGATGTGAAGAAGTATATTATGGCTAACCTGTAAGGATAGTCTATGGGATCTCAGTGTTGTCTATGGAAACAGTGTTGTTGTGGTTTTCCATTTCATGATGTAATGTAAACGTTATGAATGTATCTAGTACTTCCAAGGCTACTAAACTAATCGGTCTTTGGATACATGATCTTTTGTGATCATGCCAATGATACGTAATAATGCACCGAATTTGGGTCACTGGGGTTGGGAAGTTACATATAAACTCATTAAATATAAATAATTCAATATTATTATCCCTAAATTTCATTTTCCATCATAATTAATCAAAAAAATAATTCTTTTTTTACAAAAAATCATTTACATCGATTTTTTTACTGTTTTTAGAAGCACTATATCTAGGCCACGTTTGATTTTAAGATAATTATATCATTATTTAAAATTAAGATTAAATTAATATCACAAAATTTAATGATCATGTAAAAAATAATCTTTTTTATTCATTCGTATCATATTGTTATCCCTTGTTATAATATATATTAAATTAAATATAAGAGTGTAATAATTTGGAATTTTCATGACAGAAAATAATATAAAAGTTAATATGAAAATAAAATTACACTATAATTCCATATATTTTAATTTTCAATTACGGTGGTCTAAATTTACTAATAAAATTAGTTAATTTCAAGTTTTACGTTGAATAAGATAGCTTATCTCATATTTTTATCCATTTCATACCCATTTGACCTTTACTGAGTTGAAAAATATTTATCGTGGATACCATTCAATGTGTCCAATAATAAAAGGATCATATTTTAGAAATTATAAAATACTGATTCTTAAAATCATATAAATTTTTTAGTATTAAATATTTTGAACAAGAAAAAATAAACATTAATATAATTTCCTTAATAGCAAAGGAAAACATTTTTTTTAAAAAACATTGTATCATAAGAAATAACATACATCAATATCAATAATATTTATGATTAAAATGGATTAATTATATTATTATAAGTAAAATAGATCATATATTACATTAATTAACAATATTAAATATAATTAAAATTTTTATTTACCTGATTTAATGTAAACAAATGATTGTATTTGAAAAATCTAGTTTTTTTACTATTCACTATAAAGTCATTCATTTTTTAAAAATCCCAAAATTTCACCCTAATATAATTTGGATATATTGATGTATAAAATTATTTTAAATTTATAAAATAAAATATCTAAATGTGGATGAATATAATTTCAATTTTGTCACATAATATTAAATATAATCATTTCTGAAGAAAATGTATTTTAGAAGAACTAAATAACTTCAATAAAAATTGAGTGTTTATTAAATCATAATTAATAAATTTGAATTGATTAAGATCATTATACATGTATTTCATAATATAGTTATTCATATTAAAACCCAATAATTCAATGGGTTGGTCAAATTTTAAAAATAATATTTTTGCAATACATCTCAATTCCTTAAAAACAGTGTGTTGCATGTTAAGAAATATGTAAATATTTCTATTCTTTTAAATTGAATTTTCATGGTTTTACATTACCCCCTGACATAAATAAATTTCACCCTCACAATTATATCTCGTTCATCAAGGGTTAACTATTTTAAAATACCTATATTGAACACCCAGATCGTACAATGGTATAATAAAACTTCTTTTAAAAATGGGGAGTGGGAAGGTGAAAAGGATACTTGATATAAAACAAAAATATGATTCTATATAAGGGTAACATTTTTTAAAATATATTATAAAGACATGAATAAAGAAACTATGATCCATGGACTAATGGAGACTTTCATTGTAATTGTTTATGTAAAAGTACGAAAACACAAATCCATAAATCAGTCATTGGCAAAAGACTATGAATTCATAAAAAATAAAAGTAAATATATAGTGTTTTATATGAATAACATTTTTTTTAATGTTCATGGATTCATTTATTGTCAATATAGAGAATACATAAAACTGTAATTACTTAATTTATTTCAATTTCATATGCACAATTAAATGATACTATTGGAATTTAATGAATTTGAACAATATATACTAATAAAAGAGATAAATATATAGTATGTATTTTTTCTGGATGTACTATAATAATTTTATTAACACATAAGAATATTCCATAAAATATTGAAAATTAATTTCATCTATTTTTAAATAAATAGAAACCCATAATGGTTTTAAAATTAATGAATATTGATAAAAACATTACGTTAATCTCTAAAACCTCAAAAATATCTCCCAAATTTCAACGTAATCCATTTAGTAAAAATTTACCCTCTTAAGATATTTCTAACAAAAATTAAAATTTAAAAGAAAAATTAAATTAAGATTTAAAATTTATCCCCAAATAACATAATGTATCTCATAATTTAATATACCAAGCATGTGTATATCTTGATTAATTATACTATAGAAACATACGTGTAACCAGATTCTCAATAAGACCTCAACGAAACAAGATATGCCACAATAATTAATTAAATAATTATTCCTCAAAAAAATGAAAAATTATTGAACATAATATATGAATCTGATGATGTAATAAACATCATTAAAGATGACCTAAATCATTTCCCATTAAATCACTAATCACGTTCAGCATTACTAATAAAATCACATTTACATCATCAACCTCACTATATTTTCAAAACTAAAAATTATTAACTCAACATCTAGAACATATAATGTCTTATCATTCCATTTATCATGTATTCTCTGAAAATTTCCCCATACCACTAAATCACTATTCATTGTTATTGGTACCATTCAACTTATGTTTTCCAATAATTAAGGAAAAACTACTACTGAAAATCTCAAAATATTTCATGATTCTTAAATATATAATATCATTGATATAAAAATTTTAAAACATTATTATTGGAATCCAATACATAAATACTTTAATCCTTTCACATTACTATTTTAGATATCATATGTCTTTCTTTGGTCTATGAGTTAACATGTTCATTATCAAACTGACTTAGATAATACACATCTTCCCCACACAAAATAAATTATCATTCCAAAATGGCTCGATATGTGACTTCCCATGGCCGGCACCATATGATAGGGGTTGGAGTCCTACATATAGTTGTCATATCACACATAAGAGGCCTTAAAAAAAGGTACCAATATGAACACACCCATAAAAATACCCATGAAACAAAATAAATATATGAATAGCTTGAAATTAAAATGGATGAATACATATATCCCTATCTAGAGGACCATATATATATGGAATGGGTAAAAATAGACCCCCACTAGAAGAAAACTACAAAAGGGACTGGCCTGCTTAGGTAAAGGTGATCGATGTAAAATGAAACCATCGGTAATATCCTATACCCAACTCTAAAAGTAACTTAGGTCAGTCTAGTCCACTAAGCTCCGCCTACCTTGGGCCCTCCTAGGACTCTGTCAAAAGTCTTTTGGTCTTCATGAGAAACTACATGTGGGTTAAAATACTATAAATTTTTGAGTATAACAATACTCAATTACTTCCCCAAAAACCAAATGAAAAGTGAGAAACTAAAAGGGTACAACTCACTAAACCCAACCAGAAGAAACCCAAATGATTGAGAAACTCCATCTCAGAAATCCAGGACTATAAATGACTAGTTAGCTCAGTACACAAGGGGTGTCAATCAAGATGTGATAACAACATAAGGAATACCAGAATCACCTAGATTTACTTTTCAAAGAGTCAATGTATAATGATGTTCTGACCTAATATCTAGGTAAATGACTTTAATCAATGATCAAAGATAAAATAATTCATTGTGAACATACTCCATGAGAATAGAAATACCAGATGCATCTTGTCTAACAGATACACTACATTGGTAATTATTCTTTTTTCATGGAGTGAACATCTGAGAGACATACTCTACCATGAATAGGTTCTACTACCTTGATGTATCATCTGAGAGATAAAACTCTATCAGGTATCAAAATTCCAGTGGAACTACTACCAACCCATGGGAAATAATTATGAGGGAACATACTCATTGGACCATTCCGGGAAGAGATCCACAATAGAACCTAGTGGATCCAGATATTCAGATTGGGGATCTCACCTATCCAAGATGGGTGCTAATACTAACCCTTCTAGAACTAGTAAAAGATATCATCTCTTGGAAAGGAGATCACTCGGAGGTTCTGATAGGGGACAATACAAATCTATTCTAGAATAATAAATATCACACCTCCTTGAATAGTAGATCACTCCCAGGATCAACTGGGGGACTCCCAGAACCTGTTCTAGTGAAATAAAAATCGCTCAAATAAATGGGATCACTCCTATCATCTAGTAGGGTAACTATAAACCCAATATGATATCCTCGATATCATATTACTAAGAGAGGGTATCATCTCTCTTGTAGTGGTAGTCAGGATGATTCCACAAACCCCTCAAATAATAACTTATAATTTTTGGAATCATACTCCTGATGATACCACATACCCTAAAGAAACTACCTACTGAGTAGGGAATTGTATATATCTTGATTTTAAGACTCCTAATAAAACCTAGAGCTACATAGGGGATCATATATTTGATGATTACACACCCCTTATGATACCACCCTCTACGTAGAAGATTGTATGAAAATTGATTCAATAAACCCTACTAGGTTATCCCCCTAGATAGGATATTTCATCCATTATAGTTTTGGTCATGATGATATTAAGAACATGATCTAGATATTATGATATAATGAAGGATATCTCCATAGCCCCCCAATTTGGGTTCTATATAACTAACCAAACTCCTCCTATCAAGAAGATCACAATCCAATACCCAAGAAAAAATGACACATTGTACCCTATAGGGATTGGCCAAGGGACTCACTCAACCATTGTTGTCCAAACATCACAAACCAAATATTCCCACATCATCACCTCACATCATATATAAAGGACCCAAAACATATCCACTATCACACTCTGTATTGAAAAAATCTCAGGATAGGCTACTAGCATTCCTTAATTCGATCCACAATGATAGAGATACACAAGTAACAAATATCATGAAAAAGGACTACATGGAATGTAAATGTTTCTAAATGATGAGTGATCATTCTTAAACATCCAAATGTGTACTCTATTTCAGGATTTGGATGGGAATATTTGAATTCATGGCATGTAACTATGGTACACTATGTGTCTCACAAGATCTAATCCATATCAAGCCCCTTTTGCAACACTGCATGATATATGTGTCTCCTAAAAAACATCTACCACCATTGTACAAGGTGTTCCCATCCAAACCATCCAATTGGACAAGTCATCATCTCATTCCCCTATCTGGCACCTCATGTCTGAGTACTTAGTTCGTTTACATTTATATGGTCATGAATCCAAACATGTCTTCATTTGTCATGCCCCTTGGATACTTGACATGTGGTCACAATATTTAATGAAACCCCGATAAACGGTGTGTTTTACCTAAAATTCATCATCCCTAAATAGGAAGAACACACTGCATGTTACCCATCACTACACATCATGTGATTGGGAATTATAAATTAGAACTCCTTACTACAAGACCAATTCACCTTGGATTCCCCCAAAAACTCCATATCAACCCACACAGGGTCCATTAATAGAGTCTAAAGGATCAACATCTTTAAAAAGAGGCATAAAAATGTGATCGAGACATACATAAATTTAAATTCCTTTTAGAGGAACTCTAAAGCTTCAGATTGAAAATTATGCCTAGATCATGTTTCTCCTTGATATGATGACAACCATCATTGAACAATGGGAATAAATGGAAATGTGTACCCTTAGATTTCCCGCAATTCTCCCATTATCCAAAGGGGGATGGGAACATATCCCCTTTTACACCATGGCCACACAAAGTGGATGGGGGTGTTATTGGTTTATTTTATTAAATCAATATCCCATGAAATAATGTCCCTCCAACATGGACTCATGATCGAAGAGCCAACGACAAAAACATTTATGTCATTCCTTGGGTAAATACGATGTTCCATACTCAACTATTGACTTATAATTATGATATGAGTCTCCTATGGATAGTTATTCAACGGTTCAATGAAACAACATGTGAATGATAAAATATATTCAATATTTTTAATATCACTGTACTGAAGCACTCCAGGCCTAGAAATCCCTCATTGACTCAGAACATATCATTATAAATATTTGTTCAAATATTCTAATGTCAAACATGTCAAACTCTGAGTAACTAAATACTCTATACCTTAATTATGTTTTGTCCCTAAAAATAGAAATCCTAGGTAGAAGGAACAAAATTGAATTCTCCAATGGGTCCCCTATATTAGTAAGCTCACCGAGACAACCACATTGGCCCCTACTATTTCCTATGATTCCTAAAATAATGCACTATAAGGGATCTAATAAGTTCAAACCACACCCACATCTTGCTCCAAATTGTTCTATATTGTGCAATAATCGAGACCATGTCTCTTTAGCTGCCATGATTTGGAAAACACCATGAACTCACAAAATAGTTTCCAAAGGGTCTAGAGGAACAACACACCACTATTAAACCCATAATAAAATGGAATCATCCACCACACTATGATACTGCTCCTTTGGGAAGGAACTAACTCACCAACACGATTTTGTATCGCATCTCAAGAATGCAACATAGGGGGGGAAAATCCTAGTTTTTTTGAATATGAAGACATGAAAAACCACACTATGACCTCCTCAAGAATACCATGTAAATATATGACAATGATAACATGATTGTACCATTGAACAACCTATGAATTAAAATATACGCACACTAAATCTTACCGATACCTCATACTAGCCTCGACACAAAACCTTTCACCGGACCCACAATTCAGAGGGACTTTTAAAGCACACATCGACACTATCTTATTCTGAGGAAATGGCCCATCCTGAAAGTTTTTCTCACATCACAAAAATTAATATCAATGATGGAATCATCCCTCTTCACCATTCATTAAAATCTATGTTGAAAAAATACAAACAATGAGTTCTATAGAAACCCCACATCACCTTAAACAGGCCTCGAAAATGAGTAATTATGAAAAGAGAACCTCAAAATTGTGTCTATAAATACTAATAAATAAATTATAATTTAGATGGATCGTACCTCTAATAACCCTCAGAGCATCTAGATTAAAGGCCTCTAGGAGAAGTAGCTATCCACATCCCCATCCTCATGCTTCCAATGTCTAGCAAGGACAACATGGGGGTGGTATTGTAAAATCAAACAGTCTTCCACCTACTACGGCTCTATCTTCACCTCCTACATGTCTTCCATCAAATTTGACTCCCTAAATCAAATGAAACAACATATTGTGCGGTCCACCAACCATATCCCACTTATCAGATCCGTGGGTTAGATAATATCTTGAATGATGTCCCTGGTCATCACAAGCATTAGACCAACATTTATAAAGCTAACCTCAACTTTACTAGAAGCAAAGAGACTTAGAACCTCAAACCTGGGATAATATCATGTACCATCTCATATTTATGGATTCTTGATCCTTCTGTTATGTGACTACTACTGATGTTTAATCCCCTATGTTCCCATCACTAAAAATTAGATGTTTTTTCATGTATAGTTCCCAAGCACCAAGTCCCTATCAAGAACCCCAGCATAGGTGTGAATGCATATAGATACCACTGACTCCCTGATCTCCATGGGTAATCCATTCCCAGAGGTCCACTCTCTAAAAAATGGTTCTTGGTCTATAACTAGGATGTATAATGAAAAGTGTGTGAACCTTTTTGTGTACTCTACCACAGACATTCAATCATGGAGAATCTATATCAACACATGGACACACATAGATCTCAATGTCCTTGGATGAATCTTTTACCATAAGGTTGTTTAATCTCCACCCAAATGAGCATCACTTAATCACATGTTTTCATAACCAGAATCATCCATTATTCTTCTCAATCCTATAGAGGGATCATTTCTACAACCTCATCTAATCAGGATGTGTCCTCACAAGGTGTAAAACATGTGTGACTACCTTGATATAGTCATCAGTTTCCTAGGTTCTAGATTTCCCTCATACATTAGAGGACTCTATCAATATAAATTTTATAGGGCACTCATCCTACATGATTCTGTTACCTTAACTATTACCAGAAACTATTCTCAGCATGTTGTGGCTAAATTAGAGGGCCAATTAGTGGTCTATCCTCTAAACCAGTTTCATGCAGAGAAACCATTCCAAGGGGAGGGTGTTCATCATAATCCTTCTTTGGATCCATTTTGGGCTATCATCATGGTGGAATAAATAAATAGAATTCGGACACACCACATCCATGATTACGTCTAGGGAGATATCTCAAAAATGATAGGAAAAACAAAATCAAAGTTCAATATGACGCATTTAAAAAAGTACATCTATGAATAGTGCCCTAATGTACTGACTTGACAAGAAGGTTATCAAATTACTAGTTAATGGATATTTTGGCCACATGAACCAACACTGGAGTCCCTAGAATGACATAAAAATGTAAAACACTATAACAATTTGTATATGGAAATAAATTTAATCTCATGACAATATAGTCCCAAATTGGAACCCCCTATAATACCACTTTGTCTGGACATAACCCGACAGGGCATATGTCCCAACTCCCCAAGACTGCCTTCTTAATTTAGGGGATGCAATTTAGAGAGGAGTGGTAATAAACACATTGGAGGCCTTATTTTATGTCAACTATATGATTTTACTCCCTAAAATCTCATTGAAATAGTACAGTTATATAAAAAGATTCAAACTAATGTGAGTGCATTCATCTATCCTAATCCAAAATACCACTTATGTAAACAAATGTAAAAATACATTCCCATTAAAAAAATATATAAAATAATTCATCCACCTCGGATGGAGGGGACCTTTAATAACTGAAACCATTTGTATGATCCTTAGCACATCTCCAAGAAACACCTGGGTTAGTCTCGTCCACTATGATCTCTTAGCCTCAGGTCCTTCTTGGACTCCATCAATAGGCTAGTGGTATAAATAATGCACAAAATGGGTGGGAAAATTACATTATAGGTTGAGTATAACAATACTCAATACATTCTCCAATCCTAAAATTAAAAAATGAAAATAAATGGAAATTGACTGATCGTTCCAGCAAGGGAGAACCCAAATGATAGAGAAACTCCATCTCGAACGACATCGACTATACTAGAAATGTCATCGATGATAAAAATGGGTGTCAAACAATATTTGAAAAAACCACATGGAATCACATATTAAACCAGATATTCTTTTCTCAAACTCCAAGTCTCACGGTGTCCTTAATTTATATCCAGATATATGATTCTACTCAAGGATCTAAGGTAACATATATATAAGAGAACACAATCCAAGAGCTCTGAAATCCCAAAGAACACTCTTATGATAGATACACTATATCAAAAATAACTCTACCATCCGTAAACGTATTTCTGAGAGACACACTCAATGTCTAAAATATTTTCATCCCTGATGGCTGATATGAAAGATAAAACACTATCAAGTATCTCAAAGCCGATGGAACTCCCTACCAACCCAACTGACATATATCTTAGGGAAAATTCTTTTTGAACTTTTACATAATAAAATCCATGCTATATCCTAGCAAATATTGATACTCTAATAGGGGATCACAACCTTCTCAGATGGGGTTGCTACTAACTATAATGGAACCATGAAAACTTCTAATCTCTCAGAAAGGGGATCAATCCTAGGATCTACTAGGGAAAACTATGAACCTAAAATAGAATACTAAAGATCACACCTCATCATATAGGGTATCTCTCCAATGATCCTCTTGGGCAACCCCAAGCCCTGATCTAGTAACCCAATGATCTCTCCAATAAGGGGGATCATGATAGAGATCCATGGGGGACACCATAAACCTAATCTAACACCTCAGAGATCATATTTATCAGTTAGGGGACCAGCTCCCTTGTATTTTCAGTCACAATGATTCAAAAAAAAAACTCACCTTATAAAACTCATGATGTCGGGGATCACACTCTCGTAGATACCACAAGCCCTATTGAAATTGACAGTTGAGTAAGGGATTTTATATCCGACAATTCCATAACCCTACAAAAAAGATGATAATTTGGCTATCATATATCCAATGATTCCACAACCCTTCTGTTACTTCACACTATATAGGTTATCATATGGATGACGATGTGACAAACCCTACTAGGATTTCCCACTTTCTATGAATCGATGCCCTTATTGTGATGTTAATGACGATACCAAGAACCCGATCTAGGGAATATGATATGGCATTAGACACTTTCCCATCTTCTATGAATGTATTATACATCTCTATCTGATCTTATACTATGAATGGGATCCCAATCCTATACCATGGATAGAATACCATAGTTTACCCTCATAGGGATCGACTAATGGACACATTCAAACACTAATGGTCCAAATGTCGCAAACTAACGATACCCACAACAACACTGAAAATAATATATGAAAGGAAAAAAACATGGCCACCATTGCATTCTTCATGAAAAAACACTCAGTATAGGATACCCATAATCCTTAATACATGACCCAAAGAATGATATATAAAAAGTGGATGTCTACTCCAAAAAGGACTACACGACATGTAAGGGGGTACACATGGTGTTTGACCCCACCAATACACCTGACCATGTCTCTATTTCACATAAGGGAAAGTAATTTGCGCATACACATAATGTACCTATGATATATGACATGGATATCTTCACATTATCCCTAGTCTATGACTTTAACCTTATAGATCATCTTGTCGTGTCTCCCACATGACATGTAACCCCTCGTACACTAAGTGTCATAGATAACTAGACACTTGTTCATGTCGTCAAAATGTTCCCATGTCTGGAACCTCATGTCCATGTAAATGGTCAATATACATTCTGATGGCCATTTCACCTGACACGGCTTCCCTGGCCATGACCCTTGGCCATCATTACATGGGGTCGAAACATTGTTAGTAACACCAGTACATGGTGCATAGCCCCAAAATACTTTTTTACTAAATGGGAATAAAACATAGTGGGTGACCCAATAAAATATTTAAGGTCTCTAAAACATTAAAATTATGACTTCAAATTGTATTCGGTGTATAAAACTCAAATATTCTTACCTATTGTTGAAAAGTCAATAATTTGGGTCCAAATAGAATCCTATGTTGTGTTTGTGATCGATACGATGAAGATAAACATAATAAATGGGGATCAATGGGACCTTGCCACCTCTTATTAGCCTTAGTTCATATGTTAGTCTATGGGGGAGGGGTTTGAACCCTCTCTTCAACCATTCTCACACAGTGGGGGGAAGTGGTTGTTGGATTATTTTATTAAACCACTAACCCTTTTCTTATGCCATCCCGATATGATGCCCCGACCGGACACTCAACACATAAAATGTTTTTAACAAACCTAGGTTAAACAAAATATTTTGGAGTCAATTGCATTATCATACTTAAAATCCGAGAAACCTCTTAATAGTTATTACACATTTCAATAAGCTACTTGAATTTGATAAATTATAATCAATATTTATTATATCACCACACTGAGGCCATCCAAGCTCTAAAATCCCATGTTGATTCAACATATTGATTTATAATATACATGGAAATATTAAAATGTCCTAGTGGTCGATACCAGATTCACTAAAACCTTATAATGAAATTAATATCACACCATCAAAATCATCATTTTTCATTGTACATTACAAGATATATACCATTATGTTTCATATATAAAACATATTTTTATTCCTATAATATATTTCCATGAGTTATTCTTCACACAAATATGATATCTATGAATGTAAATCTTATTCCCCATACATTTTTCATGAAACTAAATTTTTATCTTACTAGGTGTGTCTGTAAACTCACCCATGGTGTGATTTTTAATCATATAATGAGATATATTATTATGTATTACTACACGTTTTTTCTATCCAACACATCTTTAAATTATTATTCATGCGTAAAAACATTCCAATTTATATAAATTTCAACCTTAACAAGGGTAAATTCAAATTACATCAATCCACTAAAGCAACAAATCATAGTATGAGAAATAATAATCATAGTTAAAAACAATATAATCTTGAAAGTCATTTATTGTATTGCAAAAAATGACATCTTTTATTCAATATAAGATAAATTAGTTTTAACCTAGGATAGCCATGGTCATGAACTTATAAAATCATTCATAATCATTCATAAATAAAATATGGGTTAAACTAAGAATATCCCATTAGAGTATAAAAATAGGTTGAGTATATTGTTACACACACTATGCACTAGAATGATGATCGATATATGATTGACCAACTCTTTTAGGGGTTATTACCCATGATGTGTCTAATCAAAAAGATCATCCACTTGTAGTATCAAGACAATGATGCATCAGTTCGAAAAAAACTTTTTCTATACTATAAAAATAACATTATGATATTTTTTTATAAACCGAAATATTCTCAATTTTAATATTAGGATTATATTCCCCAATATATTTTTCCTTAAATTTTTTTCTCATATTATTTTGTAAACATTATATGATGTCAAATATAAATTCCCTCACCCATTTATACATGAGTGATTGGTTACATTCTTACATTTTCAAAACATACTAGAGATCACATAAAAAATGACTCAATAACTTTGAACCCTTGAAGAACCAAATACAAACATGATTCCAATTATTAAATTATAAATTAAATATAAAACATTGTGTCAGTAAAAATTATCCGTCCTTTAACTCATTAAAAAATTCCTTCTTCACATCGAGAGAAATGAAATAAAAAATAAGAATTAACAAAAATGATTATCATGGGTTTTGTAAAGAGGAATATGTTAGGAGTAAGTAATTCATAATCAATATGGAAAGGTAAATTACTAAAAATTAACTTTAATAAATAAATTTATTATTAATAGTAAAATGAATTGAATAATTTATGATCAAATAATAAAAATAAATTGCATGAGGAAGAATCTTATTAATTTATATCATAAGAATTTAAATTGTCCCATGGAAATCAACATCTAATTTTATAATGATGTAATTAATAATTTAATAAAATATAAATATTCTTTCCAAGACTTATTCCTAGACATATTTTATAAATGGTTATGGCCTTGATTAAATACATGACCAATTTTGTTCTATAAGGCCAACCGATGCATCCAGGGGTATATAATTCTAGGCCTCTACTATAATGTAATAATTCCAACAAATTAATTGTATATTTAATAGTAAATTTCTCTCATCAATAAAAAATTTCAACAAAAATAATATTTACTGAGAATAGAATATGGAGTATCATGATTCCCTTGTCAATCAAATAAAAAACTGCTATATGTAGAAATTGTATAAATTATTTATAATAGGAATATCCTTGATACAATGAATATGGATAAATCTATTTAAATACTATCATATCAAAGTGAATGTTTTAAGATAAAAATAATTACAAGAAAATCAATATATAAGAAATGATAATCAATTCATCTGAAAAGTAGATTTTTTGTAAAATCATATCAATTAAATAATTGAAATAACTTGTTGTGGAAAATTTAATATAAATGTTTACCTTACAATTTTCTTTTTAAAACCATATAAAAAATATTAATATTATTAAATATTGTGTATGTGGGAAATTTCTTGATTAATTTATTTGTTAAAATGAATCCTTACTTTGAATATTTAAAAATTAATCTAAAATGAACCTTTCTAAAAAAAATTAACCTGTTTCCTTTAAAACAGAGATAAAAGTAATTGATTATATAAGATTTATTAATAATTAATTTTGATAAATAATAAATCATATTTTTTCTAAAATTTTAAAAATATGAACATGGAATTAAAATATACCTAATTAATTAATGAAATAAGATCATCTTTTATTTAAGAAATTTCATTTTTTATTCAACTTCCAAAGGGAGGATGAGATGGAGGAAAAGATGAAAATCATGAAATATTAAGAGGATAATAAAATATATGATTATTTTAGTACATTTTATAATATTACATTAATAAAAAATATGCCATCAAATAACATTAAACTATCGAATAACTTTTTACGACTTTGGTAACTAATAAATTTGAACCCCTTGAAACAATTACTTCAATTGAACCATTATTCAAAATAAATAAATATTTATTCATTTTAGACACACTAAATGTGTATTATATACACCAAATAAAATTAAATAGTTGCATAATACAACTTATTTCTCTATAGAGTGCGAATTGAGATAAAATATTTTATAGAGACCGTATCATAGTTATGAGAATTAATAAATGAATGTATTATGTGTAAAAAAATAAAATCCACAAAAGAAAATATTAAAATACACCATAAAATAATTATATTTATTTATAAACAAAATATTAATGTATTAACGACTATAAAGAGGTAATATAACCCACTAAAAAGAATTTGAGTTATGGAACACCTTATATTAGGTTTGAAATTATTTGTACGAGATTTTAACCCCATGTATAATGATGAGATATTTTTAATAATTCTATAATAGAATCATCTGAAACATTATAATATCATATATGATCCATTTATAATATTTCAACACCCATTTATTAAGAATTCCTTAATAAAACATTCATTTCTAGGTGTTTATTGTTTTGTTTTTGATGGAAATATCCCTTCATTAGATTCAGTCCTTTTAAATTTATAGTGATTCCACAACCTCGATAATTTTAATCATGATATAAGTATCATATATATTTATTATATAAATATTTATAATTATCCATCAAAGGAAGATATATAAAAATTAAATACACAATTCATTGACATGGATGGTTGTATGTATGAAAAAACATTATTTTTACATTTTGAATGATGGAGAAAATGAATGAAAAATAATAATTAAACGTAAAATAATATTTGTAAATAATTTATCTCATATATATTAATTAAATCTATAATTATTTCTATCCATGTAAATAATATTTGATTAATGAATCACATAGTTTCGTGGAGGTGGTAGTTCATACGTACACATGAGTGACCCTATCATTTTCCAACTGATAGAAAGGTAATAATTTAAACAATATATTATATTTATTGAATCATAATAATATCATAAATACCATATATACATAATATTTCTATCATTATAAGACTAAATTGTAATATGGTTATGAAATTTAATTACTCATGTACATGGAGACTATAAGTTGTACATGAACATGAGAATTGTTTTGGCTTTTTTTAGGATTGAATTCTGTTGGAAAATGGTTGTGACATTCTCATAACAAAACATTATTATAGTTATGATACAGAATTTATTATTTTATAATTGTAACATCATATTGAGAGTAAGTGGAAGAAGATATAAATTTCAAAAGGTTAATAAAGACGATCAACAATTATTTGGTAAAATCCCCTTATATCATTTATTTAATACAATTGAAATAGATTATTAAGAATCAGAAATTATATAAATAGTGGATACTGATGTTTATAATGTAAATAGGTTAGGATTTTTTGTGTTATATGAATTAGAGTACAGTAAATAGAAGAAACTATGTGTGTCCTTTTATAGTTGAGTTGAGTGGAACATATGATATTTTTCACAATATTTAAATATCGTTAACTAATGTTTTTAATAAAATAGATCAAAATCTAAAAAATTATTATTTTAATAGTTTTATTATAACTCCCTGACCCCAGAATCCCAGAGTCGGTGCATTATTACGTATTATTTTCATGATCATAAAAGATCATGTCTCAAAAGAGAAATTAGTTTAGTAGCCTTAGAAGTACTAGATACATTAATAAGCTTTACATTACATCATAAAATGGAAAACTACAACTACATTGTTTCCATAGATAACACTGAGATCCCGTATACTATCCCTGCAGGTCTGTCATAACATACTTCTTCACATCCTAGGAAAAATAATACATAGAAAGGGGTGATCTCAGATACTCCGTAAGGATTACAATACTGCAGAAGCTTTCATAAATAAGTATAAACACTTAAGGCAATGTATAAAACTAAAACAAAAGACTTTTCAACATAAACTTCATCATAATATAGAAAATATAAATCAAAATAATTCCATTTACTTACTCACATGGATATTGTACTAGTAAAATAATCACATACAATATCAATAGCCAATTTGATAATGATAGAATGCATAATGCCAGACTTTCATAACCACATAGTCAAGGCCTTCTGCCAATACAACAAATAATAATTTTTAAAGGCCATGTTCCAAGACACTAGTTTGTCTCATGAGACTACCGTTTCATCGAGGAGCTATAGCCGGCTCCACTCATCACATACTATGTCCAATGCATTCCTCATATAAAAAGGTATAATCATAACATAAACATTCATATTAAAACTGGCATATGAAATGTAAATAATTTATCCATAAACCATGAATGGTATGAAATAACACATCCACATTCAGACATATCATAAAACCTTCAATACAATATGGATGTTTGGTATAATAGTGAATCAACTTCAAACAAACTTAAAATCCATCAAACGATGTTGACATAGATGAAATAAAAAACATTTTATTGAAATATCTCTTTCTATATTGAAATACTTTAAAAGTAATGTAATTATAAAAGAAACATTTATATTTGAAAATATTCTTATAAGCTTGTAATCGAAGCTTCGATGATGTTATAACGGCGGAAAATAGTCTCACCCGCCAAATAAGTTAAAAAGACATTCTTACCATAATCTTATTGAAAAGGTTATAAAAGAACTTGTTTGAAAAACGATGGAAAGATTCCTTCATAAACATCTAATAGAAGTCAAAAAAGTTTATAAATGACTTTAACCCATAGTCTATAAAATAGTATGAATGTTTTAAAATAAATTTTTAAGAAACATGGATGTGGATGATAAAGAGGTCCCAGTAGATAATTACATATAAACAACCTCGGATAATGAAGAGATTGTAAAATTAACCCTTACCTTGTACTTTTCAATGGTTGAGGGGAGGTTAAAATATTTTATAATTATGAAATAATTGTTATTAAATTATACAAGATTCATATTAATTAATATGATATCATATATGATGTTTTAACATTTCATTGTTAATAGTATCTTAGTATTATCGTCGTTTCGGGTGTTAACAGATTTGTTTTCCTTTATATTCTTTGTTATTTGAGTCATATTTTTTGTGTATGGGATGTATCTTAATCATATATAGGATTATATCAAGTATTTAAACATTATTTTTAAACATCTAATGTAAATTAGTCTTGAATGAATACGATGTGGAATGAATCTCAGCGCGTTTGTGGAGATGATAATCCGTATGTACGCACGTGCAACAATATCATTATTTTGATATTAAAATAAAATATAAATGGATGATATATCATATATACAGAATAATTATCATGTTATATTTATTATTTACATAAATTACACATCATTATTATACCCATCCAAATAATAATGTATTGAATAACAGTTACACCACGACGTGGAGACAGTAAGCCGTACGTACGCATGTATGGTGACATGTCGTACAAAGGACGGATAGAATTATGAATTCAGTTGTACCATATGTATAATAACATCATAGTATATATAATATACTGGGGTTATTATTTTATAATGGAAACAACTAAGAAAAAGGAAGTGGAAGAAGAAAGTAACTTGAAAGTGGTGATGAAATATTTACTTCTTCTTTGGGTTCTTCGTTTTGATTTGATCAAAATGGATACATATGTTGGAATTCTGACTAAATAAAGGCCTCTAGGATTAATGGAGGATAGTTTATAGGGTATTTGGTTAGGGTTTTGTCGAGCCAAAAGGCTTTGAAGGTGTGACTTAGAGAGAAGGGGGAGGGCCCTTTTATAAGAGGAGTGAGGGGCACCTCAGGAAAATCTAGAAATTTTATTTTTTAATAAAATAATTTTCAGTTTTTATTGACTCCAAAATGGATTATTTAAAGGATAAGGTGGGTATGGACTGAAAATCACTCAACCAAAAGGTTTTAGATAGGTTTGGGTCACTATATTAACTTTATATTTAAGATTTAACTCTTAGTTAAATAGTTTGACATTTACCTTGTCTCTTTGTATTTTTATATTATATGGTTAATAAACATACTATATACTTTCAAGAGAGCCCCAAGAGGTTCATTAATTATACTCCTATCATTATATAAGTCCTTTTTTTTGAACCGTATATTTTTAGGAATAGAATATCAATTAATAATATAATATTTGTTTTAAAAACATTTTTATGTCAAATTTGACACTATTTAATAATTGATTTTTGTTAAAGTCGTAACCACTTTATTAATTCTAAATAAATTCATTTAAACAATAATAAGATGTCATATTGACCTTAAAAATTAGTTTAATTCATAAAAAGTCTCAAATTACATTTATTTGGATATTTATAATATAAATTATTTTAATATTTCATTATTTAGGTAATTACTGCGTCATCATTGTGTTATAAATAAAATAAATTATTTAATAGTTAAAGAAATATAAATAAAATACCATTATATAGGAAATATTTTTATATTTATAATGAATATTTATAGTTGAATTTATCTTATTTATAACCCTATATTAAAAATGTTTTAGTTAATAAACATTGATTTTATCTCTTTTAACTCTTCTTAAATTAAAATAATAATAATTGTCCTAATCCAATCCAAGTGAATCATTGAGGGTCATATATTATTTCAAAGGTTGTTTTTGGTCTAATTATACGTATCCAATAGAATTAGGACATGTGTTAGGGTAATAATACTTTAAGTTTTACCCTTAAATACCCTATTTACTTTTAGCCGTGGTAAATAAAAGTAAAAAGTTACAATTCACCAAAAATTATTTTCATCTTATTGAACAGAATCTTTTTTACAGATATCAACCGTGTCTCTTGGATTTTTGAAATTCCATTCGTTGAAGCGGTAAAATTTTGTTTTATGTGAATGTGAAAATTCTCTTAGGAGGTGGGTAAAAGACGGTGAAACGTTCAATAAACTTTTTATATATCTAAAATTATTATAAACTGACTCCAATGAATTACATTGAAATTATATAGGTTTTATGTATCTATTTTGACCTAAAAAAATTAAATAAAATATATAATTATTTAAATAAAAATTAATTTTTAAACAAGAACTTAGTGTTTTTCACTATTCATAAAAAATTGAAAGTTTTCAGAAAAATACCAAAAAATCACCCTAAGCTAATTTTGATATTCTGAATCCAAAAATGAAGTCCAATTTGAAGGATAAAATTTATAAAATATCAAAAAGTGGGTATCACTATTCATAACGGCTTATTTTATTCGTTGTGGTGTGTAAAAACTCAAAGTTCTGTACAACACACGCTATTGTATTATTCAAAGAGAAGTGTTCCATGGTAGCTTGGGGTGTTACATTATCTCCTCCTTCAAATAATTTGGTCCTCAAAATTTCTAGAGTATTACTGCATCAAATGACTTGTGTGGTTCTTCATCATAAGTTCTTCGGGTTCCCACATTGCCTCTTCCATCTTATGGTTTCTCCATAGAACTTTTACGAGACGTGTCGTCTTGTTTTTCAGCACTTGTTCTCTTGTATCAAGAATACTGATAAGATCTTCACAATAAGATGGATCGAGTTCCAGTTCTAATTCTTCATAGGTGAGTACATGAGTTGGGTTAAAAATTTATTTTCTCAATAGTGATACATGGAATACATCATGATCTTTGGAGATACTTAGCGGTATTGCCAAACGGTAAGCTACAACCCCAATTCGTTCAAGAATTTTGAATGGTCCGATGTACATGGGACTTAATTTTCCCTTCTTACCGAAATGTATAACACCCTTCCATGGAGATACCTTCAAGAAAACATGATCTCGTACCTGAAATTCCAAATACTTCCTTTAGTTATCGGCATGACTCTTATGACTACTTTGAGCTGCTTTGATGTGGTTTTTGATTAACTTCACCTTTTCCATCGTTTCCTCCACCAGTTCTGGGCCTACGAGTTTTCTTTCACCAATATCAACCCAACAGGTTGGTGTGAGACATCTCTTTCTGTATTACACTTCGTATGGTTCTATATGAATACTTTAATGGATGCTATTGTTATAGGGAAATTCTACCAGAGGTAAATATTGATCCCACATACCTTAAAAGTCAACTGAGCATGATCTCAATATGTTTTCTAAGGTTTGAATAGTCCATTTTCATTGTCCATCAGTTTGAGGGTGGTAGGCAGTTCTCAAATAAAGTTTAGTATCCAAGGATTTCTGAATACTTTTCTAGAATCTTGATGTAAAATGGGGATCACGATCAGAAAAAATTGATAGTGGTACTCCATGATATCTTACAACTTAATATATAGTCTTGCTAAACAATCAAATGGTAAATCATTCCTTATAACAGGAAAATGTGTTGACATGGTAAGATGATCAACAATGACCCATACTGCATCGTTCCTTCTAGGAGTCTTTTACAGTCCCATGACAAAGTCCATCGTAATATTATCCTATTTCCACTCAGGTATGGGAAGAGGTTTCAAGACTACTCTAGTATGTTTCCTTCTAGCTTTCACTTATTGAGAAACCATACATTTTGACATAAAATCATAAATCTCTCTCTTCATGTTATCCAACCGAAAATGTTCCTTCAAATCTCTATACATTTTTATGATACTAGGATGTATAGAGAAATTAGAGCTATGAGCATCATCCAACAATTCCCTTTTTAGATCTGGTATATCGGGAACACAAAGCGTCTTCCAAATTTCAAAATTCCATCTTCATACACAAAGTCACTCAATCTCCCATCATTCACAGCTTTAACCTTCCATTGAAACTCTTCATCAACAGTCTGAGAGCTCTGTATCCTTTCTAGTAAATATGGATTGGAAACCATTTGAAAAAGTATTAATGTTTCACCTTCTATGGTGATTCCCATATCCATATTTTCTAGATCCATGTATATAGGATTCTTTTTTAACCCACATCTTGTTTAAAAATCCATGATCTTTTCTACTCAAAGTATCTGCCACCTTATTTGCCTTCCCCATGTGGTAGTGTATAGTGAAATCATAATCCTTGAGTAGTTCTAGACATCTCCTTTTCCTTATGTAGAGTTCTTTCTGTGATAAAATATACATCAAACTCTTGTGATTGGTATATGTCTCACATTTTTCACCATAGATATAGTGTCTCCAAATATTCAAAGCAAATATTACAGCTGCTAACTCAAGATCACGAGTAGGATAGTTTTGGTCATGAATTTTTAGCTGTCATGATGCATAGGCGATAACTCAATCATTCTACATAAGGACACAACGAAGTCCTTTCGTCGATTCATCACTATAAATAACAAACCCATCATTCCTAGATGGCTGATTCAAGAGAGGGGCATTGATTAATATTCTCTTCAATTCTTCAATTCATTCTTCAAACAATTTTTTCCAAAAAAATTTAACCCCTTTTTGTGTGAGATTTGTTAATGGGTTATCCAACCAGGAACAATTCTGGAAAAAATGTCAATAATAACCTGCTAAACCAATAAAACAACATACCTCAGTTATAATAATTTGTGCTATCCATTCTTGGATTGCCTTGGCCTTTTAAGGATCAACAGAGATTCCATCCTTAGAGATAATATATACAAGAAATGAAATCTCATGAAGCTAGAATTCAGACTTTCTAAACATCCCATATAATTCATGTCTTATAAGAGTCTTCAAGATAATGAAAAAGTGATTTTGATGATCTTTATAGCTTTTTGAGTATACTAAGATATCATCAGTAAATACCACTACAGATTCATCAAGATGTTCCTTGAGAATTCTATTCATTGGGCCCATGAAGGCAGAGGGTGCATTAGTCAATCCAAAAGGCATTACTTTAAACTCATAATGCCTGTACCTGGTTTGAAATGATGTCTTATGAATGTCATCCTTCTTCACACACAACTGATGGTATCCAGATCAATGTTCAATCTTTGAAAAGTATTGAGCTCCATGAAGTTGGTCAAATAAATCATCAATGCGAGGTAGGAGATACTTGTTCTTTATTGTTATATCATTAATCTCCATGTAGTCAATTCACAACCTCATAGATCCTTGCATTTCGTAACAAAAAGGAAAGGGGCTCCCCATGGGGAAACACTAGGGAGAATAAATCCCTTATTACCCAATTCCTCTAGTTCTTTCATTAGTTCCACTAATTCCACAGTGGCCATTGTATAAGGGGTCTTCGACAGGGGCCTTGATCCGGGAATTAAATCAATGAAAAACTCAATTTCTCATTATGGAGGATTTCCAGGTATATCTTTTGGAAACACATCAAAATATTCTTTAACAATAGGCACATCCTCTATTCAAACATTCCTTTCCTCACCCACAACTATTTCATTATCTTCCTCCTGAATAATTGAATTTAGTTGAACTATTGGGGGGTGTATCTAGATAAGAAATAGGTGGTGAGTATTCTTCTCTAAAGATAAATGTTTATTTATCATCGTTATCAAAAATTGTAACCACCTTCTTCTTACAACAAATTTTTACATCATGTTCAAAAATCCAATCCATACCGAGGATTATATCTAATTCAATATTCGGTATGATGATGAGATCATCAGATAAAGAGCATTTATATGTCATAATGGGAACTGATTCACTAAAAGTTGTTGCGATGATAATCCCCTTAAGAGTTTTTACTGATAACTCCCTTGTTAAATAAAATTGGAAGTATATAATTTTATTAGCAAACTGAGATGATATGAAACAATGTGATGATCCGGAATAAAATAAATCATTAGCTAAACTTGAGGAAAAAATTAGATTTCCTACCACCACGTCTTTTGGAGCTTTAAGCTCAGTAGTAGTGATCACATAAGCTTGGCCTTGATCCATTGGCCTTTTATGAGGTATTTTTCCCTGACGCTTAGGAAAATCAGTTTCATAATGTCCCATATCCCTGCATTTGTAGCATTGAACATCGATAGCTTCTTTCTTCCCCTTGCAATGACGATCATGGTGGAATTTTTCACCACACTTATAACAGACTACCATTCCCTTCAATAAAGTTCTGAGGTGTTTCTTCCCACATTTACTATAGGATGGATATTCATCTTTTCCCTTCTTCCCCTTATTTCCCTTTCCAGAGTGATCAGCAGATCTCTTCTTCTCTGGATTTATTTTAATGTTGTAAGACTTAGAGAATTCTTTTCTGTCTTGATAGCACATGAGACAACATCTTCATATGACGAGAAGGATTGTGAGACTAATGCTCGACGGATAAATAGTTTTAACTCATCAAAGGAATGATGAATCTTACTTCTTGGGTTACTTATATAATCTGCAGCATGCCTTGCTAACCTTTAATGTTAGACTCATACTTTGCAACATTCTCGTCCTCCTTTTGCCTCAGACTCAGAAATTGTCTTTCCATATCTGCTTGATGGTCATGAGGAAGTTATTTTTCTAATAAAATCTCTTTAAACTCGCCCTATTCCATATTTGATACTTCATCATCTTATTTTGTGTTTTGAATCAATAACCACCATTGATCAGCATCTCTAGTGAGGCGGTAAACTGCCATGAAAACTTTTTCCCTTTCGATACTCCCCAAGGCATGGAATATTATTTCTATAAAGAATTTATCCATTTCTCAGCTACTAGTGGATTTGTACCCCCATTGAATGTTGGTGGTTTTTTTCCCATGAAGCGATCTAACATTGATCCTCCACGCAATGGATCAGGGTGCTCTATACGGGTAAAGTTATTATTCATAACCACAGTGAGTTGTATCAGTATGGTGATAAGGTGATCAACACCAGTTGTATCACCAGCTCCATTATAATTATCTTGAGAAGGAGGGAAATCCTAACATGGAGTGTCTGCATTGATATGGTTTTCATTCCTTCTACTAAGATCCATTTCTAAATAATGGCATAAACTAGATTAGTTTATGAATTGAAATACATAATTCCAAACATGTAAAACACTTAACATAAATTGAACAGTTTATGGATATAATCCATAATCATAAAATTTATTTTATGGAAGTATATACTCATAAACCCTTCATAATGGGTTGTAATGAAAATGAAAATTATCCTATGAATATCCCCTGGGAGTGTCGTAACCAAGAGTGCAACAAGGCCTGTTGTTGTTCCCTAGTTCCCGTTTGTGACTAGCTCAAAGCAGTGTTTTTGGGTTTTACCCCTATATAAATCTATGCTAGATCCATCTCTACCTACTCGTATCCAGATAGGGATGTATTTCATGGAAAACTCACAAAATCTCTAAAATACTAAAATTCTAGGAAGTTCTTCTATACTAATACTAAAAGCCTATCTTAGGGTAATGTTCTCTAATCAGAATTTATCTAAATCTAGATTCCAACGTTTGTACTAAATTTCCTCTGATACCAACTATAACGCCCCGACCCCAAAAGCCCAGAGTCGGTGCATTATTACTTATCATTGGCATGATAAAAAAAGATCAAGTATTGAATGGTCGATTAGTTTAGCATCCTTGGAAGTACTAGATACATTCATAATATTTACATTACGCCATAAAATGGAAAACTTCAACAACATTGTTTCCATAGACAACACTGAGATCCCATAGAATGTCCCTATAGGTCAGTCATAATATACGTCTTTGCATCATGGGGAAAACAAAACATAGAAAGGGGTGAGATCTGATGCTCAGTAAGGATAACAATATAGTGGATGCATTCAAAAATAAGAATAAACATTTAAGGCAATGTATAAAACTAAAACAAAATCCTTTTCAACATAAACTTCATAATAATATGGAAAATATAAAAAAAATCCGTTTACTTAGTCACATAGATATTCTACTAGTCAAATAATCATATGAAATATCAATATCCACTTTCATAATGATGGAATGCATAATGCCAGACATTCATAACCATATAGTCAAGGACTTATGACAAGACTACAAATAATATTTTGTCAAGGCCTTGTGCCAAGACACTAGTTTGTCTCATGAGGCCTACCGATGCATCAAGGAGCTATAGAGAGCTCCACCCGTCACATAATAAATCCAATGCATTCCTCATGTGAAGAGGATTAAACATAACATAAACATTCGTATTAAAACTAGCATACAAAATGTCAATAATTTATCCATAATCCATGAATGGTATGAAATAACACATCCACATTCCAACATATCACAAAGACTTCAATACAATATGGATGTTTTGTATCATACTAAATCATCTTCAAACAGAATTATAATCCATCAGAGGATGTTGAAATAGATGAAATCAAAACCTTTTTAGGGAAATATCTCTTTCTATTTTGAAATAATTTAAAATCCAAATAATTATAAAAGAACACATTTATATTTGAAAATATTGTTATAATATTGTAAGGGAATCTTCGATGATTTTATAACAGTGGAAAATAGCCACACCCACCGTATAAGTTAAAAATACACTCTTACCATAATTTTTTCGAAAAGGTTATAATGGACATTGTTTGGGAAAAGATGGAAAGATTCATTTATAAACATCTTATAAAAGTCATACAAGGGTAGAAATGACTTTAAACCCTATTATATAAAATAGTAATAATTGTTTGATAAACATTTTTAAGAAACATGGATGTGGATGAAAATGAGGCCCCAATAGATAATTACATATAAAAAACCTGGGATAATGAAGAGATTGTGAAATTAAACTGTACCTTGCATTTTTCATTGGTCAAGGGTAGGATAAACTCCAGTATTATTCTGAAATAATTGTTATTAAATTGTACATGATTCATATGCATTAATATGATATCATATATGATCTTTTAACATTGCTTTGTTAATTGTATCTTAGTATTATCGTCGTTTTGGGTGTTAACAGATTCGTTTTACTTTATATTATTTTTCATTTGAGTCATATTTATTATGTATGGGATGTATCTTATTAATATACAGAATTATATCAATCCTTTAAACATTATTTTTAATCATCTAATGAAAATTAGTCTTGAATTAATACGATGTGGAATGAATCTCATCGCGTTTATGGAGACAGTAATCCGTACGTACGCACGAGCAACAATATAATTATTTTATTTTAAAAATAATATATAACTGGATGGTATATCATATATAAAGAATTATTATCATTTGATATTTATTATTTACATCAATTACACATCATTACAATACCCATCCAAATAATAATGTATTGAATAACAATTAGACCACGATGTGGAGACGACACGTATGGTGACATTTCATTCAATGTATGGATTGAATAATGAATTTGGTTGTATCATATTTATAATAACATAAACGTATATAGAAGATACTAGATTTATTATTTTATAATGGAAACAACAATGAAAAATAAAGTGGAAGAAGAAAGGAACTTGAAAGTGGTGATGAAATATTTACCTCTTCTTTGAGTTCTTCATTTTAATTTCATCAAAAGGGCTCCATAAGATGGATTTATGAATAAAGGAAGGCCTCCGGGATTAAGGGAGGATAGTTGAGAGGGTATTTGGGTAGGGGTTGGATGAGAAAAAAGGCTTTTAAGATGTGAATTAGAGAGAAGGGGGAGTGCCCTTTTATAAGAGGAGTGAGCAGAACCTTAGGAAAAGATATATATATTATTTTATAATAAAATAATTTTCAGTTTCTAATGGCACCAAAATAGATTATTTATAAAATAAGGTGGGTATGGGGAGAAAACCACTAAACCAATAAGTTTTAGACAGGTTGGGGACACTATATTTACTTTATCTTCTAGATTTAACTCTTAGTTAAATAGTTTGACATTTACCACGTCTCTTGGTATTTTTATATTGTATGGTTAATAAAAATAATATATACTTCCAAGAGAACCCCAAGTGGTTCATTAATGATAAACCCATCATTATATATGTCCTTTGGCCAATAATTATATTTTTAGGAATATATTATCAGTTAATAATATAATATATTTTTTAAAAACACCTTTATGTCAATTTTGATACAATTTAATAATTGATTTTGTTTAAAGACCGAACTAAATTATTAATTCGAAATAAATTCATTTAATCAATCCTAAAATTACATATTAACTTATAAAATTAATGGAATTCATTAAAAGTCTAAAATTAAATTTATTTTTATATTTAAAATATCAATTATTTTAATATTTCATTAATTAGGTAATTACAGCATTATCATTGTGTCATAAATAAATAAAATTATTTAATGTCTAAAAAAATATAAATATTATTCCATTATTTATTAAATCTTTATATATTTTTAATGAATATTCATAGTCGAATTTATCTTATATATAACCCTGTATTAAAATGTTTTAGTTATTAAACTTTGATTTTAACTCATTTAACTCTTCTTTAAATAATATAATAATAATTGTCTTAATCCAATCGAGGTGAAAAAAAAGTGGTTAATATTTGATTCCTAAGGTTTTTTTTGGTTGAATTTTACTTATCCAATAGAATTAGGACATGTGTTAAGGTAATAATAATATCATTTTTACCCTTAAATACCCTATTTACTTTTAACCGTGGTAAATAAAAGTAAAAGGTTACTATTCACCAAAAAATATTTTCATCTTATTGAACCATATTTTTCTTACTAATATCAACCATTTCTATTTGATTTTTGAAATTACACTCACAGAAGAGGTAAAATTATGTTTTATGTGAATTTTCAAATTCTCATAGGAGGTGGGTAAAAGACGGTGAAAAGTTCAATAAAACTTTTATATATCTAAAATTATTATAAACCGACTCCATTGAATTACATTAATCTTATAGAGGAATTATGTATCTATTTTGACCTAAAATAAATTTTAATAAAATAATAAATTATTTAATTAATAATTCGGTTTTAAACTATAACTTAGTGTTTTCACTACTTATCAAAAATTGAAAGTTTTCAGAAAAATATGAAAAATTCAACCTAAGAAAATTTCGATACTCCAAATCCAGAATTGAAATCTATTTTAAACGATAACATTTATAAAATTTTAAAAAGTGGGTATTATTATTCATAACGGCTAGTTTGAGTGGTTGTGGTGTGTAAGAACTCAAAGTTGCGAACAACACATGCTATTGTATTATTCAAAGAGAAGTGTACCGTGGAAGATTGGGGTGTAACATTTATGTAACAATACAACAAATGAATTAGAATTATGGAAAAATTTAGTTCACTGTATCCCATATCATTTTTTTAACATTTTTGTTATCTATTTTTAACCTTATCCATGGTAAAAACGTTTTTCAATCTAAAAGGGTTATAATTTTACATATAGGGTAAAAATGAGATCATAAATGGAAAAGGGGCGATTTTTTTTTTCACTATTTCTCATTGTACCGGTCCTTTTTCAATATTTTATGATTTGAAGATAATTTAATAAGACATAATTTTCAATAATATACCATTAAATTAATTTTTCAAACTATAAAATTAATTTGACATTAAATACATCATGATAAATTAAAATATTCAAATATATACTCATAAATAATTATTTATAAATTATTATTAACCATAAAATTCATACTACATGATAATTCATTGAAAAATATTCTTATGTTTTTCGAAATCATTTACTATTATTTTTCTACTTCTTGCAAAACATTTCTATATGCAACATGTTATATTTTTATGTAATTATACTATTATTAAATATTAGAACATTATAAAAATAATAATATTAAAAAAATCATGTTAAAAATTAAATTTTATTTTAATCCATAACATAATGTTATCCTTATATGAACAAATATAATAATGAAAGAATAAAAGAATAATCTTTTGAAATTTTAATTACTAAAAATAATATATTGGTAATTATAAGGTGAAAATTCCACAAAATGTAATATATGTGAATTTTGGGTGGATATGGTGGATTTTTTAATCATCCAATTCAATAATTCATTTTTTTATTTATTGTGACACCTAATCTCATAGGTTTAAAATATTTGAACCATTTAACCCTTACCATGGTGATAAATATTTTCCATTATTACAATTCATAACGTCAATAATGTAAATGGGACCTATTTATAAATATCGTCTCCATTTTCAATGACTAAATATCCCTAACTATAATTAATCAATTTGAAAATAAATGTATAAAACAGAGTGATTTTGTTTTAAAAAATGTGTATCTATGAATAAAAATTCCCTATAACAATATCATGATAATTTCTAATTAAAATGTAATTTATGTGATTATTATAAATAAAATGGATCATATGTATCTTTAATAATATATTTAAAATTTAATGTGTCTGTTAAATTATTTTTTTTAATTTTAATAAGTGAGAGTATTTGAAAATATATATTTTCACAATTCCCTAAAAAATCAATCATTATAGAAAAATCTCAAAATATCAACAAAAATTAAATTTTTATGATGATTTCAAAAATTATTTTCATTTTATAAAATAAAATTTCTAAATGTGGCAGAAAAGTATTATAACTCGATGCATAAAATGAAAATAAATATTTTTTGAAGAAAATGAATGTTTAAAGCATAAATGTATATCAAATAAAATTGAGCTATTATTTAACAATAATTAATTAATATTTTTAATTGATTTTGATAGTTATAAATAAATGTTAAATTTTTGTAAGTAAAATTCTTGCATTGAAATTCAATAGGTAGGTAACATTAATATAATTAAATTTTATAAAATATCTCAATTCTCATAAGACTTGTTGTTGAATGTTAATGAATCTATCGAGATTATAATTAATTTAAACTAATTTTTTGTGTTTCACATTATATCACCCATTATTAATTAAAAAATCAATTATATGATCACTTTAAGCATTATTCATCTCAAATTTCATTTCATTGGGTTGGATGTATACGTTATGTGCGTATCCTAATTTATGAGGTTTATATTCTACCGTAAAAAATGTTATAAAATGGATATCGTTTTATTAATGTTTAATAATGTATAACTGTATTTCATTCATTTCACATTCTAATGAATCTAAATTACTAAAATGGTATGAATTATAATCAAACAATCTCATCATATTTCATGATTTTTTATGTTCAAATTTCCTTTAAGTTGGATAATATGATTTCTTGTTCATAAAAATCATATATATTATTATGCATTTATTTCCAACGTGTTTAACATGTATAACAGCCATTTCAGACCATATTTATTAATCTAGGATCAATAAATCTGATTCTATGTGATGCTGGTCTTGTATATCCTTTTATATTTGATATCATTTACTGTATATCCATATTTATTAATCTAGGATCAATAAATCTGAATCTCATATGTTATGCTCGTTCATATTGATTATGTCAATATACCATTATAGTCATCCTATTTTCCTTGACTTTATGAAATATTTAATTATTATATTTACCAATATTGAGTATTCAATATCACACTTTTTATGTTTTCCATTTACACATGTTTTTAAGAATTATTTTAAATGAATTATGACTAATAATGTTTTATGTGGTAAATGAGACATGTTGATGACTTAATTTAAAATAAAAAAACTAGGTAATAGTGTGGGAATTGTAATATAAAGACATATGTATTAATATGATAGTGTTTGACTAGATTATCAAAAATTATAGAAATAAAAGTTCTTTTGGAATTTATTTGATCGAATATTCTTATTTAATGTTTTATTTTTTAATTTATAAAATATGCACACATCTTGGTATCAAAACCAATATGATAAAAAATATGTTTATAGTAACTAATTTTGGAGTGAGGGAGTGGGGCTATTATAGGTGGTTTTCCCATCACACTATGTTATGATGACTTATAAGTGAGACTTTAATTATTCTTATATTTTAATTTTATATTTATTTATACATTCCATAGTTTTCGAGATATTATAATATCATATTTTACATTCCATGATTTTATGTTATTATTCTATTTTATGTTATAATTATATGAATTTTTTCTCATTTTTATCACAATTAGTTTAATTATTACCTTAAATTTATTAATATCTTATCCATTTTCATAAAAGTATTTCCAAGGATTCCAAATGTATCATTATATTAAAAATGGAATATATGATAAAGTGATAGATTTTAGATCACAATGATGCATTTTCGGTTTAATGTTGTTATACTTATGAATCTAATACTCTAATGACACCATACCCCTAGATACTTCTTTTGTCTAATGGAAAATTATTTTAAAAAACATGTAAAAAAATTTATTGATATTTTAGTTGTTATGGTGAGGAAAATAGAATTTCATTAAACATCTTATACATTATAAGAAATGCCAAAATGTATTTTCCCAATCAACTAATTAATTAGATAATGTTGTTGAACCTTCAGTAATATACCAAATGAAATGTTTTTTATGATCCCATATGTAACACATCATGTTACTATTATAATAATTTAATCAAAAAATTTTGTGGTCTTTAAATAGTTTTCATTTTTTGGACATTATATTTTTAAAATTTTAACGATTTATTTAATTGCATGGCCTCCACACAAGTACATTAATGTTAGAGAAAACAAAAAATAGGATCCTAACATCGATTACCCCTCGTGGATGGTGGGTATGAATAGTTTGGAAAAACATGAGGTCCCACCATAAAATATATGCCTTTACTAGTTTATTTTAAATGTGCACGGTTTGGGTTTCAAGGGAAGTGGTTGGTTTGGATGAACGACATCAGTATTGAAAGAAGCTATATATTATTATTGAAGAATCCCAAGAATATCGCAAATAAATATTAAATATTATTATATGAATATTAATTATATATATTAATGACCTAGTGAAAAATCATAAATTTTTAGTGTCATATCAAACATGGATACATTAAAACTAGGTACCTATAAGATCGATATCATCTCCATCTAGGTACATCAAAATTAGAATCCTTCTTATAAATATGAAACTTAAAACATTTCTTCATAAACAATGGGAAAGGAATGAAAATATACTAAGACATTAGATGCTCAGTAAGAGTAAATAAGGTAGATATAACTGATAATATAATCCCAAAATGGGCCAAAAATTATGATTACATGAGAAAAACATTTTAAAACCATGGATGGTAATTCATAGAACATAAACATTGTTCATATAATAAGGATTTGAATTTCATAAGGCCTAAATCATTATTAAACTGAGGAATATGAGCCATGGGACTATAAAAAATGGCATATATCATGTCATAAAAGTGGGGAATAATGCAGAGTTATCATAATCGTATAAATATTATTTTAATGCGACCCAACAATACATTAAATTATTGTTTATCTTGGGATAAACACACATGTTCATGATTTAGACATGAGTTACCCTCCACTGTACTTTCTATTAGGCTTGAGATGACCACTCATATACCCTCTATATTTCTTCTGATAACCACTCATATACCACTTTAATCTCATAAATCCTTAATAATTAACTGATTAATTGGATAGATATAATGGTCCCACCCATAAAATAATCATAATTCATTCGTAGATATCACACAAGAACAGAAAAACATTTACCATTTAATCCTAGATTAACACATAGAAAGAAATATGAGTTCCATTAGCATTTCTTCATAATAATATTAAATCACCAATAGAAATTATAAACACAATTTCTTTAGATCATATTCCCAGGAAATTATATGTAGCATCGATTGATGTTATGATAGATTAAAATACCTTTAAAGATCATGAGAAATTTTCTCTAGGAAATTAACCAATTCATTTTGAAATAACTTTTTTATAATAGAAAAATTTTATAAATATAAATTTAATTTTCTTTATTCAAAATGACCATGAAAATATATAAATTATAATTCAGTGAAAAGAGAAGTCATGATGTACAAAAAATTGGTTCGTGTGGTGTACGTTACTACAAATATTATGTTAACACATTTAATAAATAGTAAATTGTTTAGAACATAAAAAAAATATTTATTTTGAAAAAATAAATAAAAATTCAACATGGGTAAAAATAAATTTAAAATCCCACAATATAATACTAATTTTTTTTTTTGAATATTTAAAAAAAATAAGGACTTGGATGAAAATATTTCCAACTGAAAAGGGATATAATTTTCAGTAAATTTTTTAGTCTCTAGATTAAATAAATATAGGAAAAAATAAATTAGAATATGTCACATCCATAAATAACATGTGTACAATAAAATTCACTATGTTTGAAGATATCGATCATTTAGTTTCATAAAAAAAATTAATCGTATACAATCCTGATAAAAATATGGTTGTAACATAAATCTCATATATCAAGTTCAACAAGACATTTAAGCACTCTAACATACTACAAAATAAATTTAAATTTTTTATAATTTATTATATAACCATAAAAATACTTATAATACATTATAATTACCACATATAATATTTAAACTCCAATGTATTAATAATTATTTATTTAAAGCATCGTTTTCGAGTGTTAAGTGTTTTTTTTCATGAATGTTTCAGTTTAGAGGATCCAGTAATAGTAAATTAATCTTGTTTTTATCATTCATTTAATATTAATACTTGAATTATTATCAAATAATGTCATTATTTACACTTTTATAACCATTTATAAAAGTATGTGGTGAAAAAATAATTACACCACTTCATGGAGATGGTAGTCTATACATATGCATGAGTGATGTTTTCACTATTTTATGGATTTAATGAATGGAAGTTAAATAATAATTTATATTTTGTGAGTCATTTTATATAATTAATATAATATATATTAATTAAATATATATTTATTAAAATCCATGTAAATCATAATTGAAAAAAATGACACGGCTTTGTGGAGGTGGAAGTACACTTCTACACACAAGAAACATTATCGTTTCCATATATATGAGAAGTAAAAAAAAATATAGATAATATATTATAATTTAAAAAATATATTATTTCATAATTATCATATATATAATATATCATAATAACCAACCATTGATGATGGCGATTAAAATTTAAATACATCACTTCATGAGGCAATAGTCTATACATATGCACAAATGATGATTAAGTCTACCATTTGATGGAGATGGAAATGTAAAATGGTTTCACATGAAAAAAAATACTTCTAAATATATTTATAGTATCTTATTAATCATTTTATAATGAATAAAATTGTGTAATATATTGTGGGGTAAAAAATAAATTTTAATGTACTCAGTTAATAGTTACACATCATTGTTGTGAAACCTTATGTGGAATACATGTGAATTCTGGAAAAAATGGATATATCATTAAAAAATTACAAATAGGTTCTGGTTATGGATGTTAGAAATTTATATTTGTGGTTATAAAATAAGGTACAAAACTTTTTAATAGATTTCATGAGCTCATTTTCATGAACTTGTTTTCCTTTTATAGTTGAAATTTGGTTGTGTGGTTAACATGGGTTTTTATAGATGAAATCGAATAATTTTGGATTCTAGAGTTGTTATGAATAGTTTTTACATGGTAAAAGAAATTCATTTTTTGGATTAGGAAGTGGTGGGCCCTGTTTATAGGGATATGGGGTCCATGCTTGGTGAAATTATTTTCCAAACCATGCGGCCTCCCTCCAAAACAATGTAAACATGAAAAAAAGGAATTTTAATGTTTGGAAATTGATTTAAAAAACCATGCACCCTCTTAGTAGTAACTATGAACCCCAAAGATGAAATGAATATTTAAGGGGAACTTTTTTGAAAACCATTCACTCCAATCCGTGAAACCATTCGTGAGGAATTTAATCCCCAAAAAATTTAAATTTATATTTTTGAACCCCTTGGGTTTCACCCTCATTCATCCTGGATCAAACATAAATTGTCTCTTTTATTTTTCATTGTCATAGATAGAATTACAAGGCTCTTTTAACTCCATTCATAATGAATTAAAGATCAAATTGAAGGATGTTCACCACTTCCATTATGTAATCTATTCCGGTGTTGTTTTCGCAACTCTCTCGTACCTCTATAGGGATAAATACGAATGTTTTATTACAAATATTCATTAGTTTAGGTCTAGGTTTTATTTTATTTTTATCAATACGTTAATGGTTTTAGTATTTTGTTCTAGATATTTTGTTCCTTTTTGAATTTAATACTTCCATTTCAAATTGATTGTTTACATTTGGAAAACATCCATCAACGATCTTGAGATTGGTGTTGTAAATTTCAATTATCATATTCTTGAATTATAATTACATGTATGTAATATGGAATTTCCATTTACCCATTAGAAAATTTAATCAAGAATTTAAATAATTAATTTATTAATTTATTAATGGGGTTATAAAATTGGTCAATGAATGGGATCATGCAATTATCCAATTAAGGGTATTGTGAAATTTATTGATTATTTTTATTATGAATTAGTTGAAAATAAGAATGATGATATTTTTGTCTTAAACATGATGTGTTAATGGATTATATGATTAAATGTTGATAAATTATCTAATAGGGAAGTTTTTTATATTTTTTCACATGAATTAATGTGATGAATTGTTATTGTTTGATAAATTAAAATAGTATACCATGATAAAAATGTGTGACAAAAAAGAAAAGTTTGATTATCCATAATGAAGGAGATATATGGGATATATGTGATATATTGAGATATGTGAGGATGATTGTGGAACATAAAATGTTACATCAAGAGTCCATATCTGAGACCAATGAGTGTGAGACATTTAATAGTGATTCAAAATCACATATGTGGTAACAATGAGTTGTGGAAATGGAAATATGATTCAAATACCCATAGGGTTATACAGATTATGTTCATGGAACAAAAGATTGGAATCAAACTATGGTTCATTGTATCTATGATACGAATATGAAATCAATTAACAAATAAAACCCTTGATGTAATTAAAATTTCCATTTCTTGGGGATGAATCAGAATCTGACATGTTTTAAAGAAGCTATGGACAGATTGGGTGTCAATTTGAACCCAATATATTTATGTGGTTAATTAAAGAATAAGGAAATGGTATAATTATTTACTAATTTTACATTATTCTTTATAAAACTTC
Organism: Viscum album; assembly: GCA_963277665.1. Classification (NCBI taxonomy): domain Eukaryota; kingdom Viridiplantae; phylum Streptophyta; class Magnoliopsida; order Santalales; family Viscaceae; genus Viscum; species Viscum album. The sequence continues at coordinate 909,019,465 of OY728151.1, forward strand.
ATACACTATGGTATACATGTATTGTTTTAGATGTCAATGGTGTGGTCCTACTGAGTTGTACTCTCACCCTACGAATGCCTCTTCATTGGTACTCAAATATATTTCATTTCTATAGGAAACAATAAAGGAAAGAGAATTATGTTGTATGGATACGTAAGGATGAGCATTGATGGGGGAAACAAACAAGATTTACTGATCCACTTGGGTGTGTTAGTGGGTATATATTTGGTTTTTTAACTTAACACTTTACATGTAAACGACATGACATATCTATTACTTTATTTTTTGATATCATTTTTGTATTGTGGATCATCATGTGATATTGTCATGGGTTTGGTTATTTTATTACACTAGGTATCTATTATTATCAAACGATTATTATTTATTAATTTATGAAATTTGGTTACATTGCTGAAGAGTTTATACTCTCCCCATGTTATATAATAGACCCTTGCTACTGGATGACAACCTCTAGAATATAGGGAGGTGTACCAAAGGTAACCTAGGGAACTAGCTCATGACATATTCATGTGGAACCTCAATTAATAAATTTCAAATTTAACTGACAATCATTTTTGGTTTCTTCTTGTTTTTTTACTAATTTTGAATGGAAGACAATATACATGGACGAGTCATTCCTTTTCCAGGAGCTTGTGCATGAGAGTATCTAACTCATGTAAGGGGAAAAAGTCAATTACCCATGGTGGGATTGTTGTTTTTTTTTTATTTCTGTTGCAATAGTTAGTTGTTATTTCACATCGTTTAATTCAAATTTTATGTGATGATATTCTTTTTGGATATTTTATTCATTTCGCAGTGTCGTATGAAGGTTGCGTATACATGCATTACTCTAGGGACTCATAAATTATTGTGCATGCATCATTTTAGGTACACATAGAATATAAGGTTTTGAGATGAATTTATTAAATGAAAAATTATATTCATGAATGTGTATTTTAATAAAAAGTATCGTATTATAAAATTGAAAATATTTAAATAATGATAAATGTGGTAAATTGGAATGTTAAAATTGGTGTTCAATGAGGAACCCGAAATGTGAAATTATTTTACCCTTTATTGGCCATGTCCTAGATGAGGGATGGTTGATGTTGGTGATTGAACCTTAGTCTTGAAAATATGGAATAGTGGTGAATAAATTATTATTTATTAATGTTAATACATCATAATTAAATTTCATAAAGTCTTTTTTACTATCATAAGACTTGTGTTTGGAATTTTAGAGATGTGCCTCCATGACAATGATTTTTGATAGGATGACATGAGGGCAAGGATTCAAATAATCCTCTTATAGTGGAACTGGAGGATCTATTGGTTCCATATTAAGAAGTTATAGGGATTTAGTGTGAGAAATTTTATTTCTTTATATAGTAAAAGGAATGAGATCCATAGTGTTTTGTGAAAATATTGTACAACTAGGCATAAGAGTTCTAGTTGTAGCACCCACTAACTACCCCTGGATAGGATAGACCTAAGGAATACTTGTTCTATGTTTATTCTATCTAGATGTTACTTTATCACCTAGAAAACTTTTATGATAAGAGAGTATAAGTTTTTCATTAAATGTTATGTGCTCAAAAGAAGTGTTTGTGGGATATCAAGACTAGGGATGGACAACTAGAGGATAATCTGTTGGAGGACCACCAGGAGAATTTCTTAGAATACTTTTAAACAAATATTCTCTAGGAGGAAAAGGAAGCATAGTTTATGGGATTGACCCATACGAGAATTTATGTGATTAAATATTCATAATTCTTTACTAATTTTTATCCCTTTACAAATATTTTTAAGGTGTTGAGGTTATTTTGGGGAAGAATTTTCATGATTGGAATAAATATGAGATTAAGTATGTGGTTAATATGTTTAAGATAAATAAGTTATATGAAGTGGTAAATAAAGCTATCATATCTAAGGGGAACCTAAAGGAGGCTTGTAGTTAAGGATAGGTGGTATATTTTTAATGATTAGAAGACATGTCTTCCAAGAGTAGAAAGTGACACTTTGCGAATTTCATCTAGGGTAATACTAAGAAGAGTGGGAAAAGGAGAAGGATGAATTACTCACTACATTTATCAAGTTCTCTCCCACTAGTGTGGTAGGATTTGAGAAATTATAGTGTAGTTCCAATGGCCACAAGTAGTGTATCGATATTTTGATGGGATGAGTCATCTACAACGGTTTTGCAGAAACCCAAGAAAAATGGGTAATAACGTTGGAGCCCATCATAATCAGAGTGCTGGAAGGAGATCTTCTACCCAATATATGTCTAGTAGTTGGAGATATTTAGGATTTGGAATTAAATGTAGTAGATGTGTAGCTTTAGGGAAAGATTTCAAATGGTAGTAGAATGGTAAATCATAGATGACTCAGAATGTAGGATAGGGAAGAGGGGTCGAAGAGTTGCATTCAGTTCATCCTACACTTGTGGATAGAGAGGTAAAGACATCGAATGTTAGAGGTATTATTCCTATATATTTTATAAATTCTATTCCTTTATTTGAGATTGTTTCCTCTTATTATTATATATATTCTCAAATTATGAAATGTTTGAGTTTGGTAGTACAATGTCTATGTGGGGTTATAATGATTAACAGACCATTGGACGTACCGTCGAGTGACATTTGTTTAATCAAAGGGGGTGTTATCTTAATGTCAGGAGGTATTTTTACCATTGGGACATTTACAAACATTTTATGTTAGGCTTTGAATTGTTTTTTAGTATTGATTAGTTAGTATCATTCTGATTCCACAAAGAATTTCACCAGGGAATAGTGAAATTTACGTCTCCTCAGGGTGAAAATTACATTATTTATCGAGTTTTGGATTTCTCAGTATGCTGTTCAAACCAGTATGTCAACAACTAGGGGATCTCGCCTCTAGGGTCTCAAGTCTTTTTTTATGATGGGGGTTTGAATCGTAATTCATTACCACTTGTGGTCAACCAATTATAGGATGTGTTTCCTTTGAACTCTTTCAGGACTCCAACTGAGAGAGATGTAGAGTTTATTATTGACCTAATTCATGTAAGTGAAATAATATTTATTTTACCATTTATAATAGAACCTACAGAGGGTTAATGAGAATAAGAATAAACTAATAGAGGTTTTGGATAAAGGATTTATCCATCAATTTATGTTGAATTGGGGCTGTCTAGTTTTTTTCAAAGAAGGCTGGAGAGGCATTGTGCATATATGTTGACTACTAGAAGTTGAACTAGGAGATAGTGATGAAATGGTATCATATTCCATGTATTCATTATATATATGTGTAGTTGAGTAGATATTGTGTTTCCTTAATGATTTAATTGAGATCAGAGAATCATCATATAGAATTTTAACTTTATAATATAATGTGGGATGTATTTAGAATCAGGTATAGTCATTATGTTTTCAGTATGATGTCATTTAAGATGGTGACTGCTCTGATAGTGTTTTTTCTTTGATGAACCGAATCATACACCGATAAATGGAACAATTTATGGTTTTGTTTTTTGATGGCATCTTAGTGTACACCAAGACTCATGACAGGAATTACCAACATCTTAATGTCATCTTTAGAATTGTAACAGAGGATTGGTTGTACCACACGCTATGTAATTTTTAATTATGGAATTATTAGTTACATTTTATAGGTGAAATTATCTTGGAGGAAGATGTTTCAGTGGACCAAGATAAGTTTTAGGCAGTGGTTTGGTGGGAGCGGCTCATTAATATTTTCAATATTTACAGCTCTCTAGTGTTAAAAGGTAATTATCAAAGGTTCATTTAATAAATTTCTGATTTTGGAGATCCTAATTCAGGATTGACCAAAAAAGTGTTAATGGTTGAATAGTTTGGAAAATGTGAAATTGACTTCCACGAGTCGAATAAGTTGTTGACTATAACACCAATATTAATCCTACCTGATCTAGGTGGGGATTATGTAGTGTTTTTTGTAGAAATTTTCACACAGAATTAACCTACACTTGACCATGAATTAGCTGCAGTTGTGTATTCCATGAACTTTTGCTGGAGGTATCGATTGGGAGGAATGGTTAGTATGTATAATTATCAAAATATCTTATTATTTCATTTTTATATTTGAATCTTTGATTGTAGAGATGAGTTTAGTACATGAAACCATTTAATTTTAACTCAGAATATACACCCAGAAAAGGGAAATAGTGTTTTTGATGCATTAAGTAGTAAAACTCTTACATAGGTAGTTTAGGAGTCCAGTTTTGAATAAAAGATAATGCATTTGTGGCTAAGATGAATATGGTGGTTTAAAGGGGGCCATGTTTAGATAACCCATGTCTCAGTATTAGTTGAGTATTCACTCTAGAGTTAAAATAGGGAATGTTAGTATGAGGTTCTTGGGTGTTTTATCTTGAGGTAAATCCTTAAATGTAGTGAGTCACCTTCTAATTAGTCTATAGATGAGGATGAGGCCATCTATGATCAGGGCCATGTTGTTAAGACTATATTAATGTGATAGGATTTGATATGTATATTTCATTCCTTGAAGAGGGTGGTCCATCCAGGATTGACCAAAATGTACCATGACCTATGTCTACAGTATTCATGGCCGAGAATGAAAAAAGTATATTGCAGGGTTCATGACATGATGATACTGTTGTCTATAATTGAAGGTTGAGCATCAATGATATGGTGGTTTTGTACATTTCTATCATATTCTACAATGTATTTCTGATTACATTACAAAGTAAATTCTTCTAGGTCTCATAGGAACAGCTCAAAATAATGATATTATTTTGTTGAAAGTGGATCGAATGAAAAATGTGGAAAATTTATTTTGATATTGGGGATACTTCCTTAGGGGATCAATTTGGACACCTTATATATGCATGATATAGTCCATCTTCATGGGGTGTTGTGGTGTATAGTTTTAGACCATGACACACATTTTACTTCATGTTTTATAAAAGTATTGTAGAAAAACATGGTATGTAGGTATTACAAGGTATGGGTTTTCACCAAATGAAATATGATCATTTTGAATATAGCATTCAGGTTTTGGAGAATATACTACATGCATGTGTTCTTGCCATTAGTGGATATTCAGAGAATCACACGGCATTCTTTATGTTCTTTTATAGAAGTAATTATTAAGATACTAATCAATTGGTACTATATGTGTCCTTCTATAGTAGTCCATGTAGATCACCTCTATAATGAATAGAGGTAGATAAGTCATAGGTGTTGGGAACAACCATCATACATGATACATTAGATCAAATTCAGTTGAATCAGAAGTGTAAGGCCATTGTTCAGAGTAGATAGATGTCATTTTCTAATAGATTTCGATGAACACATGAGTTTGCAGTGGGTGATATTATTTTCCATTGGGTCTCACCTAGATTGGGAAAATATAGGATTCATAGGTTGGTAATGTTGGTGCACTGTTTTGTCAGACCCTTTGAAGTTGATGAGAGAATTGCACTAGCGGCATACCGATTGGCTCTTCCATAGATGTACAGTGTTATACAAAACATTTTACCTGTGTTAAAAAAATTATGGTAACACCTTGGGCCATATCATGTGATCTATGTGGAAGATTATGATCTTGACAAAAATGTTCCCTTTGAGGAGAATTTGATACGTGTTGTGGATCTCATTGGGAATGTATTATGGGGGACGACATTACTGATTGTTCGGGGGTTATAGGAGCATTGGATTGTTCTAGAGGAATCCTGGGATAAAGAAGCAGAAATACAAGCTTAGTGACCATATCATTTTATATCAATGATGTATATGTACGTTGGTGTATATCTCGAGGATGAGTTGTTATAATTTGGGGAGATTATAAGATATCAATTGTTTCTAATGATGTATCGAGCTTGTTTATAGTAACCTTTTTTTCATTATTTTAGTTATACATTATTAAAGTGATTACCATGGGTTGTTTCAGGTGAAATTGGAGATAATTTCAAACAAAAATAAGTTGTTCATGGTTATGGAATACTGTTCAGTTTTTCTTAATAAATTGTGTGTCCACTTTAGTGGTTTAGGGGGTGGCATACTATTGGTGCATGTGTTTCCGAAATATGACACCTTCCTCCCCCAAAACATTAAAATTAAAATAGAGTATATTTTATCAGTTAGAATAAGGTTTTTATGACTGTTTTCCCTCCTAGTAGTAATTGGGAACCCCTAATATGAGGCATTTGGTTATGTCACATTTTTTTGGAAAACTTCATTTCTCATCCTCTGAAACCACGTCGTCAGTTTTTAATCCCAATAAATTTTTTTATAAAAATCTCAAATCCTCAAAACTTTTCACCCTCATCCACCATCACTCAACATAAGAGGTTTCCTTAATTTTTTGTGATAGTAGAGTGTACTGTAATACTTCTTGATCATCTTTAATGAAAAATCAAATATCTAATTGAAGGGTTTTCAACTATTTCGATATGAAATCTCTTATCAAGTGGTTTCATCTCTCTATCATATCTCATTACAAAAGAAGATGATATTTTTCTTCCCAATTTTCATTGTATTATATCTTTGATTTTTTGAAAATTGATTGGTTTGATATTTTTTCTAGTTTTTGTTTGTAGATCATCTATGTCGCTTTGATTTCAATTGTTCCATTTCAAATTTGGATTTTCTGTTTGGTTAATGTCCATAAATGATCATGAGATAGGTGTTAAAATTGTAAATTCCTATAGTATTTAATTATAATTTTTGTATGCATTGTGGGATTTCAATTTCCATGTTTTTAAATTGAATTGTGAATAAAAATAAATAATTCGTTAATTAATTAATGGGATTACTAAATCTCTCAATTAATGGGATAATGCAATTTTTCAATTAATGGGATTGGGAAGTTGGTTAATTTATGTGATTATGATTTGTTTGATAATTATAATTAATGGATGTTCATCATAAACATGATGTTTTAATGAACTATATGAATAAATGGTGATAAATGGTTTAATGGTGAATTTTTCATATACCGCCATGTGAATTAATGTGTCAAACATTGATTGTTTGATAAATTAACATAGTATACCATGATGAGAATGTTGGAAATGAATACTAATGATGACTAAACTTAATGAATGAGATATATCTAATATCTGTGATATTTTTTTATAATTTGATGACATGTTTGGGACACTAATTGATGCTTCAATATCCCGTATATGATAACAATGGGTGTGGCACATTGAATGATTCCTTAAAATCCATTTTGTGGTAACAATGATATGTGGGATAAGGATGGATGATCTAAATATCCAAAAGGTGTTATAAATGATTATATATTCCCAAAATATTGGGACTAGACTAAAAATATAGGGTATATTATATGAAATTTTAATGAACTGATAAATGAAAACCCATGATGTAATTAAATGTGATATCCCTTCAGGATGGTTCAGACTCTCGCATGTGCTGATGTATGTATTGATGTTGTTTGGTGTCATTTTGAACACAAAAAAAAATTATGAGGTTAATTAAAGAATAACCAAATGTGATAATTTTTTACCTATATTACTTTATTCACTATACAGATGCATACAATATTATATAACATAATTTTTGTATATGCTATTGGGGGTGGCTTACTGAGTTGTACTCACACCCTACTAAGGCTTTCTAATCATTACCTGAGTAGACATCATGTGTGTTGAGGAGGATCTCAGAATGATCCATATTTTATATGGATGAGTTTAGATAGAGAATGTTTAGGGGAACCATACAAGATTTTGAGACCTAATTAAGAGAGGTAGTGTGTCTATGCTTTTGTTTTTCAGTTGACACATGACTCATATATGGCCTGTCATGTCTACTGCTTTATTTTTAGTGTTTTTTCTATTATTGTTTCATCATGTGATACTGGTTTGTATTTGGTCATGGTAATATTGTGTTTATTTTATATCTTCAATTAGTAATTTTTTATTTATTCCTACTATTGTGATTCTTTGATAAATAGTCTATATTCACCCCCATGTTATGTATTATAATCTTATAGCTTGTCTATAGCCTCCAACTTATAGAGAGGCATGCATCATGTCATGTAATGAAATAACTCAGAGAGCTATCATGAGCCTCTCGAGTTAAGATGTTACAAGTATTCTATGATTAGAGGACCTTAAACTGTCAATGAGAGAGGATAGGGGGTGTCCTATTATTTGTGTTAGAGCAGATACACATACAATTTTTTTATATATTAAAATATATAAATTTATTTGTAAATAAAAATTGATACAATAAAATCGCTTTAACCTTATTTATTGTGACATTATTATACTACACTCACAATAAATTATTTGAATTTGTTTATTTTCATTACCATATTCATAAATTATGAATTTATTTATAGAATTTTTTATTTAAAATTCAATTTTTATAAGTTGAATAAATTAATAATAAAATAAACATGAAAAACACATCGAAAAATGGTTATCTAGATAATTGGATTTTTTACATATAAAAATGTTTTTATATAAATATATATCAAAATATAAACTATAATTACATTTAAATAATTTTGTTTAATAAAATGCATATAAAAAAATTTTAAAATCAATTAAAAAAGGCTACTTGTAGATACATGAATGTAAAAGATAGTTTTCCTTAAAATCTGCACTTTTTGTTACTATTTACTATATATAAATTGTCTTAGACAAATACATGAATTTAAACGTAAGAAAATTAGATATCATTATTTATAAAATGGTAAACTTTTAATTAAGTTAAATTTCGGGAAAATATTGAAATTAATTATAATATATATATATAATATATTATAACCCACTATGAAGAAAGTATATTTATGAGGTATAAAAATACTTAATGAAAATTGTGTACTTTTTTATTAGAAATTATTCAATAAATTTGAAAAAAATAAATCTGTTATATAAATGTTTCTAAATGTTATTATTATAATTTATAAATCCAATTTAATGTAATAATTAAAATGGTAATCTATATCATGGTTCATTTAGCCTCGATATTACTTGTACATCAAGATTCAAAAAACATCTTGTATAATTTAATGAAAATAAATATATAAAATATTGGGGCTATTAAAATCTATTAAAATTCCATAACTATGATAAAAAATTAGGATATCCTTGCTTCATTACATTATTAACTTCCAATATATATTATTCCAATTTTTGATTTCCCTATAGAACATTAACCCTTCTCATAGTCTTATTCCATAACATTGTTTCTCTATGATCAGTGATTTTCGTCTTGTTTCTATTAACAGGAATGATCATGCACCATTTGTATAACCTATATGTTTAGTACATATGATATATCATGTATATAATTCTTTAAGATAGATACATTAAGATTATCACCGACTTGGGAGAGGATTGGTGGACGTTCTAAGTGATATATTATATTCCCAACTTGATCAAGAATCATAAAGGGAATAATATAAATAAGTGATAACATTCCATTATTTTTGAATCTCATATATTTATTACATGTATAAATGAATAGTAATATATTCTCACTAACTCTTAATTATAGATCACTCTGATGATATTTATCATAATTTTTTTTCAGATATTACTTGATGTGTTGATGAACAACTCTAACTTAGTATGACATTTTATCTTCTAGATCAAGTCACAATAGTTTTTTCTTCTACGAAATCAACAAAAAATATTAATGGATATTTACTTATTTCAATAGATTACTTGATAAGGATACGTCAAAATTCTTGATTGAAATACATTATTGTAAGATAAATGTAATTGTGGAAGGTATTGATCTCAAACACTATTGAAATCAAGAGATTAGGATCTCATAATATCCTCTAGATTTTTAATGGTTTTTTATATCACCATATTTATAAGTTCGAAGAGAAATATTGAAACAGAAAAGATATCAAAAGAATAAAGATACATCTCTATAACACTGAGTTAAACATTGGATTTCGATCAGACAAAAGAGAATGTTCCAATCCATGAAAACAGACAAACCCTTTAATGTATATCATATAAATATGATCAACTCTTAGATATTCTCTCACAAAAATAAAATATGTATAATTTATAAGGCGATTGGCTACAGAAAATAGATTTATTTAATTTATATATTTTTTGGCATCTAACAATGATATCCATGGTGAGGTTTTACAATCACCATTTTTTGCGTAATGGTTATAACATCCAATTAAACTTCTACCATTCAAACTTAACTTATAAACAAACCAAGAATCGAGACATATAACCTTAAATATCTCTATTCATGTTATCCCCCTATAAATACTTTTTTATATCAATAAAAATCTTTTTTAATTATTCGATGAATATAGAATGATGAAATATGAACTTCATCTAGTATCTAATTCTTCAGTTCATATGTTTATGGGACATATACTCTGTTCACGAAGCATATAATTCCATTAAAATCAATGTAAAAAGTGGAAATATTTAACAAATTTTTATATCTTTACATATTGTTTATATTTATATTTTATAATCTAATATATTTATGGTTGGAAACACATTTGAGAAACATATAATTTCTCCCCTTCTAGCAGTATTTCAAGTTCTATCTATTAAAAATAAAAAAACATTAGATATTTTATGTTCTTTAACATAGATATGATATAATGATCATTTTTACTCAAATAATTAGCCACCATATTTTGTTTACCTTGGTGAAATTTTTTTATTAATATTATCATGAAATAATTTAATGGATATGTGTTTTTCTAAAATGGTGTAAGTGATCCCATTTTATAAGAGCAGAAAAGGGATCTTTTGGAAAAATCTATTTAAATTTTAATAATTAAATGAATAGTATTATATGTCAAATGGAAAAAGATTAAAAATAATGGATTTTGGGTTATTTTTTAGTCTAGAAGTGCTCAAAAAAGGTTTTAGAAAAAAATTTAATAATGTTATAGGGCTTTTATAATTATGATTCCATAAATTACTATTTTAATTTTAAACTAGGTTACTTGTTTTAGACTTAGTGATTTTATGTTTTATTGAAAACATAATCTTGGAAATGTGACCAAATTGAGGTGTTTGGGAAATAAATTTACCATCCATTCAATGTCATAAATTATCAACATATGATAAAATAGATTTTAAAATTAATCTAATAGTTTATAGAGAAATTATTTTTGTAAAAAATTGGAATTTTGATAATTATGTATTTATCATATTGTTTATTATTTATTAATTACTAAATGAGTGTTAATATATTTATTCATGTGTTTATATAAATATTATAATCATTATTTAAATTGTTTCAATTTAATTTATTCGATATAAATTCCTTATTATTAATAAAACACTAATTTTTAAATAATAATTACACCATTATCGGGGCAATTCACCTTAATCCAGATAATTTACATTTTATACTCAAAAATTATCGTTGTAATATTAAATAATATCATAATTATTTTTGTATATTTAAAATTTATTTTATGAAATTAACATTAATGGGGTGAAGACTATTGATATTCCCTTAGGGGTACAATCAGTGGGTATGTGGAGATATATAGGGTGCACCCATATTTCAATTGATTATAAGATTCTCTATGATTTATTTATATTAGATAGTCATTGTTTTTATGTGATATTTGGTATGAATTTTAATAATTTTTATCGACCACACATCAACAGTTATCACTGATGGGTATCATTAATGCCCATTCAGATTAGTTTTTATGAAAATATAAGATAGTGGGATCAATATGCTTTTCATTTTGGAACTAACAATAGATAGCATGGGATTATTTATGATTTCTATATATTCATTTTGGGAGATGAGGATACAAGGTAAATGATATTTCCTACTATTATAAACAAGTTTCAGGGAATATTTCATGAGGACTTCTTAGGGAATTCACTCAATTGAGTGGTGGGTTTTATAAACTAGATTATGTTGGTTACATAGAAAATTTCCATTCTTCCTTATATTATAGATCTTACAAATATAATGGTTATACTAGGGGAACATGAGGATAAGGGAATCACTTAGCTAATCATGTCTCTCTAATGTGGTCCATTGTTATTTTATGACATTGCGGATAGTTATTTGATGAATTTTATAAATTATCAATAGTGAATCCATTCTATGGTCATGAGAATGTATCCTCTTTCATCTGTAGATGACATGCATGACAAATTAATGGGTGGGAATTGGTTCTATAATATTGAAATTAGGTATGTTTATTATTATTTGTGGGTGAGTCCTTTTGATAACCGTTATAATTCATTTTGTATTATGTATATCCTGTATGAAATTTTATAAATGCATTTTCTATTGATTAATAAATAAATAATATTTATCTTCAGGAGGAGATATATCTTCTATATACGTCTATATTCATTTGTGTCCATCTTTTTTGATGGATTTTTTGTGTAAACTTAATTGAGGGTAGATAATGATTGATATTTAGATATCATATTAAAGAAATAATGAGATCATAAAAAACTATTATAAGATTTTGATGTGTCAGTTCTAAATCATTGTGTTTCACTTCAAGTGGAATTTTATATCTGATGTTTATATATAAATGGACCCTATGATTTTCATTTTTTTTCTTTATTGGGATATACCTAGAATATTATATGATATTTATAGGTAGATATTTTTTGAAGGATACTATAAGAGATTCATTTAGAGATTCTCATGTTTATAATGAATGAGTATGAAATCAATCGAGTAGGTGGTTACGATTGAGTGGTCCGATTATTCTATGATATAACTCAAGGATCTAAATGGTTTAATGAAATCAACAAAAATATTGACCATACATGATCAAAGTAATATATATATAATCTATATTATGATACATCAAATATTATTCAGGATTACATTATAAAACATGATGAGTGTGTAGTCACTTATTGATATAGGATGTTTAGTTTAAATTAATATAATTAAAAAAACCCATGATTTGGTGTTATATAAGGTAATGAATGCATTAAGATACTGACATCACTACTTGATGGGTGAGAGGTTTGTGGTTAATAATTACAACATTATCCTAAATTATATCATTTTCTATCATGATATAAATATTATTTAGATAATATAGTTTGATTATCTTAATTTTTAAGAATTTTAGATGCAACATATACATGTGAAGGAGAGCATAGTTCCTGATTCTCTAAGTAGAAAGACTCTTGATCAGGTGGTGAAAAATGATATTAGTGAGAAGTAGTGGATGAGAATATTACCTAAGATGCATTTTGATGTTCATGTGTCTCATTGAATGTTTAATTTGATGTCTTAGATATTTTGAAATCACTCTTAGACATGGTAAATTATAGTCACATATCTAACTAAGACTATAAATTTATGGGGAATAATATATATTGTGTGGAACTACAACCTTGTTGGTTCCTGAATGATGATAGGATCTTTTATATATATATATATATATTTGATATAGAGTTGTGGTCTATATGAAAATCAATGAATATATGATATGGTATTGATACACCTCCCAAACTATTCTTTACCTAGGGATTACCAAGATGTATCAAACTATTAAAAATCAAAACTCGTGGCTTGATATGAAGAATGATATTCCAATGTTCATCATACAATCCTCTTCCTGTGACGAGGTAATGGATGATCACTATTGTTCCCCATGTCCCATTGACCCATTTCCCATTATATAGTGGAAATGGGATGTCACGACCCGTCCTCGGGGCCCGTGCCGTGACTACCCCTAGGCCGCCTTCCATAGGCCAGGGGCTGGCGACTAGCACCAAGGCGTAAATACCAACAAAAGGAAAGGCATTGCCTTTGAAAAGTAAACAAGAACCACAGAGTAAGCATGCGGAAAAGTAAACACTAAGAAAAAACTGTACAAGCTGTGCTGAAAGTAAAAGGGGCCAGAAATACAAGCCCAACTGTAAAGTACAACTGAAAGGGAAAAACAGGAACTGAAAGGAAAAGCCGCAGCGTCGAGCCGTCCTCTGGAAGTCCCACCTAAAGGGTGGGTACAGATAGCCTCCACTGCTCCTCGGGTCCACCTGACCGCTCCGAGTACGTCCCGCCCAGTGGTCCACCTCTAGGTACCGTCCTGCTCCGCACGCCTCCACCACGATCAGCGATGTCCGTCGTCTGCAACCAACACAATGTAGTGCATGCAAAGCCCGTGCAGGGGTGAGTATAAGCTACTCAGTAGGGACCCCGAGACCCCTGAAGGTCTCCCGAAATCCAAAAAGTATAATCCACAAAGGAAAGATACAATCACGAAGTAACATCTGACACGGCTTAGGTATATGCCCATACATATACCTAAGTCTTCAATTCCCGTTCGGCTCCAACGTCTGAGCCCAAGTACAACCCAGTCCACTCAGGAAAGCAAACATATACCCACACATGATAGAACAACACAATCCACAAAGGAGAGTAAACAGTAAATACACACAGGATAGCTCAGCACAATCCACAACGGAGAGTAAACAGTAAAACCACACAGGATAGCTCAACACAATCCACAAAGGAGAGAAACACAAGATTCAGCTCATACAGGTATACTTCTTCAGATGACGATAAAGACGATCACTGATCCATCTAAGTCGTCAGACCCACGAAGGATCGATAGGTAACTAACCCCCGCAATGACCCACAGAGGATCGGGCCCACACAGGACCTGTAGGCGCTGGCTCACACAGAACCGCTGTGCGCGGACCCACACAGGATCAGTCCCACATAGGATCGGGCCCACACAAGACCGGGCCCACACAGGACCTGTAGCACTGATCCACGTAGGATCGCTGAGTGCAGTAGTCGTCGCAGTCCACTGAGGATCTCTGCACAGTCGTCGCCGCAGTTCACTGAGGATCTCTGCACGGTCGTCGTCGGAGTCCACTGAGGATCTCTGCACAGTCGTCGCCGCAGTCCACTGAGGATCTCTGCACGGTCGTCGCTGTCGAGGAAGCAGTCGCAGCCAGCTCTAGGGTTCCTGCACACAACTAGCTCTTTTGGGAGGGTCCACTCCACGAGCCGAGAGGCCGACACATCAACTGACACAAAGTCCGAAGTTGATGTATCCAAAAGTTTCGTATTGTCAACAGGAACTCAACGTCGCAGGCGGCACATCAATCGGATTCCCGGTCTGCGAGTTATTGGCTTTTTCGTCCCAGGGGCCCGGTTGGTTTTTAAGGCAAAACCATCCCGACCGTACTCCACCTACGTCCAAACCTCGGGCGGAGTATACCAAAAGATCCGTCTCACTTAGAGGAAAACAACAAGGCTGACGGCACGTCAATCAGACGTCCGTGGCTCAAGATATGAGCGGTTCCGCTCCAAAGGCCCGGTTGGTTTCGTGTACGAACCAACCTGGACGAAATCAAAGTATTCCGAAACCTTGAGTGCGATATACCAAAACGACCATCTCGATCAAAGGATCACGTTTCCGCTGACAGCGAGTCGTTTGGGGGCCTGTAGCTCATGTTATAGGCGTTTGAACGAAATCGTCTGAAGACGGGGGGGGGGGGGGGGGGGGGGGGGTTCGGGCCGACCAGGGCCGACCCCCCCGGGGAGTCGGCCGAACCGGGTCCGCACGAACTGGGTCGACCCGACCCGGTCCGACCCGGTCCGGTTCGGCCCAGGCGCGGCCCGGCCGGTCGGACCGGCTTGGTCCGGTTCGGCCGAACGGACTGGCGCCGTGGGGCGCTGCGCCCGCGGCCTGGTGGTGGCGCCCCCCCCCCCCCCCCCCGCGTGGGGCCGTGCGGAGTCGAGAACGCGGCTTCAGACGCGTCCGAGGGCACCGGACCCGCGCGGCCGCGGGTCCGCGGGTGCCGCCGCTCCTGTCTGCCGGCTCCGCCGCGCCGGCGACCCGCGCCGCTGGCGAGTTCCGCGGGCCACCGGGATCGCTCTGGTGGTCCGATTCTCTTCCCGTCTGCGCCATTGCTCCTCCCGGGACTCGTTCTTCACTGCGGGATCGTCAAACATCCGTTGCGGCACGTTCCGTCGTCACCTGTCAAATCCACACAAAACGAAGAACGGCGGAGGGTCGTCGGGCCGTGTTCGTTTGGCCCGCACCCTCCGCGTTAGAGATAAACAAACGGGAGAATTTTTATTCCACACAGGAAACAACAATTTTAATAAGATTAAAATTGTTCACAATCTGGTTCCTTAACTTTTTAATGGAACACTTACGGGAATAATAAAAAGGGGTAATTCCCAAAATAAATCCCTACCTCGTTGGTCGTCGCGCGCGGGCGTTCTTCGCGGAAAAGCTCGTCGCGGAAGAGGGGGATTGTCGCGTCGTCGCGGGAAGGCGTCGCGTCATCGCGGGATCCGGAGTTGAGTCGGAGAGCTCAACGAACCAAGAATAACATATTTAAATTATAAATAATTAAATATGTGTTTCATTTAAAACCAAAAAGAACCTTTAGAGGAAACCCGAAATCACTCACCTCAAATGGTTGGTGATCAGAGATCGGGGCGGGGAAGAACGTCTCGGATGGGAGCGTCGTCGATTTTCGGGTTCGGCGTTCTTCGTGTTCTTCGCGTTCTTCGCGAGGGAGAAGAAGATACAAGGGTCCTCTCAAATCTTCTCAACGCGCAAATAACCAGAGGTCGAGCGTTGGCCTTATTTTATTATTACGCCAACGAATTTGAAAACTGGTTAAGAAACGATCCATCAATTCGTTGAATTAATTCAACGAAAGAAACAACCCATTTAATTCCCGAAATAAACCGCTCAATTAAATGGTCTGTTAAGATTTTAAGAAACCCTCCAGTTGAATTTTATAATGACGGGTTTTCGCGGGTGCGTTACTTAGCGAAAAGAAACGGCAGGGCTCATCTGGGCCCCACCTCACAAATATCCTACCAAGGGGGTAGGATATTTCTGGATAGCATCCTATCCGGTTTAACTCAGTTCAAGGCGTCATTAAGTGGCTTCAGGTGTCTTCTAAGTGGCTTAAGTGAAATAAAATAAAGTTGTCACAAAATTATTTTATTTCTTAACTTTAAGCCCGAAAATTAAAAACCACACCTGAGCAAACGCAACTCCGGAAGAGGCGTTTGTAAGAGAATCTCGGCGCTGCAATTTCATCGGTGCCCTCAGAATTCGATTCTGGGCACCAGTTCAAAAGTTAGAAAAACCCGCTCGTCCGTTCACTGAACTTACCCGAGCCAAACTTCGGAAAATGATTCCGGGCACACCAGGCCTCAGAATCAGGTTCCGTCAGAGACTGCGCTCTTGTAAAATTCCAAATAAAATTAAGAAAAAAATTTCCTTGAAATTTACGGGTCTTTACATGGGATGATGTGATGATATATTTTTGATGGTTTTTTCATATTTATCCATAGTAAATGACACAACATAGATTATCTTTATCCGGTTGATAATGTCTATGAATTTTATGTATCTCTTATAGATATAGTTTATTGACGGTCTACGGGGGTTATATTTTTAATATATAGTTTTTTTCATAGTGTTTTTAGGTGTATCATTTCAAATTATGATGGTTAATTCACTACAAACTTTTTAAAGGTAATGCAAAATGTTTTCAAGAATAAGGTAAATTTGATAAAAGCATACCATTCTCAAACTAATGGATAGTTAAAGTGTATAATTAAATTTTAGAGGAAATGTTCTATGCTTGTGTCATAATTTCTTCTCTTTCATGGGTGAGCCATATAACTATAGTTTAATTCACTAATAAGAATAATAATTAGGATTAATTCATATAGAACCATTAAAGGCCCAATATGATATATATTTTTTATTAACTTTATATTAATTATATGTACTTATGTAGGCTATTACTTTATTGAGTCTCATAATATAAAAGAAAAATAATATCTAATTGTTTCAAAAGTGACTATCTACAAAAAAGTAGTAATTGATCATATAAAGAATGCAGAATCCATTTTCACATTTTAGGTGGATATCTTTTTTTTATTGAGAGAGTTATCTCATTTTGGACTCTATTATATTTATAAGCACGTGAAATATGTTCCCATGTTTTTTTCCTATTGAGGTTCTCATGCATTTCCATATCATGGATCTTCGTATAGTTCTTCTTCAACATGTATGGGCTATGGAAGATGTATTTTATATATATCATAGTAATATATGAAAACATAATACTTTTCATGTTATTAACATCCATTATTCTGATTTAGAGAAAAACATATTTTGTATAGTGGACCAAATAGAAATATCTCATTATAATTTTTTTACCTATAGTATTATTTTCATGGAAGAAATAAAATATTCGAAAAGTTATTTTGGATCCAATGTGTTAATACCAAGAGTTTTATTAAATATGATGTGAAATTGGGGATACTTTGGAGATCCGAAGGTTAAAAAATAACTCTATATTTGAATAGGTTTACATGGCTTTATATTTTTTTCTATGTATGTTTTTTGGAATTAATGATGTTGATTTGATTGGTGTGTTGTATTTTATTTTCAATAAAAAATCAAATTCTAACTCAGATTATATAACAGTTATTATGGTAGTAGAAGTCTCTCTGGAAAATTTTAGTATGTTTAAAAAATTTCAATATATTTTTTGAAGTGAATTGGATGTCATAGAGTCGAATATATATGAATGGAAATTAAATTAAGTTAAACCTTAACATTATAAAGTTAATCTTTAGAAAATAATAAGGAAACTTATAGAGGAAATTTATAGTTCATATTATATTATAATGAAATGATAATTTTTCTCAATAAATAATACGTTATAATTAGTCTTTTTATTTTTTATTTATATAAATTTGTACAATATAAGTGTTAGAAAAAGCAGGTAAAATTAATAATTTTAAATTTTTATGTGTTAAAGAGTGGGTATATTTTAATAATGTGTTCTTGAAATTAAATATTGAGAGTTGTAAAACCGTTGGATAATTTATATTTATATTATTATATGCTTGGGGATTATCTTGGGTGCTTGGTAGAATTTGGAATAATGGTAAGTGTAATGGAAGAAGTATGTGAAAACAAAAATTTGGACTTAGTAAAGGTTTGTGGATTCTATAGAATAGTTGGAAAAAACCCTTGAGAATTTTCTCAATATGAGAGATGTTTTTCACGACGTTTTTTGGAATTTTGGTTTTAAATATTTCTTGAGGGTTTTAAATCTTATTTTGTATAGTTTAGAATGAGTTTGGATATTTTTTAGATTTAGAAATATTTCAAAAATAAATCTAATTATTGATCTTTATGGTAATGTATTGAAGATTATAAAATCAAAAAATAATCCCTGTAGTCTTTAATGTGGATCCATGATTTTTTATATATCATAATGTTACATGTTTTATTACATAAGGATAAATGATCTTTATGGAGAGATATATAAATTTTATAATGTGGTCCATGATCCTCAAAAATCCATGAAACATACTTATGTGGTCAGGATGAATTTGTGTGAACATAGTGATAATCATTATGAATATTGGAATCATACTCAAAATTTAACTTAAAATACTTATAATCATTATTTATAATCCTTATGCAGTCTGCAAATCATTTTGACAAACATCTGGAATCATCTTAACAATGTAGACAATGATCCTATTTTAAATAGATGTGATCCTTATATAGATTGGGACGATCCTTAAAAAAATATTAATTTATCATACAAATATATAATTTTTAATGTAAAATATTTTACAAGAGGAATAATATAATCTTCATTGGTGTATTATAATAACTTTGGATTTTCCATATCGAAAAACCATATGCATTCAAAATTTATTATAATATGTAAATTAAACCATTGAAAATATGTTATAAATAAGGAAATATAATATGTATGAATTAAAATATATAATATATCACATATATTATAAGGGAAATTGTAACACATGAAAAAAATAAAAATCCATAGATCAAATTATATCTAATGTATTAATCATTCATAATAAAAATACTATACATTATAAATATAATATTATATATTGAATAAAATTATCATATGTTGGAAAAATGTGTTACACATGGAATGAAAGAACGCATATGTGGATACTTTTCCAATGGAATATATCTATCATATGATTTTTTACTCATTGGATATTAAACTAATAAAAATATTATAATAATATAGAAAAATTATCTATCACACATCTACAAAGGGAAATATATTATATATAAAACTTTTCCAAAAGGAATTATCTTATATTAAAAAATAATATTACATATTCGAAATTTCTCTAAATAAAATATCATTTGTGTTGAAAATATATTACATATGAAAATATTCTAAAAGAGAAAATATTAATAATCCTAATTTATCATTGATAATAAATATAAAAAGGATAATTTATATCATATTTATTAAAAAATTCATTCATGATATTTTTTGAAGTAAAAAACATCACGTAGTGAGAATATTTAATGGATGGTATAACATATTTCTTAGGTTTTTTTTCAAAAGAATGAACTCTTTTTAGTTATATAAAAACCATACATATGGGAATGTGGAAATGTTAAAAACATTATTCATTGAATATATATTTTGTATGGATGAAAAATATTACATATAATATAATTTATGAACTCTAGTAACCTAGATTCAATCCCTACTTATTCCATTAGTACAAGATATGGTGGATCATACCATGAAAGACTGAATAGTTCTGCTATCATGGGAAAACTATATGGATACTTGATTCCATTTTTAAATTATAAATATAAGAACTTATCATAATAAAAAAATATCATATAATTCTTCATGATATTCTTCTTTAACTCATGGGGAGAGGAAAAAAAAGAAATCGTGACAACAGATTCTCAGAGAGGGTTATGTACATCAAGATCCATCATTAATATATAAAGCATAATCTATATAGATAAGTGTATAATCAAATCACATTCAATTTCAATCAATAACATTTTTTCAAATTCCTCCCATGGCTAATACCAACATAGAAATCCTATGTATAATGAAAATTGATTTCATAATATAGGGAATGCATAAATCTAGACATTCATGAATAATCCGTCAAGGTATCAACCATGTATCCTGAATCTTACCAAAAAGGACTCTCAACATGGACATAAATCATAATAAATTTGTTTGTGTAAACCAAATATCTATCAAATATGGACACATGTTTTGTATCATTGGACCTATCGATGCATTTAAGAGTTATCTATGATCGATACCCATCCATATATTACAATCCTATGTATTAATGGAATTTATAATGATAAATAAAATTCATTCTCAAAATTAATGTATGTCAATAATTATATATTTTGGACCAATAATACGATACATTAATATTTTTCCAGTCAATGAGAGAACTCTATTATTAATCATCCTTGAACCAAAATGTTGTAATGAAATATTATATATTATAGACAATATAAAATTATTATAAATGGAATTGAAAAACATCCATGATATTGAAAACATGGACATTAAGGTGAAAAAATATTTTACAATGAATAAAGTAGTGTGAGAGAGAACATGATCCCAACAAGGTGAATGATCTCAAAATATGTTCTAATCCATTCACTGTAAAGGATAATATATTTCCATATGTGTTACAACCAGGAATGATAAAAGGATAAATAACTAAATGATTTCTGTCATGTCAACAAAGTGAACTATTTTTTTAGGAGACTGACTGATTATAAGTTCATAGCTAAGCGTACTTGTCATGGAATAGTGAATAGGATGGCTGACCTTCTAGGATGTTTCATAGGGTGTGTGCGAGTGAGGAAAAGTAACACATGAAATAATATGTGTTTCCATGTGGATAATTTAATTATTCAAATGACCAATTTTAGAATATTGGTGGGCCCTAGTGATGGGAGCACATGCCTTCTGTGAAACTGGTGGACCATAATGGGAATGACATAATGTCGATGTTATGTTGGAGTGTCTATGCTATTTGTGGGGGCCATTTGATACATTCGGTATCAGAGGGGGAATAAAGCCATAATTATGGTTCACTTCCTTGGTTAAGAGAAATAATGTCCACAATTAGGAAATTATTATTTAAGGTGTGAATATAGAACCCTATACTGCTAAAGGTTTAATTGACTAAATTATATTTCTCAGGTCAACAAGGTTCATGGTTCTTTTAGGTATTATAAGTGATTAGAACTCCACTATTAGTCATTATTTTCCTAGAGTAGTGATCATGATAGGTAAACTATTCGGATGTTTCCTAGGGTGTGTGCGAGTGAGGAGAAAGCACACTGGAAAGAACATGTGTTGTAGTTTGGGGAAATTCATTAGTTAGATGACCTTTTTAGGCCTGTTGGTGGGCCCCAATGAAGGACCACATGTTTGTGGTGAAACTGGTGCTAGCCGGTGGGCCAAGACCAGATGACAATGTTATGGCGGACTGTCTATGCTGTCAGTAGGGCCCACATGGTATAATATATTTATCTCCAATTATTTTTTATATTAAATACATAAAATCATAAAATAAAATTTATGTAATAAATTAAGAATATCTTCATGTTATCTTTGGGTAAGAATAGATTTATAAATCAATTTTCAAAATACATTTCATTACTTTAAGATAATAACATTTTTTTTCTTTTGATATCATTTTTAATTGAATGTAAAAGAGTATTAAGAAAAATATATTCATTTTAGATAATCATGTTAAAATCTATTATAATCTTTAAAATGTATAATGGATATGATTTTACAAAAGGGCGGTCAATCCATATATGTTAAAAATATTTTTTTTATTTTTAAAATTTGAAAAAAACACATATAGAGAAAGATAAACAGATTTATTTTTAAAAAATTCTAATGAAATTAAAATATATTCTACCAATTGAAATTATATATATTTTAATCATAATTAATAGCATTCGTGAATCATTTAAAATAACATGTATAGTGAGGAAAACAATTTTAAAAAATTAAAATGAAAATTTATGGAAAACCCCTTATTGATTTACTCACATTTGAAACAAAATATATTGAAGAAAAGAACAAGAAATTTATTTATAAATATATTTTTTAGTAAATTATTTATAAAATGTATCCTTCAGGTAGTTCATACTAAAAACACATGTGATGAAAATAGTATAAGTCTTAATGAATGGATATTGAGAAGCAAAATCCATTACCTTGGGTTTTGAGTAAGATGTACATGTTTGAATCTCATATATAATGATTATATAACTATAAATAACTAATACCATAACCATAAAGATACTTCCCATACCCTATATTACTAATTAATAACCTCTCATTGCTAATAAATTAACTATTATTTGTTAATTTTATTATTTAGGGAGTTCACTATTTGCTTTTTCAAGTTTCTTTTGTTTTATAGCTGTAGACCATTAATAATTTTCTTCATATCATGATATGCATCATTTAATTAAAATAATGAGTATATTTTTATTCATTATATAATTGTTTTGATTCGTCCTTTCGTATTGGTAACAAAAAAATAATCCACACATATGAATGAGTGACGTAATTATTTTCCAATGAATGAATGGGTTAGAAGGATTATGATATATTATATTTACATAATCATAAATTCATCATAAATAACATATATATTCATTAATTTTATATTTTTAAAAATCCATGAAATTAGTTGATAAATAATGAATCACACTGCTTTGTGTACATGGTACACATCACATTTTCATAATTAATGTTTTTGTTTTTCATAAGATTGAAATGTGGTGAAAAATTATAATCCCATAATCATAATAACATAATAATGTATTTTCTAATAGTAGATTCATTATTTTGGGTTTTAAATAATATATGAATATTTAGTATAAGAAAAAATAAACTTCAAAATAGATAGGAAAGGTGATCAACTCTACTTTGTGAGACCTTCATTTTGTTACACTAGAAGCATTATCTTGATGTTCATAATTTTAAAATGGAGCTGAAGAAATTAATTAATATAAACTTTTAAGTTAATAGTGAATATATTTTCTAAGATATAAGTCCTAAAGTATATGAATAATGAAGGTGATGTGGTTCCCCTTTATAGGTGAGGGGAGGATAGACTTGGAATTACAAAATGGTCTATGTAAAATTAAATGAAATTTAAAGTAAAATTATTCTTAATTGATATCAATTTAATTAAATGATTTGTTTGTTTAATATATATTCATATAATAAAACATGATATTTTTTTATTTCCTTTTAACCCTTGGATTTTTTTCCCCTTCAATAACTCTGTTTAACCATTTCTCTTTATAAAAATATTTTAATCACATAAGGCTACTAAATACACTTATATAGTACAAAGTGGCTCCAAAATGGTCTATGGTTTACATAATTAACAAATTAATATCCCATTTATCCCATTTAAAATCTTTTTCCTTCAATTCATTTTATAATATATTAATTCACAGAAAATATCATGGACGTCATTGTGGGAATACTCAATTAATTTTACATTAAATTCATTAATATAAAAATGGATTTTGAAGATAAAATATTTTACAATAAATTATTCATTATTATTAATCATAAAATTCATGAACACTATATTTAATCTAAAATATATTTAATTTAAAATTTTTAAATAATGTTACTAAATTATTATAATTGTTTACATGAGAACTGAGTCAACACCGCGTAAGAATTTATAGTAATTATACAATCACAAAAAAATAATGATAAATTAAAATAGTAGAATTAATTTATATATGTTAAAAATAAAATCCTATATTCCTTCATAAATTCTTTTCATTACAATTAATATAGGTATTATAAATAAAAATAAAGATATTGACATTTTTAATTTATCGTTATCGTAAAATAATATAAAAGTTATAATCAAAGTAAAGTAGTTTGAAATTTATATATTTTCATATTCTGGATATATTTGGTCTAAAATTACAAATAAAATAACATAAAATATGGCAATGGAGTGATTTTAAAGCCTCTAAACATAGGATTAATATATTTTTACATGTTTTACCCTTACCATGGTGAAAAATCACTACTAGGATTTTTATTTATAAAGACCCAAAATAAAAGGGGTCTAATACCAAAATTTAAACATCCTAATTTCAAATAATTAACCCATATTTCATGAGTAAATATATATATGTTTTATAAATCAAATTTTATATATATCTGTGAAATTCAATGAGAAATAATTTATATAAAAAATGTGTTATTATGCCAAAAAATGATCTTATAACATTATCTGGAGTAATCCTAATTTATATGTAAATAACTAGATTATTCTTAATTCATAGATACCTATTTACATTATTATCAAATTAAAAATATAATTGGATATTATATTACTTTATTAAATAAAAAAAATGAAGTTTCACAAAAAAAAAGTAAATTTCAATTTTCAAACAAAAATCTAGATTTTCATTAAAATTTCAAAAATTCATCATATGAATAACATGAAATAATGGCTTCAAAATTTATATCATGTTTTTAGAATACTATTTATTAATGTGCCTCAAATTAATTATAATATTTATGCACAAAATGAAAAACTCCCATTTTTGAAACATAAAGAACATTATTTTCATTACATGGCTAATAACCATAATTAAATGAATATAAATTCATTAAATTGGTTGTATAAGTCAATTATTTTATTAGATTAATTTAAAAAAATTCTTCAAAATTCATTGAGCACCTAAAAATAGTTTAATAAAAATTATTCTTTTTAACTATAAAATATTTCATCTTCATTTACTACAAATTGGTAATTATTGAATAAATGATTTAGAAAATAAAATATGTCTTATAATATAATTATTACTATTCATAAAAACTAAAAAATAACTACTTTATAATATTCATGTTTAGATAATATTATTTTTTGGGTTTATTTAATCTAGGAATTACGTGTGGTTTATGCTATATTGTTATTTTAAAATAAAATGTTAATTAAACTCTTGAGGTATTATATTATCACATCTTTAATGAAATTTTTCCCCATTGATTTTAATTATTCATTTATAAACATAATATTTCATGACATATTAAAAAAATGAGATATTGATTTCATCATTTACTTTAATTTAATTGTTATATCTTGGAAACATAATATCCATGTTCTTCTATACGACTTTACTAGAATATGAGTTTTTGAAAACATATATTGGTATATTAGTGTTACATTCCACATAAGAATTAATAGTTTTACCTTAAATTTTATCTGGATTTAGAAATTGCTTCATTATTGGGATAGAAAATATGATAACATTTACTTGATTTCTTCTCATTCTATAAACATGGTATCATTTTTCAGGGTAATTCCATTATTTTGAAGATTTGTTTCTACATGAATCACTAAAATAAACTTATAATAAACTATAAGAATGTCAAAATAATGTATATATTATTCTATTTTCAAAAATAGATTTGGTTATAATAAGTTAAAATGATAACCAATTAGAATAAAACTTTTCCAAATTTAACATCTAAACTCAAAATAGTAAAAACTATCAATAAAAAAATAAAAAATAAAAATTTATCAAATTAAAACCCAAAAATTATAATGGTTTGATCACTTATTCTTGTACAATCAACACATTTTATTATCTTCAAACAACCTTTATCACTTACCCATTCACATAATCAAATATGTATATGACCAAATATAATTATTAAAATATAAATTATTGTAGTGAACATTTTTTTTAAAACACATTTAAATAATTTATGGAATATGTTTTGTACGAGGTGTTGGGACGATATGAAATTATAGGGCATAGTGAGGCCAAAATTAATATTTTAAAAATATTAAATATATGAATATCATGAATAATTTATTTTCCAAAAAAGTGGATTACATCTCAAACATAGTCTTATATTGGAAATTAAAGACCATTATTGATTCTAAAACATGGGTTTTATCCTATGTGAAACCTTAAGTTGGTCGATGCTAGATGATTGGTTAAGGTGGTCTTTAGTGGTGTGAAAAAATAAAATAAATTAAAAAATAATATTTTATTTTATTATTAAATTTCAAATATACATAATTTAATCTACTTAAATGTTTTTATATCATTTAACTTGTGTTAGTCACGTAACCATATGAGCTCTCGGAGGATTATATCCATCATTCTTCATTGGAAGATCAAATTGTAGGGCATTGAGAGATTAGGTTGAGGTGGATCGATATGCAATAGATGAAGTTGGATACCCACAACACTGGTGAATGTTTTCATCCCCAAAGATCAATACCTTATCAAGGTATACCCCAGAGGTTATGGATATTGGCTCTTATTACTTAATAATGAATCATTGATTTGTGTCATCTATTCGTGGAGAAATTTTTCACACCCATCACATGTGCCTATCAAATGAAATAATTTTTTTTATTCTCACTACACCATTATCTCTTCTTAGTTTCTATAGTATAAGATTATTTTTCATGAACTATTGGACTATTAAGTTTTTACTTTTTTTTCTTTTTACATTCCACCTACCATTCTTCACATTCTTCATCATTGGCCCCTAAGTTCAAGGATCGACATTGTTGTGGTAGGTCCAAGGATGATTAAAACACCAAATTCATGGTTGTTTAGAAAATAATGAATGGTTTTTTGTTTTATGTGATGATTATGAAGGATTTGGGGTGTTTCTTAATGGATCATGGAGCTGGAGGGGTGATGGGAAGTGTTGTGTGGTTGTAAAGGTGATGAAGGTTATGAAGATTTTGAGTTTATTATTGGATTTAATTTTCTATCAATATAATGTCAGAAACCGATAGCTAGAGGCTTTCACAACCTATTTAGAGTCTTAAAAGGGCTTGGTTTTACAATGAGGGATACATATCATGAAACCAAATGGAATTTTTACTGAAAACCAGACTAAATTATGTGTTTTCCAAATAAACACAGTTTGTGTAGCCCCTACATATAACACAAGGTGATGTTAAATATCACACTCAGTGTAGGATGGACTACAACCCATGTTTCCATACCTAGGTAGACAAGAAATCAACCAAATACTCACAAATAGGGCCCCATGTGGATGGATATGAATTGTTCCAGAGTAAACGTGCATGAGAAAAAATATATGGCAGGGGTTGAGATGCACAACCTGGACCACAAGGGTCCATACAATCCATGTATCCATGACGTAATTTTGTGACCATAGAAATAGTTTCCATGTAGTTCTTATAGAAAACATGTCTAGAAAGTAGATAAAAGAGACACACCATGTTGAACCCATACACACTATGTACTTCATTATTAATATTCTACCAATCGTATCTCCTTTAATTTTAATTTTAATTTGTCCCATGATTAGCCTGTAATGATAGTTTTTACACATATAAAGTGATGGATGCCCTTATACTATATTTTGTGATATAATTCATGATTTTATAATTGTGATGTTTATTATGGTGAGGCTTGATGATGGTAGTGATTAGATAGGATCATCAATAAAATGATGGGAAATGAACTCCCCTGTCACACTAGGGAACATGTTCTCCACTCTATCATAGAGATTTTGGGTACAACACTCCCCTATCACACCATGGTGTGGGTTTCATATACAATCAATGAATGTTTAGGGTTAGCACTCCCATGTCACACAAAGGCATGGGGTCATTATTCTATCAGTGAGGTATCATGGTTGGTAATCTCATATCTCACCAGAGAATGGATTCCAAATTTCCTTATATATGTAGGGTCAACAATAACCTTACTATAGAGTTTGGGTTCTCTATATAAAAGGTTGTACTCCCTTATTTTTTAACTCCATCAATGTTTGTATCTTCCACCATATAAGTGTGATCCCATACTATTGGAATGCAGTTGAAATCTATGTGCCCCTCAACTCATATTACGGTGACATTTCATTTGATATTAGGCATCGGTGTCAGACTTTTAGTTTA
The DNA here is from genome assembly GCA_963277665.1 of Viscum album. Lineage (NCBI taxonomy): Eukaryota > Viridiplantae > Streptophyta > Magnoliopsida > Santalales > Viscaceae > Viscum > Viscum album. The sequence continues at coordinate 909,048,234 of OY728151.1, forward strand.
GTACTCCTACTCATAGACATAAATTTTTCTATGATGTTGATATCCCCTTTCCCAATCATTTATGTTTCCTTATGATAATTGTGTGTGTATCTATTGGTATTTTCTTTCTTATATTATTTGGTTTATATGAATTTTTTTGTAGTTTTATATCCTTTTTTTTTTGTTTTTGGGGATTGTAATGGGTATTTATATGGTCACCCATGTATGGAATTTTTCGGCACATGTCATGTCTTATAATGATAACAAATTGATTGGTGGTGATTATAGTGGATCATAGGGATACTTGTCTACATTGACCATGTACGGTGGTCTGTCTTAGAGATCAGGAGTCTAGGAATCTCAAATTTATTTATTCAATTTTCTTTTGTGGTGGGACATATTTTATGGATGGTCATGTATTTTTCAAATTTATATTTTTTATTACATTTTCTTTCTCTATTATATTTCAAATAGGTTACTGCCTTCATAGTTTTTAATATATATATATATTAACTCATTTTATTATTATTCATTTTCACTTATATATGAATATGGTTGGTTGTATTCTATAGGTTCCTTATTAAATGGCCTCCCATTTTAGTAATCAATTCATGATGCTTGTCACCTACATAAGGCCTATAGAGGCTGGCTTAGGTTCTAAGGGAATGGTCATCCACATGCCAAGAGGGCCCCACTAGGTAAATTAATTATTATTACAAAAATGTAATAATCTTCAAGAAAGATCATTTTATCATACCATATAATAAAATTAATGGTCATATATAAATTCTTCTAAAAATATTTCCAAAAAACCATATTTTCATAAAAATAAATTTAATTATTTATTAATACCATTCAAAATATCTTTCAAAAATTCATATTTTCAGAATATTAAATTTAACTAAATAATTTTAGAATAATTTTATGATGTTTTCTTTTAGCTCTCGAACAAAATACCATTGATAAATAAAACTATATTGTAATCATATTTTCTTAAAATAACCATAATTATAATAAATTCATATCATTTAATGTTACACTCATATATGTGGTATATTGTTATCAAATCTCTGGTCTTAGAAATATTAACTAATATTCCATCGAGGGAGACTATATTTCCAAGAAAACACAAATACTAAATCATCATTCACATATTCCAAATTTCACATATAAAACCATTCCAAAAAACTGACTCTCTACAGATTATCATACACTTCATAATCAATACTGTATCTTATGATATTTTAAATAACCACACTCTCCATACATAGATATCACATATTAATAGATGAATATTCAGTACATAACAAAACACACTATACCATAATCATATAGGTATAGTTCTTTAGTAAAAATGGAAATAAAAACAACATGTCCATAAGAGTTATAAATAATATCCCATATAGTTCATAATAACTAGAAACCTCCTTAGAAATAACATACAAAAAATCTTTCTTCATCCCCTACGAAAAGGAAATGTATGATTATGTGAGCTCTAATTCATGGTAAGGGTAAAATGTGAAAAATAAATGATCACATTATCATAATTTTAGAATATGGGTATTATAACATAATCATAAATTTTGAAAAGCATACCCAGAATATCAAAGATCATAACATTGATTCAGGGAATAAATATTGGTAGTTCCAAAGACATCAATCCTGAAGGAATATAATAAAATTATCCCTAAGATCATAACGTAGGCATAAGACATAGAAATTTTTTAAAAATGTAAGAATAGAAAATCATTTAATTAATAGTCTAGGACTATTGAAAAAAATTATACAGTGGAACTGGTATACTAACCAAATAGTTTACATAGTCATGTTTTATTGTCCAGACTATCATAGTGGAAAGTGTCTCGATCAATCATCATTCTATCCATGTTCATATGATGAGATATCAATATTTACACAATACATTGGAGGGAGATATATATTGCACACATCACATAATAAAATTCACAAATATGTTTTCTATATGATCATGAAACATTAATCATATTAGAAACCCAGAAAATAAGTAGCCTTTATAAAAATTTCATCATAGATTAAGCAATTAAAAATAAAAAGGTTTGTAAACATTTTTTCATTTAATCATAGAATACCTAGTGAAAAAATAATGGGTTTTTAAAAAATAATTAAAATTAGAAATATAAACCATATAGAGAAATAACCAGGATGATAAATTTTATCATCTCCCTAGTAAATATTATATAACATCAATGGTCATCATCTCATATGGAAAATGAATTTGAAATATCACTTGGAATAGTTTTCAAGGAAAATGCAATTTTTAATTTTTAATCAGTTATTTAAATTATAAAAATTTCATAAATATTACAGAAAACGATTTTTTAGAAGATTAATTTTGAAACATGTAATGGAATCTTTAATTCAGGGAGTGAATATTATATCTTGAAACAATTATCTCTCTCAACATGTTAAAACTAATATTTCATTCCGATTTCTGGAAAAATTAAAAATATACAAGTTTAGAAAATAATTACAATAATAATTTTAAAAAAATTAACAAAAAAATATGTACATATATTACATTTTAAACATTTGGATAATAGTAAATACTTTTTTACCACATTAATACTAAATAACATTGATATTGAATAATATGGGGTTTCAACCAATGATTGAAATAAATATTCTTTTCTATAAAAACATTATTTTGGAACCTTGAGATCATTACAAGGGAAAAAGAAGGAAAAAAAATTTATTTTCATGAAATAAGAATAGAATAATAAAATTCAACAATTTATTTAGAGATGTATTTTAATATTTCATCATAAAAAATATAATAGGAAATAATTCAGTTAAACAATACAATTGTAAAATGTATCATTTACCACATTGGTAATGATTGAATCGTAAAACCAATTAAATAAATAAAAATAAATTGATATGTAAATAAACATAATTTTCATTATAATGAAAATATTATAAATTAATGGGTAGAATATACACTACAAAAAAGAAACAAGTTGTGAATATGGTATATGTCCCACAAAGATAAAAGTAAGAATAAAATCCCTTACCACTTTAGATTCATTTAAATAATAATTTCCATTAAACAACTATATAAATTAAAACTTTTTAAATAATTAAATTATTGAAATTAATGATATGACAATTCCATGGGGTATTATATACACCACACAAATGAAACGAGGAGTTAATATTTTATATGTCTCCCATATATAAAATAGAGGCAAAAAATCCATTACCTTAAATCTCGACTTCCTCCGTACACATTAGAACCTCTAGTATTATAAATATAGGATTCTTATAAATCATTTATATATAATTAATATTATAATCATACTATATATGATTTATTTATGAATCTTAATATATTTTTTTGATAGTTCCTTAAAAAAATAATGTTTTCTTAATAACATCTTAGTTTTTTCATGTGTGTTTTTAGAATGTTTTTGTTACTTTACATTGATCATGGATCCATAATCTACAAAATTTAAACCATGATATAAGTATCTTATATATTCATTAAATTTTTATTTATAGTAATCCATTAAGCTGATAAATATATAGTAAAATAAATCGTTAATGGAAATGGTATGTTATACATATGAATAAAAAATGATTCCATATTCCCAGTAGATAGAATGAAATAAAGGTACATATGAATTATTCATTATTTAGTTATTATTATATCTTATATGTCATATATTTTCATTTAAATTATTCTTATTACTTTCAATTTTAGAATACCCTGAATAACATATCACATCTTTTCGTAGAGGTGGTAGTCCACATGTATACTTGAGCAGTGTTATCATTTCCCAATGGATCAGAAGGTAAGAAGGTAAACATGATACTATAATTAAAGTACTATAAATATGTCATAAACATTATATATATGTATATATATTAACTACATCCACTCGTATCTCTATATATGATAGGCAGTAATGGAAAATAAATTGCATATGTTCGTGAGGTGGTAGTCAACCGTACACATGATCAATTGTTATATTTTCTAATTTACAGAAAATGAAATAGATTTAGTTTATTATATTAACAAAATAATATCATTTTATATATTTCATATTAATGTTATTTCCCATCTCAGTTTATGAATATTTTATGGATGTGGAATGAAAGATAAATTAAAAATGCTTAGTTAAGAATGATACCTCTTTTTGGGAAAACCACTATAAGTTAGCAATAAAATCATCCATTATAGAGAATAAAAATAAATATAACTTCTCTAATATGTTCATATGAAATAAATTAAAATTCCCTTTAGGCATTGGATGAAAAATGAAATGGAATATTAAATATGAGAGAATAGTGAGTTCCATTTTTATAAGTAGCAAAGAGGATACAGTTGGAATGTTTTTAAATGAAAAAAGTATACCAACAATTTACACATGAAAGGTTTTTTTAAAAAAATATGTCATTAAAAAAAATTTGTGATATAAGGTCAAAATGTGTATATAAAATGGGATTTTAATAATTTATCGGTTATTTTACAACATAAATCTATTTAGCCTCCCCTCCCCCGGTAAACATGTCTCAACCTTATCAACATTAATTAATTTTTTGGTATTATTATTATTTTGAGAAAAAATTAATTTTAACTTATTATATAATATTAATTATACAATTTAAAATATTTAACCCAATTTTATAAATCCCATTCACATAACAGAAAATTTTTAATTTAAATTTACACCACTTTATGTGACGAAAAAATATTTTCCAAAGAAATATTTTTTTTTTGTATAGAATGTTTTCATACTAATTTTATACATGAGATTGATTACAAGAAACTATATTATATTAATAATAAAATACAAGAAATAATTTTAATTTTAAAACTTTATAAACACTACATAACTTTTTAAATGATTTAAACAAAATGGATGTTTTTAATAAAAATCAACATTCTTCGCTATTCAGTGACCAGTTAATCTTTTTGGAAAATTATAAAAAATTCACCATAAGGTATTTTTTAAATTTTTATTCCAAATTTAGTGGCCCAGACATCCCTAGTCCAATACTTTGAAAAAATTTGTTTATTGAGGTGTTCTGAGAGGTAATAGTGTCCCATTTCAAGAGATTATCAGAATACCATTTTTTCAATGGTAACGTGTCTGATGAGGAGTCATCCATCAGTAGGTGGAGAAAGTAGGTCTGCATTAGTGACTTGCATTGGTGACACGTAGTGGTGAGTCACTAATAGTGGGACGTGTTGGTAGGTCTCCAATAGTGAGTTACCCAACAGTGACTCATACACTGGTTGTTCATCCAACGACGACTCTCACTGTTGACTCCAAATAGTGATTCACTGACTCTCAGACATGATGATTGGTTGAAAAATTTGAATCATCCACTAGTATCCCATCCATCAGTGAATCACAATATTGAATCATCTAATGGTGACTTATGACAGTGACTCTTCTATAGGTGACTCACAACGGTGACTCATCTAGCGGTGACTCGCAATAGTATATCATCATCGGTGACTCAAGGCACTCAATCATCCAATAGTGACTCATCCAATGGAGAGTCATCAATTGGTGAGAGATATAATGGTGATTCATCCAATTTTAGGTCACATAAAAGTGATTCTTCCATCATTAGGTCATCCATTGGAGAGTTATTTTCAATGTTTTTGAAATTTATAGATTTTTTAGTTTCTCCCCTTTGATGTTTTATTTGATGAAAAATGAGTTTAAAACCTTTTTTAAATCTTTTTAGATATTTAAAATGATATAAAATATATTTTTATATACTTATTTATTTGGAGTATTTTATATAGTAAAACACGGGGTCTTGATCATGATCCTTCTTTAATGGAATTTTAAATCGTTTCATCCATTCATAAAGGATCTGGAATTTCAATACTTGAGACCCATTCTTCCTGGTAAATTTCAATTTACACTTAATACCACCTATCCCCAAACCTTTCATCCCTAAGAATTCATGCATCTACGTTTCACCAATGGATTTTGTTTCCTTGGATCATTATTCACCCCTTGTTTAGCACAAGGAGGAGGTATTGATCGTCAATTTATTGAGTTAGGGATCCTTTAGTCTATTTTTTAATTGTGTATCACGAGGAATGGTTGTATGAATATACTCTCGGGATGATTTTATAATTCCAATTTTGAAAAGAAAGTTGAATCGGTTGAAATATTTACACGAAAGGATGGGGAAATGAGACTTTTGTTAGGAATTTTTGTCTATTTATATTGCAATCTTCATGGGCTATATGCGTAATAAAAATCATGAAAATTGGTTTTCATTGTGTCTGCACCAATGATGGATTTTTATTGATCTTATGTTCAACAGATGTATATCTTCAATTGATTAACCATGTATATTCTGTAATATAATTGGATTTCCCATGATCATACTTTTCCGTTGATCCCCACTAAACAGAAAAAGTGGAATTAACTAATGTGATCATTTTTAAATATAGAAGTTGTGCCTTGTATGGTTCTGTGGTGGTTCTGTTGAGGGTAAAAAAAATTTGTGGTGGTTCAGGTGGGGTAATTATATCATATATTTAAAGACTGATTGATTGTGGAATTGATAAGAATTGTTTTTGCAGTGGAACTACAATTGGGTTGTGTTTTGTCTTGGTTGCTGGGTGCAATGTGTTTGTATAATAGGGATGTTGATGGTTCTGATAAGGGGAGTTTATGGGAGTGTTTTGATTTGGATTTCGTTTTTTGGTTTATATCATGGATTGGACATAATGACTTTGAATAATAATGGTGGGAGTTGTCGGTATGGGTGCTAAATTGAGTAGAAATATGAAGTTAGTTTCTTTACTACAGTTCTTTTCTTCTATATTCTTTATACTAGGTGTTTTGTTTTTTGAGTGGTTGGTAGTTTTCCAGTTAGATATTGAATGAATAAATGGACTTATTAATAAAGAATGATAATTTGTTATATTATTTGAACATGGATGTGAGTTGAAATGTGGCTTGTTGTATAGTTTTCTATATAGAAGTAGAATCAATGGTAGATTTGTGGGTTGGTTGTTTTTGTGAAAAAACCCATAGGATGGGCTGACTATATGGTATCATATATAGATATACTACTCATATTTTTCACATGGGATTTTTATATGCAATCCACTCTAGTTGGGCACTATGTGTCGACAAAACCATTATCTTGGGAGAAGGGTTTTTTCAACATCCTAGTGAGAGGATAAATGGATTCTTATTGTCTCATCCCTTCTCCCTCATCTAGGATTTTGTAGACCATGACTGTTCAAGCATGTTGTGGTTTATTTGTTAGGAACAGGTGTCTTCGGCCAAGATATTCTTTCCCAATTGTTAACGAGTTGATATGTGGTTTGATTTCCCATGAATCTTCGAGATAAGGCGTGGATATTGTGAAGGTTGTTGTGGGATAGATGTGGTAAAATTTTTGGCCTAGATGTTTGTGGGTGGGGTTTGTTGAGCTTCATTTTCTATGATGCAGGACTATATGTGAGGCCCATGTGTGTACATGCAACTTGTGACATGCAGATTGTAGAAGATTGTTGATGCGCCATGATGTTTTTCATTACGGTATGAGCATTTAACCAATTGTGATGGGTACACAAACATCAATGTTCTTATAAAATTACATTACATGAATTTCATTATCTGGTGAGAATGTCTTGTTGAGGATGAGATGGCCAATATTCCTCATTAGGTAATGTTGTATTCTACTTTTTTCTCATAAGGGGATTTATATGCTTCACCCACCTGTGCATGAGAGAACATGTTTTTTCTATCTACGTATACTAATATGCTCACCCTACGTATATAGAAAAGTTTATAGGTTTCTAATAGGATTACATGGACCGTACTAGACCTCACTATCTCAGACGTGGGGATAGTTGTGGTATCGCTACATATCTGTTTTCTTCTGGTACATACATTGATGTTTTATTGTATTTTTAGATATTTTTACAAAAAAATATGCATGTCGGATGGATTTTAATTTTTCTATATATATAGATATTGGTGTTTTTTTTATTTGTATCATCTCATCACGTGCTCATATTTTCATTTAAAAGGGTAATTCCTCCTATATTGTGGGAACTTTGTACCCATGGTGCTTGTCATCACCTGGGGGCCTACAGGAGGTTGTAGTTAGGATTTATTCTCTCCCATTCTTCGTTGATAGTACTGTAAAGGAATCTTTGGATAGAGGGGGTTGTGGAAAAATGGTATTAGAGGTAATTTTCGAGAGATATGATAGAGTTTAAAGATATTACCCATGACGATTGCATGGGTTCATAGGGAAATAATATCAGTTGATATTGGTGAAAGACATGGTCTAGGGAAGATAGACAACGACATTATATTTTATCCCCCTCACCCCTCACTGATATGATGTAAGGAACATGATCCCATAAATTGATTAAGTTCTGCTACATATTTTTCAAGGTATAGACCTTATGAAATTTACATGCATCATAAAGACTTGTGTTCTTTTTTCAATTTATGTCTTGGAAAATTTAAAATAATTAATATGTTAATGTGAGTTAAAATAAATTTTAAATAAAATTCCATACTTATCAAGCATATGATTTCCTTATTTACCATTCCTATTATGGAACCCAGTCGTCGTCTATTTGTAGTGTATGTAGTTGAGGCTCCATAGGTTGACTCAGTATATCAACTGAGGGTTGATTGAGTAGAGGAGGATGGCTTGTAGAAGAATACACTATATTATTTCTAGCTGAAGACTCAAGGAAAGTATGAGGGAATTTTTTTGTACATGGAGATAGAGAGGTAGATAAATGAACTTATTATCACCTTCATATTGACTAAGACTACAATGGAGTATTGGGATCCTTTGAATGTGAGATATATGAGGGGACATTCACGCCAGTAGTTGACGTTGTACCTGGAAGAGAGGAAGGTGGCTGACATTTTATGGGTTGATTTTGAGAAGGAGTTCTGAACAGAATTCCATAATTCAACCATGAGGGCTGAGAAGAGGTTGGAGTAAATTCCCCTTTAATAGGTGGGATTATTTTTATAGTATTTCGGGATCAAATTTAAGGATCTCCATCATTTTTTTGTGGATCACTTTTTGAATGGGGAGTCTCATGTGAGACATCATAGGTGGAATTTCATCATTCCCTCCATCATGCTGTTACCCAATTCACCATACTGATGTACATAAAGGTCGAGAAGATAGGGGATGTAGTTGAGTGAATTTAGTCATGCTTTGGTGCACGATGAGAGGGGATCAAACAAAGTTATTCTAAGAGAAAGGCTTCCAGCAGCAGGTCTCAAGTGCTAGGGCCTTCGAGATTTTCAACAATAGGGAGTCAACCAAAACAGTTCCCATTTTGGCTTTTAGGTCCTCATTCTTTTCATGGTAACATGGTAATGATGTGTTTTGCTTCAGGAGCCCATGTTCATATTTAAATTTAGTTCCTAGTGGCTGTTCGAACTCAGTATGGTAAAGATGGGTAGGTTCCATAACCTCATCTGCAACAGTTGTCGGCTAGGTAGTTTTAGTAGTAGGGACAACAGGGTTATGATCCACTAAGGGGAGATGAAGCAGGTGGAGGCCATCCTAAGGGTGTTCATCAGGGACCAAGACCTAAGTGAGGATAGCTAGTAATTTTTTAGTATAGGGGAATATGACCTAAGAGTGGTATGTTCCATGTTATAGAGGTAGTAGTTCCAACAAGGCCAGAGATCATTCGATGTACTATCAATTTGTTCACTACCCTCTCTTGTGAATTGACTGATTCGTGATATTTTTACTCCTTTGTTTCACCTAGTCTAGACTATACAATGTGACTATCCATATAGGAACTTATCATTCCCTGAGTGTTGATTACACCCATAGGAAGTCAAACTAGCTTTTTTGATATATTCTGGGGATGTAGACGGATGATGGGACCGCAATAGTCCCAAGGGGATATTTTCTTACTATAGATATAGCCACAAGATATCATCCTTAGCATCATGTGGTTTTATTCTTTTCATACTATTATTTACTTCTTCCAAATAAGAGTCATGTTTTCAGACATAGATATCCATCATGTGGCTTTCCTTGGTGAGCAGAATATTCAGATGGGTAGTCGGTGCACAGATCCTCTTCATTCCATGTTGCCAAAGATGTTAGTGGGATCAATGGATACATATATGGTAAATGATCCCATATTTTTTGGAGAGTTTATGGATTTTTTCCTAAGGAGGATTTGACTCTAACCCCTCGATATGATTTTGAAATAATGATTTACTAATTTAGGTACTTTTCGGATATCGGTGGCTCCTTGTTGAATATAACCTTCTAAGTTGAAGGAGTTAACGATTTAGATTGAAGAACTAATGGTGAAGGGATTTATGAGGCCCAGTGTATGCTCATGGTTGGATCCAATATTTTTTTGTGAATAATGATGATGGTGTTCTAATGTTGTGTATATACTACCATAGGTTGAATCAGGTTTCAGTCAAGAATAGTTACCTCCCTGATGAATAAACAATCTTTTCAACTAGTAGAGATGGGTGTGTTTGTTTTTTAATATCAATTTTCTATCTGGATATCACAATTTAAGGGTGAATGAGGGTGATGACCAGAAGACTGCATTCAGGTGTAGGTATAAGAACATTGAGTTTGTAGTCATGCATTTTGGTGTTATAAACCCACCATCCATGTTCATGGGGCTTATGAACTCCATCGTTCTTGAGTACCTAGAATACTTCTTTGTCATATTCATCAACGACATATTGACCTACTCTTTTTCAGAGAAAGATCATAACATAAACCTCAAGACTATCTTAGAGGTTCTATGACACCACAAGATATACGAAAATTTATCCATGTTCATTTTTTGGACATGAGAGTTACACATACTTGGACATGTTGTATCTCAGCGGTGTATAGGAGTGCACTTATCGAAGTTCAATTTAGTTATTTAATAGGTAGAACCCAAGAATGTTTTAGAGGTTAAAAGATTTATAGGACTAAAAATATATTAGAAGATATTTTTATTTGATTTCTCAAATCTTTGAGCTCCATTGATAGATGTGACTAGAAAGAAAAAGGATTTTGTATGGGGTGAGTAGTTCTAAATAGAATACAACAATCTGAAGGGGAAGTTGGTCAGTGCTCCAATGCTCCAGGTATTAGAGGAAGGGGTGATATTCTAGGTGTTTTGTGATTCATCCCATATGGGATTAGGATGTGTGTTTATACAATAGTGGGGACCAATCTTTTATGGGTATAGGTAGTTACACATCCACAAATGTAACTATGAAACCCATGATCAAGAGTTAGTAGTGGTCATGTTTTTACTAAAGTTGTGGTGACATTACCTCATTGGGGAGCACATTTTTGTCTCCACAAATCATAAGAGTATGAGATATATCTTTTCCCAGTGAAATATAAATTTGAGATAGTATAGGTGGACTGAGTTTCTATTTTATTATGACTTCGAGATGTCTTACACCACAGGAAAGGGGAACATTGTGGATGATTCCGTGAGTAGGAATTCGTGGAGGGAGGTATTTTAGGAATCTGAAGATGATTGGAATGCGAGGGAGGAGTTGGAAACCTTACTACTAGATTAAGAAATGGATTGTTCCCGAGGTTGTCTATTTCAAATGATGGTGAAATATTCAATGATTTGGCAGGTGGAGGAGTCTCAGTGGGGTCACTCAAAGGCAGAGGTGATGTGTGATCATGCTGACCAGGGTTTTTCTCTAGAGGGATGGTCGGAGGATGATCAGAATCAGATTTTTTTCCATGGGAGGCTATTTGTTCCTATGGTGATGCTTGAGAGATCTCAATTTGAATTTCATCTCTTACCCTTTACATTGCACCCAAAAGTTTCCAATATTTAACATAGCTTAAGGATGCAATTTCTGTGGTCCGGGATGAAGCAGGTAGTGGTAGAGTTTGTGGAAATGTTCCCAGTGTTTTATAAGGTTATGGTTGAGCACAATGTTCTAGGTGAATTTTTGTAGCCCAAAGATGTCCTCAAGTAGAAGTGGGATGACATCATGATGGATTTCCTCATAGGGATACCCTGAGCTCCGGGATGTTATGATCTAATGTTGGTAGTGCTGAATCGACTGATGAAATCGGCCCACTTCAGAGCGATCAAAGAGTCGGGCATTGTGGATTCCTTAGAATGGAGGTATGTGGATGATGTGGTGTATATTCATGGAGTCACGAGATCCATAATCTCATATTTGGAAGAATATTTTACCTTGTAGGTCTGCAGTGGATTTCAACAAGATTTTGGAACTTAGTTTTGCCTCCGTAATGTCTTCCACCCTCAGATCGATGGGCAGACAATGAGGACCATCAAGACACTAGAGGTAATGTTTCTAGCTTGCCTCTTGGAATTTTTTGGATCATGGGTACGAAACATTCCCTTAGTAGAGTATTATTACAACAATATATATCCATCTTCCATTGGCATAAATCCTTTTTAAGACTTGTACAGAAGAAAATTTCATTTACATTTGTGTTGGAATGTGGTTTGGAAGACATATATTCTTGGTCCCATGGTATTGTAGAGCACAATAGAGATGGTTTAGCTTCTCTCTAAGGGGATGAATGTTTCAAATTATCATCCAAATTCCTATTCCAATCACAGGAGGAGGCCCTTGGAGTTTAATATTGGGGGCCATGTGTTCTTGATGGTTTCCACTTGATGTGGGTAGTAGAGGTTTGGTAGAGTGAGTAATCTTTCTCTAAGATACATAAGATCTTTCTGGGTGTCGGTATGAGTTGAAAAAGTGGCATAAATGTTGTCTCTACCACCAAAACATGAAATGATCCTTGATTGCATCCCCATATATTAGCTTCCCATGTAACTTCATGATGACACAGATGTAATTGACTGGGGATAATTGTACATCCAATAAGACGTGATATTCATTGAGAGGCTAGTAGATATCTAGTATCATTGAGAGAAAGTACATAAAGGGAGGAACATTCCTTTGGATTGTGTTTTATGGTGTCATAATGGCTTGGATTATAGTACTTGGTAGAGAGAAGCACAAATGTGTGCCTAGTACCCAGAGTTGTTTTGAGTCCTTCTATGTTATGATTTTCCATGTAATGTGATTTTTGATACTTTATTCTATGAGATGTGTTGATTCTTTGTTCTTTACTATGTGATGAAGTCCTGACATGTGGAAAAATGGAGGACTTGATTACTAATCGAGGTAGATTAATTGAGATTTGATTAAACACGTCTAGGTGAGTCAACGTCTCCTAGAGTGGATGGTATCATGACACAGAGGAAGGAAATATATGATTTTTGTGTTTAGATAGTGTGGTTTTTGTTCTTGCGGAACGTCTCTTCTGGTCGATTGAGTTAGAATATATCAGATGAGGTTTTCTTGGATTGTTAGGTTTCACTATATCATTCAAACAACCCAGGTAGGTTTATCATTGAACATTGATATTGGTAGCAGTGTTTCAAGTCTAGAGAGATCCTTGGGAGGTATATCATGGTGTGGTTGTTCATACCCCTCATTTACTAGTGGTTTTGGATTCTTAAGGAATAGAATAGTTGTATAGGTATCTGATATAGTGGCTTAGACCCCACTGGTTTATTACTTTGAAAAAGTATGAGTTTTGAGGTGTTTTGGAAGGTAATGATGACTCATTTCAAGAGTTTGTTTAAATCCAATTTTTCTAACAATTAATTATTTAAGATTGGTTCATCCACCAATAGGTTGATACAGTAGTTTTTTGAATGGTTACTTACACCGATGGCCAGAAATGGTGAGTCACTAATGGTGGGACATGCCGTTAGGTCACCAATGGTGAGTCACTAAATGTTGACTCATCCACCAGTAGCTCCTCTAGCGATGACTCGCACCGGTGACTCGCAATGGCCAGTCGCTGATAGTGGGAAATGATGGTAGGTCACCAATGGGGAGTAACCAAACTATCACTCATCCATCGGTATCTCATCCACAAGTGACTTACAATAGTGACACGTCCAGTAGTGACTCGGGATGGTGACTCGTACAGTTGTGACTCACAATGGTAGGTCGCCATTGGAGACTCGTGGGGGTGAATCATCCAATGGTGACTCTTCCAATGGTAATTATTACAAAGGTGAATCCTCAAATGGATAATTTACAAAGGGTAGGTAACATAATGGAGCGTTTTCCAATAGTAGGTTGTCCTATGGTGACTCAATTCTAGAGTTCTTCAAACATCCAGATTTTTCTAGGTTTTTTAGTTTTTCCCCTAAAACATTTTATTTGATGTAAAATGAGTTTAATAAATTATTTAAATGGTTTTGAAGTCATTTGAAATAGTAAAAAATATATCATTGAATTACTAATTCCAAATTACTTTTAAATATTCAAAACACATTGTCTTGATCGTAATCCAATATTAATTTCTTTTGAGACGGTATCTTACATTGATATATTATATAGAATTTCTAAAGAAGATACCTTTTCATACATGTACATTTCAATTTACTCTTGAAACCTATCATCCATGAACCTTTCTTCCTGAGCGAGCCATACATTTATGTTTCACCCTTGGATTCTGTTTCCCTGCAACCTTATGCTCCCTCTTTTGGTGGAAGGAGGTGGTGTTGATCTACTATTTCACATGATAAGGATCCATTTGCCTCTCTTTTAATCATGTATCATGTGGGGTGGGTTTATGAATTCCATTTTTATATGATTGATGAATTCCAAATAATTATATATAATTGAATTAGTTTAAATAGAAACATGGTGGGATAGGGAAATTGACTTGGGTTCTTCTTTTTTATATATGGATATTGTGATTTGAATGGGATATATGTCTACTAAAAATCATGTTTGTTGGTGGTCTTTGTGTGTGCACCTATTATGTATTATGATGGATTGTTTTTGATCATGTGTTGAACAACTATAAACATAAAATTGATTAACCAAATATATTTAGTCAAATAAGTAGATAACCTAGGATCATACTTATTCTGTGATCACCCCTGAACAAAAAATATGAACAAATGAATGATATCCTTGTTAAATATTGATGTTATGCCTTTTAGGGTTTTTAGTTCTACTGTTATGGGTATGACTATGTGTTGGGTGTTCAGGGTGGGGTAATGAAATCTCATGTTGAAAGATTGATTGATTTTGGAATGGATGTGAAATGGTGTGCAGTGGGACTACAACCGAGTTGTGTTTTGTTTATGTTGTTGGGTGTGGTGTGTTTGTGAAGTAAACCTACCAATGGTTGTAATAAAAAGAATTTGTGGGAGTGGTTGTGTTTTGGATGTAATTTTTTTGTCATTTATATGGTGGATTGGTTTGAATGACATTGAATAATGACGATGGAAGTGGTTGGTATGGGTGTTAAAAGGACTAGAAATATGAAGTGAGTTGATTTACTATGGTTTTTTCCTCTACACAGTCTATGCTATGTGAATGATTGCATGGTGTGGTTGGTAGTTTACCTAGTAGGATTGGAATGATTAAATTTACTAATTATCAATTAATGATAATTTATAATATGATTTGTGTTGGGTTATGAGTTTGATTGTGTCATGTTGTGTAGTTATACTTTTAGAGGTAGAAACAAATGTCTTTTTCAAGGCTAATTGATTATTTGTAAAAACCCATAGGTTTGGATGAGTGGTTGAAATCTAGGGTATATATATACTAGTTGTATTTTGACCTATTTATTTCTATATGAACTCCACCCTAGTTGAACACTATATTTTGAACACCCACATTGTCAGGGGATCTTTTCCCAACATCCTGGTTGGAGGATGGAAGGATGGTTATTGGATAATCTATGATCCCCCTTCTAGGCATTGGTAACCCAAGGCACATTATGTATTTTGTGGTGTGGTTGTGGGAAGTAGGTGTCTTTAAGGGAGGGGTTCTTTCCTAGGTTTCTATGGGATGATATGTGGTGTTATTTCCCAGGGGTATTCGGATTGAGATATGGTTGTTTCCCAACTATCTATGGGAATGATGTGGTATGATTATGGACCAGGTGACTGTGGTTGGGGTGTGGTGAGATTTGTTTTCCCAGGTTGTTGGATAAGCATTGAGTCCCAACTGTGTGTGGGAGGGTTATGGGATGGACCTTATATAAGAATGTGGATGTTTTAGGACATTTTTTGTTATAGTATGACACGTTCACTAGTGGAAAGTGGTGTGGGGTACCCAAACATCATTGTGCTAATTATATTACTTCACAAGACTTGCATTATTTGATGATTTTCCTTGGTGAGGATGGTATGTCTATTATTCCTTGTTAGGTGTTGTTGGTTTTTGGTTTTCTCTCACATGGGCATTAGTATATTTCTTCCATATGCAGATGAGAGACCTTGGGTTTTCCAACTAAATATACTTTTATGCACACCCTATGTATATAAAACAATTTTTCATATTTATAGGAGGATTATGTGGGTATTGATGGACCTTACAAGCTTAGACGTGGGTATAGTTGTCGTGTCACTTCATAGATTTGTTCATTTTTACTTAATTTGGAGATTAATTTTATTTATATCAGTTTTTACTTGAAAAAATGCATTTTGAATGGATTTTTGTTTTACTATATATATAGTTCTTGGAGTTGTTTGGGATGGACCATCTTATCTCAAGATCATATTTTCTTAAAAAATGGTAATGCCTCCCATATTGTGAGATCTTTTTACCCTTTATGCTTGTCGCCACCCCGGGGCCTACTGGTGGTGGGGCTCGAGGGGTCATTATATCCTATTATTCATTGCTAGTCCAGAAGGGGAATATTTTGAGGGTGGGGGTCATGACACCAAATATTAATAAATTTTTAAAAATACATTTTTTAAAATTTTCTGGAATTAATTTACATATTTTGTTAAAAATATCGATAAAAATAACTTATTTGATAAAAAGCTATTCTCAAAGAATATAAATACTTTTCTAAATATTAAGTAATTATTTATATATATACATTATTTATCGAAATCAGTTACGATTTATTTTAAAAGTATGTTTATTCTTATTCATACCATCATGTTTAATTGCTTAGTTATAATGATCATGTTTAATTTATAATACCAACAATGTATATTGGTTTGTTAAAACCAAATGTTGCATGTAATAAAAAATATCGAATAAATTAAATATATTTGAAAAAAATATTTCAAAAACTTTTATGATATTAAATTCTACCCAAATTAAAATTAGTTTCTTTATGAAGGTTCAATTAGTCTAATACAAACAACTATGGATAATTATGTGACATCATATCCTTAGGTTCCAACATAGCTTCCATAAGTTGTTGGTTTCACCCAACAACATTGACCAGGTGACTGGCCTTGTCTCATAGAATATTCCTCCACTGATCCAGAATCTTCCCATATTATTCTTCATAAGATATTTTATGATCTTGTGGTATGAACATTGATTTTACAATATTTTAATGATTGGGTATGTACTTTCTCATGAGATATATAAGTAACACATCATGGAATTGAGAGAAACTTGGTGGAATCTCCACGAGATAAGAAACCATTCCCACTTAATCAATAATATTGAACGGTGCGATATACATAAATCTCAACTTTTCATTATTCTCGACTCTCATAAACTTATTCCAGATGCAAATAAAAATATTATCGGAGACATAAAATTCTATATTACTTCTATGATTATCAGCATATCTTTTCAGTCAACTTTTCCCCCTTATACGTGTCTGAATGGTTCTAAAAGTCATTAAAATTCCATAAGTTTGATCTAGGTCCAATATATTCTGTTCTCCAACTTCATACCAACAAATTTGTACTATACACATATCTCTATATATATATTCATAAATAAATATATGAATTCTTGAGTGAAAGTTTTCATTGTTTGGAAATTACACTATAGGAAGGTGCTAATTCCAACCCCCTTTGAAATCCATATAAGAAGTTCTCAATATATCCTATAGGTTTTTAATTTCATCTGAGACTAAATATATATATGAGGATTATATGTAGCGTTAAAAATCAATTATGTATCATTATATTACTAAAGTATTTTCCAAAACATATTGGTAAACATAGGATCCAGATCATATATAATAGAATGTAATACTCCTTGAACAAATACTAAATCAAGAAATTATATTCTAGAAAGCCGATCAGGAGAGAATTATTCTATTATATAAATAATGTGTGTTGAAATATTGTGACGATATGTTTCATCCCATAAAAAGTGAATAACATCTTCTCAAAAAGGTTTTAGGCCACATGTATGCATGAGTGATGCTATCTTTTTCATGTGGATAGTAGGGTAAGAATATAGATGACATATTAACATTAAAAAATCTTAAAAATGTCATTTATATCATATATATTCATTAATTAAACCATTATAACCATCCATGTAAAGTGGTGATGAAAAAAGAATTACACCATTATGTGGGTATGGTAAGTCATACATATGGACATGTGATGTTTCAATTTTCTATATAATATAATGGAGGTAAAAATTGTTTTATCATAATCATAATAACATATTAGAATAATTTTTACACTTTTTTCATTATTCTAGAATGTATAAAACATATTTAATGTAACTATATAATGAAATAGACATTGATTGATTTATATAGGAAGATTACATCATCATTGAGAGACCTCCTATAGATTACAACTTTACAAAACATAAGATGGTCTTAGAGAAATATTATTTTCCCATAAATTATGTTATTGAATATATGAGAGTATTAGGTTCAGTATCTTCCATGAAATAGGGATCCAAATTTGCGAATAAAAATAGAGAAGAGGTTCCATTTTATATGTGGGCAGGGAAGACACTTTGAATAAATTTCAATACATAAATATAAATAATTTATTTCTCATGTGAATTTTATCAAATTTAAGTGAATTTAATGAAAAATATAATATGTTTGAAATAAATTTATATAATCATATTTATTTTGGTTTTGGTAACATTTTAAACCTTATCATTCAATTCAGTCCCATTATAGACACTTTTTACGAGTGTAATAATTTATTTAGAATGTACGGGTCATAAATTTACTTATATAGTGAAATGTGGCTCACAAATGGTCCATGGAAGAATTTTTAGACCATTTTCAATCTAACTTGTCCCCATTAAAGATTTTTTTTTAAATTTTAAATCATAAAAAAACATTGTATTTAACATAAAATATTATTAATGTTCTCAGGATAACAATGGTTTACAAATATAACATCTTTATAAATAAATTATAGACTATTAATAAAAAATAATTAATTTAAAAACTATTATTCATCCAAAAAATAATACATTTATTTTTTTAAAATGAATTATTACATTTTACATTCAATTTTCACAATCCCTGAGTATTCATTTCATAATTATTTACATTAAAATAATAGTCGCTAAAAGTAAAAAAATATAAATCCACCATAAAATATATATTAATTTTCAATATAAACATTTACATTCAATTATAAATTATTTTTATAACAATGATATCATATAAGAAAAATTAAAATCAAGAGTTTGAAATTTTTTATTTATCCTTATCTTAAAATAATTTAAATTCTATAATGAATGGAAAGTGTCATTCAATTTTCATATTTTCTTATCTAAGAGTAATTTGGTTGAACACCACTCATTCAAAATAAAAATTTATTGTATTAAGAAGGAATTTAATGCATTTCCCTAATGGATTAACCCTATATTATGTATTTTACACATACCAAGGTGACAAATAGTTACCATGGGTTTTATTGATAATAACCAAAAATAAAATGGTATTATTTACCATATCTAATCCTCAAGATTCAAAATATGGAAATTTTTTTATTGGTAATTGTAAACAATTATATGATGTTGATTTTAATATAATTACATAAAATGTAATGAAAAACTATTTTTAGATAAATTCATTTTAACCCCCAAAAATATAATTATGCCAAAGTCATGTATAAATTTGATTCTTATGAAATAAATTAAATTATATATAATTTAATGATAATTATGTGTCTTTAGGATCAAATTATAAACATAATTATAATTTTATATTACTTGATTTAATGAAACAAATTTATTTTTACAAAAAAAATTATTTTTTGGTAATCACCCAAAAAATCCATTTTAATAAATAAAAAAATCATTTCAAGAATATTATGACATTATAACTTCATAATTTATATATAGTATGTAATATACTATTTATACTTGCTTCATAAAATAATTATTATATCAAGACACAAAAATAAACATACCACACTTTTGAAGAATAAAATACTTCACTCTCATTAAAATACTAATAATCTAGATTAAGTGAAAGTTAATTCACTGAATAGGATAAAAAATATAATTATTTAATTATATTCATTTTTCAATAGTAGTAAAAAAATTTGATCACATTAAAACATTTTAGAAAAATATTAGTTTTACACAAATAACATTTTAAATTTCCTTCTACTAATTTATAATCAAAGTATGATTATCCCAAAAAAATATTAAATATATTTAATAATAAAATTATTATTATTCACACCTTTCAAATCAATGAATAGGATATAGTGGTCATATTTAAATAACATTATTTTAGGTCTCATTTAAACTTGGGGTAGTAAGTGGCATAGAATGTTCCTTCATGATAAAATATACACAAAAATATATTGATTTACATTTTCAATTTTTCAAAGGGAAACATTAAATATTAAATTAAAAATAATAAAAATGAAATCAAATACATATACGAGGGAATAATTATGTGGATGAATTTCATGTTGTGGTAAAAACATTATGTGCATTTTTAAAACTCGTAAATATAGATGTTTATTTTTTTTAAAAAATAATTAACATAGTAAGAAATTAATTCTTTGTGTTTCAAAATCAAGATGAACATGTTCTATATCTGATACTAAAACATTAATTCCAATATAGCACCCATCAAAATCACACATATAATATGTCAGACCTTGTTGCTTCGTGAAAAAATTATATCATGAACTATCACATAATTCCAACTCTAAAAAACATTATTCATATTTATATCTAAAATTTTAAATTCATAAATTTAAAATAAATTTTAAAAAAATAAACATCATTTTTTAAATTACTATAAAAATATTATCTTATGTTGATTTTTTGGGATTTTTAAAAAGAAGTTATTTTTAGGGGAATAATGCAATATACTAAATTTACTAGAACTATGACTTATAGGAAATTATTTTTATACGATTAATTCATTAAACCAATTAATTAAGAAAATATGTATTTTATAAATGAAATTATAAATTTTTTAATGTTAATAATTTTTTAATAACCCATGATTTTTATTTTGGAACTCAAGTAATATTTTTCTCAATTTTTTATCATAAAATATAAATTTTTAGTATGGAAATTAGTTTTGAAATTTTTTAAAAATTAAATCAGGAAAAACTAATTAAAACCATAGAGTGAGTAGGTAATAATTACATAAATGTTTCACATTATTCGTAGGTATAAATATTAGGTTAACTTTAGAAAAAATTAGTTTCCCTAGTAAAATAAATAATGAAAGAATGCAATAATTCATTAGAAAAATGGATTTAAACATGATAGAAAAATGTTTATAATTTAGTGTATGGGGTCCATATCAACCTTACACATTCCATAATCTATTATTACGAAATTGTTTTAGCTATATGTGATTTTTAACATGTGATCCCATTATATAAAGGCAGAAAATATACAAAAATGTCATTCTCATCACTTTTATAATGGTCCTATCACTACCGCATTAGTATCAATTTATCATGTTTTCCACCAAAAAAATGAAAGATTTAATTCATATAAATTACTATTTTACTCTCGTAATCTTTTGGTCACAAAATATCATCCTAATTACCTCATTTCTAAAGAGACTTCAAAGGAAAATTAAAATCCCTTACATTAGTATTACCACCTACTTAGTTATTCATTTATTATTTTCTTTAATATTTAATCTAGAAACACTAATATAATGATATTTTTATAATTTATAAACATTAATGTTGCTAAATTAATGTTCTTATCAATATTTATTCAAATACCCTATCAATTAAAAAAAACAAAATCATTTTTTGAATGTTGTGTGGATAACCATGTCCAGAACACAACTTGTTTCATTTTCATTCATCTACTAACAAGGATTAATATATGAATTGAATTAATAGATAAATATGATTTTTATAATTTCATCAGTTTTCTGTTATGAAAAATTTGATAACCTATTAATGACATGATCAAAAAAAGATCATTGTTAATTTAGTGGTTTAAATTAAGCAAGCTAAGAAGATAATATTTTAATCATATTATATAATATTTTTGTACCCATTACTTCTTATAATAATTTCATAAAATTAGTATATATCCCACTAAAAAACATTATATGTTAATTATTATTTTTGTATAATATGTTATAATAAATAGTACACATAATCATTGATTAAATCAAGTTATGTCTATGTTTGGGTTGGTTTAAACATTGAATTGAAAAATACTATTAATTTATATCAGGACAAACTATGGTAATAAAATTATAGGTATAATATTATATAAACACACTTTGATCATCAAGAATAACCACAACGTGATAATTATATATTTTATCATTAAGGATAAAGTCTAAACACTAGTTAATTGAATATGAAATATAATACAATATTATAATCCATCCATTGTTATAACATTAATTAACAAAAAATGCTTAAAATTCAAATAATATCAAATATGAACACCACTATTACAAAACAAGTTTAAATGATCATGACTATAAACACTGATGTAATAAAATAAAAAAAAATCATTTATAAAATGACCATTAATAAAAAATATTGATGAAAATATATATGAATATTGTTTTGAATCTATTGATGAATATATATATATATATGTTTATTATAAACGAGGTTACATAACTTGTGTGGAATTCAGGACAAGTGTTAAGTGTTTTACGTCTCAAATTCTTCAATTTGTGAATAGTATTGTGTTATTAACCAAATTTAATTTATGTGATGTATATAACGAATATTAGATATATTATTTCGTGAAATTATTTTATTCATGGTATTTTAATATAATGTTATAACCCTATATTTCAATAGATTTTTATTAAATTAATACTCATGCCAAACATGAGCTTCTTCCATCTCAATCATCATCCAGTATGACTCATGTTATTATCAACATATATATTCATTTTTTGGGTTCATATATTTCTATTGAATTTTTTCCCACATTTCACATTATATTTAATGTATTTTAATTCCTATATTATTATCACTCACTTATATTTTTCTGATTCCATAGTTCATGAAATCATTTCCAAACTCAATATTTTCTATGGTGGAGAAATATCCCTATGATTGTTAATGTAAAACTTTGTTTAATCCCTCATAAAATACATAACATTGAGGATAGTATAAAGAGGATAAGGTTTTTTCATAGATTCGTTGAGTATAAATTATCTAGGGAAGGATTGGTTGATAATTAACTGAACAATCACCCTAATGAATGATGGATTAGACTATGTTGGCAGACCTATATATAAAATCATAAGGTATATTCTTTGGAATAATCACAATATATTTATAAATGATGATAAAGGAATTTTCATTCCATTCCCTTTATCTCCTATCAATTCCACATATTTAATGCAATCAATATCATCCATAGATAACCCTTCATAAATTATGGATCCTCACCAATATATTTCATTATTGTGTTTACTTAATTTTACAGTGAGGAAACCTCATGGATTCTATGTTTATTAATGAATATTTTCCTAGACATCCACATTATTTAATTCAATGATGAAGTATTTGATTTTTTTATTTCTCAAAATTTGGATATCCATGTTTTATATAGTAATAGGTTCTATAGGTAACATTATGATTGTTCTTTATGAATCAAATGATGAATTCATTGGAATTAAACTGGTGATGGATAATACCTAAAATTATATAATCCCTCAATGCATCTATATATTTCATGAGACAACCCATGTTGGTTTTTTGTATACTTCTTCCCACAATAGGAATGTGTCTTCGAAAAAGGCCTTAGATGTATGTTTTCATTTCCAAAATTATTCATTTCTAATTTATGAGATCAATGATTTTTTTATGCATGTTTTCATTTATTATCAGGTATATTTCATGCCGTCATTTTTTTTTTGATTATGGAATTGTGCTACATTAATATTCCTAACATATCACTTTTGAAACGATTAGGTTAAGAAATATTTGGTTGTATTTTACTCATCACAATACATATATATCCAAAATATTTTTTCTCTTTCACCAAGAAACCTAGGAGAAGACTATGTGAAATAATTAGAGATATTATGGATGGGATAATCATGTTATCTATGAATTTTTATGTTTTATCATCTAATTTGATTTTATTGTATGTATTTATATTTTCATAGAAAACGTTTAAATTATTCCATCATTTTGGAGAATTTATATATTGTACTAATAATTTAATATTACCACTAGAACTAGGTTTCTGGAGTCTGGGAAGTTACAGATCATACCAATGTAAGTTTATAAGAAACCTTGGAGACTATATTTAGATAAAACATGTATGATAGAATATAATCTATGAATAAAATAAAATATTTCTATGGAACACTCTAGAAAACATAGTGGTAATTTTATTTTGTATTTCAATAAAACGAGCTAATTATGTTTATTACTTTGTAAATATATGGTGACTAATAACGGGAATGTAAACCAAATCAATACCCATATTCAATAAAGGGATATTCCCCCAAACAAAGATACAAAATTTCGAGTTGAGAGAAATTAGATCAAAAACATATTGGTATAATTGAACTAGTATATGAAAAATAGTCACTCATTCCTAGAGAATCCTAGTAATCCAAAATATGGAGAAATAATTATGAATTTATTCATGTGATAATAGCCTTAAAAAGTAGTTTATCTACTAAACCATAGTAGTTGAAAAATGGACCGTGTCCCTAGAGAATATATTTCTGTCTTTAGGGTGTAATGAATAGGAAAATATCATCACGGAATTATTTTATGTGAATGGATATACATTCCAATCATGTTCATTAATTGAAAATAAAAAAAGGAAGATAAGATAATGTTCATGGAATATGAAAAATCTAATGAGCTATTCTATGGAAAATACTATTCTCTATAGAAAAGAGAATAAATGGAAGGTTATTTCGTAAATCAGTGAAAAAAGTTCGGGGAAAATTTTACATAGTTTGAGTATTAGTTTTCAAGATGATATGGGAATGTTACAGACTATATTCATAGAACAAAATGTAATAGTGATCATTTTTAATGGGATAATTTAAATCCTTTGAAGGGAAATGAAGTATAAGTCCTTTTCATAATTTCAATATATAGTCTAATGATTCATTAAGATATAAAATATTTTCTCTCTAATGTATATATTCAAGGGAAGTCATTATATTAATAGATCAGTTGAAAATAATGGGAAAAAATTGCAGAAAAGGAGAATAAATTAAGGACGAGACTCCCCACTTGTGAAATGTGTCGGAAGAAACACCATAGTACATGCACGAAGGGCATGTGATTTTTCTACAGCAATGAAATGTACATCAATAAAAAAATTAAACATAAATTTTGATGGTTTTTATGTCCAAAGCATTAAATTTATAGACAAGGTATATTTTTTGAACCAATGTATCAAATATCAAGTTAATTTACCTCATAATGGGAAAAAGATTCAAGGACTCGAATATGTCACTAAAACTAATGTTGATGTTCTTAAGGATTGTTGTGCTAGTTACATTTATCATTTAATAAATGATATAAATTTTTTTATTGTTATATTTAACACACTTATATATTTTTTAATTTCAAAAATCATTATATATTTTCCTAGTACAATGGTAAAACAGTTATCAATTATGAACCAATATTTAAGTCTTATGGAATGAAATTCATGTCATAAAATTGCATATTTGTTGCATGGGAATGTCATATTTGAAAACATGGAAATTATATGTATAGTTTACATTTATATAGTCATCGGTATATTTTTTATTACAATATATAATGAAAAACATTACTTCCAACAGAAAGGGATTATTTCAGAAGGTGATGTGAAGAATATTTTCATTAGAGAGGAAACAAAATCATCTAAATAATATCAAGATAATACCCTATAATCTATCCTAAATTAAATTCCTACTAAATATGATGATCAATCTTGATCTATGGATGAGGGAGGTATCTAAATAATTGAGGATCTACCCATGGTTGAAATATTAGTTGAGGTTTTTTAGAAGAATTTCATGGTCATCCTCAAATGAATGAAAGAAATTTTCCTACTGAACTCATTCTAGGTGTAGGGTCAATATCTACATTTCTTTACAAAATAAAGCTAGTGGTTTTGGGGGAGCAATTGAAACAATTTTTAGAGTTTAGTGATAAGGGGTTTATATTCCCTAGTGGGTCCCCTTAGGGTGCCCAAATTTTATTTGTGAAAAAGAAGTATGGTTATATATGACAGTTCATTGATTACTGGGATATAAATTCCATTACTATAAAACAATAAGCATCATTTAACATTTATTGATGAATTATTTGATTAACTAAAGGGATCTAAATTCTATTCAAAGATCAATCCTCACTCAAGTTATCATCAATTAAAGGGTATATAAGGATGATATACCAAATACAACAATTTAGACAAGGTATGAACATTATATGTTTATAATAATAAATTTTTTATTGAATAATGAATAATTACGTTCCAAAAACAAATGAATATATTATTCAATGAGTATATTGAAATTTTTTTGGGGTATTTATTGAATATATCATGATATACACTAAGAGTTACAAACATAATAATTTTCAACTACAAATGATTTAAGAGACCGATATAAAAATAAAATTATATGGGAAGTATAGTAAGTGTGTTTTGCAGCCTAATTAGATTCATTTCCAAGTCCATATTGTCTCCATGGATTGATTTTTTTAAACCTTAAATGAAAAATGTAGTTAGATAATGTCCCACACTGAATAAATAATGTGGAACCACAGTATCCTAGGATTTTTAGGTTACCATTGGATGTTCATTCGATATTTTTATCAGTTTGGAAACCCATTAAACAAAGATAAGTCATAACAATGTTAAATTTACATGGTCTATATATTATAATTAATTATTTAAAAAAAAATAGAAGACCAATTAATCCACCAGTTTTGAAATTTCTATAAGTGAAATAATGTTTTGTAATATATAGTGACACATCAAATAATGGATCTATCTGTGTCCTTATGAAAAATAATTGGGTGATTTTCTATACATCAAGAAAATATGAATGAAATTAATATGAATATATTACTCATGATAATTATTTGTTAGTGATTATATTTTTTCTAAATTATAGAGAAACTTCCTCTTTGGGGAAATAATTGATATTTATACGGACTATGAGAGTTTTAAATATATCTTGTTTCAAAAGGATATCAATAAGAGGAAAATAATATAGTTGTAACTACTCAATAGAAATGATTACATGATACATTACAACCCAAATATGGTAATTAAGGTGGATATAAAATTAGAATGATAGACCATAGAGCTATTACCATAATGTGGAATAAATATGATCCAATACATAGAGATCTATTAAGGATGGATATCGTGATTTTTAAGAAGGGGATCCATCCTTCATTTTCCATGAAATTGATAAACCAACCTCTATAAAAAGGTTATTGATTTTTAAAATTTATGATCAGAACTTACATAAGAATATTAATGTTGTAAATAATTGGGAATTAATAGGATTCATCTATAAATATTGATTTTTGATGTTTGGGAAGAGTTTATGTGTTCTATCTATACCATAGTTGAAGAGGAATCAACTTGATGAATTACATAGCTTCAATTTATTTATAAACCATATTAGTACAAAGATGTATAGGGATATAAGAAATAATTTCTAGTGGGATGGTGTGAAGTGTAAAATAGATGAATATATTTTCAGATGCTTAGTATGTGATATGATGATGAAAAAACAAAACATCCAAATAGAGTCATGCAACCTCTTTGAATGCCTATATAGAAGTTGGATACCGATACACTACATTTTTTCAATGGAATTAAAAATAATTCATGTAATAAAGAACTTATATAGTTATTGGATGATCATCTTACTATGTAATTACATTTTATACCATTAAAACAGGATATACCCCTTGAGACCCTTGGGGAGCTCTATATTAATGAAATCGTAAGGCTTTATAGGGAACCTCAATCGATTTTATATTCTCATGACCCTCAATTCATATAAAATTTTGGAAGAGTATCCAAAGGTATATGAATACTAAACTACATTTTAGAAACAATTATCATCCCTATACTGATTTTCAATCTAAAAGGACTTTCAAGACATTGGGAGACATAATAAAATATTGTTCTCTATACTTAGAAGGTACATAGGATCATTATCTTACTTAGGTGAAATTTTCATAAAATAATTGTTCATAGTCAATTATCCATATGGTACCATATGAATCATTTTATGGGAGGTGTTTTTGTATTCCAACACATTAGGAATATGTTCGAGATAGGTATTTAGTTACCATGAGGTTTTGGAGGAGACAACTGTTAATGTATGAAATATTCAAAATCGCGTTAATGAATCTAAAAATAGAAAAAAAATATGATGTTAATAAGTGATATTTCATGGAATTTCATAATTAGGATCATTTATTTTTTATGGTCTATCTATGGATGGGAATTTCATGTTTAGTAAAAATGCTAATTTCAACCTCTATACATTGGGCCTCTTGATATACTATAAATAATTGGTGTAGTGTTTTACAAATTATCTATGTTTCCTTCCTATAGTAAGGTACATGATGGGTTCCAAGTTTTACTACTATGGAAACACATGATGGATCCAAATCATGAGATAAAATATAAGGTAAAGTATTTTTATCTTAACTTGTAATATATTGAGGATCATGTCCAGATTCGTGACACCATAGAGAAATTATTATCGAACTCAACAACACATTAGTTGAATGTAATTTCTAGAAAAAAAAATTTATATTAGGCATACTTGGAACATAAATAAGCTATAATGAAGGAATATCCCCAACTATTTAGTAGTTTATAAATATCAAAATTTCTATGGAAAAATTATTTAAGGATGTTAGAATGTAGTACATAGGAACCTATAGTCGTAGTTGATCATTATATCTTAAACTATCATATAGTACACATTTTAAATAAAATTTATTCAAAAATATATTTCATATTTGTATTTATGAATTTATAAATTTAAATTATCAAAAATATTTACTTTTAAATTTATCATAATGATATTACCTTATGATGATTTTTGTGATTTTTTTAAAAAAAGTATTTTTTCTGTATAGTTAAATATATCGATTTTATAATATTGTTAATTGTAGGCAATTATTAGTTGATAATAAATTTATTAAAAATAATTATTAACAAAATATATTATTTATAATTTATATTATATATTTTAAAATATTAACTATTGTTTCTATATTCAGGTTCAAAACATTATTCATTCATATAACCAAAAAATTTGGAAAACAATACCATTTTTTATCAATTTTCCAGACTACCGCCTCCATGTGACAACATGTAACCATTTCCTTCACCAACATAAAATTATTGATATAAGGATGGTGTTAAAGGATAAATATTATGTGTGTTTTATCATTATGGTTTTAATTAATAATTATTTATCCTATTAATTATATATCATGAACACATAATTGTTAATTTAATAATTTAAAATAAGTCTTCCATGACGATAATATTTTATTCAAATCAAATATGATTTTCATATCCATTATATTTTCTTATACTTTATTAATATTATAATTATACTCAATAATGAATAATAAATAATATCAAAATTCCTTGTTTATAATTAAAACCCCATGGAAACCACCTATTAATCATCCATTAAATCAAGGCATATCCATATTTTTGTATGTTTAACCACATAATTGAACAATACTATGAATTTATTTCATGAATGACAATAAAAACAAAGTTACTGATAAAATAGGACAAAAAAATTTGTGTGATGATTTATTATTTATATTTTGTATCATTAATTACTTAACTATTTATGTAAACACACTTTTATCATCAAAAATATCTAAAACATTCTTATTATCAATTTCATATACAAATATAACTCTTTAAAAACTAATGGGAGTTATTTGAAAATAATAAATTATTATAATTTATTCCTAAATGTATATTTAATGACCTAGTAATGATGAACATTTGAATAATAATTAATATGAACACCACCATTAGGGAACTAGTACAAAATATGAAAACTATAAACACCGATCTATAAAATCAGAAGAAATAATGAGGAAAATAACTAAATATTTAGATAATTGAGGAAAATTGATATGATTAATGTTTTAGAGGAAGTGATTATGATTTAAATGTTTATCATATAGGAGAGTAGTGTACATATGTGGAATATAGGAGAAGATGTATGGGTTTTCCATTTCAAATTCCTCAAATTGTTACAAGTACTTAATTATTCACCAAATTTCATTTATGTGATTTATATAATGATTATTAGAGATCTTAATTCCTAGAATTAATTTATTCATTTTATTTTAATATAAAGTTACATCCCTTTACTTCAATATTTTTTAATTAAATTAATACCTAAGAAATAGGTGGGATTCTTCAATCTCAAACATCATCTATTATAAATCATGTTATAATCACCATATTTTAAATTTTCTGTGGTTCAAACATTACCATTGAACTTTTTTACTACTTTACACATTAATTTTAATGTATTTTCATTCTTATATTGTTATCACTCAAGTATATTTGTTTGATTCGAGAGTTGATGAATTCATTACAAAACAGAATATTCTCTATGGTGTTGAAATAACCCTATGTTTGGTAATGTAAAAATATGTGTAATATATCATAAAATACATCCCTTTCTAGATAGTATAATGAAGATGTGGTTGATTCATAGATTCCCTGAGCAGTAATTATCCAGAGAATTTTTGGTTGATAATTAAGTGAATCATCAGTTTAATGAATGAGGAATTGGCCTTTGTCTTCAGACCTAGCTATAAAATCCTAGGGGATATGATTTGGAATATTCACACTCACATTATGAATGATGATAAAGGAATTTTCATTTAATTGCCTTTCTCTCCTAAAAATTACACATATTTAATGCAATGGATATCATACAAAGATAACCCTTCACATAGTATGTATCCTCCCCGATATATTTCAATAATGAATTTACATATTGTAACATTGATGATACCTCATAGATTCTATGTTAATTAAAGAATAATTTCCTATACATCCACATTATTCTATTCAATGATGAAATAATTTATTTTTGTATTTCATAAAATTTTGATAACCATGTTTATTTAGTAATAGGGTCCTTAGGTAACATTGTGATGGTTCTTTATGAATCATATAATGAATTCATTGGAACTAATCTGGTGATGAATGATGCCTAAAATTATATAATTCCTCAATGCATCAATAGGTTTGATGAGACAAACAAGTTTGGTTTATTTTTTAAACTTCTTTCCATAATAATAATGTGTCTTGGAACAAGGCATTTGATGTAATTTATTCATTTAAAACTTTATTCATTTCCTAAGAATGAGATAAGTGATTTTTATCCATGTTTTCATTTATTATTAGGTATATAACATAACATCAATTTTTATTGACTATGGAATTGTGTTACTTTTTTATTCCTACCGTATCACTTACAAAACGTTTAGTTTATGAAATAATTTGTAGTATATTACTCCACACTATACATCTATCTCACAAATAATTTTCCCTTTTATAGAAAAACTGAGGAGTGGACTATGTTGTAATGTATTATACTTTTTATACGTTATTCTTAAAAAAAGGGAATTATTTCAAGACCAGGCTCTGATACGGCGTGAAGTATTGAGGCCCGGTGACCCCGGAACAAATTTTTGAATTTAATTTAACAATTAAATTACGCGCGTGTATGGTTTTCCTAAAAAAATGGAAGAACTCATAAACGGGTGCTCGAATAGGCAATCCGAGGGCACCGTTGCGTCTAGAGCAGCGGGTTTACCCTCGGAGAGACCTAACATCGACGGGTGTAGGCCGGTGGCGAAATCTGGTTTTTGGATGCAACCGTAATTAAATATTTTATTTAAAATATTTTATTAAATCCTTGTTGGGGTGAAATATTTTTATTCTTTTAAAATATTGATTTTGCAAGGGAACAAGGTTACTTTTCTCATAACCCTGAATCTCCCTGGAGAGGTCTAGAGAAAACCGCCCAACGTAGCGACGGTGTTCTTGACATGCTTCACCGATGGAGACAACACATCGACCAGATCTTCGCCAGCAAATGCTGTGAATCTAGGTAGGATGTTTGTTTTTGTTTTCCTTCCCCGTTATTGTTTTTGAAGATGAATGATAAATAATCCTCGAACAGATTAGACCACGGATCGATCGTTCTTGTGGGACTGGTTTTTGCAGGGATTTTGAGGTTTTAATTCTTGAGGTTTTTTTGGTTTTGATCTAACAGTGATGAACCCAGATTGTCACGAACAACGATCGAGGTTCACCCCTCTTCTTCGATTTTTGCGATTCTTTCCTCACTTTCTTCATGTGCATTCTTTATTCTTTGCGGGATAATAACAACGATTGATTACGCCTCTGATCTATGGCATAACGATCCGAGATTATATATCCGACACCGGGATGAACCAACAGAGCTGCAATGACGACGACGAAGGACAGATCAAAGCGATTCGGGAGAAATCACTCTTCGAGCGTATTTTCGTTGGAAGATCATATGTTGTTCGTTGAGCCGATTGAAGGTCAAAAACACCCTTATTCGGTGTTAGGATGATGAAACAAACCAACGGCTTGAGTTTTTCGGAAAACGGACGACAAAATCGAGATCCGGAAGATCAGACGAGGTGTGAGGAGGAAGACGCGGTTCTCAAAAAATCCTGACGACACGATGCGTAATATAGGCTACACGACGTGTGTTCGTCGGCGGACCACCTGGCATGTAATCCGGGAGTACACGGACACAGGTTGGGTACACGGCCAAGGACACAGCATGTATACCCCTCCCCGGCTAGACCCGGCCAGATACATTGGATACCTTGTGTGTTGGTACACGGCAGGCGACACAGACAGAGACAGATAACATGTACGGGCACATGGCCAGCATACACTGAGTGATCCCTAGGTGCTCGGACACGGCGTGTGATTCTTATACACGCCAGGTAGTTACTTTCTATCCAACAAGCCGAATGACACAGGCCGTTTACACGGGTAGTACCCAGTGTCAAGGAACATGACATGTGATTCTTCTACACGCCGTGTAGTTGAGTTTTACACATCTTGAACGGATGACATGGTCCATTTACACAGGTAGGACACGTTGTCAAGG
Source organism: Viscum album (assembly GCA_963277665.1). Lineage (NCBI taxonomy): Eukaryota > Viridiplantae > Streptophyta > Magnoliopsida > Santalales > Viscaceae > Viscum > Viscum album. Next base: position 909,081,639 of record OY728151.1, read on the forward strand.
AACATGGTGTGTAACCATACTACACACCGTGTAACCAATTTTACATGGCTTCAGCTAGTTTCCTTCTGTGACTTGGGCTAGTTTCTTTAGGGTTCGTCCCCTTGGTCTTCCTCCTGAAGGTTCCCAGTATCATTTCCAACATACATGCGTATAATCCCTTCAGCAGGACTTCCTGAATAGAGTTTTTGGAATCCCCTCTGTGATACAATGAGATGGATCCTTTATTCATTCCTGGAACCCTAGGTAGAGTTATTGGTATCGAAGTGACCAACTTTACCTGGGTGCCGATCCTCTGCTTAGCAGATTAGCTCAGACTGAGTTGTCAAAATCACCCAATGACTTGGTTGTGATTCTCATCTTAGCATCAGGTTCTCAAAGTACTTGTGGAGTGTGTTCTCCCAGAACGAGTACTTCATATCTCTCTCTCTTCAGACCAAGGAGTGTGTTCTCCCAGTTGCATGAATAGTGGAATCATCGAGCTGGATCTTAGTGGTGGTTTCATGATAGTCGATCGTGTATGAGTATATCTGGATATTCTTGTTATATGTTCTGTAGAAATATACTGTGTGGAGATGACTTTATCTATCCTTTGTGTTATTTTCCCTTGTTCTATTTTCCTATGAGGTTTCGGGGAGTCCAACTGGGTATTTTTATACTCACCCCTGCATGGGATTTTCCCGCATGTGTCGTGTCTTGTGCAGAAGAGCGGGCCTCTGACTGGATTCTAGGTGGACCAGGACTGGATGGTGCTTAGTGAGATCAGGCGGGCTGAGGTATGTTCCTACGACTCTAGATTGCAGTCCTAGTATCTTTCCTTACAGGTTGTATTTTGTTACAGAATTTCTATGGGTGGGCTTGTACTTTTGGCCAAGGGATTTACACTTGTTGTACTTTACTTTCATGTCATACTCCATTGGTTGGGATTTTTAGTGTATGAATTCTTTTCTATCTTCAGTAGTTTTTACTTTTCAACTTCGTGGGCTTGGAGATGTGTGTGTGTGTGTGTGTGTATAGGTTTATAGGCAATGCCTCCCATGTTAGTAACATGCCTACTCGGTGCTAGTCAGAAACCCCTGGCCTATTGGAGGTGGGCTTGAGGAGTTGCGGCTCGAGCCCCACTAGGACGGGTCACGACAGAGTTGTATCAGAGGTGGTCGGTTATACCTTTGAAACGAGAGTCTGTGAGTTGGTTTGGGGAAAAATGTTAAGTGTTTTGAGTTCTTCTTTCAGGCCACAGACCCCAGTGTTGGTGCGGGCGGCCGACATATCCATACAACAGGACTCTGATAACTTTCTTTTCGACTCGGAACATGAGAACAGTAGTTGCAGGGGAAAATAATGGTACATGCATCATATAGGAATGGGTTGTGGTTTCCATGTCCTTCTTGATTCACCTCTCCATATATACTCATTGACTGAGATACATCTTGTTTCCTTATAGGATTCCTCCGCGATTCACACACACTAGGATCCAACAGCTCGATCACGAGGATGACCCCCTCAGTGATGAATCTTCGATTCAGGGACCGAATCCCCTAGTTTTACCATTAGGTGTGATACCAGTTATCCTTCCACCTGTGGAGCTGTGTTCAGTGCATGCTTTACCAGTGGAGGAGGAGCGCAGGATAATCACACACCACGAGTTTCAGAGATAGAGACCCCTCAGGTTTCGAGGTGAGCCTGACCCTCATGCAGTAGAGGACTGGCTTGAGGCAGTGACCAGAGTCTTCCATTTAGTTAGGACTCTAGTAGACCAGATGGTGATCCTGGTAGCTATCCTTCTTCCAGGCTCGACAGGGTGATGATGGAGTTTGGTTATCCAGACTCACGATGAGGTGACTCTTGCATGGTCGAATTTTGACCGTCTCTTCCAAGACGGGTTTTCACTGATTAACCTGAGAGCAGTACGTATACAATAGCTTCTCCAGCTCTAGCTGGGAACCATGAAAGTGGATGACTATTCATCTAGGTTTACCGACCTCTCACGGTACTCGATGGATATGGTCATAGGTCATTACTTCAGAGCTCAGACTTTTGAGCGGGGCTCGCGCAGAGATATCCAAGATAGCATCGTCCCTATGAGAATTCCCACTTATTCTGGGGTGCTCGATCGGGCATTGGTGGTCAGAGCTTCTTGGCAGAGCAGAGACAACCGACAGTTGTTAGTAGTGAGTGAGCTGGAGCAGAGACCCCGGCAGCAGGGAGCTGACGTCAGGGACCCAGGCATGGGAGACGTTTTCAGAGGAGATCCCAGGATGGTGGATCTTCCATACAGGGTTCACAGGGCGCATCCAGCCATCCTCAAGTGAGGCGATGCTACTCATGCGATGGCAGGGGACATATCGCTCGAGATTGTCCAACCCGCCGTACTACTGAGATGGGTGCATTGGATGGACCACTGAGGCAGAGGAAATATGTGGAGCAGACAGATCCGCGGGGTGGCAGACGTGGTAGGGGAGATGGGAGAGCCGCTGAAGGTGGTTGGCGTTTTGACCTTTTACCACCACCACCCCCATGAGGTCCACCCTAGGTTCAGGGAGCTGGTGGACAACTACAAGGATAACTGTAGGCGGCAGAGGCTTATGAACCAGGTACTTCGGGAATGATTAGAGGTACAATCTGTGTCTTTTCTACTTTGGCTGTCGTACTGATAGACACATGTTCTAGTCATTCCTTTCTGGCTGCTTATCTTGTTCGAGACCTTGAGATTCCAGTTGAGCTGTTGACTTGACCCTTACTCTTAGAAACACAGGCTGGAGAAGATTCATATATCACAAACCTTTGAAAATAGTGTGACCTGACCCTTGGAGTTGAGATTTTCGGTTAGAACCTCTTGGTGGTAGCGTTGAGGCCTTATGATGTAATTCTTGGTATGGATTGGCTATCCACAGTTCATGACCAGAATAAATGTTTTAGGTGAAGGGTGTTGTGTGTCCGCAGTTATGGAATGGGGTTCTTATTTGTTGGTGAAAGAGAGACCCAGGCAGCGTAGGATGGACTCATGCATAGTAGGGCACAACCGATTTCACATCATTTGGCTAGCCTAGACCTTGGCGCAGCAGATGTTACGAGTTTCCAGTTTCCATCATTTGTGGATGAGTACAAGGACGTCTTTCAGGAGGATGTCCCCGAACTACCTCCCCATCGAGAGATAGATTTCTGCATTGAGTTACAACCTGGGATGACACTGATATCAGCATCAGCATATCGAATGGCTCTTGCAGAGCTTCATGAGCTGAGGGTGCAGCTAGAATATTTTCAGAAGAAGGGATTTCTGAGACCCAGCATTTCACCCTAGGCAGCCCCAGTGTTGTTTTCCAAGAAGGCAGACGGAATCTTGAGGCTATGTGTGGATTACCGGCGCTTGAATCAGGTAACCGTGAAGAACTAGTAACCACTACCAAGGATCGATGACCTCTTTGACCAGTTGAGAGGGGCACGATGGTTCTCGAAGGTTGATCTATGATCAGGCTATCACCAGTTGCGATTTTGAGATAAGTATGTACCGAAAACAACATTCAAGTGTCTCTATGGTCACTATGAGTACATGGTGATTCTCTTCGGCATGATGAACGCCCCTGCAGTGTTCATGGGACTCATGAATCGGATCGTTCAGCCCTATCTTGATCTGTTCGTAGTAGTCTTCATCGATGATATCCTTGTGTACTTTGCGTCCATGGAGGAGCACGTGAGACACCTAAGGATGGTTTTGGACTCACTCCGAGAGCACCGGTTGCATGGGAAACTCTTGAAGTGTCAGTTCTGGATACAGGAGGTCCACTTTCTGGGACACGTTATCTCAGCAGATGGTGTAGCCGTGGACCCAGCCAAGGTGGAGGCGGTTCTAGCATGGGAGCCACCCCTGAGCGTGATGGAGGTGCGGGGTTTCCTTGGGTTTGAAGGATACAATCAGAGATTCATTATTGATTTCTCCAGGATTTTAGCACCCATGACAGCTTTGAACTGAAAGGGGAAGCCTTTCGTGTGGACCGAGAGATTCCAGCAGGCTTTCCAGCAGTTGAGAAAGAGCCTGACGAGCACCCCGATCTTGAGATTACCGGGAGAGGGTGTCGAGCATGTAGTGTTCTGCAATGCATCAGGAACTCAGATTGGTTGTGTCTTGATGCTGAGGCAAGCAGTGATTGCCTATGGCTCTCGTCAGTTGAGGCCACATGAGCAGAACTACGTAACCCATGATCTTGGGTTGGCATCGGTAGTCTTCGCGTTGAAGTTGTGATGGCACTACTTAATGGAAGAGAGGTTTATCGTCTACTCTGATCACAAGAGTCTTAGATATAACTTTTCTTAGCAGGATAAGAATTTGAGACAGATTTGTTGGCTTGAGTTCCTCCAGGATTAGGACTTTGAGATCATTTATACTCCTGGGAAGGGGAACGTAGTGGAAGATGATCTCAACAAGAAATCCAGTTCGCAGTTGCTGGATGAGGCGACGAGGCAGTTGGCCTCTATAGAGTTATCCTTCGTGGATGGAGATGAGGGATCCTACCTTCAATAGATTCTTGTTACCCCTCCACTCTTACAACGAGTCAGGGAAGCACAACATGAGGATTCCAGCTGTGAGAGTCTACGTGATCAGATATCCACAGGTGTTGCGACTGATGGATATTGAGAAGTTGGGGAGAACGTTTTTCTTTTCATAGGGAATACAGTATTACGAGTGACGTTGTGGGAGGAGGTTCAAAGGGAGTTACATACATCCTCTTTGGTGGTGCATCCAGGTGTGGAAAAAATGTATCAGGACCTCTGACGTCAGTTACGGTGGCCAGGAATGAAGAAGTGTGTGACCGAGTTTGTTTCTCTGTATCATACTTGTCAGCAAGTAAAGGATGAGCAACAGGTGCCAGCAGGGTTGACTCATCCCCTTGAGGTGCCAGAGTGGAAGTGGGACAGGATATCCATGGACATCATGATGGGTCTACCACGTATGTCCAAGGGCCACGACGCCATCTGGGTGATCATTGACCAGATCACCAATTCAGCCCACTTCCTAACCATACGGGAGCATTGTTCATTAGAGAGCTTGGGATTCCTCTACGTGCGGGATATGGTTCGACTTCATGGAGTTCCATCAACGATCGTCTCAGATCGTGATGCTCGTTTAATATCCTGGTTGTGGAAGGGATTGCAGGAATCTTTTGGGACTCAGTTACGCTTGAGCACAGTGTTCTATCCTCAGACTGATGGTCAGACAGAGCGGACCATCTAGGTTCTGGGGGATATGCATCGAGCTTTCATACTTGAATTTGGTTGTAGCTGGAAGGATCACCTACCACTGGTGGAATTTTCTAATAACAATTGTTATCAGTACACTATTGGTATGGCTCTATTAAAGGCTCTTTACGGGCGACCTTGCATTTCACCACTTTGATGGACTGACTGAGGAGATTCAGCACTGATGGGCCTCGATATGGTGAGAGCTACTACAGAGATGGTGCAGGTCATCCAGGAGCGGATTAAGAGTGCACAGAGTGGGCAAAAGACTTATGCCGACAGGAGAAGGAGGCGCTTGGAGTTCGAGGAGGGAGACCATGTGTTTCTTCGGGTCTCGCCTCGACGGAGATTGTGGAGATTTGGCCGAGGAGACAAGATATCTCTGAGGTTCATTGGCCCTTTTCAGATTCTGATTAGAGTTGGTGAGGTGGAGTATCTCTTGGCTCTACCTCCTCAGATGGACCGGGTACACAACGTCTTCCATGTGTCGCATCTACAGAGGTTCGTGCATGATCCATCGCACGTCATCCATTGGGGTGAGCTGGACATCGATGATGGAGAGACCTTTGCTGAGTACCCAATGGAGATTGATGATCGACATGAGAAGATCCTTCGTGGGCGAGAAATTCCCTTGGTGTGTGTCTGGTGGCAGCAAGGGAATCTCTAGGAGAGCATGTGGGAGAGGGAGGCTCATATTCGTGTGTAGTACCCACATCTTTTTCAGTAGCCTTTGTTTTAGCTTTTTGGGGATGTTAAATCCCTAAGGTGGGTGTTATGAAATGTCTCATGTTTTCTATAATTTATTCTTAAAAAGAAATTGAATTATTTCGGGACTAGGCTCTGAGGCGGCATGCAGTTCCGAGGCCCGGTGAGCCTGGAACAAATGTTTGAATTTAATTTAACAATTAAATTACGTGCACGTATGGTTTTCCTGAAAAAATGGTATAACTCCTTAACAGGTGTTCAGATCAGAAATCTGAGGGAACTGTTGCGTCCAGAGTAGCGGGTTTACCCTAGGTGAGACCTAACATCGACTGGCACATGATGGTGGAAAATTCTGGTTTTTGGACGTAACTATAATAAAATGTTTACTTTAATATATTTTATTAAATCTGTGTTGCAGTGAAATATTTTTATTCTTTTTAAATAGATATTTCGTAAGGGATCAGGTTTACAATTCTCATAACCCTGAATCTCCCTATAGATCTCTCGATAAAACCTACCAATGCGGCGACGGTGTTCTTGACAAGCTTTGCCGACGACGATGACGCGATGACCGAATCTTCTCCAGCAAACACCGCGAATCCAGGTAAGATGTTTGGTTTTGATTTCCTTCCCCATTTTTTTCCATGAATAAAGTGGATTAATCCACGAATAGATTAGTCCGTGGATCGATCATCCTTGGGAGACAGGTTTTTTCGGGGATTTTGTGGTTTTGATTCTTGAGGTTGTTTTGGATTTGATCTAACGACGACATACTCGGATGGTCACGAAAAATGATCGAGGTTCATCTCTCTTGTTCGATTTTTGTGATTATTTCCTCGTGTTCTTCATGCGCGTTCTTCATTCTCTGTGGGATAAGAACAATGATCGATTACGCCTCCGATCTATGGCATAACGATCCGAGATTATAGATACGACACCGGGATGAACCAACAGAGCTACAATGACCATGACGATTTACGGATCTAAGCGATTCTGGAGAAATCGCTCTTCAAGCATATTTTCGTCGGAAGATCATATGTTGTTCTTCGAGCTGATTGAAGGTCCAAAAAACCCAGATTTAGTGTTAGGATGATGAAATGAACCAGCTCCTTGAGTATCACAGCAAACGGATGATAGAATCAAGATCTGGAAGATCGGCCGAGGCGCGAGGAGGAAGATGCTGTTCTGGAAAATTCTCGACTACACGGCGTGTAGTATGGGCTACACGACATGTGTTCGTCGGTGGACCACCTGGCGTGCACTCCGGGAGTACACGGACATGGGTTAGGTACACGGCCAAGGACACGGTGTGTATACCCCTCCCCGGCCAGACCCGGCCAGATACACGGGATACCCCGTGTGCCGGTACACTGGCAGGCAACACAGAAATGGACAGAGACCGTGTACAGGCACCTGGCCAGTGTACATGGAGCGAGCCCCAGGTGCTCGGACACGACATGTGATTCTTCTACACACAATGTATTTTCTTTCTATCCGAAAAACCGAATGACACAGTCCATTTACATAGGCTGTACCCAGAGTCAAGGAACATGGCATGTGATTCTTCTACCCGCCATGTAGTTGAGTTTTACACAACTTAAACGGATGACACGTGCCATCTACACAGGTATTACCTGGGGTCAAGGAACATGACGTGTAACCATACTACATGCAATGTAACCAATTTTATATGGCTTGAGCTAGTTTCCTTCTGTGACTTGGGCTAGTTTCCATAGGGTTCGTCCCCTTGGTCTTCCTCCTGAAGGTTCCCGATATCATTTCCTACATACATGAGTATGATTCCTTCAGTAGGACTTACTGAATAGAGTTGTTGGAATCCCCTCTATGATACTAAGAGTCTGATCCTCTATTCATTCTTGGAACCCTAGGTAGAGTTCTTGGTATCGACGTGACCAACTTTACCCAGGATCTGATACTTTGCTTAGCGGATTAGCTCAGATTGAGTTGTTAGAATCACCCCATGACTAGGTTTTCATCCTCATCAGAGCATCATGTTCTCAAAGTACTTGTGGAGTCTGTTCTCCTGGAACGAGTACTTCATATCTCTCTCTATTCAGACCTAGGAGAGTGTTCTCCTGGTTGCATTCTTAGTGGAATCTTCAAGCTGGATCTTAGTGGTGGTTTCACGATAGTCGATCGTGTATGAGTATATCTAGATATTCTTGTTATATGTTCTCTAGACATATACTGTGTGGAGATGACTGTATCTATACTTTGTGGTATTTTCCTTGTTCTATTTTCCTTTTTGGTTTTGGGTGTCCTACTATGTATTTTTATACTCACCCCTTCACGGGTTTTGCCCGCACGTGTCATGTCTTGTGTAGACGAGCGAGCCTTTGACAGGATTCTTGGTGGACCAGGACCGAACAATGCTCAGTGATATCAGGCGGGATGAGGTGTGTTCCTAAGACAATAGATTTCAGTCCCAGTTCCTTTCCTTAGAGGTAGGACTTTGTTACGGAATTTCATTTGGTGGGCTTGTACTTTTGGCCCAGGGTTTTACACTTTCTGTACTTTACTTTCATGTCGTACTCTGTTGGTTGGGATTATTAGTGTATGCATGATTTTCCATATTCAATAGTTTTTACTTTTCAGCTTTTTGGGCATAGAGATGTGTGTGTATGTGTACAGGATTATAGGCAATGCCTCCCATGTTAGAAACATGCCTAATCGGTGCTAGTCACCGGCCCCTGGCCTATTGGAGGCAGTCTTGGGGAGTTGTGGCTTGGGCTGCACTAGGATGGGTCGTGACAATGTGTAATATTTTGAGATATTATGGATGTGCTAATCATGTTCTATATATATTTTAATGTTTTAACATCTCAATTTTATTTTATTTTATGTATTTATATTGTCATAGAATACTTCTAAATTATTCGATGCTTTTGGTGAATTTATATATTGTACTAATAATTTAAAATAACATTTAGAACTAGGTATCTGGAGTATGGGATGTTACATATCATACCAAGGATATTTAATTAACAACCTTGGTGACTAGATTTAGATAAATCATTTGTGATAGAATATCCACTATGAAAAAACTAAAATATTTTTATGGAACACTCTATAAAACACATTAGGATTTTTATTTTATAGTTCACTAACATCAGATAATTATGTGTAAAACATTGTAAATATATGGTGACAAACCTGAGTAATGGGAACCAAATCAACACCGATATTAAATAAATGGATATTCTCCATTAATAAGATACTAAAGTTAGAGTTTATGGTAGTTTCTTCATTAACATACTGGGATAGTCGAACTAGTGTATGAAAAATAATCACCCATTGATATAGAATCATTGTGATCCAAAATATGGTGAAACAATGATGGATCACATGATGTGATAAGAGAATCCAAAATTCAGTTTAACTACTAAACAATAGTAGTTGAAAAATAGATCATGTACATAGAGTATATTTTTCTCTCTTTGTAGAGTAATGAATAGAAAAATTTAATCATGGAATTATTTTATGTGATGGGAGAATAATTCCAATAATGTTCTGTAATTAAAAATAAAAAAGAGGTAGATGAGATAATTTTCATTGAATATGGATCTTATAATGAGATATTCTATAAAAAATACATTTCTATTTAGAAAAGTGAAGAAATGTTAGGGTAGTTCCTTAATCATTGAAAACATGTGGTGGGAAATGTTACATAGTATAATGATAACTTTTCTAGATGATATGGTCATGTTACAGACTATATTCATAGACCAAACAATAATATTTATCATTTTTTAATAGGATAAAGTTATTTTTTAAGGTAATTAAACAATAAGGAATTTCCATCATATTATTATATAGTCTAATTATTTATTAAGATATAAAATATTTTCTCTCTAATGCATATATTCCATGGAAATCAGGAGATGAATAGGTCAGTTGAGAATCATAGGATGAGAAATGCAGAAAAGGGGATGAAATTAATGATGATATTTCACACTTATAAAAAGTATTGGAAGAAACACCACATAACATGTATTAAGGGCATATGATTTTTCTACAGCTAAGAAATGTACATCAATAAAACCAATGAAAAAAAAATTCATGGTGTTTATGAATAATTCTTTAAATTTAGGGAGATGGAAATTTTTTTAAACCAATGCACCAAATTTCAAGTTAATTTACACCAGAAAGGGAAAAGGTTGCAAGGACTAGATAATGTCATTACAACAACCACATTTTATGTTCCTAATGGTTTTTTGGTAGTTACATTTATCATTTACTAAATGATAGAAATTTTTTTTATTATTGTTTTTCTCACTCTTTAATATCTTCTTTAATTTCCAAAAACAATATACATGTTCCTAGTACAATAGTAAGGATGTTTTGAATTAAGATGCTATATTAAAGACTTATGGAAAGTAATTTATTTCATAAAATTACAATTATGATGCATGGGGAATTCATATTTGAAAACATGGTAATTATACCTATATTTTACATTGATATAGTCATCTGTATATATTTTATTTCAATATATAAGGAAAAAATTTATTCAAGAGAAAGACATTATTTCTGAAGGTGAGGTGAAGTCTTTTTTTGTTAGAGAGAAAATTTCATCATTTAAAACCTATCTAGATCCTCCCCTATTATCTATCTTTAATTGAATTCTTGGTAAAGATGATGATCGATCATGATCTTTGGATGAGGGAGGTATCCAAAGAATAGATGACATACCCATTGGTGATGTTTTTGTTGATGTTTTTTTAGAATAATTTCATGGTTATCCATTAATGAATGAAGTTAATTTACCAATTGAACTCATTCTAGATGCAGGGTCAACATCTACAAATATTTTAAAAATGGACAAGTGGTGTCGTTGGAGAAATAGAAACAATTGTTAATGTTTAATGATAAGGTATTCATATTCCCTAGTGTGTCCCCTTAGGCTCCCACTATTATATTATTGAAAAAGAAGTATGGTTATATAGTACAATTCATTGATTTTTAGGATATCAATTACATTACTATGAAGAATTAGTATCATTTACCATGTATTGATAAATTATTTGATTGGCTTCAATGATATAAATACTATTCAACGATCATTCCCTAGTATGGTTATTAACAATTAAGAGTAAATAATGATGATATAAAAAATACAACACATTAGATATGGTATGGAAATTATCTGTTTATAGTAATGAATTTTTTGAATAATGAATAATTGTCTTCCAAAAAATTTCAAATATATATTTTAATGAGTATATTGGTTATTTTTGGAGGTATTAATTGAATATATGTTGATATACACTAATATTTATGAACATATTAAGTTTCGACTACAAATAATTATAGAGACCTTTAGAAATATATAATTATATGCTATGTATAATAAGAGTGATTTGTGGCTAAATAAGAATCATTTTCAAGTCCATATTATCTTCAGGGATAAATTTATTTTTGGATCATATAAGAAAAATGTATTTACAGAATTCCTAAAATTGAAAAAAATAACATATATTTATGTATCCTAGGATTAGTAGTTTACCAACAGTGGTTTATTCGATATTTTCCTCAGTTTGGAAACCATTTCACTAAAGTTAAGTCATAAATGTGTTAAATTTATATGATCAATATAATATAATGATTTAAGAGATAAATATGAGACCAATTAATCCACTATTTTTGACACTATTATATGTTAAGGACAATTTTGTAATATATAGAGACACATCCGATAAAGGATATTTTTGTGTCATTACGAAAAATAATATGGGATTTCCTATATATGAAGTAAATTTAAAATAAATGAATAAGAATTTATTACTCATGATTATTATTTAGTAGTTATAATAATAACTTTTAAATTATATATACACTTCCTCTATGGTGAGATAATTGATATTTATACAGAAAACGATAGTTTGAAATTTATCTTCTTTCAAATGGAGCTAAATCTGAAGAAAAGAATAAAGTTGGAACTACTCAATGTAAATGATTACTTGATACACTACCACCCTAAGTTGGTAATAAAGGTGGCCAAAGATTTAGTAGGAAGGAAGATACAATTATTAAAATAATATAGAATAAAAAGGATCCTATATATATATATCTAGTAAGGATAGATATCGTGATGTTTTGGAAGGGGAATCATCTTTCATTTTCTCTGAAAGTGATAAACCAACCACACAAGGAAAGGATAGAGATTTTCAAAATTTATGATGAGAACATAAAAAGGAATATTAATGTGTTAAATTATTGGCAATTAATAGGTGTCATATATAAATATCGAGTTTTGATTTTTGGAAGAGTTTATGTGTTCCATATATACTAGAGTTGAAGTTGAATCATCTTGATGAATTACATACCTTCAATTTATTTATACACCATAGTTTTTCCAAGATGTATAAGGATATAATAAAAAAAAATAGTGGGATGGTGTTTAGAGTAAAATTGAGGACTACATGTTTAGATGCTTAGTCTGTGATCAGATAATGCATACACAAAACATCCAAAGAGAGTCATAAAACCTCTTCGAATTCCTATATAGAAGTTGGATGGTGTTACACACTAATTTTTCATTTGAATCCCAAAATAATTAATAGAAGAAAGATATTATATGGTTATTGGATGATCATATTACCATATAATTACAATTAATTCCAATAATAATAGATATACCCCTTTCGACCCTTGGAGAGATATATATTAATAAAATCATAAGGCTTCACGGAGAACCTCAATCAAATTTATATTATCATGAACCTAAGTTTATATCAAAATTTTGAAAGCCAATCCATAGTTCTATCAACACTGAGGTAAATTTATGTACTACTTATCGTCCCTATACTGACTTCCTATCTAAAATTATTATCAAGACAATGGAATACATGATAAAATAATGTTATCTAGACTTAGAAGGTACATGGGATCATTATCTAACTTAGGTAAAATTTTCATAAAATAACTGGTCACAGTCAATTATCCATATGTTACCATATGAATTATTTTATGGGAGGAGGTGTTGTATGTAAACACTTTAAGAATAAGTTCAATAGAGAGATTTAGTTACCCTGAGGTTTTAGAGGAGACAACAGTTGCAGTTTGAAATATTCAAGATCATGTTAATGAAACTAAAGATTGAAAAAATTTCTATGATGATAATGAATGAATATAAATGTAAGTTTAGACTGTGTATCATTTATAATTTATGGTTTCACCAGGCATGGGAGTATTATATTTTGTGTAAATGTGAATTTACAACCTCTATACATTGGCCTCTAGAAATTCTATAAATTATTGGATTTGTACTTTACAATTTAGCTACGATGCCTCACTATTGTAAGGTACATGATTTATTCCATGTTTTATTATTGAGGAAACACATGTTGGATCTAAATAATGTGCTAAAATTTGATGAGAATGATATTTATCTTATCATTTTAAATAATGAGGATCATGTCTTGATTCCAGACACCATAGAGCATGTATTATGGACTCCAACAACCCATTAGTTGAAGGTAATTTTAAGAAACCAAAATTTTGATTAGGCAACCTTGGAACCTAATGAATCTTTCAGGAAGTAAGATCCAAAACTATTCAATATTTTTTAAAAATCACAATTTCTAGTATAAAATTATTTAAGGGTGACAGAATGAAATACTTAGGACCCTATGGTAATAGATCGTCAATATGTCTTGAATTATTACAAAATGACCATTTTAAAAAACATTTATTCATAAATTTATTTAATATTTTTATTAAAAAAGTTATGTATTTTATTTATCAAAAAGTATATTTTTCAATTCATCATAATGATATTACCTTAAGATGATTTTTCCCATTTTTTTAAAAAAATTATTTTTGGATGAATAGTGAAATATATCAATTTTAATAATATTGTGAATTGTAGAACATTATTAGTATATAATAAATTTATTAAAAAACGTCATAAAAAAATATGCAGTTAAAAATTTATATTAAATATTTTCAAATATTAACTATAGTTTACAAACCCATGATTGATATTTTGAAACTCAAGTAATATTTTTGTAATAAATTTGTTAATATATAATACATCTTTCAAAATTAATATTATCTTTTTAAAATTATATATATTCAATCAGAAAGAATGTATTTCAAATTAGTAAAAAATATGTCTAAATTTTTTAAGAAGGATCACCTTATTTTTTCATTAATGTTATGTTACCTTTAGTAAAAAATATTATTGTAGAAAAATATTAAATGATAAAAGTTATAATTTAATGGGTAAATGGATTGAAACATGATAATAAGATTTCTATAATTGGGTGTATGAGTTGTTTTCTTACCATGTATCAGTTATAATATATTATTTTTCAATTTTAGATCCACTTTATATGTTTAACATGTGCTCAATTTATATAAATTTGAAAACAATTCAACAAAATATATTCTCACCACTAATAAAAGAGGCTACCCACTAGCAATCAATACCACTATACAAAATATATTTCATTATGAAAATATACCCACATTTCATACCATAGATTCTTCCTTTACCCTTATAATAATTAGGTCACAAAAGATTATCCAATGTCCCTTATTTTTAAGGCAACTTCTAAGGAAAATTTAAGTCACCGACATGAGTAATATCAACTACGACATTTTCATTTAAAATATATTATTTAAAAGAAATTAAAGAAACATTAATACATTGATATTATTATAATTTATTTACTTTAATGTTTCAATATTAAGGTTCATAACATTACTCATTCATATAATAAAAAATAGGGGAAATCCAGACCATTTTTTGTCTATTGTGCAGACTACCACCTCCATGTGACAATATGTAACCTTTTCCCCCACTTCCGTAAATTGATCAATATAATGATGGAAATAAATAATAAATTTTTTTTATGTTATAATTATGATTTTAATGTATAATTATTTAACATATTAATTATATGATCATCAAAACATAATTGTTAATTTAACAATTTTAAATTAGTCATCTATAAAGATAATATTTTATTCATATCAAATAATATTTTCATATCCATTATATATTATTCAACTTAATTAAAATTATAATTATTCACAACAATAAATAAATAAAAATAACATAATTCCTCATGTATAATTATATCACATGGAAACCACCTGTTAATCATCCATTAAATCATGGCATGTAAATGTTTGTGTTAGTTTAACCACTTAATTGAACAATAATATAAATATATGTTATGAAGGAAAATAGAAAGAAAGGT
The DNA here is from genome assembly GCA_963277665.1 of Viscum album. NCBI lineage: Eukaryota > Viridiplantae > Streptophyta > Magnoliopsida > Santalales > Viscaceae > Viscum > Viscum album. The sequence continues at coordinate 909,096,806 of OY728151.1, forward strand.
TAAGTTATAATAAGATAAAAAAATTATGTGATTATTTATTTCATCAGATTTTTTATCATTAATTAATTAATTAATTATGTAAATACACATTAATCATCAGGAATCTCAAAAACTTTTTTTTATCGATTTCATCAACAAAGATAACTACATAAAATCTAATGGAAGGAATTTAAAAAATAATAAATTATTTTGAGTCATCCTTAAATGTATATTTAATGAACTTGTAATTATGATTATGGAATCATAATTAATATGAACACCACTATTATGGAACTAGTACAAATAATAAAAACTATAAACACAAATCTGTAAAATAAAAATAAATAACAATGAAAATAAATATTTTATAATATTTATGAGAAAATAGATATTATTAAGGTTTTAAATGAAGTGATTAAGATTTAAATGTTTATTACATATGATATAAGTGTACATATGTGTAATATTGGACAATATATATGGTTTTTTTCATCTCAAATTCTTCAATTTTTGATGAGTATTGTATTATTCACCAAATTTCATTTATGTGATGTGTATTGTACCTATTAGAGATGTTATGTCATAATATAAATTTATTCACTGTATTTTAATATAAAGTTAAATACACCTCTTTCAATATTTTTTGATTAAATTAATACTCATGCCATATGTGGTCTTCTTCTATCTCAATCATCATCCATTATGACTCATATTATAATCACCATATATATTATTTTTTGTGGTTCATACATTTCCATGGAAATTTATTCCCATATTACACATTATGTTTAAGGAATTTTCATTCATATATCATTACCACCCACTTATATTTGTTTTATTCCAGAGATCATGAAATCATTACAAAACTCAATATATTCTATGGTGATGAAATAACCCTATGTTTGGTAATGTCAAACTATGTGTAATTTCTCATAAAATACATCCCTTACTAGATAGTATAAATATGATGTTTTGGTTTTATATATTCCCTGAGTGGTAATTATCTAAAGAGGGTTTGGTTGAGAATTAACTGAATCATCACACTAATAAATGAGGGATTGGACTATGTCTGCAGACCCAGCTATAAACTCCAAGGGAATATGCATTGGAATATTAACACACTCTTTATTAATAGGGATAAAGGACATCTCATTCCATTCCATTCCTCTTGTACCAATTCCTCATATTTAATGTAATCACTATCATCCATAGATAACCCTTCACATTTTATGAATCATCACAAATATATTTCATTACTGAGTTTACTTAATGTTACATTGTTGATACCTCATGTATTATAAGTTCATTAAAGAATATTTCCCTATAAATACACATTATTCCATTCAATTATGAGGTATTTGATTTTTATATTTCTCAAAATTTGTATATCCATGTTTTATTTATTAATATGCTCCTTAGGTAACATTATGATGTTTATTTAAAAATCATATGACGAATTCATTGGAATTAATCTGGTGATGAATGATGCTTACAATTATATAATCCCTTGATGTATCGATAGTTTTAATGAAACAAACCAGGTTGGGATTTTTGTATAATTCTTCCCATAATAATAATGTGTCTTGGAACAAGGCCATGGATATACATTTTCGTTTCCAACATTATTCATTTTTTATGTATGAGATAAATGAATTTTTTATCAATGTTTTCATTTATTATTAGGTATATATATTGTCATCATTTCTCATTGATTATGGAATTGTTTTTCTCTCTTATTCCTGCCATATCACTTGTGAAACGTTTATGTTATGAAATATTTTGTAGTATTTTACTCCTCACGATAAATCTATCTCACAAATATTTTTTCCCTTTTACAAAAAACTTATGAGAAGACTATGTGTAATATTTAAGGATATTATGGATGAGTTAATCATGTTATCTATATGTTTAAATATTTTGTCATCTATTTTTATCATATTGTATGTATTTATCTGGTCTTAGAAGATTTCTAAAGTCTTCCATCCTTATAGAGAATTTATTTATTGTACTAATAATTTAATATAAATTCTAGAACTTGGTTTCATGATTCTAGGACATTATAGATCATACCAAAGCATGTTAAGTAGAAACCGAGGAGATTAGATTTAGATAAACCATGTAAGATAGAATTTGAACTATAAAAAAACTAAAATATTTTTATGGAAAACTATATAAAACTCATTATTACTTATATTTTATAGTTCAATAACATGTGCTAATTATGAATATTCTATTGTAAATAGATAGAGACTGATAGGAGGAATGGGAACCAATTCAACACCCATATTCAATTGATAGATATCCCCCCTAAAACAAGATACTAAAGATGTAGTTTAGGGTAATTAGTTCATAAAAACAATGGGATGGTTTAACTAGTATATTAAAAATAATCATTCATTCCTAGAGCATCCTAAGGATCAAAAATATTATTAAACAATTATGGATTACATTATGTGATAAGAGGCTCCGAAATTTAGTTTAACTACTAAACCATAATAGTAGAGAAATTGATCATGTCCCTAGAGAATATATTTCACTCTTTGGTGAGTAATGAAAAGGAAAATTACATCATGGAATTATTTTATTTAAATAGAGATGCAGACCAATCATGTTCATTAATAAAAAATAAAAAATAGGATGATGAGATAATGTGCATGGAATAGAGATCTTCAAATGAGGTATTATATGAAAAATAATTTTCCCTTTATAAAGGAGATGAAATTGAAGGGTAGTTCCTCAATCACTGAAAATAGGTGGTGGGAAATATTACATAGTATAAGGATAACTTTTTATGATTTTATGGGAATGTTATAGACTATATTCATAGAACCAAAATAATTAGTGATCATTTTTATGGGATAAAGTTAATACTTTGATGTGAATTGAACTATAAATCCTTTTCATCACATTATTATATAATCTAATACATCTTTAAGGTATAATATATTTTCTATCTAATTTTTGTACTCATGGGAAACCATGATTTGAATAGGTCAGTTGAGATTCATAGGATGAAAATTCATAAAAGGGGTATAAAATAAGGATGAGATTTCCCACATGTGAGAAGTATTGTAAGAAACAGTCTAGGAAATGCATGAAAGAGTAATGATTTTTCTAAAGCATTGAAATGTAAAACAATAAAAAATAGAAATTTTGATGTTTTTTAGGTCCAATGAATTAAATTTAGGGAGAAGGAATTTTTTTTGAAACAATACACTAAATTTAATGTTAATTTACCACAGAGAGAGAAAAGGTTACAAGGAATTGAATAAAACATTATATAAAATAAAGTTTTTGTTCCAAATTATGTGGTGGTAGTTACATTGATTATTTACTAAATGATAGTAAATTTTTTTATTATTGTTTTTCTAAGTATCCAATATATTTTGTAATTTCCAAAAAACATTATATATTTTCCTCATACAATGGTAAGGAATTAATTATTTATTTCCCAATATTTGTGTCTTATGGAAAAACATTTATGTCATAAAATTATAATTATAATGCATGGAAAGGTCATATTAAAAAAAAAGATAATTATACATATTGTTTACATTAATATACTAATCAGAATATATTGTATTCCAATGTATAAATAAAAAATTTATTTCCAAAAGAAAGAAAATATTTCGGAAGGTGAGGTAAAGTCACGTTTCATTAGAGAGGATACATAATAATCAAAATCCTATATATAACCTCCCCTTATATCTCTCCATAATTTAATTCCTACTAAAGATGATTATGAATCCTGATATATGGATGGGGGAAGTATCTAAAGAATCGAGGATGTACCCATGGTTAAAATTTTAGTTTATGTTTTTATAGAAGAATATCCAGGTCAGCTTATAATGAGTGAAGTTGATTTCCCCATTGAACACATTCTATATACAAGATCGATATCTAAATATCTTTAGAAAATGGAACTAGTGGTGTCGATGGATCAATAGAAACAATTGTTAGAGATTAGTGATAAGGGATTTATATTCCCAACTGTATCCCCTTAGGGTGCCCTTATTCTATCTATGAAAAATAAGTATTAGTATATAAAACATTTCATTGGTTATTGGGATATTTATTACATTACTATAAATAATATCTATCATTTACCATGTATTGATGAATTATTTTATTAACTTTAAGGGTGTAAATACACTTCAAAGATCAATCCCTGCTCACGTTATCAACAATTAAGGGTAAATAAAGATGATATACCAAATCCTACACTTTAGATAAGGTATGGACATTATCTGTTTATTGTAATGAATTTTTTATTTATTAATGAATAATTATCTTATAAATATTAGTGAATATATTATTCAATGATTATCTTGATAATTTTTTGGGTTTTTTATTCAATATATTTTTTATACACTACGATTAAAAAAAAATAATTTTCAAATACAAATAATTTTAGAGTCCCCTGGAAAAATAAATTATCTGGGATGTATAGTAAGTGTGTTTTTTCAGCCAAATAAGATTCATTTTCATGTCCATATTTTCTCCATGGATATAATTTTTTGAGAACTTTCATACAAAATTATAGTTAATGATTGTCCAACACTGGAAATAAATAACGTAGATCCATAGTATCCTTGGATTAGTAGGTTAACATTGGTTGTTCATTCGATACTTTTCTTAGTTTGGAACCACTTTCACCAAAGTTTAGTCATAAAGGTGTTTAATTTACATTCTTAATATAATATAAGGATTTATTTTAATAGGTAAATAGATGACCAATTAATCAACCTGTTTTGACACTCAAATAAGTTAAGGAATTTTTTCTAATATATAGTCACACATCAAATAAAGGATCTATGTGTATCCTTATGAAAACTAATAGGGTGATTTTATATACATAAAAGAAATTTTAAATAAATGAATAGGAATATATGACTCTTGATCATTATTTGGTAGATATAATAATTAATTTTATATTATAGAGAGACTTCCTCTATGGTTAAACAAGTGATATTTATATAGGCTATTAGAGTTTGAAATATATCTTCTTTCAAAAAAAAGATCAACAAGAGGAAAAGAATATAGTTTTAACTACTCAAAAAAATGATCACATTATACACTACCATTACATGATGGTAATCAAGGTGGACAAAAATTTAGTAGGAGGGACTATAGAGTTCTTAAAATAATGAAAAATAAAAATGATCTCATATATAGAGATCTATTAAGGATAGATATTGCGATTTTTAGGAAAGGGATTAATCCTTCATTTTCCATGAAATTGATAAAATAACATCACTAGAAAGGTTATATATTTTAAAAATGTATAATGAAATGATAAAAAGTAATATTAATGTGGTAAATGATTAATAATTAATATATGTCATTATAAATGTAGAGATTTGAGGTTTGGGATATGATTATGTGTTTCATATATACCAGTGTTTAATAAGATACGTCTTGATGAAATATATAGCTTCAATTTATTTATTATCCACAATAGTACCACGATGTATAAGTATATAATAAAAAATTTCTTGTGGGATAGTCAAAAGTGTCAAATTGAGGACTATATTTTCATATACATAGTATGTATCAGATAATTCATTAGCCAAAAATCCAAATAGAGTCATGCAAGCTCTTGGAAATCATATATTAATGTTGGATGGTGTTACACTACACTTTTTCATTGGAATCCCAAATAATATATGGAATAAAGATCTTATATGGTTAATGGATGATCATTTTACTATATAATTACATTTTATACCAATAAATCATGATCTACACCTTGAGACCCACAGAGAGATCTATATTAATGAAGGCTTTATGGAGAACCTCAATAGAATGTTTGTTATCATGATTCTCAATTCATATTAAAATTTTGGAAGAATATCAAAAGGTCTATCAACACAATATTAAATTTAAATATAACTTATCATCCATAAACTGATTATTATACTAAAAGGACTGTCAAGACTATGGATTAAATGATAAAATACTTTTCTCTAGATTTATATGGTACATTGGATCATTATCTACCATAGGTGAAATTTTCATAAAATAATAGGTCATAGTAATGTACCATCTTGTACCATATGAATAATTTTATGGGAGGAGGTGTTCTATGCCAACACATTAGGAATAAGATCAAGAGATGGATTTAGTTACCATGAGTTTTTAGAGGATTCGAAAATTTAATAATGAAATATTCAGGTTCCCTTAGTGAATCTATACATAGAAAATATTTACATGATGATAATGGATGAAAATACATTAAATTTCAGACCGATGATCATTTATTCTTTATGGTTTCACCTGGGATGGGGGTTTTATGTTTTGTAAAAATGTGAATTTACAACCTCTGTACACTGGGCCTCTTGAAATACTATTAATAATTCTAGTCATACATTACAGATTCAATATGATTCCCAACCATTATATGGTACATGATGTCTTCCATTATTTATTACTGAGGGAACACATGTTGGATCCAAATCATGTTCTCAAATCATTTGTAAATTATATTTATTTTAACTTGTAATACAATGAGGATCATATATAGATTCATCGCATTATATATTATGTATTATGGAATAAATAACTCATTAGTTTAATGTACTTTATAGAAACAACAATATATATTAGGCAACCTTGGAAGCTATTGAAGTTATTAGGATAAAATATCCACAACTATTCAGTAGTTTATAAAAATCACAATTTCAAGGATAAAATTATTTAAGGGTGACATAATGTAGTACTTAGGACCATATGGTTGTAGTTAGTCATTATATCTTCAACTATCACACAATTAAAATTTTTAATAACATTTATTCATAAATATATGTAATATTTTTATTTATGAAATTATGAATTTTATTAATAAAAAAAATACTTTTAAATTAATCATAATTATATTTCCTTAACATGTGTTTTATCAATTTTTTTTTAAAAAAAAATTAGCTGAATGTTGGAACATATCGATGTTAAAAATATTGCGAATTTTAGGACATTATTAGCATATAAAATATTATTAAAAAATAATTAAATAATATTTAGATTATAATTTATATTAAATAACTTTAAATATTAACTATTTTTTACAAACCCATGATTGATATTTTCAAACTCAAGTAATATTTTGGTGATGAATTATTTAATATAATATACAATTTTCAAATTAAAATTAATTTTCAACAATTATATATATTCAATAAAAAAATATTTCAAATTAATAATTAATATGTCTAATGTTTTTAATAAGGATCACCTTATTTTTTTCGTAAATATTATGTTACCTTTAGTAAAAACATATTATTATGGTAAAATATTAACCGATAAAAGTTATAATTTAAGAGGTAAATGGATTAAAACATGATAATAAGATATCTATAATTGAGTGTATAAGAATTTTATTTAAATTTTATCAATAATAATTATTTATTTTTCAATTTTAGATCCACTTTAGATGTTTAACATGTTCTCCATTTATATAAATTTAAATACAATTCAACAAAATATATTATCACCACCTAAAAAGGGGTTACTCACCACCAATAAATACCATTTTATGAAATATATTTCATCATGAAAATATACCCACTTTCCTTACAATATATTCCTCCTTTACCCTTATAATAATATGGTCACCAAAGGTTATCTGAAGTCTCTAATTTCCAAGGCGACTCCCAATTAAAATTCATGTCCCTAACATGAGTATTATCAACTAATTCATTTTATTCGTAAATATATTATTTAAAAATAATAATATAAACACTAATATATTGATATTATTATAATTTATTTACTTTAATGTTTCTATATTAAGGTTCATAACATTATTCATTCATATAACAAAAAATTGGGGTAAACAAGACCGTCTTTTGTCTATTGTTCAGACTACTCCCTCTATGTGAAAATATGTTACCTTTTCCTTCACCACATTAAAACTATGGATATAAGGTTGTTATTAATGGATAAAGATTACTTTTATGTTATAATTATGTTTTTATGGTTGAATTATTTAATATATTTATCATATGATCATCAAAACATAATTGTTCATTTAACAATTTAAAATGAGTCCTCTATAAAGATAATATTTTATTCCAATCAACTACGATTTTCATATCCATTATATTTTATTTTTTAACACCCCATGATTTCATAGTACGTTATCTCAGTAAAGTAATTTAGTAGCTTTCATTAAACGTAACACCAAGTTCTAACACACCAGAACTTACCAAACTAGTCGTTCAATAAGCAGTTATGAATTGTATTTACTGAATTTTAAATTTTATATATTTCATATAATTTTAGAATCTGTATATTGTGTTTCTTAGACATAATATAAGAACAAATTCATTTTTTCATACAAATGAAGTATTTTTCAAAAAAATACAATTTTACTGCCTTTTAATGGCGAACCATTTTTTAAAACTAATATTTGACACGTTTATATATTAAATTTAATGAAATTAATTTTTTATTTATAATCAAGACATAAAAATTTAGTAAGGATAATGTTTTGGTACATTTCTGATAACATTCAAATTTTGATGAATAATGAAATATACTAAATTTTAATTAAAAACAATTATTTTTATCGAAATAATTTATTATGTTAAATTATACATTTGAGTGGTTTTATAGTATCATTAAATCATGTTTTTATCATTTAATATAATTTAGGTCATTTGATGAAATTCCATACTTAAACTAAACATAAACAAATGTCAATCTTTTGATAGTTTTTATTTCGTAAAAACACGCTTTTTGTATTGAAAACGGGCAATAATTTTAAATTAATTTCTATCACTTCTGTGTTCTAAAATGGAAAAATTGATTTCATATTTATATTCAAGAGGTCCAAATTGTGTAAATATGTTGCTTTTATTTTTATTCATTATAAATATTTACTTTTGTAAATAATTTATTTACCATGGTTAATGGGTAAATCTGGTAAATAAAAGTAAAAAATATTATAATAATAATATTAAATTACCTTAACATATGTTCTATTTATATTTTATGATAAAGTTACGAAACATGGAAACATTTGGTCGATTTTGGGACCCCATGGAGCCACTTGAGAGTGATAATGACATTTTATAATAAATAGTCTAAAGTAATGTCTAAAATAACAAAAGCATATATCTTTAAGTAAAACAATTTTTATATGAGGTTATTTAATTTATCTATTCAACTATAAATATTCCTTAGAAATATTTCATATTTCATAAATCATGATATTTTATATATAATTTTTATACATAAAATAAATATATTTATATATGACATAATAATGATGTAGTATTTCCCTTATTAATGAAAGAATCAAATAAATGATATTATAAATATTATAATAAATATAATTTGAAAGTTTAGATGACATAAAACAATTTTTTTTGGTGAATATGACATGTTATTATTGATTCAATGTATTTTTTTTAAGTAATAAAGTTTTTATAACTTTCAAAAATACTAATAACTAAATAATGTCTAAAATGACATTAATGAGTTTGTAAAAGAAATACTATATTATTAAATGATATAATAGTCCTAAAAAATACGGATTTCCCAAATAACTTATATAATAATATATATGATATAAATTTACATCTTGGGGTTCTCTTGGCATTTTATAGTATGTTTATTAACCATTTATTATAATAATACAAGAATACATGGTAAAAGTTATACTATTTAACTATGAGTTAAATATAAAAGATAAAGTTAATATGGTGACCTAAACATGTATAAACCCTATTTTATGAGATTATTTCGACCCATCCCAACCTTGTACACGAAATAATTCATTTTGGAGTCATTAGAAACTAAGAATTGTTTTATTATATAATAATATTTCAAGCTTTTCCTAAAGTGACCCTCACCTCACTTATAAAAGTGTACTTCCTATTATATTAATTTCACACCTACAAAGACATTTGTCTCACCAAATCCCTGCCCAAATATCCTCCAAACATCCCTCAATTCAACCTAGAGTCCATAATTTGATCGTAAATCCGACATAATGATCCATTTTGATCAACTCAAAAGGAAACACCCGAAGAAGAGGTAATAATTTCCCCACCCTCTTTCATGTTCTTTTCTTCTTCTACATCCTCTTTATTTGTTGTTTCCATACCAAAATAATAACTATTTTACTTCCTACATACCTTGATATTATTATAAATATGGTACAACCATATTTTTATCTATCCATCCAATAAATTAAAAAGTCACCATATGTGCGTACGTACGGCTTACCGTCTCCACATCATGGTGTAGTTTGTTATTCAAACACATAATTATTTGGATGGGTATAATAATTAGTATAACTGATGTAAATAATAAATATTACATGTTAATGATTCTCTATATATGATATACCAACCAATTACATAGGATTTCACCATCAATATAATGATATTGTCACTCGTGTGTACATAAGGATTACTGTGTCCAGGACACGATGAGATTCATTTCCACGTTCACCATTCAAAAATGATTATAAATCTATATATTATTAATAAGTATGTAATATATTACATAATAATGATACTATATATATATATGTACTTACATATATCTTATTCACTTACTTCCTTTCAATACGATATGAAAATAGAAACATCGTTTATCCGTATGTACGACCTACCATCTCTATAAACGATGTTTTCCATTTCATATATCTATCTGTTATAAATATTTATAATCTACATATATATATGATATATACATGAAGGTTTATATTCTGGAAGTATTGAAATCAGGATCTATGTGATACAATCAAGAATAACATGTTAAAACACGTACGATAATGAAGGCGATTATTACCCAAAATGTTAATTTAACATGGAAATCATTATTAAATAGAGAGTATAAAGACATAAATTAATCATGTATGATAAAATAAATATGAATATGATTCTAGTATAATTTAAAAACATAAAATGGTCATTATATTTTAGTTTAAATGTACCCCCGACCAAAAGAAAGTTCAAGGTAAGGGTTATTTCTATAATCTATTCATTATCCGAGGTTGTTTATATGTAATTATCTACTGGGAACTCATTTTCATCAACATCCATGTTTCATAAAATGTATTGAAAATCATTTTTTACTATTTGTTAAAGTCATTTATATCCTTTTTTGACTTATTATAATATGTTTACCAAGGATTCTTTCTGTCGTTTTCCGAACAAGGTACTTTATGACTTTTCGACAAAATTAAGGTGAGAATGTATTTGTTAACTTATACGGAGGGTGCATCTATTTTTTTCCCTTATATCATCATTGAAGCATCCCATACAAGTTTATAAGAATATTTTCAAAACAAATTATTTCTTTTATAATAATGTGACTTTTAAATGCTTTCCAAATAGAAAGAGGTATTTATTTCAATTAGTTTTCGTTTCATCTATATGAATATCCATTGATAGATTATAAACTTGTTTAATGTTGATTTATTATGATACAAATCATCCATATTGTACTGAAGGTTTTGAGATATTTTTGACTTTGGATGTGTTATTTTTACATAATTCATGGTTTATGGATTAAATATTGAAATTTTGTATGCTAGTTTTAATATAAATGTTTATGTTATTTTTTAACCTTTTCATATGTGTAATTAATTGGACTTAGTAAGTGATGGGTAGAGCCCGCTATAGCTTCTCGATGAATTGATAGGTCTCATGATACAAACTACTGTATTAGAACAAGGCCTTGATAAAATCTTATTTGTTGTCTTGGAAAAAGACATTGACTATGTGGTTATGAAGTCTGGAATTTTTCATTCCACCATTACGAAAGTGGCTATTGATATTGCATGTGATTCTTCAAATAGTAGAATATCCATGTGAATAAGAAAATTTCGTTATTTGTTTTAATTTTTCCATATTATGATGATGTTTATGTTTAAAAGGGTTTTTTTAGTTTTATACATTTCCATAAATGTTTATGCTTATTTAAGAAATTTTCTACTATATTGTTATCCTTAATGAGCATCTGAGCTCACCCCATTCTATGTTTTGTTTTTTCAAGGATGAGAAGAAGTATTTTTTGGTTGACATATAGGGATAGGATTAGGATATAAGTGTGATCAAATGGTACAAAATTTCGTTGATGTATTTATTTCATGAAGTAATGTAATATTCATGTATGTAATCTATTTCCCAATACTGCTAAACTAATCTGGTGTTCAGGACATGATTCCTTGTAATCATCATAATGTTATTTAATAATGCACCGACTCTGGGTAACTGGGGTTGGGCTGTTATAGTTGGAATTAGAGGAAGTTTAACAACAATCATAGAAATAGATTTAGATAAATTCTGATTAGAGAAAATTACCCTACGATATTCTTTGAGGATTAATATAGATGAACTTCCTAGAATTTTGGTAATATAGAGATTATGCGTATTTTCCAAGAAATACATCTGTGTATAGATATGATCAGGTAGTGGCGGCTCCGACACAAATGTACCTAGGAATGAAAACTCTGACAAGGAGTTTCGGTCTTGACACTAGGTATCCTGGTACACGACAATGGGACTTTATTCACTCTTGGTGACGACACTCCTAGGGGATATGCTTCAGATAATTCACATTTTTATTACAAGATATTATGATTGATTTAAGTGTAAATACTTCCTTAAAGAAAACATTTTTGGATTATATATTATATACAGAATATTTTCAATTTACATTAGTTATTTTACAAGTTTTGAATTATACATTGTGATTCATAAACTAACCTAGTGAATGCCTTTTTTTAGAAATGGCACCTAGTAGAAGGAATGAGATTTCTTGCAATATGCCTGATCGAATGATTAATAAGGAGCATATCATTCATGGTATTAAGACAATATTTAAAAGGGAAATATTCTCCCATCTATTATCATCATATGAATAAATAGTATCAATTGTTAATAAGATGTGTAAATAATTCCTTGAGTCCTATGTCTTTGAATGGAATTAAGAGAAGAAAAGTGTGGAAGAGAGAAATACAGATAAAGGAATAGGGGAAAGAAGGATTTTCCCATATGTGATATCTGTGGAAAGAATCATATTGGTAAATGATTGAAGTTAATAAGAGTTTCTTATAAGTGGGGAGAAAAAGGACATCATGTACGTGATTGCAAGGGTAATAAAAAGGTTTCAAATTCACAATGCTTCGTTATCAAGGAGTTGAGACACTACGTGAATCAATTTCCAAATCAATAGAGTATACCTCAATTGCCGCTATTGGATAATAATAAAGTCCTGATACTTCTGAAGATGAAGTGGAATGATTAGATTTCTTATGTTGTTATTAAATTATTGTGTCATTTGAGTATTTTATTAATTATGTAAATTTTATAAGAAATATAGAGTATATAAGTATTTTTCTGCATTACCATTTCATTAAGGATTTGAGATTTTGTGGTACAATGAAAAATTACTCAATAGTAAGTTAAACTTTTTGGGAAATACATGGATGAAGGAAAGATAAAATTTTAATATGGTCTTGATACTGAGCTATATATTTTGGAATAAGAGATCATTGATTTGGAAAAATTATATTGGATATTACTGACATCCTTGGAACTAATTAATGGTTTGTTTATTCCATCATTGTTGTAGTTTACAACATTTTTGGATATAAGGAGTATATCCATTATTCTGTAAGGAATAAGGGAGCATGAATGTAATAAATATGGTTTTAGAGAAATTCAGGGTGTTACCATGTTTAAAAAAAATACATGATGAAGGTATTAACATGTTACTACACCGAAAAATAATCTTCATTGTGTTTACCATCCATATAAATTTTGGATGGTGAATTTAGATAGTATTATTTTGGATAAGTCTAAAGGTTGGAATGAATTATGTTTGACATTGGATACTATTATTAAAGTTAAAACATTTCTTAAGATAATTTTTCTATTGCTATAAAATAGAAAACCCAGAGGTCGGGTGAAAACCCGTCGTGTCTGACATTGCCACGAGACTTGAACCCGCAACCGAATGGTGACAATGGTGTATCACCTACCACTGGAATACATGTTATCCTGGATTGAATAATGCTGTTTTTTTAAAAAAATATTATGACAATTGAATTATAAATTCATTATTTTTGGAACACAATATGATTAGGATAAATATAATATTTTGTAATTATATTATCTTTTGGAGTGAAATATGAATCTGTGGTAAGAATTAGTTAATGGATGAAACTCTACATTCAATGTATATATTTTTTCTCTTATTCTATGAAGAAATTCATTCTTAAACATTAGGGAAGAGTTCTTAAAACAAAAAATGTGATATCCAAATACCTTATATTTTGATGAACTGATGATATTTTAAATCATCATAGATCGATGGCTTTCGGGCCCTCAATCGTACACTTGTTTGTGATTGATGACCTCAATAAATCCCTATAAATATTTAAGATATCCTCCAATAATGAATCTCTAATTTCCTCCAATGTTATCTTAATCTAGATTATAATTTGGTGGTGAATTTTTTATTTACCATAACCTCTTATTAAGACTAAATCTCATTAAACCAATTTTCCCTGTGGGCTTTCAACAAAGGTATTTTTCTATTTTTAACCTTTTATTTTTGAAGAATAGTTTCAAATTTCTAAGACACAATTTATTGAGTTAGGGAAAATTTTAACAACCCATGATTTCGTAGTACGTTGTCTCATTAATATAATTCAATATCTTGCATTATAGGCAACAACAAGTTCGAGTGCACCACGACTTACCAAACTAGGCGTTCAAAAAACGGTTATGAATCGTATTAACTGAATTTTTAATTTTATATACTTTATATAATTTTAGAATCCATATTATGTGTTTCTTAGACATAATATAAGAAAAATTTCATTTTTTTCAGATAAAAGAAGTATTTTTCAAAAAATAAAAATTTATCGCCTTTTAATAGAGAACCTTTTTTTAAAACCAATATTTGAAACTTTTATATATTTAATTTAATGAAAATAAAATATTCTCTAGAATCAGTATATAAAAAGATAGTTTGGATAAATTTTTGTTACTTTTCTAATAACATTTTTAATTTTATGAATATTGAAATGTACTATATTTTAATTAAAAACAACTCTTTTAATGAAAATAATTTATAGTGTTAAGTTATATATTTTAGTGGTTTTAATGTATAATTAGATTATATTTTAATCATGTAATATAATATATGTCATTGGATGAAATTTCACATTTAAAATAGACATAAACAAGTGTCAATCTTTTGATAGTTATTATTTCATTAAAACACAGTTTTTATATTGAAACGAGAATTAATTTTAAATCAATTTCTTCCACTTCTGTGTTTTGAATTTTTAAAAATGGTTTCCATATTTGGAATTAGTAGGCCCAAAGTTTGAAAATAGTTAACTTTTATTTTTATACATTATGAATATTTACTTCAGTAAATTTTTTATTTACCATGGTTAAAGGGTAAATATGGTAAATAAGAGTAAAAAAATATAATAATAATAATAATATCAAATTAACCTAAAATTGACTTATTCATATTTTCTGATACATTTACAACCATTTGAATCCTTGGGTCTATTTTTGGACCCCATGGAGCCACTTGAGAGTGATAATGACATTTTATATTAAATAATCTAAAGTAAAGACAAAAAAACAAAAGCATATATCATTTAGTAAAAAACATTTATATAAGGTTATATAACTGACATATTTGACTATAAATATTAATTATAAATATTAATAGATTATATACATCATGATATTTTATTTATAAATTTTATACCTAAAATATATAGATTTATATATGACACAATAATGATGCAGTGTATTCCCTTTTAATGATTGAATAAAATAAAAGAAATTATAAATATTAAAATAAATATATTTTGATGTTTTTGATGCCATATAAGAATTTTATATAAGAATATTACATTTTATTATTGATTAAATTGATTTTTTCAATGTAAGCAAGTTTTTATTACTTTCCCAAAAACCAAAAACTAAATAATGTGAAAATTGACATAAATGAGTTTTTAAAACCAATATTATGTTAATAAATAATATAATTTTCATAAAAATATATGGTTCGGCCCAAAGACAAATATAATAAAAGATAGTTTGTTATTTAACAACTTGGGGTTATCTTGAAATTTTATTGTATGTTTATTAACCATTTATTATAATAATACAAGAATACATGGTAAAAGTAAAACTATTTAACTAAGAGTTAAATCTAAAATATAAGGTTAATATTATGACATGAACCTATAAAAAACCTATTTTTTGAGGGTAATTCTACCCATACCCACATTATCCACGAAATAAATCATTTTAGAGCCATTAAAAACCGAAAATGATTTTATTATATAATAACATTTCATGCTTTTCCTAAAGTGACCCTCACCTCTCTTATAAAAGGGTCCTTCCTCTTCTCTTAATTTCACACATCCAAAGCCATTTTTCTCAACTACTCACTACACAACAATCCTCCCAAAATCCGTCAAATAAACCTAGATTCCATAATTTTTTCATAAATCCATCCTAGGGAGCACTTTTGATCAACTAAAAAGGAAACACCCAAAGAAGAGGTAATAAATTCACCACCCTCTTTCATGTTCTTTTTTCTTCCACTTCTTATTTCGTTGTTGTTTCCATACCAAAATAATAAATAAAGTACCTCCTATATACTTTTATATTATTATGAATATGTTACAACCATATTCATTATTCTATCTATCCTATAAATGAAAAAGTCAATATACGTGCGTTCGTACGGCTTACCGTCTCTACATCATGGTGTAGTTTGTTATTCAAACACATCATTATTTAGACGAGTATAATAATGAGTATAACTGAGATAATTAATTAATATAACATTTTAATTAATATGTATATATGATATACCATCCAACTACATATGATTTTACTGTCAATATAATGATATTGTCGCTCGTGCGTACGTACGGATTACTATCTCCACGGCGTGATATGATTCATTTCCACGTTCACCATTCAACGATGATTATAAAAATATATATTATTAATAAGTATGTAATATATGACATAATAATGCTAATGGATATATATATATATATATATTTATTTTTATATATATTTATTTATATACTTACATATATCTTATTCACTTACTTCTGTTAAATACGATATGAAAACGGACACAACGTTTATGCGTACGTACGGCCTAACGTCTCCATAAATGGTGTTCTATATTCCATATATCTATCTATTATAAATATTTATATTATATATATATATGATATATAAGCCATGTTTTATATTTTGGAAGTATTTAAATCTAGATCTAGGTGATACAATCATGAATAACAAGTTAAAACATGTACGATAAAGAAAGCGATTATTGCCCAAAATGTTATTTTAACATGGAAATCATTATTAAATGGCTAGTATAAATTATTAAATGAATCATGTATGATATAATAAATATTAATATTGTTCTATTATAATTTAATATCATACTATGGTCATTATATTTGAGGCTAAACCTACCCTCATCCAAATGAAAGTGCAATGTAAGGGTTAATTCTACAATCTCTTCATTATCCGAGGTTTTTTTATACGTAATTATCTACTAGGACCTCTTTATAATCCAAATAAATGTTTCTTAAAATTTATTTCAAATTTTTTTTACTATGGTTAAAATTATTTTATACCCCTGTTTGACTTTTTATAATATGTTTTTAAAGAAATCATTCCATCTTTTTTCAAACAAGTAACTTTATGACCTTTTCGTCAAAATTAAGGTAACAATGTCATTTTTTAACTTATATGGTGGGTGAGGCTATTTTATTTCATTATATAATCATCGAAGCTTCCCATACAAGTTCATAAAAATATTTTCAAAATAAATGTTCTCTTTTATAATTATGTGACTATTAAATGACTTGAAAATAAAAAGATGTATTTATTTCAAATAGTTTTTATTTCATCTATATCAACATCCATTGATGGATTTTAAACTTGTTTAAAGTCTACTTATTATGAAACAAACCTTCCATATTGTATTTAAGGTTTTGTGATATGTTTGAATGTGGATATTTTATTTTAACACCATTCATGGTTTATTGTTAATGTATTGACATTTCATATGATAGTTTTAATACGAATGTTTATGTTATGTTTAAACCTTTTCATATGAGGAATGAATTGGACTTAGTAAGTGATGGGTGGAGCCCACTATAGCTCCTCGATGCATCGGTAGGTCTCATGAGACAAACAAGTGTCTTGGAACAAGGCCTTGACAAAATCTTATTTTTAGTCTTGGCACAAGGGCTTGACTATGTGGTTATGAAGTCTAGAATTATCTATTATATCATTATGAAAGTGGTTATTGATATTTCATGTGGTTATTTGACTAGTAGAATATCCATGTGAAGAAGAAAATGGAATTGTTTTATTTTATTTTGCCATTTATTCTGAAGTTTATGTTTAAAATGCTTTTGTTTTTGTCTAATACAGTGCCTTAAATGTTTATTTTTATTTTAGAAATTTTTCGATATATTATTATCCTTATTGAGCATCTGATATCACCCCTTTCTATGTTTTATTTTTCCCAAGATGAGAAGAAGTATTTTATGGTTGACCAATAGGGATAAGCTAAGGATATAAGTGTTTTCAAAGGGGAAAAATGATGTTGATGTTTTTATTTCATGATGTTATATAACGTTCATGTATGTGATATATTTTCCAAGACTTATAATCTAATAGGTCCTTTGGGAATTTATTCCTTGTAATCATGCCAATGATATGTAATAATGCACCCACTCTGGGTAACTGTGTTTGAGGCATTACATATTAAACGTCCATAAAATTAAAATTATTATCAATAATAAATAATAAATAATAACAACACTCCTCCTATATAATTATATCAAATGTAAACCACCTTTTAATCATCCATTAAATTTGGGCATGTTCATGTTTGTGTTAATATAATCACTTAATTGAATAATATTATAAATTCATGCCATGAATGAAAATAAGAACATAGTTATACATATAATATGAAAAAAAAATTATGATATTCTTTTTTTGAGATTTTGTAACATTAATATATAAAATAATTATTTATACACACGTTTATCATTAATAATCTCTAAAATATTGTTATTATCGATTTCATCATCAAAGATAACAATTTCAAGACTAATGGAAGGAATTTAAAAAATAATAAATTGTTATAAGTGATCCTTAAAAGTATATTTAATTACATATTAATTATGATCATTGGAATAATAATTAATATAAACCCCAACAATACAGAACTTGTACAGATGATCGAAACTATAAACACCAATTTGTAAAATCCTAATAAATAATGACAAAAATAATTATTTATAAAGATTTTTTATGAAAACTTCTTTGATTAAAGTTTCAAATGATGTGATTAATAATTAAATGTTTATAATTTAAAATATTATAATATATTTATGGAATATAGGATAAGAGGTATGGGTTTTACATCTCAAATTTTTCTCTTAGAGACATGTTTTGTCTTATGCAAATAATTTATTTTATGTGGGGTATTTACTACCTATCAGAGATTTTATTTAATGAAATATATTTAATAAGGTTTTATGAAGATTCATTTTAATCCCTATCTTTCATGGTGATATAATTGAATTGGTAACCTAGTCATATATGGGGGTTTTCCTTCATAATCTTCATTCCTTGAGAGACATGTTATAATCACTCCCAATTATATTTTATTTGGTGCATACATTTCTATAGAAGAATATTTCACACCAATTGAAAAATATAATGTATTTAGATGTATATATTCTTTTCCCTACCTATTATTATTT
The DNA here is from genome assembly GCA_963277665.1 of Viscum album. Taxonomy (NCBI): domain Eukaryota; kingdom Viridiplantae; phylum Streptophyta; class Magnoliopsida; order Santalales; family Viscaceae; genus Viscum; species Viscum album. The sequence goes on from OY728151.1 coordinate 909,116,595, forward strand.
TCATTATAGAGATACTAATTCTATTTTAAAACATTACCTTTCTATGATAAAAACACCATCCTATATTTTGTTAAAGTAAGAGTATGTTTACATTCCTATAAAATTAATTTATATTTTGATACTAGAATGTGAGTGTGGTAAGGGAAAACACTAAACTAAAGGTAATCAACTAAAAATTCATTAGTTTTGCATTGAATAAATCATAAACTATATGAACAATGTATGGGCCTAAGACTATACACTTCGAAGGACACTTCAGGTTTATATGCATTAGAATATTCACACTCTCTTTTTATCAACCATTGTAACAGACATTTAATAAAATTTCGCTAGTATAAAAACTATTCAATCTAATGAATCCAATAACTCTATCCTATGAATAACCCATCACATTGTATGTTTCCTCGCCACTATATTTCATCAATAATGATACATCATTTTGCTTTGATGATACCCCATAACATTTACATTTATTGAAGTATGTTCTTATAGAAATACATATTATTCAATTAAATGGGGTTTTAATTGAGTAATATACTTTTTGATATGTTTATATCAATGTTTTGTTTAGCTTATGATTATCAGGGAATATTATAAAAGGTCTTGAATAATAATATGGTGAATAAATTGGATTTAATTTGGTGAAGGGTGGGGTACAAAATTATATACCATATAGTTCCATTGATAAGTATCATGAGACAAAATAGGTTGAGTTTTATTGTATAACTCCTCCCATGATAGGAAAGTATCTTTGTATAATTAAATGAAATATTTTTTCTATATCCATCTTTATATATTTCATCTGTATTATATTAGTGAATATTGTTATTTATGTTTTTATTACTTTTCATGTATATTTCATGCTCTCAATATTAATTGAATATAGTTTATTGTTATTTATTTACTCCTTACCTATTAATTAAGTTGTATTTTTGTTATGACAGATTCCCCTATATGTTATTCTATACTGAGGGTCTTGGAAAACCCTTGTTGGTTTTTTATTCCCCAAAAAACCTAGACGTGGACTATGTGTAATCCTTGAGGATATGATGGATTGGATAATAATGTTCTCAATATATGATTATGTTGTATCACATGTTTAGAAATGAATTATTAGTATAAATCTGATATTATAAGAATACTAATGCATTTAATCCTTCAAGAACACTAGTACCATGTTCCAATAATTTAATATAACGCCCAACTCTAGGTTTCAAGAGTTCAGAATGTTACAACCCCACTTTTGAGATAGATTCTCCCCCATTCTTAATTAATTTTATGGTCACTTAATCTATGATATTTCTTTAGAGAAATATAATACTCTGAATGTATTATTGCATTATTTCTACCATATTTTCTCATTTCATAATTATTATGAAATAACAAGGTATTAATTCAAGATTCCATAGGTTTATCATGTAATTTTCATGACATCACATGTGTTCATTAACACATAGATAATGGAGATCATTTGAGGAGGTAATTATATGTCTTTTTAGATTTAATTAGGTATATCAATGTCATGAATACTTTATATATATATATATATTGTAAAATTAATGTTCAAAAAGATGGTTGAATTTGATACTATTATGTTTTAATGACCTCCACAGATGCCAGAGGCGGTGTCCACCACTTTTCCATTGATATTTGAACTGAAAGAGATTATAGGTGAGTAATTACATGATTATTCCTTAAATATAAAATTTGGAATGAAATTTTTAATAATGGGTAAATTAATTACTAATATTTTATAATTCATGTAGATGACGAATTGATGGATTCCAGACTATCTATTGACTAGAGATGGTCAAATAGACTAGGATTAGATTCTGTGAAGGTGTCCATGAATACATAAAAGGTAATAACTACATGAATTGGGTTGCTAGTCCCTTGATCATCTATGAATATAATTTTTTTTATTATAATGTGATATCTCGAATCACTACTTATATTGATCATACATTTAATAAATAACTAATTACTTAAATTTATCATACACAAAAATATTGAACGTTTCATGGACAATGATGGACCCTCATAAATTGTTTTTTATCCAGTCCCTGATTGTCTAGAGGATAATCGTAAATATTTTCCATATCTCACATAAACCCTATAAGGGTCTAACATATGAGGTTGAATTCTATCCCTTGGAACAAATTCTTTTATACCCCTCCTTCTAGAAGATATTATAGAATGGGAAGGATTAGATCAAGTAGGTCATGAGAGTAAAATAACATACCTTATATAATTTTGTCTACTTTCATAGATAATGAGCTATGTATTCCTCCCTCTTAGTATGTGAACGCCATAATGGGTATATCATTATTAAGATTATTTGTTTTTTGGGAATAATTCAATCAACATTTGATGAATTGGGGAGTGAAATGGTTATCTTTCCATGTTTCTAGAGAGAAGTCGGTGTGGATTTTTCTTATGAGGCATGTGATCCCGTAATATGATCATAAAATGTTTTATGGAAGTTATTCTCTTTGAGGTATGGTATTGGGTCCTAGAGTTAGAAATTAGATGGAGGATCCAATAATGGAAGTTTGGAATATAACATGGTTGAGGGTACCATTGTTGGAAATCCATCCTCATGAAGACCCCAAGGAGGGTATGTTTTGAGAGGATATCATAGTGATAGATAGTAAGTATGTAATGATGAATATTGATTTTGTTATTGAGAGTAAACTAATGAGAAATGTGAGGGGTTTAAATGTATTCCCAACACAAGTAAGAAAGATGATAAGCGATGGATGAGTGGGAAAATATTCCCATGATTATGTTATATATTATTATGTGTTAGGTTTTGTTAACCTTAATGAGATATTATAATTCAAGTTCTATTTCCCCTGATATGATTATTTTATATGAGATGGGTGTTATTTCCATCAATGAGATATTATGGGGTAGGTTCTATTCACCTTTGAATATTTTGAGATATGAGGTACGAACTGTTCCACTCAATGATATGTTATCGGGAGGACATTACTACCTATGATATGATTATGAGAAATGAGGTAGGTGATATTCCCCTTGATATGATATTATGGGTTGGGTGTTATTACACTTTTATGATCATCATATATCATGGGGTGCATGAGATTCCTCTTAGTGAGATCTAGAGGTGAGGTATCATTCATGCCGTTATGTATTCTGATTATAGGGTGTGGTTCTTTTCCCCCACTATTCTATATGACATACATTGCATGTGTCAATTCCCAACAAGTTTTATATATATCAGATATTTTAGGTAGGGATCATTTCCTCCATGTTGTCATTTTTAATTATATATATTTATGATATTACAATTTATCCCATATACCCCCCCTTGATGACATTGAACAATCCCAGAGACACTGGACACTATACAGAGAAGGTATGGTAGATCTTTGATCATAACCTAGAACATGATGATCAATGATATTTTTTTTTCATTTTTATCCATTTATGTATTTATAATAAATATATCATGTTTTCATACAATCAATATTGGTTATATTATAGATATTTTTTATTGTTCCCTTCTAATTTTTACTCCTAAGCTTCACAAGAATCTATATAACTTAGGTTTTCAATATTCCTCATTATATTTGTAAAGACCAGGAAAATTCAAGGAAATTTGTTTCTTAATTTTCTTTGGAATTTTACAAGAATGCAGTTTCTGACGGCGCATGATTCCGAGGCCCGGTGTGCCCGGAATTAATTTCCGAAAATTAGCTCGGGTACGTTCAGTGAATGAACGAGCGAGTTTCTCTAACTTTTGAACAGGTGCTCGAAATCGAATTCCAAGGGCACTGATGGATTCACAGCGCCGGTAATTGCTTAAGAAGATCTTTTTCGGAGTTGCTTTTTCACGGGAGGAGTTGTTAAAAATTTGTGGAAGATAAAATAAAAATTGAGTTAAAATTTTTATTTCTTTAAAGTAGATATATCCTTTGAGTGGAAGTTAGGGAAATACCCATTAGAGGTTAAGAGGGTGGTGGGGCCCACACGAGACCCTAACCCCCATTGATCTTCCCATAACCCCCTTGACCTCCCATAACTCACCTCCCACTTTAATATTGTAACTCCACTTTCACTTAAGTGACTCCTCTCCTCCTCACCTCCCACATTAATTCATGCCACCTAAACATTAATTAATTTGACAACTGAAGATCAATTAATTAAGTGTGTTGGCTTTGAATTTTGTAATTTTGAATTAATGGAATGGGTAAATAAAATAAGGTGGAGACTTATTTTATTTTGGTTAGAAATGTTGTGTCAAGAGAAAGGGAAGATAGAATTTGAGTTTTGAAGAACATCCTCCTCCGAAGAAGAACTCTTAATCTCCTTTGTTGAAGAACCCGAAGAACACCGAAGCTTCGATGAAGAACGTCATCTCATATTGCACCTTCTCTCCACGTCGAAGGAAGCGAGACGCCGCATTATTCATCTAGAGATCACCGACAACGTGCCTTCTCCTCTTCTTCCTCCGCATCAAGGGAGGAGAAACCACTGAGGGGAACGTCGCCATTGACGAAGAATCACCTTCCGACATCAATGGAATCGGCACCGATCTTCTGCGACGTCCGATCACCGCGACACTTGCCTCTTCCGCGGCTCGACGATGTGTGACGTCTTTGCAAGGTAGGGGTTCGGTTTTCATGTCGTGAATAATTTTAGATGTTCTTCGATATCAACGACCAACTGTTATAAAAAAAACGGAGGAGGTTGGACCGCACAAACATGGACGAACCTCCTCCCCTTTTATTTTGTTGGTTATCTACATGGATTGAAATGGAAGCGACGCAGTGCTGTCGCACCGTGCAGGAATTTAGAGAATCACGACGAAGAAGCGTGGCGCTGTCGCGCAGCACCGGAAAACCACGAAGATGGCGCATTTTGAACGTTGAGTGCGGATCGACGGGCGACGACGAATCAGGCCGAAATGGCATTTGAATTCCTTCGTAGTAAAGATCGGGTCCCGGGAGGACTGTTGGCGAAGGCGGAAGGCGAAACGGACCACTGGAGCGTTTCCGGTGGTCCACAGAAGGCGGAGGCAGCACGCCGCCAGAGCAAAGCGCCGTGGCAGTGGGACTTGAACCGGAATGGCCGGGTCGTTCCGGGTTTGAGGCGGCCGGCTTTAAACCGCGCCAGGTTGACAACCGGGGGGGGGGGGGGGTTGTAACCCCCAGCACCCGTCGCGCCGCGCCAACGCGAGGCCTGCCGGCTGCCCATGCCGGGCTGGGCCATGCCCAGTTGGGCCGCACCCGGACCCGGTTCGGGTCATCCCGGTTCGGCCAACCGGGGGGGGGGGGTTGGTGGGCCGGGCCGGGCCCAGACCCCTGTTTTCAGACCTCTTCGGTCTTTTTCCCATAACATGGGCTACAGACCTACAATCAATGCACCATCAATTAAGATGCGATCCTTCGATCGAGACGGTCGTTTCGGTATGTTACACTCAAGGTTTTGGAGACCTTTGGGTTCGGTCGGGTTGGTTCGCTCACGAAACCAACCGGGCCCCTAAAACGAAAAAGCCAATAACTCACAGACCGAGCGTCCGATTGATGCGCCGTCTGTCTCATTAAATTACTGTTGATGAGATGGAACTTTTGGAATAATTCACCTGAGTTTTGGATGCAGTTGGTGTATGGACGAGTTTGATTGTACCCGAAATCAAACCGGGCCCCTGGAATGGAAAAGCTGATATCTTTCAGATCGGACGTCCATTTGACGAACCGTCAGCGACGTTGGTGATCACATTGAGAAACAGTCCCTATGGGTATACCATATGATAGTTCGGGGTACAGTTGATATACGACCGAGTTGGTTCGCTCACGAAACCAACCGGGCCCCTAGGACGAAAAGGCCAATAACTCATAGACCGGGCGTCCGATTGACGCGCCGTCTGTTGCGTTGAGACCCCTATGACGAGGCAGTCCTTTGAGATACATCTTCGTGGGACTTGTGATACTTGGAGTATCAACCTGAAGCTCGTGGAGAGGACCCTCCTGGAGACGAGCATACAGAGTACGAATACCATGTAACTTGCTGTGACCGATGACTGCTTGTCCGATTCGATTCGGAGTGACTAGAATAGCCCAGTGGGGAGCACTAATTTGTGAGGTGGGAGACCCATGGAGGATAAGCACTACTGTATGAGGTGGAAGACCCACGGTACTCGACAGGAGGAGTACCACTTTAGGCTATGAGGGGGAGCACTACTGTGTGAGGTGGCAGACCCATGGCGGAGGAGCACTACTGTGTGAGGTGGCAGACCCGCAGTACTCGACAAGAGATGTACCTCAGCAGTCATAGGTTAGTGATAAGTACCTCGGAGTCATGACATGACCACTGTACACTCCAGAGACGGGGCTCTTCAGCAGTTACGGTTTCGATAATGAAAAATCCTGGTTTGAGCTGAGTCTATGACCTTTGTGATTACCTCATGATTGAGATGGGTTACATGATAACATAGGTATATGTATGGGAATATATCTAAGTAGAGGTTATATGTTGAGATATTCTTTGTGGTTATCCTTGTTTGTTTTAGTGAGAGATTGAGGGTCTTGGGGTCCCTACTGAGTATCGTTATACTCACCCCTACACGGGCTATGCCCGCACTTCCTTGTGTTGGTTACAGACGACGGGCAGTGCTGACGGAGGCCGAGTGTTCGAGGACTGGACGGTACTCGGAGGTGGACTACACAACGAGTCAGTATCCGGAGGTGGACTTCACAGCGAGGAGACACTCGGAGGAGGTTAAAAGGAGAGAGTGATGTGGAGGCTATCTGTACCTACCCTTCAGGTAGGATCTGTGGTGGACGATCCAGGAGCTGCGCCATCTATACCTACCCTTCAGGTGGGATCCGAGGAGGACGTCCCAGGAGCCTCTTCCATTCTTCCAGCTGTTGTCTTTTTCTGTTGTACTTTTGTTCAGTTGTAGTTGTACTTTCTGTTGCGTTTTTATTCTGGCCCATTTACTTTTCAGCACTTCTCTTTGTACATATTGTTTTACTTTCTCTTGTACTCTATGGTGTTTTGTTTACTTTTATAAAGGAAATGCCTTCCCAGTCATCGGGATTTACGTATTTGGTGCTAGTCGCCAGCCCCTGGCCTTTGGAAGGCGGGCTTGGGGTAGTCACGACACGAGCCCCGAGGACGGGTCGTGACTAATTGGTATCAGAGGAGTCGGTTCTATAGCAGAACTTATAACTCTGATCTTTTCTTTCTGTGAAGCAATAGTGTTAAGGGTACCGAGTGTGGTCTTCAGTTCAGGGAATCCATTGTTTGTGCGGGCGGCCGATGTATCCATACATCATTACCCTGACAACTGATTTCCGACTTTGTGCACAAAAACACTGATTGCATGTGTGTTTCCAGAAGTTTTTAAATGTCAGCTCAAACTAGGTCAGATAACCAGGTATAATCATTTGACCATGTCACATTGTTTCTTTCAGGATTCCTCTTTATGGACGTCCAGCTAAAGCCCAGAGGGATGTGCGTACTGACAGCATGCCGAGCGACGAGGCTTCGGTACAGGGCCCTCTTGCAGGTGAGGTACCAGCGGAGGCACCAGCGGTACTACCATACGTTGGGCCACCAATGCCACTAGCCCCAGCAGTAGGCGATGCACTACACTTGAGCGCGCTGCACGAGTTCCAGCACCGGTGGCCACCCAGGTTCCGGGGAGAGACGGACCCGCAGGCAGCTAGGGATTGGTTGGAGGCTGTGGTGAGAGTCTTCAGGCTAGTGGGGACTCCAGCAGACTTCATGGTGATCTTTACTACCAGCCTCCTTCAGGAAGTAGCAAGAAGGTGGTGGAGCCACTTGTTCCAGTTTTGAGACGGGATGACCTTCACATGGGAAGACTTCGAGACCTTCTTCAGGGTGGAGTTTGTGCCAATAGCTCTACACACCGAGCGTGTACAGGAGCTTCTGCCTTTGCCGCATGGTTTTTGTTCAGTAGCCGAGTCATCTGTGGGAAGTAGACAGATGATGCAGAGGTCCAAGAGGACCAGACCATCAGGTGGGCGACCTCGGGTTATAGGATCAGTATTGTAGGGCACCCGGGGTGGAGTCAGGGCCAGGTGTTCCAGAAACGGACAGTGTTTCTCCTACGGCAGGAAGGGTCACATGGCCCGTGACTGTCCGACTCCTCGCACAGTCGATCTGCAGGCTTTGGGGGAGCCACCGAGGCAGAAGCGGCGGATAGTGCTAGAGCAATAGCCGAGAAGTGGACATGGCAGTAGAGCTCCAGGAGCAGGTTGACAGGAGCATAACTATTGGATACGTCCCTTGTACTTATAGTTCCATGTTTTTGTTGTATTCGTGTCTTTTTACTATGAGCTACAATAATGAAAAGACACCTATCTTTATGATGTTTTCTTTCATTTCCTTTTGTTTGGTTGATACTGAGTGGTCCCGGTTAGGACTATTGACTTGACCCTCACTTTCGAGATTTATACTAGAGGAGACCCAGTGACCTCACACTGATGCCGACAGTGTGACTCGACCTTTGGAGGCGAGAGTGATAGTTGTATCTCTTGGTAGTTACGTCGAGGCCTTACGACGTTGGTTTGAGTATGGACTGGGCAATCACAATTCTTACAAAAATTGTCAGTATTAAGAAAAAAAAGGTTGTGGTATATCTACGACATCGGAATGGGTTTTCCTTTGTCAGCGAAAAAGAAACCCCAGGCAGCATAGGATAAACTCATGCATAGGAGGGTGAGACCGATCACTCTTGAGTCGGTCAAACATACCCTTGTGGTAGCAGTCGTTTTGAGTTCCAGTTCTAAATAGAAATTGGAGACCTCTAGAGTTCGAGGATGGTGATCATGTCCTTATACGGGTCTCACCTGGATGAGGATTACAGAGATGTGGACAAGGCGGCAAGTTATCTCCAAGGTTTAGTGGACCATTCCTAGGTCCTCAGCTAGGTAGGCGGGGTGGTTTACCGCTTGACCCATCCACCTCACTTACACTAGGTGCACGACGACTTCCACATATCTCAATTGAGGAGATACATGCGTTATCCATCACATATCATCGACCATGGGAAGCTAGACGATGGCGATTGAGTGTATTTCACGGAGGTTTCAGTGGGGATCAAGTATCGATAGGAGCGGGTCCTACGAGGATGGTCGATTCCTCGGGAGAACTTTCACTAGCAGTATGGGAACCTCCAGGTAAGCACATGGGAGCGGAAGGCTCAGATGCGTGCTCAGTAGCGCTTTTGTAACCGTTTTTGTGTTAAAGCTGTACGAGGACATAAAGCCCGGAAGTGGGAGTAATGTAAAGACCTGGAAATTTCAAGGAATATTTTTTTAATTTTCTTTGGAAATTTACAAGAATGCAGTTTCTGATAGTGCCTGATTCTGAGGCTTGGTGTTCCCGGAATCAATTTCTGATGTTTAGCTCGGGTACATTCGGTGAACGACCGAGTGGGTTTTTCTAACTTTTGAACTGGTGCTCGAAATAGAATTCCGAGGGCACCGATAGATTCGGAGTGCCGGTAATTGCTTAAGAAGATCTTTTTCAGAGTTGCGTTTTCATGGGAGGAGTTGTTAAAAATTTGTGGAAGATAAAATAAAAATTGAGTTACAATTTTTATTTCTTTAAAGTAGTTATATCCTTTGAGTGGAAGTTAGGGAACTACCCATGAGAGGTTAAGAGGGTGGTGGGGCCCACATGAGACCCTAAACCCCCTTGATCTTCTCATAACCGCCTTGACCTCCCATAACTCACCTCCCAATTTAATATTATAACTCCACTTTAACTTAAGTGACTCCTCTCCTCCTCACCTCCCACATTAATTCATGCCGCCTAAAAATTTATTAATTTTACAACTCAAGATCAATTAATTAAGTGTGTTGGTTTTGAATTTTGTAATTTTGAATTCATGGCATGGGTAAATAAAATAAGGTGGGGCATTATTTTATTTTGGTAAGAAATGTTGTGTTAAGAGAAAGGGAAGAGAGCATTTGTGTTTTGAAGAACTTCCTCCAAAGAAGAAGAACGCTTCATCTCGTTTATTGAAGAACGTGAAGAACACCGAAGCTTCGACAAAGAACGTCGTCTCATCTTGTAGCTTCTCTCCACGTCGAAGGAAGCGAGACGCCGCATTCTTCATCGGGTGATCACCGATGATGTGCCTTCTCCTCTTCTTCCTCTGTGTCAAGGGAGGAGACACCACCGCGGGGAACATCGGCATTGACGACGAATCACCGTCCGACGTCAACAGAATCGACACCGATCTTCCACGACGTCCGATCACCGCGATGCTTGCCTCTTTCGCGGCTCGACGACGTGTGATGTCTTTGCAATGTGGGGGTTTGGTTTTCATGTCGTGAATAATTTTAGACATTCTTCGATATCAAAGGCCAACTGTTATCAAAATAATAGAGGAGGTTGGACTGCACGAACACGACCGAACCTCCTCCCCTTTTATTTTGTTTGTTATCTATGTGGCTTGAAATGGAAGCGACGCAGTGCCGTCACACTATGCGGGAATTTAGAGAATCACGACAAAGAAGTGCGGCGCCGTCGCGCCGTGTTGGAAAACCATGAAGACGACGCGTTTTGAACGTTGAGTGCGGATCGACAGGCGATGACGAATCGAGCCGAAATGGCTTTTGAATTCCTTCGTAGTAAAGATCGGGTCCCGGGAGGACTGTTGGCGAAGGCGGCAGACAAAACGGACCACCGGAGCGTGTCCGGTGGTCCGCATTAGGCGGCGGCGGTGAGCCACGCCGGCGCGGCGGCGCCGGCGACCGGCGGCGGTGGTGGGACATGAACCAGAACGGCCGGGCCATTCCGAGTTTGAGGCGGCATGGCTTTAAGCCGCGCCAGGTTGACATCTGGGGGGGTGGGGTTTGTAACCCCCCGCACCCGTCGCGCCGCGCCAGCGCGAGGCCAGCCGGACACGCAGCCGGGCCGCGCCCAGCTGGGCTGGACCCGAACCCGGTTCGACCGACCCAGGGGGGTGGGGGGGTTGGGCCGGGCCGGGCCGGGCCCAGACCCCCGTTTTCGGACCTCTTCGGCCTTTCACCCATAACATGGGCTACAGACCTCCGATCGACGCACCTTCAGTTGTGATTCGATCCTTGGATCGAGACGGTCGTTTTGGTATGTTACACTCAAGGTTTCAAAGAACTTTGGGTTCGGTCTGGTTGGTTCGCTCACGAAACCAACCGGGCCCCTAGAATGAAAAGGCCAATAACTCACAGACTGAGCGTCCAATTGACGCGCCGTCTGTCTCGTTGAATTCCTCTTGATAAGACAGAACTTTTGGCATACTTCACCTATGTTTTGGATGCAGTTGGAGTATGGCTGGGTTGGATTGTACCCGAAATCCAACCGGGCCCCTAGAACGGAAAAGCTGATATCTTTCAGACCGGATGTCTGTTTAACGAACCGTCAGCGGCGTTGGTGATGACATTGAGAAACGGACCTATGGGTATACCCTATGATATTTCGGGGTACAGTTGAGATTCGGCCAGGTTGGTTCACACACGAAACCAACCGGGCCCCTGGGACGAAAAGGCTAATAACTCACAGACCGGGCGTCTGATTGACGCGCCGTCTGTTGCGTTGAGACACCTATGACGAGGCGGTCCTTTGAGATACTTCTTCGTGGGACTTGTGATACTTGGAGTATAGACCTGTATCTCGTGGAGCAGACCCTCCCGGAGATGAGCATACATAGTTCAGAGACCGTGTAGCTGGCTGTGACTGATGAATACTTGTCCGATTCGATTCGGAGTGACTAGCATAGCCAAGTGGGGAGCACTACATTGTGAGGTGGCAGACCCATGGAAGAGGAGCACTACTGTCTGAGGTGGCAGACCCGCGGTACTCGACAAGAGGAGTACCTCTGTAAGCTATGAGGGGGAGCACTACTGTGTGAGGTGGCAGACCCATGGCGGAGGAGCGCTACTGTGTGAGGTGGTAGACCTGCGGTACTCGACAGGAGGAGTACCTCAGCAATCTTAGGTTAGTGAGAAGTACCTCAGAGTCGTGACAGGACCACTGTACACTCCAGAGATGGGTCTCCTCAGCAGTTACGGTTTTGATAATGAAAAATCTTTGTTTGAGCTGAGTCTATGACCTTTGTGTTTACCTCATGATTGAGATGGGTTAATTGATAACTTAGGTATATGAATGGGCATATACCTAAGTAGAGGTTATCTATTGAGATATTATTTGTGGTTATCTTTGTTGGTTTTAGTGAGACCTTGAGGGTCTCGGGGTCCTTACTGAGTATCGTTATACTCACCCCTTCACGGGCTATGCCCGCGCCTCATTGTGTTGGTTGTAGACGACGGGCAGTGCTGACGGAGGCTGAGTGTTCTAGGACTGGACGGTACCCGGAGGTGGACTACACGAAGAGTCAGTATTCGGAGGTGGAATTCACAGAAAGACGACACTCAGAGGAGGTTGAAAGTCGAGAGCGATGTGGAGGATATCTGTACCTACCCTTTAGGTAGGATCTGTGGTGGAGGATCCAGGAGCAACGACATCTGTACCTACCCTTCAGGTAGGATCCGAGGAGGATGTCCCAGGAGCCTCTTCCGTTCTTCCAGCTATTGTCTTTTTTTGTTGTACTTTTGTTCAGTTGTAGTTGTACTTTCAGTTGGGTTTGTATTCTAGCCCATTTAATTTTCAGCACTTCTCTTTGTACTTAGTGTTTTACTTCCTCTTGTACTCTGTGGTGTTTTGTTTACTTTTATAAAGGCAATGCCTTCCCAGTCATCTGGATTTACGTCTTTGGTGCTAGTCGCTAGCCCCTGGCCTTTGGAAGGCGGGCTTGGGGTAGTCATGCCACAACCCCCGAGGATGGGTCGTGACAATATTCTAGTTTATGTGGGGAAGTGACCTGGTATAGATTGGTCAAGCTAGATAGATTGGATCTAGATCGGGATGTTTTAGGCATGGGGTTGACAATAGAACTACTTCTATATTTTATTTACATTGTTTATTTATATATGTGATCATCCCCATGGGAATTCAATTGGGATATATTACTGTCTTATAACATTTCATGTATATATAGAATGATTATTTATTATTGTGTTTTTTACTATGATTTTTTATGTTTTTTGGTTATTTAATTTTTTTACTCAAATATTTATATATTGTCACCTCATGATAAATCATTATACCATCACTATAACTAGGAATCATCTGTTGTATATGGAGGTTCACATGAGTTCATGTAACACATAGGTCTGATTACTATTGAGGGATATAGTTCAGGGGTGTATAAATGTAGTATCATAGCATAATTTTATTTGTATTATTATTTTTGGGTATGGTAGATATGGAATATTTATGTCTGGAAACATTTGATAGAACTCAGGTTGTTTTATCATTAACTCCTTTTCTGGTGTGAAATCTAGGTTACTAGGATGTAGGATTATTCTTATTTTTTTTCTGTTATGATTGAGATATTTATTTAAATATTATTTGTTCCATTAAAACTAAAATTTATGGTTTCGGATCCACCCACATTTTTAAGAGGCCGATGTACAATTATCTTTCATCTAATGTTGGAATCATATGAAATTGATGTTTTTTCATGTGATTTATATCCATGACATTGAGGGTTTAGTTTTTTATTGTTTCAATAATATCATGAATAGTTTTTTCTTATATATATATATATATATTGGAATTCTACCCAGTCAAACAGAAATAAATTTCCATTAAGGATAGGTTATTTGTAAAGGGTGTTACATGGAAATGAATATATAGTCCCTGAATTGAGTATATGAATAGTGACACCTTGCAGGCTAGTATAGGAATTGGATGTCTTCACAATGAACCATCAGAGGATGTTTGTGATATGGGTTCAATTATATCAAAAACAACAATAACAAGTATGATGTTTTAAAATATAGCTTCATGGATTAATTTTTCTTCATTAGGTCATATAAATATTGTTTTTAATGATATAAGTCATCATAGGATGATGGTTTTATATAAACATATATGATATTATGATCCTCTAGGGGTTAGTTAGTATACATATACATAGTGGGGATGTATGTCCTAGAGTTAGAAGTTGACCGAAAATATATAACATAATGGGTGTGTATATATATATAAAAACCCTAGATTAAATTCTTTGGAGTTTTAGTTTCCTTATGATATTTTAGGGGATGAGGATATTCCTCAATGTGTTTTACCATATATACATCATGATTTATTGGATGGGTAGATAATTTCAATTCCTTTGGGATGTAGCTTAATATATTGGTGAGTTTAGAGCTATGATTGAGTGGTTTGTGATTTCCTAGTATTGATAAGATGGTTACGATGTATGAAGGTAAAATAAGAGATGCATTATACTAGACTTATGAATATCTTACACATTAGAATCAGGGTTTGATGATTTCAATCTAAGGTTGATGCATAGGAGGTGATATCAATACACGGTAAATTATTGTGAGAAACCTTGTATTTTATGATATAAATTACATGTAGTGATTTTGGGTATCAAATATGGATTCATAGGGAATGAACAATAAGATTTATCACATTGTTGAGATGAGACATGAGGTGGTATGAGTTTGATAGTTGAGAAATTGGGGTTATTGTGAAAATTTTAATGAAATATTTTTATGGAAAAATATAGTTTCAATGAAATAGTTTCATGAGTTAGCCTAATTTACATGGCTCATGGAGCCTATGTTTTGCAATGGTTAGTGTCAGAAAAATTTCTTGAAGCCTTGATGATAATGATTCCCATTTCATATATGGTGAGAGGAAACCCCAAAGATATATTGAAGATCCATCTTAAAATAAATGTAACCTGGAATCATTATAAGGGATTGTATGATGGGTGAGTAGGGGTTGGAAGGCCAAAAAACTTGTAATATTTGAGTTGTTAAAATTTTAACTTAAAAAGTTAATTAATGAATGATAAATAGTTTGGATCACACTATGTTCAATTTAAGAAGAGGAAAATATAATTATAGTATTAAAAGGATTTCAAAAATGTAGTTCTAGTATACTAAACTGGGAGGTGGTTATAGTTTTGTTGAACTCACATGGATGAAATATATTTGTTTATGTGTGGTAAATAATATTATATGTATGGGGTTATTAGTCAATGAAAGTTGGTAAATAACATTATTACTAGTAACTAACATCTCATAAACTCTGGATGATGGTTTGGTGGTATGCCAGGTGTATATTTTGTGAAATAGACCAGTTGAAGACTAGGTCAAAAAAATTATTTTCGATGGTAGAACATGGACATATAAAGTATAGAATGGCCTTATGTTATGAATATGGTCAGGGTTGTTGATCCCAAAATTCGAATGGGGGTAGAATTGTGTCTCTCAGGTGTGACATTGGGTTGGTGAGGGTATAAAATTTATTATTGACTTTAACTAATTGGTGTAACGTTATGGATTTTTTAATTAACACTTTCCACCCTAAGTGGCTAATTATTGTGGAATAATCAGAGATAATCATTATAGATAATTCAAGCAATGACTATATTTTCTATAGTTGATTAGGTTTTGGTGAATTATTATAAGGACTACAATAGGATAGAAATTTGATATTTGGGTCATGCATCGCGTCTTAGTGATTGATATAGTTTAAAATGGACTCAAAAGAAGTTTCATTAGGATGGAAATTGCTGTAGTCATGATAATTTTTTGACCTACATCATTATGTGTTAGTAAACTCATAAGAAACATGAATTATTTAATTATTTATTCCAAAGAGGGTGGTTTTGTAAAATGGGGTTCAGATAAAAAATATGTGTGTTTTAACACCATCAAGTAATAATTTTTGATATGGTCAATGATCCGAGAAATTCCATAGGATCTTAGGTTATTCTAAGATAGAGATTTATATAATGGAAAAAGTATATGAAAATTTAATTTTTTACCTAGGGGAGATCATTGGAGTGCTTCCATCAATCATAGTTTTACCATTAGAATTTGATTAAGAAGAAAAATGGTTTCATAATATTTTCTAGAAACTACGGTGTTAGAGAATCCATGAACGTTCTATAGTTGGTTTAAGATATTTTATAATAGGTTTGAATATTTTTTATATTTGATTGATTTTTTAATTTTCTCTAGGTATTCATCCTAATGATAATATAATTACCCATATGAATTTTAAAATTCATCCTTCAGTCTTCACTATGGGTCCATTAATTTTCAATATTTTTCCGAAACTATATGTATTTCCTAAGGGAATATAATCCATACAGAGTGACGTATCAACCATACGAAGTGGTTCAAAATCTTTATTGAGTCATGAAGCATCCATAAATATTTAGGATCCATCTTTATGGATTCACTAGTCATATTTACAACCATTGTTATATTTCCTATGAATTATGAATCATAATTATAATGCTACTAATAATATTTATGCTGTTCAAATATTACTATAACACAGATTGAAAATAATCTTTAAACACTTTAGGAATCATCATTACAATGTAGGAAATGATCCTTATAACAACAAACATGATCCTGAAATATATTAGGATGATCCTTAAAAACATATTCCCATATTTTACATATCAAAAACATCCAAAGGAAAATATATTATATGAGGGGTGATTTATTCTTCTGGGTAAGAATATATTATAGAAGGATTTTTGCCTATTGTAAAAACAATATGTATTCAAAATATATTTCCTTTTAGAAATTCTACTAAAATGTTATATATAAGGATTTATTCTATGTGTTCTTCAAAATATTATATATATATATATATATGTATATCAAATTTATTAATTTAAATATAGTAATTATGATAAATTATATTACACATCGGTAAAAAAACATCTTATGTATTAACATTTTCAAATAAAAATATATAACCTAAGAAATAAATTGTTTGGTATTAAATAAAATTATCTTAGATTAGATAAATATATTATGTACGTGAATAAATAACGTACATATTGATATTGTGCCTATGGAACATATCATTTCTATAAATGTGTTACATAATGGATTTCTCACTTAGGAAAATATCATATTTATAAAAATATATTACATATCACATATTTTATAAGAGAAATATGTAGCATATCAGAATATTCCATAGAGAATTATATTATGTAATAAAATTGTATTTTGTGTTGGACATTTCATTAAGAAAAATATATTACTTATTGAAAATACATTTTGAATAATAATTTCCATAATGAGAATATATTATGAATAAAGTATTATCTTAGATATTTACTCTACCTTATAAAATATAATGTATGTTGATTAAAAATTTTAATCATGGTCTTGTTCCAATGAAAAAAAACCCTAATGTGTTGAGAATATTTTATGAATAAACTATTTCATATGATGTTTTTAAAATAAAAATTCCTTACACAATGAATAAAAACATCACATATGAAAAATATATCTACGATACAGACCTTATGTGTGGAATATAAATTAAATAAAATGAAAAAAATATTAAATATAGTTTATTTAAAAAGAAAAAACATTCATTTTATTCTCAGACCGAAATATATGAAATAAAAATCTTCACATGGGAAAAAATATTTGTCTTCATTTAATAAAAAATAAAAACCATACATATAGTTTTAAAAACATTATGTAAGTGGGTTTCTTATTAAAAAAACCATTAACTAATTAAAAATGATATTATGGTGATTGATAATTATGGGGGAAGGATTCCTTATCATTCATGATAAAATTAATTCCCATATTAAACGATCCCTTTATTTTTCTAGATATGACTCTTTTTTAATTTTTTTGTAAAGATCATTGTCTTTGATTTAATTAAAAAAATGAATTATCTATTTTTTTAAATGTGTTAAATGTGTTAAAGAACATAAATTCCAGTTAATATCTTCGAATATTGAATTGAATATTTTTGGTGTTTGGTACCAAGTTAGTGTGAGATTATTTGGCCCACAAATTATTGCTCAAGACTAAAGAATAATATTAAATATAATATATTAATCAATAAATTTTTATTCAAAATAATTGTATAAATAAAAAATTTTGCATTGTGTGGGAAATAAAAGATTGTCATTGTTTCTTGAATAAGATTTTTAACCTAGGTGGGGTATAACATATGTATTTTTCGGATGTTTTTAAGGATTTCTCTCAAAAATATTCTTTTTAATTTTATTTAATTTATATTCCATTACATGAACTATTGATTAATTAATATCACCCAAATGGTGTGTCGTATGGGAAATATGAGATCATCGTTTAGTCTAGAACATGGTGTTTACCATATGTGAGGTTTGAAATTGGTATATAACAGTTGTTTGGATGTATCACTAATATAAAAAAACTTTTTAATATTTAATTAACTTTTTAATCTATTTTTTGATTATTAAATAATTAATATCTCTCAAATGGTGCATTAGTATGAGAAATTTGAGAACATTTTTGGGTCTGTAATGGGGGGGGGGGTTACCCTAGTTAGGGTTTGAATTTTATGATAATGGGAATTTATATTCATTTAACTTTTATTATTAATTAATTATCAAATTGATTGAGATAAATAATTAATGGATTAAATAATATGATTGATGATATTAATTAGTTGAAAAATTAATTTATAGGGATTGTTGTGTTTACACAATTGAATTTATTAATGGGGATTGTTTTTTAGATGTAATTGTAAGAATTAGATAATTAATTGTTGAATTAATTATGGGATATTGATTTCTTGGATATTTTTTATTTAATTGAGGTTTTAATTACTAGTATTTAGGTACCTAATTAATAGAGGAAATAATTTTTTTGTATTTATGTGATGAAATAATTATATTCAAGACAATGTTTCAGGCGTAACTGTTTCTTATGGTGTCGAATTGAAACGCCGTAAGTGAAAGTGTGGCCCTAAAATTGAGGTGGTAATTTCAAGACTAATGTTAAATATTTAACTTAGGACGATGGTACTGGATCATCAAATGATCAAAATTCTGAAGGGTCTATATATGAAATTAATAGAAAAATTAATAAATGAATCATTCAATTAATAAATCTAACTAAATTAATTGATGAAAAAGTATTTAAAATTGGATTTGGTGTGGTATAAATTGCATGCGTAGGAATAACATTATTTATTACATTCCCCTCTCTCCTATCAACATCTCTCCTTTCAGATATTAGTAATTAATATCATATTTTATATTGATCTAATAGGCATTCTGTCAGTGGCATTGGATTCATCATTATAAGAGAATGGTGCATATTAATTTTTTTATCATATGAAATGAATTATTTTGATAATATTATTATTATTCCAGATATACTAACTTATTTAATTTTTTTTTGATAGTGGTTGAAATAACATGACATCCGAGTGTTGGATTCATAATGTGTGTTTGTAATATTTGAAGAAGGTGGTCTACAAATAAAATCCTATAGTCTTTATTATCAATTATGTGTATGTAAATGTAAAATTTGTAGGGTTCATTTATAAATTGGAATTTAAAATTGATATAATTACTCTGGTCGATTAATTAATTTAGTAATTGGATATTTGAGTGAATAATGGAAATATTAGAATGTAGATAAATAATTGGAAAAATTAATTATCAAATAATTGAATTTTGAAATTGGGAATAATTAATTTTTGAATTAATTACCGAATTATTAAGACAATTGATCATTTTTAATTAATTTTAAAATTAATTAATGTAAATTTTTATAATAATGAAATAATTATTTGGTATAATTACGTTTTGAATTAATTATGGTGAGATAGATATTGTAAAAATTTAATAATTATCTATGAAGTTCTTGAATTAAGTGAGTTGGAATAATTAATTATTAAATTAATGATGTAGTAATTAAATTAAGTGAGTTGGAATAATTAATTGTTTTATTAATTAACGAGATTGAGTTATATTAATTGATTTATGATTTTATTAATGAATTTTATGTCAACAATGAATCTGTGACTTAATTTATAGTATTAAATTAGATTAAATAATTTTTAAATTAATTAATGGAGATTACATGAACAATTAACCAGTGACTTAATTGAAGGGACTGAGTTAGATTAATTATTTTTAGGATTAATTAACAAAGGTGATGTCAATAATTGATTGGTGAATTAATGGAATGTATTGAATGTAATTTATAAAATGTGAATTAATTCATTAGAGTAGGTATGAACAATTAATTGGTGATTTAATTGAAGGGATTAAGTTAGATTAATTAATTATGGAATTTATTTATGGAAATGATTAGGATTAATTAATTGTTAAATCAATTAATGTTGTTTTTTTAGATATTGAATTGATATAAATGGATAAGTAATTTATGATCTAATTTTGAGATGTTGAGTTTGGTAATTGAGAAACTAAATTCATGAATTAATTACATGTAAGCGATTAATTAATAGTTTAGATAATTAATGAAATTGATGTGCTTAATTAATTGGGGTATTAATTATGGGGTTTTATGTGAAGGATAATTGTTTAATTATCAATGATGGTGAGTAGATTAATTAATTGTTAAATTAATGTAATATTGGAGTACATTTTTTAATGTTTATTAATCTTATTGATGTGATGATGTGATATATGTGATAATGGGGTTAATAATAGATTAACTATGATAAATTCGATACATTTGATATGTGTAAATGATGAATTATCAATTATTAAATGGTTAATGGTAACATGATCATTTAGATAACTATTGGGATTGGTAACATGGATGTTCCTCGGTGCGTGAGTGTGGAATGGTAACACGGACATTCATGGGTTTGTGAGTATAGATGGTAACATTGACATTCATTGGTGCATGAGTACGGAATGGTAACATGGACATTCATGGCTGCATGGGTATGGAATGGTAAAATGGGCATTCATGGGTGAATGAGTAAGGAATGGTAAAAAAGTCATTCCTTGGTACGTGAGTAGGTAATTTTAACATTGACATTCATGGGTACATTAGTACGGAATGGTAACATAGACATTCAAGTGTGTGTCTGTTATGGAATGGTAACATAGTCATTCAAATGGGCGAAAAATAAGAATGGTATTATGCTCATTCAATTGTGGGGTTGAATAAAGAATATTAATTAATGTTTTAAATTGTTTAATTGAGAATTGTAATTATATTCTTTATACAATATCATTCACTTTATATTGACTAGATTTTTTTAGAGACCATTGGGGGTGGCCTATAAAGTTGTACTCACACCCTATTCGGGATACCTAATCCGTACCCGAATATTCTTTGTTACGGAAGGACAGTTTAAGGAAAACGACCCTAGAGTAGATTTTGGATTGATTATAGATCATGGATGAGGGAAGCAGATGTCATTCAAGACCCTCTTGGGAGTTGTGGTGTCTTTATTTTCTAGTTCTAAATTTTGACACTCACCTTGGCATGGAATGTTTCCCTTTCAGTTGAGTACAATATTTATATATTTTTTACCTTTTGAAATTTGTATTATTAAGTTTATATATGATTCCACTATTGATTTATTTACTTATGCTGGTGTTTTACTTGGATAAGATATGGAATAGTCTCCCCATGACTGACTTACCGGACTCTCTGTGCTATTCGGAAGCCTCTGGGAAATGGGGAGGAATACTTGAGGTCATGTGGAGAACTTCCTCGGGGCACAGGTGTGTGGAAACCAAGAAGAGACGTTATAACGTGGTATCAGAGATCTCTATTTCTTCTATTCTTCTCTTGTATTACTGGTTAGTAAAGGTATATAAGAGACTAAGAAGCGTCAGGGATAGGTTATGATCTTGTTTATGGGAGCATGTACATCATGTATATGGGAGAACCCAATTACCCAAGGTGGAATTTTTGTTATTTTTTTCTTTTAATATTGAACATTGTTTCACCTTGGGTGATGTAGTTGTTGTGAGATTTGATTGTTGTTTTTGAGATTTTATGAGATTTACATGTGTCCTAGTATGGCATGATGATTGAGTATTTATACTTCATTATAGGAACTCAGTTTTATTTTGTGACATTCATCTTTGTAGGCAAACATTGGAAAATGGTATTAGGGTAATTTTTTGAACATTAGTTATTTCCCTTACTTGTGAATTTGAATGTGGTGAATTAATTAATGACAGAAATATGAAATTCTGGGTTTTAAGAATAATTAATTATATAATTAGTCATAAGATATTGTCATTATAAATTTGGGACAATTAATTTCAGAATTAATTTTGTGATATTAATATCATTATTTGAGATAATTAATAGTGGGTTTAATTATGGGATGTTGACATGTAGAAAGAGATTTATTATTAATGAAATTAATTAATAAAATTTACTGATTAATTAATTGAAGAATTAATTAATCTGAGTAACGATATTATTTAATTTATTAATTAAAGAAATTAAATAACTAATTGATGAATTAATTAATATGAGTAAATATATTATTTAATTGTTGAATAAAAAAATTGACTAATTAATTGAGAAATATTGTAAAATGATGAAAGATGAGAATAAATGGGTGTCAAAATGATAAACAAGAATTATAAAAATGTTTTTACCATTTTTAACCATAACTTAGATGTAGAATGGTTAAGGGTAGTGATAGTGACTCGGTTTAAACCGTGTGGTAGGAAAAAGGGAGGAAACCAATGTAATGAAGGATTGGTGTAGGTATTCACTGATGAACACTTACTGTACTTTTAATTTGTGACGATCATGTCACCTACCTTGACATAATATTAGGTATGCTAAGAATGCTCTAGATTTATGCCCAGTTAAATGAAAGTGTTTTGGTTGTATATGGGGCCCCTAAGAGGTTGTGCTTATGAAATAGTATTTATGTCAATCTTTATGGTGTGAGGATTTCCATCGAAAATTTATGGATGAGGTTCTCTTGATTTATAGGAGGTTAATAAAAACTATGGTTGTTATGAAACTTAACAAGAGTGGTTAAAAACTGTCCAAAGGTGGGTAGATTGTAAGAAGTCATTTTTTAAAGGTTCATGGGAGTACAACTTGAGGAAGATCTATTATAATGTGATGAGATTGTAAGATATCATACATTTTATAGGTATGAATTTTTAAATTTATTTGTAAATATGTGTTGTCTTTGGTTTAATTCACCAAAATAGTTTATCTGTAAAAATTTAAGAAACATTTTAAAGGCATTATATTCCATTTAACATCTTAGAATATTCAATTGAATATTTTTTATGTTTAGGACTGAGTTAAAGTGATATTCCAAGGCCCTCAAAGTCTTATTGAGGACTAAACAAAAATATTAAATATAATATATTTGGTGCAAATTTTTTATTCAAAATAATAGAATAACTCAAAAATAGAGCGTTATATGGGAAATATGAGACAACCATTGTGTCAGGATTTTTTGTTTTATCTTAGGTGGGGTAAAACATTTATATGCATCGGACGTTTGTACATATCGCTCGCGA
Organism: Viscum album; assembly: GCA_963277665.1. Classification (NCBI taxonomy): domain Eukaryota; kingdom Viridiplantae; phylum Streptophyta; class Magnoliopsida; order Santalales; family Viscaceae; genus Viscum; species Viscum album. Next base: position 909,139,981 of record OY728151.1, read on the forward strand.
AAACAACCTTTTTATATTTAATTCAATTTTTAATCCATTTTTCTAAACTTTAAATAACTTATATATCCCTAACGGTATGTCATATGGGAAATAGGGGACCATGGTTGTGCCCGTAACAGGGTGTTTACCCTATAAGGATTATAACATTTTTATTAGTTAGATGTTTGGAAATATCACTCGTGAAAATAAAATTTTTTATATTCAATTAATTTTCAATCCATTTTTTGAATATTATATAATAAATAACTCTCAAATAGTGAATCGTATGGGAGAACTAAGACCACCATTGGGGTCATAACTGGTGGTTTTTCCAATTCATGGATTTAATTTTATATGAAATGTGTGTTTGATGTTATTATATTTTTTAGATTAATTAATTGTCCAATTAATTGGGATAAGTAATGGATGAATTAAATAATAGGATGTATGCGATTAATTAATTGTCAAATTAATTAATTAAGATTTTGGTGTTGATGAAATTGAATTAATTAATTTGGATTGTTGTGTTAATGGAATTGATAGAATTAGTCGATATATTGTGGCATAAATTATTTGATTTTGAGTTTATGAATATTGATTAATTAATTAATGGATTAATTATTGGGATTGATTTACTTAATTAATTGGGGAATTAATTTAGAATATTTATATGATGAAATATTTGTTTTCAAAACAAAATATTAATCAAGACTCTTTCGTATGGTGTTGGATTGACACGTTGTTAACAGCATTGTGATCATAAAATTCAGGCAGTCATTTGAGGACCAATGTTGAATATTTAATTTGGGATCAAGGTACAGGTCAATGAAACCCTCAAAATGTTGATTGGTTAATGATTTAAATTAAATAAGATTGATTAATAATTAAATGATTCAATTAATAAATGTGACTATATTAATTGATGAAGAAGTATTATAAATTGTATTTTTGGTTCTCCACATGAAATGGGTAAGAAGCCCATTATTTATGACATGCTTAAATGTCCTCTCCCCATATCTCTTTCAGTAATCAATATATTTTTTGATATAGATCAAATTTTCTGGTTGTTATTGGAATTTTATTCATCTTGATAATAGGATGGTTTATATAAAAAAAATATTGAAAATTAATTTTTTACATGATTTTTATTAAATCAGATATGCTTATATATTTAATTTCTTCTTTGATAATCATTGGAATAATGCGTTGTCTGCAATGCTGGATTCATATCACATGAACATATTATTTGAGGTATATTGTCTAAAATTCAAATCACATTGTCTTTATTATCAATTATGTGTATGTGATTTTATATTTTCTATTGTTCATTTAGAAATTTGAATTCCAAATTAAATTAATTAATGCGGTCAACTAAATAATTTATTTATTGGAGATTTTAGTGAATAAGAAAAATTATGTAATATGGATAATTAATTTGTAAAATTAATTATCAAATTATTAAATATTGGAATTGGGAATAATTATTTTTTAAATTAAATAAAAAATTATTGATACTATTGAACATGATTAATTAAATGTAGAATTAATTAATGGGAATGGTTAAAATTATGAAATTGTTATTTTTATGATTAATTTTTTAATTAATTATGGAGAGAAAAATATTTTTAAAATTTAATTATTAACTATGATGTTATTTAATTAAGTGAGTTGGAATTATTAATTTTTGAACTAATTATGCTGTTATTGAATTAGGTGAGTTGGAATAATTAATTAGTGAACTAATTATGGGGTTATTTAATTAAGTGAGTTAGAATAATTATTTCTGGAATTAATTGTTGTTATTGAATCATTTATGATGGAAAAATAAACTTTTTTATTATATGAGGATATTGAGATAGATTAATTAATTTAAGAATTAATTAAATTATTTTTTGTGAGAAATTAATTAGTGACATAATTGAAATGATAGAGATAGATTAATTAATTTTAGAATTAATTAATAGTGTTAATGTGAATAATTAATCAGAGAATTAATTGAGTGGATTTAGTTATATTAAGTAATTGATTAATTAAATAATAGAGTTAATGTGAACAATTAATTATTAAAGTAATTGAATTGATTAAATGTGGTTAATTAATTGTGAATTAATTAATGCGGGTTATAGTAAACAATTAATTTGTGAATTAATTTAAGGTATTTAGTTAGATTAATAAATTGTGGAATTATTTAATGGAAATTTGATTGAATAATTAATTGTTAAAATAGTTAATTAATATTTTTGAAATATTTAATTGATTGAATTAGATAATGAATTTATGAATTAGTTATGAGTTGTTGAGTTTGATAATTGAGTAAATTAATTGATTAATTAGTTATCAGTAAGATATTAATTAACAGTTGGGTAAATTAAAGTGATTGATGTGGTTTATTAATTGGTGAATTAATTAAGGGGTTTGATGTGATGAATAATTTTTGATTTAGTAATTAAGGTGATCTGATTAATTAATTGATCAATCAAGGTGATATTGTGGTAAGAGGTCTAATGTTGATTAATACTACTTGGTGTAAGGATGTGCTATTTGTGATAATGTAGTTAATAATTGATTAACCGTGATAAATGAGATATATGATATATGTGTAAATGGTGAATTATGTATTGTTAAATTGTGAATGAAACATTCTAATTCATGAAACTATTATGTATCGAAATATGGATACTCCTGGGTGCGTGTGTATAGAATGGTAACATGGGCATTTAGGGGGGCATTGGTATGTAATGGTAACATGAACATTCAAAAGTGTGTGAGTTTGTATTGTTATCATAAACATTCATGGGTACATGAGTATAGAATGGTTACATGGACACTCATGGGTGTATGAGTATGGAATGGTAACTTGGACATTCAAGTGTGTGTGAGTTGTGGAATAGTTACATAGTCATTCAAATGGGTCGAAAATAAGAATGGTAATAGGCTTCTTCAATTGACGGGATGAATAAATAATGTTAATTAATTTCATAAAGTATTTAACTACGCATTTTAATTACATTTTTTATACAACTACATACACTTTATATTGGTGGGATTTGTTTTAGACATTGATGGTGGTGGCCTACTGAGTTGTAATCACACCCTATTTAGGCGGCATGAACGGTACCCGAATAGATTTTGTTTTTTAGTATAAGTTAAGGGAGAGGTCCCCATATTATATATAAGATTATGGATGGATCATGGATGAGTAAACTACATGTGGCTTGGGACTCGCTTGGGAGTCTTAGTGTCTTTAATTTTCTTATTTTGTATTTTCACACTCACTTTGGCATGAAATTTTTCACTTTCAATTGAGTACTGTATTTTTCTATTGTTTACCTTGTTACATTAATATTGTTATGATTATATGTACTTTCTTTATTTCTTTACTTACTTCCACTGGTGTTTTACTATTATAAGAGAGGGTATAGTCTCCCCCTTACTTACCAAACACTTGCTACTAGTCCGTAGCCTCTAGCATATAGGGAGGCACGCCTGAGATCATTTGGAAAATATACTCAAGGAACTGGTGTGGGGCACATTATCTAGGAAAATACACCTAACACGCCCCTCATTATCTCCACACTTCAATGATTATTTCTCCGCTAATCCATAATTAATTTTATTTGTGTTTGATCTTAGAGATATTTAGAAAAAAATATAACAATCTATATTGGGTTTTCCATTATTTCCCCTAATCATCAGTTCTAATTTTTTATTATACCGATAGGGTTTTGTTAATGAATACAATAAATCATAGTGGAATTGTTTTTATGTCCATGGTATATTACTCAACTTTGAAAAAATAGATCGTGATAGGATGATGACCCTATGTTTTATCTAGATTCAATGATATATGTGAACACCCTAATTTTTTTTGATTTTTATGTGTTTGGGGTGATTTTAATTGAATAAAATAAGGAAAACATTGGAGCATTATGATGTTATAGATATAAGTGGACACCTCAATAATTTTTTAGGGAGATTTCAAATTTTCTTTATTGTTTTGTGAGCATATTCTTATCTATAACGAAAATATAAATTTGGGAATTTGGATTATGATATTATGTAAATAAATTTTTTCCTTTTATTATTCATTTGAATATATGATTAGTTGTTTTGGGTCTTCTTTTTTTATTGGAAACGGATGAGTGATCTTCAAACATATTCGGTGAGTATTATTGAGATTACATAATAGAGAATAGCTTTAGGAATGAGTTACGTGGTCCTTGAACATCCCCATATGCAACTGAATTTATGTGATGTCGAATGTAATATGTTGTTTCTCCAGATTCATCGAATATCCTTTAAAATTGATTTTTGCCTTTAATATTCATGAGATTATTGATCATGGATTAGGCCATGATAGACCCTAAAAAAATTATCCCTCAGTCATTGATGATCGAGGGATAGATCAAAAATATATTCCATGTGATATTTGAACCATAGAATTGTATAAATGATATGGATTAATATATATACCATTGATATAGAGTTTCTTATAAGCATCTTTATAGAGGAAAGTGTGTATTGAGAATTATTGTCATGAGTAGACCATCACAGCCCCTTGAGATACCATATGACCTTCATTATAGTTCATTAGAGAATGGAGTGAGTGGTTCTCCCCTTCAAGTATGTGATCACCCTAATGGAATTAACAGTGGAGGATTATGTATTGGTTGGGAATAATATGACCAACCTTGGAAATCTAGTAAATTGATATGAGAAATATTTCATCTCTCTAGACTAATTTTTCATTGGTTTTTCTTATAAGGTCTAAAAGGTTGTGATATGATCATAGTATGGCCGAGGGAAAATAATCCTTCTATGTGACAAGCATTTTCACTATAGTTGTGAAGGATATAGCGGATCTATAAAGGGTGTACATATTGTAAAATATCCCAAGGGACCTATTGGGTGCCCCAAACTTATGATGGCCCCATGGATGGTTCATGTAGATAGACTATCAATGTGATAACCAGTATATCTGATTTAATGAGTTTAATTTTTTTACTTGAAAATTTATCATATCAGATATGATATGTGTATGTGAATATGGAAAACCCATGTGAGGATTATGAAATAAACCAGAGTAGTGGGACTCAATTCCCCCAAATTTTTTTTTTCAATATGTGTTTGGGGTAATTATTCATGATGATATATTAATGAGAGGGTATTATCTTCCCAAATATTATTATGAGATATCAAGTGGGTGTTATCCCCCTCAATTATATACTATAGGTAAATAGTTATTACCCATTATATGACTATGATATGTGATATGTGATCTATTCCCTTTGATGACATATTGTGGGGTAGCTCACATACCCATTATATGAAAAAAAGATACTATGTGGATATTATTTTAATTAGTGGGATATTAGGAGGTATGTGATATTCCCCCTTATATGATAATGAAATATTATTTGATTGTCCTTAATCCATTCGATATGTTTTATTGGTGGGGAACTATTCCCCCTAATATGTATTCTTAGTCCTAGGTGTACTGCATTTTCCCTCTATTGTAATGTGATATACACTATTTCGAATCCTTTCCCCATGATTAATGTATATATGAGATGATTTAGGTGAATAATATTTCTCCATGACTAAACATATACACTTATATTTATATATTCACAAGTCTCTAGGGAAGGAAATATATCCATTAATTTTATGTAACAAGATTAGGGACATCTTGAACAAGATAATGTATTTAACATTGATCTTAGGTTTCACCTTAAAATAATAGGGTTGATAATATTTATTTTATCATGTTCATCTATTTTTATTATAAGAATATTACATTCACATACACTACCTTATTATATTAAGTACATCATGGTGGTTTCTTATTGAGTTGTACTCACACCCTTCTTGAGATCTCATGGAAGTGAGGTACCTAAGTATACCACATTATTCCCACGTTTTAGGGGTATAGTGGACCACTATTTCATGATTGAGCTGAATAAATTTGATAGAAATCAAGATAATGTAAGGATCAAATATTTTAGTTCATCATATTCTATATTTTATTTATATTGAATAATTTTTATGAGACCATCCTAGTGGAAAATAAGTTGGGATGTATGACTGTGTATTTTTTTATGTAGTGTTGTACCATGCTTATTAATTATTGGGTTTTTATACAATGAGGTTTCATGGATATTTTATAGGTATTTAGAAATTTTATTTATTCTGATATAATATTATATTATATCTAGAGTAAAAACATATCCCCTCTCCAATAGATAGCATCGTAGACTATATAACAAATCAAACTTATGGTCACGTAACACTCTATTCCAGTTACTATATACTGAGATAGGTCATGTGTGTGAAAAAATGGGATTAAAGAATATTTTTTTGTATTACTATTAAGTGTGTCGTATACATGATATATGGATTTTTTGAATTTTGTGATAGAACACATAAATGTGTCTCATGATTAACTTTATTGACTAGAATTACTTTTTACCAAATATATGGGACTATTTTTCTTGGTTCTTAAAATATGGTACACATATTTTATATTGATATGTATTTTTTTTCCTCATGGATTGTTGGAGATAATTCACTGGAAGTTCATCATTCATACAAAGTTGGACTCGAATTATGTTGGTGTGATTTTATGTGATTGATATCCCTTTTTTTAGGGATTAATCTGTATTAAGTGTCAAAAAAATATATAATGTTTAAAAATATAAATTTTTGGTGGAATTATACTCATATAAACCAAGAAATGTTTTATAATGATTGGTCAAGTGGATATTACTAATATAATTCCCTTGGAAATAACATCACATTCCTTTAATATAAGGGATGTATAGTGACCCCTATTGGGTCAATATAGGCATTGGATAACTCCATAATAAACCAATAGTGTACGATTTTGAATCAGATTTGGTAATATAATTTTTCAAAACCCACATATAGGTTATTTTTCCAATACCATCTTGGTGTCACTCACAATAACTAGATCGTATGACTCATGTTTTACTCTATACAAATCCTTATAGGATGATGTTGTAATATACGCATGTATGATATCAAATTCCTCTAGGTGTATTCAAGTACATTAATTACTAGTGCGGTGGGTACCCTAGAGTGGAAACTTACTTCACAATAAGATTCTTAATGGGTAGATATCCCTATAATGGACGTTTTTTCACATTAATTAGTTCATGATATTTGATATGGGGGATAGGATGTTTCCCTATGATTTGTATGATTTTTATAGATTAATTTATAGACTATGTGAGAGATCCTAGTGCATTTTATATAAGACTATAGGTATTAGTGAATTGATTTCACAATTTTAGTATTAGATAGATTTCCCACTTCTTTTGGGATGTTTGTGATGTATAAAGGTATCCTGAGAGAGAATTTATCCCAGAAATAAAAATTCTATATATAGAGAACCATTCGTGGATGCTTTGTATTTAAGATTTATTAATGTGAGGTGTTATTTATCACTTGTTATAGGTATGGGGATACCTTTTTGTGATCTAAAGAACATGGAGTGACATTTAGCATCATGGATAGATTTTGAAGAGTGGGATTGGTCTAATACCTCAAATTCATTCGATGGGACTCGTAGTGGTATGAGTAAGATGGTATAGTATGGTAGAACTGGAGTGCACACCATCCTTAGTATGCATTATTTTAGAAATGGGAGTCATTGAACCCCATTGTAATGAAATACGTGTGTAATAGTATAATGTATGAATGAAATGGTTTCATAAGTAGTTATAATTGAAATAGATTTTAGATATTATGTTTTGATGTTGTTGTATTGGGTATGAATGGATGAGTTATTCATAAGAAGGACATGTATTCCTTCAATGGATATAGGGAACATCATAGATGTTTTAGAGAACTGTGAAAAAGTAGATTCGACCATTTTTAAGATAGGGGTTCGTATGATGGATGATCCTAGAAACAAGGGATTACAATTCCTTTAATATAGAAATTATTTAGCATTTCACTTGATGAGTCGCTTAATAAATTTTGGCGGGGATCAAACCATTTTTGGTTTATTATTATGGAGATTATTTTTATTGGTTTAAAAGAATGTTGGTAATTATATTATCGTGGAAAAATCCGGATTTAGTTGTGGTTTAGGATGTATTTCATGGATACATGCCATCTAGTTATGTGTGGTAAATGAAATTACCCAGATGGGATATCTATTCATGAAATTTTTGTGGTCAGTACATCTAGTAATTGACAGTTTCTAAGTTCAATATAATGGTTAGGTGTTACGATTAGTAGTATATTTTGGGAAAAAAGCATGTTGGTTAAAAGATCTTTATAAATTTATATTCATGTTGGTAGAAAATTGACATGTTTAACAAGTATAGGCTTTATGTTATGAGTATACCCACAATTGTGACATCCTAGATTTATGTGATGATATTCAAGAGATGACCAAGCATGACATTGTTTGGTAGAAGTTATGATATGGAATACTAACATTAACTGATGATTTTTTAAGTCATGTTGTTGAGAATTTTGACATTTCACTGTGAGTATGCCATTATTTTAGAATTGGTGGATATAACAGACTCCACAATGCATTGCCTAGAAGCATTTTCTATGATGTAATTTTTTTTGTGTCCAATGAGAATGATCAAAACTAAATGGTTATGTGAAATGAGAGTCTTGCCTCAATTATCAGCGATCAAAAATATTTATAAGGGGTTCAAAAGGAGGATACATAAGGATAATAATTATTATATCAAGGAGGTTATATGGACCTACATCCTTACGGGTTAGTAAAATAAGGGTAAATTTAACATTATGAATTATTTTTTAATAGATATAGATGAAATTTGGATAAATGGGGCTCTGATAAGAACTATAAGTGTGGGAATCCTTTTAGGTAATGTTTTCGGATATGGTAGAAGGCCTGTGGAATTCCTCCGGTTCTGGGGTGAATATGAGAGAAGTGGGGGTGTATTGTATTGAGTACGTGAAAAAAGAAATTTTTATCTACTAGAGATATTTATAGGGATGTTATTAGTTAAAATATTACATTAAAAATTATCCTAGGATTAGAGATGGTTTTCTTATGTTTTTTATCGACATAGATGTTAGATAAGTCTTGTTGGTGGTCCAACCAATTTTAGAGATTTTTGGATTTTTTAGGTTATATTTTATTTTTGTGTCTTTTCTATAGATTTATTTCAAATATTTATCCTTCAGGCAATGAAATTTACTTCTCATAGTGAAAAAAATTATATTTTTAGTATTTACTATTAGTCCTTGACATTTCAATAAATTTATGTAGTATGTATTTTTTATAGGGATAAATTATCCTTACACTTTGGCATATCATCCTTTTAATGTACTTCATAATCCGTATAGAGTCATGAAACATATTTACATTGTTAGGATTAATCATTAATATGTCATTAATCACCCTAAATAACTCAGTGATTATGAATAAAGATTCATCAATCATGCTTAAAATGTTTATAATGATCTTTATAAACATCAGGGTTGATGCCTACACACTATTAAAATTATCCTAATGCACTAAAAAATCATACATAAAGTGTAGACAATGATCAATACAAAATCAAATATAATCATTATGAATAGTGGGATTACTCTTCGGAACTCATGATCTTAATCGAAATATGAAAAATTAACTATGTAAAAAAAATTTCTGACAAGTAATGTATTACGAATTAGAATAATATACAATGTTTGTATTTTTTCATTTAGAGATAACAATATGATTCAAAATATATTATGTAATGAATATTTTTCTAATGAATATATATTATGTATAAAAAATATTATAAGGATTAAAATATATTATATATCGAATATTTCATAAACTAAATATGTTATGTACTCTAAATTATATTACAAATGGATAAAAAATATCTTATGTGTTGAAATTTTCTATAAAAAATATCAAATATAAATAATAAAATTTTATGTATTCAATAAAATTATTAAATATTTTAAAAATTTATTATAAATGGAATGAAATATATTAAATATGGATATTTTTCCTATGAAAAACGTTATATGTATAACAAATATGTTTTGTATTTGATATTTCACTAAGGAAAATATCATGAACAAGGAAATATATTATGTATCACAAATTTCATAAGGAAAATGTGTTGGATATTAATATTTACCTAAAGGAATTATCATATATATATATACGTAAAATCTATATTACATATTATATATTTATAATGAAAATATCAGTCATATTGAAATTATATTATATTACAATATTTTCCAAATGAGAATATATTATGGGGGAGTAATTATCATAATTATGATCTTTTCTAAGGAAAAAATATAATTTATAAACTGAAAATGTGACCAGTGGTACTTTTCAAAAGGAAAAAACCTCACGTATTGAGAAAATCATATCTATAGATTAAAATATTTTCCTTGGAGTCCTTATAAAAGAAAAACTATATTAATTTAAGAAAAACCATTCATATCAGAATATAGAATGGGTAAAAACATATGCAAGGAATACATATTAAATATAGAGGGAAAATATTAAATGTATAATTTTTAATCAAAAATATTATATGTATTAAATTAAAAAACTACATATGGAACAAATAATCCTACACATAAATATAATACTATATCTAGGTTTTCATCAATAGATAAAACATTATGTGTAGATTAAAATATATATATATATATATATAAGCGGGTTTCTTTTTATAAAAATACATTAACATAAAAAATGAATTATGGGTGATTTAAAATCATGAGGGAGAGGTTCCTTCTCTAGTACATCAACTTTAATTCCCCTCTCACAACATTCATGATCAACCCTATTCAAATATGGGTATTACCTTAATAATTAAAATATAGATGTATTGTTTGATCAGGATGATTTATTGTGGTTAATCTAAAACATGATATATATTGTCCCACTATTTCACCACGTTTTCTAATGGAGAGTATCTAGTAAGGGCTTGTGTGACAATTCTATCAACGAACGATGGAATCATCTTGATTTCAATGGTATTTGTCTCATGCTGGATAAAGGATATCCTGAAAGGGTGATCATATTATGTTGTGTGCGATCCAAAAGAGTTATATCACCATACAAAATTATTTATAGATTTCTAACGGTTTTTGTAAAATTAATTTATGAAATAAAGGATTAACTTGGTTCTTTTGTTTATTAATAGTCTAGATGGATACTAGGGGTGATGAACACCACTTTTTCTTATAAATTAAAACCACAAGATATTTTTAGTGAGTACTTTCTTAATTTTTTTATAAATAAATATGTTTTAATTAATATTATTATAATTTGTAATTTTATAATTTTCATTTAACATTTCATGATGATCATGAATTGATGGATTTAGGGATTGAGGTTGATGGGGGTGGATGATTGTGCTTTCATGATCATTATTGAGGGTGGACAAGCTTAATTAAAGGGGAATAAGTACATAAATGATGTAGGTGGCTTATTGAGGATCTCCCTATGAAAATGAATTTAATTTATGAAACATGTGATATAATGTATCCCCACATGGAAAAATAAACTATTAATTGAAAAAAAATAAATTTTCCAATTAAATTCTATAAGGAGGATGATAATGTATTGGAACATGATTGACCATCATTTGTAGTTTTGTGAAAAAATCACTTATAGTCATTGGTATGATAATGAATTTTTTCCATGTGATATTTGAACCCATTAAGGGAATAAATTATGTGGATGAATATAGTCTCCCTTTGTATAAGGGTCATTTGACCCTTTCATAAAGTCGAGAGTCTGGATAATGAATGATTGGTCATATTACACCATTGCATAACCCTGCGATAAATTACTTCCATTGATATTGATGATTAGAGAATGTGGTTTATGTTTCTCCACTATGAATATAAGAAAATATAGATTGGTAGTCCTATGGATAGTTGTAGATTAGGAATGACAGAAATAAAATATAAATATGTGGTAAGTGATATGATATTTTTTCTATATCTCTAGAGTGATGTCAGTGTTTCAGTTATTATGAGGAATGTGTGGTCATAATATAATCATTATAAGGTTTGAGGATGATATTCTCTCTGAGTAATAGTCTTGGTCCCTAAATATGGAAAAAATATAGGGGATCCCATGTATGGTTTCTGAACTATAATATGGTTTAGGGGGTATTAGTGGTTTCCTTGACCACATGAATACCTTAGAAAGGGTTCATATAAAGTGGTTACGTGATGATAGTCTTGATATTTGTAATATTGAATATTGGTTTTGCGGTTGTTATGGTAAACTATGATATGTGAGATGAGATTATGTGTATGAAAAACACATGTACGGATGATGATATGAGATTGATGGATGTGAATGTAGGGCCCCTTATTAGGTTATGTGTTATTATATGGTGAGAATTAATCCCATCATTGAGATATTATTTGGTTTGAACTATTCTCATTGATATTATTTTAATGATATATAGTGTTTTTTATTCTCATCAATAATATTTTACGGGGAATTTTTTATTCCCTTGATATGATTATGAAAGACGGGGTGGTTTTTATTCCCCTCGATATGATATTTTCGAGTAGAAACAATTTCATTTAATAATATTATAATATACAGGGCGACTGGTACGCTCCTCCAGGATACATTATAAGATGGTAGTTATTCCCCCTCATATAATTATGAGATATGAGGTGGGATATATTCACCTCAATTATATATTGTGAGGAAAATATTATTCCACAAATATGATCATTTGAAATTAAAAGTTGGGTGTTATTCCCCTAGATGTGATTTACTTGTGGAAATATATTCCACCCAATATGTTTTTTAATTCCATATTGGGTCTCTATTACCCTTGATGTAATATGAGATACATAAGGTGTTATATTTCCCCGTGAGAATTGTTTTCAATGCCCCAAACCTAGAAGCCTGGATCCAGTACATTGTTTTAATACATTGGAATGATTACAAGAAATAAATTCCTTAAGAACCAATCAGTTTAGAAGACATGGAAAATTTATTACATACATTAACATTACATTACACACTCAAAAATAAAACAGAACATAAATAATCCTTTGAGAAAACTATTATTCGATTATCTTAACCCTGAAAATCAATAATTATACACTTCTTGGAATCCGGAGAATACAAAACATAAGAAAGGTGTGAGATCAAAAGCTCGGTAAGGGTCAATAATATAGTAGAAGGTATAACCTTTTAAGGAAAGAAGTGCAATAAAAACAAAATCCTTCTTAACATAATATTGAACATAATATGTTTAAAATATATAAAAATTACCATATAAAAATACATAAAGATATTATACTAGTCAAATAATAATAAGTACCAATTAATTTTATAACGATGGGATGCATAATGTCAAACATCATTACCACATAGTCAAGGCCTCATGCCAAGACTACAAATAATTTTTTTTTCAAGGCCCTGTGCCAAGACACTAATTTGTCTAATGAGACCTACCAATTCATCAAGGGGCTATAGTGGGACCCATCTATCACATACTAAATCCAATTCATTCATCATATTGAAACGGTGAAATATAACATAAACATTCGTAATAAAACTATCATACGACATGTCAATACTTCAACTGTTAAACATTAATGGTATAAAAATAGAACATCCATAGTCAAACATATCATAATTCATTAAATAAAATATATAAAATTGAATTATATAAAAATAAACCTAAATAATTAATAATAACTAGTAATGGATGTTGACATAGTTGAAAATGATCAGTAAAACTCTTTCAAGGAAATATTAATTTTTCATGAAATCGTTTGAATGTCACAAAATTTAGAAAGAAAAAAAATTAAAATCAATTTTTGAATCAATTTTTATCATAGCACTGTAAAACTTTTGAAAGGAATTAAAATTTTAAAACATTAATTTCCACATAAATAAATACTTAAAACCATTTTAAAACGTGTACATTAATGAGAATGATTTAGAAGAATAAATATTTAAACCATTTTAAATGATGATTTATTTAAAGAGTCCCCTAAATAAAATCCTTTTGATAACTATTTTATGAAACAAGTACATGGATAATAAATATGTCTTAGTAAAAACATACACATAAACAATCTCAGATAATAATGAGATTGATGAATTAACCCTTGCCTTGTACTTTCCTTTTGCCGAGGGTACGTTTAACCTTATGTATAATGATCATTGTATGTTATTAAATTATACCAGAACCATATTAAAATTTATGATATCATTAATGATTCATTTATGACATTATACTACCCATTTAATAATAATTTCCATGATAAATTAACATTTGGGGTAATAATCGATTTCTTAATCGTACGTGTTTTAACGTGTTATTCTTGATCGTATTAGTTAGATAATGATTTAAATACATAAAGAATATAAAACATTATTTATATGTCATATATATTTAGAATATAGATATATATAAAATATAGATATATGAAATAGAAAACACCAGTTATGGAGACGGTAGGCCATACGTACGCATAAACGATTATTCCATTTTCATATTGTATTGAAAGGAAGTAAGGGAATAAGATATATGTAAATAAACACACACATACACACATGTATATATATTTATATATTTATCCAGTTGAATTATTATTTAATATATTACATACTTATTTATAATATATATTGTCATAATCATCATTGAATGGTGAACATGAAAATTAATCTCATCGCGTCGAGTAGACTGTAAGTTGTATAAACGCTAGAGTGATGATATTATTATATTGATGGTGAAATAGTGTTTAATTGAATGTTATATTATATATAAAGAACAATTACCTTGATATATCTATTATTTACATCAATTATACTCATTATTACACCCATCGAAAGAATGAAGCGTTGAATAACTAACTACACCCCGACGTGGAGACGGTAAGCTGTACGTACATACATATGATGACATTGTCATTAATAGGATGGATAAAATAATGAATATGATTGTCAAATTTTTTTTAATATAATCACAGTGTGTAGAATGTACTGGTGTTATTACTTTGGTATAAAAACAATAAAGAAAAAAGAAATTGAAGAAGAATAGAACATTGAAAAATGTGATTAAATAATTACCTCTTCTTTGGGTGTTTTCATTGGATTTGATCAAAAGGGATCTTTAAGTCGTATTTATGATCAATGTAAGGCCTCTACATTGAATTTAGGGTAGTTGGTATGATATTTGGGTATGGTTTGTTCGAGACAAATAGATTCAGAGGTGTGAATTTGAGGGAAGGGGAAGTACCCTTTAATAAGAGAGGTGATGGTAACTTTAGGAAGAGCTTGATATATTAATTTATTATAAAATAATTTTTGGTTTTTAGTAGATAAAAATGGATTTCATTCAAGGATAAGGTGGGGATGGGTCGAAATTCTATCATCTAATAGTTTTTAGCCAAGTTTAGGTTACAATATTAACCTTATCTTTTAGATTTATCCCTTAGATAAAAAGTTTAACTTTTACCATATCTTATTGTATTATTATAATACATGGTAAATAAACATATATTAAAATTCCAAGAGAACCTAAAACAGTTAATTAATGACATATATATCTTATTATTGGTCATGTGGCCGAACATTATATTTTTAGGACTATTATTTAATTTAATAAAATAGTATTTGTTTTATAAACTCATTTATGTCAATTTTGACACTATTTAGTATTTCATTTTTTTGAAAGTCATAAAAATATTATTTCTTTGAAAAAAATAAATTTAATCAATACTAACAAGTCATATTCACCTAGAAAGTCTGTGTATGGCATCAGAAGTTTCAATTTTCATTTATATTGGTATTTATAATATTAATAATTTTATTCTTTCATTAATAAGGTACTTACTGCAGCATCATGGTGTCACAAATAACATTAATTATATAGAATCTAAATATTATAAATAAAATACAATGATATATGAAATATTTTTATATTTATAATGAATATTTATAGCCTAATTTATCTTACGTGTAACTAATATTAAAAATGATGTAGTTATTAAATTGGAATTTAACACTTTTAACTCTTCTTAAAATAAAGTAATTATAAATATAAAAATATAATCCATGTGAATAAAAAAAGATCATATAATATTCAAAAGGATGATTTTGGTCAAAATACGCTTATCCAATCAAATTCTGGCATCTGTTAGGGTAACTATAATATCATTTTTACCTTTAATTACCATATTTAATTTTAGCTGTGGTAAAAAAATTCAAAAGTAACTATTAACAAATAATTATTTTCAGCCTATTTAACCATATTTTACAAAATTATTTCAACTGTATATCTTATATTTTTGAAATTCAATTCATAAAAGCGGAAAAATTATATTTTATGCAAATTTGCAAATGTGCCTAGAAGGTTGGTAAAAGACTTTAAATAGTTCAATAAAATTTTACATATCTAATTTTGTTATATAATGACTCAAATGTATTAAATTGGATTAATATTGATATTATGTATCTATTTTTTCCCTAAAATAAATTTAAATAAAAATATTAATTATTTAAATAAAATGTTAGTTTTAAACAATAACATAGTGTTTTTCACGATTCAAAAAAAATTGAAGGTTTTAAGAAAATAACAAAAAGTCACCCTAAGATAATGTTGATATTTAAAATTGAAAAATGATTTCGATTTTATCAAATTTAAATCATATAAGTTTCATTAATTTATTTTAAATTAATTCGTTGTTTTCAAGACCCGAAATCGGGTGTTTAAGAAGTAAAAACTATCAAAACATTGACATGTGTTTATGTCCAATTTAAATGTAAAATTAACTAAAATGATCTCAATTATTTTAAATTATAAAAATATAATGTAATTATACATTACAACCACTCAAATTTACAATTTAACATTATACATTATTTTGATTAAAAAAGTGGTTTTCAATTAAAATTTAGTATTTTTCGTTATTCATCAAAAATAAGAAAGTTATCAGAAAAGTAAGAAAAATTTATCCAAACTAAATTTTTAAGTCCCACTTATAAAGAATAAGTTAATTTCATTAAATTTAATATATAAAAGTTTCAAATATAGGATGTTAAAAGGGTTTTCCATTAAATGGTGGGGAAACAGCATTCATTGGAAAAATACTTCTTTTACCTGAAAAAAAGAATTTGTCCTTATATTATGTCCAATAATAACAAAATATGAATGGTAAAATTCTAGAGGATATATATATAATTAATGATTTGTTTAATACTATTCACAACTTCTTTTTTAAATGTTTAGTTCTATAGGTCGTGATGCACTTGAAATCAGTGTTGTGTATATCGAAAGCTATTAAATGACATTAAAGAGATAACGTACTATGGAATAAAGGGGTGTTACATTCTTCCATACTTGAATAATTTTTTTTAAAATTTTAAAATATTCATCAAAAATAATATGTGGAAAATAGAAAATACATTTATGGAAAACCATCATCACAAATAGGGTTAAAAAAATTAATCTTAATAAGAGAGGAAGGGAAATGAATAAGTCACCCCAAAATTAGGGATAAGAATAAGAGATAATTCATGGAAATTATAGACACAAAATTGGATGAAAATTTAAATATTTATAAGGAGTGATTGAGTTCATCAATCATAAACAAGGGAAAAATAAGTGGAAAATTGAGGTCCACAAAGCCATAAATCTATGATGATTAAAAATATCATCAGTTAAAAAAAATAATGTATTAGGATAACAAATTTTTTTGTTTTGATATCATTTACCTAATTTTTAAGAATTGATTTCTTCATAGAATAAGAAAAAAAGTACTTGACAAGAAGAGTTCCATCCATTACCTCATTTCAACAACAAACTCAACTTTATCTCCAAAAGATAATAGAACTCAAAAATACTTTATTAAACCCAATTGTATATGGTTTCTAAAAAATGAATTTATAATTCATATTTCATAACATTTTAAAATACTAAATTATACAAACTAGGACATCACGTAGGCTAGTGGTAAGTGATGTACCCCGGTCTCCCTTTAGTTGTGTGTTAAAGTCCCGCGGCCTTACCGGACGCGACGGGTTATCGCCCGACCTCCAGGTTTTCATGTTTTTAATTAAAAAATAATCATAGGAAATGTTTTAACCATTATACAATAGTATCAAATGTTCAACATAATGCATTCCAACCTATAGACTTGTCCAATATACTTTTATCCAAACTCACAATCCAAAATAAATAAGGAAGGTCACATAATATACAAGTGAATACCTTCATAGTGTTTCTATTAAGAAATGGTAATAAAATAAATTACTAGGAAACTATATTTGAATAGTTATGTACCCCCTTATTCCTTATTAAAAACATAAAATAATGGATATAGTACTTAAATCCAAAAATGATGTAATCTCCAACAGTGATGGAAAAAGCAATCCATTAATTAGTTCCAAGAAAGACAATAATATCCAATATACTTTATCCAACTTAATTATCTCTTATTACAACACCATTACATCCCCCTCATGACTATTTGTAGGTTTATATTTCTCTCAAAAATATATTTTCAAAAAATATAATTAACCTACTATTGAGTCACGTTTCTTGGTTCAACACAATCCCAAATCCTTAAGGAAATAGTAATACAGTACAATCCTTATATACTCTATAATTATTATAACTTTTATGTCATTAATAAAATATCAAATTGACATAATTCATTAATAAACAAATAAGAACACTAATCATTCCTCTTCATCTTCTGTAGTATCATAACTTGATTATTATCTAATAACATCATTTTGGGTATACTCTGATGATTGGGACACTGATTCACATAGTGTCCCAACTCCTTATAGATGAATCATTGTGCATTTGAAACCTTTTTCTTACCCTTTCAATCATGACCATTGCAACGTTTGTTACACTTATAACAAACTCACATTCCCTTCATGAATTTACCAAGGTTATTCTTTCCATAATTATCACTTGTGGGAAAACCATTCTTTACCTCCTTCTCTTTATCCAACTTTTTCACTTCCTTCCCTTATTCTCTTTCTTCCCTTTAAATCCATTGGACATAGATAATTCATTACTTATATTATTAACACATGATAATATTTATTCATATGATGATAATACATGGGAGACTATTTCACTTATAAATGTTGGTTGAAGAACATGATAGATGTGATCCTTCTTACTATTTAGATCATGTGTATTACTGGATTTCTTGTTCCTTCTATAGGGATTAATTTCTAAATGATGACATACACTAGGTTAGATCATATCATAACTTATAATCCCATAACAAGAAAAATTATCAACGTTAATTGAATATTTTCATACATCTAGTATCATAATCATAAAAATGGTTTCTTTTTTGGAATATTTACTCATAAATCATTCATAATGGTTTGAAAATAAAATGTTAATTATCCTAAGAATATCCCCCAGGAGTGTCAATATAGGTTCATAGTAAGTCCCTTGGTCGTGTACTCGGATACCACAGGTCAAGCCTGAAACTCCTTTTCAGTGTTTTCACTCCTACGTACATATATGCCAGAATCATTTCCACATGTAGTGTACAAATAGGGACATATTTCATAGAAACCCCACAAAATATATACATTACCATTATTTTGTATGTTCTTCTATACTAATCCCCAAATTTTAACTTAGGGTAATGTTCTCTAATCAGAGTTTTTCTAAATATAGTTTCAAACGTTATTTTTAAACTTCCAATGATACCAACTGTAATTCCCAAAACCCAAAATCCTAAAGCCAGTACATTATTTTAATACATTGGAATTATTATAGGGAATCAAGTCCTGATGTACCAATTTGCTTAGCAGTCATGAAAAAGAGATTACATAAATGAACATTACATTACATATTCAATCATAAAACACAACAAAAATAATCTTGTGATAAAACTATTATTCCCTTAGAATAACCCTCTATATTAATCATAATACACATCATGGAATCCTGAAAAAACAATACATAAGAAAAGGGTGAGCTCACATTCTCAGTAAGGGTAAATAATTTAGCAGAAGCTATAATCATTTAAGGAAAGATATGTAATAAGAAAAGCCTTTTAAAAAAAATCAGGAACATAATGTGGTAAAAAAAATAAAAAATTACCATATAATTATTATACTAGTCGAATAACCACATGTAATAACTAATTTCCTAACAAGGGAATGCTTAATACCGGAAATCATTACCACATAGTCAAGGCCTCATACCAAGACTAAAAATAAAAAATTTCTCAAGGCCTTATTTTAAGATTCTGATTTGTTACATGAGACATAAAGATGCATCGAGGGGACATAGTGGGCCCCACCCATCACTTACTAAGTCCAATGCATTTCTCATAGGAAAAGGGTGAGACATAACATAAACATTTGTATTAATACAAGCATAAAAAATGTCAATAATTCAACAGTAATCCATGAATGGTATAAAAATAGCACATCCATAGTCAAAAATATAATTATTCTTTCAATAAAATATAGAAATTTTTATTAAAAAAAATAATCCTAAGTCATGAATAATATCGAGTAAATGATGTTGGCATAACTGATAATGATCAGTATATCTATTTGGGAGAAATATACCATTTTCATGAAATAATTTAAAATTCACACAATTTAGAAAGGAAGAAATTTAAAATATATTTTCTAATAAAATTTACCCATACCACTTTTGAACTTTTGAAATTAATTAACATTTTAAAACATTCATTTTAATATAAATAAATCCTGAAAACCGTTTTTAAAACATGGACATTAATGAGAATAATTTAGAAGAATAAATATTTAAACCATTTAAAATGATTTTTTAGTTAAAGTGTCTCTTAAAAAGTATCCTTCTAAAAACTATTTTATGAATCATGTACAAGGATAATAAATATTTCCCAGTAAAAACATACAAATATATATTCTCAAATAACAATGAGATTGAGGAATTAACCCTTACCTTGTATTTTCCTTTGTCGAGGGTACATCTAACATATTTTATAATGACCATAGTATGTTATTAAATTATAATAGAACCATATTAATATATATGATATCATATATGATTCATTTATTACTTTATACTACCAATGTAATAATAATTTATAAGTTAAATTAACATTTCATGAAATAATTGTTTTCTTTATCGTATGTGTTTTAACATGTTATTCTTGATCGTATCACATAGATAATTTTTTAAATGCTTCCAGAATATAAAAAATGATTTATATATCATATATATTTACAATATAAATATTTATAAAATATAGATATATGGAATGTAAAATACCGTTTATGGGGATGGTAGGCCGTACGTATGCAAAAATGATGTTTCTGTTTTCATATCATATTTAATGGAAGCAAGTGAATAAGATATATATAAATATAAACACAAAAAAATATATATACAGTAGCATTATTATTTCATATATTACATTCTTATTAATAATATATATTTTTAAAATCATCGTTGAATTTTGAACGTGGAAATGAATTTCATCGCGTTGTGGAGACGGTAAGCCGTATGTACGCACGAGCGATGATATCATTCTTTTGATGGTGAAATAATATTTAATTTAATATTATATTATATATACCGAGTCATTAACATGAGACATTTATTATTTACATCAATTATACTCATCATTATACCCATCCAAATAATGATGCATTGAATAACAAACTACCCCCCAACGTGGTGATGGTATGTCGTACCTACGCACGTAAGATGACTCTATCATTTATAGGACAGATAGAATAATTAATATGGTTGTACCATATTCATAATAACATAAAATTTTGTATAAGGTACTGAAGTAATTAATTTGTTATGGAAACAACAAACAGAAAGGAAGTGGAAGAAGAAAAGAACTTTAAAAGAGGTGATGAAATAATTAGATCATCTTCGGGTGTTTCCTTTTGATTTGATCAAAATGGATCCTTATGTTGGATTTATGATCAATGTATGGCCTCTATTTCTATGTGAGGGTAGTTTGAAGGATATTTGAGTAGGGTTTGGCTGAGTCAAATGGATTTTCATATGTGAATTTGAGAGAAGGTAAAATACCCTTTTATAAGAGAGGTGGGGGAACTTTAGGAAGAGTTTGAAATATTAATTTATTATAAAATAATTTTGGGTTTATAATAGATCCAAATAGATTTATATATAGTATAATGTGTGTATGGGTGAAAATACTCTTAACAAATAGGTTTTGGACATGTTTATGTCACCATATTAACCTTATATTTTAGATTTAACCTTTAGTTAAAAAGTTTAGCTATTTACCATGTCTTCTTTTATTTTATTAATACATGGTTAATAAACAGACAATCAAATGCCGATATAACCTAAAATGGTTCATTAATAACATATATATAATTATGTATGACATTTGGACTATCTTTATATTTTTATGAATATTATATAATTTAATAAAATAGTATTTGTGTTAAAAACTCATTTGTGTCAATTTTGTCAATACTTAGTATTTGGTTTTTTTAAAAGTCATAACAATATGATTTGTTATAGAAAAATAAATTGAATCAAACCTAACATGTCATATTTACCCCTAAAATTCATGGATGTGATCATAAGTTTAAATTTAAATTTATTTTGGTGTTTATAATGTTAATTATTTAATTTTTTTCATTAGTAAGTTACTTACTACATCATCATTGTGTCACAAATAAATTTATTTATTTAATGTATAAATATATAAATAAGAAAACATGATATATAAAATCTTTTTATATTTATAATTAATATTTATAGTTTAATTTATCTTATGTGTATCCCTTTATTAAAAATGGTTTAGGTGTTAAACCTTGAATTTAACACTTTAAAGTCTTCTATAAATTGAATAATAAAAAATGTCTCAATATAATCCATGTGGATCCAAAATGATTATATTTTATTTATATGGTTGATTTTTGTCTAAATACACCTATCCAATAGAATTAAGATATGTGTTATGGTAATTATAATATCATTTTTACCTTTAATTACCCTATTTACTTTTAACTGTGGTAAATAAAATTCAAATGATACTATTCACCTAAAATTATTTCCATCCTATTGAACCATATTATACTTACTGATGTCAAATGTATATCTATGTTATTTTAAATTCAATTCATATAAGTGTTAAAATTACGTTTTATGCAAATTTGCAAATGTGCCTATAAGGTGGGTAAAAGAGGTTAAATAGTTCAAAAAAATTCCACATATCAAATCAAATTATAAAATGAATCAAATGAATAACATTTTTATAATATAGGTATTATGTATATATTTTTACTATAAAGTAAATTTAAATTAAAATATTAATCATTTAAATAAATAGTTGGTTTTAAACAACAACACAACGTTTTCCACTATTCATCCAAAATTGAAAATTTTCAGAAAAATACAAAAAAATCACCATATGATTATTTTGATATTTGAAATTAAAAAATGATTTATATTTTACAAAATTTTAAACACATATTTTTCATTAATTATTTTAAATTTAATTCCCTGTTGTCAAAACTAGAAAGCGGGTTTTTAAGAAGTAAAAAACCATCAAAATATTAACATGTGTTTATATCCAATATAAATGTGAAATGAATTACAATGACCTAAATTATATTTAATGAAAACAATATAATCTAATTATACATTAAAACCACTACAATTAAGAATTTAACACTATAATTAATTTTGTGAAAAAAATTCAATTAAAATTTTGTATTTTTCACTTTTCATCAAAATATGAATGTTATTAGAAAAGTACCAAAAATTTATCCAAACTACATTTTTATGTCCCACTTCAAAAAAATAATATAATTTAATTAAATATAACTTAAAAAAGGGTGAAATATTGTATTCAAAAAGGGTTATCCATTAAAAGACGGAAAAAATGCATTTTTTAGAATACATCTTTTAGTTGAAAAATTGAATTTGTCTTTATAGTATGTCTAATAAAAAAATGTGAATGTTAAAATTATATAAGACATATATAAAATTAAAAATGTGGCCAATAATATTCATAACCTATTTTTAAATGGTTAGTTTGATAGGTCATGAGCATTTGAACTTGGTGTTGCGTGTAGCGCTGGCTATTGAATTACATTAAAGAGATATCGTACTATGAAATCTTGGGGTGTGACATGGTTTATATGACATGATCCTAGAGGGGTTCACCCCCAACACACACCATGATGATCGTTTTTATTCATTTTATTGGTAAAAGACATTTATACCTTTGATGGTTTGTTTCTTACTCAGAGACATCCTGAAATGGATGAAGTGGGTATATTTGATCAAGGGTTTCACTTATGAACCATATGATGGATGGTATTTATATTATCATGTTTAACATTTCGTTTTTCTATTCTATGAATATCACATGTGCATGGAGTTCCTTAGATGTTATGTTCATGATTTAATTGGTAGTTACCAAAAGATTTGTACTCAAATGTTACTTAGATATCCATGAAAGTATTGTAAATAAGTACACCTCATTGTTTGCAGGTTCTGGTAGGGCAGTAGCCCAATATTGGATGATCGTGCTGGATATCATGGATTTATATTGAAATTAGATATGGTGTGGTGATGGAATTATATCATCTTCTATGTTTTATTTAATTTTTATAATTTATATATGTGATAATCCCGATGGGTAATCTGTTGGGTTTTATGAAAGTTTTCTTGTATTACCTTATATTGTAACATGATTCCTATTAATTTTTTTTGACACATGTATTCTTTTATGGATATTTTTTATTTGTTTTTATTGTTTATTTACACCAATATAAGGGTATAGTATCCCAATAGTAAAATATTGGAACCTCTCTATTATTTGGATTCCTTCAGAATATAGAGAGGTGCACCTAATGTCATGTCACACTCTGATATAGATATTATAGGGTTATCCATGTTGGGAGAGTTACAATTTATCCTTCTCAAATGGTTGAAGTTAGGAATTTTAGTTAAATTCATGTATGATACCACGTACTTTATAATATTCAATTTGAATCTATATATTGATAGTCATAAATCTGTAATTTCTATAAGTTTAATATAGTGACTCTATAAGAGTAAATTTCTTCCCAATAATATTATTTCTACTTTTATATATGGGTTACATCCATGATCACAAGAGACATATTTGAGTTAAAGGAAACGTTGGATGAATAATTTTAGATGTAAGAGAATATTCGTAAGTGTGATTTAGAGTTTCCATTAGATTTATTTTACATTAACAAATATCAATTTAGGTGATATTTTAGAAATTTAATGGAACAAAAAAAATTCATAATATTCATTTTTACTCGTAAAAAATATTACCTATTGATTTAAAAATTTATAAAGGTGTGTAAGTTTAGAGAAAATTTTAAAATTCATCATATGATTTAGATTTTGTATTTGTAGAGAGGTACATATAAGTCACCTCATTTGTTAAAATTTTGGTCCTTTAAATGTAAAATATCTTAGAAATACTATAATGAGTAATTCATAGGGAAATAAAATAAGATGATGATGAAGGTATACAAGAATGGAATAAAAAAATTGATAAAAAAATTTCAAATAGTGATTAAAGATAAATTCTTATCACTATGAAGGATGTTTTTGTTCCAATAATGAGAGAATCAATTTTAAAAAATAGCTTGATCATTCTACAACCTATATTATTACACTGTGTAGACCTAGAAAGATAACATTTTATAGTATTGGGAAAAAATGAATTTTATTTTTGAAGAGGAACAATATTGGATATTATAAGAGATATTATTTTATAGCACTGGGAAAAATTATTATATGGGGAGTTTGACAACATGAAATAAATAGAAAAATATGTATAGGTTGTTAAGGAGATAAAATTAAATAGGAATAATATGATACTCTCTACAATATATGTAAAATAAGAAGAAAATAATGGTATATCAGAGTCATAACATGATAGAAGCCTTATATTGAAGATGATTGTCCGATTGTTGAAAAAACAATTATCATTGTATATTTGAGGAAGAACATTCCCAAAGGTTTCAGACTTACGTGTTTCATTTTTTTAGGATAAACCCTACTCATTTGTAATTTTCATTAAAATAATAGTGGAAAATATGATCATGGGTGAATCTATATCATTATAAGGAGTATCCTTATCCTTTTATAAAGAGTTCCTTGTAAAATCTATTATGTCAATGATGATTGTGTGTTAGTGTGTGTGACAATGGTATAATTATATCATTATGACATGTGGTAAAGATCTTTCTAAAAGATATATAAAAGATAAAAAAACATCATAGATTTTATCCTAATAGAAATTTACTAATGTTGTGGGTGTTTCATGTAATATTAGATATTGTTTTACTCTGTTTTCTTTTCTAAAATTTAGAGTCATGAGGAAGATAATTAAAATAGGTTAGAATAGTTGAATTTATAATTTTTTTAATAATGGAAGTATTAATTTTTCCAATTTAAATGGGGTTTCATTATTTTATGTGAAAAATTGTTACATTTGGAAGGATAAATTGTTGCCTTACCGAATATCAATCAGTTTTAAAATATTATTGGATGAAATTGATGGGTTTCCGCCTTATGTTAAAATTGTTTCTACTATATTAGTTTATAAAAATAACCTATATAAAGTTATCCATGATTGGAATTCCATTCATCCATCACTCTCTTTGAAATAAATTTTAATGGTTAAATGAATCAAGACATTTAAATTCACGAGGTACTAATTTGGAAATATCTATAATTTAAATTCAATATAAAATAATGAAAAACTAAATTCTCATATATTAATGAATGGAGATCTAATAATTCATGATGATAAAACTATGGACTAATTTTCAAATGGGTAAATGAAATAGTGAGTAATTTTATAGTTTTTTATTAGTTAGTTTAAATAAAAGTTTTTTAGAATATTTTACACATTATTCTAGATTAGGATGATGCCAAAGTATTTTCACTTCAAGAACATGGTCCAAGTACGCTTCTTTTAGATTATTTTCCTAGTATCTTTATTACATATGAAATATGAAAGGGAAGTGTTATCAATAATAATTCCTAGGATTAAAGTGAAATTTCATGGAATTATACTAATAAATAGAATAATAATAAAGTCATAAATGAGGAAGAATATGGTTTTTCATATTTATGAAAATCTATTTATGAGAAGTATACAATTTGTTTGACAATATCTTCTAGAATTTTAATAATATACAAGGGGAGGCTTCCATTGATATTTTTTTGTTGTGGGTTTCATAAAACTATAAAAATAAATTTTATAAATATAAAATGATATGAATATAATGAGGGTGAAAATGAAATACTAAAGAAATACTATGTTAATAAAGAAATAAAATTTTACAAATCAATTTTTTAATCAAAAGATAAGTGTAATACATTTTCTATAAAAATGATAACAAAATATCATATATGTTAGATCATGATGTGATTAGTGATGATGATAAAAATGTTAAGACTTCTAGTAAATTT
This sequence comes from Viscum album, assembly GCA_963277665.1. Classification (NCBI taxonomy): domain Eukaryota; kingdom Viridiplantae; phylum Streptophyta; class Magnoliopsida; order Santalales; family Viscaceae; genus Viscum; species Viscum album. The sequence continues at coordinate 909,167,433 of OY728151.1, forward strand.
TATTTAAAAATAATTATATTTAATGTGAATGTGTATGATTTCATATGTGATGAATGAGGATAGGGACCAACATCTTGAAAAAAATAGTTTACAACGGATATTAATCATTGTATTAATATTTTTTCCATAGTGGAATATTCAAGAACATGGTAAAAAAATAGATTATATAAAAATATTCTATTAATCCTAGACTTTTTATGAGAAAGGGTTTTATGGGGATTCAATCCACGTAAAGAGGAAGTATTCAAAAAAGAAAAAAATTTCTAGACTAAAGGGTGAAAATAAATTTCTACAACTAGAAGAATAATTTGGATGATGTGACATGTTAGGTAACTTTACGAGATACTATCTCACCACCCTACTAGCCTAGGTGAATATGAATTTTATTACTTGAATTTATCAGAACAAAAAGGATGATGGTGTGATAATCTTTTATTGTTGAATTTTCACTTAAAGTATCAACGTAGGAATATAAGTGGAAAATAATTTATAATATTTCTCATGTATGAAAGGAGATTAAAATTTCATTAATGATTTAATTTTTATAGAAGGGTTAAGAATCATTTGAAATGACATGTCACATTAAATTAATGGATTTGGTTCATCAGTCATAAGAAAGGATAATTTTAAGTCAAATAACACATTATATATTGATGGGTTGAAACATAATTTGTTAATAGTGTATCAACTATGTGATGAAGGAAATGAAGTGTTTTTCTTCAAATCTGGGTTCAATTATATGATGCTAAAATATAGAAGTGTTATGAAAAGGATTAAAAAAAATAAAGGGGAACTTTTTTTAGGTTAGATATACCGAAAATTAATGCAACTTATAGTTGTAATAATAGAAATTAATTATTGAATCGATGGAATTTTAATCAATGATTAAATAACATGAGAAATATTACCCAATGAGGTAATGTTATTGAAGTTCTAATGATAAAAATGGGAGAAAATTAATATGGTCTCTAAAATTTAAATTCTAATATTAATAATTATTCACACTTGGAGGTTGGGATTCAGTCATCACATCTATTGGAGAGTGTACATTAACTCTTTTTATGAAATTGTGGAAGAAATCAGCAAATAGAAACAAATATTTTATTTCATTTATTGACTAATTTAATCATAGAACATATACTATGTTTATGAATTATAAATCCTAAGATAAAAAAATGTTCAAATGTTTTAGATCTATAAGTGGATGGGATAGTAGTCTTTTCTTAAATAATATCTAAGAAAAAAAATTTGTAAACAATACTTCTTGAGTATTTGGTACTTATTATGATAATCATTTTATCTACCATGGACTCATATCATAATAAAAACCAATATATAATTGTTTTCCCATATATAAGAAGATAATATTTTTGGAGAGGAAATTTACTATTTTGATCAAGCACGATACCATTCAATATTTCTGGAGATTAGATGTTAGAACCACATTTCACATTTTTAATTTTTAATTATATAGAGAAAATTCAGACACATTAATCTTTGAGATGTATTATAATAACAACCAATGTCTGAAAAAAATTGTTGATTAATAGAACTTTAATAATACAATTGAATGGTGAAAATCATTGTATGTTTTAGAAGAAATTTTTCAATGGTAACTTCTGAGTTTATCCTTTTAATGGAATAAGATAACATTGTTATAATAATTAGATAATTAATATTATTTATATGACTAATATATTGTTTCTTTGACACTAAAAGATAGATATCACACATCCAGAAGATATATCTTGATGTTATGATGAGAAAACTATTCTTATTATTTAATAGGATGAAGATTCTAAAAATAATGTGTGTTCTAAAGATGTTTATATAGAAAATAATAATTCAACAATTTCACGTGATGAAGATAACTCTGGTTTATCTCATTTAAGGTGGAAAATTATGTAGAGTTACCATATACAATTAAATGACAAGTAAAAATTGTTTATACTAGAGGAACATATAGTACCAAAGTTCATACATCATTTTTTAACATGATGAATACGAGATGTGAAGGGGAAATTAGAGTATCAAGAAGAGGTTAAGGATATGAATAAAAAAATTTATCATATACAGATAAATGAAAATTATGAGTTAATTTAAATGAATGAAAATAAGAATTTTTCTTAGAAAAGTGGGTGTTGTGTAACATGATGAATGAAAAATGAGATGTATAAAGAGACAAGTAGCTAGTTTTTTGAAAAGGGTAATTACATAGTGATAAAATTATATTTTATAAGGAAATAAGAATATTTCATACCATGTTAGAATAAATTAAATACAAGATCATCCAAATAGATGTCAATTAGGACTTCCTCAATGTAAAGAAATAATATGATGTCTATATTCCTAAACCTAAAATTTTATTTCATAGAGAATAAGAAAGTTAATTTTTTCTGGTAAGGAAGTATTTATACATGCTAAAACAAGAACCAATGACATGGTTTTCTAGGTTAGATAATTTGGTGAAATATTTTATTTTGAATAATGGTAGAATGGAAATCAAAAATAACATTAGATATAAAAAAATGTATTAATTATTTTTCTTGTTTATGTAGACAATATTATTCTTTTTTTAAATAATGATCATTCTTTTTACGTATTTTCTTTAGAGATGAAGAGGATATTTGACATTTCTATACATAGTGAAATGTGATATTTTCTAGGATTATAAATTCCTTAAGTGGAATATCAAATAATTATTTCTCAATATAATTATCTTTAGGATCATCAATAGAAGTTGGTCATAGAGGATTAAAATTCTGTTTCTACACAAATTTAAAAAGAAACCAAAAAATAAAATAGATGTGAATGGAATGTACGTTTATCCAAAATAATTAAAGAAACCGATTAAAATATTTTTATTCTATATTGATACAAATTGAAAATATAATTTCCAATACTTTATATGAATATATATTATATGTAAATATAAATATATTCATTACATAACATAAGATAACCATGCAAGAACCCTATAGGTTTAGTTTCTTTTGAAACATAGAAACCAAAACGTCTAACTCATAAAATATCTACATCATATATATATTATTACATAATTATTAAAATATTTTCCTGATACATATTACTTAATTACATTATTTATTTCCTAGGGAGAATACACATAATAAAGGGTTATCTAAAATGTTAAATAACGTAAAAAAATAGAGATATCAATCATATCATAATCATAATACATAGTAACATTAACAAAACATTTGAAAACAATATTCTACATATCAACAATCATTATATCTTGTCATGTGATATGTAATTGATGTCCATAAAGTGTATAAGAATATATTCCATTATATAATAACATTATACATGGAATTATGTCATAGAAATAATCATGGAATTTTTTTTCTTTGTTAGTCATGTCTCATTTTCTAGACCATAATAGTGGATAAATTCCTTTACTGAAATGAGTTCACTCCTCATTCCATAATTTTATTAATAAACATTGTTTACTTCTCATTGTATTCATGTTTATATCATTAGATATAAATCACCACCCAATGGATTAGAAGGAGATATAGGTCCTATCCGTCTAATAATCAAAATAATACACATGTGTACCACATGAACATAACTAATTATTAATTTTAGAACCCATAAAATAAAATTTGTTTCTTAAACATAATTTAATAATAATGTCACCCATGTAAATGAAACGGGTTTCATAAACATCATTCCTTAAAAAACATAAACTAATAATAAACTCAATTGGGATAGAATTATTTAAAAACTATCCCCAGTAAATCAAAAGTAACATAAAATATTTTTATCTTAAATGGAAAGTAATTTTAGTGTATGAATATCAATTAAATTTTTGTTTATGAATATACATAACATAACATAATGATTAATGATAGAATTATATATTTCAGGATCTTTTGGGAATTGTGATACATAAATAACCATTTCATAATTAAACTACATCATATTCTATAGTGTTCATCATATATAGAACCCTTATTAGATATATCATACATAAAACAATTCCTCATACATTGGAGAGAGGAAAAATATTATATGGCCCATAATGCTCAATAAGGATAAAAAATGGATTTATCAATTATCCGATATTCACAAACATATCATAAAGGTATATGAACATCAATATATCTTTTGAAAATCATACCATGTATATCAAAAATCATAAGCCTAATTCATGGTATATAACATGGTAGTTAATAAAACCTGAATCATAGGAGAATAAAAAACCATGATATATGAGATCATCATATAGGCCTAATACATGGATTTGTTTCATAAACATATGTACATAGATTTATTTTCTTTAGTAGTCAAGTCCCATTTCCAAGGTTATCAGAGTGGAATGGGTTTACCCCCAAAATAGTCATAGTAATCAATTTTCACCACCACATCAATCATATTGGACAAAGACAATTATTGAATTAGTTTAACATACTAATTGATACCAATTTATCTTATGATATATATGTCTCTACCCAATGCATTGGAGGGAGAAACGGGTCACCCGCATCACAAAATATAAATCATACACATATGTTACATGGGATGGAAAAAAATTAATCAAATTAAAATTCATGAAAATAAGTGGGATTCATAGTCATTTCATCATACTATAATCCATGTAAATGAAAAAAGTTTTATAAAAATTTAATCTTTTCAACATATAATAACTAATTAAAATGGAACAATGTTCATAATAATTTCATCATTTTATCATATAAAAACCAATGGAAAAGGAAGGGGTTTAAAAAATTTGTTTCATTATAAATATAAAACATCCATTGAAATAATAAATACGGTATCATTGGAATATATCCATAATAAAGATTAAGTAAAGTCAAAGGATATAATCTTAGATAAAAATTTATTTTTAGAGATCAATTAGAAAATTTCTTGATGAAAATAACATTTCCATTTTTAAGTACATTATTTTAAAATATATATATTTTTCCTATAATACTGAAAAATTTAGTTTGAAAATAACATTTAAAAATTTTAAAGGAATATTTAAATCATTGAGCATTCATGCTGATTAAAAATAATGTTCATGTCTTACATGATAAAACACATATTCATTTCATATTTTTGGTAAAATTTAAAACATCATTATTCATAATTTAAAAAAATTATCCATTTAAATGAGATTTTATATATTAATACATAGATAAAAATCATTTAATCAATCATTGGTTATTAGTATCTTGTTTCAAAAAAACATTTTACAAAAACAAGGGCATGAACGTCATAAGATTTTCATCCAAAGAGATTAATAAGGTTAATTTTTATGAAAGAAAATAATTTAGATTCAAGACTACATAATAAAAGAAAAATCAAAATAAAACATTTAATTTCATGAAATAAAAAGTTGATAATAAAATTAATTAGTATCTTGTTTGATAGATCATAATACTGCATCATAAAAAACATAATCATAAATAATCCTATAAAATTATGAGATTGTAATGTAAAACCCATAACATATTGAAATAATATTAATCATAATCCCCATAAAAATATTATATGAATATTTTTATACAATAAATTTTCAATACATTAATCATTAAATACATTCATGGGTATTATATATACTACAAAAAAATTCATGGTTAATATGGAAACTGCCCCACATAAATAAACGCCCGATGAAAATTCATTAACATAATTATTAAAACACATCATACAAATTCAAAAATACTTTATAATAAATATATATTAATTATAAAATAGTAATTAATCATAATAAAATATATCATACATATATGACATTCTTGTGACCATTTATTACCAGTTTATTTCAAAAAAATTAAAATCATGATTTAGAAAATAACTAATTTCTTCATTATATATGTATTGGTTTGGTATTTTCAATCCATTTACGTTGATCAGGGTTCAAATATATCTTGAATTTTTATCATTTTATAAATATAATATTTATTATATATATATATTTTTATAGTAATCCATTAATGTTATAGATATAATACATATTTCAGCATTGATATGGATTGTAGGTCATACGTACACATGAACATTGTTTCAATTTTATTGATGGATTTAATGAAAGTGATTTAAATAATATATCACCATTATAGATTCAAAATTATTTCATATATATCACTTTTATTCATTAAATTTATCCTTAATAACTTCCATGTATTTCCTATGTGAAAAAAATCACATCGTTTTGTAAGGCAATTGTCTGTCATACCCATGAGAAATTTTATCATATTCCCATATAATGAAAAGTAATAACATATAAGTGGTAATATATTTAAATAATTATAATTATGTAATTAATATCATATATATAACTAAATCCATCATTATCTACTTTTTTGATATGATGGTATGGAGAAAAATTACATCGGTTCACGTGGCAGTACTCCACCGTACACATGATCGCTAGTATTGTTTCCCATTTGATGAGGGAGGAGATTTATATAGGTTATTCCATAGACATAATATCACCTTAGTTTTTTTTAGATAATATTTTTATTATTTTTCAATTATTATGAAATTATTAATGGTCAAAATATATGATATAAAAAAGAAAGAGCTCAGTGAAGACAATTGCCTTCTCTTAGAAAAAAATCCTATTGTTCTCTTATTAAGGTAGATAAGTTTTTTATTTATTGAAATATAAAATAAAATATATAATGTTTTTAAAAATATTTGTGAGTAGTTTTTTCGGTGTATGGAAAAACAAAATGGCATAGGTGGTTTGAATAAGTTATGGGAGTAGGTGTGCTCTGTAATTGAGTAGTGAAATTTTTGTAAATATCTAAAACAATTCAATAAAGGGAATTCAATCTAAATATTTATGACTCTAAAACTGATAAATAATATATTATATGGATTATATGGTTGATATAGAACTCTGCCATGTAAAAAAATGTTTTAAACATTTTATTTCCCTATCTTCTATGTTTACTAGCTTTTACCATTTTAGTTTTCTCCATGGTAACTATTCTCATTTTATTTATCTTGGTAATTTATCCTTTAATCCTGGAAAAAAGAGCCTTAGTATATAATATGAACCTAGTTATTATAAATATTAAATCAAATATATTTAATAAGTATTCTATTTTTTTTGAAAAATAATTTTGACACATGTGCTTATAATGTGCGAAAGCTCATTTTAACCATAAAAATAGTAATTAATTTGTACTGTTTTTACTATTCAATTTGACCAAAAATTAATGCCAAATTATTATATAATATAAATTTTTATTATTCAAAATATGGAAAATAATCAATAAAGTTCAATTTATATATGAGTAAAATTTGAATTTAATATAAAACCTGTAGACGTCAATGAAAATTTGTTTTCCAACGAAAGTTTTCAATATGTTTTAAATATTTGAATATAAAAATTGAAAATAATAAGTAATACACTAGAATAAATTTGATTATTTATAATATATTTTAACTAATTATCCATTTAAAACCATATTAAAAAATATAACTTTTAGTATGTATTAAATTAAAAGGTAAATTGTTTATAAAAATCACTAGTTTCAGTAATCAAAAAATTAATCATTTATAAAATTCATGAAAAATAAAAACTAGATAATAATTACTTTTTGTTTTAAAAAATGTTGTCAGTTTTTTCAAATATATTTTCTAAAATTTGAAAAATTTCAGTTTACAAAAAATATGTTCCAAAAATGGTACGAACTTGCTTTTCAATAAAATATTTTTTTAAAATTAAAATGTGATTTATTTTTATCTCATTACCATTAAAATATATTATATGTATTATATAAAATTTTATTTGATATATAATATATAAAAATCATTAAACGTAATCACTAAGAGTTACTAATTTAATTTATAAAGATACAAATAATTTGCTTCCATAAAAATAGATACACCTCGAGATATTAATGAAACATTTTTTGTTAAGTAATTTTATTTATTCAATAGATTGGCCTACACACAAAATTGATTTTAGTTGAATTGTGAACCATTATTAAAATATTTGGTCTCTTTAATATCATAATTTTTTATTTGTAAGGTATGAACATAAAATACTGATTTATGAAAAATATAATGATCTTACTCATTGTTGATGTAATAATTAATCGTTGTAAATGGGAACTTGATTTCTAGTGAAGTCATTTTATTATTCAAAAATACCATTTTATTGAAAATTATTTTGTATTAAATTTTAATGTGAATATAATATAATTATTTAAGGAAACTTTTATAAAAATAATTTGATAAAATTAAAACCATTTTTTAAGTCATCATGCCATAATTAAGTGTTTTCTATGATTATTTATTTTCCAATGAATAGTGAAAAATAATTATTTATATTATAAATTATATTTTATTTTAATGTTTTTAAAAAATTAAAATTTTGATTTAAATTTTTTAAAAATTTTCACTCGTTCCTCCTTTTTTAATTATGGGTTTTGAAATTTTTTTTGTACTTTAATATGGAATAAATACATTACATATTTGAGAAGGGAACTGGTCTAAAAAAATACTATTCGTTGGGTTTTTTTGTTTAGTTTTAAATTCAATTATTGAATTTTTTTTATCTTTGATAGTGGATTCATTATTTATAATAATTTCATAAAAATTTATTAAATATGCCTATTTTATTTTTGGTCAAAATTAATAGAAACTATAGTATTTTTTGTTACCCTGGTAAAGGATAAAGCACATAATTACAGTTAGAATGAAAATGATATGGACTAATAATTTATCTTAACAATTTATTTGCATTTCTTTTTTGAGTTCTTTTCATCTAAACTCATGAAATAATTTTTAATATTGAATTTTAATTTCCATTCAAATTATATTATGACTTTTATAATAATTTATTTCACGAAAAGTCAAACATGTCACCATATTGACTTTTATAATTATAATATTATCAATATGTTGTTACCTAGAGGATATGTTTGAAAATAAATATTATTTTTAAATATTAAATAGTTAAATTCATTATAATATTTAATTTTTAATTTTTAGTTTGGAAATAATTACATTAAATACTTATAGAACATGTATAATTTAATTATTCAATTAAAGGAAAAAATAAGTGATATTAAAAGTAATAAAATATTAGAAGACTAATTGGAGACAAGAGTTTTGTCGATTACAATGACATGTATTGGATGTGTTAAAACTGTTGGTATGGATTTTAAGTATTTTTTTGATGTAAATAAAGTCATTATAATGAATAGTGTCAAACATGAAAATAAAGATATTTATAGAAGTTAATATTTTATTTAATTGTCTTAAAAAAATATTAAATACAAACAAATGGAATACAATATAGTGTGAAATTTCATACCCGATTCATTTACGAGTTAATATTTACCTTATATGTAAAATTATTTCCTTTTATGATTGAAAAATATATTACCACGATAAATGTTAAAATATGTTAATTACTACGTAATCCAAAAGATAACGTTTCAAATTGATCATAAAAAAGATAAAATTTTATTGTAGGGGATATCTCAACCCTATCCTATCCTATGTTCAAATTCATTACCATTTGAAATTATTTGTCTATAGAATACTCGTTTTATATTTTTTTAAGAAATTCTAAGTGTGACCCTCACCACTCTTCAAAAGGGCCTCTCCCCCCTAACTTATTCTCAACTCATGGAGCCTAATATCTTGATTTTCATCTTATAAACTCTATATTAGACATACCTATACATATTATATAGGTTATGGGCTTAAATAATACTAACTCTAGAGGCATTTAATGGACATCGAATAGAGTCATTTCAAATAATGCTAATCGCTAAAACTGATCCCTTCACTTTTCTAATATTCACTATCTCCAATAAATAATTGATATTTATCATAAAATATTATCTTCAGAATCCTAAATATTATTATATCTTTATATAATTATTTAAACACTATTTTACACCCTCATTCCTATCACACGTGAAGTGAATATATCGCTAAAACATTTGTTCGACTTACATTCCGCACCTAGAAATAAAATTAATTTAAAATTACCAAAATTATTAGTGTAGAATTAAGATGGGTTTAATGTTTATATATTATATGTATGACCTAATTGTACTAATTTAATGATAATTTAATGTCTACCTTACTAACATCCAATCATTTCAGAAACAATAATGTTGTTCGTGTGTATATTTGGAGTACCACCTCCATGATGCTATGAGAATGGTTTTTCATTAATATTTATATTATACTGATATAAGGATTAGTTTTATGAATATATATGATATATATGTCATAATATTTATTCTTAAAATTGTAATTATTCTTTAAATTTCGGTCATTCCATCAGTTGAAAAGTGGAAACAATGTTCTTGCATACGTAAGGCCTACTATCTCCATGAACGTTATAATTCATTTTTCAATAATTTAATATTATGAATGATTATTAATATTTAATTAATGTATTTATATTATGTTTATACCATTATTAAAATCATATAAATGAAGATAAAATGAAAAAAATATAATAATACAGATAGTCGAACGAAATCATGATTGAAAAATGAGGAAGTTAGCACCCATAATAGTGATTTCAATAATAATATTATTAAAAATTGGGTGATAAGATGTTATAATTTCTCATAAATTATATGATAGATTGTTTTTAAGGAATAAATTTATAAAAAATACTTATTTATTATACATTAGGATTCAATGGGAACAAATAAAGAAGAAACATGAGTTAATGATTTTTTTCACAATCTCATCATTATTCATGATTGTTTATTTTTAACTCTCTGATGGGAAATATTTGTCTTCCTCGTAAATGTTTAAAAATAATAATTTTCTTTTCACTATTGTCTTAAAAACATTAAAATCTTTTCTACTGATGTTTATGTTTTTAGAAAATGGATTTGATAAAATATTTATATCATTTTCTAAATGAGGTACCTTATGACTTCTCTAATAAGAATACTTAATAATTTTAATTAAATAATGTGGTATTGTTTTACATTGAAACCTTAATGATTAATAAAAAATCATAATCTTCCATTAAAAATTTATATGTTAATTTTCAAATATTTTTTTTATTTGTGCACAAATTTTTAAAAAGGGAAGTGATCATAAAAAAGGGATTTTCCCCATTATTTCTTCCATGTGATAATTAAAAATAATTTTCCATCTATGATTAAACAATTTGATTTTAGTTATAATTCAATTGGGATATGATCCCGTGTTACCATCCATATTTTTTTTTTATATTTTATGTTTATGTTGAAAAAATTAAATGGTTATTAAACAAATTTCCTTTCAAGTGTTAATATATGAGTAATGTTATATGATCAAGTCACATAGATATGTATGGTTTCCATTATATGATGGGCCAGACTTGTTATCCCTCCAATTTGTTGGATAGTGTAAGAAATCTCATGAAATGTATATGGGAAACAATTTATTGTGCTTGTTCTGTTAAGGGAAACATGTCATTTTTCTTGATGTATTATAGGAAACAAGTCTTTATGTTTGATCCAGACCAGGAAATAGAATTCAATTATTGATCATATGGTCTTGGTAGTTAAAAATTTGAATTGAAAGGGTTTACAAAATTTATGATGGTTCCACACACATCTATAAATATAACATATCATTTATGATTGATTAATGAGAAATTTTCATTCTTAGGATACTTGTATTTTTAAATGGTAATGTTTTATTCCATAACACATGTTTATGATCATTTTCAGGTTGGTTATGAAAATTATGCATTATTGTTAATACCACATAACCTTTTTCTTATCTTATTATCATATTTGATCATCTATTAAAATATCTAATGTTTACCCTTATGTTGCATCTGATATCACTATTTTCTTATGTTTCATTTCCCTAGGTTATGAATAATGTTTTGAGAAGTGTATTCCTAAGAAGAGTACTATGAGTGAAGATCCTCACACTAGATGTTGAAGAACATTCATAATAATACTCTAATCCTTTATAGTTTTTTCATTCATTATATTGTTATGTATTGAAAATTCATATAAATAGATGTAATATTTTTATATAAAATACTCAGACCATTGTAGTTGGAATCTGGGAATGGTTTTTCCAATTTTATTTTGGTTAGGTTTAAAATTAATTTAGTAAAACCATGTAGATTGTACAATTTATATAATTCAATCATGTAGTTTAGGTATCAGGAATGAATGACCTAGGTAAAGCCAAGGGGTTCATAGAAGACTGTGTTGTTATTTAAACATTCAATAAATGATTTTTTGGAATTATGTGGTTATTGTATATGGAATTTGTTTCTCACACAATGATTATTGGTTTTAGTCAATGGATGAAACCAGAATGAATTGTGCTAGTTTTGAATGTGATGGACAATGCAATGATTTTCCACCTATGGAACAAAAATTTATTCAACCTGGAATGGAATATATTACTACTATGATCAAACAAATTTCCTGGGATATGAATTTTGGAACATTTACAAATGATCAATGGAGTGAAAATTTACTATAGGATATTTCATGAGGGAAACATCAACCTTATTTTAGTGGATCTTTTGATAGAATAGTGGATGAGTGATGGATCAACACCGTTGAGAAAGTATTTTCTGTTATTCAATGCTCTGGATAGAAAAATGATTCCTAGTTTTTTAACATCTGGGTGGAGGGATAAATCAATGGTGTAATATTATAATTAATACAAAGAATGAAAAACAAATTGAATCCATATAATGGTATGAGTATAAGGGAATATTTATTAGTAAGTACACCCCTAATATACTATTTACAAATATAGAGAAAAAATTTATTATGCTAAAGAAAAGGGGTGAAGAATCCATTAGAAAATATTAATAAAATATTACAAGTTTTAAATGTTATACCTCTTGATTAACTATCACCCCTAAACATAAAATTTATTTATTCTTTATTGTACTAAAAACATGTCTTTAAATGTAATTACCTATAAGAGAATTCAATAGCTATGAATAAATCTTTCAACGCAAAAACTAATTAGTAGTCAAAATTGGAGACTCATGCCATTCCAATGATTTTGAAAATAGAAGAGAGATAACACGTCATAAAAACCCAAATAAATAACGTAGGAGAAATAAATTAGATCTATATACATTTCATTAATGATCTTAGAAACATCACAGGAAGTGTTTTTATTAAACTAGTGTATGATTAAAATTTTAAATGGTGGGTCATAAAGCCGAATTTTTTTTAAACAAGATGATTATATTGGTTAATTAAATAGAGTGAAATAATAACCCAACAAACAAACCAACCATGCACCAATAATTCAAATACCTAGATTATGGTCATGATGGCAACTAGTGCAGTCATTTGATGGGGTTTTATGATCAGGGCCAATAAACTCTTAAGCATAAAGATAAATTCAAATCTCATGTAGCCATGACTATTGAAGTGGTTTAAGAGAATGACTCGGTGAACGATACAATTATAATCCAATTTAGAACATTTAATGGATTATTTCATTTTGGATAAAAAAATCTTTTATTTCAATGTAATTTTCTTAGGGTAACACCATATCATATCATAAATTATTTGTTCTATCAGATGGGAAAACCATTAATGGAAAAAATGTAATCATATCAAGTTCATACTTATCCTCCAATTTATATTTTTGAAAACATGATTCCTGCTAATCCTGTTATTTTCCCCTTATTTGAAATCTTTGTGATTCATGACATGGATTGACATTATCTATATGAAGATCATAAAAAAAATTCAAGAGTGGGATGTCACATTTTATATTAAAAATGAACCAATGAGAATGTATTGATGAAATGATGAATATTAGCTTCGAATGGAAATTGACTCCATAGTTTGGGTCTTAATTATTATACATGAATGTTATTTACCTCAAGATGTTAGTGATAAAAGCAACATTAAATATATATGTATTAAACTGGATTTTTTTATTTCATTCCAAAATAATTTTTGATTATTGCACTAAATTGTGAAGTTTTTTAATAGAACTCATAACTTGTTATATAAATATTTCAATGAAACCATATAGCATCATACTAATTGATTTTTATTAATTGAATAATCTACTCTATGAGAATATTGGTAAGGAATTCATATTCCACAATGTGTCACCATGGGGTGCAACAATTCTTTTTTAAGAAGAAAGTTAGATTATTGTTACATTCTGTCGATAATTGAGAATATAACAAGATAAAAATCAAGAACCTATATCTTACGCCCTATATTTATAGTTTATTTGGACAAATATTAGAGTCCTTATAATTTTACAAGATTGATATTCATTCTAGATATAAACGTTTGAGGTAAAAGAAAGTGGATATAACAAAGTTGGAATTCCATAAAAGGTATAGAAACTATGAATTTATTGTTATTCCTTTTGGTCCTACATATTCCCCCTTTATCTTCATAGGTAATAAAGAAAATATTCATTAGATACTATATTGATTAGTTGTTATTAGTCCTCATAGATGACATAATTTTATATTCGATTAGAAAGGATGAGTGTTAAGATCACTTGAGGATTGTGCTAAAGGCCCTGCTGTTGGATATAATTTAGGTAAAGTGTATCAGGATTGAATTTTCGGCTTATAAAGTTTCATTCAGGGGTCATATAATTTCATGTAAGGATATATTATAATATCATTCAATGATAAAAGAAATTCAAAAATGATCTAGAACAACCATAGTAACTAATATCTATAGATTTCTTGGGATGGATAGATATTAAAGATGTTTGGTGAAATATTTTTCATTATTATATAATCCAATAAACATGTTCACTTGAAAAGGATTAATGTTCATATGGAAAAATTAATTTGAATATAATTTCAGGGATCTGAGAAGAAGGTAAGTCAATGTAACTGTTCCAACACTACCCTGTTGTAGGAAAAAGTTTTGTGATCCATATTGATGAGTCAAATAAGTGAACGATATGTGTTATCATTGAAATTTAAATGGTGATATATTATTCCTCAATCCAATTTATGTTCCATGATAAAAATTAAAAAACCAATGACTTTGAGTTAACTATGGTAATTTTTGAATTAATGATATGTAGAAATTTTCTTTATAGAGAATGGTTCTACATATATACTAATCAGAAATGTTTAAAATATGTTTCCACTCAAGAAGTTATGAAAATTTTTCATTGAAGTTGGTAGGTGGTGATTAATGATTATGACTACTCAATACATTACCAAACTAGGGAAGAGAACAAGGTGGAAAATTCTTAGAGAAGAAAGGATCATGAAAGCCTATCATTGATGAGTATCAGAATAGATCCAATATTACGGGTATTCAA
Organism: Viscum album; assembly: GCA_963277665.1. Taxonomy (NCBI): domain Eukaryota; kingdom Viridiplantae; phylum Streptophyta; class Magnoliopsida; order Santalales; family Viscaceae; genus Viscum; species Viscum album. The sequence goes on from OY728151.1 coordinate 909,182,703, forward strand.
AGGATATACCTAGATTTATAATATTAGGGGGAAATATATTTGGGATCAAATTAATGTTCAATCATCTATTAAAGTTAATATTAAAATAGATCCAAAGGAAGATGTAGATCAGAAAAAGAAGGTGATAAATGATTATGTGATCATCTTTAATTGTTATAGAATAATAAGGGTCATGTACTCTTAATGTTTCTCACCCATACCATTTTTGTAGAAGGATCTATTAGATGAGTCTCACAATTCATAAATCTCTATATATCCTATAAGTAAATAGATTTATAGATACCTGAATGATTATTTTTTGGGGGTATAATGAAGAGATAAAATTAATAGTATATTCCTCAATTCTTGGTTTTCCATAAAGATAATTTTGGGATACAAAATTATAGTGAGCTTTTACATGCATTAACAATAATTTATTTCATTTAAATCCACAAAACATCTAAAGTCCATAATGATATATGGGTTATAGTTGATCACCATTAAATTTTGGAATACATATTTAATATTAGAGATTATTTTTCTCTATATCATCTTTCCAGAATAAATATTAAAAGAGTCATGAGATTTTGTGGAGTAATAATTTTCATTCCATCTTATCAAGATCCGAGGTATACATCAAAATTTTAGTCAGTATTGCATCTTACTCTAGATAAAGAGTTATGTTTCATCACTTTTAATCATCCTTAGATAGAGAGTTAGTATGATAGGACCATTCATACTCTAATGAAATCATGATATCTCTATCTATGGATTCCAATTGAGTTTATGATCAACACATTATTTGGGTAGAATTTTCCTATAACAACTGCGTTCACTCCCATATTCAGATGGATAATTCTGAAATCCCTTATGGAAAGAAGTACAGAACACCAACATGAGGGAATGGAGTTATAGAAATAAACATATTGGGACCTGACGTAGCTAAGGAAATGGTAGGAAATTTAGATCCATTAAACATCACTTATGAGTATCAAATATTACAGAAATAAAATTTTGTACACAATCACCAAAAAGATATGAAGTTTGAAGTGGGTAGAAAGGTATTCCTATGAATAACACCATGGAAAATATAGATGATATTGGGAAAGAATTTAATGTTAACCCCACAGTGTATCAATCCTTTTAGATTACTGTTCATATTTTTATGGAATCTTATCAATTGAAACGTCAATAAAATCACACTCTTTCCCATGATGAGTTCCATGTATTTATTCTAAGAACCGACATGATCCTTCACATGTACTAAAAATAGATGTAATATCACTACACAAAGATAATTCTTATGAAAAAAGGTATAGATTTTATATCATAGAGATAAAGTTGTAAAATATACTACCACTCACTTGTTTAAGATTTTGTGTAGAAACCACCAATTTGATGATGATATATGTGAACCTAAGGATTGTATGGGATAAAAGTATCCACATATGTTTATATTTGATATCATAAAATACAAGAAAAATTGAATTTACTCAAATCATCAAACATTATTAAATATTATGTGTCCAGCATATCATACACATTAACATAGTTGGAATGACTTGGAATAACCAATTTATAAAATATATAATGGTAAAAATATTTTATAATTAATTAATTAATTATTTTTAAATATTCAGTTGATTTATTTTGGGTCAATAAGAAATACGACCATATTAATTTTATTTTCTATAGTAAATTGTAAATCAGTAAATTAATGTTAAAAATAAAATCATAAGGATTATAAACTCACACTAAAACATATCATAATTTTATTGGATGATTTTATTTCATTCATATTCAGCCAATATTCTATAATATGGTATTTTATGGTAATTTTATCAGATAATGACCATTATAATATTTTATTTCTAGAAAAGTAAAACATTTCACACTTTTTTTGAATGAATATAATTTTTTTAATATAGGGTTATCTATATTATATTTTAGTCTCAATATAATATTTTAAAATGAAAATGATTTCTCATATCATGAAAATTTGTTTTTAGTTTTTTGTAATGAAATAGTTTAGATAAATAATTACTCAACGTTGATGCAGTAGTTATTCAATTAATGGAAAAATTAAAAAAAATGATCTTCAAATATTAAAATTATAATAATATGAGATAATTGATGAGATAAAATAATTTAATAGATTACATTGACTAATTAAATTTTTTATAAAAAAATTGGTTGGAATTGTAAGTGTTTTATTGATGTAATTAAAGGCAAAATAATGAATAGTTAAAAAATATAATATTCATATTCTATGAAATTAATATTTTACTATATTTTTAAAAAATAACATAAATAAAAAATAAAAAAAAATAGAAAATATATGGTCCATAATATCATTTCATATACTTTTTTTGTAAATAGTTACCTAATATGTAAAATTATAAATTTTTAAAAGTGAAACATATGTTTATGCGGTTAATGTTAATATATGTAAATTAAGGGGTTAAACCAAAAGATAAGGTTTAAAATAACACTTAAATCTATCAAAATTTTATTGGATTTTATTATTTAAACCAAATTCGGCCCTGTGTTCAAATTCATGATCATTTTGAGGTAGTTCTCTTTATAACACTCTTATTATATTTTATTTCTATTATGAATTTTAATGAATACCCCTTCCATCTCTTATAATATGGAACATTCTACCTCACTTATTTACACCACTTATAGATTATATTATAAACATACTATCATTATTTCTATTATCATCTTTTCTACACACATTATATATATTTAGGTCATCCAAAAAGTCCAAGCTTATAACCTTTCAATGGAGATCAAACTTAGTTGTTCTGAATAATAGTTAATTACCTTAACCCATCACATTCTCATTTCAGCTATAATGTTCATCCTATTAATAGTTATTTTTTATCATAAAATAGTATATTATATTTATTAAATATGATAATTTTTTTATCATGAAAACACCATTCTACACCCTTTATCCTATTAAACAAGTGAAGGTCTCAATCGTGCATATGTATGGATTCCTGTCTCCATATAGAGATACGATTAAATTTTATTCACTGTATTTTATTATTTAATATTATGAAATTGTTAATATTTATATAGGATATTTATGACATAATTATATTTATGGAATGATAATATCATTTCTATTTTCTTACTATCAAATACTTTGGGAAATATTATTGTTTTTAATGTGTCTTTTTCGACTACCTCATCTATGTTGCGATGAGAAAACAATTTCATTTAAATTTCAATAAGATGATAATAAGAATAAAATATATGAATATTTATGATATAAATTATATAATAATGACTCTAAGAAGGTGACTTATTATTTACATTTCTATTACTCCATCATTAAAAAATATTAATAGTGTTCATGCATACATATGGTCTACTATCTCCATGAATGGTGTAATTAATATTTTTATCTCTACATTTTATGAATATTTATAAAAAAATTATAATTAATATATTTTAAGCTAAAAAATGATTTTCTTTCTATAAATTATTGAATAATAACCAATGTATATGGACTGAGACATTTGAATTGAAACATGCTTCTAAAATGAATCCATTATCACATAGAACAGTTATTTAAAAAACCTATTATTAATAAATAGGTGATAAGATGTTAAAAATAAATCATAAATGGAATTATAGATATTTATACAGTAATTGAATATTTTTATACTAAATTAATATTTATAATATATTATTTTTTAATGTGAATGAATAATGTTGAGACTTAACATAACATTTTATTTCACAATAACATCATCATTCAAGATTATTTTTTTTAAGGATCTACAAGGGATTTTTTCTCTTCCACATCCATGTTTTAGGAAATAATTTTTGTTCATTTCTAGTATTCACCTAATTTTTTAAAAATCATAAGGAATCATTTTGTCAATTTCCAAATGACGTACCCTCTAAATTGTTTGAGAAAAAAATTACAAATGGAATGTTTTAATAACCAATAAGAAATGATTACGTTTCCCATATATCAAGAAACCTAAATGAATTGAATCTTATTTTACATGTTAACCGGTTTATATTAAAATAATTTTTTCCATTTATATGTGCACATTTTTTAAAAACCGATGTGATTTTAAAATTGAACTGTTATTTTCCTACAGAATTATTCCATTTGATATTCCAAAATAATTTTCCATATTGAATAAATTAAATTAATGTTAGATACACTATATTTGGTATATGATACAAGGATTATATCCTTATTATTTATTAGGATGCTTTCTATTTGTGATGAAAAGATAAATTTTCTATGAAATCCATTTCATTTCATGTGTTTTGTTATGATAACATTTTATGATTATCTGGTAATCATATGTACTATTTTAATTATGTGATGTGTGTAACCTCTATCAACCTCCAACTCATAAGATAATCAATTATTTCTCATTAGATAGTAATGTGAATCACATTGATGTACTTGATCTGTTTTGGTAAACAAGAGGATATTCTAGATCTGTTAAGGGAAACAATTAGATGTGTTTGATCTACCACAAAAAACATATATTGATACCAGATCTTATTGTAATGGTATTTAACCATGAAATATGAAATTAATTATATAATTATTATACTTCCAAACATGTCAATAAAATTAAATTATGGTTCATTATTGAGTTTTGATTAATTTTTTTTCTTATTATTCATATATTTTAAAATTCTAATGTTTTATACCATAACTAATGTTTATGATATTATTAGATTGGGAATGAAAATTGAATTTTATAGTACTGATATAATACCCTTATACTTATATTAATCTTACATATGATCATGGATTTATATCTCCGATGTTTACCAATACTGGGCATCTAAGCTCACCATTTTCTTATGTTTCTTTTCCCCATGTAACAGAGAACATTTTTAGTAGAGTATTCTTAGGAAGAGTATTATGAGGGAAGATCATTATGTGATCTTCTAAATTTCTCTTATAAAATAATAAGAGAGTATTTATAATCTCTATATAATCTAAATATTTATTTTTTACGTTGATATTACATTGACGTATTGAATATTCATATTAATAGATGTATTATCTGTGTACAAATTGTATCTGCTCTTATAAAATGGCTTTTATATGAATATTTCTTGTAATTTCAAATGATTTTTTTTAATTTATGACCAATTTATAACTAATGAATTTATTTTATACCTGTGTAAACTATATTCATTTTATAATATATTTAATTTGTGTCATATATTAAAATCAATCAGTAATGTGATAAGTGCCATATTAAATACAATTATTTATGAAGAATATCATTTTTGTATAAACTAGTTGTTCAATGTAATGTATGTAATTTTTTAAATTAAATTTATATGAAAAAATATATATTTAATAAAATATATGGTTGTTACAAGTTGGGTTTTTATTTTTTAAGTGAATTCATATGTATATAGATGGGATACTAGAAGAGGTAAGAGTATTGTGCTTTTTTTCCAAACATGGTCATGGTACATTGACTGTAGAGTGACAATATGAACTCTGTGAATTGATGATTTCATCATGATGCAGGATGTTGTTTTTATATTCACAATAGTACATTATTTAAATAAATTATAGTTTTTATTGTGTGTTTTATAAAGCTAGAGATTTCTATTGGCCCATAGTAGGGCTATTCGGTGAGAAAAAGTGTTTTATAGTTATTCACAGTGGGGGATCCATTTGAAAAACCTGGTCACATGGTGTGTAGTTCACGAGAACACATTCTATGTTATTTATTACAATAAAGGTAGTGGATGATTGCCACATGGTCTATAGTCCATAAGTACCAGTTTTTTATTATCATTGCTACATGACCCATGGTGTAGATGTGAACTCATTTAAGCACCTGATGTGGGTATATGGCATGTAAGTTATGTTTCTAGAACCCATTTGTGGTACATGGTATGCATTTATGTGAATTAATTGGTAATATTCCATTTTAGGTACATAGATTGATACCATTTATAGGTCAGACAATATATATTTTTCAAACACACCATATACTTGGGTTATACATGATAGGATGGGCATAGATAATTTACCATAATTGGTCATTGGGAGTATTCCCAATGTAAACCAAGTTAAATTTTATTCACTATTCCTTTATAGTAAATTTTCATATTTGCATTCCCTTCATTATTAATTACACAAGTGATGATATAATTCCATGATTTTTTCTATTTAAGACATGATAGCAAAGCCTTCAATCCAATTAAGGTTCATTGGTGATATTGTTTGGGATTGATGTTATATCATGGAGCAGATACTCCCTAATAAGATTGATTTAAAGTTATCTAAGGGGATACATGATATGATACACATGTGAGGGATGTGGGATTGAGCAGATGAATTGGAATAAGATTTCAATGGTTCATGGAATAATATATTCTAAATAATATCATGTAAGTTGGACCATGTAATAAGAGGAGATTTGATAGGGGTTTCGTCTAGCCTTTTAAGGTATGATTTTACTAAGCCTATAGTACTTGAACACTGTATGGTTTTTTATATATCTTGATGTTGATATAAAGAGACCAATGTGGGTCTAGATGACCCTTGTGGATATGGAAAAATATATTTTGATTCAAATGGTTTATATGTTTTTTATGACCATGATAGTTTATAGGATAATATATTCAATTTATTGATTTACATCACTATTTGGTTTAATATTTGGGGTTATATTTCATGTCAATAGAACCATAAAATGAGTTGATGATATTGTGAGTAGGTTGTGATGCCTTATGTGGTATGTATTAGGATAGATCCAAATATAAATAATTCCTCAAGTGTATGTTATGATTATATATATGATATATTACATGGTGGATGATGGAATCTACTGATTATATTTTAAATTTTACTGAGTATATGATTGAACTAGATTATTTTATATGAAATTAATAGGATATAGGGATTATTCCAATTTTTTAATGAGATTACTTGGATGATACTTAGTATGTAATGATTGAAACTAATATTTATTGATATTATTAGTATACCAAGGATCTTATGATTACAGTTGAAGATATATTATATTCATAGGATTCCTAGGATCGGGTCATTTGACCATATGATTATGATAGATATATTGGGTACTCATATGATTAGGTTATTGATCCTATTTAAAAAATGAGATGTCTAGTATCTTTCATAGGATCTAGTGATAATACAAAATATTATATGAGAATCCTAGTATTTCTCCTAGGATCTGGGGATTGAAGCATATGATTTATGAGAAGCCTAAAATGACTTGCGGGATCTAGTGATTGACCTGAAGATTTATGAGATTCTTAGGATGTTCTAGGATTTTTTAGTTATACATGATGATGTATGAGATGTCAACAATTGTTTCTGGGATCTAGGGTCATATTTGATCTGATATGAGATACCTTGGAAGTTTCTTGGGATCTAGTTATGACATTTTATATTGTATGAGATATTTAGCCTATATCCTAAGATCATGTGATTAAAAATAATGATGATTAAAATTACATGGGTTATTGAGGGGTAATATCTCTAAAGTGATGTAAATATGGGATGATAAAGGTGGGAAACTCCCCACAAGGATAATTAATTCAAATAATGATACATTTTCTAGGGTTTTACCAAACCCATGGCATGGTAGAAATTTGTTTAGATACATTATAACCTAGTTGAAGCAGGTTTGGTCAATTCTGATTGGCACCTTAGAACCCATAGATCAATTATATTAGTTTATTTATTTGTTTTACATTTATTAATATTCTAGTAATTTCATATCAAAAGTGAGTATAGTTGTTTATGATAAACTGATTGGGACCACATTTTGTGTGGCCTATAGAGATTTATTTCTCACCACTACATAGACAACCTATTATTTGTATAGAGTATATATAATCATTCAAGTGGAGGATATGCTGTGTTTTGGATAAGGGGAGAGCACAGTACATCATTTTTCATTAGGATGAGTTAACATGATTTGGAATTAGATATTGTGATTGATGTATGGCTTTGGAATGATGGTAGATCCTCTGGTACTATTTCTATTTTATTTATTTTTGTTAATATATGATCATTCCGAGATATAATCAATCATGATGTATGAATATTTTTTCAGAATTATACTTTCTCATAATAAGGTTATTATTTATTTAATCTAAATTATATATTTAATGATATGTATTATATTCAGTTTATTTTATATTTTTTGTTACTCTGATTTGTGGGTCTAATATCCCCTTGGTAAAAACATCAATACTAACTAATATTCAGAAGACTCATGAATATTAGAATAATTTATTGATTTCATTTCATATTATCATGTAAATAATGAAGAGTGAACCCAGTTAGCACATTACATAGTGTTGTTAGACAATATTTTACATTTTCATACTATTTAGATATATTGTCAATCTGTGATATAAGAATTTGATAGTACAAGTGATAGACCTCAGAATGGTGTGAAATGAACAAAACTTTTTAAGGAATGTATAATTTACTATGGTTCATGGATCATTTTTCCTATTTTTCACAATTACATTCGAGATATTTATTCAAAGATATTAATTGCATATTTGAGATGTTATTTCTTTTTTGGTTCTTGGTCACGGGTAAAAGGATCATGTGCCTGAAGTATATTCAGTATGTTGGAATCACATGAAATATACATTATTAAGGGTAACATAATTCACTAAAGATGAGGTTTATGTTGTTTAATATGTCTATAAAAATTATTTTTTATTTTCACATATAACATTAATATTGAATTCAATAAATTACACATCAGTATTTTCTTCCAATAAACGGTGTTAGGGATTTCACAGATACACGTTCTTTGATGAAAACTACATAGATCCCTCATTTAATAGATGTTAGTTTCCTTTAGTGGGTCAGTATAGGTACTGGATTCCATGATAGAGGTACTCAAATAAATTGGTTTCAAATACCTAATTTTTCAATAACAACGAATATAGTATTTTTCTCATAAATATTCTTGTTAGAATTCTATATAACAAAATTGAAAAACAATGTTATACATGAGATTAATCCTTGTTTTTTGATATTCTATATATTATTTAATGATATTTTCATCATTACAATTGAATTCTAGTATTCAAGGACTAGTTATGATCAGTCATATCTTGTGGGATGATGAAACTGAATGTCATTTATAAAGTGAAAACACACACACATATATATATATATGTGTATATGTATATGTATATATATGTATATAGGTAGGTAGGTATATGAGAACCCTAGTGTTGGTTTATTGGCATGTGATTTACCAATGGATATTTGATATGAGGGAAATTATGTTTATCTTGTTCTATAATCTTTTTGATATATTATTTTTGGGATAGGAGGAAGATTTTAGTGCTTTGGGATGTCGCATAGGATAGTGGTGAGTTGAGTACAGTAATTTAAAAGTAATTCCTTATCCTACAAGAGGGTTAGCCCAATCTTGTGAGTTGCTATTGATATGGGAGGATTATATAAATTACATACTCTTGATATTGGTGTCTAGGAGGTGTTACTAGGTATGGAATATAGTTGTGGTGATTACATGAGCTTTCGTGACAAAAACATAACTTTAGGTTCTTGGTATTGAGGTCAGGTTTTGAATAAAATGATGAATTATTTGGATAAACCTATAGTTATCATGATTCATTCATAATGAGATAGTGTATTGTGATATTATATGGTTATATTGATGTTTTTTAGATAATGAGTACTAATTTTTTTATTTTGAATGTTTCTCATTTTTTGGGTGATTTTGTGATTGGTTATGGTATTAGTGAGATGCCTTTGAATTATGGGACAAAAGAATTGAGCTGTTTCATACTAATTGTGAAAATATTTGGATAGATCATGTTAATTGGATATGTTCATGATCATTGATTTAATTATGTTTTACTCATAGAAGTGTAAGTCAGGTTCTGGGATCGATTGTTATAGGGTCGTAAACAATCCATTCTTAGAAAGTATTTAGATATAATGAAGTTGTTATGTGTAAATTTATTTATCTTGTATATTAGTTAATATCCATGACTGATTTGAGGACTGATGGTTTTGAATAAATGATTATGGGAATGATTTTACGGGGATTTAATGACATTGATATGTGTCCATCCAAGATGATGATGTCACCATAGATGGATGGTGTCATATATTGCAAGGTCGTGAGCATGGATGAGGAGGGGTGGCACACATGTGATATTAAAACCTATAAACGTTACTCTCTGGGAGGGGTGTCAGAGAATCCATGTGATATTCATTTCAACAATGGTTTTTAAAGGGTGTGACACTCATTGTTGATGGAATTTTGAAAAAGGCATCAGCTGATAGAATCTATTAATGATAAACAAGAAGTGCTAGATTTTTTAAATTAGTCCTTAGATATTACTGGGGAAAACATCTATTTTTATTTAATTTGGTGAAGGATAGAGTTTGGGATATTAGTGTACAAATATCATGTGGCAATGTTCATAGATATAGTGAGACCATTTATTGGACAGTCATTGTGATATTTGGGTATGTGTGAGAAGATAAATCTTATTTTATCTTGTTCCTAGATGAATGAAAAAACATTGACATAGATGTTGTATTGGATGGAGTCTATTTTTTTGAATTTTTCTGGGGATATATTTTTTAATTTGAGGGAGAGTCATATAGAATTAGTGTTGATTATTTATTGGGAGAATGATGTTTTTTTGTTGGATGATGTTCCAACCATTATTTTACATCGTGATTTGGGATTATAATTTAGTGTGTGTCCATTTTAATCATGTAAATTATAGTAGAATATATAAACCATGATTGGGTTGTATGATTTAGAATCTATTTGGGAGAATGGTCATTTGTGAAATGGTAAACTAGGGGTGGTTTTGTTTGTGGTTTTATGTGAAATTGGGTGTGGTGTGATTAAAATGTCATTGAGAAGGTTCATGGACCACTATAAATGTGTTTAATAAGAGATTCCAAATGTGATGATCATATTTTCCTCAAACAAGGCACAATGGTAAGAGACTTATAGTGGGCAGTACCATGAACCTAGAGTTGACCTATTTATGAAACCATATTATCTGAGAGTAAAAAAGAATGATTTAGTGATATCACGGTATTTTGTGATGATGATGATCAAGTGGATTTTATTTTGGATAAATAGTTCACTTCATGAATAAATATTCATGAAGGAATCTCATAGAACAACTTTGGAATGAATATTATTATATGACCATGAATTGAAAGACTAGATAGGTTTGGAATGATAGTTTAAATACTTTTAAGGCTTATCATGGATGGGGAGTGTTGTAGTGGTGAGGTTTAAAATAAATGATTCTATATCGGTTGGTCAAATCCATGTAAATTAGAATATTTTGTCTCGAGGACCTGTGAGGGAAAAATTGTAATTCCCTCTAAAAAATTATTAGAATATTTTTTGATGATTTTTTCAGGGGATGATTTGATTACCCTTGGGAGAAAATTTTGGCGGGATTACAAGTATGTTTTATAATCTATAATATTTTAATATTTATAACGTAAATGTTAACTATTCCACATATTCTAAGGTTTATATCTCCTAAATTTTGTATTGGATTGAATTTTTTAACTTGAGTTTTATTTAAGAATATTTTGGATGACATGGTGAGGTGTGAACCTTTTTCGGGTTTGGGGTCCTAATTCGGGACCTTATAAAAGTATTTATTTAAATGTTATTTTATATGTTTGGTTTTATTTTTTTCTTCCCCTCCACCTATTACTTCCCACACATGAAAAGGGAGAGGGGCTTTCCGTTATCAAGTCACACCAAATGAATTGAGTGGGGAAGAAGGGAGTGGGAGGCATGATGGGTTTCATCTTATCATATCTAAAATGAGGAGCAGTATCCATGGAGTGTGGATCAAGGTTTGAAGCATTAACAATTTAACTATGAGGTATGCCATTATTTTTATTTAATTTTTTATATTTTTATATTAATATTAGTTTTTTATGTTTTACTTTATTTTTAGGATGACTGGTGGCCTAGAATAGGTAAATTTATGGAGAAATATGGTTTTTATGTGATTCTTAATGACTTTTTGTTCAAATAACATCACCACATTGAATATAGTTCTACAACACATGTATTGTGTTATTCAATTAATTTAATGGTGGAAGATAACTAAATTTAGTGTAGTTTATATGAACAGAACACATAGTACCATTAGTGCATGATCAAGGGTGTGGCTGAGTACTCAACTAAACACTATGTATGGGGTAAATGACATCTAAGGTACATGTAAAAAACTAGTGTGTGGTACATAGATATACATCTGTTGAGTTACATGGGAAAATTTATTATAATATACACTAAGAGAACCCCAATGTGGGTTAAACTTAATTTATGTTTGGTACACATCCTATAATTGGGGTTTTCATACAAGGATGGGTTGAGATACAATCCTATAGTAGGGAGTTATAGGTTGAAATCACGTATTATTCCCTTAGAGGAGATTTGTATATTATAACCCTATGGAACAAGAATTTCTTATGTGAGGATAAAATTATGATTATTTCACAATGTAGTTCATGATGGTAAATCCCTCACTACTGTTAGTGGCTATTAGAAATTGAATTCATTCCATATGAGATATGGTTGAGAGAATTCTCTATATGACTAGGGATTACCAGTTCTCTTATGGGATATTTTATGTGAGACCTAATAAATAGTTTTGAGAATTACTTGATGATATGGAATAAGATATCAAACATTCTTGGTATGCGATATTTTGGAAGATACCTAATATGTGAGACATGATTAAACTACAAGATTGGATGATGATTTAGAATAACCTCTCTAGGCATGGTTTGGACAAAGCTTATGGAAAATTATAACAACGAAGGGTGTTCAATATTTCATTAATGATGATAAATTATTACTGAAATATGTCTTGAGGACCCAATAAAATTCTTTTGTAGGCTTGATGAGGATAAAAATGGTTTAGATGTTTTTCTTTTTTTGACAAATATTATCTTGACGAGAATATATATAAAGTCTAGAAGTAAACTAAGGTGTGGTTTTAGTTGTTAGACTAGGTATTGAGTAAATTACACCCTAGAAATGTGCTTTTGAATGGAATTTCATGACTTATATGTTATTCATGATATGATTATTAAAAGATAGAGTGACCTAGGTGTATGTTATTATTATATATTTGAGACATTAAGATGTTGATGACATCCCTCAATGATTACATATCTGATTTTATTGGTGGATACTAGTGCATATATTTTATATATTATATTCCTAAGATGAACCAAGAATCTGGTGATTAAATATAATATTTTATTAGATGGATAATATTAAAAAAAACTAATCATTATTCCATATGACATATAATATGAATATGATTCTTAATACCTCCTCGTTTCACCAGTTTCTTATATGATATACCTATGGTGTTTCTAAAATTCGATCATTCTACTTGATAATAAATGTGATGTATTGAATATTTCAATGAATTTGGTTATTACACCTAAAATATATGATATTCCTAGGATGTCCCCAGGTATTTAGTGATTTCACCGGATATTATATGACATGAAATGTTTTAACCTATTATTTAATTATTTCACATGAGGATATAAGAGATGTCTATGATTTTCATAGGATTTGGTAGTTATACCTAATGACACATGAGATTCCTATGATTATTCCTATGAATTGGTTGTCATACCTAATATGATATGAGATGCCAATTATATTTCATAGAATTTGTTGACAAAACACTATATTAGAATAGATTCCAACGATGTCTCCTATGATATTGTGAATAAAATTAATGATGTAATACATGAGATGGATGAGTTAGATGTACTACCCATCTATGAAATGTATATACGAGATAGTATAGGTGGGATTCTATTCACCCCACCCCCACCATCCTTTAATTGTTCTTGATACCGATGATACTATTTTCAATAAATTTCACAATCCATACATTGATATTTCATAATATTATATACTTATGGGACTTTCTGAATTATATTTGGTCGATCTTATGTGGACCCTTAGAACCTAGGGATTTAAAATGTTTATTAATTTGTATTTTCTAATTATTACTTAGATATGCTGGGTATATCACATTTTTTTGATCTTTTAATCACATAACTTGATAGGAACACCATTGGGGGTGAAATACTGAGAATTTAATTCTTATCCCCTATATGAGAACATTGATGCATGTATAAATATTATGTATAATTTTATGTGGATTATAGGATGTGTCATGCGTATGGTGGGATCTGAATTTTGTATAGTGGATAAATTTGATGAAATTAAACCAGGATTTGGAGTCTATGATTGTAACACACTGATATTTTTTGAAATATTTCTTTCAAATATATCTTATTGCTTTGATATATTTTATTACACACAATACTACGTTTTAACAAGTTGAAATATATTATACCACTAAAAGAAATATGTTAAATTGGGGGGTTATGTATATGAATGACTAATTTAGAAGGAAATATGGTGTACACATGTGTAAAATTAATTCATTTGGAAATAAATTGATTATGAATGCATATAAAAATTCATTTAAATTTAATATAAAGGTTTTCCCAAAAAACTGGTCTTGTGATCGCAATGTTTATTTGTCTTAAAATTTTTATTTACTCACTATAGGTGGATGATTTAAAAAAATTATGTTTTATATATTAAATTAAATATTTTTCATTTATATAAAATTTTCTGTTTTCATGGTATAGGTAGAAATCTGTTTTTATTCTTAAAACTCTATTCTTGTTAAATAAGGGTTTCATCACATTTTTCCTATATAGTTTCAAATTAACTTTTCCCCTTTTAAAAATTTTAATTGAAAAAATTAACTCTATTTTTGAAATCAACTTATAAAAATTAACTTATATATAATGTTGGGAATTTTTTAATTGAATACTATTTCTATGAATATTGGAAAATATTGATCTTAATGGAATAAATTCTTTTAATTTAATGAATTTATAATGATTCATTTTCTTTTATTTTGTTTTATAATTATAATTTGTTAATTTAGATTATTAGTAATATTATTTAATTAATTTTAATTAATTTTATTTATAATTTTGAAATATAAATACATTAAAATTATAGATATGTTTTTCTTTTGAAACTTTTCTTTCGATTATGTTTGTGGGTTGAATTTTGAATTAAATTCTCACAATTCTGTGAATTGAATTTCTTAAAATATTAGAAATGATAAAATTTAATATTATTTAATAATATCAAAATTATTTAATATTTTAATTAATAGATAACATAGAATAAAATTAATATTTGTTATGGTTAAAATTATGTTTTTCAGGTTACATCCTCTTGTGTCAAAATTAATTTTCTACACAGATAAGAAAATTATTTGGAAAATTTTATATCCTATTTAGAATTATTATTTCAAAATTAAAAAATAAGGATCATTAATTTTTAGTACTTAATTATAAATTATCTTGTAAAATTAAAAAAAAGTAATTACCATGGTGAAAACTAAAATGGTAAATGAAAGTGAACTCAAAGGATAAGAGAATAATATGTATCAAAAATAGTTATTTTGGGGTGTAAATGAGGTTATACATTACCCTCCCTCCACTCTATTATTTATAATTTTTTGAGGAACATTATTTGACAGTGGATTCCCTTTACTAAAATGTTTTCGGAACTTAAAAAATGACCCTCTTTCGAACATATATATGTGGATGTCCTCCCCTCAATTATTCACACATATAAAGAATTTTTTCGAAATAATCCATAATAAAATATATCCCCAAAATAAATATCAATTTTATAAATCATAAGGTCTTCCCAAATGACCATTACTATGTTCTTTAAAAATATATCCAAAGGTTTTTTTTCTATGTTATGGTAATTTTCTTCACTAACCTCTTTATTTTTTTCTCATTATCATTAAACCATCATTCATGTTATTATAAATAAAATATAAGAACCCAATTATCTAAAACATAATTATATGTATTCATTTAAATTTTATAACCTATATCCATATCTTTCTCTATCAAATGGTAAGTGAAACCATCAAAAGTGTGTACAACAGACTACCACCTCACGAACTGATGTAATTCGATTTCATTCACCATCACTCGTGGATGGATATAACGATTTATTTATGGTATATATATGATATTTATGACATAAATACAATTATTTAATTATAAATTCAAATCAATTTTATTACCATCTAAATTTTTGAAAATTGAAAACATCCCTCATTCGTACGTGTGTACTACCACCTCTATAATGCGATGTGATACATTTTTTTTATTTTTGAAATGGATGGTAATAATGAAATATTTAATGAATATAAATTTTATATGTGTTATAATAATGAATATTTAACAGTGATTTAATATTTAACTTTTATTTGATCCATCCACCCTAATAAGAGGAATAATTCTTATACGAATATACTATCAACCCTCTCAATGAATCGTATAATTTATTTATCTATCTATAAATTTTATGTATGAATAAAAATTTGAATATAATAAATATATATTATATTTAGTTCTTGAATAAAATTATTTATATTATATATCCATAATATATTTACTAGGGCCAATAGTACTAACCAAAATAAGCATGAAAACCAAAGTAGTTCTTACCCAAAAAAAGTTATTTTAACACAGGATTACCAATAAAAAGTAATAAATAGTAAAAATAAAATCATATATTGTATTATATATATAAATATTGTTCTATAAAATATTTATAATAAGCCTTAATTTATTATACTGGATTTTATAATGTGTAAAGTGGAATTCAAGACATGAGGTCATGTATTTTCATTTCACATTTATTTTCATAGGACAAAATCCATATTCACTGCTTGTTTCCTTTTTATACTATATTTACTAAACATAAATGTATTTTATTATTATTATAAGTAATCATATGTGATATAAATATTAATATAATTTTCTTTCTCTCAAGATGATTATGATTACAAATATACCTGAGTTGTACTGGTTTTATAATACAATTAAATTGATTATCAAGACTGTTTATGATTGTTCATTTGATGCTAAAATATTATTATATATATCATGGGAAAATAATTCATTTTTTCCTTCATTTATTCTGGGAGAATACATGTTTTCCATTCAATTCCCTCCCTTTATGTAGTCAATATACTGAAATAAAATTTTTAATGAAAAAATGACTTTATTTCTGTGTTTCATTGAAAATAAATTCTAATCGTGGTCCATATAAAATAAAAATATTTTAAATAATGTTTATACTAATAAAAAATAATTTTTAAAGTGATTTTTAACATTATTTGATTTTTTAAAAGAATATTTAAAATTAATATTTTTTTCTTTTCTGATTAAGTTACTTTCGAATTTTTTTTGTGTCAATGTGAATTGAATAATTTTTTTAACATGTATGACAAAATTGGTACGTCCCTTTATCATGAACACTCACTTATTTAAGGATTACCTAAAATTTTTACAACCCCATTTTCAATTTTCAAATTTTCCTTTAATAATAATGATTTTTTGAAATTCTATTTTTAATGTGGAATGATTGTTTTCCACAAGAATGTTTTCAATGATATTTTATTTGTATTTATATTAATCAATGAAAACAACCTTTTTTTCTATATGTTCTATATTGTGGATGATATCTAGTGATAATGCCCCTTTTATTTTTCTAGATGGTGTATAACTATAATGATGAGGCTCTTATGAAACTCTTTTCTTTAACATGTGTTATTCTATGATGAAATGAAAAAAATTATACGAAAGTAGTTTGATTTTTATGGTGTATAGAATGTTGAAATTTTTATGAAAACTATTTTCCTTTCATTGATTATGATATGATGAATGTTTTATAATCTTTAAGAGCACATATTAATTATTTTCATTTTGTGGTGTGTGATCCATGAATTATATATACCGCTAATACATTAGGTTATGTTCTATATCTCATGAAAAAATTATGGGATGCAAGTTGATGTACTCGATCCACTATAGAAAGCATGTAAAAGTAATTGATCTAATATGTCAAAAAAGAATTGATACATAGTATATTATGATATGGTTCTGGTACAGATTAATGATTCATAAGGATTTTATGATATTGGTATTTATCCTTGACATGTGAAGTCATTCTACACTTATGATGTGGACACATTTTTATGACATGAAATTATGGTTCATGACTAACTTAGGATGATTTGTCACTCATATGGTTCATTTATTTTGAAATGAAGATATTTTATTCCAGGAATTGTGTTTACATGATATATTAGGTATAAACAATGTATGATATATTCTTGAACTCATTTCTTTTGGATTATCATATTCTTCCCTTTTATTGTCTATTGATATCTCTTGAACTAACCATTGTTGGGCATCTAAGATGACCCTTTTTATGTTTCTATTTAGAATGTTAGGAATATATGTTTTATATAGGGTAATATTATAAATATTATTAAATTGAAATATCTTTTTGGGAGATGTTGAATATATTTTATTTTATAAGATGATTGTGTATACAGTCTCCATAGACACTAACCATCTACGGTCCACGGGAAAGTATTTTTGGAATGTATTGAATACTTTTCTAAAAGGATGTAATATATATGTATAAGCATCTTGGGTCATTATAGTTTGTATTAGAGTAATGGATTGAATCTAATCATTTAGATCTCTCATATGATAGTGTTGGTATAATCACATCTCTTTTCCCAAGGGGTTCAAAGGAAATGTTCTCAATAAGGGATGGTGTTAAGAGTCCTACATAGGAGGTGTATCCTCCTATGTAGTTCTATGATAGGCATCAATTAAAGACCACTTGTATTAATTAAACACTAATATTGTTATTATAAAACCTTGGATTAGTTATCCTTTGAATACTAGGACCTAAAACATTAGTGAGTACATTAGGGAAATGTCAAATTATTGAAAAAAATGAAGTTTTGGTGAAGGATAGATTATGGGGTTTAAAATATATTACATAAATATCTCGATAATAAAATTTAATGGGATCTAGTACAATAATACCTATGAGAAATAACAATGGAATGGTTTCATTGGGAATTGACTCAAATATCACCTAATGTATGAAAATGGTCCATTATATGCACCTGGTTTGAGCCTACTAGTAGATATGTTATGGAAATTCACAAAATCTTTATAAACCATAATTAAGGATTTGAATATATGATGACTATGAATGACCTAGGATGACCCTAATATGTAATGTATTGAACATAAGGTTCCATTATATAAATATCTGATAATTATTTTTCATGACTATATGGTTTCCCATTATGATTATTGTTTTTAACTCATTTATTTTAATTTTACTAAGGTATTGAAGATAGAACATTGAATTTGAGGTGGTAATAGGTATGTTAAGGTATTGAATTACCATATTCAAGATGATTAATATGAATTACATTGTATCATGAAATGTTTATTGGAATGTAAATTCTTATCCTTAATGATTAGATATTGATTTAGTGGTGAAAAATATTTATTGTATGGAGGATTAATATGTTGTTTATACTCCTTATCCAATTGAAGTTTTTGGGAAATTTCATCCTTGAATCCTTTTGATTCTCACGTTGGTAGAATTTTATATAATTCTAGACTTGTATTGGAGTTCAAAATATGGATCCCATATCAATTTTTGAGGGAGGAAGTCTCATTTTTTTCCAAATATACCCATTATCATTTATCAGCATGATGATGAATAAAAACATAAAATGAAAATTACATCTAATGTATAGGTCTTGATTCTTATTCGAAAAGCTGTAAATATCATATATTTAGGGAAAACGATACATCAATGATATTCTTATTATGGGGTGTTATTGATACCTTTTCAAAAGAGTTTCCTAGTAGTCCATTGGATTTGGATGTGGATTTCTCAATACAATGCATAATTTTTGCTGCACTTATTTTAAAGAATCCCTATAGAATTTCCCAGATTGAGTTGAGGGAATTGAATAAGCCTCATCAAAATAATATTTAAAAGGGATTGATTCAACCAAATCTATCACCTTGGGGTGACCTATTTTGTTTAAAATAAAAAATATGGATTGATTTGAATCTATATTAATTATTGGGAACTGAATAAGATCAAAATTAAGAATAAGTATTCTCTACCCATTATTTATTACTTGTTTGATCAAATACAATGAAATAAATACTTTTATATGATTGGAAATCATTCAAAATATCATCAATTATGGGTCAAAATGTACGATATACCCAAGATAATGATCCATACAATGTATGGACACTATAAATTTATAGTTATTACATTGGGTCTTACTAATTCTCATACTATCATCATGGTTTTAATGAATAGAGTCTCCTAATTTTACCTTGATCAGTTTATGGTAGTAATTATTGAGGATATTCATATATATTCCAATAGAATGGAATATCATGGATATCAGTAGAGACATATGTTCATGACCCTTTGGAAGAAATGGTTGAATGTAATATTTAAAAAGTGTGAAAATTTGAAATAACGGATTCATTTTTGGAGGTTATAATATCTAGAGAGCATATATCAATAAATCCACAAAACAGAAGGTTATTGAATGTTTTCCATAACCAACCATTATGATTAAGATATGATATTTTCATGGTTTGGTTGGATATTATCATTAGTTTGTGGAAAATATATCATGTCTATCAATTCCCAACACTATGTTTACTTGAAAGACATCAATTTCCCTTTTTAAAAAATGAATTTGAATAAAATTTCAAGGAAACAAAGATAAGGTCAGCAATTTCACATGTACTTGCATTACCCAATAGTAGAGAAGTGTTTTTAATCTAAATTGATTCCTCAAAGAAGGGTTTCAGATGTTTTTCAATGAATAATGATATGGTGATAGATTATGACTCAAAACAATTGAAGATTCAGAGGAAAAATTACTGAACTCATTAATTAGTGTTAGCTAGAATAAATTATACATTGAACATATTGAAGCATTATCTTTATAGAGATTAATATGATAAATATACTAATTTAAATATTTTAATGATATATTCATAGAGAAGTAGTTGAATATTCTCTATGAATGATGGTTGGAATAGATGAAAATTTATGACTACCCAATTCATTACTACTTGGGAAAGTGAACAAGGTGGCCAATGATTTTATTATAAATTATCATTCTATCTTATCATTGATGAGGATATTAAAAATTGAATATTCATGCATTTGAAATAGATTAATATTAAAATATTTCATTATGGGTAGAAATATTATCTTTCTTAAATGATTTTTAACCAATTATCCAATGGGTGATTTAATAGGTGCTGATAGAAGATGTAGAGTTACGAGGGAAGTAGAGAAATTTTCCTGGTTTTAACCTTGATTATAATTGCATGATAAGGATCAGAAACTATTTTTATGTTCCATCCATGTTAGATTTAAAGTACTTGAATGAAGAAGTTCATAGTTCTTCATTCCCTATTCATCTTATAAGTATAAATATTTATAGATATCAGGAGTATTATTTATGGTGTGATGGAATGAATAGAGATATTGAAAGATTTTCATCTTGGTGTTGGAATTTCAGTTTCTTATTCCTAATAGATAAAAGACTATATTGATACTAATACCATTACCAATACAAAAATTGAAATGGGAAAACAACACCCTAGATTTTTTCATTGGGCTCTTTAAATAAATGGATATATTTATATATGGGATGTATTCAATCAAATACAAATTCAAAAACATTATTTAAATCAGGTAATATTTACTTCCAAATAATCCTAATAGGATATAAATTTAGTGGTTGTTAAATATGTATATAGTACAAAATCGTATTATATCTGATCAAGATTTGTGATTTACTTCTATGTTCCATAGATGTCTACAACAGGATCCATGTATGGAATTTTTTCTGTACTCTGTATCATCCTCATATAGATATTCATTCTTAGATAACCATTTGATCCCTAAAAGATATGTTTAGATCACGTTCAATGGATTTCAAGGAAGGTTGGGATCAACATCATTGTTTAGTTGAGTTATAATAAAATAATAGGCTTCACTCAAACATTCAGATAGCTCTTTATGAACATATCTATAGAAAAATGTATATAAATATAAAGTTTTTATATGAATATAGAGAAATAAAACTATTGATACATGATCTAGATAATTAAATGGAAGAGAATGTTAGTATCATTCAACAACACATCAAGGTAAATCAAAGTCGATAGAGAAGATATTAGGATAATGATCATATAAAACTATAGATTAATGTTAGTGAAAATATACTTCTTTGAATTTCTATATTGACTAATGTTATGTGATTTTAGAAAAATTGAAATTTGAAACCTTGGAATATTTCCCCCATCAAGATTCCAAATCAAGTAAGGACAATAGTGTATGGCTTGGCGCTTCCAATAAACGATCATCATATTTATGTTGTGTTTAATGTATACCTTCCATGGAATAACATACCTAATCATTCACATCTAATGAACATATATCTCATAATCGTGGTGAAATATCATGCTTATATGGAATAATTTTTAGATATTCTGGTTTATAGAAAAAATGTGCTATGAAAAATGGCCACTAACCTGATAAAGGTTTTTTGGTGAAACCACCAATTTGATGAAGCTACATGGGAATATAAGCATATGATGAGGAACAATAATACTCAGTTTTTTCTATCAAAAATAATGAATATCAAAGGAGAAGATAGTTTTCATGGGGGTGGAACGTAACATCCATGTATTTTGCAAAATAATTTTTTAAAATAAATTTATTTTCATTCATATCATACATTCCATGTATCACCAGGTTATAAAGAAACACAATATCATATACCAGCATAACCAAGCCACTAAATTGATCAGTGTTTGTATGACTAACTAAATTTTCAAAGACATATGGTGAAAAAATTAATAAAACCAATTTATTTATAATCAAGTTATTTGAAATGAAATGAAAAATTCATTTCAAATTAAAATAAGTGTTTTTATAAAAATTCTTTTGTATGAATACACATTATTTTTCATAATAAATTAAATTAATAAATATTAATGTTTTTTTGTTTGAGATAATAATAAATCCAATTTTATCCTTAAAAAATATTTCTTTCTAGAAATCGTTGTTATCACATTTTTCAGAATTATGTTAATTTAATTTTTTCTCAAATTTAGGGACATTATTTTATAAAATAAAATTCTTTTTTTAAATCATCATATTAAAATTATCGTAGAGTTATTTCTATGAAAATTTTATAATGATTAATTTTTCATTGAATAACGAAAAATACTGAATTTTATTGATCATTTCTTTTTAGTTTAAATATTTTATGGCATTAATTGTTTTTAAATTTTAAAAGTAAAATTAGTTCAATTATGTTTTTATTAATCCAATTTTTTTCATTAAAATATTTTTAATTTATAATTTTGATAGCAAATAATTTAATTATTATGAAAAAAGTCATTGGAAAACAACATTTTTATCATTTTATTTGGTTTAATTTTAAATTAATTTCTTCGAGTTATCTTATTTGAATATAGTAAAATTGATTCCTTATTTGGAATCATAAATTAATATTATGTAATAAGGACATGATTAATTTTTTTTATTAATATTTAATATATTATAAAATTAATTGATGTAGTTATGCATAAAATATGGATTTTTTGTTAGATTCACTTGTGTTTAAATTAATATTCCACTCAAATACGACCATTATTGTAATATTTTATTTCATATATAGAGTTGTCGGGTAAAAAAATTATCCCATATGTATCATTTATTTTTCATTTTAAATGTTGAATTATCTAATTAAATAAAAAAAACTAGTTGGGGTTGTGAAAACTATAATGTTTAAAAAAAGTAATCTAGGAGCATGATTTTACCCAAGGGTGCAGCTCAGATAGTAGTTTCACTAGTGGGTCTCAGTGAGGTCTCGAGTTCAAGTCTCACTGAGTTAATCAATTTACATCATGTTTCATGATTTTTATTGTACTGTATCCCCTTCCCTGAATAAACTGAGGCTTTGGCCTTATCTTTTAGATGATAAGGATAAGGGATTGACATGTTTAAATCATGTTTCATTATATAAGATTAAACTATGGATCAAAATCAACTTCCTTCAAATATTTTCTTAATCAAATTTTTATGCAATTGTTTTGAGAGGTAATTCCTATTATTGAATAGTTTTTGGTATTTTAAAAAAAATCTACCCATTCTCACTTATATTGGATAACAACGTCCCCTCAATTCTCCACACCTATTAAACCCTTTGGATTGACCAAACTCTACCAAAATATTTCATTAAAATATTTATCCACTTTTTAATTCTTCTTTTTTTCCAAAGGGTCCTACCATAGGGTCCTTAATAAGAGATCCAAATGGGTGTTTTCTTTGTGAATGTAATTATCTTACCTAAGCTCATTATTTTTACTAAAATTAAGATCCCATCCTTCGTGAAGTTATGGCTTGTTTAATATTTTTTTAATGTATTTTTTTGGTTAACTTTTAGTTTCCTGGGAGTAAGGGGATTTTCAAGGGTGCACTGGTGGATCAGGACATGGTAGAAAGGAAAATTGAGCCAAACTGTGTATGGCACATGGTTGGAACAAAGTTGAGTAATCCTTGATTCCTTCCTAGTAAAATGGTGAAGTCTTAGATAGTGTCATATCACACACCATGAGCATAATTTTTAAATTGTGATTATATTCTAAGGTGACTGTGTGACCTCACCATCCTTGGATAGGGGCATGTACACGGTTTTCACATTGATTTGAAAACCATACTGGTAAACCATGCGGCCTAGTAAAGGTTGTAAACATAATAGATTTTCCATAATAGTTTATTAAGATACCCATCTAGTTTCCAATCCATTTCTTCCTCCTCCAGCACTATAGATTTCCCATTTGATCCCAATAATCCAAGGGGTCATTCACCTTCATTAATAAGTCATTAAGTGTGTTGTTGGTTGTGGGTCAAAGCTCCAGGTATGACTATCCCATCCATTGATTCTATTTTCTAGATTAGGTTTTATAGTTTTCCATATCTTCTTCCAAATAAAAAATCTTTTACCTATTTAACATAGGTTGGTGCTTTAAAGGGTTCATTAATCTAGATCTGAGGAAAAAAATAAGAGTGTGGTCATCATCTAATTTGAGGTAGGCGGTCTACAAGATATATCCAATAGTTCGGTTTTAGATTTTTTAATTTATGATAAGATATTTCTTCCCTTTTTTGTTCATTAATTACCTTGAGTAGGATTGGATAATTTTTTTACCTAATTAATTATTTATACCCCACATAATCCCCATGGGATGAATTGAGGATGATTAGAAATATTTAGGGCCACCCATGGGGTCCGCTGGCATTCCAGAAACTATAAATTAGTTATGATAAGTGTAGAGATGATGTATGATAATTTAGAGACCATATTGAACATGTTAAAAATGATTTATTTATTTAAGAAATGTAATATTGATCCTTGATCCTAGGTTTTGATAATGTAATAATGGGTTTTTTGGAATTGATTGAAATAGGGTTAATTGGGTTAATTTAGTTTTTTTATTATCTTATAAATTGGTTTAAATTGATAAAAGGATTAGTATATATAAAATGATGAACATGACAAATTATAAATGGCATTTGAATTTAAGAACATGTTAACTAGTTTTTATAATGGAATTTATGAATGTGTTCAATGAGTTAATACATTGTAATTATGGGGTATACATAGTGGGGTGAATGATATAAAACAGTTGTGCTATGTGATATAATAATTGTACTTGGTAAATAAAAAATGTGATAAATTGGATAAAATATGGTAATTGATGAATATTGTCTAACATATGGTAGTTTTTTAATATACGTAATAGGTTAAGGCATGAGGATGGGAATTAGACTAAACATCTACGTAATCTAATAAAAAAATTTAATGGTTAGTGGAATAATATTAATTCTCATGTTGATATTTATAAAATATGATTCTTATTTTTGTTAGTTATGTTTCATTTTGATATTACATGTGTGCGTTGAATGGATAAAAAATGATATTAACATGGAATGGTACTGTGTGGTATTAACATGAGGTTATACACCCATGGGTTGAGTGAGATTGAGGCTCTAAACTCCACCACAAAATGGATGGTTTATAAAAGGGGATTGAAGATCTATTACAATATCTGTTGAATTCCACCAGGACTGAGGGTTCGAGGTGAGTATAGATTGTTGATGTGTGGTATATCTCCCTAGTGAGATAGGGACTTGATTTATTCCCTTATGTATTGTGTTTGATTTCAAGAGACACACATGTATATGGGTTACATGCCAAACCCATAGAACATGTGATGAAAATGGATTAAGTATAAAAGATGGCATAAAATAAGAAAATAGTAATATTGATTGAAAGTTTTAAAGTAATGATTGTTTCCTAATGGTACATGAGTATCCATCTCTACATGTAATTTATTTATTACATACAGGAACTGTATTCTTATATTAGATATTGTGTAGACACCATTAGTGGTGGCATACTATGTTGTACTCACACACTACTTGGGCCGTCATTGGGTACCTAAGAAGATGTCATGGTTGATGATCAGGATAAGGGCGACGCCAAAATTCTGGTGAGCTGATTTGGGCTTGGTACATGCATGATTAAGGATTTGGATATTGATTTGGGACCCACTTGGGAGTTAATGTTATTGTCTTTACCTTGGGTATTTATTCAAATGGGCCCTTCTTATAGACATGCTAAATTTTATGCTTGGATATGGGTTTTACCTTATTTGTGAAATAATTGTTTATGAATGATCATTGGATTGTATATAATATTTCTTCTATTTAATTGTTATATATTATGTCTTACTCTAGTAAATAGGGTATAGTCTCCCCACATGATTTTTTAGACCCTCGTCAGAAGTTGGAAACCTCTTGAGTATGAGGAGATGCACTTGAGGTCATTTGATGACCTAGCTCAGGAACTCGTTTAGTGGATCCTGAGTCAGGTACATTCTAAAAGTTGTATCATTAAAGTTCTTTTCTAGGGTATTGTTATTTTGGATAGTAGATAGAAGGTTAGGATGTTTTATCACATGATGATGACCTTATTCTTGGGATTATCTAACTCATGTATGAGGGAAACCCCATGTCGTCCCGGGTGAAAATTGTGGTTTCTGGTATGTTTTGTTATAGTTGAATGATATTTCAACATTTTGTGATGCACGTGTTGTGGGATGTTAAAAAATTATGATATTTTTCCCATGGTTGGAATGGCATTGGGTTTGGAATTCATGCATCATTTTATGGTCCTATAGATATAGGTGTCATGCATCATGATAGGCACACATGATATGGGTGTATATGGAATAGAGACTAGAGTTGGTAAATGGTATCTAATAATGGTAATGAAAGTGGGTAAATGATAATAATTTAAATTAATATTTAAGTAATAGTGTTTATAATGAAACCATATGATTGAGATAAAATTTTAGGTTATGATAAATTGTAAAAATTGAATGGTGTCTAAAATTGAAGATTTTTATATTGACATTAAAATAGTTAATGAATTTTGAATGTTTAAATGAGTTAAAATGAGAATACTAACAAGTATTGAAAAGGAAAATGTGCCTATGATAAAATATTTGTGTTTTGAATTAGAAGATGGTTTAAAATTGTTTTTGTTGAAAAACATGTGATTAAGTAATATTGTTTATGCCATGTTGACCATGACCTGTGGTAGAGATAACAGAGGGTAATTGTCTATGTATGATGATGAATGTTGGGATACTGAATGAAAAATTCATTCTTTAATGTTGATAATGGAAAATAATTTCCATCTATGGTTTAATTTTTTTTACCATTATTCAAAGTGTTTGTTGAGTAAAATGTTTTTAGTACAAGTCACGAAAAAGGTAGGTACTCTCAAAACGTCAGGTGAACAGGTAGTTTAAAATGTGAATTATAGAGTTACAAAATGGTACAGTTAATTATGAAAGGACTTGTAGTGATGGGTCTTTTGGGCTAACCGGGAAGTCGTTATTATTATGTTGACTATATGGCACATGTATGAGTAGTTTGGGGCAGTGAGAGTGTCCTAGTTTGAAACATTTGATTTGCGTTGTGAGGCCCAGATGGTTATGATATATCCTAAGATATGTTCCTGGGGAATCCTTGGTATGGTTGTGGCCTTGGGCTGAGAGGCATTGTTTAGTAATGCTATTTTAGAATCTCTCATGGTTCATGATCATACAGAGTGTATGTGGGACCTTAAAGTTGGTACTTGGGTTTTGTTGACCTTGTGGGTAAGTACCTTTCTAGTTTTTTTGGATCATAGAGTGGATGTTTGTCTTTTAGTGCCAATGTATGTGTATGGTTACCTTGGGTGTGTATCCTAGAGTAAATGGTCACATGTTTTTCTAGCAATGTTGTGCATCGAAATAGTGCTGAGAGTGTTGTTCATTAACATTGATTTTTTATAACATGATGTGTGTGGTTTTGGATAGAGGATAAATTCATTTTGTTTATCATGAATCCTATTTATAGATCTGGTATAATTCATCCTTCGGGGGAATAATGATAGAAGATGGATGTGGTTTATAGTGCATTTGAGTGTGTGTCGCATATGTGTATGTTTTCAAAATTGATAGTGGGACCCAAATACTATTTCCTACTGGGGGTTGGACTAGATGGCTAAGAGATAAGGTTGATAGTTTAGTGATGTTACTCCTTTTGTGGCTGAATTTTTATAGTTTTGGGAAAATATAAAGTTAATTATGTGATGTTGTATGATTTTGTTTTGAAGGTTACACCAGAGGTGAGGCCAGTCGCTTGGCTGAGCTTCTTTTCACGAATTGTTTGATTATTGGGTGAGATGGAGAGAATGCATTGGGGAGGATGAGGATGAATAACCAACAGTCTTGGTTATGTGAGATATCGAGTGTTGGGATATGCTGTTGTGATAGTTTCCTTGTGCAAACTAATGTCGGTGTATGAGTGGTCATCAGACAGGTCATTACCTTGAGGGATCTAATGAGGTCCAGATGTGGGCACGCATTGGTAGGGAATGATTTTGATTGGGATAAGCACATTCCATTCTTTATGTGACCAAAGTGGGAAGCGTGGTTATATGAGATACCATTGGATTGATTGTTCTGGTAGACCACTGTGTTTCGTTTGTTAACTGTAAGGGGAATACTTAAAGAGATTTATTGGTGAGATAGAAGTTGTTCCACAAGAAACATTTGTTTGGAGTAGCTTATTGGACGGTTATGGAGCAGTGGGGAGTCTGGGTTGTAAATCACACCTTAGTGATGGTATTAAGGTGATGATGAGATGTGGCTTATTGAGAATCCTGAGATCCTTGGTAGTTCATGGTTTACCATATTGGGAGGTTACATTAGTAATGAATTAGTTGGTTGTGGTGTTCTTTGACAACATCTTAGCAAGTCTCAGCTAGTGATGATCATGCCCAACATCTTGGCATCATCCCAAGTATGTTGAGAAGATCTGGAATTATACCAAATGATTTGAATTTTTATTTGTTTGATGAGAAAAATCATGGAGTTTCAACTCATAGAGGTGGTATGTGTGGAGATAGATGATGGTATATACACCATCAACAGTTTTTGGGTGTGGTACTCGGGATGGTTCGGTGTCGACAAAGATCATGGGTTCTATTCCCAAAAGACAGAATGAGCATGAGGTGAAGCTAATTTACTATTTCTGGGGAAACATAGGTATCCATGTCTATGATTTGAGATTTTACTTGTGATCGTGTGTGATCCATGTGATGGGAATACCTCTTGGAGATCAATGGTAACAACACTCCTAAGGTCAAAAGTGATAAATCAGTCCCGAATGAGGATAGGAGAACATTGAGTCGATGTAGTGACATTTGGATTCCAATAATGAACATGTGAGGTGAACGTTGGGTCTCTCAGGGAGACTAGGTAGGCCTTGATTATGGTGGTGGATTGAGTCAAGAATTGACATTATTCTTAAGGTGGTTTTGAATGAAATTTGATATTCCCAATTCTAGTCGTCAAAGGGGGTGGTAAGACATGATATTGTTTGGTGGAAAGAGGGGTTGGGTTCTATAACTCCAAAAACAATCATAAGAGGACTCTGATAAGTGTTTTTGGGTGGTGGTATTGAAATGTATTGATTTTTTAGGGAACCTTTTTCATGTGATACAGTGTCATTAAAATGGTGAAGATAAACATTCTGGAATGAGTCTTTCAGGGATTGCTCAACTCGGCTAGGAGTGAAAAACATATGTTGAATGATATAAATCACCTTCAGTGGATGTTTTAGGTTGATAAATACATTTAAAATTTAGAAATAGGTTGAGTGAGAACCTTTCATAATTTAGTTGGAATATGATGTATAGGGGATATTGTGTTCTGATGGATGATGGGAGAAATGGAGCCTAATGATGGTTTGTGGGAATGTATTTTCATGTGAGAATGATTATTTCAGAGGTTAGGGAATGAGCACTGTAGGGACGATGTATGATAGTGGGTGGATTAAATTTAGTAAGCACCTAATGAATATGGGATCCAATAGTGGATTAGGGGTGTTCATGTGAAATCATGTTGGGGGTGGTCCAACCTTAAATGGAAAACATGAATGGGTGTGGTGATAGTGACCCACATCCAATTTCATGTTGTTGCAGAAAGATCCATATAAAAAGAAGGACATACAACACTAATACAAATTTGATCTTATTCGTCAAATGGATAGTGAATGAATGTCCTCCTAGGTGGTTTTAATGGTAAGGCTAGATGCCAATACATGGTAATGTCTATATGGATGTTTTGGAGTGGAGAGTTTGAACATGTCAAGTGAGTTGTGATATTTTAGTTTAGATGATGGTGTTGTTTCATTGATAATGTGGATAAATGTGATAGGTGATGGTAGAGATAACCATAATAATCAAGTGGTTGGTTGATAATGAGATCCGAGTTTTGGGTTGGAGGGAGTCGAGTAATCATTGTTTGGGTATGTTGGCTTTGATAGCGAGTGTTGTCACAGGTTTACTAAATTCAGTGCCCAAGAGATTTGGATGCATTTGGGTGTATGTTTTGGGAATTGAATTTTTATGACAGGAGTGGTGGATCTATATAAGTTGAGAAACGTGGTTAGAAAGATCTTGTGTTTTCCTTTGGGTGATCTTGGTTTTTGGTCACCGTTAGAGTTTTGAAAACTGAGTAAAATAATGCTAAGTGATTTAATTCATTAGTTTCAAAGAGTATCAAACTGATGGGATATCTATTGGTACCTCCACTGTTGTATGATGTTTTGGCCTAATTTTCCATTTGTTGTGAATTATGAACTATTTCATATGTTTTCCCTATGGTGTTCTATTGGTTGATGTGTGGTTGAAGTTGATGTGTCCCTTGAGGAGTATCTAGTTCATGTTGTTGTTTGGGGTGATGAATCCTAATGGGGAAATATCATACCTTGGGTTCACATTTTGTGATATAATTGTAATGTTCAATGAGAATTTCAGAAAAATGGAATGGATAGGTGGGCCAAGTGGTCTGATCTCTTTGTAATGGAAGCTCAGTGATTCTTGGGAATGTGACATGAGGATGAGCTTTAATATGGTGGGGATGTTGAAAGATACCAGTCTTCATGAAGATATTCCTTGTTTAAATGTTGGTTTTAATCTCTTATTTTTTGTTAATAAAATTCTTTCTAGGATTAAGGGTAGATTAATGTGAGTTTTAGGGGTTTGGGACTTGGGAGGAAAGAAAACCGGGTCAAACTATTCAAGGCACATGGTTAGGTAAACCATGCAGCCATACTAGGAAAAATTTGCATTCTTACAAAGTTTAATATCACCTGGTTGGATCCAGGTTTGTAAAACATGTTGATATTCCTAGGTAACATTGTTACCCCAACATTCATAGAAATTTTCATGTGAATAGTTTGCAAACAGGTTTGGAAAACTCTGCGTGTATGTAAAGAACTAGAAATTTCAACGAAAATTTTTCCTTAAATACTTTGGAATTTTACGAGTGCATAGTTTCTGACGTCACTTGATTTCGAGGCCCAGTGTGCCCGGAATCAATTTCTGTTGTTTAGCTTGGGTACATTCAGTAAACGAACGAGTGGGTTTTTCTATCTTTTGAACCGGTGCTCGGAATTGAAATCTGAGGGCACCGATGAACTCGCAACGCCGATAATTTCTTAAGAGGACATTTATCGCAATTGCGTTTGCACAGGAGGAGAAGTTTAATTTTGTGGTTTAAATAAAAAGTGAATAGAAATTGTGGAACAATTTTTATTCTTTATCTTAAGTGGTTATATCCTACATGGGTAAGTTAGGATGGGACTCACAAACTCCTAACTACCCATGTGAGAATAACTGTGAGGTGGGGCCCACATGAGCCCCAACCATTCACATTCCCTAAACCCCGTAAACATCCCATTAAACTCCTTTTTTTAATGTTCAAAACCCACTTGAATTTATTTGATTAACTCTTCCTCTCCTCTCTCTCCCTCATTAAATCTTGCCAACCTATCACCTAATTAATTAGTCAACTCATGGTTTAATTAATTAAGTGAATTAGAATTGGAATTTTTTAATTTTTAATGCATGGAAAAAGAAAATAAAATAAAGAGAAGCCTTATTTTATTTTGGTTATAATTTTTGTGTGAGGAGGAATTGGGAGAACACAAGTGTTTTTTAAGAACTTCATCCTCAACTAAGAACACCAACTCTCTGATGAAGAACTATAACTCGACGACCCCGAATTCTACATCCTCTTATTCCTCCACGACAAGGGAGGAGACACCGACATGGGAACTCACCAACGACATCCTCCTTGTTTTCTTCTCTCCGTGATAAAAAGGGGAGACGCCGCTTCCTCCTCGAATGCTCTTCGTCGATGTCTATGAATCCTCACCTCGCGACGCCATCAACTGAAATGCCGACATTCGTCATCATTTATCGAGGTTGGGTTTAAGTTCAATTTTAATATATTGAAATTTTGCTTTGGTTTATCGTTGAGCATCTTGTTTACCACGACCTTTTTCTATCACTTTACGTGGAGGGCGTGGGCCGAACGAACACGGACTGACGACACTCCGTTGAACTTTTTTATTTTATTAAGAATTGGCAAGAAAAGTCGGAGGAGGCATGATGACATCGCGCCGTGCCGGTAACACAACAAAGCAAGCTGGCGCAGACGCGCCAGTTGTGCGGGAAGAACTACGGCCCGCTGCATGGGCCGCTTCAGCGGAAGAACTGGTCGGACCGTCAACCAACCGTGCAAAGGGGAGCCGCGGCACCATGTGGGCGCCGCGCTAGTGGACCGGCCGGACCGTCGGCCGGCCCTGCAGAACAGGACCGCAGTGCTAGGAGGGCGCCACACAGAAGAAGAACGACGGTCTGCCCATGCGGGCCGCGTGTGCGGAAGACCGGCCAGTCTAGCCAGCCAGTTTGGGGAAGGGCGGCGCCACCGGTGTGGAAAAAAGGGCCCCCACCCTTTGAAACCCGATCAGCTTCGGCCGCACCACTCGGCCAGCCGGACGCACGCCTAGCCGGGTCACGCCAGGCCGGGCCGAGCTGAGCCGCGCCAGGCCAGGCCTCGCCGGGCAGCACCTCGCCGGGCCGGGCCTTGCCACTTCGGGCCAAGTTATGTAATTCTTCGTACCATTATGACACCCCTTCAGGGTCGTAGCCATCAAACTGGGTCAACCCGACGTGTCGGCCCACTAGGTTAAATGGGTTGGGCCCATTATTCACTTAAACGTGAATAACATAAGGACCGCACGTACGATCGACACGCCGTTTGCGGCACTGGGACTCTTTCGATGAGACGGTCATTTTGCGATACTCTATGTGAGTTTTGGATGAATTTGGATATCATATGGATTAGAAACGATTGTATTTCTAACCGGGCCCCTAGGACGGAAAAGCCAATATCTCTCAGACCGAAAGTCCGACTGACGGGCTGTCCATCGCATTGAGTTCCTATTGATGAGAAAAAACATTGGGATACATCAAATTTGGACTTCGTGAGAGTTGATGTATTGAACCCCTTTGATCGTGGAGCAAACCCTCCCGGAATCGAGCCTGTTGGGTTCGAGAACCCTAGAGCTGGCTGCGACTGCAATGACGAGGATGACTGTACTTGGATCCTACGTGGGTTCGGTAGCGAGGACGAATGTACATGGATAATCCATGGTTTCGACAATGATGTTGATTGTACATGGATCCTACATGGGTTTAGTAGCGATGGTTACTGTACTTGGATCCTACGTGGGTTCGACAACAATGACTTCTGTACTTGAATCCTACGTGGGTTCGGCAGGGGAGATGATTCAGAGGCTACATATATCATCTCCACCCCTCTTCATGTGTAGTATACATGTGTGAGCTGAGTCATGATTTTCAGTCATTATCATCGATGTGAATTACTTCCTTTCTTGTTTGTATTGAGTTTTGCTTTCCTATGTGGATTGGGTTGTACTTGGCCTCGTGAGTTGGAGCCGAACTGGAATTGACGACTTAGGTATATATATGGGCATATACCTAAGTAGAGTTGGTTGATTCTTCGTATTTGTATCTTTCATTTTTCGTTTATCTTATGTGGATTCTGGGAGACCTTCGGGGTTCTCGTGGTCCCTACTGAGTAACATATACTCATCCCTGCATAGGCTATGCCCGCACCACGCTGTGTTGGATGCAGACGACAAACAGCACTGATCGAGGTGTAGTCTAGTGGAGAAGGACGGTACTTGGGGGTGGACCACTTAACGGGACATACACGGAGTGGACAACCGAACCCGAGGAGGTGGGGAGACCATCTGTACCCACCCTTCAGGTGGGATATTTGGAGGATGACTCAGTGGTTGCTGGTTTACTTTATTGCAGCTGTTCTTTCATTACTGTTGTACTACACTTTTAGTTGGGTTTGTATTCTGGCCCATTTACATTCCAACACATACTTTTGTACTCAGTTTTCGTAGTGTTTACTTCATCTTGCGTACTCTGTTGAGTTTGTTTACTTATATAAATACAATGAATTCCCTTTTATCATGATTTACACCTTTAGTGCTAGTCTCTAGCCCCTGGCCTATGGAAGGTGGTCTTGGGGTAGTCACGGTACGGGCCTTGAAGACAGTTCGTGAAAAATTGGTATCAGTGGAGTCAGTTCTACCGCAGAACATAGGACTATGATAATTACTTTATGTGAAGTTATAGTGTAAAGAGTATTGAGTGTGATTATCAGTCCAGGGAGTCCAGTGTTGGTGCAGCGGCCGACGTATCCATACACCAGGACCTTGACTTCTGATTTCCAACTCAGTGCTCAAAAACACTGATTGCATGTGTGTTTCAAAAGTTTTCTTTGTGATTACTTTGTGACATCTCACCAGGTATACTGTATTAACCATGGCACACCTGTTTCTTTTCAGGATGACCCCATGACGGCATCCATCTAGGGTTCCGAGCATTGTGAGAGATGGTAGACCATCGAGCGATGATGCCTCGGTGCAGGGCCCAATCACAGTAGAGGCACCAGCAGTAACTCTACCCGCTGGGACACCGATACCACTAGCCCCAGCAGCGGAGAGTACACCCCGCCTGAGTGCGGTGCATGAGTTTCAGCGACAGAGGTTGCCCACTTTTCACGGCGAGACGGACCCTCAGGCAGGTGAGGA
The DNA here is from genome assembly GCA_963277665.1 of Viscum album. NCBI lineage: Eukaryota > Viridiplantae > Streptophyta > Magnoliopsida > Santalales > Viscaceae > Viscum > Viscum album. The sequence goes on from OY728151.1 coordinate 909,218,375, forward strand.
TTGGCTGGAGGCTGTTGTCCGAGTCATCAGATTGGTAGGCACACCAGCAGATCTTATGGTGATCCTTGACGCAAGTCTCCTGCATGCAACAGCAGGTATATGGTGGAGCCTTATGCTCCAGGTGCACGACGAGGCATCTCTACTTTAGATGGACTTTGAGAGCCTCTTCCGCTCGGAGTTCGTTCCATCCACCCTCCGTGCGGTGCACATCCAGGAGTAACTACAGCTGTAGCAGGACAACATGACAGTATCCCAGTACTCAGCGAGGTTTACTGACCACTCGTGCTACTCCACAGACATGGTACGTGACCCATTATTCTAGGCTCGGACCTTCGAGCAGGGACTGAGGCCTGAGATCATGGCTTTCATTATCTCCCTTAGCATTCCAACGTAGGTAGGAGTGCTAGAGCGAGCCCTACTTGTGGAGATATTCTCTGCTGAGCCTACGCCAGTAGCGAGGCCTGTTGTAGGGAGACACGTAGCAGAGTCTTATACAGCTGGTAGTAGAGAGATGTCGCAGAGGTCCAAGCGGACTAGGCCATCAGGTGGGCAACCTCAGGATACTGGTTCGGAGGTGAGGGGAACACGCAGTAGATCCAGTCATATGAGAGGCATGCAGTGATATGCATGTGGTGGGCTGGGCCACATGGCTCGTGACTTCCTTACCCACCATGCAGAGGAGCAGAAGACGATTGAAAGATACACCCACGTAGAGGTAGAGGTTCGACCGTGGCGGTCTGCAAGGAGCAGGCGGACGAGGCAGAGGAGCTGGTCAAGTAGCGGGTGGTGGGAGAGGCTTTGAGGCTGTACCACCACCACCACCAGCACCAAGAGGTCCACCACGACCACAGGGAGCTTGCGGACATAGGCATACTCAACTTCAGGTAGTGGAGGCTTAAAACCACAGCGCACCAGAGATGATTCGAGGTAAAATATGTGTCCACTCCACCCATGCTGTAGTTTTAATAGACACAAGAGTGAGTCATTTTTTATTTCCACTGCCCTTATTCGGAGTTCGGAGATTCTGACAGGGCCGTTGGCTCGATCATTATGTCTAGAGACTCCTATGAAATTAGACTCGACCATTACACACTGGTTCCAGCAGTGTGAGATTACTCTAGGAGGCGAGAGCTTCGGCTGGAATCTTCTTGTAGTGTCTTCGAGGCCTTAAGACATCATCTTGGGCATGGATTGGATATTTACATTCCATGCTCAGATCAACTGTATTAGGAACAAAGTGCGGTGTGTCTACAAATATGGGAGCAGGTTCGCCTTCAATGGCGAGAAGGGAGCCATTTCAGTGCAGGATGGACTTATGCAGAGGAGAGGGAAGTTGAACACACATTAGTGGGCTAGTCTCATCCTCAGGGCAGTTGATGTGCAGAGTACGAGTTTTCCAGTTGTGGTGGATAAGTATGCAGACGTTTTTCCTCAAGACGTTCCAGGACTTACACCTCAAAGAGAAGTATATTTCTACACTGACATGTTCCCTGGAATAGCCCTGATATCTACTCCAGCAAATCGGATGGTTCCCGCGAAGCATCGTGAGCTACGGGTACAGCTGGAGGACTTGCAGGGAAAGGGATTCATCTGACCCAGTGTTTCACCCTGGGCTTCTCCGATTTTATTCTCCAAGAAGACGGATGTGAGATTATGACTATGTGTCGAATACCGTCACCTGAATCAGGTGACCGTAAAGAAAAAGTATCCAATTCTGAGGATTGATGACCTTTTGGATCATCTCAAGAGAGCACGATGGTTCCCGAAGAGAGACCTCAAGTCAGGCTATCATCAGCTCAGATTTCGAGACGAGGATGTGTAGAAGATGACCTTCAGGTGTCGGTATGGCCACTATGAGTTCTTGGTTATGCCTTTCAGCGTAACCAACGCTCCAACTGTGTTCATGAGTCTCTTGAACAGGATCTTCCATCCTTACCTCAATCGATTTGTCTTTGTCTTCATCGATGACATACTGATTCACTCGAGTACTGAGGGGGAGCACGCCTACCGCTTACGGGTTGTACTAGACACACTCCGAGAGCACAAAATTTATGGTAAGCTCTCGATGTGTCAGTTATAGATTCTAGAGGTCCACTTCTTGGGGCACGTCATCTCTGAGGTGGGATTTGCAGTGGATCCTGCGAAGATCAAGGCAGTACTTTCTTGGGAGCCACCCAAGAGTGTGACAGAGGTGCGGAGTTTCCTAGGTCTGGCTGGGTACTACTGGAGATTTGTGCCAGAATTCTCCAGAGCTGCATCACCACTTTCATCTTTGATGAAAAAGGGGAAATCCTTCATGTGGTTAGATAGATGTCAGCAGAGCTTCCATGAGCTGAGACCGAGATTGACCAGTGCACCCATCATGAGGCTACCAGAGGAGGGCATAGGGTACATAGTTTACTGCGATGCATCTGTGACCGGACTCGAGTGTGTCCTGATGTAGGAGCTGGCAGTGATCGATTATGGTTCCCGACAGTTGAGGCAACACAAGCAGAACTACGCTAGCCATAACCTGGATTTAGCAGTAGTGGTCTTCGACTTGAATATGTGGCAGAACTATATAATGAGCGAGTGATTTACAGTCTAATCTGACCACCAGAGTATCAGGTACATATTTTCACAGAAGGACCTAAACCCGAGAGAGTGGTGAGGGTTTGAGTTCCTCCAAGACTATGACTTTGAGATAGTATATACTATTGGGAAGGGGAACATAGTAGCTGATACTCTCAGCAGGAGATCGGGCATTCAACTACTTGGAGAGGCGACAGAGCAACTAGCCACATTATAGATATCCTTAGTGGATAGAGATGAAGAATCATTTCAACAGTCACCCACAGTCACTCCCCCACTACTTCAGTGGGTCAAAGAGGCCCAGCATGGGGACATTGATTATGAGGTGTGACAAGCTCAGATTTCCACAGGGCAGGAACCTGATGGATTTTCTGAAGGAGGAGAGCATGTCATCCTTTTCAGGGGATGTACCATGGTACCCGTTGCACTGTAGGAAGAAGTGCTGAGGGAGTTTCACACTTCCCCTCTTGTAGTACATCCAGGTGTGGCGAAGATGTACCAGGATATCAAACGATAGCACAGGTGGCCGGTTATGAAGAAGTTTTTGGAAGAGTTAGTTTCATTATGCCTCTCCTGCTAGCAGGTGAAGGTAGAGAACCATATACCAGCAGGCTTGGTGAAGCGCTTAAAGGTCTTGGAGTGGAAGTGTGACGGGATATCCAAGGATTTTGTGATGGAGCTCCCACGTAATTCCAGAGGACTTGACTCTATCTAGGTGATTGTCGACCGACTCAACAAGTCAGACCACTTCCTACCTATCAGCGAGCAGGGCTCAGTGGAGATCTTGGGATGCCTCTACATTCATGAGATCATACGACTTCATGTTGTTCCATCATCTATCATCTCCGATCGAGATTCTCTCTTTACTTCCTGGATTTGGAAGGAGTTGTATGAGGCATTTGGGACGCAACTATGCCCGAGCACTGCCTTTCATCCTCAGACGAATGTCCAGATGGAGAGGACTATTCAGACATTTGAAAACATGCTCCAGGAATGTGTCCTTGACTTTGGTCGCAGCTGGTAGGATCACCTACCCTTGGTGGAGTTTGTGTACAACAATAGATACCACTCCTCCATCAGGATGGAACCATATGAGGCATTGTACAGCCAACCTTGCGGATCACATCTGTGCTGGACTGACCCTAGAGAGTCAGCACTCGTAGGACCAGAGATGGTTCATGCTACAAAAAAGAAGGTACAGATCATTCAGGAGCAGATGAGGACTACATAGAGTAGACATAATTTCTTTGCTGATAGGAGGCAGAGACCACTGGAGTTCGAGGATGGAAACCATGTTTTCTTACGGGTCTCACCTCGATGTGGATTACGGAGATTTGGCTGGGGTGGCCAGTTATCTGCGCGCTTTATCGGACCATTCGAGGTTCTCAGCAGGGTAGGCGAGGTGGCTTATCACCTGTCCCTTCTACCTCAGTTGCATCGGGTGCACGACATCTCCCACGTATCTCAGCTGAGGAGATATGTGCACAACCCAATGAAAATTATTGATCACGGGGAGCTGGACATAAATGGTGGGACGACATTTATGGAGGTCTCGGTGGAGATCGAGGATCGATAGGATTGGGTCCTACATCGATGGTCGATTCCTCTGGTTCACAATTGTTGGCAGCATGGGAACCTCCAAGAGAGCCCATGGGAGCGGGAGGCCCATATGTGTGTAGAGTACCCTCATTTGTTTCCTGAGTTTATGATATTTCTTTATGGGGACGTAAAGCCCAGAGGTGGGAGTAATGTAAAGTCCCGGTAATTTCATGTATAATTTTTTCTTAAATACATTGTAATTTTACGAGTACGCAGTTTCTAACGACACCTGACTTTGAGGCCCGGTGTGATGGGAATAAATTTCCGAAGTTTAGCTTAGGTAAGTTCAGTAAATGAATGAGCTAGTTTTTCTATCTTTTGTACCAGTGCTTGGAATTGAAATCTGAGGTCATCGATGAACTCGAAAAGCTGGTAATTTCTTAAGAGGACCTTTACCACAATTGTGTTTTCATGGGAGGAGGAGTTTAATTTTGTGGTTTAAATAAGAAGTGAATAAAAAATGTGGAACAATTTTTATTCTTTATCTGAAGTGGTTATATCCTACATGGGGAAGTTAGGATGGGTCCCAAAAACTCCTAACTACCCATGTGAGAATAATTATGAGGTGGGGCCCACACGATCCCCATCCATTCACATTCCCTAAACACCTTAAACCTCCCATTAAACTGCTTTATTTAATGTTTACAACCCCCTTGAATTTATTTGATTAACTCTTCCTCTCCTCTATTTCCATCATTAAAACCTGCCAACCAATCATCTAATTAATTAGACAACTCATGGTTTAATATATTATGTGAATTAGATTTGTAATTTTGTAATTTTGAATGCATGGAAAAATAAAATAAAATAAGTAGAATATGTATTTTATTTTGGTTAGAATTATTGTGTGAGGAGGAATTGGGAGAACGCTAGTGTTTTTGAAGAACTTCTCCCTCAACGAAGAACACCAACTCTCCGACGAAGAACATCGACTCGGTGACCCCGAATTCTCCATCCTCTTCAACCTCCATGACAAGGGAGGAGACACCGATGCGGGAACTCACCAACAGTGACTGTCTTGTTTTCTTCTCTCCATGATAAAAATGGGAGACGTCTCTTCCTCCTCAGATGCTCTCCGTCGACATCTACGAATCCTCACCTTGTGACACTATCAAATGTGACACCGATGTTCTTCATCATTTATCGAGGTAGGGGTTATTTTCAATTTTAATGGATTAAAATTGTGCTTTGGTTTGTCATTGAGCATCTTGTTTACCTCGGCCTATTGGTATCACTATACGTGGAGGGCGTGAGCCAAACGAACACGGCCCGATGACCCTCCATTGAAAATGTTTATTTTATTTAGAATTGGAAAGCAAAGGCGGAGGAGGCACAATGTCGTCGCGCCGTGCCGGGAACACGAGAAAGGAGGCCGGCGCTGTCGCGCTGGTTGTGCGGGAAGAACCGCAGCCCGCTACATGGGCCGCATCGGTAGAAGAACCAGCTGGTCGGTCGAAGAGTAGCCGCGATGCCCGGAGGGCACCGCGATAGAGGACTGGCTGGCCTGTCGACCGGCCGTGCAGAACCAGACCGCGGTGCCAGGAGTGCACTGCACAGAAGAAGAACAACGGCCCACCCATGCGGGTCGCGTGCATAGAGGACCGGCCGGTTTGGGGAAGGGCGGCACCGACAGGCGCTGCCAGAGCAGAAAACCGGGGGGAGGGCATCCCCCCCCTTTGGAACCCGCACGGCTTCGGCCGGGCCACGCCAGGTTGGGCCGAGCCGAGCCGCGTCGGGCCAGGCGGCGCCCCGTAGGGGCGGGCCGGGCCACGCCACGTCCGGTCGGGTAGCGCCACTTCGGGCCGGGCTGCGCCCCTTCAGGCCGAGTTATGTAATTATTCAGACCGGTCTAACATCCCTGCTGGGTCAGACCTGTCAAACTGGGTCAACCCGACCCGTCGGCCCACTGGGCTAAACGGGTCGTGCCTGTTATTCAATTAAACGTGAATAAGTTAAGGACCGCGCGTCCGATTGACGCGTCGTCTGCGCCACTAGGACTCTATTGATTAGACAATCCTTTTGAGATAATCTAAGTGATTTTCAGATGAATTTGTATATCATACGGATTAGAAACAAGCGTATTTCTAATTGGGCCCCAGGGACGGAAAATCCAATATCTCTCAGATCGATCGTCCGATTGACGCGCTGTCTGTCATGTTGAGTTCCTATTGACGAGATAGAACTTTGGGATACATAAACTCTGTACTTCATGACAGTTGATGTATCGACCCCCTTGGCTCGTGGAGCAGACCCTCCCGGAATCGAGCGTGCTATGTGCGGGAACCCTAGAGATGGCTCCGACAACGACGACGATGATGACTATACTTGGATCCTAAGTGGGTTCGGAAGCAAGGATGACTGTACTTGGATCCTCCGTTGGTTCGAAAGCGATGACGAATGTAAATGGATCTTATGTGGGTTGGGAAGCAATGGTTACTGTAAATGGATCCTACTTTGGTTCGGCAGTGATGACTTCTGTACTTGGATTCTACATGGGTTCGGCAGGGGAGATGATTCAGAGGATACATCTATCATCTCCACCCCTCTTCGTGTGTAGTATACATGTGTGATATGAGTCTTGATTTTCAGTCATTATCATCAATGTGAATTACTTCCTTTCTTGTTTTGATTGGGTTGGGCTTTCCTATGTGGACTGGGTTGTACTTGGTCCCGTGAGTTGGAGCCGAACTGGAATTGATGACTTAGGTATATGTATGGAAATATACCTAAGTATAGTTGGTTGATACATCGTATTTGTATCTTTCCTTTATGGTTTATCCTTTGTGGATTCTGGGAGACCTTCAGGGGTCTCGGGGTCGCTACTGTGTAATGTATGGTCACCCCTGCACGGGCTATGCCCGCACCGTGTTGTGTTGGATGCAGACGACAGACAGAACTGATCGAGGTAAATTCTAGTGGAGAAGGACTGTACTAGGAGGTGGACCACATGGCATGATGTACACAGAGCGGACGGCCGGAACCAAGGAGCTGAGGAGACCATCAGTACCCACCCTTCAGGTGGGATATCTAGAGGACGACTCAGTGGTTGTTGGTTTACATTACTGTAGTTATTCTTTATTTATTGTTGTACTATACTTTCGGTTGGGTTTGTATTCTGGCCCATTTTCTTTCCAGCACTTACTTTGGTACTCAGTTTTCTTAGTGTTTACTTCATCTTGCATTCTCTATTGAGTTTGTTTACTTATATAAAGGCAATGTCTTCCCTTTTATTCAGATTTACACCTTTGGTGCTAGTCACCAGCCCCTAGCATATGGAAGGCGGGCTTGGGGTAGTCATGACACTTGCCCCGAGGACGGGTGGTGACATTGTAAACCATGCAGCCCAGTAAATTATGAAAAATTATAGTTTTACCAAAATAGGATTTTTTTTATCCCCATTCAATTTCACACACATTTATTTCTCCTCCAACCATTGAGATGCCTCATTTCGGCCACATCTTCAAAATGTTTGATCTTTATCATTTCTAAGCCATTTAGAGTGTCTTTGGTAACATATGGAAGCGCTGGGTAAGTCTATCACATCCCTGGATTCTCTATTCAGGATTAGGGTTTTTAGTTTCTATCATTTTTTTCGAAATCTGAAAAACACATGTTTTCTAGTGTAATATAGGATGAGTCTTCAAATACTATTTGAATCTATACCTAAGGACATGATTTAGAGTTTGTTCATCATCATATTTGAGGTAGGTGGTTTACATGTTATATACCATAGGTTTCATATGGATTTGTGCATGTGTTTTAAGATCTTGCTTCCCTCTTATTGTGAATTCATTTCTGTGTGTATGATTCTATTAAATGGTTGGATAATTAATGATATAGACCCCCCATAATATCTATGGAATGTGTTGAGGATGATTAAAATTATTTAGGGTCACCCATGGGGTGCGCTAACATTCTAAGACATATAAATTGGAAATGTTAAATATAGATTTGATGAGAGATAACATAGAGCCCATGTTAATCATGATGAATATGTTAAGATGAGTTGAAAATAGAATATTTTTTGTTGTGACTTTGTTTTGATAATGGAATAAGGGGTTTTTTCATGGATGGATAAATGGTTAATTGGGTTAATTAAGATTATGTTGAATGGATTATGAATTGGGTTGAAATGGCTAAAAGGATAAATATATATATGAAATTATAAACATGATAAATTAAAAATGGTTTTTAATTGAAGAACATTTCAATACATTTCCATTAGGGAATTGATGAATATGTTGAATGAGTTAATACATGGGAATTATCAGGTAAACCTGTTGGGTTGAATGTAATAAAGTGGTTGTGTTTTGTGATATATTAATTGTACTTGTGAAATGATAAATGAGATAAATGGTCTCAGTATGTTAATTGATTAATATTGGTTAATATATGGGACTATTTGAATATAATTATTGGTTAATTCATACGGATGGGAATTGGGTAAAGCGACAAGACAATGTAATGAAAAATATGTTAATGGGATATGACGTAATATTAATTCTCATGTTGATGGTTATGGAATATGTTTTTTATTTTTTCTGGTTTTGTTTGGTTGTGATATGGCATGTATGTTGTGAATGGATATGTAAGCAAGTGCACATTTCATGGTAGTTTGGTGTATTTACTTGAGGTTCTACACCTATAGGTCGAGTTAGATAGAGGCTCTAAACTCCACCGAAAAATTCATGAGTTAGGTAATGGTACGGATGATCTATTCCCCTAACAGTTTCATTCCAGCCACACAGAGTCATAGAGGTGAGGATAAAGTGTTGATGTGTGGTATTTATCCCTAGTGAGAGAAGAACATGACTTATTCATTTATGCAATGTGTTTGATTGCCATATACACATCTGTAGATGGTGTATATGTGAAAACCATGGAACACATGACGAAAATTGATTTTGTAAACACTACCACAAAAACAATTTTTCACAGCGCCCCCCTTTATCAGCGCTAATGAAAAAGCGCTCATAAAGGGGTTTCCTTTATTAGCGCTGATAAAGGGACCCCCTTTATCATCGCTTGTTTAGTAGCACTAATAAAGGGGGGGCCTTTATCAGCGCTTTTTTTAAAAGCGCTGATAATGGTTCGACTTCAAAAAAAACTAAAAAATATATTAATATATTAATATATAAATATAGTTATATTGATATAAATATAATATATAATGTTTAAATATATTTTAGGTAATTATAAATGTACATTTACACTTATAATATACATAATATATAAGATATTTAGTAAAAATGGCTTCTTAAAAAATTAAAAAAATATTTTTAATTAATAATTTGCTAAATATTATGGAGTAATAGTAATTTAATAACAATTTTAAGAATATAAAAATTAAAAAAATTAAATAAAGATCCAAAATATGTTGAAAACCCAACTCCAACTTCAAACGGCCATAACTTTTGATCCGGGTGTCCGTTTGAGCTCTACCATAAATCAAATCGAAGCCTGCGACGAGCTCTACGTCACTGTGACCCGGGGGGACCCCGTTAAAGGGTTTTTCTAGTCCAAAAGAGGCTTATAAGGCCTTCAAAACTGTACTTTTAGTTGGGGTACCACGATTTTTTATCATTTTGTAGATTTTCAGCCTCATTTAACGGGGTAATATTGGATTTTTTTTGTGGGTTATGAATTTATTCCAAGGTATTAAATTCATATTGATATTATGTCTTTGAAGTTTCATCCTTTGTTATAATGCACTGCTATATATAATCAAATATATAACAATATGTACATATTTTTTATATATTGACAACTAAAAACTTAATTATAAATATAAATAATAAAATTTATTTACATATAAAATATATTAGCTTTATCAAAATAATAACTAACATCCATTTGATTTAAAATAAAAATATATGAATTTTTATATACCTATATATTAATATAACTATATATATATATATATATTAATCTGGCTATATATATATTAATCTAATAACTATATATATATTAATATAACTACATATATATATATTTGTATTACTATAAATATATATGTTAATATAACTATAAATATATATTAATATAAATATATATTACTATACAAATAAATATAACTAAATATATATATATATAGATATATATTAATATAACTATATATATATATATTAATATAACTATATATATATTAATATAAATATATATTACTATATGAATAAATATAACTTAATATATAAATATATATATAGAGATATCATGAATTGGAAGACAAGTCAAAATAGAGTAGTGGTAAAGGCTTAGGCACGCAGGGGGGAGGTCTCGAGTTCAAATCCTGGTGGAGGCAGGGGCGCGTGCGAATTGGGGAATATGGGAGCAGGAGATGTTAAAGGGTGAAGGGGGTGCGTGGGATGCTGTATAGGGGAAGAAAAGTGTTGTAAATGGGGGGGGGGGGGGGGCTGAAGCGCTATAAATCCTCCCCGATTGGCAGCATTTTTTAAATTTGTTTAAATTTTTTTAAATTTTTTTTGAAGTTATTTTTACCTTTTATCAGCACTAAAACGAAAGAGCTGATAAAGGAAGCGCTCATATATGGTCTTTTATTAGCTCTAAAAAAAGGGATGATAAAGGACCCTTTTATCAGTGCAATTTTAAGCGCCGTGAAAAGGGGTCTTTATCAGCGCTTTTCGGAGTGATGATAAAGAGCCCCCCCCTGTTATCTTCGCCGGATTTATCAACGCTTTTCTAGCACTAATAAAGGCTATTTTTAGCAGTGATAAAAGCCGTAATTGTAGCAGTGAAAGAATATGGCATAAAATAAAGAAATGGTAATAATTAAAGGAAGGGTTAAAGAAATGATTGTCAACTAATGATACCCTAGATGACCTTTTTTTCTTGTCATTTATTTATTAAATTCATGCACTATTTTTATATAAATGATATTTTGTAGACATTATTAGGTGTGGCATACTAATTTGTACTCCCACCCTACTCGGGTCGTCATTGGGTACCTGAGCAGATCTCGTAATTGAAATTCAAGAGAAGGGATATGGTTGTATTCTAGGGGGTTGAGTTTGGAATGGTACTTGAATGGTAGAGTATTGACTTGGAGTCAGGACACATATGGGATTTTCTGATATTTTCTTTAACTTGGGGTTTTTTCACATAGCCAATTCTTTACAAGACATGATAAAGTTTACTATTGGTTACAGTTTTTACCCTGCTTAGGAAATGATTTTTTATTCATGCTTATTGACTATTATATATTGTTCGTGATATTTAATTGTTATCCTTTGTTTCATACTCTAGTTAAGAGGGTATATTCTCCCCACATGGTTTTTTAGACCATTTCCACAAGTCAGAAACCTCTGCATAGGGGGGGGGGGTGATTGATGTCATGTGACGACCAAGCTTGGGGCATAGGGTTAATGGCTCCTGGGTAAGGGATGTTACACTTCTTCTTTTACCACCATTATTCATGTATTAATAATTCCAATTTTAAAAAAGTATATATCAAATATTTAGATGTTATTATTTTATTTACATAATATATATCCATATCCTCTCCCATTAAATGGGAAACAAAACCATCTATCATGTGTATAGTGGACTACCATCTTGCGAAATGAGATAATTTTTTTCCATCATCGCCTCTCGTGGATATATATAATGAAGGATTAAAAAAATATGTATGATATTTCTGACATAATTTTAATTTTTAAATTAAAATATCACATCTACCTTTATACCTTCGAATCCGTTGAAAAATAATAACATCATTCATATGTATGTCTTGATTACCACCTCCACAAAGAGATGTGATTAATTTTCAATTTATATTGACATGGATTATTATAAGGATAGATTTTATGAATATAAATATTATATATGTTATTATATTTATTCTGCACAGGTGATTTAATATTTACATTTCATTCATTCCATCTACCAATAAAATAGAAATATTGTTTATGAATATGCACGACGAACCATCTCTATGAATGATGTAATTAAATTTTGTATCTATAAATTTTAAGGATGAATATAAATATGTATATAATTAATATATATATTATTTATATAATTTTTATAATTATTTAGAGAACGGAATTATAATCAATGTACAAGGGAAAAAAATATTGAACCAAAACATACATGAAAAAAAAATTAGTTATTACCCAAAACATTTATATTAAAATGTAATTTTTAATAAATGGGTTATAAAAGTATATAAGTAAATCATATATGGTATGATATATATTATTTCGTTAATATAATATTTTTTAAAATTGGACAATATTTTATATATAGTCTATTGGAATATGTATAATGGAATTTGAGACTTCATGTAAGATATTATCATCTCGCTTTTATTTCAGCGGGACACCACACATTCACAACTTTTTTTGTTTATGTGGTGTTTGTACTACACATAAAAGTATTTTATGATTCTTATCATGAAATCAAGGGTTGTAAATTTAAATATTAGGTTACTTTTCTCATTGGGCTAATGAATAAACTGTTACCAATGTGTTATGTTTTTTATGATACAATACCATTATTTGTTAGGTTTGTTTATGATTAGGCATCCGGTTGTGATATATTATGATCGATACCTCAATAGAATAATAAATTTTTTATAAATTTTTTTAATACAGTATATGATTTCCTTTCATTTTCAAATATTTTTGCACTAAATAAACTGAAATAATGTTTTTATAAAAATGAATATTTCTCTCATAAACAAATATAATTTATCTTCCATGTTTATGTTTTCTAAAAATCATTCAATGAATTATTTCAATATTACTGTAATGACTTTAAAATTTATAAAATAAATTTCCTTTGGTATGGAATTAATTTCTCTTTTATTTAATTTGGTTACTGAAAACACAAGCACTTTTTATGTTTTGTTATATACTATAACATTTAAAATACTATGAAGCTTCATAAACATTGGTAATATATCTGTTCAATGGTGGTCATATATTTAGAATAAATATAGGGTTTTGATCAATCCAATTAACATAAAAAAATTATGTGATGGCCTCGACCTATTGGATAGTTCCCAGTAAATCCAATTTATTGGATATTATAAGAGATATATAAAATATGGTCTTATCCCTTGACCATTCTATGTCAATATCAAACAATTAAAGCTTTAGAAAATACATTCACAAGATATGTTCAGTCTCATTAAGATCATCACCAAAACCATTTACATCAAACTTCCCTTAGAAAAACTCGCCATCATGCACCATACTATTACGGTGTCTTCTTTTGTAATAAATGGATATGTATCAAGGCCAAAAATAATATTAATATGTAAATTTCATTTTAAATAGAATAATGGTTATATTTAATTATTACCATTGTTAAATCATAATTTTTTTTAATTTAGAATTGATGAAACACAAATTGTAGTAATATGTAATATGTAATTTATATTATAAAATTATTATTAATGAATTATTGGATTTTTTAAATAAATTAAATTTAAATAAAACATTATTATTAAATGTTTTTTATTGATTATAAATGATAATATAATTGTCTTGATGTAAAATGTCATTTATATAAGGGTTAAAATATTTTTATTGTTCAAAAAATTCACATTTCTCAATAAATGTCAATTATCATTTAAAAGAAAAAATTAAAATATTATTAAAATATCTTTGATAAATTAAATACTATTTTTCGAATCAACATGTTGAAATTATTCACTATTTAATTTTTCATAATTTTATTTGGGTTTTAAATTTTTGGTGAATGTTTAATATGTTACTAATATAGTGTGTGTATTATAAAATCATAATGAACCAAAAAAGATTTAATAAATAATTAATAAATATATCCAAGTCCAAAATTATGTTTCGCCAAAATGATATTGGGGTTTTCATGATATTTAATTAATTTTATAAATCCATATAAAGCCTCCAACACCTATATTATATTGTAAGAGTTTAAATTATTTTCTTTAAGAACATGACTCACATCAACATCACCGATGGTAATATTGTTACTAGTTTCTTCTCATGGAATTATAAAAAAATTAAAAACCAATCATCTTTCTAAGATACCCTGGAAAACCCCAGGGGAAGGATTGTGTATTTTGTTAATTTATTATGTTGTTTCCAAAGCCAATGTTTTTGAAATAATAAAGAACTCACATATTGTTCTCTATATAACCCACCCAAGGTCTAATTACTCTTAACTGAAACCCCATATATCACATCCTTAATCTTATATACCCTATCTAGAGATCACATAATGTTCCCACCAAGATCTCAATATGCTCCTCCCAATCATATAGAATCACCCTCTAAAGTGAAGTGATCCTCTCCTCCTCTGCTTTATTCATTAATTTTGGATCGATATTTCCTTTTATCTCTAATTCATAATTTTGGGATATGATATCTTATATTTCACCTACCACCATTATGATTTCTAAATGAAAATTTATTTTCCTCCGTTATGTTAGAGAAATTTCACTGCAATTCTCTATGCCAATGACAATTCTAGTGAATACCATTAAAAATTTCTTATCAAGGGAATTCCACATTATGAAATTATACATACATAATTAGAGAATTACATTTATTTATTCCACATTCCAGGATCTCTAAAATAAATTTTATAAAATATGATCCTATGATAAATGATTTATAACACACACTTATGATCATACATGGTATGAAAGTGGCAGGTGGGCTCAATATTATATTGAATTCCAATGAACTGGGAAATATTTTAGTCTTATGATATAAAATTAAAGTTATTATGAAGTGAAAATAATCTTTTATGGTAATTTTTACACCATGTTATGATGTCTTGGAGGCTATCCTTTACAAATGTTTATGATGTTATTTTTAATGTCATTGTCCCTTTTATATGGTCCCATTTTGTTATCATGTTATGTCATTCATCTTTGTTTATGTTTATAATTCACACACTTTTTATTTAAAATTTAATTTTCTATTTTCTATCATGTAATACTTTCTTTAGGATATGTCATGTTTATTCCATAAGTGGTCTTTATAGATCACCCATTTTTTATGTATGTCCCTAGGTTATCCTATGTAGTTTTAATTATAATCGAATTTCATGATAAAGATAAGGAACACATCCATAATGCAGATATACCCCCTAATTTATGATATTATATATGGTTCCTAATTTCCCAATGACACTAGACTTCTCAATTATCTAAGATTTATTTGGTGTAATATTTTTTAATGAATCAGTAATTAATGTGAAATAAAGGAAAGTGTTTCCATAGTTTTTACCAAAAGAATTTTTAGTTATTTTATGGATTAAGATTAGAAAACTCTACTAAAATTATTAGGTATAAGTATAATCATAAGAAAACATCCCAGAATTTTGGTAAAGTATAGATTATGTGGTTTCTATGAAAGAAATCCACTTCAGGATACTAAATGTTTACAAGTCCCTATGACATATTTACCTAGGACTAATAGGCTTAAAAGTGAGCTCTCCCTTGGTTACCCTATAATGAAACATGATTAGGGAGAAAGAATCATATGTTAAAAACATTAAAGGGGAAAATAATTTATTTTTACTAATATATCTATGTAACAAGGTTTACCCACATGGTTTCTCAAACCATGCGGAAACTGTGCATGACTCTCTATAAGCATGGGTCGTAGCGCACCGTTACTCCACAGAGTTTTCCCTAACTATGCGGTAGCCATGCGGAATACACTATCAAAATATGCAAAAATTATAGAGTTGATGCACGGCCATGTAGACCAACCAATATGGTTTTCACTACCCATGATACCTCCTCTTTTCATTCAAAACATAGGTTCTGGGCTCCATAATTTCCCCTGATACAAAAGAGACCTCCATGAACTCAATCATCATTCTCATTATACAATTTTAAGCAATTAAATTGAGATTTTATGGAAAAATCTAGATTTGTACCTCAAAGATGAACTAGGTTCATCCAAAATTCATCCTTTAATGAAATTCGTCCCTAAATTTACAATATATGGGTGGTGAAGATATATTTGAGAAAAACTCTTTCCACCATGATCATACATCAGCCTCCCTCTCCCATGTCTCATCCTATGTCTAGTCATGATTTCATTAAACCTGTACTAATGGAATAGATTGGACATTTTAAACTATTGTTTTATGATCCCCAATTTGTATAGAAAGATCCTTAAAGGACCCATCTACCTATACCTAAACCTCCCTAGGATGAAAATCTGGAGATAGGTATGAATAATATTGTTGGAGATAGGAAATATAGAAAACATTGTGTATAGCCTGGAACATTTGGGGTAACTACAAACAATAGGCTACCAGCCTGATCCTCCCTAGAATCTCGAACAGTCCAAAGTATCTTGGATTAATTTTACCTTGTCACATGATCCTCTTGTGTCCTAACTTCGGTGAAACACTTAAGAATACATAATCCCCATACTCAAACTCAAATGGTCATTTGTGGTTATTGGAGTACGATTTATGATGATAATTCACAGTTTCCATCCACTTTCGAATCAACAACACATTCTCAGTGGTCTCTTGAACAAGATGGGGTCCCTGCATAATTGCTTCTCCTTCCTCTAACCAAAATAGGGTTCATCGGCATGGCCTACCATATGACGCCTCATATATGAAAAATTAATATAGTGTCCTAAATGTAATTATTATAGGGGGGAACTCAACAATGGGTATGTGCCTATGCCAATATCCAATAATGTCTTGGACACAAGATCACAACCTTCCCTCAACCACGTGTATTGTTTGTTGTTACTAGCCATTGTATGGGTTTGGAATGTTCTGTTTAGAAACACTTATATACCCAGCACCCTCTATACCCCTTTATAGAAATGTGAAGTAAACCAGGTGTCCGTATATGATATTATATACTGTGTGACCCTGTGTGGTCATACAATCTCACAGATGTAGAACCTCCGTATATCATCAACACTGAAGGTTTCCTTAATAGGAAGGGAATGTGAATCCTTCATGAGACGGTCAACAAAAACCCAAATGACATTATTGCCTTGAGATGAGTACATTAAATCTACCATGAAATCCATCAAAACATCATTCCACTTAATCTCAGTAAAGGGTAACTACTGTAAAAGACTCGTTGATCACTAGTGTAACTATTTAACCTAATAACAGGTGGAATATCTCATGAAAAAACAAGCTACATCCTTTTTCATATCCAACCACCAATATTAAAGATGTAAATCATGATATATACTGGTGACACCATGATGCACTGCCCATATGGACACATGAACGTCCTACATCATCTCATCTTACATATCTGTAAAAACTCATACGGAGCCATGTAATTGAACAAATTAATGCTCACCTATGGTATATCCAAAAAGAGGGTCCTTACCTACCACACTCTCTTTTAGAAGTGGGCCTTCATATTCTAATAGCTACACTATCCTCATTTTGTCCAGTATGTTAGAGGTAATTTCTAAGGACGATAGAAATTACTGACCTTGACATTCATGCACCTCCAATTGCATCTTAGAGAACAAAACTATAAGATTCCATTCTCTACTAGCATACGACACATCCTATATCTAAGTACTCAGGGTTGGTGAATTTTCCAATTCATTGCCTTTACCAAGCATGTAAGAAAACTCATAGTCAAAATACTAAAGGTTTTCAAACCACCATTGCTGCCTCATATTTATATCATGCAATGTAAATATGCACTTGAGCCCTTTTTGGTCTGTGAACACCACAAAATACACTAACAATAAGTAATGTATTTAACATCACAAATTGTGAACAACTGTAGTATCTCATTATCATGTGTTGTGTAATTCTTATCATGTGCATAAACTATTGAGACCCATGTGCAACGACTCAATTCCCCAACATAAGATCCCCCCCATCCTGATACCCGATTCATTGTAGTACACAGTGTAACTCTAGCCTAGATCTATAAAAATCCGAATTGTTACTGAAATCAATCTCCCTTTCAACTCCTGATACGACGTCTCGCGGGAAACTAACCATAATTATTTCACACTCATCTTAGTAAACCCTATCAATTATTCAACTATGCATGAGAATCCCTATATTAAATGCATGTCATAACCAATCATCATTAAGAAACTCTGCACCTCAAATATGTTCTTAGGCTGCTCCTCAGGGACTATGGCTCTCACATTCTCTGGGTCCACTGATACTCCTACCTCTGAGATCTTGTTACCCAGGTAGTGAATCTGGTTCATCTAGATGTATCACTTTATGATCTAAGCATATAATTGATCCTCTATTTTTTGTATTTAAAATAATCTCAAGATGTTTGGTATGGTCATGTTTATTATGAAAATAAAAAAAGATATCATCCTTGAAAAAATCCAAAAATGAATCAAGATAGGGATGGAACCCTCAGATCATTAGTGCCATGAGGACCACTGGATAATTCTTCAGACCAAACGGAATAACAAATATTCATATAGACTATACCCACTATTGAAAAGGGTTAATTGTATGTCTTAAGGTGTAACATGAACCAAATGATAACCATATCTGAAATCGATATTTGAGAAAATATGACCTCCTCACAGCTTATAGAAAAGCTCATTTAGTTGTAGAAGGTGAGAGTAGTCTGTAACCAGCAAGTTGTTCAATTTCTGGTAATCCACACAAAACCTGAGTGTACCCTATTGTTTTTATGTAGAAAAGGAATGATGAACCCCACAGATAAGTATTGTGTTGGATGAAACCATTTTAATCCAAATACTATAGCTTTATATTGATCTCTTTCAACTCCATTGTAGCTATCCTATAAGGATTAATGGATACTAATGCATCTCCTCAAACAATCTTGATGGAGAACTCTACCTCTATCACAAGAGATAAACCTAAAATGTCATCATGGAAGACATCCCAGAAGTGCTGAACTACTGGAGGGAAATCCATCTGACATGTTCCCTGGTCATCCAAAGAGAATCTCATAATTGAGAATGTCATCCCACTCAACCCACGATGCTCAGGTCCATCATGGATCCCCAGGTCATCCTATTCACCATTGTGTGGAAACCTTCTTCCCTCTGGTGATGTAAAACTCACCATACAATGATAAAAATAATGAAAAGCCTAAAAGGAATCCAACCTGTACATCCTAAGAATGAAATAGAAACCTGTCATCTCAAAGATTCAAAGGCCCCATACAAAGTGACACCCACCAATCTCATGGGGGAACTCCTTGCACTAACACACACCTTCTATTATCATCCATAACAGAGTGTCTAGCATCATCACGCCATAAAAAACATAGAGAACAAGGATCTCCAAAACGAACATAGATATAAAACAATGTTAATACCGTGTATGACAAAGTGCAGAAGATAAAACAGAGGCTACTAGAATAGTACCATAGATAGTAGAAGGTCCAGGATTCTGCTCTTGTTGGATTTGTTGCATTACATAAGCCTGACCTGTGCCGTGACCCTGTAACACAATCTGGATACCCTGAGTTGGTCGAACCTGTTGTCATTGTGATCCAAGGGTTTGGCTATCATGACCATGACCATCACGTCGAACTAAATGACCTAATGTACTCCAAATCCCTGTCTCGTGAGAGGCTGTACACCTCTCTCTTGAACATGGAGTCGTTCTAGACCCTCTCTTACTAAATGATGGTCAAAACGACTTATAGAAACACTATAGATGGCCCATCATTCCCAAAAATTTCACTCAATTGGGTCCAGTAAACACTATTTCCTAGTATTCCCCATCCCACCTCTCTATTTTCACCTCACATAGCTACCTAAATATATTCTCTATCTGCTAGTATCTCCACTAGAAATATTTATATAAAGCTTCCTACTTCCAGTTGAGATAGTACCAGATCTATGTGACTAACCACCATGGATAACACCTCCATATTAACTAAGGTTACGCTTAGTAATAAATTCTTGATTCACTATAGAAGATATATTATTCAACATGAATAAATTTACATACGATCAGATGTCACACCTAAGACCATCCTCAAATCGCCTAACTTTTGATTAATCATCACCCAACTGAATAGGTGTGAAGAACTGGAGCACAGTAAAATGGTTTGAGTAGTCCATAAATAATGAAGATCCTTATTCCAAATGGCTAAACTCATATGCTTTATTGTCCCTCAGCATCTCAAGATAGTAGTAATCATACAAGGCTATCTGAAAACCTTCACACACCATATCCTAATGCTGATATGCCTGGGTGATAATATCCCACCACCTCTTGGGGGAATCATGTAGAATATTCATTTTTATCTTTACCCTCCTCTTTGTAAAATTAACTACCTTTAAGTCATAATAATGTCATATAGAAATAAATCCCTAGCCTATGGTAAACCATCCTACAAAAACAAGGGCAAATTATCCTCTTGGAAAACTCATGTCAGTTCCTCCATAGACATCATAGATTTTGGTACTCCATGAATTGTTTTCCTGAACTTCATAACGCCTTCATGGATCTATGCATCAGCACCTACATCCAGTATAATAGATGGTTCTACAACATGCATAATTATAGGATCGACTACTATCCCAAGTCCTACCACCTTTGGTGTATGATCATATCTACCCTCCTGGAGTACAACATGAGGTTGTCATAGTGGCATGAATATATAATTCCAAACACAAGGCTTAGTTTTAGATCATTATCAAGGTTCAAAAATAAAATGCACATATACAAAATAGGATAGTTCAAAACCTTCATATATGAAACCACCCCAATGCCTGCCCCATGGGTCGGGTCATGGAATAAAAAATGGAGACCTCTTAAATCCCACTACAATAGTCAGGTATGTCTTAAGTATCTATCAGAATCTTTTTCAATTTAACATAATTTCACAGTCAATTTATATTTATCACATCCCCTTTCATAAGGGAAACCCAATGGTATGTGAAATTCTGTTCCATGGGTGACCATCCTCCCTGTGAATCGATGCATGGAATCCTCATATATCACATTATGATACAATCCTATTTAAGAGAAAAACATGATCCACCATATTCAAATTCAGGATGTCTCATACACCGTATGGACTGAAAAATGGCATTTATCCAATTTGAACCATGACATTTACCTATATATATATCAATATAGTAGACATATTTATCACGTCACCTATCACAACAACATGTAATTTGTAATGATCTCTCAATTGATTCAAAATAATGCATGGTATGTGATTTTTAAAAAGTACCTACATAATGAATGAAATGGAATACCCTCATATAATAAAGATGCAAAATATAGAACCCATAAACTTATAAAAAAATTCATATCAATACAAGATTATCACCCAATAGTTAAATCTAATCAAATATAATATCTCAAAATCAAAAAATCACAATTCAATTTGAGGAAATTTTCAGTTTCACTATATATGGGGTAGTTAATCATAGGAAAAACTTATTACCAAAACTCATTTACTTTCTATCTATGTCTATTGTCTCTAAATAGAAAATAAAATAATAAAAATTCATTTCATACCACTTTTCATTGTCGTGAACTTGGATTCCAGTAAACATTTCTCCAAGCCTAGTTGGCCACATGGCCAAATGTGCATCTCCCAAAATGCTAGAGGCTTAGAACTAGTAGCGAGGGACTAGATGTGAATGTGGGGATACTATTACCTCATTAGAAGAGTGTAACACAATAAATACAATATCAATTTATTAGAAAAAGCATAATACCATATAACATAAATAAACTATGGAAGACTGATAGTATAATTAATCTAGATGTCATATAATAGAAAAGATGAGGCTACATGTTTCATGTTCTAGAAAAAATCCAAAACAAGTTACACAGATGTCATACAAACTAAAAGTATGAAAAGTAAATAAAGAAGACAAAATGAAATCCCAGAATCATCACAAGCCTTAGCTTGGTCCCATTAAATCTTGCTACTAAACACCATATCTGGTACCTGTAGGAGGGAGCTTTCACTTATCAACATAAATAATCATATAATCTAGTGTGGCTCGGAACATGACCCAAAAAATTTGTGGGACTAAATCCTAGTAAGAAACCACCCAAGGCCAATTCTGATCTATTAGTGAATATATATAATAGGCAGTGTTAAATAATATAGCTTGTAAGCTAAGAAGTAATAAAAAGCAAACAACCTACAAGCATTGACTTCAATTTAACTTTCATTTTATCATACCTTTAATAAATCAATTACATTGAATTCATAAGTGTTAAGATCCAGCTCAATCCAAAAATCTCCCATATAACTGTTAGCACAATAGATGCCTCATAAGTCATCTAATAAAGATAAAGTGAAAACCGAATCCAATATTGTGCTTTGTTTTGGTAAATGTGTCATAAATCATTTCAATTCAATACTATATTTATATCTTGAGGCTGTCCTTCACAGTCATAAGTTATATTCCAGTATCACTTGTTGTTCAATTCTACTACCACCCTACTAATATATCCTAGTGAAACTCTCAGGAACTTAGTATCACCCTAGGTATGGTATAAGTCTATGTCAGCCAAGCTCATCATTGGAATACCTATAGGCAATCCCAATGTATCACTTATGGAATATGGCAAGTTCCTCTTGAGCTCATCAATTGCATCCCACAATGGTTCCATGATTCACTTTACATTTAAGTATATCTCCAATGATTCCATCAATGGAATCTATTGTTCACTTATGGATAAAAAATTAACCCCTTGAGGTCGTCCGTGTCATTCCAAACTAACTTCAAGGATTACTCAAGGAGAAAGTTATAATAGACTATGAGCCCAACCATGGAATTTTCTACTGAAAACATGATTCACCCAAGTCTAATTATAATTTAATTATTCAATTAATTAAATATTTCATTAGGCACAATGATGTCAAGACCCCAAATCATCTAATATAACTCACAGCCAAGGCTGTCTCAATCAAGGACTAACCTCATAAAGATTTTCCTTTTTATGTACACACATGTTAACATTCCACATAATAAAAATCATATGAAAATAAAATTATTACATTTCTTTAACATTATTCAACTGACGTGGTCTAGTCCACAAAATAAACAAATCAATTAAAACATGATTAAACAAAAATATGTCTACAAGGGTCAAGGGGCATGTCAACCATTCCATTACTAACCATTTCAATTAAAATTTGACAACCTTGAAATTCCATTAATAATAAAATTGATTTTAAATAACCCATGAATTTGAATTCAAGGCATGCCTCAATGGAATCCTGGGCCAAACATTCATAATAGGTCATCCAAGGGAACACACCCCTGTTGTGGTTCTTAATATTATAATTAAACCTAATATAAGACTTAAAACCCCAATTCCATTACATAAAAGACAATAGAAAACAAAAGGGTTCAATTATAAATCAAGGAGACACACTAAAAATTTTTGTGTGGCACTCCGTAATAAATAAATAGCTCGAAAATTAGAAAAATTCCCAAGAACACCTTCCATAGTCCTTTTATAGATAGCTCATCAGGTATCAATATATTATTCATTCCGATTTTGGATGAAATCATTGTAGATCAAAGGATATGAATGACCCTAGAATCGTAGATCAGATGGTGAAGGGATCTAAAAATGGATAATATAATTTAAATTGATCTCTCCCTTAGTTACCCACTATGAAAACAGATAGGGGGGAATGAAACATAGGTTAAAATCATTTTAGTGGAAAATGGTTATTTTTTAAAAAATTATTGGCCACATGGTTTACCCCCTTGGTTTATCAAATTGTGTGGAAACCATGAATATCTCTCAATATGACTGGGGAATAGTTCATGATTACCTTGCATAGTTTTTACTAACCGTCTGGTAATTGTGTGGATTCCTCTGTCAAAATCTTCTAAAATTTCATAGAAGTCACACGGTCGTGTGGCCCAATCAGAACAGTTTTCACTAAAAACTCAGGTCCTATGATACAAAAAAACCTCAAACACCTCAAAGACCTCGATGACCCAATCGTATATTCGCATTAGGCCATTTTTAAGAAATTAACTTAATAATTAATGGAAAACTCAGGATCTGTAGCTCAAACAAGTAGTAGGTTCTTACAAGTTATCTTAATTATGAAATAATTTTTAAAATTCATTTTTACCCTTGTTTGAATTTTTTATAATAGTATCAATGGAATCTTATTTATTCCTTTTTATTGATGTATATTCATCTCTTTTTTCAAAAAAGGTAAATGATTCTTTATTTTAACAGCTATATAAATAATTGTATTTCCCTACATCACGACCAATCAATGATTTTAATCTTCCCTCACAAGATTCCATGTTTATATTGAATGAAAATATTTTCTTAAATATTGGAAATATTTTATATTTTAACATGTTAGTTTTAAATTGGAAAGGGTATTTTATTCATGAATATTGTTAGTCAGCATTAAAAGTATTTATATTAATAAATTATAACAACCCTTGATTCAACTTATATTATACTCAAGGTATATTCCAATGATACCAAATGTTATAATGTTATGAGTCACTTATGATTATGATGAGAATGTGTCTTCGAAACTCATTTATTTTCCACGGGATAGGATATGATAATATGATAAAATGATTATGAACCCTTTTTCATAAAATTATGATTTTCTATGATTATATTTTTAGGAAACACATTTATTTTCATGGGTTTTGATATGATGAATGATTTATCATATTCAAGACCAAATATGTAGTATTTTCATTATGTGATGGGTGGGACTAGAATTATACAGCCCTCAAAGGCATTGGGTAATGTTTAAAATCTCATAAAATAATTATGGGATGCAAGTTGAAGTGCATTATCCACTACATGAGTCAACTGAATGTGATAGATCCACTATGGGATTAAGGTGGTGATTCCTGATTCATTATGACATGATTAAAAGTTATGGATAATTTATCCACCATTATTTAAAGGTCATGTTATTTATCTTCCATAAATTAAAATTTTTCAATACATAAGATTGTCCCATAATTTTATTGCATAAAAGTATTTTTCATGTTTGATTTATGATGATTTATCATTCATATAGTTTTTATTTATAATGTATTATTACATGACTAATGTTTTCATGATCTATTAGGTATGAAATGATTATGTTAAATTCATGATATCATATAAATATAAATATTGTATGCATTCATATGATCAACTATTTTTATCTCTATTTTTTACCCTTACTGAGATTCTGATCTCACAATTTATTATGTTTACTTTCATGAGATATTGAATTTTTTTAAAAAAGTAAATTCAAGGAATATTATTAAATTGGAGGATATGTTTGGTAGATTTTAATGATCAATAATGAAATAAGAATATTGTGTATCTAGTCTCCAAAAAAACAAAACATTATTGACACCTTGGTGGGTATTTGTTAAATGAATAGAATATTAATATTGAAAAATGTAATTTTAAATAATGTGAAGCATGGGTCATTATACAGATTGTGTTATAGTACAAGGATATAGATAGATACACTTTTACTCTCATTTTTATTGTTAATATATTTTATATTTTATATCAGTATTGATGTATAGTTGTATACTTCTACATCACAATTTTTTACATCATGGTTGTCATTTATTTATTTTACATTCAATGAATATTTTGATAAATCATATTTAGATTATTTTATAATATTTAAAAACACTTATATCAGGGTATATTATCCCATGGTAACACCATAGACCCTCAATGCTAGTTTCTAACCATTAAAATTTGGGGATTCAAGCCTAATGTATGGTGACACTCTAATTTAGTTACATTAGAGGGAACCAAGTCATGGTGTTATAGTTAATATAACATTGTAGAGACAATAATTTTTTAATAGTGACACTCGAGGACATGGGTAGGGGTGAGATATTATATTTGGGGAAGTTGAAATATGGGATCAAAATCGAGGTATGAACATATATATTTTTTAATCTCTATGTAATTTAATGTATTCGTATAAATAAAGGAGGTGGTGGAAGTTAGGGACTAGTTGTTAGGGGTTTTGGCTCAGAGTGGATTTTTTAAAACTATGATAGACTACACCAAGAACCAAGTGGTATAGTAAAGGGTAATTAGTTTTCATGGAAGAAGGGGGTATCATTTGGTGTGTCTTAGATTGCATGATGGACAGAGTGTAGGTTCTATGTAGGTTATTGGGTAACCAATGGACCCCTAGCTATTTTTTTTGATTAAATATAAATAATTTATTTTAATTGGATGGTAATTTATTTAAAATAGATATATCTCTGTATTTCCTTTGGCATTACATGAGACTTGAACCTCCCCTCTTCTATTTTTTCTCCCTCTCAATGGTTGAATACCTTTTGTTGGTTTTTTAATTAGAGTATCATCAATCCTAGTGGATCCCCTGTCATAATTTTTTCACTCCTCATAAATTCTTTATTTTTTTTATCATTTTAATAGAATCATTCACAAGTTATTCCCTAATTTGGGGTTTTTGTTAGAAAAATTGAAAAAATCTTATTGTAGTTTATTCTTTATGTAGTTATTGATGTTCATATTGCAGTTAGATTAAGGTGGGGGGGGGGGTCCATTACCTTTTTCAATTATGTATATGTGGTTCCATGTGATGTTTGATATATAGTGATGCCCAATGTATTTTATTTACTAGAAAAATATTTCTAATTTTTTTACCAGTGATCGTATGAGTTTGATATGGATGTATGGGGAAATTATTTTCTCTCTAATTGTTTTATTTGGTATCATTGCTACTGAAGGATGATTTATTGATTTAAATTAGGCCAAAACATATAATTTGGACCCGATTATAGGTCCTTTAAGATATATTTTGAAATGTTGAAACTTTTTTTGTTAATATTAACATCATTCATTAAGATATGTTTACTCATCAGAAGAGATTTTTAGGGTATGGCTCGTAGTGATCCTTGGATGTTGTTTTATACCCATATTTAGATTTTTATCATGTATATGTGATGTGCGAAAGACTCCATCAAATTAATTTGTTTATATGGGAACATACCATTGGTAAAACCAAGATATAGGTTTTGGTATGTGTGGACTGGACTAGTGTAAATTTAAGAGTTTTGTATGATATAAAAAACTATAAATGTTTAATTAAATATTGATAGGTTGGAAACCATAAATGGATAATATAAGATGTTGAGAGAACAATGGTTTAAGACGTATATAGGCCTAGGTCTCTATTGATAGGGTCTTACATTATTATGATATTGATCAAGATGCTACTAAATTTAGATTAATGTTGACACAATGTGGACCTTAACCATTGTCATCATGTTGATATGATCTTTTGTATAGATTTATAAGGCATGGTATCATCCTATTCTTCCATTGTTTTTCCATTGTACTTACTATTGTATTTATACAAGGCTCAATAAAACTGTTGGATAATATAGTATAATGTGGGGCTATTTTATCCACTATCTTGAAATTGATATGTTGGGATAAAGATTCTCATCAGGTGATACCATATTGATAAGGGATTCTATTAAACTTTTTTTACTGATAATAATTTAATAATAGAGAATTTTATGATATCTTTATATCCAAGGTATACTTTCTCATTGGACTTGTATTATATTTAACATGAATCAAGATGCCAACGAGATGAGATCATACATGCAGGGGTCACCAGTCCCCTTTACGTTAGATCATGATGTTATGGTCAATATATTATTTAACTAATACTGATGTAGACATGAGAAATACCATCTATTTTCCATTACATAATTTTTAGATATATTCAAGATGTATTAGGTCTCAGAAAGATACAATCATGGGTTTTCCTAGGCAATTTATGTTACATCATTATACATGGTGGTCCAGATGATCTATGGGATGAGATTATTATGGGAATGGGAATGTGTTGACCCATTTTCTTCATGGATTATCTTGATATGTTTAGAAACATCCCAAAAATTGAGTAATTTGGTAGCATCTCTCCCTAACTAGATAATTTACCACTTTAGGCCTTGAGATATATTATGGTAATATTTGTTTTTTATTATTTATGAATACTAATATCTATCAATATATTTATATTCTAGATTTGGTTTGAGACACTATTATTGGAGTGAATCTATGCTATATTGACACCCTTCTCGAGAAACCTAGTACCCATGTATATTTCCTAGTAAATTTCTTATGTAGGGGAATTGACCATGTGGTTAATATATGAGTTGGAAGTACATGATTATTGTATTAGGGATGGGATAAATCTTAGACTCGAAAAGTGATTTATTGTTGAATATATTTTTATTCATGCATGGAACATATAATATAAACCTATAACACATGTTTTCTAGTTTATTTATGTAATATTATTGTTACATTTGGTTGGATATTTTTTTTTCATAGAATGGGTGTTATTATTTACTTCAATTGGCATATTGATATGATGTCCACCTTTAGATAGGTTTAATATTATAGTAGATATTAATATATTATTTATAGAAAATTTTATAGTTACTATTATTAAGTTGTTATAATATCCCCAGGATATATATAATCCCTCAATTTCAGTGATAAAATAACGTATATAGGGGAGGAATGTATGAGGTACATTTCACACAGTTCCTTAATGGTGGAGGGGAACATTTTTGGGGAAATTAAACTTATCATCATTTAAAAACCCGTACTATGTAAAAGTTTCTCCCACCTATTAATATAATTAAAGAAACTCATATCCATTCATTTAATTCCATTTTATTTATGGATATCCTTTATGACTCTGAGGTTCAATATTAGTGTTTTGGCTAAACATAATGGAACATACATTCCCTATATTTTTGAGATACAATATTCCATCTCTACAGCTCCCTTATCCATTATTCGTCCAATTTTTTTCAATCTATTAAATATTGTGTACATACGGTAGTGAGTAATATTTCAATAAGATGGAGGATTAATTTTTGTTTTAGTATAAAAGGTGTGTTATGGAATATTTATGTGGACATGGGTTTTTGATCATTGAATTCATATCTCCCTTCTATTGAAATGTTTAGATAATTTATTAAGGTATGTAATTCATATTATATATTTTATTTCTAAATTTGTAATGAGTTATTATCCTGATTTTTTTCCTTCGAGTATGGAAACATGTTAGGCCCAGTTTATAGAATAAGAATTAAAATGAATTTGAGAGAGAATTTGGCTGTAATCTGTTTTTATGATTTATTATTGTTATTTACTACATGATTATCATAACATTGATATATAATTATCATTCACATGTGGTATGGTGGTATATATTATTTTTGATGTAATGTTTTGTTGATAATGTAGTATTAATGTTTTAAATATGTTGAAAATGAAAATTTAATTGATTATTATTGTAATAGGGTTATGAAAATAAATAATGTGTTGTGGTTTAATAAATTGTAAATTATTGTCGTAATAGATGTGTTTATTTAACATGTTTTTAATTTGAATGTGTGGATATGTTGTTGTGAATAAGTTTTTTAGATTCCATGGATGTGAGTGTATAATTAAATTAAATCACTTACTAAATAAGGGGAATGAGGAAATGGTTGTATTTATAATTTATTAATTAAATAAATAAATTAATTGACTAAAATGTTCTAAAAAGTTTAACTAAATAGATGAAAATTATAATGAATAATAAATTAATAACAATTATTAATTATGGGGAATTATATAGTTTAATTTTCAGTAATTATTAAAACTAATGTAATATAATAATTTTATAGTAGATTATATATAATAGGTTATAACTAAGTGTTACATGTAATCCTAAATAAAATATAAAATGGAAAGCATGTTTTGGTTCTTGTGTGGATTTTTATTATTTTTTTGTGTGGTTAGAGGAGGAAATGATAATAGTTTATTGTATTTTATATTGGTGATTGATTACAATTATAGAGGTCTCTTGATATGATGTTAACACATGGATAAGATTGTGTGCTATTATATATCATTCCAATTTATTTTATTTCTTACACACCACCATATTTATTGATTAACCTAACCAATTTTCAAACAAGATCCCAAATACCAATAGAACACCCTGCAACAATGACATGGGTGATATGGATGGTTAAATACTCCCCGTATCCAAATCTTCTATCTTATTCAATTAAGGTTTTTTGCAAGTGGTTGTGATTTTAAAATGTGGCTCATGTGGCTATAGTCTAATGTTGTGATATGTGGTGGTGGTATGATTATTTCAGTATGAGTTTATGGTACAAAGATTTAGATTGTGGATTTAGTATAAAAATGGTGATTTTGGTTTGTGTATGTGTAAATGTAAAGGGGTGTGAGCTTGAGGATGTATACTCTTGGGATTTTAGGGTGACTTGTTAGGTGGTAAGTAGGTGTTATTTATCTCTTTTACTATTTTTCCATGTTTACTACATTTCATATATTATATGAAAATATCTAGTGTGAGTTTAAAGTGATATGAATTTTTATATTTACAATAATGAGACATGAATTTGTGTTTTTTACTAAGTTTTTAACATGATTCTTCAAAATATATAAATTAGTTTATATAGATGAACCTATTGAGTGTTCTTGTAATGTTACCACTACCATTATATATTGTTTTTAATATTTTTCCAATTTTAAGTCATATAATGGGGGTCTAAATTGTTTCATTTTTATTTTTTGTATTTTCGTTGTGAATATTTTATTGTTTCTTATTCAATCAAACAAGGATATTCACCTTACCATGAGGTGGTCAAAAATGAATTTTATTACTAGGTAATTCCCTATAGGGGAACACAAATTATCACCAAATAGGGGTGTAATATCAATGTTTTTTTAAGAAGAGTATTAATATATAGTAAGGATGATTAGTTTAAATTGAGGGAAATTAAAATAGTAATAACTGATAGTGATAAAATAATTATATAATTATGGATTAGTGATTGATACAATGGTATGATTTCCAATGTTGTACTATAAATTCTCATATATGATAAATCAATGTATGGGAAGTCAATCAATGAGAGTGTTCATGATTAGGATCCCTTAACCTCTATTTTTTAGCGATAGTGAGTTACAAAATAAAAATGATCATTATTAATTGTAACTCCTTTCATAATATTATGGTATAGTTTTAAGAAATCACTCAATCCCCTGATATAGGACTCACCTTTGACTTACTAGGATGATCTTAATTAGGATATATTGATCCATGTTATCTAAGTGTGATATTTTATCATTAACATACAGGACAATAATTTTTTACCCTTCACCACTAAATCAATCTAGTTACATAATATACTGGATTGATTATGACTTGGGAGAGAATTGATTGACAAAAAATGTAAAAAACCAAGGAAATATAGATTTATCTGATCACATTAAAAAAAACAGTATAAAATTTGATACATTGATTTACCATAAGAGATGAATTGTAAAGGATAATGAAACCAACGAATGATTATGTGTATCCTATTACATAACAATCATTGATGATGGGATTATATCTCTTTATTAATGATCATACCCACAGACATAAAGCTATGGAAAATAAAAGTAAGAAAACTAATCATATTCAAAATATATAAATACCATACAATAAATGTGTTTATTCTTTTTTAAATGAAAATTATACTGCATTGAACATTGTATCTGTCATCAATATTCTCCTAGTTTATTTTATGTATAATTTAAATATTCTTTTTGAATACTCATGAAAAGGTTGTACTTCCACGATCTCAAATAATTTTTAATCCCTTATAGATTGTGTTCCCTCATTCCAAATAATAGACTTAGTTATTATTATCTTCAAATAACATTAATAAAAATACTTTTTTCTCACAGACTTTTCATGATTTTCATGCATTCTTCTATGATGATTGAGGCCTCTTATAGATTTATATGTTTCTATTTTTTTTGTTCACATTAGAATTTTATTTTGTAGTTAATGTAGTCTAAAATGGATACTAACATTACATTGATTATATTATGGATGTTTCATTAGGGAATGGTAACACATTGGAAGGAAACACTAGAATAAGAGTACGTTGGATTTATGTACAGATAAAAGGGGCCAAAATTCTCATTATGTTTCTTAGAGTTTAGAAGATGGATTTTATACCTATAAAAACATTTATTCCACCATATCATCAGAAATTAAATATGACAACTATTGTAAATTTTGTACTGTGAATAAACATTCAATGATATAGAATTTGGAATTATGAATCCCTATAAATTAAATTTAAGGAATTCTTTTTTAGGGAAATAATCTAGGGAGAAAATGGTATAGAGTGTTAGTCTTCCATCAGATGCTCAACAGATGATCTGGGATTCCATTTAGAATTTAATAGATGGTCATGTCTTCAATATTTTAAATTCCTAAAATATAGTGCATCATAATGCCGGTTGCATACTACATTAAAAGTACGGTCATTAGAGAATACAATAATATGTTTGAGTGAGATCTTATCATGGAAATAAAGTTTTTCATTGCATTTATCTTAGAGAATAATTCATTTCCATTTGACTACGTACCTTTACTAGGTAATACAACCTCAGGTTCTCTGTCCATATTATATTTTCATGAAATTTATTATAAATATTTATTACATTATCAGTAGTGTATATAGACGCTTCTTATACTACAACATGATATAGGGTTAGTGTATGATGTATTCTCATGATGCTACTGTGAGACTATTGGCCACATAATGAATTCTATAATCCTACCACAACCAGTGTTTGACAGCCAACACCACACACATTTCACAAAATCAATTCAACTTACATTTATAAATAATTAGTTTCCACGTGATCCAATTACTCCCGATCATAATATTTCTTTATGAACATCAACACAATAATGAATTTCAAAGAAAAAAATATTTATTTTTTTCCCAATACATTAATTGATCAAATAAATTTATACTTTTTATTTGTTAATCAGTAATTACTAAATCTAATGAAATAATTTTTTATTTTGATATATCATATAATAAAATTAAATAATACTAATCATATAATAAAATTGTATTTTATTATTAAAATATGATGAAAACAATTAATGAACCAATTCCTCCATTCTTGAACTATTACTTGTCCTCTTGTCATAGATTTTTAAAATTTATATATATATTTAACTTTCTCTCAAGTCCCAACCCCATTTTATTTAATATTAATATAATATAAATTAGTTAAATAATATTCCAAATAATCAAGACCTTCTAACAACCCAATCTATTAATATACCAATTTACAATATAATGAAACACATCCTTCATGCCTATTATTCAACATTATAATACATCATTTACTACTTCATAATTATGTTTGAAATTCCTAAAATTTATCCACCCCTTGAAATCTCGAAAATTACTGGATTTTCCCATATATGTTTATTATTATCATTTATTTGGTGATTAAATCTAATATCAGACTTTGTAAATCCAAATAGAAATCCCCCATGGTTATTTATAAAAATTAATCGATGAAATCTTGTTTTATAGAACTAGTACTAATAATTTCATTGACTCACACACATTACTCTATATTAATGTTGATATTTTTTTAGGCATGTTGACAATGATTAAATTTAAAATGATTCATTTGAGTAATATAAATTTTATTTTATAATCATCTTTGAGTTGTTACTTTTAATAAGTAGGAACATTGCCCAAAGTTGAGTTCAATTTTCCAATGTATTAATCTTAAATTATGACCCACCACAAACCTTTTCAATTAAAATTAATTTTCACAATTATTAAAAAATGATTAAATTTCATAAAGTTTCACTGTCTCAAATTTTTAATGAGTTCATAGGTTCACATTTTTGCTTAAAAAGTTTTCAAACACGCCCTAAAAAAATAAAAACCTAAGGGGAATAAAAATAAAACACATTAAAACCCTAAAAAAAACAAGTTTTCCCCTCCCCCACACTTGTTTTGTGTGGTTTACTTTCTTCAATTTTGAAATATGTTATCATGATAAAAAAATTATAATATTAGATACAAAAAAATATTTTCAGGAGTGAGACCACCTAGTGGTTCCAATTATAGAATAGTCCGTGGAGTTTGATCTCCTATTGTGGAACATATGGAAATGTCTCATAATACTTCTGTACTCCCTATCCATTCACTATAATGCATCTATTCGATGCTCTAATAATACTAATAGCCCAAATGTTATAACATTTATAAATATAAATGTTCCATTCCATTTGGAAAAACTATTACCTGGAATTATTTTCCATTAATAGTTTTAAAACATCAATTTATCTCTGGGATAGAAGTATATATTTTGTATCTACATTTCATGTACCATTATTTCATTATCATTGAAATTTATTTCATTTTAAAATAATTCCTTTAGAATTTATTGTATCTCGAATATTACATCCATCCATTTGTATCTAGATTTATCTAATTTTGTGCTCATATTCTACACTACCTAGTAGGATTTATTCTCTAATTCAACAAGAATTTGATACATATTTACAAAAAAAATTATGTTCTCATTCAAATAGGTTTATTATATGTATTTTTTTAATTCATAAAGGATCTTTCAACCATTGGATCCAATTATTATTTTTGGGGTCTAAATGATTCTTATGAATTCATTTTACTTATATACGAGAAATTTTAGTAACCACATCGGTTTGAGAGTAGCAGGATACTAATGTTTTATTGTTTCACCACATACCTTCATATTAATTATTTCATTATTTTGTTGCAGACGTGAGTTTCTTTTTTTAATGAGTTTACATATTATTCCTAATTTATAGGAGATGTTTTTTATGAATGTAATATAAAATAGATGATACATTAGTTTTATTGGATTTTACATCAACCTATAATGAAATATATTCAATGGAAGTCAATATGATTAAATTACGAATTTTCATAAAAAAGTTTCACATAAATTTTAATCCCTAACATGAAATACTTCAAAAAATTTCAAGGATTTTTAAGCAATTTCTAAATTTTTGAGATGCTACCAGTGAATATGAATTCATTGAATTTCATAAAAAAGTCATCATCATACATTAATTTTTTTAATTTATTATAGCGTAGAATCTATAAAATTCATAGTATTTATCTTAGTTCTAAAGATACTAATATAGATGGGGTATGATAGAAGATAATTACATATGGTACATCACTTTCAAGTAGACACCATCTTATTACATGGACACTCCCTACTTTTTATCGATATGAATCATCTAATAAATAAAATTATCATTGAAACATTAGTCTAGAAATTATATATTTATTGATATGTAATGGAAGTTGTTATTTAAGATAATAGTTTACCATTTTATCAAACCATGGTACATATACATTAGTTAGTTAGAGTTTATCACCTCGAATTGATCAATTGATGGGTTATTTCAAATAAATTTTTACCTTAATAGTTTTATGTAATATACTAATGTGTTAAACCACTAATATCATTGATAAATTCTCATATTTATTCGTCACATTGAACAGTTGAAACCATAAAATCAACATAAAAAATATAGGCTCAACAACATCATTATTTTCTAGGTACCTAAGTGATACATGATATGAATTGATAGTTACTTTTGTTCCTATAATATATGTTACAAATATTTCTAATTTTAATAATCCAAAATAATCTCTTATCAATTGTTTAATCATTTCTATAGGGAGGACTACATATATTGAAGGCATAATCCGTTACATGGATTCCTCCATTAATCTGTAATGATTGGACTATAATTATATTATTGTTGGAAGCATCAGAAATGATTTTCCTAATTTTTTGGTTACATAATAGGTAATGTGTTCAACATACACATCATCTCATAAAAATGATCCCTATAATATTCACCACAAATAAACTCAATATATCATTAAATAGTATTTTATAGTGGAAATATTTTTCGTACTAAAATCCATAATGAGTCTCTAATAAAATCATATATTCCAAAAAAATGTTCATACACGTTTTACACAAGTGGGGGAATGTAAATTCAATGTTGACATAAATATTTAGTTTTATATCTTCAATTATATTCGTTGAAATCACATTCCCTATGAAAATGAAGTTTTAAACCATGAGATGACATTTTTTCATAATTGAGAACTGGATATTTTTTAATTCATGTTTTCAAAACTTTTTCTGAGAATTAAAAATTAATGATTAAATCAATTTCATAAAAATAGATGTAGATACCACTTTTTATATTTGTAAGATATTCAAATATATTAATAAATATTTTTCAAGTTTTTCATAGAGATATAACGAGATTCTAAGGCCTAGTGATCTGAAAATATATATAACAATGGTATTAAATATACTAATATCACAAGCATTTGTTTTTTATAATATAATTTTTCATCTCATGATTGGAGACTCATAGTATAAATCATGGACCATGTTTTAATATAGAACTAATGGTATGCCCAAGGCGTGACCTAAGGTTCATTGGTAACAAATGATCATTTTAGGAATCTATTAGTAGTTCTGTTTAGTTAATATAATTAAATTATTTTTTCTTATAAAATTTTAGAATTAAAAACAACTATAAATATCCTATCATGATGATTTTACATGGGTTATACATATAACCCTTTAAATATTAGAGGAATG
Source organism: Viscum album (assembly GCA_963277665.1). Lineage (NCBI taxonomy): Eukaryota > Viridiplantae > Streptophyta > Magnoliopsida > Santalales > Viscaceae > Viscum > Viscum album. The sequence goes on from OY728151.1 coordinate 909,255,053, forward strand.
TTTTAGATTTTTCATCATTGGAAAATCGAAATCGGGAATTGACTAATGGATGAAACAAGGTTTATTGAAAAGTGGAGAATGTTTCGGCTCACATCCAATATCGAAAACACATTCATCGGCAATGATTCGTCCATAATCAATATATGACTAGTCATTTTTTATATTTTCCAATAATAAAAATATAGATCACGTATATGTATTTAGTTTATTTTGATCATTATTTTCCCACCCGTCTTAAGAGCATGTTGCTGAATTAGTTATTTTAAGTCAATTAATTACATTCATTCCATGATATCTCCTTGAATTATATTCTTTGAAATCATTGGCTAATAACTCTTTACTGATTAAGTATATAACCATTGTTATTATGTTTTCCTTAGTAATTGTTCCTATACATAAAAATTCACCTATGGGGTCACGGTTAAAAATTATTTGGGTTGGAAACACCCTGTTTTATCTGGGGGTGGGTACCCATAATTATTTTACTATTTTGAGTTGCACCCCTCCTAATTAACTACTATTTGGGACAAATAAGTACTGAGTTTCACCCACCTGATAGACTAGGGAAATGGGTCCTCTACCTAGTGATGGACCCCATAATAAACTACGGAGTGTGTACTCTACCTAATGAGTCCCCCTGATTGACTAGGGTATGAGTCCTCTACCTATTGGGTGGACCCCCCCCCCCCGTCACGAAGCTTTTATTGGGAACTCTACCTACTATGTGTTACCCCTTGATGGATTAGGGCATCCGTCCTCTGGAAACTGACTGACACCTCATAAATCACTAGGGAGTGGGTCTATTGTTGGAGATAGTTCCCCATTGATTATACAGAAGAATGGAGGGGTAACACAAATATGTGTAATTAGGTTTTGTTTTCATCTTTCATTTGATTATTTTTACTCCATATATCCTATCCTATATTTCGGTCCTTATTTTTTTATTCATCAAAATGGTTATGTATATACCAGACCCTATATGGAAATTTCTAGCACAGGTTATGTCTTATGAAGATGATAGATAGATCATCCCATATTTCGGTGTTTCTAAGAGATCGTTGTGGGAATATGCAACATATGGTTGTCGAGGTTAAAAAAACTGATCTTGGATCCCTTGTATTTTATTTATTCCAACTATTTTCTTGTTGGGAATTCATTTCTGATAAGTGACGTATTTTATCCCTTTATAGTTTTATTAAATTATATCATTATCTAATATATTCCCTATATATTTTCTGTGAATGGTTTATATCATGATGTAATAACCCTTCCATTTAATCATTATTCACTATTTCACGGAGACATTTTGGTTAATCTATATGGGTAAAATCAGAAAATCTCCGTCATTTAATTTATACCTTCTTAGTGCTTTCCACTAGACGCTGAACTATAATGGTGGGTTTGGGTTTTGGCGGAGAAACCTTCTGTTGGCCTGGTAATCCCTGGTGGGTCAGTTAATTATTGATTTGTATTGGATGAGTTCATTATTTGGATATTTTGGGAAGTTCTCACCTTTTGATGATTGGATGTTGCATAGGTAAATAGTGTTTAATTATCTCATGTTTGCTATCTGGCCATGGAACCCATTGTTTGATAAGAAATCTACATATCCATTTACCTGAAATATGACTACCTATTTATTTACTAGAAAAATTGTCAAATTGGTTTTATGGATAAATTGTATATACATAATATTGGATTGACCCCTTTTTCTTTACATAATTATTCATCTCCCTATATATATATATTCATCTTACTCTGGTGCATCATTATCACCTTCAATATTCCTATGAAAAGAACACCATGAAGATTTTTGATTAAGTGTCCTAAAGACGATATGAGTAGTAGTGAAGTCTAATATCAATGTCCATCTCATCAGAACATTCCTCTAGGAAAAAATGTACTAGTACCTATACCTTTTGAGTGGTATATTGTACATGTATAGATGGTTGAGTATGTTTGTAGTGCTAGCACACATCACAAGTTTTAGTGCCAGAGGATTTTAAGGTTATGTTGTGACCTAGCACCCCAAGAAGTAGAGGCTTGGCATGATTATTTGATCCACATCTTCTGGATCATGCTGACTATGACTGAACATATTGTTGTTCTATAAGATAGTATTTTCCATGGAGTTCCAAGGTGTGGGTGGAGTCTATTCATGCTTATGAATGATGTGTTGAGACTCTTATGGACCGATTTCTATAGTAATTTCATAGGGAGTATGACCCCTCATATGAGCACTAAATTTGTATTTAGGATATTATAGAGTGGTATAAGGGTATTATGGTAGTTTTATATTATGTCATGAGGATCACTAGCCTTTAGAGTCACTCCCTCAACATTGTTTCCGATGTTTACTTCTAGGCATGGATTTTTGAGAAGGGTCTCCACTATGTCATTCGTGATGGATTGGTTACTCTATGAATCCCACATATGTTATAGTTCTAGAGCGAGTTATGATGATGTATAGATACATATATTAGTGATTCCATGAAACAATAGCTAGAATTGGGAGTCATGGGGATAAGTCATGTACAACAGATAGCAGGAGCCAGTCATCAGGATATTGGATATGGAGACCTTCCCTTGGTCATTTTCAATCATGTGGAAATGTAGAACTGGTTTTTTATATAAAATATCATCACCCAGAGAGGGAATATGATAGGGTTGTGATGAGAATGGTCACATGTTACATTATGTCTTAACCTAGCATTATGAGGAGGACATGCATGTAGTAGATGAACAATAATGGTAGAGGTAGCTTTGTGATTAGGATTTTCTCTGGCAAGGATAGGGTAGCCCACATGGAGTGATAGCTAGAATAGGAGTGGGTGGGGATCCAATAGGATGAGTCATTGTTGTGGGTGTTTTCAGAGATAATTCCACCCCACCACAAGGTGGCCCATTCTAGGCTCGTGGATCTGGAGGACGGGGCTACGAGAAACTACAAGTCATGGATGGTTATAACCTGGAAGCTCAAGAGATGATATGAAGTATGATCAACGTCTTTTATAACCTTTATATAATACTTATAGACAAATCTTAGAGTCACTATGTCATTTTTTATTCCTTGTGTGAGAACAAGAGCTCCCAATTGAGAACCTAGCGTGTCATCTTTTTCTAAGGGTTCAAATTGGGTGTGATTCTTATATATTTCTTATATTCCGGTAGTGATAGGTTTTCATAGTGGAGAGAGTTACACATGGGAGCTCTTGGTCATCCCAATGAAACCGTATGACATCATACTTTTTAGGTTATTTGGTTCCATGGTTTGATCACATATCGATGGTCATCATAGGTGGGTCATATTCGTTCAGACATATGGAAAGGGATTCTCCTTTATGGGAGAGATTGAAGTAATGGATGATACACTCAATGTGAATATTATGAGTATGATGCTGCATCAAATTACCCATAAGTTAGTTTGTTTATCCATTAGCATAGTGGGCCCTACAATCATACGGATTCCTTTAGTAGTGTAAGGTTTTTTATATTTTATTTTAGGGTGTACTAGTACTACCTTCTTTGTGGTAGGAATTTTTTGTCAATATAAATCCCAGTACCACGCTGATATCTTGAACATCATATTTGATATACCCTACCTATCTCCAATATCTAAGGGTGAAACTGGAGGACCATTTAATTATGTTGTTAATCCGACCTAGTGTGTCCCCCTTGGTAGCTTCAGTTGTATTCATGAAAAAGGTGGATAAGAGCTTGCGAGTTTTTTATGATTACCATCACCTAAACCAAGTAACTATAAAGAAAAAGTACCCATTTATAAGAATTGTGGACCTATTTGGTTAGTTTCAAAGAACATGTTGGATCTGAAAGATTGGCCCCTGGTCTAGATAGCACCAGTTTAGGGTTTTGAGGTTGAAATTATGAATCAGGAATTTATATGTTTCTATAGACACAATAAATCCTTATTTATTCTTTTTGGTGTGATAAATCCTCAATATTCTTGTATTTTTTATGAAATAGATCATCCAGTCCTACTTTGACAAATATTTTATTGTCTTCATAGATGACAAACCATTTTACTATACATTATAGGATGAGAACATAAAGCATATGATGATGGTCCTAGACTTACTCTAGGAGGAAATTTTTCTTATTAATATCTAAAAGTCCAAAGTCTATATCTATGAGGATTAATTTATGTGTAATTTCATATTCAAGCTAGGATTGGATATGGTCTTAACCCATATTGATTTTCTTCAATCTTTGGAATGACCTATCAGAATGTTACAGGTGTGGGGTTATCATGACTTTATTGGGTACTAAAAATTGTACATAATTGACTTATTTATGATTGTAGCCTATTTAACCACCTTGATGTTGAAATGGTGCCCATTTACCTTGAAAACGTAGTGTTAGAGTGACATAAAGCACTTGAGGTTGAGGGTGAATTGTGCTCTTATATTGATGTACTAAATAAGGGCTTGGATAGGTAGTGTATTTTGATTTCTTCAGAGTTAAGCTTCGTTGTTTTTTTATTCATTTAATGTGAGTGATAGAATATGGGCTGCAGTTGTTGATACCCCATGATAAGAAATAAATTAAAAAAAACCAAGAGTTGGTAGCGAGAGTCTTCTCGCGGAGGATGTTGAGGCACCATCTACTGGGAGGGAAATTTTTGTTTAATAATACAATAAGAGACTATGGTATATCTTATCATAGAGAGACATGAACCTAAAAATTAGTAATAGGTTACAGTTCCTAAGGGACTATGAGTTCAAGATAGGAAATACTCATTGGAAGAGAATCATAGTGGTATATTTTCTTTGTAGGATGTCAAATTATTTTTTGGTTGAGGATGCTTCTAAAAAGTTAGCTTCCTCCAAGCTATACATAGTGGATGATAGGGGTGAAAATTATATCTAGTCAATGGTGTTGACTACTACTCTCCATAGTCATGTCAGAGAGGCCTAGTTGGGAGAAATCTATATTTAGGTTCTTTATAACCAGATATCCTAAATATATTCACTAGATTGATTTTCTGATGGAGGGAATATTTTCATAATTTTTAAGGTATGGATGGTCGTTTCAATCATTTTGTAAGATGTTGTGGTGATGAAATTTCATACTTCTTTTTTCCAATATACCAGACCTAGGGAATATGTATAGGGACATTGAATGGATGTTTTGGTTTGAATGAATGATGAAGAATGTAGTTGATTTCATATTTGTTTGCCTCACATGTTCATAGGTGTAGGGTGAGAACCAGGTTCATATAGGTTTTTCATAATATCTTGAGATCTGAGAGTGGAAATGGAATGGAATAGCCATGGACATTAAGATAGGGAATCCAAGTCCATTGAGAGAATATGATTTCAATTTTGGGATAATTGACCGTTTTTCAAATCCAACACTTTCCATTATCATCAAGGATCATATTTTGGTGGAGTATCTAGTCCAATTAAATATATATGATATCATTCGACTCCATGGTTTTCCCATGATTATTATTTTCGACATGTTGTATGGTTCACATCACGATTTGAGAGATTCCTACATGAGTAATTCTTGAACCAAATATGGATTTGAATCGTATTTCATGACCTGAAGGATGGGGTTGAAGGTACTAGGGTGTGATGGGAATGTTGATTAGTTGGCGACATAAAATATTCATCATTTTAAGAATGATTTTTTTCTTTGGTTATCTAAGCCCTTGTGTTGGTATGTGGATCTCACGTGAAATTAATATACCCAAAATTAATCCAAATGGTTACCCCACTCGAATAGAAGAGCGGTGAACTACAACTCTTCCTTGATGACTTTTTATCAAATGATCCAAATCCAAATCCATCAAGATCATCCACACATTCATCAAGAATCTCTGAAAACGTTATTTGGTGAATTTCATGTTCTAGTTTTCATCTTCGAAAAATCTATTGGAATTCCCAATATCATCCATATCTCATCTCATCGACTTATTGGAGGCATTCATGGAAAAATCACTTGGAGAGATACTTTCACTCTCTAGTGAGTGGGAGGAGAGAGATAATATCATTCAAAATGAATAAATTTTGTCTGAATGAATTCCATTCTTTTACTTATAGAGTGAGTGGATAAAATTATCGTAATGGGTTAATTGGTCCCTATAAATAAAATGATCACTATATAAGTAATAAATAACTTATTATGAAAAACTAACTAGGTCATTAATTCCATTCATATTTAATAACATCATTTTAATATAATATATATGGCATGAAAAACCTCATGTCATTAACTTAACTTGATTCCTTCTAATATTAAAAAAACCATTAATATTAAAATAATATTCATTCAAATAATACATTCTCATGTATTCACATAATAACTTATGAGTACTTTTAATAAATAAAATCTATCCAATTATCATATACATAAAAAATAAATAAATTTTAATTTTTTTGGTCATCGATAAAACTTGGAATACTCTGAAACCCCATTTTGGGACCCACCATGTACTATATACCTATTAGCAAGAACAGGGTAGGCTCTTGAACATGTTATTGTTTGTGACCTTCTAGGGCCTTATCTTGATAGGAGTGATACTGTCCAAGAGTAGAGTTCTGTTTCCCATAAAGGCCCCTAAATAGATGATAAATAGTCATGACAATGGAAACTATCCTATGAACAAAAATTGTTCAATATGATCACTTTATCTCAAAATATCTCATAAACCAGGACACACACTTTGTTTTTCATCCATTATTAATTTATTATTATTTTATCTAAATGGAGATAATTACCTTGGACCATGATTTATTAAGGTACTACAATCTTGATCAACTTGGTCCTAGATATTACTTCCCTAAATCGGAAGTAAAAATATATACCTTGACCATTCAACTATTTCCATAAAACAAATGATGTACCCAACACAAGCTACCACATCATACCATCCTTATAAAGATTTTTATATGCCTCAAGGTATACAAAAAAATTGAACACATTGATAATGATCTCACATCAGGATACCAATAAACATGTCTATAGTTGGAAATATATAATGATACACAAAACATGCAGTGTTCATATTGGTGGATCTATCAACATAATCTCACCAACTTGAGATCACAAAGTGTAAACTTCATGGGTATAAAACTGAATGTTTATGATTTTCTAGCACATGATAGTTAGATATCAACTCCTTCCAACTAATATGATGTATCTAGACTATATGAAATATATTTCAGACAAATTTCCTAGTATCTTGAGGTTCTCATTATATCCTCAGAACTTGTATGAACATATGATATGATAGATAATATATAGAAATTATCATTTAAATGTTGGATTAAGAAATAAAAACACTATAATGGTATGTTTATATCATATACAACTCTTTGTATACAAGGTATGGTAATGAAAAATAATGTTCAAGTTTTGTCTAGGGAAACCGCTATTAAAGAACACAACATTAACTATATCCCACCTACTAACAATCCTTTTTTCTCTAACATGATATGATGATTTTTATATTGAGTTATGGGTTTATCCATAGGCCTTAATATTTTACACTATGTGTCTATTCATCTGTGTGCTACTTTACCACCATGATTAAAACTTCTCAGGAGATTATATCACTAAGTATATCCCCTTTTCCTATATCTAATATAAAAATATTGGCTACTACCATGAAAATAATAATCATCATTATAAAACATTTCTTACTAGGTGTAATTCTATGTTCAAGAAAAAATCATTTTTTTCAATACACTAATTCTTAATTACCTCAAAAGATTCATTATACTAAGTATTTGTAGATATAACTACCACTAGAATATATAAACTTGTCTCACTCATTATCATTTCTTATCTGTGATATTATATAACATTGATCAAATGAAGACTAGTTTTTGTCCCCTTAAAAGTATTACCCATTCCTCTCCACATAGTAGGTACAAATATTTTTTACTTGATCGAGGACAATTGGATAGTTCTGAATACATATCATTTAGTTTTCCTATATATAACTGATATTTTTCTTCTGTAATGTATATATAGGAAATATCCATTATAGTACATAACATGGAATATTTGTAGATCCATTACTGGAAGCTATGAAATTCTACTCATCTTATAAATCTCTTATTATATTCAATACATGTATATATTTAGTGATTTGTTCGATGTAAAATTTGTAAAAATTCACTCTTGAATTGATGTAACATTTATATTTAGAATCTTTCCAGTATTTGTAACATTGACAGGGCCTAAGAAACCATTAGATCCACCTACATATATATTTTTTATATATTAATGATTTTACATTAATTTAATTTTTAGATAGATTCTTTTATTAAGTTCATAACTTATGGTAAGACCAATAGTTGTTTCCCATATTCTCTCAAACTTATTTTACTTGGAAAATAGTGATGCTCCCACTAACGTCTGGAAATCATATGAAGAATATTCATTAAAAATTATTATTTTATGTCATTTTTTCCTATATTCAGTCATCTACTAGATTTTATTATCTTTCAAACCCTATTGAACTTATTTGATGTCTCTATCCCTTTATGGTTGTGTTATATAGATTTCTTCCATTATTGGTGGTCCGGACATCCAATACAGAATAAAATTATCACATAAAATTAACTATGAAAAATAAAATTATAATGTAATCAGGAATAAATACTTGGTATTTTCAATTTATTCTTATTTTTATGACACATGTACTATCTAATATAGTCTCAACGGAATAAACACCATAGTATTCAAAATAATAACCCTGTAGTGCATTAATACATGGAATCAATTATTAATTTTCAATTTATCTTGTCAATATTATATAGTTTAAATATACTAATAACATGAATGAATTATTATTTTCAATGAATAATTTAATGAGATTGATGGTGAATATATAATCATCCGTATGGTTTTATCCTTCAAACATAGTATATGTCTCTAGAATATTCCTCTTCTACACTACTTATGAAACTCATTCCTATGTCAAATCATTGTGTTTATCTAACATTAAATAAACCCCAACAAATATTATGCCCACTATATCATGTAGATATATGAACCATCTTATATAAATTTAGTATATCTATTTACAAATTTTTTTCTATCATAGATATTCTTTTTAAAATCCTATGAATTTTTTAATATAATTATTTCAGATGCATATTGGGTTTTGATAAATGAACGTTCATTTACATCATTAAAATCTCATTGTATATTAAAACATGTTCGTATTGAATAATTTATTTCCATTATAGTATATCTCAAATTATATCCATTTGATATCAAAGAATGCATATTTTTATGGTATAATACCATTATATTATTTCCACATCATTAAAATTAATGGAAGTATCTACAATGGATATGTACCTCTATATTAATTCTCATTTATCAAACATCATGAATATGATGTGTATAATGAATTTGGATTCTCAAATTACTCTAAGTTACATTTTATAGATCAATGTTAACATGTAATAATCCTTATTAATCCTTCTTATTAGAATTATATCTTTGTTGTGGATAAGAAAATGTTCATTTTGGAACTACTCTATGCTACATTATGGTAATCAATGAATTCTTCCTCAAGATTTTCTTCAGCACACCATTCTAAAGAAAATCATGCCTTTTGAACATGAATATACAATAATTCACTTTCGCAGTACTTAACAATCACTTAATTTAATATTATGAAGTGTAATTATCAATTTCTCTCCCTTGGAACAGTTCACGTAGTCTAGCTGAACTAGTTCCAAAATCATTTGTGTCTGATGTTTATTTATAATTATTTATGTTCCTAGGAAAATTTATAATGGTGTTCATAAAAACAATGGTTGTAACTCTGATGATTCTGAAACCATAATGTGTATATCCTTGTTAAAATGATATTTTTTCTTGAGAATGTATTATTTTACCACAACATGGTATATAACTCTTACATGTTATATTCTTTGGGTATTAATAATGATTCAAACATTACTAAATTATTGGTTGAGTTTTAATCCCCAAAACAACATTCATTATTAAACTAGAATTATTTTTAATTATTTTTAGTGTACATGTTATTAAAATGATTTGGTAATACTTAACAAAATTCCAACAAGAATAGTTAAACATGGGAATATATAAGGTGGGTACTTATTTATGCTAACATAGGAACCAACCTTTCTCAGCCACCAAGATAACGCACCTCACCTCATATTACATTCCATTATATGAATGGTTATTTATAGGAAATACAAATACATGATTAGAATAATTTATTTTTTACACAAAATTTATAACAAAAACATTTCCTATAATTAATGAATATACCATAAGAAGAAGAAGAGACTAATTTCTTCTTCAATTTGGGTCATTTCCTTTTTCTTCCATATCTTTATTTCATGAAAATCATGTAAAATAACATCATATTAAAAAAATTACTCTTACCATTGTAGGAAGTTACAAAGGGGTCATTGGATTCCCACTTTTCCTTATATTGTTTCCGTATCTTTCATCTTTTTCTCAATAATAACTAAGGATTAATCATTCATTAATGTTTTTCATTCATGGAGAACTTTACCAAAAATGTTACAATGCATTTTATCCATACTTTTTAATTTTTTAATGATAAATGAAATAAGGGTATCTAGTTGAAAATGATTAATTACTGGCATGCCGTGAAAGATCATGATTCTTATTTTAATTTTACACATAACCAGTTTGATAATAACTCATTCATATTTCACTTCTCATTCCCTTTTTTATATTCTAGAGATGAGACAACATGTAAAATCATTCATTTCTTATTGTTCTATCCATATATCACTTTGCATGATAATGATTGCATTAACACATAACCATAATTTGTGTCATATAGGAGTCTCTTGTATTATTTTTAACACCCTCACTTCTTGAGGTGGGTTAATATGTATTGAGGACACAATCACTTTGAATTTTTGATATCATAGTAATTTGTGCAACTGCATGCACTATTAGTTGGAAACAACTCCCCCTTTGAGAATTTTATTTTCAAATATTATTAATGTATACTAGCATTATTACTTTACATTATCTACAAACAAAATCAATAATATTTCACTCTTACCATGATTACAGATTTAAAAATTGCATATTAATTTAATCATTAGATGTTTCCAACTATTTTAACTATTATAATAGTCTGTATAATAATCTGAATAATCTATAAAATTATTACCCTAGTATAAAGGATCCTTGAAACATCTCCTCTTATAATACAATATATGGATACTCAACTACTCAGATAGTTAATAGTAGGAATTTAATTGGCCAACCACTTTAACTCATAACTCCTTGATCTGTTGAGTGAAGTCACATATTATAATGTAATAAGTATGATTTACTCAACACATTCCTCTCTAGGGTCAACAAAATATCATTGGATACTACATTGATACCAAAATATTTTAAACCAATCCGTCATTCTTATAAGAACTTTTCATTAGTAAGATACACACTCAATTATGTCATATGATCACCCTTAACACCTGGTTGTTTTCAAATTCAACGGATGGATGGAATTTGTGCCATAATATTTTTGGGAGGATATTTAATATCATTAACTAATGCTTCCATTTTCAATTATATATGTTCATACAATGTCTTCATGCACTCACCACTAAACATTCATTAGTAGAATTCAGTCATCACTTATTTATGCATTTTTCAGCTTATTATTTTCTATTTTTACTATTTTCATGAAAAAAAATAAAATAATAAACAATGAATAAAGTAAATAAAAATATCTTAGTAGTCTTGAGCTTCTAATATCAGTTGATCCATTTAAGCAAAATGGATCAACCATGACCTAGGGGTCTCGTAGCAGATTCAGGTATTGTCTCAGGATGTAACTTGTCCATGGTCCTGTGTGTCCATATCTCATCATGGATTTTACCTCGACATGGGATGACCTAGAACATGCATCCACGACATTAATAGTATAACAATAATGACACACATTTGAGGTGGTGTGTGGAATAAAAATACATATAGTGAAATTGTATTTTAATTCCTTTATGGATGTTGAATGTGAAAATGAAGATGCATAGACTGTCAAAAAAACTAAATAATTATTATATACATCACACGCGCATAAATTATTATTATACAAAATAATCTAGACCAGAAAGGTTGGTCACTGATCAAGATCGAGCTAGAGGTAAATGTAATGTTCAAAAATGCTAGACCAAGTGTATGCGATTTCTTGGTAAATAATACCTTTCCCGACCTATACCTCATTGGTATGATCTTCTTAGACCAATACAGGGTGGGAAGGACCTGATATTAGTTTCATGTAGCTAAACTGAGAAAATTGAAAGATGAATTTGGGTTTAATGCACTACCGGGATTGCATCCATTCTTGGTGAGGCCGTACTGCAGCGGCATTCAATGGTCTCACAGTGGTCGACCGATTGGGTGATAATTCTTGTATGAGGTTCATGTGGTGATGGTCTCATAGGTTAATTAAGTGCGGGTAGAGTGCCAAAAAAAACCCCATTATTTCATTTTAAAAATAAGATTAGTTTTTTTTCTTTTTTATTACATCTTTAATAGATATTGAAGACATCCCCTTCTTTAAATTTTTATTTTCTTTTTGGAAATAACCACAGAGTTATAGAAAATATTTCCACCCCTATTTTTTTGTTTAATTATTTGAAAAATAATACAAAATAGGATGATTTTATTGACTGAATAATTCCATCAACATGTGGAATGAACTCTCACCAGTTGGCACTATTTCAAACACGAAATTATGGTGGGAAAATGGATGAAAATAATGGTGGTTACTAGAATAATTTTCCACCACTACAAAAGAATAAAATTAACATATTAGAAAATATATGATCATAAAATTTTATTACTAGTAAACCTACCAAAAATGACCCATGTTATAACATTTAGATTGTAGTAACATGATCGTCAGACATTGGATTAATGTGTGGGTATTTTTAAAGGGACTAAATTAAACCCATCTACTTAATTGAATGAAAATTATTTTTTTCTTCGAAAAAAAATTATATGATCCCTCTTATTCAAATTATAGGTACTAGGCTATGTAACAGAATTTGGTGGGTTGGGTTATAAATTTCATATCATTGGAATGATGAATCATGTTGTCTTTAGAGATCTGAGACTCAGTATAGACACTAGGAACATGCATCAATTTTATAAGTAAAAAATTAAACTAAATTATTACCTCATTAAGATTGATGTTCTTATTAATTTATATCATTTCGGGAAGCATGTTTATGAAATATTTTAAGAAACACCCAAATATACCTCTACACAAACTTCAAAATTCTGCATGATCACCTTTTTCAAATTTTGGGTGCATGCATGGAGCTCCGATGAATCATTTGGCATCTTGAAAATCATCTCAATATCATCCCTTCATTCTATGGAATAAGCAATTAGATGAGTCATTACAAGATAAACAATCTCTCTTTATTAAGAGGGAGGAGAGACAAGTTATAATTCTAATTAAATGAATATTCTATAAATTAATTTCTTCTCTCCTACTTACATAGTGAGAGAATAAATTGTGTATAAAGGGTTCCTCATCCCCCAGACATAAAAATCCCACTAAATTAATATTAAATTTAAAATTATGACAAAATAACTATGGAATTTATTTCATTCATATTTTATCACCTACGAAAAATATAATAAATAAATTAAAATATAAAACCAAATTCTTTAACTAAACTCAATTCCTAAAAATATTATATGAACCTTTAATATTACAATATTATTCTATCATATAATATTATTCAACACATTCACATAATAAGTCATGGATACTTTTAAGAAATAAATTCAACATAATTATTATATACCTGAAAGATAATAAATTTGTTTATTGCTCAATGATAAAAAATACATGGTCATCTATGATGTCATTAGGTGGTTCCCACCATGTCATATATACCTATTCTTTGTAATATGGAATTCCCTTGAATATGCTATTGTGTGTGACCCTATTGTACCTTATCTCGATAGTAGTGTATATAATTCGCTATCCAAGTGTAATTTAAATTAATTAATCAAGGCCCCTAAATAGACAAGAAATATTCATAGCAACGAAAACCATCCTATGATAACACATTGTTTAATATAATGTTATTATCAAATGTTATATCATAAATCTAGATGCATAATTATATCATCATCCATTTTTTATTTGTTTTGTGTTGATCTAACTAGACATACGTACCTTCAACTACCATGGGAAAAGTATTTGTGAAGGTACCACCATCCAAATAAACAACTCCCAAGTTATTAATACCTCATCTTAGAAGTGAAATATTCTATGTTCTCCCTTCAACTAATCCCATATCACCTTTGAAACACACAACACAATATATCTCACTACAAAATTATTTTCATTGGTTTTTCCTTGAATAAAATTTTCCAATCAAATGGAACCCATTGATAATGATCCCAAGAATGGATACCAATACACATATACATAGATATGATCATCCAATGACACCCAAAAAATATGGTGTTCTTCTAGGTGGGTCTTTCCTCATGATCTCACCTACATGAGATAAACATGTATGGGCATCATGAGAGAAAATCATTATCCTTAGGATCCAACAACACGTCATAGCTAGACATCATGTATTTCCATTCGGTATGATCTATCTTTACCATAGTACTTATATTTAGGATTAATGTCATAGTATCTAAAGGATCTCATTGTAGAATGGGATCATCTATAACCATTTGATTTTACATATATTATATAGTAAATTCCATTTAAATAGAATTTATAGATATATTAACACTCTAATGGTATATGTAAATCATCAATAACTCAATATATACACAGTATGGAAGATAAAATTGCTATTCATACTAGGTCTAGGGAATACACTATTATAACATGGAAGATTGAGAATTAAATTTATGTTTTAGAGGATATGTTGAGAGCTTCTGTGTTGGAATTCGTCCAGAGTTTAGAGGATCACTTTCCAAAATTTGTGTTTTTAATAATAAAATTTATGACTCTATGGTCAGTATGGAACCTTTTGATGATATGTATAGGATACCATTCATGCTACCTTTTAGTTGGACCAAAAAAAGAGAGCCATTTATATTTTGACTAGAGATGGCGTAAAAAATGACATAGAAGGACCAAGTGAACTATGAGTGTATGAGGACACCCCGTAATAGACATAAATTCTATTCATTTCGACATTATAATCCATTGATGTTAATGCAGGGAGACCATGGTTTCTAGATAGTATCTAGACAATAAATATTGATTAGGTTTTATATGGTATGAAAGATATCCCCAAAATTAATTGGGTTATTTGTGATCCTACTAAGGGTTAGCGAGTTTGCTTTCCACCAAACCATACACCCATAGTTGGAGTGGGTACATGATATCTTCCATCTATCATAGAGAATGATATATGATAATGATCCTATGAATGTCATTGACTGGGGATTTTTATTCCTAGAAGATGGATCCATCTTTATCTTATACCTAGTGGAGATCAAGGATTGTTTGGAGGGGATCCTTTGAGGATGGAGAATTTCGTTTTTCTGTGTTGTGGTAGCCTGGGTGTATATTATAGTGCTCCTGGGAGTGGGAGTTCCAGATTCATCCTCAATACCCCCACCATTGTATTTATTTTGATAATTTATGTAAAAAATTACTTGAAGGGGTAATAATGTAGTTACCATGTTTTTTTTCCATATAATATTTTGTATTATATTAAGAAATATTTTAGAGGATAAGTGATGAGTTGGGGTAATAATATATGGCCCCATGATCTAGGAATTGATATTATTGAAATATTGAATTTATTAATATCATTTATTTTAATTTTTTTAAAAAAATAATCGGTTATATACATATTGGATCCTTGGACCAAAAAATACAGAACCAAGGTGGAATCCAAAATAAGGGGTTTATCCTTACATAGAACTATGGTTTTTTGGAGTTAGATGTTTAATTGAGGCAGTCGTTGGTTGCTTCATTTAATTAAAATAAATATTATATTTATTTATTTACTTTATTAAATGACCTATTTAAAGTTATCTAAAAATACCATCTTATTATTATTTTCCAATTTTTATCTAATAACCCTTGAGATTTATAAATGGTGGTTTCGAGCGTTAAGCATTGGTGAATCGAAATCAGGTGATAAATGATGAACAAATCTAGGGGGATTGACAGGTAGCAGATGTAGTGGAACATCTTTGTAATAGAATTTTTTTTTCATCAACTATTGAACACTAATCAAGGTATCTATCATCAATTATATTTCCAACAAATGATGGAAATATTGACCATGGATATATATCTTTCTACTTTTGATACGTGTTTTCATACCCTTTTTCTTGACAATTGAAGAATTAAACCATTTTATTACATTTATTCAATTCATTTTTTGATCTCACTGTAAATTCCCTAATTTTTAATCATTCATTAGGAAGTCTTGTACAATGATTATTTTAATGGATGTAATTATTTTTTCCCCAATCATTCATCATGTTTATTGTCATTAAAATACGGGGTAGTGGTTCAACTTTTTCAGGGTTGGTTCACACATGATCAATGCCCCAAATTCATGGTGGGTTTGTAAAAAAATATTTAGATGATGATTTAATAATGGATCAAAAATATTTATAGGATATGGGTTATCCATTTCAAATATCTGGTATTCAATATTATGTTGGGTTGCGAGAGGAACACAAGATGTGTGAATGATCACCACAGATGATTATGAAACAATTTATGACCATCGCTAGTCAAAAAATGAAGTTTAGAATCACTAATATATAATATGGAATATGTCAGGTGTTAAATATATTGGAATTGTAGTGGAAGTGATAAATCATGGATCAATATGAATATCCATACATTTATGAAATATTCGAGTACAGTGTGTATAGTCAAAGGAAACATGCCATGTATCCTCACCCAGTAGTAGCGGCTAGGGTTTTGAGAAAGATAAGTGTGGAACACTACATAGTTTAGAAAAGAAGTTATTAGAACCTCCCCATGTGGATAAGTCATGTTCTTGCTGAACATGGCTAGGAAACCATGAATATGTACACACCATGTAGTCTTTTAGTACCCCGATCATTGGATAATACACAAGAATGGCCTGGTACACAAGCATGAAATGGTGAACGTAGTCATGGTCAGGGGCACACAAGTTGTCACAGGGACCCTAATCCAAGCCAGGTAGGCCCCCTTACACATAGTGCATGGTGACATGGCCTATGATCCATTTATATAGGAGAATGGAGCTAGCCATTGGAGTGGAAGAACATACTAGGGGGACACTATACACATCATGTACCTCTTTGAGTAACTTCTACCTTGGACATCCCCTTCATAGACAATCATATTTTGGCCAATGAGTGTCATATATTGATCATTTTTTCCACATATAACACCATGGAAGTATTCATAGTGTATTTTTATAAAAGACATGGTGTGTTGCGATCATGATTCTTATTTAGGTGATCCATTGAGATGTATGTTATTATGATGGATAATTAAGGAGTGTATGGGGTCAGAATCCCCCCATTTTATTAGGAACTATGTCCAGCATACTTTTTTCACCAGATTAGGTGGTACCCCCTGATAGACTAGGGAGTGGTACCTCTACCTACTGAGTGGAACCCCATGATAGACAAAGGCATGGGACCTATGCCTACTAATTGGAACCACCATGAAGGACAAGTGGATGGGTCCTCTACCTACTGAGTGGAACCCCCTGATAAACTAGGATGTACTTCTTATAACTATTATGTGGCACCCCTGATGTACTAGGGAATGATTCCTAAAATAGATATTGTTCCTCCTTGAATATGAATCATAGTTGATGGGTTTTCTCACTGTATACAGTTAACTTCATGGGTACATGATATGTTTAGAATCAGTGATCAATCTATTTGGAGAAACTTGTTCACTCATTGACTTGATATGATCTCGGACATGGAGATTCATGTTCCCTATCATAAGTGTTTCATTTATGATAATATCTATATACATGTGTGTGTGTGTGTGTTTTGGGTTTCATTTCCCAATTCATGTGGGTTAATCTAACAAATTATTTTGTATCATCAATTTTTATCCCATTAGTTTTTGGAATGTCATACTGGGTATGTTTATAAGCAAACCTACATGGTTTTTTACATGTGTCATGTAATAAATAAATTGTGTATAGATCGGTGTTGAATTCCATTAAGAGTAGTGATTCTCGGGGGAGGGGTCTTATATAAGGTATGGTGGTCGGGTATAGAGATTATGTGTCAATATTCTCAGCAATTATTTCTTCAATTTTATGTCATGTTGGAAGTTAATTTCTGTTTGGGGATATTTTTCTCATCTTTACACATTGGATTTATTTTTTCGTACTCTGATGTGTACCATATATATTAATTTATTAATGTTTTATCTTTATATGTTACTCTATTTTTCGTTTATTCCAATAAATTATTCCATAGATATTGTTTGGTTAATGGATATAGGTAAATTAAACAAATTCCTACCATTTATGTTATTCTTTATTGGTAATTTGATTCAACCCCAGGACTATAGGGGTTGGATTAGGGTTATGGCTGCCTAGCCTTCAACTATTTTGGTGGACCCCAATTGGATGGTTTCTTAAAATAGTGAAATCATCTCAAAAAATATTAATTCATTTTTTAATAAAATTAGACAAGAGGATTTAACACAAAACTATGAAATTTAAAAGGGGAATTACACAATAAAAATTACATCTTATTATATTAAAATGTCCTAAATGGATTGGTAAACATGTATTTCTTCTGGTCATAATTGGAAATTGGTATTTTTAAAATATTCTAAATATCCATCTAGAAAATATCAATCAGTATTTCTATATAACCTTTCCAGTATTTGGTCTATGAAAAGTATAGAAAAATTTTATTTTTTAACAACATAGTAAAATTTACTATAGTATTTTAAAAATCTATATTTTCTTCACACTGAAAATATTAAACTCACTCTTTTCATTCTTAGTAATGGTCAATACAATCTCTTTGGGAACAATATGAATTGTTCTTAGCCACTATGAATCTAAAATATCATTGATGGTTTATGTGAGTAGTTTTTTATGTTAATTTTTAAATACCCAAATCATGTTGGTATTATCAATTAATTTATGTTGTTCAAATATGTAAGAGTACTTTTATTGTAGGATTCAATGCATTCCTAATAATGTAAATAGTCCAATTATTTCACAAATAATTCATAATATCCCTTTCAAATTTTATATTAAAAATTAAATGAGTTTCAATTCTTTATTAGTTGATAAATTTCTAGTAAATATTACTTAAACCATGTCGACACCCATTATATACACATATTTCAGTAAATGTGGTTGCAGTTTAAAATCTAATTTGGGTGGATGAAATAGAAATGTCATCTTTTATAGATTATTTATGTCAATAATTTTCAATTATTTCATAAAATATAAAGTGTTAATGTCATTATGGAATTAAAATATGTCATCATATGTATAAACTAATTTATATTGTTTCATCATCCTCATGATTCTATATAGAGAATTTTTTTTATCTTAGAAATTTTTCAATAAATTATCAAATATCAAATTATAAACCATATTCACAATTTATTTCAGAAAATCATTTTCCTTAAATATAATTGATTCATCTATGTTTGTAAGTGGGAAGAGTAAATTTTTCCACTTGAATGAATTTTTTAAATTAAAATATATTCATGTGAATTTTATTTTCTATAAACACTACTGTTAAAATTCTTTTATTGTAATCTATGATTTTTCAAATACGACATTATAAAATGGAATTTATGTAATGATTGGTTAATATGTAGGTGTCAGTTGTTCTTCCAATTTGGGTTCATAGAAGTAATATAGAAATATCATGTTATGTACCCTCACTATTATATCATTAAGATATACTATTGGAAATTTAAGGATTAATCTTCTTGTATTACAAACTCTAATATATAATGATGAAAATATAGAATAATGAATAAAATTTATCGATGAACCTAAAATTTATAAATAATATATAAAGTACATTGATAAAATTGTGAAGGGAATGTAAAATTTATGTGGATCTTGACTTATTTTTGGTAATTGTTGTTTAGTAAGAGGTGAATGTTTTTTTCATAAAATTACTCTATCATTCCCTTATTTTATTATTTTCTTGGGCTTTAGTTCCTTGACAAACTTAAAATATTTAAAATTTATAAAAGGGTCTCTATAATTAGTATGTGTATTTCGAGTCTCTTGAATGTATATAGAATTTCATTTTTAATCTATTCTTCATAAATCTCATTGGATTGAATTATTATTTAATAAAAGGGTAGTGGGATGTTTTTTCCTCTAATAATGGTTTATCAAGTTCAATTTCATATTTCTTTAATTTTTTATGATACAATTACCCTGTTATATTTATTTATTTTAATGGGTTTTTCTTATTGAATCTTTCCAATTTGATGAATTGTTTTTGTCATTATTTAGTGTTTTCATGCTCAAAAAAATAATATTTGGTAATTTTTGACCTAGAAATATCCTAGGGTTCATAGTTAACATTTTCAAAATCCACTAAAACTAGTTATTCAATTAAATTATTTAATTTTTTAACTCAACAATGCTAGGATGTGGTTGATTGTGAATATTTTTTAGAACAAGATGAAGTTAGTTCATGGAGAATCTTTTTTTTGAAATGGTGGATGTAGTACAATACATTGTCATCATCTATCTATTTTTTTGAAAGGAAAGGGGTTCAGTATAATATTGTGGGAATAGTGGTCTATATTGATTTTTATGATTCTTAAATCCATGCTATTTTTTAGAATTATATCAAGATCCTTGATTATTGATAGGTCCAGGGATTGGTCTTTATTGATCGTAAAATTCACAAAATTTAGTATCCTAAACATGAGAAAACAAGCCTATGAAATTATTGAGAGAATAACAAAAGACTAAAAAATGTATCAATGATTGGTTTCTCATTATATTCATTAATTTTCATATTTTATTCCAATGATTTTCCAACACTAATCATGTTTTAAAATAATGATAATTTAAAATATCTTACCTCATGGACCTCTTTTTTTGTAATACCTCTTGTTTCAAATTTTTATGAGCATTTTGTTAACTTTTAAATCACTTACATGGATTAAATTTATTACATTTCAATTAGTGGTCCTTAGAGTGACAGATATAAGAGGATTCTATCATTTTTAGTGAACCATATTATAGAAAGCCAAGAAATTTATGTTCATCTATATATTAATGTGTAAAACACACATACAACTTTTTAAATCTATATTAGTTCTCCAAAATGGTAATTTCATTATATTTTATATTTGAATTAATCATTATATCTAAAATGATGATTATATAAATTATGAATAATATTTTAAAGTATATCTTTAGATGTTCATCTCATCTGGTGACTCCTCCTTTCAAGAAATCATATAATAACTATCTAGATTCTTGTTCCCAATAAAATGGAAATGATATTAATTTTACATTATCTAATGTTACTCCCCTTGGATTCAAAATATAATACATCATGGTGAACTCATTATTGTGAATAATTTTGGACATCCATCTAAGTGGTTATCAGAATTAGGATAAAGATAGATTAATAATGTTTTTTGTTCAATGGTTCCTTATAAAGCAGGAAAAATAATCAGATTATTTATTTCAAAATGTGGTGTGAAAAAATCCATTAATGTTTAATAATGATTATATTATTTTTTTAATGATATATTCTAGGTGAAAATTTATAGTTTCACACGATTCATTCAATGTTAGGTTCTTAAATTAAACCATTATATTCATAGTTTTCTAAATTATCAAACATTAGTATGTAAGGTTCTCTTAATATCTGGGTCATGAGTGAAAATGTTATTATTATGAGATAAGGTAATGACTATTAAGTGAGTGTAAATGTGTCATAAAATAAGACATTCCTCCCTAAAAATAGAATAATCCGATTCATGAATATATAGATATTCACCTTTTCCTAATGTGGTCGAACCACAATTTTAAAACAAGGAAATGTAGTGCAGTGAACCTCATTTTACTCTCAAGTAGATATTAAATTTCTCAGTTTTCACAAGGTTATGTGTGAGTTTTTGTTTTTTAGTAATTTTTTAATTTTTATCAGTTATAAATACATGTTAATAAAATGATAAAGTGTCTATCATATTATTGATTAGTGATTATAAGTTCCAATGCCATTCTATCACAGTTCGAAAATAATGAACCCTTGTACTAGAACAATATTAATGATGGTGTTCATGATCGAAAAATTATCACCAATGATTACTAGATATGGTTTATTAAAGAATAATAATGTTCATTTTTTGACTGAAATTATTTTCTATTTGAATTGAATAGTTTTGATAAATCGCTCAATCCTCAAATAAATAACTAACCATCAACTACTTACGTACCTCAAAATTGGGAGATGTTGATTTAGAGTAGCTTAGTATGTGATTTTTCATTTCATATATCTTCCAAAAATTTAACACTTCACCACTACATAAATCTTAGTACACTATATATATCCCTGATTATGTCAAGGTATATAATTTATTTACAAGCAATGTAGAAAAACTTATCAAATATAGATTGATACAATCACACCAACTGTTGATAATTTTTTTTCAAATGGTATTAAAAATTAAAAAAAATTAAAATGATATTAAAAATAAAGAAAATTTGTCTCTCCCTCCTATAAATCATTTATGAGTGTTATATCCCCCACATAAAATATCCTAATCATATATATCATGATCTATATAGTAAATTTAACAGAATTAATTGTAATCTAAAAATATAAACCTCATGAAATGATTGTATTAATTACATTTTAGAAGTTCCTTCTTTCTCGTGTACCATTTAATATTTAATTTAGATACTCATTATTTTTTCCTTGTTTAATGGTTGGTTCCCTCATGAATGATCGGGAAAATTCCACACTCCCCTGATACCAGTTGATTTTCTCTCTCTCCATCTCTCTCTTATAATTTTTTTTCTATTTTACCAACTGACATCCACATTTCATAATTATATTAGATACTTTTAATGATGATTAATTTTTCCCTATATCCTTTTCATACATTCCAAGTGTGTTTCTCTAATGATGGTGGTCTTTCCTAGCTAGGAATTATTTTTATTTTACTTATTCAAAATAAATAGTGTGAGGTGATGATCGTAATACTTAGTGCGTAACAAAATTATATTAGTTGGATGACATATATTTTTTTAAATCATGGGATAATGTTTTATGGAAATTTATTCTTGAGATTATATTGTCTTTATCTATAAAATATTGGGTCACAATAATCATTATGTTTCAAATAGTTTTAATAATGTGTTTCCTCTTGATAATACATTGAGTCCAACATATCATCAGTATGTGATTGAAATATCTTTTAGAAATGTGTATAATGTAAGGATTATTTCCATTAGATAAAATTGAGAATGAAATATCCATGGGACGTTAAAATAATGTTGTTTTTCATGGTGAGTAATAAGGTGATCAGATGCTTGATAGTGTTGATCAATTGAAGGATTTTAAGGGGTTTATATGAGAATATTTTGACCTAATAATGAATACATAAGTTTAAAAGAATTAATATTAAAAAAATATAGATCACTATATATCTTGGTATTGTTATTATTCAGCATATAGTTGAGGGATAAAACTATAACAAATTTTTATGAGATTATAGCCTAACATAGATGTGAAACATTATATTTGGATTAATAAAAAATTTAATGGAATGGATGTATATAGGGTTGGATGCTGGCATAGACTCATCATTGTATTTCTTATTATATTGTCATGGACATAGTCCTCCAAATATGACAAAAGGTCAACTATGGATACAATGTATTCTCATGTTATAATGTGAGATAGTATTGACACAAGATATAGTCTTAAGATGAAAGAATAATCATAAGGTGTAAACCTACAATAATCATAGGCCTTAACATGTCTAGTTATTTACATTCAATGTATTATTCATATCTCTACTTTAATTCAACATACTATTATAGATATATAACATCTTATTTTCCTAATTTCTTTCCATCATCAAATTTACTCCTTCAAATCTTAATTATATATAATCATCCATATATTTTATTTCCCAAAAAAATTATTTAAAAACTATATTCATAATTTATTTGAGTTAAGAAACATTCACTAAATCCATTTATTTGATGTGTTACTATAAAAAGATCAAATAATATTTATTAATAACACGTGTGAGAGAATAAAATTAATATATTATAAAAAAAATTAAAAATTATTTTCATAGATCGGTCTCATATAACATTATATGTATATTTTTGAATTTATTGGGATTTCAGTTGATTGATTTATTTATACTGGTTCTTATTAGGGTTTTATATATCTTTCATGAGATTAAAGAGGGTAATTATTATAAAATATTGTTTTTTATAATATCATGGTTAGTTTTCTACTTATTTCCTATAAAGGTTGGATTTGGATTTCACACTTAGCTTTAATGCTGAGAATAAAGGTTCTCTAATGTGGAAAGGTAAATGAATGGAGGTACTAGATATTTTTTGAGAATTATATTGGAATTTAGTGTTAGGGACTCGAAGGAGTTGAATCGGTTTGGTAGTGTGACTATTTATTTGATCACATCTTGTGATATATGATAAATAGATTGGTAGGGATATCGAAATTCCATTGTGATCCAGCACAAGGGCCTTAATAGTCTAAACATGATTATGAAATAGTTTATTTATTTTTGTGTATATACATATTTATTCTAAAAATATTATACTTTTCTGGGTATATGAATAGTATAAAGATAATATTTCGGTAAATTATGTCTTAATTGAAATTAAAAACATTAAATGAATACCATATCTTGTGTATAAAAAGAGCTTAAATTTTTAGAAATTATATGTTCCCACCTATGAGATATAATAAATTCTCATAGATAACATAGTTAACAAATTCATGAAATAAACTTCTATAAAACTAAAATTAATAATACATAGTTTAGTTTATATCCATGTTCATATCCAAAGTGATAGGTCATACCTAGAAAGAAATGTTAAATTTAAAATTTATGACCCATAATTTTAATGATTTAATGTATATAGAAAACTAATTAATGAATACATAATGATGAGCATATTGTGTTTTAAAAAAATTAGTATCATGGTGTAATTGAGACTTGAATATTATTATAGAATTATAATATATTTTTCATAATTGAATCTATTTAAACAAAATTTAAAATAATTACTCTCTAATCAATAAAATCCCATTTTGTAATAATAAATTACATTGTTAAATTAATGACTAGATGATCCAATACCATATTTGAACAAAGAAACTTAAAACTATTAAATGATAAAAAAGAAATATAATCCCTAGTTAATGAATTAAGAAGATATTCATCAATCAATAAACATTTATATTGTATGTAGATATATGAATAGTTATTGAAGAATGGATGGATGAAGAAATCCCTCGAGAATGAATACTGAAAACAAAATTATACAAAAATTCCATAATCAATTATTAAAAAGGTTAAAATAATCTATTTACCCCATCATGTCTTTACAAGAATAAATGTTTTTTTCATGTTAGGGAAGAATGTGTAGAATAAAAAATCAGAAACCAAATGTTATTCATGACCTCCAAACACTCATATCCTTCTATCAAATTCCCTTCGTCTTGATGTTTATGTAAATATTTAAACCTCTAAGTCATGTATCTCCTTTTATAGAGAAATATATAACATATATCATCAAATATCTATCATAAATTATATCATAAAATTGTGTCCCAATAACACTCAAATAATGTATTATAAGTCTTCTTGGATGTTCCAAATATCTCCGAAAATTTTCAAATGGGTATCCATATATTTTATATCTATGAATCCATAAATAATATCCATAAATATATAAAACATTTATAGTGGGCCTTAACTATGTCATAATGTCCTTCTTCATTGTGATTAGAGCAATAGAATCTCATACAGACATCCATTTTTTTATAAAAATAACCTAAAATGATCATAATTGTGATTTTGGAGATTTTCTATCTTTGAAAATAAATTTAAATGGACTTTAATTTCTATGAAACGTTTCTAATGGTCCCACAAAATTATTATTGGCATAATTTGACACTGTTAAATACTATTAAACCACTAAAATATAACATAAAAATATACTCAATGGTAATTAATATTTTACACTTTTTCCATCAAAACTATCGTCGCCACAACATGTTGGGTCTCAAAATAACCTTGGTTATCTTATATTATCAACTTATATTTTAATATTATAAAAAACATGTTTTTTATATATTTTTTTCCTTTCATAATATCTCACTTCTTCCTACCAAGGGAAAAGCATCATAAAAATCCATTTGGTGGGTTATTATTTCTTTTTTACTATGATATTTACTTCACTATAGTCATTTGAATCATCCAATTTACCATCTTTTACATTGAAATTAAACCACACCATTGAAAAAAGATAGTTTTTTCTATGTGGTGTTGTGAAACTAGAATTTCTATATGACATTATCCAATTATAAATTCTTATACTTGGTTTAATCTCTATAAATTACATGAAATGTAACAATGATCTCTACAACAAAAATGCTTCTATTTCACTTCAAATTCGTTAAAAATCCTACCAAATAATAATCCCTCCATATAAAATTTTAAACATGATAAATTACGCAATGATAACTCTTTTATCACCTATATTATCAATAGAATGTAATTTAAATTTTTAGCTACAAATTATCCTGCTCATAAACATTAGTTTGTTCAAAAACATAAATTTGTATACTATTACAATGACAATAAATCATATTCAAAATTAATAATTATATTCATGATAAATAAAATAATTGTCAATGAGGTATAATCTTCCATGAATCTTATAAAAATGTTTTTTTACTCGCCACTATTCATCGAAATCAATCAACCTTACATTCCCTATTTAATTGATGTTAATTATCTTCCATTTCATCCAAATTTTTTAACATAATATTGGTATTAATATTTACTTGTGACCTATCTTACCAGAAATATATTTCCCACCCCTCCCTATATAATTTACTTGAATTTATGATATACCACAACTAGATGAATCTTATCCATTGAATATAAAGAATACTAAATATTCACATAGAAATAAATAAATACTCATCAATATGGATTTCATTAAGGTTTTCACATCTCTTGGGTTTCAGGTGGGTGTATTATAATATAAAAGTTAAAAATAATATTATAAAAGTGTGACTATATTCTTAAGAATAATTAATGATATATAATTAAGATAAATAAATAAAATACATTAATTTATAAAATAATAAAACCCCTAAATGGAAGTAGAACACATTCTCCCTTTTTCATAATATAACATCCCCCTAAAAATCATGAAAATTATCATCCCCAACAAATATTTCTTATTTAATAATGAAAAACTACCTAGAGTATAGTAATAATGATATACAGACATATAATATGGGTTTATATAAGGAAATTTATGCTATTTATAGACATAATAAAATCCTAAATCTAGGGTACATCGAAACATTATAATAGTATAAAATAATCAATCGATGAAAACCATTATCATAATGTGGTTCAAAATATTAATGATCCACTAAGATAAAAGTGAAATTATTAGTAGTTCAGCATATCTAATGATTATATCAAGAAATATAGAATATAACATAATAAAGAAAAGTATATTACAATATTTATCATCAATAGAAATTATAACATTTTATAATTACTCATGGAATTAATGATTATAATAATGATAAATTGATATAAACATAATAAAATAAAAGCATGAATGTATGTGAGATATTTAATTTACATGATGAAGCCAACTTCCCAAATCATGATTCAATATATAAATATCCTCGCGTTTATATTTAATGATCTACCTATCATCATACTCCTTCATATTTAATAATAATTATATTTAAAAGATGATATAATTGTGTTTTTATGAAAATATTTATATAAAAGATAAAAAATAGACCAATGTATGGTATGAAATTTTCCAAAAATTAAATTATATGATAATGAAACTGTGAAAGGAATTTAAATACTAGAGGATTATAACAGAAAAATAATGTGTCCATCAATTTTTTTATTCTATATCTCTCCTATTTTTTACTTCAATCAGCACCATCATGTTCCAACAAAATCAAAACACATATTTTTAGGTATAAGGTCAATTCAGTCAAACCTAAAAAAATTATTTTGGTCATTCTACTTTCAGTTTCCAAAAATAATTCATAAATATGTTTATAAACTAAATAATAAATACTAATTCCTAGAGAATATATAATAAAAATTTGGTTTCCTATTGAATATTCATTTTTTATGCTGTTCATATAGACATGTCCCACTATTTAATGTAACATAATAATAGAAATATGTTTATCTACCTTGATCAATGAAATCTATAAGTTGATATTTCACATCATAAATAGTATTACTAATTTATCTTTCATAATATTTACTCTATGTTGAGGTAGCACTTTCTTGACATTCATGGGACAAATCCACCAATAATTATTTAATCCTAGTAAATAAAAAATAAATCATATAAAAACCAACACTTTTCCCCTTTTTATCTATTTTTTATTGTAAATTTTATAACATTCTATATTGCCTAAAGTGACCATATTTTCTCATTGTTTTTCTCCTATTCGCAATTTTATTTCATCCTTTGAATATCTAATTATTACCTATAATCAATCGTTGGAGTATCCTTAATCAAATACTCATATTACTCTATAATATTGTTTATTTATAGATGAATTTTACATAATACATTATCACCAACAAATCTAGAAGAAAACTCCTTACTTTTAACTGCACGTATGAACTATTCCACTACTAACAACAAAATTCCATGTATGAGAAGTGTTTTCCCATTATCAATATCACATTCAAAAAAATTCACAATAAATTAAAATTGATTAACATGAACTGAAACATCCTCAATAAAAATGCATTGATATCCCAATTTATTCTTTTCCAATTAAAGAGTAACATTTATGGTATTCATCTCCTGTAGTCATATATTTATGACTATTGATTATGACATGATGTTCACACTCAAACCTAAATCGCATAATTATTTTTCAAACTCAAAAGATGTAATATTAACATTTATTAATAAAAAACCTAAATCCTTCTGTTTATATTTTAGATTTATCAACACCATCATGGAACATTCTCTAATAAGTAGTATTTTGATAATCATCTTATGATTCCTCGGGTATAAAATCAAATAATTCATAAAAATTGCATATGTGAAAATGTTAAATAATTCTTCGACCATGGAATGTTAATTCAATGTTTCCTAAAAATATATAAATACATACTCCTTTTTTCCCTAAATTATCAATTTATTTATTTTTCATGAAATTATAGAGGATGTTTTTATGTCGATTGAAATTATTATCTAAATTTCATTACAACACCCCTTGAATTTTCCTTGTTGTTTTTTCTTCTATATACTCTATTTTTCCCATGTTTCTAATGTTATTCCATTCTTATTTTATAAAATTATTTTCTGGTTTCTAAAAATATAGAGATAGTAATTTTAACCTCTTCACATGGGTTGATCTCTATGTCACATGTTCTTATTTATCATAACCATTAAATGGTTAATTTTAAAATGTTACCAAAAAGAAATTCAATATTTCTTATCGTAAATATTGTATTTTTCTTGAATATCACAAAGGTCACTTTAAATGAATTGATTTAACATTTTAGTGAGGGTCCTTGTTTATATTTTCATTCCTTAGAGATACTCCCCTAGTTTAAATCCATGATTTATTTTTCCACTATCTCTAAAAAATATATTAGTTATTAAAATAAATATACTTTTTATATTTGTTGTACAAACAATGTGATTATTTTGAAGCCATAATTATGGTTATTATTTTCATCATTGCTTCCTATCAGCCGAAACCATCCTTTTATATCTATAATGGGAACCCTTTTCCTTCAAGCTACACACATTTTTTATTGAAAACTAATTTTTAAAATTTCATCTAATAAATTTTAACCCCCTCTTCATAGCTTCTCCATCAATGAACATCCAAAAACTACACCAATTTGAGTAAATATTATTCTTTAAGAGAGGGTCTTAAATTATTTCTTTAGTTTAAATTTTCCTTCATTTTAAATAGGATAAAATATTAAATTGTTTATATTATTTGACATCATAATAAATTATTATTTTCCAATTTTACATAGAATACATTGTTTTCTCTTAAAAATAATTTAGGAGAAATACTATGCCTGTTCAACATTAATGGATATTAAATATTTTTTTATATAATTAAATATTAATCCAATTAGTATAAACATCGATACAACCTAAAAACAATCATTGATAGAGATTCCCATAAAATTTGTTTTTCTAGAATGGTGTGTTTTTCGTATGTTAGGTATTAAATTTTTAGCCGAGTGTTGAGCTACAAAATGAGTTTTTTAATTTATCTTTATTAAAAAATAAATTGACCTATAATTACAATATAATTACATTTTTATATCATTATCTTATGATATGGTATTTTTATATGGATATGTGTTCAGATTATTTAGAAAATATGATGAGAGTACTCATTCTTCGAGGCATGGACAATTTCATGTCGTATCTGAAATCTTATCCCATTTGTAGTGATAATTGAATTAGTACAAGAAACTATATTTAAACCACGAGGTATGGTAATAAAATATCTTATATCCTTATTCATTAAAATTATTTTATTGACCTCAGAAAATAGTTTTTTTCTAAAATTTAATATCTAAATATCATGAAAAAATAGTCTTTGGGAAATTACTTCATAAAATCTCATCTGATATGTGATCATGGGGAAAATCCTAGAACATAAAGATAATATTTTAAATTAAATATTATATTTAATTATATTTAATTTTTTATTATATATTCCATGGGAAAATGTTTCTTGGATTGGTGACTATGATTATTCAATAATTAATTCTAAACATGATAACTATTTTATATCATGTTTTTGGAAAAATCACACTAATATTATTGAATGATTGTTCATTGAATGTTTCTGAAATTTATATATATTACCTTATAATAGTTGATAAAACTATTCAATTCCTTTATTCTTTATTTTTCAATGGGCATAATCGTGAATTCTAATTTGGTCATTAAATATTCCACTGCTGACCATTGATCGACCAACACTTAATTTTTATAAAAAATCAATCTTCTTATAGATTCGTGTTATATATCAATGAAAAAGGACCTAATTTATGGGTTTTAATCTCATGGGGGATAATGGATAACTATGTCTTAGAGAGAGCATGGGGTTGACATGGTGAAGACCAGTCAGGGGTTGGTGATAATTTGGAAAACAAATAAGAACTTGGATGGGGTACAATGAGGGTCATATTAGAAAAAATCATTTCAAAATGAATTCCCATATTATAGGCATCAATCTGGTGTTATAAATATTTATGTATGTTAAATTTTTTCGATGGTGGTATTGGGTGCAAGAAAAAAATGAGGTCGTGTGGTGGTCAAAGGATGTAGTCAAATTAGTAGTAGCGACTATTAGCGCTATATGGAGGAAGGATATGGATTGAGTGGATTTTACCAACCACATGTTAGGTACACCTCTTATCACACACCATGTATTTCATCACTTGTGGTTCTATGGTTCCCATGTTTTAATAAATATTATATTGAATACGAATTTCTCTCATATTCCATATATCCCAAGAATGATTCCCTCTGTATGTAATTGTGTACACGTAGAATGAATGATCGAGACCACATGTCGTGTGTCCGTATTATATGTCATGTAATATGGAATCTATGAAATGGTATTTTTTCATTATACATTGAGCATACCTATTGGTCCCATACAGGGTGTAACCATAAAGACTTGTCATGTTAGTTGTCCTAGAATGTACAGTAGCATAAGTAGTATACGCCTACCTAGCCCAAGTGAACTTAAACATCATGTATCTATTAGACATGTTGTATCACCTATTTTATAATTGATAATTTTGTTAGAGCATCTAGTTTTTTACTTCCAAGGCTACAAAAGCCATGTACTATACAATACATTTGACATACAATATAGTATTTGATTTTTTCTATTTTTTCTCTCCTATGTTACAAATTTTGTTATAATTGTAGTCAATTCAGAGTATTGTTTTACATTTAGAGTGTAATTTTAAAGAATTATTATTCATTATATATTATTTTTTATGGTGTTTTGTGTAGTTTAAAAATCATAGGTCTGTTGAGGTGTTGATATGGTATGATTGAGATATTAGAGGATGAAATGGAGTTTGAGTACTTCCCATGTGTATCGAGGTATGGTACTCCATTCCTGTGGTTCAGAGACTCACATAGTGACATCCATAAGAAAATATATAGTCCCCTGTATAGTAGATTGGGTTTCTACTTTCTTGAATGTTAGGGAACTATCCATCTTATATAAATTCAACATTATCTTATGTATTGGAGTGAAGTCGTATACTAGGGTTAGGTACTCCCTCAATTTATACACAGAAACCACAATAAGGTGTAGTATCCTATTAAAATTTCATTGGTGTTGCATAAAATTAATTTTAGACAAGAAAATAATCTATTGTGGGGTTTTTTTTATTTAAAAAAAATTATTTGACTTTTAAATAAGGATGGAATGTTGGTTCTTTGAGGATACCTTCTACATATAACTTATAGTTAGGATACTGAATTTTGATTTTGTGAGCCTTTTGATACCTAGGTTATCACTGGTTTTGTTAAATATTATATCCTTTTTGGGTAAAATTGATAAAGAATTATATTTTTCATATCCATGGTTGTATTTTCCTTATAGAATATCTAGTTTCTTTTTGATACCTTTTCTTATTTTCCATGGTCATGTGTTTTGTGGTGACGTTTTGTTTTATCACTATATTTGGTATTTCAAGGTGTGTTACATGGTATGTTTATATCCACACATATGTATACCTTTTACCCACACATGATCTATCTATGGGGAAATTTTATAGATTATGATATTGAATAGAGTAAGTAGAGATAGGGGAGTTGGTGCATTAAAGAAGAGAATGGTGCATAAAGGGATAAAATAGTTGATGGAGTATATTCTAAATTATCATATATTGATGATTAATCTCCCCTATTTGGAATCTAGTTTCACCATATTAGTTTTACCTTCATCAATTGTGTTTCCTAGTAAATTTAATAGAAGGTGATGTTATACAGTATATTTTTTATCCAATTTATAGATTATAGTATAGACTCATGGATTAAATGATTTTGGTGTTTTTGGATTTTATTATGAGTTGGGGATTATTATTTTCTATCGTTATAGGTTAAGGCATCTTGTGTATGTTGATCATTTTTTACTGGTAATATCTAGAACCAACCATATGGAAAGTAATATTAGTATAGTCAACATGGATTACTACTAACCCATGTGGGGTCTCTGTGGTTTATATTGTGTTAGAATGGTTCCAAAATCATTGGAGTCATATGGATAGACTTTTTTATAAGATATATTGTGAGGATTGGTCTATGGTTGTACGAAAGAAAAGTTATGGAGGTATTGAGTTGAGTTATCAGACTGAGGAACCAATTTTAGGTATGATAGTTAGCATACCCATTCTCCAAAATACTGATAACCAGTTAGGCAATTTAAGAACTACATGGAAACATTTATAGAATACATGTAAGTTGGTACCTAAAATAAATGGTGTTAATTTATTATATAACATCTCCTTATTGAGCATGATCTCCTTGATATACTGTAGTGATTGTGTGTTTATCCTATTTAAAAGTGGATGCTACCTATAGATGACTAGATGTTTTCTTGAGATAGGTAAATAATGTGATTGAAAATTTTCTTAAGACACTAAATGATAATTAATGGAATGACCATTCTTCAAATAAAATTTTTATTATGAGGTTTTCATAGCTTAAATGTGGGGGGAATATCATTCACCATATGTACATATTAAAAATTACTTTACAGAGTGTATTAGAATTCATAGCAAGAGAGATAGAACTACGTAGAGACTAAATGTTCTATGTTCCCTTTAATGGTGGATGTCTCACGAGATTATTTTTTGAGCTATATCCTTATATGGTATGGAATTGATAAGATTATGATTACTATACTTATTATTTTTTGGGAAAAACGCTATGAAGATAGTGAATATTATATTTGGTTTACCCTATAGAATGATGTGAACCACTACGAGAAATTTATATATACTTTCAATATTAACATCTTACCAAGATTATAATTTTTTCTTTCTGACATGACATTATATCCATCTATATTGTGATAAATTAGTGTTCAGTAGATTTCTGACCCTTTTTAGGGAAATATGACCATGATTATAATTAAATTTGTAGATTTGGAACTACATGGACTCAATTTAGAATTAATTCATAAGATATGTAGTGTTTTTTAATTGAATTTAGTGTCACTTTAGAGTCTGGGTATTTCAATTATGTCATTCTCCACCAATAATGGATAATTGAATTGAGATTTGGTAGGTTATTTTTTTCATGTTGTGATAAATCCTAATTTTTGGAATATGATAGTTTTTTGATATACACAACACGAGAAGTGTAATGGATAGATCACTATGTTAATGTCATCAGTGAGATTACAAACTTCTATATAGTCTTTTAATCCTTCCATGAATAAGTGAAACCATGTTAGTTAGTAGTGAAAGAGAAAATAGATAAGGGTGGTTCTTTAAACCATCTTTTTCACCACTATTGGAATATCGTTTTCAAATTTAGAGTGTAGATATTTGGGTTATAGATGGTTCTATGTGAGGGGTAGCATTTAGTATTATTTACCTATGGATATTTAAAATATGGATTGTTTCTCCCTAAGAAAAACTCATGATAATTGAAATCAGTGAGAGGTAATTCATTCCATTTATGTTATTTTATAAGAAATAAATATTCTAGTGGAGTTCCTAGAAAACCCGTTGTTAATAAAAACTCATACATATGGCCAAAATCATTTTATAATCTTAATTGAATCCTAGATATTACTCTCTAAAGGGGAATTATTTTTTAAAATACCATCTTATTAGTATTAGATATCATGTTACCATTTCTTATGTTGATTTTTTTGGTTCAATATAATTTCAATATATATTTGGTGAGGGGTGAAATGATTTTTTTGATTAAAACTGGTCATTCCTTGGTCAAAGAGTATACAATGACAAGATATAAAAACTATTGTTAGATTGTACAAAATTTTATTATTGAAACCATTAACATTATCTTAGAGAATATCCTAGGTTACCCCATATTGGAAATTTAATTTTCATATCATGATACAGAATAATTTCTAACCATATATCATATTATATATCATATTTCTATGATAAAAATTGATATTAGATGTGAAATTAGTATAACTGATAAAGTAATAATATCGTTATATTCAGTGTGATATCATAAATAATTTCCAATTAAGAAATGGGATCTTTTTGTTCAAACATTAGTGTTATTGGTATTACCATTAATTTTTCGTTGACTACATTCCATATATAGTAATGCTATGTCTCTATAGACCCCTTGAATTTTTAGTAATGATATTGGGACTAAGAGGTTATCATATAGTGTTTGTGATTCCCATGTGATATAGTGTTGGTTTTATTAATGACAACATTATTGATTTGGAAACAAGGAGTAGGCATCCCAAATAGATTTTTTCCTTCTATGAAAATTTTAAAATATTTTAGTAGTGGTTGGATTAAGTAAATCATGATGTGGTAATAGATTATATGATTTAAGAGTCAGGATGATGAGTGGTTATTTTATCCCATAATGATAATTTTTATGCTCAATAGATATTGGGTTTATGTAAATTTCTCACACTAATATGGTCATTTTACTTAAATACGTGGCTAGTATTTTTCTTATTTTAAAGAAACTAATAAATATTTTATTGTGGGATGTTTGATATGATATCTTTGATTATAGGTTCATGTTAGATAATTATTGAAGGATAGGTCACCATATGGATTACCATAATGGTATAGAGAGTTTTATACTTTCCTAAGATTGTGTAATGGATTTTTCATAAAACTCAACATATGTATTATGATGGGTTGTTTTAAATTATGGTTCCAAAAAAATTAATGGAAACCCAGTGGTGTACATTCAGTTGAAAATTATTTTAAATATGCGATAATTATAGATATGAAGTGAAAGGTAAATATCATAGGGATATTGTTTCATAACTATAGCTTTGGTGGTTTCCATCCCTGGGATCAATGATGATATGGAAGGATTAATATGAAAATATAGGGACATGTAGTATGGATTGTAGGGAAATGGGTTGCTGATGAAATTTGGTTTTCTCGGTTGGCATCTTGAGTAGGATGGTATTTTTTTGTTGCGCTCATTAGTAAATTTATTAGAGAACAATGTAACCAAAGAAGGTGATATTCACAAGTGAATATGGGTTTTTATAGAACGATGGTGTGTGTCTTAGTAGGCCAAGGAAAGAGGGTTAGGATTTGGCACAAGTGTTTCCTTATTTCTTGGAATTAGAAATTTTGGTTTTTCACCTTATTAATAATGAAAACAAGTTAAAAGTAGAAATATAATGGTCTCACACTATTTTTTCCTATGTTATCTATGGTTTTTGTATTGTGGATTTTTTTATTAACCTTTAATAGTGGGAGTGTAATGCTATCATAGATGGTACTAATATTAAAGAATGTTTTTAAAGTTGATGTCAATGATTCTTGGGTTTTTTATCCTATATAGATAGGATTCTTATTGTTGGAATGGTCTCTGATATGTAATAATTCTTGAATCTTTGATAAGTGAGCTTATGTATAACATTAATTTTTCTTGGTTAGTATAGAAAGGATCATACCATAAAGGAAAGAAGAAATTAAATTAATGTTATTAGACTGAAAGTGGTAGAAATTAGTATGCTTTTCCAATGTGGTTGTGTCCTAATTTCCATAATATATTATACCTCATGAGGTGAATCAAATTCACGTTATAAAGTGATGGTTTCCATATGAGATTATTTTCTAAGTTTCACTATTTATAAAATTATTTTTTCATTTTTTGAGAAGAAATTTTTTAAAGGATAGGAGGATTCAATAAATATTATTGTTCATTACAGTGATGTATTATTTTAGTTTCAATTTTTAAATCCTTGAAATTAGGTAAAATGGTATATTTATCTAATAAATTTACCTCTATAATTATTTTTAATGATTCTCTTTAACATTGAATATTGTGTTTTACCTCTAGCATAATTTTAGAGAAATTACGTGTTATTGTAATTTTAATGTATATTTCATATTTATTAAAAAATATACTAATATCATAATAAAAAACATTCAAATCTATTAAATGGAATCTCAAATAGGGATTTTAAACCCATTATTGTGTAAAAATGGGGTGTTTTACAAATTTATGGGTTTAACAGGTGTAGTTGTATAATTTTTTAGGTTGAAAATTTTTAATGTTCAACAGGATGTAGAAACCCATATTTTTCAAGAGAAATAATTAATTATTATTTTTTGTTACATAAGTTTGGTAAATATAGTGGATTAAATGGTAAATTGTTCTCTAGAATTTTAACTCTAATTGTTTTGGATGGTTTTGTTGAACTCCGAATCTAATGTTTACCCTAATGCTACATTTTTTAAAAATTATGAGGTATTTGAATTTTAAGGGATATTTAATATTTACTAAATAAATAAATATTAATCTTGAATTCATTAATATTTATATCTCCTAACTTTGATAGAGATTTTGACATAGTGTGTATATCAATAATGGGATGTACTCTATAGGATATGTGTAAAGACCCAAACACTGTGGTTCATAAACCTGGTCATATGAACCCATGGGATTCCTATAATACAATGGATTTATTCCAATCACAACATAGGCTACTACCCACCTAGGTCAGTTATCCAACTAATTATTTTACACAAAGTCCAATATATGTTCTTTCGGTGTGTCTTTTTAGCAATGACATAAACCTTCGGAAACATCATTAAGGGTCACACATCATGGAAATACTCTATATAAAATATTCTTAATGTTTTTTTAAACACTCAAGCACTTTAAATTAAATAAAGAAAAATTAGACCCATCAATTCAAACTCATGAAGTTCCACTATAGTTTCCACCAGTTATTTTCTTTGAAATAATTTATCAAGGACTGACCTCAATTCGCTATGAATCTGATGATCTGGCCCTATAGGTTTCTTCTAATACACTTTCTTCTATCCCATCACATCATGGTCTACCACACTCCTCTTCCACTGATAAAAAAAATCAATATAACCATATTCCAAAACTTGTTCTTTAGGTATTTTTTTTCTTAAATCACACACACTAAAAGAAAATTTTTAATAGTTTATCCATCTACACAATAATCATATAAAAGTTCACAAAACTAAGGAGTTCTAATATTATATTATCCTGAAATGAAATGTGAACCTTATTGACATGGGTAATAACATTTAAATAAAACAGTTTTACATTGTTGTTATATGAGACATAACTTGTATTTAAAATCTAATAACAAATAGAATCTAGTACTAGGTCATCTCCACAAGGATCAGTTTTTTATAGATTAACATAGCTTTTTGGAAGGTAGAGAAACCCAATTGAATTGGTGGTTTAATGTATGATATTATTCAAAACATTAAATAGTTCATAGTGTTTTTTAGTTAATGTGTGTGTAATGGGTATTGGGTATGTATAATAGAATTAATGTAAACAAATACCATGAATGAGATTCTATATGTAATTTTTGGGAAATTAAATCATAGAAACCTAACTTTATAAATAAGGTTCTATTAATTACCAATAAAAAAGTGTCAAAAACATTATAATTCCCTAAGGTTATCTATTAAATCACACTCAGGACTGACTACCAATACCATAAATCCATTTAAGGTTAATCATCCCAATATTGTTGTTTTTGTACATCGTTCTATGATTATGTTATCCTTGAATCCTAGGAACTATCATCCCAAATAATTAAATGTCCACACTCTAGTGCATAGAGTTTTCTTCCACCCAGGATCTATCACCATCATCCTCAATTAATTATTTTTTTCAAAAAAAAGAATAAGTAATTATGAATAAGAATTTGAATAACAAAAATATAGAATTCAACACATTTCATTATGCTATGTAGTTAAATTAACCTTAATCCCCTTCCAAAAATGATTAGTCTATCATAATAAGAAATTAATAATAATAGGAATAGTAAATCCACCTCATGATTGAATCCCATCCCCTTATTCTATTTAATCTCCTACTTATGTAGATCCAATACTTGGGGGATGGGAAATGTCATGTGGATAAAGAATCATTATAGAGGGAATAATGTGAAAGGGAAGAATGTGATTTTTTAAGAACACATTTGTGATAGAAAGAAATAGAATGATGGAATGTGGTGAAAGAACAAAAAAATTATGGGAAGTGGAAATGGAAATCATCACCCCTATGTATCCCCATGTATATGAAGAATCTCTCTTTTCTGTGTACAACCCCACTCTACAGTGGGATGTCATAATATTCATTGATCATGTTAAATATATAAAGTTCCAATGAGGATTTAAATTCTCTTGCACTTTTTGGGGGAACATCATGAACCGTCGTATAAATCCTCTCAAAATAGTAGTCTTTACATGTTTATCCCAAATGAAATTCTCGATTTAGACAGACAACTTATTTAAAATTTCTCAATATTTCATGTTACATATATGTTCCTTGGATAGGATCATGGTATTTGATTTAATTTCTATGTCCTTATAAAAATTTATATTGATCTTTGTCTTCAAGGAAACATTTTAATTTCTATTGGTTATAATAGATAATTTATATTATGATTTTTCAGGTTGAAATTACAAAGGGTTGTGACCACCCATTAGTGTGACCTGATACAATGTATGATATTGAGAATATGTTAGATGGTTTTGAGGATAAATTAGATCTTGAGTATATAAATTCTTTATCATATGTTATATATCTAGTTGTCTTTGAGAAACCGTTAGAATGTTTTATTCCATGGGAGTTCACTTGTGATACTTGAGAGAGAAATGGGTCATGAGGTGACACTTTTGAATTATAACATTATATTAAAAGCCATGATCCATTCTCATGAAATTACTTCATTTACTCATATTCAAACCCATACCTTTCATACTTTCTCCAATATAGTGCATGATTAGCTAAATTTATTCTTATTCAATCTATATTTCAATCTTGGTAATTCTGTGGTATTTTCCATTTATTAAATTTATTCTTACATATATTAGAATAATTACAACTATTCTTATGATTATTTAATTTTCCCAGTCTATTCTAATGAGTTTAATCACATTCAATCCATTTACTTGTATTTTAATATAATGTGAGCATTAGGTTGTGTCTTTTAAGCTGACCCAACCACCAAATCTCTTTTAGTTATGAAAAAATTAAAATGCCTCAATTTAGTTTCTCAAATAAATCATTAAAATCATATTTTTAACAAAGTTTGTACTTTAAAAGTATAAAATTATAAATTATATAAGACCTGATTTCTTATTAATTTTTTTTACTATATTAAATTTAATATGTCTAAGATAATTAAACTAATAAAAAATATAAAATCCTTATTAAAAAATAATGAAAAAAATAAACTATCCACATGACACCACACATGATCTTTAATTTTAATCTATTAAGTGATATCAACACGATTAAAAAAAGATTTCATATCCCTTAAATATCATAATCAAATTCATTACATTTTATCATCCTAGAAATTTATTGTGATCTATGTATTGAACATGAAACACCATTTCAACTCTCCCTAACTCAGGTTTTTCATTCAATATCATAATTTCACTTAATCAAAGATTTATCATTATGTTTCAAATATATAAATACATTTTACATTCATTAAAATTAGTTTTGAATTAAATTTCCCTTTCATTCCTATCAAAAAAATGGCATTTCTTCTCTTTTTCATGTGATGTTTATAGCAATAATTCATTGGGAATGATCCACCTCGAACTAAAACATCCCTTACAATAGGAATCCCTCAAGAATAAATTATAATATCCATGCCATGGAAGATGTTCAAGGGTATCCGGGTCATGGTTATTTTTTAATATTATTTTATTTATTTTTGTTATATTTACTTATAGACCATTATTTCAAATAATTTCAATAAAATGTAACTTAAATCCTAGTATCTCATACTACACTAATTCAAATACATTACATAGTTGTTGTTTACAGTTAACCATGATATATTAATCATTTTTATCTATGATGTTACCATAAAAATATTGATGAAGTTCTATTTGTTGTAAACAATATATGAGACAATTTTTAATGATTGAATGAGTTGTTAGTGTTATGCAATTTTGATAATATGGTAGATTGTTGTCTATAACATTTAATTTATTTTAGATGTTTCTAACTACTGGGGATTTGAAATTGGAATTCAAGAATGATAAAATAACTGATAAAGAAGAAGTGTAATTCAGTATATTCAATGAATACCATTTAGTGGTGGTTTGAGTATAATTTTATTTTTTGAGAAGACTTGGAGATTGACTATAATATATTTAGTTTTAATTGAGAGATATTTGGAAAATGAAAATTTCTAGACCTACGTAAGAGTTCCCATGTGATGGTGATCCAAATTAGTGAATCCATTTAAAAAATTGACTTAAAAAGGGCATATGTGTAATGGTTCACCCTATAATGGAATCAACCATGTAATCTAATTTGGAAATAATATATCTATGAATAAGGATTTGTAACTATGTTCTCAGGAGAGTGGATTTGGAAATTGGGTTTTCGATAAGAAGAATTTATATATAAATATTGTAAACATTTATCTAAGGATTAATAAAAAAATATCAATAATAGAATATGTTTTTATGTCATTTTTAGTGGAATTGTTAATTGAGGCTCAAATGAGGATGTTCTTTATAATAGTAAATTTTGACATTACACAATGTTAATCCACATTACCCAACCCGTATTCCTCAATTAGATCTTCTTCCAGCCAAATTTACAATGAATTAATCCAAAGTACACAGTTTGAATATATTACAATATGTGAAATATTAATATATGAAACATGATTAAGATACATGGTGTGATCATTATCCATGATGGGAAATGTTTGAATTAGGAATCTCACTGAATATATATGTCATGAAATAGGGGTGAGCCAAGATCTTCATAAACATTTGTGGATTTGAAGTACACAGTTTCAATCCCATTCATATGTCATATCATTCTAAAGGAAGAAATAAATAATAAACCTTAACGAAATGAATTATTTACATGTCTTGAAATGGTTGAATCTACAAATATGAGAAAGTCAATCTAACTAAGAGAGCTCTTGGACACTCTCAGATCTTTTTTCTTTTATTTCAATTTTATTTCCATCTAATATCAATTCCATTATTTTTTTTAATTCCATGTCTTCTACTTACTAATCCAAGAATCATTCATTGTGTTTTGTTTTTCCAATACTGCAATCCAATTCTAATTTTTTTTGGACATAATCTACCACTAAATTATTCATTATTCCATCATCCATGTTAATATATAAAATTTTATATGGTTTCATCTATAGATTTACTTTATTTGAATAGTACAATTTTTATTTTGATCTTGTTTCATATTTCCCTAATTTTATTTAATACCACCTTGAGATGATATACTTATTATGGTTAGGGGTCAAGTGTAAATGTGGATATAAATATAATGAATATCAGAATCAAGAGTTTATAACACTATATATAGTAATTAGTTTAAAAAAACTATTCTTCCCATTCATTTTCATAATCCTAATCATGGGTACTGTAATTGAAATACATTTACCTAGTTGTAAAAGTGAATTTTTGGACCAATAATTTATTATTTTCTCTTCATTGAACTAAAGCATGTTATACATGGGTTGTTTACTATTTTATTACAAATAAAACATGCA
Source organism: Viscum album (assembly GCA_963277665.1). Taxonomy (NCBI): domain Eukaryota; kingdom Viridiplantae; phylum Streptophyta; class Magnoliopsida; order Santalales; family Viscaceae; genus Viscum; species Viscum album. The sequence continues at coordinate 909,298,112 of OY728151.1, forward strand.
TATTATGTATATCTAATTGGTTTGACCATGAATAATTTATGAACTTATAATTTTTTGAAGTGTAAGTCATTGGTCTATCCCAATCTAGAATTTTCATTAACCATTTTCCTATACACTAAAATTGACCCCGGTCCATTATTTTTATCTTAATTTCATTCTAGGATAAGTTTCATTTGTAAAACCAAACTGAAGAGAGTTTGTGAAAAATCAAAAATCAATTTTCTTAATGATTGGTTTCTTTCTTACATGCTTTCCACGTGGGTTTGACCTCACACTACCACTATTCTATACCTTTGTTGTTATGTGTAGTTGGGGACATTGTAAATTCTAATCTGATTAACACCCATATTGAATCAATTAAATCATGTGTTCTATTATGTTCAATTAAAATTTGATCACATAAAGGAATCCATATATGGAATTCCAATTTGATTATTAAAAAAAATAATCATATGCTTCTCATATATTGTTATTTATCAGTAAAATATCACAATATATTGTGATTCATGTGGAGTACATTAATTCTAGTTGATTCAAATACAAATGAAGGAAGAGGATTACAACACCATGAACTATTATAACACATAATGAGGCATTGAATAAAAATAATATTGTTTGTGTGGAAGAAGATAAATGAAATTAAATTCTATATATTCCATGGAAGATATAACTATGATATTCAAATTTCATGTAGAGTTTAAATTTACAGGTGTTCAGTATATTTGAATCACTTATCTAATGTTATTTAAATAATATATGAATATAAGATAAAAAGGAAAATGAAAATAAAAAATATCATGAAAATGAATCTATATAATATCAAAGATTTTTAAAAAATAAAAAATGATGAAATTTTTGTGAGTTAAATAATTTTGTAGAAAAATTTGACACTCTAGTATTCTAAAATTTATCTATGTCAAAGGAAGAAAGAACTAATATAGATAATCCAAAACTACATCTATGAATCTTTAAATAGTTTGGTGAGATTCATTTATGATACTATAGAATTGGTTTTCTTTCTATTAAGAAAGATTAATGTCATCCCATAAATTAATTACCTCCTTCATGAGACAATTATTCTAAAAACTAATAAGGAGAGGAAATATTTTACTTCTCAATCATATTTTTTAATAGTGGAAGTTTGATTTGAAGAAGATCATGCTATTGTTATCATAGCCTATAGAGTTCTACTGCTATTCATATTCAAAAATAATATTATAGGAGATTTGCTTCAATTATGGTTTTACCAATATATATATATATAATTAAATTCATTTTATAGTGTAAAGTGAATGATTCACATACAAAATATAAATTGACAATTCATGCATGGACATTTTCTATCGAGGGAATTATTTTTTAATAACTATAAATTATAATGAGAATAAAACCTTTGACACTAAAAAAGCTTGATCTGGAAAAAGGTTATGATCTCAAATCATGTTCTATCCATATAAAAATTATCTTTTATTTTTTTACTTATTTTATATTTTCTTGTAAGTGAGGAAGATAGAATTATTGAAGAAACAAACTGATCTCATTATTTTAATTCAAAAAAGGAATGTATTAAAAGTATGTACCACGAATTCAACCCTTCCTACATTGGTACACCAATTGATCTGATCTTTAAATGTCCTCCAATATGAGTATTTCTATGCGATTTTAAATTTTTGATGTTTATCATGGATATTAAGTATGTTGTGAGAAAATAGAAATATTTTACGATTTAAGGTGAATAATTTCCAGGGGATAAATAATTGAATTATTCAATACCAACTCGCATAGGGATTAAAAGCTATGTTTTCTGTCACTTTGAGTTTTTCCTCATCAATGGAGATGTGGCTAGAATATTTTATAACAAAATAATCCTTAAAATTTATTAGAATGACTGAAATTTTATTTTATCCTCTTTTTAATATAATGTATACACAATAGTTATTGGAAAAAATTATAAATAGATGTGACATGAACTAAAGAACATTTATGAAGGAATCACCAAGACCTATGAAGTACAATTTTAGATCTACATAGAAAAATTTGAAGACGTAATAGTGGGTGAAGATGACTATAATGATGACTATTTCACATGGGTAAATGGTATAGTTATACTTATCTAAGGGTTATCTAATAATATGTATGATTATATTGTGGTTAAAATTTTATAAGAAAAATTTCAGATAGATTTGACCAAAAGATCTCATATTTGGTATAAGAAATTTTATTTCTCGTAATGAATTACACAACACGCCTTTAAATTATTTCAGAATTAAAGTAAAATATTTTATGAAATTTTCCCTAGAGGATGTAAATTTAAGGGACCCGAATAAATTAATGAACATAGAAGATAAGGATTATTACTTAAGGGACACAAATAATGATGATTACAGCTATAAAAAACATAATAAACTCACATACCTCATATAAAATATCCTCAAGAATGAATATTGTAAATATAAAGGAAATATTTTTCTAAATTGTTTTATATTAAGATTAATATAGCTCATTGATATATATTTTCCATGAAAGAATAAAATATATTAATTTTAGTTCAAGTAATATGAAAAAATGGGGGTTCAAAACCCATGGGGCGCAGGTTATTGTAGCAGTACTCTAGCGTTACTGTACCAGCGGAAGCACTGTTCATCAGCGGGTACTGTAGCCGTGGCAGGGCATTGTAGCGGCGGTGATACTGTGCGGTACTGTAGCAGCAGGTTACTATTCACAGAATGTGAATTGTCTTTAGAATTTGGGCCTATGGGCTATGTAATGGGCCACAAGCCCACTGCGCCTTCGGGCTATGTAATGGGTTTCCCTCTACCCAGTTAAAAGAGGTCTTTGCTTTAATTTAATAATAAAAACGAGGCTTTGGCCCCAACCTTTTTAAAAAAAATATGAAAAAATAGATAAACTAAAAAATAAAATAACATAAAATAAAGGCTATAAGGTATATGATGAAGAAACAAGTAATATGTAAAAGAAAAAGAGAAAGATCACATTAAGAAAATTGGAGGAAGAGAAATATTCCCCATGTAGTGAAAAAAATGAATACTATACTAGGATAGACATTATATTTATGGAATATGTTGAATGTAAAAAAATATCTCATGTAGTTAAGAAGAACATGATAAAGATGAAACATATATGGATCACATGATGAGGAAAGAGCATTATGTGTGTCTTCATCGAAATTTTCAACCACAAAGGGAGGGAAAATAGCTTAATAAAAATATTCGTAAGTTCAAAAATATAAATTTTTTCTTATCAATAATAACTAATATATTGGGCAAATAAAACATCTCAAAGTTAAGGCTATTGGGTAGAGAATAATTATGTAACAAAAAAATTTATCAATGAAAATTCCATTTTTATAATTATTTCATATAGTATTAATCACTTAAAATCAATTATTTATCTCAATAAAAACATTATAAATTTATAATAAATGGTATAATAGCTATTTCTAGAAGTTAAGGAACCTATACCAAGGGAATAATAACATGACCTCTAAAACAATAATCTGTCCCTTATGAATAGTAAACTGTAAAATAGAATAGTAACATTACCTATGAATGTATAAATAAAATTTAAAAATCTAAAAGATTGTAATATGATATAATTATATCGTAGTATAAGTAAATAAATATTGTAAAAATTATTAATTAAGACTTTCTATTTTTGAAAATCATAATTATTTAATTTAAAATTTAAAATTAATTTAATGAATTGAAAAGAAGGTCATTTTCATAAAATTTATTTATACCTTAATATTTTTTTGTGTTTTGTCTATATGATAATTTAATATGACCTTAACTGATTTTTTATAGTGTTATAAAAACAATTATAATATTATAATTTGTATTTTACAAGTAAATGATGATTTTAATTAAAAATTAAATTTATCATACAGATAAATTTTTATCATAAAATTTAGTTTATTTTATAATTATAAATTTTGAAAAAAAAATTGAGTGAATATTTGGGATTTTTTTTAATTGCTTAAATTTTGGTTAATAATAAAATACGGTAACGTCAAGTATATATAGATTGTAAATTGAATACACAATTATTTACTTTATGGATGATGTAAATACCATAATATCAAAATCCCTTTATTATTTTATTATATTTACTTATAATTCTCAAACTATTAATATTATTTTCCCAAAATAATAATATAATAAATTTAATAATTAGAAGACATCCCTCTTCTCCCCAATAAATACCACCCCACAACCTCTTCTCGTTACATATTTCAATCTTTGATACATGACCATGATCTCCCAAAGAGTATTACCATGAACCACCTCAATATGTAGTAGATATTTTTATAATCAAAAAACCAATCCCTCTTCCCAAAGAAAGTTCTCAAGGAGGAGAAATCCTATAGGTAAAACACTCTTTCTTTTCGTTTAATCTATTTTCAATTTTTTTTATTTTCTTATCCTTTAATAAAGTCCACCTAACCAATATGAATAATAAACCCATTATAATTTATATAATATAATTCTGTTATGTTAATTTAATACTTCACCTTCTAATATCTTCTCATTTTTATTTGTTATAAAATTAAAAATATCGTTTGTGGTCTGTCAATTTACCCACACCATGGAGGATACGTTTTCTTATTTCACTTTCACCATCATGGCTTGTTATAAAACCATAAATATTGATTAAAAAATATTTTATTATACATATTATAAGTTAGATAATGTTTTGAAACCAATTTATAATTATTATTATAAATAAAATTATGAATGGTCATAATTGTCGTAAAATCATCCAATAAATCAAATCATTTTCTTTAACAATTTATATAATGATTTATCCTCATAACTTATAAAAAATGAAATATAAGAAAAATAAATCATCTAAATGTTCATTAATAACATATAATATATATTTTGGAGAATCATTCTCATTTCACATGAAAATTGATACTCATATAAAATTGAACAGACTATGAAAACCATGAAATTGAGAACTCCCAAATGATGAAATTGAACTCTATAAATCCTTGAAAACACCATTAATGAATTTAATAAATATATAATTACTAAAATACATTTATAAAATGGTATATATTTATGAATTATTTAAATTAATTTTATTTTCTAGGATATTAATGTGAAGAAAGCATTCAAATATAAGGTAAGTGGAATTCTAGAACCCATCTCTCATCCTTTGGGTTTTCTATCTTTCGATGTATTATCAGTATGTATGTTCCTATATTTTTATATAAATATAATTTATTTTTTATTTCCATTTTAATTTATGGGATATACATGTTTCTAATATGGTATCATGAAAAAATTGTTGATTTTTCCAAAAGAACTATTCCTTCATAAAATACATCTTTTACTTCTCATGAGATTGTTTCTTCTTAAATCAATATTGATACTAAGATTCATATTCCTTTTTTTATCTTGGGAACTAATAAAATTATGAATTTTTATATTATGAAGTTAAACCCTTTACTTTCCATTTGTTATTTTATGTCCATGATTGATATACATTTTATATGGGTGGAATTTCAATGTAAATGTTATGATGTGATGAGTGTGTCTGAAATTATACAACACAACTAAATGTAATGATGTGAATGGAGTTCCTATTATTATATAGTGATCCAATTCATTGGTTAATGTGACTAATCTCTTATAATTAATTGGAATATGCACGACCATGATTCTATCTTTGTTCATAACTATGTGTGGTATTTTACTACTAAGACATGGTGTTTCATTTTTATTAATATGCAACTTATGTGCCTTTATCTATAGTTTCCTCTCATGATTATGGTTATAATCCATTCCATATTTTATCAGGATTATTATTATTATTCTCACCCATTCCTCTTGTCTCTTTTTCATCAACTTATTGGGCTTTTAGATCACCCATTATTTTGATGTATATCCAAAGTTGAATACTTCTACAAAGGAGAACACGAGGACAAATAAGAATATAGAGAAGAATGAATTTAAAAAAAAATTGTTATGTGAAATTTAATTATGGTCCTAAATTTCCCTCAAAACAAAACCATTGGATCCTAGTTCCATATTTATTTTATGTTGTTTATACGTAAAATTATTTAATAATAATATAAGAAATGTATTGTATCTATAGTTGGTATCATATAATAGTTTAGTTAATTTTGGAAATAGGATTAGATAAACATATTTTAAACCCCTAGTATATTAATATGTAAAAGTATGTACCCAATAATATTTTCTTATAAAAAATGGTATATATTGTGATCCCACAAGATAGGCCTTTAGACCTAATTGCATAGATGGATAAATTATTGAAGACTTTTCGACTTATGTTTTTTTCTAAACTATTTTATTTTACAAAATGGTTTCATACAAAAGAAACATGGAATAAAACCCATCTTAGGTACAATGAAACAATATATCGAATGATATCCCTAATTCCTTGGGAGGTGGAGTTCAAAATTTCATTGTTATTCTTACCCATCCATCTTAAGCTATCTACAATTACCAAAATAATGTTGAATTTCCCCATTCACTTAAGAGGGGGAAATTACCTATCGATTATTTTATTTGTAAATGACCACTGACATTTAGTGTAACTTTTGATCCATTCATCATGGAATAGTGGGCGAATATAATGGAATGATCATTTTGTTTTTCACTATTCTGAGATGTAGAAGGGGAATCTGGTCCTTTATCTTCAAGATGAACATGATGATCAATGTTGGGTGTTAATTCAAAACAAAAATATGAAAAATAAAATTGATGATATGGACTCAAAATTCTTTATGATAATGATTATTAATAATAATTTCCCTTTAATTCTTCATAAAAATGTGGAGAGAGTTTATAGATCTGATGAAAATGGAAGCTGAATCTTTATGGGATGTGAAGAAATTTTCACAAGGATTTCACTGTATGATTCTTCTTTTTTATAAAAAATGATAGTATATTTGATATATTTATTAGTAGTTTAAAACCACACCTTGAAAGGCTTATGAAATTTTAGACTTTGTGGGTTATGAAGAAGTATTTTGATCTGATATCTAATTGGAGATGGAGTTTTCTAAATGGTCCCATGGATATGTTGATACGAAACAAAAGATTGATTTTCAAGATGGAGGTTCGAATGAGAAGGGTGGAAAGAAATATCAACCACCCACATGTCAAAAATGATGATAAAAGCATCATGGTAATTCCATCAAGGGGATGGGGAAATTATATAAGTGTGGGAGAGAAGGGCACCATTCACATGAATATTGAATATACATGATAAAGAAAGACAATGTTTTAGTGGAAAAGAGATCACCACTGTTGGTTCATTTAATCAATTATAGTGATATCGGGCACTATGAAAGCCAGTGCACTAACCCTGGGTCCTTAAGGGTAATCAATATCATAAGTCACCAAATCCAATGGAGCAAGGAAAGACCTATGTCTTCAATACTATTGAGGCGGATCCCAAAAATGATGTGGTGACATGTTCACTAAATATTAATTGAAGAGTACTGAATGTATGATTTTATTAGGTTTCTATTCATTCTATCATATATATCATGTTTATAAGAACTATTCAAACATTACCTCAAAATATAGAGGTTGAGAAATTTGTCAGAACATTAAATAGGAAAATTATTGTATTCAAATAATATAAATTATCCCATGTTAATGATTATGGACTAAACCTCCTAGAAATTATTGTTTTAATTTATTTCGTAAATTTTGATAATGTTTTGGGCATAAATTGGTTGTCTTTATACAAATCCAACAACAATTATTAGAAATGGGATATCACTCTTCACTTCCAAAATAATCATCCAATTCTATACAATTGTGAGGTAGAGGATAAATACTCTTCATATCCTTTGTCTCAAGTATGAATATTATTTCTATATCTGAAAACATATATGGCCCAAATCATTGAGAAAAATGAGATAATCCTGATCAAAGACATGTCCATTGTTGGGAATTAAAATGACATTTTACCTAATGAATTGCTTGTTATTCCTCTTAATTAAGAGGTATACTTCTCAATTGAACTTGTTTCTAGAGCTCTACCTATATCAAATACACCTTATAGATAGTCCACCATTGACGTTGATGAACTAAATAATCATTTATTATAGAATTTTGAAAAGGGTTTTATACATCCAAGTGATATATAATGGGGTGTTCTAGTCCTTTTTTCAACAAAAAAAGATGGATCAACACTGGTCTTCATTTATTACCATCTGATAAACAATATCATAATAATGAACAAGTATACCATTTAAGGGATAGATGAATTATTTGATCAGTTGTGTGTGGAAAATTATTTTAATAATGTGGACCTTCAATTGGGATATCACTAATTAAAGGTTCGTAAAGAAGATATTACCATTACAACTTTTTGTACAAGTTATGGACACAATGTATTCATAGTGATTCCTTTCAAACTCACTAATTCTCCAAAATTATTCAAGCAATAAATGTATAGAGTCTCTAGAGATTACCTTGAAAAATTGGTGGTAGTATTTACTGATGATATTATAATATAATCCATGAGAATGTAGGAACATGAGAATCATTTGAATACAATGATAAAGATTTTGAAAGTGAGAATCATTATGAAATGTATAGTCAATGTGAGTTCTATTTGGAAAAAGTATCATTCTTGGATAACTTTTCACTAGAAAATAGTCCCTTCCAAGCCAAAAGAAATATAAGAGTGTACTAATACTACATATGCCTCAAAGATCAACATTTTATTTGGTCTATATAGGTAATAATGATGATTTTTAAAAAAATTATCAAGATTTTCATACCCAATAACCAAGGTGACTCAAGAGGGATAATAGTAATTTTGGACCAAGGAATTTGAATACTGCTCCAAATAGTTAATAAAGGATTATCACTATGCAGTATTCAAACTTCCTACAAGTGGGGGACACATTGTAGTAAATAAAAATGTATATAATAATTTCTTCATATGTGTGCAAATGAAAAATGATAATTTGATAGACTATACCTCATGGTAGTTGAAAATTCATTAGCAAATGTATCCTACACATGATTTATATTTGGTAGTTGTGATCTTTGCTTTAAAAATCATGTCGTATTACCTCTATGTGGAATAGTGTGAAATATTTACTAATAATAAGAGCCACAAATATATATTCACACTAGAGGAGATTAATATGAGCTACTAAAGATGGTTATATCTCACCAAGTATTTTCACTTCTCAATCCACTACAATCCTAGGAAAGAAAATAATATAAGGGATGCTCTATGTAGAAAGGATCATGAGACACTATCAATAATGATAATAGAGAAGGATCCAATATTCATAGATTTATAAAGAATGTACATGAGAATCATTAATCTATGAACATCATCAAGTCATTGTCAAATGACTTATCAAAAAACCCTTATGGTGAAAAAAATTTATTATCAAGGAAATTATGTGGAAATTCAAAATAAGGTGGTAGCTATTAGAAAGGGGAAATCCTCATAGTTTACAATTTATGACGAAGGATTCATAAGATATTTGTCATGATTATGTGTACCATATAATTCATAGATAAAGTATGAGCTTCCAAATGATGCACATAGCTCATCCTTCTCTATTCACCAATGGAAAACAAATAAGTATTTAGATCTCCGATAGAACTATTACTGTGAAAATATGAATACCATGATCATTAAATACACATGAAATTATTTGGTATGTCCGAATGTGAAGGGCCAAATACAGAGGTCTAAAGTGATGATACAATCATTACACATACAAATATGGAGGTTGGAAAAAATCAATATGGACATTATCACCAGATTGTCGAGGACAGCCAAAAGAAAAAAATTCTATTTTGGGTGTTTTGGGTCATCTTAAAAAGAATGGTCTCTTTATCACTATTTGATATGATTTATCATTGGATCAAAATGTATGGATATAAATAAGAGAAGTGGTAAGGTTGTATAGAGTACCACTGTAAATTATATCTGATTGCGATCTAATATTAACCAATAATATCTAGAAATATATACATCATGCTCTCAAAACTAAGTTGAACTTGAATATGGATTATCATCTTCAAACTGATTTAAAATATCAATTAACTACTTTGTCCATGGAATATATCTTGAGGGAATGTTCTATGGACATCAATGTTCAATGTGACCAAAATATTCCTTTGGCTGAGTTCCCTTACATCATCATTTTCCCCTTAAGAACCAAAATGGGTATATATGAATCCATTTAAGAGAAAATGTGCATAACACTAATGTGCAGGCATGAAGCTGGTGAAAGTAAGCTATTAAGACCTTAAATGGATGCAGAAATGGTGGAGAAGGTGAAAAACATTCATCATCACATCATGGAAGACAAAATGTGAAAAGTATTTATGCGTACAATTATATATGAGACCTTGAGTTTAATGTTGGATACATGCTTCTCCTATTCATATCTCCATGGAATACGATCCTAAGGTTTGGGAAGAATGGAAAGGTGAGTCCCAAGTACATCATCCCCTTTGAGATTCTTGATCGAGTAAGAGTTGTGGTCTATCAACTAACACTTCCACAAACCATGTCTCATATACATTATGTATTCCATGTATCCATATTGATGAAGTTCATACCGGATCCCTCATATTATCTGAATCCATATGTGTTATAGCTGTAAAATGATCTCTCTTGTTAGGAAAATCCACTAAAGATCTTGGACCGTAGAGATAAATATCTATGCAACAAGACTAATCACTTGTTTAATGAGCTATGGTAGAAAAAAAAGTGGGAAGTTGAAGCCTGGGAACTATAGAAAATGATGAATGGGAATTACCCACAATTTTTCACCATAGTATGTAAAATAAAATTTCTACTGTGAAATTTCATAAGGGGAGCAGAATGTAAATTTTCACTTGGGTGTACATACAGATTATCGTATCCACATAGAGGTACAATTCATTTTCCATCACAATATTTAATGTATATTTATTATGAAAGGTTTAATTTTTATATATGATATTAATGAAAAAATTATTATACTTGAATGATAATATCATATCCACCATTTTTCTTTCCAAAATGATGTAAAATGATTACACTGCTCATTTGTACCTGTGTACTACCACCTACATGATTTGATACTATTATTTTTTAATATTTTACCTGGATTTAAAAAATAATGGATTAAATTAATATATATGATTTATGTGATAAAATAATTATTATTTAAATTCTATTTATTGTTTGACATTCTTTCATTAAATCCAACAAAAATAAGAAAAGTGTACATGTATACATACAATCTAATTTCTCGTAATGTGTGAATAATTTTATATCTCTACCATTATAGATGACTATAAATATATGAATATAATTAATATATATGATATAATAATAATTCATATAATTATGGTATATAATTATAATAAATTTAAAATTATTACACATGATATTAGAATGATTTTGAAGAATGTGGGACACAACATATGGATTTCTATATAAATTTTTTTATTTGAGAAACCTTCTAATTTAACCAATTATTTTATTTTTGTGTTTTACATACTCTCCTTGAATTATTCAATATTTATTGTAATGAAAATTATATGTATTTACATATCCAGAAAAATATCTCTCTTTAATGCGGTTTCCATTTGAATGATAATAATGTGGTAATGGTTTATTTCACAATTTAATCATTATTATGGATTTTTTATGATCACTTTTTCAATGATTAAATAATATAATATACCTCTAAATAATATTATAAAATTTCTTATAATCTAATTAATTGTTTAAATTCATCTTTTACTTTAATTTTCTCACCTTATGTTCTAAAGTGGCCAAAAATATTTTTTTAAGGATAATCAAACTTATTTCTTTATATGGTCGAAAAAACATCTTCTTCCGTGTACATTTTTTTTCTAAAATAATAATAATTCTTTTTAATATTATATTATTTTTTTTAATGTCATTTTACCCATGTTGTACTTTATCTATAATTTTATGAAAGGATTCCTTTTGTATATTTTTTAAGGACATACATTTTAACATTAGAAGATGGAAGAGAAAGTGGAAAATGGAGAACTTATTAAACCTAGTGGACCTTAAGGTTTTGATATGATAAACCCTATGGTACTTTCAAGGATCATGTCATGGGTGTATCATGTTGTCCATAGAGAGTTGTTTCATCACACATCAAAGAAGCCAAATGTCAAGGATCGAGCCCCGAATAAGGATGTTAGTGCGATGAAGATAATGTGAGAGTTAGTCAAGTCATCTACCAAAAATTAATTTTCAAACAATGGTCTCCCTCTAATAAGGAGAATCATTTATAAAGACAATATCAAATCCCATAACATTATGGAGCAGTCAAAGATATGTTCATCCTATTCCAATTCTCCAAAATTTATTGATTTCTTGTCCAAATAGGTGAATGAATCCGGAAATTCAAAGAACTCACGCATAGAATTGTTGAAATATTGGGTTTTGGGGACTACAAGATTACTTAAATGGGATGAGTTTTTACCATGTTTTTTCCCTCCAATAACCAAAAAAGGAGATCCTAGATTTTTGGATCACATTCCTTGCATCATGGCTTCCTATGAATTCTAGAATGGGATTGGAATTCCATCCCAAATGTGGTATCAAATAACCTTATATAGGTTTTGATTCACATATGGATGTTGAATTTGATATATCAGCATCCACGCATTATTTTTGATTTTTCATCTATTTTGGGGACTCCAATTCAGATGGAAATATAAACTAACAACCCTAGGCATGGACACTATTAATAGATTTTGGTTGATTTATACATTTCATGTACCCTTTAGGAGGATGTGGTTCTAACCACATGGTATGAAATTATAAATTTGATAATTCAATATGAAAGGAAAATGAATTTTTTCACAAGTTACACGTTTTTTGGTCACCTCATTACTAAATATAAATAGAGAAAATGAGTGTAATTTCTTCAATATAATGGGGAATTATGAATCTAATTTTTAATAGAATAATGGTTATGATAAAATACCACTCCTTAATAAAATTAAAAATCATCATGATAGTCCCTAAATTGTGGGTAATATCGATAAGGAATCTATGAATCCTTATAAAGACACCCAAAATTATAATAAGGTTCCATTGGATGTGAATTTTTTTCAATCTATCAATAAGGTGGGACCCCCTCCCTTTGGTTTACTCTCATAGCCATTTTGGTGAGACCCCCACAGTTGGAAATATAGTAGCAGAAGTAATGGATACCATGATGACAAAACATGAGAGGAATGTACAAGGAAGATCCATGGAAGATGTGCAATGCACATAAGGGTATTCTAATCTATTTTCTAAACCCCTTAACATTAAATTTTCATGTACTATAATTGAGAATTCCCCAACATTATGATCTCCATATAAACCCTAATGCAGTGCCTCTAGGTTGTACTTCTAGTTCCCTTCTATGGGAATTAAACATAGAAAATGAGGCATCATCTCAATTTATGATCTATCTGGAAGGCCAAGCACTAATTTAAGAGTAATCAGAGTCTTATAATATATATAATCACGCAATAGAACTCATAGTGTTTGTTTTGGAATAAATATCGTAGGATGGAATCCCCCAAGAAACAATGTAGTTATTTAAACAATTGGGATGTGGTGAAATCATCACAACCATCCATGATGGAGGAAGTAATGAGTTGACAATATTAGAACTACCTTATGGAGGACATTTAAAGCTCATGAAGATCAAAATTTTCATTCTAATAGCATGAATGAAGCCTTCATATATGCCCATTGTACTAAAACTCTTAAATGATAGTCAATCATTCAGGAATAACATTATCCCAAACTTCTAAGAATGTGTTCACCCCACATAGTGAAAAATATTGGGATGATGATGTTGATTATCATAAGTCCACCATATAGCATAGAAAGAGTATAATAGTGGATGATGGGAACATGAAATGATCAAATTTAGGTGCAAACCTACATGATGGAAAAATGGAGTTGGAAAGAAAATGTGAAAGGTGATGTCCAGATGGAAAAGAATTAGGGGAATGTGACTGGGAGTAAGGACCCCAAATAATGATGCTCTATTACATAATATTTTAAAGGGCTATGGAACCACTGTAAAGCCAAATCCCTCAGGAAACTCATTCTATCCAATAAAAGAATGGTCATTGGTATTCCATAACTGAAAAAAATGATTCAGAATTAAATGACCATCAAGTTTCCTTCAATGGGATATCAATTTTCTCTTAGAATCTTTATAATCGACACATGGAAAAGATATGGATTTTAAAACATGGATTTTTTCAAATTATAACACGTAACTATGAAATCAGAGCCTCATTATCACTTTTAAGATCACATAACATAGCTATCAGGACTCTTTTGTGCATGCCTTGTAGAGACTTGAAGCTTGACGTACATGGACATTACATTACTTTTGTGAAATACATAGTACAAAAACACACACACAAGGATCGTAATAGTTTAGTGTCTTTGGAAACTCGGAATATAATCTCTTAATCGTGGTGAAAGATCTTCAACATCTCCTATAAAAATATTCCTTTTTTTCTACCTAAAACCTTTATTTATATCATGGGGAAAAGAAAACATAAAAGTGTGAGCTCAAATGCTCAGTAAGGGTAAACAAAATAAATATCAATCACATCATATATATAAGAACATAACTTTTGGAAATCTTATCCTGCAAAAGAGATCATAATATCATAACATAGGATAAATCATAGAAGTGAAATGTAATCCCAATAATCATAACGTAAAACATGAAACATTGTGTCATACACACATAATCATAGAGAATCATATCTTATTAGTCAAGACTCATTTCCAAGACTATCTTAGTGGACAAAGTCCCTTTCTGAACCGAGTCACCCTCGTTTCAGTCCTGTTTCCCTGAACCGGTATAACCTATCGTTGTAGCCATGTCTATCTCATGAGATATAAAATCTTTACCCAATGCATTGGAGGGAGATATAGGTCCCACCCATATCATAATGATACCATTCTTATGTGTTCCACAAAATCATAAATCATACATCATTTCATAACCCATGCAATAAAAGTGGGAATCTTAAACATCATGACATCATAAAACAATTCATATATGATAAAGGAATTCATAAAAATAATTCCATCACAACATAATGAAATCAATGTAATAATAGGGATGAAAACAGAACCCTTTATTATCTTAGATGGAAAATAATTTTGATAAAACACTTGAACTTCATTTTTGAGGAAAATATTCATTCTACTTCAAAAACACTTTTACTTTCTTAACATGTCATACAATTTTAAACTAAAAGAAGTTGATTAAAAATAAACATGAAAACTTGTAAGGTAAGCTTCTTGGAAATAATGTTTTAAAAATACATTCATGTCGTATAAGTTAAAAAAACATTCTTTTCGTACTTTTGTCGGAAAATTCAAAAAGTACCTTGTACGAAAAACGCCAAAAGATTCCTTTCATATCTTTTACTAAAAACTCACCTCAGGGTAAAATTGGATTTAAACAATTGTAGGTGGATGGAAATAATATTACATATTGAGGAAACATGGATATGGATGATAAAATAAACCCCAGTAAATACCAAAGTATAAAGAATCTCAGATAAAAATGAGATTGTGATATTTCCCTTACCTTAGGTCCGATTTTCTTCGTAAGTGTCCAAACCTCCTCTTCTTTGAAGCACCTCCTTGAGACCTCCTCATAGGGCACTAAAATTGGTCTTTGAGAAAGACCAGAACATCTAGGATGTTGCTAGGGAAGTGGAGAAGAGAATTTGGCAGGGGTTGGCCGAGCTTGAAGGCTCAAAGTTGTGTGTGGAAGAGAGGGAGGAGGTTCCCTTTTATAAGGGAGGAGAGGGGCACCTTTGGAATAACTAAAAATATTATTCTATTATAAAGTCAAGTTCGGTTTTAAATAGATCCAAATTGATTTATTTCTAGGATAAGGTGGGGATGGGTCGAAATCCCCTCATCCAATAGAATTTAGACAAGTTTAGGTACCTATTTTAACATTATCATTTAGATTTAACATTAAGTTAAATAATTTTACTTTTACCGTGTCTTCTTGTGTTCTTATACTATAAGGTTAATAAACATACTATATCAAGAAAAACGAACCCCAAGTTGTTTATTATTAATATATATAACCTTATCTATGTCATTTGGATGAACCTTAGATTTTTAGGAATAAAATAACAATTAATAATATAATATTTGTTTTTAAAAACTATTTTATGTCAATTTTGACACTATTTAGTAATTGATTATTGTGAAAATCCTAACAGAATTATAAGTTCTAAAAAAGTTAATTAAATCAATACTAACATGTCATATTAACCTATAAAATTAGTGGAATTCATAAAAATTCTCAAATTATATTTATTTGAGTATTTATAACATCAATTATGTCAATATTTCATTAATAAGATAATTACTGCATCATCGTTGTGTCATAAATAAATTAAATTATTTAATGTCTAAAAATTACAAATAAAATACCATTATGTTGGAAATCTTTTTATCTTTCTAATTAATATTTATAGTCGAATTTATCTTATGTATAACCCTATATTAAAAATGTTTTATTAAATATACTTTGATTTTAACTCTTTTAACTCTTCTTTGAATTAAATAATAATAAATGTCCTAATCTAATTCAAGTGGGCCTAAATGGTCATATTTTATTCCTAAGGTTGTTTTTAGTATAATTACACATATCCAATAGAATTAGGACACGTGTTAGGGTAATAATAATAACAATTTTACCCTTAATTACCCTATTTACTTTTAACCGTGGTAAATAAAAGTAAAAAGTTACTAGTCAGCAAAAATTATTTTCATCTCATTGAACCACATTTTACTTACATTCATCAACCGTGTCTCTCGGATTTTTGAAATTCCACTCACAGAAGCAGTAAAATTATGTTTTATGAAAAATTCAGTTTTTTTTAACTACCACTTAGTGGTTTCACTATTTATCAAAAATTGAAAGTTTTCAGAAAAATACCAAAAATTAGGCCTAAGCTATATTTGATATTATGAACTCAAAAATTATTTCTATTTTACCAAATTCAAAACATATTAGTTGCATTAATTAATATAAAAATTAATTCCCGTCATCAAAACAAAAGGCATGTTTTTAAGAGATAATAACTATCAAAAGATTGACACTTGTTTATAACTGGTTTAAATGTGAAATTACATCCAATGACCATCATTGTATTAAATTATAAAAATATATTATAAATATACTTTAAAACCACTCAAATTAAGAATTTATCACTATTAATTATTTCGATTAAAAAAGTTGTTTTTAATTAATATTTAGTAATTTTCACTATTCATCAGAATATGAAAGTTATCCGAAAAGTACCAAAATTTCACCTTAGGCTAAATTCGATACTCTGAATCCAAAAATTAAGTCTATTTTGAGAGATAAAATTTCTAAAATTTTAAAAGGTGGTTATTACTATTCATAACGGCTAGTTTTAATAATATTTTAATAACATATCGTTGTTTAGTGAAACTCGGTATTGCGTACTACAAACGCTATAAAGGAAGGTCGCGATTGCGTGCAATGAAAGGCAAGTCAAGGATACGTGTTGTGCAAGCTCCTTTTGCTGTAGTGTACAACACAAGACATTAATGAAATTAAAAATAATATTTTTCATAAAATCTCGGGGTGTTACATTCTACCCCCCTTAAAATGAATTTCGCCCTCGAAATTCGTCGGGGTTATAAATGGTTTACTATTCGAAAGATTCTTTAATCGAAACC
The DNA here is from genome assembly GCA_963277665.1 of Viscum album. Taxonomy (NCBI): domain Eukaryota; kingdom Viridiplantae; phylum Streptophyta; class Magnoliopsida; order Santalales; family Viscaceae; genus Viscum; species Viscum album. The sequence goes on from OY728151.1 coordinate 909,315,899, forward strand.
GACATCGTAAAAAGGAATACCAAAACTAATCTTTAAAAACAAAAGTATGAAACGTAACGGTTACCCAAATAAACTAATCACTGGGTTTCCACATAGGTAAAAATATGGATATGGAAGAGAAATCTAACCATTATGTTCTGATAGAGAGTGGTAGAGAACATTGCTATGGAAAAGCTAGAAATCACAAAGCCATGAATTTGTGACGATCTAGGTACCATCTTATTCATCAGATATAAGAGCACTAAGATAACATTTTTGGTTTTCAAGATCATTTCCCTAAAGTTGATGAAATTGGAATTAGAAGAAATACTTCCGTGATTTTGGTATAGTCTCACCGTTTGTCATTATTTGGAAAATTTCGACTTCATCTCTTAAAGAAATGAAGTTGAATTTTTCATTCGTGATGTGTTAGCAGATCATGTGATAGAATGATGGGTCATTCCATCTCTTTCAAACAAAAGGTTAAGAAAATTTATAAGTCCATCTTATGGTTAATCATATATGGTTCCAAAAATGAACTTATACTTCATATATCATACCGCTTAATAAAATAAAACTAGTTTCTACTAACCAGGGACTTCCTGTAGGCCAGTGGTAGGCGATAAAGGCCAGTCGCACTTCGATTGTGGGTTCGATTCCTACGACCTTGTCCGACGTGATGGGTTTTCGCCCCTCCTGTAGGTTGTGTTTTTTTCTAAAACTATATTACTATAACATCCCATTAATAATATCAAAAAAACATCTATCCTTAAACAATACTAACTTATGTCCAACAAAATCCATTGTAGTCTTTAGGCTTATCCATAATACTGCAGTCCACTCTCATAATATAGTGAAAACAATTACCAGAGATTTAATACCATCGTTGATCCCCATATATCATAAGATATGTCTTGTTGGTCACATTCCAAACATTTAAAGGCCTTAATCATGTATTCTGTTGAATACCCATTGAAACTTAGTGAAAACATGAATGCTGTTAAAAGTTAACTCTTTCCACATACCAAAATCCTCAAAATTCTATATACTCTAACCATGATATCAATAGTCCTTATGTCAATCATGAGCTCATTAATACTGTCAAACATTTCATTTTCTCTTTATCACTTCATTATGTGCATATCATCCACTTTCCAAAAAATATCTAAATAACCTTTCATTGTTACTCATACCATTCATCATAAACTTTCAAAACATAAGGAAAGACAACCGTGTAACAATCCTTAGATGTCTTTTTATTCTATAGTACAACATTACACTTGATAAACATGTAATAATTCCACTACCTTCTTAAACCATTGTCCGAGCTTCAACAATTCATTCATCTCACATATCATTTGTAGTCTCTTCATCATCATCAACAAAAATACTACCCATACAACCATACCGATTCTCTTCATGATACATTCCCTTAGGGAATTGGTTTGCATAATGCCCGTACATTCCACATTTAAAACATTTAACCATTGTTGATGTCGTAACAATACCATTATCAGCATCCCTGGTGTTAACTGAACCATTTCCTTCGCACTTACTGGCTTTGTGTCCTTCTTTTCCACACCCAAAGCATCTTCTAATTCCTTTGAAATATTCTCCTTTATGCCTCTTCCCACATGAATTACATAGGGGAAATTGAACTTTCTTTCCTCTATGATCATCATGAAACTCCATCTTTCTCTTATTAGCCGAGTCAGGAAACTTACCAAATTTTACTTTATTGATCATATTATGAGATTTCTGATTCGGCATAGTAATGATGTTTGGACTTCCAAATCCCATTTCATTTGGTTGCTCATGAAGAATATCATTCCATTGTCCATCATATCCTCCATTATCGTGAATCATCTTGTTTCCAGCCATTTTCTAAAACCCAAAAAGAATAGTGTTAGAGGAAAAAATCATGCTAGGGAAAACAACATAATAAAAGGGGGAGTACCCTTAATATCTAGCATCTTAGGTGAAATTCTAAGATCGTTACCGTAGTTCTAGGACTATATCCTATACGTATACTAATACTTAGGGACATCCCTAGACATACCTTAGAAATATCTCTAGGGATCTCACTAATGTTTTCATATCCAAGTTTCTAAAGGTTGAATAAACCTTTCCTCTGATAACAACTGTAGAGACCCGAAGCTTGAAGTACATGGACATTACATTAATTTTGCGGAATACTTAGTAAAAAAACACACACACAAGGATCATAATAGTTTAGTGTCTTTGGAAACTCGGAATATAATCTTCTAATCATGGTGAAAGATCTTCCACATCTCCCATAAAGATCATCCTTTTTTTCTACCTAAAACCTTTCTTTATATCCTGGGGAAAAGAAAACATAAAAGGGTGAGCTCAAATGCTCAGCAAGGGTAAACAAAATAAATATTCAATCACATCATATACATACGAACATAACTTTTGGAAATCTTATCCTGCAAAAGAGATCATAATATCATAACATGGGATAAATCATAGAAGTGAAATGTAACCCCAATAATCATAACTTAAAACATGAAACAGTGTGGCATACACACATAATCATAGAGAATCATATCTTATTAGTCAAGACACATTTCCAAGACTATCTTAGTGGACAAAGTCCCTTTCTGAACCGAGTCACCCACGTTTCAGTCCTGTTTCACTGAACCGGTATTACCTACCGTTCCAGCCATGTCTATCTCATGAGATATAAAATCTTTACCCAATGCATTGGAGGAAGACATAGGTCCCACACATCTCATAATTATACCATTCTTATGTGTGCCACAAAATCATAAATCATACATCACTGCATAACCCATGTAATAAAAATGGGAATCTTAAACATCAAGACATCATAAAACAATTCATATACGATAAAGGAATTCATAAAAACAATTCAATCACAACATAATGAAATAAATGTAATAATAGGGATGAAAACAGAACCCTTTATTATCTTAGATAATAAATAATTTTGATAAAACACTTGAACTTCATTTTTGAGGAAAATATTCTTTCTACTTCAAAAACACTTTTACTTTCTTAACATGTCATACAATTTTAAACTAAAAGAAGTTGATTAAAAATAAACTTGAAAACTTGTAAAGTAAGATTCTTGGAAATAATTTTTTAAAAATCTATTCATGTCATATAAGTTAAAAAAACATTCTTTTCGTACTTTTGTTGGAAAATTCAAAAAGTACCTCGTACGAAAAACGCCAAAAGATTCCTTTCAAATCTTTTACTAAAAACTCACCTAAGGGTAAAATTGGATTTAAACAATTGTAGGTGGATGGAAATAATATTACATATTGAGGAATCATGTATATGGATGATAAAATACACATCAGTAAATACCAAATTATAAAAAATCTCAGATAAAAATGATATTGTGATATTTCTCTTACCTTAGGTCCGATTTTCTTCGTAAGTGTCCAGACCTCCTCTTCTTTGAAGCACCTCCTTGAGACCTCCTCTTAGGGCACTAAAATTGGTCTTTGAGGAAGAACAGAACGTATAGGATGTTTCTAGGTAAGTGGAGAAGAGAATTTGGCAGGGGTTGGCCGAGCTTGAAGGCTCAAAGTTGTGTGTGGAAGAGAGGGAGGAGGTGCCCTTTTATAAGGGAGGAGAGGGGCACCTTTGGAATAACTAAAAATATTATTTTATTATAAAGTCAAGTTCGGTTTTAAAAAGCTCCAAATTGATTTATTTCGAGGATAAGGTGGGGATGGGTCGAAATCCCTTCATCCAATAGAATTTAGACAAGTTTAGGTTCCTATTTTAACCTTATCATTTAGATTTAACATTAAGTTAAATAATTTTACTTTTACCGTGTCTTCCTGTGTTCTTATACTATAAGGTTAATAAACTTAATATATCAAGCCAAAAGAACCCCAAGTTGTTTATTATTAATATATATAACCTTATCTAAGTCATTTGGCAGAACCTTAGATTTTTAGGAATAAAATAACAATTAATAATATAATATTTTTTTTTAAAAACCATTTTATGTCAATTTTGACACTATTTAGTAATTGATTTTTGTGAAAATCCTAACAGAATGATAAGTTCGAAAAAATATAATTAAATCAATACTAACATGTCATATTAACCTAGAAAATTAGTGTAATTCATAAAAAGTCTCAAATTATATTTATTTGAGTATTTATAACATCAATTATGTCAATATTTCATTAATAAGATAATTACTGCATCATCGTTGTGTCATAAATAAATTAAATTATTTAATGTCTAAAAATTAAAAATAAAATACCATTATGTTGGAAATATTTTTCGCTTTCTAATGAATATTTATAGTCGAATTTATCTTATGTATAACCCTATATTAAAAATGTTCTATTAAATAAACTTTGATTTTAACTCTTTTAATTCTTCTTTGAATTAAATAATAATAAATGTCCTAATCTAATTCAAGTGGGCCTAAATGGTCATATTTTATTCCTAAGGTTGTTTTTGGTCGAATTACACTTATCCAATAGAATTAGGACATGTGTTAGGGTAATAATAATATCATTTTTACCCTTAATTACCCTATTTACATTTAACCGTGGTAAATAAAATTAAAAAGTTACTATTCACCAAAAATTATTTTCATCTCATTGAACCACATTTCACTTACTGACATCAATAGTGTCTCTCGGATTTTTGAAATTCCACTCACATAAGCGGTAAAATTATGTTTTATGAAAAATTCAGTTTTTTTTAACTACCACTTAGTGGTTTCACTATTCATCAAAAATTGAATGTTTTCAGAAAAATACCAAAAATTAGGCCTAAGCTATATTTGATATTATGAACTCAAAAATGATTTCTATTTTACCAAATTCAAAACATATTAGTTGCATTAATTAATTTAAAAATTAATTCCCATCGTCAAAACAAAAGGCGTGTTTTTAAGAGATAATAACTATCAAAAGATTGACACTTGTTTATAACTGGTTTAAATGTGAAATTACATCTAATGACCAACATTGTATTAAATTGTAAAAATATATTCTAAATATACTTTAAAACCACTCAAATTAATAATTTATCACTATTAATTTTTTCGATTAAAAATGTTGTTTTCAATTAAAATTTAGTAATTTTCACTATTCACCAAAATATAAAAGTTATCCGAAAAGTACCAAAATTTCACCTTAGGCTAAATTCGATACTCCGAATCCAAAAATTAAGTCCATTTTGAGAGAAAAAATTTCTAAAATTTTAAAAGGTTGTTATTACTATTCATAACGGCTAGTTTTAATAATATTTTAATAGCATATCGTTGTTTAGTGAAACTCGGTATTTCGTACTACACACGCTATCAAGGAAGGTCGCGATTGCGTGTAATGAAAGGCAAGTCAAGGATACGTGTTGTGCAAGCTCCTTTTGGTGTTGCGTACAACACAAGAAATTAATGAAATTAAAAAGAATATTTTTCATAAAATCTCGAGGTGTTACATGCCTCATCATCCTACATTAGCATAATGAATATTTGCAGGGAAAAAGATGAAACCTCTAGGAATGTGGTCCAACACTATGTGGTAATTGGATATTTAAACAATGTCATTAATCCTAAATAAATTACATGATATAATTCATATTGGAGAACAACCAACAAATTTTCTTATTGAATTGATCAGTGAAATCACACTGAAGTCCCAATTTGTAGAGATACCTTCACCTAGATTAGGTTCACATGGAATGGAAGGAAAACACTCAATATTGATAGATAACGTGTTCAAATGGATGTAAAAAGTTTTATCAATGGAATCTCAGGATACATCCTCCCCAAGTATCATTCTGAGTATAATCCCATAGTGGTTTAATTAACCACTCTTCCAAGGATGTAGCCTTACACATTTTTTTCAATAATGGTTGGGTGTTGACCCCTGGTTATAGAAAACAAATAATATATACATGGAATATTGTTACAATAGGAATCCCACTCCATAGGCTTGTTGATATGTAAAAGCACACCAAAGGGATTCTAAGGTAATAGAGTAAAAACTCATTCTCAAATCTCGATCATGATATCTAGAATGTAGAAAAACATCATAGAGGAATCCAAAACAGGGATAGAAACCAAGACTCACCCATTATGGAAGAATTACATGATCATATGAGGCTTCATGATCTTTTAACCATTAAGGAGAGGCTGTACTTGAATAATATGAATGTGAAATAGAATCAAGAATGTGATCATAACTCAAAATTTTTCAAAATAATCCCTAGAGAGAATAGAGATAATGATGGGAATCAATCCATCAACATCAATGGACATTAGTAAACTTCTTAAAATGGTGTATCTTGGGATGTGGTGGACTATTTCAGTGTAATTTACATTGACTATGGGATGGATAATACATCAATGATAGTTGATATGATTCTACCATGCATTGATGAGGATAACAACCAAGATCATGTTAGGGAACTTGACAAGGATAAAATCTGGAAAAACCTATTCTCTCTCAATATGGAGAGTGCTTCAAAACCTGATGGATTAACACATAATATTTTTATTAAGGAATCTTGTAAGAGGACTTGGTTAGTACAGTAAGGGATTTTTTCTCACAGTTTTCTGCATGATGGAATTAATTATAATTTCGTTGCTTTAATCCCCAAGAAGGAAAATGATGTGAATGATAAGGACATAGGCCCAAAACACCTTGAAATAATTTTCCTAAACTCATCATTAAAATTATAATGCATGGGATGGGGAAATTATTAAATATTATATCAGTATAAATCAATATGGATTTGTTTTTGGGAGATGAATTCAGAACTACCTTTTTATATCTTCAGATGGTGTTATGATACAGAGATGGAATATGAAAGAGGGGAATTATTCCCTAAATATTCACATCTCTAAATCCATTGATACACTCAAAAGGGATTTTCTTCCCACCATACTTGAAAGGTATGGATTTTCCAGTGCCTTTATGAGATTGATATGTTTATTCTATCATCTGTATGGTTGCCTATTATAATCAATGGTACACCAATAGGATACTTTCAATTCACCATAGGAGTAAAGAAATGAGATCCACTCTCAAGGATTATATTCTCTATTGTTGAAGGAAACTTTATTAGGTGCATCACTAATCTTTCTTAGGTTGGCCTTTTCAAACAAATTAATGTTTGCTGGGTTGTGTTAATTCCTTCACACTTTCTCTATGAAGATGACATCATTCATTTTGGGAAATCTTAAATGTGAAATATATAAAATATTTAAAAACTCTTTTACAATTATGAAGAAGTTTCTGTACAATCCAATAGTTGGGGAAATTCGTTTATTGTTTTCTGTGAGGGTATTTATATGGGAAAACAAAAATGGGTGGCAAGAAAACTTGGTGTGAGAAATAGATCCCTTTTTATTAAAAATCTTGGTGTTCCACTTTTTTGGGGGAATATTAAGAGAATATTTCTCAGTGTAATTAGTACTAGCTAGTAGTATCAATCAAAATTCCAAGTTGAATGGGAATCCCATGTCCCTAGCTGGGAGATTTTTTTTGTTATGTCAATTATTAATTCAATGTGTGTTAACTCTTTATGCACTTACAAGTCACCAAGAGGGACCGTAAATAACAACTAAGTATGATTTAGAACATCAAATTTAATGGGTATATGAATGAAATAAATTTGATTATTTTTTCTAGATGGAATATATTAAAACCATTGTGATGGGAGGGATTAGTATTAAGGACCTGAATATTTTAAATGATGGCTTGATTGTAATGTTCATATGGAATATTTTAATAAAAAATGATCCTTCTTGTGACTTTTTAATAGTAATGTTCAGGGGAAGTATGTTGTATAGATACTCATACTACCATTGGTAATTGGTATGGTCCTCAATTAAATTTCAATTTCAATGACATCATACAGAACACCATATGCCAGTTGGGAATAAAATCATCCCTCAATTACTGGGACAAATGATGGGTTGACCAACCAGTAAGGGGAAGTATAAGCATACCCATAATATAATGAATATTACAATATCTATTTTTATAAAAAATAAAATACACTTGACACTGTTCTTCCATATGTTGTCTTGGAATCCCAAAATATTTTTTTCATGGATGATGAATCACTGTTGTGCACTTTCATATCCCATATATAGTTCACTACCATAAAATAATACAATACTATAAGTACATGCTTTATCATAATTACTTCCTAGGATGAAAATTTCATGTATAATTTAATAAATCCTTCTCATTTTATCCTCATATGGATATTCTAGAATCACAAATTAGAAAAATTGTTAGAAAATTAGAAATATTAGGTAGTGTGTTGTCTCATAATTCTCTATCAATCGAAGAGCTTCTGAAAACATTCAACACCTTTTATTGAATGAACACATGTGTAGTCTCTATCTCAAATATGTAGGGTTGTTTTTTATAGATATCAGTATAGGGGGAACCATTGAGGATCTTCTGGTCCTACTCTAGAATATTGGACATAACATGTAGGTTCAACACCTTTTTCTCCATCTACGTCAACCATTATTACCTCCATTTGGTAGGCCTGAAATATGAAGCTATTTGATGATGAGGCACTACCCTTATATACTAGAATCTCAACTCTGTATAGGAAAGTTCATTCTAGTGAAAAATTTTAAACCATATTTATTCATAATGATGTGAATGAGATAAAAATTTGAATCCAATTGTGTGTTTCATGTAAGATGAAGAAACATATCGTTCTTATATCTATGTGATGGATACCTACGATTTTCATTTGGATAAAAACAAATGTTGATGGTGTAGACTCGGTAATTCTAGGACTATTTGTAAGAAGAGGAATTTTTTAACCACTCTAGGTTTTTAAGGGCTACTTTAATCGATATATTGGAATATGGAATTTTTATGAAGCCGAATTATGGGAAATGATATATACTATGAAATATTTTTTTCGTCATCATTAGATATCCATTAAGAATGAATAAGAATCTAAAAATACAATAAATTATTTGATAAAAAGTACCATGAATGTTCTATGGAATCTTCTGCCTCATTGGGTTAATTCTTTGAAACCCGTCACTCAGTTTAACTTTTTGTTTTTTCATGCTTATAATGAATCCAACCAGGTGGATGATTCCTTTACAAAAAGGGTGTTCCTCATGTAATTAATAATGTGGGATTTTAGAGCATCTAAATAAATCACCTCACTAGTGAATGATGATATGTGTGGGGTAGTTCACTATTGGAATTTAAAATTTCTTAGTAATGTTTGAATTTTTTTCAAGTGTAGTATTTTTATTAATAATTTTTTCGAACTAGGTTCACCTGAATCGTGGATGTTATGGTAATTTTTAACATATTTACATCAATGTGAATGTTTTTTATCTTATATGTAATGAAATGATATTGTTTCAATTATAGATAATATTTATCTAGAATAATCCTTTACATTTGTTCCAAAATCATTTTAAATATAAATTTTTCCCAAATATTTTTGATTTTTTTTAGATTCAAATAACTGATTTCAAAATGGGAATTTTTTTCCCTCAAGAAATGTTCCATGTAATCATTCAAAATCATTTTTATCTAATATTCTGTCCTTTGGTGTTATATATTCCATACTATTGTTATGACCCAACGATACCGTCCTTATCCTTTTTTTGTATGGTTTATGTTTATAATGAAAAAATATATATTAAACTTTTTTATTTTCCGTGGGTGATACTGTGATAAAATGATTATGAAACCAATTTCATTTCATGAGTTTTGATGTGAATATTGTTTTTTGATCAACATGTTATTTAAATAATATTCATCTAATAAGATGTGATATTTATATATGAAAAGTCTATCTATTTATAAGAAACATAATAAATAAAATGGATAAATAAATAGGACTATATTTCAGAAATATAGGGTCTTTTTATGTTGGTGTGGATAATACCGATAAAATACTAGTCCAGCGGTGTGGACCACTATAATAATATTAAAGAATTATTTCATAGACTGTGACTATGAAATTTAATGTTAGAAAGTGGGGACATAATGGGGTTTTATAGTTTAGTTTCAAGTTATCATAACTCGGTTGTATAGTTTAACATCGTGCATCAGTTATAGTTTTTATATAGTTCAATATCATGTGACCAAGACATAAGAATAATGTATTTTAAGATAACGTGACATGAATCAGGGTGCTATGTAGTTTATGGGCTTACATTCTGAACCATAGTGAAATGACATGAAGGTTACGAGAATTAATTTTTGAAAAATATTCCATTGGGGGAGTTGTGATTAAATCTTTATCTTTTATGATTAATGAGTATAATCTTTTAAAATAGACCTTACATATAGCATAATACCCCACCCATTTAGGTTCAATATTTGGACAATTATTTCTTGGTATAATTGGAATTTTGAGGGATAAAACTAACTCTCCTAAAACAAATAAATAGATATATATATATATTGTTTTTGAAAGTTTTTTCAATACAATGATGGTGATCCTTAGGGTTGTGTAATGTGTCAATCATTTTCTGATGAAGCCCTTCCAGTTCCTCAAGTCACTTTTCTGAGTGTTCATTATTACTGAGATGACCATAAGTGGAAACACAAAGAGAAGGAAACTGAACATATATGGTTAAAACCACTTATATCCATTAAAAGTTAATATGGGGTATCCTTAAAAGTAGTGTGAGTTTTTGTGTGATGATAATACAAATAATGTGGAAACTTATTAATCCAAAAATTATTATTCTTATATAAAATATTTTTATGCATTATTTATAATTTTTTAAAGGCATGTATGTATCCCTCAACCACTATATGATAGATATATAAATGGATAGAATAGATATTTTAATCTCGGTATATTCTCTTCATATCAGATACATGGATGTTTCCACTATTTTCCATCAACATTGGGCAAGGGACCAATGGGTAATGTTTTTGTACCATAAAAAGTTTATGAAAACCATTATATCATCTTCTTGGAGAGATATATCCTACGACCACTGGGAGGAAACTTTATTGATGGTAAAGATGAACATAAACTGATTAATTTTCCTTATGTGATATAGCCCCCAAATAGAAAGTACGTATATAGAAAATGGAAAATAGTATTTGGTTTTTTGTGAAAAGAATTTATGACAACAGATTAAATTATCATGTAGTTAAAATGAATGTTACCATCTTAAGAATTTGAATTTATAACGATTCATTGAATGTTGTAACTAACTGTGTCTTATTATTTGACACTAGATCATTCTCCCCAACTATTAATGGATGAATGATCTATAATGGAATCTTTATATAAAAGTAAAGTATCCCTTCCCTCAATGTATCTCATGGGAATTCTACAAAGACTCACTTATATTAGACTATTTTAGAATCATGTCCACTTTATGGGGTGATGTTCACCACCCAAAAATAAATTTTATATTTCTTGACTCACTTTGGTAGTAAAATATCATCTCTATGGTAATCAAAAATATGGTAAATCCATTGATTAGTGGCATCAGTCAGTGAGGAAATGGGTATATCCTTATGAATGGTAGAATTTGGATATTTAATATCAACCAAATACTTATTAATAAATAGGTAAAAATCATACGAGCACATTATGGATAACCATATAATCATTATATTTTTCTTTGAGGGTGTTATATTATATATGGTAACTTCATGAGTGTTTTTAAAATATTAATCATTGAAAATATACTTTTTTAAAGGGAAATCCTTGATTAGTTCTCAAACACAGTCTTACAATGTGATTTGGTCCTCCTTTTTGATAACATACTATCCATTATATTTTTATTACCAAATTTAAATCATCATGAATATTTATGTGAGGTACTAGTACATATAAAAGACAATCTAATCCAGCAAAAATGTATTGACACTCTAACTAAATGTTTGAATACCCTTATCTTGTTATTATGGAAGAGGGAAAGGCTTCCTTAGTTGGGGGACTAAAATTATCCATAAAACAAACTAGTTATAATTTTTATTATAAAATATTATTCTTGTTGGGATTTGAGAATAATTTTTAAGGTATTCCTCTCATACCTCAAATTAATCCTAAATTAGAAATATTTATTCGTCAAAGAGATATATACACAACATAATTCCCATTAAATAAGGTTTTATAAATAAATTATATTATTTTCTATCCCTGAGCTACACATTGAATCATGAATTAGATGTCAAATTATTACAAGATAACTTTCAACCATTCTAGAGATATGGTCTTTATTAAGTGGATGAGGGTATACATAATAAAATTAACATGATGGAGTAAATTAATATCATATAATTGGATATTGTTCCCCATCTTAGACAATGTAGAGATCAATTCCATGAAGTATTTTTAGATGTTAGAATATCAAGTCATTGTGTCTATCATCATTCAAATAATATAATAGAGGATATTTTTATCCCATATATCATTATTATGGGTTATTATTATAACATAAAAATGATATAATTCTACCACATACATGATTAGGGGTTTTCTGTCGATTGTTGGAAATAATTTTTTCTGGTTGAGGTACTATTGAGGTCATCAAAGTCTCTCTAATAAACTTTATTCCCACTAGTCAGAAACACCTATTCCATTAATCTAGTGTTGGGTAGGCATTAAAAATCTAGATTAGAGATTAATATAAATATATATAAAAATTTACCATATATTCATCTCAAATACTTGATATTTTTCAGGTGGAATATTATTTATAATTTCCATGGAATTGAAGATGTTAAAATTGATATATTGATGTTATACCATGATGCTAAGAAATTTTCCTGATATTTCCCCAAAATTTCATTTAGTGGGATTTATTTTCCAGCTATTTTTCTAAAATTTTCCCCAGTTATATTTAGGGTTAAAATATTAGTCACTATTCTATCAATATTAGACTACCATGTAATCAATGTAGCACTCAATAATTTTCCAGAATAAAGTTATAATTATGAAATGCATAACATGTTGATATATAGTAATAGTTTACTTTAAAAAAATCATTACTTAATAGAAATATATCCCATTGGGTAACCAATAAGTAGTAGATTCATCATTATTAAGCTCCTTTAAAATTGTATTGTACTGAGAGTGTCATTCTATAAAGGATTGTGCTTAAAAATTATTGTTACATCAACTAGAAAATTTGTGATTGGTACTAAGAGTTCATCTTATGAGAAATTTTTATTAAGGACCCTAAATCTGATACATTCTAGATTCATACTATTTTTCTTAAAGACTAGTTTGATGTTTTCGAACCAATTTGGGAACTAAAATTCTTGTTTGAAGTATTCATTGATGATTTATTAAATATCAACTCCTAAATTAGTTGTATGATCTGGTTTCTTTCTTCTTTTATGATTTTTGTATCTATGGTTGTCATTAGTCATGCCTAAGAGATATATATCTGCCACAGAATTTAACCCAATATTATATATGAATTTATAATAAAAAATGATGCGATTATTTTTAATTATAAAATATCCTCTGATTGATCCTTAGGGGACATGGATTCACAAAATATCCTAGGTCGATTATCCTATTCTATTTTTAGGTTCACATTTATTATCTATTAATTTTTTTAGAGATACCTTACATAAATTCTGGTGGGAAGTTTCATATATCAAACTCCTCCACATTCATGGTTTCCATAATTAGATAACGAAGGGGAATTTATATATCCCAAAGATGATACTGGTAAATTTTTATCACCAGTTATTGATTAGGTGACATCTATATATTTTTATGGTTCTCATAAAGGAGAATCACTCTGAGGGAATCATGGATATCTTCTTCCTCCTCTCTACTATCATCCGAGGATGATGATGTGGTGATATCCAATTATTCAGTAAATGGTATAAGGTATCCTAGGGATTTTTATAGTAACATATATGTATATTTCTATCCATATAATGATTAATGGATATTATCATGTCACAGCGAAGAAGGGGAATCATTTTTAATATGTATATTATTATATGTGGTGTAATTTTTCATATATAAACAATGAAAAACTTTTTATAATTTCACATCAGTTGATACCAATATCCTCGTATAAATGGAATAATGTAATGTTTATGAACCATGGTGGCTGACTAGAGTTGGTTTCATTTCCATGATCACCCTAATGGTAAATACATAATCCTCACTATTAATTCATTAGATTCTATTTAGAGTGTTTCCAACACATTGGTAGTAGAAACAAGAATGTTTTATCTAGACATTGGTGTTTTACATATAACTTATAGAACCCTTCCTTCATGTATAAGATTCAAAAAATTCAAAGGGGGAATTATTTCCACATATCATTCTAACCTCACCAATTTATGGAATTTTAGGTATTGTTGGTAAAATTATGGCACCACTAAATTCATGTAAACCTAAGATCTTTCTAAAAAACATAAATATTTTTTGTCACTAAACTATCATGAATTTAGAGTTTCATAAAATATTTTTGAATTATCAATTGACATTAATATTTCCAAGATTCCTATGATAACTTTTATCATAACCTTGAATGGTCAATTTCATGGGAGATAGACCATCCTTGCTATATCCCAAGGGACAAAGGGTTCATAAAAGGATAATATTGATTCATAATTCATTGTAAATTATTCAGCATTGTCATGCTTACCTAAAGCATACATGGGATTGATGTGTCCTTGGATGGAGATCTCATATTACTTCTCTATTAATGAGATGACTATGTATAATTACATTGATGTTATCTCTATATGGTATAATACATTCACAGTAAAATCAACACAAAACTTATGGGTGGTTCTAAAGGGACTTGAAATTTTTTCATTAATATTATTATGGAGGTGGAGAGAATAAAAGATCAATAATTTTTCCAAAAGGATGATCATCTAATTCTATATCTAATAATGTTTCACTATGGTCTGATGAATCCCTATGTTATTTTTTTCCTTAGAAAAATATTTTGTGGTAGTGGGGTTTGGTGCAATAGTTCTACTTCCAGACTTGGGACGTATGAATTTTTTCATTAGTGATTTGGGAAAAATGTTCTTACAAAATTTCTTAGACTAATTAGATAGTTATACACCAACAAAGAAATATTCCAATAAAATTGAATTGACATGATCGATTGACACTTCAGGGGTTCCCTAGTGTTCATTCTATGCTAACATATGTGATTACCCTTTACTTTGGCCTTTATAGGTGGATTTCGAATAAATGTCGCCTGAATTTTGATATTTACTATTGCCACATCATCCTTGTTTCCCTTGGATAATGTGTCATTATCCAATTTCTCCCATGTTATGGGTGGGAAAAACAATTTTATTTATA
Organism: Viscum album; assembly: GCA_963277665.1. Classification (NCBI taxonomy): domain Eukaryota; kingdom Viridiplantae; phylum Streptophyta; class Magnoliopsida; order Santalales; family Viscaceae; genus Viscum; species Viscum album. The sequence continues at coordinate 909,331,175 of OY728151.1, forward strand.
TACAGTTCATTGGTGACGGAACATACCATAGGAAAAAACATTAATAGATTGGTAATTTTATTCTTTATTTGAAAAGGATTCTATTCAATGAGGTGGTTTCCATCCTCCCGGTGAATGTGGTAGAAAAGACATAAGGTTCAGAAATGGTTTAGTAGTTGTTCTTATTTTATCAATTCATGTCTTCTTTTTCATCTACTAATTATGCCTCCCCCATAGGTTAGATCTTTAAGCATAGATTTTGAATATAAAATAGAAATTTGAGTCACAATTAGTTGGTTGATCTCCTCTTTGAAGATGGAATTGGATTGATTGATTATGTTCTAGTTAAGTAACCAAAAAACTTTAGTTCAGGCATGGCTAGAAATTCCTCTCAATCATATTCATCATCCATTTTAGTATTGGAAACATATTCCATACATCATAATGTTTTTCAAAATGGAATCTATCGAGAATCAACCAGATTCTGGACAATTTTCTTAAAGGTGGTCCAATATTGAATATTATGGACCAATATCCACTGTATAGGAGAATATTTGTGTGTTCATTAAGGCCAATTTCATCAATAATATTTGATTTGGTTAGCTTGTTGATATTTTTTTATATGGGTGAGATTGTATAACATTTGACCAAGTCTTTTCAAAATGACTAGATTGTGTTTCCTTGTTATTTATATCATAGGAAGACTTTCTATTTCATTTTATCAGTAAGAGGGTTATTTTTTCATTTTCACTAGGTGGGAGTCTTTAGGAGATATTAATATTTTTAGGGTGATATAGAAATCCACAATTCTTATTTTAGAATAACGTTGGTGTTTTTTCAAAAACAGACCTCTTTCCTTGAGCAACAGTTGTAGGATGAGTTTTCGATTTCATTCTCAAAATAGAATCCTCTCGGTATTGTTCCGTGGAAGTGAAATATTAAAATCCTCATTGATTATTCATAATGATTAATTTTTTTTAATTATATTATAGTATTCCTTATAAAAAACAATTAAAATTTCTTTAGTGGGAGCTTCTTGTTGAAAGATTATGTGAAACACTAATATCTGGTTTAGTAATTATAAATGCTCTCATTTTCAGGATGATAGAAATTTGAGAGGTTATGTAACAAAATCATCCTTATCATTGATTTATATTGAAAACCTAACAAATAATGACTGTATTATTAGTTTGTAATAGATCCAGTAGGTAAATTATTCTGCCACAATAACATTGTCTCTTGTTGGGTATGAAAAAAAATATGAGCTTTACAGTATTTTATTGATAAAGTGTTCCCATAATAATGTTACACCATAATAAAAAATGTGTAATGGTTTGGATTTGTCACACAAATAAATGTAGTGAATATTATACTCTATAAGTTGTAAGGAAGAGTAGTGGAATACATCTATTAAGAATAAGGTTTCCTCTCACTGTACACTAGGGGACACCTATGTTATGTTCTTTTTATACAAGTGGAAATAAACTCTATGTATTTTAGAATATTTTGTGGTAATGTTGTCTGAGTCACTCTCATAACCCAGGTACAATGTGAATATTGTAGTTATCATCATGTATATATCTGAAATTAACATCTTGTTAGAGCTAATCCATGGTGGATTTTGAAAAATAATTTAAAATTTTCCATAATGGATGAATATATTCGTCTACCCCAATCATCAGGTTCAGTTAAACTGGTTGATTTGAACCAAAACTATCATTTTAGATAGACTCTTCTCTCATGGGCTAGGTAACCATATCATATTTAGGTGGATTCATTAGATGATATATATTCAACTTTTCGGGATAGTTTTAATCATTGGTAATATTCACCAAATTAATTTGGAATTGATATTTTGTAGAATATATATCCTATATTTTTATTATTACATCATTTTTCAGTGGATTTTATTTTTACCACCACATGTGAAGAGTGGGATATACTCTTTCCATTATCTTTTTATTGAGAAAATGTATGTGGAAGGGGAGGAAGAAACACATTTACATATTCTATGTTTTAATTTATAATTTAATGTAGGTGTTACAATTAATCCCCATGTGTTTCATTGCAGACGGATTTTGAAAATGATTCTTCATCATGACCCTCTATGCTATTGTCATGGCATATATCTTGTACTAGATTAGAACTAATGAAATTCTATCACACATATATAGTAAACAGAAGTTGGTCATCATTACTATTGTTATTATTATGTGGTTCTTGATTTAATTCTCTCTCATCAAGTGTATAATTAGGATCATCCTTTATAATTGCACTCTTATTTGGATTCCTCATCTTGGGAAAACTAAGAGATTTATCCTTTATATTTGTAATTTTCCTAGGAGAAACTTACGTATAGTGATCCTATGTAAATCCCATTCATCCTTATTAATAATGTCCTAAATGATTGGGGTTTATCATATATAGGGGAGAATACTATGTATACTAATTGTTGGACATCATTTCCTTCTCTATAAAAAACACACATATTATTCATATGTAGTGGAGGAGGTAAAAACTTCCCCTAACACTAAGGGTTGGTATTTTCATTAATCTATAGTCACAAAAACTTTTTGGTTCAAAGTATTGTATGATCTCAGTGGTAGTGATAGTGGTAAAAATTACCCAACCCTATGGGATGGGAATATTCCTCGATTGTTGGAATTAAAACTACTAATGTGGTATTTTGGATTTAACATAAATTAGTTTTTCATGGATCTATGCATCTAAAAATTCCTAATTCCCTTTAATCACACCACTCATTTCTCTTATATGTGATACGATATAATTGTATAAATAGATTGCATATGAAAAATTTTGATCTAAGGCATATCTTATATAAATAAATTTTTTAGATTTCTTTATTGGTGGACTTTTTTTATCTAGTAATATAGTAAAATGAATTGTTATTTACTCACCAAATCCTATAATATGAACATCATATGGGGCATCAACAATTATATTCTAAATAAAATTTACGCTATTATGAAAATAATGCCATATGTTCTTGCAGTACATCTCCAATATTTGGTTCCCATCAATCGAGAAAGTGGAAAAGTCAATATAGTGATAGATATTTTTATTACCTTATGACGATTAGTGTTTTTCTGATAGAGAAGATTAATAGATTACATATAATGGATTATGTCCCTATTTTTTTATAAAAATTAAATACACACCTCTTTTAACACCCATACGGTGTCATACTAGGTTGTGTAAATGGTTTAGAACCTGATCAGGAGGTTATCCTTATCTAATTATTTCCAAATACCCATGTTTTCATTATCATATATAGGATAAAACTCTTCCTCTTAATCACACAAAAATGTTATTTTTTGGATTATTTTTCGAAAATGGGAGGGATTATTAATGACTCTTTGATCATGTAAAAGTGTGTGCATGGTGATGGAGATACCGACAATAACCATTTCAAAGAACCATCTATCGATGAAGAAAAAAATTCACTGGTTGGTGATGATATCATTGGAGTAACTGGACTTGATCTTTTAAGGGACTCTTGGTATGAGGGTTTTCTCAATAAAATCTCAACAAGGGATGGAAGTTATTATCTTGATGAAATGTATCTATGAGAATGAAACTCACATTTAATAGTTGATGAGTTATAAAGTGTTATGAGTTTTTCCTTGTTGATATTCTCATTTTGAAGAGGACTATCATAGTAAACATCATGAGATGAGATACTACATCCAATCATTATGATTCCAAGGGGGAGGGGGTTTGTGAAACCTACTCTTGGGAGGACCTCTAGAACTACTAACTAGAATATCAATGGGGGACTTTGTGAATGAATCTACTCTCACATTGTAGTGGTGATTGGAAATACTCATGGGATGATATGAACTAGTATTTTAGGTCATCAAAAACAACAACATAGACCAATGAATGGATGTGGTCCCACTATTGGGTTATTTCTCTACCATTGGTGAAGTATTATTATGGATCCTCTCTGTACAGTATATTGATGACCTTTTAGGGAAAGGGCCATCATGGAAGGCTCCCATGTAATTTTCATGAATAAATGATAAGCAAACCAATGTTGGATATGAATATGGGCACATTGTTTTCTTGATAGTATAATTTTTCAATGGTCCCCTTCAGACTGAGTCAGAATATGTGCCCACTATTAGGTTTTATCAAATACATCTCATAAATATACCTTAGAATAAAGGGGGTTGAAATGCTTTCAAGATTTTGACCCTCTAATGAAATGTATAAATATACCACTTAAATGGATTTTAGGATATGATACCTCTCCCATGACTTTTTCAGAATATGTTTATATTCCTCCGTGATGGGAGTGTGTACATGATCTCACTCATGAGTATCCTTTGGGATATAACGATGAGATTCTTTCACATTGGTGGGAGTATGGATATGATTTTTCCCTATGGAGGCCTCCAAGACATTTTTACAATAATTTATTGGCACTATATTCAAGATATGATGATAAATATATAGGATATGGGTTGGGATATAAGCTTTCACATTAATTTTATCCATGATTTGCTGAAATAATTCTAAAACAAGAACAGGAATATGAGTTCATTCATTAGATGGAATGGAAATATATTCACATTTTTTCCACGGATCATATTTAATGTATTCTTGAAGATCTTACTAGGATGGTTTGGAATATGGTATTTCCATATTGTACATATTAATGTATATTGTCATGTCTCCCATAATTATACCAGAACACACTAAAAGGCTCTCCAAAAATGTGTTGATATATGAGATTTCTCTTCTAAAAATGTGTCCTGAAAAACATCATCTTTAGGTAATGTAATATGAACACGTTCCATAGGATTAATTCTCCTATATACCTTGATTGACCTCCTTTGGTGTTCCTAGTTAGGAGTTGTTAGGGTTTGGATAATCAATGTAGCTTCCTGAATGTATTCCTAAGAAATGGAGGCTGCACGAAATTGATTGAAGGGATGGTTGGTGTTAGAATACCTCCATGTAATCCCATTTACAATATTTATTCCAGAATTAAATTATTAATCTTCTAACCTATTATAAATATTTTTCTCATTATTATGCTTCATGTAGAGGATCCTAAGTTGGTTGGAGGTGGTGATGGAACCACTAGTTTCATCGTAACTCTCCTCTGATGGATTGAGCTATGAGGATCTATGAGTTAGAGGCTCTCGCATATAGCCTCAAAATTCAAAATGGTACCATTTCAATGGTACACTCTCACCAATTTAGTTTTAATTTATTTTATATTGACTATTTGTAAATAGATTCAATCAAATTACTATAGTCCCAACCTTTACTATTGTTGAGGCATTAGAATAGTTTTTTAATGAATTTTCCATTATATTAGAATAAACAAGTGTCTTGAGTGGGGTTATTATTACACATGAACCCTAAAAAAAAGAAAAACCACTAGTAAGTTCCATAACTAATACTATGTTTGACACATCAATTTAATAATTAATAGTATTAATGTTGGGTTGGCTATATTTTTTATCCATTCAAAATTGTTCACGGTTTGGAACAAAAATCATAGATACATATGGTGAATCAATTATTTAGTTATCAAATATATTAAATATTGGTACCACCATTTCAATTTCAAATGGATACTATAATTTTACTCCACTGATGGTTTTTAAGTTGATGAGATCCTACTTTTTAAATGTATTTAGAAACTAATTTCCCTGTGGGTGTTGTTAATTCCCATAGGATTGTGAAATTTTATAATTTAAAACGTGAATCAGAGAAATCCTTAAACTATAAGGTATTATTGGGAATGAAAGCCCAATTAATAACCCATATATAAATGGATGGAGGAAATCATTATTTAATAACAATGACCTAAAATATTTATCAAAATAAATCTAATCTAATTTATTGGAACATAAATGAAGATGGTTTTGGATATGTGTGTTGAAGAAAAAAAATATATCTCAGCCATAAATGAATATAGTTTCATACAGTAACAAGTCATAATAAAATTAATTTACAACCATGTATTCATCAATATTAGGTCTAAGAATATTCAATGGTCATAGAATACACACTCAATATTAAACTGTCCTTTTCTCATGGTAATGAACTGATGCTACAAATCATATGTAAACATAGGGAAAGAACATTCCTAAAGATCATGGTTGATTTCTAAACCATAGATCTCACAATAATGACATATCATTTGATATCACAAATAAATTATCACGCTCAATGAAATAAATTAATTAAATCCACTTAAACACCCCTCATACAATGGTCATGAAAAATATATATTCATGCTATGGTAATAAAGAATAAATTTGAAATCGTAGCATGGATATAAATTTTAAATTAAAATATCATATACATATAATCTACATTAATTATACAATACACAGAACATAGTGTACCCCCTCATTATAGCTATGAGGGAATAGAAAAGTAAAATCCCTATTTTACTCACCACATTATCAGTTCTGATTCCAGTATGGAACCTCCGAATGATGGATGATACTTACTTTTTTGATAAAAAAATATCAAACAAAGTTCTCCACATTATAGGTTTATCAATGTTATCCTCATAGCCAAAATGGTTTTCTATAATGAGAGGATTTCTTTGTTCCTCATTGTCTAGAACTACGAAATATCCTGGATGTTAGAATTAATACACTTTTACTATGATTTTTTCAATAATTACCCACGTGTACTTTATTGTTGAATCTATAAACTAGAGTGAATATATGGTGTTCTTCATCTACACTACACAAAAAATTTTGAATGTTATATATGACATGGTGTTCATACCCACGCATATGTCATAGAGATCATTCTGAATTTTGATAGATATAGTATTAATAGAATGTCAATAACTAAATGGTTCTCACAGTTTTTTTGATAATTATTTTGATACTAAAATAAATTATTCTCATGTGAGTGGTATAGTGCCAATTTTCCCCAGATTACTTCTATTGGACATAAGTTATTTAATGAAATTTTCATACATCATCAAGTTGGTGAGATACTGTGAAATATATATGTTATATTCAATTTTATAAAGTGTTCTATAAATTTAACTTTCTATATGGAAATCATCCCTTTCTATAGCCACTCTTTTAAAGGTATTATGGGCTTATACTATGTTGGATCATTTTTTCATCTTTAAGAGATACTTTTTCATTGTTTATTTCTAGATCTTTGACTTCCTTTCCAAATTACTTTTCTTTTCATATTTTTCTTCATTTATCAAGATCTTGGGTGATTTTACACTTCACATATAATGGAATTTGAAATCACCCCATGGGTTTACTAATGGAAATACCAGTAGTACTCCTCTTTGTGACTCTCAAATATGTTGTTAAATTATTCATACATGGAATTCAGGGTTTCTTATTTCATCTTTATGAAATCCTAAATCATCTTTAAAATAATTTGTTTATCCTACCTGGTCCTTTGAATATGTCATCAATTCATTGATGGTAGTTCTAGTGGTATTCATAAATTTAACCAAATTCTCCTATAGTTTAATGATGTCTCTATATAGAAGTCGTCCATACTATGCATAAAAATCCAACCCCTCTGCTAACATCCATTCACATATTTTTTTGGGACCCCAACCATAAAAATTTATTTTTTTCCTCACATAATCATCATAATTTTTTATTATATTAACATCCATTGGGGTTGTGGTTGTTGGGCAATCTTCATGTTCATCCTTCGGTAAGAGATTCCATTTTTTCTAGTTGTTGTTGTCGATTATGTGTATTCCTATTCACGACATACCTTTAGTCTTATATTCTAAAATTTATCTCTCATTCCCATCTAGTTGATTGTATCTTTCCTCAAGAAATTTTTTCATCGGTTTCCCAAAATATGTGGCATCAAATATTGTCCTAATTTCATGTAAAAGTCCATTATATAATTTTTGGATTATTATTTTTATTTTTATTTCATGATGTGGTAATTTCTAAATTAAACAATTAATGTTATCTCATTCACTATAAAATAAATCAATATAAAATTTAGTGGTTCATGACAATGTTACCTGAATATCGATTGATTTATATGGGGAATAAAATGAATGTGAAAATTTCCTTCCAACTCAACCCATGTAGTGATGGAATGGTGTGGAAATATTTGAATGTAGTATTTAGATCACTCTTTAAAATAAAATTGAAACAAGTGAATGATTACATCATAAATTATAAATTTATAAAAATATATGGTATTACATGACGTGATAAAAAAATCCGTGGTGAATGTTTATACTTCGATGTGGTTGTCTATAAAAGGTACCATTTTGAAGATTATCTTGATAACCACAGGTTATTTAATAATATTTCTAGAAGATTTCAGTTATATAAGTATTCTTATCTTATCACCAATGTTCTGTGGTCTCTCATTCTCTTCCAATACTCATAATATTGGATCTCTTACTGGTAACCTAAAATATTGTCGATGATTTACAAGATCTATAGTAAAAACTCCACACATTCTCCTGATTTTTCAAGTTCAATATCGATATTGACGATCTATTTACAATTGGATCGAGTGTAGTGGATGGATATGAAAATTAAAAATATTAACCCACATCATGACACACTCAGTGTAAAAATATTAATTGGATTTAAATAATAAAAAATTTAGAAACTAAAAATTAAATTACAATCATTCTTAAAAATGTGCATACAAAATGACCACCCATAGGGATTCATTATCAACAATGGTTCAAAACAAATTCAATATTTATTTAAACTCAAAAAAGTGAAACTATTTAATTAAATTTAGGAAACCCAAATTTCAAGGTTAAACCCAAAGAGATGCAGAAATCACATGTTACGTATTTTAAAAGATTTTTTTGTTGAGATAAATTTAATAAGAGGATGTGAATAATTAGTTTGTTATTATATGAAAACAATATAGATAGTTATTGAATATTGTTTGAAATTGATTAACAATTGAAACGGTGTGTTCGGTTTTTCTCGATTTGGGGTTCGTGCTAAATTGGATTTTGATATTAAATTAGTGATTTTTTATTATTGTTGGAGTTAGTATGTTTTAGAACCAATATTCTTGGTATTCCCTCCACCATGAAATATTCCTCCTTTTCCCATGCTCGAGTAATTTAGGGTATTTTTAAATTCAGTTTTAATCGATAGAATTGTTTTTCCTGATTACCCTAACTATGAGAATGGTCATGCCTAATTTAGGGTGATCAGTTGTGCTGTTTTATAAGTGACTCTGGATTCTATTTAATGGTCACGAAAAGAAAAATAAAGACATTGGAAATTATATTGAACATTATGTAATCCCAGATATATTAGTAAAAAACGAAACTAATCCATCACACCATTACCCATTTTCTATAATACTATATAACATGGAACGAGTAACACCCTCATTCATGTAATGAGGGAGTAAGGGATAATGAGATAATATAAATAAAACATAATGAAATGTGGGTATAAATACTAGTAAAAGACCCTATGAAAACATAGCCACTCTCCCAAAGATTTGATATCTATATCAATCCCTGGTAGAAGTAGTATTGTACTCTGTTTATAATACCTCAAGGTACTGAAGTTTAGTTTTATTTTCTATTAATATAACAATTTATGATTATTAGGGAAATTATAGTGATCAAAGGAATTTTTTTATAATGGGAGGTCTCCCATATAAATCCTCAAAAGTGGATAAATCTAGGTCTCTCTAGGAAAAGACTCATCATGAATTATGATTGACCACCATGAAATGTATGGGCCATTCCCCAATTGTGATTTTTTCATGTTTTGGGATTATTCCATATTATGGTTCACATAAAAAACTATATTTATAATTTGAAATACATTTTACTCTAAATGGAAGCTTTTTTCTCCCATGTTATTCATTTTTGATCCCCAGATATAACTGGTAGGTATAATACATCATATAAATCACTCTATAGAATAAATCTCAATCTTTTTGGATTGGTTTTATTTATTTACATTAATTATTTATAAATAAGAAATATGAAAAAAATCATTAAACATAGAATGAAGAAATTATTTTTTAAGCCATAAAAAATTTATTTTAATATTATATATGTTGTTAATAAATGTATGGGTTAGTCACTAACACATTACCAGTGACACCTTCGAATGTACGTTGGTATTCATAACAGAGTTTTAGGCTCACCTACTCCTTTTGAGGAATAATTGTTTCAAGATCTTTGTAGTTATGGTATATTTAATTCATATTCTTTAATAATTTCCAAATCATGGTATGATACCAGTTACCCTTGTATCAATGATTGATCATTGACACGCATTGATGCGACCACGTGTATATATCATAGGATCTCTATCTTTTTCTTATCAATTTGGGATGATCTAGTTTAAATCAACCTAGATGGGTACTGTAGAATTTATAATTATCTATATAGGTGGTAGGTGTTTATGTTGTTGAAATTAGATGCCTAAGAATGCCTTCTTATGTATCTTTTTATAGGGAATCAAAACCCACGTAGTTTTGTGCCACATGAAAGGAAGTGTTTTACCATGTGAGGTCATGTGACAGGGACTAACCTATATAGTTTAACATTGTAGGGTAAGGACGAATTAGTTAAAGGTTTCTTGATGTGTCTATTGTGGGGATAATGCACAATAATCCATTTTCAATTAACCCCAAAGGTAATATAGTTTAGTTATTAGAAGTTTTTTATATAAAATATGGTCCCATGAGATATGTCATGAGTTTTTATAGTGGGGATATGGCCCACAAATCTAAATATTGATAATATAGATCATATGAGTAGAATAGTATGGTTAGCTGGAGTGATTATATAACTTTATGTGGGGAATTATTTGGTCGACAATATAGCCAAAAAATTGGAGTATTTGGATATTGAGTTGGAATATTGGGTGTGGTCACATAATGAATATGACCTGTGAGAAAGGATTATAGGGATTATAACCCCAATAAAATGATGAAATTGTTTTATTTTAGGTTTACTTTTTAAAGAGGTTTCCTACACATCCAAGTTAATACGAATAAAATCCCATATAGTTTGATATAAAATTTTTAATGTCAATTGATAGTACTTTATGATATAGTTAAACATCATGCAATAAGGATATTTTTAATATGATAGTGATGAAAATAGTGGATTGAATGTGGATAATTAAGGGTCAGACAAAATTACTGGTCTAATTCATGAATTATGTGAAGGTTGTGGTTTTTTTTATTTCACCTATTAGGTGAGACAAAAAGATTATTGGGATTTGTGATAGAATCAGTGGGGGTTATGAAAGAGTTTGTCCTACTCAGATAGGGATCACCCTAGCTCATTTATGTTATTTATTATCAAAATAATATAAGGGATCTTGGTATAGGATTACAACTAGAAAAGAATTACACAATGGTGGAACTATTTATTCGAATTAGAATTCAGTATGAACATATATATCATAGAGACATAACTCTACTTGCATCATGATTGTAACCATTTTTGTTAATGGAATAGAAAATCATGATTTTCCCATAGGTCATACCTTTCATGGAATAAAATTCATCAGACGGATTTTATCAAGGTAATACACAATCATAGGGGATCAGACATGTAACAACATTGATCCCAGTATCCTAGAGTCGGTGGACATTTAATTAGAATGGAATTGATATAAGAGATCACATAACCAAGGATTCATCATTATAGTAATCATGAAGAACAAGATACATACATGTTTACCTTATTACTATGGTAATTAAATGTTGAAAATAAATAATGAAAATAAACATCTACCTTGAAAAATATTCAATGATTTAATCTTTATAACCAGGGAATGAAAAAAATAAAAGAGTTAGCACAAAATCTCAATTAGTGTCATATAAATCAATAATTAGTTAATAAAAATCATTAAGGCATAGTTATTATGGAAAGGTATATAATTTAAAAAATACATGCCATTAATACACTAAGAATGAAAATACAACCATATATTTTTACATAGTGAAAATATCAAGGAATGTAATAACTGAATACTGAATGAAGAAAATTCTTTTTTATTAAAAATCATGTATTTGGAACAAGAACCATTATACTTTCATGATATTTTATGTTTATGGGTAGAAACATATCTGATTCAACGTAGAAAAAATTATGTTTTTTTTGCCAAATATTTTGTCTCACAAGACCTATAAATGAATTGAGGAACTATCTCTAACTAGGCCCCACCTATAAATGCAATTCCAAATCCTTCTTCAAACATACATTTAATTCAATTACAATATGACTTATCAAAATATTCATATTATATAGAAAATAACGATTTATCAATATTTACCTAGTTAAAAAACATTCAAAAGAAAAAAAAATTGTGAACTGATATAAGGATATGAAAATAATCATATCCTTGATAAAAGAAATATGGATATTTAATGAAATCCTCAATTGATGATCATCATAAATAAAAGGGAAGTATACATACACCACACACAATAAAAAGTTGAATAACCAAAGGGAATGTCATAAAGGTATCCTTGAAATAATGGATTTCTACCATAATTAGACATTCATTGGGGAAAATAGGAATGTAATATGATAAATGTTATCCAATGGATGTTAAAACATGTAAAAATAGTGTTTAAGGAACATTTTCATTGAATGAATTTAGTGCGGTTTGAGGAAAATATTAAGTGAAATTTAAATTGAGAAAGGTAAAATAATTTATATAAAAACAAAAATGAACTAGGATATAATTTCATGAAGAATTTATTTATTTTACTAGAATAATGGGTGATAAAAATAGATTATGTATGGTACTTGAAAATTGATATGACATTGGGATGTTCCCTTTAATGGGACTCGCTTATTGGGAGGAATTGGGAAAGGAACCTTATAAAGACAAGTATTTCCCCATTAAAGGACCGTTATATGATATGTATACATGAGTTTAGAACCTATTAAAAAATATATCCAAATTATATAAAAATAAAGAATAATTATAATGGTTTAAATAGAGATACATGTAATCCGATGGAAAAATGTTGGTTTAGGGAGATTCCATTACATTATGTTTGAATGTGTTCTGAACACGCACTTAGTATCCTAGATAATGATATTATATTCATTAATAATTTAATTTAGATCCTTGAAAATATTAAATTTATTTATTATAAATTTATAATGACTTTATGTGTCCTTTTTAATGAGTTATACGATTCAATTTCATCAGTTGGGAATGATCATTTCCCGAGTTTTCATGATTTGTTCACTTGTATACATGTACGAAAGATCATTTAAAAATAGCATAGTTATCCAGAATTTAAATTATATCTGATTAATGACCTTGAAAATTTTTATATTGTGTTATATATCATTTTTCAGATATGAGGGAGATTCATTATATTAAATGTTAATGATAACCGCTTCGATCGTTTTGGCATTTTTTCGACAATCGCAAACTAGTTTTTTTTAATTCATACTATGTATATATTTTAGATAAATAACATTATATAACTTATTATATTTATAATAAAATCATATTTAACCATAATAATGGTTTTTCTATTATCCTTGAAGGGGGAGATGGAAAATGAAAACGAATCATCCATGATGCTGGTAAATCAACACATCCTAGATGATGTTTTTATTTTTGGAATAAAAGATATAAGAGAAATGATTTTAGGATTAATATTATATTAACATAAAAATATTATAGTATATAAAAGATAACTTATTTATCACTCATGTTTGGGTATATAATTTTATAATTGGATAAAAAATAAATAAAATTAGTTGAAGATTTAATGAATGAAAGGGGGTTTACCTCTTGAAACCCTCTCCTTGAAAACCACTTTAGGTACCCTTAAAATTGTATTTTATGTGGGATCATACAGACGAAAACCTAGTGGAGAGTCTTTGGGGAGTGATTTGGATGAAAATGGAAAAGATTCATGAATTTTGAGTTGTGATTAGAAGAGGTGGTGAGGGTGGTATTTATATTGGAGGAGACGAGCATTTTTTGATTATTTTATTTTTTTGTTATTTTGGATGAAAACTATCATCAATGTGGATTAATTTGACTAATTATAGTAAATAGAACATTTTTTTTCTAAACAAATAGGGATTAAATAATCTATATATCATCCATGGCTCAATAATTCAGGTATTTAACTTATACAGTAAATTATTGTATTTCATTATTTGCTAAAAACTCAACTAATTTAGAAAAATAAAAAAATCCACCTAACCATTTTACGATGAACACAATTTTAAAATAGGATCAATTTTTTGAAAAATTATTTTCTAAATATAAGATATTATTTTTCAATTAAAATCAACATTTTTTTTTGAAAAATACCGATTTTAATATTATAACTGATTTTATGACACATTGAAAAATTATTTGAGGTCTAGTAAAATTATCCTATAATCATAATATGAAAAAATATTAATTTATTAATATATTTTTTGAAATTAAAAATCCTTTTAATTTTTTATATAAATTATAATATTTTTAAATAATCATTTATGTATCCCAAAAACACCAATACTAACTTTATCATTATTAATACTAATATTTACATATTCTATGACATAAATATATAACATTTTTATTCATTAGATACCTAAATTTTATTTATACTTTCATAATTGTGGCTACTACTCTGTTGGATGGATTACTATTCCTAATGGTCATATTTATTTTCCAATGGTGAAGTTAAAATCTAATATTATATCCCTATTTGTTTATGTTTGGTGTCATTTGTAGTGTAAGCTACCAAATGAACTGAATTTATTTATTAAGATACATACCATAAAATAATGGTGTGTTATATTATTTCCTCCGTTGGAAATATTGACAAAAATTTTTTTCTTTAATATTTCCTTTGAAATAGATATGGGTGGTTCTTATTCATAACATCCTCAGTTTCCCATGTTTCTTATTTCATTTTATGGTTCCTCCAAAGAACCATTAATAGTCAAGTCATATGATTTCTCAATACATTATCTATTGTTTCAAGAATCTTGATTGGCACTTCTGTATAATAAAATTTAGGATCTTGTTCTATTTTATCACGGGTGATTAAATGTTTTGGGCTTGGCATGTACCTCTTTATCAATGATAAGTGTAATACATCGTGAAATTTGGAGAGACATGGTGGTACAACTAATCAATAAGCTATAACTCTAATTCAATTTAGAATTTCAAATGGTATGATGTACGTAGGGATCAGTTTAGCTTTCTTACCAAGCCTGATGAATCCCATACATTGAGATACTTTCAGAAATACATGATCTCCCATTATAAAGATCGGTCCATAAAAATTACAAAATATTGAATTAAATGAATAATTAACATTGAGGATCTATTCAGGTTTAGTGTTTTAGAGAATTAGGCTATTACTATTACATTACAACTTGAATATTATAAGTAGACACTACTACTCAGTATCCATTTTTTCATAATAATAGAAAACTCATAAAAAGAAACATTTCTTGATCCATGTTTTAGATAGAATTTCTTTTCTATGATCCCAGCCTTGACCCTAATCATCTTTAAGTCCTGTAGAAAACATTTCAAAATCATGGGATGAGAATAAAAAACTCAATAAGGGTTATAAAATAAGGAAGGAAAACTTTAGCCCATCAATAAATACCAATCAATGAAACCATAATTTTCAATCATAACATACCTTATGATATCATGAGATTTATGAATAACATGCCCAAATCATAAGTCATAAATCTTACTTATGGAATCCATATCAAACATACATTGTAGTTATCACATCTACATAGGGAGTTACACTTGGAATACCCACCATGGTATATTCCCTAAATCTCTTAATAGAAACATCACGTTTACCTCTGTCATGTTACCCAATGAATTGGAGAGCTATCTAACACTCACCCGCCCTAGGTTTATCATGGAACCACCAGTATATGTCAACAACTCCCAATAACTATAATACATGTATAAAGGAAGGATAAAATTTCCACATTACAATATATAAAATTATCATATTGAAATAAACAATGTTTTATCAAATCATTTTCAAAACCATTTAAAAAGAGATTTTTGAATCAAAGTGTCCCATTCCACTTTGAAGATTTTAAATGAATTATCATTTTAATACATTTATGTCCATATAAATAAATACTAAAACCCATTTCGAAAACAAGGACATTAATGAGAAACATTTAGAAGAATAAATATTTAAAACATTTAAAATGATATTTTTGTTAAAGAGTTTTTTTACAAAAAGAGAGACACTTGAATACAAATAATTGAAGAATAACATTTAATCAAGACATTATAATATCATGAGAATAAAGGGATTCATGATATAATATGTCAATGTATAGTATATACACCATATAAGAGTTAATTGGTGCATAACTACAATGAAGTCTCAATGGAAATGTAAGTTGAGATGAAATTCCTTATAAAGATGGTATCTTTAAATTAAGGATAAATAAATCACATAATAATGTGTGGAAAATATAAATACACCAAATATAAGTGGATATTATGTGTAAAAAAATAATAGGTCATTCACACATATTCCTTGGATGACATATTCAATAAGTACAAGTTGAACCCAAAGAATCAAAATTGGGTTAAGAAGTTCCCTTGTAAAAATTTGACAGCCTAACGGCATCACATTAAAATTCAGAAAATGAGTTGATGAGACAAAAATGGAATCTCATCACTTGGAAATAAAAGTTAAATTAATAAGGATTTAGAAGAATATATCCCACATAATATGATGTAATTTAAAATACATTACAAAATGAATCCTTTTAAAAAGAGGGGGGTGAATGGTTCCCTTACCGATTTGGTAAAGTACAAACCTACGCACCATGAAAGAAGATTTCAAAAAATTAAGATGTAAAAAACTCATAAATTAAACTATACTGCATATATAGTGCAATCATGGGCAGTACATACACCACACAAAAGGAAATAGTGGCAAATATAGCATGAATCGCATGGGAATAAAAAGTGAGATGAAACAATTTACCACGTTTTAATCAACTGAGTCGTATGACCAAAAGTTAATAACCACCAAATGATTTATAGAATAACATGAATATAAAGAGAATCATGATAATATATATCAAATTTCAGTACACAATACACCACCTTCAATAAATTAGTTGTGAACAATGGAAATCTCATGGAATTGAATGCGAGATAACAAAATCCCTTATAAAAATTCGGCAGCCTAACAGCGCCACTAAAAAATTCATAAAATGAATTGATGAGAGTAATAGGAGGTATATCATAATATTAAAATACAAATTACTGTATGGTGAATATAAAATAAAATCCTCCAACATAAGAACATGGAGAATAAAATAAATGACATAAAAGAGAGTACTTGAAAAGAATGAGAGAAGTCTGATACCTCACCACGTGTCCGAATTGACTCGAACGTTATTTAATTTACTGAATAATAAACTAAAGATAATTTATACATGCTTAAGAACATTTCTCATGTTTATAATTCCTTTAATATAACTTATTACCATGTTATAAACATTATGTAATCATTTAAGTTTATAACGTTCATTTTGTCGATATTTTGTACTTGAGTTAAGAATGAACACCTTATATTTAAAATTTCTCCATGTGGTCAATAGTCAATTATATTGAGAATGGTTTTCATGATTTATATATCATATATATCCAGTATATACACATATTTATAATAGTAAATAACATTTGGAGGCAAGAAATGAAATGCACCGTTCATGGAGATGGTAAGACGTACGTACGTATGGACGCTACTTTCATTTCTATTTCTTATTTTAATGGAATTAAAACATAATGATACATATATATATATATTATAATTCCAGTATAATATCATATATAACATCATTAACTCCATCCTTTATACATCCCACATAAGGCATTAATGAGTCACATCACTTTGAGGAGGCGGTAGTCCGCGCTTCCTCGAATGAGATAATCGTATTTACCCACAATGGAAACCATAAAGGCGTGATATAAATTGAAAATAAAAAATCATAAAGAAAACATAAACATAATATATATCATTTATAAATATAGTCCATCATAATGGCCAGCATTAAAGGCGGTTGGAGATATTTGAACAATCATTGTTTCATGAGGCGTTAGTTTGGCATCCACAGAAACATTATGTTCTTCATCAATTAGATAGATGTGTGTGTAAGTTTAGTTATAATAATTCACATAAAAACATCCTAGTATATTGATGATACTGGTGATGTAACAAAATAAAGGAATAAAAAGAGTTTAGGTGTTGGAGAAGTAAAATAAAAGAAATCAAATCAAGAGAAACAGTTACCTTTAATTTGGGTAACTCCCTTTGGTTTGAACCAAAGGACTACATGAAGTGCCTTATGCCTAAGGTAAGGCTTATAAAGGGAGGAGAGAAATGTAGGGAGATTAATTGGTCATATTTTGGACGAGCCAAATGTCTTGAGAGGTGTGAGGAATTGGATTTAAATGGTATCCTTTTATAAGGGAGAGGAGGGGCTCTTTAAGAAAGTGTGAAAATATTATTTTATTTTAAACTTATATTCGGTTTCAAAAGATCTAAAAATCATTAAATATTAATATTAGATGACTCATGGTATAAATAAAGTCATCCAATCAGAATTCGACTTGTTTTGGTTAATATTTTAACCATTATAAATCTTATTTATTTAAATCATTTATTAATGAGGTAAATAATGCATCATTATTGTGTCACAAATAATTTAATTTATTTGATGTCTAAAAATTATAAAAAAATACCATGATGTAGGAAATATTTTTAGCTTTAAAATTAATATTTATAGTCTATAATATGCCTTATATTACACCATATAAAAACTAATTACTAAAATATTTTTGTTGATGTCAATTTTGTCTTTAAATTTTCTAAATTTTCATTATCACTCCCAAGTGTCTCAATGGGGTCCCAAAATTGACCCAAAGATGCCCATGGTCGTTAATGACATAACCAATAATGTTTGTACAAGTGTTAAGGTAATTTTGAATTATTATAATATTCTTTTAACCTTGAATTACCTTATTTACCTTTAACCGCGATAAATAAAAGTCAAAAGTTATTATTCATCAAAAATTATTTTCATCTTAATGAACCACATTTTAATTCTTTATAATAACCATGAATATCATATTTTTAAAATTCAATTCACATAAGTGTGTAAATTTTCATTTAAATGAAAAAGTCAGTTTTTTAGCTACCACTAAGTGGTTTCACAATTCATCAAAAATAGATGTTTTTCAGAAAAATACCAAAAATTCAGCCTATGCTATATTTGATATTCTGAATTCAAAAATGTTGGCTATTTTTATAAATTCAAAACATAGAAGTGGAATTAATTAATTTTAAAATTAATTTCCATTATCAAAACAAATAGAGTGTTTTTAAGAAACATTAACTATCAAAAGATTGATACTTGTTTATGTCCAATTTCAAGGTGAAATTAATTAAAATGACCAAATTTGGATTAAATGGTAAAGATATATTTTAATTTCACTTTATAAATAATTAAAAATACAATATAACCATATAATCAAATTATATTAAAAGGCACTTTTGAATTAAAATAAAATATTTTTCACTATTCATTAAAAAATGTACTTCATCGGAAAAATTCCAAATATTGACACAAATTAAATTTTTATGTCCCCATTTTAAAGAAGGATTTTATTTTGTCATATATAATGTATTAAAGTGACCAATACTAGATTTAAAAAGGGTTCTCCATTAAAAGGCGATAAATGAGCCTATTAATGTAAATTATGCTTAAAATTAGATTCATTCACATTTTAAGCCTCTAACTTTTATTGGTTAAATGTAAATACATTTAACAAAAATCTATAAACATATTGTAGTTAGTTTCATTCATTACCACCAATACGACGACTATGAGTTAACTACCATTTAAAATAATAATATAGTATTAGTGTGCAATGTAAGATTTCAAAGAAACTTGTTGTTGCGTATCAGGTACGCTATCGAACATAGAAACCCTTTTAAAGTAAAATTAATATTTAATTAAAAAATTAATAAATATAAAAAATTCATATTCATTATTTACCCGGGATGTTAAATCCTTCCCCCCTTTTGGGAATTGTGTCCTCACAAGTTTAAAAATTGGGCTTGGAAACTATATTGAAAGTATCATATCAGAAAAAGAGTCAGTAAAACTATCACATTAAAAAAAGAAAGAGAAGTTCAATGTTCACCCGAGTTAACCCATACTAAGATTCAATGAAAAATGGATATGGAGGAGAAAACAAAGGATCATGTTCTGATGGAGAGTGATAATAAACATGTTTAGGAGAAAGTTAACCACCAGAAAATCACAAACTTGTGATGGGTTAAATAGTATTTGATTCCCTAGTAGGAAAATTTAGTGGACAAGGTTTTTGTTTAAAGATAAATTTCATTGATGAATTTATTTATGATCCTAACAAAAAACATAAGGAAATATATTTAGACATTCATCTTTTACTATATTTCTAACACAGACTCATATTTTCTCTGAACGATGAATATTAAAGTTTACTTTTTTTCACATTAAGAGCGCTATAATCAACTTCGAGAGTATCACATAATCCACAAAAGATGAACTATATATTTCCCATGTCTTTAGATATTAAATAAAACCCAAACATTTAGTATAAGATCATATAATCACCAAAAAAGATAATCCTTTATAAAAAGAAATACTACTCTTAATATCCAAAATTCAAAAAAAAGAACCCAAGGTTCAAGAAAGACCATTAAATAAATAGTTATCCTTAAAATTATTCAATGTAATCCTAACTATGTTTGAAACCCAAATCTCTGGAGTATTTAATCACATAGTCTTCCGACATAAATCTTAACATTTATCTCCAAATAACATCAGTTACTCTTAAAGTCTCATACTGAAAAGTAATTAACCTAATCACATATCCTCCATGATAGGTAAATTATTTCCATAGACAACCCAAATTTAACTTATTCCTGATTCATAAGATCATCTAATTAAAAAAGAACTAGTCATACTAACTAGGGACTTCACGTAGTCCAGTGGTAGGAGATAAATACCAGTTGCACTTTTGTTGTGGGTTCTGTTCCCATAGAAAAGTCTGACGTGACGGGTTGTCACATGGTTCGCATGTTGTCCCTTTTCAGAAACTACATAATTTTATAACTATCCCAAAATGAGATAAATTCATCAAAAATAACCATGACATATTTTAACCACAAATGTTATCTAATAACTTTTGTTTTGTATCCCACAATTTATTATCCAGTAATTGCATCAAATTCAAGGATCATATAAACCCAAATGGATCTTTATAACTATATCCACAAAAGGGAAGATAATTATTCCTTGAATAATGTTTTCATATATCAAACATCACAGTTACACATACTATAAAAAGTCTTCTAATGTAATCCCATCATCGGAAAAGCCTTAATAATTTTAAAAATTTCACCATCCTAAATTCTACTATAACTCTTGAATCCATTATATGTTGAATTATTACTCATTCAACATTCTTCTTGATAAATTAACCATTCCGTTACAACTTATTCTGAAATAATTCTTTCCTACAAACAAAATCATGAATCATATCCTAAGATTTCAATAATATGAAAACATGTGTTAAGGAATAATTCATACCTTTCATTGGTCATTGTCAGTTTCATCATACTCAATCGGAATGGCATTAGGTATTGGTAAACGAATATTTATATGATCCTGGTCAACCCATTCTCGAAACTTCTTCATAGGACATGTGTTTGTATAATTACCATGCTCACCACATTTAAATCATTCAATTGATCTTTCAGAAAGAACTTCATTCCCTTTACTAGAGTCATCTAGATGCTTCCTTTTTCCATGGTAGGTTCTTGGTTTATGACCTTTATTTCCACATTTATAGCATCTTTCTGTCCCTTTGAAACATTTTCCTATGTGTTTCTTTCCACATATTTGACACATAGGTTTTTGAACACACTTACATTTATAGTTATTAACTGAACTTTCATAGGGATTTGTTTCTCGCATATATGATGCCTTATAAAGATCACTAAGGTTCATGAGGTCAATCATGACTCCAGATAGCTCGTTGAGAATAACCACAAGTGTTCCCATTGTAACTCCCATATCATTCAGATGCTTGTTCAAAAAACCATCACAGTTTTCTTCACATCCACTGTTACATTGGTGCCTGCTAGATCCAGCCATTTACTAAAACCAAAAAGGTCAGTTTCAGTATATCAGTAAAATCATCAAATAATATCTTATGTATAGGGTAAACACTAAGATATACTTATTCATGTTATCTTAAACTCATTCACATTATAAAAATAACTATGAGTCTTTCTAAAATACTAACCATTATGGTAATGTCACTTATGCATAAAGAATTCCCTAACATCTAAAGTTATCTAAACCGACCTTTGATGCCAACTATAAGGACCCATCCTTAAATATTACATAATATTGAATTAAATGAATAATTCACATTGATGATCTTTTTAGGTTTAGAAATTTATAGAATTATGCCATAACTATTACATTACAACTTCATTATTACAAGTACACACTACTACTCAGTATCCATTTTTTCAAAAAAATAAAAAACTCTTAAAAAGAAACATGTCTAGTTCCATGTTTTAGATAGCACGACTTTTCCATGAACCCATCCTTGACCCTATTCATCTTTAAGTATTGTAGAAAACATTTCAAAAACTTGGGATGAGCATAAAAAGCTCATTAATGGTTATAAAATAAGGAAGGAAAGAATTATCCCATTAATAAATACAAATCAATGAAACAATACTTCTTAATCATAACATACCTTATGAAATCATGAGATTTATGAATAACACACACAAAACATAAATCATATAGGTTACATATGGAATCCATATAAAACATACCTTGTAGCTATAACAGGTACATAGGGAGGTACACTTGGAAAACCCATCATGGTATATTCCCTAAATCTCTTAGGAGAAACATCAATTTTACCTCCGTCACGTTACCCAATTCATTGGAGAGCTATCTCGGGGTCACCCACCCTAGGTTCATCACGGAACCACCTGTATACGTAAAAAATTCCCAATAACCATAAAACATGTATCAAAGAAAGATAAAATGTCCACACTCCAATATATAAAATCAAGATAATGATATAACCAATGATTTATCAAATCATTTTCAAAACCATTTAAAAATAGATTTTGAATCAATGTGTCCCATACCACTTTGAATATTTTAAATGAATTATCATTTGAAAAAATTAATGTTCATATAAATAAATACTAAATCCCATTTTTAAAACATGGACATTAATGAGAAACATTTAGAAGAATAAATATTTAAAACATTTAAGACGATATTTTTGTTAAATATATTTTTTCCAACAAAAAGAGAGACACTTGAATACAACTAATTGAGGAATAACATTTAATCAAAACATTATAATATCATGAGAATAAAGGTATTCATTATATAATATGTCAATATACAATATATACACCATATAAGAGTGAATTGGTGCATATCAACAATGAAGTCTCAATAGAAATATAAATTGAGATGAAATCCCTTATAAAGATGGTATCCTTAAATTAAGGATAAATCAATCACATAATTATGTGTGAATAATATAAATACATCCAATTTAAGTAGATATTATGTGTAAAACAATAAGAGTCCATTCACACATATTCATTTAATGACATATTCAATAAGTACAAGTTGGACCCAAATAATCGAAATTGGGTTAAGAAGTTCCCTTGTAAAAATTTGACAGCCTAACAGCATCACTTTAAATATCAGAAAATTAGTTGATGAGGAAAAAAGGGTATCTAATCATTTGGAAATAATTGTTACATCAATAAGGATATATAATAACATATCCCAACATAATAAGATGTAATTTAAAAGAAATAACAAAAATAAGCCTTTTAAAAAGAGGAGGGTGAATGGTTCCCTTACCGATTTGGTAACTTACAAAACACATGCCACATGAAAGAAGGATCATAAAATGAAGATGTAAATACTCATAAATAAAATTATATTACATAAAGAGTACAATCATGGGCTGTAAAAACCCCACACAAAAGTAAATAGTGGCAAAATATAGCATGAATCTCATGGGAATAAAAAGTGAGATGAAACCCTTTACCACGTTGTAATCAACTGAGTCGTATAACCAAAAGGTAATAACCACCAAATGATTCACAGAATAACATGAATATAAAAATAATCATGATAATATATATCAAATGTCAGTACAAAATACACCACCTTCAATAAATTAGTGGCAAACAATGGAAATCTCACGGAATTGAAACTGAGATAAGAAAATCCCTTACAAAAATTTAGTATCCTAACGGCGCCACTTAAAAATTATTAAAATGAATTGATGAGAGTAATAGGGGGTCCCCCATCATATGAAAATACAAATTACAGTATGGTGAATATAAAATAACATCTTCCAACATAAGAACATGGATCATAAAAGAAATGACATAAAATAGAGTACTTGAAAAGAAAGAGAGAAGTCAGATCCCTTATCTCATGTCCGACTTGACTCGATCATTCCTCAATCTTTTGAATAATAATCTAAAGATAATTTATAATTGCTTAAGAACATTTTTAAAGATTATTATTTCTTTTATATCACTTATTACCATGTTATAAACATTATGTTATCATTTAAGTTAATAACGTTCATTTTGTCGATATTTGGTACTTAATTTAAGAATGAACACATTATATTTACAAGTTTTCCATGTGGTCAATAGTCAATTATATCTAGAATGGTGTTCATGATTTAGATATCATATATATCCAGTATGTATGTTTATTTATAGTAG
The DNA here is from genome assembly GCA_963277665.1 of Viscum album. Taxonomy (NCBI): domain Eukaryota; kingdom Viridiplantae; phylum Streptophyta; class Magnoliopsida; order Santalales; family Viscaceae; genus Viscum; species Viscum album. The sequence continues at coordinate 909,356,012 of OY728151.1, forward strand.
TACATAAAATTTGGAGGTAAGAAATGAAATACACCATTCATGGAGAGGGTAAGCCGTACGTACGCATGAACGCTACTTTCATTTATATTTCTTATATTAATGGAATTAAAACATAATGATACATAGATATATTATAATTAAAGTATAATATCATATATAATATCATTACATCTATCCATTATACATCCCACATAAGGCATTAACGAGTCAAAACACTTTGAGGGGACGGTAGTCTTCCCTTCCTCAAATGAGATTATTGTATTTACCCATTATGGAAACCATAAAGGCGTGCTATAAATGGAAAATAAAAAAGCATAAAGAAAACATAAAAATAATATATATTATATATAAATACAGTTCCATCATAATGGCCACCATTAGTGGTGGTTGGAGATATTTGAACAATCATCATTTCGTGAGGCGTTAGTTTTCCATCCACAAAAACATTATGTTCTTAATCAATTAGATGGAGGTGTGTGTAAGTGTAGTAATAATAATTCTCTTAAAAAAATCATAGTATATTGAGGATACTGGTGTTGTTACAAAATTAAATAATAAAAAGAGTTTAGGGGTTGGATAAGTTAAATAAAAGAAAACAAATTAAGAGAAATCGTTACCTTTAATTTGGGTAACTCCCTTTTGATTGAACCAAAGGAATTCTTGAAGTGCCTTCTGGCTAAGGTAAGGCATATAAAGTGAGGACAGGGATGTAGGGAGATTAATTGGGTAGAGTTTGGACGATCCAAATGTCTTGAGTGGTGTGGGTAATTGCATTGAAATGGTCTCCTTTTATAAGGGAGAGGAGGGCCTCTTTAGGAAAGTGTGAAAATCTTATTTTATTATATAATGATATTCGATTTCAAAAGGTAAAAAAATTATTAAATATGAATATTAGATGCCTCATGGTCGAAATAAAATCATCCAATCAGAATTTGACATCTTTGGGATAATATTTTAATCATTGTAAATCTTATTTATTTAGATCATTTATTAATGTGGTAAATAATGCATCATTATTGTGTCATAAATAATTTAATTTATTTGATGTCTAAAAATTATAAAAAAATACCATGATGTAGGAAATATTTTTATATTTAAAATAAATATTTATAGTCTAAAATATGACTTATATTACACCATATAAAAATTAATTACTAAAATATTTTTTTTGATGTCAATTTCGTCTTTACATTATCAATATTGTCATTATCTCCCCCAAGTGCCTCAATGGGGTCTTAAAATCGACCCAAAGATGCCCAATGTCATTAATGACTCAACCAATAAGTTTTTGAAAAGTGTTATGGTAATTTGGAATAATTATAATATTCATTTAACCTTGAATTACCCTATTTACCTTTAACCGCGGTAAATAAAAGTCAAAAGTTACTATTCAAAAAAAATTATTTTCATCTTAATGAACCACATTTGACTAATTGATAACAACCATGTATGTTGGATTTTTGAAATTCAATTCACATAAAGGGTAAAATTTCATTTAAATGAAAAAGTCAGTTTTTAAACTACCGCTAAGTGGTTTCACTATTCATCAAAAATTAATGTTTTTCAAAAAAATACCAAAAATTCAGCCTAAGATATATTTGATATTCTTAATTCAAAAATGATGTATATTTTTCCAAAATCAAAACATTTAAGTGGAATTAATTAATTTTAAAATTAATTTCCGTTATCAAAACAAATAGCTTGTTTTTAAGAAACAATAACTATAAAAAGATTGATACTTGTTTATGTCAAATTTCAAAGTGAAATTAATTCCAATAACCATCATTGGATTAAATGGTAACCATATATTTTAATTTTACATTAAAAACAATTAATAAGATAATATAACTATATAAATAAATTAGATTAAAAGGTACTTTTGAATTAAAATACAATATTTTTCACTATTCATTAAAAATGTACTTTATCAGAAAAATTCCAAAACATTATAGAAAGTAAATTTAGATGTCCCCATTATAAAAAAGGATTTTATTTGTTCATATATAATTTATTATAGTGACCAAAACTAGATTTGAAAAGGGATCTCCATTAAAAGGTGATAACTCGTCCTTTTAATGTAAATTATGCTTAAAATTAGATTCATTCACATTTTAAGCCTCGAACATTTATTAGATAAATGTAAATACATTTTACAAACATTTATAATCATATTTTACTTAGTTTCTTTCTTTCCCACTAATACAACAGCTAGGTGTTAGCTACTGTTTAAAATAATAATATATTATTATTGTGAAACGTAAGAGCTCAAAGAAACCTGTTGTTGTGTATCGGGTACGCTATCGAACATAGCAACCCATTTAAAGTAAAATAAATATTTAATTCAAAAATTAATAAATATGAAAAACTCATATTCTTTATTTACCAGGGATATCACACACATATGACAATTTTAATCCTTCCTTGAGTTGATAGCATAACTAGTTTGCCTACTTTGAGATACATTTTTAAGGTTCTGTATAGTCTTTTCATTTTCAATAGTTTCCTCCACATGTTCTTGGCCTGACAACTTATTTTCACCAAATTCATCCAAACAGGTTAGTGTTTGACATATCGTTCCATATAACGCTTCATAATGTACCATCTAAATTCTTAATATAAACTATTATTGTTGGAAAACACTACCAAAGTTAAATACTAAACTCACGTTCCTTTGATTTCAAGTGATCATGATCTCAAAATGTCCTCTAATGTTTGGATTTTTCTTTTAAACTGTCCATTGGTTTGAGGGAGAAAAGAAGTAGTCTAATAAAGATGATTATCTAAATTATTTTGATGAATTTTATAAAATGTCATTGTAAAGCATGGGTCCCGATTAAACAAAATTGAAATAGGCCCTCTATGATGTCCTATAACTTCATTAATATTGATTCCTTCAAGGTGCTCTAGTCTAAATTCCACTATTATAGAGAGGAAATGTGATGATTTTGTTATTAAATCAACAATTAACTATATTAAATCATTATTTCATTGAACCTTAGGCAATCCAATTAAGAAATAAATAGGAGTTACATCGCACATAAATATAGGAATATGTAGATGTTTCATGAATCCTTTATGAAACTGTATCTTAACATTAAATTGTTTAAAAACAATACAACATTGAAAATAGTTGAAAATTTCCCATATAATTTTATCCCACAAAAAATGTTCTTTCAAATCCTTGTACATATTAGTACTACCATGTTTTATCGGTAAATTTTAGCTTTTAGTAACATCTAATAGTTCCCTTTTCATTTCAATTATTGATGGAATTCATAACCACTTTCCAAAATTCATAATTCCTTCACCATACATGATGTTTTCCAATAATCCATCTTTAGCGAATTTAATTTTGAATTAAAAATTATTATCAACATATTAATATATTTTTAACATCTCTGTTAATATTTTTCAATAATATGAAAATGGTGTGATGTTTCCCCTTCCTAAGAAATATCCATATCTATCATTAATAAATCTATGAATATATGATAAATCTCCATCCTCAATTGGATCAAATGTTTATAATATTTCCTACATAATGATTCTTCAACCTTATTTTCTTTTACATGATTCTATTATGTTGAGAAATCATAATATTTTAGTATCTAATGACATTTTATTTTTCTAATGTTGAGTTATTTATTTGTAAAATGTATTTCAAACTCTTATTATCCTTATATTTCTCACATATTTAACCATAGAGATAGTGTATTCATATCTTCAGAGAAAATATTAAAGCTTTTATGTCAAGATCATGAGTTGGATAATTTTCCTCATAGTGTTCAACTATTTTGATTCATATTTAATACCTTTATCATTTTTCATAAAGACAAAACCCAGCCCCTTTTTCGATGAAACAATGTATATCATAGACCCATCATTTAATGATGGACGATTCAAAGTAAAATCATTAACTAATCTTATGATAAATTTTTCAAAACATTCTACACATTGTTTGTTCCCAAAAAAATTATCACCTTTATGTGTGATATTGGTTAAAGGGTCGACTATTCGGGAAAAATTATGATGCTAACACTGGGAGTAACCAACAAAACAAATGAAACTATGTAAGTTTATTATGTTCATCGGTATAGGTCATTCCATTAATTCCTTTGTCTTCATGGGTTGAACATAGTGTCTATCCATTGAGATAATATTACCCTAAAAAATAAGCGTTTTGATGTAAAAATTCAAACTTATTAAACATCCCATATAACTCTATTATTCTGAGAGTCTGAAGAATAATGCCAAAGTTATACTCAAGTTCTTTATAGTTTTCTGAAGAGACATGAATATCATCAATTAATATTAAAAAATTCATCAAGATATTCCTTGAATACATTATTCATTTGATTATTAAAAATAGAGGGTTCATTAATCAATCATAGTGGAATTACTACAAACTCTAATTGTCTATTACTCCTCTGAAAATCATTATTTGGAATATATTACTACTATAATAGAAATTTATGATACCCATAATGAATTTCAATCAATGAAAAAATATTATTCCTTATGAATTTTATCAAATAAATAATCAATTTAAGGAAAATGATACCAGTTCATTATTGTAATATAATTTATTTCTTTATAGTAAATGCACAGCTGTAAGGATACATCATAATTCATGTCTTAGATAATAGGGGATCCCTGTGGATAAACACTAGTGTGAATAAATCCCTTATTTCTGAAATCTTGTAATTTTTTATTCACCTTCAATAATTTCAATGTCCATTTCATATGGAGTATTTGATATTGTTTTTCATTCATGCATTAAATCAATGGTAAATTCATCTTCATTCCTTATGGGGTTTCTTGGTAATTCTCAAGAAATACATTAATTTATTCATATAAAATTGGTACATCATCCATTTGAACATTAATTTCCTTAACCCTATATGTTTTTTTATCTTCCTCATTAATAATTTCATTCAGTACAAAAACTCAGGGTGGAATTAGATAAAAATTTATTGATGAAGTTTATGCCTTGAAGATAATGTATTCTATATATTCTTCACAAATCATAATTTTCTTCTTCATTCCATAAAGTGTCACATAATATTTTTAGATCTAGTCTATACCAAGGATTATATAAAATTATACCATAGGTATGATAATAATTTCATCTAATAAATCTCATTCACATTTTATAATGGAAAATATCCAACACATTTTTTTTGCAATGAGACATCCCATAAGGGGTTTGATTAGAAACTCCCTTATTAAAACGTAAGGGAAATATCTGATTTTCATTGAAAATTAGGTAGATATAAAAGAGTGTGAGGATCTAGAATCAAATAAATCATCGGTTAAATTTGATGGTAGTAATATTTTACCTTCCACAACATTATTATGTACCCCTACTTCAGATATGATGATCAAATAAGCTTGGACGTCTCCCCTTTCCCTTCAGTATTGTAAATTCCCTTCATTCATGAAAAATTGATTTTAAAAACTCTCCATTTAATTATAGTTGAATCATTTAAAATCATAAATTTATCTCTTCCCCTTGCATTCATTTTATTGATGATCCTTTTCCCTATACTTATAACAAACCCCATGCCTTTCATGAATTTATTAGGATTATTTTCTTCACAATTTTTATATAATGGAAAATCATTCATTCTCATATTCTGCAAGTATAAATCATTTTTTTATTGTTATAAAAAACCACATGTTCTATGGATTCTCATTGAGAATATACGATATAGTAAATTACTTCTCCATATTTATGGATCTTAATTCTATTTATTCATATGATGAAAATGTTTGGGAAGCTAGTCACATTCGGAATCATGGGTTAAAACCCTTAACAAAATGATCAACATTGTCGTCTGAATCACATATTTAATATATATTATACCTAGGTTATCTTATAATGGTGAGATCATACTCTGAAATACTATATTCTTTACATTGCATTATTTTTAACAATTTTCTCTTAATTTCACTTCGTTTCTCACAAGGGAATAAATTTTCATATTATGTTTCATTAAAATTTATCTATTCTATGTGTTGTATTTAATCTTCCTAAATAACATTTTGGATCATTTACCACCATTTATTAGTGTCTCCATTGAGGCAATATACTTCCAGTACTACCTTTTCATTTTCAATGAATCCCAATGCTAGAAATATAATTTCAAGGGACATGATCCACTACACAGCTACCAATGGATTAGTAGTACCACTAAAATATGTAGGATTATGCTACCTAAAATTATCCAACAAAGGTTTAGTATTGTTATTCATCATAAAAACTTATTAATTCTTAATATGGTCATGACTAACAATCCTCTAACACTAACTATGTTGACTATATCATTAGGGAAATACCTATATTATCAGTGGTTATTGATACCATTACATCTAATATATTCCATTACTAAATAATTTCACACACTATGTTATATTATAATCATCATGGGTATTGATCGAAAAATTCAGTAAATGGAGTGATTATAATTCTCCTTCTTATTTAAAATCTTGTTCCCAAAGTTTCTAATAAACATTATCTGATACAAATTGTCCAACCTCCACACTAGATTCTAATTTATTTTGATTTTATTAAAATGGAATAGACATAATAAATCCCATTACAAGGTCTCATTTTGTTTTTTAGTCATAAATAACTAGATAGAAACACGGTTCCCCTATAACCTTGGTAATAAATCATAAGAAATAAAAAATAATAAATAATTGCTTCCATGAAGATTATTCAAATATATCATCATCATATTTAGGGGAAGGAAAAAAATTGATCTCAAATACTCTATAGGGGTTATATGAAAAAATATTATGTAAAGAAGATTCAATTAGGAATAGTCATTATGACATGGTAAATAAAAAAACACACACCATCAAAACAATGTGAATGAAATACAACCATAGATTTTTTCATAGTGAAAATATCATGGAACAAAATAACTGAATACTAAATGATGAAAATTATTATTAATTAGATGATATATATTAGGAACATGAACCATTATACTATCAATATGGTGTAATTATTTGGAAATAACCCTTCTTATTCTACATAGAAACAAATGTGAAGGGTTTGTTGTAAATTATTTTGTCTCAGGAAACCTATCGATGAATCCCAGGGATATCTATAATCATCCCACCCCTGATCACTGTATGTATGAATCATACTTAGTATCTAAATTTAATTTATGAACAATATCACTTACCAAAATATCCATATTGTGTAGAAAATATGGATTTATCAACATTTCCCTTGTTAAAACAAATTTCAAAATAAAAACCATATTTAAAATAATTCATTCCTAAGACAATAATTTTATCCATGAAATAAGAAATATGTATATTTCATCAAATCAGAAATTAAGTATGATAACAAATAAAAATGAAGTATACATACACCACACACATGGAAAAAGTGGTAAATAAGGCATAACCAAAGGGAATATCATAATGGTATTCACGAAAGAACAGATTTAAATCATACATGGATATTAATTTTTGAAAATAGGAATATATTATGATAAATAATGTGCAAATGATGTGAAAACATATAAAAAGAGTGTTTATGAAACATTATAAATGATTAATTTTAGTAGAGTTTAAATTAAATTTTAATGTTAATTTAAATCGGAAATGGCATAATCCTTCATATAAACCATAAATTAACCATATTATATTTTCAATATAAAATTTTTTATTTTAGAAGAATAATTTACGATTTAAAAAAAATAAGGATAGTACCTAAAAATGGTTATGGAATTGGGAAGTTCGATTTAATTGGTCTTTCTTATCAGAATATATTATAAGGGAACCTTCTAAAAAAGTGTATTTCCCCCCTAAAAGAGTGATTATATGTTATATATAAATGATTTTGGAAGATATATAACTAATTTTTAAGAATTATATAAATATAAATAAGTATTAAAATGGTGTAAATAAAGATAAGACATAACTAAAATGGAAAAAACAGGGTTTCGAAGAGAATCCCTTACCTTATGTCTAAAAGTGTTTCGCACCTGCACATAATGTCTTGTATAATTAAATTAAATTCATTAATAATTTAAATCAGAACCACTAAAACATTTATTTTAATTATTATTATTTTATTAGGTTCATTTATATCCATTTTTAGTTGTTATAAGATTCAATTTTATCGTTCGGGAGTGTTTGTTTCCTTGGTTTTCATGATTGGTTCAATATTATACACAAATAAAATATCATTTAAAACTGTAATAGTTATCCATATTTTAAATTATGCATTATTAATTAACTTATATATGTTTAAATGTCCTTATATATCAATTTTTCCTCGATATGAGGTTGATTAATTAGATAAAACCTTAATGATAATCACTTGAATTATTTTGGTTCCATTTTGATCATCATGAACTAGTTTTGTTTTATTATTTCATATAATGTATATATACTAAATACATAACATTATATAACATATAATATGTATTATAAAATATTTTTTATCCGTTATTATGGTTTTATTACTATCCTAGGATTTGGTAATGGAAAATGAAAATGAATCATCTACAGTGGCGGTAAATCAGGATATCAAGGATGATATTTTCATTTTCAGAATAAAAGGGAGATGAAATGAGTTTTTATGAGCAATATTTAATTAAAATAATAAAATTATAGTATATATTAAATTATTTACTTATAATGAATATTTGGATATAAAATTTAAGGAAATGATAAAAAATGAAAAGAAATTAAATGAAAATAAGAATAATGCAAGTGGGTTTTCACTCCTATATTCCTCTTCTTTAGAACCTTCTCAAGTAACATTGAAATGGAATTTTGGTTGAGACCAGAAAAACCATAATTTATTAGAGAGGTTTGGGATAGGTAATAGGTATAAATTAGATGTTCTTTCATGATTTAGAGGTGAGAGGATAATATGTGGTGATATATGGTATTTATAGTGGAGGAGAGGGGTGTTTTTTTATTTCATTTTATATTAATTAGGATCAAGACTATCCATAGTGTGAATTTTTGTGAATAATAATATTATATATTTTACATGAGTTTGAAATAATTATTGTCACATTAGTAAAACATTATCCCTATATATTTAATATATACTGCAAATTATTGAATTTCATTACTCACAAAAAAATCAACTATTTTTGAAAAATCCACAAAATTCCTCCTAATTTTTTTCAATGTTTACACTTAAAATATAGAAATAATTTTTAGTTTAAATTTCTCAATATGAGAAATTTTATTTTAAATAAAAATACTCATTTATTAAAAAAATACTGATATTAAAATTATAATTAAATTAATGCCACTTTTAAAAATTAACTAAGGTCACATAGAATCACCTGATAATATTATGAAAACATAATATTAAATTATAAATATAATTTATGAAAATAAACATTAATTTTAATTATTATATTACTTATAAAATAGTAAAATAAAAAATTCACATTTCACAAAGAAAAAACGACACTTAATTAATCATTTTAAATAAATTTATTTACCTATTTAATAATATAAATATATAATATTTTCATTCATAAGATAAATAAACTTTATTTAATTTTTTATATGTGATGTAACACTTCAATTGGAAAAATTACTCTTCATAATGGTCATGTTATAATTCCACCATTCATTTTACTATTTTATAGTATATCACTATTTGTTTAAGTTCGTGGTTTTGTGAATTATAAGCTATTGAATGAACAAAATTTATATAAGAGGATACATACCATAAAATCATAGTGTGTTATAGCACATATGTGAATTCCATGATCATATGTGGTTAGTGGTTTTAGAAGTGGCATGGATTATTATATTTAGGATTTCAATCTTGATGTAAGGAAACAATAAACATCATTTTAAAATGATCAACCGATGTAGAAAATCCTTATGGACAAAATGAAAATATGGAGATCTTCCCCTTTTTTATAATGAGTAATATATATGAGGATTTAATAGGTGTATTAAATACTCTATTAATGCAAATTGATAGGAGTAGTGTCTTAGAAAATTCAATCATGCTACTCTTTGTGGTAGCCTTGTGAGAAAGGCCATATCATTTAGTACTCTCATGAGGGAGGCCAATCTATATGGCAGTCCCATGAGTGTTATTATTGAATGATGTATGCATGATGAATAATCATGTGGGTGTTTAATATGGGAGGAGGATCTATTTAGCAGTTATGTATGATAGGTCTGACCAGATTTACTTCAGAATCAGTTCTTTCAATATGGTTGTTCACATGGAGAGTCTATAGAGGAAAAATCATATCTACACAAAAAAAATCATCTTGGAAGAGCCATCATGGAAACCACTTCTTATGATTTTAACATATGTTTTTCAAACTCAATAATTTCCAATGGGTTTTTATAAGACCTCATGAAAGAAATTATTTTCTCTTATTATCTATTTATACTCTGCGTTATAGGTGTGTCATCTAAAAATGGAAACACTAGAAATTATATGAAAAGATTAGGTAGCCTTATTTCAATAATGGGTGGCAATATTGAATAGGGTATTAAACTATGGAGGGTCTCTATCAGGTGTTCTCATAGTAGTAGCTCTAACTTATTTAGGGATTTCCAATACTAATTATTCCATTACTCCATATATAATAAAATAATTATTTTGTTAATGGATTCTTAAAGAAGTTCTTTTTTTCTACAATACAAAAAAACCGAGTACACATATCTGGAAATCACTCACCTTGTAATCCATTCATTAGTTCATGGAGGCGGACAATGATCACATGGAGATCCATATATCATTCCATGAATTCTGAGATCATATTTATACTTATTTGGTGTTCATTCAATGTCTTCATCATTTTTCAATGTATTGATATTTCTAGGTCACTAGAAGTGTCTTGTTTGATAATTTATACTTCCAAAGTTTTGAAACATACACATTAGAAGATAAATGAACTTAAATGGTGTGGATTTCGAGGAAGTTAATTTTTTGATATTCAAAAATCATGTGGAGATCTACTTTATGAGTCTTTATTTGATTAAAGTCATCTATATGATGTTATTTGAATAATAAATGAATTTTTAATATGTTAGAGAATGATAACACTAAAACAATATTCCATGTGGTATTTAAGAATCTTAAATAGTGGAAAATGATGAGAAATGATTGTTTAAGAATAATTTGATACTGCATTATTCATAAAATCATCTATAAAAGAATGTAGATAACATGAGGATATAAAACTACACAAAATCTATGATCTTTTTAAGAGATTAACAAAATTAATTCACATCGGTAAAAGTTTTTATGCTTTTTACTAAAGTGGTTGAAGATCCATCAATGTATTTATTATCTCGTTAATGAGATTTTTATTATGAATAACTGAGAAAAATGTTTGACTTTATAGTGTCTATTATTTCATAACAATAAATCTAATTTCCTTTAGAATTAAATCAAATTTTTTATACTGAATTATATAGAGTTCAATTGAAGACTATATTCACATCAAGATAAATGAGGATATGCGAAATAAATAATGGTACCTATATAAATTAACATCATTAATTTTATTGTATGACATGAATGATACCTCCCCATAAATAGAAAGGGTTAATTATCTATCAAAACATTTGTTTTGATTAAAGGATTTTTGAATCACTACAAATTATAGTGATTATAAACATTTTGAAAGAATAAATGGTTGATCATGGAAAGATGTATGAAATATAATAGAGGACTACCCACGTAAAAATTATGGTTTTTCTATTCTCTTTATTTAATATTTTTCATATGAGTGTTATAATATGACTAAGAGTATAATATTACTCTAACATGTCACATTAGATTAATTATAAAGAATAATTAATTTCATAATAATAGTACACCTGACATTACCCTAGTGGAACACGATTTGATCTTTGATTTACAAGCTAGAATAATTTACCCTTGCTCATGGTCTTCAATAAAATTAAATCATATCAAATTTTGACGAATTAATCCATATATATTTTTAACCTAAATAATAAAGTTTATTAAAGAATGTTTTCAACATTATTTTTTCTCCTTGATTAATTGTGGAAACATTTAATCCAATGTTCTCACTCTAAAATTACGTAACACACTACAAATGTTTCTACCCCCAGCACAATTTTTTTTAATGTATTCAATGTAAAAAGAGTATTTCAAATGATTTAAAATAAATAGTAATGAATTAATGTATGATGTAAATAAAATAATAGAGAGGAAAAACAACCCCTATTATATTTTAGCTTATTTTCATTTGATGTTTATTTTTCCCTTATTACATATTTTCTTTTCCCTTTTTACATTTAATCTTTAAACAAATTAAGAAAAAACACTATATGGTCATATTTATTTAAAATAAACAAAATATCATAAAAAACAAAATCTGAATCATTTGTTTTCTTTCAAGAAGAACATGTTTTATTGTATCATCAGAGATTCGTTTCTATGATCATATATTAAATAAATGAAATTATTTTTTTATTAGTGGATATCCTAGTTATTACTCTGTCATTCATTTCTTTTATTTATATTTTCCAAATTTTCCCTTTCCTCTTGGAACCTATCTTGATGTGAATATAACTCTAGAATAAACAATTCCTATTTAATATAACCTCAATTGAAATAAATATCCTCAAAATATATCCAACTTATAAATATATTTGTATCTATTTTCCATATTTATTCACAATTTTACCCTAAAAACAATTCTTTTGAACCCATTAATTCTTAATTTTTTGAGAGGGGAAATGACTCCATTTTACCACTTTTTATGTTTTTAATTTTCAAATACATTTATTTAGTTGGAATTACTTTAAATATTGAAATAATATTACAATATCAATTTGTAGTTATTAATAATCTCTTAATATCCTTTCATGGCTAAATAAAAGGGGTCAAATTTTTCTATATATTTTTCTAAAAAATATCCACTTCATGTTAGACCTTTTTTACATTGTTTTGGGTTATTTTTTAGTTAAGATCTAAATTTTAATAGGAATATTATTATAGAACTTTTCTAGTTCTTTCCTATCCATTTTTTCATAAAGGGAATATTTCTTCTAAATTCGAATATTAATGGTTTCTTACACATTTTACTCTATAGAGTATGTGTGTCCCAATTATAAAAATTCATTGTGTTTTTCCACATAAAATACTTAATAGACTACTTCATAAGGGTATCCATCATCACGATCATCATAAATTATAGTATCCTTCAAATATAAACATATAGTGTCTATTTCATCTATAAGAAAATCCTAATGATTTTTAATTCTATAGAATTTATTATAATAGTTTCCCTTTTGTGAGGTGAATGAAATGGAACACACTATGTGCATGTATATAGCTTTAATGAAAAGAAATTATTTAATCCATTCACTTCCTTATTGTATAATCTTCATAAATTAAGATTTAAATCTTTATAGGTTGTCTTATATGTTATATAATATACTCTCCATTCATATATCAATTTTTGAACTTTGTCTACATAGTGACATTTTTAGTTATTTTAATGAATCCTTTCATTCAATCTTCATTTCATATTAGTTTTCTTGAATGAATTAATGTTCCTAAAATATATTTTGTTTTAATGGACCTCCATATATAATGAATGTGTTTAATTTCAAAAAGACCATGAAAATAGGGTTTTGAGTTCCCATTTAAGAAAAAATTTCATGTTTTAAATATTCCCTCATTTTCCCTAAAATCCATGTTAATTTGAATCCATAAGTTTAAATATTATAAATTTTTATTCAAATAATATTTTTCATTTATCCCTTTCTTATAATCCTAATGATAGCCTACCTTGTGATCAAGTCCCTCCATTTCATAGAAGAATCACACATCATATAGATTTTTATCTTAGCCCTCCACTCTAGAGGCTTCTCTAGGAGCTCAAATATATATAGCAATACTTCTAGACATGACTCAGTAGCCTTTTAAAAAACATCCCCAAAGAACATATGTGAATTTTGTTACTATATTTATTACATTAACTCTTCTATATTAAGAGATTTTTATGGAGCTCCCTATATAGACAACATAAATCATAGGATTCCCTCTCAAAACTGAACATGAGTTCCCATGTTTCAGTATAACTTGCAGGGTCGTAGGAAGAACCATAAGAGGTAATATAGCTCGCTTTGGGAGAACCACCTCTAAATGAGGGTCATCAACACTCTCCTAGAGTATGACTTAATAATTTAATTATGTAATAGATCCGTAATTTTAAATAATAAACCTCATTTAAGTTTCAATAATTGATATTGTCATAACTAAAAAAATTAGATGGTATTTGATGTTCTAAATAAGAGTACAACCCCTCTTTCATCTCCGAAATCCATGTCAGGGCAATGTATATTACCATAAATAAATCATAGGAGAGACCACATACATCCCACTATGATAGTCGGTTTAGGGGCATGATCTAATATCACATTGTATAGGTATTGGTTTATGGGGATTCAATTACAGTGTATAGAGGAAAATTCCCATGACATTGTAATCGGTATCCCCATTTAATGGTAGCCATCTTATTTAAGAATTTAAATTTATCTAAGTTTTCACTCATTTTTATGTATAATTATCTCAATCATGTTAGATTAGTCATCATTCCCATGATTTAAATGAATAATATTTTATGTTTTAATTAGAATGTCAAGAATATACATCTTGACCCTTAAATATAGTATCAAGATGAGACATGTCATATAATGTGGTTTGATTTGATGAATCACCATTCCCAATTTCTACTAATTTATTCTTCATAAATTAATGTTAGAATTCACAAAATAAAAATAATCCAAAGTTTCATCTAACGAAATAAGTGGTACATGCGTAAATCATGGAGTAATTGGTTAATTAATATTACACCTCAAAGATATATGGGAAAAATAAATTTATGTTGATTCATACTCTTTAATTAATCCAAATTTTTTAGGCATTCAATATACATTATCACTTTTTTTATTATAAAAATCATGTAACTACAATTATATGGAATGAAAATCATGAAATAATATAAATATGGTATAGAATATGAAAGACAAGTGATCTATCAAGTGCAAAAAATAATTAAAGTTCATTACCCCTTACCTTTTGAAGACAAGCGATATAAATAATATCCATAACAATAATTAAAATAACAATTAAAAAAATCATGTTTGTCACCAAATGGTTAAATAAATTTAATTATAATGAGATTAATCTTAAACAGAAAATCACATCACATGTAATTTTCCATTTCTATGTATGTTGGTTATCTACTTTTAGTTATAGGCTCATTACAAAATTCTGACACATTCCAAGTCTCTTCTCCAATATCCCAAATAGTATGTAAAAGGAAAAGAGGTTCTAATACAAAATATTAACATCCCAAATCTGGTTTGATCACAAGTAACCAAAATTGATTTTCAACATAGCCTTAAGTATTCCTCCCCACATGCCAAAGGATTTTGACTAGTAGTGAGGGTCTTTGAGGGTATGGTAGGCAGACTATAACATCCTGATTAGATTGTAACATAGTGGAATATAATAATGGTAATTAGTAAAAATTCTATAAATATTTACTATAGAATCATAATCCCTAAAGCTATAATAATATTCATTAGTAGAACTAATACCATATAAAATATTATATCACATCTATATTAAATAAAAAATTGGAATACATGAAAGTATTACCGGCTGAATATACAACAAGTTAATGAAAAAATCAAAAGACAAAAATCTATCTCTAATTTCATTGAGAGAATAAGATCTTTCCTCTTATCATACACTCTACCCTAGGTATAAAGTCAAGAATCCAAGGTTGAAACCTTTCCCTTGTCCCTACCTACAACCAGTACCTCTTTTCAGGTAGCAATCAACGACCTGAAGACGGTGTGAGATATACACATATGTTCACCACTAAAAATATCTATTATGATCCAGCAGATGCATATAAAAAGGTATTGTGTATATAAAAAATGTAATGTAGAAATTTAAACTATAAATGAATCCAATAAAGTTCCTAAATGACACCATGTCGATGATACCGTCTTTGTCATAAGTCAGTATACCTTTGAACATGTGTCACCATACTCTCACACACACACAAATATATATATCTGTGTGTGTGTGTATTTATATATATGTCTGTATATATATATATATATCTACATATGAACTATATATGATGTAATATATATTACTATATATATATATATGTAGTACTATCCAAGACCTATGTCCTAAATCAGACAACCATGCATTATCATATGAGTCTCATAGGGTAGTAAGGGACTCCATGAAAAAGTATCACAATTACTAATGCACCCCATGCCCAAGTATCACATATCATAGGGGGCAATATTCCCATGTATCAAAATTACAAGGGAGACCATTCTTGAGTATCTTATAAAATATGGGACTCCATACCTAAATATCACAAAATAATTAGGGATTCTAGGCTGGGTATCATGAATAATAAAGGACTACATTCATGAGTATCATAAAGAATAAAAATTATTGTTCATTCATTTATATAATCCCAAATATTGTTTATAACCATTCAATATTTCTCTATGTTAAGGACATAGTCCACTATTTACATAAGATTCAAGTGACATCATTATAACTACCAATTTATATTTAATTACAATAATCCATTTAATTTGGTGTAAAACACCACATGGAAGGTGGTTTGGTAACACTAAAATTTAATAATTAAATTTCATTTAATAAGAACACCTAAAGGGCGTTTTTCTTGTTGATGTGGGAATCCTCCAATAATAAACTAGGACCTATAATAGTTCCTCTAAAAAGGTAAACAATTTAATTTAGATAAATATTTGTAACTTAGAATGTCCTCAGAATGTATAGAATGTGGAAAGATGAAACATAATATAAAATAACTCAATGTTATATATAAATAACCATATATTATACATTATTTAGTAGATGAATAATCATAAAATGTTAGCCTATAATCTAATATAGATCATTTGAAATCCAAGAAATATATGAACACACTAAAGTTATGTTATAGTATCTCACTAAGAAATTGAATTAATGATGTCAAGATAAATTAATAAAATAATAAATATAATTGAATCACATATAGTTTGGTAACTAACATGATAGATTTTGGTCTAATTCTAGTATGATTAAATGAGATATATCAATTCCTCGAAAAAATAAGAGGATATCTATTTAGGTGGAAGGATACTATATGAATAGTGGAAAAGAATAGTTGGGTGTGAGTTATAATGGACAAAGGTAAAAGGGTATTTTTTTTAATCCTTTAAAGGTGTAATTTTTTTGGTTGTATGGTTTGTCCAAACTATGCCCCAACCTTGCACACGCACTACCGAAATGGAACTACATGTTGGTGTTAGGTGAATGGTTTGAAAAAACAATGCATATTATATGTTCCCAAATATATACCACTATATCACCTCTCAATGTATTTCCAAACCATGTGACCTTAGGTGCATGTTTTAACAAATCATGAAACCCATATATTTTCTCCAAAACAAAGGATTTAGTCTTCCAAAAGCTAACATGAAGGACATAAAACATTCACAATTCTATTGGGATCCTCCATAAGTATAAAATGAAAATATTTAAACATATTTTTACAAGATCCATACCGAATATTAAAAACCGAGATCTTATACTTTATGATATGAGTTAAGAACCAAATATGTTTTACAAATGTAGTTCAAAACGATCAATATTACTTCCATGTGATGTTGGAAATAAATAACAACTAACTTATATACATATCAAGAATAATTATAAATTAATTTTAAAAGTATTATATATTTGAAATTGGTTTTGAAATAAGTTATCACGATAGTAAATTTTTTATATAATAAATTCAAGTGCATTAGTGGAATCCTTGTTATATTTTATTTGTCTAAAATTTAAAATCATGGGATATATTTCTTAATGTACATCAGGATGATTTTTATATACTTTTGATTACTAACTAATCAATATTTTGTCCATATTTTTTTATTTAGGGGGTTATAATAACGATATAATTTAATTTCTTAAAATGTATTTTGATTCAAAAGATATAGAATTTGAAAGTGACTTTATTAACTAAACTCTTTTATATGAGTTTTTTTGATTATTTGTGACCTTGCTTATTTCAATAATGGTTACTTACACTATTGGGAGAGGCTATTGTAGTACTAAAATTAAAATTTATCTTAAACCTAGAATGAAATATTCTTGGATGGTCTGGGTCATCCTCAATGAGTTAGGGATCATCTATTCATTTATACTCAATCGCTTATTTTTTTCTACATTTAATTAAATAATAAAAATGTATTTGATATATAGTTAATGAAATACAGGTGGAAAATAATAATTTTAAATACAATTCATGAATGAAGACACCACTGGATTCAACTAGAGCGATCCTTCATAGTTACACAGCCTTAACCTCTATTCAATTCTTTGTGTCCTTTAATTAGCTACACACAACCCCACTACATAAATTTTTTGAATTATCACTGAACTCAAGTATAGTAACATAATTGATCATACTATCACTCTCTGAAATGGGTCATGCCCAAGAATTTATCATCCATCAATATCACTACTTCTATTTTACAATTATAATCATAACAGTGGGATTAGAAAATGTAACGACATAAACTTTTTGAATGATAATTGTTTCCTGAAAATGTCTGTTATATTATACTAAATATAATTATATAAATTAAATAATGATGTGAGTATAATTTGAATCGTCACCGTTAGGTTTTGACCATTATATGACCATTGGAGAATATTAACAATCGATACATTAATCTTAATTAAAATTTTAACCTTATTATTAGTTTTATAAATAGACATTATAATGGATAATTAATGATGAAAAGGGAAATGGTGGCTTTAACTGGTATAGTTATGCCATAAGAATATATTTTTTAGCAGTTGGGAGGGTGGTATAATTTCTAGATTTTCCTCATGACCATTCCCAATTCTAGCTTCAACTTGTTGAGTTTGAAAGAAATCGCATATGGAGAGGTTCAAGTTTATAGAAATGACCAACCGGGGTTATTTCATCTAAGTCGCCGCAAGAATTTATCACCATTAAACAACATAAATTTAGTTTTTATGTTGGAATTATAATGGTTTATGGTTCATGTAACTAGTTACTTAATGTACAATGATTTTGTATAAATTAAATTTTTGTTCCATCAATTTCATTTTAAGAATAGTTTTTCTTAATAAAATTATTTTGGAATTTGGAAAATTGATTTTTCGGATAGAAATTATAATTTTAAAAAAAGATATATTTGTTTTTATAAAATACATTATTATTAATAATATTTATTTAATATAATGTTAAAAATAATCTTATTTAAATATAAATGATATAATAATTTTTTTCATGTATCAGCAATTTCACTATGCATTTTAACTGTGCATTTTATCTCCGATATTATTTTTCATAAAAAATGAGTGTTATATTTAATAGTTAAAACTATCATATTAAGTTAATTGTAATGATAAAATACATATATCTGTTTGAATAATAACTTTCAAATTTTTTTGGGATGAATTTATGAGAATTTTCTAAAATATTTTGTTTTTTAGTGAATAGTAAAAATATAGTTTGAGATATTTTGTATGTTTACAAACATCATAATTATATAATGATGATGTAAATATTAGTTAAAAATAATCCATGAATAATGTATTTTTATTTTAATATTATCATACATTTTAATATATTTTAATTAATTTTTAAATAAATAATTTACCTTCCATATTTTAAAATGGATACTTTGACTGAAATATGTTATTTTGTGAAAACATTAATCTTCCTTAAAAAAATATGTAATATAAAATTATGGTATACTATTTTGGGATAATATAACAAAAACATATGTTCTAGGTTTCTAATACCATAGTCAAATACATTGGAAAATTCCATGGTTTTTCATTACCTACTACAAAGGTTTCCACGAAAATAAATAAACAAATCCTCATTTTTTTTAAAAACAATACCCACCCATTTCCCCATTTAATTTCAATTAAAATAAATCCTATATGAATATTTAATATTTTTCCCTCCTATGGAGTCCTGAAAATGTGTCCTCAAGCCCCTAATGTCCTGATCTTCACATTTTAGGAAAAATCATTTAGGTAAGAAAAATATCAACTTATATTCTCCATTCATGTTTTCTTTTTTATGTGAAATGTATAAAAATATTTAGATTGTGTTCTTATGTCAATTTTATTATATAAATTTAATATATAAGGATTCTTTTATAAATATTATACCCTCTTACCCTCTATTTTTAATTTTCTCTAATACTGTGCTTCAAATAAGTTATGTAGTCATATTTTCTTCTAAAAATTTCACTCTTTTTCTCAATAAAATATCTTATTTTCTTTGGATAATAATCAATAATATTTATATTCATGGTTTATTCAACTATATGTAAAAATGAACTAATTTATTATTGTATTAACATACTTAAAACCTACCTTTATTTTTCATTGGTTAATAATGACATAAATATCATGTCTTTAAGCACTTTTTAAAATGTCATGATTTTGATATGAAAATCGTTTCATTTATTTTCAACACATTTTTTCAAAAATACTTTGTTATGATATATGTGTGTCAAATTAATTAATATATATAAATTTATTTCCCTGATATTACTCCAATTCATTGTTTAAATGATTTAATCTTTATAGATCACATGTTTTATGATACATGGGTGAAAACCCATAGTAATTTTTCTGATACCTCTATGATAAGCCTTGGTGATATGATTATCAATGAATCAATTAAAAGATTTATCCACATTTCAATTTTATGATTCATGTTGTTTTTTATTATTTGTATCTTTTTTCATTTTACATGCCTTTATGATATTATTCATGTTTTAACAGATAATTCTCATGATCAGAAGAAAATGGTTTCCCTTTTTTTACATTTCTGGGCTATATTCCCACTCATTCCTTTTATATATAACCCTAGATTATAAGATGTAGTAATTTTACATATGGTGAACCAAAAAAAAGTTATTAAAGTGGATTAAATAAATGTTGTATTTTTTATGTATTATGTACCTCTTTACCAAGAAATTATACATTAAAAATTCCCTTTTTATATAATGTAATGTAAATTTATGAAAAAATGGATGGATGAAATAGTTGGTATCAAATGATGATTTATTTATTCGTGGAAATTCGGCTACGAAAACATTATTACTGTTGCTAGGGATATGTTTAAATATAGTAAAATCTTCTAGTATTCTGGTGAAGTATTAAGTATGTAATATCCTAAACCGTAAATATTTTTCTATATATGAACAAGTGGACGTTGTTCTAGAATTGATGTACCTATGGCTAAAAACTCTTATAAGGTGAATTGGTTCTAACTAAATGAAACATGGTACTTGACAGTAGTCCTTACTATTCACCTTGTTTGACGCTATTGGTGGTTATTTTTTGTTAATCACTTCATTTTTATGAACCATTATGAAGTATTTATAGATAATATAATCATTGTTAATGAATAAAATATTGGAGTATGATGTTATAAGACATGAAATTCCTTTAGAATTATAATATTATTATATTTAACACATTTCCCACTAAGGGTTTTACCATTGTAAAAATGGTGGGAAATAAAATAAATCACATAAATGGTGACCACAATAGACCAGGAGTTAATATCCTTCAAGTGAATGATTAAATGGAAAACATCATGAGAATGATGAATTAACTGACTCGAGTTATGATAAATGACATGAATCATGTTGAGAGACCAAATTCACCTTAAAGGGAACAACTTCCCATTGATTCCATTATGTTTCAATGAACACCTTAATTTAGTGGATCTACTAAACCATTGATTGTTGAACAATGTATAAGATGTTTATAAATGATCTTTTATATACTATATCGTTCTAGAAAATAGAAATTATCCACAATTGTATATTCCTAATAGTGAGAATATCATCATGGATGAAAACTTTTTAAAAACACAAAGCCAATAGGGGTGGTTGATGTAATGGAGTTGGATGTGTTTAGGGGAACCTTTTTGAAAAAATATTTCCTCCATTCAATGTGTATGAAAATGAAGAAGGAATTCATAGAGCTAAATTATAAGGAAAATGAATCTATGGTTAGCTATGAGATATACATGAAAAGACATTCTTGTTTCACCTCTAACTTTTTCATGGATCCTAATGTAAAGGTTGATAGATTCTTTATCGGGATAAGACCCCATATATGAATGAATCTATCCTAATGAGGCTATGATAACTTTGAGGGGTCATGAGGAGTTCCATGAAAGTTGAACTAGAGTTTATAGAGTCATAGTGGTCCCATAGTTCAGATGAAAAAAATATATATTTGGATCTAAAAATGGGTAGGATATTTGAAAAAAAAGATTAATAATGAAAGTGAAACATCCAATGTGAATCAAATATGGGAAAAAAATTTGGGGAATATTTTCATTGAGAGCGGGAAATGCAACGACCATGGAAGAGAGAACCATATTTCTCGGAACTGTCATAGTGAGTTAAATCCAAAACTACTAAACCATAAAAAAAGGAAAGATGTTAGAGTCCCAACATGATGTTCAACTATTTATGTGTGGACAACTTGGAAACATTTATAATTACTGTCCAAATCGGATGTTCATAGAGGGGAATCACCATCAACCTCAGAATAGTACAATAGATAAATGTCATTCTTTTTCTATTAAAACAACTGATGTTGATGCCCCAAATGACTTGATGGAAGGTACTCTCATTATTCTATAAAATTTATAAATTACATTGTTTTTTTCTCGTTCTACACATTCATATATTTTCTCTATGTTTGGAAGGAATATAGAATCAATCCATAAACTGAAATAATTAGAACTATTAGTCATGACTTTTAGAGGTATGATTAAATAATCAAAGGTGTATAGAAACTCTATAATTTACTTTGCAGAGCATAATATCATCACAAATATTGTAGTCATTTCCATTCCGGAAGTTGAGAATATACTAGGGATGGACTATCTCTCAGAGTATAATGCTATGATCAGCTATAAAAGAAAAGAAATCTCAGTATTCTAGAAAGGAAAATCTATAGTTTTTTCAAAGGAGAGTTATCTAGATGTGATATTTTCCTAGAATTTCCACATATATCTTTCATTATTAAAATTAATTGGTCGGGATGAGGGAGGATATTAAATTATATGAATATAGAATGCGCCCGTCATTTAAAAATGCATTGATGTATTTCCTGAGGAGTTACTGGATACTCCCCCAAAAGAGAGGTATAGTCTTCCATTGAGCACATTCCATGTTCCAAAATGATTTTCAAAGACCCCATATAAAATGATGAATGTGGAGATGGAGAATTTAATGAAGAAACACTAAGATATTATATAAAAGGGGTTTATCTATCCATGTAGGTATCCTTGCGGAGAACATATTATATTTTTGAAGAAGAAGGATGGATAAATCACACTAAGCATTGATTATAGAGAACATAATGGGGCCACATTAAATAAAAATTACCATCGTCCAAGAATTTAGGATTTATTTGACAAGCTTCATGGGGTTCAATTATTTTCCATTATTGATCTTTGAGTTGGTTATCATCAATTGAGGGTGAATAATGAATATATTTTCAAAATAATTCCATTCAATAATGATATTGGCATAATGAGTTTTTTATTCCCTTCATCTGGAATAATTTTCTTGGAATTATAAGGTATTTGTTAAAGATAGTATTTAATTACTACCTTAAAAATATTTTGGTAGTTTTTATTGATTATATTATGAAATATTCCAAAAGTTTCAATGAGAATGAGTATAATCCCATGGTAATATTGAAAACTATAAGAAATTATAGGATATTTTTAATGTTTAGATAATGTGAGTTTTTCTTACAAAATGATTATTTCATGGGTAACATTATAAACAATGATGGAATATTAGTTGATCCAACTAAGAAAATGGTTATTGGGGAGTGGACTTATCCTTTAATAGTAACTGATATTCGAAGTTTCCTTGGATTAGTGGGATATAACTAGTGGTTTTTGAAAAAAAAAATCAAGGATTTCTAATCCAATAACCATGTTAACTCGAAAAGGGTTCATGTTCATTGAGAAAATGGAGTGTGAAAAAAATTTACAAGAGATGAAGAAGAGTTTGGTTACTGGACCCATATTATCTCTACCATCTTTTGGAGATGTAATGAATATATTAAGTGACACATCTCTGAACGATATTCAGTATTTCCTTATAAAAAATAACAAGGTTTTTGCTTAGGAATGTCGATAGTTAAATCCTTATGAGAATAACTATCCAATGCATGAACTGGAGCTAGATGCATTTGTGTTCTATCAAATTATGTAGAGGCAAAATCTTTATGGGGAGATATGTGATATATAAATATACCATCAATGTTTGATGTATATTTTCATGAAAAATGAATCGAACATGATACATAAGATGTGGTTTTAACTTCTTAATGACTATTATTGTTAAATTCATTGTCATCTTATAAAAGAAAACAAGGTCATTGATGAATTAATTAGGAAAGAACCTTTTCTGTTGTAAATGGTGAGGATTCATCGTGATCCATTGTCAAAATAACTTTTAAATATAATCAAGGGAATCATAAGGGAATGGAAATAATCAACCCTACCATAAATTTTTTTTAACATTAATTACTAGAGGAGATAAACAAATATCAAAGAGAATATCAATTGTTACAGAGGAAGTTAGAGGCTGTGAGGAACGAGATGTTTCATGATTTCAATATTGATCAAGAAGGTGTAAAAAAAATTCATACAAGGTTATATGTTACATATTTTCTAGAAATAAAGAACGAGATGATGGTGGAACTCATATATCTACTTAGTATATACATCCTGGATGCACGAAAATGTATAGTGGCCTTCACGATCATTATTGGTTGGATAAATGGAAAGAGAGATTTTTTACCACACTACAAAGTGCTTGATGTGTCAACAAATGAAGGTATAGTTAAAAATTAATAAAGCGGTATTACAACCACTACCGCCACCATCATGGAAGAGGGACAATATCACTATGTAATTTGTCACTGGTCTCCTAATAAATCTAATGGAAAAATGTGACAAGGGTCATAGTTGAATGTATTGCCAATTCTACCCATTTTATCTCTATTTGTGAAGATTTATATATTGAAAAACATGGAAATATTTACATAATGAAAATGTTGAGGTTGCATTGAGTCACACATTCAATCATTTTGGATCATGATCCATGGTTTCCATAAAAATTTTGTAGAACTATTCAACATGCCTTAAGTACCGAATTGAATTTCAATTTGGCATATCAACCCCAAACTGATGGAAAATCTGAGAGTAATATTAAGGCAATAGGGGACATGGTGATAATATTCTCAATGGAATTGAAAGGTTAATGTGATCAACATCTCCCTTCAGTTCAGTTCTCATACAACAATAGATTCCATTCGAGTACTCAAATGGAACCCTATCAAGCCCTATATGGGAAGAGATGTAGAACTCATACATGTTGGGATAATGTTGGAGAGAGAAAGCTTCTTGAGCTTGATATTTTTCAACTGATGATAGAAATGTTTCATGACATTAACAACACATTAATGATTCTCACATTCAGGAAGAGAGATATGTTGAAAACCGTCGATGGGGCATTGATTGTGATATTGGAAAACATTATTCCTTCAAATTTCAATTTGGGAGAGAGTAATGATGGGTTTGGAAGAAAGAGAATCTCAACCCCAATTATATTGGCCCCTATGAAATCCATAATCGTAGATACCTTACCCTTCACATGTATTGAATCCTCAAGTTTAATAAATGAAACAATATCTATCTTATGAGGAGAATCTGAAAGAGATCATGGATAGTAGAGAAAAGTTTCGACACAATTAGAGTACCCACCTGGTTAATGTGTTGTAGAGGAACCATAAATATGAATAATCCTTGTGGGAAATATAGTAAAAGTAAGGAAGAAGTACACATACCTTTTCTCAACTGATGAAATAATACGAAATTTTGGGGATGAAATTTCTTAAGGTGGGAAAATTTTAATGACCGAATATTTTTAATGATAATTTTATCATGAAAATGTGTGTCATATTAAAATAAATATAATTATTTCCCTTTATTAATGATATTAGTATAATTTTTAATGTTCCCATCAGTTTTCAAACACTATATGAACATTGGTGAATATGATTGTTGGATAAAATTCCATTAATAATAATTTTATCATTATAAATAGTGTTCTGAATAAAAATGAGAATGGTTAATTAATTATGAAAGGAGAAACGATGGTCCTAACTAGTAGAGGCCTATTGTATGTAGCATATTATCAGAGCTTGGGAGGGATGTATTATCATTGGGATTCACTCTTAACCAATCCCAATACGGGCTTTAACATTTCTAGCTTGAACGAAATCACATATGGGAGAAGTTCAAGTTAGTGTAAACTACTACTTGGCGATATTATCAATGCCGCCCAATGAATCTATCATCATTGCACACCTTACACTTAGGTCATATATGGGTTTTATAATGGGTTAGGATTTCAGGTCCTAGTTACTTATATGTAATGAAATTATGTAAATAATTTTTTTCCCTTCAATTCAGTTTTAATAGTGGATTTACTTTATAAAATTGGGTTAGAATTTGATAACTGTTTTTTCCGAGAGAAATTATACTTTTCAAAAAAGGTAAAAAATTATAAAAAAGAAATATATTATGTATAATTATTATTTAAATGAAATAGTGTTTGTAAAACAATTCTATTTAAGTATAAATTAAAAAATAATTTCATTTTTTCACGTGTTCTTAATCTCACTATGCAATTAAACTATGCATTTTTATCAGCTATTATATTTAATAAATAATTATTATTATATTTAAATGTCGAAAATATATAATTTAGATAATTATAATGATAAATTAAATATCATTTTTTCAATAAGCACGTTGAGATAAAGTTATAGTGAATTTATTATACTTTTTTAAAATATTTTGTTTATCAGAGAATAATAAAAATAGAGTTTCAGTTTTTGGGTAAGTTTAATGACATCATAATTATGTCATAATGATGTAACTAATAGTTCAACAAAATCCATGACTAAAACTATGTAGGATTATTAATATAAATTATTTTTATATATTTTAATCAATTTCCAAATATATAATTTATATTCCAAATTTTAAAATGGAATCTTTAAGATAAAAATGTAATTTTGTGTAAAATTTACTTTTCCTTTTCGAAATAAGAAATAAAAATTATCATCAACTATTTTGGGATACAATTACAAAAAATATTCTCCATTTTTTCCATAACGTGTAGATATACCATGGGATATCCCGTGGTTTTTCATTTAACACTATTGAGGTGTCAAAATAATTTGATAAATAAATCCTCATCGTTTTCAATAAATACCCACACATTTTTTAATTTCTATTCACTTAAAATTCAATATCCATGAATTTATAATAATTTTACCTCCCAATAATTCCACCCAATGTCTCCTTAATCCCCCATGTTCTATATCCTCATGTTTTAGGAACACTCTTCACGGTAAGAGAAATCATTACTTCTCTTTTTATTCCATGTTTCCTTTTTTATGTGGTGTGTTTTTTAGATTTCCATACAATTCTCTTATATCAACTTTATTTTTTTACATTTAATGCATTTTGTTTATATTTTAAGTGGAGTATCTATTTCCCTCTCTATTTAATGTTTTCTAAAAGTATGTTTGATACCAATTATGTTACCGAATTTGCTTCTCAAAATTTCTCTCTTTTTCTAACGGAACTCTAATATTTTATTTTTTGAATACCCAAAACTATTACTTTTCTATGGGTATTGACCTAGATATCAAAATTATTTATTTTATTTTTGTATTATCATACACAAAACCCACCTACCATATTCAAGGGTTAATAATGATATAATTATTTGGGAAAATCACTTTTTAAAATGCCATGATTTTGATATGAAACATGTTTATTTTATTTTCCACTAGTTATATATAAAATGTTTTATTATGATATATGTTTTTTAAATTAATTAATAAATATAATGTATGAACCTTGATAGTTCTCTACTACATTGGGAGTAGAATTTAATCTCTATATATGACATGTTTTACGATACCTTACTGAATAACCTTGGTTATTTTTTATGAAACCTTGGTGATTAACCTCAGTGATATTCTTAAGAATGACTTGATTAAATTTTGTATCCATATTTCAATGTTCTGATTAATGTTATTTTAAATATGACATGTCTCTTTTTTCTTTTTATTGTTCCTTTATTATATTAGTAATGTTCATATCAATAATTGTAATGATCACTTGTAATATGTTACTGTTTCTTTCCCTTATTTTGCCTTACTGTCACCCTTATCTAGATGTATGTCCCTTGGTTTTGAGATGAAGTTATTTTAAATTATATGGGAAAAAAATTTATTCAAGTGGATTAAATTATTTTGTAATATTTTCATGTATTATGTACCTTTTTTCCAAGAATCTAAACAATAAAAATCATTTGATTTTATAATGTAATGTAATTTTATATAATAAAGGTAGGGGTTCGTGGGAAGGGTGTTTGAAATTATTAAATTAATTAGGAAAAAAAGAGATAGGAATTATGATTATTTGTTTATCCTCTCACTATCTTGATATATAAATAAAAACTAGATGGAATAAATCCAGGCGTGTGAACACAAGTCCACTTGTTTACATCTAGAATATGACCCTAGGGTTAGCCTTCTATCATGAATAAAATATTGAGAAATCAAACTAACCACATAGGGTAAGACTCATGAGGATTAAGGGGAGTATAACTATAGATATGAACAAAAAATGTAATTATCAAGAATTCCTGAAAAGGGTAAAATAATTATAGTAAACAGTAGTTATAGTCAGCAGGTCCATATCAATACTAATGAATGGGGTAAATTTATATGTGGTAACTTATCCTTCCTCCCCTATTTTAATCTCATTTGGTGAGTTTCAGCAACCCCGAATAGTTGAATCATGTCCATATTATAGGTTCTTAATATTCTTATATGGGATCTTCTTGAATCTTATAATCCTATAAATTATTCTCTAGGTGAAGATCTATCAACCTTTGGTAAAAATATGAGAAGATATTCTTTTGTGGTAGAGAGTGTTGTGGATGAATAATAATAGACATTGTGGTCATGATTTGAATAGAATAATGATAAACTGGGAGTCCATTGGCCCAAAATACTCCAATGTTTATTTGTTCATAGAATTTTATTGAACTTGTGTATGTCATATAGTAAAACATTTAATCTTTATAATCAAAAACTCCTCAAAATTGGAAAAATCCAAAAACATTAAATTCCTAGGAAAACCGTGATGCACAATTTTGAAGGATTTTGATGACCATAGAGGGGCCTTACGACGATGCTCAACATAAATTTTGGAATATTAATAACTCCTTACTATGAATGATAATGATTTAAAATCCTATAAATAGTTTTATAGTTGTCCTAGCGAATCCTTAAATTCATTCCCAAAATATTATTATGTATCTTCCTTTCTCATTTTTTTCTGGAAATCATGGAAATGCTACCTCCATGTGTAGGATTTCTCAGATTTGTTACAAAAAGAATAAAAAGATTCATAAAAAATCCAAAAGAAGACAAAACACCATGAATAAAAAACCATAATAATAAAAAAACACCATGAATAAAGAACCATGATCTTACTGATTTTAGTAAACATAAACCATATTTTAACACTAAATCAAAAAACAATTATTTAACCCAGATTTAAATTGATTACGGAATTAATTTACAACGAAAAGAAGGAAATTTTTTTAAAAAATTTGGTTGACATCACTCCTGCAGACATAAAATATTTCAATCCTGGGAAATACATTGAAATCAGTTATTTAAAAAGAAGAACATAGATATGGTATTTATTGTGTTCAAAAAGACATAACTGAATTGGAGTAAACCATACTTTCATCCATTATTTGATAATTTCATTCCTCCTATATAAATTTCACTCAATTCTTCACATAAATTTATGATGATGTTCTAATTCCCATATTAAAAAAATAATATTTAATTGGAATTTAATTTTTAAAAAGAAGAACCTCTAGTTATCACATTCCATTGGGTTTCATATTCCAAAGATAAAATTTCCACTTCTTTGATAAAACAAAAATGCATTTTAAAAATTTCTATTTAACCCTTCTTAATAAGGGCTCAATACTTCCCTCACCTAAATGAAACCATTTCCTTCTATTAGGCACTTAATAAATTTTCCCCAATCATGATTATGAAAATCACATTTGTAATATTAAATAATTTAATTAATTTACTCACACACCCGGTGATTAATTTCTTCTAGGTTCATTTAGGGATCCCAAATTCCCATTTTACTCCATTTTAAAAGGAAATATATCAATTTCATATAATATTAACCCATGAGGTGATATTGTTTAAAAATTACAAGTTATAAGGTTTTATTTCAATCATATAGTTCCCTTAAATTATTATTCCCATTATAAAATGATATTTTAAATCATAATCCATTTTATATTACCTAAATTTAATCTCTATAAAATAATATACATGTTCACTCAGTCATCATGCAGTATCATAAATTTAACAATACATGTATCCTGCATAATTATAACACCCCGAGATTTTATGAAAAATATTCTTTTTAATTTCATTAATGTCTTGTGTTGTACGCTACACCAAAAGGAGCTTGCACAACACGCATCCTTGACTTTCCTTTCATTACACGCAATCGCGACCTCCGTTGATAGCGTGTGTAGTACGCAATACCGAGTTTCACTAAACAACGATATGCTATTAAAATATTATTAAAACTAGCCATTATGAATAGTAACAACCACTTTTTGAAATTTTGTAAATTTTATTTTTCAAAATGGATTTCATTTTTGGATTCGGAATATCGAAATTAGCTTAGGGTGAAATTTTGGCAATTTTCGGATAACTTTCATATTTTGGTGAATAGTGGAAATTACTAAACTTTAATTAAAAACAACTTTTTCAATCGAAATAATTAATAGTGATAAATTATTAATTTTAGTGGTTTTAAATTATATTTAGAATATATTTTTACAATTTAATATAAGGTTGGTCATTGGATGTAATTTCACATTTAAACCAGTTATAAACAAGTGTCAATCTTTTGATAATTATTATCTCTTAAAAACACGCCTTTTGTTTTGACGACGGGAATTAATTTTTAAATTAATTAATGCAACTGATATGTTTTGAATTTGGTAAAATAGAAATAATTTTTGAGTTCATAATATCAAATATAGCTTAGGCCTAATTTTTGGTATTTTTCTGAAAACTTTCAATTTTTGAATAGTGAAACCACTAAGTGGTAGTTAAAAAAACTGAATTTTTCATAAAACTTAATTTTACCACTTCTGTGAGTGGAATTTCGAAAATCCAAGAGACACGGTTAATATCAAGGACTAAAATATGGTTCAATGAGATGAAAATAATTTTTGGTGAATAGTAACTTTTTACTTTTTTTACCACCGTAAAAAGTAAATCGGGTAATTAAGGGTAAAGATGATATTATTATTACCCTAAAACATTTCCTAATTCTATTGGACAAGTTTAATTCGACCAAAAACAAACTTAGGAATACAATATGACCATTTAGGCCCACTTGGATTAGATTAGGACATTTATTATTAATTTATTTAAAGATGGGTTAAAAGAGTTAAAATCAATGTTTATTTACTAAAACATTTTTAATATGGGGTTATACATAAGAGAAATTTAACTATAAATATTCATTAGAAAGATAAAAAGATTTCCTACATAATGGTATTTTATTTTCAATTTTTAGACATTAAATAATTTAATTTATTTATGACACAACGATGATAAAGTAATTATCTTATTAATAAAATATTGACATAATTGATGTTATAAATACCCAAATAAATATAAATTGAGACTTTTTATGAATTCCACTAATTTTATAGGTTAATATGAGATGTTATTATTGATTTAAATAACTTTTTTCGAACTTATCGTTCTGTTATGTTTTTCACATAAATCAATTACTAAATAGTGTCAAAATTGACATAAAATAGTGTTTAAAACAAATATTATATTATTAATTGTTATTTTATTTCTAAAAATCTACGGTTCGGCCAAATGACATAGATAAGGTTATATATATTAATAATAAACAACTTGGGGTTCTTTTGTCTTGATATAGTAAGTTTATTAACCTTATAGTATAAGAACACAAGAAGACACGGTAAAAGTAAAATTATATAACTTAATGTTAAATCTAAATGATAAGTTTAAAATATGAACCTAAACTTGTATAAATTTTATTGGATGAGAGGATTTCGACCCATCCCCACCTTAGCCTCGAAATAAATCAATTTTGAGCTATTTAAAACCTAACTTGACTTTATAATAAAATAATATTTTTAGTTATTCCAAAGGTGCCCCTCTCCTCCCTTATAAAAGGGAACCTCCTCCCTCTCCTCCTCAAACCAATTTGAGAATTCAATCACGGCCAAACCCTGCCCAATTATCCTCTCCACTTCCCTAGAAACATTATAGAGGTTCTGGTCTTCCTCAAAGACCAATATTAGTGCCCTAAAAGAATGTCTCAAAGAAGCACTTCAAAGAAGAGGTAATGTCTGTTACCGATTCTTTCATCTTTATTTCTTCTTCCACTTCTTCTTCTTTAGTTGTTTCATTATGAAGTAATAACATCAGTATCACTCATATAATGATATGTTATTATAAGTATGAAATAACCCTATTTAACCATCTATCCATCCTACAGAAAAAGAAATCATCGTGCGTGCGTACGTACGGAATATCGTCTCCACGCCGTGGTGTAATCTATTTTCCACCACCACCTTACATGGATTGGTATAATGGTGTTAAAAATAACTATACATAGTTATTATAACATCATAATGATTCTGATATATTGTATCATCCACTGCAATTCAATTCAATAATTATGGAAATGATATCATCGCTCGTGCGTACGTACGGACTACCGTCTCCACGACGCGATGAGATTCATTCTCCATGTTAACCGTTTAAGAATGATTATAAAGTATATATAAAAAATAATAATTAAATATATTACATTATAAATCTACTGTATTTATGTGTATATATATGTATTTCATCTACTTAATTCCA
This sequence comes from Viscum album, assembly GCA_963277665.1. NCBI lineage: Eukaryota > Viridiplantae > Streptophyta > Magnoliopsida > Santalales > Viscaceae > Viscum > Viscum album. The sequence goes on from OY728151.1 coordinate 909,389,235, forward strand.
CTCAATTCAATAAGGAAACAAAAACAGCGTTCATGCGTACGTACGGCCTACCGTCTCCATGAACGGTGTATTTCTTTCCATTTATCGATCCATTATATATATGTATATTATGAATATATATTATATATAAATCATGTTTTATATTCTATAATTAAGTAATCATGATCTAAGTAATCATATGAATAATTACAAGTTAAAACACGAACGACAAATGAGACGATTTTACCCAAAACGCTACTTATACATGAATTTACAAAAAAACGGGTAATATAAAGTAATAAGTGAACCATATATGATATAATAAAAATGAATAAGATTCTTTAATAAGTCAATGACATTATTTAAATCATTATAAAGGAGGTTCGGACACTTACAAAGTAAGTCAGACCTAAGGTAAGGGAAAGTCTCACAATCTCATTTTTATCCGAGATTGTTTATACTTTTGTATTTACTGGGGTGTATTTTATCATCCAAGTCCATGTTCCCTTAATATTTAATATTGTTTCCATCCACTTACAATAGTTTAAATCCAATTTTAAACTTCAGTGAGTTTTTAGTAAAGGATATGAAAGGTATCTTTTGTCGTTTTTGTACGAGGTACATGTTGACTTTTCCGACAAAGGTACGAGAAGAATGTTTTTTTAACTTATACGACAAGAATGGATTTTTAAAACATTATTTCCAAGAATATTCCTTTATAAGTTTTCATGTTTATTTTTAATCAACTTCTTTTAGTTTATAATTGTATGACATGTTATGAAAAGAAAAGTGTTTTTGAAGTAGAAAGGATATTTTCCTCAAGAATGGAGTTCAAATGTTTTATCAAAATTATTTTCCATCTAAGATAATATAGGGTTCTGTTTTTATCCCTATTATTACATTGATTTGATTATGTCTTGAGGAAATTATTTTTATGAAGTCATTTACCTTATATGATTTGTTTTATGATGTCATGATGTTTCAAGAATCCCATTTTTGTTACATGTGTTATGCGATGATGTATGATTTATGATTATGTGGCACACATAAGAAAGGATTCATTATAAGATGGGTGGGACCTATATCTCCCTCCAATGCATTGGGTAAAGATTTTATATCTCATGAGATAGATATGGCTGGAACGTTAGGTTATACCGGTTCAGTAAAACAGGACTGAAACGAGGGTGACTCGGTTCAGAAAGGGACTTTGTCCACTAAGATAGTCTTGGAAATGAGTCTTCACTAACAAGAAATGATTCTCTATGATTATGTGTGAATGCCACAAAGTATCATCTTTTATGTTATGATTATTGTGATTACATTTCACTACCATGATTTACCCCATGTTATGAAATTATGATCTCTTTTGCAGGTTAAGATTTCCAAAAGTTATGTGCTTATGTATATGATGTGATTGATATTTCTTTTGTTTACCCTTACTGAGCATTTGAGCTCACCCTTTTATGTTTTCTTATCCCCAGGATATAAAGAATGGTTTTAGGTAGGAAAAAGGAAGATCATTATGGGAGATGTTGAAGATCTTTCACCAGGATTAGAATATTATATTCCGAGTTTCCAAAGACACTAAACTATTACGATCCTTGTGTGTGTGTTTTTGTTATGTACTAAGTATTCCGCAAAAGTAATGTAATGTCCATGTACGTCAAGATACGGGTCTCTATACTTAGTATTAGAGGAAAGGTTTAGTCAACCTTTGGAAACTAGGATGTGAGAACATTAGTGAGATCCCTAGAGATATTTATAAGGTATGTCTAGGGATGTCTATAAGGTTAAGTATACGTATAGGTTATAGTCCTAGAATTGCGCTAACGATCTTAGAATTTAACCTAAGATGTTAGATATTGAGGGTACTCCCCCTTTATTATGTTGTTTTCCCTAGCATGATTTTTGCCTCTCACACTATTCTTTTTGGGTTTTAGAAAATGGATGGAAACAAGATGATTCATGATAATGGAGGATATGATGGACAATGGAATGATATTATTCATGAGAAAACAAATGAAATGGGATTTGAAAGTCCAAACATCATTATTATCCCGAATCAGAAATATCATAATATGATCAATAAAGTAAAATTTGGTAAGTTTCCTGACTCGGCTAATAAGAGAAATATGGAGTTTCATGATGATCATAGAGGAATGAAAGTTCAATTTCCCCTATGTAAATCATGTGGGAAGAGGCATAAAGGAGAATGTTTCAAAGGAACTGGAAGATGGTTTGGGTGTGGAAAAAATGGACACAAAGCTAGTAAGTTGAAAGGAAAAGGTTCAGTTAACACCAGAGATGAGGATAATGGTATTGCTACGACATCAACAATGGTTAAATGTTTTAAAAGTGGAATGCACGGGCATTATGCAAACCAATTCCCTAAGGGAATGTCTCATGAAGAGAATCAATATGGTCGTATGGGTAGTATTTATGTTGATGATGATGAAGAGACTACAAATGATATGTGAGATGAAAGAATTGTTGAAGCTTGGTCAATGGTTTAAGAATGTAGTGGAATGATGACATGTTTATCATGTGTAATGTTTTATAAGTAATCTCATGGTACTATAGAATAAAGATACATCTAAGGATTATTACACTGTTGTCCTTCCTTGAGTTTTGAAAGTGTATGATTAATGATACCAGTATCCATGAAAGGTTATACAAGTATTTTTGGAATGTAGATGATATGTGTATAATGAAGGGATAAGGAGAAAAAGAAATGTTTGACAGTATTCATGAGCTCATGATTGATATAAGGACTAAGTGATATCATGGTTTGAGTATATAGAATTTTGAGGATTTTGGTATGTGAAAAGTGTTAGCTTTTAACTGCATTCAAGTTTTCACTATGGTTCAATGGGTATTCAAGAGAATACATTATTAAGGCCTTTGAATATTTGGAATGTGACCAACAAGACATATCTTATGATATATGGGGATCAACGATGGTATTAAATCTCTGGTAATCGTTTTCAAATTATTATGAGAGTGGACTGAATTATTATGGATAAGCCTAAATATTGTAATGGATTATGTTGGACATAAGTTAGGATAAAACGTTTTTCAATATTATTGATGGGATGTTATAGTAATATAGCTTTAGAAAAAGGACAACCTGCAGGATGGGCGACAGCCCATCGCGTCGGACAAGGCTGTGGGAATCGAACCCACAACTGAAGTGCGACTGGCCTTTATCGCCTACCACTGGCCTACAGGAAGTCCCTGGTTAGTAGAAACTAGTTTCATTTTATTAAGCCGTATGATATATGAAGTATAAGTTCATTTTTGGAACCATATACGATTAACCATAAGATGGACTTATAACTTTTTGCTAACCTTTTGTTTGAAAGAGATGGAATGACCCGTCATTCTATCACATGATCTGCTAACACTTCACAAATAACAAATTCAACTTCATTTATTTAAGAGATGAAGTGGAAATTGTTTAAGGAACGAACAACAGTGAGATTGTACCAAAATAAAGTAAGTATTTATTCTAATTCAAATTCTTCAACCTTAGGGAAACGATCTTGAAAACCAAAAATGTTGTCCTAGTGCTCTCTTATATCTGATTAATCAGATGGTACCTTAGATCGTCACAAATTTATGGATTTGTGATTGTTGGCTTTTCCATAGCCATGTTCTCTACCACTCTCCATCAGAACATGATGGTTATATTTCTCTTCCATATCCATATTTTCACCTATGTTGAAACCCAGTAATTAGTTTATTTGGGTAACAGTTATATTTCATACTTTTGTTTTTAAATATTGGTTTTGGTATTACTTTTTACTATGTGGGTTTCTATTAAAGAAACTTTCAAGTAGTAAACTATTTATAACCCCGACGAATTTCGAGGGCGAAATTCATTTTAAGGGGGCTAGAATGTAACTCCCCGAGATTTTATGAAAAATATTCTTTTTAATTTTATTAATGTCTTGGGTTGTACGCTACACCAAAAGGAGCTTGCACAACATGCATCCTTCACTTTCCTCTCATTACACGCAATCGCGACCTTCCTTGATAGCGTGTGTAGTACGCAATACCGAGTTTCACTAAACAACGATATGGTATTAAAATATTATTAAGACTAGCTGATATGAATAGAAATAACCACTTTTTGAAATTTTGTAAATTTTATTTTTCAAAATGGATTTCATTTTTGGATTCGGAATATCGAAATTAGCTTAGGGTGAAATTTTTGTAATTTTCGGATAACTTTCATATTTTGATGAATAGTGGAAATTACTAAATTTTATTTTAAAAAAACTTTTTCAATCTAAATAATTAATAGTAATAAATTAATAATTTGAGTGGTTTTGAAGTATATTTAGATTATATTTTTACAATTTAATACTATGTTGGTCTTTGGATGTAATTTCACATTTAAACCAGTTATAAACAAGTGTCAATCTTTTGATAGTTATTATCTCTTAAAAAAACGCCTTTTGTTTTGACGACGGGAATTAATTTTTAAATTAATTAATGCAACTGATATGTTTTGAATTTGGTAAAATAGAAATAATTTTTCAGTTCATAATATCAAATATAGCTTAGGCCTAATTTTTGGTATTTTTCTGAAAACTTTCAATTTTTGAATAGTGAAACCTCTAAGTGGTAGTTAAAAAAACTAAATTTTTCATAAAACTTAATTTTACCGCTTCTGTGAGTGGAATTTCGAAAATCCGAGAGACACGTTTAATATCAAGGACTAAAATGTGGTTCAATGAGATGAAAATAATTTTTGGTGAATAGTAACTTTTTACTTTTTTTACCACGATAAAAAGTAAATAGGGTAATTAAGGGTAAAGATGATATTATTATTACCCTATCACATGTCCTAATTCTATTGGACAAGTATAATTCGACCGAAAACAATCTTAGGAATAAAATATGACCATTTAGGCCCACTTGGATTAGATTAGGACATTTATTATTAATTTATTTAAAGATGGGTTAAAAGAGTTAAAACCAAGGTTTATTTACTAAAACATTTTTAATATGGCGTTATACATAAGATAAATTTATCTAAAAATATTCATTAGAATTATAAAAAGATTTCCTACATAATTATATTTTATTTTTAATTTTTAGACATTAAATAATTTAATTTATTTATGACACAACGATGATGAAGTAATTATCTTATTAATAAAATATTGACATAATTGATGTTATAAATACCCTAATAAATATAAATTTAGTCTTTTTATGAACTCCACTAATTCTATAGGTTAATATAAGATGTTTTTATTTATTTAATTAACTTTTTACTAACTTATCATTCTTATATGATTTTCACAAAAATCAATTACTATATAGTGTCAAAATTGACATAAAATAGTTTTTAAAACAAATATTATATTATTAATTGTTATTTTATTCCTAAAAATCTAAGGTTCGGCCAAATGACTTAGATAAGGTTATATATATTAATAATAAACAACTTGGGGTTATTTTGGCTTGATATAGTAAGTTTATTAACCTTATAGTATAAGAACACAAGAAGACACGATAAAAGTAAAATTATTTAACTTAATGTTAAATCTAAATGATAAGGTGAAAATAGGAAACTAAACTTGTATAAATTCTATTGGATGAGAGGATTTCGACCCATCCCCACCTTATCCTCAAAATGAATCAATTTGGATCTATTTAAAATCTAACTTGACTTTATAATAAAAAAATATTTTTAGTTATTCCAAAGGTGCCCCTCTCCTCCCTTATAAAAGGGAACCTCCTCCCTCTCCTCCTCACACCAATTTGAGAATTCAAGCTCGGCCAACCCCTTCCCAATTCTCCTCTCCACTTCCCTAGAAACATCCTAGAGGTTCTGGTATTCCTCAAAGACCAATTTTAGTGCCCTAAAAGAAGGTCTCAAAGAAGCACTTCAAAGAAGAGGTAATGTCTGTTACCGATTCTTTCATCTTTATTTCTTCTTCCACTTCTTCTTCTTTAGTTGTTTCAATATGAAGTAATAACATCAGTATCACTCATATACTTATATGTTATTATAAGTATGAAATAACACTATTTCACCATCTATCCATCCTATGGAAAAAGAAATCACCGAGCGTGCGTACGTACGGAATACCGTCTCCACGCCGTGGTGTAATCTATTTTCCACCACCACCTTACATGGATGGGGTATAATGGTGTAATGAATAGCTATAAATAGTTATTATAACATCATAATTATTCTGATATATTGTATCATCCACTCCAATTCAATTCAATAATTATGGAAATGATATCATCACTCGTGCGTACGTACGGACTACCGTCTCCACGACGCGATGAGATTCATTCTCCATGTTAACCATTTAAGAATGATTATAAAGTATATATATGAAATAATAATGAAATATATGAAATTATAAATATACTGGATTTATGTGTATATATATGTATTTCATCTACTTAATTCCACTCAATTCAATAAGGAAACGAAAACAGCGTTCATGCGTACGTACGACCTACCATATCCATGAACGGTGTATTTCTTTTCATTTATCGATCCATTATATATATGTATATTATTAATATATATTATATATAAATCATGTTTTATATTCTAGAATTAAGTAATCATGATATAAGTAATCATATGAATAATTACAAGTTAAAACACGAACGACAAATGAGACGATTTTACCCAAAACGCTACTTAAACATGAATTTACAAAAGAAACGGGTAATATAAAGTCATAAGTGAACCATATATGATATAATAACAATGAATAAGATTCTGTAATAAGTCAATGACATTATTTAAATCATTATACATGAGGTTTGGACACTTACGAAGCAAATCAGACCTAAGGTAAGGGAAAATCTCACAATCTCATTTTTATCTGAGATTGTTTATACTTTGGTATTTACTGGGGTGTATTTTATCATCCAAATCCATGTTCCCTTAATATGTAATATTGTTTCCATCCAATTACAATAGTTTAAATCCAATTTTACCCTTCGGTGAGTTTTTAGTAAAGGATATGAAAGAAATCTTTTGTCTTTTTTGTACGAGGTACTTTTTGACTTTTCCTACAAAGGTACGAGAAGAATGTTTTTTTTAACTTATACGGCAAGAATGGATTTTTAAAACATTATTTCCAAGAATCTTCCTTTATAAGTTTTCATGTTTATTTTTAATCAACTTCTTTTAGTTTATAATTTTATGACATGTTAAGAAAAGAAAAGTGTTTTTGAAGTAGAAAGGATATTTTCCTCAAGAATGGAGTTCAAATGTTTTATCAAAATTATTTTCCATCTAAGATAATATAGGGTTCTGTTTTTATCCCTATTATTACATTAATTTGATTATGTTTTGAGGAAATTATTTTTATGAAGTCATTTACCTTATATGATTTTTTTTATGATGTCATGATGTTTCAAGAATCCCATTTTTGTTACATGTGTTATGCGATGATGTATGATTTATGATTATGTGGCACACATAAGAAAGGATTCATTATAAGATGGGTGGGGCCTATATCGCCCTCCAATTCATTGGGTAAAGATTTTATATCTCATGAGATAGACATGGCTGGAACGGTAGGTTATACCAGTTCAGTAAAACAGGACTGAAACGAGGGTGACTCGGTTCAGAAAGGGACTTTGTCAACTAAGATAGTCTTGGAAATGAGTCTTGACTAACAAGAAATGATTCTCTATGATTATGTGTGAATGTCACAAAGTTTCATGTTTTAAGTTATGATTATTGTGATTACATTTCACTGCCATGATTTACCCCATGTTATGAAATTATGATCTCTTTTGCAGGTTATGATTTCCAAAAGTTATGTGCTTATGTATATGATGTGATTGATATTTCTTTTGTTTACCCTTACTGAGCATTTGAGCTCACCCTTTTATGTTTTCTTTTCCCCAGGATATAAATAAAGGTTTTAGGTAAGAAAATGGAAGATCATTATGGGAGATGTTGAAGATCTTTCACCAGGATTAGAATATTATATTCCGAGTTTCCAATGACACTAAACTATTACGATCCTTGTGTGTGTGTTTTTGTTATGTACTAAGTATTCCACAAAAGTAATGTAATGTCCATGTACGTCAAGATACGGGTCTCTATACTTAGTATTAGAGGAAAGCTTTAGTCATCCTTTGGAAACTAGGATGCGAGAACTTTAGTGAGATCCCTAGAGATATTTATAAGGTATGTCTAGGGATGTCTATAAGGTTAAGTATACGTATAGGTTATAGTCCTATAATTGCGCTAACGATCTTATAATTTAACCTAATATGTTAGATATTGAGGGTACTCCCCCTTTATTATGTTGTTTTCCCTAGCATGATTTTTGCCTCTCACACTATTCATTTTGGGTTTTAGAAAATGGATGGAAACAAGATGATTCATTATAATGGAGGATATGATGGACAATGGAATGATATTCTTCATGAGAAAACAAATGAAATGGGATTTGGAAGTCCAAACATCATTATTATCCCGAATCAGAAATCTCATAATATGATCAATAAAGTAAAATTTGGTAAGTTTCCTGACTCGGCTAATAAGAGAAAGATGGAGTTTCATGATGATCATAGAGGAAAGAAAGTTCAATTTCCCCTATGTAAATCATGTGGGAAGAGGCATAAAGTATAATGTTTCAAAGGAACTGGAAGATGCTTTGGGTGTGGAAAAAATGGACACAAAGCTAGTAAGTTGAAAGGAAAAGGTTTAGTTAACACCAGAGATGAGGATAATGGTATTGCTACAACATCAACAATGGTTAAATGTTTTAAATGTGGAATGCACGGGCATTATGCAAACCAATTCCCTAAGGGAATGTCTCATGAAGAGAATCAATATGGTCGTATGGGTAGTATTTATGTTGATGATGATGAAGAGACTACAAATGATATGTGAGATGAAAGAATTGTTGAAGCTTGGTCAATGGTTTAAGAATGTAGTGGAATGATGACATGTTTATCATGTGTAATGTTGTATAAGTAATGTCATGGTACTATAGAATAAAGTGACATCTAAGGATTGTTACACTGTTGTCCTTCCTTGAGTTTTGAAAGTGTAGGATTAATGGTACCAGTATCCATGAAAGGTTATACAGATATTTTTGGAATGTAGATGATATGTGTATAATGAAGGGATAAGGAGAAAATGAAATGTTTGACAGTATTCATGAGCTCATGATTGATATAAGGACTAAGTGATATCATGGTTTGAGTATATATAATTTTGAGGATTTTGGTATGTGAAAAGTGTTAACTTTTAACTGCATTCAAGTTTTCACTATGGTTCAATGGGTATTCAATAGGATGCATTATTAAGGCCTTTGAATGTTTGGAATGTGACCAACAAGACATATCTTATGATATATGGGGATCAACGATGGTATTAAATCTCTGGTAATCGTTTTCAATATATTATGAGAGTGGACTGAAGTATTATGGATAAGACTAAATATTGTAATGGATTATGTTGGACATAAGTTAGGATAAAACGTTTTTCGATATTATTGATGGGATGTTATAGTAATATAGCTTTAGAAAAAGGACAACCTGCAGGATGGGCGACAGCCCATCGCGTCGGACAAGGTTGTGGGAATCAAACCCACAACTAAAGTGCGACTGGCCTTTATCGCCTACCACTGGCCTACAGGAAGTCCCTGGTTAGTAGAAACTAGTTTCATTTTATTAAGCCGTATGATATATGAAGTATAAGTTCATTTTTTGGAACCATATACGATTAACCATAAGATGGACTTATAACTTTTGCTAACCTTTTGTTTGAAAGAGATGGAATGACCCGTCATTCTATCACATGATCTGCTAACACTTCACGAATAACAAATTCAACTTCATTTATTTAAGAGATAAAGTGGAAATTGTTTAAGGCACGAACAATAGTGAGATTGTACCAAAATAAAGTAAGTATTTATTCTAATTCAAATTCTTCAACTTTAGGGAAACGATCTTGAAAACCAAAAATGTTGTCCTAGTGCTCTCTTATATCTGATTAATCAGATGGTACCTTAGATCTTCACAAATTTATGGATTTGTGATTGTTGGCTTTTTCATAGCCATGTTCTCTACCACTCTCTATCAGAACATGATGGTTAGATTTCTCTTCCATATCCATATTTTCACCTATGTTGAAACCCAGTAATTAGTTTATTTGGGTAACTGTTATGTTTCATACTTTTGTTTTTAAATATTGGTTTTGGTATTACTTTTTACGATGTGGGTTTCTATTAAAGAAACTTTCAAGTAGTAAACTATTTATAACCCCGACGAATTTCGAGGGAGAAATTCATTTTAAGGGGGGTAGAATGTAACACCCCGAGATTTTATGAAAAATATTTTTTTTAATTTTATTAATGTATTGGGTTGTACGCTACACCAAAAGGAGCTTGCACAACATGCATCCTTGACTTGCCTTTCATTACACACAATCGTGACCTTCCTTGATAGCGTGTGTAGTACGCAATACCGAGTTTCACTAAACAACGATATGCTATTAAAATATTATTAAGACTAGCTGTTATGAATAGAAATAACCACTTTTTGAAATTTTGTAAATTTTATTTTTCAAAATGGATTTCATTTTTGGATTCGGAATATCGAAATTAGCTTATGGTGAAATTTTTGTAATTTTCGGATAACTTTCATATTTTGATGAATAGTGGAAATTACTAAATTTTAATAAAAAACAACTTTTTCAATGGAAATAATTAATAGTAATAAATTATTAATTTGTGTGGTTTTAAAGTATATTTAGAATATATTTTTACAATTTAATACTATGTTGGTCATTGGATGTAATTTCACATTTAAACCAGTTATAAACAAGTGTCAATCTTTTGATAGTTATTATCTCTTAAAAACACGCCTTTTGTTTTGACGACGGGAATTAATTTTTAAATTAATTAATGCAAATGATATGTTTTGAATTTGGTAAAATAGAAATAATTTTTCAGTTCATAATATCAAATATAGCTTAGGCCTAATTTTTGGTATTTTTCTAAAAACTTTCAATTTTTGAATAGTGAAACCTCTAAGTGGTAGTTAAAAAAACTAAATTTTTCATAAAACATAATTTTACCGCTTCTGTGAGTGGAATTTCGAAAATCCGAGAGACACGTTTAATATCAAGGACTAAAATGTGGTTCAATGAGATGAAAATAATTTTTGGTGAATAGTAACTTTTTACTTTTTTTACCACTGTAAAAAGTAAATAGGGTAATTAAGGGTAAAGATGATATTATTATTACCCTATCACATGTCCTAATTCTATTGGACAAGTGTAATTCGACCGAAAACAAACTTAGGAATAAAATAAGACCATTTAGTCCCACTTGGATTAGATTAGGACATTTATTATTAATTTATTTAAAGATGGGTTAAAAGAGTTAAAATCAATGTTTATTTACTAAAACATTTTTAATATGGGGTTATACATAAGATAAATTTAACTAAAAATATTCATTAGAATTATAAAAATATTTCCTACATAATTATATTTTATTTTTAATTTTTATACATTAAATAATTTAATTTATTTATGACACAACGATGATGAAGTAATTATCTTATTAATAAAATATTGACATAATTGATGTTATAAATACCCAAATAAATATAAATTGAGACTTTTTATGAATTCCACTAATTTTCTAGGTTAATATAAGATGTTTTTATTTATTTAATTAACTTTTTTCTAACTTATCATTCTTATATGATTTTCACAAAAATCAATTACTAAATAGTGTCAAAATTGACATAAAATAGTTTTTAAAACAAATATTATATTATTAATTGTTATTTTATTCCTAAAAATCTAAGGTTCGGCCAAATGACTTAGATAAAATTATATATATTAATAATAAACAACTTGGGGTTCTTTAGGCTTGATATAGTAATTTTATTAACCTAATAGTATAAGAACACAAGAAGACACGGTAAAATTAAAATTATTTAACTTAATGTTAAATCTAAATGATATGGTGAAAATAGGAAACTAAACTTGTATAAATTCTATTGGATGAGAGTATTTCGACCCATCCCCACCTTATCCTCAAAATAAATCAATTTGGAGCTATTTAAAACCTAACTTGACTTTATAATAAAAAAATATCTTTAGTTATTCCAAAGGTGCCCCTCTCCTCCCTTATAAAAGGGAACCTCCTCCCTCTCCTCCTCACACCAATTTGAGAATTCAAGCTCGGCCAAACCCTTCCTAATTCTCCTCTCCACATCCCTAGAAACATCCTAGAGGTTCTGGTATTCCTCAAAGACCAATTTTAGTGCCCTAAAAGAAGGTCTCAAAGAAGCACTTCAAAGAAGAGGTAATGTCCGTTACCGATTCTTTCATCATTATTTCTTCTTCCACTTCTTCTTCTTTAGTTTTTTCAATATGAAGTAATAACATTAGTATCACTCATATACTGATATGTTATTATAAGTATGAAATAACACTATTTCACCATATATCCATCCTATGGAAAAAGAAATCACCGAGCGTGCGTACGTACGGAATACCATCTTTACGCCGTGGTGTAATCTATTTTCCACCACCACCTTACATGGATGGGGTATAATGGTGTAAAGAATAACTATAAATAGTTATTATAACATCATAATGATTCTGATATATTGTATCATCCACTCCAATTCAATTCAATAATTATGGAAATGATATCATCACTCGTGCGTACGTACGGACTACCGTCTCCACGACGCGATGAGATTCATTCTCCATGTTAACCATTTAAGAATGATTATAAAGTATATATAAGAAATAATAATGAAATATATGAAATTATAAATATACTGGATTTATGTGTATATATTTGTATTTCATCTACTTAATTCCACTCAATTCAATAAGGAAACGAAAACAGCGTTCATGCGTACGTACGGCCTACCGTCTCCATGAACGGTGTATTTCTTTTCATTTATCGATCCATTATATATATGTATATTATTAATATATATTATATATAAATCATGTTTTATATTCTAGAATTAAGTAATCATGATATAAGTAATCATATGAATAATTACAAGTTAAAACACGAACGACAAATGAGACGATTTTACCCAAAACGCTACTTAAACATGAATTTACAAAAAAAACGGGTAATATAAAGTCATAATTGAACCATATATGATATAATAACAATGAATAAGATTCTTTAATAAGTCAATGACATTATTTAAATCATTATACATGAGGTTTGGACACTTACGAAGCAAATCAGACCTAAGGTAAGGGAAAATATCACAATCTCATTTTTATCTGAGATTGTTTATACTTTGGTATTTACTGGGGTGTATTTTATCATCCAAATCCATGTTCCCTTAATATGTAATATTGTTTCCATCCAATTACAATAGTTTAAATCCAATTTTACCCTTCGGTGAGTTTTTAGTAAAGGATATGAAAGGAATCTTTTGTCGTTTTTGTACGAGGTACTTTTTGACTTTTCCTACAAAGGTATGAGAAGAATGTTTTTTTTAACTTATACGGAAAGAATGGATTTTTAAAACATTATTTCCAAGAATCTTCCTTTATAATTTTTCATGTTTATTTTTAATCAACTTCTTTTAGTTTATAATTTTATGACATGTTAAGAAAAGAAAAGTGTTTTTTAAGTAGAAAGGATATTTTCCTCAAGAATGGAGTTCAAATGTTTTATCAAAATTATTTTCCATCTAAGATAATATAGGGTTCTGTTTTTATCCCTATTATTACATTGATTTGATTATGTTTTGAGGAAATTATTTTTATGAAGTCATTTACCTTATATGATTTGTTTTATGATGTCATTATGTTTCAAGAATCCCATTTTTGTTACATGTGTTATGTGATGATGTATGATTTATGATTATGTGGCACATATAAGAAAGGATTCATTATAAGATGGGTGGGACCTATATCTCCCTCCAATGCATTGGGTAAAGATTTTATATCTCATGAGATAGACATGGCTGGAACGGTAGGTTATACCGGTTCAGTAAAACAGGACTGAAACGAGGGTGACTCGGTTCAGAAAGGGACTTTGTCCACTAAGATAGTCTTGGAAATGAGTCTTGAATAACAAGAAATGATTCTCTATGATTATGTGTGAATGCCACAAAGTTTCATGTTTTAAGTTATGATTATTGTGATTACATTTCACTGCCATGATTTACCCCATGTTATGAAATTATGATCTCTTTTGCAGGTTAAGATTTCCAAAAGTTATGTGCTTATGTATATGATGTGATTGATATTTCTTTTGTTTACCCTTACTGAGCATTTGAGCTCACCCTTTTATGTTTTCTTTTCCCCAGGATATAAAGAAAGGTTTTAGGTAAGAAAAAGGAAGATCATTATGGGAGATGTTGAAGATCTTTCACCAGGATTAGAATATTATATTCCGAGTTTCCAAAGACACTAAACTATTACGATCCTTGTGTGTGTGTTTTTGTTATGTACTAAGTATTCCGCAAAAGTAATGTAATGTCCATGTACGTCAAGATACGGGTCTCTATACTTAGTATTAGAAGAAAGGTTTAGTCAACCTTTGGAAACTAGGATGCGAGAACTTTAGTGAGATCCCTAGAGATATTTATAAGGAATGTCTAGGGATGTCTATAAGGTTAATTATACGTATAGGTTATAGTCCTAGAATTGCGCTAACGATCTTATAATTTAACCTAAGATGTTAGATATTGAGGGTACTCCCCCTTTATTATGTTGTTTTCCCTAGCATGATTTTTTCCTCTCACACTATTCTTTTTGGGTTTTAGAAAATGGATGGAAACAAGATGATTCATGATAATGGAGGATATGATGGACAATGGAATGATATTCTTCATGAGAAAACAAATGAAATGGGATTTGGAAGTCCAAACATCATTATTATCCCGAATCATAAATCTCATAATATGATCAATAAAGTAAAATTTGGTATGTTTCCTGACTCGGATAATAAGAGAAAGATGGAGTTTCATGATGATCATAGAGGAAAGAAAGTTCAATTTCCCCTATGTAAATCATGTGGGAAGAGGTATAAAGGAGAATGTTTCAAAGGAACTGGAAGATGCTTTGGGTGTGGAAAAAATGGACACAAAGCTAGTAAGTTGAAAGGAAAAGGTTCAGTTAACACCAGTGATGAGGATAATGGTATTGCTACGACATCAACAATGGTTAAATGTTTTAAATATGGAATGCACGGGCATTATGCAAACCAATTCCCTAAGGGAATGTCTCATGAAGAGAATCAATATGGTTGTATGGGTAGTATTTATGTTGTTGATGATGAAGAGACTACAAATGATATGTGAGATGAAAGAATTGTTGAAGCTTGGTCAATGGTTTAAGAATGTAGTGGAATGATGACATGTTTATCATGTGTAATGTTGTATAAGTAATCTCATGGTACCATGGAATAAAGAGACATCTAAGGATTGTTACACTGTTGTCCTTCCTTGAGTTTTGAAAGTGTATGATTAATGGTACCAGTATCCATGAAAGGTTATACAGATATTTTTGGAATGTAGATGATTTGTGTATAATGAAGGGATAAGGAGAAAATGAAATGTTTGACAGTATTCATGAGCTCATGATTGATATAAGGACTAAGTGATATCATGGTTTGAGTATATAGAATTTTGAGGATTTTGGTATGTGAAAAGTGTTAACTTTTAACTTCATTCAAGTTTTCACTATGGTTCAATGGGTATTCAAGAGAATACATTATTAAGGCCTTTGAATGTTTGGAATGTGACCAACAAGACATGTCTTATGATATATGGGGATCAACGATGGTATTAAATCTCTGGTAATCATTTTCAATATATTATTAGAGTGGACTGAAGTATTATGGATAAGCCTTAATATTGTAATGGATTATGTTGGACATAAGTTAGGATAAAACGTTTTTCGATATTATTGATGGGATGTTATAGTAATATATCTTTAGAAAAAGGACAACCTGCAGGATGGGCGACAGCCCATCGCGTCGGACAAGGCTGTGGGAATCGAACCCACAACTGAAGTGCGACTGGCCTTTATCGCCTACCACTGGCCTACAGGAAGTCCCTGGTTAGTAGAAACTAGTTTCATTTTATTAAGCCGTATGATATATGAAGTATAAGTTCATTTTTGGAACCATATACGATTAACCATAAGATGGACTTATAACTTTTGCTAACCTTTTGTTTGAAAGGGATGGAATGACCCGTAATTCTATCACATGATCTGCTAACATTTCACGAATAACAAATTCAACTTCATTTATTTAAGAGATGAAGTGGAAATTGTTTAAGGCACGAACAACAGTGAGATTGTACCAAAATAAAGTAAGTATTTATTCTAATTCAAATTCATCAACTTTAGGGAAACGATCTTGAAAACCAAAAATGTTGTCCTAGTGCTCTCCTATATCTGATTAATCAGATGGTACCTTAGATCGTCACAAATTTATGGATTTGTGATTGTTGGCTTTTCCATAGCCATGTTCTCTACCACTCTCCATCAGAACATGATGGTTAGATTTCTCTTCCATATCCATATTTTCACCTATGTTGAAACCCAGTAATTAGTTTATTTGGGTAACCGTTATGTTTCATACATTTGTTTTTAAATATTGGTTTTGGTATTACTTTTTACGATGTGGGTTTCTATTAAAGAAACTTTCAAGTAGTAAACTATTTATAACCCCGACGAATTTCGAGGGCGAAATTCATTTTAAGGGGGGTAGAATGTAACACCCCGAGATTTTATGAAAAATATTCTTTTTAATTTTATTAATGTCTTGGGTTGAACGCTACACCAAAAGGAGCTTGCACAACATGCATCCTTGACTTGCCTTTCATTACACTCAATCGCGACCTTCCTTGATAGCGTGTGTAGTACGCAATACCGAGTTTCACTAAACAACGATATGCTATTAAAATATTATTAAGACTAGCTGTTATGAATAGAAATAACCACTTTTTGAAATTTTGTAAATTTTATTTTTCAAAATGGATTTCATTTTTGGATTCGGAATATCGAAATTAGCTTAGGGTGAAATTTTGGTAATTTTCGGATAACTTTCATATTTTGATGAATAGTGGAAATTACTAAATTTTAATTAAAAAAAACTTTTTCAATCGAAATAATTAATAGTAATAAATTATTAATTTGAGTGGTTTTAAAGTATATTTAGAATATATTTTTACAATTTAATACTATGTTGGTCATTGGATGTAATTTCACATTTAAACCAGTTATAAACAAGTGTCAATCTTTTGATAGTTATTATCTCTTAAAAACACGCCTTTTGTTTTGACGACGGGAATTAATTTTTAAATTAATTAATGAAACTGATATGTTTTGAATTTGGTAAAATAGAAATAATTTTTCAGTTCATAATATCAAATATATCTAAGGCCTAATTTTTGGTATTTTTCTGAAAACTTTCAATTTTTGAATAGTGAAACATCTAAGTGGTAGTTACAAAAACTAAATTTTTCATAAAACTTAATTTTACCGCTTCTGTGAGTGGAATTTCGAAAATCCGAGAGACACGTTTAATATCAAGGACTAAAATGTGGTTCAATGAGATGAAAATAATTTTTGGTGAATAGTAACTTTTTACTTTTTTACCACGGTAAAAAGTAAATAGGGTAATTAAGGGTAAAGATGATATTATTATTACCCTATCACATGTCCTAATTCTATTGGACAAGTGTAATTCGACCGAAAACAAACTTAGGAATAAAATATGACCATTTAGGCCGACTTGGATTAGATTAGGACATTTATTATTATTTTATTTAAAGATGGGTTAAAAGAGTTAAAATCAATGTTTATTTACTAAAACATTTTTAATATGGGGTTATACATAAGATAAATTTAACTAAAAATATTCATTAGAATTATAAAAAGATTTCCTACATAATTATATTTTATTTTTAATTCTTAGACATTAAATAATTTAATTTATTTATGACACAACGATGATGATGTAATTATCTTATTAATAAAATATTGACATAATTGATGTTATAAATACCCAAATAAATATAAATTGAAACTTTTTATGAATTACACTAATTTTCTAGGTTAATATAAGATGTTTTTATTTATTTAATTAACTTTTTTCGAGCTTATCATTATTATATGATTTTCACAAAAATCAATTACTAAATAGTGTCAAAATTGACATAAAATAGTTTTTAAAACAAATATTATATTATTAATTTTTATTTTATTCCTAAAAAACTAAGGTTCGGCAAAATGACTTAGATAAGGTTATATATATTAATAATAAACAACTTGGGGTTCTTTTGGCTTGATATATTAAGTTTATTAACCTTATAGTATAAGAACACAAGAAGACATGGTAAAAGTAAAATTATTTAACTTAATGTTAAATCTAAATGATAAGGTGAAAATAGGAAACTAAACTTGTATAAATTCTATTGGATGAGATGATTTCGACCCATCCCCACCTTAGCCTCAAAATAAATCAATTTGGAGCTATTTAAAACCTAACATGACTTTATAATAAAAAAATATTTTTAGTTATTCCAAAGGTGCCCCTCTCCTCCCTTATAAAAGGGAACCTCCTCCCTCTCCTCCTCACACCAATTTGAGAATTCAAGCTCGGCAAACCCCTTCCCAATTCTCCTCTCCACTTCCCTAGAAACATCCTAGAGGTTATGGTATTCCTCAAAGACCAATTTTAGTGCCCTAAAAGAAGGTCTCAAAGAAGCACTTCAAAGAAGAGGTAATGTCCGTTACAGATTCTTTCATCTTTATTTCTTCTTCCACTTCTTCTTCTTTAGTTGTTTCAATATGAAGTAATAACATTAGTATCACTCATATACTGATATGTTATTATAAGTATGAAATAACACTATTTCACCATCTATCCATCCTATGGAAAAAGAAATCACCGAGC
This sequence comes from Viscum album, assembly GCA_963277665.1. Lineage (NCBI taxonomy): Eukaryota > Viridiplantae > Streptophyta > Magnoliopsida > Santalales > Viscaceae > Viscum > Viscum album. The sequence continues at coordinate 909,408,143 of OY728151.1, forward strand.
GTGCGTATGTACGGAATACCGTCTCCACGCCGTGGTGTAATCTATTTTCCACCACCACCTTACATGGATGGGGTATAATGGTGTAAAGAATAACTATAAATAGTTATTATAACATCATAATGATTCTGATATATTGTATCATCCACTTCAATTCAATTCAATAATTATGGAAATGATATCATCACTCGTGCGTACGTACGGACTACCGTCTCCACGACGCGATGAGATTCATTCTCCATGTTAACCATTTAAGAATGATTATAAAGTATATATAAGAAATAATAATGAAATATATGAAATTATAAATATACTGGATTTATGTGTATATATATGTATTTCATCTACTTAATTCCACTCAATTCAATAAGGAAACGAAAACAGCGTTCATGCGTACGTACGGCCTACCGTCTCCATGAACGGTGTATTTCTTTTCATTTATCGATCCATTATATATATGTATATTATTAATATATATTATATATAAATCATGTTTTATATTCTATAATTAAGTAATCATGATATAAATAATCATATGAATAATTACAAGTTAAAACACGAACGACAAATGAGACGATTTTACCCAAAACGCTACTTAAACATGAATTTACAAAAAAATGGGTAATATAAAGTCATAAGTGAACCATATATGATATAATAACAATGAATAAGATTCTGTAATAAGTCAATGACATTATTTAAATCATTATACATGAGTTTTGGACACTTACGAAGCAAATCAGACCTAAGGTAAGGGATAATCTCACAATCTCATTTTTATCTGAGATTGTTTATACTTTGGTATTTACTAGGGTGTATTTTATCATCCAAATCCATGTTCCCTTAATATGTAATATTGTTTCCATCCAATTACAATAGTTTAAATCCAATTTTACCCTTCGTTGAGTTTTTAGTAAAGGATATGAAAGGAATCTTTTGTCGTTTTTGTACGAGGTACTTTTTGACTTTTCCTACAAAGGTACGAGAAGAATGTTTTTTTTAACTTATACGGCAAGAATGGATTTTTAAAACATTATTTCCAAGAATCTTCCTTTATAAGTTTTCATGTTTATTTTTAATCAACTTCTTTTAGTTTATAATTTTATGACATGTTAAGAAAAGAAAAGTGTTTTTGAAGTAGAAAGGATATTTTCCTCAAGAATTGAGTTCAAATGTTTTATCAAAATTATTTTCCATCTAAGATAATATAGGGTTCTGTTTTTATCCCTATTATTACATTGATTTGATTATGTTTTGAGGAAATTATTTTTATGAAGTCATTTACCTTATATGATTTGTTTTATGATGTCATGATGTTTCAAGAATCCCATTTTTGTTACATGTGTTATGTGATGATGTATGATTTATGATTATGTGGAACCCATAAGAAAGGATTCATTATAAGATGGGTGGGACCTATATCTCCCTCCAATGAATTGGGTAAAAATTTTATATCTCATGAGATAGACATGTCTGGAATGGTAGGTTATACTGGTTCAGTAAAACAGGACTGAAACGAGGGTGACTCGGTTCAGAAAGGGACTTTGTACACTAAGATAGTCTTGGAAATGAGTCTTGACTAACAAGAAATGATTCTCTATGATTATGTGTGAATTCCGAAAAGTTTCATGTTTTAAGTTATGATTATTGTGATTACATTTCACTGCCATGATTTACCCCATGTTATGAAATTATGATCTCTTTTACAGGTTAAGATTTCCAAAAGTTATGTTCTTATGTATATGATGTGATTAATTTTTATTTTGTTTACCCTTACTGAGCATTTGAGCTCACCCTTTTATGTTTTCTTTTCCCCAGGATATAAAGAATGGTTTTAGGTAAAAAAAGGAAGATCTTTATGGGAGATGTTAAAGATCTTTCACCAGGATTAGAAGATTATATTCCGAGTTTCCAAAGACACTAAACTATTACGATCCTTGTGTGTTTGTGTTTTTTATGTACTAAGTATTCTGCAAAAGTAATGTAATGTCCATGTAAGTCAAGATACGGGTCTCTACAATAATATTCCTGAAATCGTCCACTATGTAGTATTGTTTTGATGCTCGATTTTCCAAACATATAGACACATTGAGAATAAAAAATATAAAATAAAACATTATGCAATAAAAAATAATTATCGATTTAAAAAAATATTCATAAACAAGTTTAACCCCTTCTCCAGAATATATTTATTATTACTGAAACATGTTATCTATAGAAATAACATGAATATAAGTAATAATATATATTAAAATAAAATATACAACATGGTTTTAGTTTCCAATAGGTTATGTTAGGCTCTCTCATATCTTCATTCTAGATAGCATGACATAATATCCTATGTTGTTGTGTATTTTTAATCCATGAAATAATAGAAAATACATAACAAAGTTTATAAATATTAAAAACATGAATAAAAGAGAAATAGGTAAGAGTCTTATGTGTCTCTCATGCAATATGAGTTGTTGTTTTGACTATTCAAAAATATAAAACATTGGTATTTTCCCAATAATACTGGTATATAGGGTTTCTGTGGTAAAAAATACTATATTTTACATTCTCTAATGTTCTTATCGGTCTTATTATTATTCCACAAGTTATATTTGAAATATTATTTCATGTGAACCCCTTAATAATTGTTTTATATTCTATGAATTTATGGTGGATAAAAGATATATGGGTTCTTCTTTGTCACAACATATGTGGATTCTTCCCCTAGTGAATGCTAAAAAAATACATCTTGGACATCTTCAACCTCATAAATAGAATCTTGTTCTTTGGGTTATTCATTATAATCCATATGGATCTCCTTATCTAATGTGTATCCATCAATTTTATATTCATGGTGATTTTGAGGCAGATGTTAATTTTCTGTAGGTTCCCAAAAAATCTTCTTCTTCAGCCACCTATTTTACGGTCTTCTATTCATTGTCTAGTTCTGGTTCTCTAAATTGTTCTTTAAATTGGGTTATATTTAGTATTTTAATTTTTTGACTAAAAAATCTTCAAAATTATTCTAGAGTAGATATTAGTATATGATAAATGAAATAATCTTCCATATCTTCATCATAATAATGGGTAACATATTCTATGAATTTTATATCTAGATTCAATTATTTGGTAGCTACCTAATGTTCTCCTTCCTCATCCTCAATGGGAACTACCAACGTTTATGAGTTTAAATTTCATGAATATGTAGACTAGTTTACATTTCAGGTTTTATAAAATTAGGTATAATTTTTTTGAAGATATTGGTATCCCCCACTTTTATCTCAGCTTATAATTCTGTCTCCAAGTTCACTTCCTCTTTGAAGACTTCTTTTATTGAAGGTCGTGGTAGTGGGTGTTCCATTTTTTTCACAAATTTACGCCCTTATATTTCTTCATATTTATTTTCCATGTCCTATAATTAGACATCAAATTTTAATCTAATAATTTATAATATTTATTTTTAAAATTTTAAAATATATTAAAAATATAAAACATTATGGTAAATGAGTCCTCCTTAATTATAAATTCATTTAATTCTTATTATAACTGTAAATATACTTGGAAAATGGATCTAGGAGTAAACACTGTAACATCATTCTCTTCTTCAATTTCGTTATTTTTTCCCTACACCCTGGTTTCTACATTAAGTGGTAAATTCATTACAGGTTCATCTTCTTCAAATACAAATTGATCCCCTAATTCTTTTTTTTCTACCAAATGTTGAAAAGTAAATTTGAATTCATTATGAAGGGACTATATTTCATCACATATGTATAATTTCTTCTCATTCTCTTCTTGAACAAGAGGTAATTTTCTGACCTTAGTTTTTTTATTAATAAAATCATTAATTTCAATATTATGAAACCTACAATGATTATCAAATTCATTGCTTACCCTCTAACTGCATTAATTATTCACTGGTTGGGGTAATATGAATTTGACAAAGGATTGAGGATCCATTTTTATGTTTTAATTTGAAGTAAGTAAATTATTTATAGTGTATTTGAAAAAAATGAGTTATTAGACTCTCTCCATAGAAAAACCTATTGTGATGTAATCAGATATTATGGGACTTGCATAACAAAATTATAAACCCCTGAATATAGTCTATTGAGACATATTGGGGTCATTATGAAGTATTAATGGGTAAAATATTCTTTTATTATCAATCACATATCCATATTTTTCTTTTTGAAATATTTAATTAAAGATAAAATAAATGTAATTTATGGTTAGTGTTGGTAAAAGGGAAGAAAAATGATAATATAGAATGAAATTCCAGAAAGGATACACCCCAATATTCAACCATAATGATCTATGTAGAACCCATAGTTTCTTGAAATTTGTAATTTCTTTTTGATTTTTATCCACATGTAGTGGTTGGATGAAGTTTGGCGGAGATTAGAAAATTTCTAAGAGTTTTTAGGATTTAATACAGCTACAAAGGTGGTGCACGGTGTTTAAAAACAATGCAACGCTTTCATGATATAGTGTATAGTGAGACATAGGATAAAGGGGAGGCACACGGGCTTTGAATAGTCTATCCAACGTGCGCATAATCCCATGAAAATCCCTAAAATGTAGTGTGGATGTTGGAAACAGAGATTGAGCTTAGTCAATGCATAGATTGGATGATGTTCCATCCAACCATGTGAGGATTTTCTTAAGTAAAATGCAGGAGTATAGTTATCACACTATTTACGTAACCATGTGACTAAAGCATGCACGAGACAAAACCACCTCCTTAAAAAGTGTATCTCACTATATTTTCACATTAAACCGCTCATTTTCAACCTATGTTACCCAAAATCATGTTTTGGTCTCTCATTGGTTTGGAATGGTCTCTCATGAATTTTTGAATTGATCTATAGCCATCCCTTGGTCCGTTGAACCCCTATTCCTATGGTTAGGATTCATTTATGATTTTTCATGTTTAATTTTATTAGATACACATCTCCCATTCTATAATTTTCCTATATATAGACTCATTGTGGGTCGATATGATGGTTTATGTTGAAAATATGATTAGTTTTGACATTTTTGAGGATTGGGGAAGTGATATATGGTGGGATTCTGAAGATTCAACATGGTTTGTAATGTTTCTCATTCTATTTAACATTTTTATCAAAACTCTCGAGGTAAGTGGATTTAAACTCAATTTCTCTATTTAGAACATTATTTTGTGATTTCAAATTTAATGTTTTTCTATAAAATGATTATGAACTTTTTGTGCAAGGATTATTGGTGACCTTAATTAGTGATGGTTTCTTTGACTGTGGAATTATTATGTAAATTTCAATATTAAGAGATTTTAAAATATTTATTTTAAAATAGTTTCTTGGTTTGATTCATTGAAATGGTTTTGTGAAAAAAAAATTAATAAAATATTTTTTTTATTGAAATGGATTGGTAATTTAAAAGGATTTGGTAATGAAATGGTTTTGGAATTGAAATGGGTTTGGAATGATTGTTTTGGAATGGATTTTTTTCATAATTAGTGTGTGTGTTCATGTGAATTCAGGGTGGAAAAGGGTAAGGAGTCTCTCCCATCATTAACAGTATGGATAAGGGTTATAGATCAACCCATCAAATGTTATTTAGGTTAGATAAGGGTTTGAAGTATGCCCAATAATTAAGGAGATAAATAAGTGTCAGGCCTTTCCCCCTCTTCAAGGTTTCATGCATGGTTGGTTGTGTGGATATGTAGAATTAATATTTTACGATAAAAAAAGAACATATGAAATGGTTATATAAAATATTTGTATTCTTTACTTGGAACTTGATGTCATTTTGTGAAAATTGTTTCAGGGGGACTTGTTAATATTCTGATATAAATCATTTTAACCCTTGTTTTATATAAACTATTTTATATAAATGTCTCTATCATGGTTTCTCCTATTAGAATGTGTAGGGAAGTCATTGGGGGGAAACCTACTAAGTTTTAGTACTCATCTGTATTATGGAACTTTGGTGGTTGATTAGAAATTGTCTATAGGGTAATGGAAAAGGTAAAGTATAACATTTTTTTAGAATTCCATTGTGAGACATGGGATTTTTTTGGATAAGTTGGACCTTATACCATGTGTATCTTTATAATTATGTGTCTTTTTGAGTTTTTCTGTAATTTTTTCCTTTATTTGTTTACATCGACATTGCAGTCATTAGCTGGGGTAAATTTTCTTAGTATCTTTTTGATAATTGAAATGATGAGTTGTCTTTTATGTTCCCCATGCATCATATTGGTGTTTGTTCATTATATATTGTTTGGTTAGTATTTTTATTCTTAATGAGAAAATCATCCCCCACATTTATTGAATCCCTTTAGCATTTATTTCTATCCTTTGGAATCCTATAGATATCTCTTAAAGCCTAGTGATATCTTACATCGCTCTCAAGACATTGAGAGTATTGGGGACGTTAAAAATTGTATCAGTTTGACCATTCCTTTGTTGTTAGTTATCAGTCTTGGATATATAATTAATTATTGGTCTATTCTTTTAGTTTCTATTGTATAGAAGAGTAGGATATTCATAACGTGAATTTTAGAGCATATAATTACTTAGCTAACATTTTATGGTAAACTTTAAGTTACTCGAGAGGTGGGTATATAAGTGTCTTGGGGACAATTATAATATTCTCAAATCTCATTATCATGGGTTTAGAAAATAAGACAATCAAGGAATGAATTAGAGTAATGAATTCCCACTAAGAGTGCATATCTCATTTTGAGTAAAGATATGTGATTTAGTCCAGTATGAATTTTTTGGAAAAAAATTCTAGTTGGTTTCAAATGAACTACATTGAAAAGGGCATGGTTGGTATATTCTAGGAATAGTTAAAATTTTAAAATAAAATATTTTTTTTCAAAAATGGTTGAATGTAGAATATGGTGATATGGAGGGAAATGTTTTTATAGTTGATGTGATAAAATTCAAAATGTTAAGCCTTCAGTTTCTAGAGAGTGAGACATATGGAGTTATTTGTTTGTATAGAAAATTGAACCTGGTAGACCTTATAGTAATGGATTGAAATAGGTCATCGATAATGGAATTTTTCTGAGCCACAGGTGAACCAATAGTTTGGTAAAATAATAATTAATCTTTTAGAACCATTTAATTTGGACTAGAAACTGATACAACTTTTAGGATATCTATCCCTGTTAAAGATTGATGTGGATGAAGTAGGGTTGTATTAATTATAAGATGTGAAAAATCTTATACTAAGAGTAATAGGAAGAGGGACACATACTATCAATGAGGTGGAGAAAATCAGAATAATACCACAAGATCAAGTAATATTTATAAGGCCCCAGCCTTAAACCTTACTTAATCTTGAGTTATCACAATATTACACGTTGAGGATCTTTTCGGGTTTAGAGTTTTAGATAATTAGATCATAAAACATTCATTACATTCCACATATAAACAAAGTGGTTATATAAATATAGTATTCTTCTTTCCCATCAATGGAAACATATTTAAAATAAAACATGGATTCTTTCTTGACACTTCCTTGACACTATCATCATATCATGTACCTTTCCCTTGACCAGTGATAAAAATTTCCAAAAAACATGGGATGAGCACAAATAGCTCAGTAAAGGATATAAAAATTTGGAAAGGAAACAAGGGTACATATATACATAAGAATGAAATCATACTTTACCCAAAAAACATAAGAACTTTAACATACCTCATCAAATCATGAATAAATCATAGAAATCATAAGACAAAAAGGTAACATGAGGCATTCATAACATTCTTACGTAGGGAGTAACCCTCTTGGTTACGTTTGGAATACCCATCACAGAATATTCCCTAAATCTCTTCGGAGAAACCTTAACGTTTCACTCCTTCGCGCTACCCAATGCATTGGAGAGCTATATCGGGCTCACCCGCCCTTAGTCTATCACGGAACCACCCGTCTTCATAATAATTCCCAAGAACCTCAACATAATCGTATCACATGAAACATGCATAAAGGAAACATAACATTTACACCTTTCAATCAAAAGATATCAATACAACAAATTGATATAAAAATATTATGAAAACAATTTTCAATAACAAAATAAAAGAAAAGTAAAACATGGTATTTATTTTTCTTTTAAAAAAGGTATGGCTTGTATAGGAAGCCGAAACTCAAATAATGGTCATGGCGGCGGAGAAGTCGTTGTCGCCACATACGTATGACAAAAAAATTCTCTTTTGTCGTTTAGTAAATGCTTTGTATAAAAAAGATTCCTTTTGAATAAATGTAAAAGTCAAAGGGGTTTTATACATCTTATAAAAGAAGGTTGTGTATAAATAAAAATATGCCTCAATGAAAGGAGATTGAGACGAAGTCCCATACCTCGGGTCCGACATGACTCGGTCATTCTTTAATCTCCTAAATAATAAACTTGAGTTAATTTATACTTTTTTAAGAATTTTTTCTAGTTCATTATTCCTTTTATATCACTTATTTCCATGTCGTGAACACTATGTAATTATTTAAGTTAATATCGGTCGTTTTAACGATCATTGGTACTTGAGTAAAAAATAAGCCCTTTATAATTACAAGTTGTTCATGTACCCATTATACCCAGAATGGTATTCATGATGTAGATATCATATATTTCATATATATCCCGTACATGCATGCATTAAATTATTACATAATCATTTAGAGGTAAGAAATGAAATGCACCGTTAATGGAGACGGTAAGCCGTACGTACGCATGAACACTACTTTCATTTATATTTCATATTTTATATAATGGAATCATAATTATATAAAGGGATATTATAATTCCAGTATAATATCATATATAATATCATAGTTCCATCCTTTATACGTCCCACATATGGTATTTAAAGAATCAAATCACTTTGAGGGGGCGGTAGTCCGCACTTCCTTAAATGAAGATATCGCGTTTACCCATAATGGAAACCATAAAGGTATGCCCAAAATGAAAAATACATAAGCTTAAGGAAAACATAAACATATTATATATCATATATAAATATAGTTACATCTTAATGGCCACTTTTGAAGGTGTTAAAAGAATGTTGAACAATCATCGTTTTGGGAGGCATAAATTCACCATCCAAGGAAACAGTATGTCCTTTAACCATTAGATGTAGGTGTGTGTAAGTGTAGCTCGAATCCTTCTTATAAAAACATCCTAGTATATTTAAGATACTGGATTGGTTTCAAAATAAATGAATAAAAAGAGTTTAGGATGTTGGAGAAGCAAAATAAAACAAAAGGACTCAAGTGAAGACATTACCTTAAAATCGGGTAACTCCCATTGGTTTGAGCTCAAAGGCTTCCTTGGTAAGACTTCTGCCCAAAGTGAGGCTTCAAGGAGTAATAGAGGGATGTGGAGAGACAAAATGGGCATGGGTTGGCCGAGACAAAGGCATTGGGAGTGTGGGTATGGAGGTAGAGGTGGGGGCCTTTTATAAGAGGAGAGGAGGGGCACTCTTGGAAAGTAAAGAAATGTTACTTTATTTTAAAATGGTATTCGGATTTAAGATGTCCCAAATTGATATAATTCAAGGATAATGTGATAAGGGTTCGAAATCGACCCATAAAATAGGTTTTGGACATGTGTAGGTCATATATTTTACAATATCTATCCATTTTATTTAAATCCTTTATTAATGAGGTAATCCATGCTTCATCATGATGTCATAAATAATTTAAAATATTTAATTTATAAAAATTATAAAAAAATATAATGACGTAGGAAATCGTTTTAGATTTCCAATGACTATTTATAATCAAAAATATGACTCGTATAACCCCATTTAAAAATTGGTTTAGTAAAACATTTCTTGTTTGTTTCGTTTTTACTTTAACATTAAATAAAAAGTTATTTATGTCATTTCCCAACCAATGTGGCCCCATGGGGTCCCCAAGCTGACCCATGGATTTTCTTGGTTGGATATGACACATCCAATGAGGGTAGAACATGTTTCAAGATCATCTCATATTATTAAAACATTAGTTTTACCTTAAACTACACTAATTACCACTAATCGCGATTAAGAACTTAAAAGTTACTATTCACCAAAAAATTATTTTAATCTCATTGAACCACATTTTACTTCTTAATGAAAACCATTTATGTCAGATTTTAGAAAATCAAATCACAGAGGTGGCAAAGTTTCATTTAAACGAAAAATCTGTTTCTTTAATTACCACATAGTGGTTTCACTATTCATCAAAAATTGATGTTTTTCAAAAAGATACCAAAACATCACCCTAAGCTATATTTGATATTCTGAATTCAAAAATGATGTCTATTTTACAAAATTCAAAACATCTAAGTTTCATTAACTAATTTAATAACTAATTCCCGTTGTCATGACAAATATCGTGTTTTTATGAAACAATACGTATCAAAAGATTGACACTAGTTTAACTCCAATTTCAAAGTGAAATTGATTCCAATGACCACCATTGGATAAAATGGTAAAAATATATTCTAATTTAACATAGAAACCAATTCAAAAGATAATATAATCATATAAATAAATTAGATTAAAATATACATTTTGAATTAAAATACAACATTTTTCACTATTCATTAAAAAATGAACTTTATCGGAAAAATACCAAAAATTCACACAAAGTAAATTTTGATGTCCCAATCATAAATAATAAGTTTATTTTGACAATCATAGCTTATAAAATTGTCAAAATATTGATTTAAAAAGGGTTTCCCATCAAAAGGTAGTAGAACAATCTTTTGAGAATATTAGTGTATTCCATGCATAAGATTGTATTTATTTTCATTTTAAGCCTCTAAAACACTATATTAATCATTAATAGACATAGATAAAAATATATATTATTCATTAATTACTTGGGATGTTATATCCTTCCCCCCTTTAGAAAATTGAGTCCTCTCAATTTTATTCACTTATCAAAATAAGTGGGGGTATTTATCCTTCATAGCATTTTCAGATTCCCACGTTGCCTCTTCAACCATATGGTTTTTCCAAAAAACCATTACCTGGTGGATTACCTTATTTCACAACACTTTCTCTCTTCGGTCAAGAATCTGGACCGGTTGTTCTTCATAAGATAGGTTCTCCTCCAGCTGAACTACCTCTGGACTCAAAACATGAGATGGATTTGGCATGCACTTTCTCAACATCGAAACATGAAAAACATTGTGTACCTGAGATAAACTCGGAGGTAAAGCCACTCGGTAAGCGACGAATCCAACTCTCTCCAGAATTTCATATGGTCCAATGATCCTTGGACTCAACTTTCCATTCTTACCAAATCGCATCACACTTTTCCATGGTGATACTTTGAGAAATACATGATCACCTACCTCAAAAGAGAGATCCTTCTTCATGTTGTCCGCATAACTCTTCTGCCTACTCCGAGATGTTCTCATGTGTTTCTGTATCAGCTGAACTTTTTCTTCCAACTCTTCTACAAATTCTGGTCCCATCAACTTCCTTTCACCCACTTCATCCTAGAAAGCTGGAGTTCGACACCGCTTCCCATATAATTCCTGAAATGGTGCCATCTGTATACTAGAATGAAAACTGTTATTATATGAAAATTCAACCAAAAAAGATGTTGGTCCCAACTTCCCTGATAATCCATCGAACAAGCTCGTAGCATATCCTCCACGGTCTGAATTGTTTATTCTGACTACCCATCTGATTGAGGATGAAAAGCTGTACTAAAATTTAATTCAGTACCCAACGACTTCTGAAGGCCTTTCCAAAAGTTAGACGTGAACCCGGGATCACGGTCAGATACAATGGAGAGAGGAACTCCATGTAACCTGACTATCTCTTTAGTATACAAACGGGAAAGTTGATCTAGGGAAAAACTATCTCGTATAGCTAGAAAATGAGCAGATTTAGTCAAGCGATCAACAATAACCCAGATTGCATTATTACCTCGAGATGTCTTCGGTAATCCCACAACAAAGTCCATGGATATATTCTCCCATTTCCACTCTGGCACTGGTAAATGCTGAATCACCCCTTTCGGTAACTGTCGCTCTGCTTTAACCTCTTGACATGTCAAACACATCACAGTAAAATCAGCAATATCTTTTTTAATTCCATCCCACCAGTAATCTTCCCGCACATCTCTGTACATCTTAGTACTACCAGGATTAACTGAAAACAGAGAACTATGAGCTTCACATAACAACTCTCTCTTCAACTGTGAATTACAAGGCACACACAATCTCTTCCCAAATCTCAAAACACAATCATTATCAATGTTGAATTCAGGCAACTTACCTTTCTGAACCAGCTCTACCTTTTTCTGCAACTCACAGTCTTGCTTCTGTGCTTGCTTGATTCTATCTCATAGAGATGATCTCACTGATACCTGAAACAAAACAGAAGAACATCATGTGCCAAAAACTTCTATGCCAATGTTCATCAAATCCTTAACCAAAAGATCACGTTCCAAACGCAGCATTGTTAATGAAGAATTACTTTTTCGACTCAAAGCATCAGCCACTTTATTTTCTTTTCCTGGATGGTAATGAATTGTACAATCATAATCCTTGATTAATTCCAGCCATCTCCTCTGTCTCATGATTAACTCTTTCTGAGTGAATATATACTTTAAAATTTTGTGATCAGTATATATTTTACACTTTACTCCATAAAAATGATGTCTCCAAATTTTTTAAGAGAAAACAAAAGCTGATAATTCCAAATCATGTGTAGGGTAATTTACCTCAAGAGTTTTCAACTGTCATGAAGCATAAGCAATTACCTAATCATTCTACATTAAGACGCAACCAAGTCCTTTCAATGAAGCATCGCTGTAGATAACAAACTCACCATTCCTGGAAGGTAGTGCCAAAACTGGAGCTTTCACCAATCATCTTTTCAATTCCTGAAAACAATCATCACATTCTTTTGTCCAGATAAACATAACACCCTTCCGAGTTAGCTTAGTCATTGGACTAGATAAGTGTGAAAAAATTCTAACAAACCTTCGGTAATAGCCTACCAAACCAAAGAAGCTGTGAATCTCAGTTACATTTGTGGGTCTTGGCCAGTCTTCCACAACTTTTGTTTTTGCAGGATCAACAGTTATACCATATTTAGAAACAATGTGACAAAGGAAAGAAATTTGTTGCAACCAAAACTCACACTTTCTGAATTTCCCATACAATTTCTTTTCTTTTAAGGTTTTCAAGATAACCCTTAAATGTCTTTCATGCTCCTATTTACTTTTAGAAAACACCAAAATATCATCAATGAAAACCACCAAAAACTTATCCAAGAACTCATGGAAAATTCTCTTCATTAAGCCCATGAATACAGCAGGTGCATTGGTTAGCCCAAAAGGCATTACTACAAAAAGATATTGGCCATATCTTGTACGAAACACAGTCTTCAGAATGTATGATTCATTTACCTTCAGCTGATGGTACCCCGATCTCAAGTCAATCTTTGAAAAATACCGAGCTCCCTGGAGCTGATCAAAAAAATCATCAATATGAGGCAAAAGATATTTTTTCTTAACAGTGATGTTATTCAAGTATTTATAATCAATGCAAAGTCTCATTGAACCATCTTTTTTTAACAAATAAAACAGGAGCACCCCAAGGTGTTGTGCTAGGTCGAATGAAACCTTTCTCTAATAAATCTTGCAATTGCTCCTTCAACTCTAAAAGTTCAATTTGAGCCATTTGATATGGGGGTTTTGAAATTGGCTTAGCATCAGGAACTAATTCAACAGTAAATTCAACTTCCCGATCTGGTATTATTCCAGGAAACTCATCAGGAAAAACATCAGGATACTCATTTACCACTGGCACATCATTAATCTGAACTGTTCCTTTATTTTCAACAATGTGTGCAAGGTAACATTCATTTCCATATTTTACAATTTTCTCGGCCTCTTGATAAGTTATCAACAGTAAGGGTTCATTCTTGTACAAAAACTGAAAGTCTTTCTGAAATGAAACTTCTTTAGCTCTACAGTCAATCTTAGCATGGTAAATAGAGATCCAATCCATACCTAGGATAACATCAAACTCTACTAGTGGTAGAACAATAAGGTTTGCAAGCAGGTTCTTTCCACAGATAAGGATACAAAGATTCTTATAAATTCTTTTTGCCTCAACATTTCCCCCAGGTGTTTTTACCAAAAGTTCAGGAGTCATTTCCTGAGATGGTATTCCCATTTTACTAGAAAAGTTTTCATAGGTGAAAGAATGCGTAGATCCCAAATCAAACAACACACTGGAATAATCTGAAAAAACAAACAAAGTACCTGATACAACTTCATTTGATGGCCCGACATCTGCTGAACTAGTTGCAAAGGATTTCACCACCCCTTTCTGCTTTTATTTTAACTATTTCCCATCACTCAAGCTCTTTGTTGGACACTCGTTTTCATAGTGACCCATCTCATTGCACTTATAAAATTTCACTAACTGTAAATCAAATTTGGTCTTACCTTCACCTTGATCCTTTTCAGTGAAATCACGAGCCTTATGTCCCATCTTACCACATCGGTAGCACTTTCCAGAATTCAGAAGGCATTCCCCAGCATGCCTTTTGCCACATTTATCACAAACTGGAAACTTAGTTTTCATACAATCAGACTTTTTTGAATAATTCTTACCTTTCTCCTGCCACCTCGGTCTCTTTCTTTCTGTTGGTTTTTATAGAACACTTGATCATCGACAAACTCCATTTCCACCTTCTCAGCACATCGAACAAGATTTTCATAACTTTTAAACTCACGAGAAGCTAATGCCCTTCGATATTTTGGCTTTAATCCTGAGTAAAAATGATTGATTTTACTATCAGGGTCTCGGATAAAATTTGGAGCATACCTTGCCAATCCAGGGAACCTTTCGTCATAGGTAGCCACTGAGTCTTCCTCTTTCCTCAATTCCAAGAATTTCTTTTCCATCCTAAGTTGAATAGCCTTAGGAAAATACTTCTCAAGAAACATACCTTTGAATTCATCCCAGTCAAGAGCATCAGTCTCATCGGCGTCCATGATATTTTTAACCATAGACCACCACTGATCTGCCTCACCCTCCAAACGGTAAATAGCAAGACTAACCTTTTGATTGTCTGAAAACCCCATGACATCAAAAATCTTCTCCAGTGCTTTAATCCACCCTTCAGCTAACATAGGGTTAGATGATCCTCTGAATTATGGGGGACGTTGCCTCATGAAATGTTCCACCACTGACATGTTCCTCTGCAGTTGATTTGGCTGATCTCGTGCATGGATACCACCAATATTTATCTCTTGAGTCAACTGCGCCATTACTACAACAAACTATTCAGTTCCAATTCCGACCATCTCAGGATGCTGATTTGGAAGGTTATTTCCTTCTGTATGCCTTCCTAGCACTGCTTCCATGTTTCCTCTGCAGAAAACCATTCTGAACAAACACGTCTTAGATGAAGCAACATGGTAATCTTCAAAACTATATCACATCAATTTGACCATAAAAAAATATTTTTGGATAATCATTTAAAAGAATTATAAATCCTAAAGTTATCTAAACTGACCTCTGATACCAACTATAAGGCCCCATCCTTAAACCTTACTTAATCTTGAGTTATTACAAGATTACAAATTGAGGATCTTTTTGGGTTTAGAGTTTTAGAGAATTAGATCATAAAACTTGCATTACATTCCACATATAAACAAAGTGGTTACATAAAGATAGTATTCTTCTTTCCCATCAATGGAAACATATTTAAAATAAAACATGGATTCTTTCTTGACACATCCTTGACATTATCATCATATCATGTACCTTTCCCTTGACCTGTGAAAAACATTTCAAAAAAACATGGGATGAGCATAAAAAGATCACTAAGTGATATAAAAATATGGAAAGGAAACATGGGTACATATATACATAAGAATGAAATCATACTTTACCCATAAAACATAAGCACTTTAACATACCTCATCAAATCATGAATAAATCATAGAAATCATAAGACATAAAGGTAACATGAGGCATTCATAACATTCTTACGTAGGGAGTAACCCTCTTGGTTACGTTTTGAATACCCATCATAGTATATTCCCTAAATCTCTTCGGAGAAACCTTAACGTTTCACTCCTTCGCGTTACCCAATGCATTGGAGAGCTATATCGGGCTCACCCGCCCTTCTTCTATCACGGAACCACCCGTCTTCATAATTATGCCCAAGAACCTCAACATAATAGTATCACATAAAACATGCATAAAGGAAACATAAAATTTCCACCTTTCAATCACAATATATCAATACAACACATTGATATAAAAAAATTATGAAAACAATTTTCAATACAAAAATAAAAGAAAAGTAAAACATGGTATTTATTTTTCTTTTTTAACAAAAGGTATGGCTTCTAGAGGAACCCGAAACTCAAATAATGATCATGGCGGCGGAGAAGTATTTGTCACCGCATACGTACGACAAAAACATTCCCTTTTATTCTTTAGTAAACGCTTCGTATAAAAAAGATTCCTTTTGAATAAACTTAAAAGTCAAAGGGGTTTATACACCGTATAAAATAAGGTTGTGTATAAAACAAAATATGCCTCAATGAAAGGAGATTAAGACGAAGTCCCATACCTCGGGTCCGACTTGACTCGTTCGTTATTTAATCTCCTGAATAATAAACTTGAGTTAATTTCTACTTGTTTAAGAACCTTTTTCAAGTTCATTATTCCTTTTATATCACTTATTTCCATGTCTTGAACACTATGTAATTATTTATGTTAATAACGGTCGTTTTAACAATCATTGGTACTTGAGTCAAAAATAAGCCCTTTATAATTACAAGTTGTTCATGTACCCATTATATCCAGAATGGTATTAATGATGTAGATATCATATATTTCATATATATCCCGTACATGCATGCATATATAATATTACATAATCATTTAGAGGTAAGAAATGAAATGCACCGTTCATGGAGACGGTAAGTCGTACGTACGCATGAACGCTACGTTCATTTCTATTTCGTATTTTATAGAATGGAATCATAATGATATAAAGGTATATTATAATTACAGTATAATATCATATATAATATCATAGTTCCATCCTTTATACATCCCATATATGGTATTTAACGAATCAAATCACTTTTAGGTGGCGGTAGTCTGCACTTCCTTAAATGAAGATATCGCGTTTACCCATAATGGAAACCATAAAGGAATTCCCAAAATGAAAAATAAAGAAGCTTAAGGAAAACATAAACATATTATATATCATATATAATTATAGTGATATCTTAATGTCCACCTTTTAAGGTGTTAAAATAATGTTGAACAATCATCGTTTCGGGAGGCATAAAATCACCATCCACGGAAACAGTATGTCCTTTAACCATTAGATGTAGGTGTGTTTAAGTGTAGCTCTAATCCTTATTATAACAACATCATAGTATATTTAAGATATTTTAGTTGTTACAAAAGAAATGAATAAAAATAGTTTAGGGGGTCGGAGAAGCAAAATAAAACAAAAGCACTCAAGTGAAGACATTACCTTAAAATCGTGTAACTCCCTTTGGTTTGAGTTCAAAGGCTTCCTTGGGAAGTCTTCTGCCCAACTTGAGGCTTCAAGGAGTAAGAGAGGGATGTGGTGAGAAACAATGGGCAGGGTTTTGCCGAGACAAAGGCTTTGGGAGTGTGGGTAAGGAGGTAGAGGTGGGGGCCTTTTATAAGAGGAGAGGAGGGGCACTCTTGGAAACTAAAGAAATGTTACTTTATTTTAAAATGGTATTCGGATTTAAGAGGTACCACATTGATATAATTCGAGGATAAGGTCATAAGGGTTCTAAATCCACCCATACAATAGGTTTTGGACATGTCTAGGTCATTGATTTTACATTATCTTTTCATTTTATTGAAATTCTTTATTAATGAGGTAATCCCTGCGTCATCATGATGTCATAAATAATTTAAAATATTTAATGTATAAAAATTATAAAGAAAATATCATGATTTAGGAAATCGTTTTATCTTTCCAATGACTATTTATAATCAAAAATCTGACTTGTATAACCCCATGTAAAAATTGTTTTAATAAAACATCTCTTGTTTGTGTCATTTTTACTTTAACATTAAATAAAAAGTTATTTATGTCATTTCCCAAACAAAGTGGCTCCATGAGGTCCCCAAGTTGACCCATGGATTTTCATGGTCGTCCATGACACATCCAATGGGGGTAGGACATGTGTCAAGCTCATCTCATATTATTAAAACATTATTTTTACCCTAAACTACACTAATTACCAATAATCGCGATTAAGAAATTAAAAGTTACTATTCACCAAAAAATTATTTTAATCTCATTGAACCACATTTTACTTCTTAATTACAACCATGTATGTAGGATTTCTGAAAATAAAATCACAGAAGTGGCAAAGTTTCATTTAAACAAAAAATCAGTTTCTTTAATTACCACTTAGTGGTTTCACTATTCATCAAAAATTGAAGTTTTTCAGAAAGATACCAAAACGTCACCTTAAGCTATATTTGATATTCCGGATTCAAAAATGATGTCTATTTTACAAAATTCAAAACATGTAAGTTTCATTAATTAATTTAATAACTAATTCCCGCTGTCATGACAAATAGCGTGTTTTTATGAAACAATACGTATCAAAAGATTGACACTAGTTTAAGTCCAATTTCAAAGTGAAATTGATTACAATGACCACCATTGGATAAAATGGTAAAACATATTATAATTTCACTTCAAAAACAATTCAAAATATAATCCAATCATATAAATAAATTAGATTAGAAAGAGGTTTTGAATTAAAATACAACATTTTCACTATTCATTAAAAAATGATCTTTATCGGAAAAATACCAAAAATTCACACAAAGTAAATTTTGATGTCCCAATAATAAATAATAAGTTTATTTTGACAAACATAGCTTATAAAATTTTCAAAAGGTAGATTTAAAAAGGATTTTCCATCAAAACGCAGTAAAACAATTTTTTAAGAATATTAGTGTATTCCATGCATAAGGTTGTATTTATTTTCATTTTAAGCCTCTAAAAACTATCTTAATCATTAATAGACATAGATAAAATATCTATTATTAATTACTTACTTGGGATGTTACAATATTACTCCAATACCCAAGACCAATTCAGGATGTTTTTATTGTGGTTCACCGAATCACATAAAGTGAGTGTGTATGACAACACCAATAGCATACATAAATTGAAATAAAATGTGGAATATTTAAAGATTTCATCTAGTTCTCCTTGTTCAGGTGCTCAAGACACTTATCAGGTGTCGCAAGAGTCATATGCTTCGATGAGGTGGGGATAGTGGAATTAAACTCATCAGAAGAGCAGAGCTAGCTAGGGTGATTCTAAGAATTATATGAATCCTTAGTAAGGGTAATCTCAATAGGACACCAAAGAACAGAGTGCATTTACAAAGTAATTATACGAAGTAGAGAAGATGGTTATGGATGATAAAGATGTAAAATATATGCCAAGAGGTATGATTATTTTATAATCTGCACTCATTCAAGTGTTTTTGGATACCGGTTTATCACATTCCTTCATTGTTTCTAATGCTGTTTATCTTCATAGTTTAATAGTTGAAATGATTCCTTATGTGGTAAAACATAAAGCTTATCGTGGTCAAATAGTGTGTGGAGAATTTGTCTGTAAAGCATGTTATATATATATTGATGGAGGTAAAATAAAATGAGATTTCTCTACATTTTAGATTGATGTCATTGATATAATAATTCGTACATATTGGTTGAAAACATTCAACGAACACATCAATTATTAGATGATAAATTTCAGTTTTACAACTGAATATAGAGTCAATCATCTATTTCGAGGGGATAAAACTGAAAAGGAGTGTGAGAAAGTTTATTTGGAACTAGAAATTGGAATGATTTCATACTAGTTGGAAGGATTGTCTATGGAATTGATGGATGAGATCAAGATGAAAATTTTTTCAGCAGTGTTTGATTCTTTTCTAGATGTGTTTACTGATAATTTATCTGGATTACCACCTACAGGAGAAGTGATGTTTTCAATTTATCTCATACTGAGGACCAATACATTTTTTAATTCCATCATATCGGATGGAACCAACATAATTAAGGGCGTGGAATATCCATTTGGAAGAGATGAAAAAGAAAAAGTTTCATTTTTACTAGAATGTCTCAATGGGAAACATTGGATTTGTTGTAAAAAATGGGATGAAACTCTAAATTTTTATGTAGATTATCAAAATCATAAGTATGTTACAATAATGAATCAGTATCCACATCCAAATAGTGAATGTCTGTTTGACCAATTGAGTGGTGATGTGTGGTTCCCAAAAATTGAAATGCAATATAAATATCACCAATTGAGAGTTCAAAAGAAGATAATCAAAAGACAGTTTTGAGAAGTAGTTATGGCCATTATGAATATATGGTATTACATTTTGGTCTTAAGAATTAACTAGTGATATTTATTTATTTGATGAATCATATATTTCAAAGATACCTAGATTCTCTCACAGAGGTGTTGTGGATGACATATTGGTGTATACAAAGACAAAGACTGAACATATGCTATACTTGGTGATACTATTGGAAATATTAAGGGATCACCAGTTTCATACACTATGAAATGAAAATGAATGAAGTATCTTCATATAAATGAATTTTACATGATTTATACACCGATAAAGGAAATATTGTGGAAAATTTATTTAGTAGAATGCCTTACACTCAATTTTAAAAAGAGGCATTAGACTGGTGGCAGTGGATTCTAGTGATAGCAGTCTTGAGCATGGAACGTGAAGACATATGTGATGTTTAAATTTTCTTTCTAGTGTCATTTATCCTTGATTTTGTAATAATGTTAAAAGAGGCATAAACACACAATGTGTAAGTATGTAAATAAGGTAAAAACTGAATGGCGGGAAGACCATTGAGGGTTGGATGTTGGATTAGGGTTCAATTTTGTGGGTCAAAAATCATCTGATTGTACTTATGTCTTTTCAAGAGAAACTTCTTCATGCATACCATCATTCGAGATGGTATGTTCATCCAGGAGTAAAAAAAATGTATAAATAATTAAGAGCACTATTTTATTTGATTAGCATGAAATGGAAGATGGATGAGTTTTTTTCAAGATGCTTGACTTGTCAGCAAGTTGTAGAAGATAATTGGTGATTAGAATGTATGTTGAAGTCATTACAATTTATTATGTGGAAATGGGAGAAAGTAGTGATGGATTTTTTTATTTTTCTACCAAGAATTTTTCAGAAACATGATGTCAAATGGGTGGTTATGGATTAGCACACAAATCATCCCATTTCATCCTTATTCACAAAACTCATAGAGGAAATGATATATCAAAAATATAAATCCAATAAATGGTAAGGAGAGATAGAATACAATTTTGATCGTATCACACATTGATCTGAGGTTCACTTCTCATTTCTGAAAATTCTTACAAAAAATCCCTTAGTACTCAATTGACTATGAGTATGACGTATCATCCTTAGATGGAAAGACAATCCAAAAATAAAGATATATATGTTGGAGGACATGTTTCATGGCCTGTGTAATGGATTTTAGTGTCTCATGGAAAGATAACATGTCGTTGTTGAAATTATGATATTATAAAAGTTACCATGACATGATACATATGGCATTTTATGAAGCATCGTATGGCCTTCATCATAATTTATCACTATGTTGGGAGGAAACCGGTGACACATCACTAGTTGGGTCAAGCCATGTCTATGAAACAATAATGAATAATCACTTGATAAGAAAATATATAGATAACACATAGAGTCGTCATAAATAATTTTTGGATCAATATCGATTTCTATTGTCTTTCATAGGGAATGATCAAGTGTTCTTGATGATATCTCCAAGTCTTGGACGTTTTTGTTTTGAGAGGTAGGTAATGTAATATCTTTCATAAACATGACCTTTGTAGAAAATATAACATGGTGGAGAGGTTGAATATTTCATGGCATTGCCACCATGGTTCACTGTGTTGCATAATGTGTTCCATGTACCACAGTTGAAAAAGTATCATCCTGAACCTGACTATGTGATTGTATTGGATCACGTTGACCTAGATCTGGATGTATCATTTGTACATATCATAGTGTTGATTATGAATAGGCAAGATAATTTCTTGAATGGGAAATGTATGGACCTAGTGTGGGTTTTTTGGAAACATGGTCATATTCAGAAAGAATCATGGGAATGAGTGAATGAGATAAAATGGAAGTGGTCGAAAATCATTAAGAGAAACAGTGGTTTTATAATTTTTGTGGAAGGAAAGTTTAATTGTGGGGAAAATGTATCAACCCCATTTTCTGGTATGTAACAATTTATTTATTCATTTAATGTAGATAAATAGTTTGGTTAATGTTTTAGGGAGTTTGGAGAACTTTTTGACGGTTTGAGTCATTTATATAGGTCCACAGGTTGTGCACAGTTTGTGAAAAGAATGAAAAATTTGTAGGAAATCGTGCAGAGTGAGATTTGGGGAAAATCGGATGCACATAGGCTGCAAATAGTCTTTCCAGACCATGCAGAAGCGTAGGATAAACTATGTAATGTGGTGTGGAAGTTGGATATAGACCTTCAGAAAAGTTAGAACATGGTTTAGATGTTGTGTAAGTTATTTATTAAGGATAAAAGAAATATCAAGGTTAGCGCATGGTTTATCTAACCGTGCGACTCAACTATGTGCTGGTCAGAACCACCTCCTTAAAAAGTGGATCTCCCTCTGTTTCCCACAAACCCACTTGTTTTTTCCTACCATGAATCACTAACTTAGTATTTTGGTATCTCAAAGGCTGGAGAACCTCTCCCAATTGTTTCGGAAGTAATCTGGATCCATCCCATGTTTTATTGAAGCTAGATTCTTGTGTCAAGGCTTTGTTCTTAATCAGTATTGATTCATTTTCTTAGATCTACTTCTCCCATCCCATAATTTTCTAATATCTACACCCATTTTGGATTGATCTAAGGTTCTGGAAGCTAAATCTTATTAGTTTTTTCTTTTTTGAGTATAATTTAAGATATCTAAGGTGGATATCGGATGATTCAACCTATTTTTGTGATGTTTTCATGTCATTAATCATTTTCATAAAAAATACCTGGGTAGGTAGATTCACACTTGAATCCTCTATTTATAAAAAGAATTATGGAATTAAAATATATATTTTTGATATTTTTTTTGTGAAATTATTGTTTAATGATTATTGGAAACCTTATTTATTTTTGGTTTTTGGGATTGGTGAATTATTATGAAAAATGATTTATCAAATGATTTAATAATTTTGATTTTAATATAGATTATTTTTTTGATTCAACGAAAAAGTTTTTATGAAATGATTCTCAAAATAATATTGTTTTATTTAAATGAATTTTTTATTTATAAGGTTTGGAATGAAAATGGTTCTGGCATTGAAATGTGTTTCACATGATGTTTGGGCATAATTATTGGGTGAGTTCATGTGCATTCCGAAAAGATAAGGTTAATGTGTATCCACAATAATTAATGAGATGGATAAGGGTCATGTTTGTCCCATGTAAAATTTCATTTGGGTTGAATAATGGAAAGAAGTCTCCCCCACCATTAACGAGATGGATATGGGTCAGGGATTTACCCCTCTTCTAGGTTTTATACATGGTTGGTTGTGTGGATTGCTGGAATAAATTTGTTATGATAATAAATAAGATTATAAAATCGTTTTAGAACATATTTTGGTGATTTACTTGGAATATGATGTTGTTTTGAGAAAATAGTTTTAGGGTCACTTGTTTATATTTTGAAATAAACTATATTAGAATGTGTTTAACATAAAATATTTTATATAAATGTCTCTAACATGTTTTATCCTAGTGCATATGTAAAGAAGTCATCGAGGAAAACAGACTACGATTTACTACTCACCCCTTCTTTGGCACTTTTTTGCTTCTAAAGATATCGTTTATCAAGATACATTCAATGATAAAGTATCAAATTTTTTTAGCAGTACATACATGGTATATTTTTGTTAAGTTGGAACATGGAACATGAGGGGATTTCGTGTTATGTGTCTTATTTATTTTTTATCTTATAGACTTGCTATGTTTATATATACATTGCATTCTTCCACTGGGGTACTTTATTTTAGTTTGATTTTGAGAAATGAAATGTTGTGTTGCCTATCATTTTTATCATGCATCATATAGTGGTTTGTTGGTTATGGATTGTTTGCTTAATCGTTTAATTCATAAATAGAAAATTATCCCCACTTGTATTGAATCCCTTCGACATTTATTTATATAATTTAACATATTTGGTATGTATCATAAGACCATTTAACATCTCACTACC
Organism: Viscum album; assembly: GCA_963277665.1. NCBI lineage: Eukaryota > Viridiplantae > Streptophyta > Magnoliopsida > Santalales > Viscaceae > Viscum > Viscum album. Next base: position 909,432,493 of record OY728151.1, read on the forward strand.
CTCTCAAGACAATGATAGTAATAGGGATGTTACAATCATTCATTGTCTTATAGACATGAATCCCAATTAAATTCTCTATGTGATCCAATTAGCTGTACACATCCCCACACATCCAAATGCATGAATGATCATAACAATATGGAATAATACACTATGTGATGAGATAATATCTATCTTAAAGGGGTCACAATCATGATTCTATCCTCCATTATGAATACTTAAACCATCATACAACAATAGTCCAAATAGTGGGAGAGGAAAAAAAATTAGCAGTTTAAAAGGAAGGGGTACAAAAATATACATGAGGTATTATAATCACATGAACCACTAAATATCCCATGATCCTTATAAATATACATGAATAAATCATCCTAGGTGTTATAAAATTGTTCTTATAGATTTCATCCAATAAGTGACTCATAGTTATCCTTCTATCATGGATGGAATATTGAGATATCATAGTAACCATGTAGATGAATAGTATAATAACATATATGAAAAAACCTACTTTAATTATGATGGTTGGTTGAAAAAAGTGATATTTTATAGTAAACTGTATCTATAACTGGTAGAGATTAATCATTTCTTGTGAACAGGGGATAAAATTATATAGGAAACATCCACAACTTTATCCTTGAGTTCAGTTTGAAGTAGTTAATTCCTTATTCCTCTAATTGTTGGAACATTTCCATCATATTGGGTCTGGATCTTCTCGTGGTTCTCTACATAAAACATCCCTAATCAACAATTATTCCCATGATTTGGATATGTAAAACAATTTCATGAATATGACTACATGCACTTAATTTCTTCATTTTGAAGAGTAAATGAGTGTCACTTGTGGAGATCACGAGCTTCCTAGAGTGAAAATAAATTGGGTAGGATTGGGCCAAAATTAGACCTAGGTTGATTTTATCACAGATATAGATGTGTTGGTGGATTTCATATCATAATGATTTGAGTCCATAATGTCAGTATCTCATCAATAATGGATATTCTTAAAGAATTGTGTTCCTAGGGAAAGCCTTATTCTCATGACCAAAGGATTATTATGAACCCTGAAATGCCTTGTGATGGTGTTTAAAATACATTTTTTTGTAAAAGTATTGAAGTATTATGATAATTTGAAAATCACTGTGATTAAAATAAAAGTCATATAACATTCCCAGATAAGTCTTAGGTTCATCCCAACGAAACCTTACATTGCTTCATTTTCAATTTTTCCTTGAAATTATTAAAATAAAATATTTTAGTATAGGTTTGATCATTTTAATTTGATAATGAATTAAAAACATCATATTTCAAATCCTTTAAAAATTAAAATTGTGAAATATTAAATGTATGAATTTTTATTGAAATTTAAGGGATGAAAAAAAATCCAGGATTTTATCCATTTAACTATGTAATTCCAAAGTTCAACACAAAATAAAAATGGAAACTTTACCTAGGATTTATATTAATTAGAGGAATAATTACAAATTAAATACATATAAAAATGAATTTTTATTTATCTCATCATAAATATTAATATTTTATCTCATGAAACATTCTCTTTCCCCATGGGAAGAATTAAATTTTAATCTTAATATTTTAGCTTGTAGAATGTATTCCCCATAATGTCTATCGTATAGTGATATAATTTATAATTATAAACCGAATTATGTTTTATCTCATGTGAATTCCATATTTACCTACTCATCATTTAAATATGATAATTTATTACTCTTTTTACAATGTGGGTCTTTAACAAAGATAATTCAAAAAACTAATAAGGTTTTAAATAATTTTAAATTAAAATGTTTAATATTAAATCCCATATTTATTTTATTAACTGTTATATATTTTCAATGATATATTAATGAATTTTTTTTTTCAAAATTATATTTTTGTGTAACTTATGAGCTTCAAATAAATTAATCTTTTCTTTCTTGAGAAACAATATCAAAATGCACATTGTTTTATTAAGGAATTTGATTTAAACGTAAATTACCAGTTTTAATATATATAATTTGATGACGTGAATTTAATTTTTTGATTTTATCTTGTTGAAATTAATTTAGTGTGATTTTTTTGATATTTTAAAGAATTTATTTTTCTTATGTGAAGAGTAAAAACATTGATTTTTCAAATACTACCACATTTATGAAATTATAAATTCATACAAAAAACATGAAAGTTTATAATAAAATTATATATTAAAAAATATTCCATAATAAATATAATTATTATAAAATACTAATTATATGTTATGAATATATGATTAACATTTTGGAAATATAAAAAAATTTATTCAAATATAAATTGTTATTAGTTCTTCTACCTTGATTTTTTGTTTAAGAGGTTACTTTTTAATTTGGTTTGGTTGTACAGAATAATAACCCTCTTCTAATTTAAAAAAAATTATTGAATTGCATTTTTACCAACAATATAATTTAGGTTTCTATAAAATCATTATTATTCTAAAAGAATTTTTCTTTCTAAAATATATTTTCATTATATGTTATTAAAATATGTTAAAATTTGTTTTTATAAATTATATATATTAAATCATGAAAAATGGATTCCATGTATGGACCCAATAAAATTAATATTATTTAATCCTTTCAAATTAGTTTTTCATAATGAATAGTAAAAAATAAATAATTTATAACCACGATTAAGTTTAAAAATAATTTACTAGGGGTTAAACTAAGAGATAAGGGTAAAAATGACACGTAAACATGTATATATATAATTAGTTTAATATTTTTATAACCTATATTGTTTTTCATTATATTTCATATCCATTTCATTCATCTTTAACAATAAAATGAATTTGTGTCATTTAAATCTTATATGTAATTCCATGTGAGTCCCTCCGCTCACATTTAAAAGGACACCTTTTCTACCCACATATTAATAAACATTGGCAATCGTATATTAGAAATTATATGTCCAAATACAATATTATATTTCATTACATTATTATTTATCATATTTTGTTCTATTAAGATCATCCTATGATGGCATAATATGTAATCAAGTTATGCTCTCTCAATAAAGAGTTAATCATCTTACCCAGATATTTCAAAGTTTCATTCTTCTTCTAATTCTAATAATTACGTTGAATATAACATAAAATAATGTCTTTATTATTATCAAAATAAATTTATTTTATTATTATTATGGCATAACATTTTTTTCATCTCCTTTCGATACAATGGAAATTGAAAAAATCTCGTGGTCATTTGTATGGTTTACAAACTCCACATAGTATTATAATTCTGTTTCCATCAACACAATACATGGATGGGTATAAAGAATTAATTACTGAATGTATACAAGATATTTATGAGATAAATATCATTCTTTACATATAATATATCATCTAACTTCTTACACTTTCACCCATTAAAAATGTTAATGTCACTCATTCATACAGGTGGACCGCCTCCTCCATGAAGGGGCATGACTCATTTTTAATGTTCCATTTTCATGGATGATTAAAACAATTTATATACATAATAAATATAATATTATATCATTATTAAAATTATTTATACGGTGTAAAAATTATCAAGATACAAGGACCATGCCTATCTAATAAAATCATACTTGAAAATGAAGTAGTTAACACCTAAAATTAAGATAATAGTTACATATTTTTAACATACCAACAAGAATAAGTAATAATTAAACAATGTGTGGTATTTTATATATTTATATAGTTATATTATATTTGTATAATTAATTTATATATATTATATAGCAGGTTAAAATCACTTAAGTAACAATTTAGACCTATGGTAAGGGTTTTCTATTATAATATATATTTCGTCCAGCATTGTTCAAGATTTAATTTCTTATGGTGAAATTAAAAATCATATGTCTCTAAAATACCATGTATCTTATTTTATTTTGGTTATTTTGAAAAAAATTATTTTTTATTTAATTTTTCTTTCTCATTGTACTCAAAATTCCAAAATAATGGATTTAATAATTCTAGCAATTTTTTCTTATTTAGATTGAAATAATTCTCTTACATGTCTATATTTTCATTAAACTGAATTAAAAAAAATTAATGTGAAAAAAATTATTCATTAAAATTACTTTTACCCGTGTTTTACTTTCTATAAAAAGTTTTATAAAGGAGTAATCCGGTCATTTTTTAAATGACGCACTTTCGAACAAAGGTGTAAATAGAAACATTATTTTTACATTTACTGAAAAAATTAATATTCTTTAATCGATGAATGTTATAATCTATGAATATTACTTTATGATATTTCATATTTTTTTCACATGTTTTTTTCCACATTATTTTGTAAATTCTTAGATTTTGTGTAACTTTTTAAAAATGAAAAGTTTATTTTCAACAAGAAATGTTACATTTATTTTGTTAATTTTTTAAATAATTACAGAATCATTAAATGAATATTTTACTTTAAAAGGGATATAATGTAATTATAACCTTAAAAATATTACTCTGGGTTCACTATTATCATGTTTATATAGCAATTTACTAGGGAAAATATCAACATTTCGTATTTTAGTTTTTCAACATTAATATTTATATGATTATTAATTGATTTTTTATTAATTTAAATTATATTATAAATTTATGTAAATTATTATTTGATTTTTGGGGCCCATTATATCCCCTAAATACATTATTAAGTCTCGTGAGGTAAGATAGTTTTTGTATTTAATGTACACCCTTTCAATTCATATATGATTTCTTAGAACAAGGCCTTGATGGTATGATTATGATATCTAGAATTATAAATTATATCATTATTATACTAGTTTTCCTTAACATTGTGATTTTTTTATATCATCCATCGATTTAGTCCCCTTATTATGATATTAGTTACATGGAATATATTAATATTGTTTCTCTCTACCATATTATTCAGGCATTATTTATTCGATGATATCTTCTTTTGTATGATTTACATTAATATGTATATGAATACACCCTTTATAATGATTTTCCCTTAGATACTAATAAGGGATTTATGAATGATTTCAATGATATAATAGAATAAATGATAAATTTATCACTAAAATATTATGTTTTATTTTATGTTTTCAAATGACATATGGGAATCATGTTTGTGTTAAACTAATAGTTCCTTCAAGATGTGATAACTTGAATCTCGTTCCAATATTGTAAAATTAATACCATATCTATGTTACTAGAGTCAGGGTTTTACAGTTGGTATCAATGTATGCTTATTAAATATCATGAGAACTATATTTAGAAAAACATTGATTTATAAAGACAACACTATCAAAAAAGTTTATATATTTTTTTATGTATAATATAATATCATTTTGTTTTTGTAAAATATATATTCTATGGTTTTTCTAGAAAATGGATCCTTATCAAGATATTGGAAAGTGGATGCAGTTGTGGCACAGATGCATCTATGGATAACATCTTTAAAATGGGAATATTTGGTATTAACTTAACTTCTATTGGTTAATGATGGATGGGAATAAGAATTAACACATAGATAAATACTCTAAAGGGATATGAATTGGTTGATTCACAAGACCTTTAGGAAACATCATGAAATATTTAGAAATATTTTTGAAGATTTCATTTTATTCTCAATGAATCAATGTTTCTGATTTGGAGATTATTTATTAATAAATTTTAAATTATTTTTATGTGTTTCACCATATTTAGAAGTATATACTATAATTTAAAATTCCTAATGATATGAACGCATTTATCATATTCAGTTGTTTAGAAATGGAGCCTAAAATAATGAATTAAGACCATATCAATTGATATAACCAATTTAGGGATTTCCCCCATGGAAAGACAATAATGATATAGATAGAGGTCAAAAATTAAAAAAAAACAAATTTGGGTAGTGGACTTGGTTTATAACCAATAACCATTACTTTATAGATTATCCATCTGATATCAAACCTGACACAAATATTTTGGGCCACTTTACAACATAATAACAACATTAATTCAATGATACTATTAATACATTAGTATATGAAAAATGGATCTTGTCTTAAGAGAAGAATTTTACTACTTTTGTATATATTTAAATAATTAATGCTATCATGGTATTTTATCACCTTGAAGGTGAGTGTAATCAATAGTGAAAATTAATATATAGAAACAAGTATTCGGAAGAAATAATTATTATGATGTGGAGTAATTTCAAAGAGACTTTGTTTTAAAAATAACATTATCAAGAGAAACCAGATGATATGTAGAGGAAATTCTTCAATATATGGTAAAAATGATAAAATATTTCAGAATATTAATCTAACATTATAAGGATAAAAAATCATTATATACAAATCTGTATATAATCTAAGGATTAAGATTGGTCATTTAATTGTTGTGATAAATCCGAGCCTCTGAAGGGAAATAGTCTCTTAAATATATTCATGATATGTGTATATAGTGTCCACATCCATCAAAGAACAAGAATAAATATTTATATGGAATGAAATGTGTAAGAAAGTAATAATTAGAAAAAATGTAATATTCAAAAAGGGAATAAGGGAATGGTGGAATTTACATATTTAATAAATTTGGAAAGAAACATCATGGATCATTCTATATGGAAATGGATGGTTGTATCATGGGTAGAGATAAAACAATTGGTCTGATGATTTTAAGCGAAACAATGTGATTCCAAAAATGTCCAGTGATTCATCTTTAAGGAGATAAGGAACTATTTTAAAAAATTCCCCAATCATCAAGGGAAACTGTTGTAGAAAATAGAAATGGAAAAGGTCCTTGATTATATAATTACCATTGATATGGTTTAATTTCATAAATATGGTTTGGTGGGTACTTCGACCATAACTCCATGTTTAGATAATGATATATTTGATTTTGGAACATAATACTCTTTCATAACTTGTTTTTTTCCTATAAAATTTAGATAATTCCATAGAACCATAAGTACAGAGTTTCCAATCCAAACGTCTAGTGGATATCTTATTTCAACAAGGATATATTAGTCAATTCCCATTATGAAACATAGAGATGCACTATTTTTAATCATTTTTATTATACATATGGATGAATTTGATATAATCCTTTTTATTTATTAGATTTAAAATTAATATAAAAACATTTGTTACTGTGAGAAGATTATTATGATTCTGGAGAGAGATATGGAATCCATTATCGTTATTGGAGAGACTACATCATCTAAATCATGTCTAGGTCATCCACTAGTTGCTAATATAAGTTAAATTCTAATAGAATAAGAGAAAACACAACATCAGAATGGGAAATATATCCTTATAATTGAGTATGTGCATATCATATAAGAATACAAATATTTATTTCTTAAATAACTACTTAGACACCTAGCTGAGTGCAAAGTTTAGTTTTCTATTGTTCTAATTCTAGATGAAAAACCTGTATCAAATAATCTATATAAGATTTCCAGATTGAATTTAGTGTAATTCATTAAAAATTATAGGAGTTTTTTATACGGTATTAAAACATCCTATTATTTCTCCAATGGGAGACCCAACTATTTTTGTTTGGATGAAATATCGATTTATGAGCTCATGAATTGATTATAGAGAAATACATGACATTGATATAAAGAATAAATATCCTCTAGCATGAATTGATGAATTGTTTGATCAACTTTAATGATATCAATATTTTTCAATGATTAATCATAATTCTTGGAATCATCGACTGTAAGTAAAGAATTAAGATATTCAAATGATAATATTTAATATGTGGTATTTGTTGGGATCATGAATTTTCATCAAGTCACCAAATGTTTGATTAATAGTATTTATACTTCATATTTTCTATAATGAAAATTTTAAACAACGGTTAATCACTTTGTCCTTATCGGGATAATGGTTTTATGAAATTCATCACAAGTGGAAATCCATTATATATTTTGAAGATAATGATGAATGTTTTTTACTTTTGTCTTTGGGTGATATGAATAGCATACCATCATGGATGGTTTAGTCGGTGGAATCCTCAACAGAATAGTGAAATAATAAATGGTTTACTATAAATGTCAATGTTCAATGGGACATGTGTTACAGGGAATGAACCTATATAAAGGGAGTTGGTAAAATATGATAATATTTTTTTTGAAGTTTTCTATGATGGTTGTTGGATTGTTGTTTGAAACATGTAAAATAGATATTCATTTTTTTATTTTTTTGAATAAATAATTATCTTTGTATGATTCTTCATTGGAGTAGTGATTATGTTTCTACATGATTTCATTGTTATAGTTCTATAAGAAAAATGTGGAAGCTCTATTATTTTTAAATTTCAATATTGAAAACTAATAGTCGATTAAAACATCAGCTTATCTCACAGTTCAACAAAGTGGTACATCATATATATTTTTAAGAGTTTTGAAGGTCAATTTCTTCCCAAATAATTTTTATAAAAGAGTAATTCATTTGGTAAAATGTATCATTTAATTTTATTCATTAATTTACTCAGATACTCAATAATTTTAAATTGGTTTCAATCATGGGAATATATGGTAATAGTTGACCGAAAGGTTTGGATCTGTTAGTTTAATAGAATAGATTTTGGGGTCTACAGGATTCAGAAAGAGGACTATCTATATTAATGGAAATACAACATCCATTGGGTGAAAACCCCGATAAAATGGAGAATGGTGAATAGAAAAGTTGGATAGAAATTAACTAGGCCTAGTGAGAGTAATGTTACCATGAAAGGAATATTCAATATCCAGGAGAAAAAGACACCAATTGTAATTATGGATTCCTTTGTGGTGATATATGAAAAAAACATAGATTTAAACAATGTGCCCTAGATAAAATGTCTGTTTAGTTTGATTCTATTAGAAGGAATGTCAGTCGAATATCATGTGAACAACTTCACCATGATCATAAAATTTAACGATTTTGTGAAAGTTACATATGAATATAATTTATAGAATATACTAAAACAATCATATTTATTGGAATATTGGGATTCTTTTGGTACTATGATGAGAAATTCATATAGAAAAACATATTTCTGTTTGAATACATCATAAATTTTATCCTCACTGAGGAGATGACTAGAATATAGTTCCAAGAATCCTTCTAATGTTTTTTAAAAATTAACATAATGGTATGCTTACCTCATTTTAATAATTATCAAAAACTAAAAGACAAAATCACGGAGAAGAGTTGTTGAAATTTCACTGGTCCAGTTCTTACCTGCATACATTATGTAAAGTGAGGAAATCATTAGAAACACTAAGTGAACCCCATTTTTGCAAAATAATATTTAACCTGGAATATTATATAAGAAATGTTTTTAATATCTAGAAGATTACAATGATGAAAAAAATCAGATGATATATTAATAATGGATTTAGTGTAAGAAATCCTATGTTATAAATTTTCCTTAGTGAGACTCAACTACATGAGAGGAAAAATAAGAATATTGAAATGTGTGTAGAAGAAGGTAGTTTGTTTTCCTATAGTATTGGTGGATGTTTATGATGTTCCTTGAAGAAATATTTAACTATTAGATTTTTTGGAATTTAAAGATTCTTCATGTAACTAAATGTGTGTTTCTGGAAGTTCGGACTATGGATTTTTACTCATCAGAAGTTCAAACATTAAGCTATTTTTCAAATTTGTCTAGATAATAATAATATGAAAATTAGAAAATAGAGAAGAGCATCATATATTTTCAAAAATCATTTGAATTTTGTTCCATTTGGTGTTTGGCTACCATGAATAGTGTACCAGCTGGGATGATTGAGTTAATTGAAGCCTCAACTAAATAGAATATTCAATGGTTGGATTTTTATAAATATCAGATGTTAGTGTGACCTATTTGATATGTAATGAACATCTAATAATATAGGTGGATCCATAAATATAGGTAAAGATCTAACTAAATGGTATTAAAAATTATTGAATTATGAAAAAGGGTAATGTTGACTTATATTTCTATAGTGTTTTTAAAACACAAACATATGAAAATTCAAATTGATTTCACTATTCTCCCATATACATAAGATGAAAGAATAATCCACGTAAAAAAATTTCTTTCTTACTTAGTTTTTTAATTGATTATTTTGTGTGTATGATTCATATTTTGAGTGGTGATTCGAGTGATACTAGACTTCACAATTTTCATTCTCTAGGGAATATTTATAAGGTCTGTTAGCTAAAAATTCAATATTGTTAAACATAAGGTAGATATAAACATCTTATGAAATAAATATTAAAATAAAATGTTATTTCATATTTATTTATAGGATGTTTAAAGAATTTTCTCATCCAAAACAATATAAAATCTATGAATTTATAATAATACCCTATGGATTGATTCATGAAACATTTTTGATGGATCCAATTAATAGAGTGTTCATGTATTTTTTCACAATATCATTTAATTATTTATTCATGATATATTGACATACTCTAAATGGTTTGATAAGAATAAGAGTTATCTGTGAATTATTCATTGTAATCCTAAAGAAAAATAATTATATTGAAAATTTAGAAAATGTGAATTACAAATTTTGTATGTATCTTTCTTGTGTACGTCATCTTTAAGGATATTATCTCATTTGATCATTCAATGATAAAGGTATTACTGGATTGGCCAACACCCAAAAAACTAACTGAGGTATATAGCTTCTTTGGAATATAATGTTACCAACCATGACTTTTTTAAAAAATTACTCAATTTTCTAAGTTGTAAACCAAATAAGTATGTAAAGGGACTTATTTTATGTGGTTTGAAAAAAATGAAATGTATCAATGAATTAAAGAGTATATTAGTAAATTCATTTCTATTTAATTTACCAATATGATAGAATTGATATGTGATATATAGTGACACATTAATTAAAGGACTTGGATGTGTCCTTATACCTAATGATTGAGTTATTTAATATGCATCAACTTATTTAAGGATTCAGGAACAATGTTTTTAAAAGCATGATCCTGTATTAGGACCAATAAAATTTATTATTGAATATATGGATTATATATCTTTATGAGAAACGATGTGAAATTTATACAGATCAAAAAAAATGAAATATATATTCTTATAAAAAGAGATCAACAAGAGGAAAAGGAAATGGTCAGAACTACTCAGGTATTTTTATTACATAATACATTACAACCCTTTGAAATAAAATTATGTGGTTAATGAATTGAATAGGTCATATCATGATGTTTTTACTAAACTGTTGATTAAGAATATATTATATTAAGGGATTTTGTAAATATGTATATGTGAATCATCAAGGAAGGTGAAATATCACATTTAGTATAGATGATTTTCAAACCATACATATTGGATAAAATAAAAATCTCCCTTATTTTGATATAAATATTCTAAATGAAATCAAATTCATGGATAATGGGATTTTTGAAGAAATTATTTGTAAAGTTCGTATATTGAAATTTTGAAAGAGGTGATGAGTTTCATATGTGTCTGATCTTTAAAAAGAATTATTAGATGAAGCAACTAGAAAAAATTTGTCCATAAACCCTAGTACCACTAAAACATTTTAGTTTTTGAAGGAATATTTTATGTGGGATATCATTAAATAAGAAATTTAAAAATATATATCTATATTGTTCATTATCCAAAAGGAAAAAGTTGAAAGAAAACATCCTAATGGAATCATGTAACCTCTAACTATTACAAGGTAAAAATTTGGGGATATTACGATTGTGTTATCAGTATATTGTTAAATATTCATTGAAATAATGATTCCATATGGTTTATTTTTTATCACCTTACCATGTCTGCACATTACCTTTGAATAATTGGAGATCTACCACATCAATGTCTCATGAAACTCTATATTAATTATGTTTTCAAAATTCGGTTTACACCTATTTATTATCAATCCAATGATGGTACATGGATTATATTTAAATTCTATGAAATTATTCAGAAGGATCTAGAAACTGATCTATGTTTGATCACTGAATATCATCCTAAAATTGAAAGGAAATATGGAAGTACTATTCATACATGGGAAGATATGTTTAATTTGTTATTAATTGAATTTCAATGCATGTGGGATCTGTATTTACCTTTAGCTTAATATTATTTATAAAATATCTTTTATTAAATCATTCAAATGGAACAATATATGGGATTGTTTGGATGTATGATTCATACTCCATATTATAGGGATGAAGTTGATGAAAGGATTATTTTAGGCCTATATCTTATAAAGTATTACATGGTTAATGTGTGGAATAGACATAATCATCGTAAGTCAAATCAATGTAGACTAAAATGAATTTTCAATAAGCAAATGAATGGTTTAGAATATCAAGTGGTAGATCATTTTTTCATAAAGGCATCTCTATGGAAAGATATTATAAGAATAAATATGACTAGGAATATATGACCGACTTAGATCGTCTTTTATTTAATTTTATAAATAATAGGATTTGTGTGATACCATAAAAAAATGCTAAATATTCCCTATAATGTACATGATGTGTCATTTATCTCAATATTGAAGAAGAAAATGCAAGGAACAATTCATGTTCTCAACTTGGAAGAAGTAAAATTTGAACTTGAATATGTTACAGTGAAGATATTGTGTAAATTTTTGACATTGTAGGAGAGGTGTTTAGAAAGAGAACAAATCAACAAGTAAAGATGATTTTGTGAAATTATAAGATAGAATAAGTGAAATGGAAACATGAAAATGTTATAATGAATAACTACACATATATTTCTGAATTCACTTTCAGGAAATATAAATAATGGAATATTTAATTGAGGGAAGATTGTAGAACTGAAACTTAAATTATAATAAGATTTTCATTTAGAGAAAAAATAGGAAAATGCACATAGATTTATTCAAGAATGTGATTTTAACATCAATTCATAATTTTTCTAAATATAATGATATAAAATTAACATTATTTCTAAACTACTATAGTCAAAATTATCTTAGGGAGAATTTTAGTGATTTTTTTAAAATAGTTCAATTATAGGTGAATCGTGCAAAACATAGATTTTGCAATTAAATTAAATTTTATAAAGTTATGATGATATTAGAATAAGATTAACATTTTCTGATCCTTTTTTCTACATAGAAAAAAAATTAAATAAGTAATTTTATTCATATTAAAATATTATTTCAAACTTATAAATATATTCTTAATATTTTAAAAATCTATGTAATGTTTTTATTCAAATGAAAATAATGTCTAGTTATCATTTCGTAATAAAGTATTTTCATGGTTGATATCTATTTTTTGTTTGGTTTTAAATAAAAATAAGCCTCATTTTTAAAATAATCCAATTAATTCTATTTGAATCAACATTATACTATATTTTTCAATAAATTCATTTTTTTCTTAAAATAGATATATTTTATTCTAAAAATTATTTTAGTTTCATTTTTTGAACTTGTTCTGAATGACATATTAAAAAAATATAGAAACTCAATCTCCTATGTTGAATTTCATTTCCTGATTCATCATAATATAAATTATATAATAAGGTAAATTGAATTTTATGTCATAATGAATTGAAAAATAGAAAAAATGTGTTACCACGGTTAAGGTTTAAAGGAGGTTTATCCGGGGTTAAACTATAAGATATGGGTTAAAATTCCACATAAAATTGCATAAATATTATTTTTTTAATATATTTAGACCCTATGTTATCATAACATAATATTCCTATACATTTTTTTTGACCTTCACATGAAAATTACTTTAAATTATTTGAATATTTTAAGTAATTCTATGTTTTCCCTCATCACATTTATAAACGGGAACATATTCTAGCCCCTTATTCACAATCATTTTTACTCTATATCATCCAATACCAACCAAATAACTATCCTAGATTCATTAAATTCATTATTTAACTTCTTTTACTCTTCTAATACTATCCTAAGTAGGATTAAGGCATAATCCAAATGAGGTCTCTTAAAGAAGAGGTAATCATCTTACCTAACTCTTTAAATGTTTATTTCTTCTTAATATTTTGAGAATTTTATTATATCAAAAATAAAATAATTAATCATGAATAATAAATATTAAAATGTGGTATTATTATTATCACGGGACCACCATTTTACAACTATTTTTTATTTTATGTAAAACAAAAACATCACATATGTGTATGTACGACCTACAATATCCATGTAACAGTTTCATTCATTTTCATCACTACTTTAATTATATGGTTAAAAATTTGAAAATAATGAATATATATGATATTTATTAAATTATTATAATTACAAAAATAAAATACACCATCTACTTTATTACCCTTCTATCTTTCAAAAAATGATAATGTTTCTCATGCATACATGTGGACTACCACCTCCATGAAGCGATGTTATTCATTTTTCATGTACACCATTCATAGATTTTTAAAAATATGTATATCCTTAATATGCCTAATACTTATATATGTTTTAAAAATTTGTTGATGTTGAAACCATAATTAAAATGAAATACATATAATGTAATATTCTGGTTTTAAGTAAGTCATAGACCATTTAAATTGTTAGTCCAAATTATTAAAGTTAAATTGGGCACACACTTGTGTGCCCTGTTATGGGTCCCAGGAAACTTTCAAATTATTCAAATAATTTCATGGGATTTACGTAAAATATTACATCATTCTCTAGCATAACAATCTGGTTAAAAATAATTAAAAAGTGATTAAAAAGGAAATAAAATTATTTTAATGGAAATTAAAACAAAATAAAAAGGGATAAAAATAAATTCTAAAGCTAAATATGTTGGGGGTTAAGAGAAATAAATAAAAATTATATAATTGGCCATTTTCCAATTTTTAATATTATTATTTATATTTTCTTTTAAATCCTTTTTTTATTTTCGTTTTATTTATTTCCTTTTCCTATTTTAATTATTTTTTAAAATTTTCTTTTTATTTTTTCCCTTATTCCATTGTTTCTAACTTCTATTCCTCACCTATCTTCTTGGTGTGTCACCCCCCAGTAGAACCTCCCCATTGGTGCATCTCTTCCTCCTCTTTCCCTTCAGAAGCCTACTACGACTCAATCTATCTTCTATTTCAAACATCATTTATCGCACTATGAATCTCTTGTTAAAGATAATACCACACAACTTGAATCATAGGATATCTTCCCCGCTCCTTTATGCAATCCCTGACAGATGGTTTTTACCCAAATTTGGGTTTTTTTTCTAAAATAATCTATTTTATTTTGTATTAATTTAAATCAAGGGTCATTGTAGAGAATATGATCCAATACGATTTTGGGGTAGGGATACTAGGATCTTTCATCTCGTTTCTTTGATTTATTCGATTCTCACCATTCTTTCATTCATCGGTGACTACCGGCGAATCTCAATTCACACCTATTAATTTAATTAATCTTTTTTATCCTTGATTCTAGTGAATTTTTTTTAATACGAACCCTTATTAGGTTGTCTCTATGCCATTTGAAATCCCATTGGTTATGCTACCATAATCGAACTATTTTATTGTTATCCTTACTTAAGTAAATTTTCAATTACATGCATCTTTTTTATACTTTAGGATGAAGTTTAAATTGAATAAATTTATTTTGTATCAATTTTTTTTCTTAAATAATTTTTTATAAGGTTTATTAGGCCTTAATTTTATTTAAATGTTGTTTCCTCTACTTATACCGATAAATTCCATGTTCTGGTTAACCTGAGTTATGATGTTGGGATTTATTGGTTACCTAAATGGCCACAATTATAAATGCTTGCTCTAATATATGTGTATATATATATATATAATTGTGTGTGTGTTCCTCTCCTGTTATTTTAGGTAATCATTCTAGTGAGAGAACAAGGGTTCCATTTTAAGAACCCACAATTTGGCTCACCATTCCTGATAGGTTACAATACGATATGTCAGGGAAGTGATGTTTTAATCCTGCCGATCATGGGCACCCTTGAAATTTTCATATACTATTGAGTGACACAGGTTCACTAAGGGGAAAACTGAGGACATACATTTTTGAAATATGGTAATACCAAGCCTTGGTTAAGACTCGGTCCCTTAATATAGATACTTGGTATGTACTAATGGTTACCACACCACAAGAGATAGCTGGGATTTTGAAATGGGTAAACTTGGATGGGCGTAGTGGCATTGGATAATTGATTGGATGTACCGTAGTGATACCATTAGGACGGACTCAGACTCCAACTTTATACTTCTCAATTTCATCATAATTTCTTATGATTTTTTATTGTGCTGCATATATTTATTTTTTCCTTTTCATGTTTTATCATTCCTTTAGTGTTCATTCAATTGACATAACGTTTAGACCCCACGAAAAAGAACAATCATGGGGTGTGCATTTTTCTATAATTGTTATGATACTTAGGACTTGCTAGATATATTCTGTTTACTAGGTAACTTGTTCAGACTTCTAACTCAGGCTGATGCAAGTGGTATGGGAAGGGGTTCCACTTTGGATCGTTAACCACGTTACTATTATTTTATTTAATTAATATTATTGTAATCATTATATTTTAGAACATTTTAATTTGTTTACTACGTGAAATAGAAAGGTCTAGATACCTTGGGTGCCGACCTACTGAGATTATTTCTCACACCCTGCTCAGACGCAGTTTTGTACCTGAGTAGACACTATGTTAATAGGTATTGATATATGGAAGTGTGATACTTATGACTCTTGATTTCTTTTCCATTTTGGATGGAATTTGGGACCAGAGGACCAAACCATGCTTGAGATTCCATGTGACAGTTTATTTTTTGTCTTTTGAGATGTTGTTAGCATGCAGTCTATAGTTATACCCAATATTCCAACATTTTTATTTATTTAAATTTAACAAAATTCATTAACATCATTGTTGGTATTTTTATAATTTTTTGGCTTCCACATTTTATTTATTTGTTTGATTATTTATTTTCTTTTTATGATCTATATTTTCTTTTCATATTGATTCATCTACATGCTTGATTATTTTATTTACTTCCTCCATGGCATACATTTTTTCTATGAGTGGATATTCTCCTCCAAAAACTTACCCAATGACCTCAATACTAGTCGGTTTCCTATGGCATTTGGGGAGAAAAACTTGAGGTATTGTTACTCACCATTTGAGGGGTTGTTCTAGAGGCACTCGGGGGTTGATGCTACAATGTGGTATCAGAGCGTTCCTTTTATCCTATTGTCTTACTATTTTAGTTATACGAGGGACCCTGATATATGGATTTAGAACATACCATGTACTTGGATATAGCTAACCCATGTATAAGGGAAACCCAAATTTCTTGTCTTGAGAATATATATTTTTTATTATATAATTTATTGTTGATACGATTTCACAGTTGGGTGAGGCACCTGTTTTATGATGTTACTGGTATTTGTATTATTGAGATGATAAATTATTGTTGTTGTATCCCAATTACATGAAAAAATTACATTTACATGCATCATATTATGCATCTTATGAATTGAAATGAAATGAATTTTTTCCATGCAATGTCTACTTTCAGCATGTATCTACCTGGTTTCATGTGAGTTATTTTATTTATATTGGTAATATCTTAGAGTATTTTCAATCTACAAATCTAATGTGTGTACCATATATTAGGATGAAATGGTCACTTTACGTGGGAATGTTAGACATTGACATGACATATCTAGGATGCCTTGAACCTTTCCTTGACTTACTACTCCTTGACTTGTTTACCTCTTATTCCATAGATTCTCTTCTAAGGTGTGCATTTTCAAATTGAAGAGAAATGAAGTCATGATTTCATCATGTTATATTCCAGGAGATTAGTGATGAGATCATTACATAGTTGGTAGGTCTATAACCCCTCATAGTTCCTCCTACAGTGCTTCATGTAGTGCCTCCTATAGTGCCTCCTATAGGGCCTCCTAGGCACTGACACATAATTCACTTATAGTATTCTCAAGTTGATTCAGTCAGTTCAGACTGATCTCAAGCCTACCCCAATTATGGTATAATATACATGAGATTTTTTGCGGAAAAATCTTCCAACCATTTCAAGGGATGGAGGTCCCAATACTTCAAGGTTTAGGATTGAAGCTATAAAATTAATCTTCAGCAATCATGAGACGTTCCCATGGAGGATGGTCAAATATTTTGTCATTATTCTTCTTGAATTCACCAAGCATAAGTGGGATGTAATTTATCAGTTATAAAAACAAAGAGATATGGTTTGATAAGACTTACAAACAACTTTTTATGATAAATTCTTCTCATAGCCTCTAAGAGATGACTGTACCAGGGAGTTCTTCTAACTTCAATAGGGATTTATGACATTGTTAGAGTCTTCTACTCATTCCACTATGATCCAGCATTTCCCTCTATATCGGACCAGTGAAATATAGATGATTATGATATTCATTGAGGATAGACTTTGATATGATATCTTCTCACAAGTGTACTTATTTTGTTTGAAAACTATTACAATGATCATAAATTTGGTCTTAATTACCTGATGAAATCTTAGGAAAGATGATCCTATGATCTAGGACAGTTCAGTTCTGATGAAAGGTAATGGATCTTCAGGGAGTAACAAGTGATGATTTCGGGTGCATGTGGAGGAAATTATAGCCAGATGACACATAATGACAGCACTATCATATTTCATTAGTGTGGTAAGAATGTCTATAAAAAACATCAGTGCGTGAGAAACCTGTTAGAGTGCCGAGTTTGCTGCATGATGGGTCACCTTTAGTGTTTCTATCATCGATTACCATCATCATATATTAGAAGATAAATCATTTTAAAACCTCCACCTGGTACCGGATCTGCGGTTCCAAATTAGGCTGGGAAATTATTTTCCACTACCCAATCATGTTGAGAATGTAGAGACCACAGGTGAGGCAATCCAGTTCCAAAATAACAGCATCAGTAAAGTGGACCTTCTTAGGCTAGTTAGGCAGCATCTCAGGGTCGAGGATCAAGACAAATGTATGCTCTGCTGCTAGAGGTTGTGGAGCAGTGTCTAAGGTCCTTTATAGTTACATGTATTATACTTGTGTCCTCTAATTTAGTTTCTACTTATTTTTATACTGGTTCTTCACAATCTTTCTTATCTACTGGAACTGTAGATATTTTGGGTCATTCCATCAATTACATATGTGTTGTTATGTCTGTAAGCACTCCTTTGGGGTCATAATAGAGGGAATATTACAATTAAAAGATTTCCCCTTTAGATATGCAGGTTCCATTTCTTCTATAATTTCTATTTCGTTGAGATGACCCTCTTGGTTGTCATTCATTGTATGGACTAGCTTGTTCAATATCATGCCCAAGTGGATTTCTATTGTTGTCGACTGTCCTTTAGACCACCCTAGAAAAGAAATTTTATACATAATGGAGAATGGAATATCTAGTAATTCCATGCTAGAACCAAGCATCCTAGGGTGGGTAGGGTGACAACACAACTAGAGACTCTCTTTATGACCGTTCAGAAATTATATTCAGTGGATTTTCCTCCCATGGTGGATTGTTTTAAGGAAAAACTCACTGATGAGTTCTCTAGCTTACCTACTGTGAGGGATGTTGAGTTCACTATTGAGCTAGCACTAGGTGCAGAACTAGTGTCTATCCATCCTTATAGGATGGAACCAATAAAGCTACATAAACTCAAGAAGTATCTTTAATATCTTGAGGTGATGGTTTTCATCAGACCTAGTACCTCGATGTGGGGTTAGCTAGTCCTTTTCACCAAGAAAGAGGAAGATACCCTCAGATTGTGGGAGGGTTAACATCAACTCAACCATATTATGATAAAGAATTGATATCTATTTTCTTGTACTGATGAACTATTAAACTATCTCCAAGGACAGACTATTTTCTCTAATATTGATCATAGTTCAAGCTATCATCAGGTGAATTTGTGACCATCAGATATACCATGTTCCACTTTTTTGAGTAGGATCATCTTGTATGATTTTTTTGGTTATGTCATTCAATGAAACAAATGTGCTAGATGTTTTCATGTCTCTTATGAATTGGGGGGATCCACCCATACCTTTATTCATTTGTGGTAGACTTATAGACGAAATCTTGGTGTATTCGCCCTCCAGAAATGACCATGTAACCCATCGTCAGACCATGCTGAGTACAACGAGAGACAACCAGCTATACATGAATCTTAGTATATGACACCTTTGGATGAATAATGTTGACTTCATGGGTTATGTAATATCTGAGGTAGGCGTATCAGTGGACCCTGAGATGGTGAGGGTACTTGTTTCCTAGAATAACCCCAAGATTGTTTTTTGACATCTGCAGTTTGATTGAGATTTATGGCTATTACATATGATTCATCTAAAGCTTCCCATTATTAGAAAATCCTCAATATGGCCTTAACTAAAAAGGGTGTGAAGTTCTTCTAGTCCAGAGCTTTTGAAAAATCTATTTGGAAGTTAAAAAGAAGACTCACAACAGCTCTGGTCCTTATGATTCCAGATCTATGAGGAACAAATACTAACTATTGTGATGCTTTAGGGATTAAACTAGGTTCAATCCTGATGTATGGTGATCAAGTCTTGGATTATGAAACCCATTAGTTGAGGCCTCATGAGTGTAACTATCCTACACATGTTCTTGAATTTAGAGTTTTGGTTCACTCTCTACACTACTAAAGACACTATAGTTTGGGATAATGGTTTTTTGCTTACACGAATCATAGAAATTTGAAATATATCACCACATATAGAGACATGAATTTTAGGTAGCATAGGTGGGTCGAATACCTGATGTCCTTCGACTTTGATCATTTTTATACCCCTCATAAATAAAAATTCAATGGCTAATGCTTTGAGCTGCATTTCATAGACGCAAGCCATCCATGCATCCAACATTTTTTGTAAGATGATGAATTTTTTTTCTAAGATGCATTTGGAGGTTAGGGAACTATATAGACTACAGGTTATAGTAGCTCTTGAAGTTACATAATCTCATATGGAGTGAGTCTACAAGTGATATTTATCAGATATAGAGGGTCACTTTTCTATGGAAATCATCATAGGAGGGAACCGACCTCTTGGTTAGGTTGTTGATGGCATTGAAACTCTACTCTACTATGGTGGAGTGTGGGTGCCTTCTGATATTTGGGAATATGTGATAAGAGAATATCATGCCTTCTTTTGGATATTTCATCCTAGACTTACCAATATTTAAAAGGAGATTCATCATAAATACTGGTGGAGAGGTATGGAAATTCAAATAATTTGTTTCTTTAATCGGTGCTCCACCTATCTGCAGGTGAAAGAAGAGCACTAACGACCTAATGGACTATTACTACATCTGTCCATTCATCAGTGGAAATGGAATGATGTCACCATATAATTCATTACAAGATTTCTAAATTCTCCTCGATCTTTCAATGCAATATGTGTGATCATCGATAGGTTAACCAATGTTGTGCAATTTTTATCTATCAATAAGACCTTATATATTAATGATTTTGGGAGGATTTATATTTGGTAGATAGTTTGACTTCATGGCATGCCCCGTTATATCGTGTTGGACTAACACGCCCATTTCACATCACAATTCTAGTAATGGTTTCAGAAGCAACTGAGTTCACAGGTACATTAGTGTACCACATATCACCCCTAGATTGATGGGACATCTAAGCGGTTCGTTCAAGTGTTATAGGATATGTTGCAGGACTCTATCATTGATTTTGGGGTATCTGGGGAGAAATATATCCCTCTAGTTGAGTTTCCATATAATAAAATCTTCCATGACCCAATTTAAATGGATCCATATGACTCCCTCTAAGAAAGACCATGTTGTTCACCACTATGCTTTCTCTAAGCAGACGAGGAAGCTCTTCTTGGTCCTAATATTGTTCAGGATACTTCTGAGCATTTCTAGCTAATTCAAATGAATATCGATATAGCTGTGTCCAGACAGAAATATTATACCGATCATATCTATAGACCTCTCGATTTCGAGCTGGGACATTAGGTCTTTCTATGTGTTTCACTAAGGTTGGGCCATAATAGAATCAAGAGACATGGAAAGATACTACCAAGATATTTTGGGCCATTTGAGATAGTGGAGAAAGTTGGGGTGGTAGCTTATCAATTTTGGTTACCTTAGAGGTATCGTTCCATGCACAAAGTCTTCCATATATCTCGTTTTCAACATTATCATCTAGACCCATCTAATTCATTTGATCCTATTGAAATTAATCTTGAGGCGGATGCATCCTTTGAGAACCATCATATCCATATCATTGACCATATCTTAAAGGATCTATAGGGAATGTCTGTTCCTCTTTTCTAGGTTTTATGGAAACACAAACTCATTCATGGTGAGACATGGGAATGGGAGATTGACGTACATGCGTAGTGGCCAGAACCTTTATCAAATGATGTTGTACTACCCTCATATGGGAGACTCAAGGACAAGTTGTCTTAAAGAGGGGATTTTTTAACGTCCATGATTTAGTCATGGCAATGAAAACATAAATATTTTTCAAAATCATTAATGTAACCCAAGGAGACTGCCAACACACTCTATTAAGGGTCCCAAACAAATATTAAAATTATTTAAATAATTTGAAATAATTTTTGTAAAATATTACATCGTGCCCTATCATAGTGTTCAGGTTAAAATTATTAAAAATTGGTTAAAAGAGGAATAAAATAATTTTAAAACAAATTTAATGAAAAAAAATGGATAAAAAGTAATTTTTAAATAAAATAAGGCCGGGGTTACAAAGAAAAATCAAAATAAATAAAATGGGAATTATCCCATTATTATTATTATTATTTCTTTTCCATTATTTTATTTTATCTTATTTTTATATATTTACTTTTTAAATTTTAATTACTTTTCTTATTTTTAGTTTTCTCTATTTTTTCTTCTTTATATCTTTTTTTCTTCCCTCCCTCTATATTTCCCTTGGTGTGTAACCCCCCAGTACCACCCCCCTTTGGTGGGCCTCATCCTTCTCTACTCTCCCTTTGGAATCTTTTTCTGACTCCACATCACCACTTTTTCCAATGTCATTTGATGAATTATAAATATCCCAGTAAGAATAATTTCATTCCCCAAGAATCATAAGATCACATCCACTCTCGGTCGTGAAATATCATGCGGAAGGTTTTTACCAAAAATTGGTGGTTTTCAAAATTCATTTTTTTCTTCTATTATAGGTCAAATCAAAGGATCCCGCATAGCGTTAGATCCACTATAAATTTGAGGTATTTATTCAATGATCATTCCCATTAATTTGTGGCATTATTCAATATACTACTTTGTACCATTCGTCGGTGCCTACCGGTGACTCTCAATTAAATCTTATTAATTTAATTAAACAACTTAGGATTAATTCTTGCAACATTTTCTTAATGTGAGCCCTTCTAATTTTTTCTCTGTTCCATTTGACACCCCTTTATATGTGATGAAATATTTATACTATTTTACTGTTATCCTTGATTATTTATATTATTAGATACATGCTCTTTTTGATACATTGGGATGATGTTTAAATGGATTAAATTTGATTACAATGAATAGTTTTACCCATATAATTTTGTAATAATTTTTGATGTGCCATACTTTTATTTAAATTTTGTTGCCTCTTCTTACACTAATAAATGCCATGTTTTGGTTTACATGAGTTATGATGTTGGGATTTATTAGTTACCTAAATGATTGTAATTATGAATTCTTCCTATGGGATTTTTATATATATTTTTCTATGTGTGTGTGTGTGCCTCTCATTTTATTTGTAAGAAATAAGGTTGGTGAGAGGACGTGAGTTATGAATTAAGAACCCAAAATTAAATACATTGTTCCCGATAGGTTATAGTACGGTGTACTAGGGAAATGAGGTTTTAGGATCTCTAGGCAAGGGATCCCATAAGCCTTTCAGATACTATTGAGTGACACCAGTTCCCTAAGGGGAAACCAAGGACAGACCCATTGGCATGTTGGATACACCAAGGATCAGTTGAGACTCAGTCCCTTAAATGTGATATATCGTACAAACTCATGGTTACCACACATCAAGCGATACAAGTGATTCAAATATGGATATACTTGGACGGGCTTTGTGGAATTGGAAAATTGATTGGATGTACCACACTGATACCATCAGGATAGAATCAGACGTTGCCTCTATAAATATTAATTTTATTATAAATTCATTAGATTCTTTTGTTGTTCAGCATAGATTTCTCTATGAGTTTTGATGTTTTTTCAACCATTTATTGGTCTTGCTATTAATGTATGGATTAGCCTCCAAGCCAAATCATATGATTTGGTTGTACACTATTATTTAATTATTATGATACGTAAGACTCACTAGGTATATCTTATTAACCACATATATTGTTCAGATATACGGCTCAAGTCGAATTTTTTGGTATGGGATTGGTGTCAACTTGGGAACCCAGACCACATTACAGATATTTTTTTTAGTTTGACTACTTGTAATACTTCAACTTTGAGAAACTGCTATATGTTTCTTTCATGAAATGGAATGATCTAGATTCCTTGGGTGTTGGCCTACTGAGATTATATCTCAAAACCTTCTTAGAGACCGTTTGGTACCCAAGTATAATTTATGTTTACAGGTATGGATACAGGGAAGCGTGTGACTTCTGATTCTTGGTTTCTTTTTAGTTTTGGATAGACATTGGGGGAAGAAGACCAAGACACACTCGAGATTTCATGTGGAATGTTCAGTTTGGTCTTTTGATTCTTTTAATTTATGTATTATATGGTTGTACCACATACCTAAACACAATAATTTATTTAAACATTCCATCATAGATTTACATCATTTTTGGTCTTGTTATAATTATTCAGCTTTCATATTTTATTTATTTGATGGGTCATTTAATTTTGTCTACTGCTGTATATTTTTTTTTCATATTTCTTCTTATACATTATTTATTATATTATTTCCTTCCTCCATACTAAACCTTTTTTCTATGAGGTAATATCCTCTCCCATAGACATAACCAAGGTGCTCACTACAAGTTAAAAGACTATAGTGTTTGGTGAGTTTCATAGGAGGTCTTATGGCCCATCATCTCGAGGCCTATTTTAGAGGCACATATAGCGGTACACTATATATATCTTCCAAATAAAAACATAGATAAAAACAAATTAGTTAACAAACGAAATGGTAATGATAATGAAAGACTATTAAATATTTAGTATTAAGATAATATAAGTAAATCGTTTATGGTAATATTTGTATGAATATTATTAAGGTATATATATATAATAAATTTAAATTTTTTATATTGTAGTATACAATTAACATATGAATCAAGTAAGACCTAAGGTATGGTATTTAGGTAATAATCCCATTTTTTGGGACTATTTATTTATGAATATACAATGATGAAATTATATGATCCATTTCTTTCAAATATTATGTCCATTATTCTAATATGAGTCTTTTTATAAATTACAAAAATTTTCTTTTCATTTTTATTCTCTCTATGTACTCAAAAGTCATAAAGACGTTTTTTAAAGAAACATGAAATTGTTTTCCAATTCATTTGGGATTATTTTTATTAAATTTACAAATTTTATTTCAATTATCTTAAATATTTTTATATATTATACTCAAATGGTTTATTAATATCAATTTACACATGGTTTAATTTCTTTAAAATTATTTATTATGAATCTTATTGTCATTTTTTGAATGAGGTGATTTTTACCAAAAGGTGCGACCGAAATTGTTTTTTAAATGTTTACCATGAAAATCGATTTTTTCATTATCATGAATATTAATTTAACAGTATCCATTTTTATTTATTTTTTTTAAAATCCTAATTCTTTTGAAATATTTATATTTTAAATATGTTATTTCAAAATTAAAAGGGATTTCTCCTAAATAAGTTTTCTAGTGATCTTTTAAAATTAAATTCAACTATCTCAATATATTTTTGATGAATATTAGGATTTATTTGGGATATAATATAATAATACCCTCCACTATATTACATTAGATTGATTATTTTCATGTTTATATAGTGATTTATTATGGGAAATATTAATATTTCATATGTTAGTGTTCAGTACAACTGTTTCTATCAATTATTTGTTGAATTATTATTTTATTATTTTATATAATGAATATATTAGATTTAATATCTGATGGGTGGGTCTTTTTAAAGTCCCTCAATGAATCATTCAGTCTCATGAGACAAACTAGTTTGGGTATGTTTCATAAATATTACCTATTTATGTAATATGTATTGCAACAAGGCCTTCACAGTAAGATTATGATGTCCAACATTATTCCATTTACCATTTTGGAACTAGTTTTTTCTTATGCATTGGATTATTTATGTTTCTATGAAATACATAGATTCATTCCCTCAATTATGATTTTAGTTATATAGAATATTTTATAATTATTTCTATTTATCATATTATTAATTATTTATTAATCTTAATATAGAAAATATTATATGTTTTCCTTTACTAAGAACTTAGGCTATCAATTTATTATGTTCTAATTTCCTATGGTTACTAATAGTGTATTTATGAATTATTTTATGGACATACTAGATTAAGAGATAAAATTATCACTAGAATGTTACATTTTGTTTCTTATCAATAAATGTAAAGTTATAATCAGATATATATCCACTCTCTTAAGACTACTATATAATTTGACCCTTTCATATTTGATATCTTGTATCTTATACCAAACTATTATAATAACCACCATCAATGTTTTATTGGAGTCTAGGTGTTACATTTTAAAATATTTCACTTCACCATATTGAACATAATATTTTAAAATAACCCATAGATTTATCTTTTAAGATAACGTTAAAATTGAATCAAAAAATCATTTTTTATGTTTTTACATTATTAACAGATACTTCTATAATTTTTAATTTTCTATGAAACTTCTCCTCGGAATATTCATGGATTATTAATGAAGTTATTATTCACATATTTGTGAAAAATATATTTATAAATTTTTTTATAAAATTAAATTACGTTTCTTTTTTTCAAATTAAAAATATTAATTCTTAAAAAAATGTACATAAAATATATATCAATAGTTTTTATTCATTCCTATGATATTCTATTTTTTTACCTTTTTTAAATGACATTGTAATATTTTGGGATACCTTGGTGAAAAATCCTAATAATATGAAGGGTGCACCTCGATATATCTTCAATTTATTATTTAGGAACATAATCGCTAGATATTTCATGTTAATTATACCTTCACGACATTCCTTAGTGATTTTCATTATACCATGGTGAATAAACTTGATATTAAAGGGATTGTACCCTAATATCGCTGTTATAAATTTTTTAAATAATTATTCTCTAAAGATTAAATTTTCATGACACACTATAAGAATACCTTAGAATTGTTTTATGATAACTTGGTGAATATATTCTTGGTAATATTATTTGAAGACACTATAGTGATGACTTTTGGTGATATTCTTATCAATGTGTCATGTTTATATTATAAAAATAATTACACATTATTATTATTATTATTATTATTATTATTATTATCATGTTATTCCTATTTTACATATATTAATGTTCTTATATTACGAATCATGGTTTACCCATAATGTTCGTTTATGTTTGGTTTTCATTAATTATCCATTAGAGATTTTGAGAGCTATTCCATTTGATATTTTTCCTTTTCCAGTGATTATGAAAAAATAATATATATTATATATCTAGAAGAGTATCTTGTTTGCAGAATTTTTTAGTATATGTTGAAGAAATATTATTTATTAAGTGGTGGATTATATTATAGTAAAAACATATATTAGATGAAAAAAACATTAGTTCAATTAATTTATGATCTGTCATAATTCTCAAAAACACTAAAACTCAAAGATATTGAGAAATAATTGTAATAAAATATTTTCTTAAGTCGTATAACAATGAAACTACCATGTTTATGGTGTGTTATAGATTGTATCTAAGAAGAGTTTAAATAAATTTTGCGGTTTGATGTTAGTTAATCATATGTCATGGGTTTGTAAGTTAATGTTTATCATAATTTCAAATGTATATATAACTATTTTAGTTAGCTGAGGTAATGTTTTATATTTTAGGATTTAATATATAAAAATATTAATGGAAACTCCATGGATATGTATAAGGTATAATTCTACGTATAGGATAATATCCCAATATTTTGGTAAATTTGACACTGTGTGGTCTTCCATGAAATTAAATCCACTTATAGATACTGTAAAATGGATGAGGTTATGGAACATATTCACATAGGGGCAATGACTATGAAAAAAATATTGTTGACTGCCAACATAGTATTTACTCGAATTCTTGAAGAGTGGGACTAAGATTGCACACCTTGGTAGATTATTCGAGGGAATCTTCATTGGTTAATCACATTACCAATATAATATTTTATGTGAGACATTTTATATTAAATATTTTGGCTATGGAATATGTTTGAAACAAACCGAAAGACACCGAGATTTAAAGGAGAGTGATTTAGATTGACCTGAAAACTAATGTACTAATTATTATGTGTATGAAATTTGGATGTTAATTTTATTATGGTTTTTTTGTCCATCACACATCTTATGCCCTTTTTATTTTAGTAATGGTTAAATCCCAAGGGAATATTTTTAACAATTGATACCATAGACAATGTGAATATTTTCCTAATGAGAAACCAAATGAGATATAAACTAGAGTGAGAAATGTTGTGATTATTATAAAACATATATAAATAATTCTGATTAAAAATGTTTACATAGTTAAATTCCCATGGGAACAATATTAGATAAGGATAGAGTCATATATAAGTTTGTGTGATGAATATGGTGAAAGAATAAATGTTAAAATTTCTGAATTTCATGAAAATGGGAAGAAGAACCGAGGAAAATATATCAATGGAACTAGATAAATTTTATTGTGTTAAAATGAGGTCATAGAGAATGAAGTTTAAAAAGGAAAAAAATATATCAATAATTTACCATGGTGTAATGAAATTATTTTCATCCTAGTCTTACCTATGATGTTAAGGAAGACACCTCAGTTGAAAATAATTTATGATCCATCCCTATCCGTAGGATACACATATCTAATTGTATTGGTGAGAAAAAATTAAAATTATGAGTATGAAATTTATTTAAGTGATGTTAATGTATAACCCTATGATTTTAAATTATATTTTTCTTTAAAACCTAATTTTTTTTCGATTACATGATTCACATGAAACATATAACCAAAATGAACTTTAGAACATTATGTTGTCGTAACACTGTAGTTGTCGAATTTGTGAGTAGATACAGAGGTAAATAAATATATATATATATAAACAAATCTATATTTGTTTTTTAATACTAATGAATTCATAAAATTAAATTAGTATAGCTATGAAAAATATAAAATATTGTTTCCATTAAAAATATTTTTTATTTACAATTTACTTATCATTAATTATGAAACTTATTACATTATGGTTAAATAATGGTTTAATTGTATATTATTTATAATATAAAAAATAGAATAAGTTAAAATAGATAAAATAGTTATAACATGTAAGTTAATAAATTTATTTTATGGTTAGAAGGTATTGTTTTCCTGAAAATGTATCATGTGTTATCTGCAGTTATATTAAAATTATTTTTTACACTTTTATAAATTTAATAAGATATAATGATTTGAATATTTTTAATTAGAATAATGAAATTATTTAATACGTTAAATTTCATTTTTATCCATAAAAATATATTTTCAAGATAAATTTTAGTTTACATGATTAAACGGTTATTTTTCAAGGAATGATACTATTAGCACGCGCGTCGCAACGCGTGCAAATTTGCAATATTTATTTACCTACTAACTACTGTAGAAGTGGCGAGCAGGGTCGAACCACAGAGAGAATGTGAGTAGACACTAGAAATGTCCTTTTGGAGGAATGTTCAGGCGGATGAGCTTTAATTGTGTGATTAACAACTAAGTTCTAAAAAACTAAATGACTATTTTAAAAATGACTAATTAAATTAACTAAAACTATCTAAGTGAACTTAGCTATGAAAGAAACTGGCAGAGATGGAAGTGTCAGAGTCGTGACATCCGTTCAAGTGCATGCAATGTCAATTATTTAGTCCCCACATTTGAATATTTATTTATTCAATTATCACCGATTCCAAATTTAATCAAAATACTATCTGGTCTCGTTCTATGATGTTAGACAATATTTTAATGTTTACACAAATTATCCGTCATTTCGTTCTCTGTCCTGACGAATAATTTGTGCATCATTAAAGCACTGAATCACTTGGTGAAATACAACGACCCGTTTCTCACAAAGTGGAAGTATCTACCTGTGTTGGGTTCGCTCACATGAGATTACTTATTAGGTATCACTCATGCAAGTTTGAAGGAGAGCGCACACAAAATATTAATTTTTCAATTAATATATTTATTTATTTAAAATTCGATCGCGCGCTTGATTGAATTCCAGATAAATAAATTCTTTGATGAACTCCCATTCGTGATTACTTATTAGGTATCACACGAGCGGGCACCAAAGCATGTGTGCAGAGCCCAATAAAAATTAATTTCAACGCAGATATAATTAATTAAATAAACAACCAATTAAAATTAATTCAAAAGGCAATCAAATGTAGAAATAAATTAAAGACATGCATTCACCATCACTTTCGTCATAACTCCGACACAAAGAAAGTTAGCCCGCCATCACGACGACACAGCAACACATAAAATAATAAACAGAAATCACCGTGCTCATGTTGACGTAATTGTCACCGCAGGACGCTGTCAACGATCGCAAAATAATAATCATCGCCCCGCTCTGTGCAGTCGCTGACGCCGCACCCGAATCAAACCACCGCGCCGCTGAAAATATGCTCTAATCTGCGCTCGCTCTCGCCGTGCGACGTGAATCTTCGGAGGCCATGAAAATCACTGCGCACGTCGATGAGAGCTCCCGGCTTCTTGGTGTACCTGTTGCACTTGAAGTGGCCGAGAAGGTCAGTTGGGAAATGAGAGCAGGAAGCCGCGGTAGGAGTTGCGGGTTCGTGGGGAGTTGGCGGCGGCGAATGGAGAAGGCCGGAGAGGGAGTGCGGCCAGGGGGAGCGCGGCAGGGTGACGTCGGGCGGGTGGCTAAATGGTGATGGAGAAGGCCGGAGAGGCGGCTGGGGGTGCGCGTTGGGGGTTGAAGGGCTGGCGGCCGAGAGGGGAGCGGCTGGGTCCGGCGGGGTGAAATGGGCTGGCGGCCGAGAGGGGAGCGGCTGGGTCCGGCGGGGCTGGGTCCCGAAGTGGGGATGGGAGGCGACGGCTTCCAAGGGAAGGCGGGTCGACGGGGAGAGGGAATGCGGCCAGGGGGAGCGCGGCGGCTTCCAAGGGGATAGAAAAGGAGAGGAGGGCGGCGGCTTTTGTGCGCTGGGAGTCAAAGGAAAGAAATGGGCGGTGGTGGTTAGTGGAGATGAGGGGAGCGACCGGGTCCAGCGGCAGGAGTTGCTGGGTAGAAATGGGGGGCTACGGGTTCAGGGGGAGAAAAAAAAGGGAGAAGGGGTCCAGCCGGTTAGAGAAAAAAAAAGGGGAAGGCGGGTAGGGTAAGGGGAGGAAAAAAAATAAAACAAAAGAAGAATGTTAATTTCGAATAAAAAAAACTAATTAAATATAATATTACTATAAACTAATACCAAATACTATTTTATGAATGCAATAATATAATGAAATAAAATACAAATTAAGATATACATACTAATAAAAATTAATAAAATAAACTAAACTAAAATTAGTGAAACTAATAATAATAATATATTGTTAAATATAATATATAAAATTAATATAACTAATAGAGATACTAAATTACTAATATAAGTATATAAATTAACTAAAAATTATCAAAATATCTAAATTACTACAAAACTACAAAAATAAACTAAAAATATAAAAATTGGTTAAACTAATTAATTAAAACTAAGTTAGAAAGTTATAAAAATACATGTAAAAATCCATGTACATCAAATCCCCCACACTTAAACTTTTTCACTCCTGGGCAAAACAATCAGAATGAAAAAAAACAAGTGGACCCATAGACAAATCAAAACATCAAAATTACCTGTTCAAAATTTTCCAATCTCTTTCCTCATAATATATCATGCTTCATTCAAAACTTTAGTTTCAAAAACAATTTTTCTTTTACTTGAATTTTTTCAAAACAAGTATGTGCACTCATCAATCATGTGACCTACCTTGCCATTACACTCATCGCTCGAAAAACTTTGATCAAAGTTTTTCTCAGTTCTCATGCACATGCATGCTTACCATAGGCTTGCCATGAATTTCACATCTCCACTAGTGGAAATAAAAAGAATGTACCAATCTCAAGGACTTTACATGAGGTTCAAATGTTTCTGAAGCTGTGGGACGGTGGGTAAAAAAAATTGACATCTTTTTGGTAAAAAGGAGGGTTGAATCTTGAAATAAATGCATGATAAGTCAATCTAAATGTCTCCCTAAAACTCTTGCTCCCCCACACTTAAAACACTGCTTTTCCCCAAGCATTTGATAATCCAATGTTTCACTCTCTTTTTTTACACAACTCACTCAAATAAGATGGGTAGGAAAAACCAGTGAGTATCAGTTCCAAAACCCCATGAAATAAATGTCAGACAATAATCCCAAAGAAAGGTACACAAGTAGCGTATACAATGTAACATCTCAATGAAGGTAGGTCATATAGAAAACTTTCTAGTTCCTGGAGTAATGGATCATCACTTTAATAGGTATCCCCAAAGTCGAGGGTTACCGCGTAATGACCACCAATGTACTCATTGTTGGAACTGAAAAGGATTCTATATTCCTATATCAAAATAATATGAAATGAATGTGGCTACTGTGAAAAAGTACTCATATGATCAGGATGGGATAATGTCAATCCATGAACATCAAATAACTCACTGCCCCTCGAAGAACCCTCTCCATGAGTAGGTCTCTCTCCCCCACACTTAGATTGAAATCATCATGCAAAAATCCAAGAAATTGGTAGGGAAGGGTATCGGCTTGGGCTCATCCTAAAAGGCTCCGGTATGGCTTCTAAGGGCTATATGAAGGAGAAAATGTTTGGGTGGCTCAGTGGGTCAACGGGGCTAAAATATCAAACAGATGCCTCGATCATTTTAGTACAACTTTCAAAAATTCCTATCGCTTTGATGGAAAAACATGGCAAGTTCTAGAAGACAAAACATGGTTGAGATTCCCTCAAGAAATAAGAGAAATAAAAGATGATTGTAAAATAGCTCAGAGTCCTCACGGGTATGGAAATATAATTTTGGACAGCACAGATGATCATGAGTGCGAATAAGTGTAAAAAATATACAAGTTTTTGAAAAACATTTTTGAAGCATGAAATAATATCAGCAATCATCTAAGTCATGAGATCAGGGATCAAAGAATTCCAAACAAGAATCAGGTGTTCAAGCTGCCTAGGGACACAAGTGTTATGTTCCTGACTGTGTTGCGACAAGAATACAATATCTTTTATGTGGGTTAATCAATGACAAATTTTTTTTTACATGGTGTTTTTGGAAGCATAAAATATGAAAAAAAATAGAACACTTCCCTGTGTAAGTGCAGATTGACGCGGAGAGGTTGTTTGTATCCGATGAAGCTCCAGAAATGGTATACCTGTAAAACCTACACATTGACAACACGTACTCACATCATATCAAAGAAGTCACACCATAATCAAAATCATGTGGATGATAAAAATATTTATGATGAATTTAAATCCACTATAGTTTCAGGAGAAAAGGGATTGTGGTAAATGCATGCCTTTTTATTTTAAAATAAAACTAAATGAAATGAAATTAAATGCAGTGAAAATAAAACAACAAATTATGGGTTGCCTCCCATTGATCTCTAAGTTTACTTCGTCTTCAGCCAGACGTTATTGAAACTCCACCAGGATCGAATGGAAATGTAAACCATGCATCTGCTTCTTTTTTAGTAGGAGCGCGGAATCCATTCATTGAAGATGAGTTTATCCTGCAAGCTGCACAAAATCTCAACGGAATCTTGTTAGAATAGTGGATGTGTGCAATGAAATGAAAATATGCCAACTCACAAGGGAATGAATATACCTCACCTGAAGAAAGACTCATCGAATTGTTGAATTTTGGGAAATGGTTGTCAATGGAAAGATCAAGAAGATTACCTCCTTGAACATACACAGGTGAAAAAGTGCCATTACCAGACTCCTTCAGTGGTTCGCTTATATCCATCACATTCTTGAATGCAGTATCTGGGTTGATGATGTATCCCAATTCGTTTTCACACCCAACCACTAGCACGGGGAAATATACTGGTTTCCAACTCAATTCATGCTCGATGGTTTCATTGATTGTGCCAAGGTCAAAAATATTGTTAGAATATATGGGTATTTCAATTGGAGCAGATGACTCCATTGTGTCAAGAATGACATCTTTTTCAATATTTTCTTTTATATCACCCTCATCATTTTTCTCTGTTGGTGCATGTGTCACCGCGAAATCAGGATCCTCCAAGCAATCCCATTCTTCCATTGTTTCTAGAAAATTATGAGTGTTCTCTTCCACC
The DNA here is from genome assembly GCA_963277665.1 of Viscum album. NCBI lineage: Eukaryota > Viridiplantae > Streptophyta > Magnoliopsida > Santalales > Viscaceae > Viscum > Viscum album. Next base: position 909,467,068 of record OY728151.1, read on the forward strand.
AATGCTAATTGATTCTTCGACTCCAGAAATGTTTCAGATGTCTCCATTTTAGAAAAAGTTTCGGACTCACAAATATTTTCATAAAGAGGTGATTCGATGTCATTTGAAGTGATGTCCTCTTGAGTGTGGAAATCCAATGTCTCTTGGTTCAATTCTAAATCTATCATGGTAAAGAATGGTCCTAGTTCAATGTCCTCTTCATCCTCAAAAGGTGCAGTTTGATATACATTTAATGTGTCCTTTTTCACTTTGGGATGACTAGGTTGTGAATTCACAGAAGGACATGAAATCAAATTTTCTGAGGGACCATTATGTTCAACAGGGCGGAAGACCAAGCTCTCATATTCTTGGAATGTGATTAGATTAGAAGAATTATTTTGTGATGGAGGGGAGTCATCAATTGTATGATAAGAAGGCAGATCAATCCCATTATCAGACTTGGGACATAGATGTTGTTCAAATGGACCCTCTATTGCACTCTCCTCAAAAGAATTGTTTTGAATTAGATCATCAAGGGGTAATGAAGCAGCTAGTTCGGAAATATGATTCATTTGATTTACTAAATTATTCAATTGATTTTCTAGATCTTTTGTTGAGGAAAAAAACTTTGCATTGCATTCATCTTGAAGTTCAAACCTCCGATTGGTCTCAGTGATAGCACAATGCAACATGTGTTCAATTATTGAATAATTTGTTTGACATGAATTGTCAAGTTCTAAATTTTCAGGAATGAATTGACTTTGAAAATGATTAACAGATGTATAAGGACTTGTTTCATAGCATGGTGAAATGTTCTCATATGGATCATAGCATGGACTTGAGTAAAGACCATTGAAATAAACGGGATTACCTGGATAGCTCAAGTGCGGTGAAGCATTATATGTCATACCTTGAGTTGGGGCTGCATAGGGCGGGTACTGGTTGTAATTGTGTGGTGCGGCCCACGTCATTCCGAGCTTCTGGGTGTCTTGAAAATTCCTGCAATGAAAAATTCCCAGAGTAGTAAACTGTTGTTTTTTTTGTTGGTTTGGTTTTTGGTTTTTTTTTAGTTTTTTTTTAATTTTAATTTTTTTTGACCTAAATCACTCTTTTAAAGGAACTCCTAATGCTACTATTCTCCCCGGCAACGGCGCCAGAAATTTAGCACGCGTGTCGCAACGCGTGCAAATTTGCAATATTTATTTACCTACTAACTACTGTAGAAGTGGCGAGCAGGGTCTAACCACAGAGAGAATGTGAGTAGACACTAGAAATGTCCTTTTGGAAGAATGTTCAGGCGGATGAGCTTTAATTGTGTGATTAACAACTAAGTTCTAAAAAACTAAATGACTATTTTAAAAATGACTAATTAAATTAACTAAAACTATCTAAGTGAACTTAGCTATGAAAGAAACTGGCGGAGATGGAAGTGTCAGAGTCGTGACATCCGTTCAAGTGCATGCAATGTCAATTATTTAGTCCCCACATTTGAATATTTATTTATTCAGTTATCACCGATTCCAAATTTAATCAAAATACTATCTGGTCTCGTTCTCTGATGTTAGACAATATTTTAATGTTTACACAAATTATCCGTCATTTCGTTCTCTGTCCTGACGAATAATTTGTGCATCATTAAAGCACTGAATCACTTGGTGAAATACAACGACCCGTTTCTCACAAAGTCGAAGTATCTACCTGCATTGGGTTCGCTCACATGAGATTACTTATTAGGTATCACTCATGCAAGTTTGAAGGAGAGCGCACACAAAATATTAATTTTTCAATTAATATATTTATTTATTTAAAATTCGATCGCGCGCTTGATTGAATTCCAGATAAATAAATTCTTTGATGAACTCCCATTCGTGATTACTTATTAGGTATCACACGAGCGGGCACCAAAGCATGTGTGCAGAGCCCAATAAAAATTAATTTCAACGCAGATATAATTAATTAAATAAACAACCAATTAAAATTAATTCAAAAGGCAATCAAATGTAGAAATAAATTAAAGACATGCATTCACCATCACTTTCGTCATAACTCCGACACAAAGAAAGTTAGCCCGCCATCACGACGACACAGCAACACATAAAATAATAAACAGAAATCACCGTGCTCATGTCGACGTAATTGTCACCGCAGGACGCCGTCAACGATCGCAAAATAATAATCATCGCTCCGCTCTGTGCAGTCGCTGACGCCGCACCCGAATCAAACCACCGCGCCGCTGAAAATATGCTCTGATCTGCGCTCGCTCTCGCCGTGCGACGTGAATCTTCGGAGGCCAAGAAAATCGCTGCGCACGTGGATGAGAGCTCCCGGCTTCTTGGTGTACCTGTTGCACTTGAAGTGGCCGAGAAGGTCAGTTGGGAAATGAGAGCAGGAAGCCGCGGCAGGAGTTGCGGGTTCGTGGGGAGTTGGCGGCGGCGAATGGAGAAGGCCGGAGAGGGAGTGCGGCCAGGGGGAGCGCGGCAGGGTGACGTCGGGTGGGTGGCTAAATGGTGATGGAGAAGGCCGGAGAGGCGGCTGGGGGTGCGCGTTGGGGGTCGAAGGGCTGGCGGCCGAGAGGGGAGCGGCTGGGTCCGGCGGGGTGAAATGGGCTGGCGGCCGAGAGGGGAGCGGCTGGGTCCGGCGGGGCTGGGTCCCGAAGTGGGGATGGGAGGCGGCGGCTTCCAAGGGAAGGAGGGTCGACGGGGAGAGGGAATGCGGCCAGGGGGAGCGCGGTGGCTTCCAAGGGGATAGAAAAGGAGAGGAGGGCGGCGACTTTTGTGCGCTGGGAGTCGAAGGAAAGAAAGGGGCGGCGGTGGTTAGTGGAGATGAGGGGAGCGACTGGGTCCAGCGGCAGGAGTTGCTGGGAAGAAATGGGGGGCTACGGGTTCAGGGGGAGAAAAAAAGGGAGAAGGGGTCCAGCCGGTTAGAGAAAAAAAGGGGAAGGCGGGTAGGGTAAGGGGAGGAAAAAAATAAAACAAAAGAAGAATGTTAATTTCGAATAAAAAAAATCTAATTAAATATAATATTACTATAAACTAATACCAAATACTATTTTATGAATGCAATAAAATAATGAAATAAAATACAAATTAAGATATACATACTAATAAAAATTAATAAAATAAACTAAACTAAAATTAGTGAAACTAATAATAATAATATATTGTTAAATATAATATATAAAATTAATATAACTAATAGAGATACTAAATTACTAATATAAGTATATAAATTAACTAAAAATTATCAAAATATCTAAATTACTACAAAACTACAAAAATAAACTAAAAATATAAAAATTGGTTAAACTAATTAATTAAAACTAAGTTAGAAAGTTATAAAAATACATGTAAAAATCCATGTACATCAACTATCATAAATAGTTTTATTTCAAATTCAATTGATAAATTTCATAAGATATTTATAATATTACATATATATATATATATATATAAATTGACACTCAATTAATTGGTAGTTATTGTTAAATAATTTTAATAGACCTAACAATTAAAAAATCAACGAGAAACAGTTTTTCAACACATTATATGATTTAATTTCAAAGAATGTGTTTTCAAATTTATAAATTTAATTAAGTTCAATATATCCCAAGATCAGATTACTGTTCTTGAAATTTTTTAAAAATGGTCATCTAACAATTTTAGTAATAAAATAATCTCCATAGATACACTTTAATAAAGATTAATAAGTAATAAAATGCGTAATATAATGTGGATCAATATCTACTAAATAAATTATACAAATAGTTATTCTATAATAATTTTTTAGGTTTCAAAGTCTTACATTAATGTCCCACAAATATTTATCCACCTAACGCTCATGAAATTCCATTCTTTCACCTTACCTAACATTAATTTCCAAAACAATTTTCATCTTTTTCACCTATAAAAGGAACACACATCCACCCATTTCAATCAAAAACCATATATTGAAATTCCACTAAACAATTTACTAATATACTTCTTCAAGACCCATAGTAGACATTTAGAATATTCTATCCAAAAAAAGTTCCTCTGGTCCTTCATTTCGAAATAATATTTCAAGATAAGATCTAAATTCCCAACATATGTATTGCATTCCCTATAAATTCATTTAACTATCCTTATAATGAACCCTAATAAAAAAAATTATATCAATATGAATATAGTAAAATAAGTATAAATAATTTACCAAAATTTTATTATATTAATATTATAACCATTATTTATTCCCCTCAGATTGTATGAGAAGAATGAAAATGTTTTTTGTGTATGTTTTCGGACTGCCTCTTCGATGAATGACATGATTAATGTTTCATCGCAACCATTAATGTTTGGTTATATAAACAGTTTTAGTGAATTTATTTTTATTCTATATTGATTTATATTCAATAAATATAAATTAGTCATTGTATATATTATATTGGAAATAATATGTAACATCCCGACCTGAGATCCACATAATTGTTCCCCAAGTCGATTTGCGACATGACCTCAAACAGACCTCCCCATATTCTAAAGGCTTTTTACTAGAATGGAGGGTTTGATAAAACATTCATGGGGAGACTATTCCCTCATTTATCTTATCAAAACACTAGTAGATACAAATAGACAAACACATAATCATTTATAACAAAAATAATACTCATGTCACAAGGTATCCAAATAGAAAATGCAACACTCATCTTAAAGAGAAAACATGATATGTCAATATAAGATTCAAGTGACTATAAATAAATTGAATGTAAAGACACTAAAACTCCCCAAGTGGGTCCCGAACCATGTCTGGTTCCATTCTCCTAGCTCCATCCCAAATCAACCACTTATCCTAGGGCCTTTTCACTTATCCATTATTTCAACAATAGAATCTATTCGGGCATCGATTAGTCAAAACATATATGGTGTGAGTACAACTCAGTAGGCCACCACCAACGGTGTCTAAAACAAGTACAATAAAAATATTGTTAATGTGGTTCTATAAGGAAATATTTACAATGTAATAATAAATAGTTTATCACATTTTTATTTATTCATATCTACTATAATAACCCCTGGATCCCAAGAATATTTGTACCACAATAATAACTTCATCTTGTACCAAATCTTGAATTTATCCCTAGGTAATACCATGGTTAATACCCTCTTATATTCAATGATATGAGTATTTATGGTGGTATGATATCTCAATTACTAATTTGACACAAGATAGTGTTCAAATATTCTTATGTGAGTTCATAACACAAAGTTTCGTTATTTCTATTCATTAGTTTCTAATTTATAAGACACATTTTTAAAATTACAAATATCACAAACATAAGTAAGATGGCCATGTTACTAGGCTTACCCCTCAATAGAATGACCATGTTCCCATTATCTTTACTCATATGTATATTGACTATGTTACCACTTATACTTTTCATTAGAATGACCATGTTCCCATTCCCTTACTCTTAATTATGATATCCATGTTTCCATTAGTACTTAATAATATAGAATGACCATGTTTTCATTTTTATCAAATAATTAAATTAAAAAATAATTATCCAACCCAATCCTTTTAAAAATCCAATAATTACTAAAACATAACAATTCTATTAGTTAACTCAATAATTAACTAAGTGAATCAATACATTAAATAATTTATCAATTAATTAATAAAAATAACAATTGATTTTCCATAACTAATTTTCTAGAATTAATTATCTCATTATAATATTAGCATTCTATATCTAATCCCTCATTTAATTATATAGATCACATTATCACATGAACATGATTAATTCATAAATAATTATCTCAACATATCCAATTGAATATCTCATAATTAATTACATAATTAATTATCTTGATTACTACATATATATCTTATAAAAAATTCCTCCACATTAATTATCTAATAGGGGAACCCATTAATTCCCCAATTAATCACTTATTTCAACAAAGCTTCGATATATCAATTGGTCAGTATAATTAACACAATTTAATGAAATATATTGCTAAATACTGCTTGAAATTATACAATTTTACATATACATATCAAATCCGTGACTATGGTAATACAGTTAAGACAACACACCTCAATTCATTACCAGATATTCGCTCAATGGAAATTCCCAAAATCACAAGAAGAAAAAACATTGAAAAAATTTCTTGATCTGAATCCCATAGTCAAAATCAAGATAAAAGTGATCAAGATCTCATTAATCTAGAACATATTCCGAAATAATAGATCTAGGTCTCATCAGGAGGGTATAGTTTCAAGGAAAACAAGTATATATTCTAGGAAAAGATCGAGAAAAGATAGTAGGTATAATAGGAGAACCATTGGGATGAAATCTACTTACTCGGAGAAGAGATGATCTTCAATTTAGGCATTGGATCTCAAATAACGGTGTTTTTAAGGCCTTAAAATCCCTCTTTGTTGATTGGAGAACCCTCCTTTACCATTAGGAAAGTAAAATCCTAAGTTGGGTCCATATAGGAAGTGTAAAAAGTAATTACAAGATGAAAACGAGTGAGATCCATAATTTTAGGACCTCACTATCAGCCCCTTAATTGTTTAGTCACACGATTAGAGAAATCATGTGCTAACAGTGTGTTAGCCACTTCTTCAAGGGTTACTTTGCACAGCCACATTGCATGGACTCTCAAATTGTGATTTAAATAGGTCGAATATTATACCTCAAAGACTAGAGAGTGAAAAGTTTCTCCAAGGTAGATGCACGGATTGTTTAAACAATGTGCTGACTATCCACAATCCTTTTTTGTCCAAAATAATTGTAGATTTCACCCAAACTCACCCAAGACATTAATCAAAACTAGGGTACTCAAATAATGACAAAATTACATGTAATTGTGCTAGAGATAACTCCTGAAAATGTTAAGATCATACAATCTCCCTGCCTTATAACAACTCAACCTCGAGCTGCACATCCCTGCCATTGTAGGATTCCGATCCAAAAAGTTCAGGCCATTGATCCCTTATATTTGATTTGTTTTCCCATGTTTTGTTTTTTACACATCCATGATTCCATAATACATGAACTATCAGCATGGTCTTTCCTTGAAACACATTCTCACTATGATCCAACACACATATTTGATGCTCCATAAAAGAAAACATTTATATCATGGTCATCGTCATCTACATCTATCACATGAAAAGTTTTGGTATGATACTTTCATAGTTGTGATTCATGGAAAATATCAGGCACAACAATGTATTTTTTTGGTTATATATTCTTCCACGTTTATTTATTTGTCGATCCATAATGATGCAAATAGATCCTATCTTCCTAATCTTCTTCAGAAGAACCACCACAAAATCCATGTTAATGTCATCACAATTCTATTATGGTGTTCGAATATTCTTTCTAATCTTCTTCAAAAGACCCACCAAAAAATCGATGGTAATGTCATCAAACATCCATTCTGGAATAGGAAATGGATATTGTAAACCTCCAGGTCCATGATGCTTCACCTTCACCTACTAATAGGTGAACCATATTTTCGAAAAACAAGCTATCTCCTTTTTCATGTATGGACACCAAAACTGTCACCATAGGTCATAGTACATTTTTGTTACACCTAGATGCACCAGACATTTTGAGGAATGAAATTACCACATGAGATCCTCTCGCATGCTTGTAGGATCAAAAATTAGATATCTCACATAGATTATCTCATTTTTATCTATCAACTAGTATGAATATATCCCCCACCTTCATAGATTTCCCTCAAGGATAAGCATTCTAGATCCTCATACTAGCTATCCCTGATTAGTCTTAAATTTTTTGACTCCTATGTAATTGAAACCAGATTCATCTTATCCTAACTCTTCTGAACCACTATATATATTTCAGAAAGAAAGGTTATCATCTTCCACTCTTTACTCGACTCTTGAAACATTTGATTTTGAGTTTTCTTACATAAGGAATATGCCACATTGTTTCCCTTCTCAGGCATATATGACAATTCAAAATCAAAAGGCATCATATACTCAACCCATCATCATTGTCGATGATTCAAATCACGCTGTGAAAATATATTATTCATGATCTTGTGATATATAATGACATTAAAATTTTCTCCCAAATCACAGTGTCACCAAAAATTAAGAGCGTAAACAATTGTTATCAACTTGAGGTTAGATGTAGGGTAATTCATCTATCTGGGCTTTCAGGCCACCGGTTTGGTCCTCAGATTCTGCAAAGCTTTTAGGCCATCTAGGGCCTTTGAACTAGTTGATTTTCAAGGCCTTCAAGCCACCATAAGGGCTTTGGGCCACCCCAAGGCCTTCGGGCCACATGAGTGAAGGCCCCAGACACACTACAAAAAAGGAGTAGCCCCATATGAGGATTCAGATCAGGTGCACTCACAAGAGCAGAGCCAAATGGATTATCAGAATGAGAGGGTATGGTTATGCCATCGGTAAAAGCCTGTGCTTGCATGGGAAGCCTAGCCAGATGGTCATGAAAAGGTGGAGAGCTACTATCAAGATGCAGTTGATGGGTAGGGGAAATTCCTTTTAGGTAGTATAGTTGAATTCCCGAATACCTTAGGGACAGGTAATCCCCTAAAAAAGCCAACAGTCCATGTAATCTCTGAGCCTACGAGCCTTATAAGGGTTCTCCCCCATCTCTTGAAATGGGGTTTATCAAAAATCATTAAAAAATGAAGGCCTTCAGGACATTCAGGCAGTACTTACCTTCTTAGAACCATACTCCACAACATGATATCCCTTACTCATCATAGTTCTATGTTTAATCCTATAAAAGTCACAATTTACCATATATTTATCACCTGGTTCAGGTAGGATAAAAAATTGGTGTTGATGTTATGCGCATCTTCAACTCTTGAAAATTTCCCTCACAATTCTCTGACCATTCAGACTTTTCTCCCTTTTTTTCATGCTAAAACGTGACACTGACTAGTGGGAAAAGTCATGGATTAACCACTGATAATGTCTAGATAATCCCATGAATATTTGGATATCAAAAACATTCTTGGGATACTCAAAAGAAACCACATCCTGAACCATCCCTATGCCCACTAAAACACCTTCCTCCGAGCTGATGTTACCTTGGAATTGTACCTAGTCAATCAAAAAACTGACATTTAGATAGCTTGGAATATAGCTGATGCTCTATCAGTGTACCTAAGATGATTTCAGGATGTCGGTCATAATCATTATGAGTCTTATAGTACTCAAATATTTCATCTACAAACAACACCACAAACTGATCCATATACTGATGAAATATCATGTTCATCAAATCCATAAACACTTATGGTGAATTTTCCAACCCAAACAGTTTAATGACAAAATCATAATGGCCATACATTTTTATGAAATCATTCCTTGTTATATCATAAGTTAATACTCTCAAATGATTATACACTAATCTCAAATAGATCTTTGAGAACATAAAATGCCCCTTAAATTGGTCAACCATATCATCGATATGTAGAAGAGTATATAAGTTCCTCACAGTCATTTTGAACAACTTTCTGTAATTGACACATAATCCTAAACTATTATCATCCTTCTTTGTGTAAAAATATGGTGATCCCCATGGAGTTGTACATGGATAGATAAATCTTGTAGCCTATAACTCTTCCAACTTAGTATTGAGCTCTAGGGTCTCACTTGGTTCCATGTTGTACAGTGGGATAGACACTGGCTCAACTCCCAACATGATCTCAATAGTGAATTCCATATCTCTCTCAGGTGGTATCCTTCAATACTATTCAGGAAATACATCCCAAAATAGATCAACTATTGGGGGTAGGTCATCCTATATGACAGCCCTCTCCTCCCACAATAAACTAGGAATATGGTTTCTGAGATATCCTAGTTGCTGGGTAATCTTCCATGCTTAGATTTCGTGGATATCCTAGACTCTATAATGAATTTATAGGTCACCCTTAAGAGACACTAAGGACACTCTCCTATGGTAACAATAAATGTGGTCTCAGTATGAAACTATCTAGTCCATACTCATAATTAGGTCAAAGTCTATCATATCAAGAACATAGAGATCCCATAGGAAATGATACTCTCCAACCTCTAGTGAACAACCCTTGCATAGAAAGATATAACTAGACCATACTCCCAACGGTGTATCTATAGTCATAACCCCGCTCAAAAACTCCCCCACCAGGCTCAAACCATTAAAATGTTTTTTTTCGGTAAAAAGGAATGAGAGGCTATAGTATCAAACAAGGAACTAGCTAAAGTAGAAGGTACTAGAATAATACATATCACAGTCAATGGTCCAGATTATCTATCCACAAATGTAAGTTGTACTTCATCTAATTGTGCTACACATCTTCCCTGTGATGATGTATAACTCCTGGGAGTAGAAACACTCTTTTGATTCTATAAGTTTTTCCCATAAGCACCACATCCACTACCTCTACCAACTCGGCTAGTAAAACTCCAACTTCCAACTCGATATGGTGTAGAATATCCTCTTCCCACACTCTAACTCTACCCAATTGTTCCTATAGTCCCGTTCTATAGTTGCACCTAGTAGAACTTCTCTCGATGTCCCATATTTTTGCATGATCAACACTCTACTGGTTGTCATGAGCAGTTTCGACAATAGTTCCCCAACCTACCACACTGATGATAGATCACCCCAGTAAGTTCCTATCCAACCAACCCTCCTATATTTGTAATATGCTTCACATTTCCTTATCTAATGTTATCATAATGACGCTTTCTACTATCGAAAGTCACACCCTTGGATCATCCAGTAATAACTACATGTCCAACATCATAATCCACCCTCAGGTTTCACTCAACTATGAGATCATTTTCCCCCACTTCTGTAAACTTATTTATCCTGAATATATTTACCTAGGACTTAATCTCAAACTTATGTTTATCAAGAATTTTTTTTATCATAGTTCTCTAGGATCTTTCTCATGTTTGAGAAAGGAATTTTAGATATGGGTAGCATCTAACATATTCCATCAACTACATGTCCCTCTATATCATATGCATAAACTCAGAATATTTCTCTTGTCTCGGTGTCCCTTGATAAAATGTTCCAAGAACCACTCCAAGAAGACTTTTTATAACATGTCGTCAATCTATCTAGTTAATGCCTGAATGTCCCACCAGTGCTTCTTTATTCCTCATAGAATATTAGCAGCAAAAAATACCTTAATCTCAGCCAACGTCTCCAAATTTTCAAATATAGTCTCTATGGAAACAACACAAAATTCAGCTCCCTCTTGTCCACTCTCGCCTGTAAATGTTGGAGGGTGCCACAACTAAATATCCCTTGTTAACTCAAAAGTACATTTCATAACATGCCCTAGGTCTCGTTCCATGAATTTCATTAATCAAGGAATGTTATCTCGAAATTGCTCCCTTTTTCATTATATTGCATGTTCGTTCCCTCATATTACCTAACCAAAAAAACATTACTAGGAACGACCCTCAGTTTTCCCCTCTATAAGCATCATAGAGGTATATTCTATAAAAGTCCTGACACATGTCTTAGGTCTCATAACGAAACATTATAACATTTTCATAAGGGTAAAATGAACATAACAAGTGGTTTCCCCCCACCTCTCCACATTGTCAAAATATAGGCTCTATCTCTACTCTTAATCATCATAATCCTAGGTTTTGGTTAATAAGGATAAACACAAAGTTATAATCAATTTTTTCATTTAGAAACCCAATAATTCTAATTTCTCATAACTTTTAAAACATTTTTATATTCATGTTAGGCACCATTTTTCATTTCAATCTCACAAACATGGAATGCTGTTCATGTTAAACAACCTACACATAACCCATTTTCCCATGTTTGCCTAAAATGATTCCTCTCACAAAAACCCTGAGTGCCTAGAATGATACATACAGACTCAACTCTAATTCCATTATGGAAAATGAATCAATACAAAAAAAAATACTCAGAAAAAATAATTACATCACACCAAAAGTGCGTCACCAAAGGTGAAATAGTATAAAATTGTAACAATAAACTGTAATAATAACAATCCCACTATGAATACATGGGTTTTCTCCCATACATGGGTTTTTAACTCAAATGCATGAGTTCATTACCATGCCTTGACTCTTATTAATCTCATATTAACCTTTCCCAAAATAGTAAGACAAAAGAAGACGAAATAAACCTTCCCTATGATACCACTTTGTAACATCCTGACCCAGGAGCCACACGATAGTGCCCTGAGTCGGTTCACCACATGACCTCAAGGGAGCCTCCCCGTATGATTTTAGGATTATGAGTAGCATCAAGGGTATGTTAAGTAATTAATGGGAAGACTATACCCTCATTTATCTAAATAAAATATCAGTGGAAATAAATAAATAAATGCAAGAGCATATATAACCAAAACATTACTAATACCATAAGAGAGACAAATATAAAATACAATACTCAACTAGAAGGGAAAACATGGTATCCTAATAAATGTGTCAATTTTATATAATGACGCTATATGTAAAGACATTACGACTCCCCAAGAGGGTCCATATCCATGTCTAGTTCCTTCCTCCAAGATCAATCACCAATCATCCACCTATCCCAGGACCTTTGTCCTTATCCAGTCTAAAAAAATCTATTTGGGTACTTATCAAGAAGACTAAATAGAGTGTGAGTAAAACTCAATAATCCACTACCAATGGTGTCTAAAACAAGCCCAGTCAAAATATAGTGCATGTAGTTATATAAGGAAATAACTAAAATTCAACAATAAATAGTTTATCACATTTTCATATATTCTTATCTAACTACATTCACTCCAAGGATCTCAAGGATACCCATACCTCAATACTAACTTCATTTGGTACCAGAACATAAACTGTTCTATTAGTAGTATCATATCCTATAACCCACTTCTAGCTGAATCACTAATTATTCATGGTGTTTTGATATCTCAATACACTATTTGACTCATTTTACAATTCTAATATTCTCATGTGAGGTCATAACTTGTAGTTTCTTTAACTTTATTCTTCAATTTCTCATTTATAATCCAAATTTCCAAAATTACCAATATCAAAATCGTAAGTAAGATGACCATGTTACCAAGCCTACCCCTAAATTGAATTACCATGTTTTCATTATCTTTAATAATAAGTCTAATGACCTTATTACCATGTATAATCCATATTAGAAAGACCACATTCCCATTCTATAACTCATAAGTATGAAAACCATATTTCTATTTATACTTCTAAATTAATAATAATCATATTCCAATTTTTTATCACATAATTAATTTACCAATTAATTATCCACTGTAATCCCATTACTAATATAACAATACTTTAAACACATAAATTTCATTAGTTTACTCAACAATTAACTATGTGCATCAAACTAGTAATAAATTTATCAATTAATGAGTCAACGTCACAATTAATTTTCTATAATATATTCTCCACAATTAATTATCTCATTAAAATATCATCTTTCAATAATTAATCCCCCAAAATTAATAATTTATATCACAATATCAATGGAACATAATTAATCTGTAATTAATTATATGAACTTATCCAATTCATTGTCTTATAATTAATTACCCTATTAATTTTCCAGATTAAAGACTCTATATCCTTTATCAAATTCCCAAAAATTAATTATATAATAGGGAAATCCCTTAGTCATATGATTATTTCCTCAATAAATAGCTTATTTCAACATTGTTTTGAAAATAATTTGTTAATCTAATTATCCCAATTTAATAAAATCAATTGCTAAAGGATACTAGAAATTCTACAATTTTTCGTATTCATATCAAATTCACAACTATGGGAATTATATTTTTACCACCCTCCTAAATTTTTTGATGGATATCTGCACAACAGAAATCCAAAAAATCTGAGTTTCATAATAATGTTGACAAAAGTAAAAGACCTCAATTCTAAAGAAAAATCTAGGTCAAAGACATCAAGATCTCATAAATCTAGATTTTGTTCCACAATCCACGATCTACATCTCACCATATGCAATTAGATCCAAGGAAACATAATTTATCTTTCATGAAAATATTATGGAAATATTGAATTAATAATGGGAGAAGCAATGGGAAGAAATCCACTTAGCGAGAGAAGAGATGACTTTCAATTCGGAATTCTGATATTGAAAAATGGTGTTTGTAAGGCCATGGAATCCCACCGGGTTGATGAGAGAGCCCTCTATTACCCATAAGAAAGTAAAATCCCTAGTTGGGGTCGGATAAGAGGTGAACCAATTAATTAATGGTTGAAAAAGAGTGAGATCCATAATTTTATGATCAGACTATAGGTGCTCGTATGATTTAGTCACATGGTTAGACAAACTGTGCACTAACCATGCATTATCCACTACTTCAAGGGGGAAATTCACATGACCACCTTGAATGACCTCTCGATCATTGATTTATCCACGTAGAATCTACTTCCTCAAACTCCAGATATTGCACATTTTCTATTTTGAAGATGCATGGTTTGTTCAAACCATGCACAAATTCTTTTTCTCAAAAAATTTCTTAGAATTCACCAAAACACACTCCAACCATAACTCTAATCAAGTATACCCAAATAATGGAAAACAATACCTGAATTTATGCTTGGAATAACTCTAGAATAGGTCAGGATATTACATAAGTGATCAATGTAAATATAACCCCATATTAGAATATTCCTAGATGGAATGCAATTAACATATAAGTGACAAAAATAATTTTCACTTACCTACATCTTATAAATATTTCTAATTATGATTCATCACCTAAATAACATATAAATAATGTTATTATAATTTTTTGATAATGATATTATAATAATAGAATCTATTATTGTAACACCCCGAGATTTTATGAAAAAATATTCTCTTTAATTTCATTAATGTCTTGTGTTGTACGCTACACCAAAAGGAGCTTGCACAACACGCATCCTTGATTTTCCTTGAATTACACGCAATCGCGACCTTCCTCGATAGCGTGTGTAGTACGCAATAACGAGTTTCACTAAACAACAATATGCTATTAAAATATTATTAAAACTAGTCGTTATGAATAGTAATAACCACCTTTTGAAATTTTGTAATTTTATTTTTCAAAATGCAATTCATTTTTGGATTCTTAATATCGAAATTAGCATAGGGTGAAATTTTGGTGATTTTCGGATAACTTTCATATTTTGATGAATAGTGAAAATTACTAAATTTTAATTAAAAACAACTTTTTCAATCAAAATAATTAATAGTGATAAATTATTAATTTGAGTGGTTTTAAAGTTTATTTAGAATATATTTTTACAATTTAATACAATGTTGGTCATTGGATGTAATTTTACATTTAAACCAGACATAAACAAATGTCAATCTTTTGATAGTTATTATCTCTTAAGAACACACTATTTGTTTTGACGACGGGAATTAATTTTTAAATTAATTAATGAAACCGATATGTTTTTAATTTGGTAAAATAGAAATCATTTTTGAGTTCATAATATCAAATATATCTTAGGCCTAATTTTTGGTATTTTTCTGAAAACTTTCAATTTTTGACGAATAGTGAAACCACTAAGTGGTAGTTAAAAAACTGAATTTTTCATAAAACATTATTTTACTGCTTCTGTGAGTGAAATTTCAAAAATACGACAGACACGGTTGATGTCAGTAAGTAAAATGTGGTTCAATGAGATGAAAATAATTTTTGTTGAATAGTAACTTTTTACTTTTATTTACCACGGTTAAAAGTAAATAGGGTAATTAAGGGTAAAAATGATATTATTATTACCCTAACACATGTCCTAATTCTATTGTACAAGTGCAATTAGACCAAAAACAAACTTAGTAATAAAAGATGACCATTTAGGCCCACATGGATTAGATTAGGACATTTATTATTAATTTATTTAAAGAAGGGTTAATAGAGTTAAAATCAAAGTTTATTTACTAAAACATTTTATAATATGGGGTTATACATAAGATAAATTCGACTATAAATATTAATTAGAAATCTAAAAGGATTTCCTAAATAATGTTATTTTATTTGTAATTTTTATACATTATATAATTTAATTTATTTATGACACAACGATGATGCAGTAATTATCTTATTAATGAAATATTGACATAATTGATGTTATAAATACCCAAATAAATATAATTTGAGACTTTTTATGAATTCCACTAATTTTCTAGGTTAATATGACATGTTATTATTGATTTAATTAACTTTTTTCGAACTTATCATTCTGTTATAATTTTCACAAAAATCAATTACTAAATAGTGTCAAAATTGACATAAAATAGTTTTTAAAAAAAATATTATATTATTAATTGTTATTTTATTCCTAAAAATCTATGGATCAGTAAAATTACTTATATAAGGTTATATATATTAATAATAAACAATTTGGGGTTCTTTTGGCTTCTTATAGTAAGTTTATTAACCTTATATTGTAAGAACACAAAAAGACACGGTAAAAGTAAAATTATTTAACTTAATGTTAAATCAAAATGATAAGGTTAAAATAGGAACCTAAACTTGTGTAAATTCTATTGGATGATAGTATTTCGACCCCTCCCCACCTTAGATTGGAAATAAATCAATTTGGAGCTATTTAAAACCGAAATTGACTTTATAATAAAATAATATTTTTAGTTATTCCAAAGGTGCCCCTCTCCTCCCTTATAAAAGGGCACCTCCACCCTCTCTTCCTCACACAACGTTGAGCCTTCAAGCTCGGCCAACCCCTGCCCAATTCTCCTCTACACTTCCCTAGCAACATCCTAGAGGTTCTGGTTTTCCTCAAAGACCAATTTTAGTGCCCTAAAAGAAGGTCTCAAAGAAGCACTTCAAAGAAGAGGTAATGTCCGTTACCGATTCTTTCATCTTTATTTCTTATTCCACTTCTTATTCTTTAGTTGTTTCATTATTAAGTAATAACATCAGTATCACTCATATACTGATATGTTATTATAAGTATGAAACAACCCTATTTCGCCATCTATACATCCTACGGAAAAAGAAATCACCGCGCGTGCGTACGTACGGAATACCGTCTCCACGCTGTGTTGTAATCTATTTTCCACCACCACCTTACTTGGATTGGTATAATGGTGTAAATAATGACCATATATGACTATTATAATGTGATATTGATTCTGAAATAGTATACATATACTCTAATACAATTCCACGATCATAGGAATGATATCATCACTCGTGCGTACGTACGGAATACCGTCTCCACGATGTGATGCGACTCGTTCTACCTGATCTTCATTTCATAATGATTATATACATGAATTGAATTGAATTAATATGATATATATTACAATAATACCATTCTGGAAATGAGGTATCTATAACCTAAAGAAAATAATAACAATTTATTCGACAAAAAACGCATAAGATCAAAAAGTTATAAACACCCGAATAACAAGTAGCAATGAAATATTACTACTAAGAAGCTAAGAATATGACAATATATGATATCATAAAAATAAGTATGATTTTGGAATAAGTCAATAACATTATTTAAATCATTATACAGGAGGTCCGGACACTTACGAAGCAAATCGGACCTAAGGTAAGGGAAATATCACAATCTCATTTTCATCTGAGATTGTTTATACTTTGAAATTTACTGGGGTGTATTTTATCATCCAAATCCATGTTTACTCACTATGTAATATTTTTTCCATCCACCTACAATTTTTTAAATCCAATTTTACCCTTTGGTGAGTTTTTAGTAAAAGATATGAAAGGAATATTTTGTCGTTTTTCGTACGAGGTACTTTTTGACTTTTTCGACAAAAGTACGAAGAATGTTTTTTTTAACTTATACGGAAAGAATGGATTTTTAAAACATTATTTCCAAGAGTCTTCCTTTAATATTTTTCATGTTTATTTTTAATCAACTTCTTTTAGTTTATAATTGTATGACATATTAAGAAAGGAAAAGTGTTTTTGAAGAAGAAAGGATATTTTCCTCAAGAATTCATTTCAAGTGTTTTATCAAAATTATTTTCCATCTAAGATAATATAGGGTTCTGTTTTTATCCCTATTATTACATTTTTTTGATTATGTTGTGATGGAATTATTTTTATGAATTCCTTTATCTTATATTAATTGTTTTATGATGTCATGTTGTTTAAGAATCCCATTTTTATTACATGGGTTATGAAATGATGTATGGTTTATGATTTTGTGGCACACATAAGAATCGTATCATTATGAGATGGGTGGGACCTATATCTCCCTCCAATTAATTGGATAAAGATTTTATATCTCATGAGATAGACATGGCTGGAATGGTAGGTTATACCGGTTCAGTGAAACAGGACTGAAACAAGGGTGACTCAGTTCAGAAAGGGACTCTGTCCACTAAGATAGTCTTGGCAATGAGTCTTGACTAACAAGATATGATTCTCTATGATTATGTGTGTATTCCACAAGGTTTCATGTTTTAAGTTTTGATTATTGTGATTACATTTCACTGCCATGATTTATCCCATGTTATGAAATTATGATCTCTTTTACAGGTTAAGATTTTCAAAAGTTATGTGCTTATGTATATGATGTGATTGATATTTATTTTGTTTACCCTTACTGATCATTTGAGCTCACCCTTTTATGTTTTCTTTTCCCCAGGATATAAAGAAAGGTTTTAGGTAAAAAACGAAGATCTTTATGGGAGATTTTGAAGATCTTTCACCGCGATTAGAAAATTATATTCCAAGTTTTCAAAGACACTAAACTATTACGGTCCTTGTGTGTGTGTTTTTGTTATGTACTATGTATTCCGCAAATGTAATGTAATGTCAATGTACGTCAGGCTTCGGGTCTCTACAGTTGGTATCAGAGGAAAGGTTTAGTCAACCTTTGGAAACTAGGATGCTAAAACGTTAGTGAGATCCCTAGAGATATTTCTAAGGTATGTCTAGGGATGCCCATATGGACAAGTATACGTATAAGATACAGTCCTAGAACTACGGTAACGATCATAGAATTTAACCTAAGAAGTTAGATATTGAGGATACTCCCCCTTTATAATGTTGTTTTCCCTAGCATGATTTTTGCCTCTCACACTATTCTTTTTGGGTTTTAGACGATGGCTGGTACCCGAAGGAACCGTGTTGATTAATGAAATGGACAATGCAATGATTTTCCTCTTGAACAAACAAATGTTATGGGAGATGGAGGGTAAAATCTTATTATTATACTTACACAAGCTATGAATCATTCTGGACTTCCAAATGAGCAGAGAAGGGAACAATATTCTATTGAGTCCTTCATGAGGCAACATCCACCTTGTTTCAGTGGGACTTCTGATCCACTTGTTGCTGAACAATGGATCAGTACCACTAAAAAGATATTTTCAGTTCTTCAATGTTCTGAACATGATAAATTCATCTTAGTAGTGTATCGTTTGGAAGGTGATGTTGATCAATGGTAGAATATTATTAAGAATACAAGGCAAAGGGATGAAATTGAGTCCATGGAATGGGACGAGTTCAAGAACATATTTTTCAATAAGTACTTCCCCAGTATTCTTCGAACAAAGATGGATAAGGTGTTTCTTGAACTAAAGAAAATGGATGATGAATCTGTTGGTATATACGAAGCGAATTTTACAAGACTTTCGAGGTATGCATCTGGCATTATCATCCAACCTGAAAGTAAAGTTGATCGATTTTTCAGTGTCTTAAAACCAAGTCTTCGAAGGGAATTATCTATAAGAGAATTCAGTAGCTATGAAGAAATTGTGCGTTGTGCTATCAAGGTAGAAATGGAAGTTGGTGTTACATATCCATCTCATGGTTTTGATAAGAAACGAAAGATGGAGTTCAAGGAGAAATCTCAGAATAATGGTGAAAAGAAGATGAGTGTTTCCTTATGCACAAAGTGTGGAAAGAAGCATGGTGGAGATTGTCTTAAAGGGACTAGAAAATGTTTTAAGTGTGGAAAAGAAGGTCATCGAGTAGCTGAGTGTCGAAGTAATGGAAAAAGGGTTTCTAATGATGTGAATAAAGCAAAAACTGCAGAGAAAGCACCACCAACACTTCAATGCTACAAGTGAAAGGAAATGGGGCATTATGCTAATAAATTCCCTAATCCAAGGGTTAGTGATGATCGACATGAGCAACCGCTTAAGGCAAAGGACAAAGGGAAGTCACATGCAATCACTATTGGCGATGTTGAATATGACAACGATGTGGTGGAATGATTAAGTGTTTATGTAATGGGATTCCAAAATAATCTTGTATCGTGGAGTATTGGAATATTTATGTATTGGTCTAATGTGGTATTCAAAGTGATTGAGATATTTTTGGAAATAAGATGATATGCACATAATGAAGGGATAATGAGAAAATTAAATGTTTGATAGTATTCATGAGCTCATGACTGATATAAGGAGAAGGTTATATCATGGTTTGAGTATATAGAATTTTTGGTTTTTGGTATGTGGAAAGAGTTAACTTTTGACAGCATTCATGTTTTCACTAAGGTTTAATGGGTATTCATTTTTTAAGAGAATACATCATTAAGGTATTCACATGATTGGAATGTGACCAACAAGATATATGGGGGATAAATGATGGTATTCACATGCTTGGTTGACGACATTTCAAGTAATCATTTTCTTTATACTATGAGATTGGACCGAAGAATTTTAGATAAGCCTAAATATTAGAATGGATTATGTTGGACATAAGTTAGGATAAAACGTTTTTTTCAATATTATTTATGGGATGTTATAGTAATATAGCTTTAGAAAAAGGACAACCTGCAAGACGTGCGACATCCCATCGCGTCGGACAAGGATGTGGGAATCGAACCCACAACCGAAGTGCGACTGGCCTTTATCGCCTACCACTGACCTACAGGAAGTCCCTGTTTAGTAGAAACTAGTTTTATTATATTAAGAAGTATGATATATGTTGGTCGGAGTGGACACTCAAGAGGGGGGTGAATTGAGTTCCAATTAAAAATTTCTATTGAAAACTTTAAGATTAAATCCCCCAAATTGAAAAACAGACCAGTCAATTAAGGCAGTAGAGATATAGGTGACTTATTGTTCAAAAGGTTTCTCTAAGGTTGATTAATCCTCAGTAAGGTTAGTTTGATGACTAACTTAACTTTTGAAACAAGTTTACTAAACAAATCTCTTATACACACTAACCAAAATTGACTATCAGAGTATATGCAAAAACAGATTTCTTGTTTTAAAAAAAAGAGCACAGCGGATAAAAAAAAACAAAGTAAAGAAAAGAATAACAAGCTATTTCAAACAAGAGGTTCAGTCTTAAGCTAAGACTTAGTCTTCTTCCACTAGGTGATCACCTGCCACCAAGCAATTTTATAAAAAAGATTGATACACAGCCTGTATCGGGCTTTACAACAGTTTTCACAAACTGTCCAGGTTTGACAACCTCTGCCACAGTTATACGTGGGAAAACAAATGACCAAGCCACACCAGGCTTCTTCCACAGTTATACGTGGGAAAACAAATGACCAAGCCACACCAGGCTTCTTCCACAGTTATACGTGGGTAACAAATGTAAAAAGGTTTGGGATAGGGATTTTCAGTATCCCTCAGTTTAAGCACAGGAGACAGTGTGTGTAATACTAACACACTGCTCAAAAATGTAAAACACTTAAACACAGTAGAGCAAGAGATAGAAAGAAGAAGGTTTAGAGTGCTCTATAGTGTTGGCAGATCAGTTCTGGACTCGTAGGAATGAGTGACTTGAAGCTTTGGTCCTTTTTTTGTAAGTTGACACTAAAACAGAGTGTCGTGATTTCCAAACTTCCAGATGTTCAAGTGATCAGCTTCTTTGAGTTTGAGTGCTTCACAGCATGGCTTTTAGGAGACAGTTCTTTCAGTCGGTTCACTTGAGACTCTTTTGTTCTTCAGAATGAATGCTCGAGAGTTCTTCCTTTTGTGTATATGTGTATCTCCTTCTCAGTTGTAGATGTTAGACTCTGTGTGTCCTTCCTCTATTCTTGTTCGTGTATGTCACTGTTCTTTTCGTTCCATTCATTCTTTTTCTTGAATGCTTCTCTCTTCTTTTTATACTCCTCCAAACATGTCCTTTTTGTTCACCCGAGGCCGACAAGATAAATAGTCTTGAGTTACACGTGCAATCTTCCTCGTACATTGTATTATTTCTTGATATGTCTGCAAATATCAATAAATAATGTTAGGTGTATTAATTTCTCTAGACATGACCGTTAGATTAGTATTAATCAAATTGGTAAAGAAAAAAGTAGAAATATAATAATAATAGACTGGTCGAGAATGTATGTCACTGTGGACTTCAACTGTGGTCTTCCAACTGTGGACTTCCTTCTGACTGCTGACTTCAACAAAAGGCTTGCTGTCTGTAGGCTTGCAATGGTAGCTTTTACTCCATGTAACTGTAGCCTCTCTAACTGTAGACTTGTAATATCAAATTTGTAGAACTGTAACCTTTGTCAACTGTAGACCTCGATCATCAGTAGACTTAGTCGACAGAAGCTGTCTTAACTGTAACCTTGACTGTAGACTTATGACTGTAGGCTTGTTCGACTGCGAACTTGTTCCAACTGTAGACTTGTTCGACTGTGAACTTGAGCAGAGAAAACTTTGAACAGAAGTCTTGTAACTGTGACCTTCGTCTGTGAGCTTTGATAATAGATAGCGGTAGACTCGTGACTGTAAGCTTGTATTAGTCTTCGACTGTAACCTTGTAACTGTGAACTTATTGCAACAGTAACTTAAGGTGACAGTTAGCTGTAACTGTGACTTTGAAAAGAAAACTCTGACGGTTAGCTAACAATACTAAACTTATGTAAATACTACAGTAAGCTGTTACAGTAAAGTTATGAGAGTAAGAATATGAACTGTTTAGAATAAAATACGTTTAATCATAGAATAATAAGATTAATGCAAGGTTTTAATACATCATAATCAATGTTTAAGCATGATTTGGGATTATCAAAACAGGTGATTCCAACAATCTCCCCCTTTTTGATAATCACAAATTATGTCAGTATGGAATGAAATATAGATGTATCAGAGAGAAGTGTGCAAAACACAGTATTAGCAATATGAGCACTAAAATTAGGTATAATCCTCAAGGATTTCACCCTCTTTGTATAGGTTCATTTCTCCCCCGAGTTTTCCCTATTTCTCCCTATTTATCCCTATTTCTCCTTATTTCTCCCTATTTCTCCCCCTTTGTGATTAACAAAAAGAAAGACAGAGAGAGAGAAAATAAACATTGTATTAATAATGAGTACATTACATGACCCAAAACGTGAATACATGATCCCCATAAAAAAAAACAGACTCAATCCTCTTCATCTGTAGGTAAGGGATCTTTTCCTTTGGAGGAAGAAGATGGAGTAGTAGGTGAAAGATCAACAGGCTTAGGAATTGTAGCAGGAATGTCTGGAGGGGCAGCAACAGATGCTCCTGAAGGCCTGTAGTGAGTAGCTTGCCGAGGTATCAGTGGTATAAGGCTTCTGAGGGCATCAGCAGGAGACATTACTGAAGAACCACTGGGGTTGGAGACAGGTAGGGCAGGAGGAACTATAACAGGTGTGCAGTCCACATGAAGAAAAGGTAGTAGAAGATTCCTGAAATCCATGATGATGTTTCCTCCTCTGTCCATGGCAGATAAGAAGTCATTTTTGTTTTCCAAAAATTTATCCAAAGCCGGAGTCAACTCTCGTAGCTTGCTAACTTGTTCTTTGAAAGCTTGAGTTACAGGAGGCAGCTTCATTGTTTCTAGCATGAGCTTGAAGTGATGGTTCAACTGATGCTTGGTGAAAATCTGATCAAAGTAATAATCCACTTTACTTTTGATGGCCTCCTGAGAAGCAGTAGCAGCCTGCAGGTGCTCACGAACAAAGCCACTGACTTCTCTTGTAGTAGCAAGGATCTGTAGGTCTGATGTGTCATTTGCACGGGCCTGAGTAAGCTCTTCTCTGAGCAGGCTTCTAAACTGCTCAAGGTCTACAGGAGAGCTAGATGAAGGAAGGGAATTGACTGAGAATGCCACTGTCTCCTTGAAATACTGAGTCAGATTTCCAATCACTTTCTGAATGACAACATCCTGATTGCTAAAGTGTTCTTTTACTGATTTCTTGAAAGCCTCAAATACTTCCACAAACTGCTTGACCACTTCTTTGATGTATCGAATCTCACTGGCCACTTGTGTCTGAGAACTGCTCAGGGCAGTTAAAGAAGAAACTGATTGTCTGAGGGCCACTACTGCTCCAGTCCAGCTTTCAATTTGAGTGTGGCACACTTTCATTTCATCCATCACTTCTTTGATTGGACTTCCCACAACACATCCTAGAGATAATTCTAAGGATTGTTCTACATTTTTCAGCTCATCAAAAAGACTGGTTTTCAATTCAGCAACAGACTGTCTGATGGTCTCCTTCGTTTCATTCTTTAAGGATTCAAGGTCTTCCTTGGTGGCCAATATTTCAGTTTATAACACTGGAGAGCTGTTAGTTAGGATAACTGGATTTCTTGGTGGTTGGTTTTCCTCATCTGAATCCTCATAATTGAGTCCTAACACCATGTATCCTGGATCTGAGGTCCATCCTTCTATATAATACAGTACAGAGACTGAACCAAAACGCTCCCCCTCACTTGGAGCTCCTTCCGGAATATTTTCTACTATCTGCTCAACTCTGGGTAACTCTAAGTTCTCTTTTGTAGCTCTAGCAGGTTCCATACTTGCTTCCTCTGTAGGTTCAGCAGTGAGGTTAGCCTCCCTCTCTGTTGAGTCATCAACCACTTCCATGACAACAGTAGTAGAGACCACTCCTGCTTCCTGGTCAGACACTGACTTGTCTGTATACCCTATCAGAGGGCTCATACTATGTTCTTCTGTTTCTTCACCACTGATCTCCTCTTCATCTTCTGCAACAGTTTCTTGAATTTCATTTGAAGCTCCAGCCTCTTCTGCTTCGACTGTATCATCCTCGTCAGAGGTGTCCTTGAAAAAATATTGAGATTCTTATTCTTCTTCTTCTGTAGACTCAGTCTCACTGTCTCTTAGAACAGGTTCTCTACTAGGTAGTTCTTTTGGAGGGCTTGCTGCTCCAAACTCCACTGTCCTGACAGGACTGTGAGTAGTCTCAGGATCACTCCCTTCATCAATTGGGGTGTTCTCTCTTCCAGAGTCACCAACTACTGCAGTCTGTTCATCATCTGAGTATACAGGTTCAGGCTCATCAGGCTTTAAGCCTGGATCTCTCCTATCTCTCGGTCTAGAGGGATGAGTAGAAGGGCTAAATTTCTCATAGATTCTCTCCTCATCATTCAACCATGATTTCTTCCAGGGATTCCAACTGATCCTCATGAATTTGAAGATTACTTTCTAGATACATACACTGTTCTTTGACACTATCAACTCTTCCTGACTTCCAGCTGCATCTTTCACTTTCAACATTACCGAAATGAGTTTAGCATGAAACAAGGCACTTGATTTTGAGCTTGCCATTATCATGTCCTCCATCTGAGCCATCAGCAACCTACAAAGGTTGACCTTCCTTCCATGTTTTAATAAGTACATCAAGTAAATATCCTGGTGCTTCAGAGTTGCAAAATCTCCTCTTCTAGGACTCAGTACATGCTGAATAAACTTAAACAGAAGCCTGTCCTCTCCACTCATTTCAGCAGCAATAATCTTTCTTACTGTGCCATTGCCTGTCAGTTCTTCCAGAGCCGTCTCATGATCAGAGATTCCACTATTTGGAGGAGCCGCTCCAGAATAGTAGTTGTAAATACCCTCATGAGGAACTCTTAAACATGCAGCCCATTCAACGGATGAAAAACTGACTTCATTTCCGTTTACTTTGGATACCAGTCTATGCAGATCATCCTCTTCCTCGAACTGTAGATATTCATAGAATTCCTTCACCATCTTCGGGTAGTATGGTCCATTATTGTCTGCGAAGCATTCGGTCCATCCTTGCTCATTAAGCACTACCGGTACTAATGATCTGCTCGATAAAATCCACTCTTCACTTAGCTCCTTCTCAGCAACTATTTCTCTCTTAGTCAGATGTGGATTAACAGGTCTTATCGAGGCGTTCCCGGTGTCACTGGATTCGACTCGATTCCTCTTCGGCATTGGTGCATCTTCATTGACAGTCGGGGGTCGCTTTGTTCTGGCCATTGGAACTGAATGAGGTTTCGAGGTTCGGTTGAAGGTTTAGGGTTTAGGACTTGAGAGAGCAAGGGTCGAGATGAGTGGATTGAGATATGTTCGATGTTCTAAATTTTATCATTTAGGGATTTAGAAATAAAAGTATAAAGAAAAGAAACGGTTCGAATTCCCGCAAAAATAAAATAAGGTTAAACAGCGAAACAGCCTACAGAGAGATGTAACAGTGAGGTACACCGGTGAGGTCTAACTGTGAGGTTTCAACTGTGAGGTTTCAACTGTGAGGTTTCAACTGTGTGGTTTCAACTGTGAGGTTTCAACTATGCTATAATTAATCATACCTAACTAATGTTTGATGTAACTTAATCTCTCAGAATTCAAAGGCTTTGTAAAAATATCAGCTAACTGATGTTCAGTGCCAATGAACTCAAGAGTGATATCACCTTTTTGATAATGATCCCTCAGAAAGTGATGTCTCACATCAATATGTTTTGTCCTAGCATGAGATACTGGATTTTTAGAAATGTTAATAGCACTTGTATTGTCACACCTTATAGAGACATGTTTGAATTGATATCCATAGTCTAGTAAAGTGTGTTTCATCCACAAGATTTGTGCACAACAGCTACCAGCAGCTATATACTCAGCTTCGGCAGTAGACAATGCAACAGAATTATGCTTCTTACTACACCAACATACTAGTGACTTGCCTAAAATGTGACATGTTCCAGAGGTGCTCTTTATATCTAACTTGCAGCCAGCAAAATCAGCATCAGAATAACTTAATAAATCAAATGATTGTCCTTTTGGATAAAATAATCCCAAATTGGGAGTATGTTTTAGATAATTGAAAATCCTTTTAACAGCAGTCAAATGAGACTCTTT
Source organism: Viscum album (assembly GCA_963277665.1). Lineage (NCBI taxonomy): Eukaryota > Viridiplantae > Streptophyta > Magnoliopsida > Santalales > Viscaceae > Viscum > Viscum album. The sequence continues at coordinate 909,494,094 of OY728151.1, forward strand.
TGGATTGGCTTGAAACCGAGCACACATGCATACACTGAACATGATGTCAGGTCTACTGGCAGTAAGGTACAGTAGACTACGTATCATACCTCTGTAATTGGTTTGATCTACTGGTTCACCAGTTTCATCACTGTCCAACTTGCAAGTGGTGCTCATAGGTGTGTCACTGCCTTTGGTGCCATCCAAAGAAAAACGTTTTAGAAGATCTATAATATATTTACTTTGGTTCAAAATAATAACATTTTTATTTTGAAAGATCTGAAATCCAAGGAAAAATTTGAGTTCTCCCATTAAACTCATTTCAAACTCATTTTGCATTATTTTTGAAAAATCATCACATAATGAATTTTTAGAAGATCCAAAAATAATATCATCCACATAAATTTGTACTATTAAGACATCTTTAGAAATCCATTTAATAAAAAGAGTAGGATCAGCTATCCCTTTAGTAAATCCTTTCGAAATAAGAAAAGAGCTGAGCCTATCATACCAAGCTCTTGGAGCTTGCTTTAAACCATATAAAGCTTTAGATAGTTTAAAAACATGATTAGAAAAATGGGGATTTGTAAAACCAGGAGGTTGTTCCACAAATACATCCTCAATTATATATCCATTTAGAAAAGCACTTTTAACATCCATTTGATATAGTTTGAAATTCAGATGAGCAGCATAAGAAAGTAATATCGTAATGGCCTCTAGTCTAGCCACGGGTGCAAAGGTTTCCTCATAGTCTATTCCTTCTTCCTGACTATACCCTTGTGCAACTAGCCTAGCTTTTTTTCTGATTATATTACCAAACTCATCAACTTTGTTTCTAAACACCCATTTAGTGCCTATGGTAAGAGTGTCTTTAGGTCTTTCCACTAATTCCCAAACTTTGTTTCTATCAAACTGATTTAGTTCTTCTTGCATAGCCATTACCCAGAATTCATCACTGATAGCATCATTGACATTTTTGGGTTCATGCTGTGAAAGAAAAGCTTGATGTTCAACCTGATTTCTTAGAGAAGCTCTAGTTTGTGTTCCTCTATCAAGATTACCAACAACATCATCTAAAGGATGATTCTTTAGAATCCTAGTTGATTTGGTAAAGGTTGAACTAGAGATTTCAGGTTCATTTATAGGTTCGGGTTCCACAGAGGAAGATTCTGGAAAAAGTCCAAAACTGGATGTTTTTATTACAGGTTCTTTAGATTTGTCATTTAGGTCCAGAACAGATAAGTCTTCTTCAACATCTTTAAGAGAAATTTTAGACTCATGTGGATCAGTCTCATCAAACTTGATGTGAACAGATTCTTCCACACATTTGTTTTTCTTATTGAACACTCTATAGGCTTTACTAGACATAGAGTAACCCAGGAAAATTCCTTCATCACTTTTTGGAGCAAATTTATCAAGATTATCTTTAGTATTCAGAATAAAGACTTTGCAACCAAAAACTCTAAAGTAATTAACCTTAGGCTTCCTATTATTCCACAACTCATAAGGGGTTTTCTTAAGAACCGGTCTAATCAAGACTCTATTAATAACATAGCAGGCTGTATTTACAGCTTCAGCCCAAAAGTAAATAGGCAGGTCATATTCATTAAGCATAGTCCTTGCAATTTCTTGCAGGGTTCGGTTTCTTCTTTCCACTACACCATTCTGTTGAGGTGTCCTAGGAGCAGAAAAATTGTGAGCATAGCCATTGTGTGAGCAGTAAGATTCAAATTCTTGATTCTCAAACTCACGGCCATGATCACTCCTCAAGGTCTTAATCTTAAGTCCACTAAGATTTTCTACAGACTTAGAGTATTTAACAAAGGAAGAGCAGGCTTCACTTTTGTGAGCTAGAAAGTATACCCAAGTATATCTAGAAAAGTCATCTACAAGAAGATAAACATAGTGCTTCCAATTTAGACATGAAATTCTTGATGGTCCAAACAAATCCATGTGAACCAGTTCAAGTGGTTGAGAAGTTGAAACTTCTTTCTTTGGTTTAAAAGAAACTTTGTGTTGTTTTCCCTTTTGACAGGGATTACACACTTTGTCATTTGGGAATTCAAGCTTAGGTAGGTCTCTAACTAGGTGTTTCTTAGAGAGTTTTCTAAGTGAGTGAATGTTGCAGTGTCCTAATCTCCTATGCCACAGCCAAGACTCTTTATGAAAAGCATTTAAGCAAGTAACATTATGTTTAGCTAAAGTGTTTAAGTCAACAGCATAAACATTTTCATTTCTTAAGGCAGAAAATATTAAAGCATTTTTGGAATTATAAACATCACAAGAATTGTTTTCAAACTTGACATTAAAACCATCATCACACAATTGAGAAATGCTAAGTAGGTTGTACTTAAGTCCATCAAAAAATAAAACTTTGGAAATTAATACTGAGTCAGTGTTACCAATCTGGCCTAAGCCGATGATTTATCCTTTTGAGTTATCACCAAAAGTGACATATCCTCCATCAACCGTTATTAAGCTTTTGAAGCACGAATAGTCCCCAGACATGTGTCTTGAACATCCACTGTCTAAGTACCATACCTTCTTGTAATTTCTTTTCAAACAGATTTCCTACAAAACAGATTAGACAGGAAATGACTTTGGTACCCAGATTTTCTTGGGTCCAGATATGTTAGCAATCAAGGATTTATGTACCCAGATTTGTTTTATGGGTCCCATACAATTAATAGATGCAACAGATTTAGAGAGATATACTTTATTTGATCTACAACTATTTAAATAACCAGTTGAGGCATACGAATTTCCAAAACTGGAACTAGCAGGATTTTTTCCAGACTTGGGAATAAATCGGGTTTTAGTAAACTGTCTTTGTCCAGGTTGGTATCCCAAGCCAGTAGCATACTTAGGTGCAACTTTCTTTCCTAGTAGTTGGGTTAGAGTATCTTTTCCATTTGTGAATGTTTCTAAGTCCTTTCTAAGTTGTTCATTAGATAGTTTCAGTTCTGTATTCTCCTTTAATAATTGATCATTTTTCTATTTTTCTACATCAAGTGCAGACTTGACACTTGCAGTAAGAGCATGCTGTTTCTTTAAAGACTTATATTTATCCTTTAGTTCATTACAGGTTTCTTCCAGCATATTACAGTATTCAATCAATTCATCTTTAGACATATTTTCAGAATCAGAACCAGATTCTGCTTCACCTTCAGAATAATAAGAGTTTAAAGTGGGAGTGTCTAAGGTTACCTCAGATGTGTTTGTCATGAAACATATATTAGCACGATTTCTTTCAGAATTACTGGATTCTGATTCACTTGTGCTGTCTTCTGAAGCACTCCAGGTGGCCTTCATAGATTTCTTATAATTCTTGTCCTTGTACTCATATTTCTTCTTGAATTTTAACTTAGGACAGTCAGCTTTGATGTGTCCTTTCCTTTTACATTCATAGCAAACTATGTCTTCTTCTTTATCAGTTTTCTTCCAATCTTTCTTCCACTTACCTTGTCTATCATACTTACCCTTGTAGTTTGGTTTTCTGAAGAACTTCTTCTTCCTATAGAGCTTCTTGAATCTCCTTGCTATTTGTTCCATCTCGGCATCACTGTCAGAATCTAAGTCTTCACTAGATGAGCTTTCAGTTGGTATATGCACTTTCTCCTTGTCTTTGCTCTTTGATGCAGTAGACTTAAAAGCTACATATTTTCGTTTTGGTTCCTCATCTTCCTCTTTATTTACCTTGAGCTCTTCTTCATACATCATCAGCTTACCAATTAACTCCTTGACAGGAAAAGTTCCAATATCACAGGATTCTCTAATTGAAACGGATGTGCCTCTCCATCTGTCAGGAAGACATCTCAATAATCTCATGATTTCCTCCTTTGCTGGAACAATCTTTCCGAGTGAGCTCATTGTGTTGACTATCTCATTAAACCTCAGATACATATCAGAAATAGGTTCATCAGCTTTCATCTTAAAGTTATCATATTTGATAGTATAAGTATTTAACCGCATTTCCTTGACATTAGTTGTTCCTTCATGAGAAACAGTTAAGGTGTCCCAGATTTCAAAAGCAGTTTTACATGCAGAAATTCTATTGAATTCCTCATCTCCTAGAGCACAGTAGAGAGCATTCACAGCCTTACAATTATTATTGTAAGCTACCTTAGTAGGTTCATCCCAAGTTATTCTTTTAGTTTCTGGAATCTTGTATTGAGACTCTATAGCAGTCCAAATATCAAAACCCATACTTTCCAAATGAATTTTCATTTTGAGCTTCCATTGGGCATAATTCACACCATTAAAGAAGGGTGGCCTGTTAGTAGCAGCACCTTCTCGTCTATTATCCATAAAGAAATTTTAGAAAATGTTTTAAAGAGATAAAATTTAGAACTAACAGAAATTTAAGATCTTTTAGATAAAACTACAATCACAGTTTAAAAACAGAGAGTTAAAATAAAACTTTGAGCAAGTATAACAGAGATAAAAACATCCTCTGATACCAAATGTTGGTCGGAGTGGACACTCAAGAGGGGGGTGAATTGAGTTCCAATTAAAAATTTCTGTTGAAAACTTTAAGATTAAATCCCCCAAATTGAAAAACAGCCCAGTCAATTAAGGCAGTAGAGATATAGGTGACTTATTGTTCAACAGGTTTCTCTAAGGTTGATTAATCCTCAGTAAGGTTAGTTTGATGACTAAATTTACTTTTGAAACAAGTTTACTAAACAAATCGCTTATACACACTAACCAAAATTGACTATCAGAGTATATGAAAAAACAGATTTCTTGTTTAAAAAAAAGAGCACAGCGGATAAAAAAAAACAAAGTAAAGAAAAGAATAACAAGCTATTTCAAACAAGAGGTTCAGTCTTAAGCTAAGACTTAGTCCTCTTCCACTTGGTGATCACCTGCCACCAAGCAATTTTATAAAAAATATTGATACACAGCCTGTATCGGGCTTTACAACAGTTTTCACAAACTGTCCAGGTTTGACAACCTCTGCCACAGTTATACGTGGGAAAACAAATGACCAAGCCACACCAGGCTTCTTCCACAGTTATACGTGGGTAACAAATGTAAAAAGGTTTGGGATAGGGATTTTCAGTATCCCTCAGTTTAAGCACAGGAGACAGTGTGTGTAATACTAACACACTGCTCACAAATGTAAAACACTTAAATACAGTAGAGCAAGAGATAGAAAGAAGAAGGTTTAGAGTGCTCTATAGTGTTGGCAGATCAGTTCTGGACTCATAGGAATGAGTGACTTGAAGCTTTGGTCCTTTTTCTGTAAGTTGACACTAAAACAGAGTGTCGTGATTTCCAGACTTCCAGATGTTCAAGTGATCAGCTTCTTTGAGTTTGAGTGCTTCACAGCATGGATTTTAGGAGACGGTTCTTTCAGTCGGTTCACTTGAGACTCTTTTGTTCTTCAGAATGAATTCTCGAGAGTTCTTCTTTTTGTGTATATGCGTATCTCCTTCTCAGTTGTAGATGTTAGACTCTGTGTGTCCTTCCTCTATTCTTGTTCATGTATGTCACTGTTCTTTTCGTTCCATTCATTCTTTTTCTTGAATGCTTCTCTCTTCTTTTTATACTCTTCCATATATGTCCTTTTTGTTCACCCGAGGCCGACAAGATAAATAGTCTTGAGTTACACATGCAATATTCCTCGTACATTGTATTATTTCTTGATATGTCTGAAAATATCAATAAATAATGTTAGGTGTATTAATTTGTCTAGACATGACCGTTAGATTAGTATTAATCAAATTGGTAAAGAAAAAAGTAGAAATATAATAATAATAGACTGGTCGAGAATGTATGTCACTGTGGACTTCAACTGTGGTCTTCCAACTATGGACTTCCTTCTGACTGCTGACTTCAACAAAAGGCTTGCTGTCTGTAGGCTTGCAATGGTAGCTTTTACTCCATGTAACTGTAGCCTCTCTTACTGTAGACTTGTAATATCAAATTTGTAGAACTGTAACCTTTGTCAACTGTAGACCTCGATCATCAGTAGACTTAGTCGACAGAAGCTGTCTTAATTGTAACCTTGACTGTAGACTTATGACTGTAGGCTTGTTCGACTGCGAACTTGTTCCAACTGTAGACTTGTTCGACTGTGAACTTGAGCAGAGAAAACTTTGAACAGAAGTCTTGTAACTGTGACCTTCGTCTGTGAGCTTTGACAATAGATAGCGGTAGACTCGTGACTGTAAGCTTGTATTAGTCTTCGACTGTAACCTTGTAACTGTGAACTTATTGCAACAGTAACTTAAGGTGACAGTTAGCTGTAACTGTGACTTTGAAAAGAAAACTCTAACTGTTAGCTAACAATACTAAACTTATGTAAATAATACTGTAAGCTGTTACAGTAAAGTTATGAGAGTAAGAATATGAACTGTTTAGAATAAAATACGTTTAAGCATAGAATAATAAGATTAATGCAAGGTTTTAATACATCATAATCAATGATTAAGCATGATTTGGGATTATCAAAACAGGTGATTCCAACAATATATGAAGTATAAGTACATTTTAGGAACCATAAATGATTAATCTCACTATAGAATGACTTATGTATATTTAATAACTTTTGATAAACTTTTGTTTGAGACAGATGGAATGACCCATCATTCTATCACATGATCTGCTAACACTTCACGAATAACAAATTCAACATCATTTATCTAAGAGATTAAGTGGAAATTGTTCAAGGCACGAAGAACAGTGAGATTGTACCAAAATAAAGTAAGTATTTATTCTAATTCAAATTCTTCAACTTTAGGGAAACGATCTTGAAAACCAAAAAATGTTTTCCTAGTGCTCTTATATATGATTAATCAGATGGTACCTTAGATCGTCACAAATTTATTGATTTGTGATTGTTGGCTTTTCCATAGCCATGTTCTCTACCACTCTCCATCAGAACATGATGGTTAGATTTTTCTTCCATATCCATATTTTCACCTATGTGGAAACCGAGTGATTAGATTATTTGGGTAACCGTTACGTTTCATACTTTCGTTTTTAAAGATTGGTTTTGGTATTACTTTTTACGATGTGGGTTTCTATTAAAGAAACTTTCGAATAGTAAACCATTTATAACCCCGACGAATTTCGAGGACGAAATTATTTTAAGGGGGGTAGAATGTAACACCCCGAGATTTTATGAAAATTATTCTTTTTAATATCATTAATGTCTTGTATAGTACGCTACACCAAAAGGAGCTTGCACAACATGCATCCTTGATTTTCCTTGCATTACACGCAATCGCGACCTTCCTCGATAGCGTGTGTAGTACGCAATAACGAGTTTCAGTAAACAACAATATGCTATTAAAATATTATAAATCTAGCCGTTATGAATAGTAATAACCACCTTTTGAAATTTTGTAATTTTATTTTTCAAAATGGAATTCATTTTTGGATTCGTAATATCGAAATTAGCTTAGGGTGAAATTTTGGTGATTTTTGGATAACTTTTTTTTATTTTGATGAATAGTGAAAATTACTAAATTTTAATTAAAAACAACTTTTTCAATCGAAATAATTAATAGTGATAAATTATTAATTTGATTGGTTTTAAATTATATTTAGAATATATTTTTACAATTTAATACAATGTTGGTCATTGGATGTAATTTCACATTTAAACCAGACATAAACAAATGTCAATCTTTGATAGTTGTTATCTCTTAAGAACACGCAATTTGTTTTGACGACGGGAACTAATTTTTAAATTAATTAATGCAACTGATATGTTTTGAATTTGGTAAAATAGAAATAATTTTTGAGTTTATAATATCAAATATAGCTTAGGCCTAATTTTTGGTATTTTTCTTAAAACTTTCAATTTTTGATGAATAGTGAAACCACTAAGTGGTAGTTAAAAAAATTCAATTTTTCATAAAACATAATTTTACCGCTTCTATGAGTGGAATTTCAAAAATCCGAGAGACACGGTTGATGTCACTAAGTAAAATGTGGTTCAATGAGATGAAAATAATTTTTGGTGAATAGTAACTTTTTACTTTTATTTACCACGGTTAAAAGTAAATAGGGTAATTAAGGGTAAAAATGATATTATTATTACCCTAAAACATGTCGTAATTCTATTGGACAAGTGTAATTCTACCAAAAAAAACTTAGGAATAAAAGATGACCATTTAGGCCTACATGGATTAGATTAGGACATTTACTATTAATTTATTTAAAGAAGGGTTAAAAGAGTTAAAATCAATGTTTATTTACTAAAACATTTTTACTATGGGGTTATACATATGATAAATTGGACTATAAATATTAATTAGAAAGATAAAAAGATTTCCTACATAATGGTATTTTATTTGTAATTTTTAGACATTAAATAATATAATTTATTTATGACACAACAATGATGCAGTAATTATCTTATTAATGAAATATTGACATAATTGATGTTATAAATACCCAAAAAAATATACTTTGAGCCTTTTTATAAATTCCACTAATTTTATAGGTTAATATGACATGTTAGTATTGATTTAATTAACTTTTTTTGAACTTATCATTCTGTTATGATTTTTAAAGAAATCAATTACTAAATAGTGTCAAAATTGACATAAAATTGTTTTTAAAACAAATATTATATTATTAATTGTTATTTTATTCCTAAAAATCTAAGGTTCAGCCAAATGACTTAGATAAGGATATATATCTTAATAATAAACAATTTGGGGTTCGTTTGGCTTCTTATAGTAAGTTTATTAACCTTATAGTGTAAGAACACAAGAAGACACGGTAAAAGTAAAATTATTTAACTTAATGTTAAATCTAAATGATAAGGTTAAAATAGGAACCTAAACTTGTCTAAATTCTATTGTATGAGAGGATTTCGACCCATACCCACCTTATCCTCTAAATAAATCAATTTGGAGTTATTTAAAACCGAAAATGTCTTTATAATAAAATAATATTTTTAGTTATTCCAAAGGTACCCCTCTCCTCCCTTATAAAAGGGCATCTCCTCCCTCTCTTCCTCACACAACTTTGAACCTTCAAGCTCGGCCAACCCCTGCCCAATTCTCCTCTCCACTTCCCTAGAAACATCCTAGAGGTTCTGGTCTTCCTCAAAGACCAATTTTAGTTCCCTAAAAGAAGGTCTCAAAGAAGCACTTCAAAGAAGAGGTAATGTCCGTTACCGATTCTTTCATCTTTATTTCTTCTTCCACTTCTTCTTCTTTAGTTGTTTCATTATGAAGTAATAACATCAGTATCACTCATATACTGATATGTTATTATAAGTATGAAACAACCCTATTTCACTATCTATCCATCCTACGGAAAAAGAAATCACCGCGCGTGCGTACGTATGGAATACCGTCTCCACGCCGTGGTGTAATCTATTTTCCACCACCGCCTTACTTGGATGGGTATAATGGTGTAAATAATGAGAATATATGACTATTATAAAGTTATATTTATTCTGAAATAGTATACATATACTCCAATACAATTCCATGATCATAGGAACAATATCATCATTCGTGCGTACGTACGGAATACCGTCTCCACGATGTGATGTGACTCATTATACATGATCTTCATTTCATAATGATTATATAAATGAATTGAATTGAATTAATATCATATATATTACACTAATACCATTCTGAAAATGAGGTATCTAAAACCTAAAGAAAATAATAAGAATTTATTCAACAAAACAGGCATAAGAACAAAAAGTTATAAACACCCGAATAACAAGTAGCAATGAAATATTACTACTAAGAAGCTAATAATAAGACCAAATATGATATCATAAAAAATTGTATGATTCTGGAATAAGTCAATAACGTTATTTAAATCATTATACAGGAGGTTCGGACACTTATGAAGCAAATCGGACCTAAGGTAAGGGAAATATCACAATCTCATTTTTATCCGAGATTGTTTATAATTTGAAATTTACTAGGGTGTATTTTATCATCCAAATCCATGTTTCCTCACTATGTAATATTTTTTCCATCCACCTAAAATTTTTAAAATCCAATTTTACCCTTTGGTGAGTTTTTAGTAAAAGATACGAAAGGAATCTTTTGTCGTTTTTTGTACGAGGTACTTTTTGACTTTTTCGACAAAAGTACGAAGAATGATTTTTTAACTTATACGGCAAGAATGGATTTTTAAAACATTATTTCCAAGAATCTTCCTTTACTATTTTTCAAGTTTATTTTTAAACAACTTATTTTAGTTTATAATTGTATGTCATATTAATAAAGGAAAAGTGTTTTTGAAGAAGAAAGGAAATTTTCCTCAAGAATTCATTTCAAGTGTTTAATCAAAATTATTTTCCATCTAAGATAATATAGGGTTCTATTTTTATCCCTATTATTACATTGATTTGATTATTTTGTGATGGAATTATATTTATGAATTCCTTTATCTTATATGAATTTTTTTATGATGTCATGTTGTTTAAGAATCCCATTTTTATTACATGGGTTATGAAATGATGTATGGTTTATGATTTTGTGGCACACATAAGAATGGTATCATTATGAGATGGGTGGGACCTATATCTCCCTCCAATGCATTGGGTAAAGATTTTATATCTCATGAGATAGATATGGCTGGAATGGTAGGTTATACCGGTTCAGTGAAACAGGACTGAAACGAGGGTGACTCGGTTCAGAAAGGGACTTTGTCCATTAAGATAGTCTTGGCAATGAGTCTTGACTAACAAGAAATGATTCTCTATGATTATGTGTGTATTCCACAAAGTTTCATGTTTTAAGTTTTGATTATTGTGATTACATTTAACTACCATTATTTATCCCATGTTATGAAATTATGATCTCTTTTACAGGTTATGATTTCCAAAAGTTATGTGCTTATGTATATGATGTGTTTCATATTTCTTTTGTTTACCCTTACTGAGCATTTGAGCTCACCCTTTTATGTTTTCTTTTCCCCAGGATATAAAGAAAGGTTTTAGGTAAAAAACAAAGGAAGATCTTTATGGGAGATTTTGAAGATCTTTCACCACGATTAGAAGATTATATTCCGAGTTTTCAAAGACACTAAACTATTACGGTCCTTGTGTGTGTGTTTTTGTTATGTACTAAGTATTCCGTAAATGTAATGTAATGTCAATGTACGTCAGTCTTTGGGTCTCTACAATTATATATCTTAGAATGTATTAGATGCTATAAAAGCATATAAATTTATGGTATGTATCATTTAAAAATTGAATTTGATTTATTCTTACATTACATATAACATTGTGCTTAAATGAACCAATATATTCTTTTAATATTATTATTTAAACTGAAATTAACTCTTAGATTTTAAGTTGGTGGTTATCAATAGGATTGAATTACTTATGAAAATATATTGTTGAATTCATTGGTGACTAATTAATTTGATATAAACATGAATACTATTTTAACATAAAATAAATGTTTTTATAAAAACTATTTAAATGCACACATGTGAGTTTTTAATGAAAAAAATATAATCACATCACTATTTTTGGATTACGTTAATGATGTGTATATATATATATATAATCTTCAATATAATATTTAAAAATAATCCTACATGTTTTCTATACATGATATAATAATAAATCCAAATTTACATATAAGAGATATAATTATATAAAAAAGTCGCTTATAGCGCATTTTGATGTTTCACATGTCATAAATATAGTTTTTAAGACTTTTATAAATTATATTTAAAAAAAATGAATTTATTATTTTAATGGTGAATATAAAAATTAAATTTGTTTGAATTTGTTTCTGATACATTTCACGATTTGATGAATAGTGATAAAATATAGCATTTTAATTGAAAACCGTTTTTTCTAAACAATTTGTTTTTGTAAATTAAATTTTTATATGGTTTTAAAGAATAAATAAATATATATATATATTATTTAATCTAATATAGGTAATTGGAATAAATTTTACATTGAAATTCGATAAAAAAAATAATTCAATCATTTGAACTTTTTCTCTTTATAAAATGTTTTCTCATCCCGTCAATGATATTAATTCAAAATTAAATTTAGCTAATTATTTTTTTTAATTTTCAAAAATTGATTTCATATCTGTAATTTTATGGATCATATTTAATAAATTAGTCCCATTTATTTTTGTACAATATGAATCGTAAATTTTGTATTTTTTTAATTATCACGATTAAGGGTAAATCAAGTAATTAAGGGTAAAAATAATATAATAATTATTAAATTGTTACCCTAAAACTTATTATAATTTTATTTAGTTATTTAATAATGAAAAACCATCCTTGAGATAGTGTTATGGCCTCTTGGAGCAATATGTACGACTTCAATCCTTTTCTAGTATTTTATTCTACGGAAAATCTGATATGTCATATTATAGTTTTTAATAAGTATTAAATTTTTTATATGTGGTTATTAAAGATATATTTTGGAAATTACATAGTAATTTTAGATATAAAATTTTGATATTCATCAAGATGGTTTATTTTAAATTTTTGGTCAATAAATAATTAAATTACAAGCATGCACAATGATGATGCAATGATTGATTAATTAAAGGAAATATCGAAAAAAATGTTATTAAAAATCTTTAAATAAATAAAATATAATAAAATTAATATCTTCCAATAAATTTATATAATACCTAGATAGGCTATTTATTTATTAATGGTTTTTTTATCATTATTCTATGTATGTATATTTTTTTTAAAAATCATGAAATTGATAGTGTCAAAATTGACATTAAGGATATTTTAATATGATTAATATTTTAGTAAATGATATAAAATTTATAAAAATATAAAATTAATATTTTTTAAGATATAGAGTATAAAATTTCACCCATGAAACTTTTAATGTTATTTCTTAATTTTACAGTAACTATATTAGTCTATAATAATTGAATATCTAGGTTATCACTATAAGAGTTAAGTGTGTTTAACTAAGTGTTAAAGGAAAAATATATGGGTATCAAAATGACCTAAACCTATATAATTTTTTTGAGATTATGTAGAAAAATAATAATATTATATTTTAAATAAATAACCTTTAACCATTTTTAATTGGAAAATATGTTATATTTATTGAATATTTTATGAATTTCCAAAAGTTCCCCTCACCTCAATTATTAAACTAAACCTCCTCCCTCACTTACTCAAACCAATTTGACATTTCTATCTCCACACTCCCCTACACATTTTTTCTCAAAGGTTTCATCTCTTCATCCTAGAATACTTACTTTGAGCATAAAATCATCCAAAAAAATCCATTTTTCCATTTAAGAGGAGATACCCAATGTAAAGGTAACATTCATTAATGACTTTTTTTATTTATTCCTTAAGCCCCTTCAGTTATTTTTATTTCCTATTTGTATGATAAAATCAATCTTTTTAATATAATAATATTTTTCTTGTATTAAGGATTCAACCAACACTAAAAGTCTTCCATAAAAACACATACACAGTTATCATTTGTGTGTACGGCAGACTACAGCCTCGCGAACCGATGTTGTTCATTCTTCCATTATAACCATTAATGGTTGGTAATAACCATAAAAATTATATTTTTATATATCATATATGATGTTGATGATTTATTTATGAATATTTAATTATTATATAACACATAAATTCATTTTTTCTGTTTTTTATAAATATGATATCTTCGTTTGTGGATGTGGGGACGTCCACTACATCAAAAAAACGCGATTCATTCAAACTTTACCTGGAATATATTAATAATGTGTTTATTGAATTTATATAAATTTTATGAAATAATAATGCTACTGTAATGATATTAATTAATGTATTTATTTCATTAAAATAAGAAAATGGAAACAATGTTAATGTGTACGTCAGGTATACTATTTCCATGAATAGTGTAATTAATTTTATATTTCTATCTTTTATTCATTATTATAAATACATATTGATCGTGCCATGATTCATGGTTTATTTCACCCAAACATCAATATTTGATCTTGTTTTTTTATTTAAAATTAGAAGTATTATATCAAATTTCACATCCCATTTGTGTAAATTATATATTGTTTATCACTATTAAAAATGTTTAAATTTACATGTTTCAGTGATTTCATTATAGGAGGATGTGATTTGGAGGGGCATAAATGATCCAAAAAGAAAATGGGACAGACTACATGGAAGCCCAAGGAAATCAGTCCACTGTTTTAAATATTATGAGAACTAAATGAATTAAAAATGTCTCAAATTTGTGGGATGATCCAAAATGAGTTGGGATACAAGTCTAACAGAAATCCCAGTCAAAATTAATCCATCTAAGGGCCCATCCAAACCGATCTATCTTGGGGACAGAATCTGTATGAAGTCAAAGATTTGGTTATGTATTTCGATCATATCATGGGTTGTAATCCTCCATTGGCTGCGAAATTTCAAATGTAGAAATTGAAGATCTGGACCTAAAACATTTCTCTTTTATACATGTTGAAATAAGACCATTTACTAACCCCAAATTGAGACACAAGTGGTATCTCTGAATCTAGGGGCCCAAAACAACTTCACATTTTGTCTATAAATTGGAAACTTGGGAACCCCATTTGTATGTCCAACCAAGGATTGAATTGATACGATTTTGTAGTTAAAAAGGAGTCTTCTCATCGCTTTTGATGTTTTGTAAATACATATACTCCTATATGGAGCTGTTAAAGCAAGGATCCCTTCATCAAATCCATCCTTCCATTCTCATGATTTAATATTTGTGTTTGTCTAATAAAAATAATAGTACCTCTTCTATTTGTTATTTATTATTCTATTTTATTCTATATTGTTCAATTATCCTCTTATTTACTCATCAAATTTTGGATGGAAATCATGATTAGAAAATATATTGGGTTATACCCTTTCTAAATCTATACAAATTCAATACGTTTATACGATGACTACACTGCCCATGAAAGAGTAGTTATTTTTAGTAAGTAATCAACATATTAACTTCATCATTAATTTATTATGAATCAAGGAGATAATGTAATTCAATTTATATGATCTATTAATTGAGTTTTTAATTTAAATTAAACCAATCAATATATTGAACAATTAACACAAATCACATGAGGTCGAGTATTGTGTGAATTGTGAGAGCACGATCTTAATTGATAATACAGAACCACATGGGATCAATTTGTAGAGTTCAAATATAATCTATAGACTCAATTAATCCTTATTTACATAGTGGATATGATACATAATTCACCACTGACCATAATCTAGCCTCATAACATCAGTCAAAGAAGTGTTCTACTTTTGTGTGTCATGAAGACAGCCTAGGGTCCAATTCATTTTATATGTTTTGTTAAGATAAATACCATAGGGTTTGAACGTTAACAAATTAGTGGATCATAATTAATTGGATATTAATTAAAATGATAATTATTAATAATTAATAAATAATTTGAGTTATATCAATTATTCTCTTAAAAATAGTTTTCTAAAAAACATCTTCACCTTGTGTTTTCTTAATCACATTTGAAAAAAATAGAAATATACAATATAAATTCAACATAATTAATATGGATTTATAAACAAAACCCCCAATCCTTTCAAGTAGTTTATTTTTTCATTTACAATTATTGTCAATGTAGCTTTAATATGTTTTCATAAATTATTTCCTCTTTTGAGAGATGACAATGATCATCCACTCTGTTCCAGTTAAATAACCCAAAACCAAATAACATTTGAGAGTTCAAATGATGGCCTTTCAAATTGGAACTATTTTTTTGGATTCATTTATTTATTTAAATAAATTATAAGTATTTCTTTTTATTTTTCATTTTATTCTTTTATTCTTTTCTTTCTTTCTTCTTTCCCATTTCTCAAGATTTCATTTTTAGCTTTCTTATTATTTTCTTATTTTTTGGATCATCAACTCCAACTTCTTATATTTTCAATATGGTACATTTTTCAGCATTAATTTTTTATCTATTTAGGATCTGTAGTAATCCAGATGATCTATTAGAAATTTACCCTAAGATTGTGAACTACCTTAGTACTCGAATCAGGTAGTCTAAGTCTATGGGTTGTATCAACATTCAACCAATTGGAGAATTCTTCCATTCAGGTGACACTAAAATCTTAGGCATTTTTGAATAAAATATAAAAGATGAACCAATGGATAAAAACAATAACAATGATCTTAAAATAAATATTCTATAATGGGATGCACTAGATATTAATATCAATCAAATTTAATCACACACCCAATCCCTAAATCATATAGGGAATTAAACTCTGGGTTAATTAACCGACATCTAAAATTTCATGGATTATCTAGTGAGGATCCAAAAAAACATTTAACAGAATTTAATGTGGTTTTCTCAACCCTTATACCATGAAATTTCTATGAAGATCAAAATAAAACTGAGATCATTCTCATTCTCACTAGATTAAGAAGCAAAAGAATAGATGTATTATTTAAAACTAGATTATGTAACAAGTTGGATTGATTTGAAATGTATTTCCTTATAGAAATTTTCTCCAGCATCAAGGAAAACTTCTATTCATAAGGAGATCTCAGGGATCAAGCAATCATAGGGGGAGTAAATGTTTTCGTATTGGGAGTAATTAAATAAGTTTTGTGCAAGATATCCACAAAACTAAGTCAGGAAGAAACTCCTCATCCTGTACTTCTATGAAGAACTCACACTTATGGATAGAATCATGGTAGATTCCGTAGTTGGATGGCCATTGGTGGAAAAAAATCAGTAGTCACGCATTCAATGATCGATAAAATGGCACAAAATATCAAACAATTTGGTGATTGGGGCACACCACATGTTAGGGGAGTACATTAGCTAAGTCCATCTTCACTATAAAGTGATTTAATTGATACCAACTTGTATGAATTGACCACTATTGTGAGGAAAAATGTATTTCCAGAAAATAATTCCCAAAAAACTCCTATGAGGCCTTATGGTGTTTGGACAGAAAAAGACAGCCCAACTAACTATTTCCCACAATTATTGGACAGAAGATTTTTCTTTTGTATCCTCTGGTAGACCATATTAGCATAAATGAAAACAAAATTCAAATAATATGTATGATTAATTTCCCCCAACAAACAACCAAGGGTAGAAGTATCAATCAGAATGAGTTATGGCTCGGAAAAACTACAGAGATCCCATTTTCAGAAAAACTTCCCATAGCATCCACCTTAAAAATAGGGTTTCCAACAACCCCAAAAATATATTTGAATCCCAGGAATAAAAAATTAATGAAAAATAGAATTCTAAACCAAAAATATATTCTAATTATAAATATCTTTTGAGACAATTTATTTTAATCAATAGAACGAGATGAAGAGTTGTGGTTTAGAGTTGAGAGAGTTGAAGATGAAAATGTTCCAAATTTCCACAGCCCCCCCCCTAAACTAGTAAGTAATAACTATATAAATATTACTTCCAAAACAACTCCAATTCCCAAGGGTAATGTCCATTCCATCACATTGAGAAGTGAGAAGAAAATAATTGATACATTTACACCTACCATTTCACTAATATTCACCTCAACGCTACGGAATCCTAATTCTATACCAACTGATTAGAAACCCATGTAGAATGTTAAAGGTAAGAAAATTATTGATTCTGTTCATCCTAAACCTATTTATTTTCCTAATAAAGTTGTGCAAACCAAAAATTTGTATGAAGAGGTGATAAAAAAAGGAGTTTTGGACACATTCATGTTTGTGGAGATAAACATAACACTTATTGAATCCATAATTCACATCCCAAGGTATGCCATATTCTTAAAATATCATTGTACCAATTGATGGGAGGTCAATGGAAATGAGATGATCAATCTTGGAAGGAATTTGTCAGCGCACATTTCACCAACTATAGTAATTCCCGCAAAGTGTAGGGATCCAGGGTCATTCACCATACAATGCACTAGAGTGGAGTTACACTTTTCTAATAGTTTATGTCATTTAGTTGCTTCTATAAATGTGATTCCTCGCTCTATGTTCTCTTCTTTATAAGTTGGTTAGTTGAAGCTGATAAGGGTAGTGGTGTTGTTTTAGAATAGAGCTACAACATATCCAGTGGGAGTCTATGAGGATGTAGTTGGTTAGGTAAGGGGCATGATCATTCAAGATGATTTCTATATTCTTAACATGGATGATGATAAGGTAGGTTCTCATGGTCCCATTATGATAGGTAATCCCTTCATCAAATCTACAAAAAAAACATAAATGTCCATGAGGATGCACTTTCCATGGAGTTTGGAGATGATGTTGTGATATTTAATGTTATGGACTCCATGAAATACCACTCTAAGGATCGGTCTTTTCTTACCTATTATTTTGAACCACCAAATAAAAAACCCATGGAATTTGATTTTCCAATACTTAGGGAGATTATAAGAATTAGTCCTATTTTAATGTCTAAGATGACTTCCACAACAATTTATAATGTAGAAATGTCTCTTATAATTGATTTAGAAATGGATTCATATTATTATTTTGATCATTTTCACTCTGATTATGAATTATCTATTAATTATCCTAATGTATTTTATACATTATTCAATTATTTTGATGATCTCTATTCTGGTACTGATGTTCATTGTGCACATATTTCAGTTCCTCCAATGTATCCATCCATACATCACCCACCTACACTAGAAATGAAGACATTTCCACCAAATCTAAAATACTTATAATTTTATAGTGGTGAGAGATTCCCAATTTTCATAACTAACAATAACCCTTTTGATCAAAAGGAATTTTTTTGAATATTTTGAGGGAGAACACCAAGTCAGTCAGGCGGAACATATCTTTCATATCATTTATTGTCCACTAAAATCACATGATTAAGATTCAATTCGAGGATTGGGATAAACTAGGGAGGCAACCACAAAAGAGTATGAATCCAACACTTCTGGAAGTTGTTAAAAAATAATTTAAAGAATTTCTTAAATTAGGAATAATTTATCCCATTTTATATTCCTAATGGGTTTTCCAATTTAGGATGTACTTAAGAAAAGTATTTTTACTTTGGTTAGAAATGGGAGAGATTAGTTAGTTCAACTGAGGGTGCAAAAAATTTGGTGTGTGTGTATTGATTATTAGACACTAAATTAGTCCACTAGATAGAACTATTTCCTCTTACCATTTAATGATGAAATTCATGAGAGACTAGATGTGAAAACATGCTATTGATTCTTGGATTGATTTTCAGGATATTTTTAGGTTCCTATGGCTCCGGATGACTAGGAGAAGATGACAATCACTTGTCTATTCTTTAAATTTTCTTACAGAATGATTCCTTTTAGACTATGAAATGCCCCAAGAACCTTCCTGAGATGTATGGTGAATATTTATTTAGAATTCATTGAGTCCTGTATAGAGGTATTGTTGGGTGATTTTACAATGTATGGATGTTCATTTCATGAATGTTTTAGTTTGGGAAATGTATTGAATTGTTTTATAGAAAAGAATCAGGTATTAAACACGGAAAAATTCAATTTCAAGGTATATCATGGAATTGTATTAGGGATTGTAGTTTCAAAACATAGGATAGTGTTTGATAAATTTAAGGTAGATATTATTTCATCCCTACCATATCCTCCATGTTTTGGAGATGTTAGATGTTTCTTTAGGCATACATGATGTTATTGGAACCTCATCAAATATTTCAGTAAGATTTCTCTTACTATGTTGTTATTAATTCAAAAGTATAATGAATTTTTTATTGATGATTTTTATTGGACATCCATTTATGTGTCAAAGACGTATATAACCACTCCACCAATCATACATCCCCCATGGTGGGAGATTCCTTTTGATCATATTTGTGATGCATCGAACTTCAAAGTTGGGGATGTCTTAACCCAGAGGGTGTAGGGAAATTTAAATATGGTTTCCTATGTGTTGAAGAAATTGGATTCATCCTAATAAACTAAAAATACATGAAAATGGATTTTCTTGTTGCCATATTTTCTTTAGGTAAATTCTGTACATGTTTTTTTGGCTCTAATGTTGTTTTTTCAAACCATGAAACTCTGAGATACCTCTTGAAAAAGCCTGATGTAATGCCTATACTCATCTAATGGATGATCCTTCTTGAATAATTCAATATTGATATCATGAAAATGGTGTGGTCATAAACGATGTGGAATACTACATGAGTAGTATTAATCACACATTAGTGTCTGAAACCTTGGACTAGGTTCCACTTCAGGACACTTTACCTGATGAGCATATTTATTCCATATAAATTACACATCCTTGGTATGTGGATTTAGTCAATTGCCATTTTTCTTATAAAATTCATTCAATTTTAAATAATCATAATGTCAAGAAATTTAAATGTGAGTCTATATTATGTTTATGGTATGATCCCTACCTCTGGCGCATGTGTAGTGATCATGTTGTTTAGAGGTGTGTTCTAAATCATGAGTTTCAGTCTATTCTACATTTCTATCATACACATTCATGTGGAGGACACTTTGGATCACAAATAATAACTATGAATGTTTTAGACTCTATATTATAATGTCCAAGCTTATTCTATGATTTTCATATGTTTTAAGTCATGCTCATGTTTCCAACATACGAGAAACATTTCTAGGAGAAATGAGATGCCTCAACAACCCATATTATTCTGTGATATTATTTATGAATGGGGAATTGATTTTATGGGATCTTTTTCAAGTTTATTTTGATTTTTGTAACTTTTCGGTGATGTTGATTATTTGATTAAATGGGTTGAGTCCAAGGCCACAAGGAATAATTATTATCTTATAGTAGTAGAATGTTTCAAGGAATTGATTTTTTCATGTTTGGAGTACCAAAGGCTATCAACAGTGACAAGGGGATACACTATTGATATTGGGATTCGTATCCCCTACTTTGTATGTATGGTGTGACACACAAAACATCAACATCGTACCACCCCCATACAAATATCCAGGATGAGGTTTCAAATTCAGAGTTGAAACATATTTTCGAGAAAACTACAATTCCAAATAAGAAGGATTGGAGAAAGCACTTGGATGATGTGCTTTGGGATTATAGGACAACATACAAAACTACCATCTATATTTCCCAATTTATTATTGTTTTTGGGAAGTCATGTCATATCCAAGTAGAATTAGAGCATCAGGATTTTTGGGCTATGAAGAAATAGAACATGGATTTGACTCAAGCTATAATTCAAAGGATGATACAAATTCTAGAACTGAAGGAGATTAGATTGTCATCAAAGAAGATCCCAAGGCATTATAAGGATATAAAAAATTATATCATGATATAATGATCCATAAATGTTAATTTAATGTTGGAGAGAATGTCTTACTCTATAGATCCCAACTAAAGTCGATGCCTGATAAGTTTTGTTCCAGATGGGTATGTCCTTATATTTTATCCAACGTTTTCCTTATGGTGTAGTGTATATCACACAAGAGGACACTAGAAGTATCATTAATGTTAATGGGAAAAGTTTTACATAATACATTGAGGGAATTTCTATTGATGGAGAGGATTTAATCACACTGCATGACCCGATCACCACTTAAGAATATTATAATTTTCCGAACCCATTCACTTTTATATTATTTATCCTATTTAAAATTCTAAATTTCATGTGCACATATAATCTCATGAGTTAACATTAAGGAAAATGAAATATATTAAGTGTGGGGGATGGGAAACATATTGGGGTTGTTATTTATAATTTCTTTCATTTTTTTTTTGTTTTCTATTAATCGTTTTATTAAATTTTCAGAAACAAATCAAAGAATTCATCATACATTCAGATATGGAACATATGGAAAATTAATTTTATCAAAATAAATTTTTATAATGATAAAAATGAGTAATATTTCCTCATTAATAATTCATTTTATAGAAATTAAAGTCTTCTATTATATGATTGGTTGTATCATTATAAAAAAATATGGATTTTGAAATCTTTATTTGTTATATTTTTTCATTGTAAATTGTGTCATTGATTTCTCCACTCAACCTTTACCTCAACCACGACTTATTGAATTTCCCTACTAAATTGATGGTATTTCAATGTTAAGTAAAATTAAATTCATATTATATCAATGGTTGACCCTTACATTCGTTTCTTTTCTGATTGGTTTCATTACTGTACCGAATTGACCTATACTTCTGTACCTATTATCTTATTGTTGTAGACCCTAAAAGTCAATAATATAAAAAAAATACAATAATATGGGTTGTGTCTCAGGCAGGTCAAAACAAACTCTTCATCAAACTTTGATCTTGTTATAACTATTACAATTATTGTCGCGGGGAGATCAAAAAAGGTTTGATAGTTGAGAGAGATATCTGTTCTAATAGAATGTTTCCAAAAAATGAAACAAAAATAAAAAATTAGGGGAGTGATAAAATGAAAACATGTGGATAAATATTTTTTTGGTAGCTTATGGTTTCACTTTCATGAATTTATAAGTGATTGGGTCCAAAAATTTGATTATAAAGGAATGTTGAAGAGGTTTGGTGGATTAAACCATGGAAGATGCATTATTTTACTTAACCTGAATATACTGGATAAAGGGGGAAGATATGAAATTGAAATGGGAAATTGAATTGCTTCTTTTTTGTAGTTATATATGATTACTCTCATCTCCTTTTATGTTTTTTACTTCCAATACTCATAGGGGGAGCTCTTCAAAAATGATCCCTTCATCAAAGTGTTCCCCTCCTTCTTGTGTTGTAATATTTGTGTTTGTGTAATAAAATTATTAGTTTCTCTTCTATTTATTCTATATTCTTAAATTTTATTCTATTTTGTTCAATTATCTTCTCCATTACTCAACATATTAGGTCTGTAAATCAGGACTAGAATCAATATTGGGTTATACCCATTCTAAATATTTGTACTATGTTTCTTTGATGACTACACAACCCATGTAAGAGTAGTTATTTTTGGAAATCAATATAACTATTAACTTATTAAGTGGTTTATTTTTAAATAATTAGATACTATAATTATCTTCATATGATCTATTAATTTATTTTTTAATTTAAATTAATCAAATAATTCAATTTAACAATTAACACAAAACTTGAGTGGTCGAGTACTGTGTAAATTTTGAGAGAGTGATCTTAATCGATAACACAAAACTACATGGGATCAACTTTTAGAGTTAAAATATAATCCTTAAACTCAATTAATCCTTATTTT
The DNA here is from genome assembly GCA_963277665.1 of Viscum album. NCBI lineage: Eukaryota > Viridiplantae > Streptophyta > Magnoliopsida > Santalales > Viscaceae > Viscum > Viscum album. The sequence goes on from OY728151.1 coordinate 909,517,229, forward strand.
TAGAGTGTATATGTGAACTAATTCACCACTTACCATAATCTATCCTTTGAACGACAATCAAATAAGGGTGTTATGACAGCATGGTCCAAAGGTAGCATTGGGTAAAATTCATTTCATCTTTGTGGTTAAGTTAACTCTTGTCGAGTTATAGGGTCAAAAAATTAGAGGTTCATAATTAGGTTGATATTAAATTAAACAATAATTAAAAATAAGTAAATACAGAAGTATATTTATATCGATTAAGACTTTTAAAATCAATTTTATAAAAATATATATTCTCATTGTGTTTTCTCAATCACAATTCAAAAACAAAAACAAAAAAATGCAATATTCTTCCAGCATACTTGTTCTAGATTTATAAATAGAATCCCCTTAATTTTAATTATTTTTTTTTATTTTATAATTTTTTTCAACATACCTTTAATATGTTGTTTTAAATTACTTCCTCTTTTTAGAGATAACCTCGGTCATCCACTCTACTGCACCTAAATAACCAGAAACTGAACATCATTTGAGAGGTATCGTTACAGCACCTTCCAAATTGGAACCATTTGGTGGGAGGTAATTCTTTATTTCAAAAAATTTGAGTTATTTCTATTTTTTTCATTTTATTTTTTTTCTTATTTTTATATTGTTTCCCCTTTCTCAGGTTTTTTTCCCCTTCTTCTTTTATTCTTTTTTAGACCCTCAAAAAAATTTATTATTTTCTTTATTATGATACAATTTTATTCATTTCATTTTTATTTTATTTATGAGATGAATTATCATTAAATAATTATTAGATACTGAACATGTGATTAAGTGAAACCTTAAGACTCAAATTATGTAGTCTCAGTCTATGGGATTCTTTAACATTCAATAAGTTAGAGAATTCCTCCATACCGGAGACACTAAAATTGATAAAGATATGAATTAAATATAAAATAATTACCAATTCATGCAAACAATAATAATGTACAGAATATAACCATCAATAAATGGTTGCATCCGTTATTAGCTATCAATCAAATTGAATCACATAACCAAACCTTGAATCAGAATTTAAATTAAAATATGGGTTAATTCACCTACATACAAAATTTAATTGATTATCTGGTTAGGATCCAAAAAAATGTTTAAAATAATTTAATGTGGTTTGATCAACCCTAAAATTATCTAATTTCTATGAAGATCATGTAAAACTAAGAGAATTATTATTAACACATTATGATGAAAAAAAAGACTGGATGTATTTTTTATAACCTGAAGATGTAACTTGTTGGAATGATTTGAAATTTGTTATCCTACAAAGATTTTTTCCAGAATCAAGGACCACTTCCATTTAGTTTTGAGGTCTCATGGATCAATTTAACCTATGGAGAGTTAATGTACGATTATTTTGAGTGATTCATGATATTATATGAAATCTATCCACATCACCAAATCTGTGAGAAACTCATCATACAATACTTCTATAAAGGCCTCAAACCTATTCAGAGAATCATAGTAATATTTCATGGTTAGAGAATCATTTGTGGATAAAATACCAGTAGCTACATGTTCCTTGATCAACAAGATTGCACAAAACTACCAACAATTTGGCGATAGAGTAACACCACATGTTGGGGGATTACATCGGGTAAGTCAATCTTCTCTCAAAAGTCATTTAATTGATACCATGTTAGATGAATTTTACACTATAGTGAGGTATATATCTTTGGTCCAAAATACATCACAACCCACTCTTATGAGTCCTTGTGGAATTTTCATTGAAAAAGTCCACCCAACCTACTTTTTTTGCATAATTAAAGAAGATAGAGGATGGAGTTGTCAAATTTTCTATGAGACCATATCAGTAGTAACAACAACCCCATCCCAGAAGAAGTATGATTCATTTTATCTGACATACAACCAAGGGTGTTAGGATCAATCATAATTGAGTTATGGCTCAGAACAACATCAAATTCCCCCTTTTCGCCAAATTTCCAGAAGCCTCCACCTTACCAACAATGTTCACAACATCCCCAAAGGAGATTTGAATTCTAAGCATAAAAAGGTCAACAATGATATAATTCTCAACAAAAGGAAGATTCTAATACTGATCATATTTTGAAAAAAATCATTCTTATTCAATATAAGGAGATGAAGAGTCAAGGTTTAGTGTTGAGTGAGTTGAAGATGAAAATGAGCTAGATTTCTACCACCCTCCATGAACTGATAAGTGATATCTCTAGAAATATTCCTTCCCAACCTAATCCAAATCCGAATGGAAATTTTAGTACCTTCACATTGATAATTAAAAATAAAATAAATGGGTACATCTGCACGTACCATTCCACTGTGATTCACCTCAACCCTAGAGACACCTCATTCCATACCAACAGATGAGAAACAGACAGATAATGATAAAAAGTAATAAAATATTTGATGATGTTACTCCTATACCGATTAATTTTACAAATATATTTATTAAAATTAAAAATATGAGTGAAGAGGCGATGAAAAAAAGGTTTTGGAGACATTTATGTGGGTTAAGATAAACATCCCCCTTACTAAATCCTCCAAGAAAATTCCAAGGTATTCCAAATTTTTAAAAGATGTTTGAACCAATAAAAAGGGCTCAAAGGAAACGATAGGATCAATCGTGGAAGGAATGTTTCTGAACTCATTACACCAAATCTAGAAATTGAATCAATGTGACTGGATCTAGGGATATTCATCATACCATGTACCATAGGCGAGTTACAATTTTTGGATGTTTTATGTGATTTAGGTGGCTACTATAAATGTGATGCCTCACCTTGTATTCTCCTCTTTACATGTTGGTTAGTTGAAGCCAATGAGAGTAGTGGTGTACTTGAAGAATAGAGCTACAACATATCCAACCTTAGTCCTTGAGGATGTATTTGTTCAGGTAGGAGACATGATATTTCCATAATATTTCTATGTACTTACCAGAGAGGATAATCATTTAAGTTATCATTGTCCCATTATCATAGGAAATACCTTCCCCTATAATGAAAAAACAGTCATAAATGACCACAAGATTACACTCCCCATTGAGTTTGGAAATAAATTTGTGATATTTAATGTTATGGACACCATGAAGTACCCCTCATTGGATAATTATTCTTTTTGTTATCTCCCATTTTGAACCACCATATAAAACCCCCCTAGAATTTTATTCTCGTATGCACAGGGATATTATTATAATTGGTTCTAGTTTAATGTATAATTTCACTTACACACCTATTTCTATTGAAAAAAAACTCTATTATGTTTGATTCTATAATGGATTCATATTCTAATTTTGATCATGTTCACTCTGATTATGACTTGGCTGTTGGGTATGCTTGTGAATTTGATGAATTATTATTTGATTTTGATGATATCTATTCTGGTACTGAGGTTCATTGTGGAAATATTTCAGTTCCTTCAATGTCTCCATCCATACATCACCTCGTGCACTAGAACTCAAGACATTTACACCAAATCTAAAATACCCATACTTTTTGAGTGGTGAGAGATTACATTCATTCATTTCTAAAAATCAACCTTTTGAACATGAATTATATATTTTTAATCTTTTAAAGAGATCATCCAGGAAATCGTGGGGACCTTGGCCCACATATCAGGTATAATACCCTCCATTTTCATGAAAAATATTCTTTTAGAGGATAGAGCTAAACTAGTGAGGTAAAAAAAGATAGTAATTCCAAATATTTTGGATGTTGTTAAAAAAAAGAAGTTGAAAATTTTCTTGAGGCATGTATACTTTATCCCATTTCAGATTCTCATTAGGTAAATAATATTCTGGTTCTTCCTAAGGGAAGTGGTGTTACCACTATTATAAAAGAGGTAGAGGTGTTACTTCAAATAAAATTGAATAATACTTGGTGTGAGTGTTGATTATAGGAAACTAAATCAATCCACTCACAAGAACCATTTCCCCTTCCATTTATTGATCAAATTATTGAGAGACTAGTTGGGAAACATATTATTGTTTATTGGATAGATATTATAGGTATTTTCAGGTTCTTATAGCTCTGAAGGATCAGGATTAGATGACATTCACTAGTCTATTTAATACATTCACCTACTGAAGGACCCCATTGGGACTATTCAATGCCCCATAATCCTTCCAGAAATTCATGGTGAGCATTTTTTTCAGATTTCATTGATACCTAGATAGAGTTATTTATGGATGACTTTACAATGTTTGTATATCTATTTGATGAATGTATCAATACTTTGATAAAGTTTTTGATCGTTGTATTGAGCTGATTCTAGTATTGATCTTTGAAATGTGCAATTTGAATGTAGATCCTAGAATTTTCATTGGGAATATTGTGTCAAAACAAGGGATAGAGGATGATCAATCTACGGATGATATTATTTCATCCTTACCCTATTCTTTATGCATCTGTGATGTAAGATCCTTCAGAGGGGATACATGAATTTATAGGCACTTCATTAAATCATTTAGTAATATTTCTCTCCATGTGACGTGATTACATCAAAAGGTATCTGACATTGTGTTTGATGATTGTTGTAGGAATTCCATTGATGAGTAAAATAACTATCTGACCACCCCATCAATCATAAAACCCCTATGCTGGGAGCTTCCTTTTGAGAATATGTGTGAGGAATCCAAATTGATTGTTTGATATATCTTATCATAGAGGGTGTAGGGATATTCACATGTGACTTCCTATGAATTGAGGACATTGGATTCAGCCCAATAAAACTACTCAACCACTAAAAATGAGTTTCTTCATGTCATATATTCATTAGATAAATTCTGTTCATATATATTGGGATCTAATGTTATTGTTTTTTTACCAAGAATCACTGACGTACCTATTGAAAATGCCAGATGCGAATACAAGACTCATCCGATGGACTCTCCTTCTTCATGAATTTGATATTTTCATAAAGGATTGGAAGGGGTTAGAAAAACTCTTATCGGAAAACATGAGTATAATTACTCACACATTTAAGGCTGAAACCTTGGACTAGGCACCACTTTAGGGCATATACCATGATAAGCATCTTTATTCCATCTCAGGTACACATCCTTGGTTTGATGATTTAGTTAACTAACTTGTTTACTATGAAATTACTGTAAATTTAAAAAAAATGAAGCCTAAAAATTAATTAGGGAGTATTTATTTTATGTGTGAAATGATCCGTACCTTTGGTGCATGTGCGGTGATCATGTTATTAGGTGGTGTGTTCCTAATCATTCATTTTATTCTATTCTACATTTATGCCATTAAATTTTATATGGATGAACCTTTGGACCCAAACGAATAGATAACAATATTTGAGACTCTAGATTATATTTTCATAGCTTATTCAATGATGCTCTTCCATTTTTTAATGCATGGTCATATTGCCAACATACAAGAAATACTTCTTGGAGACATGAGATTCCTCAAAAACCCATATTATTATGTGAGATTTATGATGTATGAGGAATTTATTTCATGTTTCCTTCTATAAGTTCATTTAGTTTATGGTACATTTTGGTTTATTTTCATTATGGGAGTGAATGGGTGGATTCTAAGGGCACTAGGACTGATGATTATCATGTTATAGTGGACTTTGTCAATGCGTATTTTTTTCATGTTTTGAGTACCAATGGATATCATCAGTGATTTCGAGACATGATTTTGCAATCATAATTTGGTATACCTACATTGGAAGTATGTAGTGACACATAAAACATCAAAAACATACCACACCCAATCAAATGGCAATACTAAGGATTCAAATCAGGGGTTGAGTCAAATTTTGGATAAAACCATGAAGCTGGATAGGAAGGATTAGAGAAAGTGCTTGGATGATGAACTTTTTTCCTATAGTTCAGCATACAATACACCCAATGGTATGTCCCTATTAGGGATTTATAATGGAAAATAATGTTATCTCCAAGTGGAAATCATGAATCAGGCATATTGGGATTAAAATAAATGCAACAAGGATTTGGATCCAGCTAGAATTCAAAGAAAGATACAAATTCAAGAGAATGAAGAGATTTTATTGTCATCATATGAGAAAACAAGGCAATAAAAAGAAAGAAAAAAATAATCTCATGATAGATTGATCCCAAAAAGGGAGTTTTGTTTTGGAGAGAAAGTCCTACTCTATAGTTCATGACTTAAGACGATGTCTGCTATGTAGAATTCCAAATAGTTAGGTCCTTATATTGTATCTAATATTTTCATTATGGTGTAGTAGAGATCAAAAAAGATTAAACAGGAAGAATATATATAGTCAATGTTAAATTTTTGAAGCAATAAACTAATGTAATTTCTATGGATGCAGTGGATTTCATCCAGGCATGACACCATCATCACTTGAGAATATCAATTTTTTTCCTAACCCTTTCACTTTTAAATTCATATTCCAATTTAAATTCTGAATTTGAAGCACAAATATCATATCATGGGTATACATTGAGTAAAATGTAATATTTTATGTGTTGGGGAGGGGAAAAGCTTTTGGGGTAGTTATTTTTGATTTTTCATTTCTAATTTTTTTTGTATTTTCTATTATGTTTTCTATTAAATTTTTAAAAAAATAAAACAAATTCATCTAACATTCTCATGTGGAACATTTGGAAAATTTATGTTTTAAAAATTAATTTTTATAATGGTAATAATGAGTATGATTTCAACATTAATGGATGAATTTTAAAAAAAATTATGTGATTGATGATATCATTGGTTGTGTCATTAAAAATCCTTCTATATTTTGACACCATTATTTGTGATATTTGTTCATGGAAAATTGTGTAATTTATTTCTCCTCAAAAACATTCAGTCAACCATGACATGTGATTTTTTTATCAATTTAATGTATAGTCATGTTATGTAAAAAATTCATCTTATAGCAATGGTTGATAGATACATTTGTTTCTCTTCCGATTGGTTTCAATACTTTAGTGAATTTACCTATTCATGTGTACTTATTATCCGACTGTTGTACTCCATTAAAAATGAAAACAATAAAATCAAAAAAAATATAATCAAATTAAAAACACAAAAATTATGGGTTTTGTCTTGTAATGTTCAAAACCTAATCTTCCTCGACCATTGATTTTGTTATAACTATTACAATTAGTGTCATGAGGAGATAAATCATGGGTCGATAGTTGACTGTTATATTTGTTCCAAGTGAAACTTTTGAAAAAAGAAACAATAAAATGAGGGTAGTGATGAAATGTACTACATTTGGGTATATCTTTTTCAGGAACATATGGTTTGACTTTCGAAAATTTTTAACTGAGTGGTCATGAAATTTGATTACAAAAGAATGTAGAACATCTTCGGTGGATTAAACCCGGTATGAAAAATTAATATACATGAACAGAATATACAGAGTAAAGGCTGGAGATATAAACTTGTAATAGTTGGCACACCCACACATGGAGAATTAGTGGCATGGTAGACCAATGACTTGTTTCTCTATGATTAGTGTTAATCTCATTGGATTTTGTATTGAAACAATTTAAGAGACAATGAAATTAAAATTTATTGATATTGACCCTTGATGGGATTCCAACATTGCCTATATTTTCACTATTCATTGAGTAATATGAAGATGAATAATCTCTCATAATTTTTTGGAATACATGATATGAGGTTTTTCCTAGGAGTGAAAAAGGGTAACTGTGGGGGCGTGATCTTATCGTGAATCACTACTTTATTTCACCGTCACATAACTATTTTATCTTCTTTTTTTATTTTTAATTAAAAATAACATATGAAATTTAACATCACATGATATTTAATTATTAAATGTTTATAACTATTAAAATGGTATACTTTACTTGTTTTGGTTATTTTTATGTAGGATGAGGTGATTTGGAGGGATGAAGATGATCCAAAAGAAAAATGGGCCAAACTTCATGGATTTCCATGGACATATGTCCACTCAATACATTATTTTTTAGTTTCTATGCCAATGGTAATGGTCAAACACCATTGGAATTCACTATTTACACTATTATTGACCGCCGATAGAGGTTTCTAATACGGAAATGTAAATGGAAAAAAAATTTGGCCACTGCTGCTGTATTTCCTGATGCCACCCACTCCAAAAGTCATCGATGCCACTTCTTGCTTCTACCACTGCACTTCCACCCCTGATCACCCCCATCGCCACCATCTTGTCACATCACATAACCCCCACCATATCTTCAAATGAACTTATCACATATGACATTACACTACTTCCGCTCAATCCCCCAACGTCATCCTAGACACTCCCTTCGGCTGCCATGCATCTTCCATGGATAACGTCCCATGCTCGGGGTCCACCCTCATTAACTCATGTATCCCTCGTGCTCCATAATTCACAATCAAAACCAAAAGTCAGCAATTTTATAGGGGATTTTAAGTGACTTTCTATAGTGGTTACTATTTAGTAATACCAACAAAGAAACTATAACCATGAAAAGTGATCACAGGGAGGTCTCTAAATGGATTTAGTGTCTGCCTATGGTGATCCCTAAAATTTATATTTATAGTAGTGAATATTTTAAACATTATGAGAAATACATGAATCCAAAGGAGATTAAATTTTTGGGATGATCCAAAATTTTGGGTGATACAACTAATCTCAGGAAACCCAATCACATTTCGTCTAGGTGAGGGCCCATATGAACTAATCTATCTAAGGGACCGAATTTGTACGAAGTCAAATATTTGGTTCTATAATTTTTCCATATTTCATGATGTATTCATCCAATGGCCACCAAATTTTATAGAGAGACATTCAATATTATGGACTAAAACTTTTCTCTTTTTATAAAGTCTAGAAAAGTCTATTTACCAACCTAAAACCGATACACAATTGGTATCTATTAATCTGGTTGCACAAAACCACATCCCATTCGGACTATAAATTGGCTCCTTGGGAACCCCATTTTCATGTTCGACCAAGGAGTGTAGTGATGCCATTTTGGAGTTATATAGGAGTCCTCTCATCACCTTTGAAGTCATGTAACTCCTTATACTCATAGGGGGAGATCTCCAAGCAAGGAGCCCTTCAACTGAGCCTTCATCTTCTTCTCATGTTGTACAATTTGTGTTTGTGTAATAAAAATCATTATTACTCTCCTATTAATTCTCTATTATTCAGTTTTATTTTGTTTTGTGCAATTTTATATTTTTCATTCCTCTTACTATTTGGGCTTTAAATCATGATTAGAAATGATATTGGGTTATACCCTTTATAAATCTTTGAACATGCAATACGTTTCTATAATGACTACACCTCCCATGAAGGAGTTGTTATTTTTAGAAATCGGTCTACTTCTTCAAATCTTTATTAATTTATTTTTAATAAATGATATATTTTAATTCAATTAATATGATCTATTAATTGTTTTTTAAATTAAATTAAATTAAACGAGTAATTGATCAATTAACACAAAACATGTGAGGTTGAGTATTGTGTGAATTGTGAGAGATTGATCTTAATCGATGATACAAAACCACAAGGGATCAATATTTAGAGTTCAAATAAAATTCCCAATATAAATTAATCCTTATTTATAGAGTCTATATGTGAATTGATTCACCACTGACCATAATATATTCTTATAACTACAATCAAAGTAGTGTTTTATGATTTCATGTTACGAAGCTAGCCTAGTGTTAAATTCATTTCAACTTTAGGGATAAGTTAAATCCCATAGGTTTGTAAGGTTAAAAGATTAGGGGATCATAATTAAGTGGATATTAATTTAAATGATAATTATTATAATTAAATGAAATAGTATAGTCATATTTATAACTCCTTTAAGAATTTTTTTTCTAAAAAACAACTTCTCGTAGCATTTTCTCAATCACATTTCATAAAAAATACAAAATACAATCTTCTTCCAGCACACTTCTTCTAGATTTATAATAGTAACCTAGTGTTTATTTATTTTATCTTTATTTTCATCATACCTTTAATTTCTAGTTTTAAATTACTTCCTACATTGAGAGATGACCTTGGTCAGCCACTCTGTTGCACCTAAATAACCAAAAACTGAACTTCATTTGAGCATTCCCATGACCGCGCTATTCACATATATAATAAATATATATGATATTTATTTATTTATTATCATTATATATAATACTAATTCATGATATAAGTAATTTGATTAAAATTTTAACTAATCATAACATATGAAAACACATAATGGTTATTGCCTGAAACGTAAATTTAACATGAACTATTAACAAACTAGAAATATAAAGTAGTAAATAAATCTTATATGGTATTATAAAAATGAATATGATTTTGTGATAGATTTAAAATAAACTCATATTTATTATATATGATGTTTGAATTAGTACAATGAGAGTCAACATATAATGTAATGTAATTTTTTCTCACTTTTATTTTTGTGGGACACATGCCTTATACACTACATGATTCTTTTATGTGGTAAACATACCACCCATGAGGGTATATTATGAGTATTTTAATGATTATTTTGGTATTTTAATATCCATATTTTTTTATTCATGCAGTAGATTATTCTACAAATTATAACATGGAAATTGGTTATTTCACAATCTCATCATTATTTGGGATTGCATTTGTTTAATTCCCCACTGGGGAATATTTATCTTCCTTATTGGAAATTTCTAAAAAAAATAAATTTTTTTGAATATTATACTGTGTTTTTTAATTTCATTTTGACACCTTTTTGGACATTATAAAAATTACATTAAAAGAAATATTCCTTTCCTTTTGCAAAATATTTTACTTTATGAATTTAATGAAAAAATAAAAAGGGATATTTTTTCATTTACAGAATGAGTGGTATTTCCCACTATCATGAGACTCTAGCGTATTGAAGATTACTTTTCATGTTTAATGGGTTATTCTCTTTGAATGTATTGTCTCTTATAATTATTTGTATTTTAAATTTTTTACAAAGAGGTAAAAGATTTATTTTCAATTGACATTCCATCAAGACTTATTCATTGCTATGAACCAATTCACTTTAACGTGGTGTATATAAAACCACATTTTCATTTAATATCATGATTATATCCTAAACAATGTACCATTTTTATATACAGTTTTTACTTTGACAACTATTAGATTATCATGGGATATATTAATAAATCTCTATTCTACATTAAATAAAAATATTTGATAACAAATTTTGTTTATTAATTAAATTTATTACTTGATATGATAAATTATTTGGACTATAAATTAATTGTGGGGTATGTAATCTATATATCCCCTCAATGCATCGATAAGTTCCCAAGAGAAAAAATAGATTCAAAAACTAATTGTAGTTTTAAATTGCCTTATGAATGGTTTTTATGATATATATTTTGACATGACTCACACATGACATCAAATAATTAATAATTAACATCATTCAAAATTCCTCTATAATTATTATTTTTCCAAGATACTTTTTATTTGACATTATCTGTTGGATCAAAATAGTGTATTTAGAAGCTCAATTACAAGAGGGGGTGAATTAAAAATATTTTTTTAACCATAAGAATAACTATGTTTAAAAAAGTTAAAGAAGGTAAATTCAAAAACCGTAAAATAGTTCTATGAGACTAAATTGGTTAGGATCTGAAAATATGGTTCTGAAAATGAAACATAAGAAAAGTTTATATAGATAAAATATTCCACATTAATGCATCCAGAATATTACTTATCAGATTGAATAAATGTATAAGAAGGTATAATAAATTTTTACTTTTCATCCTTTATCAAAATTAAATGAAAAAAAAACTTGAAACAGAAACAAGTAACATGTAAGAAATATTTTCTCCCAAAGAGTGGGGTGTCCAAAAACCTTGGATAAAGGTCCTTTAATTTATACATTCAAGAAAGTCTGTCTTACCCACAATAGGGTAAGCCCTCTATAATAATATCAGGATTTTTCTTGTTATCCACGCAATCCCTTGATCCATAATGTTGTCGACACCATTGTCTTCTTATCCTCAGAATCCCTTGATTGTACTTATCAACAATTACAGTCGCACGAAGTAGGCTGAACAAGATATTCAAATAAATCCAAGCATGGGAGACTCTCTCTCTAGAAATCACTTCATATTATGTAATATATAGATTGATGGAAAATTTCTGAGTTCATTCAAATGAAAACCTATTTATATAAATAAACATCAACGGTCAGATCCCTCCTCTAACGGTAATATTTTTTCATGAATTTCCAAGGGACCTGTACATGCATCACTCATCATATAGTTAGTTAGAAACAGATTGAACGACATTGTTTCATACATACAAAATAATGTGTAAGGAAAAAATAAATAAGGCTAACCTATTCTAAATATCTAGAGTCCAAGTAAGAAATAGAATTCATAATCTAATCATATAAATAATCAGATTCAATAAAATGTATCTCCCTTTACTTATGAATCCTGATGAATAATAACAACTCCCCCTTAGTTTTTGAAATCCCTAAGGATTATATTCTTGAATTACATAGAGAGAGTTAACATTCTCTTGCATACTAAAGTCTTATTTAAGTAATATCTCACTTAGTTAAACTTCCCCTTACATGGGTAATTAAATTCCTTATACATAGTATTCCCTTTATCATTCTTTTCCCCCATTTTTTATATTAAAAAAGTAATATAGAAAATGAAAAAAATATGGTAACTAAATGATTATAAATATAAAATAAAAAACAAATAAATGAAAATAAAATTTTTCATTTATATTAGAAAAAATGATATAGGGTAGTACAACAAAATATCAGAGCTGATATGAAAATTTGTTCACTATTATTTTCCTTCGACTTGATCTTCTTCAAGATATTCTTAAACTATATAGTCTTTTTATGATCTTCCTCAAACCCTCTGGGTAGCTTTTCATGATCTTGATTTTTCTTTTCCAGAGACTTTATTTTCAATTCCTGAGATTTTAGAATATCATTGTGAGAATTCAGTATTTGTTCTAGTAGATTGAACTTTTAATTGAACTCTATTATGAGAACCCTTTCACTCTTCAAATTTATGGAAACTGAATTCATCTTCCTATTCAGATCTTTATCTTCTTGCTTCTGGGATACTGGTTCAAGGTTTAACTTCTCCAAAAAACAAGTTTTATGGTTTTTTATTCAATCATCTGATTTGTTGAAGGAATCATTCATTGACTCTTGGAAGTAATCAACAATCCTCAAGGCTTCAATTTTTCTTTTAGACCATTTTTTATTTTATTATATGATCTCTTATGAGCGTCATATCTGATATGGAATGGTTGAAAATTTTTCTCAAGCTTGATAAATTATTCCATGAGCATGGTTATGGAATATAACTTCTGATTGAAATAACGATGAAGAAACTTACACATCAAATCAATGCTAAGAATAAGGGAAATGTTTTTTACTAACTTCTTCAGATACTGAACCGCAAAATGCAGACCCATGGAAGATGATTCATAATTTGATTCCCTTGTAGGTGAATATTCTTTTTCTAGTTTTACAACTTTCTTTTGGATGATCCACTAACATCCTTCTTAACCCCCACATCTTTCATTGGAATCTCCTCAATCACTAGTTTTCCTCTCTCTACTTTGGAAATAGTATTCGCATCCTTTAGATATTCGTGCTCGCTATCTGAGTCATGAACTATATTATCTTCATCAACCTTTCCCTTCTCTGCATCTCCCATAAGATCAAGAGGTTGAATGAAGTTGTTATTGCAGATTTCATCATCAGACGTTTTATTAACCACTAACAGACCCCCATCCACTTTTCCTTCAGAAATAATTCTTGTTTATTTAGACTGGGAAGTCCAAATTGATAGATTTTCCAGAGTATATTTCTTATTATGATATTCATCAACATGCCTTATCAGATCATCACTCTCAACTCCTTACACTTCTTCTTATTCTACATCCTCTTCCAGAATTATCATTTCATCCAATTTAGGTTCCAGAATTATGAAATCCTTTCCTGGATTCTCTACTAGTTCTGGTTCTTTATGTAAAGATTCTGTTTATATAATCTATTCAATGGATTTCTTAGTAGCCTTGATAAGTTCTTGAACAATCTCAGCTTTGAACATTTTCTTCTTTTTTTTGTTCTCTTTTTCATACTTCTCTAGCTCTTCAGTAGTTTTAATCTTTAGGGCCTTTTCCTCGGAAAGATCTAGGAAAAATCTCGGATCTCCTTATTTATTATCCTTATTATGTTCCCTCTATTTTTCTACAACTACATTAGGGAATGCTATTTATTTTTGGTTTTTGGGGGTGTTGACTGACGTTTTGGAATTGAAGGCTTCTCTGTGGTTTCTGGTTCTTTCTGATTTCTCTTCTTATATGGTTTCTTGTAAGTCTTTTCAACATCCCCATTATTTATTAAAGCTTCAATTTCAATTTTTTATAGATCATAAAATTATCTAGATTTTCTATTGAAACAAACATTCATCCTCCTCAATGTGTCATCACATAGTAACATAATTATAAAGGTTCTTATATTAGAGAGACAGTAAATTATGAATGACTAGAGGCATCAAACTATGATCTTAGATAGAATTTTTAGATACATAATGATTTTCAATTTGAGAGTTACATTCTTGGTATTGATAATCATCAGTAAGATACACTTCACCAAGTTTATCTTCCTCATCTTGACAAGAAAATCCAGAATGTAGAGGTCAATTTTTTTAAGGATTCCTTTTCTGTTTTCTCAAAATTAGAATACCATGTACCCATAATTACAGAATACTTGAGATTTCTGATAGATGGTTGAACTTCAGTGATTTCACTCATTTGAGTCCAAGGCACTCTATTGTATTTTCCTTCTCAAAACGTCATGACTGGTCTGGTAACTTATGGGGGCATAAAATTGATTCTCTTTTATATGGTACTAAAATGATACTTGCAACCATGTTGAAGGAAATGGAAAAGGTTTCCCATAACTATTGAAAAAAAACATGTATCTTACACATTATTTATAAACGCATATTGTCTCATAGAACTCAATATGTAACAGTGGGTAAACCAGATCCTGATGTTTTAGTTTGGCTACGCAAAGAATCTCCCATCCATCGAGCATGATATTTTTTGTAATTAGGGAATTGTAATTATTGAAAAATAATGCATCAAAAAACCATTCTCTATATATTTTCTACTTTGTTATTTCCTTGGATGAAGAAATTTTTTCGTTTGGAGTGGTTTCCAAGGACATCCATAGTATGATCAAACTCTATAATGATGAATGGTCTTTTTGAAGAGAGAAAGAGCTTCAGGGCTGAAAACCTTGAAAAAAGATGTGGGACAAGAAATATGGGTCATTTATATAGGTGTTGAAGAAATGGTTCAAATACATGATTTTATCTAATGATTTGAACAAACTTAATATAATCTAATAGTTGATATTGAAACTAGAGAAGGATTTGGTAGGTTCTTCCCTATTAAGGGTTTTTACGGAAAAATGTCAGATTTAAGGAATTCTAATTTTAAATTTTTTCTTAAAACTTGATAAATATACCAATAGGTAAAACATTCGATAACAAAAATTTATGTAACGAATCATACCGTACGGATTTCTAGGAATATTTTCAGTAAACTTGGAAATTATTTTTCAGAAATTTTATATTTTGGAAATTTTTATTATGGGAGGAAAAATTTTTATTCCAAAATTTTGGGTTCTGAAAAAAAATGAAGAATTTTTTTTGTTTACAAAAAAATATGATAAATCATAAATTTTGGTTATAAAAAAATTGGTTAGTGAAAAAAAATTGGTTAAAACGAAAATGTAGTCCCTCTATGAAAATGAGTTTCTTTCTGTAAGGAGACAGATTTCAATAAAATGTTAATATGAATGATTACCTTATGGTTATCATTCCTAACTCTTGTTTAATATATTCGAATATATTAAAGGGTAATTATTTTGTAACAATATCAGCATGTTAATCTTGCATTCTGAAAAATTGAAGAATTTTATTCCCATTAATTATGTGATCTCTAAGAAAGTGATGACTAATAACTATGTGTTTTTCACGAGAGTGATGTGTAGGGTTTTTACATAGGGAAATAGAACTTTTTTATCACACAATATATGTTTTTTGGTAAAACTCATGTCATAGTCTGTGAGTGTGTGTTGCATCTACGATACATGAGCACAATAACTTCTAGTAGCTATATATTCAGCTTCAATAGTGTAAAGTGATATTTTGGTTTTCTTTATACAAGAACAAGAAACTAATGAATCTCCTCTAAAATGATTAGTTCAAAAAGTACTTTTTATCTCAATTTTATATCCACCAAAATATTCATATGAAATTATTTTTCAAACGAAATGATTTCCATAATTATAGAAAATTACTAAGTCCATGGTTCCCTTTAAATAGTGAAAAATTATTTTCACTACTTTTAAATGGGATTACTTTGGATTAGATTGATATAGTTCACATAAGAATACTAAAAACATTATGTTTGGATGACTAGCTCTCAAGTATTGTAAACTTCCTATCATACCGCAAAAGATGTCTGATCTAATGGTTTCTTAACTTCATCAAGATCAATAGAGTTTTAGGTACTTATTGGATTTCTTATACATTTAGTGTTGTCATATCCATAATTTTTAATAATATCTTTAACATAATTATGTTTTGATATATATGTTCCTTCTTGTTTTTTAGATATTTTAAAACCTAGGAAAAATATTAACTCAACCATCAGAGTCATTTCAAACTCAGATTTCATTATATTTTCAAATGAATAGGTTAAATCTTGTTAAGTTGAACCAAATATAATTTCATCAACATAAATTTGAACAATAATAAAAAAATTCTTATATTTCATTATGAAAAGAGATGGATCAACAGTTCTCTTAACGTAACTTTCTTGTAAGAAAAATCATGTAAGTCCATCATAGCAGGATATAGGGGCTTGTTTAAGACCATAAAATGCTTTGGTATGTTAGAAAACGTATTCAAAATGTTTTTTGTCTTCCAAAACAGGAGGTTGTTCAACATAAAATTCCTCTTGAACATATCTATTAAGGAAATCACACTTCACAACCAGTTGAAAATGTTTGAAATTAAAGAATGTTGTAAAGGCAAGTAAAATTCCAATAGGTTCATGTCTAGATACTAGAGCATATGTTTCTTCATAGTTTATTCCCACTTTTTTATTGTTTTCTTTGGAAACTAATATTGCATTATTTCATACTGTGATTTTTTTTCATCACACTTATTTCTGAAGACCAATTTTACTCTAATTACCATAGATTCTTTAGGTATTTCAACTAATGTCCAGAATTTATTCCTTTCGAATTCATTTAGCTTATCTTTTATGGCTTTAATCCAATCATCATCCCCTAAAGGTTCATCAGTGATTTTCAGTTCTAATTGGGAAAGAAATGCAAGATGTTCTACTTTATTTCTAAAAGAAATTCTAGTCCTTATTGGTTGATTTTCATCAACAAGGATACTATCACTGAGATGATTCTTAAGTAACAACTGATTTGGGTTTTGTAAAACCTTTTCATCAACATATGGTAGAAAATATTCTGGGGTAAATTCTTCAGAAATATTTTCATAAACATTTTCTTTACCATAAGAGTTTTCTATCAAATGATGACAAGTAATTTTTGAAAACACATCAAGGATGAAGGTTGGGGTGGTTTACAAACAAAAGGATCATATTCATCAAATTTTACATGAACTATTTCTTCAACAGTACATGTATTTTTATTAAAATCACTATAATTCTTAAAAGGAGTGGAATAGCCTAGGAATATTCCTTTATCAGATTTGGGTGAACATTTATGTAATTTATCTTCAGTATTAAAGATGAATACTTTGAAACAAAATACTTTGAAGTAAGAATGATTATGTTTCCAACCAGTACACAATTCACAAGGTATTTTATTAAGAAAATATCTGATTAAAACTCGATTTATATTTTAACATGTAGTACTAATAGCTTCAGCCCAAAAATGTTTAGCAAGATAATATTCACTCAACATGGTTCTAACTATCTCTTGAAGAATTATAATTATTCTTTCAAAAACACCATTTTGTTGAGGAGTTCTTGGAGATAAGAAGTTATGAGTAATACCATTCTTACTATAAAAAGTTTCAAAATATGAATTTTGAAATTCTCCTTCATGATCACTATGGATAGTTATAAATGGAAGGTTTTTCTCATTTTCAACTTGGGCTCAAAAAGTTTTGAAATAAGAAAAAGATTCAGATTTATTTGATAGAATATATACCCATGTAAATATATTATAATTATCAACTAAGACAAGTACATTAAATTTTCCAAAAATACATCTAGTTTTTGTTGGTCCAAAATGATCCATATGCACTGACTATAATGAATCAAAAGTTCAGACTTCAACAATTGATTTAAAACATGATTTATGTTTCCTTCCATATTGACAAGGATCAAAAACTATTGATGAATCAAATATAATCTTTATTAGAACATAAGAAAAATTTTCATTTAGATTATGAATAGGTTTTTAAGGTTACAATGTTCCTAACATTTATTCCATAATCACGTTTGATCTTCCAATTCACTATGTCAAGGTAGATATTGGCTCCTAAGGTCATCTAATTTTAGTGTGTATACATTCTGTTGCATAATGGAAAAAAATAAAATCTTCCTTGTAATTTTTTACTAAGAATTTACCATTGTTAAAATTCATAAGGCAACCTTCATCACACAATTGGATTATGGTAATGATGTTGTTATTATGACCATTAACAAATAAAACATTTGAAATTATTGTTTTTCAAAGAATAGAAATTTTACATATAACACAAATTTCTCCCTAAGCACTATCTCCGAAAGTTACTTTTCCTCCTTTCGACTTGATAATCATTTTAATGATGTTTTTGTTACCATTTATATTCCTAGAACTTCCACTAACCATGTACCATGAATTGTTGTTGGTACATTATTTATTTTCCTGAATATAAGAATGTTAGACTCTGTAAATCCAAATTTACCTGGATTCAGAAATTATAGAAAGAAAAATTATAGGAATCCACATTTTTATAGAAAAATAAGAGTTATGAAAACCTAAAAATTGGGTTTTATTTATAAAAAATTTCTTACCCAATTTCCACCACACTGACATTTGGTGCAGAAAAGAGAACTTTGGGGAACAAAATAATTTTCACCAAAAACATGTTTGGAGTGAATAAAACCAATTCATAAACTATTACTTATATAGAGAATTTTAGAATACATTTTATGAAATTATTTTTTCCCTGAGGTAAAATTTTATAAAAGTTTTTTTAATGAAAATATTTCGGATTTTAGTCTAATGACTAAATTCATATCCTCAAGATCATTAATCCATGGAACTGAGTTATTCTCTAAAACACTTTTCTTAGAAATAACACTTTTAGGATCCTTAGAATGCTTATCCTTTTTAGTATTAACTTCCTTATGGTTTTTATAAATATTTTCAATATAAAATGTTTTCGGATCATGATCTGTATAAAGATATGATACTTCTTTCGTTAAAACATGAATTCTAGAATTTTATTTCTCTGACTTCTTTTTTAACTTATAATTTTCATTCTCAAGAAGTTTAGAAAACCAAGAAACATCATCATATGAAGGAAAGAGTTATCTTCATCAGAAGATGATTCTTCATCTGAAGACTTTTAATATTTATCTTCAATATAATTTTCATTCAAAGAGACATTTGTAATAGATTCGACATTGTGTGCCCTAGCCATTAGATAATGATTTTTAAGGGGTAGTTTGGCTAGTAGACTAAAATTCTTCTAACTAAAAGATTCATACTCTGAGGATTCATCAAATGAGTCACCACCACTAGAACACCACATATCATTATCCATCAAGACTTTCTTACCCTTGGACTTGTAATACATTTTTCTATTTCTCTCAGAATACTTTCTTTTCTATCTTGTATTTTATTCATGGGAAAATGTATCCAGATGTGTCCATCTCTTTATCATTCATAGAAATAAACTTCTGAATCATTGTTTTATTTCCTTTATTTCTTCATATATTTGTACTGAAGGTCTCTCTTTCCTAATATATTATTCATCCTTCGAGGAAGATTAGTTAACTCATTTTCAGAGTGTTCACTTTCACTAGAATCAAATTAAATAGTAGCATTCTTAGAAATAATTCTTATAACTCGTTCTGGAGTCTTGACTTTTCTAGTAGTAAAGCCTACACTTCGACTGCCATTATTATTATTATTCATATCAGCATCTATTTTAATTATTGTTTTGTCCTGTAAGAGAGTACCAAATAGCTCATCAAGTGTAATTTGAGTATCTTTCATATTTTCATCAATGGCTATTTTTTTATTCCCACTCATTTGGAATAAGATCAATTATCTTGTCAACAAGTTATTCTTCATCATGACCATTCTCTACCATATATTGAAAACTATTTATGATAGTCATAAATATTTGTTTCACATTTCAAGCTAGTTCTCCATAAGAAAAAATGAATCCATGATATTCATCTCACTACATTGCTCTTCTAGCTTTTATCACTTTGGCAGTCCAAAAATGTGTAACATTAAGTTTCTTCCTGATGTAATTGGAATTTTCACAAGATGATATTTTACAATATATATTCATGTTCGTTGAACACAATAATGAAATATGTACCATGTAATTTAGTTGATATTCTGATTTTTGTTAGTTGGTGAAGTTTTTGACATCATTTTCTAGAATTTCTTAGTCACCAGTATTCATGACAAAGTTATCCACTATAGTGTTGATAATTTTTTTTTCATTCTATCTCTCCAGTACTCATAATAATTTCCATAAAAATAAGTGTACTGTTATGATTGGGGTTATCAATGTAACCAACATTTATTCCATCTATTCTATAAGAAAATATATTTACACAAAACTTTTATGTAGTAAATGTTTATAAACAAGGATAAAAATCATTAAGAAAAACATAAAAAAGGAAAGGTATGAAAGAAGAATTAAGAATTAAAAAAATATTTGAGAAAGAAAACATATAGGTGAGTAAAAGTATTTCAGATACCTCCTCTGATACCAATTGTAGGATCAAAATAGTGTACGTAGATTCTCAATTAAAAGAGGGGGTGAATTGTAATTTTAAATAACTTTTGTTTTTTAACATTAATGACTATGTTTAATAAAGATAAACAAGGTATATTCAAAAACCCTAAAATAGTTCTATGATACAAACTTTCATAGGTTTCAGAAATATGGTTCTAGAAATTAAACATTAGAAAAGTTTACATAGGAAAATATTCTAACTTAATGCATATAGAAACTTACTTATCAGAGTAAATAAAAGTATAATAAGGTAAAAGAAAATTATAGTTTTCTTCATTTATCAAATTATAGTGGATATAAAACATGAAACAGAAACAAGTAACATGAAGGAAATATTTTCACCTAAAGAGTAGGGTATCCAAGGACCTTGAGAAAAAGGTACCTTGATTTATTCTTTCAAGAAAGTTTGTCTTACCCACACCATGGTAAGCACTCAATAAAAATATCATAACATTTCATTCTATCCCCTCAAGCCATCCATCATTTTGGTAGTCGGAAACTCTCTCTTCTTATCCCCAGAATCCCTTGATTGTACCCAACAACAATCAGAGTTGCCTGGAGCAGCTTGAATAAGATGTTTTGAACCCACAAAACATGAGATTCACTCTCTCTATAAATCACATCACATCATGTAGTCTCTAGATTGATGGAATAGTTCTGGCCTCATTCAAATGAGCTCTTATTTATAGGAAGAAATTCAATGGTCATCTCCCTCCTCCAACGGTCATATTTTTCCTTGAATTTTGGAGGAACCTATACATGTGTCACTCATCCAACGGTTAGTTAGAAATAAATTTCATGACATTGTTTCGTACATAAAAAAGCATGTGTATTGAAAAATGAATTAGCATAACCAATTCAGTATATCTGGTGTCTAAAAAATAGAATTCATAATTTAATAATATAAACAATTGGATTTTATAAAAGATGGATATTCGGATTTTGTTTTTCAATGAGTTTGGAATCTCAGTTCTATAGATTCTAGTGTCAGAATTCTAATGAATTTGGAGTCTGAATTCAGAGGAATTCAGAGTCTGAATTCTGAGGAATACAGAGTCTAAATTTTAGAGAATTCAGAATCTAAATTTCAGAAAATTCAAAATCTGAATTTTAGAGAATCCAGAATCTGAATTTTAGAGAATTCATCATCTGAATTTTTGAGAATTTGGAATCTGAATTTCATAAAATTAAGAGCAAGATATTCAGATAATTTGGACTCATAAAACATAAAAATCTACATCTAAGGGACTATAAGATTTTACAGATTTAGATATGAATCCTAATTTTTGACTTGGTACTATAATGAGTGTGGTAATGAGAATTTATAAAATTAGACAATGAAAATAAACGTAATGATAGCAATTTTTATATAGAAGGGAGATTTTTCTTACGAAAATAGTTCATAAGGAATGGTAATTTTCCTTAAGATAAATTTTTTGTGATTTTCAAAACATTGAAGAATATAAAATTCATAAGGAAACCTTATTGACTCATCATTATCAACGGATGCATTTCCTTCTCAGATTATTTATTAAATATCATTGGTTTCAGTAAATTTCCTTTTGATACTGATTATTCCATATCCTATTATTTTTATGAAATTTCATTTTGTTATTTAACTTTACATGATGATTTATTCTCTTTGATTCATTAATAATTCTATTTTAAATACCTATATAAAGAATTTTAGATCAACCTTATTTCATTTTCATCTTTCAACATCTATGCAGTGTTCTAGGAATTTTATGAAGGGATACGTTTGATGGAATAAAGATATCATAGAAAAGAAGAAGAAATTGTTGTAATTATTATAATCATTTTTAATAAAAGGCTCTTGTATTTATTTGGTTTACAAATATTACTAAATTGATCGATCTTCTAGGCTACAATTCTATAAAATCCTGGCAATGTAATGCTATTAGACACTATCTCTAGGATTACTAGGGCCAGGTCATTATAATTGGTATCAAAGGATGTTTAGTAGAAACCATGGGAACTAGATTTACAAAAACATTGATTAAATAACATAGTCTTATGGTATCATTTGAGATTAATTATAGAATAAAATCCAAATGATTCAGTTATATGGAGATTGTGTGGATTTCCAATCAATACATCCATGCCTCGATACTATAATTGTATGTGGTTCTGGAACAAATGTACCTAGGGATCACAACTCTGAAAGGTTACATCAGGCATGACTCAAGCATAACCTGATACATGATGTTGGGATATATTGTACACCTGGTTTGACACTCCCATAGGATTTTAGTATAATTCACATTTTCATTACAAACTATTATGAAGTATTTGAATATATAATGAAAATGAATATCATTGGTCAACCCAAATGTGATTTAGATTGAACATATAGTGTCACGATATTTTATATGTGGAAATTTGTATTTGTAACATTGACTATTGTTCCTCACACTATTCTTTTTGATTTTAGTTAATGTCAGGAACCCAAGAAATCATGTTAATATTGAACTTTATGAAAAAGGTGACCGTAATGAGAAACCTATAGGGATATTGATAGGAGATAAAGGTATCGTTTTCATGCCTAATCACTTATCCCAAAATACGATTAAAAACATATACATTAAGCAACTCCATATTTCACTAAAGACGACAAGTATGGAGTTTTCTAATATCTCCATCGGCGAAAACTGTGGAGAAAATAATGATCGATTTCTATCATGTCTGAAATCTGGAAGGATACACCACAAATAGTGTCTTAATGGAATGAAGAAATAATATATGTGTTGAAAAGAAGGATATAAAGAAAATATTTTTCAATGAAAAAAGAGCTTTATAATGGAAGAAAATAAATCTCATCTTAAGAATCCATTGTAGATCACTGCATTAAATATGGGGAACCTGGGAATTACCCGAGTCAATTCCACCTCCAATAGGATAAAATCAATACTTTGGAATTAATTATTAGAAAATAAATGGATTGTGTATTTATGTATTGAGGATTTATCAAAACCCTTAGTTTAAAGTCTATTTAGTGACTAACCTCATTTCAATGATGTACATCATATTTATTTTGTAAGTTATACTATGATGGTTTTAGAATAAGGACAACATGTATATTGGGTGATAACCTATAACGTCTGGCAAGGATGCTAGGATTGAACCCACAGCTGAAGGTGGACATGTTTGAATCACATACCCATAGCTTACACAAATTCCTAGTCTAGTTATAACAACTAATGGATAAATGTTATTTAGATTTTATGGACATTTTTTATCAAATAGATAAACATTGGATTGGAAAATGATATTCTGATTAGTTGATTAATATTATTTTTGAATACTTTTTCCTTTTTTCAATCCTATTATATTAAGGTAAACATAATATTTATTCAATAAAGGTTGAATTTTATTTAGAAGACAAATATGATTTTTCTATGAACTTATATTGATTCACGTTGTTTGTGGAAATTTGTTTCATATCTTAGAGATTTTGAAATTTAAAAAATTAAATTTTTGGAATAATAGATTGAGATTGATTGATGTCATTTAGAGGACTATGTGATAAAATAATTTTGATTTTTGGGTCTTAGTATATATTATTTTTTAGGAAAGACAATTAGTTTCTGAATGATATATGTTAGACATTGTGTATTGCAATTGAATTATGGATGTTAATTTTGTTTTTCATCAAATGATGTTTCATTATTTTTGGTGAATTATCTTTCATTATCCTAACCATTTTTAGTTTTTGTAAATTATTAAATAAAATATGAATATGTAGTTATATTTTTTGGATTATCTAATCCATATCTGAGAGTTTTAATTATTCAGGAAAGAAAAATTCATCTTAAATACCAATCATTTAGAGGTGATATTGAGATTTTGGTAGAAATTGAGTAAATGATGAAACTATACCAGTTAAGTATGAATGATAACTTTTGTTGACAGACTATGAATTAAATAAATTCTTTATATTTTTGAAATTTTTTTTGAAATGAAAAAAATTATTTCATTACTTTTATTACTATGAAATGAATGGCCTTTTCACCCATCGCAGATTTATAGTATTGAAATTGTTAGCTTTCTCATGACTACGCTCTATATCACTCTCCATTAGAATATGGTGGTTATTTTTCACTTCCATGTCCAGGTTTTGTTATATAAAACCCTTGTATGTGTTATCTTCGGTGACCTCCATACTTCTCGTTCATTATTTTAAAGTGGAAGATTTATCAACCCTAATTTGGATGTGAGATTTCAATAAAGGTATAATGAATAGTAAAAAATTAGTTACCAAACCCAAATTCCAAAATTATTAAGAAATAATTTATTAATTTATGGGATAATGTAACACTACATGTTTTTATAGTATTCATATTTTTAAATTTAATCTCTCTGATGTATTATGTTTTATGAAACATCTATCTTAATTAGATCATGATATACTATTAATATGATTCTTTAAAATGAAATTATCACCCAGATTTTAAATTGGTGGTTATTATTAGGATTTACTCAATCATGAAATTAAATAATCAAATTAATTGGTTTCCTATTAATTAAATATTAATATAAAAACAAATTGTAAATAATAAAAACATTTTTTAAAAAACTAATTAATTATGCAAACGTGTGTCTTTAACCATTAAAATAAAGAAATGAAACTTTTTGATTATATTAATGAGATAAATAAATAAATAAATATATATATATTATTCAATATAATTTTTTACATTCATTAGTTTTTTTATTCTATACATTATATAAGAACAAATCCAAATTACGAGAAAATATGTATTTTTATAAAAAAAACAGTTTTATCGTCTTTTGATAGTAAAATTGTTTTAAATCTAGTTTTTGAAAATTTTTGGAATTATATTTGAAAATAATTATTTATCATTTTAAATTTTAATATAAAAAAATTATTTGGTTTTATTCTTCGTATTTTTATGATAACTTTCATGATTTGATTAATAGTTATAAAATATTGCAATATAATTGAAAACAACTTTTTTGTCTAAATAATTTATAGTTTTAAATTATATTTTTAATTGGTTTTCAAGTATAATTATATAATTTTTTATCATTTAACAACATTTAGTTTATTTGATTCACTTTCCCATTGAATATGGATATAAAATTATTCAAATCATTTGAACATTTTAACTTTAAACCCCGTTTTTTCACATTCCAACAACATGGTTATTTTTCAATTAATCTGACAAATAATTTTTTGTTTAAATTTTGAAAAATGGACTCCATATTTAGAATTATATTCTCTAAATTTAATAAATAGTTTCCTTCAATTTTTGGAAAATATGAATAGTAACTTTAGTATTTGCCATAATTACCACAGTTTAGGGTAAATCAGGTAATTAAGGTTAAAAATAACATTATACGTCTTATAAAATTACCCTAACACATGTAATAATTTGGTCTAATTAGTTAAAATCAACCAAAATCATCTTTGGATTAATTTTAATGCTTTAGGGATCCACTAGGATGACTTTAATTATTGTTTAGTATTCTAATCGTAGGGAAGTCCAATATGACATACTCATGTTTTCAATAAGTATTAAATTAATCATAAGTGGTTATTAAAAATATATATTAGAATATAATTAATAATTTTAATTATAAAATTTTTATATTCATTAGGATAATTTATTTTTAATTTTTTGGGATGAAATAATAAAAAATAAATGATTTCATAATGATGTTACAGTAATTGTTTAATTAATTGTTATATAAAATAACTGTCATTAAAAATATAAAAATAAATAAAATATGTCATAAAAATTACATCCATGAATATCCTATATGACTTATTTAGATTAGTTATCTATTAAAATTATTGGTTGAAGTTATATTGTGTATTGGTATTTTTTAATAAGTCGTGAATTGAAGTGTCAAAGATGACATTTATGTTAATTTAAAATAAATAATATCTTAATAAATTATATATAATTAATAAAAAAATTGGCCAAATTATTATTAAAGGGTTAAAAATTTTATCCACGACTCACTAATGGTTTTTTAATCATTTTATAGTAACTATACTAACATTAAAAGCGTAAAAATCCTTGTTTTCACACCAAGGGTAGAAGAGTTTTACAATGGGTTAAAACCAAAGGATAATTGTAATAATGTGACCCAAAATGGTCTCGAAAATATTTAATGGGATTTTTTGGATCCATCCTATGAATATATTAAAAATAAATATAGATTTTTCGTTATTAATTCAATGTGTAATTGTATTAATTTAATATATTTATATTTTTTAAAAGTGCCTCTCACTTCAATTATAAATGGGCACCCTGTCACTCACATATTCATACCACTTTGGGCCTTCTAGATCAAAAAATACCAATCCATTTATCCTCCCATAATCCCTCCATTCGTCCTATAATCCTTAATTTTGGAGAAAATCCAACCAAAAAAGTCATTTTGTTAAAATTAAAAGAAGATACCCAAAGAAGAGGTAATATTCATCAATGAACATTTTTGTTTTATTTCTTCCTTAAGCTCCTTAAAAAATAATTATTTATTCATTATAATATAACGTAAATATCCAAAATATACATAGATGTTTTTATATTAATTTTTTCACCAACACTTACACGCATCCATTAAAATGGATATAGAATCATCGTTTATGTGTATAACAGATTATAGCCTCGCGAACTGATGTTGTTCGTTCTTCAATTTCCAAAATTCATGGTTGTGAAATACCATTTAATTTCTATTTTTATATGATATATATTATATTTATGATTTATTTATTTTTACCTAATTATTATATAATACATACATTCATTCTTTCCATTTTGTATAAATACAATAACTTAATTTGTGTTCGTGTGGACTACCGCCTCCTCCAAACCATGTGATTCATTCACACATTACATTGAATGTATTGAGGATGGTTATTTTCAACTTATATTATATATATGAAATAATAATTCTACTGGAATTATATCAATTGCTTTATTTAATTCAATATGACATGAAAAAGGAACAATCCTTGATGAGTACGTATGACCTACCATCTCCATGAATATTGTATTTCATTTCCTATTTTTATATTTTATAGATTATTATAAATACACATATACGTAATATATATTATATTTTTTTTATCATTATAAAGATTATTAAATCATGATATAATCAAGAGGAAAAAATATAAAAAATCAAAACACATGTGACAAACAAAGTTGTTATTACCTGAAACATTACCTTAACATGAAATTGTTAATAAATGGGGAATATAAATCATAAGTAAATAATATATGGTATAATATAAATTAATATAGTTAAGTTTTTAATTTATAACAATCATATATTTATTATAAAATATTTTTTAAATTAATACGACTAGAATCAATAGATAAACTATGTGATTTTTGTCTCGCTTTTATTTTTGGGGGACACATGACCTATAATCTACATGATTCTTTTGTGTGGTGAATATACATCCCATGAGTGTATTTTATGAGTATTATTATAAATATTGTGGTATTTTCCTATCCATATAATTATTTTTCATCGGTCATATGATTCTACTGATAATAAAAAGTTAATGGTTTATTTCACAATCTCATCGTCATTTGTGATTGTGTTTGTTTAAGTCACCAAATGGGAATATTTCCCTTAATATATATTTTTTATAAAAAAAGTTTTTCAATTTTTTTTTACTATTATCCATTTATTATTAATTTCATTTTCACCCCATTTTGATTTTACACAAATCCATAAATAGAATTTTCCAATCATTTTCCAAAAAAGGATACATTATGACTTTTCCTAGAAAAGAAAAAGGAATGATTTTATAATGTATATGTAATGAACAAACATTTCCCCATAATAATTATCTAATGTTTTGAATCAAAGTTTTTTACATCTACAACTATATTTTCAATGAAAATGTCTTCTTTGGCAAATGTGTGGATTTTAAATAAATTATTATAAAGTGGTTAAGTATTTACTCTAAATTTACATTACATTGAGACTTATTAGTTTTTATGTACCAATTAACATTAATTTTGTTTATATATAACCCATTTATCATTTAATATCTCTATTTCCTCATAAAAGTTTTTCCATTTTTACATACAGTGTTTACTTTGATAGCTATTTGATTATCTGTCTAAATATAAATAACCATGTATTATTTATTTACTATGGATATTGGATAAGGAACATTTATTATTAATAAAATAGAATACTTAATATGAGGAATGAATTTATTACTGATGAAGTTTTGGGAATAGTCTTTATATATCCCCTCGATTACATGACATGTTTTCAATAGAAAAATAGTTTCTCATATTACACAAGTTTCAATATTTAGTACTAAATTGTCTTCTCAATGTTCTTGACAGTATATGATTACATGTGCCTCAGAAATGACATCAAATAAATAAGAAATTAATTCATTAAACATTTAGTTACTATTATCAATCCATGATATTTATTTCATAGACATTATCAATGGCTTCATTTATTTATCAGCAAATTGATTAAACACCATGTGATTTA
Source organism: Viscum album (assembly GCA_963277665.1). NCBI lineage: Eukaryota > Viridiplantae > Streptophyta > Magnoliopsida > Santalales > Viscaceae > Viscum > Viscum album. Next base: position 909,546,793 of record OY728151.1, read on the forward strand.
GCTAATTACCTTTATATATTGATCATACATGTTCTATTTATTTCAATGGAATTTGTTATCATCTATATATCTTACCATGTTGATTTAATATAATTTATTCATTATTAATTACATTTTACTTATCCTTACAGATCTTTTGATCTCACCCTTTTTTTTCATTCCCCAAGAATCCACGAAGTATAGTAGGAAAGATATGAAGTGATACACAAGGTGGATTGAATATATCATCATATATATATATATATATTAACTAGTGTATTCACTAATAATACAAGACTCATGTATATATATGGTTTACCAAGACTAGTAATCTAATCATTCTATCATTCTGTATTACCTTTAAATCATGCCAATGTAATGGTAGTAGACACTGATTCTAGGCCTACTGGGGATGGTTTGATATATGTTCTTATTTAGTGAATTTAACCACATCCCTGAAAAATGTCATTAATATCAATCAATGAGAACATAGAAAATTAATATGTATATGTATAAGTATATATGATTTTCTGGATTCTGTAATGGTAATCCAAACATTTAACTCCATAGTTAAGTCAACCAAATTTGTTGATTATAGTCTACCAAAACAAGCTCGTCACCAACTTCATTATGATGAATAATAACTAAAATAAATATAAAACAAATTTGTAACATAATAAATAATTTTTAAACATATATTACAGTACCTTGTATGACATGGTAATGATGAAATTTGATGAATGAATTAACAACACCACCACTATTAAAAAACATTATCAAAATGATGAATATAACTCACACCCAATATTAAAAACAGATAATAACTAGCTAATATGAATTTGTAGAGAAATTATAAATTAATTTTATAAAATATAATAAACACATATATATATATATAATTTTTTGAAATAAGTGATAAATATAGATATTTTTTATATAAGATATTAATGTGATTTAGTGGTAGGCTATAATTATTATAAGGGGATCTTTGTCTCAAATTTTAATTCATGAAGAATATTTCTTACTATGCATCATGATATTTTAAATATGGATTGATTAATTCATAATTAATTACTTGTACCATGTTCAATTAATTCATTGGGTTTTAAATAACCAAATAATTTTATTTCTTATAATGGATTTATATTCGAAAGATTCCAAAGTTGAATGTGTTTTTACCAACTCAACTCCATTCATAGAGTTAGAATTATTATTCTTGAGCTTCATTTTTCCATGATTTATTTCTTACACCCTAAGATTTTATTTTTTAATTTATCTAACCATAAAAAATAATGAATTTTTAATCTAAATATTATACCACGATTAATCTCTTACCCAAAAATTAAATCATTTTTAATAATAAATCAATTCTTCTTAAATAGCGGTATTCCCTAGTTGTCCATATATTCATTTCTGACTTATTTTTTCCTTCATAATTTGAAAACAAATTACGTGTTATATCCTGTGAAATACATATTTACCTTATCCTATATTAAAATTTAAATGTTTTTACCCTTTTTATGATATGGGGTATTTATAAATATATTTCAAAATAATAAAATGGTTTTCTGCCCTTTCAGAATAAAAATATTTATCTTCAACATCACATTTTTATTGAAAACATTTATTACATTACAAGGATAAATTATTGAAGTGTTTTTAAAGTAATTCATTTTTAATATTTTCACATCACCATCTTTAAAATAAAATTAAAAAGTTATCTATAAATATAACTTTTATGATATTGTTAACTAGGATTCCTAAAATCATATTTTAAATTTTTATTCCTTATGAAAAAATCCTTCTACCAGACATTCCATTTTCAATGAAATGTACACTATATGTATTTAAGGTTTATTAAAGATATTATTAATCTCCTAGTTTTATAAAATATTTATCTGTTTTTAAAAAGTTCAATTGATATTTCTTAATAACAATTAAATTTTATTAATGATTCAAAAAACTATTAAACATATATGTCAAAATCATATATTCAATCATATTGTATTCTCTTATGATTCCTTTAAATCATTCCATGGTAATAGTTTATGATACCTTAGTGAATGAACATAGTAAAATGAAGGGTTCACCAAGATAGTTCTCTAATACATTGGATAAAGAATAAATATCTAGGGATAATATGTTCATGATACCATTGAATCATTCATTGGTAATCTTTCATGATACCATGGGGAACAACCTTGATAATATGAATGGTTCACAATAAACATGCTAAAATCTAATGGTTAAATAATTAATCTATGGATATTGTATGTTTATGGTACCTTGGTAGCATTCGTTGGTAATGTTTTATGATACCTTTGTTATCAAACATAGTAAGGTGATTTTATGAATGAATATTAATAAACATTGGTGATATGTTCATAAATGTATCATGTTTCTATTATGGGCAAATTTCCATGTAATACATAATTTACTTACGATGATTTTATGCCTTCTATTTTTATGTTTATGGTATTTTATTATGCCTCATTTTTTCCTATTATGTTCATTTATAATCATTTTCATTATTCATATCTTACTGAGTATATGAGCACACCTCATTCTTATACTTCCATTTCCCCAAGTTAGGAATAAAATTATTATGTATGACTTGTCTAGTATATTATCATGTATAAATAACTTTTAGATATATTTAATAATTTTTATGGATAATTTATTCTCTTATATAGTGGGAAAAATATTTGTTTGTTGAAAAATACATAGGTTTTATTAATGTATTATTTTTATAATTTTCTACAACTCCAACAAAAAAAATCAGAATTCATTATAATAAATTATTTTCTATAATTTATGTAATTATGAGATGGGAATCTCTATGGGTAATTATACACGACCACTTTACCCAAAATAATGTTATTATGAAAGGATTTTGTATCTCTATGATGAAGTATTTAATATAATCATAAATATTCAGCTTTTTATGGGATTCAAAATAAATATTCAAAATTTGGGTGATATAGTAATCCAATAATTTTCCAATTTAAAAATTATAGTGAAACATATCACCATTAACTGAGATATATGTGATTGATTTCTTCAATTTATTAACTAGTTAAAAAACATTGAGTTTTTATCCCTCTATATATGTAATTTCTTACTTAGTTTTTAGTTTTTAAGGACTTATTTAGCATTTATAATATCATTTATCTTGTATCCATTTTGATTTCACTCATACCATGTAAATTACTAAGATATAGTTTTTTATTTCTATTCTTATAAGTTAGTTTCATCATGATTAGTGTAATTATTTAAATTTCCAAACAGATCTTTGATCTATATTTATAAAGATAGATTTTCCCTCTCAAAATTATTGGTTATTTTATGAATAAACAACCCTCATCATTTACTAAGCATTATTTTTCAATTTGTTTCATATTATCATTAAAGTAGAGACATTATGTGTTAAACTTGATTGTGTAAGGAGTAATTTTACCATATTTGAGCATAGAAAGTGTAAGTGGGTTATGGTCACAAATTATCCTATAAAGCACCTTGCAAGAAATGATAAGAATCAAATCACCAACCACCATATTTATAAATGATAAGTTAATTATATTATATTATTTACCATTTATAGAGATCCTGATCTAGCTATATCTAATAACCACCTTTTTTATCTCCGAGAATATGCACATATTCATGAATATTTAAAATTATTAGGAATCTTTAAGGAATCTATTCTTAATAAATTCATTTTGGTTCAATACTGGGTTGATTTAACATAATAAGATCTAATTGTTAATGGAATCCATTTATAGTCTATACAAATCACTAAATATATTACTTTATCCGATGCACAAATATGGTTCACAAATATAGGAAATCATAAATTTAGAATTTCTAAGGTAAATACTAAGAGAGACCTATCGTTGTCTCACATGAATGTTAATGCAATTGATCTTCTTCATTTTAAATATCTAGTGGGTTTCAATCATAGTTTTCATATTAAGCCTCATACATGAACTATAATATATGGTGCTCATTACAATATACATTACATACATTCTTTGATATTGGTTATAAAATACTGTATATAACCATCCATAATTAAAAAATCAATTACAATTAGTTTCATTTTTTAAATAATGAAGATAACTTCTGGTTTATATTTTTATTAAATTAATATGAATCATAAACTAATAAATATGATGTTCCCTTTATCGAGTGAATATTTTTTACACTATATATAATACTTCTTAATCCATAAAGAGTGTTCAATATCTCCAAAAGATTATTTCAATAATACTTCCCTTTTATACATACCACGTGTATTGTATTTCATCAAAACCATGGAAAATTGAAGAATAAGAAGGGGTGATATCAAATTATTGGTATGGTTAAATATAAAAAAATGTAATTTTGACATAAACATGGGATAAAAATTATAGAAGGAATAGTAAAATAACCTGAATCTATAATCAACATCAAACTGATAGTATTATATATCCATGAAATTTAATTAAAACATGGATATCAATAATACTAATCATATACTAATAAAATTCATAATGTCAAACTTCAGAAACCTTCTATTAAGGTTTTTTTATAGTACACTTTACTGGTCATCGAGACCATAATCAAGACATCTTGATAAATTGGGAAGGCAGGCACCAAATAAAGAAACCTATCTTGTATCATGATTCATATTTATGCACTAAGGGGATATATAATTCTAGGTCCCTAGTAATCACATAATTAGGTCCAATTAATTCAACATTAGATTCATCAATCCATTTCATACCATTCTCTTGGGAACCTATTGCTCAATATTACATGGTTATTCATATAACAATAAACACATAAATCAGATATGCAATCAACCTATGTTAGTAGTAAATATTCAAAAATAATTCCAATGATTTCCAGTTTTAATAAAAGGGTTAACATGATCAAAAACTATTCCAAGATATAAGTTGTATAGTCAAAAAATACATATTTATCTAATAAATAAACTTTAATGTTATAATAACAATAAATGGAGTGCTACTACTTTTTCCCATATAATGAAAAGGGATAACATTACCACAACACATCAGAAGGAAGAAGGTAGAATCTTAAATAATGCATAGTAATATTTCAAATAATCTTTAGAAAAGGAATAACAATATACATAATTCTTGTACTTCTACCCAATTCAATTGAATAATATTCTCTCTCGATGAACGTCATCAAATATAAAATACATAAAATGTGATACTCACAATGGTCAATGAAATGAGTATATAACTTAGTTACTACTAAAAAATTCATGACCATAATACATATAGTGAAATTATATGGACGTTCTCAAAATTAAATATCCCTATTATTACAAGAAAAACCATAAAAGATGTTGGAAATGATGAAAAAATATTTATAGAAGGATACTTGAATGATACCACGTAAGAAGGGAACCAACATTGGATTTTTTGGTATCATGGGTTTAACTCTCACAAATGATAAAATATATATGTATATTATAGAAAAAATAATGAAATAGAAAGCCCCTTAGGTTAAATAATTTTTAAAATTATAGTGGAAATGGGAGGTAAAACAAAAAACATCGTTCACAAAAATTTTAACATTAATATAAAATAAAAATTTACAAGTCTATTTGAAATGTGAATTTAGAAAATCTTATATAAAATAATTTTTAAAAAACTTAATTTATAAAAATAATCTTAAATAATATTCCCTTGAAAATACACAAGGTATTTCATATAGAATTTTAGAGAGGAAGATAAATCATATGAAAGTGAAAGGAAAACCATTTTTAATATTTTCAAAAATACATTTTTTCAAATATCACATTCTAAAAATCATAATGAAACATTATAAAATTTAAAATTTTATTTTTTATGGAGTATTATAAAATATCCTAAAATAGTTTGGTTGTAAAACCCAAAAAATGAAAAACAATGGTCAGGATAAAACCTCATGACTCAAAGAATGAGATTTTAGTTTCTAAAAATCCTTACTATTGGGGAAAATATGTATAAATAGCCACATAAATAAGGGATCATGATTTTCTTATTAGATACCATTAAATAAAAATAACATGATAAAAACAAGTCCTTGTGAAATAAATTCACCATTCAAATAAAACCTTGTTCTTAACATGTTATATGTCTCCATGAATTAGAATTGAGACCAAGAAAAACATTGCAGCCTATATAATACATTAATAAAAAACAATCAAATAGAGGTATTGTAATTGAATTTTGAATATGATTAACGAATTAAATTTCATGACATAACATAACAAAATTGTAGTATATAAACCACACAAATTCCCTTAGGTTCATAATATCAAATGTGAATCAAATAGAGGAATTCGAGACAAAATCACTTACCTCTTGTCATGGATTCTGTGAAATTACTTTAATCTCTTATATCACAAATAATACTATATTAATAACTTAATTAATAACATTAATCATATCTATTATCACTTATACACTTTATAATTATTGATTCCTTATATGAGTTCTACAAATTTTACACATCAGGTGTTTATAACTATAATAAGTTTATGCATGTTTAATTAATTTTTATATAATTACACAACATTTAGTATGAATATTATTGTTTATATATATTTCAATATTTATAATATATAACTTATATTTACGTTAAAAAAATTATCCATTGCTTTTGTGTTTTGGTTATGTTTTTTGAAATCTGAATTGATAATGGCATATTTTATTAAATTTGGTGGTTGGAGATAATTTATATAATAAATAATATAACATCTATAAATTTCAAATATCCATTATTTTATATTATTATATTACTAAAATATAATATTATTTTAATTTATATTCTATCAATCATCCATGATTATAATTTAAATCATTGTTCATTTTGGTGGTTAAAGCATCAAAAACATGAACACACTTTATATCGAGGTTGAGTATGGTCAAGTTGGTGTTTTTTTACAAAATATCATTATAATAGAATTATAATGGTGTTTTTTTTACAAAATATCATTATAATAGAATTATAATGGTATTTTTTATTATTTATTTTTCATTTTGAGACATATTTAAATATTTTTTGATGAATAAAGAAAAAATAGAAAAACATTCATGGAGATGGTAATTCCACACACATGCACGATTGAAATTACTTTTTTATAAGAAGATTGAAATGATAAAATAATGAATTTTTCATTAATATTACAATATATAAGAATAATAATGATACTAATTTGATAATAATAATATTATTATATATATTTTAGAGAATTTTTTAGAAGAAATTCATAATAAAGAGATGAAATTTATGTTGGATACATGATATTTCATTCGAAGTATCCATGACATTGAAGGGTGTAGATTAACTATGAGCACCCAAGATATTATGATACGGGAATAGGGTTAATATGATAGTAAAATGGTTGAGTATAAATGATTATTTTTATGTATATGTGTATATTTTAAGTGTTTAAGAGGTATGTTTTTAACAATGAATGTAAGGTATCTTTTGGAAACAGATTTGTATTATTCAATAATGTAATGTCGTTTTCAAGTTCTCAAGGCTAAAAAATAGAAAGAAGTTTAATGGATTCAAAGGTTGGTCAATCCACACCTCAATAATTCAGTTCAAGTAATATTTTATAATTTTTTAGGACTTTTAATATACGTTAAACTCAATTTAATCCCTTTTAATTTTACCTGGATAATAATTTTTTAACCATAGTAATTAATTTAAAATAAAAAAATTTAAATTGGAATTATTAACTAATTTGAATCTTATGATTTCAATTTTATATTAAATATCAATTTCAATTTATACAAGTATTAATATTTAATTGAAAAATAAAAACACCTAAACATGTAAAATTGTTTTATTTGAAAAAATAACATTATTAAAATTTTAAAATTACAGTTATGATAAAATTATAATGTTTACCGATTTTAAGGATAAAAATGAATTATTAATAACTTAATAAAATTTATTAGACCATTAAGATAAGAAAAAATACAACCATATAATGAAATTACTTGATTTAATGTAAATTCCAAAAAAACTTTTATATTAGTGTATCATTTCACTTTAGATAAAAAAAATCAATAGTTTTTATATGAAAAAATATTATTTCAAAATGAATAATTGTATTCAATAATGTTATTTTTATGAAATTTAATGGTTTTAAAATATTTTATGTTATTATGATATATTGATATAATCATGGAAAATATAATTTTCATATATCTTTCATTTTCTAAAAAAATAACATTTAGATAATGATAAAAATTCATGAATTGTAAATTTTGATATATTAAATTTAGAACTACGGTTTATTAATTCTAATTAGAAATATAAATTTATAAAATTTATATTTTAATGTGACTTGAAAAATATAAATAAAATGGGTTTTATTTAATGTTATCCCAAGATAACAATTTCCCTTCTAAAGGTGATGATTTATAATAGTTTTCCATATTAGGTTACCAATTATTATTATTATAATATATTTTTCTATTTTACATCATGTTTTGTTGGAAATAAAAGATATAAAATATGACTTATGTAAGTGTAAACATATATTATGATTTATGGTTCATATAAATTCTAATGATATAGACCCCCAAATCATAATGAATCTTCTTATCGAATGAAGATTCTAAAGCACTTGTATAGTACCATGGGTTTAGAAATGAGAAATAGATTTTTATTTTTATTTATAAAGATATTACATAATATTATATAAGCTTATTATTTACTTATCCCTTCATAATTCAAAAATGGAAGACTCATTTGGATGAGGGGATACCCTGGTTAGGGATATTTCCTTACTATCCACTTCATTTTTAAACCACATTCCACAAACTAAAACATTCATTGGGGTGTTATTATTCTTATATATCTCCAATTATTCCAAACCACCAATCAACATTCTTTCATGGAATACATATTATTCAATGACAAGGCCAAAATGAATCTTGTATTGATGATCTGGGGTAGCATTGTCTAAAAATTTCATTGAGGATGCTTTATCCTATGATACATTAATAAGGGTGTCTCCATAATTTTCAAAGTTATGTGTTTTTGACAATGAGAAACAGTACCTCCATCACCAGAAGATGAAAATTAATCATAAGTAGGGTTAACCATCATCCATTAATCTTCCCCATTTAGAATATGATTTGATTGTACATATAATTAATATAGATTTCTTTTGTTTTGATAAATTTATCACTATGATTAACAACATTATAGTCCCTATTAAGATAAATGACTATATCATAACCCACCTATAAATCCTCTGAAATAGTTAATAGACATTGATCAGAACCATATTTAGGGGGCCCTACCTGGGGCTCAAGGATAGTGGGTAAATTGAATCACCTAGGATATCATTATCTGCTGAAGTTGGTATGAAAATCAATTTATAATCCCTATTATATTACACAAATATATTTTAGGGGACTACTCTATGGTTTAATATTGATGGCTTGGAAATTTTCTTTATCCATTTCATTTTTATTTGCTAAAATTGAACTCATTATTCCCTTTCATATTAGTATTATTGTAGGTATTTGATCATTGATAATCAGTATAGTCAGTCCCAATAAGATTAAAATCCATGAAAAATATAGGAATCTCATCATATTTTATTATTAAATCCATAATTAATTTTTTTTAAAACCTCATCACTAAGAGTTTTGGATAAATCAATTTCAATAATAAACCATGAATAATTACCAAACCTTTTCCTTTTAGATTACAATTAATTTTTATGGTAACCCCCAAAAAAGTGGAAATTTTTAAAGGATTCTCGGGTTTTAATGGATCCAATATAGTTCACAAATCCACAACTAATATTTAACATGATAATTACTCACATTGAAGAGTTTAAGGTTTTTATCCCACTACTAGATCTAATTAATATCTGGTTTTAGGGTTACTAAACCAAAACCTGAGGACCGACCATTAAATTCATCATATGATAAGACAGTTTAAAAATATCCCATTCTAATTATAGTGATATTTTTTATGGAAAGAACCCAGATCATAGAAATATTAGTCATCAGATCATTTATCTTCTATGAATCTTTCCCTCATTAAAGAATAATTTAATCCATGTTGGATTACATACATAATTTCAATATTTTTTGAATCACTTGTTAATTTTTAAACATGTGATGAATGCTACTGTTTTTTATTATAACACCCCTAGTTATAGGAATATATATTCATTCCTTAAAAAATATGTATTTAATTATTATATATGTTATTATATACATTTTAATGATTTAAATATATGTATAAAATAAATCATATATGATATACATCAAAATAACAACACTTTATTAATTTATTATTATACATTACAACAAAATTATAAAAAACTAATTATATAATACCATGTATTATTACAAACCATTGATGAATACATCCATTAAAATTTAATAAATTTAAATGGGGAATAATTATAAAATATTAATTTCATCACAAATATGAATTCTCCTCGTGAATATTTAACCAGGATAGTCAGAATTAGTTTAAATAAACATAAAATAAGAAATAAAGTCATGATAATAGAAAGTACTATTAAACATCCTTAATTCAAATTATTTAAATGTGAATTATTCTTTGTTATGTGAGAGAGGAAAACAATTATAGAAAGAATGATTTTAGTAAGTATATATGTAGGAATGAAATCTGATCATTATAAATATTGTTATTGGGAATATGGTCATTGGAAACATGGTCATTAGATATATGGTAATTAGAAATTCAGGTATCCGATAGGCATTCTAATTTTTTTTATTTTTTGAAAAAAATCAAAATAATATAATTCATAATTAATAATATTAAAAAAAATATAACATTTAATTAAAATATTATCTAAAGAAAAAATAGCATTTGTTACAAATTTTTATTATTTAATGACATGATAAAATTAATAGAAATATATAAATTATAATATATTGGTAAAATTAAATGTTTATAATAAAAGTATTTAATATTAACGGTATCTGTGTTATGATAAATTAATGTAAAAGGGATTGTTTTTCAAAAAAAATATTCTAAAAGTATTTATTTATATTAGTAAAATTAATCACATATAAAGAATTTTTTCAATGCCAATAATTTATAATTTATATAATAAAATAATTTAAAAATTATTAAATTGTTATCATTATGTATATAAGAAAAATGAATTCATTTTGAGGAAAAAAATGAAATTTTTTTATGAAATCTTTCATGTGTTTTGCATGCTTACATTGAAATTAATTTTCACCACATATTGAAATTGAATTTTATAAAACAAATTAATATTTGGTATCATCATGTTGAAATTACTTAATAAGTTAAATTTTATTTTGAGTAATAAAAATATGATACTTTTGTTAATGTTAATACCACAGTAATAGAAAAATGATTTTCTCAAATAATTATTTTTTATTGAATCGTGAATTTTTATCTGAATAAATTTTATTGATCCATTTAAAATAATGTAACTAATTATATTTTTAAAATATATGAACAATTATATTAATACACTTTTTCTATTGAATTTATAGAAATAATAATACGAATAATTGATATTCGAAAAGTAATTTTTCAAGGAAAATAGATCTTCCTATTAATATTCTTTTTCAATTTAAAAAATCATAATATATTGAAGAATTTTTTTTAAAATGGAGTAAAAAATTGTATTCTTCACATTGAATAATTTTAAGATGAGTTATCTTATATTTTATTTAAATATCTATTACATCATGATTATATAATCTAAGTTAATGGAGGTCAAATGGGGTAATCTTCTTATTGATTTAATATTGTTAAATTAAATTTAATCATGCAAATTATAGAATAATGTTGTTAGTTTTAAAATTCATACCCCTATACCTCACCAATATTTCATTACCGAGATCGCTTAACACCCTTTACACCTCACCTAACATTATTTTCCGAGGATGTGTTTCTTATTACCATCAATAAAAGGATCTCACATTTAGCCCCTTAAAACCAATAAATTCCTTATAATTATTATTTAATACATAGAAATTTTACTTCCCTGATAATCATATTTCACTTTTGGACTCCCCTAGTAAAAAAATAATTCCTAGGACCTTCATTTTTATGGAAGTCATCACGATAAGGAAAAATTTACCGAAGTAGCTAAAAAGTAATTATTCATTATTTTAATTTCCATTATCGTATACACACAACATTATTTACATTATTATATTTAGTTATTTCATATTAGGATCATTATTCTTATGATAAAGTGATACTAATATTATATAACATCCTACTCTTTCTCATTCATTAGTTTGGAAGGCTCTTATATAGGTTATTTTAAACACCAAAAAGAGTGTTGTTGTACTATCTACAGTGTCTCCATCATTAATTATCAAAAAGAATTTAATCCAATTAATAAATGATATTAAATTGTAACTTTTTTTTTATTAATATGATTTTTCATTACTAACAAAAAATATATGATCATAATATAGTAAATCATTGTTTTCTCCAAATTACCCATCACAACCTCATAAGGAGTTCAATTCTCACAAAACTTGAACACATCATCACTAAAATGAAAATTAAATTCATAAATAACTAAAATAAAATAAAAAACTATCATTAAAAATATGGTAATGATGAATTTTTTAACAATAAACATGAACCAAAATCAAGATTATTAAACTTGTATGATTGAAATTAAATTATTAACATTTGATGATGGAAATAAAGTGAAAATAAAAAATATATGTATAGAAAATGAATATAAATTAAGTTTATATAAATTAATATTTATTAATAAGGTTTAAAAATCAATGATTATAATAGTTATATGTATTATACATGAGGTTATAGTGTGTCTGACCATGAAGTAATCAAATGTAAGGATTTTTGTTAACTTAATTTTTTTTCATGGAGTTATGAATGTTCTTATTCAACAATTTTCATATAAATATGGAAAATTATAACTAATTATTTTATTATATTGTACTGAATATTATTTTTCTATATTTTTAAATTTCATTCTAATGTAATCATTTTCAAATAAATTTTATATTAAAAATTGTATGTCTATAATGGGTTTTCATATCAATTATTGCTCTATTGAGACATGATTCATAATCATAAATTATTTTATTTTCTATGGTGTAAATACAAAACAAATATATTTTTTATGAAATTTAATGAAATTACAAAACCATATCATTTTTTTTCTTTCAATTTCTTTTGATTCATTAGTGATTGATGTTTTCAGTATTAAATTTCTAATCTTTTGTTCAAATTATGATTATATATGCATGAACTCCCGATTGGAGAATATTTTTATTCTTTATACATTAAAACCCAAAATGTTTTTTCTATTATGATCATTTATTGGGCTTAAATTTGTCGTTACCATTTTATATACCTTTTGATCATATTTTGTTTGAAATTTTTCTTCTATGTGAATATAAACTTATCTCTTTTTATCAGTCGATAAGTTTCCTCCTCTGTTAACCTAATTTTTATATTGATTTATATATATCCTTATATACACTATAATGATTAATTAATTTCACTTTATAAATTATTTAACATTATTTTAAAATTTTTTAAATGAATCTTTATAAATTTTTCATAACTGTTCATTTTATAATGAATTTTTCTTTCTTTACCAAATTTTGAAAGAAATATATTTTTAAAATATTTTTTATACTATTTTATTTTTCTATAAACTTCATAGGTATTACTTAAGAAACATATTCTTCTGGTTTTTATGTTTTTAATAATATATTTATATTCCCATTTTTAATAAATATTTTTTATAAGATTTAAAATTTTTATCGTTTATTTCTTCTTTTTTCTCCAATTAAATTTTAATTCACTTATAAATGTGTTTTTCATCTATAACAACATCCATTAATGTTTATTCTTCACTAATTAACCCATAAAATTTATTTATATAGATGTATCATGATAATTGCATATGTATTTTTTCATGAAACCCATTTTTTATTTAATTATGTTGTAATGTGATTACAATTTTTATATGTTCTTATGAGACACTTGTATTGTTTATAATTATGATGTAGGTAGGGTTTTCATATCCCTATAATTAATTGGGTAATTATTTATACCTTAGGATCTGAAAACTGGTTCATTGGTTGTGACCCAAATCCCATCAAGATTTATTATATTGTGGGTTAGCCTAATATTAGAAAGGGGTATATAGGTTGTCATCCCAAGCCCAAAATTTTCCCATATAATAGTGTTTATCCCAATAATAAAATGGCCAATGGTAGTTAATCACATTCCTTAATGGTACACATGAGGTTATCTCAATCCTGAATAGGATCATGGGTGATTAACTCAATCCTAGAAATATAAACGAGTGGTTATCACAATCCTAAAATGTTGCATTGGTGGTTTTCCCAATTTTAAAAAGTTACACAGGTGTTTATCCCAAGCCAAAAAAGCATACATAGTTTTATATAATAATGCAATAATGTGATTAATATGTTGTTATCTAGGTCTATTAAATGATGAATAAATTTAAGGTTTACCTTGACCCCTTTTATCAATATCTTTTTCTACTATATTATAGAGTTATTATAATATTTTAGAAGGATAAATGTTTTTGAATCATTTCTCACTTCTATGACCCATTTATAATGTTATTCAAAGACAAATATTTCATATCTCATGATTTTTGTTATATCACTTACTGTTTATGATTCTCGTATGTTAGTACCATGAACCTTGGTTGTGTCTTAATAGAAATATGTTATACTTATTCTTATATTTGATTTGTGGTTTATATCTCTCATTTTTACCCTTAAAAGCAACTAAGATCAGAATTATATTGTGTTCCCATTCCCCAAAAAATGATGTAGAGTATTAGTTATAAAATTTATATAAAAGAAAACTTATGTAGATAATGTTTTTTCAATTGTTGAACACTTATTTTGAAATAACAAGAGCGTTTATCTAATCTATAATGACTATAAAACCTTGGGTTCATGGATTTTGTGTGAATTTTTTAGAAATAATGTTTAATTTATGATTTCTATGTAAATTATAAAAGTCTTAAGTTTTTTTAATCTCATTTGGTATCAAATATATTGTGATAGATTATGTTTTTAGAACCAAACTCAAAAGTTAAGACCTTGGGATCTTCTATCTGTATCATATTAGGGTTTAGTTATTTTTGGGGATTATGACTAGAAACAATTATTGAAAACCCTAATTATATGTATAATTATAATAAAACATCCAAAAATGTTGTTAAATAATAAATTTTGTGTCCACTATCAATGAAATCCATATCTAGATAAAAACTCTCAGATGCATGATCTAGTATAAATGCACATCGGGGTAATAACCATGAAAAGGTTTCATTGAGTATTTACTTGATCTTCACCCAATTTACAACAATTAGTCTTAATTATAAAATTAGATTGAAAACATAATGGGATAATATTTGGAGATTTACATAATACTTAATAACAATTATGAATAATAATAGTATATAACCTAAAACATCCTATGATGAAATAAAATTCATATAGGATGAAACTAGAATTCCATTGGTTAAATGATGGATTAATTTGAGAAGAAATATTTGTATTGATTTATCTTATTAATATAACCATTTAAATTAATTTTATTTCACATTATCATTTACTATTTGTTTTTTTAATTTTTTTATAAGTCTAATCATGGAAATGATGTTATTTAAAGTATGACTCTAGAAACCCCTAGGTCTTATAACCAACACCAAAACCATAATTTGAATAAATGTTTAATGAAGATTAAAATATCAATATACACCTGTAATTATGGATATTATGAAACTCTTATACATACATAAAATAGTGAAGATGATTTATCATTATAGGTTATATATTGATTCATTTATATCATAAAGATATATTTAGCTATTTTCTAAAATAATAGATAATTAAAATTATGGGTACTCACTTTATTTAATATGAGAGAATGATACACCTTCATTTTTAAGAAAATAATTTCATTCCTCAAACTATATTTCCAAACATCATAAATATATTTTATATTCTTCTAAATTAATTAAACATGACTAGAAAAAAATCATACTTGATATGAATCAAAATAACAACATGTTATTAAAAAATAATGAATAATTAAAACAAAATTAAATGAAAAATTTACTATATTCCATGTATTATTACATTCCATGGATGATTACATTCTGTAAAATTTCAACAATTATATGGGTATAAAAAATAGAAAATAATAAAGTATTCACAACTATCAAATCCCCCTGATCAAATTCACCCTTGAGAATCAACATTATTAAAACTAGAATTATGATGAGAAATAAAATATTGACAGGATAAATCATGATGAAAAAATTAATTAAAATATATTTCATGAGAAGTGTTCTTTGTGATATAAAAATTGAATAAATTTATTGGATGAATGATTATACTAAGGCTCTATATATGAACAAAATATGAGCATTATGAATGAGGTGGTTAAGAATATGTTTGTTGGAGATATCATTATTGGATATACATGCATCCAATAGTTATAATGTCTTTTTTATTTTTAGTAATATCTTTAAAATAATATAATTTTCCTCTTATAAAATGAAACAAAAATATAATATTAAATTAAAATATTTCATAATAAAAATATTTTCATGCGTTTGATATTGCTATTAAAAATTTATATGATAAATTTCAATGACAGATTTTTATATCAATGGTTTGATAAAATTAAGTGGATATAATTTAAGAAATTAATTTTAATGGTATCAATGTTAAAATAATTTAATATTAGAGGGATATGTTTTCAATGAATTTTTTTATAAACTGATTTTTATTATTTTAATATAATTAATCAGAAAAAGATATTTCAATGAAATTTATTGATAATATATATAATGACATTAATTAAAAATGATTTAATTATTTTTACTATAAATATAATAAGTATAAATTCATTTTTGTGTGCGAAAAAATATAATTTAAAACAAAAATCGTTTTGGGTGATGAAATATTATATTAAAATTATTTTTTATCACCACTGGAAATCTAATCTGATAAAAAAAATTTAATATTTTCAATAGGAAATTTAAAATTAGATAATAGGGTAAATTTCTTTTTTTTGCCTAAAACTAATTTGTCTTGTATGCAGTTAATTACTATGGTATTTATAGATGTAAGAACCCGATTTTCGAGCCTGTATGACTTTCAATATTTTCTCGATGTTATTCCATAACAGGGCATTCAAACGGCGTGTGATTCCGAGTCTCAGTCTGGCCAATATTAGATTTTAAGTGTGTTTACACTAGATATGCCAAATAAAGATAATAACTCCTAAACAGTTTCTTGGATCGGAAAACCGAGGGAACTGTTGATTCTAGAGCGTGAAATTTACCCTAGGAGGTTTGTAACATTCGCGGGCACAACCCTTCTGTGGAAAACGCTATAAGGGGTGTTTTCGTAATTTAGCAGCCTCAGGCGTGAACTTTACAAGTTCTGAACGGAGGCTCAGATTAAAATTCTAAGATCGCCTTTGCACTCAGAATGTGAATTTTACCCTAGAGGCGGCTTAACACTGACCCCACAGAAAGTCTGGGTATGAGGCCAACTGGTATGTGTTTAAAAAAATAATTATTTTTTAATTAATTCCCTTCTTAAACACCGCCACCCCACTCCCCCTTCTTCCCCTTCATTTCTACTTAGAATAAGCTCTTTCAACTAAGGAGAAACCTCCCTCAAGATTGTCCTCCAATCCGGTAAGACGGTGGTGGCTCCGGTGAACCGTTCGTGAAGCTGCAGGCTACGCCCAGCGAGGTTGGAGTTTGCATTTTCGTTTTTAAATTCCACATATACATTTGAACTCAAATTCTAGCATCGATATGCTTTTCAATTCTTGAGCGAAGTCCATATTTGTGTAGATCTCGATTCGAGCATCCCAACTATTCTTTTTGATCGAATTCTCAAGTCCTGGGGTGTCTGGGGTGACTCCGAGTAGTTTTCCTGCCAATTTTCCCTATTTTCTGGTGGTTCCAGGGGTATCTGGTGGGCTTCAGGTGGTCCGGGATGGTGGACATGGGTTTCGTGGCTCTCAAAAGCGGCGTGGCGGCTCTGATGTCGTGACGCGGCGGACCCAGACAGCAGTGGTCGCAGGCGGCGGCGGCGGGCAGAGGTCGCCGGTGCGAGGAGCGACGGGGGTCGCGGCACAGGACCCCGAGCGAGAGATTGAGACGCGCCGAAGGTGGGTCTTCGTGTGAGAAAGTGACCGTCCACAAGGGCCTGTTGGCACAGGTGGACCGTGGGTCAATGGTCAGGCTGTGTGGACGGGATGCGTGTCGGCGCTGCGGGCCGGCCCATGCCTGGTGGACCGGCTGGACCGAGCCAGTCCATCCCAAAGGTGTTACCCCCTGTCTTCGCACACCCGTAACTTCAACTACATGGGTCCGTTTTGTGTGCCGTCTATGACATCGCAATACTCAGCTCAATATGGAGAGTTGGATATTGTCTTGGAAATTTTCAACTCTCCAGACTGGGGCTTGGTGGCGCAACACGCTCGTTTAGTACCTCACTAGGATTCTTCGTTCGGATGGTAATAACACATCTGGAGATTGTTTAAGACGTGGTCTGTGGCGTTGTGACCCTAGATTCAAGACGAAGTTGTCTAGGGTGGTTTTAGAAATTGATGCCGGATTTGAGATGTTGGCCCCACGGGCGGTCTTTTAAGCTGTAAGCAGCGTTTTGTGACTTTTTAATCAGACGTCAGTTTGGGGCAAACGAGTAGTCATTTTGGCGTGTTTTTCTGAGAGCATCACGATGGTTCAATTTTCCTAACCTCTTTCGAGACCGAGGTGTGGGTCCCACGAGACACCGTATGGGCATAAAGCGGTGTTGAACACCTTTTTGGTCGGGAGTCCATTTCCAGTGAGTAAGTAGTCTATCTCGTGTGTTTTTTTGTGGGGATTACAATGGTGTAATCTGTTTGGTAATGCAGAGCCTCTTTTGAGATATAATTAAATGTGGAAACATAAAAGGGAATTTTTCAAAGGTTCCTTTGATACACTCCGAACCAACGCATGGTAGCGTTGTTTGTGACACCCAGTGATGGCACGGCCAGAACAGAGTTATCAGACCTGGTTTAACCTCCAGTAGGGTTGGGCAGTGGGTTACCCCCTAGCGTATAAGGGTTTACCATCCAGTGAGGCTGGGAAGTGGGTTACCTGTTGACCTTACGGTTTACCCTCCAGTGGGGCTGGGCAGTGGGTTTCCCATTTATTTTAGGGCTTACCATCCAACAGGGATGGGTAGTGGGTTACCCGATGACCTTTTTGGGTTTACCCTCTAGCAGGGCTGGGCAATGGGACACCTGGTGACATTTTGGGGTTTATCCACCAGTTGGGTTGGGCAGTGGGTTACCCGAAGACTTCTTTCAGACTCATCCATTTCTATGAGTTCAGTCATGATCTTTTCTATGTGATTACCAAAATAGGATTCTTGGTTAAACGGTTTAGTGATGAGACAACATTGGCGTGTAGGACATTTGGGCATCAGTGATGGATCTCCTTAGAACTATTGGTGACTTTTCCTGGGTTGATCTTGGAGATAGAGATCCCCTTACACACTCATTCGGGTTTCTTTTCGAGCATATATATATACACCCTACTTTCATTCCCACTCCTTGGGTTCAGTTACACTCCTTCTAGGAGGGGAGAAGACACGTGATGTATGCCACGTGCTTTTCGTGTCAAGATCCTCTTGGTCGGACGAGCCTACTTCTGTTCTCTTGTTGGGTTGAGCTGCACTCTATTTACTGTACTCTTTCACTTTTCTTTGGTAGGTCTACTGCTCACCATTTTAGTACGTCCTTTGTTCCTCAATTGATCTTTCAGTGCATCCTATAGAGTATCTTTATACTCACCCCTACATGTTCTTTTCCCGCACTTGTGTTCCTGTGTAGACGACAGATAGGTTGATCGAGACTACGGATGATCGTAGAGTACACATGATCTTGGTCTATGTTCAGTGGTCATAGTAGTACATTCAGGTGTGAGACTCACTAGCTATTTACTTGTGTTTTCCTATTACCGGGTTTTTCCACCTTTTAGGTTGGGTGAGTGTTTTTCCCTTTTTCTTTTCAGTATCCTTTTAGTACTTTTCAGCACTTTACTTTTTTCTCTATTAAGAGGTTTATGCATGATTGTGGTTGGGTTATAGGTGTTTGTCCTTTGGTTTTTTAACTCTGCACTTCTACATTGAGTGGGTTGTGTGTGTGTGTAAAGGTACTTACGCAAAGGCCTCCCCGAGATTGTTATGCCTTCGGCACTTATCGCCACCCCCTGGCCTATAGAGGCGGGCTTGGGGTAGTTGCGGCTCGGGACCGGGTAGGGTCAGTTTGTGACAAAAAGGTATCAGAGTTGGTTCGTTCCTTAGGGTGTTGTTCAGGAGTCCCTAAAAAGTAATGTTTTGGGATTTAGGGAAATAGTTTCGACGTGTCTCGAGAGCGGCTCTCAGTGCACAGAGTCCAGTGATGGTATGGGCGGCCAACGTATCCATTCACCAGAACCCTGATACCCCACTTATCGACTCTGCATGTTGAGACATTTTTTGTAGGGAACTTTCGAACATTTATCCAATAGAATCAAGTCTTTGACTATCCTTTTTGATTCAACTCCCTTTTTTTATTACAGATATATATATATATCTTCATCTGATCATGGTAATCCTTGATAATTTTTAGGATGCCCCCACGACAGCAGCCATCCAGGTTACCCTCTCCAGTTCATTACAATGACCTGGTGAGTGGCAAGGAGTCATTTCAGGGACCCTCACATGATCCCCTTCTACCTAGTGCTTCAGTAGTAGCCCCTCCACCTGTGGAGAGGCAGTTAGTACTGACATCATAGTCCGAGGATGAGCGCAGACAGAGTGTGCTCCGAGATTTCCAGGGTCAGCGGCCGCAAAAGTTATGCGGGTACCTGGATCCCCAGGCAGTGGAAGACTGGCTAGAGTCTGTGGAGTGACTATTAAAAATGGTACGAACACCAGCAGACCAGATGGTAGCCATAACTGCCAGCCTTTTTCTCAGGACGGCTGAGCGTTGGTGGGGGTTGGTTACACATACCCACGACGAGTCGTCTCTCATGTGGGATAGCATCCAGTAGCTCTTCCGAGAGGAGTAATCCCCCTCTTATTTACACTCCATTCAAATTCCGGAGTTTCTAGATCTGAAGTAAGGGGATAACTGTGGCACAGTACTCGACTCGGTTCACCAATCTTACACCCTACTCGTAGGATATGGTCCGCGATAGTTACTTTCGGGTGCGGATGTTTGACCAGGGTCTTTGTAGTGAGATCTTTGCTAGTGTAGTACCCCTGTACATCACTAATTATTCTAGGGTGCTAGACAGAGCGCTCGTAATAGAGAGATTCTTGGCTGAGGGACACCAGCTGACAGGGCCTAGCAGTGGCCACTTAAGAAGAGAGTATTCAGTGACAGGCAGGCGATAGAGAGCAGATCCTCGGTCGAGGAGTCCATTCCTTGATCATACATATGGTAAGGGTCATACACGACAGTGGCTCCATGGAGCACCAGGGAAGTCAGGAGAGAGCCGGTGTTATTCTTGTGATGGACGATGTCACCTAGAATAAGACTACCCGACCAGGCGTACTGAACAGCCATGGCAGGCAGTGGGCACACCACAGAGGTAGAGGTAGCACCGTGACTACGGATCCCAGAGGCGAGGACAGGGTGGCCCTCAGGGAGGTGGCGTAGGCATAGCGGTAGGACCTGAAGGTGGGGGACGACATTTTGAGGTCCTTCCACCACCACCATCGGGAGGCCCACACTAGGCTCAGGGTGCTGGCGGTAGGGGTCATGGGAAGCTTCAGGCTCTGGGTGTTCATGACCCCCCAGCATACGAGATGGTATGTGGTACAATTTTTGTTTACTATATTCTTGATTCGGTACTGGTAGGCACAGGTTCCACCCACTCTTTTATATCATTGCTTTTGGTACGGGAGTTGGAGCTTCCAGTAGAGGTGCTGACACTTGCACTTAGCCTCTAGGTTCCTACGGGAAGTGCCTCATTGGTTACCTTTATTTTCAAATAGTGCGAACTATCATTCGGATGAGGGAGTTTCACGCGGGACATACATGTCATCATGGTGGAACCTTATGATGTCATCTTGGGCATGGATTGTATTTCTATCGTTCACACCCAGATCGATTGTCGTCACAGACAAGTCAGAGGTATGTTTTTGGATGGGATGAGGTTCAACATCCTTAGTGAATGAGACCTCGTGTTAGGGTAGACAGGTACTCTGATCAGGAGACCACGACCTTTTTCTCACTAGTTGGCGAGCATGTCTCTCAGAGCAACATATGCTACAGGCACCTGCATCCCTACCCTTGTAGAATACTACATGGACGACTTTCCCGAGGATGTCCCAGGACTACCTTTGAGGCAAGAGATGGAGTTCTTCATTGACTTGTAGCCGGGGACTTCCCCAATATCATGGGAAGCATATCGGATGTCTCCCACAGAGCTTCGAGAGCTACAAATTCAGTTGGAGGACCAACGTGAGAAGGGATTCATCAGGCCCAGTGTGTCCCCCTGGGCAGCTATGATTTTGTTTGTGAAAAAGTAATATGATATTCTATAGATTTGTGTGGATTATCATCGCATTAATCATGCTACTATAAAGAAAAAGTACCCTTTTCTTAGGATTGACGTCCTCTTCGGCCAGTTGAGAGGTGAGAAGTGGTTCTCCATGATTGATCTTCCATCCGGCTACCAACATTTGCAGGTTCTTGAGGCTGACATCCCGAAATTGGATTTCTATTGTCGTTATGGGCATTACAAGTTTCTAGTGATGCCCTTTGGTGTGACGAATTCCCCTACCATTTTCATGTTTTTGATGAACCAGAACTTCCATCCATACTTGGACCGGTATGTGGTTTTCATTATTAACGAAATACTCATCTACTCTGCGACGTAGGAGGAGCACACAGAGCATTTAAGGATGGTCCTACACTTACTCCGGGAGCACCAGCTGTATGGGAAGCTCTAAAAGTGTTAGTTCTGGATTCATGAGGTTCACTTTCTGGGGAATGTCATTACAAAGGAGGGATTGGACGTAGATCCCACAAATATAGAGGTAGTGCTTTCTTGGGAGCCACCCAAGAACGTGTTAGAGGTTCGAAGCTTCCTTGGTTGGGCAGGGTACTATAGGAGGATCGTGGAATATTTCTCTAGGATTGCTACCCCTTTGACCGCATTGACGCAGAAGGGATGACCGTCCACCAGGACTGATCACTGCCAGAAGTCATTCGGGGAGCTGAGGAGGAGGCTGACTAGTGCCCCAGTGTTGAGGCTACCAGAAGAGGTATTTGAGTTCGCGGTATACTGTTATTCTTCATGAACTGGCCTTGAGTGCGTGCTAAAGCAGTAGCATGCAGTGATTGCATATGGGTCGAGGCAGTTGAGGTCCCATGAGCAGAATTATGCGACTCGCGATTTGGAGCTGGAAGTGGTGGTCTTCGTCTTGAGGTTATGGGGACACTACCTTCTGGGTGAGCATTTTTTGGTTTACCTAGACCACTATAGCCTCAATTCTATCTTCACTCAGAGGGATTTCAATCTGAGGTAGAGGTGCTAGCTGGAGTTTTTGTAAGACTATGATTTCGAGATAGTATACACTCCGGGGAAGGGTAATGTAGTAAAAGATTACCTTAGTAGGAACTCCCAAGCTATTTTAGTGTCGGAAGCTTCAGAGCAGTTGGATTCCCTATGGCTGACCCTTGTGGAGAAGGAGGGTAAGAATTTTATGCAATAGGTGGTGTTGACTACATTGATCCCTGAGCGTGTGAGAGAGTCGCAGCTGGGGGATGTCGACAGTGAGGTACTTAGTGATCAGATATACATGGGCGACGCACCTGATGGGTATTATGAAGGAGGGAGTCAAGAGATCTTGTTCTAGGGGTGATCTATAGTACCAGTGGAGTTGCGGGGTGAGGTGATGCAGGAATTCCACACTTCTCCCTTGGATGTACATCCTGAAGTAGGGAAAATGTACGAAGTCATTCAGCGGTAGTTTTGGTGGTATGGAATGAAGCGGAGTGTAGTAGAGTTCGTTTCTCAATTTATTACGTTTTAGTAGGTGAAGTCGGAGCATTAGGTTCTTATAGAGTTGTTGCAACCCCTTTATATCTTGGATTTGAAGTGGGATGGCATATTTATGGACTTCTTCAAAGAGATTTCATGCATAGCGAAAGGGCCCTGATTTCATTTGGGTGATAGTGTACCGACTCATGAAGTCGGCACAGTTCCTTGCCATCAAGGGGCAGAGTTCAGTAGAGATTCTATGGCAGCTGTACGTTTGGGAGATTGTCCGCCTTTATGGAGTACCCTCGACGATCATATCTGACTATGACGTGTGGTTTACGTCGTGATTGTGGCGAGGCTTGTAGTAGGAATTCAGGACTCGGCTGTGGATGAGTACAGCTTTTCACCCCCAGACGGATGGGCTGACTGAGAGTACTATCTAGGTGTTGGAGGATATGCTTAGGGAAAGCATGTTAGACTTTGGCCTAAGCTGGGAGGATCACCTGCCCTTGGTGGAGTTCACATATAAAAATAGTTACCACTCAACTATCGGCATGGCACCTTTTGAGGACCATAATGGGAGACCCTATAGATCACTATTGTGCTTGACGAAGGTTAGGGAGACATCCCTCATGAGGCCAGAGTTGGTGTGGGTGATGACAGAGAAGGTGCAGGTCATTCATGAGTGGATGATGACAGCTCAGAGAAGACAAAATTCCTACACAGACCTTTAGAGTTCGAGCAGGGGGACAATGACTTCTTGAGGGTATCCCCATGGCATAGAACATGGAGGTTCGGTAGGGGAGGCAAGCTATCCCCGAGGTTCATTAGGCCCTTTTAGATCGTGGGCAGGGTTGGTGAGGTTGCCTACCGTCTTGCTCTACCCCCACTGCTAGAGTGGGTGCATGATGTCTTCCACGTGTCGTAGCTGAGGAAATACGTGCAAGACCCCCATGAACTTCATCGACTGGGGAGAGTTGGTATCGAGGATGAATCCACCTTTTCGGAGCACCCGGTGGAGATTGATGACTGGTAGAAGCGGACACTGCGTGGATGGACCATTCCTTTGGTTCTTGTGATGTGGAAGCATCGGAGGGTGCAGGAGAGAACCTAGAAACAGGGGTTCCAGATGCAGGCTCAGTATCCCTAGTTCTTTTTGTATTTTTGTTTTTTGGGGGTGAAAAACATGAAGGAGGGAATGATGTAAGAACCCGGGTTTTGAGCCTATAAGACTTTGAAATTTTTTTCTTGATGTTATTTCAGAGCAGAGTGTTCAGACAGCGTGTGATTCCGAGTCCTGGTGTTGTAGGAATTATATATTAAGTGTTTTCACACTGTATATTCAAAATAAATATAATAACTCTTAAACGGTTGATATTATGGAAAAACTGAGGGCACGATTGAGTCTGGAGTGTGTCGTTTACCCTAGGAGTGGTGTAACTTTCGCGGGCGCGGCCCTTCTGTGGAAAACACAGGTATGGGAATTTTTGTAATTTAGCAGCCTCGGGCGTGGACTTTAAAACTTTTGAATGGAGGCCTAGATTAAAATTCTAAGACCTCCATTGCGCCCAGAACATGTATTTTACCCTAGAGGAGCCTTAACCATGACCCCGCCGAATGTTCGGGTACGGGGCCTACTGGTAGGCATTTAAAAATTTTAATTAATATTTAATTAATTCCATACATAAACACCTCCACCCGACTCCCCCTTATTCACCTTAATTTCTCCCTGGAGGAAGCTCTCTCTAAACAGGAACCACATCCCTCAAGATCCTCCTCCTTCCTGGCAAGGCGCTGGCAGCTACGGCGGACCGTTCGTGAAGCTACGGGATACACCCAACGAGGTAGGAGTTTGTGTTTTCTTTTTTAAATTATTAATATACCTTTGAACTCAAATTATAGAGTCTATATTATATTTAATTATCGAGTGAAGGAAATATTTGTGTAGGTCAGGATTCTAGCTTCCCAACGATCCTTTCGGATAAAATTTTCGTGTCCCGGGGTGTCTGAGGTGACCCCAGAAATTTTTTCGGCCAATTTTCCCTATTTTCCGGTGGTTCCACGGGTTTCTAGTGGGCTTCAGGCAGTCCGGGATGACGGTCGGTGGCGGCGTGGCTCCCAGGAAGTGGCGCGCTAGCTCCCAATTAGTGGCGCAGCAAACCCCGGAGATGGCGGCGGTCCCAAGCGGCGGTGGCGGGCAGAGGTTGCTGGTGCGGGGCACGATGGGGGTTGCGGTGCGCGACCCTGAGCGGGAGACCGAGACCGATTGAAGGCAGGTATCCATTGGGAAGCGACAGGCCACGAGGGCTGGTCGGAGTGGGTGGACTGTGAGTTAGCAGTCAGGCCATGCAGAAGAGCCTTGGGCTGGTGCTGTGGCCCGGCCCAGGCCGGGTAGACCGGCTGGACCGGGCCGGTCCAGCCCAAAGTGGTTAGCCCCCCTTGTCATCAGACACCCGTAACTTCCACTACGGGTGTCCATTTTGTGTACCGTCTATGGCAGTGCAATCCTCGGCTAGAGATGTATATTTTGAGATGGTCTTCGGGATTTTTAATACCCGAGATGGGGTATCGGTGGCTCGACACGCTCGTTAAGTACCTTTCCGAGATTCTTGTTTTGGATGGCGCAAACACATCTAGAGTTCGTTTAGGGCATCGTCAGTGGCATCAAGAAGAATTTGTCCAGGGTGGTTTCAGGCATTGATGATAGAGTAGAGACACGGGCCCCACGGGCCGTCTTTTACGCTGTGAGTATTGTTTTGTGACTTTTTCATAAAACATCTGTTCAGGGCGAGTGGGTAGTCATTTTGGCGTGTTTTTTCAAGAGAACGCGATGGCGCAGTTCAACTGGCCTCATTCATGACCGAGGTGTGGGCCCCACCAGATGTTGTTTGTCCATAAATCAGTGTTGAATACCTTTTTCATCTGGAGTCTGTTTCCAGCGAGTAAGTAGTCTATCTCGCGTGTTTTTTGCAAGGATTTCAACGGTGTAATATATTTGGTTGTGTGAAGCCTTTTACATGATATCATTAAATGTGGAAACATAAAAGGGCATTTTTCAGAGGTTTTGTTGATGCACTCAGAACCAATGAAGAACAGCGATGTAAGTGAAACACATTGATGGCACAGGCAGTACAGATTTATCAGACCAGTTCTGGGTTTACCCTTCAGCGGGGCTAGGTAGTGGGTTACCCACCGGTGTATTAGGTTTTACCCTCCAACGAGGCTGGGCAGTGGGTTACCCATTGACATTTGGGTTTACCGTCAAATGGGGCCGGGCAGTGGGTTACCCATTGATTTTAGGGATTACCCTCTAGCTGGGCTGGGTAGTGGGTAACCCAACGACCTTTTTGGGTTTATCCTCCAGTAGTGTTGGTTAGTGGGTCACTCAATGACCTTTTGGGGTTTACCCTCCAGTTGGGCTAAGCAGTGGGTTACCCGATGACTTCTTTCAGAACCAACCATTTCTATGAGGCTAGTCAGGGACTTTTCTCCGTGATTATCATCGAGGGACTCTCGTTTATATGGTTTAGTGATGAGACAAATTGGAATGCGGTAATTTTGGTCATCAGTGGTGGATCTCCTTAGAACTTTTGGCGACTTTTCTTAGGATGAGGTTGGAGAGAGATATCCCCTTACACACTCGTTCGGGTTTCTTGTTGAGCATATATATATACACCCTACTTTTTTTCCCACTCCTTGGGTTCCGTAACTTTCATTCTCTGAGGGGTGAAGACACGTGGGGTATGCCATGTGATTTCTGTGTCTAGCTCCTCTTGGTCGGACGAGCTTACTTCCTTTCTGTTGTTGGGTTGAGCTGCACTCTATTTACTGCACTCTTTCACTGTTCTTTGTTCTGTCTACTGGTCAACATTTTAGTACCTCTTTTGTTGCTCTCTCGAGCTTTCGGGGCATCCTACATAGTATATTTATAATCTCCCCCACTTAGGCTTTGCCCACACATGGTGTGCCTTTACAGACGACAGATAGGTTGATCAAGACTATGAAAAAGTGTAGAGGAAAAAGAGCTTGGTCTGCGTTTTGTAGTCGTAGTAGGACATTCATGTGTAAGACTCACAATCGGTTTACTTTTTTTTACCTGTTGTTGGGTTGTGTCACCATTCGGGTTTGGTACATGTTTTACCATTTTTCTGTTCAGTATCATGTTAGTACTTTTCATCACTTTAATTTTTTTTCTATTTATAGGTTGATGCATGACTGTGGTTGGGTTATAGTTTTTTTCCTTTGGTTTTCTTTTTTACTTTTCACTTTTTCATTGAGTGTACAGTGTGTGTGTGTGTACAGGTACTTAGGCAAAGGCCTCCCCAAGATTGTTACACCTTCGGCGCTTGTCGTCAGCCCCTGGCCTCTAGAGCCGGTCTGGGGGTAGTTGCGGCTAGAGACCGGGTTGGGTCGGGTCATGAAAATATAAGGGTTTATTCAAAGAACTAGTTTTTAAGCATCACATAATTCAATATTAATACATTAAAATTTTCAGAATTAAATAATTACTCAGATTTAATTTTCAATACATAAACATTAACTCTCTGACACCAATTTCCCATAGTCGGTGCAATATTATATAGAATTTCCATTATACAAGGAATCATGTACTGAAAGACCGATCAATTTAGTCGCCTTCTAAGTACTAGATACATTCATATGTTTTATATTACATAATTAAATAAAAACATCAACATCATTTTGTCCCCATTTGAACACACTTATACCCTTATCCTATACCTGTAAGTCAACCATAAAATACTTCTTCACATCTTTGGAAGAATAAAACATAGAAATGGGTGAGCTCAGATGCTCAGTAAGGATAACAAGATAGCAAAATCATTCATAAATAAGCTTAAAAATTTAAGGCAATGTATAAGCCTAAAATAAAAGCCTTTTAAACATAATTTTCAGAATGATATAGAAAATATAAAATCAAATAATTCAATTTACATATTTACATTGATATTCTACTATTAGAATAATCCCATGCAATAACAATAGCCACATTCATATTGGTGGAATGCATAATTCCATACATCATAACCACAATGTCATGTCCTTGTGCCAAGATTACAAATAAGATTTTGTTAAGGCCTTGTTCCATGACACTAGTTGGACTCATGATACCCATCAATGAATAAAGGAGCTATAGCGGGCTCCACCCATCACATATTATGTCCAATGCATTCCTCATTTGAAAAGGATTAAACAGTACATATAAATTCATATTAAAACATTCAGAATAAATGTCAATAATTTATCCAAAACAATGAATGGTGTAAAAATAACACATCCACAGTCAAATATATCACAAAACCTTCAATAAAATATGGATATTTTCTATCATAATAAATCAACTTCGAACAAGCTTAAAATCCATCAAAGGATGTTAACATAGATGAAATCAAAACATTTTTAGAGAAATATCTCTTTCTATTTGGAAATAATTTAAAAGTCATATAATTATAAAAGAATTTTTTTTTTGAAAATATTTTTATAATATCTAATGGGAATCTTTGACAATGATATAATGGCCGAAAAGAACCACACCCGCCGTATAAGTTAAAAAAGACATTCTTATCATAATTCTGTCAAAAAGGTCATAAAGTACCTTGTTTGGGAAATGACGAAAGGATTCCTTTCAAACAATTTTATAAAAATTAAAAAATGGGTATGAATGAATTTAACCCATAGTATAGTAAATAGTAAAAATGTTTTGAAATACATTTTTATGAATCATGGATGTGTATGATAAAGAGGTCCTTGTAAATACTTACGTAAAACAGCCACGAATAATTTAATGATTCTGAAATTAACCCTTACCTTGTACTTTTAGGTGGTCAAGGGTATGTTAACCTCATGTATAATAGTTAAATAATTGTTATTAAATTATAAAATATCCATATATGTAAAATGATATCATTTATTATCATCTAATATTTCTTTGTTAATAATATTTTAGTAGTGTAACTGTTTCAGGTGTTAACTGATCTGTTTTCCATTATATGCTCGGTTACATAAGCCATGTTTGTTATGGATAGGATGTAATTATTCATATCCAGAATTATATTAATTTCTTAAACAATATTTTTTATCACAAATAAAAATTATTCTTAAATGATTACGATGGGGAATGAATCTCACCCCGTTCGTGGAGACGGTAATCTGTACGTACGCACGAGCGACAATATCATTATATTGATTGTTAAATCGTATGTAATTGGATAGTATATAATATATAAAGAATATTTAAAATGTTTTATTTATTATTTACATCAGTTATACTCATTATTATACCCATACAAATAATGAAGTGTCTGAATAACAAATTACACCACGACATGGAGATGGTAAGCCGTACGTACGCATGTATGGTGACTTTGTCATTAATATGATGGATAGAATATTGAATATTATTCCAAAATTATTATAATAACATCATGGTATATAGAATATACTGAAGATATTATTTTAGAATGGACCCAACAAATAAAGAGAAAGTGGAATGAGAAAAGAACATGAAAGTGGTGATGAAATATTTACCTCTTCTTTGGGTTCATCCTATTGATTTGATCAAAAGGGCTCCATAAGATTTCCTTCTGACCAACGGAAGGAAACATGGATGAAGGGAGGAAAGGTGGAATGATATTTGAATAGGGGTTTTCCTAGCCAAAAGTATTTGGAGGTGCAAAATTAAGAGAAGGGGAAGTGCCCTTTTATAAGAGAGGTGAGGGTCACTTTAGGAAAAGTTTGAAATATTATTTTATAATAAAATAATTTTGGGTTTATAATTGCTCCAAAATGAATAATTTATAGGATATGGTATGGATGGGTTGAAAAACTCTCAACAAATTGGTTTTAGATAGGTTTATGTCATCATATTAACCTTATCTTTTAGATTTAACTCTTAGTTAAATAGTTTGGCATTTACCATGTCTCTTTGTTTTTAAACTATACGGTTAATAAACATACTATAACTAACCAATAGAACCCCATGTGGTTAGTTATTAATATATATGATCTTATATAAGTCATTTGGCCGAACCTTATATTTTTCAGAATATTTTATCAATTAATAATATAGTATTTGTTTCAAAAACTCAATTATATCAATTTTGACACTATTTAGTATTTCATTTTTTTGAAAGCCATAAAAACTATATCACTTTGAATAAAATTTATTCACCAACCCTAACATGTCTTATTAACCTATAAAATTAGTTTAATTCATTATAAGTCTCAATTTACATTTATTTGGATATTCATAATATCAATTATTTTAATATTTCATTAATAAGGTAATTACTCCATCATCATTTTTTATTAAATAAATTAAATTATTTAATGTGTAAAAATTATAAATAAAATACCATCATGTTGTAAATATTTTTAGCATTATAATTAATATTTATAGTTGAATTTATATTGGGTGTAACCCAATATTAAAAATGTTTTAGTTATTAAACATTGAATTTAACTCTTTTAACTCTTCTTTAAATAAAATAATAACTCATGGACTAACCTAATAAATGTGGACCAAAGAGGATAATATTTTATTACTAAGGTCTTTTTTGGTTGAATTATACTTATCCAATATATTTAGGACATGTGTTAATGTAATTATGATATAATACTTACCCTCAATTACCCTATTTACTTTTAACCACAGAAAACAAAGTCAAAAGATACTATTCCTTAAAAATTATTTTCAACTAATTGAACCACATTTTACTTACTGATATTAAATTTGTCTCTCGGATTTTTGTAATTCAACTCACATAAGTACTAAAATTATGGTTTATACAAATTTACAAGTGCTCCTAAGAGGTGGGTTAAAGACGATAAATAATTCGATAAGATTTTGTATATCTAAACGTATTATAAAATGATTCCAATGAATTATGGTGAACATATATATGTATTATTTATCTATTTTGAACTAAAATAAATTAAAATAAAATATCTAATTATTTAAATAAAAATTCAGTTTTAACCAATAACGTAACATTTTTCACTATTCATCAAAAATTGAATGTTTTCAAAAATACCAAAAATTCACCCGAAGCTAATTTCGATATTCTGAATTCAAAAACGAATTTCATATTGAAAAAAATTATAAAATTTCCAAAGATGGTAGTACTATAAATAACGAAAAGTTTAATTGTTCATGGTGTGATAGAAAGTCGAAGTTGCGTACAATGAAAGCATTGCATTTTTCATAGTGAAACATACCATCGAAGCTTGGGGTGTTACATTCTTCCCCCTTAAAATAATTTCTTCCACAAAATTTCTAAAATACTACCAAACAAAATGATTCGGGTGGTTCTTCATAATATGTTCCTCTGGTTCCAACATTCCCACTTCCATCTTATGGTTTCTCCATACAACTTTTACCAAAAGAGTCATCTGGTTTCAAAATACTTGTTCTCGAGTATCAAGAATATTGTGAGTCTCTTCACAATAAGGCCGATCAGGTTCAAGTTCAGTTTCCTTATATGTGAGTACATGCATTGATTGAGGCATGTATTTTCTCAATAGTGATACGTGGAACACAACGTGAACTTTGGAGAGACTTGGCGGCATTGAAAAATGGTAAGAAACTACCCCAATTCATTCTAGAATTTAAAAAGGTATGATGTACCTGGGACATAATTTACCCTTCGTAGAGAAACATATGACTCTCTTCCATCGAGATACCTTCCAGAAAACCTGATCTCCAACCATATATTCTAGATCCTTCCTTTGGTTATCGGCATAGCTCTTCTCCCTACTTTGAACTTTTTTGATGTGGGTTTGGATAACCTTCACCTTTTCCATTGTTTCATCATCATGTTTTGTGCCTACGAGATTTCTTTCACCAACATCATCGCAACAAGTTGGTGTGATACATCTCTTTCTATATAATGCTCTATATGGTGCCATCTGAATACTTGAATGGAAGCTAATGTTATAGGAAAATTATACCAGAGGTAAATATTGATCCCACATACCATGAAAGTTAAGTGAGAGAGATATCAATAATTATTTAAAGGTTTTAATAGTGCATTTTGATTTTTCATGAGTTTGAGGGTGGTAGGTAGTGCTCAAACGATGTTCAGTATCTAGGGATTTCGGAAGGCTTTTCCAGAATCTTGATGTAAAATGGGTATCACGATCAGAAACAATCAATAGGGGTATTCCATTAAGTTTTACAAATTAATTAATATACAGTCTTTCTAAACGTTCTTGTGTTAAATCTTCTCTTATAGAAAGAAAATGTGCTGACTTGGTAAGATGATCAACAATGTACCATATTGCATAATTCCTTCTTGGAGTCATTGGTAGTCCTATGAAAAAATCCATCATATCATCATCCCATTTCCTCTCAGGTTTGGGAGGAGGTTGCATGACTCTTCTAGGATGTTTTCTTCTAGCTTTTAGTAGTTGAAAAACCGTACACCTCATCACAAGATCAGAAATATCTCTCTTCATGTTGTCCCACAAAAAATGTTCATTCAAATATCTATACATATTAGTGCTACCAGGGTGTATAGAGAAATTGGAGCTATGATAATCATCCACCACCTACCTTTTTAGATCAGGTATGTTTGGAACTCAATGTCTTCTTCCCAAATTTAATAATACTATCTTCAAATATGATGTCACTCAATCTCCCATAATTCACAGCGTTAATCTTTTTTTGAAACTCCTCATCATCAGTTTGAGAACACTTTATCCTTTCTAGTAAAGATGGTTTGGAAACCATTTGAAAATTTTTTGATGTTTCACCTTCTATGGTTATTCCCATATCCATATTTACTAGATCCATGAAAATAGGACCCCTTTAAACTCTCATATTGTTCAAAACTCCATGATCCTTTCTGCTCAAAGCATCTTCCACCATATTATCCATCCCCAGTGGGTTGTGTATTGTGCAGTCGTAATCTTTGAGTAGATTAAGCCATCTCCTTTTCCTCATGTTGAGTTCTATTTGTGAGAAAATATACTTCTAACTCTTGTAATAAGTATAAATGTCACATTTTTCACACTAGAGATAGTGTCTCTATATCTTCAGTGCAATTATTTCAACTTCTCACTAAATATCTTGAGTGGGATAGTTTTTCTCTTTAATTATTAGCTATTGTGATTCAAAAGAAATAACTCTATCATTCTGTATAAGGACACAACCTAGTCATTTCATTGAAGCATTAATATAAATAATAAACCCATATTTTCTTGATGGTA
Source organism: Viscum album (assembly GCA_963277665.1). Lineage (NCBI taxonomy): Eukaryota > Viridiplantae > Streptophyta > Magnoliopsida > Santalales > Viscaceae > Viscum > Viscum album. The sequence goes on from OY728151.1 coordinate 909,581,093, forward strand.
GTGTCAAGATAGGAACATTGACTAATATTATCATCAGTTCTTCAAAACATTCTTCACACTATTTTATACAAACAAATTTAACCCCTTTACGTGTGCGATTGGTTAATGTGTTTTCCAATCAGGAAAAATTCTAGATAAAATGCCGATTATAACCTGCTAAACCAATAAAATTGTGTACCTTGGTTATACTCGTTAGTGCTAGTCATTCTTGGATAGCCTTTGTCCTAGAAGGATCTACAGAGATTCCATCTTTATAGAAAATATGGCCAAGAAATGAAATATCATGAGGCCAGAATTCACATTTTCTAAACTTCCCATATAATCCATTTCTTATAAGAGTTCTTAGGATACTGTGCATGTGATTTTCTTGATCTTTTTAGATTTTTGAGTATTCCAATATATCATAAATAAATAACACTAAAAGTAATCATGATATTCCTTGAAAACTCTCTTTATTAGATCCATGAAAACAGTGGGTTCATTAGTCAATCCAAAAGGCATTATTGTAAACTCGTAATGCCAGTACGTATTTTGAAATGCTACTTTTGGAATGTCTTCTATCTTCACACACAACTGATGATGCCCAGATCGAAGGTCAATATTTAAAAAATATTTATCCCCATGAATTTGGTCAAATAAATTATCAATACGAGTTAGAGGATACTTGTTCTTTATAGTTATAGAATTGATCTCCTTGTAGTCAATGCACAACCTCATAGATCTGTCTTTCTTCTTAACAAAAAGGACAAGGGCTCCCCATGGAGAAACAATTTGGCGAATAAATCCCGTATTACTCAATTCCTCTAGTTTTTTCTTTAGTTCAACTAATTCCACAGTGTCCATTCTATAAGGGGTATTTGATATGGGCCTTGAACTAGGAATTAAATCAATTGAAAACACAATTTCTCATTTTGAGGAAGGTTCAGGTAAATCCACTAGAAACACATCAACATTTTCTGGCACAATGGGTATGTCCTCTATTCAAAAATTATTTTCCTCAGCCATAGTAATTTTATTCTCTACTTCCCCAATAATTTAATTTAGTTGAGCTACTGGGGGTGGATCTAGATAAGAATCAGGTGGTAACAATTATTCCCTAAATATAAGGTACTCCTTATCATCATAGAAAATTTTAACCTTCTTCTTCTTACAATAAATGTTTGCATCATGGTCCAAAATCCAATCAATTCTGAGGATTATATCAAATTAAATCATGGTTATGATGATGAGATCAGCAGATAAAGAACAATTATATTCCCTAATGGTAACTGGTTCACAAAACTTTGTTATGATGACACTTCTCTTAGGTTTTTTGACTGAAAACTCCCTTATTAATTCAAAATTAAAATATCGAATTTTCATAGAAAACTAGGAGGATATGAAACAATGTGATGATCAGGAATCAAATAAATCATTGGTTAAACAAGAGGATACCATTAAATTACCAACCACCACCTCTTTCGAAACTTTGACCTCAGTAGTAGTGATTGTATAATATTTGCCTCTCTCCCTTTTCCTTTTTTGAGGTATGTTCTCTTGGAGATTATGATATTCATTTGCATAATGCCCCTTTTCTCTACAATTTTAGCACTAAACATTAATATCCTATTTCTTCCCCTATCAATCATGATCATGGTGGCTTTTTTTCACTACACTTGTAACAGACTCTCATTCCATTCAGTCAAGTACCAGGCTGTTTCTTCCCATAATTACTTTAGGATGGATTTTCAAATTTTCCCTTCTTCCCCTTATTTCCATTTTTAGAGTGTTCTGCAGATCTCTTCTTCTCCTTCTTTTCTTTAAAGTCATAATACTTAGAGAATTATTTTTCTATATTTATAGCACATGAAACAATATCTTCATATGATAAGAAGGATATTGAGACTTATTATCACTAGAGAAATGGTTTTAACCCATAAAATAGTTAATCAATATTACTTATTGGGTTAAGTATATAATATGTAGCATTCCCTGCTAACCTCGTAATGTTAGCCTCATATTTTGCAACATTATCATCCTTCTTTTGTCTCGTAATCAAAAACTTCCTTCCTATATCTGCTCGATGGTCACGAGGAAGTATTATTCTATGAAAATATATTTAAACTCCATCCATTCTATATTTTATACTTCATCATCTTACTTTGTGTTTTGAATCAATGACCACCATTGATCTGCATCTCCCGTGAGGTGATAAACTTCCATGAAAATTTTTTCTCTTTCACTACCCCCCAAAGTGTGAAATATTATCTCTAAAGAATTTATTCATTGCTCAGAAACTAATGGATTTTTACTCCCATTGATTTTTTTGGTTTTTTCCTCATGAAGAGGTATAACATTGATCCTCTGTGTTGTGTATCAGGGGGATCCATACGGGTAAGGTTTTTATTCATAACATAAGTGAGTTTTCCCAGTACAGTGATAAGTTGATCAGCACCAGTTTCTTTACCAGCTCCACTATAATTATCTTGAATAGGAGGTAAATCCGTGCATTGATCAGGTTCATTGATACGGTTTTTATTCCTTTCATTAGGATCCATCTCTAAACAATGGCATATAGTAAATTAGTTTAGGAACCGCAATTCATAATTATGAACTTGTAAAACACCAAACATAAATTGAACAGTTTATGGATATAATCTATAATCATAAAAATGTTTTAATTAAGGAATTATATACTCAAAAACCCTTAATAATAGTTTGTAATGAAAATTAGAATTATTCTAAGAATATCCACCAGGTGTGTCGTAACCAAGAGTGCAGCAAGGCCCGTTGTTGTTTAGTAGTTCCCATTCGAGTCTATCTCAAAGAAGTGTTCTCGGGTTTTACCCCTAGGTACATCTATGCCAGAGCCTCATCTATATTCCCATATCTAGACAGGGGGGTATTGTTTGGAAAGCTTAGAAAATATCTACAGTACCAAAATTCTAGGATGTTCTTCTATACAAATCCTTAAAGTCTAACTTAGGGTAATGTTCTCTAATCAGAGTTTTTCTAAATCTAGCTTCCAAGGTTTGTACTAAACATTCTCTGATTCCAACTGTAATGCCCCATCCCTAGTTACCTAGAGTCGTTGAATTATTACATAACATTGGAATGATACAAGGAATCATGTCCGGAATGACGAGTAAGTTTAGTAGCCTTGGAAGTACTAGATACATTCATAAGTTTTACATTACATCATTAAATATAAACATCAACAACATTTTTTCCCATTTTTAAGACACTTATATCCTTATCCAATCCATGTAGGTTAACCATAAAATACTTCTTCACATCCTGTCAAAAATAAAACATAGAAATGGTTGAGCTTAGATACTCAGTAGGATACCAATATAGTGTAATCTTTTATATATAAGAATAAACATTTATGAAAATGTATAAGACTAAAACAAATGCCTTTTATACTTAAACATTAGCATGATATGGAAATGATAAAATCAAATAATTCCATTTACATATTCACATGGATATTATACTAGTCGAATAATCACATACAATATCAATGGCAACTTTTATAATGATGGAACACATAATGCCAGACTTCATAACTACATTCTCAAGGCATTGTGCCAAGACTACCAATAAGATTTCATCAAGGCCTTGTGACAAGACACTAGTTTTTCTCATGAGACCCATCGATGCATCGAGGAGCTATATCAGGCTCCACCTGTCACTTACTAAGTCCAATGCATTCTTCCTATGAAAAGGTTTAAAAATAACACAAACATTCGTATTAAAACTAGCATAAGAAATGTGAATACTTTATCCATAAACATTAAATGGTGTAAAAATAACACATACACAGTCAAAAATATCACAAAACCTTCAATACAATATATAATTTTTTTATCATAATAAATCCTCTTCAAAGAAGCTTAAAATCCATCAAAGGATGTTGACATTGATTAAATCAAAACGTTTTTAGAGAAATATCTCTTTATATTTTGAAATAATTTAAAAGTCAAATAATAATAAAAGAAAACATTTATTTATAAAACATTTTTATATTATTGTATGGGATGGTTTGATGATGATATAATGGTGGAAAATAGCCACTCCCACTATATAAGATAAAAAATACATATTTACCATAAGTTTGTTGAAATGGTCATAAAGTACCTTGTTTGGAAAACGACGAAAAGATCCATTTCAAAACATTTTATAAAAATTAAAACAAAGGTATAAATGAATTTAACCCATAGTATAGTAAATAGTTAAAATGTTTTGAAATACATTTTAACAAACATGGATGTGGATGATAAAGAGGTCATAGTAGATACTTATGTAAACACAACCTCAGATAATAAAGATATTGTGAAATTAACCCTTAACTTGTACTTTTCCATGGTCAAGGGAACGTTAAAATCTTGTATAATAGTTGAATCATTGTTATTAAATTATAAAATAACCATATAAGGAAATATGATATCATATATGATCTTCTAATATTGGTTTGTTAATAATATTTTAGTAGTATCATCATTTCAGGTGTTAACTGATCTGTTTTCATTTATATGATCGGTTACGTAAGCTAAGTTTGTTATGGATATAATGTATTTTATTAATATAAATAATGATATTAATTTCTTAAACATTATTTTGGATCATAAATTGAAAATTATTCTTGAATGATTACGATGGGGAATGAATCTCATCGCGTTTGTGGAGACGGGAATCCGTACTTATGCAAGAGTGAAAATATCTTGAAATTGGTTGTGAAATCATATGTAATTGGATATTTTATAATATGGAAATAATTATTAAAATGTTATATTTATTATTTACATCAGTTATGCTAATTATTATACCCATCCAAATAATAAAGTGCTTGAATAACAAACTACACCACGATGTGGAGACGGTATAAGTCTTACGTACGCATTTATGGTGACATTGTCAGTCATATTATGTATAGAATAATCAATAACTTTGTACCATTTTCATAATAACATCACATTATTTAGAAGATACTGAAGTTATTATTTTAGAATGGAAATTAAAATTAAAGAGGAATCGGAAAGTGAAAAGAACTTGAAAGCAGTGATGCAATATTTACCTCTTCTTTGGGTTCATCCTATTGATTTGATGAAAATGGCTCATTAGGTTATATTTATGACAAAAATAAGTCCTCTAAGACGAAGGGAGGATATTTGGGAGGATATTTGGGTAGGTTTTGGCCGATCCAAAAGTCTTTGGAGGTGTGAAATTAAGAGAAGGGGAAGTTCCCTTTTATAAGAGAGTTGAGTGTTAGTTAATGAAAAGCATGAAATATTATTTCATAAAAAAATAATTTTAGGTTTCTATTGGCTCCAAAATGATTTATATTGAGGATAAGGTTGGTATGGATCCAAAAACTTTCATCCAATAGGTTTTAGATAGGTTTAGGGCATCATATAAACCATATCTTTTTTATTTAACTCTTAGTTAAATAGTTTGACATTTACCATGTCTCTTTGTATTTTTATATTATATGGTTAATAAACATACAATAATTAGCCAAGAGAACCCCAAGTGGTTCATTATTAACATATACAACCTTATCTATGTCCTTTGTCCGATCCTTATATTTTTAGAAATATTATATCAATTAATAATATAGTATTAGTTTTAAAAACTCAATTATGTCAATTGTGACACTATTTAGTATTTTATTTATTTGACAGCAATAGAAACTTTATCACTTTGAATAAAATTTATTTAACCAACCATTATATGTCATATTATCCTAGAAAAATCATTTAATTTATCAGAAGTCTCAATTTACATTTATTTATATATTTATAATATTAATAATTTTAATATTTCATTACTAAGGTAATTACTTCATCATCATTTTGTCATAAATAAATTAAATTATTTAATGTCTAATAATTATAAATGAAATACCATTATGTAGGAAATTATTTTATAATTCTAATTTATATTTATTGTCTAATTTATATTGTGTTTAACCCTATATTTTTATGGGTTAGTTATTAAACTTTTAATTTAACTCTTTTACCTCTTCTTTAAATAAAAGAATAATAAATTTACTAATCTTATCCAAGGGGATAAAAAAGGTTATTATTTTATTCATAAGGTTTTTTTTGTCTAATTAAACATATACAATAGAAATATTTCACGTGTTAGGGTAATTATGATATCAACTTTACAATTAATTATGCTATTTACTTTTAACCGTGGTAAATAAAAGTCAAAAATTACGATTCACCAAAAATTATTTTCATCTTATTGAAACACATACTTACTGATAATTACCATGTATCATAAATTATTGAAATTCAAATCACAATAGCAGTAAAATTATTTTTTAGGCAAATTTGCAAATGCTCCAAGGAGGTGGGTAAATGATAGTAAAAAGTTCGATAAAATTTTTTATATCTAAAATTATTATAAAATGACTCAATTTAATTTCCATGAATATATATAGGTATTATGTATATATTTTGACCTAAAATAAAATATAATTATATAAAATATTATTTAAATAAAATGTTGGTTTTAACCAATAACGTAGTGGTTTTCGCTATTCTTAAAAATTTAAACATTTTTAGAAAAATACCAAAAATTCACCCTAAGCTAATTTCAATATTCTAAATTCGAAAATGGAGACCATTTTGAAAAATAAAATTTATAAAATTTCAAAAAGTGGGTATTATTATTCATAACGGTTAGTTTGATTGATCGTGGTGTGTTAGAATCTCAAAGTTTCGTACAATGCAAGCTATTTCATTATTCAAAGGGAAACATACCGTGGAAGCTTAGGGTGTTACATAAACAAAAATATTAACACTAATTTATGTAATAAATTCATAATAAATATTTATAATTATTTTCAATATATAAAATGTAAATTTTCAATGAAAATAATGTTTCCAATATATATTATGTTTTATTTTAAAAGTTATTTTTCCCATATTTATAAATTTATTTAGATAAAATTGAATTGAAATTTCAAATATTCTTTTTAAAATTTAGTTATATGAGTAATATTATATTTTTAGAGTAAAAATAATTATCATGGAAAATATTATATATATGTTAATGGGGCTAAAATCAATAATCTTCCATGGAATGAATTTTAATAAGTTAACAATACAAATATATATTATTGAAGTCTATTTTTAGGTGATAAAGTTATACCCACATATTTACCTAACCTTTTATTACTTAATACTCCCAAATCTCTTGTGAAACCATCATTACCCACCCAAAACATTAGTTTGAAAGGACATATCTCTCTTTATCACCTATAATAGGAGTTCCCTTTAACTTGATTCAAACCACAATATTACTTCAAATTAATATTTAATCCTGGAAAATTTTACATCATCGAGAAGATTGTTTCATGATTGGAATCACCTGGTCAAAAAAATATGTCTTCACACTTTCATATCTGGGGAATTCATAATGATAATAAGAGATTTCACCAATGTATGCATAAATTGGTTCTTTATTATTTTCATTTACTTTATCATCTCATATATTCTTAAACCTCGTTATCAAATATAATTATTTTATAATAACATCATTTTTCATCTAAGAATGTGACACTACTATTATATAATTTCATAATATATCTCATTCGTTAGTTTGAAAAATTCTTGTATGGATCAGTTTCACAACCTATAAGAATGATGTGATAATATAATCATGTAATCCATCATAAATTATAAAATATACAATAATAATACTAGTAAATTATATTAAAGAGTAATTTATTTTATGCATATGGTTCTGGAATGGTGACACAAAAAAATGATTGACAAAAATATAACTCATTATTAATAAATTACCCAAAATGATCTCATCATGGTTTCTATTTTCACAAACCATACCAATTAATTCCATAAAATGAAATGGGGGATCCAAAATCATTGTAATAAAGGGTTAAACAATAATTATTAACATATTCATGATTAAATTTTTATCAATAAACAAGAACAAAACTAAGGGTTTTTATATCACAATTTCAATTCAATGTGTTGTGATAGTTCTTCTTGAAATTTATTCTCATATGTTATGTATATTGTCCCTTATGGTAGAATAATATTGTAATATATCTTCTTTTTATATGTATATACATTTATTTCAATGAAAATTCTTTTAAAATTAATCTTATATTAAAAATGTGATTTCTAGTAGGGTTGTTCATCTCAATTTTCATTCTTTGAGATATGTTTCATATTCGCATCATGTTTTATCTTTTATGGTGTATATACATCCCGTATATGTATCTATTAAATTAATGGTATTTACTAACAAATATCACGTTATTTCTTTCTTAGTATTTTGATTCAAAGGCTACAAAATTCATAAGGTTTACTTTTCTAATATCATGTTCATCTCAAGTTTGTATATATATGAACTCTTATATAAGATAATGGTTGTTTTATGTATTTTAGAACACATCTATTTTCATATCCTGCGTTTATTTTTGTGGTTTTAATGTATCTTTACCATTTCATGTACCATTTTGATAATTTTAAAGAAAGGTTACTGGTAAGTGAAGTTATAATTTTCTATTCTTATCGATTAGGAATCATTTTTCTCCTTTTCAATATTCGTTTTATTTAATTATGTATATATATATCAATACATAAATGTTCTTTTAATTTTAATTTATACATTCTTGGACTTACTAAACAAATTATTCAATGAAATATTTTTAACATTTTCCACATGGGAAATTTTCAAATTTCATTAAATTTATTACCAAAGAGTTATATGAAACTATTTTAAAGAAATATATACTAAATAATTTTCCAATTTCTTCATTTGTTTTATCTATGAAACATCCTCTCAAAATATTCATAGTTTTCAATGAAAATTATATTCACATTTAATTCGTAAATATTTTCTTAAAAGGACTCAATAATATAATGTTCATTTTTTCTTTCTCATAGTAAATTTTTATTCTCTTATAAAAGTTTTTCTCATTTATATCAATATATATTTTTGGTTCTTTTGATCTACTAGAACTATGTAATTTAATTTTATAGGTTTATTATGGTAATTTATTTTTAAGGATTTCATAAAACAAATTTCTTATTCATGATTTAATTATGTTATAACTGAATTATGAATTTCCTCATGTTCTTATGGCACACATAAATACGGTTCATCATTTTGAGGTGAGTGGGGTTTGTTATGGTAACATTCCATTACCGATCTGGCAGGTCAGAATTTAACCTCTCCATGGTTTTCCTTTTCTCTTGTCTGTATACAGCCAATATGAAATAGGGAGGACACCTATAATAGAGAAGTCATAGATTTGATGGATTCTCATATTTAATCAGTCATTTAAGTAGAATTTTTGTTATTTAAACTCCATGTAATATGGATACATATCATGTAATTACTAAAATAAAAAATAGTTCATTTTTAGTAATCCATAATCCATTTTTCAAAAAATATGAGAGTTAAAAATTACAAGATGAGAAATTGGGATACATGACATCTAAAATATCGAGCCCTTTTATAATAGAAATTATGGCTGAAAATATTATATCATCCATTAAAAAACATATTTATCTCAACCCTAGAGGCCTTCACAAAAACATATGGATCCATCAAACCCTTCTTGGTGGTTTTATTCGACATTTGATCATTGTAAAGATCACAGTGTGTCTTTCCTAGTAATAATTCTTCATGCCTCTTTATATCTTTCCATATTAATTCCTTTATGTTTGATGGATCCTCTCGATTTTGATGGATCTATGCCTCTTTTTGTTTAATTTCATTTCTAGAATAAGTTCATAGATCTTCTTTACATTCTTTCTTGGTTTTGGCTTTCATTCAGGTGTCTTGTTTCGGTGAGGAAGGTATTCAGAACCGTAATTGATTTCCAATTTAATTAACATTAAATTACCTGATTTAGATTAAGTTTTATTTAAGGTGAAATTGAATAAATTGAATAAATGTTTCAACTATTTTATTAAAACCCAAATTCCAATGCACTGGGATTTCAGAACAATTTTGGCAAAAAATTAGAAAAACACCATTTCCATTGAATTGAGGTGTGTTTACGAGAAATTGAGAAATTAAAATTCTCTAATTAAAATATTCAATTTTATATAAAAATGCAAAAAATCCATATTAAATTTAATCCGGGTTTTATGATGAAATTGAAAGAAATTTATTAATATTAAATTGTTTGATTTTATTGTGAAATGGATTGAAAAATTGTATTAGTTGATTTCAATTTCTTATCTATATAAAATGTCTTAGAAATGATTCTGATGGAAACATATAGGTTTTGTCCTTTGGAAATGGTATTTATTTATTAATAAACGATATATGTTATATGAAGAGAATTTGGAATATTTGAAATGGATAATGGGATTTAGTTGTATTTTATATGTTCTTATAAAAATCCATCATTGTTTTTTACATGACAATATGAAAGGCTTAGGTAGTTAGTGGGTTATTTTGGAAGGTTCATTATGATTTATAACATTTTAAAACATCATATCAGAACATCACATTCCCAAGGCAATACTGATGACTCACCTCTGCCTGAGTCCCAAAAGGTCATATGTACACACTTTCCAAATCATGATGTTATATCCCTTTATACATGAACTATCATACCTATTTGAAGCATGACCATGTTTTTTTCTTATTTCTATTTCAAATATATATTACATTATTATACTATTATTTATATTCCATATAATTTTATATTAAATATTTTATACAAAATTGTTTATTTAATCCATTTTTTAAAATATTTATTTATGTAAAAAATTATTTTATTAAAGTTACATTCCATATTTTAAATTTTATTTACCTAAAATGAAATGTGGAGTATGAATTCCTATTGTTTTTATATATTTTTAACTTTATAGAATGAGTTTTCTAAATATACACGTGTATATACAAAAACAATTTTTAAAAAAATTGAGAAAACAATTATTGGTCAATTTTACATTGGGACATTTTTTGGAATATTTTTGTGGAATCCTTATGGGATTTACCTAACACACACCTACTTACATCGACAATTTGTAAATTATCTCCTTCTAGTTTCAAGAATGGGAATAGGCTATCTTGGATGTAGTTCCAGCTGTTGAACCATGGAATTGGTGAGTTGTGTCCCTTGGGGGATTTGGTTGTTTTCCTTATTTTTGTACTGTTGGTTGTGGTATGTGGGATTTCATATGCGTTGTTTTATTCTATCACATTACATCTAGTGGAGTTTATTTTGTTATACAAACTATCTTGTTTCTTACATCCTCGTTTTTAGTGGAAAAATAATTCCAACATTCAACTTGTATAAAGTGAGGTTTGTGAATGAACTTTAGGCTATGTCAGGGATGACTTGGTTATCAAGATACCTAAGTACCCTATCTAGTACATGAAAAATTGGTATTTGATGTCCATGCTTAGCCTTTGTCTTGACGTCATTGTGAATTTTTGAAATCTTTTCAAGACATAGGAGGTAGTTTTAGTTGAGTGACTGCACATCCCTCGGTAAAATGAACCTTAATTCACTAAAGGTGGTTATGGAAAGAAATCTTATGGATTAGTTCTATCCCTTTCCCTATTTTTATTTATATTGGTTGAAATCAAAATCTTATATATTCTATCTATTGGTATTAATTTCTTTTATTCTCATTTTAAGTGTATATCTATTTTCTTCCTTACTATATATTAATGTTGTGTGGCATCATTCATCTGAGAATATGTGTGAATTAAATCAAGGAGAAATATTCTGCAGAACCTCGGTGAGTGAATCCTTTAGTGGACCCAAAACGTGTAGAGGAGATTGTGCGTGATGTCCAAGCTATGGGACAAGCATCGCCTCTGGATTTCATTGTGGCTCTATCAATGGAACCTCAGAGTAACATTCTCAAAGATAATTTTCAAGAGTTCATTCACTAGAAACAAAAACCATTTAATAGATCAAATGATCCTCAATAGTATGGGGAATGGTTGAGTAGAATGGAATGATTTTCTATATTTTTGAAAAAAGATGACGAGTTAAATGTGCACTATTCCACATTTATAGTGGAAGGACTGAGAAGAATATGGTGGGAAACTATGGTGACAATGAAGAATGAATAAGGGATTATAGGAAAAGGGAATAAAATTTATTTTCATTGACTATTTCTATCCAGATTTAATTTTTTTGTACAAGACTGTCACGACCCATCCCCTGGGGATCGTGCCATGACTACCCCATTCCAACCTTCCATAGGCCATGGGATAGCAACTAGGACCGGAAAGGTATATCCCTATAACCGGGAAGGCATTGCCTTAATACTTATAAACTCACAAAAAAATGCACACAGTAATACACAAACACAATGTAAACTAAATAGTAAACATTGTGTGTACAGTAAGTAAAGAGGCCGTAATACTAGCCCAATTAGAAAGTATAGGTAAAACTGAGAACAAATCCTATGAACACCCACCTAGGATCCTACCAGAAGGGTAGGTACCGCTCTCGTATGACCGTCTCTGCCGATCGTCTCGTCTAATGTGCACTTCTGAGCAGCCTCGAGTCCTGGTACCCTCATCCCAGGTTAGTATTTTTCGTCATCTTCACAAGTCATAGAAATTTTCGGTTGTAGCCCGTGCAAGAGTGAGTATAAAAATACATAGTACGAACCCCAAGACCCCCAATGCTCTCTCAGAATACACAAAGGGTAAACCCAAAAGCAGTACCACAATTACAAATTATGAAGAAATAGTCAACCCTACTTAGGTATATTCCTATACATATACCTAAGTTGTAAAGTAATCCCATGTTGTACATGAGTAAAACACAAGTCCCAAATAAGTATCCACAATCACAACTGTTCCATGAAGGAATGTATACCACAAAGGTAACACCACAAAGGTAAGTACCACCAAGGTAATGCCACAGAGAATAATAACACAATGGTTTCACCACATGGGTGTGTACCACAAACATAACACCACATAGTAGATTACCACGAAGGTATCCCCACGAAAGTAAGTACCACCAAGGTACACCACACAGAAGAATACCACAAAGTTAGATAATCATCTCACACAAGGTATAACTTATGTACGCAAGTATAGATGATTATCTGTCCTGCTAGTTCATCTTACTTCGTCGAGAAACTTTGTTGTTGACCCACACAAGATCATAGATGGCCCACATAGGAACTAAAAATGACCCACACATGAGATGACCCACAAAGGATCGGTATGCACTGACCCACACAAGATTGTGGAGCGCTGACCCACACAGGACCTGAATATGACCCACACTGGATCTGAAGACTTCTCATGTACAACCAGCCAGTGGGTTCCCTCACTAAGCAATCTTGAATCTGGGAGAATCTTCTTCTCAAGCCATCAGTCGATACTTCAACTATCATGAAGCCCTACGAATAAGTATTTCAAATGTATGCCACGTCATAAGGGACCCAATGCAACAGACGAAATTTAAAATGAATGCCCGGTCTGTAAGATATTATCCATTTAGTCCCAAGGGCCTGGTTGGTTTTGGGTTCGATCCAACCCGGTCGTACTCCTTCTTTATCCAAAAATCATGTGGTGTATACCAAAGGGAACTTCTCTATCCAAGGATTTTGGTACCATAAACGGTTCATCAAACGGACGCCCAGATCTCATCATATGGCAAAAAGTAGTATCTGGGTCCAGATAGGTCTGGGTCTGGTGTGTCCCGGTCAGCCCGACCCGACCCGGTCCGAGTCCGGCCCGCAGGGCTGCAGTCTAGCCCAGACTGTGAAATGGGGTGGCCCAGCCCACTTGGTACGACCCGGCCCACGCTGGGTGCATCCCACTACATTGCGACCTACGGTCGTGTTTCCCTCCATGGAAGGGTCCACCCTAGCCAACACACAGGTGCACAGGAACCACCGGAGCTGTCCTGTACGGTGGGACGCAGTCGGCCGGAATGGTCAGCCCTCCTTCCAGAGGTGAGAATCCCAACCGCTCCTCCTGCATCCGGCCAGTTTCCTACCACCTTGGTGCTCCGCCACAGACGACAGGACTCGACCATCTCCTCTACCGACAATGCGGACGCACACTACCCCGCCTTTACACAGTCAGTAGGTGTGTTAGCAGTCGTCCTCCCACCGCCACAGCTTATGTTGCGCGGCCTCCTTCGGTGGAGCGGTTGTGCTGCCACCGCCGTCACAGTCGTCCGATGTTTCGGACACCTCCTTGTGCCCTATCAACGTCGGCCGCCGGTGACATGGTTGGGTTCCACTCAATTCGTCGCTCCGCGAGCGAAGAACACGTCAAATCATGAATAATTGTGGAGGGATCGGGCCCTGTTTGTTTGGCCCACACCCTCCACGTTAGACCGATAGCATGTGGTTCGTGAGGATGGAAACATTTTTAATTCAACGAATAAAATATATAGAAAATTCTCTACCTCATTCGTTTGATATGGCATGAGGAAGGAGTTGAAGAAGATGCAGAGACGACGTCCATCGCTCCCACAACATGCTCTAAATATGGTTCGTCATTCTGGATCCAGATGATGTCCTTCATTAGCGGATGATCTTTCAAGGTTCTCCCCAAATTTTCTCTTTTCAAACTATTCCCCCACAAAGAGATGAGGTTCCAATATTAATTAAGTTATGTTAATTAATACAATTATTGTTGGCAAATTTGTTCAGGGAATTCCAAATGTTTCCCGACATTAATGGGGAGTTCAGGTAGTCCCCACCACTAAATATTCAAATGGGAGGTTTCAAATACAAATAAAATTTATTGTTTTATTTTTATTAATTTTCATTTAACTCTCCAATGAAAATCAGCAAAACTAACTTCCAACCTCGACCAACTGTGGTTGAGATAAAGGTCTCCTTAAGTGAATATCAGCGCTGCGAGTTCAATGGTGTCCTCAAATTTCAATTCCGAGAACTGGTTCAAAAGTTACAAAATTATTCTCCCGCGTTCACTGAATGCACCTAAAAATAGTTCACAAATTCTTTTTTGGCACACTAGGCCCTGAAATCACACGCCGTCAATTTTCAATAACTCCTAATAATTACATATATTTGTTAAAAAAATTCATAGAAAAATGCAGGACTTTACATTCTCCCCACCTTAGATATTTGAATCCCCGAAATCCACAACACAAACTAGGGAATCAAGTGGGGGTACTAAGCATGAATCTGAGGCTCCTACTCCAATGAGCTCTCCTGAAGGTTTCCACGCTTCCAACAAATGCGCACCAGAGGTATCAACGGCCCATGGAGGACCCATTCACGTCAAACCTCAATCTCCACTGAAACCTCCAAAAACCTAGCCTAATTTTCAATGTCCATCTCGCCCCAGTCAATGATGTGTGAAGGAAAATGAACATATCTCTTCACCTTGGATACGTGGAAAATGTTGTGCACCTGGTGTAACTGAGGGGGAAGAGCTAAGCAGTATGCCACCATTCCAACTCTTATGAGAACCTAGAAGTGTCTGATTAACCTCAGAGATGACTTTCCACCCTAGAAAAATCTTTACAAACATCGTTGAGGTGATAACTATAGGAAGACATGGTCACCATCCTTGAATGCAATCGGTATCCATATCCTATCATCATATGACTTCTTCCTTCTCTATGAAGTCATCATCCGCTCCAGGATGATCTTCTCCTTCTCTGTGGCAGCATGTACAATCTTTAGTCCCATGAGTACTGACTCGCCTAGGTCAGTCCATCACAGAGCTGATATGCAAGTTTGACTGTACAATGCCTCAAATGGATCCATACCGATGTTGGAGTGATAGCAATTGTTGTACAAGAACTTCACCAAGGGAAAGTTATCCTCCCATATGTAGTTGAAATCAAGGACCCAAGCACGTAGCATGTCCTTGAGGGTCTGAACGGTCTTCTCTGTCTGACCATCCGTCTAAGGATGGAAGGCGGTTCTCAATCAAAGACGAGTCCCAAATGCCTCTTAATACCCCTTCCATAGCCAAAAAGTAAAACGTGAATCACGATCAGAGACAATCATTTATGGAACCCCATGAAGCCACAAAATCCCCGGCATGTAGAGGCGTCCCAATCCCTCTACAGGTCCCTACTCTCTGATATGTAGGAAGCGGAACAACTTGTTGAATCGGTCAATGATCACCCAGATGGAATCATGCCCCTTGTAAGTGCGTGGAATTCCTGTCACAAATTCCATGGAGATTCAATCCCACTTCCACTTTGGAACCACTAGTGGATGAACTATGCATGCTGGAACCTGATGCTCTACCTTCACTTGTTGACAAGTGAGGCTCTTAGAGAAACAATCTGCTACAACTTTCTTCAATCCCGGCCACCAGTGCTGATGCTAGAGGTCCTGGTACATCTTCACCATTCTTGGATGTACTGCTATAGGGGACATATGGAACTCCCTCAACACATCCTCTTGTAGCACCATTGGTACCATAGTACGCCCTCTAAAGAGGATTATGTGCTCCCTCCATTTAGAAAATCCATCATGTGCATTTCCTGTGGATATCTGAGCACGTCGTTCCTCTCAGTCAGTGTCCCCAAGATGCACCTCTCAGACTCACTGAAGATGTGTGGGAGGGAATGTCAGAGACTGAAGATAAGTTTCTCCATCGTGAACCACGTAGGATATTCGTAATGTGGAAAGCTATTCTGTCACCTCACTCAGCAACTGTATACCAGATCTCTTGTTTAGTGAATCTGATACTACGTTCCCCTTCCCAGTAGTATAGAAAATGTCGATGTCATATTCCTGGTGGAACTCAAGAAAACGTCGATGTATTAGGTTCATGTCCTTTTGGGAGAGGATATACCAAATACTCATGTGATCATAGTAGACAGTAAAACGTCTTCCCATCAAGTAATGTTTCCACATATTCAAGGAGAATACCAGTACTGCTAACTCCAGGTCATGGGTTGCATTATTTTTCTCATGATGTCTTAGTTCTTGAGAACCATAAGTGATCACTGCTCGCTCCAGCATCAAGACCCATCCATGCCAGGTACATGATGCATTGTAGTAGACGACGTACCCAATACCCTCTTCCAGTAGTCCTAAGATGGGAGCACTTGTCAGTCTCTAGCTCAGCTCCTGGAAACTCTACTGTCATTTCTCCAACCACACGTAGGGTTGTCCCTTCTTCTTCAGCCATACTAATGGTGCCGCAACTTTGGAAAAGTTAGGGACAAACCTCCAGTAGTAACTGGCCAAACCCAAAAAACTCTATACCTCTGTCACAATCCTGGGAGGCTCCCATGGAACCACAGCCTCAATCATTGCTGGATCCACCAAAACTCAAGCCTCTGAGATAATAAGTCCCGGAATGTTATCCTCTCTGATCCATAACTGACACATTGAGAGCTGACCATAAAGCTGGTACTCTCAGTGTGTGTCATAAACTATTTGTAGATGATAGGCATGATCCTCCTCTATAGCTGAGTAAATCTGGATGTCGTCGATGATGACTACCACAAAGCGATCGAGGTATAGTTGTAAAATCTTGTTAATAAGTCCCATGAACACTGTTGGGGCATTGGTCACGCCGAATGACATAAACAAGAACTCATAATGGTCATACCGACATCTGAAGGTCATCTTCTGCACATCCTCATCTCGTACCCTGATCTGGTGATAGCCTGATATGAGTTGTATCTTTGAAAACCATCATGATCCCTTCAACTGATCAAAATGAACTCCAATCCTTGGGAGTGGGTACTTGTTCATCAAGGGCACATAGTTCAGGCACCAATAGTCCACATAGAGTCTCAAACTCCCATCTTCCTTCTTGGCGAACAAAATCGGGTCAGCCCAAGGAGAAAAACTGGGCCTAATAACCCCTTTATCTGGAAGTCCTTCAGTTATACTCGCAGCTATCGACGTTCCGTGAGATCCATCCAATATGCTGATGTAGATATTGGTGTCGTCCTTGGGCACATGTCGATGTAAAATTCCACCTCTCTAGAAGGTGGTAGACCCGAAACATCATAAGAGAAAACAT
This sequence comes from Viscum album, assembly GCA_963277665.1. NCBI lineage: Eukaryota > Viridiplantae > Streptophyta > Magnoliopsida > Santalales > Viscaceae > Viscum > Viscum album. Next base: position 909,599,039 of record OY728151.1, read on the forward strand.
CAAAATACTTGTCCACAACTATAAGATAGCTCAGACTCTCAACATCAAATGATCCAAGGATAAGGCTAGATAACTGATATTTGATCGATTGAACCCTCCTCCGGGTAAGTCCATCCTATGTTGCAAAGGTTCCCTTCTCGCTAGTGAAAGAAAACCCGGTCCCATACTCACGGACACACCACACTTTGCGCCTAATACAGTCAATCTGAGAATGGGCTATGGATAACCATTCCATACCCATGATGACGTCACAAGGCCTCGACACCGCATCTAGAAGATCCCAGCCAAAGATCCCACCTCCTAGAGTATGCTCACACTAACAGAACTGGTTTGTAATCATCAGATCCTCTCCCGTAGGAGTCCCGAGCCATAAGAATCGAGCCAATAGATCCACTGGAATCTCTGAGCCCTGAATGAGGGTCGTGGAAATGAAATAGTGATTGGAACCTGTGTTAATAAGTACTATAGCTAAGGTGGAATATGAACATATCATACCTTGTTTCATCTCTAGAGCACCATGGTTGTAGGCCTGAGCTACCTTGAATTGATCTCGTCCATGTCCACCTGCTCTTGGTGGTTGGGGTGGGCCACCAAAAGGTTGTGGCGGTAGAACCTCATATTTCTGCCCACCACCTGCTCCAAGACCAGCTCTTCTACCATGCCCAACTTCTACTTGCATACCACCTCGATCGAATCTTCACATCTGCCCAGGTGGTCCTTCGACTGTTTTCTTGTATTCTGTATGGCGCGTCAGGTAGTCACGAGCCATGTGACCCTGCCCGCTGCATGAGTAACACTACCTGCTCCTTACCTGTCCGGCTCTATCTAGAGAGCCTTGCACAACCAACCCTGTATCATGTGATCTTCTACCTGTAGGCCTAGTCCTCTTGTAATTATTTTTCATTTGTCGGATTCCTACTACATATGACTCTGCTACATGAAATCCAATGGTGGGTCTCACTTCTGTTGACTGATCAGCAAGGAAGGTCTCCACTAAGAATGCTCTCTCTAACACTGCTGCCTGCGTCAGGTTGCTGAGAGAAATCATCAAAAATATAATCTCTCGTATGAGCCCCTGCTCGAAGGAATGGGCCCTGAATAAAGGGCCCTGCACCATGTCAGTGGAGTAGTGCGAGAGGTCAGTGAACCTCGCTGAATACTAATCCACGATCATGCTGCCCTAATGCGTGTGGATAAGCTCATGTATACGCACTGAGCGTAAGGTCTATGGGAAGAACACTTCTTTAAAAGGCTCTCGAAGTCCGCCCAGATGAGAGTGACCTCATTGTGAACCTGGAGTATCAAGCTCCACTATATGCCCACTGCATCCTGAAGAATACTGGTGGCACAGATTACCATGAGATCATCTGGTGTCCCTCCCAGTCAAAAAACTCTAACCACAACCTCCAGCTAGTCCTCAGCCGCCTGTAGACCGGTCTCTCCCCGAAACCTCAAAGGCCACTGGCGCTGAAACTCGTGCTACGTGCTCAAGCAGTGTGCACCATCTTCTGCAAGGGATGGTGGCATCGACTGCCCAATGGGTAGTGGTTCTGCTTGTACACTACCTAGTGGTACAACAACCATTAGGGGGTCTTGAACCAAAGCCTCATCACTCGGTGGGATGTCATCAAATACTTTACCTAAAATCCTGGTTTTCTGTCAGTGTGAAGGCATCCTAAAAAGTAACAGGTGAGCCACGGTTAATAAGTTATACCTTGTGAGATGACTCAAAGTGTTATCAAAGAAAACTTTTCCAAATAGACACACACAATTAGTGTTTTCATGAACTGAGTTGGAAATACGAAATTCGGGTCATAGTGTATGGATGTGTTAGTCGCCGCACCAACACTGGATTCCCCAAACTGATAACCACACTCATCACACTAAACATTATTACTATATAGAAAATATCATAGTCCCAGTTCTTTGGTAGAAAAAAATTCCTCTGATAGTAATTTGTCATGACCCATCCCCTGAGGCCCGTGTCGTGACTACCCTAGCCCGCCTTCCATAGGCCATGTGTTGGCGACTAGCACCGGAAAGGCTTATACCTATAAACGGGAAGGAATTTCACTAAATCATGTAAACTCACACAAACCAAAAACATAGAATGATACCAGCACAAAGTATACTATATAGTAAATAGGGTGTATATAGTAAGTAAAGGGGCCGAAATAAGAGCCCAACTGGAAAGTACAAGTAAAACTGAGAATAGCTACTATGAACACCCACCAAGGATCCAACCTAAAGGGTAGGTATAGCTCTCATATGGTTGTCTATGTGGACCGTCTCATCAAATGTTTACCTCCGAGCATCCTCTAGTCTCGGTACCCTCATCCACAGTCAGCGTTCTATGTCATCTGCACAAGAAACACTATGGTGCGGGCGTAGCCCAGAAAGGGGTGAGTATAACGATACTTAGTAGGGTCCCCGAGACCACCCAAAGGTCATTCAAATACACAAAGGATAAACCCAAAATAAAGACCACAATTAAAAATCACAATGAAATAGTCAACCCTACGCATGTATATTCCCATACATATACCTAAGTTTTCAAGTAAACCCATCTCCTCCCTGAGGAAAACTCAAGGCCCAACTCTTTAGACAAATTCAAAACTACTCCACGAGGGAATGAATACCTAGAAAGTAACACAAAAAAATTAAGTACCATAAATTTAACGCCACACATAAGAATACCACAAAGGTTTCACCACAAAATAGTGTACCAAAATGGTAACGCCACATAGTATATATCCATGAAAGTATCACCATGAAGGTAAGTACAAAAAAGGTACCCCACACAGAAGAATACCACAAAAGTAAAGACTCATATTAAACTAGGTATAACTTCTGTACGGAAGTATAGATGGTTTGTTGTCTTTATATATCATATTTCTTTTTCGAGAGTCTCTGGTGTTGACCCACACAAGATCGAAGGTGACCCACACAAGATCTGAATATGACCCACAAATGATCTATAGATGACCCACACATGATCTGTATGCACTGATCCACATAGGATCGATGAGCTCGGACCCACACTAGATCTGAAGATGACCCATATAGAATCTGAAGAAATCTCATATACAACCTGCCACTAGGCACCCGCACTAAGCATGCATGATTCTAGGAGGTTCTACTTATTAATTAATTGTTTGATACATCAACTATCATGATTTCCCATGAAGATGTATCCCAATGGTCTGCCACATCCTAAGGGACCCAATACTGCTAACATCGTGTCAATTAGATGCACGGTCTGTAAGTTATTAGCCTTTTAGTCTTGAAGTCTTTGTTGGTTTTGGGTTCGATCCAACCTGGCCATACTCCAATTTTTTCCACAACTCAAGTGTAGTATACCAAAAGTACCATCTCGGTCCAATGATTCTGGCCCTAGAGATGGTTCATCAAATGGACGCCCAGATCTCAAGATATGGCCAAAAAGGCATATCTGGGTATAGATGGGTCTGGGCCCTCTCCAACCCAGCCTGACCCGACCTGGGCCGACCTGACCCGATTTTGGACAACCCAATTGGTCCAGGTCTGCCCCGAACAGTTAAGGGGGCAGCCGGGCCAGCTGGGCAAGACCCGGCCCGCGCTGGGTGTGACCCATTCAAATCGGCGCACTGGGCGCAGTCCGTAGCGACGCGGCCCTCTATGGTGTGGCCTGCTTGGAGTAGCTCACTGTGTGCGACCTGGCAGTCGGGTGTCCTACTGTGTGTGGCCCACAGTCTGGTGGCCTACCGTGGCGAGTTCCTTCCTAGACGACACCCAGGGGGAGGCGCCCCCTTGGTTTTCCCGAACGGTCTAGAAGTACATTCGGCAGGTGCGCGGGACCCACCGAAGAGGTCCCGCTCGGCGAGACGTGGTCGACCGGAATGGTTGGTCCTCCTTCCATTGGCGTGGATGTGTGCCACTCCTCCCATGGCTGGCCATTTTCTAGCCACCTTGGAGTGCCGTTGTGGCCGACGGGCCGCGACCTTCTCCTATACCGGCGGACCAGACATGCGCCGCCCATCCTTCACACCACCGATCGGAGTTCCCACCACCTTCCTCACAACTCTATGTCCAATGGGCCACGGGCTCCTTCGGCAGCACAGTTGTGTTACCACCATCGTCACAGTCGGCCACTGTGTCTGCCACCAGCTTTTGCCTTGCCAGCTTCGGTCGCTGTTGACATGGTCGGGTTCTGCTCAACTCGTTGCACCACCCGCAAAGAACATGTAAAATAACAAAGAATTGTGGAAGGATCGATCCATGTTCATTTGGACCACACTGTTCGTGTTAGACCGATAGCAGGCTGATCTTGAGAATGGAAACAACGTGAAATCCATGATGAAAAATTATAAACAATTCCCTACCTCGTTCGTTGGAGACTGCATGAGGAAGGCGATTAAGACGATGAAGAGCCGATTTCCCTTTCTCCCACAACACACTCCAAAGATGGCTCCTCGTTCTTGATCTTGAGGATGTTCTTCGTTGGAGGATGATCTTCCAATTCTCTCCCAATGTTTTCCCTTTTCTAACGATTCCCCCCAAAAAGAGATGATGTGCCAATATTAATTAAGATAAGTTAATTAATACAATTAATGTTGGAACATTAGTTTGGATAATTACAAGGGTTTCCCTACATTAAAAAACTTCAAGTGGTCCCCACCACCAAATATTTAAATCGGAGGTTTCAAATAAAAATAATAGTTATTGTTTTATTTTTATGTTTTTATCTCTCCCATGAAAATCTGAAAAACAAACTTCCACCCTCGACCAGCTGCAGTCGAGGTGAAGGTCTCCTTAAGCGAATATCAGCACTGCAAGTTCAACAGTTTCCTCAGATTTCAATTTCGAGAACCAGTTTATATTTTACAAAACGCCTCTCAGACATTCACTAAACATACCTTAAAAAAGTTCTGAAATTCAATCTGGACACACCAGGCCTCAGATTAATGATCCATGAAATTTCGCAAACACGTAATAATGCCATATATTTTTAAAAAAATTACATGGAATGATCTGGGTCATTACAAAGACTATATATTTATTCAGACTTGAGTAGGATTATTGAACCTTGACAGAGTATGCGAATTGTTTTGCTAAGCTTGTGCATTTCTCAACAGAGATTGTATCAAATGAAAGGATAAAAGAGAAAAGGTTTGTGCTGGGACTTCTTTATCATATTCATTCATATATTTTGTTGTTTAAGATACCTTATTATACTGACATATTGGATATAGAACTTATGGTTGAAGTGGACTTGGAGGGAAATTTAGAGTTATCAATAGCATATTTCACTATTAGGGGCAGTGCGAGTTCATTCAAACTAAAGAAGGAGCTTGATGCTTCTCATGTAATTTCATGATAGCAAGTTCATTATAGACTTCTTGTAATAATTGACAGAAGTCCTTTGATTTGCTACTAGTTTGGTAGGGTAGGACATTAGAAGAGGTTGTACATAGAGTAATCCAAGAACTGTTGCTCCTGTGGAATTTCAAGTCACTAGTAGTGATTTTTCCATATTTATTCCCCTCCATGTAGTGGAATGGGATCATTGACCCCTAATACTGAGGGTAAATCAGATTCTTAATGTACAAAAGGTTTCTAGCCTCATGAATCGGGAACGAAACTTCTTCACACAGTGGAAGAATCTTAAGAGGAAGTGGGTACAGTCCTAGAAACTTTGATAGGTATCATTACTATAGATTTATTATTAGAGAATTCTCTATTTGATACTGGTGCATCTCAATTGTTTAATTCAGCCTATGTTTTTAATCTTATAAATATTTCTATGGAGCATTTATCTTGTGTAATGGAAATTACTACACCCCTTGGTACGAAGAGAGAGAGAGGAGAGACTCCATAGTCCCATTACAATCTACTCTCAATTATATGTTAAACATTCATTGATTTTTCTAGATCTTGAAGTGAAAAATGCTTGATTTTATATTAGGAATGGATTTGGTCATTTCTAATAATGCTCATATTAATTTTTATCTTTGTCTCTTATCCTTTAATACACCCATTGGTGTGTCTCGTGTCGTTCAAATAAAATTGGACCCATGGTCTAGAAGATAAAGGAATTATTATTCAGAGTTAGGGAAAGTAATATCAATGTTTCCCATTGATCTGGAGCGGGAATATTTGAGTTTTGACCCCCCTCCAGTTTTCATCACGTTTCCTGGGATGCTTCATTTATATTTCTCTAGTTTTCCTTTAGTAAGGGAGGTTGAGTTTTCATTGAACATAATTCCTGTTACTCAACCAATTTCTAATCCATATTACCGTAGGGAACCAACTGAAATGAAATATTTTATTTCATTGTTGTACATTCTTCTTGGGAAAGTCCTTATATGCCAGTGTGTGTCACCTTGGGTGGCACCAGTGCACATTCCTATAAAGATGGATAGATAAATTCTCCATTGTATTGATTAAAAAAGTCACAATTGAGTTACATTAAAATATATATATATGACTTTCTATAGATTGGTGATATGTTAGATCAACAGAAGGGAGTGAAGTGGTTTTAAATGACTGACCTTAGATATACTTACAATCAGTTAAGGATGAAAGAGTATGGCATTTATAAAACATCAATTTGCAGTAGTTATTACCATTATGAGTAAATTATCATGCAATTTGGTCTAACAAATTCTACTCTAGCATTAATGATTTTGATGAACAATATTTTCCCCAAGTAACATTATACCTTTGTGGTGGTATTTGTGGATGATATCCTCATTTTCTCAATGTCTGATAATGATCATGTTAAACATTTGAGAACAGTTTTTAGTTTCTTGATAAATCACTAACATTATGCCAAGCTTTCAAAATGATAATTATCGATATGAGAAGTTAATATCTTTGGACTAGTGGTGTCTATACTGGTTATATTTATTAATCCTGAGATGTCAATGGATATTATGACTTGGGAAACCCCACAAAATGTCTTCATGATTCAGAATATATTGGGAATAGCTAGAAATTATCACCAGTTAATGAAAGAATTATTGAAGATTTCTTCTTTGATGAATTCACTCACTCAAAAGGGATTAATGTTTTATTGGCATGAAATATTTAAACATACATTTTTTGAGTTAAAATATCTTTTGACTACTATTCCGGGGTTGACTCTCCTGGAGGTCGATAAGGGATATGTGGTCCTCTATGATGCATTGGTTTCAGGCTTTAGATGTGTTCTTGTGGAGGATAATGATGTCATTGTGTATAGATCTCATTATCCTTTGCCACAAAAAAGAATTATCAGAACCATGACTTTGAACTTGTAGCTATGATGCACATGCTTAAGAGTTGGAGGCACTGCAATTATAGAGAAATATTTTCCATGTATTTTGACCATAAGAGAATCAATTATATCTTCTCTGAAATATATTTATATATACACTATAGATGATGGGTAGAATACCTATATTCTTTCAATTTTGACATCGCTTATACCATTGGAAAAGGAAATGTCATTTAGATTATTTGAGAACGTATCATCCTACCCAAATGGTAAACTAATCATTGTAAGAGTGGAATTTGAGGGGTGTTATTACATAGTTGTATATTTTTGTTGAAGTGGAAGGGGTTGAAGTTTATATTGAGTGCATTCAATTGACATATTCATGTCTATAATTGATTCTTTAGGTGTAGTAGATTGATGATACATTCTGTAGCATTATAGACTCTCTTTAGAATGGGGAGGTGGTTTCTCAGTGGTCGATCTCTAAAGAGAGAATTATATTCTATTAGTATCCTTTTGTGGTACCGTTTTTGGTAAGTAATTTTTTAATGGTGTATTTCTATAGTTTATAGTGGGTAGTGCACCCAAGAACCTAAAAAAGTTATATGACATGCGGCGATAGTTTGGGTGTCCTGGTATGTGGTGGTTAATTTCTGAGTTTGTTTCTCATAGTTATAAATTGTCGCAGGTTAAGGATTGTTACAAGAAACCATGGGATTTTCATCAGTCACTTCTAGTCCCAACATGAATGTGGGATGATATATCAATGGACTTTGTGGTTGGGTTTCCTTATATCCTTGTGAATGAATATTGCAATATAGGTTTTTATTGACAGGACAACTATGTTTGAAAACATTATACCCATTTCTAATTCATCTAATGTTGTGGAGTTGGAAAATATAAATGTGAAAGTTATTTTTCATTTTCACTTAGTTCCATCTACTATAGTCTCTAATAGGGATTACCGTCTCACTTCTTGTTTTTAGAGAGTCCTTTAGGAGGCAGTATGATCTAATATTTATTTGAGTATTGTATACCATTCACAGTCAAATGGCTAGACAGAAATAGAAATACATATTCTTGAGCATATGAATTGTGCTTCTGTTATCAACAATGGTGGAGCAAGGGATGATCTTTTGGGGCAATTTGTGTTTTCTTATAACAATAGTTACTAGTCCGAAATCAGGATGGATCCTTCTCAGGCCTTATATAGTTGGCCTTGTAAATATTAAACATTTTTCATCATGGATTGGTGAAAGTTCCTTGATTGGACAAGTTTTTTAATGATATGAAATCAAATATTTAGTTGATTCATCAATGAATGTTGACAGGAAAAAGTTGGCATAATTCTTATGTTGATCGTCAACATATACCGATGGAGTTAAAAGATAGTGACTGGATGTTCTTGAAGGATTCACCTCTATTGGTTCATCGATGTCTTGGGAGGCAAGGGGATATTTCTCATCATTACAATGGACATTTGGAGGTTGTTGATAAATAAGGGAATGTTTCATATCATTTAGAAGTTCCACTAAAGCTAACATCGATACATGATGGGTTACTTGTATCTTAGCACTGAAAGTATCTATCTGGTCCATCTCATGTTATAAGATAGAGTGATCATGAAGTTGAAACTTATTTATCAATTAGTGAATGGATAGTTAGTGTAGTTGATTTTAAACTAAGGTACTTCATTGGAGTATGATACCATTAGTTGTTGTGCTATAAAAACATGGTTTTGATTCTTATGTGATCCATGAGAGGGATGAAATGACGAGAGAGTAGTGGCCACATATTTTTGTCTTGGAATATTCTTCTTCATATTTATAAGGATATAATTTTTTATGGTGTGGTGGTTGTAACATCCCATTATTGATATGTTAGGTATGACATTAACCTTATCTTGGTTTTCCTTTTTTTGTTTCTTGTATAGGTCCAAAAAGAAATTAAGAAGATGTTTATAATGGTGATGTAATATATTTATTGGATTATCATATTTAACTAGTCTTTTCTATAGCCTACAAAGGATTTACGAACCATTTAATATGGTTACACACCATGTAAATCATAACATTTAAATAATTTGTTTTTAATTAGAGGAGATTGGTTTTTAGTGGATACGAGAGTTACCAGTTACACAACATGAAAATATGTTTCATGTCATGTAAAAACATGAGAATTTTTTTTATATATGAATCCCTTCTGAAAATCATATTTTCACCTCTCCAGATCGACATACTCTCGACCCTAGAGGCTTTCTTAGGAAATATTGGAGCCCTCAAACCCTTCTAGGTTATTTATTTTAGAATTTGATCATTGTAGAGATTATGGATGGTAATTCTAGGTAAGACTTATTCATGAATATCAATATAATTATCTATTCCGTCTTTGGAGTTTGGTGGGTCATATTGATTTTGATGGATCTGTTCCCCGTGTTGTTGAATCCCGTTTCTATTTTGAGTTCCTAGATCTTCTACACCTTCTTTCATGATAGCGGGTTTTTTTTGGCGTTGTGCTTCCATATGAAAGATAAGTGGTTCTAATATTTAGATTCCAATTTAATTAAAATTAAATTGTGTGATTTAAATTAAATTTTATTTAAATATGAATTTATTAAATTGAATAAATTTTTTTCAACAATTGTAATAAGAACCCAATTCTAGGGAATTGGGGATTTGGTTCATTTTTCTAATGAAATTGGAAAAACCCCATTTGCATTGAATTAGGATGTGTGTATGGGAGATTATGAAATTCTGATTATCTAATTTAAATTTTGAATTTAATGTAAATTTAGGAAATACCATCAATTCCATTTAATTGGTGGTTTATGATCAAACTTATCAAATTTTATGAAAATTAAATTTTTGGATTTAATTAGGAATTGGATTTTGAAGTTGCATGATTTTTTTTGAAATCATTATTTATGAATAATGGTTTCAAAATTGATTTTATGAAACCCATATGGTTTCATCATTTTTAAAAGACATGTTTTTTTATTAAAAATTTGTATATGGTTTAAAAATAATAATATTGGAAATAGTGAATTTGATATAATTTTATTTTAAGTAGTCTTAAAAAAATTATCCATCATTGTTTTGTACTTGGGAACATGAAAAAATTTGGTAGTTAGTGAGGTATTTTGAGAGGAACATTATGATTTAAAATTTCCTAATACATCACATAAGAACATCCCATTCCATAGGCGATGACTATGAGTCCCCTTTTCCTTTTATATAATGGGACATATTTATGTAATTTTTGTTTCACAATGATGGATCCATATAGCCTGGAACTTTCATACCTATTTGGCACATGACCATGTTTCTCACTTGTTTATATTAAAAATGTATATTCCATTGTTATAAACTAATTTTATAGATACCCTAGCATTTTTAACATATCATTACATGATTTGAAGAATAATTAAACATGAAATTAAAAGCCAAGGATTTTAAAGTATAGTGTCATTAGAAGATTAGGTACATAATTAAAATAGATTATATTTAATATCCATAATAAGATCCTAAATTACATTTAGCTTATATAACTACATTGAATATCCATGGGGAATCACATGAACATTGGGATGGGATGAAAATCCCAATTAGGAAATAAACATAAGAATAAACATTAACAAATGGGATATAAGGAAAAACATAATGATATAAAACGGCATGGAACAAGAATCAAAATATGGAATCAAGTCATGTTTAAAATGGGATCATATAATCATGTAATCATAGAAATGTGGAATAATCCTAAACCATGTATTTATCATGATTCCAGTCCCATTGGACATGGAGGATCCTGAATCAACGCTCACCACTAAGATAAGTTCACATAGAGCATGAATCATGGATAACCACCATGACCGTTTAACATGACGTATCATGAGACTAAACATTAAAAAATTAATTAGATCTATATATGGGAACACCCATCATAAAATATTCATGAATATGTGTTATATAAGAAGACACATTCATATGAAATAAAACATAAACATAAAGGTTACCTATGGAAAAAATTGGGTATCATAATCATCTCATAAGGCATAACATATGAGAATATCATAATGATGTCCATGGAATAAAAACATTAAATCAAACATCGACATTAATATTGTAAAATATACATGTATCATGATAATTAATCTCTAACTTAAGTGAATAAATGTAAAAATAGTGATTAATAATCATTAGAAATAAAATACTTTACTGTAGCTTTAGGAAAAAATTAACGATTCTTTAAAATGGAAATGGAATAATTGTTGGTATAAAACAAGAATTGAACCAAGATATATTTTCACAATAAAATGAGTGATTTTAAAAATATAATGGTTTCATGAAATAGATTATGGGGTCTACTTTAAAATCGATATGAAATCGGGAAGTTACCTTGACTCAGGTTTTCTTTTTGGGATGATTTGAGAAGGGAACCTTATTAAAACATGTATTAACATATGAATTTAGGATGATATGATATAAATACATGATTTTGGAACAAAGAAAACTAATTTATAATAATTACCTAAGAATACACATGATTTATATTTGGTAAATAGAGAGAAAACATAACCAGAAAGAAAATGTGTATGTTTGGGAAGGATACCTTACCTTTTGTCCAATACAGTTATGCACTTCATCATAATATCCTGGATAATAAAATTATATTCATTAATTAATAATTAAATAATATTTTCTAAGTTTAATATATTTATTATAATTTTATTAAGTTATTTTATGGCATTTTTGATGAGTTATAGTGTTCAATTTTATTGTTCAAGAGTCTTCCTTTTCTTATTTTTCATGATGTTTGCTTGTATAAGAGTATGGAAGTTCATGTAGAATGGGTATAATTATCCATAATTGAAATTATAGGTTATTAATGAACAAAAATAAGTGTAATTGTTCATATAAATTATTTTTTCCAATTTAATAATGAATTATTAGATAACATGATAGTGATAATCCTTTATAATAATTTTAGAGGTTTTTCAATCACAACAAACTCATTTTGTTTTTTCATATAGTATTGGGTATATATGTTAGTTATAGAACATGAAAAATTTCGTAACATTCACCAAAATAAATAAACAATTAAAATAGTTTAATGACCATCCTTGTAGGTGTCAATGGAAAATGAAAATTTCACATCCTTGATGGTGATAAATTAACACCTCACGAATGATGTATTCATTTTTAGAATAAAAGGGATAGTAGAATGGTTTAATGATGTATTATTCAATTACATTAAAAATATTTCAGTATATTTGAGGTAATGGAGTTATCATATAATTTTGATGAGGGGAGGTGAGGAGAGAATATGAAAATAACTTGAAAATAAATTTAAAAGAGAAGAGGAATTTACGTATAGAATTTCTCCTCCTTGAAAACATACATAAAATATATTTTTGTCCTACAATGATACAAAGAGCTCATTGAAATGGAAGAGGTGCTAGGGAATATTATTTCATAAAATTTTTAAAAGGTTAAAATCTGGTAAGGTGTAACTATAAGATGTGGTGAGGGTTTGTATTTATGTAGAGGAGAGGGGTGTTTTCTCATTATTCAATTATTTAGTTTATTATTTTGGTTCAAGACTAATAATATTTTAAGAGTTATAAATAAATATATTAAAATAATTTTTTATAGTTCGATATTTTGGGAATAGATAATCCATATATCATTTTTGTCTCCAGAATTCATGTATTTAGCTTTTATGATAAATTATTGTATTTTACTACACTAAAAATACAAGGATTTTATAAAAATTCCAGAAAATCAACCTAAACATTTTTGAACATTTATATTCCAAAAAATAACTCCATTTTATGAAAATAATTTTATAAATATGAAAATTTTAATTTTTAATTAAAATCATCATTTACTTGAAAAACACACATTTTTAAATTATAATTTATTTTATAACAATTTAAAAAATAATCTAAGGTCTCATTAAATTATCTCATTATAACAAGACAACAAAATATTAATTTATGAATAAATTTTGTCTAAAAATTTATTTAATTATTATGTTATTAATAAAATTATAATTAAATATTTATGATTTACAAAAATACCAACACTTAAATAATAATATTTTTATATTAAGTTACTTATAGTATGATATCATTATATCATATGGTCACTTATAAGATGGATAAATCACATTTAAACTTTCATTGGTGAGGTTAATATTAAACTATCTAGTTTACAATACATAAGGGTCACATTACGATTGCAATGGTCAAGTTGGTATTTAATCTGTATAAGTTCCAAAACATCTTGAAATACCTATTACTTCATTTAGTCCTCATTTATAAATTTTTTATTGTGTTATATCTATTAGTTTATAACATTTATACAATATTGAATAATTATTATAATGTAAATTATAATTGATTGTATTATAAGTTATTACATTCTACCATCTTATGAAATTTCTCCCTCAAAATATTATTATACATACTACGATGAAAACAAGTTAGTGTGCTTCTCATATTTGAATTCATTAACATGGAATGAAAAATAAAAATATAGGGCACTAATACATAGCTAATAAGCATTTAAAAAAATTGTGTTTGAACAATAACGAATAAACATGTAAATAAAAACAATAACCTGACATGTGATTCCCTAAGTTTCAATCTAGGTTTTGCATGATCTATTTCCTAATATATATTTTTATTGAAATATTTGTCTTAATAATGGTTCATAATGATATAATGAATTTACCAATGAATATCCCCTAATATTTTCAAACTAGGTATGAAGTTATGACTGTTTTCATGTACTAGAATACCTCAAGTTAGGTGCATAACACTATGTCATAGTATTTAATCCTAGGTATATCTCTGGAAAAACCATGTCCACTTGTAGTATACAAATAGGAATTTATTTTCTTGATAAACCACTTACTCAATAATAACCCAAATTTAGGTTTGTTTTATAATACATAGTCCTATACTTAAGGATCTATCTAGTGTTTTCTAATCCTAATACCAAAAAATTACTAGATTTTACTCTAATACCAACTATAGAGACTATATCCTTTTATACGTATCATTAAATTATTTTAAGCATAATTAAACATCAACTTAAAAGGAATGGATCATAAATTATAGTGCACTTGGAAGATTAGTTGAATGATTAAATATCATGAAATCATATTATATTTAATCTCTATAATGAGAAACTATCTTCCATTGAGGTCATGTAACTAATAGGATAACCGGGGGAAACACATGAACAAATTGAGGAGCTAAAAATCCTTCTTAGTAAATAAACATAAGAATAAATATTAGAACATGGGTAGGAAGTAATAACATAATAATATAAAAGGGAATGAAACATGAATAAACATATGGAATAATATCATATAGAACATGGGATCATATAATTGTGGAATCATATTAATGTGGAAGAAACATAAAACATGACATCATCATGATTCCATGCTCATTTCACATGGAGGAGCACAGGTCAAGGCTAACCACCAAGATTGTTCCACATGGAGCACGACACAAGTCTAACCACCAAGACCGTTGCACATAATGAATCATGAGACTAAACATCACCCAATGCATTGGAGAAAAATCTAGATTCACCCATATAAACATGTTCATGAATATGGGTTCCAAAAAAATAATCATACAATAGGAATCAATCATAAACATAAGGGTTACTGATGGAAATAATTGGTTATCATAATCATTTAAAAATGCATAACATATAGGAATTTCATAATGGTTCCCTTTAAATAATTGATTCAAATCATAAATAGACATTAAAAATGGATAATAGAATTATATCATGAGAATTGATGTCAAAATGATGTTAATACATGTAAAAATAGTGTTTATGAAACATTATAAATAAAACATTTTATTGTAGTTCAAGGAAAATATAAATTATTATTTAAAATGGAAAAGGGTTAACATATTGAATAAAATAAAAAATAAAAAATTATATATTATCATGATAAAATAAGTAATTTCAAAAATAAATAATGGTGGCTTAAAAAATATTATGTAGTAATCTTTAAAATGGGTAAGAAATCTGGAAGTTCTCTTGAATCGAGTTTTCCTTTGAGGATAACTTGAGAAGGGAAACATAATAAAATATGTATTTACCCATTAACGTAGGATGATATGATCTGGATACATGATTTTCTAACATATAAACAGAATTTAAAATAATTACATAGAAATAAATATGAGTGAAATTGGGTAAATAGAGAGAAAAGTTAACCCGAAGGAAATATGGAGGTTCAGAAAGGATCCCTTACCATAGTTTGAAAATACTCTAAACATGATCTTAATGTACTACATAATAAAATTATATTAATTAAATAATACTTATAGAACCTTTTACACATTTAATATATTTATTATAATTTTATAATGTTAATTTATGACATTTTTTATGAGTGATAGTGTTCAATTTCATTGTTCGGAAGTGTTCATTTTCTTAGTTTCTATAATATTCGCTTGTATATGAGTATGGAAGTTCATGAAGAATGGGAATAATTCCTTATACTTTTAATTATGAATTATCAATGAACAAGATGATGTTTAATTGGTCTTATATAATATTTTTATCTAGTTATATGGATGAATGATTTGATAACATGTTAATGATAATTGATTCGATTAATTTTAGCGGGTTTGATATAACAACGAACTCGTTTTGTTTTATCATTTAGTATTATATATATAGGTTCTCTATAGACAGTAAAATTGTTTATAAAATAAACTTTAAAATTTTCTTTCATCCACTAAATTGGTTTTATTTCCATCCTTGTAGGTGTTAATGTTGATTTAAAATTTTTCATCCTTGAATGCGATAAATTAACACCTCACGAATGATGTTTTAATTTTTATAATAAAAGAGGAAGAGGACTGGGATTTAATGATAGATTATTCCATTATAATATTAAGATTCCAATTTATGTGATTTATTGAAGTTATCAAACCATTTGGATGAGGGTAGGTGAAGACAGAATGAGAAAAGAACATGAAAGGAAATTAAAAAGGAAAGTTGAATTTATCTCTTCAATTTCTCCTCCTTGAAAATCTCATTAATGAAAAGGTTTGAGTCATTTTATGAAACCATGAGATCTTGCATGTGAGGTTGGGATTTGGGAAGAGTATATTTCATTAATTGGAAAATGCTCAAAGAATATAAGGTGCGAAGATAAGTGGTGGTGAGTAGTGGTATTTATAGTGGAGGAGAGGGTTGTTTTCTACTTATTTAATTCGTTAGTTTATTATTTTTGATCAAAAATACAAATAGTTTGAGAATTATAAATAAATATATTAAAATAATGATGTATAGTTTGAGATTTTGGGATTAAATCATCCATACGTCATATATGGATCCATAATTCATGTATTTATATTTTATCATAAATTATCATATTTAGATGTACATCAAAAATTAAATTATTTTATTAAATACAGAAAATTCACCCTAAGAATTTCGCGGTGTGTAGTATCAAAAAATGAACTCCAATTTATGAAAATAATTTTCAAAATGATAAAATTATAATATTTAATTAAAATCATCATTTACTAAGAAAATAGCGATTTTAAAATTATAACTGGTTTTATAACACATTAAACATTTTACTAAGGTCTCATAAAATTATCTCATAATCTTAAGGCAATAGAATATTAATCTATGAATAAATTTTATAATTTTTTGAAATTATTAAATTAATTATAATATTGTAATTAAATATTAATGGTGTACAAAAATACCACCATTAAATTAATAATTTTTTAAAATATTAATTTATTTATACAGTGATATAATTATTATATATTTTAACATATAATATAGTTTATTTTTTCTTTATACTTTCATTGGTGAGGTTACAATTCAACTATCATGTATACTATTCTTAAGGGTCACATTACTATTTCAATGGTCAAGTTATTATTTCATCAGTATAGGTTCCTTAACTTCTAGAAATACCACTTTTTCATTAATTCAAAATTTATAAAGTTTGTGTAGTGTTCTATATATTATGCTAGGTCATTTATACTATAATAAAAAATTATAAGATGTTATATTTTCATTGATAGAATTCGGGGCCATTACAGCATTAAATGCGTTAAAAATTTATATAAACTGTTTTATATAAAACTATTTATTTAAGAAATTTTTTGAAATGGTCAATTTGTGTAAAGAACCATTCGATTAATCATGGATTCCATATATTGAAATTTACTTACATTAATTGAAATATGAATCATTAATTTCTAGTTTAATTATATATTTTAAATTTTTAATCAAGATTGGGTTAAATATGATTTTGTAAATTCCAAACCTGTTTGTTTTAAAATTGAAATAGAATTATTGGTTAATTTGATATTGGAAACTACTATGGAATTTTTTGGTAAAATTTTACTAGGCTTTGGCTTACACCCTACTTGCTACATCGGTCATTTTTAGATTATCTCTATCCAGGTTCAAGTAAGGGAAAATGATCTCTTGGAGGTGGATCTAGCAATGAACCTTGGACATGGCCAGTTGTATCCCTTAGTGGAATCGATTATGTTCCTTGTTTTAGTACTCTTGGTTGTATCACAAGAGATTATTTATGCCTTGTTGAATTTTGGTAGATTACTCCTAGTGGAGATTATTGTTATATTAATATTTTATTATTTTATACATCCACATTGTTAGTGTAAAAATAGTCCCCAAATCCTGTTTGAATAATTTCAGGTACTGCTTGTGGACCCATGGGGATCAGGCTTCCCCTTAGGGATATGTGAACGACGGATCATTTATTGGGGTACCAGGGAACCCTTCATAGTTCCTGATATTTATATATTTCCAATCCATTATGTACTATTTTTTACCCCATGATATGATAAGGGTTATACAAGTTTCAATCCCAACTACAAAATATTGTGGTACATAAGCGGTCATCCAAAGAGAAAAATGGGGTATACGGGTGGGGACACTATCCCAAATGGTTGGGGTACAAAAGTGTTTATCATTATCCTAAAAATTTATAAAACTGGTTTAAATATGCCTAAATGTGTACACATTTGGTTATTCCATGACATAAAATATAATGAGGTGGTTAGACTAAGCCTAAAAATGTACATGGGTGGTTATCCTAAGTGTAAAATGGTACACAGTTGGTTATCCCAATTCTAAAATGTGTAGATAGATAACTATTCCAAACCTATTATTATAGATCCCAAGGCCATATTGACTACTTATATTTTTGTGAATTAGTGTTTTACTTTTATGAATGATTTTATATTGAATTTAACATATTGAACATGTTATGATTCTAAAATCCCATCATTGAAATATCAGAGACTTAACTCAAATGTTTAAATGATAACAAAGAAAACAATACATGGTATTTACAAGGTTTCGTATAAAGACCCACTCTTTTCTAGGATGGTTATACCCCAAAAATGAATTCATCAATATAATCTTATTATCGACTACAATGGTTTAGTTCGTAACTAGTTATGTACCCTAGTATTCAATATTATATTTGGTCTTGGTTATCCCCCCCTAACAATCCAACTAATCATCCTTGAATGGTTATATCCCAAACCATGTTATATTTTTCATGTTTGGTTATCCCCCCCATCCTCAATCCTCTTCAAGAAATAGATTACACTCCCATTAAAAATATCATTCTTCTTCTTATTGACCCTATAGTATAAATTCGACTTTATTCATATGGGAAATCTTCAACGAAAAGAATAATGGATCTAATCCACTTTTAAACAACTTCATTAATGTTCAATAATCACTATTTAGATACATTTGTCATGCTCAAGAATTCTTATCACCGGTATGATGAATTGCCTCTGTGAAATAATGCTTTGGAAATTATCTCATCTATATGAAAATATACCAACCAAACTTTTATGTGTTCATGTGATTCACAATATTTATAAAATATTACTTTGTTCAAGAATAATATGGAAAAAATCAATTTTCATTCTTATTTAATTATCAATTCAATCTCTGTAAGTTCACTTCATGCATGAATTATATAGACTTATCTTCCAAAACACTAGCACAAATAATATTTCTCTCTTTATTATTTCATGTTCTATATCAATTTATTTATTCTATATTCATTGCCTAATCAATTGATATTTCATTCATATGTTCATAAATTTATGTATTCTTACACAATATCTTGTTCTTACATCATGTGTATTCTTCGTTCATGAAATAGAAAACACTGGATATAAACTATCTTTATCACATACACTACATTCACGTATGGGTAAGAACCTTCACGTAAGGTTAAGAACATTCACTTAAGGTTAAGAACCTTAATGTAAGGGATTCACACAAATTATGGTCCTATGTTCATGATTTATTATTTATGAAGGATTGTGTACTTAATTGAATATATCAAGGACATCTCAAAATAATGGATGTGAATATCACACATAGTTTACATGGGATATTTTTTCATGTCCCTATGTCAAGCATGAATTATTATCTTTCTGAAATAATAGATACTTTGGTGATATATTTTTATTATGAAATATCAGTGCTCTTTATTGAGAAACAAAAATCACTTAAATTCATTGGGTGCTCTGGTATTTATATATGATATCTCAACTTCCCTACACCACCGTAGAATTCCAAATTTTACGTAATTTCAATCAAATCTTTGAATTCATGGGGATCACTACACTATTTAATCCTTCAAATTCCTATTTCGATCATGAGAATCTAAAGAACTTAAAACCAATTCCTTCCCATCAGACCCTCATAAAGGTATCTTAGCCCATGTAGTCCTCAAATAAGGGAAATGATACATACTGGTATACTCATGGTTATATATGGGCTGAAGATGACTCTCATAGCTAGTTGGATAGTTATGATAAAATGGATCAAATATCCAGTCTAATATATATATATATATTTGTATAAAATAAGGATGAATAATCTACCAGATGATCTTGTCCCACATCAAAAGATTTTGTGTTCACACACTTCTTAATAATACTCAGTGCTTTAGAAAAAACATGATATATCACTGGGGTTGGCACCAGGAAACACTACACACACCCTTGATTCACGAGATATGCCTTTTTATAGAGGCCCAATTCCCACCTCCATGAACTTTCATACTCCCCTTCAAATCCTAGAACACTCCCTTTGGGTTATATGTACTCTCAATAATGTCTCATTCATGTCCATGTGGGCTATATTATGTGTGGTGATCCAAGATCCCATATGTGTGATTGTGATGGACTCCAGGATAGCTTGGGGCTGGCCAATATTTTAATAAAAGACCATATTAGTAACATATTAAAAATTAAGTATAAAAACTAAACCATTATCAAATGTATATTATCTCTTCCCCATAATGAATCATCAGAAAATAATATTTTCATGTTGTTCATTAAATTCTTCTTCAAAAAGTTGCAAACATTATTTCAATTCTTCAACACAATTGACACATGTCTTTGGCCTTTAAAACAAGTTCAATTGCAATGGTAATTTTAGATTCTAAATAATAAGTAGAAAATCCCATATTGGAATTCTTCTTCAATCATCGTGAGTTTATATAATACTGAAAAAAGAAACTCATCTTCATTAAAATCAATAATCTCCCCTTTAAATATTTAGTCAATAACTCCAATGAATTCAACCTTCCATATGTGGATCTATATCCTTCTTCTTTCGCATTATTCATAATGAATAAAAAGGTTTTTTTAGTAATCTCTTTAACATTAACTTTAACCAACATCAAAAGTATCATTTTAGATTTATAATAACTCATTGAATATAATCACACTTTTTAAAAGGTAATGTGTTGGATCGAATATATAGATATGTATGTCTATTAGATGGAACAATACAAGAGGGGGGGTGAATTGTAGGTTTAAAAACCTTTGATTTTTAGCAATTAAGAGATTAGTTTATATGATCTTAAACTAATAAAAATACAAACACCCACAATTGTGTTGAATATAAAAAGGTATGATTTATTTTAATACTAATGTAATGTAAAACAATTTTATTCAAGATGAACACAATAATCAGAGTAATACAAAGATGAATGATTCTACCATAAAGCGTATAGAATCAAACAATACAATATGTAATAGAATGATTGTAATTGAAACAATTACAATTGAATATGTAAAGAAGAAAGGAAACAATACAAATTCCTTTCAAATACAAGTAACAGCGGAAATGTAAAAGAATTAAAATTCTTTTAACCCAAAGAGAAGGGATATCCTTTCACCTAGGATAAAAGGTCTGTCTCACCAACACCTTGGTAAGCCCTCGATACGATGATTGGACTTTCTGTCTGCCTATCCCTGGAATCCCTCGATACAATGATCGGCACATTTGTCTGCCTATCCCCGGCAGCCCTCGATATGATGATCGGCACGTCTGTCTGCCTATCCCCGACAGCCCTCGATACGATGATCGGCACATCTGTCTGCCTATCCCTGGCAGCCCTCAATTTTTTAGGTAATCGGAACCTCTATCTTTCAATTTCTTGAAAGCCCTCGATATGATGATAGGACGCACAAAGCAGATGAGAGAAGTCACATCATCTCTCTCTAGAATCTTTATTGAAGAAAAGTATCACAGTTGTTCCACAACATCTCATTCGTTCTTTTTCTCAGCTTCAAATGACCTCTTATTTATAGCCCTTGGGTTCCAACGGTCATGTTTCCTCGAATGGTCATATTTCTCCAAAAAACTCGGAGGGACTTGGACACCTGGAATCATAACGGTCATATTGAAATAGAAAGAACGACATCGTTTTGATTAGTTTGTAACTAATCTCAACGACATCGTATTGGTTAAAACAAGATATATATCGATGATAAGCAAAGGTACTATTCACATGAAACAAGTGTTTTTGACTAAGTACCAAAACAAGTAATGAAAAATATGAATAGCAGAGTTAGTACGATACATTTTCCAGAGTCAGTATGATACGATTGACAGAGTCAGTACGGTACGATTGACAGAGTCAGTACGGTACGATTTATAGAGTCAATACGGTACGATTTACAAAGTCAGTACGATACGATTGACAAATTCAGTACGGTACGATTTATAGAGTCAGGATGGTATGATTTACCAAGTCAGTACGATACGATTGAAAGAGTCAGTATGGTATGATTTACATAGTCAGTAAGATACGATTTAAAAGATATTTGTGATTTCTAAAACAAAATATAGAAGTCGAAAGAGAACTTTTGACTCAACAATCTCCCCCTTTTTTGGAAATCACAACACCACAAGTAAATATAACAAAGAATACTTATCTCCCCCTGAGTTATTGGAAACTCTTCTGAATATGAATTTGAATACAACTAACTCCCCCTTAGGTATGGACTTTCCTATGGATTGTATTCGTAGATTTTCTTTAAGAGTGTTGTAAAGCATTCTTCCCCTTTATAAACATTCTCGCCCTTTGTGATTTACAAAAATAAAGGGGTAATCTTGAATTGTCTAAAAGAGTTAGAAAATAAACACAAGACAATGGATAAAAGAAAAGAATCATAAAAGTTATTACAAAACAATGATAGCTTTCAAAGGAAAACAAATACAAGTCATTTGTTTTCTCTTTCCTTCTCCTTTTTTATGAGATCATGAAGAATAGCTTTCAACTTTTTGATTTCTTTCTTTTATTCAGAAATAGAATCACCCTGAGACCTGAGAGGGTCTTGTTGATCGGCAAAGAGTTGATCCTGATTTCTGATTGTCTCTTCCTGAACTCTGATTACTTCTTCAAGAGAATCAATTCTATCTTGAAAATTCTTGTTTTCTTTTGATAACCTAGAGTTATGTTTTTTCAAGAGAACTATTTCATCTTTGAAAGATGAGACTTTCGAAAACTCAGCCTGAAAGGCATTCATTCTCTCCTGCAAGTCTTTTACTAAAGGAACATCGGCTCGTTGGGAAGACAAAAGATTTAACTGTTTCTCTGTCAAGCTTATTGAAAGAAATTGCAAGCTCATTTGACAACCTTCTTATATCTTCAATTGCTATATCATGATCATTGATTGAGCCCTCTGTTTTGTATGACCACTTGGTCATCCTATTGTAGGCCTTCTTCTGTGCAACTGAACTTTTTGAAAGAACATTCAAATCGGCTTCAACTGACAAAAGTTTCTTTCATAATTCTTTTAGAGAGCCAAACTTCTTCTTTTGATTCTCAATAATGAAATCAATCTTCTCTTCCTACCTAGGGAAATATGGAATGGTCTTCTTAACCCTTCTCAAAACATGGAAAATGTAATCACTCTTCTTGAGAGAGATTGTATGGTCTGAATCGGTATCTTCATCGTACGAAGCCAGTTCATTCGATCGGCTTGAGTCAACAACTGGCTGTTTTCCTTTTTCTTTTTCTTTCTGATTTCTTTCTTCTTCAACTTTTTCACTAATGAAAACAACTTTATATGTGTGAGCGCATTGAGCACCTTGATTTTCTTGAGAGGGTGTTTTATCCGGAGTTTCAGAAGTTTCAAAAGGTGCCTGATCGGCATGAGGGGTTTGTTGAACACCTTCACATAGCTTTTGAACCGATTCCTCCTTAATCTTATTTGAACTCTGAAGGAATTCTAAAAGAAAATCTCCTTCATCTTCTTCCACTTCTTCTATTTCTTCCATCAATTGTTTTGCTTTTTCTTTCTCAGGAAGGCTCTGTACGATGGGCTCTTGATTCACTTCTATGGTAAGTTGAGCACTAGATTCCTCAACTGATTTCAAGACTTTAGAGATATCAAAGTCTTGAGACTTTCTTTTCAAAACATTTTTCTTTTTATTTTCAGCCTTAAGGGTTTCTTCTACCCTTATTATTTCTGCAAAATCCTCAGCCGGGTCAAGACCGAACTTTGGATCACCTTCCTTTCTCTTTTCCTTATCCTCTCTCTGTTTTGCTACAACCTCCTTACTGTAACTTGGCTTCTTCTAGGGCTTTGTACTGGTTTGTGGAACAGACTTTTGAGTAACACCAGTAGATTGAATGTCTTTGGCTGGCATAGGAGCCGATTGATTCTGAGCCATTTCAGCTTCTACATATCAGACAAAAAGTTTTTAATTCTGATCAAAACAAACATTCAACTTCTTCATAGTAAATTTTCTAATCCAAGAGGGATTCAAATGTATGGGGTTTCATTTCAAAGGAATGTTACAAAACTTCATACATTCGAGAATGAACTTCCTAAGGATGGCTGGATACATAATCATTTGGGACTTAATCCCTCCTGTCTTGACATTCTTAATGGTTTCAAAAACATACCCCATGAGATTTACTTTTCTCATATTTACAAGATAGTCAAGCATAAATATATCAGAAACATTCAGAGTTTTTCTATATTCTTTCCTTGGGATAAGAAAACCTTGTATCCATCAAGTCACAAACCGATTGTCCGGAGAAAGATGAGACACTTTTTTCTTTTCTTCATTAATAACAAACAAAGGCTTTTCAGAACGTTATCTATTAAACATACCAACTTCCTCTGGAAGTTTCTGAGATGGACAGAAAGAATCCCCTTATATTGGGACATTCATGAAATTGAGCCGCTTGTTTCATAGACATAGACATCTTTCTATCGTACACAGAAAAATTGATAGTCATGTCTTTGTCGAAAGATATGGTTTTAAAAAACTGACAAACTTCATCAAAGAGAACCGGATCTTAAGAAACAGGTCATTCAACACAAAAATGTTCCCATCCTTGAAAGAGAATTATTCTTTTGATTGTGGAATCATACGAATCAAAAAAGTTTCGAGAAACTAACCTTTCTCTGTTAAAGTCTTTCTCTGTAGAAGTCTTTGAAGAAATTTCGGCGGGAGTGTTAGAATAGGATTGAGACATAAAGGTGATGTCGATGAAAGATCGTACGATGATTTAAAACCGGTGGAGCAAAGCTTCGCCTCAAAACCTGAAAAACCAATGTGGGTTTGGGGAGGGGGGCTATTTATAGGCGAAAAAGGGGTGACTGTTGAACTTCTACGGTCAGGATTAAAGGAAAACAGATCAATGGTTAGGATTAAAAACGAAAAAAGGGAAAAAGAAAAAAATTTGAAAATACCTACCGGAGAACGTAAGGTTGTTGTTGGATTTTAGGATTAAAGAATACACAATCATATGAAATAAAACAAAACTATCGATCGATATGCCGGTGGAAAACAATCTCGTTACCATCATCGGTTAGTACGATGGAAAAGAAATTCGTTACCATCATCGGACAGTACGATGGAAAAGAAATTAATTACCATCATCAGTCGATACGATGGAAAAGAAATTGATTACCATAATCAGTCAATATGATGGAAAAGAAATTGATTACCATCATAGGTCGATACGATGGAAATGAAATTGATTACCATCATCGGTCGATACGATGGAAAAGAAATCCATTACCATCATCGGTCGATACGATGGAAAAGAAATTCATTACCATCATTGATTGATACGATGGAAAAGAAAATCATTAATAAGACTGTCAATACGATAAATAGAAATGTAAATGATACAATAAAACTGTCAATATGATAAACAGAAAATTAAAAACACATAGCAGGAGAGTAAAAGAATTAAAGATCATAAGATAAAAGAAAAAAACAAAACATAGTAAGAAATGTCCTCCCCCTTTCAAGAGGAGTTATTTACTGTAAAGAGATTTGTAAAACATGAAGTAGATATGAATGATTATTTTAATGTAATCATTCCTAGCTTCTGTTTTATAAACTCAAACCTATCGGAAGATAAAGGTTTTGTAAAAATTTCAGCAAGCTGTTCTTGCGTTCCGATAAATTGTAGAATAATATCTTCTTTTTGTGTGTGATCTATAAGAAAATGATGCCTAACATCTATGTGTTTTGCACGAGATTGGTGTGATGGGTTCTTACTAAGAGATATGGCACTTGTATTATCACAAAGAATTTGAGTTTTGGAGAAACTCAATCCATAGTCAGTGAGTGTGTGCTGCATCCACAAAACTTGAGCACAACAACTTCCATCTACTACATATTCAGCTTCAGTAGTGGATAGTTCTACTGAGTGTTGTTTCTTGCAGGACCAAGAAACCAAGGAATCTCCTAAGAAATGACATGTTCCATATGTACTTTTTTATCCATTCTAAAACCACCAAAGTCAGCATCTGAAAAACTTTTTAAAACAAAATCATTTCCAGAAGAGTAAAAAAGACCTAAATCCATAGTGCCTTTTAAATACCGAACGATTCTCTTTACAGCTTTTAAATGAGACTCTTTTGGATTAGATTGGTATCTTGCACATAAGAATAAAGAAAACATAAAGTCAGGTCGACTAGCTGTCAAGTACAGCAAACTTACTATCATACCTCTAAAGATTGTTTGATCTACTGGTTTCCCAGTTTCATCAAGATCAAGTGTATTTGAGGTACCAACTGGAGTGATAATACTTTTAGTTTTGTCATATCCATACTTTTTGAGTAAATCTTTCATATACTTATGTTGAGATATATATGTTCCTTCTGGTTTTTGAGAAATTTGAAAACCAAAAAAGAATGTTAACTCACCCATTATACTCATTTCAAACTCAGATTTCATTAATTTTTCTAAAGAATCAGTTAAAGATTTCTGAGTTGATTCAAATATGATGTCATCAACATAGATTTGAACAATAAAAACATTTTTGTTTTCTATTTTTATAAAAAGGGTTGGATCTGCTGTACCTTTTGTATAATTGTTTTGTAAAAGAAATCATGTAAGTCTATCATACCATGCTCTAGGGGCTTGTTTAAGACCATATAGAGCCTTGGTAAGTTTAAAAACATGATCAGGATGTTTTGGGTCTTGAAAACTAGGAGGTTGTTCAACAAAAACTTCTTCTTGAAAAAAACCATTTAGAAAAGCACATTTGACATCCATTTGAAATAGTTTGAAATTGAAAAATGCTGCAAAGGCTAATAGAATATGAATAGATTCAAGTCTAGATACAGGAGCATATGTTTCTTCATAGTCTATTCCCTCTTGTTCATTATAGCCTTTAACAACAAGTCTTGCTTTATTTCTTACAATGATTCCATTTTCATCACATTTGTTTCAAAAAACCCATTTTACACCAATTACAGTTGTTTCTTTAGGTCTATCAACTAAAGCCCAGACTTGATTCCTTTCAAATTCATTTTGTTCATCTGGCATTGCTTTGATCCAATCATCATCACCTAAGGCCTCACTTGGGTTTTTTGGTTCAAATTGGGAAAGAAAAGCAAGATGTTCTACTTCATTTCTTAAGGAATTTCTGGTCCTTACAGGTTGATTTACATCACCAATGATGTTATCACTGGGATGATTCCTAATAAACAAATGATTTGGGTTTTGAAAAACCTGTTCATCAACATATGGTAGAAAATATTTTGTGGTAAATGTTTTAGGAATACTTTCTTGAACATTTTCTTTATCAGAGTGATCTTCTAATAACGGTTGATAACCATTTTTAGAAAACACATCCGAGGATGTAAGATTGGGTTGGTTGAAAACAAAAGGATCAGTTTCATCAAATTTTACATGTACTGTTTCCTCAATAGTACAAGTGTTTTTATTGAAAACTCTATAAGCCTTAGAAGTTGTTGAATAGCCTTGAAAGATTCCTTCATAAGATTTTGTTGCAAACTTGTGTAGATTATATTTTGTTTTCAAAATGAATACTTTTCATCCAAAAACATTGATGTATTAAACTTTAGGTTTTCGGCCAGTCCATAACTCAAAAGGGGTTTTATAAAGAAATGGTCTTGTTAAAACAAGATTTATAGTATAATAGGCAGTACTAACAGCTTCAGCCCAGAAGTGCTTAGCAATTGAGTATTCAATCAACATGGTTCGAGTCATTTCCTGAAGAATACGATTTCTTCTTTCAACAACACCATTTTTCTGAGGAGTTCTTGGAGATGAGAAATTGTGAGTAATACCTTTCTTACTACAAAAGGTTTCAAAATCTGAATTTTGAATTTCACCACCATGATCACTATGAATACTTATCAATGGTAGGTTTTTCTCATTTTTAACTTGGGCACTAAAAGTTTTGAAAAAGGAAAAGGATTCAGATTTCTTTGTGAGAAAGTAGACCCATGTAAATCTAGTAAAGTCATCAACTAAAACAAATACATATTATTTTCCTCCAATGCTTCCAGTTTTTGTGGGACCAAAAAGATCCATATGCACTAACTATAATGCATTAGAAGTTGAAACATCATTAATTGATTTAAAGCTAGTTTTATGTTGCTTGCCTAATTGACAAGGATCATAGACTTTTGAAGAATCATATCTAAGGTCTGGTAGTCCCTTCACATGTCTTTTCTTTGAGAGTTTATGAAGGTTTCTCAGATTACAGTGTCCTAGTCTT
Source organism: Viscum album (assembly GCA_963277665.1). NCBI lineage: Eukaryota > Viridiplantae > Streptophyta > Magnoliopsida > Santalales > Viscaceae > Viscum > Viscum album. The sequence goes on from OY728151.1 coordinate 909,627,648, forward strand.
CTATGCCATAGCCATGATTGGTCTTCCATTGCACTTAAGCAGGGTAATTTTTGGCTCATATGGTCTTCTAAGTTAATAGTGTAAAAATTCTCTTGCCTATTGGCAGATAGAATGAACTCATCCTTGGAATTGTGAACAAGACACTTATCATTTCTAAAATTCACAAGGTAACCTTCATCACATAATTAGCTTATGCTGATGAGATTGTGCCTAATACCTTTAACGAACAAAACATTTGAGATAAGAACTTTTCCAAGAAAAACTATATTACCTATACCAACAATCTTTCCTTGAGCATTATGTCCGAAGGTAACTTTTCCACCTTTTGTTTTGATAACCTTTTCAAAGAGATCTTTGTTTCCAGTCATGTGTCGAGAACAACAACTATCCAAGTACCAAATGTTCTTATTGATACACTTCTCATTTTCCTGAAAAAGAAACAATTAGTTTTTTGGAATCCAAACTTGTTTGGATCCAGAATGGTTAGATAAAAGAATTTTAGGAATCCACATTTGTTTTGAAAAACGAGCTTTATGAAATCCTAAGGATTGAGTTCTGTTAAGAGAACCATCTCTTCTCCAGTGTCCACCACATTGGCACTTAGAACAAAAAGAGGTTTTCTGAGGAACAAAATAGTTATTACTAAAAACAGGTTTAGAATAAGTATAACCAAGACCAGAACGATTTCTCAAAGGTATAATTTGAAAATACATCTGGTCAATGTTTTCCTTTCCATGTGTAAAGTTTGAAAAACATTTCTTCAAGGATAAAATCTCTGACTTTAGTTTTAAAACCAAATTCTTATTTTCCAAAACATTTGAATTTTAACTAGAATTAGGTTCTAAAATATTTTTCTTTGAACATACATTTTCAAGATCCTTAGAAAGTTTATCCTTATCAGATTTAACTTTCTAAAGGGTTTTTCAAATACTTTCAAAATCATAAGTTTTCACATCAAGATCATTAGAAAGATCCGATACTTCTTTAGTCAAGATTGAAATTATAGAATTTTCTTTCTCAAGATTCTTCTTGAGTTTAGAATTTTCATTTTCAAGTAATTTAGCAAATCTAGAGACTTCTTCAAAAGAAGGTAATGTATCATCTTCTGATGATGAAGATTCATCATTTGAAGATTCATAATATCTATTATCAGTACAATTTTCATTTAAGGAGATATTTTTAATAGCTTTAGCATTATGTTCCTTAGCCATGAGACAATGGTCTTCAATTGGTAATCTAGCTAAGGGTCCAATATTCCTCTGTCCTGATGTCTCATATTCTGAAGAATCATCTGAGGAATCACTACCACTTGCACTCCACGTATCATTTTCTTTCAAGACATTCTTTGTCTTATAAAACCTTCTCTTGTATCTTTCAGAGTGTTTTTCCTTTTTATCTTTCCTTTTAAGTAAAGGACAATCAGGCCTTATATGTCCTGCTTTCTTACATTCATAACAAGTTACCTCTGAATCTTTCCTATCCTTCCTATATTTCTTTTTGAATCTATATTGGAACTCTTTTTTTTTACCACAATCTTGTTCATCCTTCGAGCAAGATTGGCTAACTCATTATCCGAAAGATTACAATCACTTGAATCAGATATAACAACTTTCTTGGATTTAGACCTTGTAAGCCTTTCAGGCGTTTTAGCTTTAGATGCAAAGGCTAAACTTACATTCCAATTCTTCTTCTTGTTGAAATCACCATCTCTCTTCATTCTTATCTCGTGCTATAAAATAGTTCCAAAGAGTTCATCAAGAGTAATCTAGGAAACTTTTCTATTTTCATCAATAGCTGTCCTTTTTTACTCCCATTCATTTGGAATTATATCTATAATCTTATCAACTAGAGCTTCATCATCAAGACCTTTTTCTCCCACAGATTGTAAGCTGTTGACAATTGTCACAAACCTTTGTTGCACTTTACATACTGGCTCTCCATAAGGAAAAACAAATCCATGATACTCTGCTCGAAGCATTGCTCTCCTTGTTTCTATAACTTTGGATGTACCAAAATGAGTGACTTCTAATTTCTTCCAAATAAAGTTGGCTGCTTCACGTGAAGATATCTGACTGTATATATTCCTGGTCATAGAGCATAATAAAGTATTGCGTACCTTGTAATTCAGTTGATATTATTTCTTCTCTTGGTTGGTGAAAGTACTGACTTCTTTGTCAGGAATTTTGTAACCTCTGGTAAGCATTATAAAGTTGTCTACAGTAGTATTAATAACGAATGTCTTCATACAATCTCTCCAATACTCATAATCATTCCCATAAAAGATAGGTGGTCTAGAAGGATTCAGATTGTCTATTGACCCAATATTCACTCCTGCCATCTAAAACAACAAAAACTTTTCCACTCCACACGTTAGTGTAGTAAGTAATTAAGATAGTAATATGAAAGAAATAAAGCTAGTAATACAAATCAGTGGAAGACCTCCTATGATACCAATTGTTGGATCGAATATATAGATATGTATGTCTATTAGATGGAACAATACAAGAGGGGGGTGAATTATAGGTTTAAAAACCATTGAGTTTTAGCAATTAAGAGATTAGATTAAATGATCTTAAACTAATACAAATACAAACACCCACAATTGTATTGAATATAAAAAGGTATGATGTATTGTAATACTAATGTAATGTAAAACAATTGTATTCAAGATGAACACAATAATCAGAGTAATACAAAGATGAATGATTCTACCTTAAAGCGTATAGAATCAAACAATAAAATATGTAATAGAATGATTATAATTGAAACAATTACAATTGAATATGTAAAGAAGAAAGGAAATAATACAAATCCCTTTCTAATACAAGTAACAGCGGAAATGTAAAATAATTACAATTATTTTAACCCAAAGAGAAGGGTTATTCTTTCACCTAGGATAAAAGGTCTGTCTCACCAACACCTTGGTGAGCCCTCGATACGATGATCGGACTGTCTGTCTGCCTATCCCCGGCAGCCCTCGATACGATGATCAGCATGTCTGTCTGCCTATCCCTGGCAACCCTCGATACGATGATCGGCACGTCTGTCTGCCTATCCCCAGCAGCCCTCGATACGATGATCGGCACGTCTGTCTGCCTATCACCGACAGCCCTCGATTTTGTAGGTAATCGGCACCTCTGTCTTTCAATTGCTTGAAAGCCCTCGATACGATGATCCGCCGCACAAAGCAGATGAGAGAAGTCACAACATCTCTCTCTAGAATCTTGATTGAAGCAAAGTATCACAGTTGTTCCACAACATCTCATTCGTTCTTTTTCTCAGCTTCAAATGACCTCCTATTTATAGGCCTTGGGTTCCAACGGTCATGTTGCCTCCATCTGTCATATTTCTCCGAAAAACTCGGAGGGACTTGGACACCAAGCATCATAACGGTCATATTGAAACAGAAATCACGAAATCGTTTTGATTAGTTTGTAACTAATCTCAACTACATCGTATTGTATAAAACAAGATATATATCGTTGATAAGCAATGGTACGATTCACATGAAACAAGTGTTTTTGACTAAGTACCAAAACAAGTAATGAAAATATGAATAGCAGAGTTAGTACGATACATTTTCCAGAGTCAGTACAATACGATTGACAGAGTCAGTACATTACGATTTACAGAGTCAGTATGGTATGATTTACAAAGTCAGTACGGTACGATTTACAAAGTCAGTACGATACGATTGACAGATTCAGTACGGTACGATTTATAGAGTCAGTATGGTACGATTTACAAAGTCAGTACGATACGATTGACAGAGTCAGTACGGTACGATTTACAAAGTCAGTACGATACGATTTAAAAGACATTTGTGATTTCCAAAACCAAATATAGAAGTTGAAAGAGAACTTTTGACTCAACATAATGAACTTATAGTTAGTCAAATGTATGTTTACATGGCAAATAATGGTGTATAAAACAATTCTGGTGTAACCAAAACATCAAGGCTATCTATAAAATATTTAGTAATGTGATGCCATTCTCAAACTTATTCCACCTTTTCATTTCATGAGTTATCTGAAAACATTTTTAAGAGAAATACTTCACACATCTTAATAACACATCCAAATAATTCACGTGCATAGAAATTAATCCCTTGTATCTCAATGTTTCATTATTCATCACTACCCCTTCAGATGTAGTTTAATATAATCCTGGAATATCTTTAGCTGTGATGATTTTAACTAATCATCAATGTTTTTACCTAAAATGGTACACACCATTCATCATAATTTAAATATGTGTTCTACATGGTGAATAGATTTTATTCATAAATTTACTGCATCTCTGTTCATATAATAAGATTAATGGAATAAAGAGGGACCTTCAATTCTACTTAGTGGAATTCTACTAAGAGTATCTTCTCAAGACAGTTATCGTTTTAGATAAAAATGGATTCATCACTTTTGTTAATAATGTTGTTTTCGTTTACATGGATTTCTACATATTCCATACCTCTTTATTAAATTCATTCTACATGAGAATGTATTTTGAGGTACATTATTAGTATTCATTTTATGTGTTGACTCCCTTTTCCCAATAATATTTTGGCAGAAGATCTGAGTGTTGTTTTCCCTTTCTTCAACCATCACTTTTATTATTTAATAATCTTTTTAAATTTTATTTTATATGAATACCCAAACATATTACACATTTCATAATCAAATTTTACATTAAAAAGATTCCCATTTACGAAAATGATTACATTCTTCACCAGAAATTTTGGTCACTAAATAAATAATGTTTTTTATTTTTTGGATTTATTATTTTGTAAATTCAATCATTCATCCTTGAGTATTGATGTTCATGGAATATTTTCAATGGTCCTTGATGTGACCTTTCTTTCCAAAATATAATCATCTTTTCATTGTTTTGAAACACTTAATATAAATCATCCCTAACTTATTAGAAGGTATTTGTTTACATGTATTCTTCTTTTTTTCACCACCCATGGCTGATGTATCATCTTTTTTCCCAACCTACTTATTTTTTATTATGATATTATTCTATATCAACATTGATTATTTAATTATTGGTATAAAATAGAATTCTTCATAATAGTTACAACGTGTATTTCAATAATCATTGAAATTCTCAATGTATTCATATATGTTCTTGATAGACTGATTCATATTCTGTGAATTCTACATCTATTTTCTAGGATTTCTTTTTTATTCAATTTTCCCACCTAATTGAATTCATTCTATAATTTTTGTCACATGAAATATTTTTAATACATTTTATTTCCTAAATCAAAAAATTTAATTAGCATTAAAAATAACAAAAAAATCTTGAATTATTCTTTTTCCAGAAATTCAGACTACCTTTGACACCTTGGTAATTTTAGAGAATAATTTTCTTATTTTCTCATTTATTTTTGGAACAATATTTCCTACACTTATTCACATCCATATTGGATGATATAGTGGATTAATTAGTAATTTTCTTCACCAATTTTTGGAATGATTTATTCTAGAATTTGTAATATTCATCAAAACATCATTAGGATTCCAACATTTATGAGGATAAATGGTTACATTTCTCATTGACCATATTTTAGATTTATCCTTAGATTATCTCAAACTCTAATTTCCATTAGCTTGAGTCATTTAATAAATAACACTAATATCATATGAACTCTTGGAAAAGATCCTTTTCTCAAAAAATTTGGATTCCCCAACTAGTACCCCTTCTATATTTCTCATTTTCACATCAAATTCAAGATATTTTATGTTGATCATAATATTCTCATATTCAACTAATTTAATGATTTCTTCCCACTGAATTCTCATCTTTTGAATCTCATATCTGTTATCATGGTTATAAATTTGTAGAAAACATTAAATTTCCTTAATACTTTTTAATTTAACCTCCAACATAGAATCAGTTACATATATAGATATATTATATATAATTTCTTCTACAGGGGATGATTCCATAAAAACAATCTCATGTAAATCTTTCTCAAAAACATTACTTTATACCTCTTTAGTAACTTTAGTATTTATTTCATTGAATATTCAAATTTTTTAATCACTTTCAATGGAATGTTTTCTGAGAGTGTTTCATATACCAATATATTCATCCAATACCTATTCTATAACAATATCATCCTCATACAACTATAATATTTCATACTATTGAACCTAAAAACTTCTAACAATACAATTTAAAATTTATTATGGATCATTCTTCATGTTTTACTATAATTAAAAAATAAAATCACGATGTAATACATCATCATCACAACTGAAACAGGCCTAATAAAAAGAATCATAATCAGTAGAATTACTTCAATGTATACCACATTTATTACCTTAGGATTATGGTTCATGTATCTTTACTTTATGATTATTATTTACCTCCTTATCTGTCATTTCTTCTTGTTATCTTGAGCCATAGAAGAAATATCTTGATTATTGTCCTAAATAGCAACTTCACTTTTCTCTAAGGTGTCTCACATATTTTCTGAAATTTTCACTTCATAAAAATTCGTTTGGATCATTATAGGATACATTTCTCTAATACCAATTGTAGATCCATAGGCGGGATTTACCACTAAGAGTGCGGATAAATTAGTGGTTTAATTTTGTGAATAATTTTATTTTTATTTAAAACCCTTTAACTTGTTAAGGTTATTTATCCACTTAATGATATATCATATACTCACATCATATGTAAAAATGAATATAGGGAGCACAAAACATTCTATTTTCATGGTTCTTCACTAATACTTACTCCTTGACACGTTGGTTATACCCTCAATATGGATTCTCCAGAATAATATTGTTATCAATTGTATGGGTTTAAGAAGTTAATAGTAATACACCCCACTAGTAGGTCATTTAGTTAATCCAGGTTTCACCCCGTAAAATACAACACATATTCCATGTTTGGTTATACACCCCAAATGTCTTATATTTTTCTCAAATGGTTATAACCCTTATCCTTGAGCCTCTTTAGACATTAGTTAAATCCACCAGTGATAACCAAAATCTTATTCTTATAATTTATATTGTTTAAAGTTTTATTTATTATTCTATGTAATATTGTAATACAAGAAGATGACATATGATACTCTTGTGTAAACCTTCATGTACCTTCAAAAACAACAAGTCAGGCCTGTCGTCTTTGCTGAATAATTATGATCACTGTTAAAAATGAGTTATCTCAATGAATCAATGCTCAGGTATTTCTTATTTCTCTCTAACAGAGTACCATTTTTATATATATGTGTCCATGTAATTTATGAAATTTCATTAATATTATTTTAGGCAAGAATAATATTACACATATAAATTAACATTATTCATGAAGTCTCAATACAATATCAGAAAGTTAACTTCATGCATTAATTGCACTAACTTCTCATCCAAAACCCTAAAAAACATATTTATATATATATATATTTATATATTTTTAATATATATCAATTTATTTTTTATTTTTTAGTTTTTAACTCAATTTATTATTCATTCATATATGCATCCATTCATGTATGCATGCATATGATGTTCTCCTTGTTTTGTGAGAACTCCTCCTTTATGGTATAGTAAACACAAGATATATCTTTTCTCCTTCAAGTGGACTACATTTTTATTTGGGTAATAAAAATCACGTAAGGTTAATCAACTTTGTGTAAGGGTAATAATCTTTTATTCTCACAAATTAAGATCATTAGTGTGTGAGTAAATTTTTATAGAAGTTGGTGTGTTTCTGAGAATACCTCAATAACTTTTCATAAGACTGAATGTAATGATCACATCTAGTGTATGTGGGATTTTATCACACCCTATTTCATGTAATTAACTCTTTATTTATGATTATTAGGTATTTAATGATTTTGGGTGAATTTTTAGAGTTTTTGGAGGACTTTGGTGATGTTTTTGGATTTTTTGGAGGTGCATAGTTTGAGAATTGTTAGTAAAAATTATATAACTCATGCATTAAACCAAGAAAAAAGAGAAATTAAGATCTCTATGGGCATAGGGTTAGGCACATTTTTTGGCCAAACCATGTAGCCTCCGAGTAGAAAATGTTCTTTTAGAGAAAGAGTAATTTTCATGGTTATCCCGTGGTTTAACAAACTGTGTGACTAACCATGAACGGTTAAATGTTAGATCCTAAAAAGTGGATTTCACATGGTTTTTTAGCTAATGCAGTCATGTTTATTCTATTTCAACCCTAACTCCATTTTTCTTCCTCCCAAAGGTTTAAGATAATTTCCCCTTTGATTTGGGAGTGATCCACTGCAATATTTTGGGGCGTTCAAGGTTAGATTTCTTTGAAATTCTCCATTCTTGGTGGGTTTTCTTAGGCCAAATTCCCTTCACTCTGTTGGATTCATAGATCAAATATTCATAGTATATATATATGAAAGATTATTATAGTCATGATGATATGTAGGTATTTTTTGTTAGGTAATTATATCTATGATAGGTTTGTTGAGATTCGACACAATTTTGTTGATGAATTATTATTGTTCTTATTATTCACCATAATTTTGGAGGTTGGTGGATTCACTATCAACTCCTATTATTATGACAAGATTTATTGACATAAAATTTATTATTTTACTTTAAATTCAATTTAAAATTTTTGGGAAATATTTGATGGAAACTGACTTTTCTGAAAATTTATGGAATTGTAAAAATTGGATAGTTTGGTTGAAATTGAAAGTGGTAATGTGATTTTAAAATAAAAATTCTAAATCGGTTTTTTTTCTTTTGATGAATGGATATTTTTTTCAATAAAATGTTAGTTTTATTGAAATAGGTTGAAAAATATTGTGTTTTCATGTTTGGCATAAATGGTTTACTATTAGTTGAATTGGATGGATATTGGTCGTGAAGTACCACCATGAAAGGGATAGAGTATGGATGTGAAATCAATCCTTAAATGGTAAAGAAAATGCTTGCGTAGTTGAGTGTGTGTATTTGCATAGTTATATTAATTATAATGGTTAATGGAAAAATTGGATTACTGGGAATTGGTTAAATGAATTGATTGGTTTATTTCCTTGAAAATGGATTGGGATTGGGAAAACAGTATTGGTATGGATATTATTTTATATTGTAATATATATTGATTTAAATTATTTTATATAAATGTTATGATGTATTCTATCCTACTGGCATGAGTAGGGAATTCATTATGAGAAAATTATAGAGTTTCATTACTCACCCCATGATTTGGCACTTTTGAGAATTTATAGATAATGTGTATCAGTACATAGTAAAGGTAATGTATCACAATTATTTAGTGGTTCTTCAAGATACTTGGGCATGTATTGTGGAGTTTGAGTAGGGAGAATTTTTTGAGTTGTGGAGTGGTGTATTTGGATTATTCTGATTTTTCATTGGTTTTTTCTTCCACATTATTGTTAATGTTGTTATGGGTACTCACTTTGAATTCTAATAGATTTGGTTGTTTCTGTTATACATTTTCACAATTTTTTATAATGAATCATATAGTTGTTGTTTGTGTATGGTATTTTTGGATCTTTATTTTCATATTCAAAAGGAAAATTTTTTCCCCATATATTTTGAAGTCCTTGAAATTTTTTGTCGGCCATTGGTGCCTTGGGTATGTCTATTAAGACCAAGCAGAAGATTTTCCTTATCTCAAGAAAATGAGGTGAGGCGGGATGTAACAAAGGTTATCTTCTTTTTCATTCCATGACTTTAAAATGATATCAGTCTCAGTTGGAGGAAATATTTTCGGACCAATATTAATGGATGTTAGTCTTGGATTTGAAAATAATTCTCTGTTAGTCCTTCTGTTTGGTTGTTAGAAAGGAGTAGTATTGTTAGGCCATGAAATATAGAGTATAAAAATATGTATATAACATAATTGCAATGAAATTCATGTTACCTGGGTGTTGGGTACAAAAGTGTTTTGGAAAGACTTATAAGAGTTATCTTTGTCATGGGTTTGTCTAATGAGAAGAGCATGACATGAATTGATAGAAATGAATTCCCACTAGGAGTGAATATTTAATTGAGTGTAATGATTTATTATTTGATGCAAACATGTTGATTTTTTAAGAATGATCAAATATTTTTAAAAATAGATATTTAGAAAAATGAATGGTTTTGGTATTTGAAAATTGGTTTTTTAAAGGAATGGTGGAATTTTTAAAAATAGTTTGAAAAAGGAAAGGGATGATTTTTGGAAAGAATTGTTGTGATAGTCTTGATATGGTAAATTTTAATTGTTAATTCTTCACTTTTAGAGACCCAAAGCTTGACGTACATGGACATTATATTACTTTAGCGGAATACTGGATACATAACAAAAACAGACACACAAGGACCATAATAGTTTAGTGTCTTTGGAAACTTGGAACGTAATCTTCTAATCGTGGTTAATGATCTTCAACATCTCCCATAAAGATCTTCCCATTTTTGTTTCCTTACCTAAAATCATTCTTTTAATCCTGGGGGAAAAGAAAAAATAAAAAGGGTGAGCTCAAATGCTCAGTAAGGGTAAGCATGGATAAAACAAGACATACCATATACATTTGATCTTAAAAACATGAACGTAATGTTTAAACATCAAAATCTTGAGCAACGACTTAAAACATGGAAGTATATAAGGCATAGATCATAATGAAACATAAATCATGATAACATAGCATGGGAATAAAACAAGTAATTGTGGCATCCATTGAGCATATGTAATGATTTCTATAGTAGCCAAGGCATTTCTGCCAAGACCATCTTAGTGGACAAAGTCCCATTCTGAATCAAGTTCACTCCTCGTTTCAGTCCTGTAACACTGAACCAGATTAACATACCGTTACATCCATGTCTATCTCATGAGATATAAAATATTTAACCATTGCATTGGGGGGAGATATATGTCACACCCATCTCATAATGAAATCATTCTTACTTGTGCCACAAAATAAACATAAAACATTCATCATAACCCAATGAATAAAATGGGTTTCATAAACATCATCTAATCATTACATAATCCATATAAAACAAATGGATATTTCATCATAAGAAAATTAAAACCATGTAAATCATAGAGACATTATACTTGAAACATACACATATGAAATAATGTCACCTTAGATAGAAAATGGTTTTGATAAAACACTTGAAATGAATTCTTGAGGAAAATATCCTTTCTTATTCAAAATAAATTTCATTTCACAAAACATCATTCAATTTTAAAAGAAAGAGATTTTTTTGAAAATAGTCATGAAATATTTTGGAGGAAGCTTCATGAAAACAATGCTGTATAAAACCGTAAAAATCCGTTCACGCCGTATAAGATAAAAATAACATTCTCCTCGTACTTTTGTCGGAAAAGTCAAAAAAGTACCTCGTAACATAATTAAGAGATAGATTCCATACGTACCATGTAGTAAAAGTAAAAAATGGGTAAAAAGGACTTTATACATACTTGAAAACACCTTTATAAAACATGGACATGATAGAAATAGCCCCAGTAAATACATACAAATAAGAAATCTCGGATAAAAATGACATTTGCAAAATTATCCCTTACCATAGGTCTGATATGCTTCGTATGTATCCAAACCTTCTGTAATATGATTTAAATAATGTCATTGACTTATTAAAGAATCATATTCATTGTTATTATATCATATATAGTTCACTTATGACTTTATATTACCCGTTCTTTTTTAAATTCCATGTTAAAGAAGGTTTTGGGTAAAATCGTTTCATTTGTCATCCGTGTTTTGACTTGTAATTATTCATATGATTAATTAGATCAAGATTACATAATTATAGAATATAAAACATGATTTATTTATAATATATATTCATAATATACATATATATAATATATCAATAAATGGAAAGAAATACACCGTTCATGGAGACGGTAGGTCGTACGTACGCTTGAACGTTGTTTTCGTTTCATCATTGAATTGAATGGAATTAATTGGATGCCATAAATATATATATATATATACATAAATACCATATCATTATTATGTCATACATTTCATGATTACTTATTATATATACTTTATAATAATTTATGAATGGTTAATCATTGAGAATGAATCTCATCGCGTCGTGGAGACGGTATTCCGTACTTACGCATGAGCGATGATATCGTTCCCATGATCATGGAATTTTATTGGAGTGTATGTATACTATTACATAATCAATATCAATTTACAATAATCATATATAGTTATTATTTACACCATTATACCCATCCATGTAAGGTGGTGGTGGAAAATAGATTACACTACGACGTGGAGACGGTATTCCGTACGTACGCACGCGCGGTGATTTCATTTTCCGTAGGATGGATAGATGCTGAAATAAGGTTGTTTAATACTAATAATAACATATCAGTATATGATTGATACTGATGTTATTACTTCATAATGAAACAACCTAATATGAAGAAGTGGAAGAAGAAATAAAGGTGAAGGAATCGGTAACGGACATTACCTCTTCTTTGAATCGCCTTTTTGAGACCCCCTCTTAGGGAACTAAAATTGGTCTTTGAAGAAGACCAAGAACTCTAGAATGTTTCTAGGGAAGTGGAGAAGAGAATTGGGCAGGGTTTGGCCGAGCATGAAGGCTCAAGGTGGTGTGTGGAAGAGAGGGAGGAGGTGCCCTTTTATAAGGGAGGAGAGGGGCACCTTTAGAATTATTAAAAATATTAGTTGATAATAAATCTAACCCCACATAAAAACCACCAAAAATTACTCATATTCGAATATTAGATGCTATAGGGTTGTAATCTCATCAACAAATCAAATTTAGACATGTTTGGATCTTATTTTAAACCTTATCATTTTGATTTATCCTTATTTAATCTATTTAAGTTTATTTGTGGTAATAAAATTCTAAATTTTAAATTATAACAAATAATTACTTATTTGTTGTGAATTATCCATAATTGGTTAATTTATAACATTATAGACCACGTAAATTTTAATTTATAATTTTTAAATATTTTTGTGATTTTTAATCAATTTTATAATATGTTATTTTTATAAAATAACAATAGTGTCAATTTTGACACTATTCATTTATTTGAATTTAAATAAAAATTATGCAGAAGATATGTTCGAACTAAAATCTTTAATAGATTCATAAAAGGTCATATGTATCTATAAAATTAGTGGATCGCATTAAATAGTTCATATAATATTTATTTTATTATTTTTAAAACCATTTATTTGGTTTATCTCTTAATAAAATAATTACTACAACATTTTTGTATAATTATTTAATATACTGATTTTTTGCATAAAAATTGAAAATAAAATCCTATAATGAAGATAAATATATTACCTTTCACAATAATACTTTTACTCGAATTTATCATCTTCAAATCACAATATTTAAATTTTTATATTTATTAAATTATGAAGGTGACAACTTTGACATCATTTAAAATAAAATAATATAACTGTCATAATCACTTTTATAAGGCTCCAAACGGTTATATATTAGGTCATTTAATGATTAATGTGTATATATACACTACCAAAAATATTTGGTAAGGTTTTTGGGCCTTTTAATGGGTATTATTATTTCAATAAAAACTATATTACTAATTTTTCACTTAAAAAATAATTTCTGTATCATTAATGTATCACCATTAATGACAATTATTTAATCCCTAAAAATTATAAATAAATTATCATGATGTAGATAATTTTATTATCTTTCTGGAGACTATTCAAGTTTGAAGTTTTATGATGTTTATCACTAAATTAAAATTATTATACTTATAATATTTAAGAGAGTGACATGTTGTCACTTTCTTTGGTTTTAATAATAATTAAATTATTTTCATGGTCAAAAGTCCATAAAATGAATCTAATCGGACCCTTAGGTTATATTAGTCTACATTTAGCCATCAAATAGAATTTTGGCATGTGTTTGGGTAATTTTATAATATTATATTTACCCTTAATTACCCGATTTACCATTAACTATGGTAAATAAAATTTACCGTAGTTACTATTCATAATTCCTAAAAATAAAAAGTAGCTTATTAACATAATTTGGACCCACTGATTCCAAATATGGAATCCATTTTTCCAAATTAAATACACAAAAGTTTCAGAAATTAAATTAAAATTAATCCCATTGTCGAAAGAAAACGGGTTTTTCATTAAAACATTGCAAAAGATTGAATTGATTTAACCTAAGAATTCCAGGTAAAATCAATGCTAATGACATAAATTATATTAAATGGTAAAAATATATTCTATTTATAATTTAAAACCATTAAATATTATAATGTAACCACATAAGATATTACGATGAAAAAAGTTGTTTTTAATTAAAATATAGCGTGTTTTTTACTATTCATTAAAACTTGAAAGTCCTCAGAATAAAATGAAAAATTTATCCAAAGTAAATTTTTATTTCTTTATTCTAAAGAAGAAATTTATTTTTTCAAATGAGACTTATAAAAATTTCAAAAACTAGATTTAAATTGGGTGCGCCATCAAAAGGCGGAAAAACTGTATTTTTTTGAAAAATACTTATTTTACCCGAAAAATTTATGTTGTTCTTATAACATGTTCTAGAAAATGTGTAAGATGAATAATAATGTTATAAAATTTAAAATTTAGTTAATACTATTCACAATGGATAGTTCATAATAATATTATAATAATATATTGTTGTTTAGTAACACCCGGTATTACGTACAACACACGCTATCGAGGAAGGTCGCGATTGCGTGTAATGCAAGACAAGTCAGGGTTGTGTGTTGTGCAAGAATCCTTAGTTGTTTCGTATAACAGAATCCAACCATATTTCATTTAAACATTGAATATATATATATATATACACACTCAATGTTGCGTAGAATAACTATTATCAAAATTGTGTGTAACATGATCCAAGAATAGTGTTGCGTATACTGCAAGATAATACGGTGTTGCGTATAGCGCAAGGTAATCTTGGTGTAGCATAAAACACAAGACATTAATGAAATTAAAAGAATATTTTTCATAAAATCTCGGAGTGTTACATTCTACCCCCTTAAAATGAATTTCGCCCTCAAAATTTTTTGGGGATATAAATGGTTTTCTACTCGAAAGTTTGTTTAATAGAAACCCACATCGTAAAAAGGAATACCAAAACATGGCTTTAAAAACTAAAGGATGAAATGTAATGGTTACCCAAATTAACTCATCAATGGGTTTCCACGTAGGGGAACATAGGTGAAAATATGGATATGGAAGAAAAATCTAACCATCATGTTCTGATGGAGAGTGGTAGAGAACATGGCTGTGAAAAAGCCAAAAATCACAAAGCTATTGATTTGTGATGATCTAAGGTACCATCTGATTCATCAGATATAAAAGAACTAGGACAACATTTTTGGTTTTCAAAATCATTTCCCTAAAGTTAATGAATTAAAAGAAATACTTGCATGATTTTGGTACAATCTCACTATTGTTCATGAATTGAATAATTTCCACTTCATCCCTTAAAGAAATGTAGTTGAATTTGTTATTCGTGATGTGTTAGCAGATCATGTGATAGAATGATGGGTCATTCCATCTCTTTTAAACAAAAGGTTAGGAAAAGTTATAAGTCCATCTTATGGTTAGATTAATCGTATATGGTTCCAAAAATGAACTTATACTTCATATATCATACCGCTTAATAAAATAAAACTAGTTTCTACTAACCAGGGACATCCTGTAGGCCAGTGGTATGCGATAAAGGTCAGTCGCACATCGGTTGTGGGTTCGATTCCCATAGCCTTGTCCGACGCGATGGGATGTCGCCCGTCCTGCAGGTTTTCCTTTTTCTAAAACTACATTACTATATCATCCCATCAATAATATCGAAAAAAGGTTCTATCCTTAAACAATACTAACTTATGTCCAACATAATCCATTCCAATCTTTAGGATTATCCATAATATTACAGTCCATTGTCATATTATAGTGAAAACGATTACTAGAGATTTCATATAAGAAGCATGTTAATACCATCGTTGATCCCCATATATCATAAGATATGTCTTGTTGGTCACATTACAAACGTTCGAAGGCCTTAATCATGTATTCTCTTGAAAAATGAATACCCATTGAACCTTAGTGAAAACATGAATGCAGTTAAAAGTAAACACTTTCCACATACCAAAATCCTCAAAATTCTATATACTCAAAACATGATATCACTTAGTCCTTATATCAATCATGAGCTCATGAATACAATCAAACATCTCATTATATTCTTATTCCTTAATCATCTACTTTACAAAAATATCTGAATAACATTCCATGGTTACTAGTACCATTCAACATATACTTTCAAATACTTTTAGGAAAAACAATAGTGTAAAAATCCTTAGAATATTCTTTATTGCATAGTACCATTAACTATACAACATAACTCTCGATAAACATACAATCATTCCACTACCTTCTAAAACAACCGACTGAGCTTCAACACTTCTTTCAGCTCATATATAATTTGTAGTCTCCTCATCATCATCCACATAAATACTACCCATATGACCATGCTGATTATCTTCATGAGATTTTCCGTTAGGGCATTGGTTTTCATAATTCCCGTACATTCCACATTTAAAACATCTAATCATTGTTGATGTCGTAGCAATACCATTATCCGTGTCCATGGTGTTAACTGAACCTTTTCCTTTGCACTTACTGGCTTTGTGTCCTTCTTTTCCACACCCAAAGCATCTTCCATTTCCTTTGAATCAATCTCCCTGATGCCTCTTCCCACATTATTTACATGAGGGAAATTGAACTTTCTTTCCTCTATGATAATCATGAAACTCCATCTTTCTCTTATTATCTGAGTCGGGAAACTTACCAAAGTTGAGATTATTGATCATATTATGAGATTTCTGATTAGGCATAATAACGATGTTTGGACTTCCAGATCCCGTTTCATTTGGATGCTAATGAAGAATATCATTCCATTGTCTGTCATATCCTCCATTATCATGAATCTTCCTATTTCCATCCATTTTCTAAAACCAAAAAAGAATAGTGTGAGAGGAAAAAATCATGCTTGGGAAAACAACATAGTAAAGGGGGAGCAGCCTCAATATCTAACATCTTAGGTTAAATTCTAAGATCGTTACCGTAGTTCTAGGACTATATCCTATACGTATTCTTATCCTTAGGTACATCCCTATACATACCTTCGAAATATCTCTAGGGATCTCACTAACGTTTTTGCATCCTAGTTTCCAAAGGTTGACTAAACCTTTCCTCTAATACCAACTGTAGAGACCCAAAGCATGACATACATGGACATTACATTACATTAGTGTAATACTTAATAAATAACAAAAACAGACACACAAGGACCGTAATAGTTTAGTGTCTTTGGAAACTTGGAACGTAATCTTCTAATCATGGTGAAAGATCTTCAACATCTCCCATAAAGATCTTCCCATTTTTGTTTCCTTACCTAAAATCGTTCTTTTAATCCTGGGGGAAAATAAAACATAAAAAGGGTGAGCTCAAATGCTCAGTAAGGGTAAGCATGGATAAAATAAAACATACCATATACATTTCATCTTAAAAACATGAACGTAATGTTTAAACATCAAATTCTTGAGCAACGACTTAAAACATGGAAGTACATAAGGAATATATCATAATGAAACATAAATCATGATAACATAGCATGGGAATAAAACATGTAATTGTGGCATCCATTATGCACATTTAATGATTTCCATAGTAGCCGAGGCATTGCTGCCCAGACCATCTTAGTGGAAAAAGTCCCATTCTGAATCGAGTTCACTCCTCATTTCAGTCCTGTTACACTGAACCGGATTAACATACCGTTCTAGCCATGTCTATCTCATGAGATATAAAATCTATACCCAATGCATTGGAGGTATATATAGGTCCCACCCATCTCATAATGAAATCATTCTTACTTGTGCCACAAAATAAACATAAAACATTCATCATAACCCAAATAATAAAATGGGTTTCATAAACATCATCCAATCATCACATAATCCATATAAAACAAATGGATATTTCATCATACAAAAATAGAAACCATGTAAATCATAGAGACATTATACTTGAAACATACACATATGAAATAATGTCACTTAGATAGAAAATGGTTTTGATGAAACACTTGAAATGAATTCTTGAGGAAAATATCCTTTCTTCTTCAAAATAAATTTCTTTTCACAAAACATCATGCAATTTTAAAAGAAAGATAATTTTTTGAAAATAGTCATGAAATATTTTGGAGGAAGCTTCAGGAAAACAAGGCTTTATAAAACCGTAAAAATCTATTCACATCGTATAAGTTAAAAATAACATTCTCCTCATACTTTTGTTGGAAAAGTCAAAAAAGTACCTCGTAACGTAAATAAGAGAAAGATTCCATACATACCATGTAGTAAAAGTCAAAAATGGGTAAAAAGGACTTTATACATACATTAAAACACTTTTATATAACATGGAAATGATAGAAATATCCCCAGTAAATACTTACGAATAAGCAATCTCGGATAAAAATGAGATTTGCAAAATTATCCCTTACCTTAGGTCCGATATGCTTCGTACGTATCCAAACCTCCTATAATATGATTTAAATAATGTCATTGACTTATTACAGAATCATATTCATTGTTATGATATCATATATGGTTCATTTATGACATTATATTACCCGTTCTTTTGTAAATTCCATGTTAAAGAGCGTTTTGGGTAAAATTGTTTCATTTGTCGTCCGTGTTTTGACTTGTAATTATTCAAATGATTACATAGATCATGATTAATTACTTACAGAATATAAAACATGATTTATATATAATATATATTCAGAATATACATATATATAATAGATCAATAAATGGAAATAAATACACCGTTCATGGAGACGGTAGGCCGTACGTACGCATGAACGATGTTTTCGTTTCCTCATTGAATTGAATGGTATTAATTGTATGACATACATATATATATATACATAAATACAGTATCATTATTATGTCATATATTTCATGATTACTTATTATATATACTTTATAATCATTTATGAATGGTTAATCATTGAGGATGAATCTCATCACGTCGTGGAGACGGTATTCCGTAGGTACGCACGAGCGATGATATCGTTCCCATGATCGTGGAATTTTATTGGAGTGTATTTATACTATTACAGAATCAATATCACTTTACAATAATCATATACAGTTATTATTTACACCATTATACCCATCCATTTAAGGTGGTGGTGGAAAATAGATTACACCACGACGTGGAGACGGTATTCCGTACGTACGCACGCGCGGTGATTTCGTTTTCCGTAGGATGGATAGATGGTGAAATATGGTTGTTTCATACTTATAATAACATATAATTATATTATTGATACTGATTTTATTACTTAATAATGAAACAACCTAATAAGAAGAAGTGGAAGAAGAAATAAAGGTGAATGAATCGGTAACGGACATTACTTCTTCTTTGAAGCGCCTTTTTGAGACCTCCTCTTAGGGCACTAAAATTGGTCTTTGAAGAAGACCAGGACCTCTAAGATGTTTCTAGGGATGTGGAGAAGAGAATTGGGCAGGTTTTGTCCGAGCTTGAAGGCTCAAAGTGGTGTGTGGAAGAGAGGGAGGAGCTGCCCTTTTATAAGGGAGGAGAGGGGCACCCTTGGAATTCTTAAAAATATTAGTTTATAATAATTCTAACCCCACATAAAAACCTCCAAAAATGACTCATATTCTAAGATTAGATGAGATAGGGTTATAATATCATCAAAAAATAAAAATTTAGACATGTTTGGATCTTATTTTAAACCTTATCATTTTGATTTATCCTTATTTAATCTATTTAAGTTTATTTCTGGTAATAAAATTCTAAATTTTAAATTATAACAAATAATTGCTTATTTCTTGTGAATTTTCCATAATTGGTTAATTTATAACATTATAGACCATATAAATTAAAATTTATAATTTTTAAATATTTTTTTGATTTTTAAACAGTTTTATAATATGTTATTTTTATAAAATAACAATAGTGTCAATTTTGACACTATTCATTTATTTGAATTTAAATAAACTATAAACAGAAGATATGTTCGAACTAAAAGCTTTAATAGATTAATAAAATGTCATATGTATCTATAAAATTATTGGATCTCATTAAATAGTTTATATAATATTTATTTTATTATTTTTAAAACCATTTATTTGGTTTATCTCTTAATAAAATAATTACTACAACATTTTTGTATAATTATTTAATATACTTATTTGTTGCATAAAAATTAAAAATAAAATCCTATGATGAAGATAACTCTATTAACTTACAAAATAATACTTTTACTAGAATTTATAATCTTAAAATCACAATATTTAAATTTTTATATTTATTAAATTATGAAGGTGAAAACATTGGCATCATTTAAAATAAAATAATATAAGTATCATAATAACTTTTATAAGGCTCCAAACGGTTATATATTTGGTAATTTAATGATTAAGGTGTATATATACACTACCAATAAAATTTTGTCAGGTTTTTGGGCCTTTTAATGGGGTTTATTGTTTCATTAAAAACTATATTACTTATTTTTCACTTAAGAAATATTTTTTGTGTCATTAATGAATCACCAATAATGACAATGATTTATCCGTAAAAATTATAAATAAATTATCATGATGTAGATAATTTTATTATCTTTCTTGAGACTATTAATGTTCGAAGTTTTATGATTTTTATCACTAAATTAAAATTATTATACTTATAAGATTTAAGAGAGTGACATGTTGTCACTTTCTTTGGTTTTAACAATAATTAAATTATTTTCAAAGTCAAAAGACCATAAAATGATTCTAATCAGACCCTTAGGTTATATGGGTCTACTTTTAGCCATCCAATAGAATTTTGGCATGTGTTAGGGTAATTTTATAATATTATATTTATCCTTAATTACCCGATTTACCTTTAACTATGGTAAATAAAATTTACTGTAGTTACTATTCATAATTCCTAATAATAAAAAGTAGCTTATTAACATAATTTGGACCCACTGATTCCAAATATGGAATCCATTTTTCCAAATTCAATACACAAAAGTTTCAGAAATTAAATTAAAATTAATCCCGTTGTCGAAAGAAAACGGGTTTTTCTTTTAAACATTTCAAAAGATTGAATTGATTTAACCTACGAATTCAAGGTAAAATCAATGCTAATGACATAAATTATATTAAATGGTAAAAATATATTCTATTTATACTTTAACACCATTCAATATTATAATTTAACCACATAAGATAATATGATGAAAAAAGTTGTATTTAATTAATATATAACGTGTTTTTACTATTCATTAAAATATGAAAGTCCTCAGAATAAAATGAACAATTTATCCAAAGTAAATTTTTATTTCTTGATTCCAATGAATAATTTTATTTTGTCAAATGGAACTTATAAAAATTTCAAAAACTAGATTTAAAGTGGGTGCGCCATCAAAAAGCGGCAAAACTGTTTTTTTTAAAAATACTTATTTTACCCAAAAAATTTATTTTGTTCTTATAACATGTTCTAGAAAATGTGTAAGATGAATAATAATGTTATAAAATTCAAAATTTAGTTAATACTATTCATAACGGCTAGTTCATAATAATATTATAATAATATATCTTTGTTTAGTAACACCCGGTATTGCGTACAACACGCGCTATCGAGGAAGGTCGTGATTGCGTGTAATGCATGTCAAGTCAAGGTTGTGTGTTGTGCAAGAATCCTTCATTGTTTCTTATAATAGAATCCAACCATATTTCATTTATACATTGAATATATATATATATATATATATATACTCAATGTTTCATAGAATAACTATTATCAAAATTGTGTGTAACACGATCCAAGAATAGTGTTGCGTATACTACAAGCTAATACGGTGTTGCGTATAGTGCAAGGTAATATTGGTGTAGCATACAACACAAGACATTAATGAAATTAAAAGAATATTTTTAATAAAATCTCGGGGTGTTACATCACTTGTTAGAGAGTGATTCATATTCCATATTTTTGTTTATAGAAAATGGAATCTATTACATGTTTTAGAAACCAATCAGAAGAGGTTGTTAATAATGTTGGTTTCACAAGAACTACAAGTTAATCAAAAGATGGTTCTGAGTATAGTCCATACACTAAAGGCTATGGATATAGGGAACAGATGTCACAACCCCCTCAATCAAAATATTCCCCTCCAGGGATGATAATGAAAAAAGGGAGATAATAACCCATGAATCACACCTCTAATAGGCCATGGGGTGGAGACCAACACCATGGGTATACTATGTCATAAAAAATTGGAGGCATTACCCTTTATAAAGAAAAACAATTGGGAGAAAAGATGGTTCATCCCAAAAAATTCCATGTACTATATATATAAAAGAAATCCAAAAAAATATCGCACATGCATGTTTAAAATAAAACTGTTATGAGTAAAATAAAACTCCAAACTAAATACCAAAACCAAGGCTATGCAACGACACAAAAACTGTCTTTATGTCCAAGATTGTAAAGTCCATCTTGGTCCACATAATCATCTTAAAAATGCCTAAAATTGTTCTATATATGTATGGTGAGAATACAAGTATACTCATATGGAAAACTCAAAGTCTCTCATCCATAAGTGAGGGAAAATTATTAATGCTCCCGTGAGAAAAACGTAGAACCCAACAACACCTAATAAGGTATACTAGCCATAGCCACATCACCAAGGAACAATCACTATGTAACACAAGTCATGTAAAGTAATATGGTTATCACATTAATGATTTGGATACCCCACACAAATTCCGACTATTTTATCCACTCTTTCCAAAAAGTAAACATCCTCACACTCCCATATCTTCCCAACACACAACATCACAACCCGCCTGTACACACCTAGGCCTCACAGCTAGTCCTGTCCCCTGGAAAAATGAAGCACGTCACATCCAACTTGCACACACCTGGGCACCAAAGCTAGTCCTATCACCTTGGAAAAGGAAGCTCATCACATCACACTTGCACACACATGGGCCTCACAAGCCATGTCACATATCAAAAAAATCAAGGGAAATCACATCACAACTCATCCCGAAGATGCATAAGAAGGTACAAATCATCTCGTCCCAAAGACACCTTGGAAATCTCAACTCGATCGTAAACACCATGGCCTCACAACCACAACCTGTTCGAAGAATCTTGATCAACAACCACCTGATAGAGGGTTCCGGGAAGAGTGGGTGGCCCGTTATCCATCTTCCCATCGGGATGTTTGGGAATGACACCCTCCGTCGTGATGATAAGGGTGTTTGTCAAATAGTTCTCAACTAGGGTGGGGTGTGTATAGAAAACACAAGGAAAAAATATGTATACATATATAATTTAAAGCAATAAAGCCCAACCTATGGATTTAGAATATACAACCAACTTAAAACACTACCACCCTCACTGATACTCAAAAGAAATTCACAACAACATACAACAACATGTTATTTGCGATAGGTCTCATTGCAAATAAGTTTTTAACCGGTTGTTATTTGGGTCGAGTCTCGTTGCAAATAATCTCATCGAAACATATCTAACCTATATATACCCCCATTCGTTTTTCTCTCATTCCACCCCTTTCTCCACCCCTTTCCTTCTCTACTTACATTTTTTCTCCCTAAACATTTCAATATTAAATGTTTAAAATTTGAAAATCATTTGCAACCTAGATCTTCAGAATGCTTCAGCTTTATGGTATTTATCTAAATATTTTATTTTTAGTTAATTTGTTTTATTTTATTTTAGTTATAATTATTGTTAATTAGATATATTTAAATTAAATTTGAATTAGATCATTTTATTAAACAATATTATTTTTTTCAAATAATTACGTATGATTAATATTAATTATTATGAATTAATGGTCATATTAATTATTATTTATTAATAGTTATTAGTGGTAATAAGTCATAAATGGAAGTAATTAGTAATAATTAGTCATAATTAGTGATAATTATTCATAATTAGTCATAATTAGATGTAATTAGTAATAATCTATAATAAATATTAACAAATTGTAATAATTAGGATTAATTAGTAGTAAATATTAATAAATATCAATAAATAAAAATAATTAATAAAAATATTAAAAATTTGTCATAATTATTAAAAATTAATAATAATTAGTACTAAATAGTAATCAAAAGTAAAAATTACAAATAATTAGTAATAAATATTAAAAATTGGTAATACTTAGTAGTAATTAATAGAAAATAGTAATAATTAGTTATAATTAAGAATAATTTGTAAATTTTTTTAATAAATAGTAATTAATGATAATAATTAGGATTATTTAGGAATAATTAGTAATAATTAATAATAATTAGTAATAATTAGTAAAAATTAGTAATAATTACAAATATTTATTAATAATTAGTAATAATTACTAATATTTATTATTAATTGGGATTTATTAATATTAATTAGTAATTAATGGTAATAATTAGAAATAAATTGTAATAATTAGTAATAATTAGTAATAATTAGTAATAATTACGATTAATTAGTAATAATTATTTAAAATTAGTAACAATTAGTCATAATTAGAAGTAATTAGTAATAATTAGAAATAAATAGTAATATTATGTCATAATTAATCATAATTAGAGATATTTACATATAATGATTCATAATTATTAATAATTAGTAATAATTAGTCATAATTAGCGATCATAAGTAATAATTAGATGTAATTAGTCATAATTAGTAATAATTAGTGATAATTAATAATAAATAGTAAAAAATAAAAATAAATAATAATAAATAATAATAAATACTAATAGATAATAATAATTAGGATTAATAAGTATTATTCATGATTAATTAGCAATAATTAGTAATAATTTGTAATACTTAATAATAATTAATAACCAATATTAACCATTATTAATCATTAGTAATAAATAATAATAAATTGTAATAAATAGTAATTATTAGTAATAATTAGTAATATATAGTAATGAATGGTAATAAATTGTAATAAATGGTAAGAATTAGTAATAATTAGTAATAGATATGATTAATTTGAATTAATTAGGATTAATTAGTAATAATTAGTAATAAGTACTAAGAAACAGTAATAATTAATTATAATTAGAAATAAATATTTATGAATAGTTATAATTAGTACTAAATAGTAATAAATAGTAATAATAGTAATAATTAGTAATAATTAGTAATAATTTGTAATAAATATTAATAATTAGTAATAATTAGTAACAATTAGTAATAA
Organism: Viscum album; assembly: GCA_963277665.1. Lineage (NCBI taxonomy): Eukaryota > Viridiplantae > Streptophyta > Magnoliopsida > Santalales > Viscaceae > Viscum > Viscum album. The sequence continues at coordinate 909,652,949 of OY728151.1, forward strand.
TTATTATTAATTAGGATTAATTATGATTAATTAGTAATAATTAATAATAATTAGTAACAAATAGTAATAACTAAATTTAATTTGTAATAACTAATAATAATTAACATTAATTTGTAGTAAATTGAAATAATTATATTTAATTAGAAATATTTAGAATTAATTAGAAATAGTTATAAATGACTAGTAACAATTAGTAATATTCTGTAAGAAATAGTAATAATTAGTATGTCAATTTCCTTATCATTTTATCTACTATTTGTACGTTAATTTCCTTATATTTTTATCTAATACTTAATTATTTTCTTCACAGATCATTTGGGATGTCATGTTTTGTTTTCACCTATCTCCAACACACCAAAATATATATAAAATGATTATTTATGTGAATGTAACCATGTTTTCCAAATTCATAGTCTTTCATTATCAAACTAGCAGCACTGTAAATTGATTTGATGTTTTAAACTGAAAAACCATTCTCATTTTTTGAAGGATATAATAGTAAAGGAAGCTCATGTGCCCATTGTGGTGACTTCTCATAATATAATGGGAACATGAAGTTATTATCCTCTTTTATCTTTCAAAAAAGGGAAAAAATTCAGCAATGAAAAGTGAGTTAATATGTAGAGTTAGCAGTTCGATATAGAATGAAAATAGAAACGTGGTTACATTTGTAGTTAAGAATATTTTGAGACGTTGGGATGTGTACGAATCAACCACACATTATAATTTGACACACGTTTTGATCGGTATATACTGGGGAAAACAGAATGTGACGTGTCGATGACAGTATCAACTGTAGTATAAAGAGATGATGCGTCATTTACTAGAGAAACAATACCATCAGATGATGAAGTACATACGATGCCTGACTCATGGTCTACTGAGTTTTATATATTGTTGTAAATATTTTGTTTTTTATTATTTTATTATTTATTTGAATATGTTATTAAATTATTTATTTATTTATTTATTATTTATTTATTTAAAATTATTTCTAATAATAATAATTATTATTATTAAGCTAATATTGTTTTTATTATTTTCATTTTTATGTTTTTATTAATATTACTTTCTTATTATTAAAATTATTGTTATTTTATTTATATTGTTTTATAAATATATTTTTTTAATTTTATAAATATTAATTCTTTTTATTTTTTTTAGTTTTTGTGACTGGTGTATTTTTATGTCACAAATATAATTTATAAATATTAATTTTTTTTATTATTAATTTATTATTATTATTATTGTTTGCGATAGGTATATTTTCCCACCGCAAATATTATTTTGTGATGAGCCTCTCATAAATGAGTTTTTTTTAAATCACAGTGAAACTATTAGCGACAAAAAATTATCCCATTGAAAATAAAACTTTTTTCTGATAGAACGTCACAAAAGAGAGTATATTCTACACAGTTTACCACAATAGGTCATTTGCGATATAACCCCATCGTAAATGACCCATCACAAATACACATTTTTTCTTGTAGTAGTAGAGTTCATATATAAGTATGTGAAAAAATCTTGCTGCAATCCCCTCGAGAATCATGACGTAATACATGTGTCTTTATCTAAGAAAATGGATCTCATCACTCTATGTACCTAGACCACCTCTTCCACATACCTCTTTGTTAAGGCATCCACTATTGTCAAATCCTTGATTACTAAGAAGTGAGCAGATTTCGTCAACTCATCCCCTACTACGCAAATAGCATTTTTCCTCCCTTAGCCCTATGTAAACCTATGTCAGAATCAATCAATATTTCAACCCATTTCCACTATGGGAAATATAAGGGCTACAACGAACCACCTAGAACAAGATGATTTTCATTCAACTACTAGAACACTAATCACTTCTCCACAAACTCCAGCACTTCATGTTTCATCCCGTGCCACCAAAAATCATCCTCAAGACATGGTACATCTTAGAAACTCCTAGGTGTAACTTCTAAGGATAGATTTGAAACTCAAGGAGGACACCCTCACACTTTCCACTCGAAAAAAATATTTCCATGGAACAACATCTGATTCTAATCATCCTTTAACCATCCCTCTAGAGAATCACCATGAATAACAAGACCACACATCACCTCTACCTCTATGTCTCCCCAAATAGACATCCCCACCTGATGCATCTTGGAAGAATACATCATCATTAAACACAAAAACCTCCACCATTGTCCATCCTTATATCCAAGTGAAAGGATGAAAACACCTCCATTACCTTCCAAATGTATAAATATTCCCAAACAAACTCCTTCCCTTTATTCCAAATCATATCATTGGCCAAGAAATTCCCATTTCCTAAGGTGTAGGAGATCTCAAAATTATATTCCTAAAGAAAATACATCCACCATTGTTGTCACAGATTTAGATCACACTGTGAAAAGATGTACCCCAAGATCTTGTGGTCCACGAAGACCACAAAGTGGTCCCCAATGAGGTAATTCCACTACAGCTTCAGTGAAAAAACTACTGAAAACTCTAGATCATGGGTGGCATAGTTACACTTGTGGGGATGCAAATCCATGGACCCATAATAGATCACTCCCCACTATCGCATCAACATGTATCATAAACCCAAATGGAAAGCTTATAGAACACTACAAACATCACCCCTTTCTATGGAAACTGAAACACTATAGCACTGACTAACATCCCCTTCATATTGAAAAATGATTCTTGGGACTTCTCTATCTACACAAGAACATTTCTATTTTTGCTTAGAGCTATCAACGGAGCTACTACTCAAGATAAATCGGGTACAAACTCCAGTAATAACCTGGAGAACAAGGAAAAATGGGAACCGCTACCTCATTATTTGGTACTTCCCATGAAAAAATAGCTTCAAACACTAATGGGTCTATTACCTCACCTAGTTAAGACCCCACATTCCCAAATAAATTTACCTTTTGATTCTAGAACATTCACATGGAAAAATTTACATGGAGCTCGTGGTGTCGAAGAAGCTGTAGGATGGTTCTGAGATGACCAAAATGATCCTCCTCAGACATCGAGTAGATAAGGATATCATCGATGAATTTGATGATGAACTTGTCTTGAAACACATGAATTATTGAGTTCATGAGCCCCATGAACACGACTGTTTTGTTCATAACATAGAATGGAATGACTACGCACTCGATGTTCCCATACCAACATCTAAAAGTATTCTTCAGGATATCGATCTCCTTAACTCTCTACTGGGGATATCCAGACCATAGATCAATCTTAAAAAACAATATTTACCCTCTCAGCTGGTCTAAAAGATCATATATCTATGGAATAGGGTAATGGTTCTTGACCATCACCTGATTTAGCCTCATGTAGTGTCTGAAAATCCTCAGACCACCATCCTCCATCTTTGAAAACAACACTAAAGCACCCCATGGTGATACATTGGTCTTGATAAATTCTTTATTCACCAAAAAATCTATTTGAATCCAAAAATATCACAGCTCTGAAGGTTTCATCTGATAAGCATCCCTCAAAATTAGACAATTAATGAGCTACATCTCTATCCCAATCTCAACATCACATCGAGGAAGAGTCACAAACTCCTCGTGGAAAACATACAATAACTCTTAAACTACAAAGGGAGCCTCTGCTATCTTAGAATACATCGATTCCACTGATATCTTAGCAAAAAAAGAGATAAGGATATCCACACACCAACTGCCCACCCAGAAACTCCACACCCCAATGAAATCCACACAATGGCCATCTAAATCTGGAAAACAACTCTCCTACGAAATCTAATGTAAAAATCTTTCTAAAAATACAACCATTTCATGGAAGGAATGAAATTAGATGGTCTCATATATTGAAGGAATAAATCCACATAAGACTGATGTGGTCCCATCATTAGACTACATACTTATCACACATCAAATAGGTTGGACGGACCTTCAGCTACTGTACTCAATAAAAAAAGAAGAATAATCATTTCTACATCTATCCCCTCATAATGGGATAGAGAGGGATCAACAAAGAAGAACGAATCTTGTGAATCAATCAAATAATGAATAGGGGAACTAAAAAAACCGATCGTACCTTTAACGATATTTGGCCCTCCTAGAACTGTTGTTTCTAGGGCATGAAACTAACCATGACCAACTCCTATTCCTCTCTACTAATAACCGCCTCAACGACCATGACCAGGGCGGGGTCCCTGAAGAAGACCCTACAGTCGGACACTACCTACTCCATATCCCCTCGGTGGAGCATGATCATGTTGCCCCGGCTGCTCAAATAGCCTATCTGAAAACTGCTATTGAGGATGGCCTTGAACCTACCCACCTCCACTATACTGATCTTTAACTGCCACTGTACAGTAGTTCTAAAATTTCTCAATAATTACACAGATGAAACAACTCATTACCAAGTTCACAAGAAAGGTACGAGGTCTAGAAGGTCGAAATGGTAACTACTAAGGATGAATCCATGATGGTCAAAACCTCAATGGCCCTAGTTCCTGAGATATTATTTTGGTAACCATTCCTCTCAAGAACCATGTTTGATCCCCTCTCACGGTAGACCTCCTCGCGAGTTCATCTATTCAATAACTTCATCCTTATTTCGAACCTCCAAGTACATTAACAACAAAAATGGTGTACCAACATACTTGATAGTAGGAAGATGTTCCTCGTCTACGCATATCGTACGAGACTCCTCATCTAGAAAGAGATCCAGGAAAAAATGAAGGAGATCCTTGAACACAATCCCCCACTCATATACTGACATACATACCTACTAGAGTGGGAGTATCTTATACCCTTTCTCTACCATCATGGTCGATGAGAGGAATTATAATTGTAAATCCTTCTCAAAATTTTCCCACATAATGTCGTCCTTCTTCCTCTCCCCCTGGTACAACATCCACCAATTATGTGTAGCTCCATGCATTTGGATTCCTGTTAAAGGAACCCAGTACTCTGTCAAAGCTCATATCAAACTGAAGGTGATCTAAAGATCCTCGAGCTAGCTCTCCATCTCCATATCCAAAACACTTCCCTCATACATTCCCATAGAATTCCACTAGAAAGGATGTAACGTTTTCTTCCACTAGTCATCCTCCTCCACTAAAACAACCCTCCACCAGCAATTCGATTGGCCTTCTAAGCCACAACTGCCCTAGCCACACGTGCACGACGACTGAGTGCCATAGATAAAATTGGAAAACAAGGAATTTCTAATCCCAAATAGTATAGAAATTTATTTAAGATTCATTTAAATCCTTTATCTCATTTTGTTATCCATTTTAAATTCTCCAAAATGACCCAATTAATACTAGGAAACAATTAATTATGATTCATGTACCTTTCCTAGGTCTCTTCCCTACAAACGATATAGCCTTAAATAGTTATTGGGTAGGCTCATAACCCATGTATCGGATCATAGGGGGCCTAAAATATCATGTCCTAGCCATTCTTACTTAGCCTTTGTCATGCACCAATACCATGTGACATTGTTTCCTTACTAACCCTTGGAATACTCACTGTGCCTAACTCCAGTATCTATCATATCTCTCATCCTCCCATTGATACAATTCAGTCATGACATCCTCTCTCCAAAGATTCCTCTTCTGGACTGACGATGAATAAAGGGAGATAATGACCCCAATTCTTGCCTCTAGTAGTCCATGGGGTGATGACCAACACCAAGGGTATACAATCTCACAAAAAATGGGAGGTATTTACCTTTTAAAGAAAATGACATTTGGAGATAAAAGGTTCCATCCAAAAAAAACTCCAAGTAATATATATCGAAATGAAATACAAAAATACATTCCACAAGCATGTTTAAAATACAACTTTTATGGATACAATGAAACACAAAAGTAAATACCTAATGTAATTCAAGGTAGTGACATGAAAATTGTCCCAACGTTAAATCTAGTAAAGTCCATCCCAATCCACATAATCCTCCTAGAAACCTGAGAATAGTTTTATATACACAGGGTGAGAATAGAAGTATACTCAGTATTAAAAACCAAAGTCTCTCATGAACAATTGAGAGAAGAATACTAATGCTCCTATAAGAAAAATGCAGAACCCAACAACACCTAACAAGGTATACGAACCATCTGATCCTCAACAATGAACACTCACTAAGTCACAAAAGTCTACTAAATTAATATATTATGAACATCGATGATTTGGGTACCCAACCCCACTCACCACTGGTTTAGATGCTCATGCCTGATGGAAAAAATCATTTCTCTCCCACTTCTTCCCTACACATGACATCACAACTCACCCGTACACACCTAGGAGTCACAACTAGTCTTTTCACCTGGGAAAATGAATATCATCACATCCCACTCGCACACACATCGTCCACATAGCTATTCTCGCCACCTGGGAAAATGAAGCTCATCACATATCACCTGCACACTTGGGCCTCATAATCCACTTCACATATAGAAAACACATGGTAAATCATAAAAAATCTCATCCCAAAGAAAAAATGAATGAACAATTCATAAAATCCCAAGAACATGTGGGAAATCACAATATTCTTTCACACACCTAGGCCTCATAACCACTACCTTCCCAATGAATATTGGGCTACCACCACCGGAATGATGGAGCAGGGAAGAGAAGGTTCTTGACCATAGATCCTCGCACTAGGAAGTTTGGGAAAGACACCATCCCCCATGAAGATGGAAGAGTTCAGAATGTAGTGATCAACATAGGTGGGGTGCATATAAAAACACAAGGTAAATACAATTATACATATATATATTCAATAACTCATGCCCAACCAATGAGATTACAACATCTAACAAAATTATAATACAATGACCCTCACTACATCCCAAAAAATGCACTAAAACACATAATAACAATTTTTAGAAGGTGAAGATCCTGATAAACTAATGTGGCTTCAAATTTATTCTACATTTAACACACATTAAGGTTGTCATAATTATTACATCCATTTTATTGGCTAAACAAGCCAAAAACATTCAATAATTTATTAAGAAATTCATTTATTCTTCCCATAAATACCTGAGAAACTAATTGGCATAACACAAGATCCAAAGTCACACAGAGGAAGAAAAACAATGGAAAATAAACCCACTTCACATTCCTCTCAATTTAACACCCAGGAAAATCACAACCATCATCATACATAAAACAAATTCTACCCAATCCATCATTTCACCAAAGAAACCCCCCAAATTATACCCACACCCAACAATAAATGTCATCCCAAAAATTATTAGTAACCCCATTACATAACCACACCTCACCGATCATGCCCAATAACACAAAAATATCACAACCCGATCAAATCCTTGATGTAAAACACTTCTCATCCATTCCATAATAAATCAATATCTCAACCTAAGATTCCATTAAACCTTCTGAACCTCCCCACAAAACGTAACTCTGCTCGCATAAATACCACTGCACAATCCAAACATAACATATTCAGGTTTAACAAGTCATCAATTCCTTAATTCCACATGCAACATAGAGTGTTATCATAGAATGTATGATCTTGGGTAATCCATTTATTATCCAGGTATACGTGGTTAACAAAATTCACATATATATTTTCAATTAAAAGAAATAAAAAATCATTCATTCAATAAACCATCCCATGTTCTAATAAAGACCCCCAACATCCATAATTTTCAATAGGGAGTTTAGCCTATAAACTTCACAATATCAACCAAAAATGAACACAAGTAGACCACACATCACTTTTCTCTAGCCTGTCAATATTTATATCAATTCAATTATCATTATTTAATTTTATTTTAACTATCCTCAAATGGGAAACATTCGTACACCCACACCACATGATACACAATTGAGAGGTATGAAGGAAAAACTATATAGTATAATAAGTTATCAATAATTCCATATTACACAAAATTAGATAGTGTTCAGGCATTAAGAAAAGCCTATAGGGAAAAATAATTCCAAAAGTTACAACACAACACTGGAATCCTTAGGGAATAAAGGTTCTAGGTATGTCTCGTATCAATAGAATAGTAAAGTAATGAAAGAATGGAAGACACCCGACAGAGAAATATTACATCTGAGACTCGTGTAATATGAAACAGCATCGAAATTCCATTAAATAAATATCTCAACAAACCACATAGTTTGGCCAAATAAAATCCCCCAGCCTCTTACAGATTTAATGATATGACTCATAGCCCTTGAATTTGCATAAACCCACTTAAATATGAAATTAAACTCATTTCATGTAAAAAAAGATGTCAAAAGTAAAAAACTATAAAAACTAGAAAAATGGGAAAAAAAGCTATTGGAAACAACCCACTGTTATGTGATTCATTGATGTGAGTAACTGGCGAATGCCACCGGTTTGATCTACTACTTTGAGCCACCATTTCACAAGATACTGGTGCGAGTCAGCAGTGTGTTTCAAAGCCACAAGCTACCATTGTGACTCACCAGTGCGACTCACCATCCAGGGAGATAATGATGGGATTCACTGGTGTGAGTCATTATAGTGAGCTACCATGAGCGACCCACCACTGGAAAACTATAATTTTTTTTCAAAATATTTAAATGAGTCATCGTGAGATCCCAAATCAGTTCAACCATGATATTATCAATATCTAATATACCAGAGAGGTATGAGCCATTTCAAGAGAAGTATTGAACAATGGAAAGTGGATTATTCCATCTAGATCTAGAAATATATTCCACACATATTTTGGGGTGATTTGGATCAAGAGAAAGGAGATGTGTATTTGAATAGTATAAATTTAATATTCAATTTTATTGGAACACTAGAAGAGTGATGTGTTATGATGGTGATGTATGTTCTAGAGTATCTTGGATGCTAGTAGTGGGATTTATATGTATAGGATAAATAAGGACAAGGATATATATTTGATTATTTAGAATAAAATGGTCAATAAATAATTCTATCCTCATACATTATAGAATGAATGAATGATATACATTTTTTAAATTTAAGCAAGAGAGACTCTATGTGAATGAGTGGGAAGCTAAATTTATGAATTTTTCTACTTTGAACCTGATGTTATTGCCAGTCCATCCTTCAAGGCATTTTTTTAAAATCAGGATCGAGGCATGGGATTCACTCAATGATTTTCATGCACTCTATAATAGATTATACGAAGACTGTCAAAAGAAAAATAGTGGAAAGAAAATATCTAGTACTATTGGTGTAGGAATCATTTTGATACCTACAAGAAATGATGGCAACTCTAATGTTGGGAATAAAAATATAAGGTAAACCTATTTCCAAGGCAGTAGATAGGATTATAATCATAATGCTAGATTTGTAAAATCATCCTCCAATAACCACGAGTAAAGTGAATTTTTTCCAATTTTCATCTTTTTATCACATCAAGTGAGATTGTATGACAACACCAATATCAACACACAATTGCAACAAGATGGTGAATCTTTCATTCTATTGTCACTGTACTCATTGGTTGGTTTTTTGGGGGACATCACATGTTTATTACATGTTGTGTGATTTAATGTGATGTGGGATATTGGAGTCCTCTAGACATAAGAGAAGATTTGGCCTTGGTGATTCGTAGAATAACATGACTCCTCAACAAGGGAAATCTCAATAGAGAATTAAAGAACATAATAGTGTGAGTAAGTAGTTGTATAGAGAAAAGAATGTTTTTGTTGATGATCAGTCTTGAACATTGATAGTTCATGGTACAATTATTTTGAATTCAATTCTTATGCATGAATTTTCAGATATGGGTTCATAATATTCAATCATTTCGTCCCATGATTTTGGTTTTCAGGGTTTTCATGTTGAGATGTTTACTTTTATTTTAAATCTTCAAACTCCTCTAGGTCAAAGAGAATGTTGATCATTTATGTGTAATGAAGGTTCTATAACTATTGATGGAGATTAGTTAAGATGGGATTTCCCTATGCTTGTTATGGACATATATGAAATAATCATAGGTATAGATTGGATGAAATTTTTTAAGGCTCACATAAACTATTATACACAACAGGTTAGTTTTATAACTAATTATGGTGTCAAAAATCTCTTTAGGGGGCACAAGAATGAAAAGGAAGATGCAATAGGATTTTTTGAAATATCAATTGGAATTATATGGAATCAGTTGAAAGATTTGAATTTTTCATCAATGGTATATATTGAGAATTGATTCTTTATGGTAGTTGTTGATAAGTTTTTAGCTATTTTTCTTAAAAAAATAGGGTTTCCACCCATAATATAAGTGGTTTTTATGATTCATCTCATCTTAGGGACAAGTACTATCTCAATTTTGTCTTATCGAATGACACCAATAGAATTAATGGAATTTAATGTGACATTAAGAGATATGGAATGAAAATATATAATTTAGCATAGTACATCTCTATGGGAAGCACTAATCCATTTTGTCAAAAAAGAAGATTTAACTATCTAGTTTTCTGGGGATTATCGCAAGCTTAACCAAGTGATGATAAAGAAAATGTATCCATATACATGCATTGATGAATTTTTTGATAAATTTAAGGAATCCCACTAGTTTTATAAAATTGACATGTGATCATGATATCACCAATTACATGTTTGAATGAAGTATATTCCAAAAACATATTTCAGGAGTAGATTTTTTCATTATTAGTATGTGATTCTATATTTATTTCTTATGAATGTAATACAAGTATTTATGGAATTTATGAATTAGATATTTCCGTGGTATATGGATTATCTTGTGCTGGTATTTGTGGTCGACATATTGGTGTATTCATGGAAATGGTCTAATCATTAACAAACCTTGGCAACAAAGTTGGTATTTTTTTGGGATCATCATCTATAAAACAAATTATAAAAGATTGATTTTTGGATTAAAAAGTTACTTTTCCATGGAAATTTAATTTCTAAAAGAGGCTTTTATTTGTATCTAGAGAAGATAGTAGTTGTTATTTCTTAGTAACCACCAAATAACGACTTCTCGATATGAAAATTCATTGGTCTATCTTGTTATCTCCAAGGTTTTTATTGATTTTTCAGGACTAGCTTCACTTATAACTGTTGAAAAGGAAAAATATAATATTATAAGGGAGTGAGTAATGTAATAAGTCTTTTAAAGAGATTAATTTTTTAATTAAATCAACACCAAACATGATTTCTCCATAATTAGGAAAAGGGTATGTGGTATATTGTGAAGCTTTAAGATCTGGTTTAGGATGTCTTCTCATACAGGGTGCTCATGTTGTCAATTATGGCTTAATAATGTTATGTTACCATGATAAACACTACCCAATAAACTATTTGGAGATATCTACCATAGTCCATGATTTGACGATTTGACATCATTACCACTTTTTGGAAAAATTTACAGTGTTTAGGGATCATAATAGATTGAAATATATTTTCTTACAAATGGATTATAATTTGAGACAAATATGGTGGATGAAGTGTCTCCAAATTTTTTAATTTGATATGATGTATACACCAGGGAATGGAAATTCAGTGGAAGATGAATTACGAAAAAATTCATATTGTATGTTGGAAAAAACATCAGATTAGTGGAAGTTGATGTATGTGGTAGCTAACATGTACTTGGAATGTGATGTCTGAGGTGTAGGTATAATTTTCAATCCAATTTTTTCATTCTTCATTTGGTTTAGAAAATTAATAAAGGGAATACAGGCTAATATAGAATGTGTTTATATGAGGTTAAAACACTATGGTGTGGATAACTTTGAGAGATGGGATTTAGATATGAGTTTAGTGTTGTAGTTTCAAAATCATATGGTCATACCAATATCTTGTTAATAAAAAAAAGCTTCATTATTTTCAAAAATAGAGATGTTATTTTTATCATCAAATACAGAATATTCATATGGTGTTATAATCACAATTTTAGTCATTAGGAATGGAAATAAGGGTGGGTGATTTTTTTTCATAATTTCTCACCTGTCAGTAGGTTATGGTTGAGTACTAGTTTCTAATGTGTATGTCGCAGTATGTACATATTCTTGTTTAGAAATGGGATAATATAGCCACATAGTTTGTAAAAGGTCTCCCAATAATGGTTTGGAAAAATATTCCATATATGTGATAGTAGATAAACTCCAAAAGTTATCACATATCATCATTATTCTTGAATCTCATAATTTTGGGGGATTGTATACAATAAATATATGAGAAATAGTATAGAGGTTTTTCATATCGGTTTTGATAGTATCATACAAATATTTGAGGTTTACAACCCATTTTTTAAAATCTTTACGACGTTCCCTTTGGACTCAGTTGCCTATGAGAACATTGTATCATACCTAGAGAGATCTGAACAAGTGACACTACCACTATAAGACAATGGTGGTTTTCTATAATGTATTTTGGTGGTTCATGGAATGATCATGTGATGTTAGTGTATTTCTTTAATAACAACAGTTATTATGACTCAATTCATATGGATTATTTTTAATGATTGTATGTGTGTCGCTATCATTATCCACATCATTGGGTGGAAATAGTTAAGGCTTCAATGATTGGGCCAAGGCTTCTCCTATAGACAATGGTGAAGATTCATTTGTCCAGGGGAGGAATTTGGATAGCTCAGCATTAATAGAAATCATTTAGATCGTCCTCGATAGTCTTTATCATTCTATGGGAGTGATCATTTGTTCTTGAGAATAACTCAATGGCTTGTTCATCGTTATTTTGGGACTAAGGTAAAGTTGTCTCCTCAATAAAATGACCATTTTAAGGTACATGAATGGGTTTGGGAGGTATAATATAGTTTTAATTTTCCACCATGGTCCTGCATAGTGAAAAATGTGTTTCATGTATCTAATTTGAAAAAATATTATCCTATTCCTGACAATAATATTTTATGGGATCACATTGATCCATAAATGGATGTTTCATTGATCTATGTGCTAGTGTAGATTTTGGATAGGCAAGAGAAATTCTTTCATGGTAAACAAAATTTGTTTCAGGTCACATTTGTGGAAACATGGTCATATTCATGAAAATAATTGGGAACTGTAAAAATAAATGGGTAAGCAGTGGCCCAAAATATTTCTGGCCAATGGTTGTTTTCTACTTTCCAAGAATAGAGAGGCCAATGGTGGGGAGAATTTAGCACCCCCAGTTACATATATGTTACCATTTCTTTTTGAGTTTTAACTATGTAAAGTGTTTGGTAAATTTTGGGAGTGTTCGGAAAATTTTTGGCATGTTTATGGGGATTGTATGAAGGTTCACAGTTTGATCATGTTTAGTATAAATCTTGTAACTCCTTCAAGAAATTTTGAAAAGTGAGGCAGTAAACTATTTCAAGGCCCAATATTAGGTCAAAATGGGAATCCACCCCTTAGTAATTGTGCTTTTGGGTATATAGGCATTTTCATGGTTATTTCACGATTTTACTAAATGTGCATCTTACTGTGCACAATTAAAAGTTAGATACAAAAAATGTCGATTGAAGTACCTTTTCCTCTAAACTAATTTTTTTCTCTATTTCAGCCATAACTCAATTTTTATTCGTTCTATAGGTTGTGGGGACTTTCCCCTTTGATACAAGAGTGATCTATTGGAGAATCACGTGGTCTTGAATGATGGATTTCTTGGTAAGTCTCTATTCATGGAGGTTTTTCATAGATCTAGATATATTACATTTCATAGATTCGTCGATCTGTTAGTGGAAAATCTATGATAGAGGATGCTAATAATTATTTTATATAGTGTTTTTTTGTTACTGAATGAAATCTATGTTGGATTTTTGGAGTTTCTATAGGTTTTTAATGAACAATTCATATTGTTCTTTATTTTCACCATAATTTATGATGTAGTTAGAATCACTATATACATAACATATTAGAAAATGATAGATTTATATCAAACTATTTTTTTTATTTAAAATTTTTTTTATTTTTTTTATCAATGTTTTATGTAAACCATTTGTGGAGACATTTCTATAATTTAAAACATTGAGTGTCTTGTTGGATAGTGAAAGTGGAAACATGATTTTAATATTAAAATTTTATAATTATTATTTTCTTTTTATGTATTGATAATATTTTTTTCAATAAAATCATAGATCTATGTAACTAGTTTGATAAATATTTTTTTTCATGGTTGGATAAAATTGTTAAGTATTGAATGGGATGATTATTGGTCATGAAGTTCCACCATAAAAGGGACATGGTTTGGATGTGAAGTTCCACCACCAATGGTCTCACAAATATTGTTTTGTTTAGTGTTTGTGTGTGTGGTTATGTTAAATGGAATGGGAAAATTCCAAAATCTGATTATTGTGAAATTGTTAAATGAATTGTTTGGTTTTTTTCCTTGGAAATGGCTTGGGATTGGGAAATAGTTTTGGTATAGAATTTTTTTATATTCTGATATAAAATGTTTTAAATTGTATTATATAAATTTTTTTATATAAATGTGTTGATGTGTTCTCTCATAGTGTCTTTATGAGGGAATTCATTTGGGGAAAATCTTATGAGATTCATTACTCACACCCTACTTTGGTACTTTAATGTATTTTTAGATATCAGGTATTAAGAAACTAGTAAAGGTAATGTATCAGACTTATTTAGTGGTGCTTCATGATACTTGGGAATTGATTGTGGATTTGGATTGGGGAGAATTTAGGGAGCTGTGGAGTGGTGTTGTTGGAGACATATGAGTGTTTTTTTATTTTTTTTATTTTTATTTGATATTTATCACGGTTTCAACATATTACTCTAATATATTTGGTAATCTTGTTATAAATTGTTTTTATTACATTGTTATCATGCATCATATAGTTGTTGTTTGGGAATGGAAGGTTTTTTTGGGTTGTTTATTTTCAAAATGAAAAATGCACCACATATGTATAGATGAATTTTGTATTTATTTCCATCCTTCAAAGTCTTGAGGATATCACTAAAGTCCAAATGATAATTCTGCCTTATCTCAAGGCAATGAGTAGTGTTGGGATGTTATGAGGATCTTATTCATTATGAAATTCTCTCAAAAAATGATCTTCCTATTTGTGAAATAATGAATTTGACGATGCTCTATTTTTATTCTGAAAAATTATAGCTCTCTCCCATGCAGTAGTAAGAAATTATCATCCTTGGGTGCTTTAATACTTATAGAAGAGGGATCCACATCATTGAATCACCTAAAAAGGAAAAAAAATATTTCATTTCAATCAATGATTTCAATTCCTAGTGATCTTGACATATTCGAATCCTTCAAACAAGGGATTTCACTTGACAATGCTAAAAAAAAGAATAGCTTCCTCCATAAAATCCACACATAAAGATAGATCAATCCATTAACACTTAATATAAGGGTAAGTGTATGTAAGGGAATGCTCATGGTCAGAAAACGGTAGAATATGATGTTTGTAGTAGGTCAAAAGATTGTGATAGAATAGATCAAATGGCCAGAGTTATTTCAATATCATTTTAATACGGATGAATGGTGTACTAAATGTGCTTTTCCCATGTTTAATATTATCATGTTCACACGATTCTTCATAATAATATGCTTTTTCGAATGATATTTAGCTAAAACTGGGGTTAACTCCTTGATACCCTACACATGCTAGACCTTCCATTGTTATGCATCTCAGTATAGGCCCACATCCAAACTCCAAATTCTTGCACACCTTCCATAAATTCCTAAATCGTTCCTTTTCATCACTATGAAGCCTCAATATCCCCTTAGGAATGAACATGTGGGCTGGAAAATTCATTATTTTCTAAACTCCCATTTATTCAATAATGTTGGCATGCTACCAATCTTGGGGCTAGACAATTTTTTTAATAAGGACCTATATTAAATACATATTGACAAATAATTATAAGAATTAATCTATTTTCAAATATATATTCTCTCTTCACCATAAATAATCATGGAAAAATAATATTTTTATGTTTTCCATTTAATTGTATGTCATTATGTGGTAAACATTATGTCAATTATTATACACCATGGAAACATGTCATTATCATTTAGGATTATTTTAAGAATCACCATAATTATAGATACTTAATACTATGTTGTAAATCAAATTTTGACCTTCTTTTTCAATTACCAAGAATTCATACCTTAGCACATGTTATTAGTTCTATTATGTGTCATATTTTAATGTTATTTTGTTATGTTTTCTTGGATATTTATTATTGACCCATGTTTTCACTCTTATGACCCACATATATGATATTCCAAAAAACGTATGGAATGACTCATAATTTATGAGATTTTCTTCATTGGATATGATTTTATTATATTAGTCTTATTTAACTTTTTTATGTCCTCATACCTACATGTTGTACTTATTCTCATATATGATAATTGATTATTATCTATCATGTTAAACCTTAATGGGAATCTAATATCAACCTTTTCTTATGTTTCTATTACCATGTAAAATAATATTAGTATTCTGTATCAAATTGATTGAAGGATATAATGTGTAGAGAATATTATTTAAAATGTAAAATATTTATTATCAAGTATGAATATAATGTCGATAAACTCTAATGAAACTAATCCTTTATGTTTTGGGATTTTTTGTGAATTTTTTATACATAATGTTGAAATTATGAATTTGATGTAAAATATATGTGTGTTACACTTGGGTTATCACAATTGGTTTCAAATCCAGTGTGTCTGGATATGTTTCATGTACTGGTCCTAGAAATGTGGGTCTTGGGTTCTTCATTGATGATCATCCTCATTGCTATGTTTTTTGAGATCAAGGATTGAACTCCCTAAACCCACCTTTATATCATTCAATAATTATTTATTGTTATCCTTATCTTCTATGACCACCATAAGTTGAATTTTGGTTCCTCTTAAGATTTTATAGAAAGATAAAATATCTTTTTTTAATAATAATATAAACCATTATGAGTTAACAATGTCATTATATTGTTCACGGCCATGAAATTCTTAATCCCCATGCCAATCACTATAATCATTGTGTAAACAATAATATCAATTAAAAAATTTCTTTTAAAAAAAATATCACATCATGGTTCTGTTTGGAATGATTTTTTCCCTTGATGAAGTAAAAATAATTTTCTCACGTTCCAAACCATAGAATGAATGATTTTTGTCTTTATTTATTGATTTTATAAATCCCAAAAATATCATATAAAGAAAAAAATATAGTTTTTATAGTGACATGGAATTGGGATGGATGGGTGATGATGAAATAGAATGTTAGATTGGTTTTCGAATATATTTTTATAGTGGGGTTTATTAGGTATTAATGTAACCCCTTAACCTGAACAACCAAGATTTATTTTTTACATTATTAAATGATATGAGCGATATTACCATACATGATTTTTTAGTTTAGAAGTCTTGGAGAACCAGATATATATACGATTTCTATATTAAATTTGAAATTTAAAAGACATAGAATATGAAATATTTTCACATCCATAATATTGTTCACTATATCATTCTTTGTATTCTAGGTAATGAGATAAAATAAATTGGGAGATCATTTACTCAGTGAGGTTTACATACTAAATAATCAATCATGAGTAAATATGTAAAAAAAAATTGGCTAGGTAAATATATAAAAATAAATTCCTTTTAATAAATAACTTGAATACAAAATTCATCCATAGATAATATCAATGTATAATATAATAGTTAATAATAAATGAATTCTCAATTAAGAAAATTATTAATATAAAACATCATGATAAAAAATTCATGATATCTCTACCAAAAAATCCTTATTCTATTAATGTCTAAAGTATGGGAAGGCATACACTATAAAGTCACATAAATTTTTTAACCAACTTTTCTTACTTGATATGTCGATGCATCGAGGTGCTATATAATTAAGGGCCCCAACCGTCACTCAATGTAAACACATTTCTTGTATATTTTACTTAATTCAAAAAAACATTTTTTATAAAAAATATCTTTATTCATAGTGAATATCAAATTTTAATATTTTTTATGTAAATCAAATATCATTCAAAGTAAAACATTATATGTAGAAATTTTATAATGTTTAGGAAATAATTATTTCCACGATACAATGAATATGTATATTTATGAGAAATTTAATTTGAAAATGATGCCATGAAATTAATTTTTTAGGAGAAAGTTAACAACCACAATACTAATAAGATATATGATATGATAATCGATTCATCATAAATATAGGTTTTGTAGAAAAATCATTTCCTATTGAAAAATAATGAAAATGGAAGAAAATTATTGAAATAAGAATTCATTAAAAGGGTTTTTAATAGTAGAAAACAAAATGATTAATCTAATAAAATAAAATTGTTATGGTGAAAAGAAAATATGTTAACAATGTATACATTAAAAACATTACATTTGACTTTTTTTAATTTAAGCTGAAAATGAACATTTTGGGAAAAATTATAAATATTGAATTCAATAATTATTAAAATTAAAGAATAATATAAATTTTAATAAACAATTTATTTTAGTGAATATAAGTAATTGTGCATCTTTTTTTGAAAAATATGGAAACAGATGAAAAATGATCCCATTCAAAAAGAGAAATAAAATTAGATTTTATTTTAAACATTTATCTTGAAAGATTAAAATTGAATTGAATCATTAATAAACATGAATAAATATATATTCATGTTAAATACCTAATAATTTATTCATATACACCAAATAATGTAAATAGATGAATAATTCCAAATATATCTCAATAGCCAGAAAATTTAGATGAAATTGCTTTCCTCACCTTCTACATGACTTGTAAGTTATCTTATATTCATGTATACTAAATTTATATTTATTAAACATACATTAATACCATATAGAAAAAATATAATATCATATATGATCCATTTATAACATTTTATCTTTTCTTTGTTAATATATTTTATTATTATTATTATTTTGGATGGTAACTACTTCATTTTTCATGTATGTTTTGATTCATTAGTTCTGGTCCTTGTACTATAAATATTTTTTCATTATATCCAAAATAATAATCATGATTTATATATTAGATATATTAATTATATTTATCATTATTACCATTAATTCAAAGAATAAATGAAAAACAAATCACGTCATTTGGTGGACATGTTAGTCCACAAGTACACAAGAGAAATGTTATCATTTTCTTATGAATTGGAATGTAAGAAAAAGGAAATGATATTATAATTTTAGAAGTATTGTTATTTCATAAATAACATATATTCATTTATTTATTTATTAGTTCCATCTTTATAACAATCCATGTAATGCTGTCATGAAAAACGAATTACACTGCTATGTAGAGACAATAATATGCATGTAACCACAAGCGGTATTTTTTCTTTTAGTAGGATATAAAAGAGATAGAATATGGTTCTCCCATAGTTATAATAACATATCAGAATATTTATGAAAAATTAATTATTATTTTAGAATGTGTATAACAAATTAATATAATGTATAACAAGAAATAAACATGAAGGATTCGGTAAAGTGGATTCCCTCTTTATTGATAGACATCATACTAATATCCCCTTAAGGGGAATAGTGTTTGTTTTTTGGAAGGTCGAGAACCTCTGTAAAATCGATACAGAATTTATTCAGTGATTTTTGATGTTTTTGGTCTATTTAGGTTGCTCAAAGTGGTGGAAATAAAAGAGATCATGGGTGATCATTTTTAAATGGGGGGGTGGGGAAATCTTGGATTTTCATTATGTATAAAATTAATATGGGATAAGTTTTATGTCCAAATTGATAAAAATTCTAATAATTCCAAGATACGGTATTGATGATTGAAAATTATCTCAAAAAAATAAATTTTTTACGAGTTTAATTATGTTTTCACCCTTATATTTTTTTAACCCTATATTAACCCATTTAACAACTGACACACTATTAAAGGGTTTTACCTTTTAATGGTCAATAATTCTTCCATTAAAAGAAAAATAACCCACAAATAGACCATGATAGATGTTTTAAATCATGACATAATCATTTTTCCAACAAAAATATTTTTATGAATTAATTATCATTTTATAAAATATTGTTTTTTACAAAATATCATTGATTTTATTTATGAAACTATTAAATTAATTTGAACATAAATACATCATTACAAATATTGAATTTGAATATAATCTTTTAAAACATACATGACATATTATATGATTCTATAAAATTCATGAAACACAATAATTAATCCCATTTAAATTACTTTTATTATTTTATAAATATTTATTTTATTATTCAATTAATTTAATAAATAATGTTTTTGTGTCATGTATGAATTTAATATATTTATTAACAAAGTAAATATTAAATAATCATTACAATTATAAAAAATTCATTAATAGTTAAAATAACCTTTTAAAAGAATATATGTTTTATTTATCCATATTAAGAAATTATAATGATATTAGAAACAAGAAATTGAAATTCTATGCATTATATTTTACATAAACATTTTTAATCCCATGGGGAGTTAGTGGAGTGGTACCCATGAGTTTTAACCATTTATCTCTATAGGAAATGCAATGTCATGAGTCCCACAACACTCAGATACTGTGTATATTATACAAAGGGTGATTTTAATCCATTTCTTATCTAGGGAATGTGTTTCATGATCTGGGACTAGTAGGCCCCCACGTGGTAGGGAAGCAATACACATAAAAATGTTTTATTAAATATTGAGGATTGGTTCTGGGAGTTGGAACTGGACCACTACTAATAGAAATTTGGGTTTTCCTGTCACCTCTTCTTCATCAATGCCTAACACTGACTGATATTGACTACCCCTGATTAATGAAGATATTTCATGCCACCAGAGTAGATCTGTCATGGTTAAGTCTCCACTGGTAGATCGGTCATGTTTTTGGAACCACACTATCCCTACCTTGGTCAAGCCTAACTAGAATGGCTTTTTGGTCCTTCTTTTGGCATAACTGAATGAAAATTACTTTTTTTATTATCAAAACACTTTTGAGGAAGAAAGTGAGAAACCATAGAAACAGTCTGAACAAACTCCAAATAACATAGGCAGAAAAGGAAAACCAAAGCAAACCACCAAACCTACACCACCCCAGCAAATGATCCTACAAACAAGCATTCTCCTATGCAAGGCCCTTCAGCAATCAGTCCCGTGCAGAAGTGCATGAGCATGGTACTGATGGCATATCTATACCCTCCCCTTTTGGCATAACCATAGTGTTATGTCGTTCAGGCTTATTTCAATGAAACCACAAAATATGGCCTACAATTTTCTTCTTCAGGGATGTTTGGAATCTCATAATCACATGGAGTCTGTATTTAAGGATCATAAAATCAGTAAATGGGAATATTACGCTACCATTTCAGTAAAGGTCAGTGAGAAAAACCAAACTTTCTCTTTCATTAAGGGTTTGACTATAGGTATTACTCAGAAGGGACAAATCACCCTTGTTATGGATGATCTATACGTAGTCGCAAAGTGGATAGAAATTGGGGAACAGTCTATCATTTCATTAATAATAATTTCCAAAAGATATTTTCCATAGAGGGTTGAATACCTCATACAATGGATTTGGGATATATGGGAATTCTACCGTTATAAATACATATCATTGGGGATTTCTTTTCTTCACCACCTTTTCTGCTCTGAAGCACTAAAGATGACTGCATTTGGTTACGGATCAGTCTCCCTTATGTGATGATATCTGGACATCCAAGAATGGGATCACAATTTCAACCCTTTTGAAATATGTAACTCCTCCGTCCAGACATGGGTGATGGTTTTTGGTCTTAACTATATTCTTTTCCATCCTAGGATACTGAATGATATTTTATATTCTATAATAATTCCTATTAAAATGGATAAGAAAACTAAAGTGTCTAGGTATATAGACTATGCTAAATTATTGGTGGATTTGGACATATGTTCCACTTTGACAAAGTTTATGTTTCTACTTAGGATGATGTTCATGGGTTGACAGTGGAATTTGAAAATATACCTCTATTCTGACCATATTTCAAGGTCATTGATTGTGACACAGTAAAATATCAAACATATCTTGTTTGTGATTATTTATCCTTCCAAGGACATGAAAAAAGATAATGTTTCAAAAGGCCTAAGGCAATGAAATCATCCTCTGGTGGGATTAAAAAGGCTTCTCCAAAATTATCTCAAAGTGGGAAAATAAATGAGACATATTTTGATCATGTTCAGAGGATGGATAAGTTCTTGGAACATTATTATGAGTAGAATGATGATATGAATGTAGATAATAACAATGTTATTTTTGTAGAGACTCTTTATGAAAATGATTTCAAAATAAAGGTTTTAAATATGAAACATAACACTTGATCATGGGATGATGTTTTTGAGAAGGGTAAATAAGTCAATATGCAGTAATCTGAGGATCTTAAGATTCAAAAAATAGGCCTCTTTCAATCTATAGAAGCAATAAATGCAATGGGAGATGTAGTAGGGTCATGAACTATGTGAACCCTCATTTGGTAGGGTAAGAGTTGAATCCTTTGAGGATGATCTGGGAAATCCCGAAAGTTTAAACCTTGATCCTCAAACAATAAATTAGTTTTCACCTAATGTGGATACATAAAAGGAGGATAATATTGAAGTAGTGACCCTGGATTCCAATTTAGAAGAAATGAATAATGATACTTTACATGTTCTTAAAAATTATGAAATGGAAATAAATCAACCGGTTCTAGAAGTTCATTCTAATAAAAGACATTTGATAACCTCATTGATCGAGGTAGATCCTCTGAATTATTCTCATGTTGTCTCATTGAATGTTGAATATTCCCTCAGAGGTAAAGGGGAAACTGAGGAGGATACTTGTCTCCAGGCATCTAGGTATAGATGTGGGAAGTAGGAGAGCCGTCACTATGATGCATGACAGCAGCCCAAATCATGGAAATGGGGTTATCATGAGAAATATTGTGGTTGAGGATGTGTTTTTATGATTTTTCGTCATGAGGGTCTATTCTTTCTATGAGTTAGCTCACTATGGATCAACAAAATATAAGGGAGAAAAATTCATATGCTCTTTCAAAGGAATTTAGAGTCAAAGTTGGAATCTGCTGATGATATCTCTGATCATGACTATAGGGATTATTGATTCTGATCTTTTATAGTTTTCCATTTCGGATGATGTTTTTTCTCTTTGTTTAACCCAATCCTTCCTCTCCCATTTTTCATATTTATTTTCTAATTAATTTTTTTGGGACAGGCTCGCCTCTCTCCAAAATCTTTTAATTAAATATTATAAAGGTAAAAATCAAATTAGTGTGGTTCCATGTAGCCATATGTTTTTAAAATAGATAGAAATGGATGAACATGATTCATATAATAATACAAAGTAATGTTTTATATAAATTTTAATGACTTATAAAAAGGATTTTAACTTACTTTACCCATTTTACCCATACTGAGGTAATAAATAATAATGAAGTTTTCTATTCATAATGAAATAATTAAAAGGGACCTATTTAATAAATTTATACAACCTGATTTTATATATGGAATCCATTTTTATGAATCATTTTCTACAAGTGTAAAAAATAATTTAATTATCAAATCAATAAATTGAAGGAAATGCTATTTTTAGAAATAATGCATTTTATTTCATAAAAGATTAATTATATCAAAATAAAAAAAACTTTTTATTAAAATTAAATATTTAGAAATTAAATATATCAAATTTCTATTTAAGACCATATATAAAATATAATAAACATTGAAATTAAATTTTTTAATGAAAACAAATAAAAGTATTTGAAAAATCATTATTTATCACTACTCGCTAAAAAACAATTATAATTGAAATAACACAAAATTTTTCCCTCGATTTTTTTATATGAATATTTAAACAATGAAATTAATTTAATAATGTTAAATTTATCATAATAGATAATTTATGTATAATAAAAATCTCTTGTAAAACTATGTGTATTGGGTTATTATTTCTTTAAAAATAAAAGAATACTATAATTGAATCTTGACTGTTATAATTAAGATATAATATATTAATGATATTTCATGGTTGAAATTATTTAAATAAATTTAAAATGGTATTAACATATTCAGTATTATAATCATTAGAAAAAAACCATACCTTTTCCTGAAAGTATTAGTCCTCAAAATTAATCATGATCTTGAAACCATGGAGTATCATTCTTCTCATGCTATTGAAGATCAAATAACAGTTCATCAATGATCAAATTTGTAAAGAGTTTATAATATTTCATTGAGTTAGGAAAATTTTTATTCTCAATGCATCATAATGTTTTTCCATTATATCCTATTCAACCCATGTTTGAATAAAAAAATTATAATGTGAATTATTAATAATTTAATAAAAAAAATTAGAGCAATTTCTATCAATGGATATATTAAAATGATTTTATAAATAATTTATTCCATTTTATTGAGAAAATCAAAATAATTACTTAAATTATATTCTTATTGTGAATTTATGATTATTTGATGTATATTTTCTAAAGGCAATATGATAATGATTTTTGAGATAATGTTTGGAGGGTGAAGGAGGATTATTAGAATATTGTTAAATGAATAATTATTCCAATTATTTTGTTTTATCTCATTTATGTTTTATTAAATATTAAATGCATTTTTTTATATAAAAAATTAATTATTTCATTGAATTTAGTTTCATTTGAAGAAATATATTTTTTGTAATTTTCATAGAAGTATAAGAATGAAATGACAATAATTCCTAAAATGAATAAATGTGTTCATGGGATTTTTCATTTGGTTCATTGATTAAGTGAAATATGATTTTCATTAATATGAATTATTGAGGAATTATTTTCTAGAATCCAGTAATGATTTTCTAGGATTAATGATTCTGGGATCAATTTTAATAAAACATATTAAATTGGTTATTATTATTATTCTATTTATAATATATGTTCAAATGATAATGTGAAGTAAATTATTTGGATTTTTATTTCCCTAATAAATTTTCATTGTTGTGAATGTATGATCATTTCATGTTAAATGAATAATGAATCCCTTAAATTATTTTTTCTGATGATTTTTCTCATAATTCCTCAACAATTGGGAGTGAGATCCCATTATTGTGTGGTAAAACACTTATACTAGCCACCAACCATTTCATCATTCAAATTTATTATATTTTGATTCACAAAAGGATTCTAGGTGAAATTTATATTGGATTTAACAATAATGAATTGAGAGGATACGAATGATGGGAGAATATTCTATGACGTATAATATAACTTATGTCCATCAAAGTTAGATAGAGGCGGAGGTTTGGTTAGAGGTGGTGGTGAATACATCACTCATGGGGGGATATTAGAGCATCGATCATTTTGGGTTTTTTAATACATGTTGTGTAGTCTTCATTCACATGTCATGTAGGCCTCCATCTATATTTTACATGTAATCATTAATTTTACATGGTATATAACCTTAAGGAAATATCCATATATATCATAAACTTTAATGGACATGTTTCTATAGTGAATAAAATATCGCATGTTGTGTGACTACATGTATCATGTCATGTATATATTAATCACATACCTCAAAATTTATCATAATAAATTTCATGACAAAGAGTCAGAACAATACGTAATATCCCATATTACCAAAATTTTAGATAGTGGTTGAAGTGTTTCATTATGTACAATTGTTTCATTCTATGTTACCACGATTATATTCAAATATTGTTCTTCTTAGAGATGTCATGTACTGCCCGATAGGTGACTCAAAATTTATCTACGACAAAAACCAACAATCTTTAGTAACTCTACATGTCATATACCTAACAAGATACATTATATATATTGAATCATGTGTACTGAGTAGCAACTATACCTCGCCAACATGCCTGAGTTCCATGCATACCATGTGCTTTGTAATGACATTATATATACTAAGAATATTCATGTATACTTTCTATCATGCATCATGGGTGTTAGTTTTTTATGTATGTGTAATAGATTAAAAAAATATTATATCATTGAAAAAAAATTATATATATATATATATATATTAATCAATTGGGGTGTTTATCCAATGTGTTTGAGTAGTTAATGTTATGCATCTATGTAGAGAGGATAATGATTGTGGGTGGATGATTAGTGTATATATAGGGTCGATAAACCTCTCATGAGTATATTGTCTCTATAGAATCAGTCCTTTATATATATATATATTATAGTATGAAACACTCATATTGTATTGAGGCGCATGTATTACACTCAAATAGTCGTTAACCATCTCATTTAATGAACACTACACACATCAAGGGATGAGTTATCCATTGGGGTTGGTGACCCTATCGGTTTACATACTCTCATTAGTGATGTGTGGGTAGCCCATTACTACTACTATTAAGGGATGATATAGAAGAGACATATGTTATATTTTTCTTGTACTATGTGTATAATGATAAATTTTTTGGGTCCTATAAAAATTATTCTTTATTGATTTTGAGCTATATATAATTCTCTTCATATCCTCAATTATATATTAGGTTTGTCTAACCGTTGGATTTGTATATTTGGGTTTAATGGAATTTTCCATTTCTTTGAGTATCTATGTATACATAAGATTTATGATCCTATATGGAGTTGAGTAGCGAATTTTAGGGCCTCCCCAAATTTTTTTAATATCTTTATCTAAGAGTATATCTATATCCTTCAAGATTCATCCTATCACCCTTAGTTTGGGTTTCAACTGACAAGTTGATTCATATTTTATCAATATTTTAATAGCATCTTACAAGATAAATTTATACTCAACACTACCGAATCCTTGTGCCCCAAATTTTTTTATCTCTATAGATGTTTCATATTTGGTGAATCAATCTGAAGTAACAGAACTAAAACGGTTTTTAGAGGTTGATAATTGATAGTATATAGTGGTACATAGATAAGAGAGTTGTTCATGGAGTTCATTCCAAGAGTCTTTATAGTGAGGAGGTTAGTACCCTTTACTAGAGACTATTATACATAGTGGTGATATATATATATATATCATTGATATTAATCATTGTTGATATGTATTTGATAATTTTTGTATTGCACATGATTTGGTTGTGTTGTTTTTGTGATTTTTTATATTTATTGTTGTTATAGATTAATATCTTCATATTTTATTGAATGTTTGTTATAGAATATTATAGGTTAAATAATATAAATTATATTTATTCCCTTTAGTTATTATCACTAATCACTGGCCTATTAGAGGTGGTCTTGGGTTGGAAGACTCATATCATCACCAACACAAGTGGGCTTCTGACCAATCGATGGAGGGTTGGCGGATCCTGAGAGACCATGAGAACGATCACATTGTAAACCCTTCTTCATTGAATCTTGGTACGAAAGAATTAATAATTGATATATATAACTCTTCATGGCATCCTTTGATCCTAAGTGACATATATATTTCAAACGGATTGTATCTAATGCACAGTTAGATAATACTCTTCCAGATTATGTATCTCAGTATACTAAAGAGATATGATTTGTCGAAGCGCTTATGGGTTCGAACCATCAAAAATATTCATCATTAACGAATCCTTTGTTAAAAATGATGGATGATGGAGTCTTTGTGGTCGATTTAAATCCCAAATATCTTAAAGAAAGAGCTAAAATGTGTATGTTCACAATGCTTGGTCAAATTTCTTCTTTAAAAACAGATAAGTTGTGGCATGTACCAGAACTAAAACATAAAATTGCGCACTGTTGGGGAACATCCAATTAGAAATTAGTTCTAATGGAAAAGGCTATTTTCATATTACACTAAACTCCCAGGAGGACATAGATCACATATGGATGTTAGGTAGTATTAATCTAAATCTTGGTGTACTCTGATTATAAGAATGGGATTATTCTTTCAACACCTTTACCCATATGAATTCAATGACAATGTTTTGGGAGAGACAACATGGAATTAGCTAGTATTTTGGGCAACCAAAATTCTATACTGATATCACATCATTCATTGGGGTCATCTTAATTATCGGTCAATGGAAATTGAATAGTGATTTGGGTCCATATACATGAGTTATGGTCGAAGCCAATTTGGAATTGAAACTTCCCCATGCCATAACATTCATTTCTAATGAATACATAATTGAGGTCAGGATAGAGTATGAACATATTCAATATTTTTTTGAATATTAAAATCTTATTAGAAACACAATCATGAATTTCAGAGTGATTAAAATATAGGTGAATCAGACCACTAATAAAGAATGGACTGGAATCAAGTAGAAGAACGAAGAAAGACCTATTTGTGAGACAACCAAGCAGTCCATAAAAATAAATGAATGATCGGTGAAGAAGGATGGCAACCCATCCACCTCATAGTATCCTCCTAGACATACATGGGTAGCATTGGTGGAAGAGGAGGAGATTAAAATTGATGAAAATGGTATTGTAGATGAAATTTTAATGCCTCTCATGGACATAGTGAAGCAACCTCAATGGGAATAAAAAATGAATATCACAGACCCTGCATGGAGGCTAAAATTAATGACATGAGTAATGGAAATAGAATGTCTATGGGAAACACTTCTCAATACATTGATATTAATGATACTACACAAGTAATCAGGATTAAGCACTACCAGCCTGTTGATCACATTACCTTACCTAATGATGAAGATAAATTTGAGGCTTTATGTAACTATGCATTACAATCAGACCAAGACTCTCTATTCAAAGTTATATATGAAGTAAGTAACATTAATTCTGGGGAAGAACAGAACCCATATTTTGAAAAAAAAACTTCTACATCTAGAACAGTCAATTCTATTACAGTGGGGATCTAGGGGTCCCACAGAAACACCTCAATGCCCTCGATGATCTAGATAACTATGGAGTCTACTGAAGTCCCATTAAATGAAGTGGATGACCCAAAGAAAAGGGCAGAGTACAATAACCAGTGGCGCAAAAAATATTCTCTCGGTGCTGTATTTTCTCAAAATAAAACCTAACCAACATGGGAGTTTCAGGGGCACAAAAAAAGACCTTTAAATCCTTTGAAGTCAATTTCATGACATAGTTTTCATGGGCCTTCTGTGGTTGGATCATCTAATAATAGAATAGATGAAAAATACCCCCATGATTATAATCAAGGGCACACAATACCTAACTAGACTCATGATAATGTGGACTACATAACCCTAAAAATTATAGGTGAATTCTCAAAGAAGAATGTTAGAGGTGAAGAAATAAAAAAATCAGATATGTGAAATGTCAGTTAATCATAATAATATTTGTTCACCTAACTCTCCCATGATCAAACATGATAGTGACTCAATAAAGAGCAAGGGGGAATCTATAAAACCTCTATGTAAATCAATAATGATAAAGATCTTCAGATTTACGAAGAAAGGGTGTCAATTCCCTAACACATGTCCAAATGAATATACTATATTGGAACTGTTAGGATATTGCTAACTCTGACACCACCACAACATGAAAAAGACTTTTATTCACGCATATTTTTTTTTGAAATCACTGAGTTAAGAATTAACTATTCTTATAGTTTTTTTTCATAGATAAACATAATTACATTTTTATTTGTGCTACTTCAAATAATAGTTTTGTGGATTCTTATTGGATCTTTTCTCACTCTTCATTAAGCAATGTCCATATATTTAATAGTGACACTCAGTATTTGACTTGTGAATTGGCTTTTCAAACCTTTCATATATTTTTCACCTTTATAAATGCTAATAATGGGTATCAGGATAGTAGATATCTATGTAAAAACCTTTCACTTTTAAACAACAAGATCCATTCTCATCAGATCGTTTCTGGAGACTTCAATGCTATTCTTGGACCTAGTGAAAAAATGGGCCCTTCTCACTGAAACATTTCTTCTATGGAATTAAAATATTATATTTATGTTGAAAACCTCGTAGATATAAATATCATAGTATCTAAATATAATTAGTATAGAAGACATCAAAACATGTTAATGGCTAGTAAACTTGATAGAGCATTAAAAAACATCCATCCCCCTGATATCTATGACTTTATATCTAGTATCACCCTACCTCTCTTAACTTGGATCATCACCTTGTTCTAATTAGTCTCAATTCTATTATTTCCAATCCTATCATCCCCCTTTTATACAAAAATTCATGGAAATATGTGATTGATTTTGAAAAAATTGTTAAATACACCTGGAATGATATGAATTATAATAATGATTCTTTTTCTTGTATCATGAAATTAAAACTTTTTTAAAAAAAGCTAAAGTCATGGTTAAAAGAAAGATTCAACCACACTGATAATGAAATTTATTTTCTGGAAAATAATCTCTATCAAATTAAAATTTACCCTATGAACAATGACTTTTCTAATGATCATAAAAAATAAATTTTTCTTTTTAATAAACTAAACTCTTTTATCACCTTAAAATATAATCTACTAAAAATTGATATTTAAAATTAGTTGGATCAAATATGGGGATAGGAAAACTAAATTCTATAATGTTCTGGGAAAATCTTAGAAAGAATGTAGACCCCTTACAATCATTAAAGATGGGGATAACATCATTTACAATGAGAAAGGTTTGACAAATAATATTGTCTCATACTTCTAAAATATCATTAATATTATAGATCTTAATTATGAAATAAAGCCTGATATAATTCCTATTATAATGGGATACAATGAAAACATTCTCCTATATAGTGTTCTTATAAAGAACAAGATTACATAGGTTGACATTAGCTTAAATAAAGATAGTGATCCTAGTCCTAATGGTTTCAAAAAAAATTCAACACTATTGGGATATCATTCAAAATGGTGTTTGTAAATTAATTAAATCCTTTTTCACTAATGGACATATTGCCTATGGGATTAATTATCAATTCCTATCCCTTATTCCCAAAGTGGATAATGCTTTAGAAATTAATGTTTTAACACTGATTGATCTCAAAAACACTATCTATAAAATCAAATCCAGAATAATCTCCGATAAGATTTCTCTTATTGCCAAAAAATTGTCTCTTGAAACTAATTTGGATTATTTAAGGGAAGAAACATCAAATTATGAATCTGTCTTTCCATTGAATCTAATAATTTACTAAATAAGTCTGATTGAGGTGTTAGAATTTCCATTAAACTTAACATTAGAAATTTTTTTGTCACTATGGACTGGAGTTTTATTTTAAAGGTCCATACAAAGATTGGTATTAGTTATAAATTCATTAAATTTATTAAAAATATTTTTGGTTCTGCACACATTTTTGTTTCAATTATTGGTTCTCCAAACGAATAATTTAATTGTAAAAAAGGAATCAGACAAGGGGATCCTCTCTCATCTATCCTTTTCGTTATTCCTGAGTACTACCTTAGAAAACTATTCCCCATGGTGTCCAGACAAGGTAAATTTAAGCATATTATTTCCTCTAGAAACATAATTTTTCCCTCTAATATAATATATTAATATGTTATTAAATTATTCCTTCTAGGAAAAAAATGGGACATCACTAATCTCAAGGATGTCCTCTCTCACTATTAGGATGTATCAGGTCAATCTTTAGACTTGAAAAAATCCTCCATTTTATTTTGAAAAAGATTTCCTATAAGCAGAACGGATTCAATAATAAATAACCATGAATTAAGAAAAGGTTATTTTTTTCAGGTACCTGGGAATTCCTATATTTCAGTGGAATCCTAAATGAACTTACTACTCCAATATAGTCGACCAGATTAATAATCAACTCTCCACATGGAATGGAAAATCCTTATCCATGGAAGGCCGGAAATGCCTTGTCAAATATACCATTTATTCTAAAATGGTTTACTCTATGATGGTTTATAAATGGCCTATTGAATTAATTGAAAACATAAATTTAGAATAGAAATCCTTTTCTAGAGTGGAAGCACTCTCAGGAGGAATGTTTTCATTATCCCTTGGAATAATTTTTGTTATCCCATAGACAATGGTGGTCTCAGTATTAAAAATCTTTTCCTCTTTAATAAATCCCTTAAAGAAAAGATCACATGGATCCTTTTAA
This sequence comes from Viscum album, assembly GCA_963277665.1. Classification (NCBI taxonomy): domain Eukaryota; kingdom Viridiplantae; phylum Streptophyta; class Magnoliopsida; order Santalales; family Viscaceae; genus Viscum; species Viscum album. Next base: position 909,684,931 of record OY728151.1, read on the forward strand.
ATAATAATTCCTTTGAAAGGAATTTTCATTGAGGCAGATTTTATTACAATTTAAGAAAATTTTGGACCATTCAGATGGACCCGTCTATATGGCCTACAATTAAGCAATATTTTTCTAAAATCATGTCTCCCTATACATGGACTCTCAATAAAGAATCTTCTTTGGAATTTTGGATGCATAACTAGATTGGGTTCCCTCTTTCCCCCTTGACCGACTCCATTCATTTATCTACTGATATTAATATCTCCATAAATGACTATCTTTGCTCTTTGGATCTGGATTTACTTAAAGAGATCAATTCCATTAATACCTATTACCCTTTTGTCAACACTGATGATTTTTTGATTTGTTAACCAGCTCATAATGGTGTTCTATACTCCAAACTCTACTAAAATCATAATTTCAGCAATGCTATACAAGATTTATCCTATATCAATAATTTTAACAAGCCATGGGGTTGAACCTCTTGATTCACTTTAGTCTGGAGAATAACTCATAGTTGAGACCCCACTTATTGATGTCTATCGTTATTTTCTATTCAACTCGGTTTTAAACGATGAATGTGTAATCAACATAGAGAGGATGATGACCACCTGTTCTTTTATTATTCTACTGTTTATATTCTATAGAAATTCATATTTTACATTTTTTATCATAGATGGAAAGGTTTGGACATGGTTCAGACTCATCTTCAAAGATTCACAACTATGGATGCCTCTATTCCAGTTGAAAAACGTTTTTCAGCTGATGTTGTAGAATTGATACACATCATTTGGTATGAGGGGAATTCTATCATTCACAATAATAATAATTTCAATATTAATTCATATTAGGCGAAGATACTCATTGAAATAATAGAATCATGAATGATGCGAACAGGTACCTACCACAACTCCATCAAGGACCTTTTTGTTCTTTGATAGATCAGAATCGAAGTAATATACAGTCAGATGAAAGGTATGTTGGGAGTCTTCGGGAAACTCCCTCTCCATGGATGGATAAAAAAAATTATATGGAGCCTCGAAAATAATCTTGACCCACTCTTTCTATGGAGTAGATTACAAGAACCACAATGGTCATATTTTGGGATCCGGCTACAGAACGTGTGGTTTCTCCTCCTATTAGAATTTGAACTATAAAACATCATTATTTTCATCCATATCAGAAAGAAAAATGGTTGGAACAACATATGGATTGAAGGTAACTCCACTTACATCATTAAAACTCTTTGAAAATGGATGATTCACAGGGTGTGGCCCCTTATAGCAAGATGGATGGTGTGCCTCCAACATCTGACTGAGCTCAATAAAATTATCACCCACTATTACTATGAGGTGAATATGGTGGAAAATGTTCTTCAAAAAAAGTAGATAACAATGATATTGGGTGGATGGATTACCATCCAACAGATAAAATCCCAATCCATGAAAAATATTGTAATTTTTTTCCCTCTTTTGACTTTTTTAATATTGTTTTTTCCATATTAATATATTTTCATTCTTTGGTCTTTTGACCAGGGATTCATCATCTAAAAAAAGTGGGATTATAGGGGGTTGATTAGGAGAAAATAGTATCAAGGTTGTTTAAAACAAAATAAATATGTTTTATTTTTGTTCTGTTGTGATGATTGGTTTAGGTATTTGGATAATTATTCTGAAAGGATCTATATTTTGGTTATTATACCAAGGAGGACAGTATTTGTGTGGTCATGGATGTATCCATTGACTATGACTCTGATCACATGTTAGATGACATGTAACTCTAATTCATCCATTTTAAATTAAATTTAAGTTAGTAGATGAACGATATAGTGGTTCTATGAGTATTCAAATGTCATTGTAATGTGAGGTCACCTAGATATGCTTTAAACATTGTGGGATCACCCAATATAATTGAGGATGACACCCCTAAAAAGAAATCTCATATTTTGAGTTAGGGTTATAGAGATCATATAATATTTTTAAATATTATTATCATTGGGAATTCAAGTGATGTGGTTTTGATCTAGATACTAGTATGTGATATATTCATTCCCCGTGATTAAGGGTGTATACACCCTTCATTTTTCATAGTGAATTCATTTTTAGAGAGCATATGGTAGTTCTCACTATCAGACGATACTAGCCATAGGCAATGTATGCTATAGAAGTTCTAGTAACATTGGTTTCCTAGAAATTGAGACGACCTCAATCATATTATTGAATATTTTTGTTTACAGTCAGTGACTCGAATATTCTATCTTGTTTAGATACTCATTCACTAGATGATAATTTTTTTCTTGGGACCCCTATATGGTGTAGTGATCCATTATATTATTTTATTTTTCAAAATCACACAATGGAACTTCATTAAAATCGTTAGAGTTTGAAACCATGATTACGAGGTGATTCCATTGGGGGGTATTGATGGTGATTGAAGTTTAGGAGTTGTACTTTCCCTATTATTCCAGTACAATCTAGTTTGGATACACATCAATATTCAAAGATCTCATGAAATAATCAATATACATGATTTATATATGATTTTTTAAAGATGATATCTATGAGATAAAATTTTTGATAGAGGATTTAATTTGGGGTTATATTCAAACATATCCATACAAATTCTTATGTCCGTGAGAAAAAATTAGTTTCTGAGAACCTTTTACAAGTGATTCACCCTACTTACTTCCAGAGTGATCCCATGGGAAAATATTTATGTTAGAGATGATATTAGGACCAATAATATTCATGTTATAGGAATATTATCCTAAAATAGGTTGTTTCATTTAGGTAGTAAATATAATTAAATTATTATTTGATTCATTCCCACTATTTTGAACATTATAATTATTTTTCCTATTATAGTGTGTTAGTGGGAAATGTTGCCACATGATGCACATTTTTAATGGATATGATCTAATGGTTCCCAGTGTTGATGAAGTATGGTTTCTATCCTCAATTTAAAAACCCTCTTAATTTTTAACATGTGTGTAAGTGATCCACACAAAACCATTGTTTTTGGATATTTAGATTATATTGGGACCCCTAACTTGGATTTCGTCATCTATAACACGGACACTAATGGTGGTTAAAATTCTTTTATACCATAAAAATATGTTAATTAAACTATAGTAAATAAATTATTCCTTCATAGATGAATATCATGGAAGACATGAGATATAGTATTATAATCCATGATATAGACTGGTTACCCATTATTAAAATTAAAAAGTGAAAATTGTTGGGAATTAAAGTAATTTTACACGTTATATGGTGGGGAGGACCCCCAAACTATGTTAAAAAGGGATAAACCTCAACATACTGTAGGTATAAAAACCTACCATAGAGTGTCCTTTTTTTATTTACACTAATATTTTACCACAATATTTTCATTGTTATGATTATTGATGATTGTGCGAATTCATTTTATAGTGAGACCCATTATTTTCCTTTTTTAGGAACAAATATATATATATATATACACGCATTTTAGGGTTTTGGATTGGCCTTCATAATTCTTGAGGATGTATTATTATATTCTTTGAGAGGGGAAAATATTATTTGTATGGATGGAACCCTTTCTAGTGAATTCTGTATTCAGTTACTGGGGGAGGTTCTTGATCAACTAATCTCTAAGATGTGGTTTCTCAATAAGAGAGGGTGACATTAATCAACTTAAATAAAATGAGGTAGCCTAACAACCTTCGCGTTTGAGATTCCAATTCTATAAATATTTTGATAGAGTGATATTGAGTGGATAAAAATCACTAGTAAATATAGCAAAATGTATCTCCTAATGGTGGTGAGAATCTCATCCACTTCTCTAAGAGAAGAGTGGTTTTCCCTTGGTATCAAATTAAGTATCATTAGTATACAATATACTGAGTATATGGTGTGCCCTCTATCAAATATATTCTTATATCATTCAAACATGTCCACATAAAGATTTATAATATTCATTATATGTATAACTATATAATCCCACTACACATGAAAATAAGTTGCCACTAGACATGGAATGATGTTAATAAAGAATATACTAAATCCTATTTTATTAATTCTCTAAAAAAGTCTAACTTAGATGGTGAATATATTACATGTCATTCGTCTTGTGGATGAGCACATCACATGACCCTTATCCATGTAGAGGATTATATCTCATGTGTCTCAGTAAAACAACTCCATGGATTTCCTTACTATAATTTATTTAGGGGTAATATATCATTTCTGATAAAATGTGTCGGAAAAAATTATATTGGTTTAACTCAAACCAATGACAAGATTAATGAAATACCAAAAAACCCCTGATTTTCTAAGTCATAATGACTTAAAAATGTTATCAAATTATAAATGATATCATGAAAGTTATATCACCAACCATAGGTAAAAAGGATTGATAATAATAAAATAGATCTATGTAGATCAATTAATGAATGACATTCAATGGGATAATCATGGAAGGTATATTTTAATAATAATTCTTTATGTATTATCTCATTATACTGCTACTCATGATATTCATAACATAGCATCATAACCCATACTAATCCATGATGATCATTAATTAGGGATAAATAAGAATCATACATTAAGGGGATGTAATTTTTTCACCATTTTTAAAGTAAATTATAGAACTCATTAGTAAATAAAAAATGGATATTTCCTTCATTATAAAGGCATTATAATTTTTACAATTGATTCTTATATATCTTAAGTATCATATACCAATAGTCTCTATATTAACCACATAATTCTACTATAATAAATATTTCATGAATGGATTCACTAGATTATCATCTACAGTAACCCAATAGATCCTAACATCACCCCTCCAAAATATCACTCATATAATATTATATTTGGGAATGATGTGTTTATTCCATTAGTGAGAATGCGGTTCCTTTTCCTGAGATATATCTCTACTCTTGTAGTATTAAATCTTCATCACTACATCGATGATATAAAACACCAACAGTTCATAAGTGAAATTTTTGATCCAAAAGGATTCCATTACAACATCTGATGAAGTGATGTACTCCTCCTCTATTGAGAGGTCTTTTATAGTGTCTTGTTTGGGTCTCTTCCAACTGATTGTTGCACCACCCATTAAAAACATGAGACTATATTGTGATTTCCAATCACTTATATTGTATTAAAATCTTACATCAGTGTAACCGTTTTCATAGGGCACATACTCCCCTATAATTTTCAAGAACATATCCTTAGTCCTTATCAAATTCAAATGAATGCTCTTCGTTGTAATCTAGAGACTCAGTAGAATGGGATAATTATATAGAAGTAATTATTAAAGAATATGTGATATTTATAAAATTACCCAACATGGAATGCATGATATATCATATGGTGAAAACATATTGAATAATATCTAACTAATCTAACTCTTTTAAGGGATCCAAATATACTTAAGATCCATTACATATAATACTAGTTAACACACCATTCTACTGATCTCCCTCATAGACCTATTTAACACTTTATCAATGTTTATTTCATGCTTCAGTCAATGAAACCACTTAGATCAATCTCTCAATATTAAAATACTAGGTATATATGATTCATAACCCATATAATTAATTAAAAATAATTTACCAAAACAGATCTTCACATAGTGATGTATCAATATATTATATCTGATAAGAATAATATGATCCACTTAAAATGTTAGAAACACCACAACACAACCCATAATATTCTTGTATACATAGTAATCATCTACATTTTTTATGAAACCAATCTCTTTGATTAAATTATCATTCCAAATATTCCAAATCTAAGAATATTTCTTCAATCTATAAATGGACCATTGCATCCTATATATCCTTGTACTCTCATTTAGAACATCAAAACCTTTCGTTTTTATCATTTACAGTTCCCAAAATTAATTCCCATTAAGAAAATTTGTTTTTAAATCAATTTCATATATCTCATAATTAAATTGAGTTTTTAAGGAATGATAAATATAAATGTTCTTCACTATCTCAATTGGTGATAATGTTTCTTCACAGTCAATTCCATGAATTTCATGTAACCTTTGGAAATCAAGACTGATTTATAGGTAGACAGTCAACAATCCATGTAAATTTTCTAACATAAAATCCATGTGAACCTTATGGTTATCCACACTTAAAATTTATCCACCAAGTTCCACACTTTATTACTTTACATGGATTTCATTTCCAATTGAATATATTTTAACAATTTATTATAATTAGATCTCTCTATATCCTCATGGTATGTTATAGGTTCATAATTTATGAACATTACCTCATCATCAGTATCTTATAGAAATCCATATCATCTGACCTCTTAATAAATAATTTTAGGACTTTGAGGTTATCTTATATGTTTAGTTAGTTCTTATTCCATAATTCATTGTAGAACCAACTCAGATTCTAGCTCAGAAACACTTCTTATTTTTTGGTCTTGAACCCCACTAAGATAAACATTCTTCCAAATGACTAATCAACTTATGTGCTTAATCATAGGTAAAACACCACATCAGGGCATAAAAATGTTGTTTCCAATGGAATTATAAATGAAACATCCTATATCTTCTATGGTATAATCAATAAAAAAATTATCTAATTTTTCAATGAGTTTATTAGAAACCAGATCTCAAATATATGATTCAATACCCCAAATAATGATAAAACAAATATTTGAATATTCCCTATTAAATATCACATATCGTGTCTTTATATATTTCTTTGAGGGAATTTTGTTTAGTAAGAATATATTAACCTCTATAAAATATCCCTAAATGAAATTGTAAGGTTATAATGACTCTCCATCTATTAAACCATCCCAACCGATGTATGATTCCTCTTATTAGACACATTATTCCACTATGGTGTTCCAATTAGAGTAAGTTGTGAAAACATTCCATAATCCCTAATATTATCATTTAATTCCTAAAATAAGTACCCACCACATTGATCATACTAAAGGATCACAATACATTTTACCATGTTTATTTTTAACTTCATTATAAAACACTTGGAACTTACTAAATTTTTCTTATTTTTATCACATAAAAAAGGAATATACATACTGAATAATGTTATTGTCAAAAGTAACAAAGTACCTAAACCCACCACTTCCATGAGTACTAATGGGTCTAAAAACATAGCTATGTTTGATATTTGATTGTCCACTATCCCTTTCATCTTTTAAAAAATTATTTTTTTTTATTTTTTTCAGATAAAGAAGATTAAATTTATAAAAAATTCATAATCAAATAGTTCCCATAGTACATCTCTTTGAAGTCAAATTATTTTTTTCTCACTCTTATATCCTTGGAGACAATGATAAAATTGGTGGGATTAGAATCAACCCTTACATTTTAGTTTTTAATTATATAGATATGATTATCCATATATAAAATACTTATACAATTTATAATATTATCAGAGCCAAAAATCATTTAATTCATATTTATATATAACAAATAGTGTTCTTAATATTTATTGAAAGTATATTCTAGTTTAAACATGATACAGAAATCAAATTTCTGAGTATGATGGTATTATATTAAAAATTCTCTAATTGAAGAATTAATCATATTTCTAAAGTTATATCATATATGTTAATTTATAATATAGAAACTCTTTCCCCATTTTCTATATGAATATCTAATTTATCATTTTTTCATTGCCTCATATCTTTGAGGATGTTATTTTCAGCCCATATGTGTGATGCACAACTGATATTAAATACATATGAGTTAGTGTTAGTGAAATTGACTTCTATAACATTGACATTTTGATTCTCATAAATCATCTCATCTATCAGAAAACTTATCAACCATAGATAATAAATATTTACTATCTTTTTTGTAACAACCCAAAACTTTTATAAATGAAATTCCCTTTTAAAGGAATATTTATATAATTATGTAATGTAGTTATAGAAAACACATATATTTTATATCATTTGTTATATTGTCCTTTATTAAAATTTATCCATAATTGATTATCGAGATTGAAATATTTTTAAGCATCATAACCATTAAAAATATAGAAATTCTATAGTTTAAAAAAATATTTGAATATAGTAATGGTTATGATAAGATCTAATTAATATATAAGGAAGAAGTGATTGGCCCAAATAATAATATGATACCCTATGAATCCCATTAATTATATTTTACAAGGAATATAGAATCAATGGGATTCTCCCTTGATGTAGCCCATCAAATGATTCTATTAATGAAACACAAGTGAAACCATTTTTGGTAGAACAATAACCTCATGGGGATCACTATTGAAACCATGTTCGTTGAACCACCATAAGAACGTACAACCATCACACACCTTTCTATTAGAGAGAACATTGGCCTAATAAGGGGTTATATATCGTTACCTGAGTATTATAATGTTTTATATTTTATTTTTAATAAATTAATGACTATATTTATCCCTTTAAATTATTATATAATATATATATATATATATATATATGATTATATATTTATTTTGATAAAAAATTATATTTCATTGTGAAGAAACCAAAATTGTATTTTTGGGAAATATTTAGTTTTAATTAAAACATATTTTTTTATAAAATAATGAATTATCATTTAAAATATATTTTCATAAAATAGTCTTTTTAAATAAATTTTATTTAAATATAAGTTATAATATGATTTAAGGAAGCCAAATATAATTTTCATAATGTTTGGAATGATTTTATTAATGTAAAAACATGTACATTTTAACAATTAAGGATTTTTATTAATAGGTAGAAATTATCATATTTAGAAAACTAATTTATTAAATTAAATATTATTTTTTAAATCAATATTTTAATAATATGTAGTGGTGGATTATTAATTATTTTTTGAGGTAGTCAAATTTTTAGGTTAAAATTCAATAAATTTAAATATATGATATGTATTATGACATGATAATAGACCAACATTGATGTAATAAATACTATAAATGGAATAAATGATCAAAAAATTATTTACACTCTAAAATTATGTCTTTTTAATTTATTTGATTAATTCAAAAAACCATTAATGAATCCCCCAAACCTGAATTATATTTTAAGGTTTTAAAAAACGTTTTTGTGAACATAAATTTCTTCCATACCATAAAAGGAAGTATTTTAGTAATTATTGTTCTTTGAATAATAAAATATTTAAAAAAATCCAATTTGGTAGAAACTGTGGTCAAAAACATGGGATGGTTTTTGGTTTTAATTACTTTGTTACATAGTGTCCAAAACCTATGTTTTGAATTTATTAATGAATTTTAATCTATTTTCCAAAAATATCTTCCCAGCCACCCATCCCTATTCACTCAAAACCTATAGAACATGAATTTACACTCTCTATCCATATTAAAATACCTGAAATAGTATTCTTGATATCTTAATAAGATCCTCCCAAGCATTTTGAAGCATCCACTCTAGGTAATGGATTCTATCTCCATCATATTTATTATAGAAGATTCATTATATTAAGAATTTTTAATTGAAATTGATCATATTGAAACAAATTACACATAAATTCAATGTTGTAATGATCACAATTAAATGAGAGACTGTGTTTCAGGCTCATTAGACCCTTCCATAAACCACTATTCACACACATTATGCTGCCTAATAATTCCATTATTTCCATTCCAAACATTTATATTGTGAACTTCCATCCCCATTTCCACTAAAGGGTATTCACCAAGATATTCCTATACATAATTGATAGGGTAATTACTTATATGTGACACACACTACTTAAGTATTGAATTAAAAGTAATTTAATATATTATAATTCTGTATCGTATGTTTGGCACAAAGATACATGTAAATAATTAGAATGTGATGGGTGGATTTGAAATTATATATCACTCCAATGCACTGGGTAATGTTTTGATCTCCTTAGATACCATATATAATGCATGGGTTGTTTGTCTACTCACATTATGTTATATTGTCTCAGTTCTTATCCTTGATATAATAATATTATTTCATGTTTTAATTTAATTTCATATTCCTATAATTCCATGATGTTATAATTATATATCATGATTTGATCTTCATAATTATGATTCTCACATTTCAGTGAAATTATTTTATGCATATTGACTCACAAGTACCAATTTACATTATGTTATTCATTGATTATTCACTTATAGGGACTTATAACTAACCACTTTCTTATATACATCCCGGGGATACCTCATGTGATATTAGAATATCAATTGAATTTTAGAGTGTGTTTTAGAGTTTCTAAATATGGTTGATGTATCTAGGTCTGATGTTTTTGAGATTTATATATAATTTACCTAATACACTAGACCTCTTAATATTTTAGAATTGTGTAAGGTAATACATCATGAAATAGCTTTTATAAATGATATATGTTTTAATAGTTCAAATTAGATAAATTTATAATAATTTTTGGATATTAAGATTAGAAAAACATAGTAAAGGACATAATGTTAAGAAAAAACACTAGAAAAAATTCATTAAATGTTGTTTGAATATAGATTTATTGGTTTTCAATAAAAATAAATCCGTGTCTGGATACTGGAGAGTGTATGTGGTTTCCATACTAATGTATCTAGGAGTAATAACTCTAAATGGGATCATTGCGTATAAACATGACATGTACCTATTGAATGAAAAAGATTCCCAATAATGCACACTAAGACAAACACTCCTAGGGTATATTCATTGGTTATTGACATTTTTTTATAATCCACTGTTGTTGGAATAAAAATTCCCAGGAAATTTAATGTTATGTAATAGGTTATGGATAACTTAGATTGGAAGCTATAAATTTCTTACTTAAGTAATACATTACATTTATGGGTTTTCACATGAAAGTTCAAAGTTTTCCTTTTATATTTATAATACTATGATAACTATCATCCATATATAAATTTTGAAATATGTAAATGATTATATATAAAATAAAATATATAAATATAGGGTTATCATCCATTCATGAACATCAAATATATTATGTGACTATGAATATACACATTCATTCATAAATGAATGTATAGTATAACTATTAAAACACAACCTCAAAACATGGATATTGAGTTATCATTGAAAATAATAAATGTGTCAATTTTTTGATCTCTATCATACAACTCCCCCTATGTCAATGTATATGGATAAATTTCCAATTTAACATTTTTATACTCTATCTAGTATAATTGTATATTATTTTGGGTATGGATAAGGATTCCTTATATAAGGCTAACTTAAATTGTTTTTATAAGAGAATCACCCTATGTATCATGAATTACACATTGATTTAATAAATCTGTAAGGATGATAATGGATATCCTTTGGAATCATTATTTTTTTTAATGTTTATTACTACCTTATGAGAAAGTATATCATGTAAAAACTATTGAAAATTTATAGAATATTATCCTTGATGGGATCCATATTTTTATAGAATGTGTTAATGTGTTCACTGCAATATTTTTATAGTTATCCTCTAAGAAAAGAGCCTCAGTTATCAATTGAAATTATTCCAAGTTCTTCTTCAAATATCTAAGAATCTAGATGAAATAGAGACTTTTTAGATTGAAGAGATGATGAAAAAACTGGAAGGGAATCTAGATAAAGGGATTATATGACGAATTGCATCACCGTGGAGTGTTCAAGTCCTTTTTTAAAGAATAATTATGGGTCAATGCACCTCTACGTTGATTATGGTGGGAAAAAATACACGATAAAGAACAAGTATCATCTTCTCATGATTGATGATTTGTTCAATCAGCTATGTGGAGCCCAATACTTTTCAATGCAAGATCTTTAGCCATGATATTAACATGTAAAGGTATAGAAGGAGGATATCCCCAATACTAATTTTCATTCAAGCTATAGTCACTAAAGATCATAGTGATTCCATATGGATTACTAAGGCTCAATATATCTTCATATACTTAATTAATAGATCCATTAGGGATTACCTCGATGAGTATATGATATTATTTATATATGATATTATATAAAATCTATAATAAAGGGAGAAAATATGGATCATTGTGATGTTATTTTGAACACCATACAAAAGGAACTCTTATATGAAAATTATAGTAAATGTTGTTTTTATATGGATCAACTAACATTATATGGGTATGTTATCACTAGTGAAGGGATTTCTATAGATCCTTTGATGATATAGGAAGTTGATGGATGGCTTATACCAACATATGGGATGAATATCTGGTGTTTCCGTGGATTAGTTGGGTGCATTCATTGATTCTTAAGAAACATAAAATGATTTGGAAATACACATACCATGCTAACTAATAAGGTGTTAATGTTTTTATATTCGATGACTATGATGAGAGATTTAAAGGTTTAAAGAAGAGGTTAATCATTGAACCTATTCCCACATTAACCACTAGTGGGGATGGGTTTTTTTATCAAAATTGATGAGTCAAAAATAATATTCGGTTTTTTACTAATGAATAATGAAAATTGATATCATATACCACCATATAATTAAATATAATCCAATATAACTACCTAATATGTGATCTTGAATTAGAAATAGAGATCATCAAGTTGAACATTTATGTAAATTATCATTATGGGGAGACGTGTGACATGTATATAGATCATAAAATCCTCAACTATATATTCGAAAAATAGGATCTCAATATACACAAATGAATATGGTACGAGCTAATAATGTGTTAAAACTATAAAATCTACTACCATCCTATGATGGTGAATACAATAGAAGATGTTAAAAGTATAAAGTGTCCCAAAAATCTATCCATGATGAGGACTGAAAGGGATCCATTATTATTATAATGAATAGGATATAAATGGTATTATAAATGGAAAATCATCCTACCTTATTCAAATAACTTATCAACCATCCATTCTATTATGGAACAGTGAGGTCCATAAAGATGATAAGAATCTATTAAAAATTGTATGTAATATTTATGAGTTTAGATTCTCTAAATAAAGGGTTATCAGGTCTATAACCTTGATATATGTTCCATTAATTCCATAACACAAGAGGAAAATTCTATTTTATGTGTATACATCATCTTTATCTTTTCATATAGGAGCCACTAATATGTATATCGATTTGAAGAAAAATTTATGGTGGAATAACATGAAAATAGACAATGTAGATTTCTTTATATTGATGCATTGTATGAAAACAATTCAAGGATAAAGATAAGAAGTCTAAAAATATGATGTAACAATTTCTCATAAAAGTATGTAAATGAAAAAACATTACCATGGATTTCATCATAGGAATCCCTAGGAAAAATAATGGTAATAACACTATTTGGGTTGTATTAGATCACATTAAATGTTAGTTCATTTAATTTATATAAAAGATGATTTATCACTTGACCAACTCTCTAAAATATCCATAAGATAAGTGGTAAGAAATTAATAAGTATAATTATCCCCTGTATCTAAGAAATATATAAGATTTTTCCTGATGTTCTTGTGAATCCTTCATATAACATTAGATAAAGAGATAATAGAGAATGATCAAACCATTTAGATTCATAACAATTCATTAAAAAGTAGGAAGAAAAATATACATTCAATAATCAACAATACCTATAGTTTTATTTTCTAGAAAATGTGTTCCATCGTATATCTGTATGGAAGAATGTTCTGAGTTTGGGAAGAAGGTAAGTCATGTTCCACGATAAATCGGCCCCTTTGAGATCCTTGATTACATATATGAAATTGTTTCTCGTCTATCACTCTCACCTTATCTATATTAATGACATGATGTGTTGTATGTATCCCTCTTAATTATCACATACCAAATCCATCAAATTTACTAAATCAATTGTTGTCACCCTTGGGGATAAGGGTTCCCCTCACATGTGTTTCATCTTCCCCAGGATAATGATCTTTCATAAAAGGAGAAGTTAGTGATGATATTAGATCATAAAGAATTTTTATATGAGACAAGAAAAATCACGTGGTGAAAAATATTATAAATTAAATTCCCTGTTAAATGAATAATTTCTGTAGTAAGTAAAGTATTTATAAAAAATCATGTTACATTAAAATTGCTTTTTTAGATTGTTGGAAAATATATCGCTAATTTTTTGTTGGGATTAAAATAAAATTATGTATAATAATAATTGATAATATTTTAATTATACACTATATTATATGATTTTATTTTATTATGGTTTTTGATAAGATCTAATTGACATAAAAGGATGATGTGATGGCCTCTACTAGTGGGATCAGAAACTATGAAGCCCATTTATTAGAACTTACAAATAAGATGGAATCACTATGATTTTCCCTTGAACAAGACTATGATGAGTTTCAATAACTAAAACATGAGAGAAACCATTTACAAGAAATGTTAATGATCATAAAATTTACTTCCCATACTATTTTCTTCGAACCACACCATGAAAGTACAACCATTTCACACCTTACCCTCAATGTGTAAACTATTGTAATATGGGGTTATGTATCTTGAACCACATTGTATGAATTTTATTATATTCTTTTCAATAAAATAATTATTATATTTACCACTTTTCACTATTAATTTATATATATGCATGATTATATAATGAGATTGAGAAAAACTATATTTTTAGGATAAGACACCAAAATTTTATTTTAGGGAATTATTTAGTTCCAATTAAAACACCCTTTTTATAAAATCACGAATTCTATGATAATTTATATTTTCATATACAAGGATTAATAAATATTTCTTATTTAATTATAAATTATAATATGATTTAATGGTGTCCCAAATAATTCTTATAGGTTTTTGAATGTTGTGATTGACATGACAACAAGAATTTTTTTAATAAATGTGTACTTTTATTTAAATGTAATAATTATTATATTTTGAAAATATTTGAGTAAAATAAATATTATTTTTAAAAATTATTATTTCAATATTATATTATTGTTAATGTTTAATAATTTTCTAAAACAATCAATTTTTCTGTTAAAAAATATATACGATATAAATATGTGTTATATATTATGGTATCATAAAAATATGAAGCCATATTATAAATAAAATATTTGAAAAATATGAAAAAATAGATTTCCCCTTCAAAATTTATTTTCTGAAGTTATTTTATTACTTTTAAAAACCTCTATTGAATCATTCACAAGATGTATTATGTTTTATGTTTTTAAAAACAATTATTTATGAACAATGGTCTCCTCGTCATCATAACATATAAATTTTTATTAAGGAATGATAGAACACCAAAAGAGAACATGTCATACCACAATGTACTTGTGGCCTAAGGATGTCAATAGTAGTGTAGAACAAGGTCATCCCCTCTCACCAAGTTAACCCCCTCCGGCATCATGGTGGTATCATTATGTAAGAAGATGAGATATGGGACGAGAACATCAATAAAGGCAAGGTGGTCCGTGACATTGATCCCCTCTCGCCATGTATGAACCACCTTGGTTTTTTAGCTAGTCATGCCCCTTCACTTCCGGAGGATGTAATGAATCGACTATGGGATGGGTCCATTGTCTTTCATGGTGTGTTGTAGTATTTGGGAGTAGGTTTCCACATCTGATAAGATGATCCATTTTATTCAACAATGGTTGAGGCCATAAAACATTGCCCATGCCTCCACCTAGAGATAAGAGATATGTCCCAGGTAGCCCGAATATTCCTTGATGACAGAACCAATAGAGTACTATACAACCCCTCCTCTACGGAGGATCCCCATGTAGCAAGACCCATCGATATTGAGTTTGAGCCCCCTACTGGGCGGAGACTAGCAGACCCATTGGCCTCTAGTATCACTTCTTCCAGGAAGATTAGCAATAACAAGAGCGAGTATTCTTTCAATGGTAAGAACCTACTACCATATACTGACGGCACAAACCATATCAAGAGGGAGAATCATTTTTCATGATATGAATACCTCCCTGTAGGCCATTATTCCCTCATGTATGGCCTTATTCCTCTCCTTCCACAGTGACCACCATCTTGCATGGATGACCATGGTGCAAGCCATCTTCTTAGGGCCTCCCTCCCCCTATGCATGGAACTACAGATCTAGAAAAATAATACCATCCATGTTTCTACCAGGAATCATTATGAACTCATCAAA
Source organism: Viscum album (assembly GCA_963277665.1). NCBI lineage: Eukaryota > Viridiplantae > Streptophyta > Magnoliopsida > Santalales > Viscaceae > Viscum > Viscum album. The sequence goes on from OY728151.1 coordinate 909,701,015, forward strand.
GACTTTCCATAATTTCCTCTCCCATTCACCTTAAAATAACTAGTGATTCACACTCTCCTCCTGATGAACCAAGAAGAAGTAGCACCATGAATCCAACACTATTCCGCAATGCTTGATATTATAATACATGGGTAGAACCCTCTGGTGGAGACTCAATGTATGAATTTTTTGGTTATGGGAAATTTCCATGGCCTAGAGGATCTCATACCAAGCATCATTATTTTCAGAGCTAGACCGGGTATTCCAGAAGTCCCTTAAGCAGAAGGCCCCCAAGAGAGATGGGGAGAAGGTTCACCTCTCTGAATCATGGTGGATCTCAATGAGGTTGAAATTATCTAGTTGATAGTTGTTGAAAATGGAATCAATGAATGTCTAGTGGGAGAATGCCTTCTTGAAATAAATCGATGTGGATAGGCACATGAGGAACCTAAGGACACTCCCGACCCAGTTATGGTGCTAAAAAGAGAAGTATCCCCTCCCAGTGAGCCATCTTGAGTGTGGTTGATGATTGGAGGTAATAGGAGATATTGTGGAATAGAACGGGGATGTTTGTCGAGCACCCAGAGTCGTAGTCCTGAGGTGCGATTTGTGTATGGTGATCACCTAGAGCGTTCTCTGTTCCAAGACTTCCTAGGAAATATTTACCTACATACAGTGGAGGGTGTCATCAAGCCTGTGAACATTGATGTCATCTTTCCTATCTAGATGTGACAACTTTGTCTTGGAAGCCCAATACCTCTTACCTTCCGAACGAGGGTCCCAAAAAAACCTTTCTAGTATCTTCTCGATGCTGTTAATGATTCTCTTCAGAACTTTGATGGACAAGAGGAAATGGATGGGATTACCAAGAAGTATGACATTATGTGGCATTATCTGACCCCCTGAATGAGAGATAAATTTTCTTGCAGTTGAGGACCTCATCCATTATCCTATCGATAATGGAGTCAATGTCCCTAATGTGGAGCCATCCAAAGGAGTTGGGAGAAACCAGGTACTCCATAGTAAAAGTCACTTTGTTCATGTTAAGGTTTTTTTGATATTAGGGATTCAGGAGAAGGTACATCCATTGGATATATAGAAGTTTCTTTTGGCAATATTGATAACCTTATCAACCCATTTGCAGTAGTTCGGAAATATTCTATTCAAACCTCTAATGTATTACATACTAGCATTCCGGAAAATAAAGGTGTCATCCATGAACATCAAGTGACAAATATTGGGGTCTCTCCTGATTCTTCGATAGTCCATCACCTCTCTAGACCTGATACCCCTATAGAGGAGGAGGATGAAGACATCCTAGGAAAGGATAAAGATGCTCGGTGAATGTGGGTCACCCTACCTCAGGCTTCATATGGTCTTGAAGAACCCATAAGCTTTCCCCAAAAAAGGTGTCAATCAACCATGATGAGCTGAAACACTTGAAGATGAGGTCAACCTTCCATAAGGAAAACCACATACCTTCTAGTACCATGTTGATTATACCCCATTCAACCTAATCATAATCATTATTCTTTTCAAGCTATATCTTTAGATTTGTGCATAGAGCCTTGAAGTTTAAATCAATGATCATTTCATGGGCCAAGTGAATAACCCCCTGTATCGAACTCCCTTTGACAACCCCTTGTTCTTCCATAGATACCCACTAAGGGATGTGAGACGACACCCTCACATTGATTATACTAGCCCGAATCTTGTATGGGAAGTTTCACACACTCACCATCCGATATTGTTCTATAGATGAAGGATTCATGACCATGGGGAGGAAAATGATGGTCATGGAATAGGTGAACCTATGTATATGGCCCCCTTGAAAGAAGTCTTGGATAGCCGTTATGACATTCATTTTCCCCATGTCCCACGAGGCCCTGTAAGACAACCCTGGGAAGCTATCGGGGCCCAGGGTGCTTTCCTTGGGGAGGCATAACATTGCATCATTGATCTCATTTTCATCAGGTATGGGGCACCTTCCCTCATTGTCATTGGTCAAGATCTTGTTCTTGATCACATCAAAGAGCCCCTCGTTCTCCCCTAGATAACTGTTGGGAATGTAGGTATTAGGGCATGCAAGGAGGTCTTTCATGGTTTCCATATCGAAAGCTCCCACAGTATCTCTATTGTGTGTGTAGGTTCCATCGTCTAGCAGAATATTAGGTTCCTATACCAATTTCCTTTATTTTATACAAGAATGGTAGGAGGCAATGTTTCTTTCTCCCACCCCGATCCACTTGATTCTCGATTTATCCCTTTCCAATCGTTCATGGCTAAGAAGTATGTCAGCATGGTTTCCTATCTTAGTGAAAAGATATTCAAACACTTGGTCATCCCAAACGTCATCTAGGATATTCTCAAGGCATTCCACATCATGCATGGAGGTCGTAATATCACTATCAGTAAGGGAGATATCCTTATCTCACACTTGGAAACTTTCTTTGAACATTCTTAGGTTATTTTGTATAACCATCCAAGAGTGTCTTAGGGTGTTCTCTAACCATGGGTCCCTAACTAGGTCATGGAAACCTAGCCGAATGTCCCATAAATGATGATAAAAAAAATAATCGCACGAATTATCTCCTAAATACTAGGAGTTCAAGATAGGGGAATTTTCAGATAAACCCCAAACCAAATGTCTTACTTTTGTGTGGGAGGACATATATATGACATGAAAATTGGACAAGCAGCGGTCTAGATGACTCTATGACTGGTGCCTCACTCTCTGATTTCTGCATCATGTGAACCAGTTGCTCGAGAATTTGAGGTTAGATTGCCCATTCCTAATTATAAAATGTATGAAATCCATGATTTCCTTCAAAAGAAAAGGTCCTCTCTCTTTCCTCTCATCTAAGCAAATAACCAAATTGATGCCCCCCCCCCAATGATCGAAGGATGGTTCCCATGATCAAAGTAGTTGAGGTCCTTCTAGAGTGACTACTCTTGATGAGAGTCACAACTCTAGTAAACGATGGATATGAAGAGGGATATGTCACCAAATAACACCCTCGCAGTGACGAACAAGCCACTAGCCTGTACCAAGTCCATGGAGAGATTTCTGTTCCAAAAGATACAAATGTGTCTATTGGTGGGGTGAGTATGCATGAACCCATGCAAATTGATATTCCTAGAAAGATCATGGATCCTAAAGAGACTCTGTTTGTGGTCAAGAATGGCAATGAAAGAGATCTGGTGGCTTCCTTTTTTTGAAAAGAAATCTTCCTTAACTCAAGATCCAATGCCACGGTAATTCCAAATGATTACTGGAATCATTTATAGAATGGGGGTCTTGGATTGTCCCTAGATCACGTGGCTTTTTGATATGGGATAATGATCCCTAATTTAGGTTCCTTGATCGTGATCGAGTGCACATTCTAAAACCCATGGCCAGTAGTGGTGCACCAGGAGAGGAAGCCTCCTTAGGATGAGAAGGATATATTTCTATAGCATTGGTTATTGACATGAAGAGCCTCCCTTGATGGAAATAGATAGCAGGATAACTCCGATCATGGAGCAGAAGCGTGGATATCTACCTCCGGCCTATCGGTAGGAGGAGGGTCCACATTGTTAATGGTATTATTTCTATTAGATAGGTTATTATATTAATAAATTATTGAAAACCACTTTATTTGGTAGAAACCATTCTAAAAACTATAGTAAAGTTTATTGTCTCCATTAATTTATTAACCTGACTCCAAAACCTATATTTTGAAACTAATAAATAATTAAAGACCCTTTTTCTTTTAACACACACGCAACCTCCCATTCCTATTTACTAAAAAACATGTAGCATAAATTTCCTCTAACTATAACTCTCCAAATCTCCATTATGTTTTTCCTAATCACTTAATTATATCTTATAAAATATTTAGAATCATCCTCTCATGGAAAAGGATTCTCTACTCTTCCTTTTTATTTATTTACATTAATTAAAATATACTATTTCAATTAAAAATTTCTATATTGAAATGTGTTCTTAAAAATCCGTTTACCATCATCATGATATTTAGTAATGAAAGACCATATTTAACTCTCATTAAACAATTTTATCATCCTTTATTTTACACAAGTTATGCTTCAAAAATTATCTCATGATTTTCAAGGGAAAAAATGGTTTTTTAATACCCATTTCCATTTCCACTCATGGGTATTCACCTAGATTTACTTATCCATTTTTGTATATTAAGACCCATATATGTTGTATAAACTCTATAATATTTGATATAATAGTGATTAATGTTTCCCTTATATTATATAATCTATGTGGTACAAAAATACATATTTGTAATCTGAATGTGATGGGTGGGCCTAAAATTATATTTCCCTCAAACTCATTGGATACTTTTTTTAACTCATGGGATTTCTTATGTGTTTCATGGGTGGTTATCCAAAGATAACTATGTTACGATGTATCTATGTTTATCCTTTAATTAGGATTTTGTTTTCATGTTTTATGTCATTTCCACATTCCTATGAGGAAATGATGTTATCATCTTATATCATTCATTGATATTCATGATTTTAATTCTCAAAAATCTATGCCATATTTTTATTCCTCTTAACTCACATATACTTCTTTACATTATTTTATTATTTTATTTTTCCCTTACTGGGTTATATTTCGCACCCCATTATAATGTATATCCCTAGGTTATTCCTTGAAGAATTATAATATGAATGGAATATAAGAAAATGTTACGGGGAATTTAAATAATATTGATGTATCACTATTTAATGTTATTGATATTTGTATAAAATTTCCCAAAGTCACTAGGCCTCTCGACCTTTTCGGATTATCCTACGTAATGTATCATGAAATATTGTTTGTAAAAGATATGGATAGGAATGTTATATTTCATACCTATAATGAATTTAAATTATATGATCATTAAGTAAGAAAAATATAAAACAAATATATTTATCTAGGTGTGTATATTGTTTTATATATTTTCATCATGGACAGTAATTATAGTACACCCCCTAATTTGATAACTCCATACATCACATCTATTTAGCGAGGCAAGATCCATAATTTTTCCTGAAATACATTGGTTTTATCACATAAATAATCTTTGACTACATATAGTTGAAACCAATTGGAAATTTTATCCTATACGATTAATAGGTTGTTGATAGGTTAACTATGTATTCAAATCCAATATATGGTTTCACTAAACTCTATTTTCTCATATCATAATAATTATGGTAACCCTACTATGTTTACCCAAAAGAATATTCTACGAATGAGTTACCTAACCATTAAAGTTAACATATTACTTGTTTTCCTTATACAATATAATTCCAGGGAACTATATCATTATGATTTCCGATAATAAATGATTGAATTCTTAACAAGAAACACATTAGAAGTAATATCACAGTTATCATTTAAATGGGTTTTCTTTTTAAATGTTTATCCATTTTATCTTACATCACATGTATATTAAACAAATTAAATATTATAAAATATTTATTTTCTCAGGTTTTTATTCCGTTATCTATGAATGATTCTAACTATTTAGTTTTACAAACCATTTATCAACCACTAAATTAATGAATTAAAACCACATTAATTTATAACTCTTTACACTATCAATACGATTGTGTTATTTAGCAAAAAATATAATCCCAATAGATTTATACCTATTTGAATTCAACTCATGAAAAAGGTACATGAATTTTCTATGTAAATAAATTGAGTTATATGATATTTCCAATTATTCTCATGAGTAATATTAAAGAGAGAGAGAGGTATCAAACCACTCACCTTTCTAAAATAAGGAATACGCCTCTAATTCAATTTCTAATCTAGCACCAACTCCCTATTTCATAAGAGACTATACTCAAGAGAAAATTCAATTCATTAACTCGTAGAATGCAAATATGAAAAAACTATATTCAATAAATTTTCTCAATATCATATCATTCAAAAAAGTGGCATCATGGTAGATGAAATCAAAATATTATGATATTTCACGGAGCCAGTAATATTAGACTCTATCTCAAATCATATAAATTTATGCATAAAAAATATTTAAATTTTATAAAAAATTTATAAAATTTTTTTTTATGGAATAAACTAATAAAAAAGCACTATTTATATTCAAAAACCTCAGAATCATATAAGAACATTTTATTTTTTATTTAGGCTTGGAAAAAGATCATTTTATATTTCAAAACACATATATTTTTTTTAAAAAAAATTTACCCACAGTTAAAAATATAAAAATTAAACATTTTAAGATTTCTATGTATTTTGTATTTGATGACTCATAATATTATTATCAATGATGTTATATGGATAATATAGGTCAGACAAAACATGTTAACAAATTATATTCTATGACATAAAATCAATCATATGATATAATTGATATCGCCGAATATGACTAGATCTGTCAAAAAGATCATATCATATTTTAGGATTGAAAGGATATAATATTTATTCTATGATCTTCTGTTTCTTTAAAAATGAATGGATATAGTCGTAGTTTATGATATTGTATAAAATATGATATCTCATGATTAAAATAAATTTATTTTCTATATGTCATACCGTAAAATATATTCCAAATGTATGCTTCAGCTGAATGAAACAAAAGAAACATTTGTATCATAAAATAAAATATAATTGTGAATGATTTATGATATATAGTTACTAACAATACCATTTTATTTAACACATTAAATCCTTCAGTATATAGGCTCTAATACCAGTGACAGATTTTATGGGATCATCTTAAAGCCTGATTTTCTTTAACGATTCAAAATGCATGGAATATAAAGATTACAGTTTAATTAAAAAGCTATAGAAATAGACACCAAATCCTTATTCATAATAATGAAATTTATATATTGATTTCAATAATGAAAATAGTATCTCACATCCATTGTTAATCAACCAGCCTTATAATCCCAGTTCTTAATTTGAGGACCTTAAAGCACAGAAGGGGTGTTAAAACCGTCACATAGTAAAAAAATAAACATTAAGGTGAAAATAGATTAAATAATATATCTTGCATCTAGGGGTTTCACTAATAAAGGTAACACAACCCATATATAGGCTCTCATTGATAGTTTTCATTCAAAAAAGAGTGGCATACTTCAGGTTTCATCTCATTGAAGCCAATAGTTAATAAACATTGATTTTTTATTCATTAATCATTTCTATGAATACCATCCAATATTTAAATAATCCATCACATGTATTAGATATAAAATATACCATGTGGGAGGTAGTATGATAGATGCATGCATCATATATTATACATATCATAATATAATTTTAACATATGATATAGGCATCAAAATCATCCCATACATCCTTTATGATATATATTTATATATATATATTGTATGGTATTAATTTTTATCTCATGTGTAATATATCATACAATTAGAGTTAGTCATAAGATATGATTCGCCTCTTTTAGTGTATATCTATAAAATTAAAGGATGGTTTCCCTAAAAAACAAAAATTACACATGAAAATAAATTTTCCATAGTGAAAATTCTAAGAATGAGATTTTTATTGAAAAATAAAAGAAGCTAATTTCTATAATTTATATATTCTTATTTTTTTCTATATTTATCAATCTAAATGGATGTCAAATTCTGAACCAAAAAACTATCACTAGAAATTGTTTTATTTTTCAGTTATAAAAAGTATGATCATAAATATAAGAGTGTATAGGGTTATCTCTACATGGATATGTGTTTTTCAGTTGTTTCAATTAAGTGTGGGGAATGTAGAGCAATTCAATTAAATTGGTAATTTTTTGGGTAATAAAGAAAAACATTAATATATATTTGATGTTATTATATTTAATGTGAGTATGTGTTATAAGTATATGGTAGAGATAATAGAATGTGAATGAAAAAAAATCCAATGAGTGTGATTTTATATGTGAGGATTCAGAAATTATATTTTATAAACTACACTTTTTAAATAAAGTTCGATGAATTACAAATAGAAATTTATTAAAAATATCATGATTTCGAATGATTTTCCCCTCAAATCACTCTCATGACTCCCTACGATGACAAAAAATCCATGTGATTTTTCATTTGTCACATAGTATTAATGATTGATTATATTATTAATTTATTAATTTATCATTGAAAACTAATAACTCTCATAAAAATATTCAATTTTCATACTATTATACCCAAATCAAGATTTCACTCTAACTTTACAACCCTTACCCTCAATTCATTAATTGGATTATAAATCATAGTAAATCAATATGAATAATAATGTGAAAAAATATAGCAATTTATCGACTATATTACTCTATATGATTACATTCCACTACATTATTCATAAAAAATTAATACTAGATCATATAAAAATAATGAATAAATCTAGAGAAATAAAATATCCCCCCATTACCGAATCTCAACATTCTATGATATATAGCCTCCGGCTTCTAAAAATCCACTTCCAAGGGATAGATAAATATATTATAGATGAATAATCTATATGGATTGAATTTTAAGAAAAGAGGGATATTAGGTTTGGGTATAGGTGTGATATGGAATGAAATATAGAGATGGATTTTGGTGAATACACAAAAATGGATTATGGAATATGAAAATGGATTTATTTAATCCTTACTAAAATATATATTATGATTCTAATGTTTCTCTAAGAACCCCTCTTATGTAGTGAGATTAGACAATATTTTGTGATCTCATTATACATTAAAAGAGATCAAGTATATTCCAAATTATCCTTCACTTTGACTAAAAAAACATGATTCAGTTTGAAACTCATCTCATGACTAGTAGTTTCCATGTGTACAATGCAAATAAATTTCCTTCTTAGAGAAATAATTGTTATAAAACATTATTTTTATTTATTTTTCTCTATGTGTATATTAGATGGAATAAATGGATTTGATTTTGTTTTTAGGCCCCCACATGAATATCTTCCGATAATATTCTTTAAGGGTTCACTAGAATTTATCATGGTTGTGCTGTGTAGTTGAGATTATGCTGGTATAGATTGACAATACATTTGACCAAAATATTTTACTAGAGTGACATAAGAAAACATTAGACTTAGTGAATACATTGGTTAAAGATGAGTCTACTTTCTATATAGAGTTTTAATCGGAGATTCTTGATCATATTTTTGATCTTGAATACCATTGAGAACCCTTGATAAATCAATATCCCCTGAGATTACATTCGAGGGACTTGATAGAGAATTGGTTTATCATGATTAATTGGTGAACCATGAAATTATGTTGGAACCTAATATGAATCATCATGAAGAAAATTGGTTTAATCCTATAAAATGACCTCTCTAACATTTTTTCCCATCCAAAATTCATTCCTTGTCCAATTTATTCCTATATGAGCCATGTTACAAGATTGGTTAATCTATCATAGATTCTATTTCATCAAGTTAATCATGCAGAAAATTCTACATTAATTCAAATATCACATAAGAATTGGGCCCTATATTTTAATCCAACACAACCAATATTTTTCTTCAATTTCATTTAATAATCAATGAATAGTGCCTAAAATACATAATCAAAACCATATTTTCAACAATGTTTTTATTTTCATGGTCTTAAAATGTAGCAACCCAACCCTAGAGAACCGGAGTCTATCGATAATTCATTTGAATTATAATGATTACAAGGAATAAAATCCATAATGTCCGAAGAGTTTAGCAGTATTATTAAATGAAATATATATATTAGTCTTATATAATAAATAACTACCCTATTTACACCCAAAAAATTGTTTTTGTTGGATAACATTATTCTATATACAATATCTTGGCAAATAATTCTCAGTTCACTACTTGGATTCCTGGGGAATAGAAAAAATATGGGTGATCTAAAATGTTTATAAAGGGTTATGTATAGTGGAAGAAATAATTAATCAATGAGAATATTGAATACGATAAGGTAATAACTGAACACACATGCCACATAATCAAAAAAATTGAATGGATAAAAATTATGAAAATATAACAAATGAAAACACCTTCCTTTCAAATAACTAAATAACACATAATACATATGAAAAAAATGATGGATACACATTCAATTTAATAAATTAACTGAAAAAAATGAGTCCATAGATATGTCGACACAAAATCTCAATGATAAATTAAAAATGAATAAAAATTAAGGAAGAAATTAATTTTTGGGATTTTTGAGGCAAAATAAAACCTATACCATCAATACCATTCAAAATAATTTTTCAAACTATTATAACTAATATGTTTAATTTTTATAACTAATTTTTCTCATGAGAAACCATCCATGTTTCTAGGGGATATATAATTTTTGGCCCCACCCATCAGTACGTGTCTAAATCATTCCTCATATTGAGTAATACGTTAAGTTAATAAAATATATTCCTTATCAAATATCCTTATTGAATAAATTATATGGATGTGTTAATATTTCCTCAAATTATCAAATAACATTAAAAGTGAACACCACATGTTAAACTGATATTTGGTATAGGAAATAAACAAATCGATGATAAATGATATAGATACCTATGGGAAAATCGATGACTAATGATCATAGGAAATTGAATATTTGAATGGTCCTAACAACAGAATCAAGGAAGTGAATTTCAATAGAATCCTTGGACAAAGGAATCATATGCCAATATGGTAAATAATATGGATGGTATCATTAAAACATATCTCAGGTGGAGTAAAATAAATGGGTTTTTTTCCTGGAGGAATTAAAATAATATAAAAATATATTTTAAATTTTTTTGAGGAAAATATACTTTTAATTTTGAAAAAAATTAAAATTATTTTATTTGAAAATAACATTAAAAAACTATTTTCTATTAAAATAACCATTAAACATTAAAATTTTGTATCAAAAAGGTGACAATGGTAAAATTCGTTCTTTTCATACAAGGTATAAAAGAATATTCATATTACACGGTAAAAGGTTAGAAAAATTCATTGATAGGAAGGTGAAAATAACACTACTTTGATGAAATTTTAAAAATAAAAAAAGATTTAAATTTATTTAAAAAATTATTTTTAAAAGGACGAAAATATGTCTTTAAACCTTTTTAGAAAATAGGGTTTTTAGAAAAAACTCTTTCTCCGACTAATGATAGAATGAAGGCAAGTAATCTCAAAAATATTTTCTAAAACATTTTAAGTACCAAATAGTGGTAAAATTGTATTATTTGAAGATAAAGGTAATTAATAACCATCATATAAGATAATGGAGGGGTTTTCTAGACAATAATACAATAACATCCTCTGATGGATATTCATGTATAAACAATCCCAAAAAAATGATATTTTGATGTAACATCTTGAAAGTACCATACTATTTATGTGAGAACCAATAAATAAGTATATTATATGTGTATAATTTAAATCCAAATAGAAACACTAGAGGTGAAATAATAAATATTAAATACGTATTACACAAATAATCCAATAATGTTAACAATATCAAAGAAGTAATATAGTCTAATGGAAATAAATCAGATTATGATGTTATTTTCTAATTGGGTAACACTAAGTGTAAATACCGTTAGATGAAATAATTAAAATTTAAACTCATAATATCATGAATAAATACTGAATCGATATATTAAATTTACAATTTCTATTATTTACACCATATATAAGAAATTTTTTGTAGAACATAAAGTATACTTCAATGAATTAAAATTGACATGAGGTCCCATTCTATTTGGTAACTTTTGAATTATAATCCACATGAATGAAATAAAATTAATAAAAAATCAAAATTACATGAATGTAAATAAATTAATTATATAATATATCAAAATTCTTAGTAGATACACCTCACAAAATCAAAATGTGGTGAATATGACATTTATATCATGGATGTAAAAAGTGAGATAAAAATCCATTACAGTTGGTATCCTTTTAGATGAATTATATTTAGAATCTCATATAATAGTTTTAAACATGAAAATAACTTATAAAATATTTATAATCATATTTATAATATCATATATTAACTTTTTATAGTATCTTATTACCTTTATTATTAATAATATTTCATTATTTTCACTATTTTGGGAGTTAATTGCCTATTTTGTTGAGTATGTTTTGACATGTTATTTTTGTTCTTCTTACATATATCATGATTTAAAAATATAAATAATTAAATGAATGATGTTATTATTATATATATTCAATATATATATTTATTTATAATAATCAATAATATTTGGAGATAAGAAATGAAATGCATTGTCTAGGGATACGGTAGGTCATATGTACACCTGAACGTTACTTTCCTTTCAGTGTCATATTTAAACGAATGAAAATTAAATGACATATATGTTTATTTTTATTCAATTATAATATAAATTTTATATATGTTTCATAGATGTATTAAAAAATTCATTTGTACATTCCATGTATACCGTGAATGAATCACATTGCTTTGAGGAGGTTGTAGTCCACACTTCCACAAACGATGTTATCTCATTCCTAAAAATGGAAACATAAATTTATGTGTTATATAGAAATTTACAAAGAATAAATATTTTTTATATATAATATATAATATATAAATAGTTTTTATAATAATTACCAACCCTGATAGGTGATAAATAAAAAACAAACAATCATACATTCACAAGGTGGAAGTTCACCGTACATGAATGATAAGTTCGTTACCCATCAGATGAAACTGTGAATGTGTAGGTTTAACCCTTAAAATTAAAACCTATTCTTATATTTAGGATAATTGTTTCATTATTTAATAATTTAATAATAATACTTGAGGGGGATGGAGAATGAAAATAAATAAAAAAAGGTAGAGGAAGGATGATACCTCTTCCTTGGCTAACTCATTTTGGCTTGCACCAAAGGGATTCCATGGATGGATTTATTAAAAAATGGGGGCCTAAAAGATGATTTTAGTGAAGATGATATGAATTTTGGGTAGATATTGGTCTATCCAATGTGGCTTTAGTGGTGTGAGGGTGTGGGAGGGTTGAGTGCATGGAGGCGGTGTGGCATTCATGTAAATTTTAGAAAAGGGTATTGCACCCACGTTTTTCTTATGAACATTGGATCCAATAAAGAAATTTTCTTTAAAAAATGTATTATAGGTTATAAATAATCTTATAAATTTTTTTTTTTTACTATTTTAAATGTCATTTTGGCTCATAATATTATAGTTTAGTCCATTATTAAGCTCTTTTTCTATTAACCACTATTATTAATTTTAATTAAAGTCACTTATATTTTTAGTAATAAAATAATTTAAAATTATAAGAAACTATAAATTATTATTATTTAAAATATGGAATAAATTTCACCAACTTAAAATCATATATTTTCTAGATATTAATTTATATTCAATCCCACATATCGGACGAAAAAAACTGACATTAATGTAAACTGATCATTAGTTTTTTATGTTTGTATATTCAATTTAAAATTGAAATTCATTAAAATGACCTAAATCAGATTAATAGATATAAAATTTATATAATCATTCTTTAAATCCAATTAAAAATATAATTTATTGTTAGAAATAAATTTGACGAAAAGACATTATTGAATTAAAATTCATTTTTTTCATCATTTTTCAATATATGAAACTTCACTAAAAAATAAAAAAAATAACATAACATAATATTTTTACTTTAATAATTAAAAATGACTTTTATTTATTCATATTAAATTTATAATAGTTACAAAATTTTTATTTTAATTGGTTCACCATTAAAAGGTGGTAAAATGATCATTTAAAAATATATCATTTTTAAACATAAAACACGATTTATTGTTATCTAATGCTTATAATATATATTGCATTAGTATCAAAAATATTTTATTGAATATATAACACATATAGTTCATTAATGGCATTCATATTTATACTATAAATTTAATTTATTATTATAAAATACTTTTTTTGGGTATAAAAACATTTCCATTATAAGCAATCAATTTATATATTGATTTATAATTAATGGGTAACATATGAATTCCTTATATAATTTTATAAGTAATATATTTTTATAAGTTAGTTAATATAACATCCTATTACCGATTTAACATGTATGCCTCAAAACTTGTCGTGTTTTTCCGTTTTTGATGACTTGGTAGGGTTGAGAATTAATTTGGAGGATACCTATAATGGCGAAGTAAAATATTTTTCATATTCTAAAAATTAACCAACCTTTTATATAGGATATTGGAGGCCTAGATTCTGTGTAACTAGGTTACATGGCATGTAAGGATTTCTGGATGTAAGACATGAAAGTATTCACACTGTTAATGGTACACGTCATAGGAGACTTTACACGTCGTGAATGTTTTACATATTAGTTTTTAATTAATGATGATTCTTTTATCAATGGTTTCAGATAATAATTATTACAGGACATGAAATTATATTACATGTTGTCAAATACCCTGACTGTAATTTTGAAATAGATAGTGCGACTAAGTTTCTCTTTTTTCCTCTCCTCCATTTTCTTCTCCATTGACCCAAATCATTCCCCAGGAAATCTTGAAGCTATCCAACCATTACAGATTCATTCATGAGGTGTTTGATCATAGTAGTGATTATAGTGTTATTACTAAGAAATCAATATTAGTAATTCTTCATCTCTTTATCATCCTTTGGTATTCTTATAGATCATCATGAAATTTATGGATTCATGACCTATGGTGTTGGATCTAATTTCTAGGTTGGGTTTTAAGGAGTTATACACATTACTTCTCATTAATGGGTGTTGTTACGGGTGTTGAGTTTTGGGATAAAGGTAGGTGGTTCTTTCCCCTTTGGAAAAATTGATTAACATCGAATTCATTGATTTATTTCAATTACTTATTTAAATTATATTTCTAAAACATTCATTTAAATGACTTAATAAAATTCAATTCCATTGAATTGGGATATTTTAAATGGGTTTGGACTTAACATTTATAAAACATCCATTTTTATTTAATTGGGGTGTGTTTATAGATATTAGTTTACTTAAATTCTGGAATTTGAATTATATATTTTATGGAAATGATTTCAATTAAATTTTTTAATTTAATTTTGAAAATGTATTGTAAAACTAATGTAATTTGTTTTCAATTTATTTCAAACTTGTGAAAAACTCTCAAAATGTTTTGATAGAAACCCAATGGTTTTATCTTCTTAAAAACCATGTTTTTAACTAAAACATATTTTTAGTTTTAAATGGAATATTGGAATTGAAATGATATAATATAATATTATTTTATTTCTAGAAGTCAAAAAATAAATTTCCCATCATTGATTGTGTAAGATTACATTAAATCCATGAGTTGTTGGTTAGTTATTTGGACACAATATACTCTATTAAAATATTATAAAACATACATGTAGCGGGTCACATACATGATGGGAGGGTGATGAGATTTCATTGGATAGTGTTTGGTGGATGTGTGTATACACATATTGTTGAGATCACTAAGAGAGTGTGGAGTCTTATAGCCGGAATACTATGATACCTATTTGGAAGATTACTATGTTTCTCTCTTATTTTATATTTTAGATATAAATGTATTACAAAATTGTAAAAACTTATTTACCTTCCATATTAACTTACATAAACTATTTTATATAAATGTTGTATTTATGTTATTGTTTGAGAAATATTCATTCACTTGTGAACCTTTTCATAAAATATTTTCCATAATTTGATTCTTACAGTGTGGTTTGATTATATAAGACTTAAAATTACAAACTTTATATTTTAAAATTTAAATCCTTCCTTTGGTTAATATTTTATTGGAAACTGTTATGGAATCCTTTGTTAGACCTGATTGCTCTTATTATCTCAAACCCTACTTGTTCCTTCGGGTGTTTGTAGACAGTCTCATTCTATTTTTGAGCAATGGGGATATGACCTCCTAGAGATGGATCCAACTACTGAAAATTGGATTTAGTGAGTCGTGTCATTAGGTACATGGGGTGTTTTCACTATTTTGGTACTTAGGTTGTAGTACTATGGTCATTAATTTCATGTGGACTTCTAGTTTATTACTCCCAATAAAGCATCTTTTGTATGTATATTAACATTCTTGTCTTTCTTCCACTGTGTTTTTAGGAAACTTCATTCCCACTTTCATGTTGTATATAGTTAAGTGCTAATTTCCCACCAGTGGGGATCAGGATTGCCCTTCGTACTATGTCAGTACCGGCTCAGTTATTGGGTTACTAGGGTACCTGAGCTGGTTCATGATAGTTAATAACATTCATAATAGTTAAATAAACAGCTAGGTTATATCTTACTAAATTATAAAATATTGTTTTATTAATATATTTTTGTTCTTCAAAACTCATTCTTGCATATAATGCAAGTCAGAAAAGAAAGTCTTTGTAGCGTATGACATAAGATAGCGTTGTGTTATTTGAATTTCAAGCTGTATTATATATTGAAATTATTTCAAATCCTTAATATATTGTAATTTATTTGGATATTATATTCCCTTATTCTCTAGGTGTTTCGTGTCATATATGTTATTTAATATAATTTTCTAACATAAAAAATTTAGTGCGTTACATTCTCCCCACCTTAATTAAATTGGTCATCTCAATTTAAACCCATCTATGGTAATAAATTGGTTTATATTCCCTACGATTAAACACCACATCAAGACAAGGGTTTATAAAATACCCTCTATTAAATATAGAATGAGAATTACTATAGTCATGTGAAAAAACATATAATTCCGTCTCTAAGTAGGATAATATTACTAGCCGTTGGGGATTTGTACATGCAAGAAAATCATAAATACTTATAGGTAGTGATTGTGTTCATAAGTCACAAACAATTAAATTATCAATAGAATGTTTATGGACTCAATTTCATAAATCTTAGACGATTAAAATTACCATATGTTCAACAAAAATGAATTTATTATTATAAAAAAATTGTTTTAATATTCTTTTACTAATATTGAAAAATTATTTTTACTACATAAGTATATAAAGAAAAAATACATACACGATATGTTGCTATACATCATTTCTCATTTTTGTTCTCAAATAAATTTCAAATTCATCCACTAATTTATGAAATGGTTATTGAATAATTAAATTTGATTCCATATGCACTAAAAGAAAATTTTAACAAATCTTATGGCCCATAAAAGAGTAAATGTCTAACTTTTCCCTATAACAATTATTTAAATCCAATAAGGCTAATACATTAACCAATATACCTTAGTAGTAATACCAATGGTTCATTATTAATATTTATCCATATAATTGATTAACTAAAAATAATTACATATTCACTAGGTCATAGCACATACCAATGGTAGGCGTGAATCCCTTATCATCCATCATTCATGGGTTCAAGTCCCACAGCCATGTAGGACAGGATGGGTTGTCACCTGGCATATAGACTATTATTTTCTAAAACCATATTAATATAATTCTTATATCATTTAATAAATTATAATCAAAATCATCAAAATAATTTTTAGAACTAAATTGAATTTTAAAAAAGGTTTTCAATACAACCTCAATACATAAATACATTAGCAATTTTTTTCACCAAGATTATTCCTTGATCCAAGGTTTATCCTAGTTCATTAATTATCATTATATATTCAAATAATTTATATAATTTTATAGAGAAAATGTAAATTTTCTTAAGCATATACCCAATGAGTATCAAACTAGGTGCGTAGTAAGGCTCGTTTTCATGTACTAGGCTACACTCAAGTCCAACCCGATACATGTATTTGGAGTTGTTACACCTAGGTACATCTATTCTAGAACCACTTCCACTTGTAGTATCTAGATAAAGTTATATTTCTATGAATATCCATGTAAAATATACCTTACCAAAACATTTATATGTTCTTCTTTACTTATCCTCAATGTTTATCTTACAGTTATGTTCTTTAATCTATTTTTACTTAAATCTAGTCCCAAAAGGTTGCTACTAAAGTTCCTCAGAAACCAAGTGTAGTGACCTGACCCCAGAAGCTCATAGCTGATGTGTACTATAACTATATTGGAATGATTAAAATGAATCAGTTCAGGAAGTAATGAAGATTTTAGTTATCCTACTTAACCAGATATATATATGAATATTTTTTTACAAATAAATATTCTTATTAAAACATAATTTCATTATTTCAATTAAAAATTTATTCCATATTCTATATCTTTTCTATATTTCATAGTAAAATTCATGGATTTATTGGGGAGGGAAACAAAATAAGGGTGAACTCAAATTGCTCAGTAAGGGTAAAGTATAGCAGATGAAATAATGAATCAATGACAATAATCTTTATGGAATGTTAATAACTGAACACACATACCATATAATCATTAAAATAAATTGATAAACAATATGTTAACGTAATAATTGGAAACACATTCCATTCAAAAAAGTAGATAAGACATAATTAGTATAGAAATGAAAATAATTGAAACACATGACATTAAATCAGTTAACAAAGAATGAAATGAAACCATAGGTTTGTTGATAGAAAATAACTTTAAAAATTAATTATATAATCTAAATTAAGGCGATGATTAATTTTTTGTAAATTATGTCTGAGTCCCATGAAAACCAATCCCATAAATACCTTTACCAATATGGATCAATACTATAGGTGTAATCCTATTTATGTTTCACAACTAATTTTTCTCATAACAACCAATCAATACATCCACACTTTTTATAAATTCAAGGCCCCTACCATCTGTACATGTCAAAATAATTCCTCATATCATGTAATTTATTCAATTAATAAACAATTAATTTTATCAAATATTCATATTGAATAAAGGATATTGATGGATCACTATTTCCCAAGATAATAAAATGACTGTCAAAGTAAACATTGTATGTAAAAATGATATATGTTTCAGGGAATAAGTATATTAATGACAAATGGTATTGATAATTAGGGAAATTTTAATTTATAATGATCATAAAAATTTTAATATTTCAAGGGGACTAACAAAGGAATCAATTTAGTGAATTTCAATACTATCCTTGGTCAAAGGAATCATAAATCATATAGGGGAAGAATAAGGATGGTATCAATAAAACATATCCCATGTGGAGTAAAATAGAGGCTTGTTCTCATATATTAATGAAAATACTATAAAAATATATTAAAAAAACATTCTTCAGGGAAATAAACATTTAATTTTGAAAAATATTTAAAAAATTCATTTAATTGCGAACCACTTTTCATAATTTTTTTAAAAAATTAAACATTTTAAACTTGCAATGGAATCCTTAAAGAAGTGATGGAGGGTAAATAAATAAATTCCAATCAAGGTAAAAATAACATTACTTTTTCATGGTTAAAGGTATAAAAAATGCCATGTTAGGAAAGCGATAAGAGGATTTCTCTAAAAACATTAGTAAAATACAAAAAAGGGTAAAAATTTAGTTAATAAATCATTTTTATAGGTAAAAAACATTTGTAAAAAACCTTTTTATAAAACCATGTTTTCAAAAGAAAACATGTTCTCTGACTAAAGAGAGAATAAAGTTGGGTTTTCTCAAAAATATTTTCTAAAAAAATTCACGTACCAAAGAATAATAAATAGAATTATTTACTGATAATTGTAATGACGCGAGTCCGAAGCCCCTCCACTGGTTCCACGTACCTGGTGCGCCACATGACCTCAAACACATTTCACCAAATGCCAGAGGTTGCTGACTAGCAGCGAGGGCCTTGGTGAGTCTATGGGAAAACGATGCCCTCATTCGGTAAGGTATACAGTGGAAAAACAACAGTAAATAGCGGAAGTAGTAACAACATGCATAACGCAGAAACCAAACAGTGGAAGCAATGAATACATATAGTAATGATTCTAATGATACAGTAGGTACAAGTATCTAAGGACAGCAGAAAACACAACAACGTGCTAAAATACAATGGAAACCAAGTGAAAAATAAAACAAAGTAAACTCCTCAGCATTGCGAGCCACGGCTCGGTCCCATGCTCCCCAGCTCTACTGTAATCAAGAACTTGAAGAAGAAGGGAGCTTTCCGTTATCTATACCTGTAGAAATATAGTCTGCATGGGCCCAAAAGCATGGCCCAAATAGGGTGTGTGATACAATCCCAGTAGGGAATCACCCAAAGATTTGTTCCTAACATTCAATGAATAGATGGTAGTAATAAAACAAGAAGCAGTAAACAAGATAGCACAAACAACTACAATCCATAGTTCTAACATACAAGTACACAAATAAATAGCCAGCAACAATAAGGAAAAGGTAACCCTCTTGGTTGCTCTCATAGCCTAACCCCTATAGTTCAACCTAGAGTACTAGAAACCCTCTGGAAGGCACACACAGTCTCACCCCTCTGGTTTAGCTACGTAATTAATAGACTCTCTAGGGAAGCACTCACCATCAATTCCCCCTATAGTCTCATATCCTGCTAAAGGCTCTCTGGGGAAGCACTCAACATCAATTCCCCATGTGGTATCTCATCCTATTAAAAGAAACTCTGGAGAAGCCCTTCTGTCAATTCTCTTGTTGGACTACTACTCTAGGTTCTCACAGTCATGAGTGAAAGGTAAAAATGCTCAGTGCATGTGTACATCATCCAAGTAAACCTCAATAACTACTTGGCTATCAACTAAGGATCAACAACATAACAAAGAGACAATTCCACTATCCTACAACAAGGTATGGCAACTAGAAAAACGACCAACCGGAAAAACAAGCATGGCAAAGAAACCTGAGCACAAAATAGAATACTCTACTCACAAGCAATAACCTCTACTAAAGAAATCAAGCAAAGAAGGAAAACATAAGGGGTAAAACAATAAACATGAAATACCCCGTTCACGAGTATTGGTGAAATTTGAACATAATACTCATTAACTTTCTACAGAAAGGCACAAACCACCTACCTCGATCCCAGGAGATCGATATATGTGAACCTCGACAACAGATTCCCCTTAGAATGATGATGATCTGAGAAAACGCACAAAACGTTCATCCCACGATAACTTGGAAATAAGGAGGAAACAAGAAAAAGTGATAAAGTAGAAGGAAGAACTCACCGCTGCGATTCCAATGCAATCGACTGTTCTTGAATCAGAGAACGGACGACGAGGCGGGAGCTCGTCGAAGATCCAGCCGTATGGGTCACTCCCAATTGAACCAGACCTAGAAGAAGACAATTATCACAGTGAGGCATGGCCCCGGTCCGTTTAATGAAATAAAATAAAGTACACGGAGTGTACTTCTCGACTACACGGCGTGTACTTCAGTTTTCTGTACTCTGAATTAACTGGTCTCCACCTCACCCTTACACACCAGGTGTGTGGCTCGGACACCACCATCACACGGCTTTGAGCAGAAATGGGAGTAGACGGCGTGTACTCAGAAATTAAATGGTGTGTACATCAAAAATTTCTAGAAAGTCAATTTTTCTAAAAAACTCTAGAAAAAAGAAAACCGTACCTGAACGAAGATCTGGGTTCTTAAAAAATTCCCCATGAAATAAATTCGACCCTGAATATCCCAAATGAGGCGGAGAAGAAGAAACCCTGAATGGCTCTAGCCACAACGATCATACATCAGCCTCCCTCTCCCTGGTCTCGTCCTGTACCTGCTCGTGCTTCCATAACACCCATACCAGAGGAATAGACCGCCCGCGAAGAACTTTCATACTGCAATCGACAATATGGATAAGATTCTCCTTGAACGATGCATCAACTTCAAGCTCGACTTCCTCGGGCTGAAATAAATGAGATGGGTCTGAAAAGTAATGTCGGAGCTGGGAGACGTGGAAGATGCCATGCATTTCCTGATACCTCTGAGGTAGCTGCAACCGATATGCGACGGGCCCAACTCTCTCCAAGACCTCAAACGGCCCGACGTACGGCAGTGAAGGTTTACCCTATCTCCAAATCCTCCTCTTTTCCAACCTCGGTCCGACACGCAGGAAAACCGGATCACCGACCTCGAACTCCAGAGGTCATTTCCGATGATCAGCATTAGACTTCTGTCGAGTCTGGGTTGTAGTCATCCTCTTCCGAATCAGCTCTATCTGCTCTGAAGTCTCTTGAACAAGACGAGGTCCCAGCAAAGCTGTCTCTCCTGCCTCCAGCCAGCATAAGGGTGATCGACATGGCCTACCATACAAATCCTCATATAGTTCCATCTGAATGGTCTCCTGGAAACTATTGTTGTAGGCGAACACCACCAGGAGAAAATGCTTCTCCCAGGAACCACCAATGTCTATGATTCAAGCTCATAGAATATCCTCAAGCACCTAGATCGTGTGCTCGGATTGGCAATCAATCTGAGGATGGTAAGCTGTACTCAAAAGTACATTTGTACCCAAGGCCTTCAGAAGTCCCTGTCTGAACCGAGAGGTAAACCACCCATCTCCGTCTGAAACAATAGATCATGGAACTCCATGCAGATGAACGATCTCTCTGATTTAATGTCATCCCAGATCATCGACACTGAAGGTCTCCTTGATCGGCATGAAGTGAGCAACCTTCGTAAGCCTATCGACGACAACCCAAACAGCATCATTTCCCCGAGATGATCTCGAAAACCCGATCACAATGTCGATCGCAACATCGTTCCACTCTCACTCTGTAATGGGTAACTACTGCAAAAGTCCCACTGGTTTCTGATGCTCTTCTTTCACCTGGTGTCAAGTGGAACATCTCATGACAAAACCAGAAACATCCTTCTTCATACCTGGCCACAAATATTGGCGATGAAGGTCCCGATACATCTTCATGACACCAGGATGAACTTCCCAAACAGAGGAATGGAAATCCCGCATCACCTCCTCGCGTATGTCTGCTGGCACCCATACGCGTCCCTAGAAACTTAAGATCTCATCCTCGCCAACTGTCCATCTAGGAAGAGCATCCTCTCCTGACACACTTTCCCGTAGGACTAATCCTTCGGAGTCTGATAGCTTCCTCATCTGTACCCAATCAAGTAGTGTAGAGGTAATAGATACAAAAGATAGGATGGTCTATCCCTGTCTGTCGTGCACCTCCAGATGCATCTCAGAGAACAGTGCCAGAAGCTTCCACTCACTGCTGGCCTCCTGAACTACCTGAACTCGAGTTCTCCTGCTCAACGCATCAGCCACTGCGTTTCCCTTACCCATTGTATAGGCGAGCTCGAAGTCAAAAGATTGTAGATACTCAACCCACCTACTCTGCCTCAGATTCAGATCACGTTGAGTGAAGATATACTTGAGACTCTTGTGGTTAGTGAAGACCAATAAGTGCTCTCCCTGATGATAGTGTCTCCAATAGCATAAGTCAAGAACAACAGTTGCCAACTCTATATCGTGCGTAGGGTAGTTCCTCTCATGTTTCCTCAACTGCCGATACCCGTACGCAATGACTCCATATCCCGGCATAAGAACAACTCCCATCCCAATACCTGAAGCATCATAGTAAAAAGTGTAGCTGTTGCCTGGCTCCGGCAAGACTAGTATCGGTGCCGACGTCAACCTCCCTTTCAGCTCAGAAAAGGATGACTCACAAGAATCCGACCATAAGAACATTGCCCCCTTCTTGGCCAGACCTGTCAAAGGTGCTGCTAGATGAGAAAAGTCATGAATGAAGCTTCTGTAGTATCCAGATAGCCCTAGGAATCTCCGTACCTCAAAGACGTTCTTCGGATAGTCCCATTAAACTAAAGCTCTCACTCTCTCTGGGTCCACAGACACTCTTGCCTCTGGGATGACATGACCCAGGAAGTGAATCTGATCTATCCAGAAGTGGCACTTCGAGAGTTTAGCATAAAGATGATGCTCTCTCAATGTACTCAGAATGATCTCAAGATGTGTGTCATGGTCGTGTCGAGTGTGATAGTACACCAAGATATCTCCCACGAAGACCACGACGAACTTGTACAAGTAAGGATGGAACACTCGGTTCATTAGTGCCATGAAAACTGCAGGTTCGTTCGTGAGACTGAACGGCATGACTATATACTCATATAGATCATATCTGCTCCTAAAGGCTGTCATAGGTATATCTGATGGTCTAACGCACAACTGATGATTACTGGACCTCAAGTAGATCTTCGAGAACACCCGGGCTCCTCGAAGCTGATCGAAAAGGTCATCAATCCACGGTAAGGGATATCGGTTCTTGACCTTCAACTGGTTCAGCTTCTGATAATCCACACAAAGCCGAAGGGTACTGTCTTCCTTCTCCACAAACAGAATAGGTGAACCCCAAGGAGAAGTACTGGGTCAGATGAAACCCTTATCCAGTAGCTCCTCCAACTTCTTCTTGAGCTCCTGCAACTCAGGTGTGGCCATCCTATAGGGAGGAATGGACATCGGTACTGCTCCTGGAACGAGCTCAATAGAGAAGTCCACCTCACGCTCTGGAGGCAAACCCGAAAAGTCCTTTAGAAAGACATCCCTGAAGTGATCCTCCACTAGAGGAAAGTCCAACCGTGGAGTCCCCTGATCGTCCATATAAAGACTATTAATCTGGGCTTTCACCCCTTCTATCCCAAGATGCTCAAGTCCTGCCCGACATGCCTGAACGTCCCATTCACCTCCATGAAGAAAATATTCACCCTCTAGTGAAATGAAACTAACTCTGCGGCGATAACAGTCAATGAATGCTTGGAAGGGAATCAACCAGTCCATACCGAGGATGAAATCATAGCCTGTCATCTCTACGATAAAGAGATTCCATAAGAAACGATACCCTACAACCTCGAGAGGGCACTCTCTACACTGGAATACACTAGATTTCCTTGTTCCCAAAGGTGTTTTTAGTGTCAATGAGTCGGTAGAAGAAAAGATGCAGAATCCAAGGCTCTCCAAAAATAGAAATAGAGATAAAGATATGCGTTGAACCAGTATCGAAAAGGTTTGAAGATAAAATTGAGGCTACTAAAATCGTACCTTGAACAGTAGAAGGGTTGGGATCCTGCTCTTGATAAGTCTGCTCCATGGAGAAAGACTGGCCTGTACCGTGGCCCTGTGCCCCTGGCTGACCACTCTGACTTGAACCGCTCTGCTGGTGCTGAGGAACTGGTGGCTGACCGACAAGGCCTCGACCTCCACCTTGGTCCGAACGGCTGGAAGAACTCCAGTTTCCCGACTGGTGAGAAACTGGTGGGGCTTCTCCTAAACGAGGAGTCATGGAAGAACCCCGGTCACCAGCTGCTGGTGAGAAAACCTGACAGAAATGATGATGGTGACCCATCATTCCCCAAGATCGACACTCCACGGTGTCCCTCTGGCACTGCAGCCTCATGTGCCCTGACCGGCCACACTGGTAGCATGTCATCTGGCTTCCTGACGAGGCATCTCGCTTCCTCGGATCACCATGCGTAGTCTCCCTACGGTGCTTCTTGCTATCATCAGGAGGAAAACTAGCTCTGCAAGCAGAACCGCCCTGACTCATAGCTCTAGAGTCTCTCAGATTGCGCTCCGCAATCAGTGCTTGGTTGACGATGGAAGTAATGGAAGTCATCTGGAAGATGTTCACCTGCAAGCGGATCTCCCACCTGAGTCCATCCTCAAACTTCCTCGCCAAGAACACCCCACTTCCATCCCAGCGGGGTGTGAAACGCTGCAGCTCGGTGAAACGAGAGGAATACTCCATGACATATAGATTACCCACCTCCAAGCTCAAGAACTCCCGGGCTCTATCGGCCCTCAGGGTCTCTGGGTAGATGTAGTCGTAGAACAGGCACAGGAACTCCTCCCAAGTCATATCCTGATGTTGAACCGCCTGTGAGATCACGTCCCACCACCTCTTGGCGGAGTCTCGGATCATGTAGGTGGATATCTTGACCCACCTCTCTGGAGGCATCTCCAGATGCTCGAAGATAGCCAGCATGGCTTCCAGCCATGATTATGCAGCCTGAGGTCCTCCCTCCCCCGAGAACGTGGGAGGATGCTACTACTGAAAGACCCACGTCAAGCCTTCCATAGTCGAGGAAGGAGGCGACGCTCCCTGGAAGGCATGTATCATCCTCATGAAACCTTCCCTGAACTGCATATTCGCTCCTGCAACTGGTACAACAACCGGTGCCAAGACTGGCTTGGCTGGGGGATCGGCAGGAAGTCCCTGATCATCCATATCTGGCGTCTAATCACTTCCTGACAACAGACATATGACCGGAGGATGTCTCGATGGAATAGCTCTGAAAGATCAAAATCATACCTTAGATCAGAAAAACAAGGACAGAGAACACAAGAGTAAAAAACAGGAACATGGAAAGAAAACACAAAAGATTGCAAAACATGACTACACTGCATGTATAAAAACTACACGGCATGTCTTCTTAAGCCACATACAAGGGCGTGTACTCCTTCCCTACAAGTCAGGTAATACCTCAAAATACACAGCGTGTTGACCCCAACACACTGCGTGTACAAGAAAATTGTTCCCCTACCTGAGTCCCCTTACACGGCTAACCCACACGGTCCGACTCAACCAGATACTACACGGTATGTTCGAAACAAACACAGCGTGTACAAGACAAGGCTTTGGAGGCCCGTGTTGTTGAGCACATGGACGTCTACACAGCTCGACCTTACACTGCGTGTTCCGAACAAACATGGTGCATATAGGTGAAGGCGACACCATCCTGTGTTGTTCGTGAAATGGTCTGGTACCTAGGCAAGTCGACAGGGTGTGTTCCGCACAAACATGGTGTGTGGAAGAGAAGGTAATGCCGACCCTTGTTGTTCGCGATAGGGCTGAGTACCTGGACAGGACTACACAGTGTGTTCCTTATGGACACATCGTGTTCTACCCGAGCTTCCCCGACCCGTGTTGTTGGTGACACAGCCGGGTACACGGCTCATTACTACACGGCGTGTACCTACAATACACGACGTGTTCCTAAAGTTACTTTCACAACACCGTGTTTTGACCATACAGTCAGTTACACATCCTGGAAACTACACAGCGTGTTCCCAAAATGTACACGCCGTGTATTTTGTGTTTTCCTGGGCAGTAGCTAACAAACTGTACAGAATTCCAGAACACTAAAAATGAGGGAAAGAAGTGCCAAGTTTCGATCTGTGAGGGCCCATAACACCTCAAGAACCAATATTTTGCGTTCACATTAAGCAAAGAACAAAAAAACCAGTTTTCTAACATGACAGCAGAGAATTTATCAAGAATCTATCACAACAGCATGCATAATCTACACAAAATCTATCACAATAGCATGCAATTGCTAATATACCCTAGATGGCATGGAAGGAATGCATGACATGTGATTTCTACAGGTTCGTATATGGTGAATGAGATGACATAAACTCATCTAATTGGGTTGCAACAGAAATAGAGCCGCAATATCAAAACAGTAATAGCACAAGTCATGTGAATCACTCTAGGTGAAATCAGATCAACTATAAAATTTCAAAAACAGCAAACTACAATTAACAAGGTAGTATGGCTTTTCCCTGTACACGGGTTAGCTACTCCCAAGCACAGCTTAAGAACAACTACTGAATCCTTCCTATCTCTGGATAAGGTCTCCAAACAGTAAAGCAAGAGAAAAGAACACCTCTGATACCACTTTGTAACGACCCGAGTCTGGATCCCCTCCACTGGTACCCCGTACACGGTGGACCACATGACCTCAAGCGCATTTCCCCAAATGCCAGAGGCTGTCGACTAGCAGCGAGGGCCTTGGTGAGTCTATGGGAAAACTATTCCCTCATTTGGTATGGTATACATCCGAAAAACAACAGTCAATAGCGGAAGCAGTAACAACATGCATAACACAGTAACCAAATAACGAAAGCAATGAATACATATAGTAATGATGCTAATTATTCAGCAGGTACAAGTATCTAAGGAAAGCAGCAAACACAACAATGTGCTGAAATACAACTGAAAACAAGTGCAAAAGAAAACAATGGTAACTCCTCAACATCGCGAGTCGCGGCTCGGTCCCATGCTCCCCAGCTCAAGTGCAATCAAGAACCTGAAGTAGAAGGGCGCTTTCCCTTATCTATACCTGCAGCAACATAGTATTATTGGGCCCAAAATCATGTCCTAGACGGGGTGTGAGATATAATCCCAGTAGGAAATCACCCAAATATTTGTGCCTAACAATCAATGAATAGATGGCAGTAATAATACAATAAGGAGTAATCAGGATAGCAAAAAAGCTACAATCCATAGTTCTAACATACAAGAACACAAATAAACATCCAGTAACAATAAGGAAAAGGTAACCCCTTGGCTAGCTCTCACAGCCTAACCCCTATGGTTCAACCTATAGTACTAGCAACCCTCTGTGAGGCACACACAGTCTCACCCCTCTGGTTCAGCTACGTAATTAATAAACTCTCTAGGGAAGCACCCATCGACAATTCCCCCTATAGTCTCATATCATGCTAAAGGATCTCTGGGGAAACACTCAACATAAATTCCCCCTATGGCCCACGTTGAGGATCTATAGACTCTCTGGGTAAGCACTCAACGTCAATTCCCCATGTGGTCTCGCATCATATTAAAAGACACTCTGGAGAAGCCCTTCCGTCAATTCTCCCTTTGGTCTGCTACTCTAGGTTCTCACAGTCATGAGTGAAAGGTAAACATGCTCAGCGCGCATGTACATCGTCCAAGTAAACCTCAAGAACTACTTGGCTATCAACTAAGGCTCGGCAGCATAACAAAGAGACAGTTCCACTATTCTGTAACAAGGTATGGCAACTGGAAAAACGCCTAACAAGAAAAAACAAGCATGGAAAAGAAACCTGAGCACAAAATAAATTACTCTACTCACAAAAAATAACCTCTACTAAAGCAATCAAGAAATGAATCCAAATAGCAGGGGTAAAACAGGAAACACGCAATACCCCGTTCACGAGTATTGGTGGAATTTGCACATAATACTCATTAACTTTCTATGGAAAGGCGTAGACCACCTACCACGATCCCAGGAGATCGATATACGTGAACCTCAATGACAGATTCTCCTTAGAATGAAGAAGATCTGAGAAAATGCAGTAAACTTTCATCCTATGATAACATGGAAAAGAGGAGGAAACAAGAAACGGGGCTAAAGAAGAAGGAATAAATCAATGATGTGATTCCAACGCAATCGATCGTGATCAAATCAGAGAACGAACGGCGAGGCGGGTTCTTATCAATGATCCAGCCGTATGGGTCACTCCCGGTTGAACCGGACCTAGAAGAAGACAATTATAGCAGTGAGGCACGACCCCGGTCCGTTTAATGAAAAAAAGAAAGTACACAGCGTGTACTTCTTAATTACATGGCATGTACTTCAGTTTTCTGTACTCTGAATTAACCGGCCTCCACCTCACCCATATACACCGTGTGTGTGGCCCAGACACGGCCAACACCCAACTTTGAGTGGAAAAGGGAGTATATTGCGTGTACTTCAAAAATTTCCAGAAAGTTCATTTTTCTCAAAAACTCCAAAAAAAAGAAAAACGTACGTGAACGAAGATCCGGGTTTATACAATAATCATCATAAATAAATAGAGGATAATAAAATTAAAGGTCTTATTGAATAATTATCAAATAATTTGTCTTGATTTAAATTCATGTATTATTAATCCAGAACAAAATTATATTGTGATTTAAACCTTTGAAAATACCACAATGTTGATGTGAGAAAAAATTAATGGATAAATTATGTGTGTAAAATTTAAATCCACTGGAAAACGACTATGTAAAAAAATTTATTTTAATATGTGATTACACACATAATCATATAATATTTATTATAACAAGGTTGTAATATATCCCAATGAAAAGGGATCAGGTTATGAAATTATTTTCCCCTTGCACATCCTTAAGAATAAATACCATTTGATGAAATAATTAAAAAAAAAATATCTTTCATAATGAATAAATAATGGTATAAAATTTTAAATTGGTTTTATTTAAATTAAATATAATAAATTATGTGTAGAAGAGTAATTTATTCCCCAGAGAATGGAAATTGAGATGAAGTCCTTTACTTCAAGGTAAATTTTAAATTATAATCTCCATGAAAAAATAAATTCCAAATAAAAACTAAACAACATGAATATAAAATAATTAGGGATATAATATATAAAAATTATAAGCATATACACAGTAAAAAATTAATTATCTTGTGAATATGACATTTATATCCCAGATGTAAAAAGTGTGAAGAAAAGAAATTTCTTTTAATTTCCTTTCAGATGAACATACATTAATATCATTTATAATTGTTTTAAACATGTAAATAACTTATAACATGACCATAAATATTTTATAATTTCATATACTAACTTCTTATAGTATCTTATTACCAATTTGTTAATAATCATTCTTTATTTTCACTACTTCAGGTGTTAATTTATGAGTTTTTCAAGTATGTTTTGACATGTTATTTTTGTTCTTATTGTGTAGATCATGATTTATCCATATAAAAAATTTAATAAATGATATAATTATCATATTTCTTTATAATAATCCAAAATATTTGGGGATAGGAAATGAAATGCTCCACTCATTGATACAGTATGTCGTACACACACATGAATACTACTTTCATTTCTTTTTTGTATTTAAAATAATGAAAATTAATATATATATATATATATATATGTATTATCGTATCTATTCCATATATTATACATATATGTTTTAAAAACATCCATTATATGTTATATATATATAGAATAAATTAATTACATTACTTTAAGATGGCGGTAGTCCGCACATTCACAAACAATGTTATTGTATTCCCATAAAATACAAATCATAGAGGTATGTGTTTTGTAGAAATTAATGAAGAATAAATATCTTATAAATTTCATAAATATATTTTATTAACTTCATTTATATCGTAATTCACAACTATGAGATTTGGTAAAGGGAAAAATAACAATCATTATTTCACGAGGCAGTAGTTCATCATACACAAAATGCAATTTCACTGCCCATTATATAGATGTTTTTGTAAAGTATGATAGAAATATTAAAATAAAAACATCTTATTATATTTAAGATACTTATTTTATTATGTAATCAGGTAATAATAAGAGTTTAGCTGGTGGATAATGAAAATAAAACAAAAGAGTTTGAGGAAGGATGTTACCTCTTCCTTGGGTTACACCTTTTGGTTTAAACCAAACGGAATACTTGGATGGATTTCATCCCAAATAAAATATTATAATATTAAGGGAGGTATATTTAGGTTGTATTTTTATTGATATTGGGTGACAAAAATTTTTTTAGGGGTGTGAGGAAGTCAGAGGGGTGAGTGCCTATTCATATTGGAGGAGGAGTGACATTCTTGTAAATTCTTTAAAAAGAAAATACAACCACATTTTTCCTTTGAAAAGTGTCTCCATTAATGAACCGAATTAGATTTAATTTGGTATAGTATCCAATTATTAACATCCAATATAATATTTTCAAGTTTAATGTTCATTTTGGGGCTTCTGTTTCAGGATTAGTCCCTTATAAAGCTAATATTCCTCTTAATTACTATAATTAATGTTAACTACATTCACTAATATTTTTGAAAAAAAACAAACTCTACAATATTTGAAATTATAAATTTTTCTGATTCCAAATATCCAATATATTTTCCTATATTCACATCATATAATAGTTGGAAATTAATTTGAATTCAATCATGTAGATGGGATGGAAAAGTGGCGTTTTAATGTAAAATGTTCAAATTTTTGTTATGTTTTAATATTCAATTTCAATGTAAAATTGATTCCAATGACATAAATTGTATTAATAGATGTAAAATTTATCTAATTATTCATTAAAATCAATAAAAATTATAACCAATCTTCATTAATAGATTAGACAAAAAAATCAATTCTGAATTAAAATTTAGTATTTTCACTATTAATCAAAAAATGAAACAACATATAAAAATACAAAAAATTGACCCTTACATAAATTTGATGCTTATATTTAAAAAATGAAGTTTATTTTTAATATTAAATTTATAAATTTTCCAAAATATTTATTTAAAATAAGATCTCCATTAAATGATTGTAACATGGTCTTTTTAGAAAAATACAAATTTTAATAGTAAAAGAAGACATATTCTTATCTTATGACTATAAAAAATTTGATTAATATCAAAAATACATTATCTAATATATAAAATATATATTATTTTAATATATTTCAATAATTTAAATTAAATTAATTCTTTATGATTAAAAATATTTTTAAGCATGAAAAACATTCTTTTATATTTAATTGGGTTTTAAATTCATTTATAATTAATGGGTAATCTGTGAATTAATAATATATTTCACTAATAAAAATATTTTTAAAATTTAGTTACTAATATTTATAACTAATAATTTATTGGCTAGGATATATTTAATTATTTTAAATAATAATATTTTATTAATATATTGGTTTTTTGAAAAACTCGGTCTAACGTGTAATGCAAGTCATCAAAGAAATTCGTTGTTGGGTGCAACATAGGAAAACTCTATACTGCATGTATTTATATCTATAAATTACATTGATTTTAATTAGAAATAATATATATATTATAATTTAATGGGATGCTATACTCCATTAAGCACTTGGTGTTTTGTGTCATACATGCTATTAAATATAATGTTCTTACTTTAGAATTTTGGGTCATTACAGAAAATAAAAAATGTGTAAAAAATTATTTCACATTATAAAATCAAAAATATTGATTAAGGTTAATATAAAAACAAAAAAAATATATAAAAATTTTTAGAAAAAAACAATACTGAAAATAAACAAACCAGTAACCTTTCTATTCCAGCTATGTGACGCAGATCGAGTTCTATCATTTAGTTTAATTAAAATAATGGATTTCCTATTATTAATTTATAAATAATATGTTATATAATTATCCTAGGGTTGTTCATTTTCAAATAGAATAAAAATATTTTGCATGTAATAATTTAATGATGGTGGTAATTATTTGAGGTGGATATTTATTCATGCACCATTCAACTTCATTTTCCACCATTTTTCTTTGTAAAAGTTTCAAATAATAGTTTTGTAATATTCTTCAAAAAATTTCTTACATTATCACTACCTTTATAGTAAACTAATATATTATCCAAATCTCATCTAATGTAGTGCATTAAGAAATTTTATTGAACCCATATAGAACAAGTCCACATATAATCTAATTCATGGATTTATATATTATATCACACAAGCCTTCTATAGAAGAATACCATTATTATAGATCACTTTGAAGGATTGGGTATGTATTAAAATCTTATAAGTAATTCATTAAACCTTTGTACTTAAAATAAATAATCTTTTGGGCCTTCAAATATAAAATTTCACCATTGAAAAATGGTTCTCTAATCATATACATTACTTCTTTATTATCTCAGATAATAACAATTTAAAGGTGGCCTTTTTTAATTTAGACTTTTTGAGATGAGAAATTTAACTTCTCTTCCTCTGATACCAATTCATGGTTGGTCATGGTCAATGAAAAAAACATGATAGTGGGTGAATTGAGTCTGAAATGTTTTAACATAAAACCTTCTTATATAACGGTATGATTTTTTTTAAATTATCTTATCAAAGAAAATAAATAAAAATATAAATGAAAAATGTAATATAGAATAAAGAATATTTTTATTTGGATTACATAAAAATCCCATATTCCACTCAACCAACACTCAATATCAGTGATGGCTAATTTTAAATGTACCTATCATTTTCCTATTAACTATCCAATTGTGTGAAATAATCCATCACTTGGTACAAATACAATAGATTATTTGGGAATCTACAAGTATTTAGAAAAAAAAATTTCTTCAACACTATGTATAGGGTATACATACTTCCAATAATAAAAATGAAAGATGGTATATTAGAAGATGAAACACATAGTTGAAGGATTAAACTGATAGAAGAGTAGATATATTTAGAAGAGAAAATAATAAATGAGAATAAATCAATAATTTTCTTCAAAAAACATCAGGATTGATCTTTAAGGAGTAGCTATATAGATTATGATTCTTCATCATCTTTTTTTTAGCAGAGAGAGGCAACATCACATAAATATTCTAGGGAATAAGAGATATTATATTGTACAATCTGTTATTTTTTTATTATTTTTTAAATAAATATCTACATGTTCTATTAAAATATTTTAAAATACACATCCATAAATGAATATGACCTTTGAA
This sequence comes from Viscum album, assembly GCA_963277665.1. NCBI lineage: Eukaryota > Viridiplantae > Streptophyta > Magnoliopsida > Santalales > Viscaceae > Viscum > Viscum album. The sequence continues at coordinate 909,735,144 of OY728151.1, forward strand.
AAACTCCAAGTGTCCCTTTTTTCTTAAATACTACAACAACAAAATGCATTGAGTAATAAAATTAATATTTTTTCTTTTCATGTTACATGAATCCTTTGAGAAATGTTTCTAATATAAATAGTTAGTCCATTTTTTAATGTATCTAAATAAATTTTAACTTTAAATTGAAATACTACAATGGAAATTAATAATCATGTTGTTGAATAATGTAGATTATTTTGAATCACCACACAGCTAAAATCCATATATCTGAATTCATGTAGCTGAATTGGTCACATGCTCATTCTTTACAAAGTGAATTTTCCATGAATTAAAATCATTTATACATTTTTATCACATTGTTGAATTTTTCATGAATAATTATTAAACATTTCCAATTTGAACCACTTTTCAAAATATTTCATTAATCAAATCCATGTTGTAAATTTCTTGATAGATTAGTTTCATGAACATTTCCATTTCTTATGAAGCCAAATTCCTCACAAAAATAAATTTTCATGACACAAACAAAATTTTAATAGAAATGGATATTAAAATAGAATGAAACTATTATATTTTATTTGAATGAAATAAGAATAAAAATTATTAAATATACTTAAAATAAAATTAATTTTTAAAATAATAAGGGTTTTTGGTAAAATTTATAAATCACAAGAGATATGTGGGGAAAACAACAATATCTAAACATTATCCCCCATTTTTATGATCACAAAATCCATTAAACACTTCAAATGACAATGTAAAAGGATTATATAATTTTTTGAAAGAACTATATAATATATAATCCTTTTAAAAACTTATCCTTTTTCCCCCTCTATATGTCTTCTCCCCCATATTGTGTCATTAAAAAGGAAGGTATTAGATATGAAAAAAAAATTACTATAGTAAATTATGTTTTGAATAGTTATATTATAATGTAGAAAACTTAGTTATATTAAGGAATTAGATATATTTGACTTGAAAAATATTCAACAAAAGAAAAAATTGAAAACATTAAAAGAAAAAAACCCACTTCTCACAAAAAATAGATAAATAGAAACATTTTTAATCACTACCACTTGTAATTAATATATATAGTCAATGTAAAAAAATAATATACACTACATAAATTGGATGACCTTGTCTTATAAAAATGAGAAATGTAAAATTATGGTATGTGTGGAGGTTTAATAAATTATGGAGAGGATGAAGAGGTTGTTGTTGGATAAACCATTAGTGGATGGAATTCCATTCAATGTTCTACATTGTAACACCCCTCCCCTTCTCATTGGATTGAGAATGTGGAAAGATATTACATGGAATTAACCAACACAATGATCCAAAGACAGGGAAAAAATGCCAAGGGTTACATTAAATAGATGGGGGGTGATTTACCCATAGAAAAAATAATCCAACCAAACAATACATAACCATATAAACTACAACGTGATGCATGATATCAATGAAAGACAACTCAAGCATTTAGTTTTTATAAAAACCATCCAAATAGTACTACAATGGAAGACCAGAATTAAACCAATGTAAAGAGCTGGAGACTAAAAACCAAAAAAATTAAAAGAAAACAAAAACTCAAAAGGTACAAATTCTTCATTCTTAAACTATAATAACAAACCATGTATAAAGAAATCATAATAAATATGTGTGATATTTAATTTTTCCCATGTCTCGATAAAAAATGTACAAAAAAGACACCAAAATCAAAATAAAAGGTGAGTAATGAAACCTAATAGATTTTCCCCAGTGACTTACCTACTCAAACTAATAGGATATAACTTGTTAGTAACATTTATAAAAAACAGTTTATATAAAATAATTTATGAAATTGTGTATATAAAAATATAATCATGTTTCACTAAAACCATTTTCTAAAAACAAGATCATGTTTAAATGAAAAAAGTAAACAATAATTTAAACCCCTTTTATCTATTCTATATTGGTAAAACAATTACATTCCACTCATTCATACATCCAATGATGCATGAAACCTTGAAGAGGGGGAACATCCTGATTGTTTACCCTCCCACGAATGATGGGGGAGACTTCATACTCTTATCTAACCAAAATTAATCTTTACAAGGGAGATTAAAAACCCTTATCCATCTTAATAATGATGAGGGATAATACATACCCTTATCTATCTTGATTTTATAGGATTAAAAAAATCCATTATGCAAAAAAACATGTCGAAACATTCATTATGAAAAGCATTTCAATTCCAAAACCACTTTAATATGAAAAATTTATTAAAAATAAATTCAATTTTTTTTCAATGAATGAAACCAAGATACTATTTCAAAATAAACATTTTAGAATAGTTTAAAAATCATCTTTTACAACAATTCAACATTCCTATAAACCATCACTAAAAAATGTTTCCTCCAAGAACCAAACTACAATTTCCAAATAAAGTTATTGAAAAATAAATAAATCAAGACTTTGAGTTCTAAATTTAGGAGTTTTGTGTGAATTGAACTACCTAGGAAATTTGGAGAAAATGATAAACATCACAAAAAAATAAATGAAACCATGATGAAACTATAAAAATCCTCCTTATATCTCTTCCTCTATCATAAAAAATACCAAATATCATCATGCATGGAATCCAAAACACTATATATACTGAAAACAGGCATATATCTAGGAATCAAAGTTAGGGGAAAAGTATATCTAGAAAAACTACTATGAAAATCAATGAATGAAGATTTATAATAATAATTCAGCTTCGATGCACCAAGAAATGCCTCCAGATTCCTTCCAAAATGATGGGGATTGGTTCTCCAACCATTGAGAGGGAAGATCCAATGTTAAGTCTGTTTTTTGGGAACAATGAGGAATTAAAGCCAAAATCTAAAAATGATGAAATTTTATAGGATCTGGTTTCTAAATGTTCATGGTTTAGTTAAATGGTTAGGCAAACCATGGACTAAACATACACGAACTAATACTACATAGATTAACTTTTCATAGTTTTTTTTTCATGTTGTCCAAATTGTGTGCCAATCATCCGAAAGATCATTGTCGTAATATTTCCCTACATAGAATGGATTCTCATAGGCTTATAAATGGTTTGGGTTTTCCACCCATGCACCGTTACTTTAGATCATGCTTCATTGTGCACATTTTCTTTTAGGTATTTTAGGATTTTCTCAAACTATCTCGAAACTCTACACCTATATATAATCCACAAAAACATTCCAAAGGTTCTCCAAAGGCTCCCAAAAATCAACCATATTCTTTAAATTCTTAAAAATCATAAATAAGGGGTTAGTTACATGAATCCATGGCTACTACATATATCATAACATTCTTGATCCCCAAAACTGGATCTATCACTAAGACTTTGGGTAGGAATAGAAAAATGTAGTCAATAATATCATATAAAGTGATGAAATTATAGTATCCATAGCATAAAAATGCCGCCTTATTTTTAGGAACTAATGTTTTAGAATCTGATCCAATAGGTTTAATTTAAATAGTATTATATCCAGATTAATGAAGCTTCTATGAATAGGATGGATCAAACATAATGGCTAATTATTTTGTTCAGATTCTATATATTTTATTGTAGGTGTTGGACCAATGGTTGTTCTTCCTATAAGAAATTAATGTGCATCAACATATATGAAAATATAATTTATAATATCTATCTCACATAATCTTATATTAGTTGTAAAACCTTGTCAATTCATCTACGAACAAGTGAATAGAGAATTGTTAATAAATCAATTAATGGATACAAGCTATCCAGTGGAACAAATTTGATAATAAATAACTATAGTGGATATATGAGATCTTTATAGAGCTGTAGGAATTAAGAAAAATATTTTATACTAAATCCTATATTTTAAAAACTATAACATGATCATAATCCATTCCAATAAGGTTATATTCTAAGCCATTTTTCTAAATTATCTATAATAACATGAGAAAACTCATCTAAATTACTAGATGGTGATTATGAAACCGAATCACGAGAAGTAGATGGTACAAGTGTAATGGATATGATTATCATGTAAATAAAAAAATTCCCTATTTCTATAGTCGGTGGAATAGGGGATTATTTTGTGTATTAAGAACTAGAATCATCTCAATAATAATTTATGCAATGATATAAAATACCATTATAGATATTTTCAATATTTTTTTAAAAATTAATGATGGTTCCTATAAAATTTCCCCAGAGAAGATGAAATCATGTAATGTATATCCTTATACACAGAAAAATTTTCTACCATCTTATTATTGATTGAAGGAATATATTATCAATTAAACAAACTTAATAAATTCAATAAAACATAAGTTTCACGTCCATTTCAACATATATCTCCCCTAATTTCCTTAACATATGGAAAAATATCCTCCTTATATTCCAAAAAAACTCATTGGATTGATCATGTCAAATTACAATAATGGGTTATATGAAGAAACTGCATTTGGATTAGAATAAGTTTTTTCAAAATGATTCTAGAAATCATGAACCACTAAAGGTTCAAAATATGTTGTGGAACTTAGTTGAAATATATATAAAAATTAAAATTAACTCACAACATTAATTTTCAATGTATTTATGTTATCGTTCACATCTGATTTGAAATATTCAATTTCATGTATTGATGCCTCAGAAAATATTACACTAAACCATAGGAAGGTTCAGAATGATATCTCTTTTTGATTCGAAATGAACTCCATGTACATTAACGTCGTAATTTTTAGCACACACTCTTATATTATCACTCACCTGGACTCTTACAATAATAAGTTCTTTATCATTCATACTAGAATAAATTGGTTACAATTTTTGAATATTTTTATTTAAAATGGTTTAGGTAGAAATCATCCCATTCAATATATCAAAGATATATGGATTCACATAGTTCTTATTCAACTATCAAATATTATCATAGGAATATATTAATTTCTTCCTTACCTTATCATATTATCCCTTGAGATTTTCAACCTTTGTGAAAACTATTGATGAAAAAATTTTACTATTAATTTTAATATCAAATCCTTTAGAAATTTTTCCTACTTGGGTTCATCCTATTACACAAGTTGAAGATATTGATGATTCTCTAGAGTATGTGAATGAACAATTTCATACAATATCACATTCTTAATTCGATATCTTTTTCTAGTAAATAAAATACATGGCTTGTGATCAACGAGCCTTTTATAGTATGATCTCTATAGTTATCTCAATAGTTGGAACCTATGTCTGGAATAATTCAACAGAACTCATAAATATAAATTCTTGAATCTAAATGGCTTTCATATAATGTATTATCTCTATCATAGTAGGACCATATGTCATAATAAATGTCTCATATTCTTCCTAAGTGGCACTACATTAGTGGGTGATGTACCCCTAGGGGGGAATGTCATGGAATGCTTCCCCTGAATTGGTGGAGGCGATGGTACAATAATCTTGGTATTACTCTACTATTTGAATGTTCACAAATATTTTAGGGTAGTAACCCTTTTTTATATGAAATTCTTTAGAACAATTATAGATAATTTTTTCGGGAATTTAACTGCTCCTCCTTCAATCAAATGAACATATATCTTCTTAATGATAATAGAAATGATTCTACCCTTGGGGTAATAAATGATATTAATTGTTTCCTAAAAAAATGGTTCTTGAACCACATCATGTTCCTTAGAGAATTTAACATCACATAATTAATCCAGACATATATGAGAAATATTTCCCCAAATATACTTTCTCCATTTCATCTACTCTATGAAATCCATGTCTAAATGAATCCAAAGAGAAATTTTTATTAATCCCTTAAATCCATCACTATAGAATTATAAAAAACGAAAATAAAGAAACCAAAATTTATAAAAGGGTTGTTATAACTATGTTTTGAAAAGAAATTTCTCACCTTCCTTAGAAGAGTGCAATATATATAGAATTTACATTAAAGAAACCAATTGGGATTTCATAGACATGTTCATAGAAATCACATATTTTATTTCACTGACTAGAACATGGTTTTCTGGATAAACTAATTGGCCTCCAGTTCAAACATGAAACCTAATTTATTTCATCAAAAACATATTCACCACCATGGATCTAAAATACCATTATCAAAAACATCATTATTTCACATAAACATGACATTTCTATATATTTCTGTGAAAGTCCATTCTCTTTTATAGAACCATCCTTAACATTCATTGAATATCCAAAATCACTATCATCTCAAGGATTCATCTTCCCTATATTTTAGAGGTTTCTTAATCTTAGAAATATTTTAGAGGGTTATAGTATGATTTTCAGAGATAATGAGCATAAATAAAACGTGAGGGAGGAGAGTGTTGATTCGAGGGTTAGGTCAAATGCTCAATTATGAAAAGGGATACACAATAAATGTAGTTTTAATGTTAAATCTGACTTTAAATAAAAATAAAATTAAATTAAATAAACAAAATCAAAATAATTTTCATTTTAAAATGAAGTAAAATTAAATTTTAAAATTAAATTTGGGTTCATAAAAATGGAAAATATTTTTACAATAAATTTAAAGATAATAAATTCATAATACATTAAATTATAAATAAATTATAAATAGATATAGAAGTTGGAAAAAAATTAAAATAATAAAATAAAAATGGGAAAAAAATATTTTAAAACAATTTGAATGCATATAACTTCAAATCCCATATAATAAAAATCATATGATCATAATAAATGGGTTTAGTAAATATATCAACTAGTTAATTCTCAATAGAGACTAATTAAATAAGGATGTTACCTTTTTAAGTTTTATTACCCAAGAAATGATGTCATATATCTATATTATTTTTTCTCAAATTATTTAATAGATTCTTTTAAATCTTGATAACACTAATGTAATCACATTTAAAAGATACTATACTAAAATTTAATAAAAAATATACCAGTTGTGTTTTATTCATATAATTTGGGCACACCAAGTATAATAATTAATTTATGATTCTTCAGTAGTAAATAATGAAACTAATTTTTGTTTCTTACTAGACTAATATATGAAACATGTACCGAGAAGGTGATAGATTCTTTAGAATATCTTCTAATATTGTCTACCATTACTAAATTCATCATCTAAATATGATGTCAACTTAAAATCAATGGATTCAAAAAAAGTAAAGAAAGTGATATTTTTATTTTGATATACCTTAAAATTATTTTGGAGGATTTGAAATGAGATGCATGGGGAATTTTTTCAAATCTATCACATAATCATTCAATTATCTCAATATCCATTCAAAAATAATTCAAATATAATAGAATTCTAATTATTTCACTATAAAACATGTTATTGAAATCATTTATCAACATCATCCAAATTTATATTATCCTTATAACTCATACTAGTATCATTCATCATATTATTTTCATGTCCAAATCTTTTGTTCAAATAAAGTATGTATTTTATAAAATTTTGAAAATTTTCTAATATTTTTTTGATAAATTTGAATAAAAATATTATCTGACCAATCATAATAATTTCAAAAAAATTTATATCTTTTGAAACATAATTTCATAATACATTATTTAGAGAACCAAAAATCACATCATTGATATATATTTGATATATGAAATATATAAAAATTATCTTTTCCTAAAAATATTAGGATCTACCACTCCTAAAAAATCTGTTTTATAAAATAAAATAATTAAACCTCTCATACCAAGCATTATGTTATTGTTTAAGACAACAAATATATTTATTATGTATGAAAATATAATTTTATATGTGTGGATTTTAAAAATAAGGAGGTTGTTCATAGTTTAAATTCCTTATAAGAAAGTCATTTAGAATTAAATATTTAACATCTATCTGATATAGTTTGAAATCCATATGACAATCATAGTAATGAAAAATTATAGTGGATTCTATTCTAGCTATAAGGAAAAATGCTTTTCAATTATGTATCACTTCCACATCAATGTACCATTTAACAACTAATCTAGAATTAATTCAAGTGATCACACCATGATCGGCCTGTTTATATATAAAACCTCACTTTGTTCCTATAACATGGTAATTATAGGTTCTATAAATTAATTTACAAATGTTTTTCCTCTTGAATAGATTAAAATCTTCATTAATACCTAAATTTCAACTCTCCTTTTATAATGCTTCTTTAATGGTTTAGGTTCTTACTGAGATAAAAAGGTATATAATTTTATACATTTTTCTGCTTCCCTTATAGTACTAATTCATACATCTAATTATCCTATTATAGTATCTAATGGATAATTTTTCAGTTTCCTATTTTTCTACAAAATATAATACTTAGTTTACTAGTATATATCATTTCAGTATTGGTTTCACCATAATCAAGATCCTAATCATCATCCTCTCTATAGTAAAAAATAGAATCAAATATCATATTTTAATGGGAATAACTAAACCCATCTACTTGAGTCATCTTGTGGTCTAATGGATCGTATTCATCATATTTCACATGAGTTTATTCTGAAAATATATTTGACCTTATGTTGAAATATCTATAAGTATTAGAATTATATGAATAAACATGAAATATTACTTTATCTTCTTATTCAGTGAATTTACCATGACTAACATTGGTATTATAAATGTAACCATTGAATTCAAACACTTTAAATTATCTAAAGTTTTATTTTATGTTATTTAATATATTGTAGGGTTTTATATTTAAAAATAGCCTTGATAGATCTTTGATAATTTAATTACTTGTTGTATTGACTACTTTAACCCAAGTTTTCTGGGGAAGGTTATATTCATGTAACATAGTTTTATAAATTTTAGTTAAGGTATTATTTATCCTTTCAAAGACAACATTCTATTGAGGGGCCCTGGGGAAGAAAAATATTGTTTGATTCCACGTTTTGAACAATAAGAATTGAACAAAAGGATTTCAAATTCATCCCAACATTGAATTACCAATGAAATTTTTATAGAGACATTCCATTTTAAAATTTTTTTACAGAAACATATAAAAATATATAAATAATCACTCTTAACACTCTAAAAGAAACCCCAAGTAAATATATCTAAATCATAAATAACAGATAAAAATTATGTCCCCCTAGGATTTCTATACTAGACATTCCAAAAAATCCATGACGATAAGTTACAGATGCCTATATGTAACAACCTATTTAATTTATTTAAAATATGACTTTTTTATTACCCATTTAGAATGCATAACAAAGTTTCCCATTATTAAATCTATTTTTAGGTACATCTAAAATTATTATTTCCATATAAAATTTTATCAAAGAGTAAAAAATATATTTTCCATGTGTTCTATCCCAAATAAAAGATTAATTTTGTTTCAATATTTATATAGTACACTTCTTTTCCACAACAAGTCATGATTTTATTTATAAAATTTCAATTTATAGGTTTCATAAACACATGCAGTTTCTAATGAAAAATAGAATTTTCATTAATTAGAAAATCTATAGAGTAACCTTCATCGAAATGATTAGAAATAATTATCAGAATGGGTTTATATCATTCCATATAAAGAACATTATTAGAGACAATTAAGCTTCTATTTTCAACTCATCCAACTCTAATAATTTTTGTTCTAGATTTATAATAGAATATGATATATCCTATATTAATTTTGGGTAAATATTGAATGTTTGAGAAATCTCCAATCAAAGGCCTTGAGAATAAACTATCCAAATACCATTTCTCATCGAATATCTTGTAGTTTTTTACCTATAATATGAATAAAAAATTAATTTTTTTGGTACCCATTTTCTCTTAGGTCTAGAAATTTTAGTGGCTAATGATTTGGGAATCTAAATCTTTTTATAATGTATTGAAATTATAACTCTATGTTTTGATATATTTCATGAAATAAAATATGTTTTTATGGAATCAAATTTCTGTTTACATAAACTAAAACCATTTAAATAATTTATAGGTTCCGTATAATGAGAAAATACCTTTAAATTTTTTTTATTTGAACTAGGAATAAAATATTTTTTATAAAACATTGGGTTTTAACCTTTTATTCCTCTTCCAAACATGTATTTCTATATTTTATAATTGAAAATTATTTGGTTTAATTAATATTACCCTTCCGTAAAAACATTATAAGAAACATTAAGGGATTGTATTTTTCCAACATTCAATTCTATTACCACATTCAGAATAGGAAGAAATAAAATTTTCCATCTTTTCCTTCTTGTATTAATTTTTTGTTTTTTAGTCTTATGTTACACTTATATAAAAATTATAAAAAAATCGAGTTTCATTTTTTCTCAAATATTTATATTTTGTTTTTACCATGGTTTAATATTTATTTATTTATTTAAAATATAAAACTTCATCTTATGAATCATATTCACATCTGGAAGAGTAAAATGAATATACGTCATTTTATTATGACATAAAGCAAATTATTTCCATTTGATTTAATGTTTTTTATTCTAACTTAAAATATTTTTTCTCACTTGAATACTTATAAGAACATAATTCAGACATCATATCTCTTTTTATCTTCTTCAAAAATTATACCTTTCTTTTATATCTGTTGTTACATTGACTATATTAATGATGTTAATGACAATATGGTTTAATATTCAAAAGAATATTTCACTCATTGAATCTAAAATCCTTATAGAATTCATTATATATTTTTTTCATGATGAAGGATTTATTGAATCCTATTTTCTTATTGTATAACATTATACCCTTATTAGAAAATTGGGTAAGTTTTCCATAATAATTCGAACAATTTGTGGATTCATCGCTAGATGATTCATAATTTTTAATAACTTTTAACTTATTGGAATCCTTTATAGTAAAAAGTGACAACGAATAATTATACATTTTAACCATTAGATTCTCACTAGATTTAGATTCTATTTCTTCCACATATATCATTAGTGTTTCATCAAGACCTTTTATTTTGATATTTTTTCAGTAGTAAATTTCATAAAGATAGCTGAAATTATAATCCATTTGGATGACATAACTCAAATAAATTCTAGATCCTGATCATATCAATGAAATAGTTCTCATAGAGAACAGATATTATTCACAATTTTGGTTAACCATTTATTAATATTCATTATACAATCAATACTAATCATTCAGAATGTTTCAAATTTTATATTTTCATAATTTTACCTTAGTTCCATTACATTTTCAATAACATCATAGGAAAATGATATAGTTGACCATATATTATGTGTTACAAAAAATTTAGACACTATATTAAACACATCTAAAACATGTCCACATATAAAAGAATTCATGGATTTAGAATTTAGACTATACACACCTTATATGGTATTATCTCATTTTTCTATATCACCTTTAGTAATTTTATAAGGCTCAACACTTATTATATAATCCTTTTGAAAATGGTTAATTAAGTGATTAATCATTCATGCCTTACAAATTTCACAATTTTCACCATTGAAAAACATTTCTCTAAGAATATGCATCCCTTATTTATTTCCATTAATAGTATCAATGTAAAGGTCAAACTTTTTACTTCAACCATTTTTTGTTTTGAACAAAAATGGAACTACCTATCATATAAATTATTTTTCATAGAGTAGTTATACAAAGACTTAAGAAGGGGGTGGATTGATTTCATGAAAGTTCCTTCACTTTAAACCACCCACTATGAAATTAACATGGTTTATAATCTTCTCTTATCATAAGTAATAAACATAAATTAAATCAATAAAATATTGATAGAAAAAAATATTTTATAGGGGTGAGTGGAACATAAATCCCTTAGTCCACTCCACCAATACTCAACTCTTATATCATTGGGATTTTACTAATACCATTCCTTTTTCTTACGAATTGTCTAGCTAGGTGAAATCATCCATCACTTAGTAGAAATCCTAGATCCATTTCAACAATCGTATAATGATTTTCAAAAAATTAAGATCCTTTAAAAATCATTACAAGGATTTATTTATTACAGTAATAAGAAATAATAATGGTATATTGCATGATGAAGAAAATGCTTTCAATATTAAACTGACATAATAGAAGAGATCTCCAAAATATAATATAAAAATTGAGAATAGCTCATGGAGATTCATTAAAACATATCATGATGGGTTGTGAAATAATATCTTTATTGAACATGATTATTATTCTTATTTTTCCTACCACAAATAAGAAACATCATAGAAAGATATAAGAGAAGGATTTTTTTGTAACATATATTCTTTGTTCTCTTCTTTGAATATATCGGTATATTCTCTTTGAAACTATTATCAAAAAAACATTTGAAAACCAAAAAAAATGATATTGGAGAAGCTCTAGAAATATATTTTTCTTATAAACTAACCTAGAAAAATGTACTAGTTAATAAAAATAATCTATACTCTTTAATTTAATGGTATATACACTCTTTAAAAAATGATTTATTATGAAGAGGTACTCAATTCATTAATTCATTGAAATAAATGTTAATTTTCTCCTGAAATACTCCAATGGAAATTAATACCCATGTTATTGAATGAAATGTAAATTTTTTACCACCACATAGGTGAAATTCATGAACCTGAATTCACATTGAAAAATTGATCACGTATTCCTTCTTCATGTAGGTGAATTTTCCACATAGCCAAATCATGTTGCCATCTAGATCACATAGTTGAAAGTTTTATATCCAAATAAATCAGGTATTCGATTAGAATCATGAATCCCTATATTCCATATATCCAAAACATGTAGAATATTTTTAAAAAAACCAATTCACCATATTTGTTTCATTAACATTGTCTTTTATCACATCTCTGGAGTCCTTCCAAACCTAAAATACCTAGAATATTATAAAATTTTAATAGAAAACATAGTTGAATTATAATTGTATGATTATAGTAGACATAAACTAAATACAATTAAAACTTATTAAAAACACTTAATTGAAATCTAATTAATAATATAAGATGTGTTTTTGAGATCAACAAAACCTAAATACCACGAAATATGTTGGGTCAACATCAATTAAAAAACATTAAATCCAAATATTACAGAGATATATGTAGATAGTATTAAAACAATGAATTCCAATAGAGTAGTTCATGATGTCAAGCTCTATATGAAGCTGTAAGTAGATGAGAAGTTTTAGATAAATAGAGGAATTTAAAATCTCAAATATAAAAATCTATAATACTCATATAAGTTCATTATGTATGTTTTGAAATTTTAATAATAGGCCAATTTTATTGATGGATTGATCTATATTGTGAAATATTGATTCAAAATTATCAAATAGCTAAAGTGGTAGTTGATTACCTTTAAAGAAGAGTAGAAGATCAAGAGAGAATATTGACACCCTATATGAAATTTTGGAATGTATATCCTATAAGAAACTAATAAATTGAACGTGGAGAATAGAGGTAAATAAAAATAACAAAAGGGTTGTTAAGATATGAAAAATACAAATTATAATGAAAAATAAGGTATAGGGTTTAATCATAAATAGGAAAAATTAATGGTTGACCTCAGTCTGTAAGCATCCACTCTGAAGTTGAAAGTTGATCTGGGTAAGACTCGGAATTAAAATAATATTAAGACCCATTGTATAACCAATGTTGTATAAGAACCCTATAATGATACACCTCATATCTAGTATTATTATTTTTGTAATTATGTTAAATTTGAGTAAAAATTTAATAGAAAAAATTTATTGAAGGGGAAAAACATCAAAAGGAGACAAGAATGTTGGATCTAAATAATGATGTAGATGATCAATTACAATATGGGTTTATTTTTAAGATTAAAAACATTCATTTTTAACTTTAAGGAAAACTATGTTTAACAAAGTTTAACAAGATAAATTCACAAGACCACTTTTAGTTCGACAAACATTCTAGGTTCCAGAAATATGATTCTGGAAATGAAACATAAGGAAAATTTATAAGGAAAATATTTTACCTTAAAGCATATAGAATCTTACTTATTAGAGTATAAAAAAGTAAAATAAAGGTTAATAAGATTATACATTATTTCTTTATCAAAATAAAGTGGAAATAATCTTGAAAAAAAAACGACTAGAAAGTATGAAATCTTTTAACCCAAAGAGAAGGTTATCCAACAACCCTGGATAAAGATCCCTTTATTTATACTTTCATGAATTTCTATCTTACCCACACTAGGGTAAGGCCTCGATAGGAATATCGGAATCTCTCTTGTTATCCTCACAAGCCCAAAAACATTAAGGTAGCAGACACCACTATCTTCCTATCCACATAAGTCTTAAAACATTAAGGTAGTCGGTGCCTCTATCTTCCTATTCCCAGATGTCCTCGATTTTACAAAGAAACAATCAGAATCAAAAATGAAATCTGAACAAGATGTTCAGTGCGCACAAGGAATGAGAGTCTACATCTTTCTATAAGTCACTTCAGAAAAATTCAATCTCTAGAGTGATCAATAGATAATTATTTGTTTTGAGTTCATTCAAATGAGATACTATTTATAGGAACTTCTCCAATGGTCGGCTCCCTCCGTTAATGGTCATATTTTTTCATGAATATCAGAGGACCTTGTACACGTTTCAATCAAACAATAGTTAGTTAGAAATAGATTGTATGACATCGTTTCAAAACTATAACAAGTTTATTAAAAATATGGTTTCTTAACCAAATCTAATTTTCGGAGTCTAAGTAAAAACGTTTGGAGTCAAAGGTGATAAAAATCCAGAGAAAATATATCATTGATATTCAGATTCTATATTTCAATGAATTAGAAACCTGAATTCTATAGATTTTGGATTCTAAATTCCAATGAATTCAGGATTATATTTCTGAATAATTCAGTGTCTAAATTCTAAGTAATTCAGAGTCTGTATTCTCAGGAATTGAGAGTCTGAATTCTATGTTGTTCGTTGTCCGATTTCTAAGGAATAAGAAGTCATGATTATATGGAATTCAGAGTCTATATTCTAAGTAATCCAGAGTCTAAATTCTAAGGAATTATGGGTCTGAATTTGTAGGAATAAAGAGACTAAATTTGGAGGAATTAAGAGTATGAATTATAATGAATTAAGAGTATAAATTATGAGGAAATATGAGACTGAATTTCAGATAATTCAGAGTCTAAATTTCAGAGAATTTGGGGTTTGAATTTCATAGAATTCAGAGTCTGAATTTCCAAAAATCCAGAGTTTGAATTTCAGAGAATTAGACATCTAAATTTCATTAATTTCAGAGTCTAAATTTCATAGAATTAGTAGTATGAATTTTAGAAAATTCAATGTCTGAATTTCATGGAATTCAGAGTCTGAATTTCAGAGAATATTGAGTCTGAATTTCAGAGAAATCAGAGTCTGAATTTCAAAGAATTATGTGTATGATTTTAAGAGAATTTGGAGTCTGAATTTAAATGAATTCAGAGTCTTATATTCAGATAATTTGGATCATTAAAATAGAATTCACTCTAACTAATGATTTATAGGATTATGAGTTATTATATGTGAAACCGATATTTAGACATACAGATAAAATGATTTTGATTTAGAGAGATAATAAAATGAACATAGAAAACATAGTTAAGGATAAAATTTTCAAAGAGAATGATAATTTTCCTTATTAAGATAATTCATAGGGAAATTTTTTTTTTAAGATAAAGTGTTTTTTATTTTCAAAACATAGAGAAATGGAAATGTTATAAATAAACCTTATTGACTCAACAATATTCCACTTTTGGAAAGAACGAACAACCTCACAAAAAAATATAGGGACTTATAAATTTTCTTTATGAACAAAAAATAAAATCTTATCTCCCTTTACAATATGTATTATAGTGAGTACGACTAAATCCCCCTTATGTTTTGAAATCCTTCAGGATCCCATTCTTGACTTCCTTAAAGATATTTTTCTTTTTCTTATATAAGGTAATCTCATTTGATAAAAATCCTCCTTAGATAAGCTTCCCCTTACAGAGGGAATTCATTTATTTACTTAGTATTCCTTTTATCATTCCTTTCTACCCATTTGTGATTTTCAAAAAGGAATAAAAGGAATGGAAAAAATGGTACCTAAAATATTAGTACTATATAACAAAATATATGAAGAACAACCAAAATTTCATTACGATTAAATGGATTTGTAGGATAAAGAAAATAGAAAAAAAGATCGTATTGGTAAAAAAATATCCTTCTTTCTCTTTTGGAATTAGCTTCATCACAATGTTTTTTAGATTCCTAAGCTCTTTGTGATCTTCTTCAAAAGGATTGAGTAGCTGACCCTTATCTTCACTTTTCTTCTCCAAGGGATTGATCTTTTCTTTCAGAGCCATAAGAATTTTTTCATGAACTTTCAAATGATCTTTTTGTTTATTGAGTTCTTCTTCAAACTCAATTCTATGATCTATTTCCCTTTTCCAATTAAAGGTAAATGAATGGTGCTTTGCATTTAGATCCTTGACTTCCTGCTTTTGAGTTGTCTATTTGAGACTTATTTTTCCTCAAAACTTTTAGTAAGAGCTTTGAACATTCCATCTTCAGTGTCAAAAGCTTCATTCAAACATTCATGAAAATCATAAACTATCCTCATCTATTAGATTGTTTTCCTTGACCAATTTTTGATTTCCATTCGTGATCTTTTGTGGGCTTCATATCCAATGAAGATGACCTTGAAACCGACCTCAAGCCTTACAAACTTTTCCATAAGCATGGTAACTGAATCCAAATTCTGATCAAACAAGTGTTGAAGCATCTGGTACCTCAATACTATACATAGAAACAAGGTAATGATATCAAATGGATTTTTCAAAGAGTAGAAAACAAAGTCATTTCTAAGAAAGGATGACTTATAATCAGATTCTTTGGTTGGTGAGGATTATTTTTTTATCTCTTCATCTCCCCTCTTTGATGAACCACCAAAATCTTTCTTTTTCCCTATAAATTTCCAAGGTGTATCAACCGACACCTATTTTTCCTTTTCATCTTTTATAATTCTCTCTATAGATTTTTCCAATTCAATTTCACTATCTGATAACTGAACTATCTTATCTTCCTCAACATTTTCTCTTTCAGCATCTTCCACTAGATCCTCTTGCTGAATGAAGTCATGGTTTCTTCTTTCATCATCATATGGTTTATTCACTTCTTCCTACTCCTTATCCTCTTTTCCTTATGAAATAATTTTAGTTGATTCAACTTCAGATGTTTGGATTGACATATTTTCAGAGATACTCTCCTTATCATGATATTCTTCTACCTGTCTTATCATATCATCTGTATCATCATTTCATTCATTCTTCTTCTTCTTTGACTTATTCTTCCTGAACTATTTATTATTCTTCTTATTCTGGTTTTGGAATCACCATCATTTTTCCTGTAGTCACTAGAAGGGATTCCTACAAAAACAATTCTAGAATATGGACTTGTTCAGTAGCTTTTTATGAATCCTAGAGAAGAGATTGAACAATATCAGCTTCAGACATTTTCTTATTTTGCTTCATTTCTTTTTCTTGCTTCTGAAGATCCTCAGCAACCTTCACCATTAAAGATTTTACTTCAGTAGGGTCCAAGACAAAACTAGGTTCCCCTTACTTCCTATTTTTATTGTCTTCTCGTCTCTTGGATACTACTTTATACGGATAAGTCTTTTGCATCTTTGGATTTGGTGGTGTTGATTGAGTTTCCTTAAGAGCAGAATATTTTTCTTTTTTTCGGTTCCTTCAACTACGTATTATTACTCCCTTATTGGAAGTCTCACCACGTCTGGCTTATTTGATAGGGCTTCTATTTCATTTATAGATAAATCATTAAAATCTCTAGATTCACTATTGATCCCATCCTCCATCCTTCTGAGGGTGTCATCACTAAGAAACATGACCTTGAAATTCCTTGTCTTGGAAAAACAAGGGATTTTAAATGATTCTAGAAAAAGAACAATAATCTTGGAGATAATAACCAGATACTTGATTATTTGATATTTGAGACTCCCATTCTTGATATTCATCATTGAATGTAAAACATACTTTTCAAAACTAATATTTTTGATATTCACCAGAAAGACCAAAGCATAAATATCACTCTTCTTCAGGGTAACCTTGTCACCTTTTCTCGAAATGAGAAATCTCTTAACACATAACTTAAGAATCCAGAGATTTGTTGAGAGATGGATAATCTTCTCTGGCTTCAATTCATTCAAAACAAGTCACTCTATATCCTTTTTCTCATAGAATGATCCCGATACAGCTGGTAGCTTAATGGTATAGAATTAACCTACACCATAATATGAAATTCCAATTAGATTGGTAGCCTCACTATAGGAGAGGGAATAGGTCTTTACATATCTCTTAAACAAAAACATGTATCTCCCTCCTTTATTGAAGAAAATTACAAATTTAAATAATTCTACCTATAACTTCGGATAAACCGGATCCTAGGACTTTGGTTTGGATACACATAAGATCTCGCATCCATTCAACTTGATATTTTTTTAGATAATAGAATCATAGATAGAGAATAATATTAGATCTACTAACCTTTCTCTATATATCTACCATTAAGTGATTTCCTTTACTGATGACATTTGTTTCAGAGGAGAAGCTTCCATAGACATTTGGAATTGAGGAAAAATGATGATTTGGAATGGGCCTTAGGAAGAGGATGAGAGATTCAGGATACTAATGCTTGAAAATCGATGTGGGACAACTATTGGGGAGGTCTCTATATAGGTGTTTTTGGTGATGGTTCAGCTTCTCAAAAAGATCTAATGGTGGAAACACTATTGATCAGATATGACAGTTTAGATGATATACAAAGAAGGAATATGACAGGTTCTGATCTTTTGTGGTTTTAAGATAAAAATTCAAATTTAAGGAAAAGTGAATCCGAAAATTTTTCTTTTATATCGAATAAAAATACAAACAAAAAAAATTTAAAATAATATTAGAAAGGAAACAAACCATCCTGAATGATAGGAAAATTATCAATAATAAAGAAAATTCTTTATGAAGAACTCTCGATTCTAGAAAATTTTCAAAAGTATGCAATTTTTTTGAAATTCAAAATTTTTTACTATGAAAAAAATTCGACTATAGAAATTTTGACTATGAAAATTATCTTATTAAGAAAATGTACTCCCCCTTTGAAAATTACTATCTTAATATAAAGAGATAGGTTTTAAAATAAGGGTAATATGGAATATAACCTTTTGGTGATCATTCCTAACTTTTTTAATGTATTCAAATCTATCATAGGGTAATGATTTTGTGAAAATATCAACATGTTTATCTTGCATTTCGATAAATTGAAAAATAATATCTATTTTTTGTGTTTGATCCCTAAGAAAGTGATGCATAATATCTATGGGTTTTTAACGAGAGTGATGTGAAGGGTTTTTACTAAGGTAAATTTCATGAGTGTTATCAAAAAATATGTATGTTTTGGTAAAACTCATTCCATAGTCTATGAGTGTGTGTTTCATCCACAACACTTGAGCACAGATACTTCTAGCTACTATATATTCAGATTCAGCAGTGGAAAGTGCTACTGATTGTTGCTTTTTTCATGAACAAAAAAGTAATGAATATCTTAAGAAATAAAATGTTTGGGATGTAATTTTCCAATCTATTCTACATCCACCAAAATTTGCATCCGAAAAACTTTAAAAGAATAAATCATTTCAAGAAGTACAAAAGTGTCCTAAATCCATGGATCCTTTTAAATAGAGAATAATTATTTTCACTTATTTTAAATGATATTTCATAGGATTGGATTTATATCTTTCACATATTCATACAGAAAACATTATGTTTGGACAATAGAATTTCAAGTATAGTAAACTTCCTATCATACCTCTAAATGTTGTTTGATCTACTGTTTTTCAGCTTCATCAAGATCAAGAGAAATTGAGATACCAATGGGAATATCTATACACTTTGTGTTTTTAAATCCATACTTTTAAAGTAGATCTTTAATATACTTATTCATGGATATATATGTTCCTTGTGGTTTTTGACAAATTTTAAAACATTGGGAAAATTTTAACTAACCCATCATATTTATTTCAAACTCATATTTCATTAGATTTGAAAACAAATCGGTTAAGGATTTCTGAGTTGGACGAAATATAATGTCATCAACATAAATTTGAACAATCAAAACATTTTTCTTATCATTATTTATAAAAATAGTTTTATTACAATTTCTGTTAACATAATTGTTTTGAAACAAAAATCTTGTATGTCTATCATACCAGGCTCTAGGGGATTTTTTAAGTCCATATAAAGATTTGGTATGTTTGAAAACATTTTTATGATGATATGTGTCCTAAAAAATAAAAGGTTGTTCAACAAAAATATCCTCTTGAACATATCCATTAGAAAAATTACATTTTTCGTCACTAAATTTGAACAATGCTACAAAGGAAAGTAAAATACGAATTATTTCATGTGTAGCTACTAGAGCACATGTTTCTTCATAGTCTATTCCTTCTTGTTGATTATATCCTTTAGAAAATAATCAAGCTTTATTTCTTACAATGATTCCATTTTCATCACACTTATTTTTTAAGACCCATTTTACTCCAATAATAGAAGTTTCCTTAGGTCTTTCATCCAAGATCCAGACTTTATTTTTTCGAATTCATTTAGCTCATCTTGCATGGCTTTTATCCAATCATCATCAACTAAAACTTCATCGGTCATTTTTTGTTCTAATTGGGAAAGGAATTATAGATGATCTACTTCATTTCATAAGGAAATTATAATCTATATAGGTTGATTTAATCACCAATGATACTATCACTATGATGATTCTTAAGAAAAAACAGATTTGGGGTTTGTAAAATCTGTTCACCAATATATGGTATAAAATCGTCTGGCGTAAATGATTAAGAAACACTTTCTTGAACATTTTCTTTAATGGAAATATCTCCTATAAATATTTGATAATTAATTTTTTGAAACACATCTAAAGATGTAGATTTAGTTTGGTTAAAAACAAAATGATCAGTTTTATTGAATTTAACTTGCACAATTTATTCAATAGTACAATTGTTTTTATTGAAATCTCTATAAGCCTTAGAAGTTATCGAGTAACCTAAGAAACTTCCTTCATCAGATTTGGGTGAGAATTTATGTATATTGTCTTTAGTATTCAGAATTAATACATTACAACCAAATACCTTGAAGTAGGAAATTCTAGGTTTTCTACCATTCCATAGCTCAAAGAGGGTTTTATTAAGAAAATGTCTAATCAAAACTCGATTTATAGTATAACAAGTAGAACATATTACTTCCGCCCAAAAGTGTTTAGATATCTAATATTCACTCCACATGGGTCTACTTGTCTCTTTAAGAATTCAATTTATTATTTCAATAACACCATTTTGTTGAGGAGTACTTGGTGCTGAGAAGTCTTGAGTAATGCCTTTTTTAATACAAAAAGTTTCAAAATCAGAATTTTGAAATTCTCCTCCATGATCACTATGAATAGTTATCAAATGAATCTTTTCTAATTTTTATCATTGGATTTAAAAATATTGAAATATGAAAAAACATCATATTTTTTTCTAGAAAATAGACCCTTGTGAATCTAGTGTAAACATCAATTAAGACAAATACATAATATTTGCCTCCAATGCTTCCAGTTTGTGTTGGTCAAACAAGGTCCATACACACTAACTGTAATGCATCAATTTTTGAGACTTCATCAATTGATTAAAACATGATTTATGTTTCTTCTCATATTGACAAGGATGAAAAACAATTTAAGAATCAAATCTAAGCTCTGGTAGATCCTTAATAAGTCTTCTCATAGAGAGTTTACATAGGTTCCTATGGTTATAGTGTCCTACTCTTGTATGCCATAACCAAGATTGATCTTCAATTAGAATAAGGAATGATAGATTTTATATCCTAATGTCTTATATGTTTTTTGTGTATACATTCTATTGACAATGGTCAGAAAGTATAAACTCATCATTGGAATTGTGTACTACGCATTTATTGTTCCTAAAATTCACATGGTAACATTCATAAAAAAATTGTCTTAAGCTAATGAGGTTGTTCTTAAGACCCCTTACAAATAAAACATTTTAAATTAATGTTTTTCATGAATAAAATGTTACCTATACCAACAATTTCTTCTTGAGCATTATCTGTAAATGTTAGCTTTCTTCCTTTCATCTTGATAATCTTTTCAAATAAGTTTTTGTTACCAATCTTATGTCGGGAACATCCACTATCCATGTACCATGAATTGTGTTTTGTAATATCATTATTTTCATGAAAATAATAATGTTAGACTTTCAGAACAAAAACATTATTGGATCCAAAAAATTTAGAAACAATATTTTAAGATTCCAAAATTTCATAGAAAAATAAGCATTATGAAAAAATAAAGACTTGGTTTTATTCAAAGAATTTGTTCCCAAATTTCCACCACACAGACATTTATTGCAGAATGGAGCACTTTGAGGAACAAAGTAATTATTACTAAAGAATGGTTTAGAATGATTATAACCAAATCAAGAACTATTTCTTATAGGATGAATTTGGGAATACGTCTTTTCAATGTTTTCCATAATAGAGGTAATGTTTGAAAAACACTTCCACAAGGATACTATTTATAACTTTACTTTTATTACGATTTTTTTATCCTAAAAACATTAGTTTTATAACAAGAGTATGTCTATAACATATTTATCTTAGAAATTAAATTTATATGATCCTTGGAAAGTTTATCCTTCTCAAAATTAACTTCCTTATAGTTATTGAAAACACTTTCAAAATATAAAAAAACTCTTATAAAGATATTTATAAAGATCTAATAATTTTTTAGTAAGAATAGAAATTCTAGAATTTTATTTATCAAGATTTCTCTTAAGTTTGTAATTTTCATTCTCAAAATGTTTAGCAAACCAAGAGCGTTCTTCATAAGAAGTTACTGTATTATCATCATCATAAAGAAGATTATTCATCTGAAGGATTATAGTATTTATCAAAAGTATAATTTGTATTAAAAGATACATTTGTAATAGATTCAACTTTTTTACCTTGGCCATTAGACAATGATTTTCAATGGGTAGTCTGGCTAGTTGACCATGATTTTTCTAACCAGAAGATTCGTACTCTGAGAATTCATCATAAGTGTCTCCACCACTGGAACTATAGGTTTCATTAGCCTTGAAAACATTTTTAGAATTTTCCATTTAGTACTTCTTTTTATTACTCTTAGAATTATTTAATTTTCTATCCTTTTTCTTAAGCATATGAAAATCTTGCCTGATATGCTATACTCTTTTACTTTAATAGCCTGTAACTTCCAAATCATTCTTATATTTTCTTTAATTATTCATATATTAATACTGAAAGACTTTATATCCAACTATCTTGTTCATACTTATAACAATATTATGTATATCATTCTCTTAATTTTCACATTCACTAGATTCAGATAAAACAATGAAATTCTTAGACATTGATCATGTAACCCATTCAGGAGTCTTGCATTTAGTAGTAGTAAAGGCTACAGTTCCATTAAAATTTTTCTTCATATTGATATCTGTATCTCTTTTCATTCTAGCATCGTGTTGGATAAGAGTTCCAAAAAATATGTCAAGAGTAATTTGAGATACTTTCCTATTGTCATCAATAGTTGTTCTCTTAGATTCCCACTAATTAGGCATGATATCTGTAATCTTGTCCACAAGTGATTCATCATCTAGACCTTTCTCACCCATAGATTGTTAACTATTGACAATTTTCATAAACCATTCTTTCACATTGCAAACTGGTTATCCATTGGGAAACAGAAATCCTTGATGTTCTGCTCTAAGCATAGATCTTCTAGTTTCTATAAATTTGGATGTACCAAAATGAGTAACATCCAATTTCATTCAGATACAGCTAGAAGATTCACAAGAAGAAACATGACTATATATATTCCTAGTCATAGAACATAACAATGTATTATATACATTGTTTTTTAGTTGATGTTATGAATTTTCTTGACTGGTAATGTTTCTTACTTTCTTATCATGAATCTTGTAATCTCCAGTAAGCATAACAACATTTCCCACTCTATTATTAATAAAAAAAGACTTCATGTGATCTCATTAGTACTCATAATCATTCCCATCAAATATAGGTGGTCTATTAGGATTTATATTGACAATCAAACCAACATTCATTCCATCCTTTCTAAAAGAAAATTTTTTCCCATCAAAAATTTTTAATAGTAAAAGTTTGTAAACAAAGCTAAAAATTCCTAAGAAAGGGAAAACAATTAGAACAATGAATGCTTGATCAAGAAAACTTATATGGGAATATAAGTATTTCAGATACCTACCTTGATACTAATTTTAGGATAGAAATAATTATGTATATGCTCAATTACAAGAGGGGGTTAATTTTTTGTTTAAAAACATTCGTTTTTATCTTTAATGTGAACTATATTTAACAAAGTTAAACAAGGTAAATTCATAAGACCTTTTTTCGTTCTATAAACTTTCTTGGTTCTAGAAATATGATTTTGGAAATGAAACTTAAATAATTTTTACAAGGAAAATATTCTACCTTAAATCGTATGGAATTTTACTTATTAGAGAATACAAAAGTACAAGAATGTATAAAATTATTATATGTTCTTAATTTATCAAAATACAGGGGAAATACACTTGAAACAAAACAAGTATCAAGTATGGAACCTTTTAACCCAACGATAAGGGTATCCAATGACCATGGATAAAGGTCCATTTATTTATAATTTTAAGAAATTATGTGTTACCCACACCTAGTTAAGGCGTCGACTGGAATATCAGAATATATCTTTCCATCCCTGCAAGAGATCAAACTTTAATGTAGTCAGCACCACTATCTTCCTATCCACAGAAGTCTTAAAACATTATGTTATTTGGTACCTCTTCCTTCCTATCCTCATAATTCATCTATTGTACAAAACAAAAATCATAGTCACATGAAGAAATCTGAAAAAGATGTTCACTATCCATAATGCATGAGAGTGTCTCTCTCATGAAATTACATCAGCAACATGAAATATTTAGAGTGATCAACAGATACTTCTTTATTTAGAGATCATTCAAATAAGATCTTATTTATAGTCACTCCTCCATCGGTCGGCTCCCTCCTCCAATGGTCATATTTTTCCTTGAATCCCAGAGGGACCTTTACACGTGTCACTAAACTAATAGTTAGTTAGAAACAGATTGTAAGACATCGATTCATAACTATAACAAGTTTAAGAAAAATAAGGTTTCATAACCAAATATTATTTTTTCAGTATAAGGAAAAATAAACCTTGGAGTCTAAGGTAATAAAAATTTGGAGTGTATAAATCATTGATATTTGGATTTTGATTTTATAGAAATTAGGAACCCGAATTCGATAGATTTCATAGTCAGAATTCCAATTAATTCGAAATCTAAATTCTGAAGAATTCTATATCGGAATTAAATGTAAATATGAGCCTAAATTCTAAGGAATTCAGAGTCTGAATTCTAAAGAGTTTTGTGTCTGAATTCTAAGGAATTCAGAGTCTCAATTATAAGTAATTCAGAGTCGTAATTCTAAAGAATTCAGAGTCTGAATAATAAGGAATTATCAGTCTGAATTTCTGAGAATTCAAAGTCTGGATTTCCGGGAATTCAGAGTCAAAATTTCAAAGAATTTAGATTCTGAATTATAGATAATTTGGAGTCTGAATTTTAGTGAATTTAGATTCTAGATATAGATAATTCCATGTCTGATATTCATATAATTTGGAGTCCGAATTTCAGTGAATTCATAGTCTGATATTTAGATATTTCAGATCCTGAACAAATAACACTCTATAACTATGGATTTATTGGATTTGGGTTATTTAGATGTGAATACAATTTTTTTACATAGGAATAAAATGAGTTATATTTAGAGAGACAATAAAATGAACAATGAAAAAATAGTTATGGAAAAAATATCTTAGAGAAATAAAATTTTCTACATTAGGATAATTCTTAGGAAAAATATGATTTTCCTTAAGACAGAGTGATTGTGATTTTCAAAACATATTGGAATTAAAAATCCATAATGAAATATTACTAACTCCACAAAGTATAGTTCAATATTCTATGTGTTATTTTAATTGTAAAAATCTCCGGTGTAGTGGGTTTTGAAATATCTTTAGATATTTCTCATCAATACTACAGAGGGATGTTTTGACACAAACTCAAAATAGTCATATGTACCATCTCAAGGAATCATGGAGAAATATGAATATGAATAACTGATTAAAATTTGAAAAGATAAAGTTGTTAAATGGTGCTATAAATAAGATCAAATATTTCCATCAACACCAAATTCAATTCAAAATACATGTATGAAAAAAATATTTGAGTAAGAATTATTTGTAGAGATCTCCCAAAAATCATCAGATCTTTCTTGTGTAGTGATCACTGATAGTTGATTCACTTCTGACATGATAGTAAATGAGTTTCATATAATTCAAATAATAAATTAAATGGAATGGGTTGTCATATTTAGAAATTATGAAGGCCTAAATATTATTATCTTATAGATATAGAAACTTGGGATCAATGATATGGGACGTATACATGTTTTGTTGTTGAAGGTCTCATGAACATGCATGTAAATGTATCTTAACAATTTAACACTAGAAATACAATGAAGTATTTGGGGAAAACATTTATTTTTAGTGGAATGGTTTCAATAGTTGTTGTATTAGGGAAGACTGTGAAGTGGAATCTCTTCCTTTTTAGTGGATAAAAAGATAGGTTTTTTCTTTTCAAGGAAGAAAAAATTGGTTTTTTAATGGATGACTTTTCTATTTGAGCCAACTAACATTGGAATATCTGGTGAAAATTGATAGATCGGAATATTTATCTAAGTTATCATGTTATCATAAACATATATGTGGTGACTATTAGAAAAATAATATTTTATAAAATATATATAAGAAAAAAGAGAAAACAATAGTGAGGGCATGTGAGATGGAGAATGTTGATGTTTGTGGAACAATTTAACCGAGATCTATGGATGGGATGATATATTATGTTCTTCCCATTGATGGTTAATATATGATATCAAGGATTATGGTCACTTCTCAATAGTTTGAGTTGTTTAGTTGAATAACATAGAATCAATGGGAGACTAAAAATTTACATGGATAGAAAATGTGGATTTTCCAAAATTGATAATGGCATAGAGTTTATCAACAACCTGGTGAGGAATTATATCAAGATTTATGGGATGCATCAATAAGTTTCAAAAGTGATAAATCCACAAAAAAATAGTTTTTTTGAAAGGACAAACTAGATTACAAAAAACATGGAAAAATTATGCTTATTTAAATGGACCTGCCATGTATCTTTTAGGAGGAAGTCACTACAAAAAAATAGTCTTTTACCAGCGTAAGCCTTCACCAGTGCTAGGAAAAAGAAGTGATAAATGATATGATTTATCAGTACTTACTTTTAGGGTGGAAAAATTCACCATTTCAAGCATGTTTTTAGCACTGATAAAAGTTTTCCTTTATTAGTGCATTATTTTTAGAACTGATAAAGGGAATATTTCATCATTGCTTTATTTTAAGTACCCATAATGGGTACCCTTTATCTGCTATTTATTTTTCACATCCATAAAGTGGTATTTTGTTAGTATATTTTTATCACTAATAAAAGTTCGAGTAAAATGAAATTATTAAAAAAATAAAAAAATATATTTTAGTCTACTAAAAAAATGAAAAATTTATTAATTAAATAATTTTTAATAAAAATAAATAAAAAAATAGTATATATTAAATATATAGATTTATGAACAATTAAAATTTAAAAAAACTAAATTTGAAAATATGTAAATTTACAAACATATTAAGAATTTTATTAATTATATAATTATTAATAATATTTATATATATAATATATTAAATATATTGATATATATATATAAGTATATAAATAAGCTTTATATAATGAAAAATATTTTTGCTTTAGAGTAAATAGTAATATACTTAGTAAATAATGGTGTGTAATTTAAAATAAATATGAATTAAAAATACTGACCAACTGCATTGAGTAATGGACATAGTTGAATATCATTTGATTTTTCCATTTAACATAGATTAAATATATTATATTTATTTCATATATACATAATTAAATAATTTATATATACAACTCTCAGAACAAAATTTTTTTTGGGTCATTTAAACATTTTCAATTATTTATTTTTTATTTATTTATTTACTATGTATTAATATTTTCAATATGTTTCCATATTTATTTCAATGTATATTCTTCTTTTAATAATTTAAATTTAATTAATCAAACTTTTCTAATTTTTTAATATTGTTAAATTATAGATCTTTTTTATGTAACAAACATCACCAATTTTTAAGATACTTGTACTTAAGATTAAATATTCATTAATAATGCTAAAAATATAATTATAAAAAATTATTTACAAATTAATATAGTTATAATTATACATATTTACTATATTTATACATTTATATTTTTCTAAAAATAAAAAAAAATATATATTTTAAAAAAATTATTCATGTAATTTTAAATAAATAATTATATATATTTTAAAAATTAAAAAATTATAATAAATTTATTTAAATAATGAATTTAGTTACAATATTTAAATTTATATTTATTTCTTAATATATATATATATATATATATTTATGTAAATATATATATATATATTGATATAAATATTATATTTTAATTATATATTTATATAATTATGAATATATAATTATATGTTTAAATAATCATACAATTATAGTAAATATATTTGAATAAAGAACATATTTAATATATTTATATTTATATATATTTATTAAACATATTTATTTATTTATATACATATATTTTAATTTATAATTTATAATTATAATTATAACACCCTGATCATCCCTAGATTAATTAGGACTTATGAAAAGAATATTTATTAGTGCTAAAACATTATCATTGATAAGGATATATCTTTATCAGCGCTAATTATCTAGCATACATAAAAGTGATCTTTATCATCACATTTTGGAAGCACTTAAAATAGTGTCCGGAAATATTTAAATTAAACCTTACCATTCGTGAACTCGTCTCTGTATCTGAAGATTTCTATGGAAGCTACCCTCTAGTTTCAATGTTCTTCGGTTAATCGAAGCTCAAATTACGGATTGAATCAAGGCTCTAACAATTTCATGGCTCAAAACCAATGCTAGAATGATTCAAGGGTCTAATGAAACCAAGAATCGATCATTTTCTAGGATTCTGATATCACCACTTTCACTCATATGAGTCAAAGCTTCAATCCAATATATCTTGTTTTCTTCTCATCCTCCCCACTCATTGATTGGTTTTTTTTTTGAGAAATCTATTATATATTTTTTACCACCATTATTTATTAACTATCAGTATATCCATGTGCTAAACAATGTTTATTGGGGATGTTCGTTTGAAAGGAGACAAGGATATCAGTCAATGCACTCCCCTACCCTCTCTCCTTTCCAATTATGTGTAACCTGCCCACCCATAAACCACTAAAGGAAGTAATTTTTTATTTTTGAGTCGAAAAATTCCATTGGAATCATGGATCAGTAATTATGAAACTCCATTCCACTCTACAACAAATAATTGATTCATAGATAAATATGTATCAAATTTTTTCAACAATGTCCATTTTTTCCATGATAAAGATCATCAAAATATGTGGAAGGGTATTTTTAGAGATGATATTTCATATGAATTTTACATGAATTTATAAACTGTTATGAAACATACCAAATTTATAGATGAACACAATTTCCATTCTTCAACTAAATAATGTAGTATTTGACACATGGTTCACAAAGGAAAACTGAAAATTTACTAGGGGTTCCATGGGTTTGGATATAATTGTAAAATATATGATTTTTTATATATAAACACACACTTGTATAATTTTGAAAATAAATAAATAAATAAATATAATATAGATATATAATATATAAAACACACTATCCAAGTATATATGTTATAAAAAAAAATATACCACACTAATATATTATTCTTATATATTAAGAAAATATATGATATAAAAATATTATAAAATTATATTACAAAAATATATATTATTCAAATATGTTATACAAATATATTACAAAAATTTATGTGTATTCAATTAAAAAAATTCAAACTTGTTTTATATTTATATATATTAAATTTATATGTAAATAAATATATCTTAAATATTATATATTTATATATTACACAAATATATGCTATTATAAAAAAAATGGTATTATAATAAAGAAATATATATAAAAATATATATATATTATAAATATAAAGACACAAATTACACAAATATAAATAAAACAATATATATATTAAATAATATATATATATTGTAAAAATATATATTTATATCGTGTACAAATTCCAATGAAATCACACACACGCTAAAGAAAACATCAAAGAAACCTTCTGACCAGAGGACTTGATCCCTTGACCTCCCCACAAAACCCATCCCACCCTTACCACCCAAGATGACCATGGGCGGATAAAATAAATATAGTATACAGGTATGTCATAAAAATATATTATCCACATATATTATAGAAATATATTTCTGTAGAGTTCATTCAATGGTTGAAATTCATAATCCAATTTTACTTTTGAATATTCTTCTCACTATGAAACATTTTTTGTTTGTGTGAGCAACCTCCCATTTTACATAAAACCTATATATGTTCTATAATTAAAATTATTTATTTCAATATGACTAAAATTCTATAATATGTGCCCAAACTCACCATATAACTCATAATGGCCATGAAAATGAAATTTTATAATTAATCTTAATCTTCTTCAACTTTAAATAATTCTTTTTTTAAACCTTTTAGTACACAATTCTCGAATCAATTTGTCAAAAAAGAATTTTGAGATATTTAAATCCATTATCTTTATTACGTATATTTTTTTCTAAATTTATTGTTTCAATTCCTTATCAGTTTTTAATTGAAATTATAATTTGAAGATGTTTTAAAATATTTGATAAACCCAAAATATTATATGTAATAATTCCATAGGTTGTTACATCACATGATCTAGGTTATCAATTTCTGTATATGTTTGATTAATTACTAGAAATTATGGTTAGTTATTCTTCATTTTAGGTCTACATGTATGGGTTCTACACCTAGGAATCTATTATTACAATCCAAGTATATTAAATATGCCTTTATACCCCCCCAAATCATGCCTTCAAGAGGTCACAAGTTAATAACTACTCCCAATACTGTAATTCTCGCAAATGAAAGGCATTAATGATTTTAGAGAACATAATGAAGTACGATTATGATCCTTCTCAACTTCATATCCCAAATTGTTATTGTGGATTTATTCCTTGAGATTCATCTTCCATCTCTTTTATGTTTCTTCTACTACTCTGACCATTATTCATCCCATGGATGACTTATTGTTTGAGTATTTTAAGAAACATAGGTTCATGAAGACAATAATTGGAGGATGTGTGTCAAACCAAAAAATGAAATGATAAATGTTCAATAGAATAGTTGATGAGGATGAAAGTTTTCTATAACATTCATGGTAGATAAAAGTGAACTTATACAGGTCCCAATGTAGACAATGTATTATACATTATAGGGGACCAAAAATGGTGGATTTGGATTCTTGATAGATGAACCAAATCCCTAAAAGATTTTAAAAATGTAAGAGGGTAAAATGATAAGGAAAAAGTGTTTTTTAATTGTCTATGTTTTTTATATTAATATTATAAGTTCCCAACTACATTAACATAATATTAATTAAATTTATGGCTACTCATCCAGAAAATTTCTTATATACATGGTGATGTTACCAATCCCTTAGAATCCCAAACTATATTGAATGAAACTCTTTGGGAATGTGTAAAGATAATGATATGATATACTTTATCTATTTTTATGAAACTTTATATAACGAAACATAAATTTAATTTTAATTATTCCATACAGAGTTCATTTATTTTAGAATATTTAATTCCAACATTCACTCCTTTATACACCAAAAAATTCCTATACTTCTTCTCCATCCAAACCATTTCACCCCTTTAGTGATTCATTTATCGCATTCTGTCATGGTCCCTCCATTGCATTTATAGGATGAGAAACTATGATGCTTATTCTCAATGAAAAACATAATTTTAATGTTTTAAAATGTATTTATTTTTAGTATTAATCACATAAAATTGTTTTTCTAATAAAGGTGGATTGATTTATTCCAATTTTGGTGGTTTTTCCTGCATTGATGACATTATGCACCAAATCTTCTTAAAACATATTCTCCCTAAAAAAACACTTCTCCCATACAATGTTGGAATTTATACCTTTCCTTCATGTACCCTCCATGAATCAATAACATGGCCAATCTTAGTAAAATATTTTTCCATATAATTAATTTAGTTTTTTTCCTATTTGGGTCCAATTTATTTATATTTAATATTAGTTATAATAATAATTGATTTTCAATATGGGTGGATTATTTTTTTCAAGTAATACTGGTTAGTTAAAAGATAATCATGCTTGTGAGGGATTTTACTTCGACCATGCAACTGAGATAATGAAAACAGTGAAGTGCATCAAGAATTCATAAAACCATCATGAAAATGTTAATTCCATCAACTCATTTAGTTAATTTTTCATCAAGTTATCTTCAATTTGTATGTAAATGTACCTATCATTTATATTTAATAATATTTAGTTTTTGTCGTAGATATTTTGGGAAGTAATATTTCTCTTTCAACTATCTGTCACAATCTAAAAAAGAAAAAAAGGGTTTATTTCTATCAATGTTTCTATGATTTCCATTTTCATTTCCTTTCTTTATCGAGCTTCCAACACTGCATATTTTTTTGGTGTTCAAAGAAAAAAACCATTCTCATTGTTGAAATATAAAATAATAGAGGTAGATAATGTTCTCATTTTGGTTACTTCTCATGATATAAGGGGCACATTAACTTCCAATGCTATTCTAGGATTCAACCACAAGAATGATTTTTTAGTTAAGAACGTCAGGTCAATATGTAGTGTTGTTTGTTTGATAAATAAAGTTAATGACAATCTTGGCAAAATTGGGTGATATTTTTTTAAGATATTGGAATGTTTAGAAATCATCCTCGCCACAATTTGAGAGAGAGTGTGACCGAAATGACTCTATGTGATTCTTTTTAATTAAAATTGACATTAATTTTAGTTAAAAGTAAAATTCACATAATCATAAATAATATTTTTTTGACAATGTTGATACTCTATGAAAACTATCCATAAGTCATTTGGGATGTGTAAGAATCTAATTCACCACAATCTAATGCATGATGTGACAGGTATGACTCAATGTGCTTCTTTTTATTTATAAATAACATCCATTTTAGTAAAAAGGATAGTTAACTTACTAAAAACTGAGAAAAATATTTTTTTCTGTTTTGATATTTTAGAACAAGGATCTATAACACATTGTTTATGTATAAGAATCATTCATACCTCAATCTGATACATGATGTGCCCGAGATGACTCAATATGTCCGTTACTAATTTAAAATTTAGTTAAAAAGTGTCACACACTTAAAACCAAAAAAATCCCGCATATATTACATATAATATACGATATTTATTCCCATGTTATTTTTTATTTTTAGGAATTTTCTTACATCAAACTGATTCATGATTTAAACATTATGAGTTAATGTGCGTGTTTCCAATTAAAAATGGCATTTTAGTAAAATTGAAATGTGATGTACTCAAAACTAAGAAAACACATTAGTATTTTTTTGATACATTATGGAAATGATATATAATACATTTTTGATGTGTATGAATACGCTGAACCATAATTTATTACAAGATGATCCCTATATGACTCAATTCATTCATTATCAGTTTTAAATTGATAGTTCAGATAAATGTTTCCCCCATGAAAAACTTGGATAAAGATATCATACATTCATTATAATTTAGTACATTGATTTATAATTCATATTTTGACGTGTAGGAATTGGTCTTACATCAAAACAATACAGTATGTGATCTATAAGAGTCAATGTGTGTGTTTCTAGTTTAAAATGAAATTTTACTATAAAATATAAGATACCTACTCAAAATTTAGAAAACATATTCTGATTTATTTATACATTAATGAAATGATACATATGTAATTTTTGACATGTAGGATTCAACCACACCTTAATCTGACTAACATAGTGACTATTATGAAATCAAGTGCATATTTTTATTTAAAATTTACATCAATTTTGGTAAAAATGACAAATTTACTACTCAAAACAAAGAAAGAAAATTCATATTGTATTTATAATTTATAAAAAGGATCCATGTGTCATTTATAATATTTCAAAATCAGACACAACTCTATCTAACTCACAGTGTGACAGATATGACTCTATGTGTGTCAATTTATTTAAAATTTACATCAATTTTAGTAAAATGGACAACTAAACTTCTCATAACTGATAAAATACTTTAAAATTGTTATCATAATTTATATGAATGATCCAAAAGTCATTTTTGATGTGTTGGAAACAAATAAACCTTAATTTGAAACATAGTGTGACTGATATGACTCCAAGTGCATCATTATATTTAATGTTGACATAAATTTTAATAAAAAGTACAACTGGCCAACTCAAAAAAACTAAATACATTATTATTGTTTTTTTACATTAGTAAAATGATATATATGTCATTTGGGACATGTAGGAATAAACCAAACCTTAATCCGACAAGTGAGATGACCGATATGACTCCAAGTGTATCTTTTTATTTAAAAATGACATCAATTTTAGTAAAATGGATAACTGACCTACTCAAGAATGAGTAAACACATTTATATCGTCATAACACATAAGGAAAATGATCTATATATCATTCAGACATGTAGGAATCATATTCAACATAATCTGATCCATACTGTGACTAGTATGACTCCAAGTGTGACTTTTAATATAAAATTGACATCAATTTTAGTAAAAAGGAGAACTATCCTGTCCAATACTAAGGAAACACATGCATATTATTTTGATACTTTTTAAAAATTATTTTTAAGTCATTTGAGGTTTTTAAGAATCTTTCAAACATCAATCTGACACATAGTGTGGTCCATATAACTACAAGTTCATCTTTTCAATATATAACTATCATTTAATTTAAAACACACATCATATCTCCAAAACCAATAAAACCATCCCTGATTTTTGTTTTTCTCGTCATTTTATCTACTGTTAATTAATTAATTTCATTATCATTCTTATCATATACTTATTTATTTAATTGTCCAATAGATGATGCTTGAAAATGAACAAGAAATGGTATGAAGTGCTAGAATCAATCAAAACTCAATATGATACATATTTTCCCTAGTATAACTCACTGTTTCGTTTCAAAATAACACTTTCTTTTATTTTATTTCACTATATTATTACTAACATAAAAAACTATTATACAGTTGTAGTTTTTTCTTGAGAAGTTTTTTGGATCAAAATACAATGGAACACTACTGTTTTTTAATATATTTAAAAATAATTAATTATGTGATTATATTAACCAATGTTCAAAATGTATATAATATAGTGTTTTACACTGTATTTATGTTGTAAATTTTATTTCATTTAAATTATATATTGGTAGTTGATTTTGTTGATTTTATAGTATTTTTTGTGTTGTGGTGGGCTCTTACATCATAATACACTGGTGTTGTAGTGTGTTTCTTTAGTACACTAAAGAATTTCCCTTTATCAGTTCTTCTAAAAGAGTCGATAATGGAATACTTTTTCAATTATTTTTGGAGTTCCGATAAATAGTTCCTTTTTTGGTTGTTTTTATGTGTTGATAAAGAAAATTTTTATCAATGATTTTAAAAGTGCTGATAAAAGGTTCCTTTATCATCACTTATAAAATAACTTATAATGTACCCCTTTATCATCACATTTAAATGGTCTGATAAAGGTTTTATTTATTAGTTTTATTTTAGCATTGATAAAATAATAGGTATCTTCATATCTCTATGATAGTTAAAACATCTCTAGAATAGATAAATGACATTTTATATATAGTTAGAGGCCTATTTATAGTATTGAGTGTTCTAGAAATTAGTATAAATCTTTTATAGATT
Organism: Viscum album; assembly: GCA_963277665.1. Classification (NCBI taxonomy): domain Eukaryota; kingdom Viridiplantae; phylum Streptophyta; class Magnoliopsida; order Santalales; family Viscaceae; genus Viscum; species Viscum album. Next base: position 909,771,265 of record OY728151.1, read on the forward strand.
GTTGTTATATTAGAGAGAATAAAATAAATTATACTGTTTTTTAAATGGATGAAAAAAATTAAAATACTTTTTAATATTCAGGAGTAATTGTTTCATTCCCAATATAGAAACAAAAAATATATTTTAATCATGTAGAGATGAAGGGATATTCCTTGGATAATCAGGAAATAGCGAAGCATATAATTCTATAGTAAGAATGTGGAATTTGTTTTTGGAAAATTCATGAAATTTTTGTAGATAATGAATATAATATTTATTAAGAGAATGATTAGTGATGAAGATCATATTTTCATATATTTTATACTATAAATCATTGTTTATAATCCCATCATAGTGTTACTGGATGGGTAATTGTCACGTTTTTAGGTATTAGTGTTATTTTGAGCCTAAATGTGAAAAACACCATAATTGTTGATTTTAGAAAAAATGTTACATTAATGGTATTTTAGAAATTTAATGGAAAATATTTGTCTAAATTTTGTGATTAAAACTTTTTTAGAATCCTGATTTTATTTCCTTCAACTTTTTCTTTTGGACCAGGAGATGATTCGGCCATTTAAGGGGCTAAGAATTATTTGAAGTTGAACATTTTTCTAGGAGAACAGTGTAGACCCCACAACCGTAACAGAACGCAAAATTGACCAACACACCTTCAAATAAGGTTTTTCCACCTGGGATAGTACTTGGATAAATAGGAACAGCTCTAAAACAAATTTGGGGAAGTTTTAAATTCATTAAGGTAACTGTTAAAGAACATAATTTTGGAGGAATATTCCTAGAAGCTGCGTCCAGAAACAGAAACCGAGAATGAATAATTCATAAAGCCTTCAACCTGTGGCCAAATGAGTAGACATTTTGAGGGTGGACGTCCAACACATTATTTTAATACTTTTATTAAGGGGTCAATTCATGAAGTGGAAAATTAATGGGTCCAAAAATGGGACAACATTCGAAGGATAGAAATATGGATATAAAAGGCGGAGAGCTCCTCCTCCTCAAAGCATCCCATTCTCCATCCATTCCTTCATGGCATCAAGGAAGAGATCTCCACCAAGGGAGGCCGACCAAAAATCTTCCCCATTTAATTTTTTATTTATTTATTTTCTTTATTTTTGTTTTAGTTTTCAATTGTAATTTATAATTCTAACAAAATTAATGCATTATTTTTATTTCTATGTCCACCCATCCACCCTATTTTCTTCATCATATTTTCTCCTTATTTTCTTATTTTATTATTCTCATAATCTCCACCATGACCTATTACCCTCAAATATGAGGGGTTAAATCAAGACTTGGCCCAGGGGAGTTATGTGGAAATTTCAATTATTTTGTGCTTAAATTCCTATGTTTAATTAAGTTTGTGATGAGCTTGAGTGATGTGCACAGGTGTGGTGATCCTCCACCATGAAACTAATCTCAAACTCATTTCTATTCTTTTATTAAATATTATCCCTCCCTTATAATGGATACAAGCTCTTCATATGATGGAGTTGAGCCATTTATTGGTTGAAATGGCATATGCATTGAGGTAGGTCTTGGAAGGTGTCAAAATCTCGGTCGAGTTGTGTCGTCAACCTTGATTATAGGAGGAGGTGAAGTTAATATTGCTAAATGGATTCAAGATTTCACACCAACAAATAAAACAATATTATTTAATGAATGATATCTCATAATTTAATTATCAAATTTAATTTAAATACCAACAAGGAGAATGATAAAACCCACAAACCAACCCATAAAGTCCATATTCTTTCTCAATTAATTTCATTTTGTCATTACATGTTATATTTATGTTTTATTTAAATTAAATTTAATTCAATTACAAGATTAAATAAAGACAACCAAAAATAAGTAATTTAGGTCAATTAGATTATGTAGGTGAACGAATTCATAAGGCTCCTCATGTGAGATATCTATGGTCAGCCTCTATGCTGGACTAGGAAAACATTAAAATACGTTTTTTCTACGCCCTACGATAGGCGTGCGTAAAAACTGGCATCACTTCCAAGGAGCTAATCAGTTTTTTACTTTAATTTTTATGTTTCAACATTTTAGATAGTTTTCATTATTTAATAAAATCTGAAAAAAAACATTTCTCATGATGCATTAAAATTCAAAGTATTCTCCATGGAATAATTACTCATAGGTGCAAGAATAAGAAAAAGACTACACTGAGGTGGCCCTCCAATGAAGAGCTGATATGCTTATGATAATGGTCAAGCAGGTGGGAAGAGTAATAGCACCATGAATCTCACTGGACGATTTGATGGCCATGGTTGATGAACTCAAAGTGGACTTAAAAAGATTCAAGGGCAAGAAAGAAGTGACACTAGTATTTATTTATTTCACTAAAGACATCCATAATGTCGAATCCAAGATCGATGTGGAGGAGTCCACAACCTTCCTCCATCCAGTGAAGATCAACTCCAAGAGGCACAACCATTTGAAGATGAGATTAAAGTCGAACTGACTTAGGGAGATGATATAATATTAAAATCAAAATCTTTTAATTTTATTGAAAAGAATTTGAGTATCACCCAAAAAAGTTTTGAATTTTCATGTTTGGCCATCTCATATTACACCTTTGAGGATGATGTGAAAAATGAAGCACCTGTTGAGGAACATTTGGAACTCCCTATATATTTTTTAATATCTATTGGCGGGGCCCCATCATGAAGAGATCCAAGTTTATATGCCTGAGTAAAACCATACAAGTGGTTGAAGCCTCCTTGAAGCCAGCGCTGGAATACAAGATGGTTGCACAAGTAGCAAAAAATGAGGAGGAGGATCCCTACTTCATCCAACCCCCGCCATTAAATTTGTAACAAATTGCGAAGGGGGTGAATCAGGTATACTCTATCCATGGATTCCTCCTCAATAAGGACAAGGAGCTACAAGCTAGGAAGAGCCACATGTGGTGGTTTAAATCAAAGAAGCTTCATCCACCAAAATATTATGGGTAAAAGCTAGTAATGCCCTCTGGAGGCAGTAAAAGATTCCAGGGCCCACTTAGGGGATCATACCGAGATTTATCATTTACATGCATTATAGTAATTTAATATTAAATATTTGGAATTTATATTTCCAATTCAGTATTAGGAATTTCTCTATTATGTGGTCCACTCCCTATTTTCATTTTGAGCTTAAATGAAATGATCCTTGTGATTAATTTAAGAATTTTTCTTTTGTAGGATCATAAAGGCAGAAGGAGTCCCCAATAATTAGAGGAAGAGGACCAAATCATTACTTCAAAAGGGAGTTTACTTTTTATGATTATCATTTAAACTAATTTCATTTTTTTTTTCAAAACATATTTTGAGCATTAATGAATATTCTTATCACTTTTCACACATCAATTTATTTTGAAAGTGTTGAAATTATTTTTGAAATAATGGATTTTAAATGATTTTTGATATGAATTCTTTTTCCTTGAAATGGATTTTCATGCATTTTTATGAGTTCAACTGATTTTTCTAATCCATGCCCATAAAACACTGACTCAAAATATTTTTACAATACTTTGAGGTATTCAAAACCAATTTTATATATTCTTCCTAATACCCACACTTTCTTGAGGGAAACATGATTTTTATGTGAGAACCAGAATTTGTGAATAATTATCTTTCGAAACTTTGGATTTCAGGGAATTTATTTGAAATGATTGAGGTATCTCTTTGGCGAGTCAAATTTTATCTTAAAACCCTCCTTTACATTTATCCTTCATAATCCCTTAGATTCCATGAATTTCCTTATAGGTTTAAGCCACATTACAAGCCAATTTTTCCATACCTACCAGCACTTTTAGTATTTTTTTCATGGTTACTTCATGTTTGAGTGTGGGGGAAGGGCCTTTCGTGTGCATTCTATGAGATTTTTATAATTTATGTGTGGTTCTAGGTGTGTGTGAATATTTTGGGTAGTGGTCATAAAGATAATTGGGCATGTGTCGTCATTTCATTGTACTTTATTTGTTTTACTCATTTCTCCATCGAATTCAAATAAAAAGAAAAAAATGGAGATGAGCTTGAATTCCTCATTTTACATTATTTTATGACTCATTTCCCTCTAAAAAATAAAGGGCATGAATTTTCATTCAATCATTGTATTCAATTTTCATCTCATCCTCAATGAAAAAAGAAAAAAAAAGAAAAAAAGTTGTGCCTTTCTAGAGCTTTCAAAAAAAAGGGAAAAAATAGATGATACCATTCATTTTAATCACTTCTTGGCTCATGTACCATTTCATAATTTGGTTGGTGTTGGTTTTTACATTTTCAATTGTGATTGAGAGAGGAATTTCCTGTGTTTTCCTTTGAATTAATCATGCATTGTAATTAAAAGTTCAACCTCCTCTTTCTAGCCTGGAACATTTTTCAATAATTTTCTCACCAACCCTATGCCACAAATTAATTTGACCCATTAATTAATTACCTCATTATTGAATTCATTTTCATGTTTCACACTGTAGTGAAATGATAATTTTCACATTCCTTTGGTGATACATGCGATTTCAAAGTATGAGCATAACTCTAAAATCAATTTCTCTTGAGTGAAGAGTGACATAAAATTCAATGTGAGGTATGTTGTGATTGGGCCATTTATTGATTTATGAGTGTGAGAAAATTTTAATTATTGAAATTAAAATTAGAGACAATTTTTTTCTATATATGATACATTATGGACCTCTATTTTGGATAAGATCATTGATATTTTCCCATTTTTAATTGCTGTGTGGAAATTGATTTGGATGTAAGATGGTTGTCCAACAGTGAAATGTTTATGTGTGGGAGAGTGATGAAGCTAACATTTTCATATATTTTTTACTGTGAATAATTGTTTATAATCCCACCATAGTGTTGTTGGATGGGTAATTTTCATGTTTTTAGGTTTTAGTGTTATTTTGAGCCTAAATGGGAAAAATGCCTAATTCTGGATTTTAGACAAATTTATACATCAAGAGTATTTTAGTCATTTAATGGAAAATATAGGTCCAAATTTCGTGCTTAAATAATATTTAGAATCCTTATTTTATTTCCTTCTACTTTATCCTCTGGACCATGAGATGATTCGGCCATCTAAAGGGCATAAAAATTTATTTAAGTTGAAATTTTTCCGGGTGGACAGCGTGGACCCCACCACCATAACAGAACCCAAACGTGTCCCACACACCTATAAATGAGGTTTTACCACCTGGGATATCCTGAGGATAGATATTACTGGATTGAAAACAAATATGGGAATGTTTGGAGGTCATTTAAGTGGCCATTAAGCGACATTCTTTTAGAAAAACCTTCATGGAAGCTTCGTCCAGAAACAAAAATAGAGAATGAAAAATTCATAACTCCTTCAACAGGTAGACAAATGTGCTTAAATATGAAGTGTGGAAGACCAAAACATTAGTTTAAAACTTTTATGAAGGGTTCTATGAGTTAATCATCCAACTTATGTTTCAAAATGGGACAACATTCGGAGGACAGAAATCTGGCTATAAAGGAGGAGAGCTCCTCCTTTTCAAAGCATCCCATTCTCCATCCATTCCTTCAAGGCACCAAGGAGGAGATCTACACTAAGGGAGGTGGGCCACATATCTTCCCCATTTCATTTTTTTATTTATTTCATTTATTTTTTTTAGTTTTAAATTTTATTTTAGATTTCTAATAAAATTCAGGCATTATTTTGATTTTTGTGTCCACCCATCCACCCTATTTTCTTCTTCATATTTTCTCCTTATTTTATTCATTTATTCTTCTCATATTATCCACTGCGACCTCTTACATTCAAATATGAGGGTTTAACCCCAGACCTGGACCATGGGAGGTATGTGGCAATTTCAATTATTTTGGGCATAAATTCCTATGTTTTATTAAGTTTGTGATGAGAAAGAGTGATGTGCACGGGTGTGGCGATCGTACACCACGACACTAATCTCAAACTCATTTATATTCTTTTATTAAATCATTTCTATCCCTTTTACGGGATACTATATCTTCATACGATGGAGTTGAGCCATTCTGTGGTTGAAATGACATACAATGGATCCAAGTCTTGTAAGACGTCACACTCTCGATCGAGGTGTGCCATAAACCTTGATTATCAGAGGAGGTGAAGTTAAGATTGCTAAATGCATTCAATATTTCACACTAATAAATAAAAGAATATTAATTCCTGAATTAGAACTCATAATTTAATTATCAAACATATTTTAAATACCAACAAAGAGAATTATGAAACCCACAACCAACCCATAAAGGCCAAGTTCATTCTCAATTAATTGCATTGTGTCATTACATGTTAGTTTTATCTTTTATTTAAATTAAATTGAATTCCATTCCTAGATTAAATAAAAACAACCAAAAACAAGTAATTTAGGTGAATTAGATTAAGTATGTGAACGAATTGAGAATGCTCCTCGTGTGAGACAACCCTAGTCAGACTCCATGTTGCACTATAAAAACATTAAAATACGCTTTTTCCACGCCCTATAACAGGCGTGCGTGAAAACTGGTGCCGTTTCTGGGGAGCTAATCAGTTTTTTACTTTACTTTTTCTATTTCAAAATTTTAGATAGTTTTCATTATTTAAAAAAATCTGAAAAAAAAACTTTTCCCATTATGCATTCAAATTGAAAGTATTCTGCATGGACCCATTACTCACAGGTGCAAGAACAAGAAAAAGACTACACTAAGGATTCCCAAAAACGAAGAGCTAATGTACTTATGATAATGTTCATGAAGGTGGAAAGAGGCCTAGAAACATGGATCCCACTGGAAGATTTGATGGCCATGGTCGATGAACTCAAAGTCGACTTAAAGATATTCAAGGCCAAGAAGAAAGTGCCACTAGTCTTTCCAGATTTCACTGAAGACATCCATGAAGCCGAATCCAAGATCAAAGTGGAGGAGACCGAATTCTTACCTCTATCCAGTGAATATCAACTCCAAGAGGCATACTCAATTGAAGATGATATTAAAGTTGAACTGAGTCAGGGAGAGGATACAATACTGAACTCAAACTCTTTTAATTTTATTGAAAATAATTTGAGTATCACCCCACATTGTTTTGAATTTTTAGATTCGGCCATCTCATATTACACCTTGGAGGATGATGTGAAAATTAAAGCACCTATTGAGGAACTTTTGGAGCTCCCTGAAGACCTTGAATATCAATTGGAGGAGCCCAATGATGAAGAGATCCACGTTTCTAAGACTGAGTAAAACAGACAAGAGGTTCAAGCCTCCTTGAATCCAGCACTGGAAGACAATATGTTTTCACAAGTAGCAAGAAATGAGGAGGAGGATCCCTACTTCATCCAACCCCCATGAAGAAAGATGTACCAAATTGAGAAGGGGGTGAATCTGGAATAATCTGTCTAGGGATTCCTCCTCAATAAGGACAAAGAGCTACATGATGGGAAGAGCCACATGTGGTGCTTTAAATCAAAGAAGATTCATCCACCAACAGATTATGGATAAAAGCTGGTATAGCCCTCCGAAGGTAGTAAAAGATACCAGGGACCACTTGGGGGATCATACCGAGATTTATCATTTACATGATATATAGTAATTTAATATCAAATATTAGGAATTTATTTTTCAAATTCAGTATTGGTAATTAGTCTAGCATGTGTCCCACTCCCTCATTTCATTTTGATCTTAAATGAAATGATCCTTGTGATTAATTTAGTAATTTTTCTTTTGTAGGATCATGAAGGAAGAAGGAGTCCCTAATAATTAGAGGAAGAGGACCGAATCTTTACTTCAAAAGGGAGTTCACTTTTTATGATTCTCATTTAAAATCCTTTCATTTTTTTGGTCCAAAACATATTTTGAGCTTAAATGAATATTCTTATTACTTTTCACACATCAATTCATTTTGAAAGAGTTGAAATGATGTTTGAAATAAGGTATTTTAAATGATTGTTGATATGAATCCTTTATCATTGAAATGGGTTTTCAAGAAGTTTTATGAGTTCAACTGATTTTTGAAACATGCCAATAAAACACTGACTCGAAATATTTTTCCAATCCTATGAGGTATTCAAAACCAATTTTATATATTCTTTCTAATACCCACACATTCTTGAGGGAAACTTGAATTTTGTGTGAGAACCATAATTTGTGAATAATTCTCTTTCGAAGCTTTGGATTTCATAGAATGTATTTGAAATTATTGAGGAATCTCTTTGGATAACCACATTTTATCTTAAGACCCACCTTTACATTTATCCTTCGTAAGACATTAGATGACAGGAATTGCCTTATAGGTTTAAGCCACATTACAAACCATTTTTTCCTTAACTACCCGCACATTTAGTATTTTTGCATGCTTATTTCAAGTTTGAGTTTGGGGGAAGGGCCTTTAATGTGTGTTCATTGGTATGTGTATCATTTATGTGTGGTGTTAGGTGTGTGTAAATATTTTGGGCAGTGGAAAATAAGGAAATTGTACATGTGTCGTCATTTCATTCTGCTTTATTTATTTTATCCATTTCTCCTTCAAACAAACAAAAAAAATGGAGATGAGATTTAATTCCTCATTGTACATTATTTTGTAAATCATGTACCTATAAAAAATCAAGGGCATGAATTTTCATTTATTCATTTTATTCAATTTTCAGCTCATCCACCAAGAAAAAAGAAAATTAAAAAAGAAAATACAAGAAAATAAATTTGTGCCTTTCTGGAGCTTTGAAAAAAAAGGTGGAAGAAAGATGATATCATTCATTATAATCAATTATTGTCTCATGTATCATGTCATAAGAGGGTTGGTGTTTTTTTTCACATTTTCAACTATGATTGATAGTGTAATTTCCTGTGTTTTCCCCTGATTTAATCATGCATTATACATAAAAGTTCAACCACCTCTTTCTAGCCTAGAACTTTTTTCAATAATTTTCCCACCAACCCTAAGCCATAGATTCATTTAAACCATTAAATATATCCATCGTGATTGAATTCATTTTCATGTTTAACACTATGGAGAAAAGATAATTTTCACAAGCCTATGGTGATACATGCGATTTCCAAGTATGAGCATAACTCTTGAATCAATTTCTCTTGAGTGAAGAGTGACATAAAATTCAATGTGAGGTAGGATGTGATTGGGACATGGATTCATTTATGAGGTTGAACAAATTTGAATGATTGAAATTAAAATTAGAGGTAATTATTTTTAATATATGATACATGATGGACTTCTATTTTGGATAAGATCATTGATATTTTCTCATTTTTAATTGTTGTGTAAAAATTGTTTTGGATGTAAGATGATTGTCTTGGAGTGAAATGTTTAAGTGTGGGGGAGTGATGAAGCTCACATTTTCATATATTGTATTCTGTAAATCATTGTTTATAGTCCCAACATAGTGTGATTGGATGGGTAATTGTCATGTTTTTAGGATTTAATGTTATTTTGTGCCTAAATGTGAAAAATGCCTAATTCTGGATTTTAGACAGATTTTTCCATCAAGGGTATTTTAGTCATTTAATTGAATATATTTTTTCACATTTTGTGACTATGTAAATTTTTTAATCCTGATTTTATTTCCTTCCACTTTTGCTGCTGGACCAGGAGATGATTCAGCCATCTAAACGGCATAAAAATTCATTGATGTTGAACATTTTTCTGGGAGGAAAATGTGGAACCCACCACCGTAACAGAAACCAGACTCATCTTAAACACCTCCAAATGATGTGTTTTCATCCTGGAAAGCATGAGGATAAATAGGAACGACTCTAAAACAAATTTGGGAAAGTTTGGAAGTCATTAAGGTGGACATTAAACGATATACTTTTGGAAGAACCCCCCTGGAAGCTTCGTCCAGAAACGGAAACCGAGAATGAAAAATTCATAACACCTTCAAAAGGTGGCCAAATGAGCTTAAATTTGGATGGTGTAAGTCCAACACATTCGTATACATCTTTTATGAAGTATTCTATGCGTGAATCATTCAATTAATTGGTCAAAAATGTGACCACAATCAGAGGACAGAAATCTGGCTATAAAAGGAGGAGAGCTCCTCCTCCTCAAAGAATTCCATTCTCCATCCATTTCTTCAAGGCAACATAGAGGACATATCCACCGAGGAAGGCCAGCCAAAAATCATCACCATTTCATTTTTTATTTATTTCTTTTCTTCATTTTTGTTTTAGTTTTCAATTGTAAATTAGACTTCTAATAAAATTCATGCATTATTTTTATTTCTGTGTCCACCCATCCACCCTATTTTCTTCTTTATATTTTATCCTAATTTTATTCTTTTATTCCTCTCATATTCTCCACCGTGACCTATTACCCTCAAATATTAGGGGTTAAATGAGACTTGTCCTGGGGGAGGTATGTGGAAATTTCAATTATTTTATGCTTAAATTCCAATGTTTTATTAAGTTTGTGATGAGAAAGAGTGATGTGCATGAGTGTGGTGATTATCCAGTACGACACTAATCTCAAACTCATTTCTATTCTTTTATTAAATATTTTCCCTCCATTATACTTGATACAATCTCTTAATATTATGGAGTTGATCCATTCAGTGGTTGAAATGGCATACGATGGATCCAGGTCTTGGAATACGTCACACTCTCGATCGAGGTGTGCCATCAACTTTGATTAGAGGAGGAGGTGAAGTTGAGATTTCTAAATGCATTCAAAATTTCACACCTATAAATAAAATAATAGGAATTCATGATTGAGATCTCATAATTGAATTATCAAACATAATTTAAATACCAACAAGGAGAATGATGAAACCCACCAACCAAACCATTGAGGACAAGTACTTTCACAATTAATTTCATTTTGTCATTACATGTTAGATTAATCTTTTATTTAAATTATATTTAATTCCATGCCTAGATTAAATAAAAACAACCAAAAATAAGTAATTTAGGTGAATTAGATTAAGTAGGTGAATGAATTGAGAAAGCACCTCAAGTGAGACGACCCTAGTCAGCCTCTATACTGCACTAGGAAAACATTAAAATACACTTTTTCCATGCCCTATGACAGCCATACTTCAATTAGATTCATGGGAAATGTGATGAGAAGGTATGAAACTGAGGGGGAGCACAAGTTAAAAATTTTGATTCTAAATATAATACTAACGATGAGTATGATGATGTTAGACCTGTTTCTATATATAAGATGAGCACTCAATATAAAATCGGTAGGAAAAATATTATTACTCACTAGACATTAACAGTGACGATAGAGAGAATAAAATATCAAAAGAAAATAGTTTTTTATTCAAATTAGAGACATATTGTTTTGAAGAAGCTATTATAGGTGTGAATTTAGTATATTTAATGAATAAAGAGCATTGAAAATTGAGATGAATCAAATGTGGGAGTTTTTCTCATGGTTAGAGGACAAGAACATCATTGCGACCAAATGGGATATTCATAACAAACAAAATAGATTTCATAGTGATGCATAACAAAGCATGACCGGTGTTAAAGTGGAACTCTAATACCCAGGGAATCAATTTTTATGAGAAAATTTCCTTTGTGGAAAGGCTATAGACAATTTGACTATTCTAATCCATAAAAGTGAAAATAAAATTCATCATTTTCTATATGGATATTAAATCATTACTTCTAAATGAATTTATGGATGAATAAGGGAACACTTAATGGATATATGGTGATCTCATCCAAAAATATGATAAAAAACACTGGATGATGACTGTTTTTGTGGATTAAAGTTGGAACCAAAATCAAGGAATTAATATCATGATCAATACTTGAATAATAATAGTTTCTAGTGTGGTTGAGTTTCTTACAATACGATTATAAACAATTATATTATTTTCAGGATTATGGTGCTAGTTTATATTGATGACATAATATTTGGGGGAGTATATGATGAACAATGAGAATAGTTTGTTGAATTCTGGATGTGTGAGTTTAAAATGGTGATGATAAGAGAGATAATGTTATTTTATTCTGTCTGTGAATCATGGAAGCCAAGGTATGCTCATTTTTTAATATGAATATAATAATAAATTTCTATGAATATTTATAAAATGGATTCTATCTTTATGTTGACTCTTGTTTCTATCCAGATGAATCTATTAGGTGATGATGTTGAAAATGTTGTTAATATCATGTTATACAAGAATATCATTAGATGCTTATTGTTATTAATAGGGAAATGGCCCAACATTTAATTTCTTATATGTTATATGCAATGGTATCAATGTACTCATATATAAATCCACATGAATGAAATAAATATAATATTGTGGTATATTAAAGGCATAGTGAATTTCGTATTATTTTACAGTAATCCATATTGGATGATTTGTTGGGATATACATATGTCTATTGGATGGTTTGGTTGCCGATAAAAAAATAGTATTTGTTGGTATATTCTATCTTTTTAGCTGGAGAATTTATTGTACAATTAATAAACAATATTGTATTTAGTTTATCACTAAAAAACATGAATATAATTCATCACTTTATCTTTCACATAGTTGTTATGGATTAAGTAGTTTCTTAAAGAAATGGAAGTTGAAGTGAAGTATCATATGAAAATAAATTGTGATAATTCATGTTATATTAATATTATTAAAAATATATTCCATCACAAATGGAAAAATCACATCAAATCATGTATCGCTTTATCAAGGAAAAAGTGTAGCATCAACTATTGAATTTAGAGTATGTTCCTATAGAAATTCATGATGTATACATCTTAATAAATACCATAACCCAAGAAGATTTATAAAAGAATAACCCTTCTATTAGAGTCCATTTGACCCCCTACACATAAACATATGTGTGTGTATAGTCCTAAATCCATGAGGTATGTTATTCTTTCTCTGGAGAAAATGGCGGAACAGGCTTCCAACGCATGATCAATTAAGAAACGCTGGTCAATGTATTATTTCAGTCTTCTATATGTGCCTGAATGAATCTGAAACTATAAACACCTCTTCATCTACTATCCTTTTTCTAAGAAGAAATGGAAATAAATTTGAGACATATTTAACATGGATTTATGCTCACATTTGTTGATTGACCACTTGATGATATACATCTCCAAGTCTGGTAGGAGCGAGAAGGTCCAGATTATGCTGCTAGTTGCTGGAGCAGCGGTTCGTCATGCCATTTGGACATCCCGGAACAACCTCTTGTTTGATAGCAAGGCTCCGTCCTTTCATGCAAGTTCAATCCTGGTTCATTGAGACATACATGCTTCCAATGCAATACATAATGGATGCATGGATAATACCTGTAATGATTTAACTACATTGTGGATGCTTGGTATTTCGGGTTAACTGAAGAAGACATTGATGATTAAATTTATTCTCTAGATCCCATTGATCTTTCCATGTGTTAAAGTTAATGTTAATGAAGCTGCATCTAGAGCGCCGGGTAGATTGGGTTGTGGAGGTGTCTTTCGCATGTATCATGGTATTCTCATGGGCGGTTTTTATCATTTTATTGGGATGTGAATCGCTTATGAAGCAGAACTAGGAGCCATTATCTATAACATTCGTCATGCTATCTTTCATAACTAGAATTTGTTATGGATTGAATCAGACTCTGAACATTCGGTACATGCTCTCAAGATGACAACCTGATATATTCAATGGAGTATTCTTTCTCACTAGATTGGATGTCTTAACCAGGAAAAGAATCTCAACATAAGGATCTCTCATGCCTACCGAGAGGCCAATCATCTAGATGATGCCGTGTCCAAGTAGAATGTTAAATAAATTATTACCGTGTGGACCTTTAGAGCTTCTGGATTTTGTGCATCCTTGGTAGATGCTGATATTTGGGCAGTGACTTATGGCCAGATTTTTAAAACCCCTTCTCTGCATGGCTTTGTACTTTTACTTTTTTACTAATATTTTATGGGGACGGACTATCCGGGCCTAATTTTCTCGGTGATGACATTTCTTTTCTTTTTTGAAGACTACAGAAGAGTGAACATTGTGTTTATTGACCTAGGGTGAGAAACATTGATGTTGAATAGATTTATCAAACATATTAAAAGGGAGAGTAAATCTATTGAAGGGGGAATATCTTCTAATCAGTGGGAGTTTGGATACCTTAGTAGTTTTAAATACGACAATGCATAAAACATTTAATCAACATAGATATATTATGGAAAGATGGTCTATAGTTTTAAGATAAATGATTTTTTTAAACATTAGGGAGTGGTATTCTGTATAAATATATTATATGTGAAAAAATTGTTATAGATCACCAAAAAAATTTGATATAGGCTTTTAATATTAATTTTTATCAACTCAATATGTGGCATTAAGAATTTTCAATGGGTGTTATCGATAAAAAAATGACACGTTGATTAACATCACGTGTGACTCTTGTATCTAAGATAAATCATGGATCATGTGGTCTTAAATTACATGTTGAGTTAATATATGGTCATTATTTGAAGTATCAAGATGTTAATACTAACTCATAAATAAATTAAGAGTTCTAAAGGAGTTTTCCATAGTCCAAAAAAACCCATAAAATATTGGATTACATTTATTTGGTGAAAAATGAGTTTAATTACACACTCACATATATGTAAACCAATTTTTATGTGATTAAAAAAATAAAATAATATTCTATAGGATTTATATGTTTACTTAATTGGAGAGAGATTTTTTTTTCTCAAGAGTGACTAGTTTTAATTTTAGTGGGACTATGATTTTGTTCCAAGCATTGTAATGGTGGTGTGCATTACAATTTTATGTACAGTGGAACATTGCCTTTTTATGGTATTTGTACATTCCTGGTTATGGTGAACCAAATAAAATTTTCATTTCGCATTAATTATTTCTTTTCTTCATATTTAGATAATTGTTAGAATAATAGAGAATGGAGTTGTGTTTAATAGGAAATCAATATCAAAGTTGGTGTTTTTTTAAATATATCATACCATGATTCCCCCCACCCCCTAGGGTATTTAACCTATTGGGGATACAAGAATTAAAATTTATGTCATGTATTATGAAAATATTATCACTCTTATACACATTATTTTTTATTCTTTCATTCTCCTGTAAAATTTATATTTTCCTAAAATTCAATATAGATTTATTATGAACAAGAATCTATAAGAGTTTAAATTAAGAATATTCGGTAGATAAATGATCATTGAGATAACCCTATAAAATAAATTGAATATTTTAAATTAAATATTATTCAATATTACATTTAATTGATAATTGTTTTTTCATGGAGAATGTGTTCATGTATTATTATATTTGATTGAATATAATTTTTTTCCATATTCTAATGGTTTCATAAAATGATTTTGAAATAATCATGTATCTATTCCTTGATTATTATTTTTCAAATTTAAATTTAAATATTTTTTAATACTCCCTTATTGATTGATGAAATTATGTTATTTATTTAAAAAAATTATATAAATAATCATGAATTCACATTTGGTGGTCAATCATTCGACCAACCACCATCCACGGGTCAACCATTTCATTTTTTTATATTTCAGTTCGATGATGGAGGCCTAAAAACAGAGTTTGGATTATTATGTGTGATGAAGGATGATAATGGAATATATATGTAATAGAGGTGTTATGGGAGACGACTGGTAGCAATCTGGTGGTGATTCAAATGGCCAGTGATCTCTTGGGTGTTGTACAATGATGGTGGTGGTGGCACTATTTTTTAGAAAAATATTTCCATTTATGAGAATCCATTGAGGTGAAATGATTAATTTAGTGATTTTTAACCAATTTATGGTGGTACCATGTTCAAAAAAACACTTTGGTTCATTTCATGGATAAAGGAAGTAGTGAAACTAGTTGATGTAGTGACTGGTGATATAAAGAGGAAGGATGTGGACTACTTCCCATCTACACAATATACATTCCTCCAGAATCACACTATGTATTGTGGACCTTAAAAAAATATTTATTTTTTCATGAATATTAAATTTCATTATATTTGGGGAAAACATCATATTAAACTATAATGTAGATTTTATTATATTAAAATGGAAGGATCAGATGAATTTCCCTTCCAAAAAATAATGTGGGAAATAAATGTTTAACACTTAAAACCTCTTTTTTAATGATTAATGTCTTTTAGTGGGGTAAGAACAATAATAAATGTAAAATCACAATTACATTATTATAATATATGATTATAGAAGTGGAAGAATAAATTTAAAATCAATCTTAAATAGAATTATTAGGTGTAATTGATGAATTAAAATAATTATTAATCCAATGAATTAAATAGATTAATAAATAAACTTCAAGAATATAAGAAAGGAATAATATTTGGTAAGGTATTTTAAAAATACCTCTAAAATATCCCATAAGGAATCAATCAAAATCACTTAACATTTAATTCATTAGTCCCTATGCTTTAACAGTTTCCAATATATAAAAATTTCCTAAATTTTCAGGTTATGTCAAGACACCAAAATTATAATAGGCACTATGTTTTTTATTCTTATAGTTGTAACCCTCAAAGAGAATATTCCCTTTACTTTTCATGGTGATGAATTTTAAAAATGATCCCCTAACATCAATGGTAGTGAGAACCAACATTAAAATAAATAAGATGAGAGAGAGGAATACTTAAAATAAATCTCACTTTTTCTTAGTCTCAATTCTCTCAAATGAATATGAAGGAACAATTTGATGAAATGATAAAATGATAATAGTGAAAAGCTATTGCAATAAAAAAACAGTATATATTGGAGAATAGATTATTGATATTGGATATTACTTTGATAGAGCTTTAGAAATTGATTCCTTGAGAGAGTTGTTCCCCTTGTTTATTTTTGATATTTAAGCACCTAAGGCCTATATTTACAATATTTACATCCCTTGGAAATTTTTGAAATTCAACAAGGAATAATAAACTCATTCAATAATGAACTAAATTATGTTTAAAAAATATTAATTACATCATCAAGTCATCATGGTTTGAAATGGATTGAATTGTGTGTTGTGTGTAACATCTGGTTGTTTTTTCCTTCAAAACACCCATCACTATGGTTGTGGCCACTAGCCATTGGTCGTTTTTTACTTCCATCCAAACTATCCACCAAAACATGGCCTACAACACCCTAGTCCTAGTTTTTTTTCCTAGTTTTCATGATACTTTAATATGTGACTTCTCTACTTGGAATAATGTACCTCTATGTTTTTTTTAGGCTCCTTACAATGATTCAAAACATCCATTAAGACAAATTCAAGGATCTTTCAAGGTTATTATTGGATCATAACATTATTAAATAAAAACTAATTTCCCAACACCTAAATTGAATTTTTATAAATTCTAAACATTTTAATGTCATATTTAAAACAAATGATGGTGAGTAGGACAAACATATCCTCATTTTTCTGATTGTAGACACTTCAGTAAAAATTTAATAAAATAAAAATAATTCTTCACATTGTAAAAATAAATACATGATTTTTATCTCCATTTTAAAAACAATTTAAATTCTCCCTAAAACATAAAATTTTTCCCCATAACAAAAAAAACATACCTTCGTTTGAGGTTATAAAAAAGGATCTATAGATTAGGTTACAACAAGTTATATAAACATTAAATATATTTTTATCATTATTAATGATCTTTGAAGAGAGTATATTTTTTAGAACTTTAGACTATAATATGAGATATTGGTTTAGAAATTTAAAGACAAAAATGAATCATTAAAATGGGTATTTTTGAAGAAACTAAAGAGTTTAAAAAAATTGAAAAAAATGGATGTATCTTTTAGGATCATTTCAGTATTAACAAGATTTAAAACCCATCAAATAATGTATTTGTATATATAATAGGATCATACCCAATAAAAAATGTGAAAATTAAATAATTAGTTGATAATTCCATGATTACGGTTAAGAAAATATTTTGTTAATTAAAAATATAAAATTATTTGGGAGTGTCAATCCAGGTATTCATAAAAGGACCATTGCTTCTGTTTATGGTGAAAAATAGATTAAAAACATAACCTTCCATTTTTTAATTTAACCTCAAGTATAATCTATCCAAAACCACACATACTTGTTTTTTCCATATATTAATGTTTTTATTGGATTATTATAGTAACCTTCCATTTCCAAAATGAGGAATATATTCAGATCAAATTTTTCAAAAATAAAAAATTTTGAAAACAATTTGAAAAATATAAGGCCCCATCATAAAACATTACGTAATATTGAGTTATGTCAATAATTCTATATTGAGGATCCTTCCAAGTTTAGTGTTTTAGATAATTAGGCCATAACTATTACATTACATCTCAAATATTACAAAGTAGACACTTCTACTCTAACCAAATTTTTCACAATAATAAAACTAAATAAATAAACCATGAATTATTTTCTTGATATAAATTTTCATTAATTCTTAATTTCTCTTACCCTTCCTTATACAATTTGAAAAAAATTTCAAAAACTTGGGAAGAGAATAAAATTCCCCGTAAGGGTTATAAAATAATGAAATAAAACATTAGTACATCAATACATAAAAATCAATGAAATCATACTTTTCCATCCGAAAAGCTAAGATCTTTAACATAACATAGGATGTCACATGATTTATCAATAACACATAGAAATCATAAATCAATGTGGTAACTTTTGGCATCCATAACATACTAACATTTCATCTTTCATAGCTACATAGGGAGTTATGTTTGGAATAACTATCATGGTATATTCCCTAAATCTATTAGAAGAAACATTTACATATACCTCAGTCACGTTACCCAATGAATTGGAGAGCTATCTTGAGCTCACCCTCCCTCTATTTATTATGGAACCACCCATATACATAAACAATTCCCACAAACCATAACATAATCATAAAAAATAAAACAATCATAAAGGAGAGATAACACATCCACATTCTAATAAAAATAAAAAAATTTAAGATATTGACATTATCAATAATTTCTCAAAACCATTTTCAATACCAAAATACATGAAAATGGTATTTGGTATTTATTTTATTTTTTTAAAATATTACGGCTTGTTAAAGAAGACAATTGTCAAATAATGCTCACAGCGGCGGAAAGGTCATTGTTGCCACATACATTAAAAAAAGAAGCATTCATTTTTACCATTTAGTGAAATTACTTGTACAAAAAAGATTCCATTTTAATGAAATTAAAAGTCATATAGGTTTATAAACTGTATAAAATAAAGTCATGTCTAAATCAAATTATGCGTCAATGAAAGGTGATTGAGACGAAGTCCCTTACCTTGAGTCTGACTCATCACGTATGTTCATTGATCTTACTAAATAATAAAAATAACTTAATTTATACTATCATAAAACATTTTCAAGTTTATTATTCCTTTTATATCAATTATTACCATGTAATAAACATTACATAATAAATTAAGCTAATATCGATCGTTTTGTCGATATTTGGTACTTGATTCAAAAATGAACACGTTATCATTAAAAATTGTCCATGTGGTCAAAATAATATTATATTCAGAATGATATTCATGATTTAAATGTCATATATATCGAGTATATATATGTATTTCTTATAGTACATAACATTTTGATATTATAAAAGAAATTCACCTTTCATGGAGACGGTAATTCATACATACACATGAATGCTACATTCATTTATTTTTCAAATTTAAATGAAAAAAAATTGAAAAATATGTATATTATAATTCCAGTATAATATTATATTTTATATATTTTATATAATTTCATTAACTCCATTCTTTATATGTTCTATGCATGGAATGAATGAGTCATATCAGTTTGAGGGGACGGTATTCTGCAATTCCTCAAATGAAATATCCAAATTACACATTATGGAAAGAATAATAGATTGATTTAAATAAAAAAAGAATCATAGAGATAATATAAATAATATATATATATCATATATAAAAATATTTCCATCAAAATGGCCACCATGAGAGGTGGTAGGGGAAGATTTAATAGTAATTATTTTGTGAGACAGTAGTTCCCCGTCCATAAAGACAG
This sequence comes from Viscum album, assembly GCA_963277665.1. Lineage (NCBI taxonomy): Eukaryota > Viridiplantae > Streptophyta > Magnoliopsida > Santalales > Viscaceae > Viscum > Viscum album. The sequence goes on from OY728151.1 coordinate 909,791,241, forward strand.
TATGTTCATATGAATTAGATAGAGGTGTGTGTAAGTGTAATTCGAATCCTTCTCATAAAAAAATCCTGATTTATTTGTTACACTATTTTTTATTTAATAAAATAATATTTTAATAGATAGTAAAAAATTAAAATAATGGAAAGGAACTTTAGGAAATATGATACATTTTAAAACGTGTAACTACCTTTGATTTGAGCCAAAATGCCTTCATGAATTGCCTTCATCCCATGGTAAGGATTTTAGGAGAAAGATAGAGATGTTGGGAGATTATTTAGATATATTTTTTATGATTCATGGGGCTTTATACGAGTGAATAAATGGGTATAGGTGATTCACTTTTATAAGAGGGAGGAGGGGTACTTTAGGAATGTTTGAAAATATTTTTTTAATATAAAATTATTTTTGGTTTTGAAAGGTTCCAAAATAATTAATTTCAAATATATGAATCTTCGGGGTCAAAAACCATTCAACCAATTGGTATTATATGGGTATAGGTCACAAATTTATCCTTATCTTTTAGCTTAGACCCTTAGTTAACTATTTAACTCTTAGCATGTCTTCTTGTATATTCGTACAATATGGTAAATATAGTTACAATAGAATTCCAAAATAACCTCAAGTGGTTAATTAATGACACATTAAACACTATATATTTCATTTGGATGAATCTTATACTTTTAGGACTATAATATCATTTAATAAAATATTTTTTGTTTTAAAAACTCATTATGTCAATTTTTATACAATTTGTATCATGTCCTTTTAAAAATACATAAAAACGTGATTATTTAGAAAAAACATCCTCAATTAAAATATAACATGTCAAAAACATCCATAAAATTATTATATGGCATAAAAAGTTTAAATGTATATTTTTTAAAATCAATATTCTCATTTATTTTAATCAATCATTAATAAGGTAATCACTACATCATAATTGTATCATAAATATATATATTTATTTGATGTCTGAAAGTTATAAGTAAAATACCATATTGTAAGAAATATTTTTAGCTTTATAATTAATATTTATGTTCGAAGTTATCGTTATATAACCCAATATAAAAAAAATTTCTTAAAAAAGGACATGTTTATGTTATATTTTTCTTTACTTAAAATTAATTATTATAAAATTTTATTTTCACATCAAAGTTTCTCCATGGGGTCCCAAAATTCACCCAAAGATTCACATGGTCGGACATATTTCATAAAATAGTATTAGGACACATGTTAGGGAAGTTTAATATTATTATAATATTAGTTTTTACCCTTATTTACAAGATTTAACCTTTAACCGTGGTAAATAAAATAATTTCGGAAGTTACAATTCATAATTTCTAAAAATAAAACATACATATTTACACAATTTGGACATGCTGATTTCAAATATGGAATCCATTTTTCCAAATTAAAAATATATAAGTTGTAGAAATTAATTTAAAATTAATTCCCATTTCCAAAACCAAAAAACCTGTTTTTACGAAGTAAAAACTACCCAATGATTGACATGTGTTTGTGTCCAATTTCCCAGTGAAATTACTTGCAATGAAAAACATTGAATTAAATGATAAAAATATTATCCAATTATCCTTTAGAAAAATTAAAATTATAACCTACTATATATATATAATAGATGAAAAGGAATTTTTGAATTAAAATTCGGTGTTTTAACTATTCACTAAAAAATGAACTTTATTAAAAAAATCCCAAAATTTAATCCAATGTCAATTTTGATGTCCCAGTTATAAATAAGAATTTTATTTTTTCAAACATAACATATAAAAGTGTCAAAAACATGATTTAAAAATGGGGTTCCATCAAATGGTGGTGAAATGGACTTTTAAACAAATATTAGTGTCTTTTTTGCATAAAATTGGATTCATTCTTATATAAATAATCTAAAATTTAGCAGATAAATGTAAGGACATTTAAAAAACATGTATAATCATACTATAGTTAGTTCAGTTCATTTCTACCAACACAATGGCTAGTCATTAAATACAATTTAATATTATAATGTTATTATATTATTTTTCGGCACAACTCAAAGTGGTATGCAACGTAAGATTTCAATGGAACCCATTCTTGTGTGTTGGGTACGATATCGGCTGAAGAATACCCTTTAATATAACAATAATATCTTATTGATTAATATTAATTGAAATGAAAAGGTATTATTCTACAAATACCTAGGTTGTTACATCCTTCCCCCTTCTCGGAATTGCATCCCCACAATTCTATTCACTTATCAAATAAGTTTGAGTATTTATCCCTCATAGCATTTCCAAATTCCCATGTTGCCTCTTAAACCATATGGGTTTCCCAAAAAAATCCTTAAACTAATGAATTACCTTCTTCCATAACACTTGCTCTCTTTTAGTCAAGAATTTGGGCTGGTTTTTAATCATAAAAAGGATTCTCTTTCAACTGAACTACCTCTTAACTCAAAACATGATATGGATTCGGAATATACATTCTCCACATTTAAACATGTAAAAAATTATGTACCTGGGATAAACATGGAGATAAAGCCACTCTTTAGGCAACTGATCCAACTTTCTCCATGATTTCATAAGGTGTAATGAACCTCAGATTCAGATTTCCCTTCTTACCAAAACGCATCACACATTTCCATGGAGAAATTTTGTGAAAGACTTGATCACCTACCTTGAAAGGAAAGTCCTTCCTATGGTTATCCATATAACTTGTTTTCCAGCTCTGAGCTATTCACATGTGCTTATCAATCAACTGATATTTTTCTACCATATCTTATACCAATTCTAGTCTGATCGACTTCCTTTCTCTTACTTCATCCCAAAAAGCTGGAGTTGGACACTGCATTCCATATAATTCCTCAAATGGTCCCATCTATATACTGGAATAAGAAATATTATTATAAGAAAAATCAAACAAAGAAATACATTGGTCCCAACTTCCATTATAATCCATTGAATAATCACGTATTATATCATCAAATGTCTAAATTTTTTTCTAGTTCTCCATATAAATGAGGTGAAAGATATACTAGAATTTAATTCAGTTCCTAATGACTTCTAAGGGCCCTTCCAAAAGTTAGAAGTAAACCCAAGATCACAATCAGATACAATAAAGAGTTTAAATCTATATAACCTGACTATATTGTTAATATATAATAGATAAAGTTGATCCCGAGACAGAGTATCTCGGATAGGAAGAAAATGAGATGATTTAGTCAATTGATAAATAATAACACAAATTTCATTATTACCATGAGAAGTCTTTGGTAATCCTTCTATGAAATCCATGGACACATTTTCCTATTTCCACTATATCATTTAGAAAGGTTGAATCACCCCTTTATGTAACTTATATTATGCTTTAACATGATGAGAAGTTAAACACTTCCCAGTAATGATAGAAATATCTCTTTCCATTTAATCCCCCTAGTAATACTCCTGAATATCTCTGTACGTTTTTGTACTACTAGGATGAACAGAAAATTGGTAACTATGAGCTTCATGTGACATCTCTTTCTACATCTATGAATCACAAGGCACACATAACCTCCTTACAAACCTCAAAACACAATCTTTATCAATGTTAATTTCAGGTAACATACCCTTCTGTGCTAATTCTACCTTTTCCTGTAACTCATTATCTTCTTTCTGTGCTTTCTTAATTCTATATACTAGAGATGATTCCACTTCCACATGAAAGAAAAACAAGGGAATTATTTTCATGAAAAAATTCAAATATCAAATTCATCAAATCAAAAATGGAAGGATATCATTCCAAATGTAGCATGGTTAATGTAGCATTACACGTTCGAGTTAAAGTGTCAGCCACTTTATTTTCCTTTCTTGAATGGTAATGGATAATGGAATCAAAATACTTGATTAATTATAGACATATCTAAGCCTCATGTTTAAGAATTGTTTATTGAATATATACATCAAACATTTTTGACTCATATATATTTCACAATTTACTCCAGAAAAATGAAGCCTGTAAATTTTTAATGAATAAACAACAACAACTATTTCCAAATCATGTGTAGCATAATTTAACTCTTGAGGTTTCCACTGACATGAAGAATATGCAATTACCCGATCATTATTCATAATAAAACAACCAAGTCATTTCAACGAATCAACTCTATAGATAATAAATTCTCCATTTCTAGAATGCAGTGCCAAAACTAGAGAATTCACCAATCTTATTTTCAATTCCTAAAAATATTCATCACATTATTTTTTCCAGATGAATCTAACAAAATTTCACGTTAGCATAGTCAATGGTCTAGATAATTATGAATAGTATTCTGAAAACATCTGATAATAACCTACTAAACTATGAGAACTATGAATCTTAGTTATATTTGTGGGTCTGGGCCATTCATTATAATAATTTGTTTTAGCAGGATCAACAGTAATGTAATCATTGAAAAAATGTGACCAAGGAATGAATTTTTTTGTAACCAAAACTCACACTTTCTGAATGTCCCATATAGTTCCTTTTCATTTATGTTTTACAAAACAACCATTAAATGTTTTTCATTTTCCTCTTTAATTTTAGAATTTACTAAAATATCATAAATAAACACAACACCAAAATTATCCAAGGACTCACAGGAAATTCTATTCATAAGATCCATAAATACAACGGTGCATTGGTTAAACCAAACGTCATAACTATAAATTCTAAATGACCTTATCGGGTACAAAACTAGGTCTTCAAAATGTCTTTGTCCTTTACTTTCAACAAATTGTACCCCGACCTCATGTCAATCATTGAAAAATACTGTACTCCCTAGAGCTGATCAAAAAAATAATCAATATGAGTAAAAATATAATTTTTATTAATAGTTATATTATTCAATTATCTATAATCAATGAAAAGTCCCACTAAACAATATTTATTTTTACTAAACAAGATAGGATAATCCCATGGTGATGTTCTAGGTTTAATGAAACCTTTATCTAATAACTCCTATAATTTCATATTTAAATATGGAAGTTCAATTTGAGACATTAGATAAGGATATTTTCAAATTGGTTTTCCATGAGGAACTACGTCAATAGGAAATTCAACTTCCCGGTAAGGTATTATACCAAGAAACTCATCAGGAGAAACATTAAAATACTCAATGACCACTGGTACATAATTAATCTGAATAGTTCCTTTTTTTCAACAATATGTTCAAGGTAACATTCATTTCCATCTTTTACTTGTTTCTCAGCATCCAGATATATTATCAAAATTAAGGGGTAATTCATGTACATAAACATAAATTAATTCTGAAAAGAAACTTCTTTAGCTCTGTAGATAATCTTAGTATGATAAACAGAAATCCAATCCATACTCAAAATAACATAAAACACAACTATGGAAAAAATAATATGTTTTTTCATAGATTCTTTCTACACAAAAGGACATGAAGCTTCTTATGATTTCTTTTTGCCCCAACATTTCCTCCAGGTGTTTTTACCACATGTTCAGGTTTCTTTTCATAAGAGGGAATTCCCAATTTACTAGAAAATTTCTCAAAAATGAATGAATGTATAGACCCTAAATCAAAAAATAGATTGGAATAATCTGAATAAACAAACAATGTATCTAATAATACTTCATTTTATGTCCCAATATCTACTGAAGTAGTTGAAAAGGATTTCACCACACCTTTCTTCTTGTAGTCTAGCTTCTTTCTGTCATTTGAGTTATTTGTTGGAATCTTATTTTCATTAAGACCCATTCCATTAGACTAAAAACATTTTTCTAACTGTAAATCAGATTTTGTCTTACCATTACCCTGATCTTTTTCAGTGCAATTTCAAGCCTTATGTCCCATTTTACCAAATTGGATGCACTTACCATAATTCAAAAGGCATTCCCTAGTGTGTTTTTACCATAATTTTTACAAACTATAATCATAAGTATCTTATCATCAGTGTTTTTTAAAAGAGTTATTCTTTATCATATTCCTCCTCGACCTATTATTTTTGTGTTTTTCAATAAACACATGATCATCTGAAAAATCAATTTCCACCTTCTTCACACGTCGAACATGTTTTTCATAACATTTGAAATCATGAGAAGCTAATTCCCTTTGATACTTTGTCTTTAATCCAGAGTAAAAATTATTGATTTTACTATTAAGATCCAATATGAAATTTGAAGTAGACCATGCCATTAGAGTGAATTTTTTCTTCATAAGTATCCACTGATTCATTATCCAAATTCAATCTATGGAATTTTTTCAATCCATAGTCAAATCTCCAATGGAAAATATTTCTCTTCAAACATACATTTGAATTAATCTCAAAAAAGAGCATCAATCTCCTTGTTATACCAAAAAAATTTATCCATCGATCCCCACTGATAGGATTCACCTTCAAAATGGTAATCATCAAAACTAACCTTTTGATGTTCTAAAGACCCCATGACATCAAATATCATTTCCAGTGCTTTAATCCACCCTTCATGTAGCACAAGGTTAGATGATCCTCTGAATAATGAGGGATTTTGCCTCATGAAATGATCCTCTAATGACATGTTCCTCTACGGTTGATCTGGATAACCTCTTGCATAGATACCACCAGCATTTATAGCTAGATTCAACTATTCCATTACTACAAAGAAACTATTCAATTACAATTATGACTATCTCATGTTACTGATTTGGAAGGTTGTTTTCCTCTTGATTTTTTCCCATTATTGTTTCCCTATTTCCTCTAAAGAAAACCATTTTGAATACAGAAATATTATAGGCAAAGAAAAATGGTAATCTTTAAATTCAACATCATTTCAATCTTACCATTAAAAAAGTAATTTATGGATATGAATTTAACAATATCCTAACTCTTAATGTTGTCTAAACCGTCCTTTGATTCCAACTATAATTCCCCATCCTTAAAAATTACATAATATTGAGTTAAATTAAGAAATCGACATTGAGGATCTTTTGAGGCTTAGATATTTAGATAATTAGGCAATAACTATTACATTACATCTCAAATATTACAAATTAGACACTTCTACTCTATTCATTTATTTCACAATAATAAAAATCAATAAATAAAACAAGAATTAGTTTATTGTTATAAATCTTATTCAATTATTACCCTATCTTACACGTCCTTATACACTATGATAAACACGTCAAAAACATGGGATGAGCATAAAATTCTTAGTAATGGTTATAAAATAATGAAATAAAACATTAGTCCATCAATATATGAAAATCAATAAACTCATACATTTCACTAAAAACAATAAGATCTTTAACATACGAAAAAAAATAATAAGATTTCTGAATGACACATAGAAATAATAAATCATAATGGTAACTTTTGGCATCCATAACATACTTACATTACATCTTTCACAGCAACATAGGGTGTTACATTTAGAATACCCATCATGGTATATTCCCTAAATCTCTTTATAGAAACATTAACGTTTACCTCAGTCATGTTACTCAATGAATTAGAGCTCTATCTCGGGCTCACCCACCCTTGGTTTATCATGGAACCATTCATATACGTAACCAATTCCCAAGAACCTTAACATAATCATAACACATAAAACAAGAATAAAGAAAAAATAACATTTCCACATTCCAATAAGAAAATAAAATTTCATGATATTGACATAATCAATACATTCTCAATACCATTTTCAATACCAAAATACATGAAAGGGGTATTTGTTATTTATCTTCTTTTTTTAAATTTTATGGCTTGTTAATGATTCCTGATATCAAATAATAATCACAGCGGTGGAAAGGTCGTTGTTTTCGCATACGTTAAAAAAAGAAACATTACTTTTGTTGTTTAGTAAAATTCCTTGTAGAAAAGATTTTAAAATTGAATGAAATTAAAAGTAAAAGGGGTTTATACACCATATAAAATCAATTAATGTATAAATCAAAATATTCCTCAATGAAAGAAGATTGAGACGAAGTCCCTTACATTGAGTCCTACATGTCAGGTATGTTCCTTGTTCTTCCTGAATAATAAACATAAGTTAATTTATAATTGATTAAGAACCATTTTCAGGCTTATTATTTCTTTTATAACTCGCATTACTGTTTAATAAACATTACATAATTATTTAATCTAATATCGTAAATTTTGTCGGTATTCGGTACATGAGTCAAAATGAACTTGTTATAATTTAAAAATTTTCCATGTGGTGAAAAGACCATTATATCCAGAATGATATTCATGATTTAAATATATTATATATACTTTATATATATATGTACTAATTTATAGTAGTACATAAAATTTGGAGATAATAAATGAAATGCACCGTTCATGGAGACAGTAAGATGTATGTACGCATGAAATCTCCTTTCATTTCATTTTAATATTTATTTGTATGAAAAGTAAATGATAGATGGGTATATTAAAATTCATGTATAATTTAATATTTTATATACATTACATATTTTCATTATCTCCATCCTTTATTCATTCCATGAATGGCATGAATGAGTCATTTCACTTTCAGGGGGTGGTAGTCTACACTTCCCCAAATAAAATTATCGTATTTACACATTATGGAAGGAATAAAGGTATGCTTTAAATAAAAAAACAGAAGTATAGATACAATAAAAATATAATATATATAATATACATAATATAGTTCTATAATAAAGGCCACTATGATAGGTGGTAGGGAAGAATTGAACATTAATCAGTTTGTGAGGTAGTAGTTCAGCGTCCAAAGAAATAGTATGCTCTTATCCATTAGATGAAGGTGTGTGTGAGTCTAGTTTGAATCCATATCATAAAAACATCCTAGTATATTTATTTTATAGGTTTTTTATGTAATAAAATAATAAGAATAGAATATAGAGTGAAGAAGTAAAATAATTGAAAATGAACCTTAGAGAAGACATTACATCTTAAAACGTGTAATTCCCTTTGATTTGAACCAAAATGGTATATGAATTCATTTATGCCCATGGTAAGGCCTATTTATGGAATATAAGAATATTGGGAGCTTATTTGTGAATATTATGGAAGTGAGAATGGTCTTTAGAGGTGTGATTAAATGGGTAGAGGTGATTCCCTTTTATAAGAGGGAGGAGGGGTACTTTAGGAAAGTTTGAATGTATTATTTTGTTATAAAATGGTTTTCAGTTTCAAAATGATCCAAAGTCATTAATTTCAAATATAAGATGTTTTTTGTTTAAAACATATCAACCAATATTATTTATAAAAATATAGTTCAAAAATTAAAACTTATCCTTAAGCTTAAACTGTTAGTTATCTAATTTAACTCTTACCATGTTTTCTTGTATATTCATAATATTTTGTTAATACAGTTACAATAAAATTCCAATAGAATGTCAAGTGGTGAATTAATGTCATTATAAACATTATCTATGTCATTGGGCCGAAAATTATTTTTTTATGACTATTATATAGTTTATTAAAATAGTATTAGTATTAAAAACTCATTTATGTCAATATTCAATACTATTTGAATCATGACTTTTTCAAAATCCATAAAACCAGGATTATTTCAAAAAAACGTTAATTCCATGATAACAAGTCATAATATTCCATAATATTTTTTTAATGACATAAAAAGTCTCAAAATAAATTTATTTTAATATTTATAATCTCATTTATTCAAATCAATCATTAATAAGGTAATCACTACGTCATCATTATTTTATTATTATATTTATTTATTTTTGGTCTAAAAATTATAAATAAAAAATAATGATTTAGGAAAAAAATATATTTCAAATTACTATTTATATTTGATGATATCACTTATATAACCCCATATAAAAATTGTTTTTGTAAAAAATGACATCTTTATGTTATATTTTTTTATACATTAAATTAATTCTTATAAAATGTCATTTTCACATAATTGTGCCTCCATGGGGTCCCAAAATAAACCCAAAGATTCTCATCATCAGAAATATTTCATAAAATAGTATGAGGACACATGTTAGGATAGTTTAATATTATTATAGGATTATTTTTTACCCTTATTTACCAAATTTACCCTTTAACCATGGTAAATACAATAATTACTAAAGTTACTATTTATAATGTCCAAAAATAAAAGGCACCTATTTTTAAAATTTGGACCTCATTATTCAAAATATAGAATCTATTTTTACAAATTCAAAACCCAGAAGTTGCAGAAATTAATTTTAATTTAATTTCTATTGTCAAAACTAAAAGGTGTGTTTTTAAAAAGTAAAAACTACAAAAAGATTGACATGTGTTTATGTCCAATTTCAAAGTGAAATTTCTTTTAATGACCATAGTTGTATTAATTTATAAAAATATAATCCAATTACACATTAAAAACAATTAAACGTATAATCTAACTATATAAATAAAAGAGATGAAAATGCGGTTATGAATTAAAATGCGCTATTTTTCACTATTAATTTAGAAATGATCTTTATCAGAAAAATACAAAAGCTTCCTCAAAAGAAAATTTTGATGTCCCTATTTTAAATATGAATTTTATTTTTTCAAATAAAACATATAAAAGTGAAAAAAAACATGATTTAAAAAGTGTTCTCCATTAAAAGGTGGTAAAACAACCTTTAAAAAATATTAGAGTATTTCATGATTAAAATTTGATCCATTATTATTTTAATATTCTAAAATTTTTCAGATAAATGTAAGTAAATTTGACACAAATGTATAATCATATTGTAGTTAGTTCTGTTCATTCCAACCAATACAACAGTTAAGAGTTAACTACAAATTAAAATAATAATAATATCATATTATTTTTTGGTATAACTCAAAATTGTATGCAATGTAACATTTCAATGAAACCCGTTGATGTGTGTTGAGTATGATATCAGATGAAGAGTCACATTTCATTTACAAATAATATCCTATTCATAAATATTAAAATAAATTAAAAACTATTATTCTATAAATCAATGGGTTGTTACAAAAAATACTTAATATTTCCATTATAAGAGATAATAAATACAATATAATCATACCTAACACACTTTTAATATAGTAAATGTTATCAAGAGGATGAGGTTTAGTTAATAAATCAACATGGTAATGTTTTTTAAACATAATTTGTACAATGATATAACATTTCTTATGTGATATCACAAAAAATGGTTCCATAGATCAATGTTTTCAGTATAAGAGTGTTCAATATGATTTTTAGATATAGTAAAAACACTATTTTTTCACAATTCATATGGACATTGAAATATGTTATCCAAATTTCTAGGAGAGTATGTACCATTCATATAATTTAATCACAAAAACTCTCAGAGGATATGTGTTCTACATTGTTAAATAAATATAAATAAATATTTTCTTCTTACCAATCTTGGAGATGAGTCATTTTTCTAGTTGAAAAAAAGTTCCACTAGTAATTTTCATATTATGTTGGAATCCCCCAAAATCAGCATTAGATAAACAAGAAAGTAAAATATATGGTTCCATTGGATAAATAGATCTATTTTTATTTACTCTTAAATATCAAAAATAATTGACGGATTTTAATAGAGAATCCTTTGCATTTGATTGAAAATAAAATCAAATCCATACACTAAACATGATAACTTGTTGGTTAAGAGTAAATTGATGTATAATTCATATCAATCATCTATAAATGTTATTATTTATTGATTTTTTAGGTTCATTGTATGCTATATTTCAAATTTTACTCATTATTATTATAATTTTTTTATCATGATCTATTCCAAACTTCATTAAAAGTTCAGGAGTGTATTTTCTTTGGTTTTCAAAAAATAAATTTATTGTTTTGGATATTTTACAACCATGAAAGAATTTTTGTAATTTCCTAAAAATAGTATATAAATATTTAATCCAAACATTATAAAAGTCATTAAATATATTTTTATTAGTTAATATGAAAATAGAATCATCAACATAAATTTTAATGATTAGAAAATCATTTGAAATGTTTTGAGAAAAGAAGTGGAATCATCAATTCTCATTTTAAAATCATTTTAAAGAACAAAAGTTATTTAACCTCCTATACCAAGCCCAATGGGATTATTTTAAACATAATATATTATTGATTAACATGGTAACACGATTTGGAAAACTAGTATTTTCAAAATTTGATGGGTTAGACAAAAAAAATTAAAATAAAACAATAAATTGAAAATCACAGTTGAAATCCATTTAAAAACAATAAAAATTAAAATGAGTAGTGTATGAAAATAAAATTAGTGTGGACTATACATTATCTATGAGTTAAATTAATTCACCATAATCAATACATTCTTCTATATTAATGCTTTTTCCAACATGTGGTGCCTTTTAATAAACGTAATTTCTTCATCATTATGTTTTTTCAGAAAAACCCACCTAGATATAGTAATATGATTATTTTTAAGAAATTACATGAGATTTAAATCATTTTTCCATTGAAATTGATTCAACTCCTATTTTAGGTAAATTATATAATTCTAATCATTAATAAAATCATCATTAGAATTAGGTTTATAGTGACATATGAAATCTTGATATTCAACCTCATTTATTACTGACTATCTAGTACGAAATCCAGATTTTATTTCACCTATAATATTTTAAAGGGGATTATCTTTAGATTGAAACCATTACATAGGTAATGTAATAGAAGGTTGTTCCATAACATCATAAATTAATTTTGAATATAGAAGTTTATATAAGGACAAACTAGGTTATTCAAGATCATAATCACTTTAGGGATGTGATATATGATTTTTCTCATCAATGTTGATAGGAAAATACTATTTTAGGGACTTTGTACTCATGTTGAAGAATACGACAGCTTTACTTGGGTTTTAGGACACATTAATGATCAATTCATTAGAATTAGGTTAAAAAAATATAAGATTATCTTTAGAATTAAGTAAAAATAATTGAAAAAAACATTACAGAATACAAATTAAAAAATTTATCCATTCCAAATATATATAAGGGTATTTCTTAATATTGGTTTTATGAGAATGTGGTTATATATAAAGAAACTAGTGTTGACCTCCTCATACCAAAATAGTTAGGGGAGCTAGACCTCATTCAACAGATTCTTAAAAATTTAATGGAGGGTCCAATTTCATCAATTGATGACCCCAGTTTTTCAGGTGTTAAAGAACTATATAAGGAGTGATGATAACCATAATAATTAAAAAAACTCATCAATGTTTTTTTTTCAAATTGTCTACCATTTTCACTTATAAGGGAAAATATTTGGAATCATTTTTCTTTATTATCTTTCTATGAAAAATTATAAGAACATTATTATACTTATTCTTATGAGATAATATGAAAACTATTTTAAAATTATTGTAGTCATCGATATTTATTATGGTTTAACTTTAACTTCTGATATTTGAAACACGATATGGTATAAAAGGTTCAAGTTGGAGTTGTTATATGAATTTATAAGAGAAAAAATACTTTTATATTTAAAATAATGTGTGTTTTTATTTACAAGTTTTCATGGTTAAATAACTATGTTAAATTTTAAGGAAATTTTCAATAAATCTTGTACTAATTAGTAATGGATAACATAGACAATTGAGTAAATATTAGAATGAACTAGACACCATGTCCAAATCTAATATTCATTATCTTTTTTAGATAAAAATATAATATTTTTACATGAAATATGTGATGACCAGACTCTCTTGGTCCTTCCCTTTTCCAAAAATCTGGGTCCAAGGGGTGGCGTCTCAGTGAGACCGATCGGTGAGACCGATCGGCGTCACCCAGCCTTGTCGAGTTGTTTCCAGTAGCGCTCCCTTTTGCGCAAATAGGTTATTAAACCCTATTTTGACCTGTTTGAGCGTGTTTTAAAGACTCGTAACGCGCATAAGAGTTTTAATTAAATACTTAATCAATTCATGAGCCCGCTTAAACCACCCGACCCCCTTTTTATGACGAGTGGAGCCGCGTGGTCAACCCATGACCCCCGTGCCTTACGTGTTTTCGCGTTTTCACCTCAACCGTCCCCGGCTCTTATAAACTAAGGGTTAGTCGTGGTTTATCCTTTCCTCGATAGTGGATTTTAACAAGCAGCTTCTGGAGCATCAGGCATGCCGCATCGTATCCGTAATGTTCCGCAACCTCAGCCTAAACGTCGATCACCTATCAACATGGAATTTCTCCTTTTCCTCTCTCTTTTGTGTATCATGCGGGGTGAGTGTGCTTTTGATTCTGTAGAATTGGATAAACCAGACCTAATTAAAGATAATCAAAGAATTCTTTAAAAGAGGAGGGGGGGTTGTAATCGTTGATGTTGTCTTATATTTTGATGATGTTTCTTTTATGACCATCTTGTTGAGTTGTGGTGGCTTATGCCTTTTGAAAATCGAGGCCATTGATGGTCGGTGTTTGTGCACTAATGAACCCCCGCTGATGTTTTAAATGGCTAGTTGTGGTTGTGAACTCCTGCTGTGAAAACATAAATTGGTTAATCACGCATACCCGAATGAATAAATTGAAAGCACCAGGATCAAGCCCTTCTGTGCTAACCCCGGTTGAAAAGGAATTGAAATCATGGAACATGTAAAATCTTTTAAATCTGAAAATACAGGCTTGGCCTTGCTTAGTGTTGGTGGTAGTGTTTTGGTGGTTTTCTCTTACGATTCGATTGCTGGATATTTGGGAGGGGATGGGATCCCCTGTTATTTTATGCTTTCGGTGGTTATGGAATTGGGGAATGGATCCCCTGTTAAAGTGGCTTCAGTGTTCATGAGTTTTAAGACTTGGTGGTTACTTGTCCATATCACAATCTCGGGTGGGATCCTCTGTTGGTGAAGAAAATGTTTAAATTGACGATTGACTGAAATCTTTTCCTTGGTTATGCTTATGGTGTTAGTTGCCCAGTATTGCATGAACTTATCTGAACATTAACACTGAACGTGAAATAAGAATTGTAAAAATGGGTTTGTTTGCGAGAGTCGTGACTCAGACTTGAGTGATGTTGTGATCTGTAGGCTGTCTGAAGAAAAACCTGTCTTTGGGTGAGTTCTTGTTACCTATATATATATATATATATACTTGTATCTTTGTGTTTCTTATTCGCACCCCACCCAAGTTGAGCACTTAGTGCCGAACACCCCCATTTCATGGGGGAGGGTGTTTTTTCCAACACTATTCTTAGTGGCTGGTTATTAGCTCCTTTTATGCTCCCTTTCCCAGATAGCCCATGTATCTTCGGGCAGGCTTTGATGGCCTGAGGTCCATTATTAGCCCAATAACCATCAGGCGGGGTGGTGTGGTGGTTGTCCAGGTGTGTGCGGCAGGTGGTTTCCCAAGTGTCTTTGGGATGAGGCCCAGGTGTCTTAAGGTGTGGCAGTGGATCCTTTAGCCCAGGTGTCTTCGGGCGTGGTGGTGGTTGTTCTGGCCTAGGTGTTGTAGGCGTGGTCACACGTGACAGTTGTGGCCCAGGTGTGTGCGGGCGGGATTCAGTAGTGGGACTGCGTGTGGTTGAGGCTCAGGTGTGTGCAGGCGGGATTTCGGTAGTGGGACTGCGTGTGGTTGTGGCCCAGGTGTGTACGGGCGGGTGTGGCAGTGGGACTTCGGTGAGAATGACGGGATAGGTCTGATGCGTAGGATGTCTCAATAACCAATGGGAAAGTGGCGCGGGGTACCCAAACATCGATGTGCTCTTATTATATATATTACTTGACTTGCGTTATTTGGGGAGTGTACCTTGGTGAGGCTTGGGTGGATAGTTTACCTTGTTAGGTGTTTTGTTTACTCTTTTTCTCATCAGACATTAGTACGTTCCCCCACTTGTGCACGCGAGTCTTTGGTTTTCCCTACTGAGTGTACTTGTATGCTCACCCTACGTATATAAAATTTCTTTTAGGTTTCCAGGAGGACTTTGGGGATCGTGCAGGACCATACTAGCTCGGATCTTTAGAGCAGTTGTAGTTGTCATTTTTCTTTCTTTGGTACTTACCCTTGTAGATACCTTTTTCACTTTGTGGCTTTTACTTTTGAAACATGCATGTGAGAATGGTTTACTGTTGGCTTTACTTTTCGTTTTACCTTGGTGTTCTTGGGTTATATTCTTCTTATCACTCGATCCTATTAAATAAAAAGGGTAATGACTTCCATTTGTGTGAAATTTACATACCCTTGGTGCTAGTCGCCACTCCGGGACCTATTGAAGGCGGGTTTCGGGGGTCATTATCTCTCCTTCAACTTAAAGAAGGAAGGGCCTGGAAATCTGCTGACGCTTCCCTCCTTTTGGTGAAGGCGGGTCGTGAAAGAATGGTATAAAAGGTGATTGTTGAGAGATATGATGGATTCTGGAGTTAGGAACAGTGAGGATTGCATGGGATGGTAAGGCAACAGTGTTGGGTGACCTCGGTGCATGAATTAGGCCAGGGATGTCCGGCTAGGACACGGGATTTTAGGGCCCCCCGTGATCTGATTCAAGGACTCTGGACCTACCGAACGACCAAGTGAGGCCACATTGATTGCAGGGTAGAGACCCTAAGAAAGGTACTGCATCATAATGACTTGTGTTCTTTTGTTTCTGGGATGTATTTGGAATTAAGAATAAATTAAACTTTTAAGAAGTTTTAAGAACGATATTATGCACTATTTGGGTTTAGGCATTCCTTGTTTACCTTGCAGCTATGGCACTTGGAAGGAGACCATGTGTGGTGTCGGCGATCGAGGCCCAACAGACTACTTTGGCCGATCGGTAGAGAGCTGATCGAGTGGAAGAGGACAACCAGTGGCAGAAGACTCTTTGGGCCTTCCAGCGACAGACCCTCGAGAAGTATGAGGGTAGCACCTCTGACATGAAGACAGAAGGCTGGATAGAGGATCTTGTGATAGAATTCGGCCTGATTCGGGCCCCGACCGAGTACTGGGTTCCTCTGGCCGTCATCCAGATGTGGGGAGCGGCGCATCAGTGGTGGACGCTTTACCTGGGGGAGAGGAGAGAGGCTCAGGTGGCATGGGATGATTTCGAGAGAGAGTTCCGGGCGGAATTCCTCTCCTCGACGATGAAGGCAGAAAAGTGGCAGGAACTACTCTCCCTCTAGCAGGGGATTATGTCTTTGTGGGAGATAGGGATCAAGTTCAAGGACCTCCTATGTTTTGCTCCGGACCTCTTTCCCAACGAGGAGTCTCGGGCAAGACATTTGGAGGAGGCGCTCCGACCCTCCCTCTAGTATGTTGTTACCCCCTTTATCCTACCAATGTACTTGGAGGTCCATAAGAAGGCCGAAGTGGTGGAGAGGAAGCACACTCTAGGAGGTGTGTCCCAAGAGGGGATCCATCTGGGACCATTGAAAGAGAAGGCCGTCAGCACCAGGCCTCCAGCGTCAGGACCCTCCAGGTTCCGACCAGCAGGGAGTAGACCACAACAGTTTCAGTTTCGATTCCCCGGTCCTCGCCCTCTTCCCTCAGGACCAGGACCGCGGTGCTTCATCTGTGGGAACCCTGGGCATCTCGGGAGTCAGTGCCCCGACCGGGTGCAGTACATGATTGGCATTCATCCCCAGCACCCGCCCCAGCAGCAGCTTCTAGCCAGACCATTCCAGCAGCAGCAGCAGGGACAGTGAGCTCCCGCTCCTCCAAGGGTAGACGTAGGAGGAGGAGGCCGACCTCAGGGCGCTCCACAGGGACCTCGACAAGGGTGTGGTCGGGGAGGTGGCCGACAGCCGAGGGGAAGGGGAGCTGGGCGTAGAAAGTTACACGTCGCAGAGGCAGCAGTTCCAGCATGGCCAGAGGTTGTTCGAGGTACGGTCAGTTTTTTTAGCACTCTTGCTTATGCCTTGTTCGATACAGGAGCTTCGCAATCCTTTGTTGCACCCAGTCTAGAACGTTCCTTGGGTCTAGATTCTGAGAGAATTCTAGTTACCCGGGTGTTGAGCACACCAATCGGGGGTCAGACCGACTTGTTGTTCGTTTGCCGGGGATGTAGACTGATTATAGGGCCACATCAGTTGGTTAGGGATCTTCTCCTGCTACAAATTCAGCCATACGATTTCATCCTAGGAATCGACTGGATATTTTCTGTGTGTGTTTTCATCGACTGTTTCCAAAGAAGGGTGGTGTTCTCGGACTTGGATGGCTGGCGTGTTACCTTCACCGGTGAGTGGGGCAGTCAGAAGGGCAACAGGCGAGAGGAACCCCTCCTCTCCTTGACAGCTGAGCTGTCAGCAGAGTCAGTAGATGCTAAGATGGTGGAAGTGCCAGATATTTTCTGTGAGTTTATGGACATATTTCCTGAGGAGGTGATGAATCTACCCCCTCTGCGTGATATCGAGTTTGGGATAGACCTACAGCCTAGTGCTCGTCCGATCTCGATGGGTCCATACCGGATGGCACCTTCAGAGCTACGGGAGTTGCGATCCAGATTGACGATCTGATGAAGAGAGGTTATGTTCGACCGAGTGCGTCATCGTGGGGTGCTCCGGGCTTGTTTTCAAAGAAGGCAGATGGTGGTCTAAGGTTGTGCATAGACTACAGGAGGTTGAATCAGGTGACGATCAAGAATCGCTACCCTCTTCCGAGGATAGATGATCTTTTTGACCAGCTGAAAATGGAAAGATGGTTCTCGAAGATTGACCTGCGGTCTGGGTACCACCAACTGAGGGTGAAAGAGAGCGACATCCCAAAGACAACGTTCAGGTGCAGGTATGGACACTTCGAGTTCGTAGTCATGCCCTTCGGTGTTACGAACGCCCCGGCTATGTTCATGGGGCTTATGAACTCCATCTTCCGGGAGTACTTGGATTAGTTCGTGGTTGTGTTCATCGACAATATCCTGATCTATTCGAGGTCAGAAGAGTATCATGCAGAGCACCTGAGGACGGTTTTGGGGGTCCTCCGACAGAACCATCTCTACGGGAAAGGGTGAAGGTGGCCCAGGACAGACATAAGTCATATGTTGATACCAGGAGGAGGCCCTTGGAGTTTGAAGTTGGAGACCACGTGTTCCTGAAGGTCTCCCCTCAGCGTGGGCAGCGAAGGTTCGGCAAGGGGAGTAAGCTTTCTCCCAGGTTCATCGGACCCTTCGAAGTGTTGCAGCGGGTCGGTGAAGTAGCTTATCATCTAGCGTTACCACCACCGCTACAAAGGATACATGATGTCTTCCATGTGTCCCAGCTCCGTCGGTATCTGCACGATGATTCACACGTCGTTGATTGGGGTGAGCTGGACATTGAGGAAGACGTGACCTTTGTGGAGAGACCAGTGGTGATCGAGGATCTCAAAGAAAAGGTGCTTCGCGGGTGACCCATTCCCTTGGTTCGTGTGTTGTGGAGACATGGTGGGCTTGAGGAGGGTACGTGGGAGAGGAAAGCACAGATGTGTACCTAGTACCCAGAGTTTTTTTGAGTTTTGTTCCTTGTTGTACCTGTTGCGGTAGAATGTTTTGTCTTTTGGATATGAAATGTACTGGTTTTCTTCCTCTGATTGTGTGTGAAAATCCCTGGCTATAGGGAAGGAGATAACTTGGACCCTAATCAAGAGGCATTAAGGTGGATGCGATTAAACCCGTGCGGGCGAGTCAGTGCCGCCCAAAGTGGATAATATCCTGACATGGGGGAGGAGACTCCCCAACCCACATGCCCGCACAGTTTGGCATTGTATGTTTCTTGGTTCGTGATAGGAAGGTGCTCTTAGTTAACGATGAGGTTCACTCTTGATAGGTATCTTTCGGGGTGGTTGTTCGGACCCACTCCTTCCTTCTGGGTTGTTTAAATTCTCAAGGGTGAGAATAGTTTGAGAGGTATCTGATGTGATGACCATACTCTCTTGGTCCTTCCCTTTGCCAAAAATCCGGGTCCAAGGGGTGGTGTATCGGTGAGACCGATCGGTGAGATCGATCGGTGAGACCAATCTGTGAGACCGATCTGTGAGACCGATCGGGGAGACCGATCGGGGAGACCGATCGGTGAGACCGATTGTCGCGACCGTTCGATGATAACGATCAGTGAGACTGATTGGTGTGACCGATTGGTGAGACAGATTGGCATCACCCGGCCTTGTTGAGTTGTTTCCAGTAGCGCTCCCTTTTGCGCAAATAGGGTTTTAAACCCTATTTTGACCTGTTTGAGCGTGTTTTAAAGACCCGTAATGCGCATAAGAGTTTTAATTAAATACTTAATCAATTCATGAATCAGCTTAAACCACCCAACCCCCTTTTTATGACGACTGGAGCCGCGTGGTCACCCCACGACCCCCGGGCCTTACACGGTTTCACATTTTCACCTCAACCGTCCCCGACTCTTATAAACTATGTGTTAGCCATGGTTTCTCCTTTCCTCGATAGTGGCTTTTCACAAACAACTTCTGGTGCATCAAGCACGCCGCATCGTATCTGTAATGTTCCGTGCCCCCGGCCTAAACGTAGATCATCTATCAACAAGTAGGGAATTTCTCTTTTGCCTCTCTCTTTTGTGTATCATGCTGGGTGGGCGTGCATTTGATTCTGTAGAGTTGGATAAACCAGACCTAATTAAAGATAATGAACGAATTGTTTAAAGTTGGAGGGGGGGGTTGTGATCATTGATGTTTTCTTATGTTTTAATGTTGTTTCTTTTATGACCATCATGTTGAGTTCTGCTGGATTATGCCTTCTAAAAATTGAGGCCATTGGTGGTCGTTGTTTGTAAACTAATGAAACCCTACTGATGTTTTAAATGGCTTGTTGTGGTTGTAAACTCCGGCTGTGAAAACGTAAATTGGTTAATCATGCATACCCGGCTGAATAAATTGAAAGCACCAGGATCAATCCCTTATGTTCTAACCCCGGTTGAAATGGAATTGAAATCATGGAACGAGTAAAATATTTTAAATCTGAAAATATAGTCTTGGCCTTGCTTAGTGTTGGTGGCAGTGTTTTGGTGGTTTTCTCTTACAAGTGGATTGATGGAGATGTGGGAGGGGATGGGATCACCTGTTCTTTTATGCTTTCGGTGGATATGGAACTGGAGATGGGATCCCCTGTTGATGTGGCTTCGGTGTTCATGAGTTTTAAGACCCGGTGGTCACTTGTCTATATCACAAACTCGGGTGGGATCCTCTGTTGGTGAAGAAAATGTTTAAATTGATGATTGAATGGACTATTTTCCTTGGTTATGCTTATGGTGTTAGTTTCCCAGTAGTGCATGAACTTATTCAAGCATTAACACTGAACATGAAATAAGAATGGGACAAATGGGTTTTTTGGCGAGGGTCGTGACTCAGACTTGAGTGATGTTGTGATCTGTAGGATTTCTGAAGAAAAACCAATCTTTGGGTGAGTTCTTGTTACCTATATATATATACTTGTAGCTTTGTGTTTCTTATTCACGCCCCACCCAAGTTGAGCACTTATTGCCGAACACCCCCATTTCATGGGGGAGGGTGTTTTTCCCAACACTATTCTTAGTGGCTGGTTATTATCTCCTTTTCTACTCCATTTACCGGATAGTCCAAGTATCTTCGGGCAGGCTGTGATGGCTTGAGGTCCATTATTAGCCCAAGAACCTTCGGGCGGGGTGGTGTGGTGGTTGGCTAGGTGTGTGCGGCTGGTGGTTTTCCAAGTGTCTTCGAGATGAGGCTCAGGTGTCTTCGGGTGTGGAATTGGATCCTTTAGCCAAGGTGTCTTCGGGCGTGGTGGTGGTTTTTCTGGCCTATGTGTTTGCAGGCGTCGTTACATGTGAAAGTTGTGGCCCAGGTGTGTGCGTGCGGGATTCAGTAGTGGGACTGCGTGTAGTTGAGTACCAGGTGTGTGCGGCCAGGATTTCGGCAGTGGGACTGCGTGTGGTTGTGGCCCAGGTGTGTGCGGGCGGGTGTGGCAGTGGGACTGCGGTGAGAATGGCGGGATTGGTCCGATGCGTACGATGTCTCAATAACCAGTGGGAAAGTGGCGCGGGGTACCCAAACATCGATGTACTCTTATTATATATATTACTTGACTTGCGTTATTTGGGGAGTGTACCTTTGTGAGGCTTGGGTGGATAGTTTACCTTGAAAGGTGTTTGGTTTACTCTTTTTCTCACCAGACATTAGTACGTTCACCCACTTGTGCACGAGAGTCTTTGGTTTTCCCTACTTAGTGTACTTGTATGCTCACCCTACATATATAAAATATCTTTCATGTTTCCTGGAGGACTTCGGGGATCGTGTGGGACCATACTAGCTCGGATCCTTGGAGCACTTGCAGTTGTCGTTTTTCTTTCTTTGGTACTTACCCTTGTAGAAAACTTTTGCACTTTGTGGCTTTTACTTTTGAAACATGCATGTGGGAATGGTTTAATGTTGGCTTTAATTTTCTATTTACCTTGGTGTTTTTGGGTTTTCTTCTTCTTATCTCTCGATCCTATAAAATAAAAAGGGTAATGCCTTCCATTTGTGTGAAATTTCCATACCCTTGGTGCTAGTCGCCACTCTGGGACCTATTAAAGGTGGGTTTCGGGGGTCATTATCTCTCCATCTGAAAGAAGGAAGGGCTTGGCAATCTGCTGACCCTTCCCTCCTTTTGGTGAAGGCGGGTCGTGATAAAATAGATTTTAAATCAAATATATAAACATTTTATAAAATGATATTATATAATTTAAAGCTATCCATTATTATTAAAAAATGTAAAAAAATATTTTTTAAAACTAATTTTGATACCATTATCATATAGTATTTAATACATAGTATATTTTTCACAAATACTATATCAAATAAATCAGATTTTATTCAATTATATATGGTTAAAACAGACATACCTATACTAGAAATTTTATCTATTATTTCATCTCTATATGTTCTGTGTCCTCCATCAAACTCATTGAGATCATGGAATTTCGACGGATCCCCAAACATATTACTTAAGAAACTGATATCCATATATGTAGTAAAATATTAAATTTTTATCAGAATAACCTTATACAAAAAATGATTAGAAGAATGTTTCTTTTGGCACAAAAATGATGGGTCTACATATGTCATCCAATAATGACTTTGGTATCAAATATTTTTATTACAAGTTTTTTCATTATAAAAATGAGAATATTGTTAAATGATATTTTTTCTACCATATCTACGATTTTTACTATTAAATTTATAAAAATGTTGAACAAATTTTTTAAAATAATTAAATTTTTTATTTTAAGGAGTTACTTAAAAAAAACTCTCTTTGGAATATTTGGAAAAACTAGATTGTTTTGGGAAAATAATTCCTTAATTAATTTTAACAAAATTTTATATCCAAAATTTAATCCATGGTTTCATCACCTTTAGAAAAATAGGTAATGTTATTTTTATGCGAATAAATTTGAAATTCCAAGTTCTCGGCATTTGATTGTTCTTTTAATTTTGAAACCAAATAATTTTTTCTCTTTTATATGTTGATCTTTTTTTTAAAAAAAACTTTATTTTAATTATATTTTATATTTTTATATTTTTTAATAAGTTCACAAATACCATCATGATGTTGATAGAAATCATAAAGAAGATTTTCATAACCGAAATTAGAGGTATAACGGGAATACGAATAAGAACTAGAACATGAATAATTTACTTTCTCACGTACCTCAACATTAGATATTAGGATCATAATATATCCATCACTTCATTCATAAGTTAAACTAGAATCCTCACATTAACATCATGTTGATATTTTTATAGATTTCTAACCTTTTTTCTTATTTTAGTTCAGGGGAAAATCAATTTTGATGTTGATATTCTTTTTACAACTAAATCACATAACTTCCATTTTTATGTTTCCTTTATGAAGCCTTGAATAGTTAATTTCTTATTTATTTACATTCTCACTCATTCCAATATTTTTTCAGTTTCATGTTCTTTCATCATTTATTTACTTTGAAGAGATATACATATTACTTTATTAGACACATTTTTCATCCTTTATAGTATTTATTTTGGTTTTTATCTCATATGTCATGAGATAACTGATGATTTTTTCATCCTCCAAGTTTTTTATTTCTTTATGATCTTGGGTAAATAAAAATACCGGTTCTTAATTTCTCTATGAATCCTAGAGGATTTTCTTTATTTTTTTTCAGAAATGGAATCACCAAGATCTTTTCACCCATTATAAATATCAATTATTCAATTTGATATTTCTATGATAGATTCTATAGGATTCATAGAGAAATATTCATGGTATTGTCTAAACATATCTAATTGGTTATATTTTACTTTTTTAGTTCCATACGGATTTTCATATAAAAATATCTAAATTTCTATTTTCATTTTTCATGTATAAACTTTATTGCATTCATTTTTATATGAACCACATTACAAAACATTAATTTCATTACCACATAATTAAAAATTAGAAATATTATCTTGATTAAATTTTCCAGCTTTTTTAGTAGTTTTATTATTACCATGAATAAAAATATTCCATATGGGATAACCAATATATGTAAGAAAATTTGAAACATGAATTTTGAAATTAAAATAATTTTTATCATAAAAAAGGGGAATGACCCCAAAATTGAACTTTGGGAGAATAATGGGTGTTTGGAAAATCCATTTTTTAAATAAATAATTTATTTTAAAATCAACTACTGATTTTAAAAAATAATATTAATTGAGAAAATATTGGAAACACTAATTCAACAATACATTGATACTAATTATAGGTCTTGGTAGAGTAAAATATGAAGAGGGGTGAATTTTACGTTAAAAAGTCAAGTGAAAAACAAAAATTCATATGACATAAAACATATTTTTGAAAGATTAAAAACATTTCAATTGATTATCAAAATAATAAAAGAAAAATCAGAATAATACAGTTATAAGACAGTAAGATATAAGTGGAATAATAAAGAAAATAGAGATTCGAGAAACGAATTATTAATGGTAATTTATGGATTAAACATATGATTAATTGAATTAATAAAAGCTATAAATATATAAAAAAGATGAAAGTATATAAGGAAAAATGTTTTCTATGGTTTTTTGAATATATCTCTAAAATAGATTTTAATTATACCACCTCAATCACTTGATTATAAAATGTATTTTTCCGTAGTCTTTAATAGTAGCAAGGATTCCATAAAACCCTTGTTTTTTAGGTTATAGAATGAAACTTGAATCACAATAGATTTTAACTTTTTAATGGTAATACTAGAAACCAGAAGGCCATCAGGCCAAATTAATTGCTGATGCAAACCAGATGACCTACAAAGAACAAGCTCTACAAAGAGGATGAGCAAGGATCATTCAATACCGTAGAAACAAAACGGATTGTAAGAATGAGAGGGTATGGAACCTGTCATCGGGACAAGCCTGTGCATGTATGGGAATGCCTAGCCAAACAGCCAAGCGAAGGTGGAGAGTTGATTTCGTGATGAAGATGTTGGGGTGGAGCAGTTTCAAGAAGTTAGTCTAGGTTGTATGTATTGTTTGAAGCCTATGAGAAAATGAATTCACCTAAGGCCTATGAGCCATGTAATACTTACGTATTCAAGAATTGTAAGGGTTCCAACTCACCCCTTGAAAGGTGGATTATCAAAATAAATAAAAAATTAAGGCCTTTGGGCCATTGGAGGAGGAATGAATTCATTGAAGACAAGATTAAATGAAGATAAAAAATAAAATGTAACCACAAGTCATCTGAGGCTGAAATGGATTTGACCACACCCTGGTGCACAACACAATGGTGTTTAGACCATAAAAACACCCATCACCATTGTTGTGAATGATAGCCTGAATCCATTTATTACTTCCTTACTACATATTCACCACTCCTCGATCAACCAAACCATAGTCCGTGTTAATTTTCCCAATTTACAAGAAACATTCATAAGTGACTCCTCTACTTGAAAGAATGGACCTCAATAGCTCATCAATCCTCTTTATAAAGTCATTAAAACATCTATTAAGACTTATTTTTAGATTATTTAGGGTTATTATAATAATATAGAAATGATTTCATTAACACTAACTACACATAAGTAATATGAAATTTCTAAACACTGTGAAGAGTATTTCTGACATTTAAAACAAAATATAGTGATAACAACAACATGGAGTGTATACCTTGTCATGTAATCATATACATTACATATCAATACTAAAAACCCACATATATTATAGGTAGATTATATTTCATCTAATTAAACATATTAGAATAATAATATCTATAATTACAAACTAAGTATATCCAATGTTTCCACATTTTTTAGAACATAGGGTTTTGTTCTGATGTTCAATCCCACCTAGATAGTAGCATTGACCATACACAATGACCAAACACAAGTGAACCTATTTATAGAGTACATACTAGGAACATCATGTATCTTATTTGTTAAATGATATGGTCAATTATAGCTTCTCCATGGACACATATGATACTCTACATGTCATGTATTATAAAAATAATTCATCAACAAAGTAATATGGGATGTTTTCTATATTTTATTAATTATTTATAAAATATAGACAGAAAAATAGTCAATTTTTTTATTCTTATTAATAATTAGATAATAATTATATGATCATCTTTTTCATTTAAGAATATAGATGTAGTGTTTTGGGTCATTATTTTAGAATTAATCTACTGAGGTGATGAAAATATATAAATGAGATGTTATGGTTAAGAATGGAGTGTATGTTTTCCCGCTTATGTATGGGAAATGTACTCTATGAATGAGTTTTAGGTACTCCCTTGGAGATATCTAAATTAAATGATTTGATTCGAAACATGAATGATGGATTTTGTATTCTCCCATACATCAGGGAATATTCTTCTATCCATGGAGTCCCTACTCCCCCATGTTTCATGATATAGTCCTCCACGGGGGATGGGTACTCCATCAGTTTATACAAACATAACTTGACAACCTATGCCCCCATAATAAAATTAAGAAGGTTGTGTAAATGTTATGGAAACCTAGTAGTCTAGGAATTGTTGGTATTACCAATTTTCAATATTTTTTGATGTCTTTTGGATACTAAGGGAATATTAGTACATTTTGGCTACCATCTAGATACTGATTACAGATTGGATTTCAAAATTAAAAAAATTGTTATTTTTTTATCAAGTTATTTCAAATTATTGGTATTATATTTCCCTTTATAGAGGTAGGGTATAATTATTAATATTCATCCTTTATTGATGATTTCCACGAACTTATAGTATATATGTTTTCTTTGTGATACTAGTTCTTATTTCCCTCATACTTTTGTTTTGCTGTGTCCTTTTGTTTAATCACTATATTTTGGTTTTCAATTCATCCTATTGGGTATTTTTATACTCACCCTTTTTGGACCGTGTTCCCATAATTTTTTTAGTGCATACATTGCACAAATTAGTGTTGTTGATGGAGTATGTGGATTCGGTGGAGCAGGTAGAGATGATTTATTATAACTAATAATGGTTCATGGATAGAGATGGTAAATGATAGAGTATAATATAGGATCTGACATAGTGTAGAGGAATATTCTATATCTTTGTGTTAGTTGGAACTAGTTTATTTTTCTTATGCATTTGTTTTTCTTAGTCAGGTTTATCCTTTGTTATGTTGTGCGGGATAATTATTGTCAAATTAATACGTTGTTATATAGTTTTATTAATTATATGATGTTGGTATTTTTAACATTTATTGTATTTTGGGTGAAATTATATTTTAGGTTGTTATAACCTAGGTCCCTCGCATGTATGTTTATATATAAACCAAAATTATATGTGAGGAAAAATTAACTCATTTTTGAGTGTTGAGTCTCAAATTCCCTAACATGGGTAAAATGGTTATTTTAAAATAATAATAAAATTTATGAAAAACTTATGACTCTATTTTTGGACGTTAATTATGGAGTTCAACCATGGTTATTTTTTTTAATTTTCCATGATAGTTAGATTTTCTGAAATAAATAATCAAATAACGAGGGTTGATAGACCGAATAGTCCCATATAAACAAATTTAAATTAAAAATGCGGAGTGATAGAGAAAAAGAGGGGGATCAAAGGAATTTGTAAATATATCCATGTAAAACATATTAACTAACATTAAAATGTGTTTCACCAAGGATAAATCATTAGAATAAATGGCTTCAATCCATTTATTTATTTAAAATGGAATTAGAAAACATGTTTCCCACTTTGTAGGTGTGTGAGACCAAATATTGAATGATTATATGGAAGATAATTCACTCCACCAAATATCAATATTTTTTTGTTATTGTTTATGATATAATTAAAATTATATTAACAAAAAATTTATATTCACATTCAATCAATATATTATCTAATCTAAAATACATACCATACCTAATGAAACAGATGACCACTCAGAGTACCACTTAGAATATAAATTACATTAAATGATAAATAGAGAAGTATCCAGTGATGAATCATATTAATGTATTCAATAAACCACCATCCCTTTCAGTTCTAGGAGAATACCATGCTTCACGATCACTCTTATCCATTCTCCCAGATGGTAGAGGAGGTACTTATCTTATATACATAGGCTAAATAGGTTTCCAAGAAATTCCATTAATTTCAATATTTTAACTGTGATGTTGTAATGATGATAATTATTCATATTTCCATTTTTTACTTTTTCCATCCATGTAAATTTCAATCCAAATGGAAATGTTGATACAATTATTATTGGTACCCTTGACATCAAATAAATAATAATTTTTGTTCATCTAGATATGTGTGTGGAATGATGCAATTATATCTATGAGAATATTATTCAATTGATCACTCGGATTAAGATTAAAAAAATAATTAAATAAGGGGAAACATCAAAATCAACAAAAACATTCATTTGAGATATGGACGACACATAACTTCAAATGAATTTGAAAAATACAAATGTAAATAATAGTTGTTGATAGTACTGACTTTTATAAAAATGAATATTGATAGAAGTAACCTGAATCCCAAAATATATAAACCTTTCATTAGTTAGTAGTACGTTATGATAGATTTTGTAGATAATAACCTTCCTATAAGGGTGGATGAAGTTATTATTGAAGTGGAATACCAATTTTAGTGGGTTGGTAGGATTACCCACCTTTAATCACTAGTGAAAGCTTGGATTTAAGATAACTAGACCATTCATGAACTAGAAGGGATTTTTAACAGGTTTAAAATTTAAATTTTGAATCTTTTGGTTGTGGATTCCAGGAAGATGTCTCTCTAGATATAATAAATTGGAAATTCCATATCTAATAGTCTTATTTTTCTATCCCGTTGGAACCTCTTGGATATTTATGATTTTATTCCAGATAATTATGTTCTTAGATATTGAAAGATGATGTTCTTAAATGAATCCGAATAGTTTGTTTCATAATATTATTATATGAGTCCCTAATAGCATGCAATTCAGATAACATATTATATAAACATTTAACCCTATATTGTTTCTCCATGAATCATTTTCTCTAGAAAATAGAATATTCACCGGTTATGTTGAGTATATTCCCACATTATTTTTTACAAGGTCTTAATTAATGATATTAGGTTCGAGATGTCAATACCACCAAATTTTAATGTATTCTTACATTTCTTCCATGAAATTATGACCCTATTCCTTTCATGAAAATTTAAAAATTATTCAAATTTCTAGATTTGGGTTTCCATCTACTTATGAAATTCCCTTCACTAAAGATAAATCTGAAAAGAGAAAACAAGCATAGGTGTGATAATTATAATTAAAAGAAAAATAATTCTGGTTTTATATTTGGTACTTAATTTCTAATTTCTCAAGAATGATGTGATCTTATAAGAAATTTCTCCTTGGCGAGTTACTCTCAAAAAATTAGGGGCACTCCCCAATAGTTGAAAGGAAAAGTATATTTCTCTATATTTTATATGTTAGTGATATAATTTTGTTAATTTTTGAGAAACCTTTTCCAAAGATAACTAAATATTTATTCTATTTTATATCTTTCTCCATGAATTTATCATTGTTTATGAAGGTAACAATTATTTTGTTCATGTTCTTTTCCTAAGCGTATCAAAAAAAGAAAATTATCAGGATAAAAAATATGGGTAGGACCATTAAGGTTTATGGAATCTATTATTGAGGTGACTAATCTAAGGTACGCATCATTAATAATGAACATATTTGGGTAATATAAAATAATCCCAAATACATGATCTAATATTCGGTAACCCAACCTCACTACTCTAGTAACATTTAAAAATACTCTTGTGGATCCTTTATTAAAAATAGATATCCTTAAACTTGTAATAAGAGACCAAATGAGCACAATAAACCTTTTTGAGAAGCTATACGTGTTGATGTTCTGAAGAATAAATCCCTAGCTAAGGGTTTCAATGGCTTTAGAGATATCTACTCTTGGAGTTATGTTACCATTTTTACTCTTTTTCCAGTATCAAGTTGATGCACATGGATGTTTTGTTGAGATAGTCATGGATATTCAATCTAGATATTACACCAAATTAATTCATATAGATAATCTTATTATCTATGTTCCCAAGTCTCATTTCCATTTTTATACCAATTATATTTGGAAGGAAAATTCAATCCAATATATTCCCATAATAACAAACATCCATTGTATGATAAAATTTGGGTATATGATTAACGATCTATAAATTATCTCTAATAAGAATGGAATCCAGTAAGACAAGTTCTTTGGTTGATTGGGAAGCATCACCATGAATGATATCACAATATTAGATGAATCATTAAATTGAAAAAATATCTGGACCCACAAAACTATTTTGTGTAACAAAGAGAAATTTAACCTCAATGTAACACATTTTGGATTTAAATTATATTTTCCTTTAAAACCGAATGTGTTCAATATCATACTTCACCTATGGAACCAACCCAAAATGAACCACATAGAATTATATCAAAATTAAAATGTCGCTGCTAAATTGGTGGATAAATATAGTGGTATAAAAATTATTAAATATATGTAGAAATAAAAAAAATATCTTTTTTGAAACTAAGGCATTGATAAAATTCAATTATCAAATCTAAATAACAAATAAATTCATTTCTGCATAAAAATATATTATCCTAAAATTTTTATTTTCATGTGCTATGAGGTTTATTATATTATGGATAAATAAATATTTAAATATAAATTATTGATAATATATAAATTAAAATATGTCAATATCCATCAAATAGTTAATACTAGACTAGTAATAAATTTATTTTATTCTTTGAAGATATATTATATCTTAAATTGTTTTATGCATTATGAGTGTCTATATTGAAATTAATTTTAACAAATTTAATAAATTAAATTAGATAAAATGATTTTAATATTTTTAATCATCATGATTTTATGAATTAGTGGGTTTAATTTTTTTAGGCATAATATTAAGTTACCATTGTTAATGTCAGATACCACATTAGAACAATTATTTTTTAAAGAATGATAATTATCTTATTACTATGACTTAAAATAAAATTGATCAATTTTAAAATAAAGAATCTAATAGGATATTTAAACACATATAAAAATAAATTAACACTCTATATATAAGAAATTAATGTTAAATATTATTAAGAATAATAAATAATTAATAATAAAATTCTAAAAATATTTTTTAAACACATTATATGGTTTAATTTAGAAGTTAATTTTTTCATATTTTGAAAATAAATTTTGTTAAATGTATACCAAATTCATATTTATGACATCAAATTTTTTTAATAAGTTTCATCTTTTTTTATTAATATAATCATTACCATAGTTAAATTGTAATCAAGATTAATATGTGTTAAAAATTTTATCAAATGTGGATTGATTTTTACTAACTCGATTTGATAGTTAGACCCACAATAATAATTTTTTTGGGATATAAATTTATACCTACATGTTTCACCAAAATATCTCAAAATTTTTCTCATGAAATTCCAATCTTACACATTAATATTGCTTTCTAAATATTTTCCCTATTATCATCCTATAAAATGAACTCACTTCCACCCATTTAAATCCATACCCTTAGTTCAAAAATAACATGAAACTCTACCAAATATTATTCTTATTGATCCCATATAAACATTTGGTATCCTCAAACCACAAAAAATATTCTTAATTTCTTCATTTATAAAGGATAAATCAAGGGATCAAAATTATCAACATAAGTATTACTTACCCTTCAACTCCCATTATATATCCTTATCAGCCATCGTCTTAAAAAACCATTCGAACCATATGTATATTGTTAAATTAATATAAATAATATCCTGAAATTTTTTTATTGATGGTATAACAATTCTATATTCCCCTTTATTCTATAAAAAACGTTGATCATGTGTGTGTTCAGTCTACCATCTCCTTGAACGACACGTTTCATTTTTCATCAAGAAATTTGGGTGATGGTTATAAAATGGTTTTAGTGAATATATAAGTTAATTACATTGTGATTTATATTTCAAAAATATAAATTATTAATTATATAAAAAATATTAGGAATAAGGGATCATTTTAAATCTAACCTCCTAAAATGAGCATACCAAGAGATAATGAGATTTATTTACTAGTGAAAATTTATTTTCCATTTAACTTATTATTATAGCTCACCTAAATTATAATTAATCACCTTAATAAAATTTAAATAATTTAATTAAACAATTTTTTATAATGATATTACAATAAAAGAATGACTTCAATAGGTGAGATTGTGTCATTTTTTAGTGGTTTAGTTTAACCACCTACATCAACAATTCTATAAAAATATACCAAGGATTGATTTAGAAACAAAAAACTAGATATTTTTAATTAAATAAAATATTTTTTAAAAATTTTAATATATAAATTTTTCTCATTAATTAATACAAATCCATTGATTTTTTATAAACTTTGAAAAGAAGTTCATCGTCAACTTCACTGTCATGAATAATAACTAAAATACATATGTAACAAAAATATTACAATATAAATAATTAAAAAATCAGTTATAATAGATTAATTATATAGGAATGAATAACTTTATATAACATCTTGAACCAGGCTCACTCAGATGTTACCAAACCTAGTTGTCCACATGGATTCATTCACCCCTCTAGCATACGAGGAGCATAATCTCAATATATATGCTATAAAAATGATAAAAAATAGAGGTAGAGTTGTAAGAATCTATAATATTTTATAAAAAAATAATTGGATAAAAATCTATCTCTTGTGGTATCATGATAATATGCTTCGTCAACTTATCATGTATTATTTTTTAGGTAGACAATCAAACATCAGTGGTCGGACCCTTTCCCATGTCCCTACTAGTATCCAAGATATCTACTTGGGTACCAAATGGAAACCTGAATGTGTGTTAGATAAAAAAATATGACACCACCAACGGTGAAAAGTATGATCCAACTTGTGATAATATTTATGTTTTCATATATAAAAATGTAAAGAAAAATATATAAACAACAAATGAGTCAACTCTATTTTCTAATGTACACTAGGATGATGCTACCTGGTTCAGCCTAATCCATGATACCATTGAAAATGTGTCCCCATATATATATATATATATGATAATTTAAGTATATATATGTGTGTGTGTGTGTGTGTGTAGATATGTTTGAATATATATTCACTATATATATAGTAACACACACATATATATATATATATGTAGTACTATCCATGATTGGAAGTGTTACTGATGCGTCTATGCATAGTCATAAGAGCCTGATAGGGCAGTAATGGAGGCCATGTTCAAGTATCACAATTAATATGAGGCCGCATTCCTAAGTATCATGAATCATAAGGGAAATTATTCTGGATTATCATGAATAATAAGGGATGTCATGTTCCAGTATCAAAAATAATAACTAACACCATGTCGAGTATCATGAATCATAAGATATTTCATGCCTGAGTATTATATATAATAATATATGTTATTTTTTATTCAATATAATCCAAGATATTTTCTCTAACCATTCTAAATTTAATTTAGTTAAGTTCATAAACCACTATTTATAGAAGAGTAACATTATGTGGAAATAAAATTCACATTCCATTTAATTACAGTAATCCATTCAACAAGCTAGAAAACAAACATCGCTTAGATGGTGGTTCGTTTACATTACCATTTAATACATCTATGGAACATATTAATAACACCTAAAGGAGGTCAAACTCATCAGGGGGGTGGAACTTTGACATTAAATAAGGACTTATATGATTTCTTATAATATGGTGAAAAATTAAATTGAGGTAAATTCTAATTATTAAGGGAATAATCATAAATTCCGACATGTGGGACAATGGGGAATAATATAAAATAACCTAACCATATGGAAATTTTTTTAATACCACCTTCCTTATGGAGGTAGATGAATCCCCATCCATAGTTGGGCTCTAATATGACCTGGAAAAATAAATAAGGCATCGAAATATACTAATAACATAAAAATTGGGAATATTTGAATTATTAGAAATAACATTCATGAGGGAGAGATAAATGAGGAATGTAAGAAAGATAAATTAAGAACATACCATTAGCTCACCAACATTGTAGATAGTTTCCTAATTATATTATAGTTGAATATGATGGATCTATTCCTAGGGAAAATATGTGGAGAGAACTTCATGTGGTAAGATACTATACATTTGATGGAAAAGAAAAGATAAGTGAGTGTTATAACGGATTAAGGGAAAATGGGTAATTTTAAACATAATTAATGTGTCCATGGTTTTTTCATGTAGTTTAGAAAAAAAATGTGTGCCATATATTCACACCGACATCTATAAATGGAATTAAGTCTATAGGATAGGGGTAGAATTTGGTTAAACCATTCATAAACCATGCACCCATCTGCAGAACTCTACTACACCCCATATGCTTTTTCCAAACATGACCTCATAAGGATGATTTAATCAGATTGTGTGGCCCACCTGTTTTCTTTAAAATTTGGTTCTCTGGGCTTGGAAAAAGCCTTGATAAAACTCAAATAATTTCACATTCTCTGAGGAACTTCTATAGAGATAAATGGAATGGTTTAAATAGAAAATTAAAGGATCCATACCTCATAAGAAAAATTGAGATATTAAAATCTAACCTCCTCAACACATATCATCCTTGATTTTCCATTCAGATGGTGGTAAAACGTCATCTATGAATATCTCTAATCACTGATAATGTACTTCAACCTCTCAACCCCAAGTATTTCCATGTATAGAACCATACTACTATAGTTCCTAAACTAGAAGAACTAACCCACATCAGAGAGCATTCATGCTTCGATCAACAATTTTCATCAGATAATCATAAAACGATGAATCCAAATCCAATTTAGCATCCCCAATATCAAAAGAATAATATGGTTCTAAAATGTAATTGTGAATCTAAGATACATGGAATACGTTATGCATATCATAGTGCCTATATGGAAGATTAATATGATAACCTACCAGATTTCCACTCTCTATGATATCTAATAGACTTAGATTACAAGGTGATATATTTCCCAATCTTTGTATCTATAAATAAACCATCCTAAGTGAGATACACAAGAATAATTGATGTACCACCTTAAAATATAGATATTAGTGGTTAGCATTGGAATAAAACTTCTTCCTAGGATAAGTTATATCCATATAATTTGTTTATAAGTTGTACCATCTCAAAATTATCTTCATTGAGAAATGTTCCCAACGTTTCACCCTATCTCACCTCTAACTAGAATAGGGATGATTTGCATGTCCTACCATATATGTCCTTATAAGGATCCATCTATATAGTTTCCGAGAAGCTGTTATTATAAAAAATATACAGGAGTTTGTTTC
This sequence comes from Viscum album, assembly GCA_963277665.1. Classification (NCBI taxonomy): domain Eukaryota; kingdom Viridiplantae; phylum Streptophyta; class Magnoliopsida; order Santalales; family Viscaceae; genus Viscum; species Viscum album. Next base: position 909,826,928 of record OY728151.1, read on the forward strand.
TATCCAAAGAATTTTCAAACTCATGGACAAATTATTAGATCATGTCCTATAATATTTGAATCAATTTCTCAGACTGTCTTTCATCCTGTGGGTGATAGGTTCTTCTCCGATGCACATGTGTACTGAGATCCTTCTATTACCCCCTCCAGAACCATGATGTGATTTGAGCATGTCCTTCCAATATGATAGTATGTTGAACTCCATGAATTTGTATGATATCAAATACATATATATTTCCTATAACATCAACATAAAATGACTCTCTATGAGTAAAAAAATAAGAAAACATTTCCATCCAACCTATGATAACCCACAGTACATCACAACCTCGAGGTGACATCGGTAAGTGAGTCATAAAATATATAGTGACATCATCCCATTTCTTCTCAGGAAAGTGAAATGCATGTAGAATCCCTATTAGTCATTGTTATTCCCTTTTAACCTATTGATATATGGACCACTTAGTAATGAAACTATTTATCTCTATTTTAATTCCTGACCACCAATATAGGTAGTGTATGTCATGCTACATCTTGGTATGACCATGTTTTATTTCCCAAGGAGAGTCATGAGACTCTCACATAAATTTCAATAAATTATTTGAAGTAACCAATATATACATATAAATTAACGTGCTCTCATACCTACCAACAACCCAACCATGTGGTGGGTCCCTTCCTGTAATGCTTTTCTCTAAGACCAAGCCCTTGGGATCAGTGAGTTGCCTCATCCTCACTCTATCTAGAATATAATAGGTCACTAGAAAAGATACGAGTATAGGCTTCCCCTAATTATCTTACACCTATAAATAAATATTATAAATTAATTAAATTAATTTTTATTTTCTTCTAACCTACCAGACTACATGTTTCTTTGCTGTTTAGATAATATCTTTAGAAACAATATTTCCTTTTATGGGCACATAGTCTATATCAAAGTGAAATGAATATAGGTATTCAATCCACACACACTTCTTCATATTTAATTCATTCATTTTAAATATAAACATAAGGATTTTTTGACCCATGTAAACGAATAATTTATCTGTCATTATGTAGGGAATCCATAAATATAATCCATGATCCATAAAAACTAGTTTGATATCATGTATTGGGTAATTTTGATAAGGTACACTCAACTAGTGAGACCAACACACCACAACCCAATATCCCTATATCAAAAAAGCTCCTAATATGATACATGAAGCAACCCAACACACTTTATAAATTCATTCTATTTCTAGAGGAATTAGGATCAGTACTGAGTTTAATATTTCTTTAAATTAAAAAATTGATATTTCATATGCTTCAGACCATAAAAACATAACACCCTTTTTAGTCAATCACTTAAGAGGCACTCCTAGTCATGATAATCTTTAAATAAACTTCAAAAAATATCTATCCCTCCCCATGAAACTATATATATAGTATATTTTACATGGATTTTCTTATAATCCCAGAAATTTCACCTTCTCTAGGTCAATAGATACACCCATATTTGAGATAATGTGACCCAGTAAGTGACCATTATCGATCAAGAAGTGGATTTTCTGACAATATAATATAGATGATGTTGTCTCAGTATAATAAGTATGATATTGAGATGTTTTTCATGGTTGAGTTGAGAGTATGTATAAACCTAAATGTTATAAATGAATATTAAAACCAATGAATCTAGATATGAGTGTAAGCCTTGATTCATTAGATCCATGAAGACAATGGTTGTGTTTTTTATACTAAATGGAATGGAAAAAAATTCCAGCAACCCATATCTATTATGAAATGTTCTACATGTAATACATGATGGTATAACACATACCTAATGGTAGAATGACCCCATGTAAATCTTCTAGAAAACATGTTATCTATAGAGATGGTAAAAGCGGCCTTCTTAATAAGGTAAAGGATACCAGTTCATCCCTATATAATTATTTGAACTCCATAAATCCACATAGATCCTAAGGGTACAATCTTTTTTCATGGTAAAAACTATAGATGAACCCCATTGTTAGGAATTACTTAGTATAATAACATAAGATCTCAATTATTCTAGATTTTTTTTGAGTTCCAAAATCTCTATAGGTGACATAATATTGGGAGGAATGGACACTTGTGCTACTCATAAAACAAGATCAATAAAAAATATACCTCTCACTCAAGAGGTTGTCTAAAAGAGTTTTTAGGAATGAAATCATTGATATGATCCCCAAAAATAAGGAAATATATTTTTAACATTTCCGTATAATTAATTAAAAACATCAATCATGGTCTTTCACTCTACCCAGCCTCTGATTCTCTAGTCTAGATCAACTAGCTCGGCCATCGTATTCACCACTATGTACAGAGACAACTACATTGGGTGATGTAAAAGATAACCTACCGTGATAACAATTAATATGTGAATGATAAGATACTAACCATCCCATCCAAAGTAAGATATATAATTTTTTCATCTCAAGGATAAATAGGTTCCTTATAAAAAGATAACCACTTATCATAAGGGGTGTTCATTAAATCATTTCATGCACTCCGATTAGATCCCAAATTGTGTGTTGAGAATCATTACACTATATAATTACTCTATCTATAGGCCCATAGATTCCATAATTTTTTTAGATATAAAATAATGTGAAGAACCTATATTGAATAATGTAGATACTAGAGTAGAGGAAAAATTAGTAGTACATCGAACTAAAGAATGCATGAGACTCTATACTTAGGGAGTAGGATCAAATAAATAGATGTGTTCAGACCTACGACCTAAAGAGACAACCTATATACCATAGGTAAGTCCAATATATAGGATTAATAAGCCTATTTTTTAGCTCCCTCAGCCCGAACAGTCAGTAGTTCTCTAACAAGATTTCGGACGAGGAGTTACTAATCCCACTTTTGAAGGTGACGAATGTGAATAACCTCACTTAATTAGAATATATGGGAAGGTACTAATTTTTTTGAAGATTCCCCATACTTCGTCTACCTTATCACTCAATGGTATCCTTAGTACTATTGGGAATCTTATTCCTAGGATTTTCACATTGGTGATACACCACATAAATGTCAGTTAGATTCATATAACTGGCGCTGCCTCGACAAGATAACTCTAAGATACATTTCCTTCCACTCAAAGAACCATTTCCCTAACACAGTATTGGACTTCCATGTCCCACAATATTATCTTCTCTCTAATTTCACTTTTTATTGAGTATCTATTTCATTATTTCTAAAATGTATGTCAACTGAAAAACATCCATCCATAATCATATGGCGCATACAATCCCTTACACCAACTAACCATTTTTCATCAACTCATCACCATCAAGTGATGCTGAAAAGTTTCTAAACTTAGTGAAATTATAAAAATACTCCATCGCTATCATAAAACCATTTCGTACATGCATAAACTTTCTAGTGTGGTATTTTATAAGTTTTTATGGAAATAAATAATCAAATAAAACCATCGTAATGTCCATCCATACCATACCATGATTTTGGTATACTTGGGTGATAACTTCCCACAATATATTTTTATAATCACATTGAATATAAGTTGTTATCATAACCCGCATCTACAAAGTTGAATCTAGATGCTCTCAGAAACTATGGGGACACCACCCTCTGAGAACATAGGTGGATGTGTCTATTGGAATTCTGGAACCAATTATACCATAGTAGAGGAAGGTTGTAGAGATCCTTATATAGACTACATAATTAGTAAGAAGATCTCTTATAACTGGTCTTTTTTCTTAGACTACGAATAACGGGTGGAGTCATAAGTGGCCCGATAAGAGGTAATACTAGTGGCTCGAGTTCCACCACCTCTAGAGAATGTTCATTTCCACCCTCCTGGAACACTTCTCGTGGTTTTCATAGTGGAATATCCCTTCAATTTATAAATACATTCCTTGAATAAGGTTCAGTAACAGATAGGATCACATATAATTAAATAGTATAGGTATACACCTTCATATATAAGAGTAACACCCCTCTTCCTAAAACTATATCTAGGTCGGGTAAATGTATATTACCCAAAGGAAACAATAGGAGACACCAACTACTAACCATCAATAATGTTGGGTTAGGGACAAGGTCTCACAATATATAGAAGAGGTCCTGGGAAATAGAGTTAAAATTTCCTGTTATAGAGCAAAACCCCTTTTACATTGCAATTAGAATCCCCATTTAACTATAACCATTCTATATAGGAATTTATATTTGTTTAATATCACACTCATTTATATGTATAATTATTATAATTTATTTAGATGAGTAACCATTTCCATGTTGTAAAGTAATAATCTTTATAAATTGCAGTTAGATGATAATATAATTGTGACATAACACTTACATATTGTATTAGGATGTAACAAGTCATATAAAATGATTTGAATAACTGAATCACCCTTAAAAATTTATAGAAGTACATGATTATTAAATTAAAATTGGTATTAATTTAGGAAAAATAATCCAACGTTCATCCCATGTAACAATTTTTCCATGGATCAAACATAGTATAATTGGATAATTAATATTCCTCCAATAAGATATATGGGAAAACACAATTTATGTTGATATAGAAACATTGATTAATTAAATTATTTTATCCTTTCAATAAAAATTATAACATTTTAGAATATATTCGTGAAAAACCCATAATTTTTAGTTGGAACTTAATGCTGTAATATAAACATGGTCATACATATGCATGACATGTGAATCCTTAGGTTCCTACAAGGATTCATGATCAATACCAACTTGTGTTACCATGCCAAGGGATATAAAAGAAATCCATAATAATAATAATAATATTAAAAAACATTTGGGTCACCAAATGATAAAATCAATTCAACGTTAAAAATAAGAATTAGGAAAAAAACCTATCCAAGGTAATTTTCATTTTCCCTACATGTGGTTTAGCTACTCCCTTGAACAGGCTTATTAAGAAATTCAAAAACATTCCGAATCTCATATGGAATAACCAAAATAGTAATACAAAAGAAAAATGGGGTCTGATTCCCCATTTTAACATCCTTAGTATGGTTCAATAATATATAACTAAACCAGATTGGCCATAGAGAATCAAGAATGAATCCCCGTATTTTAGAGGTTGTAGACTAGAAATGGGTTGTCTATGATGGAATGGTGGGGGATATTATCAGAGTAAATAATAGTAGTATAAAATACTAAAAATAAAAAGTAAGAATATAATAAAATAAACTTAGAAGAATAATCCATCCAAATATAATAATAGGAAAGAGAATAACTAATACCATATAAAAAATGATGTAATTTTTTATGATATACAAAAAATTGAAATACATGGATGTAAATAAGTGGAAATATAAATAATGCTATAAAAAGGAAAAAAAATCATCCAGTATCATTATGGGAATAATCTTGGTCCTCTACTCTCATAACCAGTTTTGGGAAGCAAAGAAAGAATCAATGGCTGGACCATTTCCTTTTTCCCTACTTACAACCCAGAGAGTTTTTTAGGTACAAATCGAATGTCAGAATATGATGGGAGATATACTCAGTAGGAAACCACCAATAGAATTTAGAATGATCAAGTTAGTGCATATAGAATGGAAGTGTGTATAGATAACAAGGTAAATAATATATGTAAATTGTAAGAAATTTGGATCTATTGCCTAATTGACACAAGGTCGATGCTACATGCTTCAGCCTAAGTTGGGATCCAATGGAACATGCGTCACCACATATATAAATATAAATAAGTATATGTATATTTATATGTGTGTATATAGATATATATGTTAATATATATGAACTATATATGTATCAACGTATATATCCATATATATAGACACAAATTACTATCCAAGAATTGATGGATAACATATGTTTCAATACATAGTCATAGGAGTATCATAGGTTAGTAGGGGGCACCATTCCCAAATATCACAATTTATACAAGACTACAAGCATGAGTATCATGAGTTATAAGGTATTTAATTCTAATGTATCATAATTAATATGGGACTCCATGCTCGATTATCCTGAATCATAAAGGATGTCATTCCCGAGAATCAAAAATAATAATGGACTTCATGCTAAGTATCTATAATCAATGGTGACACCATGCCCAGGTATTATATATTATAATTAGTTCTAGAAATTATTTAATATAATCCACAATGTATATTTCAACTATTCAACAATACATTTAGTTCAAGGAATGATCCACTATTTACCTAAGAGTCATGTGATTTGTTAATACCACTCACAATCCATTTAATTACAATAATCCATTCAATTTGCTGAAGAAACAACACAACCAAGAAATTTATTTGGGAACATTAACATTTATAAAGGCAAGGACATTTAAAAATAAAACACAAAGGGGTTGGCACTTATCAATGTAGGAATCCATCAACAATACGTAACATCTTTTGGGAGTTCTTCTAATAAGGTTCATCATTTAACTAAGGTAAATTCATATTCTTAAGTCAATTTTCAGAATGTGTGGCTTGTGTAATGATGAAACGTGATATTAAATAACCCATATTTATGGAAAAATTTCTAAACCACCTATTATATGTTAGTATATGACTCATCATCTAGTGTTGTCATGAAATCCGAGTTAGAATGAATGTAATAGAGTAAATAGATGAATACCTTGAAAATAGGTAATATTAGCTCACTAGTAAATAGCATAAATGTTGGAGGGTATAATATGAAATAATAAAGATGATTAAATCTCTTACCATTATCTACTAATGCGACCGATGATAGTCTAGTCATGGTTTGGGTGAAGGAAGTGGATCAATGCCTATGGAAAATAAGTGAAAAGCACTTCATGTAGAAAGGTATTTTATGATTGATGGAAAATAAAATAGGGGTGATATTTATGAATGATTAATGGAAAAGGTTAATTTTACCCTTCACTATTGGGTGGAATAGGTGGGTTGCACCATTTGGACAAACAATGCACCAACCATGTGAACCCACTACCTAAATAACACTAACCATGTGAGAAAGGTCCACAGTTTGGAAGAAGTTCATAGCCTATGCATCCCTCTATAAACCTTGGTTGAACCATACATAGTTTTCCAAAACCATGGGGCCTTAGGTGAATAGTTTAAGAAAATTGTGTGGCATACCTATTTTCTCCAAAATTCAAGACTCAAGGCTCTGAACAAGACTCAAATACACCCAAAATACTCAAAACTCTCTTGGGAACTTCTATATGGATAAAAGGTATGTTATTTACTGAAATTGAAAGGATCCATACCTAATATGAAAAATCACTATTTATAATCCCCCATCATTCAAACAACTCATCCCCAATTATTCCTTCTAAAAGTGGTGAAACATCATCAAAGTATAAATAAGGCCAATGAAAATGTATAAATTCCAATCTCTACCAAGTATAATCATGTGGACAACTAATGTACCATATCACTCATAAAAAAGTAATTGACCTTCATCAGAGAGATTTTGTGATCTGATCAACGATCCATATACGGTAATTTGGAAAGGAAGCATCAACATCCAATTCAAAAACAACATGATAAATAGTATCTGATGGTTCTAAAAAGTAACAATGAATATGAGATACATGGAATAATTTCTCCATATCTTGGTACCTCTAAAGAAGATATATATGATATTCTACAAGACAAACTTTCTCCAATATCATTAAAGTTTTGAAATAACAAGTAAATATCTTACCCTTCCTCTCAATCTATATATGACCCAACCTAGGTGAAGAATGTAATAAGACATTATGTCCCACCTCATATATCACAGTTTGGAAAAAACCATTAGAATAATACCTATTGATAGACTGAAAAATATCCTTACAAATTCTCATAATCTATACCTACTCGAGATTTTCATAAATGACATGAGGTCATAAGGGTGTTACCTCTAATATATCTGACGAATACATGGGTAATTTTAACAACCTATCATATAAGTCCTTCTTTGGATACATTGGTTTCGTTACATGTAAAATATTATTATAAGAAAATTTGGTAACATGTAGTTGTTTCTCCCAAGAACCTCTAAAATCAAGAAAAGTTACTCAGAGAATGTCCTATAATATATTAATTGTATGACCACACTACCCATTGGTCTGTGGGTGGTTGGTTGTTCTTTTAAGAACCTCTGTATAATGATCCTTCTATAACCCCTACCAGAACCATGATTGGAATCAAGAATATATGTATTATGTGACAGTATATGGATATTTCTATTTACGTATGATCTCTCTAACATATAGAATTCTTACCCCATCAACATAGAAGGTATCTCTGATAGTTAGTAAATGAGAGACGCTTTTCAATCTGTTTATGAACAGCCACACTAGTTCACATCCTTGTGGTGACCTTGATAATACATCCAAAAACTCAATAGTGACATCATCCCATTCCCACTAAAGAATGGTAAATGGTCATAGAATCCCAACCGGTCACTTGTGTTCCTCTTTTACATGATAATAGGTGGAACACCAAGTAATGAAACCAGTTATCTCTATTTTCATTCCAAACCACCTATACTAGAAACATAATTCATTGTACATCTTCTTAATACATAAATATACTTCCAATAAAGAGTCATGGTAATCTATCATAAATTATTACTTATTTATTGATGTATCCGAGATACTCCAATGAATGTAAAGGATCTCAACCTTACTAATGAACCAAATGAATAGTGGGTTCCTTCTTGCAAGGCTTTCCAGTAGGACCAATCACATGGGATCAGAGAGTTGAATCATTTTCACCCTATCTAGAAGTGAAGATCTTGCTAATAAATATTATTGTATAGGATTTTCCTAATGATAAATCACCCCTAGATGCATCTCATAAAACAAATAATTCGACTAGAATTTTCTACTGACCTCCCGAACTACCTGTGTTTAATTTTTTTTTATTAGATAATTTCCAATTAGATATCCTTTACATTCTATATAGGCCAACTAAATATCAAATAACCCTAGGTATTCTATCTATCTTCACTGACTGAGATTTAATTAATGCGTTGTAACTATATTCTGAAGGATTTTTCAATCACTATACATAAAATATATCTCTCTAACCAAGTAATTCATCCAAAAACACAAGGTATAAACCACAACTTCTATATTGAGAACTTATATTGGTTAATTCCATTTATATTCCCTAAACTATTGAGAAAAATTCACCAAGACCTAATCCCCCAGCATCAGAATGGATCTCATCTTGATACCTGAAGCACCAAAAATAAACATTATATATTCTTCCTGGCTCTATTAATATTAAGATCATTGTTAAAGTAAACCTTCCATTCAACTCATAAATTATTGTTTCTCATTATTAAAACCATAATAATATAACACCCTTTTTGGTCAAGATAATAAGAGGAACTTATATGCATGATATTTTGTAAATAAAGAACCTATAATATTCATCCTACTTCAATAAACACGACACATCAAAGTCGTTCTTGGACTTCTCCCATTTTAACAAAATTTTCAACTTCTATAGGTCAATATATACTCTCATCACTGAGATAATGTTACCTTTTAGCTGATATTTATCGATCTAGAATTGGAACTTTGTGATCATTACATATAACTGATGATCTCTGATTGTATTTAGTATGATATCAAGATATTTGGCATGGTATAGTTAAGAGTGATAATACACCAATATTTTTTCCCTGAAGACTACCAAAAATGATTCTGAATATAGGTGGAAACCCTAATTAATTAGATCCATATAAAATGACGTTCCATTAGTGAGATACTAAAGCATGTTAAAAAAAATGAAAAAATCATATTTACTAGAAAATGTCGTACGTGGTATATCTAATTGTCTAATATGTACACGATGATATTCCAAGCTCAAATAAATCATTTATAAATCCAATGATCCATGAATTTGGTCTAAGAGTTCATCTATATGATTTAATGGATATCTATTCTTCCAAGTAAGAAAATACTACCTCTATTAATCTACCCAAAGATTGAGGTTACAATCTTTCTTCTTGGTAAAAAGGACAGTTGAACCCCATTGTTATATACTAGTTCAAATATTACTCTGTTATTCCTAGTCCTCTAAATGATTTTTATGTTCCAAAATATTAGTATGTTTCATAATATTATGAGGAATATACACTAGTGATAATCATGGTAATATCTCATTATCAAACTCTACCACCTCTCAAGTGGTATTCCATAAAATGTATCCATGATGGATCTTCTAAAACAATCCCCTAAAAAAGTGAAATCTATATTCTAAACTCCCTGATCGAAAAAAGACTAGTAATCGTTAATGTCCCTCCACCCATACTATGACGATCTAGTCTAGTTCGACTCACATAGACATCCCATTCACCCTTATGAACATACGTACCTCTCTCTAGTGATGTGAATGTCACCAAACAATTATTATAATAAACATAAGAATGATAAGATACGTACTGTTATATCTTGAGTATGATGTCAAAGATTATCATATCGAGGATAAAGAGGAACCTTTTAAAAATAAAAACACATTTTTTAATAGTAATTCATTACATTAGTGCATTATCTCAGATTGGATTCCTAAAATTATGTCGAGATCCATTATTCCATATAAGAATGTTATCTAGAGGACCATACATTTCATTTTATCCATATATATTAAATAATATGAAACCCATATATCTAATAGGTAAAATGCTAATGTATTGGAAACTTGAATAGTATAATGAACTATAGAAGGATTGGGACATTGATCCTTGGGAGTATGATACAATACATAGATATAGATAGACACAAATCCCTACAATGAAACCTAAATTCCAAAGGCAGGTCTTCTCTACTAGCATAATAATACTCAAGTTTGGTTCCCTCGTCCTAAATAGTCAGTAGTTCTCTAGTGACCTACCTAGTGATGATCTTTTAAACCCACCCCAAATGGAAGAGATAGAATAGATCATCCCCCGCTAGGTACAGAAGGTAAGGTCTAAAAAATTTCTAAATATTTCCCATCCTACTGTAACCTTAGCACTCAATGGGGTCCTTGATCCACTGAGGTTTTTAGGCACTTGATTTCTACACTACCGACAAACCAAGTAACTATCAGTGAGTGACATCTGACTGGAGCTTCCCCCATGAGTAGAATCAATGAAACGTTTGTTTCTACTTGATTAACCACTTCCATATCTTGGTATATGGCTTCCATGGCCGAAACGTTTAGCTTCCCTTAATTTTTTAGTAGTCATGAGGTCTTGTTTCGCTATTTTTGAAATTATATTAAACCAAAATACATTTATCAATTTTTGGATGCGGTATACGTTCCCATACTCAAACCATCTTGATGTCTTCAACTCAACCCAAATTGGTTTTGGTTCAAATCATTTAATTTCATTAAAATTCTCTAAATACTCTATCAACAACATAGAACCATGTTTTATGTTCACAATGTCTCTTGTGTGGTCTACTCCCAATATTTTTGGAAAGAAATAATCATATAATATCCTCTCATGCGTCCCCTAAGACATACCTTAATTTAGGTCTACCTTAGTGATTAAATCCCAAAATAACAATGTAGAATCACACAATATATAGGTTATGAGCTTGACCCTCCTCTCCCATGGAATCTTCAGATACTTGAATACAGATATAATGGCCTCTATCAATCACTTGATAACTACAGAGACACTATCCTCTGAGAACATAGGTAGATGCTGGTGATGGAATTATTGTGTGAACTCTATCGTAGTAGTTGTAGGTAAGGGAGATCCATATGTAGAATAAATAAATCATAAAAATATCTTTATGAATTGGTCATCAACAACCATATTAGGAATAATAGTAGGTGTCCCTGGTTGAACCACAAGAGTTAATACTATTGTCTCTGAGACAACCACCTCCAGATCGTTCCATTTCCACCCTCCTGGAACATGACTCAAGGAAATCATGGTTTCATAGATCTACAATATCAAAGTCCAATCCAATTTTTAGGTTCAATAATAGATTTTATTATATATAATATACTATTATAGCTACATGGATTCATATATAAGAGTGACCCCCCTCGGTATGCTCCTAAATACATGTATGACTGATGTATAATACCATAAAAATCAAAAGATACAATGGATGATTTCCGCTACTAAGGTTGGTTCAGGATCAAGGTCTCACATCACATGGCATAGGTCCTGTTAAATGGGGTGTTAATTGTAATTTATATTGGAAAGAGACATTTATTTTACAATTGGAATCCCCATTTAAAAATAACCATATTATTTAAGAATTCCAATTTAATTATGTTTGTAATAATTTATATTTATATTTATCATCATCCATTTTGATGAGTCTCCATTCCCATGTTATAGTGGATGATGATTTAAAAGTCTAAACTTCCATGTCATGTAACTATGAACGAACCATTATTTCTAGTATCTGGATGTACCATGTGGTATAAAATTATTTTTAATATATGAATAACTATTCCATATTTATAGATGTTTAGGCTTCATAAGTTACATTTGAAATTTATGTTATCAAAATCAACTAGTATTTCATCCAATCTAATCCGAGGTCTATAGATAAACCATTTAATAATTTTTTAATTAATGTGCCACCATTTTAGTATATAGGAATATATTGTATTGGTTGATGCAAAACCATTAATTAATCCACTTATCTTATCCTTGTAAGATATAATAGAATTTTTTTGAATATAGTATTTAAGGAACCAGTAATATGTAGCAGAAAATGTACCTAGTTTTATAAATATGGCTTGGAATATGTATGACATGTGAAACCTAGGGTTCCTACTATGAATCAAGATCAACACACCCTTTCCTTACTAGAACAAGGGGTTTAAAATAAATCCACAATGAGAACAATAATAATAATGCTAAAAATCACATGTTTCACCCAACTGTGAAATAAATACAACGATTAGAGTCATAATTGAGAATAATAAGTCTCATCCCAAAAAATTGGTCTTTTCCCTATATGTGGGTTAGCTACTCCAAATATAGTATCATTAAAAAATTAGTACATGTTGCTAAACTCTTATCTAATGAGCCAAATAGTAAGACAACAAATAAAAGAGGCTCTAATTATACTTGTATCATCCCGAATGTGGTTCAATCCTAACTAATAGAACCTAGTTGGCCACATTTCCCCAACCATGTCTCTCCATATGATAAAGGGTTCTGACTACTAGTGAGGGTCTATGATGGTATGGAGGGGAGACTATACCCTCAGGGTTAGAGTGTATCACAATGTTACACAATAATAGTAAGTATCATAAACAGTATAACAAATGAATTTCTGAACCATAATCCCTCCATATATAATAAATGGTAGGAGAACAACCAATACAATATACAAAATGATGTAATTCTGCTATTATATACAGAAAATGTGGATACAAAGAAGCATAGAAGAAGGAATAAACAATATCCTACACCAAAAAGACCATAAGATATCACCAATAGCATCATGATTATAAGATTGGTCCTCAGCTCATGTACTCCATCCTAGGTATAAAATCACAAATCCATGTATGATATGTTTCCTTTTTTCATACCTTAAACCAAGAGGTCTATTAGTCAACCAATTAGAATCAAGAATGTGGTGTTAGATATAGTCAGTAGGTCACTACCAATGGTATCTAGTATAATCCCTCTAATGAATATAAAATGGTTGTGTGCATTTGTATCAATGTATAGAAAAAATGTCAACTATAAACGAGTCAGCTCTTGTTCCTAATGGTTACCAGGTCAATGCTACCTACTTTGGCCTAATCCATGATACTGTATAGATAAGTACATATATGTATATGCACACTATACATTGTGACATATATATATATATATACATATATGTAGTACTAGTAAGGACCTGAGGTATAACTCAGGAATCCATGATTAGTCATAAGAGTCTCATAGGTTTGAAAGGGATGTCATCCCCAAGTATCATAATTAAAAAGTACACCATTATTGAGTATCATGAATCACAAGGGATGTCATTCCCAAACATCACAATTAATAAAAAACACCATTCCTGACTATCATGATTCTTAAGGGACGTCTTTCATGTGTATCATATATAATATTAACTTCTAGTCATGATTTAATATAATAGAATATATCTCTTCCAACAATTGTATATTTCATTTAGTATAGTTCATAATACATTATTTATAAATGATTCATGTGATGGGGTCATATCACTCAATTTCCATTTAATTACAATATTCAATTAAAATAGTTGAAAAAAAAACCACTAAGAAGGTGGTTTAGGCACATTAACATTTTATTAGTGAAAGGAATTATATAAGAACATCCAAAGGGGGAGTCACTTGTCATGTGACATCCAAAAATAGGATCCACCTAACCAGTTCCCTGACCCGGTGGGTCACATGCCCTCAAGCACACCTCCTCGTGTTCCAGAAGGTACTGACTAGAGGTGAGGGTGTATGGGTGGTACAGCGGGTAGAATATAACTCATATCAGAGTGGAACAAAGGGTAAAATAATGCACATAAAAAATTGTAAGCACCTGGGAATAAACAGAATAAATAAAAATATGGAAGAAGAAATAACTAACAATATAATAATAATCAAAATCCACAAGGTAGTGTTATATACATGGATTCATGGTATACTTATATAAAAAAGGATTAGTGGACATGCAGACCTAATCGTGCTATAAAAAAACTAAAAAAAGAAATGTTAATCTCAACTAGAATCTCAAGTGTGTTATCATTCCTCTTCTCCAATTCAAAATCTAAGGTAATGCATAAAAACATAGATGTAGGGAACTTTACCATATATGTACTATAGTCATATAATATTATCAGGCATCGAAGACATCCCAAGTAGGGTGTGAGATAAAATCTAATTATCCCACCACCAATGATTTCCAGAATTAATCCAAGCAGTGATCAATTCTAAATATTTTTCATCTATAAATTAAATAATAGACAATTTTCAATAGATGATGGAAAACCTTCTCCGGTTTCTAAATGACACCATACAGCTCTACTTACTTCGGGTCACGGCCAGAATGAAATTTTTTATTATAAAATATATATAATAATATATATTTATAAATATATATATATATATATATATATTATATTTATATAATTTATCCATGAATATGGACCAAGTACGTGCATACATAAGTGGCCATATACCTAGAATACTAGGTATTGGATGGACTGTGGCGTAATTGAGACATCCATGACCAGTCTAAATTAACCTATAAGCTCAAGCAATAGGTTACATTCCCTTCATCTCATAATGAGTGGGAGACGTCGTTCTTATCACATGATATGGTTATTATTCCATCATGTCAACACTCGATGCAAAGGATGTGGCACGTGATGCCCATCATCCAAAAAGTATCAATGGAGTGAGACATCATGTTCAACACTCGATGTAATGGGGTTTGATATCGTATTTCCCTATACAAACCTTTCCATCATACAATATCCTATATGAATAAGTAATCATATTTATAATAAATAACAATATTCAATTCTTCTCATGTATCCAAATGGACAAGTCCAATTTCAAAAATGAATTAAAATTCATAATTAGAATTTTAGAAGGTTTGCATTAGTTGTCTGGGCCTTATGAACATTTAAAATTCATTCCACTTAGATAATTATATTAATTTTAGTAAAACCAATCCATCATTAATGAGCCATCCCATATTTTAAAATCCATTGAATTCCCTATCAAATGGAATTTTAGTTCATAAATCCCAATTTTTATTTAGAAGGTGTCATGGAAAATAGAACGATTGAATAAATGGAAATTATAACTTTATGTAGGTCCAATCACATAGAAGGTTCCATGGATTCATTAAAATTTTATATAATATTGGATTTTACATTTATAAACCAATTAGAATTCTTATAAGATGTCTCTGGAAATTAATAAAATATTTATAAAGTGAAATTAAAGTTAGAGCACCCAAGTGGTGTCTATAACTGAGGAAAAAATACTCTAATTTACAAAACAACAATCATAAGGCATATGTCTTTGTTTATGGGTCAATGGAACATGATGAAATCAATTAAATAGAAACATGTGGTAATTATTGGTAGACAACACAATAGAATGGCAATTAAAACACCATAAATCTTGGTGAAAATAATATGACCATTTATCTTAGTCCATTTAAGACTCCTCATATGATTGAATCCTAATATTTGATTTAGGTTGGACGAAATTGAGAAAATGTTTCAATGACCTAAAAATAGGGAAGAAGGTATTGAACCTAAATAGTGAAATGGATCCAAAGGGAATCTTAGATCGAAGATAAGATAACATGAGACCACGCCTTAAGCAATATAATACCTTTATTGGATCCTGATTCGAGAATTGTATCAGAGACCTATAAAATAAGCTAAGTTGAGGGGTATGGAAGCTCAAGGGAGGAAGAAACCAATTTAGATGTTGGAAATGGGAGATGAGAAGAAGAGGGTTTAGAAATTAGGGCCATTAATGTTTTTTTTGTAATTTCACATGCAAAATAGGGGGAGCACAGTTAAGGTACATGATTTTCCAAACTATGCATAGAACGTGCTCAAGACACTCCTTATAAAAAGAAAATACATTGTAAAAGAACAGGGTATCCTTAACCATGATAAAACCATGTGAAATCCCACAGTCAAATGTCTATGTTTTTTCACACTATCATGAAACTAATGTCAAATGGTTTTAGAAAAACCATGGGGTTCTTTTTGCACCTCTATTCCTCCCCAAACGGTTATTATATATAGTTTGGGCCAAGATTCAGTTTTTCAATAAATCTTGTGGCCCCATCATTTTTTCATTTTCTAGTACTCTTGGTTCCAAACAAGCCTTGGATTCTCTTGGGGCCTTCCATAGGCTGTAGTTCACATTTAAAAATAGTAACCAATTTTTTTAATTGGAAAAAATGATATATAACTTCCTGAAATGATGGTTCATTGTAAATTCTCCTCCTTAAAGGAACTTTTCCCGGAGTTAGACTTTTGAAGGTAAATATGAATCATCAAAAGTTTCGAATAATGACCTCATATATTAGCCACTAATTCCAAGGACTTTTTTCTATAGATGGACATGCTTACATAGAACTTTTACCAAAGTAACTAACCTACCTCAAAGTATCTTCACACTCTGATACACTACTATAATTGGATACTCATTTATATGAGCATCCATGTTCAACTCTACCTCATCATACTGAATAATATGTAACATTTTGGGATGATATCAAAAAATCTAAGACACATGAAATACATCATGAATAGACCGATATCTCTAAGGATGTTCCAATAGGTAACCAATTGGTATGGCCTTTTTCACAACCTCAAAGAGTCTAATGAACATCTGTGAGAGATTAACCTGCCTATGGATATGTCTATAGACCAACATGGGTGGGACTCACAAAAAAACCTAGTTTTCAACCTCATACTCAAGAGTCCTCTATTTACTTTTTTAATGTTACTACTATCTTGATTGATCATTCATCCTAAATTTTATAATAAGTTGGAAATGCTTTGCTGTCTCCGACATGATACATGGTCCAAGCATAGTAGCCCCATCTACCTATATCAAGAACATTGGAAAATGAAATGGCCTTCCATATGAGGCATCATAAGGAGCCATCTTGATGGTATCCTAAAAAATGTTATTATAAGAATACTCTAAAAAAGAGATGTGTTTCTCCTAGGAACCCCCAATGTCAAGGACACATGAAAAAAAACATATCCTCTAGCACTTGAATTGTATGATATTACAATATACCAGTCTGCGGGAGGTATGTTGTGTTCAAAATTATCTATGTACGTAAGGCCTTCTGTAAACCTCTCTATAACCTTATTAAAAACAGGAATATTTAAAAAAATGATAGAACAATAACATCTATGAAGAATTTAAACCTTATTAACATAGATCCTCCCAATATAATTTACCAAGATATTCTCTCATATACGAAAAAAGTATGTGAAATTCATCAAATGATTAATTAAAACCCACACATTATCATTTTCATGGGGTGATTTGGGTAAACTAGTTAATAAATCCATCAAAACCACATTCTATTTTCACTTGGGAATGGAAAACATCTATAAAATCCCTACCAGATGCTGATGTTACACCTTTACTCACTAAAAAGTAGAATGTCGAGTTATGAAACCTGAAAACTCGCATTTCATAACTCATCACCAAAACCGTTGTTTTAGATCCTAATACATTTTGGTGACACCAGAGTGAACTGCCAATGTTGAGGCATGAAACATCCACATCAGCTCATATCTGATGTGTATTCGAACACATGAAAGCACATGTCATAGAAAGGTACTATCCTTATCCATGGTCCCGCATGAAGATGTATCATTATGTAATACACTTTTTCACCTGAAAAGTATTTCTTGATCAAAAAATTGTCTTATTCATAACCATTCTAGATGAGCATACTCCACTTCTATGGATGAGAGTATAGTCTAAACTCAATCCTTCTAAACCATAATGTGCATCTCTATGAATATTTCCATGAGATACCATTATCCATAGGTCTCCAAAAACAATTGAGTCCAAGTCTTGTTGGATCCATGAATCATCTACATCATTGCCTTTACCTGGAATGCTGGAAAGATTGAAATAAATCGAATCTAGGTACTCAAAAAACCTATATTTTTTTAGATTTAGGTTACCCTATGTGAACATATACATGAGGTTTTTATGATCAGTGAATACCCCAATACTCTCTCTTAAGATTTGGTCTCCAATGGTATATATTATCAGCTAAAACATCTAGATCAAGGTCATGTGTTTGATAATTTTTATCATGACAACTCAATGGATAACCCAGATATGTGATGACTCACTCATCCTGTATTAGAATAGATCCAATCCCGATACCTAATGAATCACTATAAATAATATAACTACTGAATTTATCTGGTAGAATTAGATTCAACACTAAATTAAAATGGCCCTAAACTCTTTAAAGGAATCTTTATAATATTATTACCAATTTAATTTTATACCTTTCTTTTTCAACCCCATAATAGATGTTAGAAAACATAAGAAATCATGGATGAAGCATCTATAATATTTTTGGCCCAAGGAAACATTTAATATCAAATATTTCTATGGGATTCACCCATTAAACTACCTATATCAGTTTCTATAGGTATACCAAAACTATTGAGTCAAGGATGATATTACCTAATATGTGGACATTGTAAATCCAAAAGTGTCATTCACTGAGCTTATTATAGACTTGATGCTCTCTCAGTGTGTTCGTCATTATCGCAAGATGGTTGGTATGGTATTTTATTGATCGTTAATACACTAAGATACTTTCAAAAAACTCTACCATGAAAGAATATAGATATGGGTGGAAAACTCAATTCATAAGATCTATAGAGACTATAATTGCATTCATGAGTCCAAATGGCATGACCATGTACTTGTATAGACCAAACCTACAACTAAAAGCTATGAGAGGTATGTATAATGCTTTTACATGCACATGATGATATCCCAACCTCAAAACTATGATTGAAAACACTTTGGTCCTCAGATATGATCATTGAGGTTGTATATTCTAGGATGTGGATATCAATTTTTCTACCATGATTTAGTTCAATAAACTGTAATTAATGAAAATCTAGAAAGTACCATCCTCATTATTTGGAAAGGTGACCGGTGAACCCCATGAAGATATTTTGGGTTGTATAAATTTTCTGTCTTCAAAATCTAATAATTCATTCATAAACTCTAGAATCTCCATAGGTTCCATCCTATACGGAGGAATGGTCACTGGAACTACTCCTCAAATAAGATCAATGGGGAATTTTACCTCTCACACAAAAGATTGACTATACCTATCTTTAATAAATAATTCAATGAAACTCTCCACTACAGGGGGGAAAATAGCTGGTCATAACCCGTTAGTTTCTAATAATGTACTTTCAATATAAGCTTTCATATTACCCAAAATCTATTACTCAGGTCCAACTCTAGTAAAACACACATCCTATTCTCCCCTATGCACATTCCTGACACCCTCTAGTGATGTAAATGTCACCTATTGACGATAGTAGTTAATATGGGCTTGATAAGAAACTTATAGGTTCATCCAAATGATTACATCCAAACCTATCATATTGAAATTTAATATAAATTATACAAAGAGGTATCCACCTATCCTAAGGGGGAAATCCTTACAACGGTGAAATGCCTTTGATCAAATAACTAAAGGGGTATCTTGCAACATAACACCAAAGCACTGCTCAATGTTTAGGTCCAGACATCCCTTAATAGTCAAATATATAAATTATTGATATGAAAATATATCAAATAAAGTACACACTACAGTGGAGGGTACTATAACAGTACCTCATACAATAGAAGGAATAGTGCTCTTGTAGGGACACAAAGCTTGATGTACATAGACATTACATTACATTTTTGGAATACATAATACCTAAAAAAACAAACACCAAAGGACCATAATATTTTAGTGTCTTTGAAAACATGGAACATAATCGTGAAATCGTGGTGAAAGTTCTTCAACATCTCCCATAAATATCTTCCCTTTTTATTTGTTACCGAAAACCTTTCTTTATATCCTGGGGAAAAGAAAACATATAAAGGGTGAGCACAAATTCTCAGTAAGGATAAGCATGGAGAAAATAAAACAAACCATATACATTTGAATTTAAAAACATGATCATAATATTTAAACATCAAAATCATGGGCAATGACATAAAACATGGAAGTACAAAAGGAATAGATCATAAAGAAACATTATTCATGATAAAATAGCATGGTAATAAAACATGTAATTGTGGAAACCACTAATAACATGTTATGATTTCCATAGTAGCCAAGGCATTGCTTCCAAGGCCATCTTAGTGGACAAAGTCCCTTTCTGAATCGATTTCACTCCTCATTCCAGTCCTGTATCACTGAACCGGATTAACATATCGTTCCAGCCATGTCTATCTCATGAGATATAAATTTTTACCCAATGAATTTGAGGGATATATAGGTCCCCACCCATCTTCATAATGAAATCATTCTTACTTGTGCCCCAAAATAAACATAAAACACTCATCATAACCCAAAGAATAAAACGAGTGTCATAAACATCATCCCATAATCACGAAATCCATATAAAAAAATGGATATCATTTCACCATAAGAAAAATTACACCATGTAAATAATAGATACATTATATATGAAAAATAAACATGCTAAATAATGTCATCTTATATGGAAAATAGTTTTGATAAAACACATGAAATGAATTCTTGAGGAAAATATCCTTTATTTTTCAAAATCATTTTCTTTTCAAAAAATGCCATGGGATTTTAACAGAAAAAGATTTTTTTGAAAATATTAATGAAATATTATAGATTAATATTCTTGAAAATAATTTTTATTAAACCTTAAAAATATGTTCATGCCATATAAGTTAAAAAAACATTTTCCTCGTAATTTTGTCAAAAAGTCAAAAAGTTCATTGTGTGGTAAAAAAATGTAAGAATCCTTTCATAACATATGGTAAATTTCAGAAATGGGTAAAAATGACTATAAACATACCTTAAAACAATTTTAGAAAACATGGTCAAGGATGATAACAATAACCCCAGTAAATACTTACGAATAAACAATCTCAGATAAAAATGAGATTGCAAAATTATCCCTCACCTTATGTCTGGTATGCTTCGTATGTATCTGAACCTCCTATATAATGATTTAAATATTGTAATTTAATTATTAAAAAATCATATTTATTTTTATGATATAATATATGGTTCACTTATGACTTTATATTACCCATTCTTTTGTAAATTCCATGTTAAAGCAGTGTTTTTGGTAAAATCATTTCATTTATCATATGTGTTTTGATTTGTTGTTCTTGATATTATTACTAATATCCTGACTTAATTTATACCAGAATGTAAAAATGATTTATATATAATATATATTCATTATATAAATATAAATATATATATATATGATGGATCGATAAACGGAATGGAATGCACCGATCATGGAGACGGTAGACCGTACGTACGCATGAAAGCTGTTTTCCTTTCCTTATTGACATGAATGGAAGTAAGTAGATGACATATATATATACATAAGTCCAATATATTAATTATTTCATATATTTCATTATTATTCATTATATATACTTTATAATCATTCTTGAGTGGTTAACATGGAGAATGAATCTCATCACGCTGTGGAGACGGTAATTCGTACGTACGCACGAGTGATGATATCATTACCATAATTATTGAATTAAATTGGAGTGGATGATATAATATCTTAGAATCATTATGATGTTATAATAACTATATATAGTTATTTTTTACACCATTATACCCATCCAAGTAAGGTGGTGGTGGAAAAACAGATTACACCACGGGGTGGAGACGATATTCCGTACGTACGCACGCACAGTGATTTCATTTTCCATATGATGGGTAGAAGGTGAAATGGGGTTGTTTCATATTTATAATAACATATCAGTATATGAGTGATACTGATGTTATTACTTCATAATGAAACAACTAAATAAGAGGATGTAGAAGAAGAAATAAATTTGAATGAATCAGTAATGAATATTACCTCTTCTTCGACACGCCTCTTTGAAACCACTTCTTAGGGCACTAATGTTGGTCATTGAAGAAGACCAGGACCTCTAAAATATTACTAGGGGAGTTCAGAAGAGTAATGGGCAGGGATTGGCCAAACATGAACGCTCAAATTTGTGTAAAGAGGAGTGGGAGGAGGTGACCTTTTATAAGGGGGGAGAGGGGCACCTTTGGAAAGTGTGAAAATATTATTTTATTATAAACATATCCTCATTTTTAAAAGGTCCAAAAATCATTAATGATCAATATAAGATGACTCATGGTCGAAATAAAATCATTTTATCAGAATTTCACATGTTTTGGATAATATTTTAATCATTATAATCTTATTTATTTAGATCATTAATTAATTAGGTAAATACTGCATCATTATTGTGTCATAAATAATTTAATTTAATTTATGTCTAAAAATTATAAGAAAAACACCACCATGTAGGAAATATTTTAAATTTCCAATTAATATTTATAGTCGAAAAGATAATTTATATAACCCCTTATAAAAATTAATTACTAAAACATTTTTCTTAATGCCAATTTTTCCTTTACATTAAATTAATTAATCCAAATTGTCATTATCACTACCATGTGGCTCAATGGGGTCCCAAAATCGACCCAAGGATGCCCATGGTCGGCCAATAATCGTCCAATAATTTTAGGACAAGTGTTAAGGTAATTTCGAATTATTATAATATTCTTTTAACCTTGAATTACCCTATTTACCTTTAACCGCATTAAATAAAAGTCAAAAGGTACTATTCACAATAAATTATTTTCATCTTATTGAAGCACATTTTACTTTTTGATAACAACCATGTATGTTGGATTTTTGAAATTCAATTCACAGAAGTGGTAAAATATCATTTAAATGAAAGAGTCGGTTTTTTAAACTACCACAAAGTGGTTTCACTATTCATCAAAAATTGATGTTTTTCAGAAAAATACCAAAAATTCAGCCTAAGTTTTATTTTATATTCCGAATTCAAAAATGATTTCTATTTTTCCAAATTCAAAACATAGAAGTTGCATTAATTAATTTTAAAATTAATTCCAGTTATCAAAAAAATAGCGTGTTTTTAAGAAACATTAACTATCAAAAGATCGACAGTTGTTTATGTCCAAATTTAAAGTGAAATTAATTCCAATGGCCAACATTGGATTAAATGGTAAAAATATAATATAATTAAACTTTAAAACCAATTAAAAAGATAATCTAACCATATAAATTATTATGATGAAAAAAGTGGTTTTTAGTTAAAATATAGTGTGTTTTGACTATTCATTAAAATATGAAAGTTATCATAATAATTTGAAAATTTTATCCAAACTAAATTTTTATATCATTATTCCAAGTAAGAATTTTATTTTTTCAAAATGAACTTATAAACATGTAAAAACTAGATTTAAAGTGTGTGTTCCATCAAAAGGCGACAAAACTGCATTTTTTTAAAAATACTTATTTTACTCGAAAAATTTATTTACATCCCATAATATGTTCTATAAAATATGTAATATGAATAATAATGTTGTAAAATTCAAAATGTAATTAATAATATTCATAAAAACTAGTTCATAATATTATAATAATATATCATAGTTTAGTGAAACCCGGTATTGCGTACAACACATGCTATTTGGGAAGGTTGTGATTGCGTGTAATACAAGACAAGTCAGGGTTGCGTGCAGTGAAAGCTCCCTTTGGTGATGCGTATAACTTAATAAAAACTTATTTCATTTATAAATTAAACAAAATATATTCTTAATGATGCGTAGAATAATTCCTACAAAACAAACTTGAAATTTTCTATAACACGAGCCAAGAATAGTGTTGTGTATACTCCAGCTAATATGATGTTGCGTATAGTATAAGCTAATCTTGGTGTAGTGTATAATAGAATACATCAAAGAAATTAAAAATAATATATCTCATAAAATCTCGGGATGTTACATTCTACTCCCCTTAAAATGAATTTCTACCTCGAAATTTGTCGGGGATATAAATCATTTACTACCTGAAAGTTTCATTCATAGAAACCCACATCGTAAAAAGAAATACTAAATCATCATTTTAAAAAAGGAAAGTTTGAAACAAAATGGATACCCAAAGTAACTCATCACTTGGGTTCCAAGATATGAGTATGTAGGTGAAAATATGGATATGGAAGAGAAATATAACTGTTACGTTCTGATGGAGAGTGGTAGAGATCATAGCCATGAAAAGCCAACAATCACAAAGCCACAAATTTGTGATGATCTAAGGTACAATCTGATTCATCAGATATGAGGACACTAGGAAAACATTTTTGGTTTTCAAGATCATTTCCCTAATGTTGAATATGTTTTGAATTAAAAGAAATAATTACTTGATTTTGGTACAATCTCATTGTTGTTCGTGCCTTGAACAATTTCCACTTCATCTCTTAAAGAAATGAAGTTGAATTTGTCTTCCATTAAGTGTTAGCGGATCATGTGATAGAATGACAGGTCATTCCATCTGTCTCAAACATAATGTTAGCAATAGTTACATACATAAGCCCATTTATGGTGAGATTAATTGTATACGGTTCCAAAAATGGACTTATACTTCATCTATCATAACGCTTACTAAAATAAATCTAGTTTCTAATATCCAGGGACTTCATGTAGTCCAGTGGTAGGCGATAAAGGCATGTTGCACTTCAGTTGTGGGTTTAATTCCCACATCTTTGTGTGATGCGACGGGGTGTTCCTCGTCCTGTAGGTAGTCCCTTTTTCTTAAACTACATTATTATAACATCCCATCAATAATATCAAAAAGTTCTCACCGTAAACAATATTATCTGATGTCCGACATAATACATTCTAGTCATTAGACTTATCCAAAATACATCTGTCCAATCTCATAGTATAAAGAAAACGATTACTAGAAATGTCAATAACCAAGCATTTGAATACCATCATTTATCCCACATTTATCATAAGATGTATCTTTTTGATTGAATTCCAAACATGTGAATACCATAATCTTGTATTCTCTTTCAACATGAATTAACATAGAACCATAGTTAAAACGTGAATGTAGTCAAAAGGTCACTCCTTCCACAAACCAAAATCCCAAAATTCAATATACTCAAACCATGTTATCACTTTGTCCTTATATCAGTCATGATCTCATTAATATTATTTTCTCCTTATCCTTTCATTATGCGCATATCATCTGCTTTCCAAAAATATTTCAATCACTTTTTATGGTTACTGGTGCCATATAATTATTGAAAACAAATACA
This sequence comes from Viscum album, assembly GCA_963277665.1. Taxonomy (NCBI): domain Eukaryota; kingdom Viridiplantae; phylum Streptophyta; class Magnoliopsida; order Santalales; family Viscaceae; genus Viscum; species Viscum album. Next base: position 909,852,825 of record OY728151.1, read on the forward strand.
TAGATATTCCAAAATTCCACGATACCATAAATGAGATTCCATGATACAATTTTGAAATCCCATTACATAAACACTTAATCATTACACAACATCATTTTCATACTCAAAATCACAAATAGTGATCTCATGTGACTTCCCTTTATCCTTTTCCTTAAGAGGTTTCTCACGTCGATCATCATTAACCCTTGGATTAGGGCCTTGATTAGCATAATGCCCCATTTCCTTGCACTTGAAGCATTGAAGTGTTAGTGGTGAATTATCTACAGTATTTTCTTTATTCACATCATTAGAAACCCTTTTTCCATTACTTCGACACTCAACTTCTCGATTACCTTCTTTTCCACACTTAAAAAATTTTCTAGTTCCTTTAAGACAATCTCCACCATGCTTCTTTCCACACTTTGAGCATAAAGAAACATTCATCTTCTTTTCACCACTATTCTGAGATTTCTCCTTGAACTCCGTCTTTCGTTTCTTTTCAAAACCATGAGATGGATTTGTAACATCAACTTCTATTTCTACCTTGATAGCACAACACACAATTTATTCATAGATACTGAAGTCTCTTATAGCTAATGTCGTTCGAAGACTTGGTTTTATGCCACTGAATAATCGATCAACTTACTTTCATGGTTGGATGATAAAGTCAGATGCATACTTTGAAAGCCTTGTAGAATTTTCTTCATAAATACCAACAAATTCATCATCCTTTTTCTAAATCTCAAGGAACTCCCTCACCATCTTAGTTCAAAGAATACGAGGGAAGTACTTATTTAAAAACATGTTCTTGAACTCGTTCCATTCCATGGATTCAATTTCATCATGGGGCCTTATGTTCTTAATTAGAGTCCACCACTGGTCTGCTTCACCTTCTAAATGGTAAACAGATAAAATGACTTTTTCACGTTCTGAACAGTGAAGAAAGGAAAATATATTTTCAATGGTATCCATCCATTGTTCAGCAACAAGTGGATCAGAAGACCCATTAAAAGAAGGTGGACGTTGCCTCATGAGAGACTCAATAGAATATTGTTCCCTTCTCTGCTCATTTGGAAGTCCAGAATGATTCATATCTTGTGTAAGTATAGAAATAATATTTTTCACTCAATATCCTATAACATGGGTTTGTTCAGGAGGAAAATCATTTCATTGCCCATTATATTGATCAACACGGTTCCTTCGGGTTCCATCCATCGTCTAAAACCCAAAAAAAATGTTTAAGAAGAAAAAATCATGCGAGGAAAACAACATAATAAAGGGGGAGAACCTTCAATATATAACATCTTATGTTTAATTATAAGGTCATTAATGTAATTCTAGGATTATACCCTATACGTATAGTTAACCTCAGATACATCCCTAGACATACCTTATAAATATCTCTGGGGATTTCACCAAAGTTTTCACATCCTATTTTTCAAAGGTTAACTAAACCTTTCCTTTGATACCAAATGTAGAGACCCAAAGCTTAACGTACATGGAAATTAAATTAATTTTTTGGAATACTTAATACATAACAAAAACAGACACCAAAGGACTGTAATAGTTTAGTGTCTTTGGAAACATGGAACATAATCTTATAATCTTGGTAAAAGATCTTCAACATCTCCCATAAAGATCTTCCATTTTTATTTCATACCTTAAACCATTATTTATGTCCTGGGGAAAAGAAAACATATAAAGGGTGAGCTAAAATTCTCAATAAGGATAATCATGGAGAAAATAAAACAATCCATATACATTTAAACTTAAAAACATGAACATAATATTTAAACATCAAAATCTTGAGCAATGAAATGACATAAAACACGGCAGTGCGTAAGGCATAGATCATAATGAAACATTAATCATGGTAAAATTTCATGGTAATAAAACATTAATTATGGAAACCATTAAGCACATGTTATTATTTCCATAGTTTCCAAGGCATTGCTACCAAGATCATCTTAGTGGACAAAGTCCCTTTCTGAATTGAGTTCACTCCTCTTTCCGGTCATGTATCACTGAACCAGATTAACGTATCGTTCCAGCCACGTCTATCTCATGAGTTATAAATCATTAACCAATGCATTGTAGGGAGATATAGGTCCTCACCAATCTCATAATGAAATCATTCTTACTTATGACATAAAATAAACATAAAAACACTCATCATAACCCAATGGATAAAATGGGGGTCATAAATATCATCCAATAATCACATAATCCATATAAAACAAATGGATATCATTTCACCATAAGAAAAATTACACCATGTAAATAATAGATAAATTATAATTGAAACATAATCATGCTAAATAATTTCATCTTAGATGAAAAATAGTTTTGATAAAACACTTGAAGTGAATTCTTGAGGAAAATATCCTTTCTTCTTCAAAATCATTTTCTTTTCACAAAATGCCATGCAATTTTTTAAAAAAATGATTTTTTTTAAAATATTAATAAATTATTGAAGAGTATGCTTCATAAAAATAGGGTGTTATGAAACCATAAAAATCCATTCATGCCGTATAAGTTAATGAAACATTCTCCTCGTACTTTTGTCGGAAAAGACAAAAAGTTCCTCATGTGGTAAACAAAAGTATGTTTCCTTTCATAACATGTGGTAAATTTCATAAATGGGAAAAAAGTGAATTAAAAATACATGAAAACATTTTTAGAAAACATGGGCATGGATGATAACAATAACACCAGTAAATACTTTTGAATAAACAAATTAGGATAAAAATGAGATTGCAAAATTATCCCTTACCTTATGTCTGGTATGATTCGTTTGTATCCGAACCTCCTGTATAATGATTTAAATAATGTCATTGAATTATTAAAGATTCATATTCATTGTTATAATATCATATATAGTTCACTTATGAGTTTATATTACCCGTTCTTTTGTAAATTCCATGTTAAAGCAGTGTTTTGGGTAAAATCGTTTCATTTATGGTACGTGTTTCGATTTGTTGTTCTTGATATTATTACTCATATCTCGATTTACTTAATTCCAGAATGTAAAACATGATTTATATATAATATATATTCATTATATAAATATATATATATATATGATGGATTGATAAATTAAATGAAATACACCGTTCAGGGAGACGGTAGACTGTACGTACGCATGAACGTTGTTTTCCTTTCCTTATTGACTTGAATGGAAGTAAGTAGATGACATATATATATATATACATAAATCCATTATCTTAATTATGTCATATATATCATTATTATTCATTATATATACTTTATAATCATTCTTGAGTGGTTACCATTGAGAATGAATCTCATCGCGTCATGGAGACGGTAACCCGTACATACGCAAGCGTGATGATATCGTTCCAATAATTATTGAATTTAATTGGAGTGGATGATATAATATCTCATAATCAGTATGATGTTATAATGACTATATATATTTATTCATTACACCATTATACCCATCCAAGTAAGGTGGTGGTGGAAAAACAGATTACACCACGGTGTGTAGACGGTATTCTGTACGTACGCACACGCGGTGATTTCATTTTCCGTAGGATGGGTAGAAGGTGAAATGGGTTTTTTTCATATTCATAATAACATATCATTATATAATTGATAATTATGTTATTACTTCATAATGAAACAACTAAAGAAGAGTATGTAGATGAAGAAATAAATTTGAAAGAATCAGTAACGGATATTACCTCTTTTTCGACACGCCACTTTGAAACCTCCTCTTATGGAACTAATGTTGGTCTTTGAAGAAGACCAAGACCTATTGAATATTTCTAGGGGAGTTTAGAAGAGTAATGGAAAGTGTTTGGCCTATCTTGAAGGCTCAATGTTTTGTAAATAGGAGAGGGAGGAGGTTCCCTTTTATAAGGGGGGAGAGGGGCACCTTTGGAAAGTGTGAAAATATTATTTTATTATAAAATTATCTTCGGTTTCAAAAGGTCCAAAAATCATTATTGATGAAGAGAAGATGACTCATGGTAGAAATAAAATCATCCAATAATAATTGGACATGTTTCGGATAATATTTTATTCATTATAATCTTATTTATTTAAATCATTTATTAATGAGGTAAATATTGCATCATTATTGTGTCATAAATAATTGAATTTATGTGATGTCTAAAAAATTTAAACAAATCACCACAACGTAGGAAATATTTTTATATTTCCAATGAATATTTATAGTTGAAAATATAATTTATATAACCCCTTATAAAAACTAATTACTAAAACATTTTTGTTAATGTCATTTTTGTCTTTACATTAAATTAATTAATCCAAATTGTCATTATCACTACCAAGTCGCTCAATAGGGTCCCAAAATCGACCCAAGGATGCCCATGGTCGTCCACTACTCATCCGATTAGGTTAGGACAAGTTCTATGGTAATTTTAATTATTATAATATTCTGTTAACCTTGAATTACCCTATTTACCTTTAACTGTAGTAAATAAAAGCCAAAAGTTACTATTCACAAAAAATTATTTTAATCTTATTGAACCACATTTTACTTTTTGATAACAACCATGTATTTTTGATTTTGGAAATTCAATTCACAGAAGTGGTAAAATTTAATTTAAATGAAAGAGTGTTTTTTTAACTACCACTTAGTGGTTTCACTATTCATCAAAAATTGATGTTTTTCAGAAAAATACCACAAATTCAGCCTAAGCTATATTTGATATTCCGAACTCAAAAATGATGTCTATTTTTCCAAATTAAAAACATATAAGTTTCATTAATTAATTTTAAAATTAATTTTAGTTATCAAAACAAATAGCGTGTTTTTAAGAAACAATAACTACAAAAAGATCGACATTTGTTTATGTCCAAATTCAAAGTGAAATTAATTCCAATGACCAACATTGAATTAAATGGTAAAAATATATTCATATTGTCTTTAAAACCAATTAAAAATATAATCTAACCATATAAATTATTGTGATGAAAAAATTGGTTTTTAATTAAAATATAGCGTGTTTTTACTATTCATTAAAATATGCAATTTATCAGAATAATATGAAAAAATTTTCCAAATTAAATTTTTATATCCTGATTACATGGAAAAGTTTTATTTTGTCAAATTGAACTTATAAACATGTCAAAAACTATATTTAAAGTGGGTATTCCATTAAAAGGCGGAAAAACTGCATTTTTTGACAAATACTTATTTTACCTGAAAATTTTATTTAGTTCGCATACCATGTTCTAGAAAATATGTAAGATGAATAATAATGTTATAAAATTTAGAATGTAGATAATACTATTCATAACAGCTAGTTCATAATATTATAATAATATATCATTGTCAGTGAAACCCGATATTGTGTACTACACATGGTATCGAGGAAGGTCGTGATTGCTTGTAATGCAAGCCAAGTCAGGGTTGCGTGTAGTGAAAGCTCCCTTTGGTGTTGCGTATAAATTAATCAAAACTTATTTCATTTATATATTAATCAAAATCTATACTTAATGTTGCATAGAATAATTCCTACAAAACGAACATGAAATTGTGTGTAACACGAGCCAAGAATAGTGTTGCGTATACTAAAAGCTAATACGGTGTTGTGAATAGTACAAGATAATCTGGGTGTGGTGTATAATAGAAGATATCAAAGAAATTAACAATAATATATCTCATAAAATCTCAGGGTGTTACACCTCTACTCCTCCAGTGTTGGCTAGACCGCCTATAGCTACTATATGGTGGTCCTGATTCACTACCTAATCACCAAAAGCAAGCTCGCTCTACCGGTGTTGAGAATAATGACTCTAACTACCTGTTCCATGACTTCCACCTTGGCATGAGCGGTTGGTGGCATTATAACTACATGAATATCATTCTAATACTGGCCCTGGCCCATAAGAAGGTGTTGGAGTATATCCCCTCTCACTAGGAATTAATAGAAAGGACCTATAAAAACATTGAATATGGCCCATTCATTCATAGCCTCTAAATTCTACTAGATCACATAGGCATTGGGGATTTGTGTGTCTCGACTTCCTACAATGGTGAAAATCATAAAGTTCTCACACATGGAGCCATACTGCTGCTACTACCACGAGTAGCCTCATAATGTATATTTTTTCAATAATAAGAATAACTTATAGTTCTTGGTATCAAACCACCCAATCTCACACCACAATATTTCCTCATATTTTTCTCTATGATAAGGGTTTGGTTGATGATTTTAGAAATAATTTCAAACCTAAATATATTGACCACTGATAAAATGGATTATACCTGTCCATCCTTGATTCTTCTAGAGGGAAAGAGATCATCATTCAATTGTGTAGGTGTGAACCACTATAGATTAGTGAAAAGGGAATAGTATTCCATGGATGAAATACATCCCTATAGATATTTCATGAATTGTCTACCTTTGTTAGCACTCAGAGTCTATGGAAAGAAATAGTTATCATATTTTATATACAAATATTCCAAGGCTATATCTCTATACTGATCTTCCATGGTAACAATGTCCCACCACCGCTTGGATGAATAGAGTAGCATATATGTAGCAAGTATGACCCCCCCCCCCCCACTCTGGAGGACCCTCCATATACTTATTTATGGAAGGAATAACATTGATCCACAACTCAGCAACATGTGGTATTCCATACCCAAAAAAGTTGGGACTATGTCATTGATGGAACTCATGATCCAACTCAGCGATACTCAGGGGAGGTCAAACATCACCTTTCATAATCTACAACATTGGTAGAAATCCCTCTCAAAATGGGTATCATCTCCCATATTAGGTTTAGGAAGAGGTTCTAAAGGATAAACTGTAGGAGGAATCATGGGTTGATCATGTCCCACAACCTTAGGTTCATAGTCATCTCGCCTTAAGTGTTTTAAATTGGATGATGTCATAGATGCATGATACTATAATGAAAAATTTACACCTCAGAATAGATTTCAACAATTGAAAATATTGCAGACACCATAAATTGGAAAGGTGAATAGCCTTCCTATAGAAACCATCACACCACACTTCTTACATCAGAATCTAGGTATATGTGGTATAAAATACCATAATAGGCCATCATTACAGAAGATATACCCCACTACCCACTACTAAGATGAACTTTAGGTTTGGGTATCTATTTGAAATATAGAGGACAACTAATCTAACTTTTAAAAAATAATATTGAATTTAGATTTGTTCTTGTCTATATATATTAATCAATTTAAATTTTTAAACATGGTGGATTACCATTTCCAATCCATAAAGTCCCATACACCTTGTGAACAAAAATATAGTGTTTGTTTAACCCATACCATAATACATCCCATCCCATTTTTCCAATGGTCCACAAATAAACATTCCAAAATTAACTACATAAGATGTATGCTTTAACCAATGAAGGAAAACACAGTTATCTTAAGGCATTCACAATAAAGGTCAATTTGGTTTCTCAATTACCACAATAATTTCAACACATTTAAATACATAATCATGGCACTATAAATATGAAATAGTAAAATGAATTTTGAAAATAGATGTTTAGTGGAAAAATTCATGCCATAATAGTTCTATTGTTCCTATAAAGATGTGTGTAATTAAACACCCACATTTAATCCAGACTAGGTAAAAGAAATTTTATTTTGATAATACTAAGAATATTAGAACCATAATGAAAGCATGTCACCCAATGGTGAAGTCATATCAAACATAACTTTTGGAAACAATAATTTAAATTTCCTATCCCATGTAATTTTGATTTCCCCTATATAAGGGTTATATATGACCAAGTAAAGGGTCATTTCCAAATTCCTTACACTCCTAGTATCGTATTTAACACCCCATAATTAATAAACTGGAAAATGAAGCCTTTGAAACCACATTGTAGCATCCTGACCCAAGATCCACATTACTCGTTCCCGAGGCGAATGGGTCACATGGCCTCATGCATGGCTTGCCGAATGCTAGAGGCTGGCTAATAGTAGTGTGGGTGTATAGGTGATACGATGGGGATATTATATCATTATATTAGATTGTAACAGTGGATATTATCACGAACATACAATAGTGAAAGTATATATGAACAAAGATAATTAATAAAGTGGTGGAAGAATAAATATCTAATCAAATTAATGGTAATGAAAATACACTAAGTGATATCATATAAATAGATGTGTGGAATTCTGATATACAAAAAGGAAACAGGGTACAATCATACACTATCATACTATACAAAAAATTAAAAATAACAAAGGGATATCTCACTTTCATCTAGAGCATGTTCTCATTCTTCTTCTCTTGGGATCAATCTAAGTTAATTATTATCAAACCTATGATTTGGGGTTCTTCAATTATCATTTCCTACAATCATATAACATTCTGATGTACCAAAGGCATCCTGAGTAGGGTGTGAGATAAAAACCCAGTGGTACACCACCAATGGTGTGTAGAATTAATCCTTGTACGGATCATAAATTAATAGTGTGCACATATAAAAGAAATATTAGACAATACTAAATAAATGAAAGACAACCCACTCATGTTTTAAAGGACACCTAGTGGTTCTACTTAAATATGTTCATGGTCGAAATGAAATGTCTGATAAGTCACTATATATATATTAATACTATATATATATATATTGTATAGTTATATGTTTCATATACCTATATGGACCATGTATGTTTGGAAATAAGTGTACATATACCTCAAATACTTTGGGCTGGATGGACCATGGTGTAACTCATACATCAATGACAAGTCTAAACTAGCATATAAGATCATGGAATAAGGTACATGCTTGGATTCTCATAATGGGTGAGAGAAATCATGCTAATCACTCAAGATGGTGACTATAACATCATGTCAACACTCAAATCAAGGGATGTGAAGCATCCTTCCCATCATCAAAAAAATATTTGCGGTGTGACATGTCATGATCAACACCTAATGAAACATAGCATGAAACCATCATTTATAAAAGAACACTGACCATCATATCATAGTCTATATCAATAAATAATCATATTTATAATAAATAAACATGATGAAATACCTCTCATGTATCCCAATGGTCAAGACCAATTTCCAAAAGAAATTATAATTCATAATAAGTATTTAACAATCTATTCATTAAAATGGATGGCCTTTCCCCCCTTTACAATTCTCCCATTTAAATTATTCTACTTATTTGTGGAATATAAACCCATTAAGAATGATCCATCCCATATTATCAAATCCATTAATTCACTAAATCATTTAACATCTGTTTATATATCATAATATTATTTTAGAAGGTGTTATAGTCAATAGGGTTATTACCAACATGTAAATTCCAACTATAATTACGGACAATCACATAGGAGGTTCTCAGGATTCCTTAAACATTTATATAATAGAGTAAATTCCATTTCTAAACTAAGATGAACACTTAGAAGATGTTCTAGAGAATTAAGTAATTAGTGTAAAGGTAAATTAATGCTAGAATTCCCAAGGGGTGTCCTTAACTGATGGAAAAAAACTAATTTACTCAAAAAGTATCAGCGTGTGTATATCTAGGTGATTGTATCAATTTAAGATAATGTAGTCTATTAAATGGAAACATGCAATAATGGTTGGCATGAGGCCTAATGGAAAGGTATGAAAACACCGTAACCCATGTGGTAAAACATGATACCATCTACCTTAGGGCCTTTAATTACTCCACATTCGATGGTGGCCTCATATTTGAAGTAGGTTGTAAGAAATCCAAAAAACAGTACTATTACCAAAAATAGCGAAATTGCATTGCACCATAATATCACGATGGATCTGAAGATGAAATTATCTCTAAGGGAATAAAAACTCAAGAGATCACCCTATGTTAACCCATAACATTGATGGATCTTTATTAGAATATTAGATCAGAGAGATATCAAAGAAGCTATGTTGAGAAATATGGGAGCTCAATGGTGGAAGAAACCCATTCAACCATTGGAAATGGTAGAGGAGAAGAATATAGATTATAAATTAGGTTCATTGAAGGAATTTTGGGAATTTCACCATCAAAATAAAAGGGTCATGGTTAAGGAACATGGTTTCCCAAACTATGCATAGAACATGCTCAAGCCACTTCTTTTTGAAAGACTTTTCAGAGTTATGGTTCTTGGTTTCCCTAACTGTGAACAAAATATATGAAGTCCCACTCTCAAATGTATCTTGTTTTTCAAATATTTTTTCACAATGATTCTCATGGTTTCATAAGAACCATGTGGATTAAGATGAACCTTGGTTTCACCCCTCATTGTTAGTATAGACCATATGGGCTAGGCCGTACGATTTTTACTAGCTGTGTGGTAGAGTAAATTTCCCATTTTCTAGGACTGAAGGATCCAAAAAATCCATAGACACTCTTTGGACCTTCCTTAGGTTGTATTGTATCTTTTATAAGGTTAAAAAAGGATTTAAATTTAAAAAAATTGAGGTTAAAAATTGTGATATTATGGTTTATTACATATTATGTTGGGAAATATCCAACACAAAATAAGGACCTCTATGAGTTCCTTTAATAAGTTGAAAATTTTAATAAATGAAAATTTTATTAAATAATTTCTCAAAAAATAAAAAATTTTGGTGATATGAATCATAATATTAAAAATACTCAACGTTATGTAAAAAATAATAAACCACATACATTATAGAAGTAAATGAATCTACAACCAGTGTTAAACTCTAATATTAGCTATAATGAAAGCAATACATGAAATATATGAATACCCTAAAAATAAAGCATATTATCTTTCTATTAAATAGGATTCATGAGGGAGTGATAAATCAATAATGTATGAAATAAGATCAAATCGCCTTATTATTAGATAATCAGCATAATATATAGTTAACTGATTGGTGTCCAACTGATGGAGATAGATCAATGCCTATAGAAAAAATAGATGATGGATTTTTATATAGGAGGATAATTTGAGCTTGAGGAAAAAATAAAATAGGAATTATAGTTGTAATGTCATAAGAAAAATGGGTAATCTTTCCCTTATTTAAATGGGACCAGATTTTTGTTGAACAGTCTAGCCAAATCATGAAAACCCACAACCTAAATGGAATTAAACATGCTAGATAGGTGCATGAGTTAGGCAGACAATGTAAAGATTTTGTGACCCTATATATACCTCTATATAACCCTTCTTGTTTTTTCAAAAAAAATTATCCTCGAGTCAATGGTTTAAATAAACTATGTGGCCCTATAGTTTTATCTAAAATTTGAGGATCCAAGATCCAAAAAATCCTTTAACACACATGAAACATTCCACACTCTTTTGGGAACTTCCATAAACACAAAAAATCTTAGTTTAAACGAAAATTTTAGGTATCCATTCTTCATAATAAAATCATGGATCATAAACTTTAAGAGAATAATGAATAACAACATTGCTATTATAAAACTAGTTCAAATGGTCCGGATTACTCACACCTGATATTGAAAAAAATAACTGACTAATATAAATTTATAGAATAATTATAAATGATATTTATAAAAGTTTATAGATATTATTTTTTTTAAATTAGTGATCTAGATAATTATTTTTTTGTATTGAATATTCAAGCACATTAATACAATTAAGGTAAGGGGGTTTTGTCTCAAATTTAAAATTTTCTGGAACTTTTCTTATTGTTCATCCTTATAGTTTAAATATGGTCTGATTACTTCCTAATAATTTTATTTTACCATATTATGTTAATTCTTGTCTTTTTAAGAGAATATCATTATTTTTATTAAAATTTATTTTGATTTAAAAGATACCAATGTTGAAAGTGGTTTTATTTACTCATCTCCCATTTTTGAGTTATAATTATTCTTCCTACAAATCCTTCTTCCATGTTTGTTTACTTCCACTAAAGTAAGAGTCAATTGTGGGAATCATATAAAAAATATAAAAAACCTAGAATGAAATATAGTGGGACTTACAAGAGTCAATCTCAATGAGTCTTAGTTCAAATCCTCATTTATTCTCAGTCACTTATTAATTTTTGGTTTTTTTTTCAATACGTTCTTAATGTAATCATAATGAAATTTAATTTTTCCTTCCCAAAATTGGTATGTAAACTAATAATTAGAAATACAATGTGATAAATTATATGATACTAGATTAAACAATAATAAACCTTCGTTGTCTCATAGAATTGACTCCCTATTCAATTCATTGTGTTCTTAAATTGTCTACAAACAACCCCACAATATCATACATTTGAATGATCATCACACTCAAGGAGAATAACATAAGTGATTAGATCATCACTCCTTCAAATGGTTCACTACCATGATTTCATCCTCCATTATGATCAATACTCCAGTCCCACATTAATAATCCAAATAGTGAGAGTGGAAAGGATATTTAATAGTGTGAAAGAAAAGGGGGTGGAAAGATACATGACATGTGATCATCTACTTATCATCTCACTATCATGAGATCCATATAAAAATGTATAAGAAATATTTTATGGGTTATTAAATCTGGTACAGTAGATTTTATCATGAATTTTACCCTTGGAATACCCTTCTATCATTGATGGAAGCTTGAGAGATCACAACAACCTCACCAGGGAAAAATCATAAAGAAACATATATGATTGTAACTACATATATGAACTAAAATATAATGAAATTAATATTAATTTTAGAAGAGGGAATGAAAATTATAGAAAACTATAAATATAGTTATTAGGGTCTAATCCTTTCTTATAGATGCGGGAAATTATAGGTGAAAACTTCACCTTCCTCCTCTAGTTTAGTCTTTAGTAGCAAGTTTCTTAATCCTCAGATATTGAGAACATGTCAAGAATATATGCTATGGTTTTTATTAACTGGGTTCATTTTGAAACGTCTCATCATGGAAATTATTCCCATGGTTATGCTCTGTATACCTTCAATAATAATATGAGAAGATGTGCATTACTACATAATAATGTAGTGGAAGAAGAATACTTTATTGTGTGATCATGAGTTGTCTGGATTAAAGATGGACAAGGAATCCTTAGTCCTAAATTGATACAAGGTTGATTTGACCTGGATCATGAATGTACACATTGTTATATTATTTTATGTCTTTGAATCTTTATAATCATCAGCTCGTCAAAATTGGTAAAGTACCAAAGAATTCCATTCTTGTGAATGTCCTTATGCTCGAATCTAATGGGTTATGATGATCTGGTAAAAGCCTTATGGTGGTGTTAAACCATGATTTTATAAAATTATTCACATATAATGATAACTATTAAATAATTACAATCATATGAAATGTATTTTTCACATCTTTGAGAAGCCTTACATTCATATTAGCAAATAATAATGTCGTTACCTCTATCGGCTTTTCTAGAAATCATGAAAATGAAATCTCTCAGTGAAATATTTATTAGATTAAGTACATAAATAATAAAACAATAAAATTCATATTTAAAATCATAGAATAAATAATTTATGTATTTTCAATAAAATCATAATGATGAATAGAAAAATAAAAAAACATGATTTATTTCATTTTAATAATTTAATTCCATATTTTACCACATAATCATATTTTTATGATTGCATCAGTATTTAAATTTATTATGAGTCTAATTTAAAAAGAAAATTAGGAACAATTTTGGAAATAAAATTCTCTCATCACTCCCCTTCACTCAAATAATTGTAATCCCATGAAGTTCCCTAAATTAAGTTTGTAAAAAATATCAACCTAGAGATTGTCCTGATCATGTTGATATACATAAAACATAATTAAAGGAAAGAATAAATTCATCCACTATAAGAACATTAAATTCCTCAAATAACTCACTTAAATTTTGGATCATGTTCCATTCCAGGAGTGAAACAAATAATGTTTATGTTGAATTAAAATTTTTACAAAAACGAACCTCCAGTTACCACATTCCCCAAGGTTCCTTAAAACCATGTTCAGATTTTCACTTCATTGTTATATCTCAAATAAATTTTTTATAAGTCAATTTCACTCTTCGTAGTCGAATTTCAGTATTCCTCTCACTGGAATAAAATAATTTTTTATTATTGGTCACTTTTTAAATTATCTATTATTATGATTATGCTACAAATTGTGAAAATAACTTATTGAATATAAAATATTAAATTTATTTACTCCCACAACCAGTGATTAATGTCTCATATGTTCATTTTGAGAAAAAAATTCTCATTTTACTCTAGTTGTAAAGGACTTAAATAAATTTCATTTCTTTTTATTTATATCCCTAACGTGTTCTTTTTTCTAAAGTCCAAGTCATAAAGGCTGAGGTCAAACATCTATTTCCCTTAATATATATTTCCCATTATACAGTGATCATTACAATCAAACATTAATTTCTAGTTCCCAAATATAATCTCTAGAAAATAGTGTACATGTTCACTGAGTAATCATGTAGTGTCACAAATTTCATAATCTATGGATTCATCACAACTATAATGAAATCATCCAATTTGTAGGACTGCTTTAATGCTCAAATTTCATATCCTAAAGACACACTAAAAATAAAAATAAAAAAATAAAATATTAGGTAGAAAATATATATTTATATATTCAAAAAAATATAAATATTCTTAAACAGGTTGAATACCATACCCCATAGTCAGTCATTACTACCTAATCAAGTACTAGTAAAAAAATGAATGAAATTTGAAGTAATAAACTCTCTTGAATGGATAGATACAAACTGGTGTTATTTTTCCAATAAGTTATGTTGGTCTCTCCTCTACATTCTTTGTAGACAGCCTGAGCTATTCTTCTATTTTTTTTATTTTTATAACCCAAAAGAAAATATAAAATACATAAGTAATTTTATTCAAAATTAATAAAATGAAAAAATAAAAAGAAATATAAAAGAGTTAGGGATATTTACATCCCAATAAGGGTCAATGTATTATCTATCAACAACTAGAAAATATTGGGATTATCCTCTTCCCATTGGTTGATTGGGTTTGTGCTGTAATAACCACTGTATATTATGTTCTGTGATGTCCTCCATAGCGTTATTATTCTCTTTAAGGTTCCCTTTGACCAAGTATTTCATGTCCACACCCTAATCATTGTTATATATTATATAATATGGTGTGGATAGATTATATATAGGGTATCCTCAGCCATAATACTTGTGGATTCTTACAGGAGAGGTTTCTATAAAATTAATTCTAGGACATGTTCGACTTCATAATTAGAAGCTTCTTTTCTGGTTCTTAATATGAATCCATAGAGATCACCATATCAGTTTTTCATCCCTATATTTTATAGTTATAGTTATTTTTAGGTACGGGTTTCTTGTACATATATACAATATCTTTTTGTTATTCTTCATCCATATCTTGTTTGGATTTTTATTCATTCTCTAGGATGGTTTTCTAAAATTTCATTTGAATTGTTTTATAACATGTTTTTTATATGTTTTCTAATAACTGGTTCAACTTCTTATATAGTGGATATTAGAATATTATAAAATAACTCATCATACATCTATTCATCATCATCCTGAAAACCTAATTCTTTTAATTGTATCTCAATTTTCTCTTCTTTGGTAGGTACTATTAGTTTTCCTTTGTCATCAATAAGGGAATGTAAAATGTTGTTGGTTATTTTATTTAATGAATATGTATATTAGCTGATATTTCAGCTCTATAAATTTATAATGAAGTGATTCTAGGTTAGTGGTACCCCCTCTTTTATCTTAACCTTTAATTCTATCTCCAAGTAAAAAATCCTCTTTGAAGACTTCTTATTTGGAAGGGGTAGTTATGGGAATTCCAATTTTTCCACAAACTTATTCCTATGTATTTATTCATATTTATTGTCTAGGGACAATAGTAATTCGTCTAATGTTTCAATTATAGTTGAAGAGAGTTAAAAATAAAATATAGTTTCAATAAAATTAAAAACAGAAAACACTCTGGTAATTGAGTCCTTCTTTTATTAAAACAACTTCCAATTATTCTTCAATGTGTAGGGATTCTAGGAAAACGAGTTCGTGAGTAAACATTGGTACATCATTATCATCATCAAGTTCATAAATTTATCCATCCACCACGGTTGATAAAATAATTGGAAACTTCAGTTTATGTTCAACTTCTTATAACTCCATCATATTCTCATATTATTGTTGTTTTATATAATGTTGATAATGTCCTTGAATTCATTATGTAGTGACTATAGTTTATCCGTAGTGAGTAATTGTATATTATTCACTTCTTTCAATAGAATTGATTTTTTGATCTCAGATATTCCATCAATCATATATTGTTTTTCACTCTTAATAATCTCATATTTATCAACAAATACATATATTCCTCCCCAACTAGAGTGATTATAAACTAGTTATTTTGGGAATGTGAACTTAGAATAGGATCGAGGATCCATTTTTAATGTATTAATTTCTTGTAATTAAATTATTTATAAAGTGAAAGAGAAATATATATTTACTAGGCTCAATCCAAAACAATGATACTAGTGACATGAGAGTCTCTTTTAGTCCTCGCATATAATATTTATAAAACCTAGAATACGGTTTAGTGGACTAAATAGGGTCATTATCAAGGATTCCTGGGTCACATCAAAATTTATTTTAAACCATTTTCTATTTTTAGTTTTTTAAAGTTATTTAATATTCTAGAAATAGAATTAGTGTTTAGTTAATGTAATATGGAAGGAAAATGATAATACATAATGTAATTATTGAAATAATACACCCCTAGATTTAACTATAATGATCCTTCATTTTTCTCATAGCTATGACTCCCAATTCAATTAACTATGTGATCCAATCAGATACAGACATCCCTAGTAATTCAAATATGTGAACTAACATCACACTCTAGGATAATTCTCTTTGTGATTAGATAATAACTCTATCAAATGGGTCAATATTATGATTTTATCAACCATTTTGATATTTTTACATCATACAATATAAATAAATAAAAAGTGGGAGAGGAAAGGATGTTTAGTAGTTCAAATGGAAGGGGTATGAAAGATATATGAGGTATTATAGTCCCTTTAACCTCTCAAAATACTTGGATTCACATAATTAACTTAAATAAATCAAGCTCAATGTCTAAAAATTATTATTCTTGTTTTCATGTTATAGGTGAACATTCAGTTATCCTTCCACCATGGATAGAATCTGAAGACATCATGGTAACCACCTCGAGGATTAGTTGAATAACATAGATGAAAAGAGCCATAATGAAATGAAAATGAATTGTATAAAAAGTTACAAAATTATAGTAATCCCTAACCACAACCGGCAGGGTTGAATCATTTCTATTGGATGCAGTATAAATATTTATAGGTAATATATTTATATTCCTTCTTAAGATCAGTGTTGTGAAGTGAGTTCTTCCTTCCTCGGCTGGCTGGTATGTGTCCATAATAGATGGTATGGATCTTCTAAAGGGGATCATATTGAATCATTCCAACTCAAAAAATAGTTATGTGATCAAGATCATTAAACTATTGAGAATAATTTGATCATATATTCTTCACTATTTCAATAGGAAGTGGAAGATGAGTGATGCATGATGTGATTGTGACCTAACAGAAGTAAAGATAAATTGGGTAGGCTTGGGTATAAATTATGCTTAGGATAATATCATATGGGGATTAGTTGTGCAGTTGGATATCATATCCTAAGGATTTTAAGACCTAAAATCCGAATCTCATAAAAACGAAAATATCATAAATATTTAAATTCATGGGAAAATACTTACGGATGGAGAAAAAGGCTTACAATAAGGATAGAAAAGCCTTACAATTCTATTTAGTCCCAATTTTAGAAAATAATGAATTATTAAAATATTTAGAAAAGAATTTACATCATCAAGAAATTATTATTATTATTCTTGAAAGCCTTAAATTTATCATTGAAAAGTCGTATACTTCATTCTTTTCCATTTTTTGGGAATCATTAAAATGAAATCACATAGTATCTATTTTATTAGATTGTGTACATAATGAATAAAAATAACAAAACTCATATATTAATTCATCTAACAAATTATGTTTATTGGTAAATCAATATATGAATTCTCATTAAAATCACAAGGATTAATAAAAAACATTAAAACTATCGATTTTACCCAAATAACATATTATTTTCAATGTTTACCACAGAATAAAAAATTCAAGATTTATGAGTGATTTAAATTTATTTGGGGAATAATTTCTAATGCAATTTGAAATAGCATTGAAATTTTTTTGATCTCATAATCAACCCTAATATGTTATTTTAGGGAACTTTATCTTTCTCATTTAGGAGAATGTATTTTTAATAAAAATATTTTACATTGATGAATTTATATATAATAAAGAGTATCATTATTAAGAATAATTCTCAACCACTTAAATGACGGTTTTCCCACCTTATATATAATTTATATCCCTACTAGTGATGTTTTTTATAATTGTAAACCTAAATGATGTTTACCTCATGTGGCATTTATATTTACATTCCCCAATTTTGAAAAAGATTTTTTCCTACTCTCTTTAAAATTTAGTTCTTTGAAAATGATATTTCAAAAAATTATAAATGTTTAAAACGCTTAAAAAATAACATATTTTTTTATTAAACACAAAATTTACATTAATAACCATTATTTCATTCCATGGATCTATTATTAATATTATTCTTCCAAAGTGAATTCTTTTTGTAACACCTGAGCTTCAATTATTGTAAGCTTCCTTTTCTAGAGAAACAATTGCACAATGCATATAGATTTTTTCAAGAATGTGATTAAAACCTAAATTCTATTTTTCATAAATAAAATTTTATAAAAAGAAATTATATTTTTATATAAACATTATTAAACTAGAGTAGGGTTATTTTCATGAGATGTTTTAAAATTTGTTGATTTTCTGGTTAATAGTGATAAACTAAATTTTCTAATACTAATACTATTATGACATTATATTTTCATAAGAATAATATGAATTTTTTTAAAAAAAATTATATATAAAAAATAAATATTCAACAATTAATATTAATCATATAAAAATATAACTTTTAACTTCTTAATATATTCTTAATATTATGAAAATCTAAGAAATGTTTTGATTCAAATAAAAGTTGTCTTTAGTTCTTCTATCATCATTAAGTTTTAGAAAGGGTAATTTTTGTTTTGGTATTTATGTAAAGAAAAATAATTATAATTTTATTTATCACAATATAATTAATATCATTTTATTGACATTATACATTATTTTTTGTAAAATCATTTTTATGCATAAAACAGACATTTGTTTCTAAAAACAGTGTTCTTTCTACTTTATGAAAATATGTTAAAACTAATATTTACCACTTTTGAAAAATTAATATTGTAAAATTGATCCAATATTTTGGGAAATTATAATTATTATTAGGAAATTATTGAAAATTTTATTTTTTTCATAATTATTGTAATGAATAGTAAAAATGTTTTACTCCAATTAAGGATAGAAAGGTTTTATCAGGTGTTAAACTAAGTGATGAGGGAAAATTTGAAGAATAAAAAATCCTAAAAATTTTAATATTAAGATATTAATATCCTCTATTATATTAACATCTAATTCATTCCAATTATTTACTACTTTCAAATGAAACGGAATTTTTATTATTTAAATATTTTATGTAATTCCTCATGTGTCCCTTCCCTCAGTTATAAAAGCCCTCCTCTTCTAATAAATTATTAATAAAAATGAATACTTTATATCAAAAAATATGTGTACAAAAAAACATTTGATATTACTTCCATTATCTCTTAATCTTATGGTCTTCTCTTAATTCCATCCTATGACGGATTAAGGTGTATGCCGAACGTGTTCTCTTAAAGAAGAGGTAGTCATCTTACTCAATGTTTATTTCATCTTCTAATTCCTCTAAATATTTATTATCCATTTTAAAATAATTCATATAGTATCTTCAGAAAAATTATATTTTATTATAATTATGGTATAATAATATTTCTCCTCCTATACATTCTATAGAAAATAAATACATCGCTTGGGCATACATACAATCCAACATCTTGATGTAACAGTGTAATTCTATTTTCATCAAAAATCAATATTGATTATTATAATGGAGGAAATAATGAAAATATATTATATTTATGAAATAATTAGGATTATTTAAATATAATATATCATTTAGCTTCTTACCGTTCCATCCGTTAAAAAGGATAATGTCTCTTATACATGTGTGTAAACTACCACATCCAGAAACCTATGTGATTCATTTTTCATGTTCCACATTAATGGATGATTAAAAATATACATATAATGAAAATATATGATATTTATACATATCACTGTTATCATTATTTAGTAGATGTGGGCATGATCAAGAAGCAAGAACTATAACTGTCAAATCTAAAAATGAATGAAAAACAAAGTAAGCTCTTAAATTGTTAATGATAATGAATGATTGTTAATAAAATATTGATCATTATAATTAATTCATGAATGGTATTTTAATTATTAATATGATTATATTATAGAATTGTAATAATTTGAAATTTTTTATACTATAGTTCAAAATAATTTTGTAAATATATCAAACATAAGATAATAGTATTCTGTTACAATATCACTTTTTACCATGATTGTTTTAGAATACAATTCCAATGATTAAATTATATGAAATATATTTATCAAATATTATTTTTTTTCTTCTCATATAGTTATTTCTATAAATTGAAAAGGTTTTATTTAATTTTACTCTATCTAAGTACTAAAATTTCCCATATAATGGTTTTAAGTAAATCTAACTTTGTTTTCTTATTCGTCGGTAAATTTTATTCTTCCATGTGTATATTATCTTCAAAAAAATTTCTATAATGATATCAATATCCTCAAAATATTGACTAATTTAATTTTTAACATTGTTTTAATTTATATATGATGTTTTCAAAGTAATATCTTTGTGGTTTTCCAAACAATGTTTTCATAACTAACGGTGTGAATATCCTCACAATTTTAAAATTTACCACACTGACATATATTCATTTCATAATGAATATTATTTAATATGAATATTTATTTAATTGTTTTTATGTTTAATTTAAGCTAATTTTTTCCCTAATACTTAGAATTTTTGGATTTTAATTAATTAATTTCAAAATGAAAAGTGTATTTTCACCAAGAAATTATTCGACGCACCTTTAAAATTATTTTCCTATAAGTCAAAACCTTTTAATAAATCTTATACTTAACTAGGGTTGTAATATAATGATAACGTCCACCATATTACTTTAAGTGGATTATGATCATGTTTCTATAGTGATTTATTGGTGTAAATATTAAAATTTCATTTTTTTCAATATGAAGGATTATGATTACTATTTATTGAATATTTGGAATGAATTGAGACATGATCTAATTTTCCAACTCATGCTCCTCGAAATGATATTTCAGAAAATTTATGTGAAACTTCATACAATAGGTGAAAAAATTTCCCACCATCATGAAATTTATTGATATTAAAACATACATGAAATTAAAACACTTATCAGAGAGAAATAAATGTATCCATTTAATATTTTCATCAAAAAATAATTTGCAAACAAATACTCATCAGATAAATAAATCCATTAAATCCATCCAAAATTTCTAAAAATAGAAATTCTTGATGATCATACCACAAAATGGATTCTTTTAATTATTTACATCTTCATATGTAATGTATTTCATGCCCATAATGATTTCATAAAATACTTAGTAACTAATCAGTGGATTCCATTATATCCCCTCAATGCATCATTAGGTCCCATAAGGCAAGCTAGTTTGGGTATTTGGTGTGCACCTGACCTATTTATATATGATGTTGTGGATGATTTCTTTCATAGTAATATTATGATTTCCAACACTATCCATTCTATTATTATGAAACTAATTTTTATCATACATGTGATTATTTATGTTGTTATGTCATACATGGATTTAGTCTCGTTATTATGAAATTAGTAATATGTAATATTTTATTTTTGATTCTCTCTTATATATTATTCAGTATTTATTTATCCTATTATGACTTCTGATGTACACATTACCTTACTAAGACTATCATCTCACCATTAATTTTTTTTCTTTTCCCTTGGTTACCAAGAGGATATTTATGAATTATTTCAAGTATGTACTTGAACAAATGAATAATTTTTCACTAGAATATAAATTTGTATTTAAAATTTTCAAATGTAATTGGAGAATATAAAATGTTTAAAACTATTTTATCTTTCTAGATGTGATCTCTTTAATCTTGTTCCAATGCATCAAAATAACCACAAGGTTCAAATTACTTGTGGAGGGGTTCTATAGTTTGTATTAGGGCATGTTTAGTATAACCCTTGGGAATTATATTTAGAAAAAATATATTCGACAACATAAACTTATGGCAAAAACTAGGGATAAGTATATGTATAGGATAATCTCATAAATATTTAGTAAAGTATAGAATATATGGTTTTCCTAGAAAATTAATCATTTTTATGATACAGGAAACAGGATGTGGTTGTGGAACACATGCACATATGGGTAATGACTCTATAGGAGGAAGATTTTGTATTAACTCGTCCATTTCTGGTGCATTATGTGTGGGCCTAAGACTATACACCTAGATATAAACTCACAAGGGTTATGCTTTAGCTGATTTACACAATCATTATGATTCATTTTGAAATATTTAAAAATTCTTTTTATGATTTGAGTAAATTTTCAAAGTCACTAATCTCATGATTTTGAAATTATATAAGCCTAAATATTCAATTTATATTATAAGTTTCACCATATTTATAATTATATTATACAATTTAAAATTCATAATTTTAATATAATATAATATATTCAATTATTTAGAAATGGATCCCATCTGAAAAAATAGAGAATATATCAATTCACATAATAAATTTGGGGATTTCCCTCTGAGAAAAGACAATTAATTTGAATCTATAGTTGAAAAAATTAAATCAATATTGTGTTAGTGGACTTAGTATATGACCAATTACCTTGTCTGTATGGATAATACTTCTATTCCCCAATATGGTACAAAAATTTTAGGCTACTTCATGAAAGAAGAACCACTATATTTCAATGGGACTAATAATCCATTATTAGCTGACCATTGGATTAATTACATGGATAAGATATTTCTTTACTTATGATATAGTGAAATTGTACAAGTTATCATGGTATTTTGTTAAATTAAAGGATATTCTATTAAATGTTTGTCATTTATCCAAATTAGTAATGTGTAAGAGGAAATAAATAGTATGGTGTGGAAGTCTTTCAATGAGATATTATATGAAAAATATTTTCCTCATGAGTAATGATGTGATATGGAGAGTAAATTCCTCAAAATAAGGGAAATGGAAGGAAAAAAATTTCTTTATTTTGAATGTAACTTTATAAGGTTATAATCCCATTCTTTGGATTGGGTATGTAATATAAGGAGTAAGGTTGATCTTTTCTTTGATTGGATAAATCCCATAATTTAAACGGAATTAATCTCTTATATATTTTTATTATATGTGGATATAAAATATAAATATTCATAAATAATGATAAGTAATTCTATAAGACTCATGTTTTCTTGGTGAAGAACAAAATAAGTGAGAAACTGAGCACTCTGAAAAGTATAAAATGAAAAAACATTATAAGGGAAGGGTGCAATTTCCATCGTTTAATAAATATCAGAAGAAACTTATTCAAACATTATATAGTGGAATAATAAATTTATGAAGGTGTGGAGAAAACTTCAATTTTCCTTTTGATATAAAGGGAACAAAAGAAGTAATCAATATCCAATTATTCAACTATAATGAAGTGAGAGACTATTCAGAATACATCACTTAGAATTAAGGGAATTTTAATTAGAAAATACATGGGAGAAATAATATTCTTATATAATAACTATAGTTCAGGTTGAAGTTCTTATAGATATGGTGGCTCATACTTTGATCTTGAACTCAAATTTATCTACTGTTTTATCTAATTTCCGATCTTCACCGTCTATCATATATTCCATGTTTGATAATAAATTTAAATATTTCCCTTTCTCTTTATGAAAAAAGTTTTCATCCAGAATCATTGTGGAAATAATACTTTTACAAGGATGTCTTAGTCAATTACCATTAAGGAAAATACTCATAATATTTTTGTAAATTTTTTTATTATACATATGATTGACATTTCTATAATCCTTATTATGAATTGAAATTTTATTTATAATAAAAAAATCTATTAACAAGAGAATAATATTATGATGTGCGATGAAGATATGGAATACTTTATCATTAGATTAGAGACTATATCATCTAAATCATTTTCAAATCCACCAGTAGTAGATATACATAATGAAATTATTGAAGAAGAAGAGTACAAAAAAATATGTATTTTAAAGGTATCCGTATAATAGAATATGTGCCTATTGTACTAAAATACATTGATGTTCTTCCTGATGTAATTCATGGACACCCACATAAGCATGAAGTTGAGTTATCTATTGACCTTATCCTTGAGGTAAACCCTATATCTAACACTCAATATAGGATAGAAATAGTATAATTAGTGGATCTAAATAAATAGTTTTAAGAGTTGTTTGAAGATGGATTTATACAACCTACTGTTTCACCATGGGGGAGCCCCTATTATTTTCATTAAGAATAAATATGGGTTTTGAGTCTATGAATTAATTATAGAGAAACCAATTCCATTAATAAAATTAAAAAAACCACTAGCCTATATTTATGAATTCTTTTATCAACATCAAACAGCATGATAGTTTTCAATGATATATCAGTATTTTGGGTATCATAAACAGTTAATATTTATGTAAGAATTTGAAAAGAATGTATTTAATACTATGTATTTATTAGGATCATAAGTTTTTTCTAATCATAAGAATATTTTTTACTGAATGTTCAAAATCCCTCATCTGTATCATCGGATGTTAAAAATATGGTTGTTCACTTCAACCTTATCGGGATAGTTGTTATAGTAACATCATAATATAGGGAAGACAACGATTAGTTAAAAATATATAATGAATGTTTTTTTATTTGATTAATTGGTTTCTTTAATTATTTTACCAACTAGTATGGTTGATTCATTTTAATAACAACTAAATAGATAACTAAACATATGGTTTACACCAAGGTCATAGCTCGATGTCACCTTTGGGAAAAGCAGCAAAACTCTATTAAGTGAGTTTTGACTACCTATTGAGGTTAATATCTGACTGTATAGTACTATAGAGTACTAAATTGATAAAAAGTATAAATATTTTTCTATGTTTATTGTGTTTTTAAAACTTATACTTCTGATAATACAAATTATTTTCAGTCTTCTACCACAATGGTTAGATGAATTTCTTAACCACATAAAATGAATGTTGTTCTTTTCCAATTTTCTTATTATTCTTTGCGTGTATATTAATAATATTTTTAGTGGTGATAAGGTATATACTTGAATTCATAATTCTGATTCAACGAAATAGAGTAGGAAGATATGGTAGTTTAAAATTTTGATATGTTAAAAAACAAGTGGATATGTTCTTATAGTGAACTCATGGTTCAATGAAATGGTATTTTTTGTCAAATTTTTAAGAGGACTTGAGGTTAATTTCATCCCAAAAAGGTGTATCAAATGGTACTTAATTTGGTAACAGACAGAAATTTAGGTTCTTTCTCACATTCCAAGTAGTTGTACTGTATTTGAATTGGTTACCGTCAAAGGAATATGTGATAATAGATAAAATAATGCTTCATATCTATTAGTTCAACAAAACTGATTTTGGATTCTTTAATATATAGATAGAAGAATATCAAATATAAAAATTTATAGAATGCCCATTTAGTGAGAAATTCCACATAATAGATTAATTTTAATTGAAAATGTTTAGATTGAAAAGTATTATTCTTGGTGAGGGTGATTTTTTCATGGAATGATACATTCAATATCTAAGATAATGATACTTCAACTTCACTTAAAGAAAACCCGGTGGATATGTATGAAAAAATGGTATCCTTAAACAGAGGTTTCTATATGATATTTTTGTTTAGTTTGAGTATATTTGAAGAATAGTCAGTGAAATATCATGTGAACAACTTCAACATTATGATAATTCATCTTGACTTAGTAAAATTAATTTCTTATAATATTGTGTGGGATACACTAAAAAAATTAATATTTACTAAAATATTGGGATTCCATGGTTTCTATGATGATAAATTCATTTGGTAAAACTGATCTTGTGTTTGAATAAATCAGAAATATGTTCCTCAATAAGGATCTCACGCGAAGAGAGGTCAAAGAACCTTTTAAAAGTTCATTTAAAACGTATATAATGGTTTTATCACCACAATAAAATAATTATCAATAATCAAAATATATGACCAGGGAAAATATTCAAGGAAATTAAACTTTTATAGGGCATACCTACTCACATTAGAGTAAGTGAATACAATATTAGAGGAACTACATAATTCATAAGCTAAATACATGATGGAAGATATTAAAATTTTATAATATTTTAATGTAAAAGAAGTTGGTAGATATCTACTACTCACTATTCATAATCTATTGAAGTACTGGGGAATTTAATCTAGATTATCCTTACACTCATTGGATGACCAAGAATTCATAACAAGCAATGTATTTGAATGTTTTTGGAATGTTTTTATGGAAAATGATGAATCATGGAAAGGGTTGAAAAGGAAAATGTAAATCTCTTTATGTAGAATTAGAGTATTATTTTCTTAAAACAGTTAAGACATGTTTATGTTTTTATGAGAAATCTTATTTTATTGTGATAGTTACATGATTAATTTTTAGAAATAATTTCATCAATGGACTCTAGAATGTGACCCGGGGATCTATGGTTATGGCACGAGGAGTAAAGTATGAGAACCTATATCTAACTATAAGTTCAAATGGTTTAAAAATTACATTAATATGGTAACTAATAATCTAGAGGCCTTACATTTCTAAATGGGTAACCTCAAATAGAATAACATGATGGTTCAAATAGTTACAGTAATTTTTATCCTCAATAATTTAACTATTATAATTTGTAGGAAATATGTGCTGGAAAAAATGTGGTTTCATTCAATACGAATAGATGAAAGAACATATCCTAGAAAGTGGATTTCGTTTACATAAACATCTAGGGACCCACTTCAGTTAAATCTCATGAAAGATCTCAATAATTTTTCACATTCGTTGATGGTACCATAAAGAAAGAATAGATTTATTTTTTAAAAAACAAATATAATGTTTTTATGCCTTCATAATGTGTAAATCCATGGAGGAATTAGAAATTTTTTTAAAAATAAATTATCTTTGATCTAATAATGGTGGTGAATAAAATAGTGAAAACATCTGTAATTTCTATGATAATAAATAGATTATGCTTGATATAATAGTACCCAAAACTCTATAGTATAGTAGAGTTGTAGAGGTAAAGAATCCTACTTTGAAATCATTTTCTAGATGCTTGAGTCTACACTATAGGATTCTCAATTGAATTTGAGAAGAATAAATCAACATAAAAACATACATTCTCTATAAAATTATAGAATTTATAGAAGAAAAAATTCTACTCGATGACATTGTAATGATAAGATAATCAGGATTTCACACCTCAAAATATTTGGTTGCATTTATTAATACATTATTGATTCCAAGGATTGAGATAATGTGGAGGAAAATTCTAAATATTTTCTTTTTCATAGGATATGGAAATAAAAAGATAGGATAATGACTTTGGATATATGATCAATGGAATTTCATCAAAAGTTAGGATGTGGTATTCAAAGAAAAGATACTAAAAGAGGCTCAGAACATGGTTCAGTCAAAATTAAGAAGAAGAAGGAAAATACTAAATTAATAGTTGTTCTAGATATGAATTACCAAAATTCACAAATATTTGTGACACAGAACATTAAGAAAAAAGAATTGAAATTTCAACTAATGGAATATATTATAGAATTAAAGAGTACTATAAAATTCCAATGACAGTATCTAGTAATATAACTAAGGGAATTTAAAGAACCATATGTTCCTAAACCAATAATTGAGGTTCTAATAAATTCTAACGCTTCACTAAGAATATCTTATAGGATCAAATGATCAGTCCATAAGTACCTGGTCAACATAAAATTCTCGCTTCTAATGGATTCTAGGGAACCCAAATGTCTAGAAGAATATGTAACACTCAATGACTTGATGTTGTGGGATTTAGCCATGGATGAAGATGTAAAGTCCTTAAATCCTAATAGAACATGGTTATGGAAAAAATTATTAAAGGGGACATGATAATTGGAAAACAAATTATTTTCTATTTGAATGGATAATATAATAGGAGTAGAAGATTCATGGAATGATTCCAAAAAATGTAAAGAATAGATTTATCAGCAATTTTCCACCTGTACAAAAACAAATTATAATCTGAATAGTTTTGAACATTATTACATATATTATCTTAAACTTTGAGCTGATTGATGTAAATTTTTCTTTTCTATATGGTGATATGGAAGATAATATATACATAAAGATTTCCAACATTTTTGAAGACCATCTAAAGGAGGGATATGTTTGATACCTGAAGAAAATTATATATGTCTTGAAAGATGATCCTCAACAATGGAACTAGAAGTTCAATGATTTCATGAATGGGGAAGGTTTTCCAAGGAGTTATTTTTATTATTGTATCTATCGTAAATTATATAATATTTAAAAATATATAATTATCATTCTTTATGTGGATAACATGTTATTAGTAGTATAAAAAATTCAATAAATTCAAGATATAAAGAGTAATTTTTCCAGAATATTTTAAATGAAGGATATTTGTCAAGCCATGAAAATATTTTGTATGAGGACAAAAAGAATTCTAAAATTTGGTACTCATTTTTTATTCCAAAAAGAGTACATATGAAAGATAATTTAAAGGATTCAAATGATAAAATTTAAATTTGTCATAACTTCCCCGGATAGACACTTAAAGTTATACAAGTCAGATGAACCATCAAAATGATATGAAGTATAGTATGTGGAGAATTTTTGGTTTTCTTTAGTTTTGGGAAGAATTATGTATGTGATTTTCTTTAAGAATCAATAAATTTCCATCACAATTGGAGTTGTAATTTGGTTCATATCTACACCTATTAAAGATCACTATGATGAAATGAAGAGGATAATATGAAAACTAAAATGAAAAAACATATAGAATTTTTTTCATTATGGGAGATTATAATCTATAGAGATTCAATGTTGTAGAATTTTCTAGTGATTATAACTCATAAAAATTCATAATAGGTTTCTATGTTATCTTAAGAAAATATAAATCACTTAGATTTAATGGATTCATCAAGGAATGACTTTTTGTATAACTGAATTAGAGTTTCATGGAAGTATAGAATCTTGGAATGAGTTAATATGGTTAATGTTTCTTCAATAGAAACATAAAATTCATGAAAATGCGGAATGATATTTTATGATAATTAGAGTGGTATGGAACATTATAATAATATGGTATTTCATACAATAATAAACACATTGACCAGACAATACATTTCATCAGGAATCATTTAGAGGAAAAGGAGTATGAGGTTTAGAATATTGTTAGAAAAAATAATTTACCTGATATGTTCATGAAGGTGGTAGTCCATGTGTAACACGCCAAGCTTCCATGATACGCTTCTCTTTTAATAATGCAATAGCTTGCATTATACGCAAGTTTCATATTCTAACACACCGCGACCAATCAAAATAGCTATTATGAATAGTAATACCCACTTTTTAAAATTATATATATATTATATTTCAAAATGGACTTCATTTTTGGATTAGGAATATCGAAATTAGCCTATGTTGAATTTTTGGTATTTTTCTCAGAACTTCCAATTTTTTATGAATGATAAAAAATACTTAAAAATCTTTTTTAATAAAAATAATTTATAGTGATAAATTATACTATTGAGTGGTTTAAAAGTATTATTAGAATATATTTTTACCATTTTATCCAATGGTGGTCATTAGAATTAATTTCACTTTGAAATTGGATATAAACAATTGTCAATCTTTTGATATATATTGTTTCTTAAAAACAAGCTATTTGTTGTGACAACGGGAATTAATTATAAAATTAATTAATGAAACTTCAATGTTTGGAATTTTGTAGAATATACATCATTTTTTATATTGTAATATCAATTATATCTTAGAGTGAAATTTTGGCATTGTTCTGAAAACCATCAATTTTTGATGAATAGTGAAACCACTAAGTGGTAGTTAAAAAAACAATTTTTCATTTAAATGAAACATTACCACTTCGGTGATTTGATTTCCAAAAATACGACATACATAGTTGTCATTAGGAAGTAAAATGTGTTTCAATGGGATTAAAATAATTTTTTTGGTGAATAGTAACTTTTTGGTTTAATTAATCGCGATTAAAGGTAATTAGTGAAATTTAAGGTAAAAATGATATTATAAAAATATGAAAATATATTGAAACTTTTCATACCCTTATTGGATGAGTCATGGCCAACCATGTCAATCCATGGGTCAACTTGGGGACCCCATGGAGCCACTTGGGTAAGAAAATGAGATTAATATCTTTTTATTTAAAGTGAAAATAATATTGTCACAAACATGTGTTGTTTTAATAAAACAATTATTACCTGGGGTTATATAAGTTAACATTTAGACTATAAATATTAATTGGAAAGATAAAAAGATTTCATAAATCATGATATTTTTTGTAAAATTTTTAGACATTATATAATTTAATTTTTTTTGACACCATGATGATGCAGCAATTACCTTATTAATTAACGATTTAAATAAAATGAAAAGATAATGTAAATTCTAAGACTTACACTTCTAAAAAACCTACTGGATGAGTATAGTTCGAACCCGTATCACCTTATCCTAGAAATAAATAAGTGTGAGACCTTTAAAATCTGAAACTCATTATATAATAAAGTAACATTTCATGACATTCCAAGAGTGACCCTCCTCTCCACTTATAAAAGGCCCCCACCCCTACCACCTTATTGAAACCATCCAAGCCATTTGGCTCGGCCAACCTCTGACCAAATACTCTCTCAACTTCCCTCTATTACTCCTAGAATCCCCACTTTGGGCAGACGTCTTCCCAAAGAATCCTTTGGCTCAAATCAAAAAGAGTTACCCGATTTTAAGGTAATGTCTTTTCTTATGTTATTTTGTTTTATTTTTATCCTCCAACCCCTTAAACTCTTTTTATTACATTCTTTTGTAACAAAAAAAATATATTAAATTTACTAGGATGTTTTTATGTACAATATTTGTTTTAAATTTACAAACACCTTCGTCTAATGGTTAATGAACATACTGTTTCTATGGTTGGGAAATTTATGCCTCACGAAATGATGATTGTTCAATATTCTTTTAACACCTCTCATGGTTTCCATTAATATGTAATTATATTTATATATTATATATATTATGTTTAGGTTTTTCTTATTCTTCTTTATTTCTCATTTATGGCATATCTTTATGATTTCCATTATGGGTAAACACGATAATTTCATTTTAGGAAATGCGGGCTACCACCCCCTCAAAGTGATTTGAATCATTAATGCCATGTGTGGGATGTATAAATGATGGAGTAAATTATATTATATATGATATTATACTTTAAATATAATATACCTTTATATAATTATGATTTCATTCCATTAAATATGAAATAGAAATGAAAGTAGCGTTCATGCGTACGTACGACTTACCGTCTCCATGAACTGTGCATTTCATTTCTTATCTCTAAATATTATGTAATATTAGAAATGCATGTATATACTAGATATATATGATATATATGATGTATAAATCATGAATATAATTTTGGATATAATGGATATTTTACCACATGAACAACTTGTAATAATAAGAAGTTATTTTTGACTCAAGTACCAAAGATCGACAAAACGACCGTTATTAACATAAATAATTAAATAATGTTTATAACATGGTAATAAGTGATATAAAAGGAATAAATAAATTTAAAAACGTTCTTAAGAAAGTTTAAATTAACTCTAGTTTATTATTCAGGAGATTAAAGAACGATCGAGTCACGTCGGACATGAGGTAAGGGAACTTCTTAACCCAATTTCTGTTCTTTGGGATAATCTCCTACTTTCAAATTATGTCATTATATTATTATGTACTATCTTGTATTTTTAATTTATTTATGTGTACTTATAGGGAATACACATAATAGATCTATTTTATTTAAATAATGATCTTTTTAAGGACTTCGTCTCAATCTCCTTTCATTGAGGCATATTTTGTTTTATACACAACTTTCTTTCATACGGTGTATAAACCCCTTTGACTTTTATGTTTTTTTAAAGGAATATTTTTATACGAAGCCTTTTACTAAATGAAAAAAATTAATTTTTTTCTTGTCGCACGTATGCGGCGACAACGACTTCTCCACCGATGAGATCATTATTTGAGTTTTGGCTTCCACTACAAGCCATAACTTTTTTTAAATAAAAAATAAATACAAAGTTTAAATTTTCTTTTATTTTATTATTGAAAATGGTTCTGAAAGTGTTTTTTATTATATCAATGTGTTGTATTGATATCTTCTAATTGAAATGGGGAAATTTTATGTTTTACTTATGTATGTTTTATGTTATATGATTATGATATGGTTTATGATATGTTTAAACCTGTTCATATGAGAAATGCATTGGACTTAATAAGTGACGGGTGTAGCCCGCTATAGCTCCTCGATGAATCGGCAGGTCTCATGAGACAAACTAGTGTCTTGGCATGAGGCCTTGACAAAATATTATTTGTATTCTTGGCACGAGGCCTTGGCTATGTGGTTATGATAGTCTGGCATTATGCATTCCATCATTGTGAAAGTGGTTATTGATTTTGCATGTTATTATTCGACTAGTACAATATCCATGTGAATATGTAAATGGAATTATCTCATTTTACTTTTGCCATATTATGTTGAAGTTCATGTTTAAAAGGATTTTGTTTTGGTTATACATTTCCTTAAATGTTTTTGTTTATTTTAGAAAGCATCCGCTATATTGTTATCCGTACTAAGCATCTGAGCTCACCCCTTTCAATGGTTTAATTTTTCCAGGATGTGATGAAGTATATTATGAATGACCTGCAGGGATAGTATGAGGGGATATGAAGAAAAGATTTTGTTGTAGTTTTGTTTTACTTTATGATGTAATGTAATACTTGTGAATGTATCTAGTGTTTCCAAGGCTACTAAACTAATCGGTCTTTCGAGACTTGATCTTTTGTGATCATGAAAATGTTACGCAATAATGCACCGACTCTGGGTAACTGGGGTCGGGGCATTACAGTTGGTATCAGAGGTAGTTTAGTACTATCCTTGGAAGGTAGATTTAGATAAAATCTGATTAGAGCACATAGCCCAAAGATATACTTTGAAGATTAGTATAGAACAACTTCCTAGAATTTTGGTATTATAGAGATTTTTTGAGTTTTCTGAGAAATACATCCCTATCTGGATATGAGCAGGTAGAGGTAGCTCTGGCACAGATGTACCTAGGGGTAAAACCCGAAAACACTGCTTTGAGCTAGACTCGAATGGGAACTGGTGCACGAAAATGGGCCTTGCTGCACTCTTGGTTACGACACTCCCGAGGGATATGCTTAGGATAATTTTCATTTTTTAAAAACCATTATGAATGGTTTATGAGTATACACTTCCTCAAGGAAAATATTTTTTATGATTATGGATTATATCCATAAACCGTTCAGTTTACATTAAGTATTTTACAAGTTTGGAATTATTCATTGCAATTCATAAACTAACCTAGTTTATGCCAATGTATAGAAATGGTGCCCAATAGAAGGAATGTGAACTCCATCAATACGTATGATACAAAGAGTATGAAGGATCATATCTTTCATGGTATTATGCCAACATTTAGAAGGTAAATACTTTCCCATGTGTTCTTAACATATGAAGAAATAGTATCATGTGTTAATAAGATAAGTAAATAATTATCTGAGTCTTATGGCTTTGAAGGGAAGAAAGAGAAGAAAAGGATGGAAGAGAGAATGATGAATAAAGGGACGAGGGAAATAATAATCATGTTATGAAACTACCACAGATGAGGAGGAATGATTAGAGTTCTTATGTTGTTATTAAATAATTTTTTCATGTGATTGATGTATCAATGATGTACTGGTTATAATAATTATGGTTTATATAAGGATTGTACTGCAGTACTATTTCATCAAGTACATGAGATTGTGTGGAACCAAGAAAAGTGACTCCACAATAGGTTAAATTATTGGAAAATATATAGTTGAGAGAAAGATAAACCATAATATGGTTCTGATACCAAGATAGTGATTTTGGAATAAGACATGATTGATTTGGATAAATTATATTGGATATTCTTAACTTCCTTGAAACTGATTAATGATTTGTATACATTTTTGGATAGAAGGAGTATATCTAGATTTATATAAGGAATTAGGGATCATGGTAATTCAGGATGTTGCAGTGTTTTAAAAGAATACATGATGAAGGTGTTCACATGTTGTTACACGAAAAAAAAGGATCTTCATTGTGTTTACCTTCCTTATAAAATTTGTACTGTGAGTTGGATAGATGCATTTTGGATAACTATAAAGGTTGGAATTGATTAATTTGAACCTTGGATAGTATTGTTTAAGGTTAAAACATTTCTGAATATTATTTTTGGAATATAATAATACTATAGTTTTAGGAAATGGACAACCTGTAGGTTGGGGATAACTCGTCGTGTCGGACAAAGCTGTAGGAATCGAACCCAAAACCATAGTGCGATAGGCCTTTATTACCTCCCACTAGCCTACAAGAAGTCCCTGGTTATTAGAAAATATTGTTCCCAATCTAAATGGTATGTGTTAATATTTTGAACCTTGTACAATTAGGATAAATATAATATTTTTGAGTTCTATTATTTTTTTGAGTGAAAGCTGAGTTTGTGGTAGAAATTTTTTAAAGGTTGAAACTCTACTTGTCAAGCATAAATATATATATACCTATCTCTTATTATATGAATAAATTAATTATTAAAATTTAGTAAAGGTATATTAAAACAAAATATGTGTTATCATAATACCTTATGTCTTGTTGAACTGATAATATTTTAAATCAACATAGATTGAAGGCTTTGAAGCCCTAAATTTTACATTTATTTTTGATTGATTCCCCTAATCACTCCCTAAAAATATTTACGTTTTTCCTCCAATTATATTTCTCTAATTTCCACCAATGTTTTCATTATCTAGATCATAATTTGGTGGTGACTTTTTCATTTCCCTTTCCCTCTTATTAAGGCTAAATTTAATTAACCTTATTTCCGATGTGGGTTTTCCACAAAGGTATTTTCTATTTTCATCCTTTTATTTTCAAAGAAAAATTTCAAATTTTGAGGACTCAATTTATTTAAGGAGGGGATAATGTAACACCCCAATCTTCCACGATACGCTTCTCTTTCAATAATGCAATAGCTTGCATTGTACGCAAGTTTGAGATTCTAACACACCACGACCAATCAAAATAGCCATTATGAATAGTAATACCAACATTTTAAAATTATATGTATTTTATATTTCAAAATGGACTTCATTTTTGGATTCGTAATATCGAAATTATCCTATGTTGAATTTTTGGTATTTTTCTGAGAACTTCCAATTTTTTATGAACGGTGAAAAATACTTAAAAACAACTTTTTTAATCAAAATAATTTATAGTGATAAATTATACTATTGAGTGATTTTAAAGTATAATTAGAATATATTTTTACCATTTTATCCAATGGTGGTCATTATAATTAATTTCTCTTTGAAATTGGACATAAACAATTGTCAATATTTTGATATATATTGTTTCTTAAAAACACGTTATTTGTTGTGAAAGCGGGAATTAATTATAAAATTAATGAATTCAACTTATATGTTTGGAATTTTTTAGAATAGAGATCATTTTTGAATTCGGAAGATCAATTATAGCGTAGCGTGAAATTTTGGCATTGTTCTGAAAAACTTCAATTTTTGATAAATAGTGAAACCACTAAGTGGTAGTTAAAAAATAGATTTTTCATTTAAATGAAACATTACCACTTCTGTGATCTGATTTTCAAAAATCCAACATACATGGTTGTCATTAGGACGTAATATGTGGTTCAATGGGATTAAAATAAATTTTTTGATGAATAGTAACTTTTAGGTTTAATTAATCACGATTAAAGGTAATTAGTGAAATTTAAGGTAAAAATGATATTATAAAAATATGAAAATATCTTGACACTTGTCATACCCTTATTGGATAGGTCATGGCCGACCAAGACAAACCATGGGTCAACTTGGGGACCCCATGGAGCCTCTTGGGTAAGAAAATGACATTAATATCTATTTGTTTTAAGTAAAAATAATATTGTCACAAACATGTGTTGTTTTACTAAAACAGTTATTACATGGGGTTATATAAGTTACCTTTTTGACTATAAATATTCATTGTAAATATAAAAATATTTCCTACATCATGATATTTTTTTATAATTTTTAGACATTAAATAAATTAAATTTTTTTATGACACCATGATGATGCAGCAATTACCTCATTAATTAACGATTTAAATTAAATGAAAAGATAATGAAAATTCTAAGACATAAAATTGTCAAAAACCTATTGGATGAGTAGAGTTCGAACTCATATTTCCTTAGACTCGAAATATATAAGTGTGAGACCCTTAAAATCCGAGACTCATTATATAATAAAGTAACATTTCATGACATTCCAAGAGTGCCCCTCCTCTCCTCTTATAAAAGGCCCCCATCACTACCACCTTATTCACACCATCCGTGCCATTTGGCTCGGACAACCTCTGCCCAAATAATCTCTCAACTTCCCTCTCTTACTCCTAGAAGCCTCACTTTGTGTAGAAGTCTTCCCAAAGAATCCTTTGGCTCAAATCAAAATGAGTTACCCGATTTTAAGGTAATGTCTTCCCTTATGTTATTTTGTTGTATTTTTCTCCTCCAACCCCTTAAAATCTTTCTATTCCTTTATTTTGTAAAAAAAACAGTATGTTCAATTTACTAGGATGTTTTTATTATAATAATTTTATTTAAACTTACACACACCTTCGTCTAATGGTTAATGAACATACTATTCCTGTGGTTGGCGAATTTCTGCCTCACGAGACAGTGATTGTTCAATATTCTTTTAACGCCTCTCATGGTGGCCATTAAGATATCACTATATGTATATATGATATATATTATGTTTATGTTTTCCTTATTCTTCATTATTTCTCATTTATGGAATACCTTTATGAATTCCGTTATGGGTAAACGCGATAATTTCATTTTTGGTAGTGCGGACTACCGCCCCCTCAAAGTGATTTGAATCGTTAATGCCATATGTGGGATGTATAAAGGATGGAGTAAATGATAATATATATGATATTATAATGTAATTATAATATACCTTTATATAATTATGATTTCATTCCATTAAATACGAAATAGAAATGAAAGTAGCGTTCATGCGTACGTACGGCTTAACGTTTCCATGAACGGTGCATTTCATTTCTTATCTCTAAATATTATGGAATATTATAAATTCATGTATATACTGGATATATATGATATATATGATGTCAAAATCATGAATATAATTCTGGATATAATGGATATTTTATCACATGAACAACTTGTAATAATAAGAAGTTATTTTTGACTCAAGTACCAAAGATCGACAAAATGACCATTATTAACATAAATAATTAAATAAAGTTTATAACATGGTAATAAGTGATATAAAAGGAATAATTAACTTTAAAAAGGTTCTTAAGAAAGTATAAATTAACTCTTGTTTATTATTCAGGAGATTAAAGAACGATCGAGTCAAGTCGGACACGAGGTAAGAGAACTTCTTAACCCAATTTCCGTTCTTTGGGTTAATCTACAACATTCAAATTATGTCATGATATTATTATGTCCTATCTTGTATTTTTAATTTCATTATGTGTAATTATAGTGAATACACATAAAAGATCTATTTTATTTAAAAAATGATCATTTTAAGGACTTCGTCTCAATCTCCATTCATTGAGGCATATTTTGTTTTATACACAACTTTCTTTTATATGGTGTATAAACCCCTTTGACTTTTAAGTTTATTCAAAATGAATCTTTTTATATGAAGTGTTTTACTAAATGAAAAAAGTAATATTTTTCTTGTCGTACGTTTGTGGCAACAACGACTTCTCCGCCACCATGATCATTATTTGAGTTTCGACTTCCTCTACAAGACATAATTTTTTTTAAATAAAAAATAAATACAGAGTTTTAATTTTCATTTATTTTGGTATTAAAAATGGTTTTGAAAGTGTTTTTTATTATATCAATGTGTTGTATTAATATCTTGTGACTGAAATGTGGAAATGTTATGTTTCATTTATGCATGTTTTATGTTATACGATTATGTTATGATTTATGATATGTGTATACATGTTCATATGAGGAATGCATTGGACTTAATAAGTGACAGGTGGAGCCCGCTATAGCTCCTCGATGCATCGGCAGGTCTCATGAGACAAACTAGTTTATTGGCACGAGGCCTTGACAAAATATTATTTGTAGTCTTGGCACAAGGCCTTGGCTACGTGGTTATGATAGTCTGGCATTATGCATTCCATCATTGTGAAAGTGGTTATTGATATTTCATGTGATTATTTGACCAGTATAATATCCATGTGAATAAGTAAATAGCATTATATCATTTTAAATTTTCCATATTATGTTGATGTTCAAGTTTAAAAAGATTTTTTTTGTTATACATTACCTTAAATGTTTGTGTTTATTTATGAAAGCTTCCGCTATATTGTTATCCATACTGAGAATCTGAGATCACCCCTTCCAATGTTTTAATTTTTTCAGGCTGTGATGAAGTATATTATGAATGACCTGCACGGATAGTATGAGGGGATATGAAGACAAGATTTTGTTGTAGTTTTGTTTTACATTATGATTTAATGTAAGACTTATGAATGTATCTAGTGTTTCCAAGGCTACTAAACTAATCGATCTTTCGAGACTTGATCTTTTGTGATCATGCCAATGTTACGCAATAATGCACCGAGCCTGGGTAACTGGGGTCGGGGCGTTACACCATGAATGTTTGAGGTAGTAATGTTCGTCCATGGGACTCGACTAAATGAGAGAAAATTGGAGAGCATTGTAATCTATACAGAATAAATGTGTTGGTTTGCACAATGTTTTGAAGAATGTTGAAGAGGTTCCTAGAAGAAATATTTATGTTTTATATTTTAAGGATAATGATGATTTATCAAATAACTGGAAGTTTGTTACTGAAAGTTAGAACATAGGATATTCAATCATCATAAGTTCAAATTTTCGCATTTTATTTCTTAATTTTCATGATAATACTTTCTATAATGTCAACAGATGGGGTAGACCACTATATGTTTTCAAAATTCTGATAGAAGTCATTAAATTTGGACTTTTGGTCCCATAGATTGTGTACCTGCTGGGATAGTTTAGATGATGGAAGCCTTAACTAAATGTATAATTCAAGGATTTTTTTCTATAAATTATGGAGTTCAGTGATACCTATTAGTTCATAAATGAACTATTATAACGGGATGTGAGACCAATAATTATGGTAAATGCATAACTTGATGGTATTGTAGATTATTGAATTTTGAAAAAGTTTAACATTGTCTTTCAAAGATACAGTACTGATAAAAGATGTACCTGTAACAATAGACGACATTTTCCATGTTCCCCCATGGATGTTTGACGGAAGTTTGAACCATTTCAAAACTAGTGTTCCATCAGCCTGGTTTTAGAATGATTTTTTTTGTGTGTCTGGTTCATCTTTAGAGTGCTGATTAAAGTTCTTCTTTATTTCCTAATTCTACTTCTCTAAGAAATATTTTTATGGTTTTCTAGTCATAATTCAACTATGTTGAACTACTAGGGGATAAAAACTTCTAGTAAACTCATTGCTCATAACTATTTTATTTCTATTGACTTTTTAGGAAGTAAAAAAAGTGTCTTTCTTCACAAACAGTATAGACATTATGAATTTATATCAATACCCTTTTGATTAGATCCTGAACCGTCTTTTTTAGCGATATGATTAATAGACTATCCAAGGATTATCTCAATAATTTCATTATGGTATTTATGAATGGAATCTCGTAATACATGAAATATTATGATGACAATAATATTTATTTGAGATTTGTTATTAAGAATCTTAGAGAAAATGAGTTATATGGAAATGTTTCCAAATTTGAATAATGGATTTAGTAAGTTTAATTTCATGGCTATATCATCCATAAGGATGGAATTTTATTTGATCCATTAATGATAAATGTTGTTATGGATTGGACAACACCAAAAAATATAACTGAGGTATGTGGGTATCATTTTATTAATAGGTTAACAATGAAGATTTTAAAAAAAATCTCAATTAGAAAACCCATTAACCAATTTAAATTAAATGTGGTTATGTTTATATAGTGAAATGAATGTATGGAATGTTATGAATAATTAAATAGGAAATTGGTTAATTCATTGATATTGACCTTACCATTGATACAGAAGGGATTTATTAAATATGGTGATGCATCATTGAATGAACTTGGATGATTATTTATACAGAGTGATAGAGTTTGTTCCCATGCATCATGGAATTAAAAGATTCATAATGATAATTATCTGCCCATGATCTTGTGTTAGAATCCATACTATTTTAACAGAAGATATGGAGGAATTAGCTTTATAGGGAAACATGTGAAATTTAAATGAATACCACAAGGTTGAAATATATATTCCCACAAAAAGAGATAAACATGAGGAAACCAAAATTGTTATAAAGACTCAAAAAAATTATTTCTTAGTACACCACCACCATATGAAGGAAACTAATGTGGCTACTTAATTAAGTAAGAATCAACAAGGAGTTTTGAGTAAAATTATGATTTATAATTATCATATATTTCTTGATTTAGTAAATTTTGATATGGTAATCACTAAGAAAAGGAAAATATCACATCTATTCTAAGTTAGTTTCAAACCATCCTTACTAAAAAAATAAAACTTTATGAGGTTTTTATTAATAAAATTAAAATGAAAATCAAATCCATGAATAATGGAAGGTTAGTTGAATTAATTTATAAAGATGGTATATTTAAATTTAGAAAGTGGTTATTTTTTTCATCGATGCCTGAGTTTAAAATTGAAATATAAGATGAATCTCATCAATAAAGACCCTGAATTTTCCATGTAATTTTTCTTAATTATATAGAAGTATTATGAGTCCGCGAAATTTGACGGTGTGTGATTCTGAGGCCTGGAGTGCCTGGAATGAATTTCTGAACTTTTTTGGGTACATTTAGTAAAGGCGCGTGTGAGATTTTGTAACATTTGAACCGTTGTTCAGAATTAAAATCTGAGGACAACGTTGAACTCGTAGGGCCAATATTCTCTTAAGGAGACCTTCACCTCAACTATAGTAGTTCAAGGGTGAAAGATATTTTTTAGACTTTTTGTGGGAGAAAATAAAATAAACGTGCTTTATTTTATTTTTTAATTTGAATCCGCCCATTTTAAACATGAAGGTGGGGACCACACGACGGTGGTAGGGCATTTAATATTGGGAATTAAATGCCCGGTTACAAAAAATGTGTAACCACATTCCGTTTTAATTAATAGGATTCATTAATTTGGAATTAATGAATCAACTTTAACCATTGGAATTCCCCAATTAATGTGCCAAAAAAATAATTGATTAATTAATAAACATAATCCTATTAATTTTTCACCTCATCTCTCATAGGGGAACAATTGGAAGGGGAGGAGTTTTGGGAGAACATTATTCAATGAAGAACACCCCCTCCAATGAAGAGCATCCTCCGTAATCAAAGAAAAATGATGGTGCTTGAGCCCAGTTCAAAAACATCTTGCAGGAGCGACAAACATCGACGTTACTCTTCATTGACTTCGTATTCTTCCTCGCGACAACCCCTATAGGCGAGCATCAAGGTAGGGGTTTTATTTTATTTATATATGATTAAATGTATTTATCGATTCTTCATATTCTGGTTTCACAACGACTCTGGCCAAACTAATATGGCCATCGTCCAACACATATTCCATGCCTCTTCCCTTTCGATTCTCCCCTCATTCTTCAATGCATTCTTCAATGCCAGAAATTTGTGGATGCTGGAAATACCATGATTTTTTGAGCATGACAAATGGATGTGGAGACCTCAACATGAGGATCGTGAATATGAGAACGACATAATTTTTCGGCCTGGAACGAATCCGAAATGGCTCGAAGAAGAAGGTGGTGGCCGACACCCGGCCAGTCGTGAGGAAGGGAGAGAGGTGTGCGTCTGCACCACCAGATGATGAGGAAGTCACGGCACATCAGCCGCGGTGAGGCAGGGTGGCGGCCAGTATCCAGCAGGCTGTGTGGAAGAGTGGTGGTGAGTTTCTTCACCACCACAAGTGTAGGATGTCATGGAAAGGGTTGTGGTGGAGGATGAAGAGCGGTTAGCCATGTCGGTCGCGGGGGAGCAGCGGCACGTGACTTCGCCACTGGGAGGAGGGTCGGCCGGTACACCGGTCGGCCGTTGAGGTTCGGCGACACCTTATCGGGTCCCACAATGACTTGTCAGCACCTAAACGCGATGCATGTTTCCATTACAAATGGAAGGGGGATTCCCCCCCTTCGGCGCTAGCTCGGGTGGACCGCGCCACCAGGCCGCACCACTGGGCTACTCCACCGGGTCTTGCTAGTGGACCGCACCCAGCGCAGGCCGAGCCATGCCCAGCGGGTCAGGCTGAACCACGGCCTAGCGGGTTGGACCCAACAAGGCCCTAGAAATTATGGCTGGAATCAGGTCAGGCCGGGTCATTCGGGGTCTGTCTGACTTGGTCGGACCAGACCCGGGCCCAGCCGGACCCAGTTTTTCCTTTTTCCAATAATAGGAGAATCGGGCATTCGTTTGACAAACCATCTGTGGAATTGGATTCCTTGGATTGAGCTAGTCCTTTTTGTATAATCCACTTTATTTTTAGATAACTTTGGAGTACGACCAGGTTGGATTGAACCCCAAATCCAACCAGTCCCTCGGAGTGGAAACACTGATAACTTATAGACAGGGCATCCGATAAATCTGTCGTCTATTGTGTGGGGTCCTTTATGATGTGACAGACCTTTAGAATACTTCATCATGGGACTGCTGGGCTGTTGAGGTATGAACAATGGCTTGGGGAACGGGTCTCCCAATCACGCTACATACAAAACCCAGTGACTGGCTGAGACTTGACGATTGCTGACTTTTTCGACACGGAGTGACTGGACAGGACCAGTTTGGAGCACCTCTATGTGACGTGGTAGACCCACGGTGGGGTG
This sequence comes from Viscum album, assembly GCA_963277665.1. Lineage (NCBI taxonomy): Eukaryota > Viridiplantae > Streptophyta > Magnoliopsida > Santalales > Viscaceae > Viscum > Viscum album. The sequence goes on from OY728151.1 coordinate 909,896,300, forward strand.
CGCCTCCGTGTGATGTGAATGATCCATGGTACTCTAATGGAGGAGTATGTCATCATTCCACAAGGCAGAGCACCTCTGTGTGAAGCAGCTAACCTGTGGTGGGGAGCGCCTCTGTGTGATGCGGCAGACCCACAGTACTCGACAGGTGGAGTACCTCAGCAGCTCAAGGTTAGTGGGATGTGCCTCTATGCGACATGGCAGGCCCACAATACTTGATAAAGGAGGAGTTCTCCAGCTGCTGATGCATTCGACGATTTGACTGGGGTTGTTACTTGATACTACCCCTATAATAAATCATGGTGTGATTTGTCTCTACTTGGTTCTTGTGATTGAGGTTATGTTATGTGGTACTCTACCTGTGTGGTAATTTACCTTCATGGTGTTACACTATGGTTTTTCATTGGGGAATTCTAGGAGACCTTCGGGGTCTCAGGGTCCCTACTGAGTATCATTATACTCACCCCTGCACGGGCTACACCTGTACCTTGTTGTGTCTTGTGCAGACGACAAGCAACATGGCTAAGGTTTGAGGGAGCCAGGACTAGGTGGTACGTGGAGTAGACGGGTGAAAATGGAGTGCTAAGGAGGTGATATATACCTACCCTTCAGGTAAGATCCTAAGAGGATGACCCAGAAGATATTTTCCTTCTTATTTCAGTTGTATTATATTTTATGTGGTACTTGTACCTCTACAGTTGGGCTTGCATTTCGGCCCCTTTTACATCCAGCACTCTTTTACTATAGCATTTTACTTCATAGTTGATTTTTTCTATATTCATATATCGTGTTTTTGTACAGGATTAAAGGAAATGCCTTCCCATTTTAGGGAGTATGACTTTCGGTGCTAGTCGTCATCCCCTGACCTATGGAAGGCGGGCTTGGTGTAGTCAAGACAAAGGTCCTGGGGGATAGGTCGTGACAAATTGGTATCACAGGAGTTCGATTCTACCAATAAATGATGAGTCTGATATTTTCTGTGAAGCAATAGTGTTAAGTGTTATGAGTGTGGTTTTCAATTATAGGTTTCCAGTGTTGGTGTGAAAGCTCGCGTATCCCTACACTAGGACCCTGAATTTTGATTTCTGACTTAGTGCATGAAAAAACTTATTGCGTATGAGTTTTTGAAATGTTTTCTTTGTGATCTCTTTGAGTCATCTCACCGTGTATAAACTTATGGACCGTGGAAAACCTATTTCTTTGGGATGCCTCCACAAAGAAAACCATCCAAGATTCCAGTTAGAGTATGTGATGACATCCCACCAAGTGATGAGGCTTTAGTACAGGGCCCCCTTACTACAGTGGTACCATCGGGTGGTGAACCAGTAGCACCACTACCTTTTGGGCAGCCGATGTCGCTTGCCCCAGCAGCATAGGGTGCACGCCGCTTGATCAAGTTGCATGAGTTCCAATGACAGAGGCCATTGAGGTTCTAGGTCAAGAAGGATCCACAGGCAGCAGAGGATTGGATGGAGGCCGTGGTTATAGTTTTCCAACCGGTAGGGACACTAGCTGATCTCATGGTGATCCCTACTGCCAGTCTTCTCTAAGTAGTGGGAGGAAGATGGTGGAGCATGATACTCTAGGTTCACGACGAGGTGACTCTCATCTGGGTGGACTTTGAGAACCTTTTTAGGGAAGAGTTTGTCCTGACAACTCTATGCTTAGTGCTTATACATGAGCTTCTCCAAATAAATCCTGGTAGCATGATTGTGGCTCAGTATTCAAAAAGGTTCACCAACATCTCGCAGTACTCCACTAACATGGTGTGTGACCCTTTCTTCAAGGCCCAGACCTTCAAACAGGGGCTCATATGGGAGATTAGAGTTTCGATGGTTTCTATCAGCATCCCAACGCAGACTGGGGTGTTAGAGTGAGAGCTCTTAGTGGAGAGTTTCCTTGCTGAGTAGTCACCTATAGTGAGACCCACCACCAAATGACACATAGAGGAGTCATCGACAGGTGGATGTAGACACATGATGTAGATGTCCAAGAGGACCAGACCTATAGATATATGACCGAATGATATAGGGTTGGTGGAGCAGGGCTCTCGAGGTAGTGCATGACATGCGAGGATCATGCAGTGTTACTCGTGTGATGGGTACGGTCACATTGCTCGCGAATGCTCGAATCTCTATATAGATGACCAACAGAAGGTTGGAGGACCACCTTGGAAGAGTTGAAGATTCGATCGACAAGGTCTGGGGGAAGGACACGGAAGTGGAAGAGGAGTAGGTCGTGCAGAAGGCAGTGGGTAGCGATTTTATGTTCTACCGCCACCACCACTAGGAGGTCAACCCCGACAACAAGGAGAAGCTGGAGAGGGATGATATCAGCTCTAGGTAGATGAGGCCTATGTCCATGGCGCTCTAGAGTTGATATGAGGTATGATCTGTGTCTACTCTACCTAGATGCTGCACTTATAGAAACAAGTGATAATCACTCTTTTATTTCCATAACCCTCTTTCAGATCTCAGAGATTCCGGTAGAGCCGTTGGGTCGATCCTTACGTATAGAGACTCTTATGAGAGTATATTTGATTATTATTCACTAGTGCCAATAGTGCGATCTTACTCTAAGAGGTGAGAGATTCAGCTGGGATCTTCTAGTAGCGGCGTTGAGGCCTTATGATGTCATCTTGGTTATGGACTATTTATCTATAGTCCATTCTTAGAATGACTGTATTAGGCGCAAATTGTTGTGCGTCCGCATGGATGGGACTAGGTTTTCCTTCACTTGATAAAAGGGAACCATTGAAGCATATGATGGAATTACCTGGAGGAGGGTGATGCCGATCACAAATCAGTTGTCTAGTGTTACCCTCAGACTGGTGGATGTTGAGATTCTGAGCTATCCTTTAGTGGTGGACCAGTACACTGATGTTTTTTCTGATGATGTTCTAGGTCTACCAATTTGCGGATAAGTGGAAGTTTACATCGACTTTTACCATGTTAGATCACTGATATGTACTCCAGCATATCATATGGCTCTCGAGGAGCTTCCAGAGATGCGGGTATAATTGGAGGACTTGCAGTGCAAGAGGGTCATTAGACCCAGTGTTTCTCCTTAGGAATCCCCAATTTTGTTCTCCAAGAAGGCATACGAGAGTTTGAGACTCTTTGTGGACTATCAGTTCTTGAACAAGGTGACCATGAAGATCAAGTACCCACTATTAAGGATTGACGATATCTTTCATCAGCTGAAGGGAGCAAGGTGGTTTTCGATGATAGACCCGAGACCAGGCTATCACAAGCTCATGGTACGAGATGAGGATGTGTAGAAGACAACCTTCAGATGTCGGTATGGACATTATGAGTTCTTGGTTATGCCTTTCGGTGTGACCAACTCCCCATTAGTGTTAATGGGACTTATGAATAGGATCTTCCATCCATACCTTGATTGCTTTGTGGTAGTCTTCATCGATGACATCCTAATTTACTCAGCGATGGAGAAAAAGCATGCCTATCATCTACAGATAGTTCTGGACACACTCCGAGAGCACTAGATTTATGGTAACCTCTGAATGTTCTAGTTCTGGGTCTGAGTGGTTCACATTCTAGGACACATTATCTCAGAGGCTAGAGCTGCGGTGGATCTGGCAAAGATTGAGGTTGTGGTTTCTTGGGATCCACCCAGAAGCATGAAGGAGGTGTGGATTTTTCTGGGTATGGCTGGATACTACCAGAGGATTGTGCATGACTTTTCCAGAGTTTTGTCACCCTTATCGGCGTTTAAGAAGAAGGGATAACCCTTCATGTGGTTGAAGAGATGCCATCGGAGTTTCCAGGAGCTGAGGAAGAGACTGATGAATGCCCCCATTTTGAGGCTACCGGAGCAGGGCGTTGGGTACGTAGTCTACTATGATACATCTGGGACTGGGCTTGGATGTGTCCTGGGACAAGAGAGAGCAGTGATCACGTATGGTTTATGATAGATGAGATAGAATTAGCAAAACTACGATACCCATGACCTGGAGTTATCAGTAGTGGTCTTCGACTTGAATATGTGGTGATGTTACTTTATGGGAGAATGTTTTATAGTCTACTCTGATCACAAGAGTCTCAGGTATATATTCTCTCAGAAGGACCTGAACTTGAGATAGTGGCATTGTCTTGAGTTCTTCCTGAACTATGACTTCAAGATAGTCTATACTCATGGGTATGGGAATGTAGTAGGAGATTCACTCAGCGGGAGATCTAGTATACAGTTGTTGAGTGAGGTGACATAACAGTTAGCCGCATTGTGGATATCTTATGTTGATCAAGATGGATCAACTTATCTTTAGTCTCTGATAGTCACTCCCTCACTCATTCATCAAGTTAAGGAGGTGCATCTTGGGGATGCTGATTGTGATTCTTGACATTCTTAGATATCTACAAGACATGCAGCTGATAGATTTTATTGAGGTGGGGAGCACGTCATCCTCTTCAGAGGGCATACTATGATACCGATGGCACTACATGAGTCAGTGTTGAGGGAGTTTCATACATCTCCTCTAGGGTTACATCCATGAGTAGTGAAGATGTACTAGGACCTTTTGCATCAACACTGGTGGCCGAGAATGAAGAATATTGTAGTAGAGTTTGTCTCTCGGTGCATCACTTGTCAACAAGTGATGGCAGAGCATCAGGTTCCAGTAGGCATAGTTCATCCACTACAGGATCCATAGTGGAAGTGGGATGGAATTTCCATGGACTTTGTGACAAAAATTCCACACACATCCATGGGTCATGGTTCTATCTGTGTAATCGTTGATCGACTCACCAAGCCAGACCACTTCCTACCTATCAAAAAGTAGGGATCAATAAATATTTTGGTACACCTTTGTGTACAGTAGATTGTACGGCTTCATGGAGTTCCATCTACGATTTTGTCTGATCATGATGCATAATTTACTTCCCAACTATGGAAGGGGTTGCAGGAGTCATTCAGGAGACAGCTTCGGTTGAGAACCACCTTCCATCCTCAGATGGATGGTCAAACAAAGAAGACCATTCAGACCCTTGAAGACATGCTACGTGCTTGCATCCTTGATTTTGGCCATTGCTGTGAGGATCACTTTCCTTTTGTAAACTTCACGTAAAACAACAACTATCACTCCAATATCGGTATGGAACCATTCAAGGAATTGTACAGACAACCTTACAGATCAAAACTATGCTGGACTAACCCATGGGATTCATAACTCTTTGGACTAGAGTTGGTACGGGCTACCACAGAGAAGGTGTAGATCATCCAAGAGTTAATGAAGACTGCACAAAGCAGGCAGAAGTCATACGATGATAAGAGACGAATACCTCTTGAGTTCGAGGATGGTGACATTGTCTTTCTACGGGTCTCACCTCAGTGAGGATTCCAGGGTTTTTTCTAGGGTGCCAAGTTATCTCCGAGGTTCCTCGGATGCTTTCAGGTCCTTAGAAGAGTTGGCGAGGTGGTTTACCACTTAGCTCTTCCACCTCAGTTTCACCAGGTGCACGACGTTTTCCACGTATCCTAGTTGAGGAGATATATACTTGATCCTTCACACATAATTGACTAGGGAAATCTAGACATCGATGATGTGGTGACATTTTTGAAGGTTATAGTGGAGATTGGGGATCGATAGGACCGGGTTCTTTGTGGGTCGTCGATACCTCTAGTGCATGTTTTTTGTCAGCACGAGAACCTCTATGAGAGCACATCGGAGAGGGAGGCTCAGATTCGTGCTCAGTACCCCACTTGTTTCCCTAGTTTGTGATGTTTCTTTCAGGGATACAAATCCATGAGGTGGGGATAATGTAAAGACACAGATTTATCCATTTAATTTTTTTAATTATATTCAATTATTATGAGTTCTAAAAATTTTACATCATGTGATTCCAAGGCATGGGGTGACCAAAATAAATTTTTGAAATTTTTTAGTGTATGATCAGTAAACGCACAAGCGGTATTTTGTAACTTTTGAACTGGTGCTCATAATTAAAATCTGAGGACACCATTAAACACGCAGTGCTGACATTCTCTTAAGGAGACCTTCACCTCGACCAAAGTAGGTTGAAGTTGGATGTCAGTTTTTGGACACTTTGTGGGAGAAAATAATATAAATAAACATTATTTTATTTTTGAAATTGAAACATCCCATTTGAATCAAGAATGTGAGGACCACACTAGGGTGGTTGGGAATTTAATGTTGGGCATTAAATGCTCCGTTACACAAAATGTATAACCACATTCCACTTTAATTAATAGTATTCATTAATTCAAAATTAAGGAATAAACTTTAACCATTGTAATTCCCCAATTAATTTGCCAACAAATTAATTGATTAATTAATAAACTTAATCCTATTAATTTGGAACCTCATCTCTCACGGGGGAAAGGATTGGTAGGGGAGGAGTTTTGGGAGAAAATTTTTCAATGAATAACACCCCCTACAAATAAGAACATCCTTCTAAATTGAAGAACAAGGATGATGCTTGATCATGAACTGGAAACATCTTTTGGGAGCGACAAACGCCGACATCACTCTTCCTCGACTTTGTCTTCTTCCTCGCGACAACTCATACGGGAGACTGTCAAGGTAGGGGTTCTATTTTATTTATATATGATTGAATTTATTTATCAATTCTTCATAATCTGGTTTCACAATGAAGATGGACAAGCTTACATGTCCATCCTTTTGTTCATATACCTTGCCTCTTCCCTTTCGATTCTCTGCACGTTCAACAATGCGTTCATCAACGCCAAATATTTATTGACACTGGAAACACCGAGATTTGATGAGTGAGCCATATGGACGCGGATCCCTCAACATGAGGATCGTTAATATGAAAATGAAATAATTTTCGGGCTTGGAACAATGCCGCAATGGCTTGAGGAAGAAGGCAGCGGCTGATACCTGGTTGGACGTGAGGAAGGAAGGGTGGCGTGCGTCCGCACCGCCGAATGATGAGGATGTTGCGGCCCATTAGATGTACTGAGGATGGGTGGTAGTTGACATATGGCTGGCTGCATGGCAGAGAGGGGGTGCGGATCCGCACCACTGGTGGAGCAGGAGGCCGTGGCCGCTAGGCCGCAGCGGAGGTCAAAGAGCGGATGGCCATGCTGGCCGTGGCGGAGCAGTGTCACGCGACTGCGCTGCTGGGAGGAGGACCGTCCGGACCACCAGCCGAACGTTGAGGTTTTTCAGGACCCGATCGGGTCCCGTGATGACTTGGTAGTTCCTAATGGAACTGCATGTTTCCATTACGAATGGAAGCGGGATGATCCCCCTTCGATGCCAGCTCGGACAGACCGTGCCGATGGGCCACGCCCAGCACGGTCGAGGCCATGCCCGATGGGCTCAGCCTGGCCTCCCCTTCGTGGGTCGTGCTGGACTGTGGCCCAGTGGGCTGGACCCAGGTTTCTCCGGGTCGGTCCGATGGGGTCAGACCGGACCGGAGCCAAGCCGTACCCAATTACGCCTGTTTGGCCGTAACATGAGAACCAGGCATCCATTCGATGAACCGTCTGTGGAACCAGAATCCTTGGATCAAGATGGTTCATTTGGTATACTCTATTTCATTTTTGGGTAAATTTGGAGTACGGTCATGTAGGATCAAACCCCTAATCCAACTGGGCCCTCAGAGTGTAAACGCTAATAACTTACAGACCGGGCATCCGATTGACACGTTGTCTGTTGCATTGGGTCCTTTATGACGTGATAGACCTTTTGGATACTTCTTATTGGGACATCGGGGCAGTTAAGGAATGATTGATGGATTATTAAGTGGTTCTCCCAAGATCACTACGTAGGGAACCCTTCGACTAGCTGAGACTTGACGACTGCGGACCTTTTCGACTCAGAGTGACTCGATAGGCCCTATGGGGAGTGCCGTTGTGTGACGCGACAGTCGCACGGTGGGGAGAGCCTCTATGTGACGTAGAAGACCCACATTACTCGACATGAGTAGTACCTTTTCAGGCCACGAGGGGGAACGCCTCTGTGTGATGTAGCAGACCCATGGTGGGGAGAACCTCTATGTAACGTTGCAGACCCACCGTACTCGACAGTTGGATTATCTAAGTAGTTCAAGGTTAGTGGAGAGCACCTATGTGTGATGCGGAAGACCCACTATACTCGATAGAGGAATATTTCTCCAGCATCCTAGGTTTTCGACGATGTGACTGGGTTTGTTACATGATACTGCCCCTAAAATAAATCCTGGGGTATCCTGTCTTTTTTGTGTTCTTGTGATTGTGGTTATGCTATGTGGTACTCTACCTGTGTGTTAATTTACCTTCATGGTGTTAACCTGTGGTTTTTATTTTTGTAATTATAGGAGTCATTTGGGGTCTCAGGGTCCCTACTATGTATTGTTATACTCACCATTGCACGTGATACGCCCATACCATGTTGTGTCTTGTGTAGACGACGAGCAGCTGGGATGTGGTTTGAGGGATCCAGGACTAGGAATTATGCAGAAGAGATGGGTGAACATGGAGTGCGTAGGAGTCTATCTATACCTACTCTTCAGGTAGGATCCTCAGAGGATTACCCCGTAGTTTTTTTCCTTTTTCCTTTAGTTGTATCATATTTTCAATTGTACTTGCACCCATACAGCTGGGCTTGTGTTCCGGCCCCTTTTACTTTCAGCACTCTTTTACTACACCAATTTAGTTCACAATGGTTTCTTGTCGTGTTATGGGACTGTGTGTTTGTACAGTATTAAATTTAATTCCTTCCCATTTTAGAGAGTATTCCTTTCGGTTCTAGTCGCCATCCCCTGGCCTATGGAAGACGGACTTTGGGTAGTCATGACACAGGCCCCAGGGGACGGGTCGTGACATCCTCATTCAAATTTCATGACACACACGTTATCACTAAAATTTATCATGATTTTTAGGAACTTTTTTGTGGTATAATATGAAATGGTAAATTTTAGACTAATTATCAAGATTTATGGTTTTTAAATATGTTATGTCTTAAAACAGTATCCTAAATTAATCATGATACCTTTACCTATTACTGAAATGAAATGTGAGTATAATATTATGTTCTTTGTCAATAAGTGTCTAATGAGTCCTAGAATAAATGATTTCATATGGGTTACTGTTTATCACCTTACCAATTCTATATATTTTTTCACTATAAGTTGAGATCATCCTCTTGAGTTCCTATATGGCTAAATATTAATGAAGTTGTGGCACATCATGGTTTAACACTTTTTTGATTGTTTACAATAATTATCCATAGTTTACAGTGAAATCATGGAAGATTATTTTGGAGTATCTTGACACAAAATTATGTTTGAAGACTATATATTATGCTCAAATTGATGGGTATTCTAAAATGGGATTTCATCCATTATAAGATATGTTGAGGTTTTTCTCAATTGGATTTCTAGGTATATGTGATCAGTATTTACCTTTAGTGGATTATATATATATAATTGATTACATTAAAAAATTAAAGTGGAACTATATGATGCACTATACATATGAGGTGTTATACCCCATATTTTTTTGATGAATTTTTCGAATGGATGTTTGTGGGACCAAATCTTTTTGAGGAGACAAAATTGAAAGTGAATATTATTCAGAATAATATAAGAGAAAATAAATTAGACTAAATGTTATGTCAATAATAAATTAAGCATTTATAGTTTGAAGTGGTATATCATGTTTTATTAAAGGTAAATCTGTGGAAAGGGTTTATAAGATTTAGAAAGAAAGAGAAACAATGTCCATGGTACATCAGTCCTATTGATATTCATACATCAATATGCGAGTGGCCAACCAATAGGCAATGATAACTAGACTCTATAAAGTTGATAATGTGTTATCTATCAATATATTGAGGAATTACATGCCAGAAAAAAAATCATGTTCACACTATAGTGAAAACAAAATTGGTACCAAATTATCTTATAGTGAAGAGCATGTCATAATTTATAACACTAATGAGCAGGTGTTGAGAAATCAAATGACTCGACAACTAAGGGTACATTTTAGAAATTATGAGATAGAAGAGTTGTTTTAGGAACACAAAAAAGTAATAATTAAAAACACCCACATTTTTTCATGAGTTCACATCCTCAACCATTCATGGATGGAATTTTTGATGGAGGGGAGAATGTAACAGCATCGCTTCAATTATATTAATCTTTTCTTTCAAGAGAAATAATAGCACAATACAAATTGATTTATTCAAGAATATGAATAAAAAATAATTCATAACTTTATAAATATATATTTCTGAAATTAATTTCATTCATTAATTCATCCAAAAAAAATTATCTTAGGGTTAATTTTAGAGATTTTTCAGAATTAGTTGATTCTTATGTGAATAGTGAAAATACTAATTTTACAAATACAATCTCTTTTTTAATGTTATAATGATATAAAAATAATATAAATGTTTAACAAACCAATTTTCCTATAAAAAGTTATTATTAAATATGAAATATAACTTATATTAAAATATTATTTTAAACATAGAAATATATGCTTAATATTTTCAAAATCCAAGTAATGTTTTTATTAAATAAATAATAATAATCCTTTTCTCTAAATCAAGTATTTACAAGGTTTCCTTTAGTTTGTGTTTTTTAAAATATAAATACATTATCTTTAATTTATCATAAGACAATTAAATCCATTGTAATAAATATTAAATATTTTTTGTAGAATACTTTTTATCCATAAAACAAACATTTTTTTTCTAAAAACGATTTGCATTTCATTTTATAAACGTATGATAAATGTAAGTTTTACCACTTATAGAAATTTAATCTTGTCAAATAGAATCCTTATTTTAAATTATAATAATTAATATCATTTGACAAGATAAACTTCATTTTGGAGGTAATAAGTAGGAAAAAACAATAAAAATTTATTACCACGGTTAAGGTTAAAAAGGGGTTACTGAGATTCAAACTAAGAGATGAGAGATAAAATTTAATTTAGAATTATCTAAATATAATTTTTTGATGATATTTAAGACCTATATTGCCATAAAATAATATTACCATCTATCGTGTTCCACTTTAATAAGAAAAACATATTATAATATTTAAATAATTTATGTAATTTTATTTGTCTTCCTCCCCCTAACTTATAAAAGTGACCCTCTTATCCAACCATATTCACAAAAATTGAGTACTCTATATTAGAAAATAAAAACCCAAAATCACTTCTATATTCCTTCCCTTAATTATGTAGCTCCTTTAATTCTCATATTACCATAAAAAGAAGGCATAAGGTGTATGGAAAAGGAGGTCTCTCAAGGTAGTGGTAATCATCATACACGACTCTTTCCGTGTTTTTTTATAATTCCTCTAAATATATTGTATCTATAGTAACATAATTAATATTGTATAATTAATATAATAAAATGATATTGTGTTATGGGACAACCATTTTCCACCTTCTTTCTATCCTATGCAAAATGAAAACATCACATGTGCATACATTTGGTCTACCATCTCCACATAAGGGTATAATTTATTTTTCATCACCACTTATCATGGATGGTTATGAAGATAATTTTTTTGAAAATATATGATATTTATGATATCATTATGATTTTAAAATACAATATATCATCTACCGTCTTACCCTTAAATCCATTAAAAATAAAAACTTCTCTCATTTGTACATCTGGCCTACCACCTCCATGAATCGACGTTATTCAATTTACAGGTACACCTTACATGGATGATTATAAGTATGTATAATATATATATATATATATATATATTACTTATATATTTCTAAAAATTAATTATATGATGAAACTATGATCAATATACAAGACACATAACTTACAAATCAAAACATTCATAAAAATGATATAGCTAACATCTGAAACATAATGATAAAGATAGAATATTAATGAATGAGTGATAAGATATGATATGTAAATAATAAATGGTATTATAAGTAAGAATTATATTCTGATATATATTAATAAAAAATTTAATTTATTATAGTTTAGTTTAAAATTCACTTATAAATTAATCCATACTAAAGGTAAGGGTTTTACATTATAATATAAATTTTTAAAAGGATTTTTTTTCATAAATTTATGATGATGAAATTAAATAATATATCTCTCAAGTCATATATATTTTATTCTTCTATCATTATTTTTGGAAATTTAAAATTTTCTCTTTAATTTTAATTTTTCTGTGTACTCAAAAGTCTAAAATAATGGTCTTAAAGAAATACAATTTTCTTTTCTTATTCAATCAGAAATATTTTTCCTCTATATACATATTTTCATTAAAATATTTTCATGAATGTATTTAGTACACTATAATGATTATTATTTAAATTATATATATTTTTTTATTTATATAAAAAATTAAAAGGAATTTCATTATCATTTTCTGAATGAAGTACTTTTACCAAAGTTCTGAACAAAATATTTGTTTTTAATGTTTATCAAATGAATAGATTTTTCTGTCCTAATAAATATTATTTTCTGTGAAGATTCCTTTACAAATTTACAATTTTTCAAAAAAATAAAATTTTATTCATAGTATTTAATAAGTTTTTATATTTAAAATAAGTCATTTCAAAATAAAAATTTTATTTTCCTCAATAAAGTTTCTAGTAATCTTGTAAAATTATTGTCAACTATTTACACATACATTGATGAATTTATTTATTTTTTGGGGATATAAGCTAATTATACCAACCCTAATATTACTGTGTGAGGATAATGATCATGTTTCTCTAGTGATTAATTAGGGAAAATAATAACATTTCATATGCTAGTTTTCAATACAAATGTTTATGTTAATTATGTATTGAATTATTATTAATTTATTTTAAATAATTATTGGATTAGACATTTTATGTGATGTGTGTAGAAAATTTCAGTCCATTAATGCATCGATAGTTATTGTGAGACAAACTATTTTTGCTATTTGGAATAAAACTTACCTATTTATGTTATATGTTAGGGAATAGTACCTTAACTATAATATTAAGATATCTGTCATTATGAATTTTATCATTATGCAACATGTTTTTATATCCATGTGATTATTTATGTTTCTATAACATCAATTGATTTAGTCCCATTGTTATTATTTCTATTATATTAAATATTTGATTAATATTCACCTATTTTATATTATTCATACTTTATTTGCACTATTATATTTTATGTTTCATGTTTTCCCTTACTAGGAATTAGATCTATCCATTTATTATGTTCTCCATTCCCAGAGTTATCAAGAAGGTATTTTTGAATGAATTAAGGGATATACTATAATAAATTATAAAGTTATCACAAGAAGATTTAGTTTTATTTCATTTTTTTAAATTTAATATAAGAATAATGTATATATATATTCTCTCAATACTAAAAAATTATTCAATACTTAAAAATGTGATATCTTGTATCCTGAACCAATGTATTAAAATAACAACCATTTATGGGTAACTAGAGTTTGGGTGTTACATTATAAATTTTTTAACTTCATATTTTTGTAAATATATTCTAAAAGTGGCCTCTAAAATTTCCTTTTATGATAATGTTATATTTATTCCCTAAAATCCTTTTTTATGCTTTTCACCTTCTCAAAACATCGATCTATAATTTTTCTTTTTATATCAACTTTCTCACTATATATTGATTGTTTCTGAAATAAATTTTAAATCTGTAATTTTTATAAAATATTTCAATAATTTTTACTAAAAGGCCAAGGGTATTTTATATATCTAATGAAATTTTACTCATATGTAAAAAGAGTATTTAACATCTATATCAACACTTACATTAATTCATATGATGTTATATTTTGTTACCTATGGTTTCCTTGGTAATGTTTTGTGATATATCAATGTAAATCCTTGGTAATTGTAATGGTGTACTATAATACATCTCTAATTCCTTGGGTATTGAATTAATCTTTTGAGATGACATGTTGACGATAACATGGTAGCATGCCTTAGTAATGTTTTATGAAACAATAGTAAAAACCCTTGGTAATATGAAGGGTATTCCTATATATAACTCAAATACATTGGGTAATGAACTAATCTCTAGAGATTAAATTTTCATGATACCTTGGAATCATTCCAAGGTAATTTTTTATCAAACATTTTTCAAAAACCTTGGTAATGAGATTTAATGAAACCATAATGATACCCATTAGTGATGTTATTAAGAATGTGTCATATTTATATTTTATCCACATTTAAATTTTATTATTCATGTAATTATACACATGTTATGCCCCGCATTAATATGTTCATGTTCTTATATTATGATTTATTTTTACCCATGATGTTCATGTGTGCTCTATTTTTATTGATTATCCCTTAATGAGATTTTCAACTCCCCCTTTATTATTTTTTACATTTCACTTTATTATAAGGATAATTAATATGTATGATGTGTCTAGAATAGTAAATTTAGATGAATAATTGTAAGGATATATTGGATACTTCTTATGGATTATGTAGTCACTTGTCTCATAGGAAAATTTCTTGTAAGTAGAAAAAGACATGGGTTAGGTTAATTTATGATTTTTTATAAATCTTGAAATCATTAACCCTAAAAGATCATGGTAGTTAAACATAAATAAATATTTCATTTAATCCACGTAATAATGAGATAGTCATGTATGTGGGGATCTATCATTTGTATCATAGTAGGGTTTAGCTAAATTTAGGGGTTGTTATTTTAGTTAAGTATAATTTAATAGTTGATAAGTTATGCTTGATCATATTTTCAAATGTAAAGATAACCCTTTCAGTTAGTTGAGGTGATATAGAATATTTTTGGGATTAGTATAAGAAACATTTAGTTAACCCACTAGGGAATTATATTATATAATTCTATGTATAGTTCAACATCCCAATGTTTTGGTAAGGTTGATATTGTGTGGTCCTCTTAGAATTAACATCCATGTCAGGATACTAGAAAGCGTATAAGCTTATGGTATATATTAAACTAGGGGTAATAAGTAAAAAAATTCTATTTGAGTATCAACTCAATATTTAATATAGTGAGAGGTCAATGGGAATAATACTACACACCTGTATTAATGATACTGGGGGATATTATTTGGATAATAAAATTCCCTTTATAATTCATATTAAAGTACTAATTATATTTTATATTTTATTTATGTAATATGAGAGAAACCAACATAAAGTAACCTAAATTGAACTAAGAGTGATTAATGTTCAGTATAAATTAAAGTAATAATATTGTATAGTATGACATTTTGATTTTGAATTTATCATATTATAAAAATTTCCTTATGGTTTAAATTTTCCATCACTAATTTCAACCCCTTTTGTTTTATGTAATGGTTGAAGTTTGAGAGAATCACGTTATAAATGGGTACCATAAACAATGAGAAGACTTTCCCAATGGGATATAAAAAGGGACATAAAATAAAGTGGGAAATATAGTGATTAATCTAAAACATCTATCATGAAATACAATTGACAAAGTAAACATTGTTTAATTCTTATGAAAACCAATGAAGATAAAGATAATGTCTTATTGATGTTTGGGTGAGGAATATGACATAGAAAATAATGATCCATTTCTTTCATTTCATAAATGTGTGATTAAGAACCAAAGAAAATATCTCAATGTAACTAGAAAAGCATCTTGTGTGGAAAAAGAGGAAATATAGAAACAATATTGAATGGAAAGATAATTCAATCTGTTAACATGATAAATGAAAAATATTTACTTCCTAGTCTTACCTATGATATTAATATAGACTCCTCATTAGATAATATTTCATGATTTTTGCATATATTTTATATACCCTTAACTAATTTTATTTGTGAGTGAAAAATAAAATTTTGAGGTTGAAAATTATTTATGGTAGGAGAATGTAACACCGTAAAATTTTAAATTATATTTTACTTTATATCCTATGGTTTTTAAAATCTATCTTCACATGAAACACCAAACCCAAATGAACCAGAAAACATTATATACCCATAAAAATGTATCTATTAAATTGGTTGGTAAATATATAGGTAATCTAATTATGAAATATATCTATAAATAAAACAAAATTTCTTTCAATAATACTAAATCACTATTAAAATTCAATTAGTATAGATTAATATCAAATAATATCAATTTTATATATAAGAATATATTTTATTAAAAATTCTCTTATCATCCAATGTTAATTTTATTATATTTTGTGTAAATAATAATTTGAATTTAATTTATTAATAAAATATAAAATAAAATAAGTAATCCCTCATACAATATTTATTACTAGGAATGTAATATTTTTTATAATAATATGATATATCATAAAAAATATTATAATATATTATGTGGGCTTATATTAAAATTATTTTTTACACTTTTGAATATCGATTCATATAAACTAATTTTGAATATTTTTTATCCACATGATTAAATTGAGAAATGGTGTAAATATCAATTTTATCCATTAAATTATTTTATTAAGGAAAATATTTGTTACCATGGTAAAATAGTAATTTTTCAATGAATGTTACTTTTCTAAATGTTGAAATTTAAAATAAAATTGATATATTTTAAAATAAAAATATAATATGACTTCTAAACATATATAAAAATAATTTATCAATCATTTATTTTTTATTTAATGTTAAATAATATCAATAACACATAAAAAATTAAAAATGACATCTAAAAGAATATTCTTTTCAATATATTATAAGTTTTAATTTAAATATTAATATTATAATATTTAGAAATTTAATTTTGTTAAATAGATCCCAAATTTATATTTATGATGTCAAAATATGGTACGAAATTTTATATTAAATTTTTAGTAATAAAATAATTTCCATGGTAAAATTTTAATGAAGATTAAAAAGTATTAAGGTGGGTGATCTAATGGGGATCAATTGTGATTAAATCCCATCCAAACATAGACAATTTAGAATATATATTTTAGGTTTAAAATTCTTATATACATGTCTCACAAATATTTACCTTCCTAACTCAGCTATCCGTCATAAAATTTCATTCTTACCCCTTACTTATCATTCCTTTATAGAGATTTTCCCCTCTTTTTCACTTATAAAGGTACCTCATTTCCACCAATTTCAAACTAAACCTATATTTTTAAATTAACTTTTATAACTAAAAAATTTACTTCTCTTAGAGAAACTTTACACTTTTGGAAACCTATATCCACAAAAAAGATCCTCATGTCCTTCTTTTCCAACGGAAACTGCAAGAATAGATCTAAATTCTCGATGTAAGTATTACTAACCCTTTTACATCATTTATTTATCCTTATAATCCACCCTAATAAAAAATTCTAAACATATGTTTATAATGAAATAAGTATAAATAATATAATGAAATTTTAATATATTTATGGTGTAACTATTATCTATTTCTCCCATATTCAATAAAAAATGAAAATGTTTCTCTTTCATGTGTACAGACTACCACCTCCATTAAAGAAACATTTCATTTTTTATCCCCACATTTCATGGTCGGTTATAGAAATGGGATTAGTGGATATATATATATATATTATGTTTTTATTTATATTATATAAATATAAATGAGTCAAAATATAATTAATTTTATCAATAAGTGATCATTGTAAAATAAACTACCTAAAAACATACCAAGAAAAAAATTCAATTATTTATAAATAAAAAATCATTTACTTAATTATTATAAATATTTTAATTTATGATTCTTCTACTTAATAAATTCTAAATATTATTATTATAAGTTTTAAATAATGATATTATAAAAAAATATCTTCCATAACCTATATTTTATCATGTTTTTGTTGGGTTGGTTTAACCACCTACATGAACAAATATATAAATTTTAATAAAGAATGGTTTTTGAACTTTATATTAAATATTGGTAATTAAATAATTTTTTTTTGGTTCTATAATTTTATTATAAACATTTAAATCCTTAATTAATACTACACCATTTTATCTTTTTAAACTACCAAAACATGCTCAACATTGACTTCATCATAATGAATAATAACAAAAATAATTATAAAATAAAATTATAAAATTATAAATAATTTCAAACCATCAATTATAGTATATTGAATGATCTCATAATGATTACCCTTAGGATAACAATGAAAAACAACACCATTATTACAAAACATTTTCAAAATGATAATTATTACTCACACTTGATATAGATAATAGAAAATAACTATCTAATATAAATGTAGATACTATTTATAAATGAAGTTTATAAATGTTTTTATATCTCAATAATTTCTTGAAAAAAGTGATTAAGAGATTTATTTATTATTATAGGAGATTCAAGTGCTTTAGTGGGTGTCAAGCATTATGGTAAGAGGTTCTTTGTCTCTAATTTAAATTTTTGACGCATGTTTCCTATTAAAAACCATGATATTTTAAATATATTATGATTACGACCTAATTAATTTCTTTTACTATGTTAATTTATTTCATTGGGTTTTGAATATATGTATCATGTTCTGGCTTCAAATGGTAATTGATTCAAAAGATACTAATGATGAAAGTGTTTTTTCTAACTCAACTTCCTTCATTGAGTTATAATGATTCATCGTGAGCTTCCTTCTTCCAATTTTGGTTTCTTCCAACCTAAGATTTTATTTAATTCTACATTCAATTTGTATCTATGAATAATTTAATAGTAATCCATGTATTTTACCATTATCAATCTCTTCCATAAAAGCATAATCACTATTAACAATAATCATTTCCCTCTTAAATGATGGTTTCCAATAAATTTATATATTTTACATTACCAATAATGTTCTAATATATAAATTTAATCTTAATTTTGTGTTTTCTACTTCTACATCCATATTTCCCTTCTCCTTTTTTAAAAATTTTTTACACTATTTATGATGTCAGTTTTTGAAAATGATATTTCAAAACATTAATAAGTTTTTCTATCCAATAAAAACAAAATGATTTATCATCAACCCAAAATTTATTTTGACAACAATTATTTCTTTTCAAATATATATTATTGATGTTTATTTTTTAAATGAAATATTTTTCATAATTTTCATTTCTCATTTTTGAAAATAACTTTTTAAATTTACCCAGAACGTCATCTTTTATGACAATATTAATAATATTTCCTAAAATCACTTTTTAATTTTTTATCCTTGTGAACACATATTTACACCATATTTTTGTTTTTTATGAAACATCCACTCTACGTATTCATGGTTTCTCAATGATATTTTTATTATATTAATTTTATTAATTTTAATATAATTTTTTAAAAGGGTCATGCATATTTATTTTTTTCTAAGAAATTTTCTTACTGATTAAAAAAAGTATTAAACAACTATGTCAATTAACTCTATTCATTCCTTTTATATTATCTTATAAAACATTGGAATCATGCATTGGTAATGTTTTTTGAAACCTTGGTGAACATCCTTGGTAATATGAGGGGTGTGCCTGATAGTATTCCAATCAATTAGGTAAATAATTAATCTCTCTAGATGACATGTTAATTATACCGAGGCAGTATTCCTTGGTGATAACCCTTGGTAATATAAAGGGTTCACACAAATATCACTCTAATTCATTATGTTTATAATTAATATCTATATATTAAATTTTTTTGATTCCTTTTTTTCATGCCTTGGTAAATTTTTATGATACCATGGTGAGGAAACATGACAATGTTCTTCGACGAAAGCATAGTGAAGAACTTTGGAGGTATGCTTATAAATTTCTTATTTTAATGTTGTATCGATACATACATGTTATAATTCATGTATTATCATTGTCTTAATCCTTTTGTTATTATTTTTATGTCATTATATAGTTCCCAGTGTTTTACCCATAATGTTATTTTATGATTTATTTTCTTTAATCATTCTTTATTGAGCATATCATCTCACCATGTTCTTAAGTTTTTATTTCTCTAGGGTATGAATAAAAGTAATGTGTATTATGTTTCTGTAATAGTATCTTTTGTAATGAATTTTGGGGAGATTTTTAAGACTTGTGATGAATTAATTACTCTCTTATATTGTAGGAAATTTGTTTGTTTGTTTAAAAAGACACAAGTTTTGTTAATTTATTATGTTTTCTATTTAAACAAAATTTAATGTTAATTGTCATTGAAAATTAATTGTAATGATATTTTTAATTTTATTCATGTAATTTTGATACATGCACATCTGTGGAACATTATACCCAATCATTGCATAAAAAATGGTTGTAAAATTTGAATTTTGTATCTATATGATGGACTAGTTAATAACATCAAAATGATTCATCTCGTCAGTGTATTCAGAATCAATTTTTAAAATTTTGATGAATTATTTGTATAATAATCTTCTAATATAATTATTAAAGGGAATAAAATTAACCATTAACATAGATAGTTATGATTTATTTCCACTCCAACAATTCATTGTGTTGCAGGTGAAAAAACATACAGATTTTATCCCCTTTTATAATAAATTTCAGCCTTATTTTATCCTTTAGAAGACCATATGTAACATTTTTATGATTATCTATCTTGAAGATGTTTGTAGAGTCCCCATACTTTGGAATGTACTATTAGATTATTTTGTTTTGTAATTATTATATGTTAGATTCCACATTCTTGATGTCATTATTTAAACTTATAATCTTATCCTTTATCTGGATTCATAAAGATAGCTTGTCCCTCTTAAGCTTCTTAACTATTTTTGGAATAAATCATCCCTCATAATTTAATAACCATGGAATTTCAAAAGTATCCATGTAATATTTAAAATATATGCATGAGTTATTAAACATTAATATATAATGATTATTATTATCAAATTATAGAAAATATAATGTAAGTGGGTTGTGGTCATAGTCGAGTCTGGGAAGATCCCTACGAAAAAGTAAAGGAAATAAGGCACCAACCCTATCACATATTTAATCGATCAATTATACTAGCTTATCTAACATTTTATGTGAGGATAGTATACATTAATTCAATACCCATCATTTTGTTCTCAGTGAAGATGCACATATCAAAGGATCTTTGAAATTTCTTGGAAGACCTAAGGAATCTATTCTTAATCCTTTCAATATTGTTCAATACTGACTTAATGTCACCTAGTATAATCAAATTATTAATGAAATCAAATTACTGGATATATAAATCAATCCAAATATCACTTAATCAAATGTAGAAATTTTGTTTATAAATAAAGAAACCATTAATATGGAATTCCTAAGAGAAACACATAGATAGACCCATTATTGCCTCATGTGAATAGTATAAGAAGTTATATATTTTCTTTTATGGATGTTGAGGGTTTAGAGAAAATATGTTATGTGATTCAGTAGACCCATTAAATCATATTTGTTGCTTTTAGACAAATACATATCATACATTATTTGATAATAACTGTAAAATCCGGGATACATGCATCTATATTTGAAAAATCAATAATGGTTAATTGAATATATTATATCTTTAAGATAATTTCAGGTTCAAAGCTTTAGATAATTAATACAACACATAAAATAAAATATCCCATTTTTTGTATCATGTGGATATGTTTCCATTATATGTCAAACTACTTAAACTATATGAAGACTTTAATATCTCCTAAAAATTATTCAATGCATACTATACATAAAAACATGTTGTGTGTCCTAATTTTCTTCATAACCTAGGGAAATGGAAGAATAATAAAGGAAGAGCTCAAGTTCACATTAATATAAAATATACAATTGAAGAAATCATTTCATATACATGGAATACAATTTTGGAATAAATAGGAAAACATTGTTTTGATAATCAATATGAAACTGAAAGTATGTTATATACATGAATATAAATTAAATCATGGATATGAATAAAACTAATCTCACAATTGTGGAATGAATAATTTCATACATCTAAAATGTACTATCAATGCTTTATTTCAAGAAACATTACTTGTCATCAAGACCATAGTAAAGACATCGTTATTAATTGGGTAAGAATAAAAAAATAGCCAATCATGTTTCGTATTATGAGTCATATCAATGCATCAAGGGGTTATATAATTATGGGCCCCACCCATCACTAAATTTAGTCCATGTCACATCACATTTTATAGTTTTTTCTTTTATTTTGTGTCTTCTTTTTTGGGATTATCTCATGAGTTTCAGGTGATTTGGAATTAATTTTTTAGGTTTAAGATGTTTTCTTTCTATTATACGTCTTAGGTGCATGGATAAGGTGTAATCATGAAACCTCTTGAGGGTTTTCTCCTTTTTAGTTTATTTTAAACATTCATTGTTTCATTTTTATAGTTTTCACATGGTTTGGTCAAAATTTCATGGATCATAAGAAGAAACCATGTGGTTATTTGGCTGTCTCTATTCGAGGGTACATGACTAGGTCATAGTTAGAAAAATTGTGTGGGAATTTTGAGCGTGGTTCCTAAATTTTTTACAGAACCATGCCACATGCATGGAACACAGTTTCCCAAACCATGAATCAAAACCATCCAGGTTCCCAATATATCTTAAAAGAGGCACATGATTTAGGAAACTCTGATGACTAACCTTGAACAATTCCTAGGTGATTAAAAATATACAATTCTATTTCTACCCTCACATATTGTTAACCCCAAAACACTATATTTCTCGCCCATTCGGTTCATAGGACTCTAAAATAATCCTACCCTCTTTTTTACACCTCTCATTTCATTCCATGGTGATTCTAAGGTGATTTATTTATGTTTGGAGGGTGAATCTTCGCGGTAATAAAATCATCTCCTATTTATCTTCCTTCTTCATACATTTTTTCTTACGTAATTATTCATTGATTGTCTTGTTGATATAGGGATTATTTTTCATTGAGATTAAATTGTGGGTTTTTTATGGTTCCTCTTGCATGTTCTAGATTTTCAATCCCTCATGGTGTTGTTTTAGGTTCGCATTGTTGAAGCGCTTGTGGTTTCATGTGGGTTACCTTTTTAGATTCCCTTTTTATTTAAGAATACAATGATTTATTTATTTTCATAACTTCAATTAATGTTAATTTGGATGTATTATTTTTTTTAAACTGTTTGACGTGAAATGAGGTGGTTTACTTCTTGTTTTAAAGTGTATTTACTTATTTTATGTTATGCACTCCAATTTTTTGATAAAATACATGGTTGGATTTTTCAAGTGATTTATGATTTATAAGGTATGGTTTCAACCAGAAAAATGTATTTGGTTTCAAAAATTGTGGTTTGGGTTCCCTAAATGGATCATTAATGTGGTTTAGGATTGAAAATTAAGTGTTTGATTTCTTATTTAAATTATTGATTTTTCAAAGAGTGCTTGTGTCGTATGTGGAAAGTTTATAAAATATGCTCTCATGAAAATTATCCATGTATTATCAACATTCCTTGGTTATATTGAATGATGTGGGAGGTCCTTAGTGTGGGACTCCCTTGTCAACAAATGGTAGAAATGTGGGATATTGATCCTTGGGGTGATTAGGTGTTATGATTGTGTGCAAAAATGTATATGTGATTAGTTTATTTATTGACTTCGTATGGATCCCCAAATTATTTTTGGAATGGGAACCTAGAATATCTGTTAGATTTTATATGAACAATTGTTGCACTATTTTATGTTTATTATTGGCTAATGGCCCTTAGTATGTACCTTTCTATTCTTTTGTATTTTACCCCTCATTAATGCCAGGTAGGATAAGACCGATCATGTGGGAATGATTAATGTCATTACGCAAGGAATTTATATGGGTTGAGTCAGGTGTTTAGTATGTTCCAGATTATTCAATAGGCTCCAATGTTCTAAAAATTTCTTCAGCGGTTAGTTTTCCTTGGTGGATTATTTTGATTCATTGTTTGGTTTTTTATGAATACATGCTATATTCCATTTCCCTTGTTATGTGGCTATTATTTCTACTCTCTTTTATATCGTACCTATTTATTAAAGGTGGGGTGTTGGTTTACAAATATTTATGGTATTTGTTTTGAAAATTATTTAAACAGTATTTCTCCCATTTTATGTAAAGACCTCATCCTTTTTTCCTAAAAAATGTTAACATTTTCTTTTTTGGGAAAGAATTTGGTTTAAAATAAAAAAGGGAAATATATCATGTTTTTTAAGAAGAAAATATGTGAAAAACTAGTTTTATATATTGTATTTCAAACCAAGAATTGATAATTATTTTTTATAATGTGAATGTGTTCAGAATATTTTGTTTGGGAATTCATACATTATTTTAATACTTACTATATAGTTTGATTCTTGTTATTGGCTTATGTTTCAGGTTCTAGCATGGTTTTTATCACTATGGTTGATGTTGGGTTTCATGGATTGGAGAGTGACCATTGTTGTCCCATGGCGACTTAGTAGTTTCTAGGTTCAATTTTCGATTTGATGTTCAGCTTTTTGTATTTTGAGTTTACATATAACTTATGATCAATTTGTAATGTTTATTTATTTCATGTTGTCAATTAATTTATATTCATTATTTTCTTAATTTTAGGTAAAAATCATTCCATTGGTTTCTTTATTTATTCTTTCGTTCTTTTCACTAGCCCGAATGGATTAGTAATGGCTCTTGGGCCTTATCCCGAGCCAACATAGGTGATGGGTTCAAGTTTGACCTAGGATGGTTTTTGAAAAAATGGTTTCGAAGGTTAGGTTCTTTAGAGGTCTAATATTTTAGATTTCCCATTTTTGTTTGGGATGTCAATGTAGATAGAGTAGGATTCTATAAACATGGGGTGTAGTTATAGGGATGTTTTTGGCTAGCACGTTCTATATTAAACAAATTTTTATCATGTAAATTTTGGATTCATTAGTTTGATTACTTTTTATGGGTTGTTTTGTGTTGGGGAAAGTGATTTGGGAGTTTCTCCAGTGGTCTATGTGAGATTGTAGGGACTATAAATCCATATAGGGCCAATAACATGGTCCTGAATAACTCTCTATGAATGTGGTGTTATTGTAATATACCATACAACTATATGGTTAAGTAACCCATAGACACTAGTATTTCCATTGCATGTTGTTTTGGGATGTCCTTGATTTTGTAATTTTTTTTGATAAAAACAATTTGGAAATGGTAAAAACTTGATTCAAGCAGGGGTGATTCTGTTTTTGGATGATAGAAAATTATTTTTCAAAGTTGTTTCAAAGAAACGCATTGAAAATAATTTTAAATAAGATAATATTTGGGGAAAAATATGGTTTGTTTTATCAAAATTGGGTCTCTACAATCAAATCTGGAGGATTATCGGAACTTTTTATTTTGGAAATAGAATTTTTTTTGAAATATAGGGGTTTTAGGAAAATATATTGTGGGATTTTTGATATGTTTTTTGATAATGAAATGAGATGTAGCTTGGGAATTTGAAACACAGGTTGAGCATTTTGTTTAGAAAATTGAAAAGGTTTATTTTGACCTTTGGTATTTTCATAAGCACTCACATGCATGGGTTTTTGACAAAGTTGATGATTTATAGCATGGGTGGATGACAACAAAGTTTAAAATAGGAATATATGGGTGCGAGACTACATGGAATACCATTCATGAGGGTAAAACATTCCACGTTTTTTATCTTTCAAAAAAATTGAGAGTAAAATTATAATGATTTGATTTTGAGAATTTGGATGTTACGTTTTCTTGTGATTTGAGAATTTTTTCTAAGTATTTTTTTATGTTTGAGTACATGTTGGTGAATTTGGTGTTTATTGTCTTCCTAGTTTATTTTTTCTTAGATTGATCACTTACCAAATATTTAATGGCTATCTAAGAGGGAAACTACAAGTGTTTTACCATTAGTGGAATATCTAGTCGATCATCCCATGGACTTACTTCTATAGTATCTAAAGGTAAACCCTCATCTCTTTTATGATCCAGATGATCCTTTTAAATCAGAAGAGTGGATGAAAAAATCATAAGTGTCTTAAAATCCTTTATCTTTCTTGATCCCCTAAATGTTATTTTCACCACCTCTATGTTCAAAGGACCAAGTTGTAAGTGGTTTATGTCAGTGTTTTAGAAAAATCATTGGGAATAACTCTCTAGGTATTTCTTAAATCCCTCTTTAATCTTCCAGTATTTCAATGGGGTTGTGAAGACGGAGAATGTGATATAGATGTGTTGACATCAGTAAGGTGATAGATCAGTGTTGATGTTTATTTTTTTATTTTTAGGATCTATTTAATTATCTTCTAAAGTTGGCCAAGAACAATTTACTGAAGGCTTGACATTTTGAAAATGTGCGTTGTTTGGATTTTCATTTTATGGATTTGGAGTTCGGTTTAAACTACATTAAGTAAAAGGTGAGGAGCGATATTTTTGTAGAATATATGCTAGTGGGAGTGATATAGGTGGCCAATACTCCATTAATATTTGTTATAAGTGAATGGAATTCCATTTTAGATGTCAAAAATTTTCCTGAAGCTTGTGGTGTTAGTTGCAGGATTATTAGTTATTCTGATATTTCATCACCTTCTTTTGGGTGTATGTCTTTGGTATGTCATCCATCTAGAAATCATGGTCATAAAAAGTCATTATGTTGAAATTATCCAAATACATGTCATACCTTTTGATGCTTGGGTCACAAGAAATAGTTTTTTAATAAGTTTCCAAGAAGCGACATGGATATAGGTTCACCTGTTCATAAGACTCCCTAGCCCATTTGCTGGAGTAAGGTGCCAGATTGGGTTTTGATCGAATTCCCTTTCTATTTGAGTGTTTTTTCCATTGTATTGGTTGTGTCTTATAGTTTTTTAATTTTCTTGTAGTGAAGAAGGACATTTTAATATTTTGGGATGTTTTGTTTGAATGGTTTTTTGTATTTTGTAAATTTGGAATGTTTTCATACAAAATGGAGGCAAAACCGGTTGTTTGTATTTCTTCTTTTGTTATTCATTTGGGGTGAAAAGATGATTATTTTTGTAACATTTTTATCCTTGTTTGGGAGTAAGTTCCTTATTATAGTGAATTTATTCTCACAGTGAAACATGTTCATTAGGTCCTTTCTATAGTTGGTGTGTGGTAATTTCATTCTAGAGTGTTGGTGGTTAGATGGTGATGTTGGTTGGGATCCTGAGAATTCTATTAAAATTGGGTTGAGTTAATTCTGGCCTCCCATGTTAAATCTAGTGAGTCTTTATTTCCATTTATTTCCATCATGCATTATCCTCCCCCTGGTGAAGGTTGGACCCTTGATGTAGGCCTTGTGGTTTTAGTTGTGGAATTATTTTTATCGGTGTGTCTAAGGTTTCTCATCTTCACCTGAGGAATGGGTCATACCAAATGGATGGTTTTGGGTAAGAGGTGTGAGATCTATTTTAGTGGTGGTCGTGGTGGTCATGGATTGAGTAGTTGGGTTATGAATGTGTGGGAAACATTTTCATTGATTGAATAACTAGATATGTTGTAGATTTATAGGAGAATAAGGCGAGATGGTGGGGATAATTTTCACATCCAGATTTTAGGTTTCTTATTTTATTTTGTCTTTCCTTTTTTACATAGTGTCTCTCTCAATTTTCCATTGGTTTGGATTTAATTTTTGATTTTTCAATTTTTTAGTCTTGTTTTATGGTTTAAGTGCACCTTTTAGGAGTAATCATGCAACCTCTTGAGGTTGAAATATTTCTTAGTTCATTTTGAACATGCTAATTTTGAGTTTCATAATGTTTTCACGGTTTGTTCTGACTAATGCATCGCACATGGAGAAACTATGTGGGTATTTGGTTTTCTCTAGTCGTGGTTGCACAGAATGAGCATGGTTATCCAAACTGTGTGTGAGGCATGTGCATGGTTCAAAATGTTTCTATAGAACCATGTCCCCTGACTGGAGAATAGTTTCCCAAATCCTGATTCTAAACCATGTGGGTCCCTAGTGTATCCATTATAGGGAACATACATTGTAAAAAAAATTCTGTACTATAAAGACTCACCATGAAGAGTTCCTAATTGTTTAAAAATGTGAAATTACCATTCTATACTCTTGTATTTTTCACCCCAAAAAAACATATTCCTCCTTCATTTGGGTCATAAATCTTAATGAGGCTTCTACCCTTATCCTCATCCCACCCTCCAACTCCTTCCATGGGGATTCAAATATGATTTATTTAGGTTTTGGGAATGCATTATCAAATATTCCGCTTCCTCTTTCACATTCATATTCTTTAATTTTCTCTTGAGTTATTATTGTTCCATAGTCATTCTAATCTATGTTTCATGTTTCATTGAGTTTAAATTAGGTTTTTTTATGTTATGGTTCATCTTGGATGTTATTATTTTCTGATCCCTTGTAGAGTTTCTTCCTAATTAATTTTTTGAGGCACCTGTGGTTTGAGGTAGTTTCCCTTGGCATTTTACCTTTTTATATAAGAATACATTAACATCTTTCTTTTATCACATTTTTTTAATTTAATTAGTTATTGAATATTTTTTGGAAAATAAATTTATTTAAAATGAGGTTTTTTCCTTCTTACTCTAAAGTGTATGGAATGTTTTGTTGAGCAATGCACGTGAAGTGTTTGATAAAATTTCTAGTTGGATTTTGAAAATTATTTATGATTTCAAAGGCATGGGTTCGGCTGGTAAATGTATTTTGTTTCTAAAATTGTTGTTTGGGTTCCTTAAATAGATCTTTGAAGGTGGTTCAGATATACAATTCATTATTTTATTTTATTATGGAAATGGGTGGTTTCTCAAAGAGTGTTTGAAACCAATTTGGAAACATTATAAAATGGGTTATCTTAGAAAATATCATTGGATGATCCTCCTACCTTGGATATGTTTACTAGTGTGGGTGGTCGTTGGTGTGGGAATCCCTTTTGAAAAATGATTTAAATTCAAGAGATTATTCTTTTGGATGATTAGGGGTCATTCTTGTGTGTGATATAACTATATGTTCTTGGTTTGTTGATTGGCTTGATTTGGATCACACCACATAGTCATGACATGGGAAATAAACATGGATATTGGATTATCTAGGAATGTTTGTTTCACTATATTAGATTATGAACTGTCTAGTGGACCTTAATATGGACCATTCTTTTCATTGTGATTTTTCCCCTTGGTTAGGTTAGGTAGGGTAATACCGAGCAGGTGGGTGAGATGAATGTCATTGGGTGAGGAATTCCTAAATTCATAGTCAGTTGTTTAGAATGTTAATGTTTATTTGTTCAGCTCCAAGGTTCTCCCACGTACTTCAGAACATATTTTTTTGTGGTGGATGACTCAAATGTCATGTTTGGTTGGTTATTCCTACGTGCTATATTCCAACTCACTTATAATGTGACTATTTATTCTTCTCACTTGTATGGTGTACATCTTGGTTTGAGTTTATCATTTGGATTACAAATATTTAGGAAAAGTGTTTTGAAAATGTTTTAAACTATCTTTTTTCCTTTTTATGTAAATAAATCATCTTTTTTCTATATAATTATAATGTATCCTTTTATTGAAATAATGATGTTTCAAATGAAATTGGGAAATGGATTTTTTAGAGATGAAAATCTTTAAAAGCCTAATTTTATATATTTTATTTAAAACATGTAATTGATTATTATTTTAATTAAATCCAATCAATTAAGAATATATTGTTCAAGAATATTCTCACTCATATATTTTCATTCTTGATTTTATATTCTAGTGAAGATCATATCTTGGTTTCGATTAATGTGGGTGATGTTGGGTTTTTACGATCAGAGAGTAACCCTCAAGGTGACATGAAGACTTAATAGATTTCAGGTTTAGTTGGTTTTAAATGTCCAACATATTTTATTTTAAGTTTATGTATAAATGATGTTCCATTTGGAATGTTTATGTATTTTGGGATGCTCTATTTATTTCCATGTTTTGACTGTATTTATTTTTGTGAGAAGTCATTCACTTGGATTCTAATTGAATCCATTAGCTCTTGTCTCAAGCCAAGGAGGATTGGAAAATCATATTAGGCCTTGTCATATGTTGACATGGGTGATTGATTTGGGGTCAACCTAGGACCGTATGTGATAGTAAAATTCATTCACCAAAAGTGTCATAAATACATTTCATACCCTTCCTAGAGGAATCTTTTACTCAGTAAAACTTGGTTTTCCATATAATGTGAAATAAGAAAATCAAATACACATTAAAGATGTGATATTAGTATATAATCATAAAAAATAATAATGATTTTTTCGTTTTTATAAAAGGGATAACATGATCATAACCCATCTAGAGGAAGAATTTGAATGAACAAACATTACATAGTTAACTAGCCAATAATCATCCATATTGGAATAATATTATATGGAATGCCAATACATTTTCCCCATATTATGTAATGGGGTAAAAAGATAATAACACATCCAAATGAAGAAGATATATGGTTATAAAAAACATAGTCAACATTCCAATAATCATCATTATAAGAATAAAAATATATATAATTCTATTTCTTTTCCCCAGGTCAATATAATAACATTTTTTCTAGATGAACATCATCCAATATTAAATACAAAAAAATGTGATGTTCACAACAAATAAAGTAATGATTATGTGTTTAAGTAAATACTATAATAATCATTAAAATAATCCATATAATAAAATAAGATAGATGGCTTTAGTATAAAACATCCCAAGTATAACAAAGGAAAATATGAACGATATTGGAAGTGATGAAAAAAATCCTTTCAAAAGAATGTTTGAATGACACCACCTAAGAAGGGATCCAAAATTGGATTGTTGGTATTTTGGGTTCATTTCCCCCACATCATAATAAATATATTTTTATTATAGGATAAGTTTTAAAACATAAAACCCATATGGTAAATAATTTGGAAATTGGTAGGGGAAATAAAAGAGAAAACTTAAATGATCATTTAGAAAAAAATTTAACATTGATTGAAAATAAAAATTTACATGTTTCATTAAAATGTGGAATTTTGAAAAGGTGATATAAAATTATTTTTAGAACCTTAACTTTTAAAAATATCATCCAATAAATGGGCCTTGAAAATACATAATCATTTTCCAAGATAAATGTAGAGAGAAAAATAAATCATATGAAAATGAAAGGAAAACACTTTTTAATATTTTCAAAAAAACATTTATTCAAAAAAATCATTGTTAAAAGTGTAATAAAACATTATTTATTTTAAAACACATTTTATACAAGTACTGTTATAAAATACAATAAAATTATATGGTGGGATAACCCAAGTATTGATAAACAATGCCAAATATAAAACATTTTAACTCAAAAAAGAATATGTGAGATTCTATAAAATATTAATGTTTGGGAATGAAATGTATCAATATAAACATAAATTAAGTAAAATTTATTGTATATTATGACACATTAAATACAAATAATACGATAGAAACTTATTTATGGGATATAAATACACCATATAGAAGAAATATTATTCTTCGAAATTTATATGTTTTGTAGAATCAGAATTGAGACCATGAAAAATACTGCTGCTAAGTAACACGTTAATCAAAAATCCTAAATGATGAGAACTATAATTGAACATAAAATAACATTAATAAAATATATTTTATAACATTATATATCTAATAGTTACTATATACACCACATAAATTAAATTAGGTGCATAATATCCAATATATCCCAAAGAGAGGAATTTGAGAAGAAAAACCCTTACCTCTTGTCTAGGATGCCATGAAAACACTTTAACATCATATATCACAAAAATATATATATTTCAATAAATTAATTATTAACTTTAACCATATCTATATTTATTTCTACACTTCATATATAGTAATTCTCTACTTGAATTTTTCAAATTTTCCACATTGGGTGATTATAAATTTAACAGTTTTGTTCATGTTTAATAATTTTGATATCATTAACCATCATTTCAAACCCATTTTATAATTGATATATATTTAGATATTTTATAATATATAACTAATATTGTGTTAATGATTTATTATTTCAATCCATTTGTGTTTTGTTTGCGTTATGATGAATCATGTTGATAATGTATTATTTTTGTTGTCTTAGTGGTCGATGATAATTTATTACTAATAAATTGTATAACTTATAATATTTTAAAAAAAACATGAAATGGCTATTATTATTTTTTAATTCTAATATATCATTATTAATTTATCATATTCATTCATGAATATATTTTAGATAGTCATTTATGTAGGTGGTTCAACCATATAAAACATGAAGACACCTTATCCCGATAGGTGAGTATGGAAAAGTTGGTGTTTAATTTAAAGAACCGAAATTTACATGTATTTTTTTAAATATATGGGAATATTATGAGTCCACAAAAATTGAAGACATGTGATTATAAGGCCCAAAGTTCCCAAAATGAATTTCTGAACATTATTTCGGGTATATTCAGAAAACGTGCGAGTGAGTTTTTCTAACTTTTGAACCGGTACTCGGAATTGAAATATGAGTGTACCATTGAACTCACTGCGCCATTATTCACTTGAGGAGACTTTCACCTCGATGGAAGTTGGTCAAGGGTGATATTTATTATTTGGGTTTTTTCATGAAAGAATAAAATAAAAATAAAATTGTGTAACATTTTTTTTTATTTGAAATAGCCATGTGGATGTTGAGAGGTTATAAAAGTGGGGACCACTGAACTAAAACCTCCCACGAGAGGTTTGGAGGTGGGGACCACTGAGCCTAAACCTTCCATTAGAGGTTGTGGTGGTGGGGACCACCCGAGTCTAAAACCCCTTGAACTCTCTCTTAAGTGTGGGGAAGCCTCTAAAACTTCCCCCACTTTAATGGTGCCACCCCCTTTAATTTATTACACCAAGACAATTAATTAATTAATTGAATTTATATTGTGCCAACAAAATAATAGATAAAATAATCTATTATTTGGGTACCTCTTCATTTTAGTGGAATTGGGAGGAATGAGCCTCGGGAGAAAACTCTCCAATGAAGAACACCAACGAAGAACACCCACTTTGACTCTAACTTCTACCTTGGAACATTCATTGACGGGGAATGTCTTCAACGCCAAAAAACGGAAAATCGAGGAAATTCCAACTTCACTAACGTCCATCTATTCGCAACAACATCGTCTCTTTCCCCATGGTCAATCTTCAACGAATCAAATGAATGAGGTCTGGGTTGTTATTGAATTCATGAAATTCGTCATTCTTGAAAAGCAGGGATAATATAGACAAACCTAAATGAGTTGATCCACGATTCGTATAAAATTTTAATGTTTACTGATTCTTCATTCCTGTTCTTGTTGAGCCACTTGCTACCGCTCTAACACGAAGGGTGTGGGCCAAACAAACATGGCCCAACCCCTCCACCGTTCTTCTTGAATGGTGTATCCTTCGCGTAGAAAAAAAGGATACATTGGTGATGGTGATTGGTGCCGGTGGTTGGCACCGGTGGAACTCAAGAACCGCCAAGGATGGCACAGGGCCCCGCCGCCCCGCGGTCTCACCGTGCATCCCTACGGCCTCGCCGCACCACCTTGCGGCCTCAGGGCGCCGCCCGGTCCGAGCTACCCTGCAGAATTCGTGGCCTCCGCCCTCCCGGACGAGCCACCCCGGCCGAGCTGGCTCGCGGCCTTCGCCCTCTGGTTCAAGCCGCCCTGTGGCCTCACGCCCTCGCGGCACCCCTCGCAGCCGAGCAGCCCTGTGCCATCGTGGAACCCCTCCAGCCGAGCCGCATGTGTCCTCACTGGGCCGCCCAGCCTCCGAGCCACCCACGACCTCTCCACGCCCCCCGTGGCCTCGCTACGCCACCTGCGGCCTCATCACGCTGCCCGTAGCATTGCGGCCACCTGTGGCCCTCCACTACCACCCACAACCTCCATGAACCTCAGGGCCTGCCGGACCGCCCAGTGGGCCGGGCCGGACCCAGCCGGCCAGGCCACCTAGAGAACTAGGCTGGACCTAGCGGACTAGGCCAGACCTAGCGGGTCGGCCCTGGCCGCGTCGGTCCGACTGGGTCAGATCGGACCCTAACCCACTACGACCCATTTATGCTCTTTTAGAAATAAATTTGGCATCGGGTGTCCGTTTGAAGAACCGTAAATGATGCTAGAAACCTTGGATAGACACGGTCCCTTTGAGTATACCCCACTAGAGATTTGGGTTATGATGGGGTATGGTCAGTTGGGATCAAGGACGAATCCAACTGGGCCCTTGGGACAAAAAGGCTGATAACTCACAGACCGAGCATCCGATTGATGCACCATCTGTTGGGTTGAGAACCCTATGAGGTGGCGGTCCTTTGAGATTCTTTTTCATGGGAAATCGTGGTATTTGGAGTATATACTATTGGATTGTGGATCGGACCCTCTCTAAGACAAGAGAGCCTAGTGCGGGAACTCAGTAGCTGGCTGTGACATGAATAATTAAGAGTCATCATGTGTGGGTCAGCACCGAGTGATCCTATGTGGGTCAGGACCGAGCGATCCTATGATGGTTAGCACCTAGCGATCCGGTGTGGGTCAGCACTGAGCGATCCTATGTGGGTCAGCACCAAGTGATCTTGTGTGTGTTTGACTCTTAACGGAGTATGTTGATTTGTTAGTTATATCTAATCATCTTTACTACCATATCTATGTTATACCTAGTGTGAGCTAAGTCTATTCAAGTGTGATAATTTCCTTCATCATGATACCTTGGTGGTATTCTATTGTGTGGCGTACCTATGTTGTACTTGCCTTCATGTTATTTCTTCCTTTATGGAACAGTTGATCCTCGGGCTTTGGAGTTGGACTCTGTGTTTTCCTCATGATTGAGATGGGTTTACTTGATAACTTAGGTATATGTATGGGCATATACCTAAGTAGGGTTATCGGTTGTTTTTATCCTTTTGGTTTATCCTTTTTGGATTGAGTGAGACCTTTTGGGTCTTGGGGACCCTACTGAGTATCGTTATACTCACCCATGCACGGGCTACGCCCGCACCTCGTTGTGATTGTTGCAGATGACAGACAACCCTGACTGAGAACAAGGGTACAAGGACTAGATGGAGCCCGGAGGTGGACCATACAACGTATCAGTACGTGGAGGAGACAAGAGGAAGTGGAGTGATGAGGAGGAGATATGTACCTACCCTTTAGGTAGGAACCTCGGAGGACGACCCAATATCCATCTTTCTCTTTCTTCAGTTGTATTGTATTTCAGTTGTACTTGTACATTCTAGTTGGGCTTTTATTCTGGCCCCTATTACCTTTTGCACTCACTCTGTTTATTGTTTTGTTTACTTGAGTTTGTATCTCATTGTGTGCTTGGTTGAGTGTTCTTATAGTTTATAAAGGTAATGCCTTCCCAGTTTTAGGGAATACGCCTTCGGTGCTAGTCGCCAGCCTCAGACCTATAGAAGGTGGGATTGGGGTAGTCACGTCACGGGCCCCAGGGGGACATGTCAAGAAAATTTGGTATCAAAGGAGATGATTCTAAGGTATAACATAGGACTCTGGTATTTTTAATAGCTATATTGTTATGTTTAGTGAGTGTGGTGATCAGTTTAGGGAATCCAGTGTCGGTGCGGTGGCTGATGTATCCATACAACAGGACCTTGAGTTCTGATTTCCAACTCAGTGCACGAAAACATTGATTGCGTGTGTGTTTTCAAGAGTATTCATTGTGATCCCTTGATTCAACTCAACAAGTATAACTTATTGACAGTAGCACACCTATTTCATTTTATGATTCCTCCATGAAGATATCCATATAAGGTTCCGGGAGTTGTAGCACTAATATCCCACCATGGGATGTGGCCTCGGTGCAGGGCCCTTTTCCAGAAGAGGCACCAGCGGTACCTTTACCCGTTGGGCCACTGATGCCACCAACCCAAGCAGCAGAGGGTGCATGTCTCTTGAGTGCATTGCCTGAATTTCAGTGCCATAGGCCACCCAGGTTCAGGGGAGAGATGGACCCACATGCGACTAAGAATTGTTTGGAGTCTGTAGTGAGAGTCTTCCGATTAGTAGGGACAGCAGCGGACCTCATGGTGATCCTTTCCGCCAGCCTTTTATAGGCAGCAGTAGGCAGATGGTGGAGCATGATGCTCTAGGTTCACGAGGAGGTGACGCTTCTCTGGGAAGACTTCGAGAGCCTATTTCGGACATGCTTTGTCCCAATGACTCTTCACACAGTGCGCATACAAGAGCTGCTTCCTCTACAGCAGGGTAGCATGACTATGGCTCAGTACTCTGCGAGGTTCACCGACCTCTCATGCTACTCTAAAAATATTTTGAGGGACCTGTTCCTCAGGGCCCGAACCTTTGAGCAGGGGCTCATGCAAGATATTAGGGATTTTATGATCTCACTCAGCATCCCGAAACACAAAGGGGTGTTAGGGAGAGCCCTCGTAGTGGAGAGTTTACTTGCTGAGCAGTCCCTAGCAGTAAGACCCACCACCATTCGTCACGTTGAGGAGTCTTCTGTGGCTGGCAGTAGACAGATGTCACAGAGGTCAAAGAGGACCAGACCTACAGGTGGATTACTACAGGATTCAGAGTCGGTTACACGGGGCACCCGAGGCAGATGAAGTCATGCCAAGAGAGGTCAGTGTTACCACTACTAAAAATTCAGCCATTAGTGACCGCCAATGATGGTCACTTTAGGGCAATCGTAGTAGGCCTACAACGACCGCCATAGGGGGTCACGGGAGGAGGCCGAAAATCTATCCTATAGCTAACGCCTGGTGGTCGCCAACCTATTGCACGACCGAACAAGAGCGACCACTAGTGGCGGTCACTGTACTGATCCTCGACCGAGTGGGAGCGACCACAAGTGGAGGTCACTGTTCTAATTCTAGACCGAGCTTCAACGACTGCCAATGGGAGTCGCTTTCCCTGAGAATTGTTTTTTAAAAAAAATCTCACAGTTCCCAATCAACAAAAACTGGGTAAAAATCATAAAAAAACAAATTCCGGACAGCATAAGCATCAATATCATCATAAACAATAAATGACAGATGTTCTTCAATGATCCGAATCCATTTCAATATTATGCTTCAATAAACCTACAATAAGATACAGAAAAAACAACTACACTAAACAAACGTAAATTAAACATATTTATTCAGTTAATTTATATATATATATAATAAAATTTAATTTAACGTCAAATTATGTGTGCTATAATAATTTTAAACCCCCAATTTTGAAAATTTTATCATTTTTGGATTTTTTTTTCTTTGTTTTGGAGTATTTGATTTAGCTTATGTAAGTGTTTTGTGGTCTAAAAAAGAATGCTCTCCGTGCACACCACGTGAAACTGTTCAAAATAGCATATTCATTCATACCGCGCACACCACACATCTGATTGACGTGTCATTCCTCCTACATGTCACAAATACTATTCCTATTATTTTCGTGTGATTTCAAGTCATTTTAAGCATGTTTGCTCATAATTCGACCGTTACACATCGTTTTGGCGTTTTATGACTCCGGAAATGCATTTATGGTCACCACGGTCAAATGACACCTCATATTGACGTTCCGTCTACCCGAATATTTCACAATTCACACCATGGTTGTTTTTGTATGATTTCATGGCATTCTGAGGTCTCTCGGTGGGTTTTGACCAACCAATGCACCATTTTAGAGTGCATCGAACTGTTCAAAACAGTATAATCGGTCCTACCATGAACACTGCACATCCGATTGACATTTAGTCTCCCCCTACATGTCACGAATACTATTCCTATTTTTTTCATGTGATTTCAAGTCATTATGAGAACGTTAGCTCTGAATTCGGCTGTTACACGTCGTTTTGGCGTTTTATGACTCCGGAAATGCATTTTCGGTCACCGTTGTCAAAATAAACCTCTAATTTAACATGAAATCTATCAAAAAAATTCACAATTCACACTAATATTGTTGTTGTATGATTTCATGGCATTCCGAGGTTGTTCAGTAGGTTTTAACCATCGAACACGCCCTTTTAGAGAGCGTTGAACTATTTAAAACAACATATTCGGTCGTATCACGCACACCACATGTCTGATTGATGTGTTGTATCCTCCTACATATCATGAATAATATTCCAATTGTTTTCATGAGATTTAAAGGAATTGTGAGCAAAGTTTCTCTGATTTCGACTGTTACACTTTGTTTTGGCGTTTTTATGACTCCGGAAATGCGTTTCTGGTCATCGCGGTCAAACGACACCTCCGATTGACGTGTCCTATGTCCGACCATTTCAAAATTCACACCACATTTTTTGTTGTATGATTTCATTACATTCAAAGGTTGTTCGGCTGGTTTGACAACCCAACACGCCCTTTTAAAGCATGCTGAACTGTTCAAAATAACATATTCGGTTGTATCGCGCACATCGCACATCCGATTGATGTGTTGTCTCCTCCTACATGTTACGAATATTATTAATATTGTTTTTGTGTGATTTCAATTAATTAAGAGCATGTTTTCTCTAAATTCGATCGTTACACATCTTTTTGGCGTTTTATGACCCCGAAAATTCATTTTCTGTCACTACAGTCAAACGATACCTCCGATTGATGAGAAATCTACCCGAACATTTCACAATTAACACCAAAGTTGTTTTCCTATTATTTCATGACATTACAAGGACATTCGGTTGGTTTTGACCACCCAACGCGCCCTTGTAGAGCACGTCAAACTGTTCAAAATAGCATATTCGGTCGTACCACACACACCACAAGTCCGATTGATGTGTCATCACCTCATAAATGTCATGAATAATATTCCTATTGTTTTCATGTGATTTCAAGCAATTCTGAGAATGTTTTCTCTGAATTCGACTGTTACACGCCGTTTTGGCATTTTATGGCCCCGTAAATGCGTTTCCGGTCATCGCGGTCAAAAGACACCTCTAATTGACATGTTGTCTACCCGACCATTTCACAATTCACACCGCTGTTTTTGTCGTATGATTTTTAGTGGAATTCCGAGGTCGGTCAGCTAGTATTGACCACCCAACGCGGCCTTTTATAGCGCGTTCAACTGTTCAAAACAGCATATTCGGTCGTACTGTGCACACCGCACGTCTGATTGACGTGTTGTCTCCTCTTACATGTCAGGAATATTATTTCTATTGTTTTCATGTGATTTCAAGTCATTATGAGCATGTTTTCTCTGAATTCGACCGTTACACGCCGTTTTGGCGTTTAATAACCCCATAAATGCATTTTCGATCAACACGGTTATATAACACCTCGTATTGATGTTTCGTCTACCCAAACATTTCAAAATTCACACCAAGATTGTTTTCTTATGATTTCATGTCATTCTGAGGTTGTTCGGCTGGTTTGACCACCCAACGCGCACTTTTAAAGCGCACTGAACTGTTCAAAACAGCATATTCGATCGTAACGTGCACACTACACATCCAATTGATGTGTCGTCTCCTTCTACATGTCACGAATAAGATTTATAT
This sequence comes from Viscum album, assembly GCA_963277665.1. Taxonomy (NCBI): domain Eukaryota; kingdom Viridiplantae; phylum Streptophyta; class Magnoliopsida; order Santalales; family Viscaceae; genus Viscum; species Viscum album. Next base: position 909,935,622 of record OY728151.1, read on the forward strand.
TCTTTCATGTGATTTCAAGTCATTCTAAGCACGTTTGCTCTGAATTTGACCTTTACACGCCATTTTTGCGTTTTATGACTCCAGAAATACATTTCAGGTCACTGCAGTCAAAAGACTTCTCTGATTGACAAACCATCTAACATACCATTTCATAATTCACACCACAGTTGTTGTCGTATGATTTCAGGGCATTTTGTGGTCGTTCGGATGGTTTTGACCACCCAACGCGCCTTTTTAGACCGTGCCGAACTATTCAAAACAGCATATTCAGTCGTATCGCACACTCCGCATGTTTGATTGACTTTTTATCTCCTCCTACATGTCAAGAATAACATTCATATTGTTTTCGTGCATTTTCAAGTCATTCTAAGCATGTTTTCACAAAATTCGACCGTTACAGACTGTTTTGGCGTTTTATAACCCTGGAAATGTGTTTTCAGTCACCGTGGTCAAACGGCACCTCTTATTGATGTTTTTTCTACCAAAACATTTCAAAATTTACCCCACAGTTGTTGTTTTATGATTTCATGGTATTCTGTGGTCATTCTGCTGGTTTTGATCAGCCAATGCGCCCTTTTAGAGCACACCAAACTGTTCAAAACAACATATCCAGTCGTACCGCGCACACCGCATATCTGATTGATGTGATAACTCCTCCTACATATCAAGATTGTTATTCATATTGTCTTTGTTTCATTTAAAGTCATTTTGAGCTTTTTTTCTATGAATTCAACCATTACACCTCATTTTGGAGTTTTATAACCCCGGAAATGAGTTTCCTGTCACCGCTGTCATTCAACACCTCCAATTGATGTGTTTTCTGCCCGACCATTTCAAAATTCACACCACAGTTTTCTTCATATGATTTCATGGCATTATGAGGTTGTTTGGCAGGTTTTTACCACCCAACGCCCCCTTTTAGAGCGCACCGAACTGTTCAAAACTGCTTATTCGGTTGTACCGTGCATATCGCACGTCCGATTGAAGTTCCCTCTCCTTATCCATGTCAAGAATAATATTAATATTATATTTTTGTGATTTCAAGTCATTATGTTTATGTTTTCTTTGAATTCAACCGTTACATGCCGTTTTGGCATTTTATGACTCTCGAAATTCATTTCCGGTCACCGCGGTCAAATGACACCTTCGATTGATGTGACGTCTACCCGACCATTTCACAATTCACTCCTCGGTTGTTTTCTTATGATTTTATGGCATTATGAGGTCATTTAGCTTGTTTTGACCACCCAACGCAACTCTTTAGAGAGCGAAGAACTTCTCGAAACAATATATTTGGTCGTACCACACACATTGCATGTCCTATCGATGTTTTGTCTTCATCTACATGTCATTAATACTATTCATACTAGTTTTCTTTAATTTCAAGTCATTCTGAGCACGTTTTATCTTAATTCGACAGTTATACGCCCTTTTGGTGTGTTCGAAAAGCGTGTGTGGGGTGATCAAATCCGGCCGAACGACCTCGGAATGACAGGAAATCAGACGACAACAAAGGGTGGGTGAATTGTGAAATGGTCAAGAAAATGGATGGCAATTAGAGGTGTTGTTTGACTACAATGACTGGAATTTCACATCAGGTGTCGTAAATTGCCAAAAAATGCGTTTAGAGGTCAAATGCATACCGAATGACATCGGCATGACTTGAAAACACAAGAAAACACCCTAATTATTACTCGGAAGGTGTATAAGGAGACAAAACGTCATTTTGCTATGTGGTTTGTGCGACATGGCTGAATATGTGTTTTTAGGTGTTTTTCATGCTTGAAATGCATGCATGGGGGGCGGACTAGTGGGGTAGGTCTATCCGGGGTTGGGGGCATTGTTCGGGGGTGGGGGTGTCCAGGGTGGGGGGATTTCTGGTGGTGGGGGCATAATGACTAATTGGCCTAATGGCCAATTGGCCTAACGGTGTAACGATCAATTATCTTAATGACCCAAAGGTCAATTTTCCTAATTACCCAATGTAAAATTATCCCATTTACCAATTCACCTGATTCCCTAATGCCCTAATGACATAGTGACCTAACAAAAAATTGGAATAATGGCATAATGGCCTAATGGCCATTTGGCCTACATCTAATTGGACTATTGGCCAACTGGACAATTTCCCTAATGTCCTAACAGCATAATGAGAAATTTCCCTAATGAACTAATTGCCAATTGTCCTAATCAATTCCAGGGTGCAGGGGGGTTGTCCGGTGGTAGGGGCAGTGTCCGGTGGGGGGGGGTGGCTGTCCGGGGTGGGGCCGGGGCCTACAAATATTGAACCTGTGCTGAGTCACAAAAAACAAGTTCCGTGGTTTCTATTAAGAATCACATGGTTTTTTCAAAAAATATTCACATAACATGAAATTGAAGACATTAAAGAATAAAATGAACTACAAATATCCATATCAATAATTAGTTTCATGGTTACTTCTCAATTCGTGCACACAAACATTGCATAAGGCAAAAACACACATGATACCCTAAAATCTCAAAAAATATCAATAGGAACCCAACCTAAACAACAATAAAAACCCCTCTAATAACAAAAGAAACACACCTCGTGAATATGATGCATCATGTGTGGTCATGACTGCTACCTCCATCCGGTGAGCCAGGGGCCTACAACAAATAAAAATTATGAATATTTTCATACCAAAAATATTATAAATTAAATAAATAAATACAGTATAAAACTGCGTTGTATGATCCCATACACCATCACCTGGATGCACATATTCTCGTGGTGCTCTAACCTCAGTGATCAATTGTGCATTTACCTCCTTGGAAGCATGCAGTCGTGCCTCGAAATCTGACAATTGTTGTGTCGTCTGAGAAACAGTAGGAACAACAACCGCATCGCATGATACTACTGAATGAGGAATCCATGTTCCATAGGTGAAACTATATCCATGCCCTTCCCGACCAATAATGCGATGAAAGATCCCATCCCTTAACATGGGAAGCTGTCGCTAGTCCTCTGGCAGTTGTTCTAACTCAGATTCAAATTGATCCTATGAAAATTTTAAATATATATACATATTTTTGGTAATATACAGATTTATGTAAGTATTGGTACTGAGTAAAAGCACTTACTATCATTAATACAACCTCTGGATCATTTCGATCATGAGTCCTCATCCATACCGACATTTTATCAGTCGGTGCACCTTACTCCCGTAACTATATATGAATAGAATATAAACACAAAACCATATTAATTAATAAATTAAAATATGAAAAATAAATACCACATGGTGGATCTAAGACACGTGACGATTATCAAGCCTGTGAGGCGGTCCCTACAGCACTCGATTCTCAGAATGGCGTGCTGACACCTCCTACATTCAATTAATTAAAATTTCAAAAAAATCACACATTCTTGAAAATATACGTACCAAAATAAATATATAAACCGCAACACCCTCACTAGACCAATATTCAACTAAGTCATTCCACTGAGCTAAGAGGACACCTCTCGGTACTTTTTCCATAATGTTTGGGGCACCCACATTTGGTACCCAATGGTCCTCTTGACTTTGCTTTTATAATCTTACCACATCTTATGACATTTTCTCATACAAATGGGCCAAAACTCATCAGGGCATACTTTTAAAAAAATTATTAATGAAAAAAATCACATCAGTTAGTATTTTTTATACATAGGGAAGAATGTAAAATGGTCTTCTTACCTGAACCTCCCTCAAAAGACGATCTAATATGTCCTGAGGGATAGAATCCCAGTCACCTTTGGTCAATGGAAATCGATGTGGGTCATGTATGATATGACCCAGTTGATGAATAAATGTAGGGGAATTCATTCCCACATGATGAAATAACTCATCAATGGAAACATCAAAAGTCATGTTTGAATTCCATGATAAAATGCAATGACCAGGGCCTCTCTTGTAAGAGGAAGAAGCAGTCGAGTCTGGTCCTATTGAAAAAAATTATATATAATTTGAAAAATGTAATAAATATATATGTTTGTCTGTGTGGGTATTTATCAATTACATAAAAAAAGACACTATGAAATTCAAACATACCTCGACCCAGAGACGTAGATGGCTCAGATGGATTATGTGGATCTGCTGCCTCTTCCCCTCACATGCCTGCAGTCATAGAAAACATTAGTAATGGGACTATCCAAAGTTTCCAAAAGATTAATTGGATTTTTTTTAAAATTCAAACTTTACATTTTTTAATCAAACAAAAAGGGATTTATTAATTAGTTGTGAATGGATTTTAAAAAATCATAAAATTAACAAAACAAATATGTAAATTATGTTAAAAAAACAATCAATGCCTAGAAAAATTTCCAAATTAATTAATAAAAATTCAAGCATCACATGATCATAATGATGAATACCTAAAAGGGAGGATACATCGACAATAACATGAAGATAGAAAAAGAGAAATCACCCTAAATATTTATAAATGAATAAACTTCCAAAATTTAGGATTAAAACTTACAAGGATTTGTAAAATGGCCAGGTAATTTATGATATACTAGGACATTCAATACTGAATATTGGGAAAACAATTATACCTTTCATTAAGCATTAAAATTGACCATTTCTCCTTCAACGACCACTATAACCCAATAAATATTTTTTTCATGTTGAACTGTGATATGGTGATCAAGCTGTTGGGAAACAAACGGAATAGTCTTGGGTTCATCTTGGTCAAATAAAAACACTCCTCACTAGGAAATTTTAACAAAAACTTTCCAACTTGGATTCGAAGGAAATGTATAGAAGAATACTTGTTCCGCTTGTGATGTTAAAATGAAAGGTTCATTATCAACTTTTTCATTTCTCTATAACATATAGTTAAAATTCACCAATGAAAAAAGATATTGATCGAATTTAGATCCACACACTGGATCAACCCAATTTCAATTTAACAATATTTACTTCAACCCGTGTGTTTATACACCTTCAATGATTTCTATTAATTGACCATAGTAATAACCAGAATCGGTGAATGGACAACTGATGCCACTTTTTTGTGTTTCTCGTTTGTCGTCAACATCTTTAATGAGAAATCAAAAAACATTAGAATCTATATCTTTATAAATAAGAGCCGTTATAGATGGACCCTCAGCCAGTTGGATAAACTTTACAGTTAGCATGGGGTCCCCTAACTCCCTCAGCTTATGAACCAACATAATTCATAGAATTCAATAATGATATCTGAAGAAATAAATTAGTATAATACTTAACTCATAATAAAAATCAATTTATAAGTACATAATCATTGAACCAATCATGAAATGATGCATAATGAGATTATTGAATTTGATACTCTGTTGCACAATACATCTCTTCTTTCATCTCATTAATGTGTTTCCTGTAAATGATAACACGATGTTTAAATGATCGACTTATGCAATCAAAACATATAAAAGTTAAACAATAAAAGTGATAAGACACTTACTACATTAATGGTGTAACTGATGGAGTATTGAACAAGATATATCGATGCGCTTGTATCCACTCGATGATGTCCATGTTAAATATGGTTCCTTCTCCAACTGGACCATCTTGAATCCCAGAGGGCTTATCTAATTTTGTTTCAATATCTATTTGATATTCTGTACAAAAAGTAGTACACTCATCCATAAAACAACCATTGGCTATTGATGCCTTTGGGCGAGCTCTGTTGCATAAAAATCGTTTCAATGTACTCAAATACCGCTCAATATGATATATCCACCTGAATTGAACTGGACCAGCAGCCATTAAGTCATCAGTTAGGTGCACTGTCAAGTGAACCATAACATCAAAAAATGAGGGGGGAAATAGTTTCCCAATGTGAAAAAGTGTAAGTACAGTTCGGTCCTCCAAACTTTTTAAATTACTCATTCGTTGAGTTTTTAAACAAAACTGCCTAAAAAAAGTACTCATCTCAATCAACGGCTGAACAAAAATGGGGGATAAAAACTAAAACAAATACGGGCATTAATAGTGCTAAAAACGGGCATTAACAGCGCTAAAAAATCATTGTAATGCTCAGTTCTAATAAAGGGGGGTACCCATTATTAGCGCTAAAAAAGCGCTGATAAATGAAACCTTTATCAGCACTAAACATGCGCTAATATAGGTAGACTTTATCAGTGCTAAAAGATCGCTAATAAAACAACCATTTATCAGTACTAAAAGACCACTGATAAATGTGTGTTTTATCAGCGATCCATTAGTGCTGATAAACATATCCATTATCAGTGCTTTTTTAGCGCTGATAAAGGTGTAGTTTATCAGCGCTTTTTTAGCGCTGATAAAAGAATGATTTATCAGCGTTGTTTTAGTGCTGATAAATTCCCTCTCTACTACTATGAAAAACTCTGCAGCAGCACACCCGAACACCTAAAAAAAATCAGCATCTCAAAAAGCTAATTGAAGCAAGTATACCCATACAAAATTAACTCATGAACTATAAGCTAATTAGACCAAGTATACCCATACAACAAGTATACTGGTACACCATTAACACATAATTCATATGTTAATTAAGAACATAATGAATTCAATTCCGAATTCAAGGGGTTGGGGGAAGGGGGTGTCCGGGGGGCTTTCCAGGGGGTGGGCTGGTGTCCAAGGTGTCAGGGGGGCTTTACAGGGGTTGGGGGTGTCAAGAGGGGTGGGGGTGTCAAGTAGGTGGATTGGTGTCCAGGGGGTCGGGGTGGTCCAGGGGGTAGATTTGTGTCCAAGGGAGATTTCAAGGGGGTGGGCTAGTGTCCAAGGTTCCAGGGGGGGCATTACAGGGGTGGGGGTGTCCGGAGGGGTGGATTGGTGTCCAGGGGGTGGGGGCGGTACAGGGTGTGGATTAGTGTCCGGGGGGCTTTCAAGGGGGTGGGGGCTTTACAGGGGGTGGGGTGTCCAGAGGGGTGGATTGGTGTCTAGGGGGTGGGGGAAGTCCAGGGGTGCATTGGTGTTTGGGGGGCTTTCCAGGGGGTGGGCTGGTGTCCAAGGTGTCCGGGGGGCTTTCCAGGGGGTGGGCTGGTGTCCAAGGTGTCGGGGGGGGGGGGGGGGGGGGGGGGGCTATACAGTGGGTGGGGTGTCTAGAGGAGTGGGGGATGGATTGGTGTCCAGGGGGTGGGGGTGGTCCAGGGGGTGGATTGGTGTCCGGGGGGGCTTTCAAGGGGGTGGGCTAGTGTCCAAGGTGTCGGGGGACTTTACAGGGGGTGGGGGTGTCCAGTGGGTGGATTGGTGTTCAGGAGGGTGGGGGCGGTATAGGGGGTTGGCCGGGTTGACTCGTACACGTCACCAAGGACCCTTGGATCATTCTTATAATAGATCAAGGAAATCCGACTACGTTTGGTTGGATTTTCATAGGCCAGTTGTTGTTTTCAATTAAAATTGTGTCCATTTTAAACAAAAGAGAGACCCTTTGAGTGATAACGGTCACACCGTGCCTCGGATTGATGCGGGGTTGACTCTTACATGCCACAAAGGACCCGTGGATCATTATCCTTAAGGATCAACACAATACAAATGCGTTTGGCTGGATTTGAATAGGTCAGTTGTTGTTTTCACTTAAAATCGTGTCCATTTTAAACAAAAGAGAGACACTTTGAGTGGTACAGGCCACACCATGCCACGTATTGAGGTAGGGATGTCTCTTACATGTCCCTAAGGACCCTTGGATCGTTATTATTAAATATAAAGGCAATACGAATGCGTTTGGTCAGATTTTTGTAGGTGAGTTGTTGTTTTCACTTAAAATCGTGTCCATTTTAAACAAAATAGAGACCCTTTGAGTGATAGCGGTCACACCATGCCTTGTATTGAGGCAGGTTTGACTCTTACACGTCACAAAGAACCCGTGGATCGTTATCTTAAAGGATAAACACAATCTGAATGCGTTTGGTAAGATTTCCATAGGTCAGTTATTGTTTTCACTTAAAATCGTGTCCATTTTAAACAAAAGAGAGACCCTTTGAGTGATAGCGGTCACACCATGCCTCGGATTGAGTCAGGGTTGACTCATACATGTCACAAATGATCTGTGGATCATTATCCTGAAGGATCAACAGAATCCAAATGTGTTTGGTTGGATTTTCGTAGTTCAGTTTTTGTTTTCACTTCAAATCGTCTCCATTTTAAACAAAATAGAGGCCCTTTGAGTGGTACCGGCCACAACGTGCCTCATATTGAGGTGGGGATGGCTTGTACACATCTCCAAGGAACCTTGGATCGTTATAATTAAATATCAAGGCAATCCAAATGCATTTGGTCAGATTTTCGTAGGTCAGTTGTTGTTATCAATTAAAATTCAGTCCATTTTAACCGAAAGAGAGACCCTTTGAGTGATAGCGGTCACAACGTTCCTCGGATTGGGGCAGAGTTTACTCTTACATGTCACAAAGGACCCATGGATCGTTTTTCTAAAGGATCAACACAATCTGATTTCATTTGGTTTGATTTCCGTAGGTCAGTTGTTGTTCTCACATAAAATCATGTCCATTTAAAAAAAAGAGACCCTCTGAGTGATAGTGGTCACACCGTGCCTCGGATTGAGGAGAGGTTGACTTTTACACATCATAAAATATCAGTGGATCGTTATACTAAAGTATCAACACAAACTGAATGCGTTTGGTTGGATTTCCGTAGGTTAGTTGTTGTTTTCACTTAAAATCGTGTCCATTTTAAACAAAATTGAGACCCTTTGAGTGGTACGGACACACCATGCCTTGGATTGAGGCGGGGTTGATCATACAAGTCACCAAGGACACTTTTATCATTCTTATAAAAGGTCAAGGAAATCCGAATGTTTTTGGTATGATTTTCGTAGGTCAGTTGTTGTTTTCAATTAAAATTGTGTCCATTTTAAACAAGAGAGACCCTTTGAGTGATAGCGGTCACATCATGCCTCGGATTGAGGCGGGGTAGACTATTACATGTAAAAAAGGACATGTGGATCATTCTCCTAAAGTATCAACACAATACAAATGTGTTTGATCTAATTTCCGTAGGTCAGTTGTTGTTTTCACTTAAAATAGTGTCCATTTTAAACAAAATAGTGACACTTTGAGTGGTATCGTCCACACAGTGCCTCAGATTGATGCGTGGTTGACACAGAAATGTCACAAATGACCCTTGGATCGTTATTATAAAATATCAAGGCAATCCTAATGCATTTGGTTGGATTTTCGTAGGTCAGTTGTTGTTTTCAATTAAAATTGTGTCCATTTTAAACAAGAGAGACCCTTTGAGTGATAGCGGTCACAATATGTCTCATATTGAGGCGGGGTTGACTCATACACATCACAAAATACCCATGTATTGTTTTCCTAAAGGATAAACACAATCCGATTGTGTTTGGGTGGATTTCCATAGGTCAGTAGTTGTTTTTACTTAAAATCGTGTCCAGTTTATACAAAATAGAGACCCTTTGAGTGGTACCGGTCACACCGTGCCTCGGATTGTGGAATGGTTTACTCATAAACATCACCAAGTACCCTTGTATCTTTCTCATAAAGTATAAAGGAAATCCTAATGAGTTTGGTCATATTTCTGTAGGTCAGTTGTCGTTTTCACTAAAAATCGTGTCCATTTTAAACAAAAGAGAGACCCTTTGAGTGATAGCGGTCACACCATGCTTCAGATTGAGGTGGGGTTGACTCATACACATCAAAAAGGACCCTTGGATCATTCTCTTAAAGGATCAACAGAATCCTAATGTGTTTGGTTGGATTTCATTAGGTCAGTTGTTGTTTTCACTTAAAATCGTGTCCATTTTAAACAAAATAGAGACTCATTGAGTGGTACCGGCCACACTGTGCCTCGGATTGAGGCTGGGATGGCTCATACACGTCCCCAAGGACCCTTGGATCGTTCTTATAAAATATCAAGGCAATATGAATGCGTTTGGATGGGTTTTTGTAGGTCAGTTGTTGTTTTCACATAAAATCGTGTCCATTTAAAACAAAATAGAGACCCTTTGAGTGATAGCGGTCACACCATACCTTGGATTGAGGTGGGGTTTCCTCTTAAACATCACAAAGGCCCCGTGGATCATCCTCCTAAAGTATCAACATAATCCGAATGTGTTTGTTCGGATTTTCGTAGGCCATTTGTTGTTTTCACTTAAAATCGTGTCCATTTTAAACAATAGAGACACCCTTTTAGTGATAGCGGTCACACCGTGCCTCAGATTGAGGCAGGGTTGACTCATGAATGTCAAAAAGGACCCATGGATCATTCTCCTAAAGAATCAACATAATCTGAATGTGTTTGGTCAGATTTACATAGGTCAGTTTTTGTTTTCACTTAAAATCATGTCCATTTTAAACAAAAGAGAGACCCTTTGAGTGGTACCGGCCACACCATGCCTCATATTTAGGGGGAGATGACTCGTACATGTCACCAAGTACCCTTGGATCTTTTTTATAAAGGTTCAAGTCAATCCTAATGTGTTTGGTCTGATTTACATAGGTCAGTTGTTGTTTTCATTTAAAATCGTGTCCATTTTAAACAAAAGAGAGACCCTTTGAGTGATAGCAGTCACACCGTGCCTCAGATTAAGGTGCGGTTGACTCATACACGTCAACAAGGACCCGTGGATCATTCTACTACAGGATAAACACAAGTCAAATGCGTTTGGTCAGATTTTTGTAGGTCAGTTGTGGTTTTCACTTAAAATCGTATCAATTTTAAAAAAAATAGAGACTCTTTGAGTGGTACCGGTCACACCATGACTCAGATTGAGGTGGGGATGACTCTTACATGTCACCAAGGTCCCTTGGATCGTTCTACTAAAGTATCAAGGCAATCTAAATGAGTTTGGTCAGATATCCGTAGGTCTGTTGTTGTTTTCACTTAAAATCATGTCCATTCTAAATAAAAGAGAGACCCTTTGAGAAATAGCGATCACACGGTGCCTCTCATTAAGGCAGGATTGACTCATAAACATCACAAAGGCCCTTTGGATCGTTCTCCTAAAGTATCAACACAATCAAAATGTGTTTGGTCAAATTTCTGTAGGTCAGTTGTTGTTTTCACATAAAATCGTGTTCATTTTAAACAAAAGAGATACCCTTTGAGTGGTACCGGCCCCACCGTGCCTTGGATTGAGGTATGGATGACTCGTACACTTCACCAAGGAAACTTGGATATTTCTCCTAAAGTATCAAGGAAATAAGAATGTTTTTGGTCAGATTTCCGTAAGTCAGTTGTTGTTTTCAATTAAAATTGTGTCCATGTTAATCAAAAGAGAGCCCCTTTGAGTGATAGTGGTCACACTATGCCTCGGATTGAGGCAGGGTTGAATCGTCAACATTACAAAGGACTCTTGGATCATTCTCCTAAAGGATCAACACAATCCTAATAATTTTGGTTGGATTTCCATAGGTCAGTTGTTGTTTTCACTTAAAATCGTGTCCATTTTAAATAAAAGAGAGACCCTTTGAGTGATAGCGGTCATACCATGCCCCGGATTGAGGCGGGGTTGACTCATACACATCAAAAAAGACCTTTGTATCGTTATCCTAAAGGATCAACACAATCCAAATGCGTTTGTTCAGATTTTCGTTGGTCAGTTGTTGTTTTCACTTAAAATCGTCTCCATTTTAAACAAAAGAGAGACCCTTTGAGTGATAGCGGCCACACCGTGCCCCAGATTGAGGCGGAAATGACTTGTACACATCACCAAGGACCCTTTGATTTTTCTCCAAAAGGATAAACACAATATTAATTAGTTTGGTAAGATATCCATAGGTCAGTTGTTGTTTTCACTCAAATTTGTGTCCATTTTAAACAAAAGAGAGACCCTTTGAGTGGTACCGGTCACACCGTGCCTCAAATTGAGGCGGGGTTGACTCGTACACATCACAAAGGACCCTTGGATCGTTCTCCTAAAGGATCAAGGCAATCTGAATGCATTTGGTTAGATTTCCATAGGTCAGTTGTTGTTTTCACTTATATTCGTGTCCATTTTAAACAAAAGAGAGACCCTTTGGGTGGTACCGGTCACTCCGTGCCTCGGATTGAGGTGGGGTTGACTCGTACATGTCACAATAGACCCTTGGATCATTCTCTTAATGGATCAAGGCAATTAAAATGTGTTTCGTTTGATTTCCATAGGTCATTTGTTGTTTTTACTTAAAATCGTGTCCATTTTAAAAAAAAGAGAGACCCTTTGAGTGGTACCGGACACACAGTGCCCCAGATTGAGGCGGAAATGATTCGTACAAGTCACCAAGGACCCTTGGATAAATCTCTTAAAGGATCAAAAAAATATGAAGGCATTTGGTTTGATTTCCGTAGGTCATTTGTTGCTTTCACTTAAATTTGTGTCCACTTTAAACAAAAGAGAGACCCTTTGAGTGGTTCAACATTCTTGCATGTTGCTGGTGCATATCATCTGTTAAAATGAGAAAATGAATAATTTGAGAAAGGATGTTTTATTTAATAACAATTAAAAGTTTCCTATGAACATTTACATACAATAATGTTTCATCTTTTGATCCCCTTAAGCCCTCTCAAAAAATGACCACCAATTGTACATGTCCCCAAGACATATCTTCATTGCATTTGTGTACAATCTTCCATCAGTTATGTGGCCCAGTCTTTTCTGCACACATCTATATCATCTTGTGAGTATTATGATTTTCGAAATTCAGAGTAGTACTGTAAAATAGAAAAATAAAGAATTAATAAATATCTTAAACGAACTAGTTGTTGTTTTTGAAAATACCTTTTTATGGATTCTAGTTTGCTAATGAAAAATGATCTCTTTCAAAAATTTACAAACATAATAACCACAATCATTATCGTTTGTTTGTTTTCGACAATTTAAAAAAAATATCATTAGTAGAATAAGTTACTTGTGTTGATATGTGTTTGGATAGTGAAATTTTATTATATATACCCTGATATTTGTCCAGACGTATTACTTTCTCACCTCCCTATGCTTATCCCCTATCCTCATTCCTTTTTTTAGATGATAATGATACACCACCCTATCATAATAGAATCCTCAGTAAAAGATAATATAAATTATTTTACTTGATGTTTAGACCTAAAACGTAAGATGTATTGTCTTACAGATTCACAAACTCCATCATGTGTGGTTGGTTTGATGGATATCCTTGCTTTGAATCAAGAAAATAAATCATTGGAGTATCCAAGTTCACCATAATTAGCAACCAATTTTGCCTAAAACACAAAAAGGAATAATTATTAAAAGAACTGAAAATATAATTGATATGCTTTAATCGTAGTGTATTATCCCTACATGGTTGGTATTAGGAAAAGTCTGTCATCTGTAATCTTTCATTCAAATGTTTTCGGCAAGTCATTCACTATTGCATCCATTTTTTTATGGCTCTATTTTTTTAGGATTGTTGATGTGATATGAGGATTAAAGAGTCCAAATCGTGGCTCATGGAAAAATTACTTCAACTATTTTTCATAAATGCGTCTGTCGACAATATAAAATGCATTTAGTCATAATTATCACAGTAGATCAGCTTTTAGAAAATCAATTCATGGAAACATACCTCATATATACATTTACAATGATGACGCCTAGCTAATCATTTTTAGGTATTACATTTACATTTTTAGTAGTAACTAAATCTTGACTTTCCTCTCCATATATATTCTCTTCGAAATCCACTAGATGACTGTTACCATATTTTAGCTTCGTATCCACATGTGTCTTCAATACTAGTAAATGTGGATAGAGAACAGGTGGTGTTATTGTGCTTTCAATAGCTCCTTGGGATCGGTTAGTCGATCCTTTAGATGGTTTTGAGCCGATGTTTGTCACCCCCTTCCCTTTCTCCGTCTATAACAACAATCATTGGTTCAGACCCTTTTCTCATTAATTGTTAAGTTTTTAGCTTGAAAAAAATAAATAAATACCTCTTTGACCGCATGTAATCTTACAAGTTTTGACGTCCATGCAATGAATGTCCCAATAGCCTTTTGGACTGTATGAATATCATCATCATCAAGTGGAATAGGTAGCTCTGCATTTGGCTCATGAGCTATAGTAATCGTCACTTTCAGATGATCTTTCGGAAGTGGTCTATTATGTAGTGTGGAATCTGGGATATTGAACATTGTATCCCTCACTACAAGGTGATAGGTGGGTGTTGACAGATATAAATCACAATCATTATCACCCTGTAGTAGATCAGTACAGAAAAATTATCAGTGTTTGTCTGATTCACATTTCTTGGGAAAAATTATTAGAATATTGATTACCACGGCTAAGATAGTTCTTTGAGGCGAATGGCCCACCTCAAATGTGGTGGGGGTTGGGGCGGGATGTTCATGTGCTGGTTGTTCCTGAGATGTGTCTTCCCTTTGCTTCCCACCCATAAAAGTTGCTAGAATCTCTCCCTACCATTGCAATAGTTCTTCAAGGGTTTCTATTTCTTCTCTCATTTGTTCCAATTTTTCATCTGTATCATCCATTTTTTTCTTCTTCTCAAAATATACTTGGGGTGTCACCCCAAAACCTGCACCTCTGACACGACTGTATTTTTCTGGCTGCTTCAAAGCTGTCGATAATATATCTGTATCTGCTATAGGAGTAACTGATTCTTGTGACTGTCAGATGTAGGAAAATAACTAATTATTTTTATGCAATATCAATTTTAAACAAATAATTTTATCGTCGTGTCATACTTACACATATTTCCTACACTTTCTGTGTGTTCTAATCTACTAACTTACCTTAATTGTTCACATGTGCCACCTTCCATAGCAAATTACATTGGATAGAAGTGCATTTCGTTTTAGACTCATCAATCTATATATAAACATAGAAATATAATTATGATGTTGTTTTTTGGAACCTAACAATATTACTGTAAATTTAAAATACGTACCATTTTCTTTTCTAATGATGCGTACCCCATCCTTTCTTTACGATAGGGGTATGTTGGTTTTGATGCACGTTCCTTATTTTCAGTACAGAGTTTCTATTTCATAAATGAAATATTGACAATCAAAGTGATGAATACAGATATCCTGAAACAACGTATTATCTCCCACAATGTCCCTGAAACATCTCATCCCCATGACGGCCAATAAATGCATCCCATTCTTCTTGGGATATCAGGTGGGCGTAGACAATGGGTGGGTTCCGGTTTATTTTACCTTTAGAATCTTTCAGGTGGAATCTTATTAAAATAGTGTGAAAACCTCGATGAATATTTCCTACAAGCGTTAGTACATAATCCTTGTGTGAATCGTCTACTATAAATGTACTCTGCAAGAGATTGATAAGAGTAAGACATTGTTTCATTATTTTATTTTCTAGTAAATTAAATAAATAAATTCATAATGTTACCATAATTTATTCCCAGAACAAAGCCTTCAGCCTGGACACGACATGGTGCCATGAATCTGTTTCAATCAGAACTCGTTTCCAATTGACAACTCCAATGTATCCGCTAAACATAGCCTTGTTGGGATTCACATGTTGGCCTCATGCATTCCATCCAACTTCAAATTTGATGCCTTTACTTTTCTCCTTAAGATTTTTGGCTAACACCGTCAAACTACGACGCACCTGTGTTTTCTGCGGCGTCAGTCCTTCATTCCCCGCCATTTCATCGATATCAACATCATATATATGTTCATCTGTAATGGTATCAACGACATTTGTTGCAGGTTGTTGGACCTCAACACTATAAGCAGCAGGAGCCGCAGCTACAGGAGTAGCAACCGCCGTAGCAGGAGCAGCAGGAGCTATAGGAGAAGGAGGAGAACGAGCAACAGGAGCTACATCAGGAGCAACAGCAGCAGCAACATGAGCTGTAGGAGCAGTAGGAGCACCAGCAGCCGCAGCAGCAGCAGCTTGAGAGACTTGTTCAGCCTCAAGGTTAGGAGCACCAGAATGTGCAGAAGTCATTATCTGCAAAAGTGGTTGAACAGTTAATTCATATTACATAAATTTAGTAATGATAAGATAATAACATGAGATAACAAGATCTATATTACAAACAAAATATAACCTGTTTACTGAACTCTCTTTCTTTTTTTTCAAAGGTTGAAGAGATTTGAAACCTCTTTCTACTATCCATATCCCTTCATTTTGGTCTCCTCTAACATAAAAAACATCATCTGCATTGGGACTGCTCCAAAATGACTGTGAAGTACCACTAAAAGGATCGTCCTCGAGTGAATTTTCATCAGAACCTTCAGTAGTTTTGGACGATAACAGAACAATTGACCACTTTCGGTTTTCCGGATCTAGAACATAAAAAACTTGTACCACTTGTGATGCAAATATAAATTGTTCTTCTTTGTACCCTTCATTACTAAAATCAACTTTTACAAATCTCCATTCATCTATTTTAACACCACTATTGTTATCAATCAATTTGCATTGAAAAATTGGAAATTGGAATGTTGTATAATCCAACTCTCATATTATTTTGATAATGCCAAAGTATGACATATTTTCATAAATTGGATTTCTGTCCTTACTACCAGAAACATGCATCACTTCAGCCACTAGTGTAACTCCACTATTTTGCATGGTAATATCTTTAACATGTTCATCTGAATAGAATTTATAACTATTAATTACATAACCACTATAAGATAATACATACACACTTGGTCCAGTGGCTAGCCATCGAAGTTGTTCTGAAATTGAATTCGAATTTTCATCCAACTCATTAAAAATATGGTCCTGAAACCATCCAATAAACTGGTGATTATGTGTATCTGATAACCATTTTTCAGCCCTTGATAGATTCAACTGACTATGAATTTCTTTGTGAGTTTCAATATATGGAGAAACCTCGTAACTGTTATGTAAAACAAAAAGATGAGCCAGCTCCCGATCTTTAATACTGATTGTCACAACTTCTCTTCGAGAAATTCCCTCACCCTCAATGCGTCTAGTGTGACATGATTTCGGGAGACCAATGCTTTCCACATCAGATAGGTATTCAGTACAAAATTCAATTGGTTCCTCAATAATATATAGCTCCACTATACAACCCTCTGGACGACTTCGATTTTTTACATACCATTTCAAAATATTCATATACCGTTCAATAGGATACATCCATCTATAGTGCACAGGACCACAAAGTCGAATCTCTCTCACCAAGTGAATCATCAAATGAACCATCATGTCAATGAATTTTGGCCGGAAGAACATTTCTAATTCACATAATATAATGACAATTTCTTTTTCCATAGCTGGAAATTTCCCAGGGTCTAAAACTTGGCTACATATATCTTTGAAAAAGAAACAATGTTTGGATAATGTGTGACGAACATTCTTGGAAAAAATGCAACGTAAAGATATAGGTATTAGATCTTGCATCAAAACATGGTAATCATTTTATTTCAAACCTTTTAACATCAAATAATTCATTGACACAATGTTCTTTATATTTGATGAGTACCCCTATGGAACCTTTACATCATTGAAGAATTTTCAAAACTGATATCTCTCCGCCCTAGAAAGAGTATAAGCAGTTGGAGGAAGGAAAATTCAATTTTCACCCTTCACGGGAGCCAACTCCTCTCATATTCCCATGTCAACCATGTCCATCCTTGCCTTAATTTCAATTTTTTTGACAGGGGCATTTATCAATGTTCTGATAATACTATCACATACATTTTTTTCCATATGCATCAAATCAAGAAGATGTCTGAAGTACAAACAATTCCATTATGGTAATTCAAAAAAAAAACTGATCTCTTTTTCCAACCGATTTTCGTACGGTTTTTCGAAAATGGTTTACCAGAAACAGTGTTAAGATCATTTACTTTATCAAATAGCTGATCACCAATTAGTGGAGATGATGTTGCGCGTTTTTTTGAACTTCTATTGAATGATGTCATCCAAGATCGGTACTTATGCCGATGAGGTAGAAATATACGATTTCCTAGAAACACAGATTTCGATGAATGTTTCAACCTAATTGAATCTGTATCATCTTTGCAAAAGGGACACCCTTGATTTCCTTTAATGCTACAACTTAACAAATTTCCATAATCAAGGAAATCATTTATTGTCCCATACAAAATCTCTCTCAACGTGAAGTATTCACTTTTATAAGCATCATACAACATTACACATGAGTCCCACAATAACTTCAAATCCTCGATCAGAGGAGCCAGATAAACATCAATATCGTTACCTGGTTGTTTTGGTCCTGATATAAGCATAGATAACATGATGAATTTATGATTTATGCATAAATGGGGGGGAATGTTATTATTTACCAACATAACATGCCATGTACTATCTGTGTTGGTTTGAAAACCAAAAGGATTCACTCCATCTATAGATAACATAAGATGAGGTTTTCTCGCCTATTTTCCAAATTCATGATACTCATGATCAATTTTCTTCCATTGAGGAGAGTCGGCCAGATGACGTAATAACCCATCATTATTTTTTTATTTACATGCCACAACAATTGTCTTGCAGTTTCTTCACTTCCATATAGATGCCTAAACCTTGGAATGATTGGAAAGTACCATACAACTTTTGTAGGATTGGATTTATATTTCTTATATAGAGAAGCACAACACTTTGGGCATTTTGTAAGTGATTTGTTCTCCTTATGAAACAATATACAGTATTTCGGGCAGGCATGTATTCTTTCATAAATCATTCCCATCAAGCGTAGCATTCATCTAGCTTCATATGTCCGGATTGGGAGCTCATTATCTTCTGGGAGCATGTCATTTAAGAGAGAAAGTAGTTCCGTAAAACTGACATCACTCAATCTGTTGTCTGCATTCAATTTATACAACTTCAGTACAGCTGACAATGTTGTATACTTAGTGCAAGCAGCATACAATGGCTCTTTTCATAACTCTTTAACTTCTCAATCAATTTTGGGAAATCACGGAGTTCATCTTGAATTGTCTTTGTAATTTCCTCAATACGATCTTCATCATAATTGACATATGTAATCACATCCTCTATACGGTCTTCTTCATTATCTATATTTGTATTCATATATGACGATCCATAAAATGTAGTTTTATCCCAGCCAGTAGCTACATTCACTTTTTCTCCATGTTTATTCCAACATTTATAACTCCAAATTATTCTGTGTCATATCAAATGTTCTTCCAACTACTCTGGATTAAGTAGTCTAGAATAACAACAACATAAACACGGACAAAGGATTTTAGAAGGATCCTTTGCGTGATCCTTTTCAAACTTGATGGACTCTTTCACTCCGTTCTCATACTCTTTTGTTAAATGATTAGCATCCATCCAATATTTATTCATATTCATCCTATTTTAATATCTGCACTACATTCAATATCATCATGACTAAGTACCCATATATCCACACATACACATGTCACAAACACATAAAAACCATACCCACATCAGAACCAAGGTACCAATATGGATTTCAATCAGGTTACTCGACTCAAGTGGTGGTGTGTAAGAAATAATATGAAAATATAATAAGTATATAGTCACAAAAAAATCTTAGTAACATGTACCAATATGGTATCTTAGTATTTACATATTTCCAACATCACATACATTCATAATCAAAAAGATGGAAGATATATAAAAACTGACTTAAATGAACAATATATATAAAACTCGTATATAAATTAGTTGGCACGAAAAAAATAGTTCTATAATCAATGTCATGTAATAATAGAAAAAATTATATCATAGTAACATGTATCAAACCCTATGGTATGTTAGTTTCTAGTAATATGATCCTCACACAACTCAATCAGTGATATTGGCTCAATGTGTGGACACATCCCATGACTCAAGTCAACAGGACTCAAATTCCCCTTGGGGAAAAATTCATGTCATAGTATGTTTAAGTTAGTATTTTCATCACAAATATAGTACTAGGAGATTATATCATAACATTCTTATCCAAATTACCACAAAATACCCTGGCTTCATATACTGCAAATCAAATAATCAACCAAACATGGGAAAATCAATCATTACAAATAATTTCATTTATTACATTCAAATACCCAATTTTAGTTTTCAACATGAATTTTAATTTCAAAACCAAATCATAGGTTTTCATATAATCTATTCCCTTTTCAAATCATATTATATTCTAATCATTTTTTTTGTAATCAAGGATAATTATTTTATAAAATTTTTCCACTAAAATATATAGTTTCTCAAATCATTCCATGACATAAAAAAGAACTAAGAAGTGGATTTATTTCAAAAATATATGCCTCTAAAATCACAAATCAAATACACTTTAATTCAAATCATATTAAATTATTTTTATAATTCATATTTAATAAATCAAGAAAAAAAGTTTCAATTGTGTGGAAGAAACATTTTGGAACCACCTGCCATTAATTAGTGATCAACCCAACTTAACACCTATAATGGGATATGTCAATGAATAATGAAGGTGTATGAGTTCAATTAGTCTAACCTATAATCAAGATTCATAAAAAATAATATTAGATTCACTAAAAATTTGATGATCTATCACTCTATAAGGAGGATATAAGTGGGGATAGAGGATTTCCCATCGATGAGAGATCCCCTTATCAGAGAGAAACCAAACGCAGCCACTGGAGCATCTATCTGAAAAGAAGGGATTTTGGTGGAGTTAAAATGACTCTTGTAAGCCTTAATAAATCAAGATTTCAAATGAGATTTGTGTAGGATAAAAAATAATATAAAATGGGGTTCATGGAATTTAAGACTATAAAAAAAGGTACCACGTTGCAACCTCCCATGGACACGGTACAGAAAGGATTTAGACAACCATACTATGGTGTAGACTTCTTGTCATGAACTAGGCTAGGTTTCCCTCCCACATGACACCTGACCCAACTCGTGGGATTGTCCAAAGGGAATTACCAATCCCCATGGGTTGTAACTAGTGTCTAGTCATTGAGTAACAACTTTTGGAATGGTTTTTTCAGGTAAAAACCCATAAATATTACATAATAATCAAACACCATATCATAACCAAATTTAACAATATAAGAGACCAAAAGATAACACTCTAATAGAGGATAAGCATTTAACAATTTCAACCAAAACCAAAATAACAAAAAAAGGTAAGGGAACCAACAATACAACCAAGCCTTCATGAAACATGAGGTTCAACATCCCCATTCCACAACCAATAACAGTCACCAAAAGGGGAACTACTAGCACATATATCTACCATCGCCACCAAGGGGACCTTTCCTTTAACTAGGTAAAACATAATAATGTCTAAATATACCTGAGGGTGTATATAAGGTGTGAGCCAACATACCTAGTAGGACAAAAAATATATTCTATGTAATGACATTATGATAAACATTAACATGTTATTTTTTAAGAAAAAGGAAGATACAATTTAAATAAAACATTATTTGAAATAAAAGAGAAAGTAAACGTGAAAATATAATGGTAAGAATAGAATGAGAACTATAGAAAATCTCTAAGGTATTAGGGTTACCGGGGTCCTAGGATCCTATTACTCTTGGTGATCACATCTCTTAGACATGAAGGTCCTATTTGAGCCTCCAATCCCTAGAACATGAATGTTTAGTAAGTGTTGTTATGTATATCCTTATTAAGAAGACCAATCATCAGCCTTACTAATTCACCTAATATACTAGACCTAGTCTACCCACCTAGATAACTCGGATTCCATTGTGCTAAATTCCACACCTATATAAAATTATATCTATTTTATACAATCACACTTCCAATAATAAAAACACACATGACAAACAACCATTTAAAATAGTCAAATCATTATCAAACCCTTACGCACAACAAAAAAATTGGAAAAGATGTCTCCCACAACCTAGACAATTTATAAAAGAATTTTAAAACCAAATAAATCATATTAAACACCTAAAACAATATCAAATAATGGGACAACCAACCCCTTTCTTGATATCTTCACGAAACCAGAATGAAACCACCAACTGAACTAAGGAAAGGCCCTATGGATGAAATTAAACACCATAACAAAAAATATTTAACCCAAATAGGTGAGATTAAAGCCAACCTAGGTCCGGCAACGAGAAGAGGGCATTGCGGGCGGCGGAAGTTTGGAAAATCGAAGAGGACATTGCGGGCAGTGGAGGTCCGGCAACAAGAAACGAGGGCAGAGGAGGTCTGACAACGAGAAGAGAGGGCGTTGCGGGTGGCGGAGGTCCGGCAACGAGAAGCGAGGGCATTGTCGGCAGCGGGGGTCTGGCAACGAGAAGCGAGGGCCATGCGGGCGTCAGAGGTCCGGCAACAAGAAGTAAGGGTAGCGGAGGTCAGACAATGAGAAGCGAGGGCGGTGGAGGTCTGGAAACGCGAACTCAGCAGGCGGTAGAGGGTAGTCTAAGGTTTCCAGTACCGCCAAAGCTTTTGGTCACGATAAAACGAGGGCACTGTGTGACCGACGTTATACAAAATGGACTAAGGTATTATCAGCGCTAAAAAGGCGCTATTAAAGACTACCTTTATCAGCGCTAACATTTTAGCACTGATAAAGGCATCCTTTATCGTGGCTTTTTTAGCGCTGATAATGGTACTCTTTATCATCGCTACAAAGGCACTGATAAATCATTCCTGTATCAGCGCTAAAATTTTAACACTGATACAATGATTCTTTATCGGCGCTTTTCTAGTGCTGATAAAGGGTCGTTTTATCAGTGCTTATTTATAACTGATATAAGGGGGCGCTTCCCTTGCCCGTTTTTTAGTAGTGAAACAATCAAAAATTGCGATTGGAATCAACTATTGAAGTAGTATGTGATTGTCATGACTTTTCAACTCTTGCAATGTCCTAGTCATCAGATTTGTACACTTTGAAATATTATAAGAGTAAAAATCATGTACCTTAAGAATCTTAAAAATGGAAAGAAATGTCTATTTCTCCTTTGTAGTCATCGTATACTGCATAGAAGGAATATATGCCTTGTTTCCCTTAGTTAACTATAAATGCACCTGTTTCCTTAAACCCATTTCTTCCAAATCTTGACGTGCATTAACATGGTCCTTTGATTTTCCACTGACACCTAAAATGATACACAATATGTAATCACAAACATTTTTTCAATGTGCATGACATCCAAATTATGCCTTATCATGTTAGTTTTCCAATACGGAAGACTATAAAAAATAATTTTCTTTTTTCAATTGTTACTACACATCCTACCTATAATACGAATATTACGTAATGGATGGGCCACCAAATCCTGAATTTCATATACTGTGCGGATATTTTATTCCTCAATCTGCAATAACATTTAGACTCATGTCATGATCTTTGGTGCTTGGATGAACTCTTTAGAACCATCAAATGCCACTTTGTTCTTTCTGAACCTGTGTTGAGTGGGGAGAAAATGTATGTGAACCATGTATGCCCATTTTTTGGAAATTATAATCTA
This sequence comes from Viscum album, assembly GCA_963277665.1. NCBI lineage: Eukaryota > Viridiplantae > Streptophyta > Magnoliopsida > Santalales > Viscaceae > Viscum > Viscum album. Next base: position 909,958,979 of record OY728151.1, read on the forward strand.
TACAGATTTTTTAATTGTATTTCTATATGAAAAAGAAAATTCCCCTTTCGTACTACGGGATGATATATTTTCATAAGCCGGGAGGTCATTGATTGTCCACAATAAACCAGCCTGCAGTTTGAACATTTCATTCGTTTCACAGTCATAAGTCATCACACCATCGCCCCAAAATTCATTCAACTCATCAATCAATGGATGAAGGTAGACATCAGTCTTATCCCCTGGACTTCTAGGTCCTTCACTAACAATGGAAAGTAATATAAATTGTTGCTTCATAAAAATCCATGAAGGAAGATTATACGGAACCAAAACCACGGGCCAGGTGCTATGAGTTGCACCAACCATAGACATGAATGTATTGAAACCATATGTGGACAACCCCAATCGGATATTACGAACATCCTTAGAAAAATCGGGATGTCTCTTATCAAAATAATTCCATGCATGAGAGTATGTCGGGTGGGTTAACATATCACTTTCATGACTTCTTTCTGCATGCCATCTCATTAAATTATAAACTTTAGATGACATTAAAAATCATTTTGACCTCGGTTTAAGGGGAATGTTATGAATTTGATTTACGACAATCAGTTTCCCCTATATCACAATATGACTTAGATTAGTCTTATTTCCCCTACTCTCTTTCCACCTAGAAGCACCACAAACCGAAAAAATATCTAAATGGGATGTTTCCTTTCTATAAAACATACACCTGTTTGTACATAAATCTATAGCCTCATATATAAAACCTAAGTTCTATGTCAACTTACGATCATGGTAATACGACTCTGGAATCTTAGCATCGATGGGAAGAACCATTTTCAATAACACCAACAACATGTCGAATGATGTGTCTGACCACTGATTCAAAGTCTTTATATGAAAAAACTCCACAATAAATGACAATTTATTGTAAGAAGTACATCCATGATATAATTCTATTTTTGCATCATCAAGTGCTTCATAAAACCTCCTCAAATCATGATCTTCACTAGAGTAAAGATTTATCTCACCGGTATGACGATTCTTCATGTCAATGCCTTCAGGATCCAACCCACGTACCATTTTAGTAAGCATTTCATGCATTGGATTATTCATCCTTGAATCAACATCCATCTAAACTGCATTAGTATTTTGACGAGGAACATATTCTTCTCCCTGATGAGTCCAACACTTATAATTTTTCAAAAATTCGTTAAAGAATAGGTGCTCCCTCACAGTATCTCATTTTAATTGATACCTGTTAGAAAATTTTCTACATGGACAACTAATATAGTCACATTCAAATCTTCTGGTGAAGCCAATAAACTGTATAATGCCATTGAAATATTCTCTAGATGTTCAATCTAAAAGATCAATCCAACTATTATCCATAATAATATATGTATAACAAGCATTTACACAAGACTTATTTCATTAATTTTTCATATCAAATATATTTTAAATATATACTAACTAATTGCTTATGGACAATTGATAAAATAATCATATTATATATTTGAATAGTAAACAAGAGAATAGACCATGGAATTTAAGTGAAAGCCCATGTGATGTCATACTTGATTGTGCTACAAACCTAGAAGGCAGGGGAGCAGAAGGCGATGTTGTGGGGGAGAGAAGAGGCAGCAGAGGTGAGACGGAGTCGAAGACGGTGCAGCGATGGAGGGGATGGGTGGTGGTAGCGGTGGTGATCCAGAGGAGAGTAGGTGGTGAGTTGGCGGCGGTGGAGTGAGGGTTGGACAACGAGGGAGGGGACATAGGACAGTGGGGATCCGGAGTGAATGGGTGGCGATGACGAGGGGATGAGAAGCAACCGTGCAGGGAGGGAGGGGACTAGGTGGCGGTGGTGCCACACGGGAGGGGATGGTGAGGGAGTGGATGGGTGGTGACGGTGCGGCGAGGGAGGGGGGGCGAAGAGGGAGGGGATGTGGGATGGCAGAGAGCCGGAGTGGACGGCAGTGAAGGGACGTGGGATGGGCAGCGAAGGGGTGGAGGGTGGATGGCGGAGGGCAGAGGGTAGAGGGACGAGGGACGAGCGCCGAGGGGTGGAGGGTAGAGGGGGCAGAGGGCGGAGGGCAGAGGGCGGAGGGCGGAGGGCGTAGGGTGTAGGGCAGAGGGCAGAGGTAAGAGGGCGTAGGGGGTAGGGGGTGGAGGGCGGAGGCCAGAGGGAAGAGGGCGGAGGGCGGAGGGCGCAGGCCAGAGGATGGAGGCCAGAGTGCGGCGGGGGTAGAGGGTGGAGGGGGCGGAGGGCGGATGGAATAGGGTGGTGAGGGGATGGACGTCGAGGGGTGGGGGCTGCGAGGCAACAGGCCGCGAGGGCGGAGGACGGAGAGCGACGGGGGACATGCGGCGGAATGTGGGTAGGGTTTAGCGAGGGGAGGGTGGTGGGGGAACCAATGTTTTTTTAAGTCCAACGACCACCAAAGGTAGTCTCCCATGTCAGGGGGATCCAAAGCCCATTTCTCTAGTAGTGTATGCATGTGGCGGGTAGGTTCACATGGCTTGTGACTTTCTGACCCATCGTACAGATGATCAGATGATGGTCGAGGGACCTCTTAGGAAGAGGTAGAGAGTCGACCGAGGAGGTCCACAGGGAGCAGGCGGACGTGGAAGAGGAGCTAGCTATGCAGCTGGTGGTGGGCGACTATTTGAGATGTTACTGCCTCCACCACCTTGAGGTCCAGCCCGACCATAGGGAGAAGCTGGACAGGGGTGATCTCAGCTCCAGGAAGCTAAGGCCTACGATCGCGGCGCTCTGGAGATGATACGAGGTACGATCTGTGTCTACTCCACCTTAACTAAAGTACGTATAGACATAGGTTCCAGTATTTATTTTATTTCCACTGCCCTAATTTGGAGCTTGGAGATTCTGACAGTGCTGTTGGATTGATCAATATGGATAAAGACACTTATTGGATAGGATATGATGATTACACACTAGTTCTGGTAGTGTGAGCTCACTATAGGAGGTGAGATCTTCGGCTGTGATCCCCTAGTAGAGGCGTCGAGGCCTTACGACATCATTAGGGTATAGACTGGTTATCTAAAGTCCATGTACAGATTGACTGTATAAGGAGAAAAGTGTGGTGTGTCCACACGTATGGAACTAGGTTCACCTTCTCTAGTGAGAAGGGAGCCTTTGCATCATAAGATGGACTTATATAGAGGAGAGTGCACTCGATATCTCCTCAGTTGGCTAGACTTACCCTCAGAGCGGTTGATGTGGAGAGTCTGAGCTATCCTTTTGTGGTGGACCAATACGCATATGTCTTCCCTGACGATGTTCTGGGTCTACCTCCTCATATAGAGGTGGACGTTTACATTGACTTGTACCCCAGGATGACACCGATATCTACACCAGTGTTTCGGATGGCTCCCTCGGAGCTTCGTGAGCTACGGGTACAACTTTATGACTTACAGGGGAAGGGATTATTTTAGCCCAATGTTTCTCCTTGGGAATCCCTAATTTTGTTCTCCAAGAAGTTGGATGGGATATTGAGGCTTTGTGGTGACTATCGGTGCCCGAACCACGTGACTGTGAAGAACAAGTACCCACTCCCAAGGATTAACGTTCTCTTTGATCAGCTTAAGAGATCACGGTGGTTCTCAAAGATAGACCTTAGATCAAGCTATCACTAGCTCAGAGTGTGAGACAAAGATGTGCAGAAGAAAGATTTCAGATGTCGGTATGACCATTATAAGTTATTGGTTATGAAATTCGGTGTAACCAATGCTCCGATAGTGTACATTGGACTCATGAACATGATCATCCAGCCATACCTTGATCGCTTTGTATTAGTCTGCATCAACGACATTCTGATCTACTCGACTACTGAGGAGGAGCATACCTATCATTTGTAGGTAGTACTGGAAACACTCCAAGATCACTAGCTTTATGGTAAGCTCTCAAAGTTCCAGTTCTGGATCCGAGAGGTTCACTTTATAAGACATGTCATATTCGAGGCTGGAGTTTCAGTTGATCCAGCAATGATTTAGGCGATACTTTCTTGGGAGCCACCCAGGAGTGTGATGGAGATACGATGTTTTCTGGATTTGGATGGTTACTACCAGAGATTTTTACCAGATTTCATGAGAGTTAGAGAAACACATTCAGGGTTAACGAAGAAGGGGAAACCCTTCGTGGGGTCAGAGAGATGCTATCAGAGTTTTCAGGAGCTGAGACAAAGGCTGACTAGTGCCCCAATATTGAATCTTTCAGAGGAGGGCATTGGGCTTGTAGACTATTGTGACGCATCAGGGACTAGGCTCAGATGTGTCCAGATTCAAGAGAGAGCAGTGATCACTTATGTTTCTCAACAACTAAGACAACATTAGAAGAACTATGATACCCATGACCTGGAGTTATCAGTAGTGGTCTTTTCCTTGATGATGTGTATACATTACTTGATGGGAGATCATTTTACAGTCTACTCTGATCATAAGAGTCTCACGTATATCTTCCCTTAGAAGGGCCTGAACCTGAGACAGCGACTTTGGATTGAGTTCCTCCAGGACTATGACTTTGAGATAGTCTATAATCCAAAGAAGGGAAACGTTGTATTAAATGCACGTAGCCATATATCTGGTATACAGCTGCTAGGTGAGTCAATGAAGCATCTGACCACTTTTCAGATATCCTTTTGTGGATCGGGATGGATCATCTTTTCTTCAGTCTCTTGCAGTCACTCACCCACTTCTTCAGTGTTTCAGGGACGTGCAGTGTGGGGACACTGGCTGCAAGGCTCGACAAGCTCACATATCCACCGGACATGCACCTTATGTATTTTATGAAGGTGGGGAGCCTGTCATCCTCTTCAGATGACGTACCATGGTACCAGTGTCACTTCAGGAGGAAGTGTTGAGGGAGTTACACACTTCCCCTATAGAGGTACATCTTGGAGTGGTGAATATGTATCCCGATCTCTGATGATATAACTGGTGGTCGAGAATCAAGAAAGCAATAACCATGTTTGTCTCTTGGTACCTCACTTGTCAGCAAGTGAAGGTGGAGCATCAGGTAATAGTAGGCTTGGTTCATCCATTAGAGGTCCTAGAGTGGAAGTGGGATGGAATATCAATGGATTTTGTGACTGGAATTTCACATACATCCAGAGGTCATGACTCAATTTGGGTGATCTTTGACTGACTCACCAAGTCAGCCCACTTCCTACTGATCAGAGAGCAGGGTTCAGTAGTGATCATGGGACACCTCTATGTGCTGGAGATTGTGCGGTTACATGGAGTACCCTTGGAGGTTGTCTCTGATCGTAATGCACATTTTATTTCCCAGCTATGTAAGGGGTTGTAGGAGGCTTTTGATATGCAGCCTCGTTTGAGCATCTCCTTCAATCCTCAGATAGATGGTTAGACTGAGCGGACCATTCAGATCCTCGAGGACATGCAGTGTGGTATTTTCCTTGACTTCGGTCGCAGCTGGGAGGATCACTTACCTTTGGTGGAGTTTTCATACAAAAACATCTATCACTCCACCATTAGGATGGCACCTTTTGAGGCATTGTACGGGTGAACTTTCAGATCACCTTTGTGTTGAACTGACCCAGGAGAGTCAGTACTAGTGGGACCAGAGATGGTATAGGCTACCACAGAGAAGGTGAATATCATGAAAGAGTGGATGAAAACTGCACAGAGCAGGCAGAAGTCATATGCCGACCAGAGATGGAGTCCTCTGGAGTTCGAGGATGGGGACAACATATTTCTACGAGTTTAACCATGACGAGGTTTGCGAAGATTTGTCTAAGGTAGAAAATTATCTCTGAGGTTCATCGGACCCTTCCAAGTCATGAATAGATTTAGTGAGGTGGCTTACCACATATCTTTTCCCCCTCAGTTGCACCGGGTGCACAATTTCTTCCACGTATCCCAGCTGAGGAGATACTTGCACGACCCTTCCCACGTCATCGACCACAGCGTGCTAGACATCAACGATGGGGAGACATTTTTCGAGGTTCCAGCTATGATTTAGGATCAACGGGAGCGGGTCCTTCATGCGACGTTGATTCCTCTAGTGTGTGTTTGTTGGCATCACAGTAACCTCCAAGAGGGAACATGGGAGCGGGAGGCTCATATGCGTTCTCATTACCCCCACATGTTTACCTAGTTTTCAGTTGTGGCTTATGGGAACATAAATCACTGAGGTGGGGAGAATATAAAGACCCAGAATTTCCTTGTAATTTTTTTAAATATATGATAATTTTATGAGTCCACAAAAATTGACGACGCGTGATTCTGAGGCCTCGAGTTCCCAGAATTAATTCCATAACTTTATTTTGAGTACGTTCAGAAAACGTACAAGCGGGTTTTTATTAATTTTGAATCGTTGCTCGGAATTGCAATATGAGGTCACTATTTAACTCTCAGCATTGGTATTCTCTTAAGGAGACATTCACCTCAGTGGATGTTGGACAAGGATGAAATTTAGTATTTGGGTTATTCATGAAAGAATTAAATAAATAAAAAATTATGTAACATTTTTTTTGAAAAACCTATGTTGATGTTGAAAGGTTATAGAAGTGGGTACCATTGAACAAAAACCATCCATGAGAGGTTATTGAGGTGGGGACCACCGAGCCTAAACCTCCCATGAGAGGTTATGGTGGTGGGGACCACCCGAGGCTAAAACCCCTTGAACTCCCTCATAAGTGTGTGGAAGCCTCTAAAATATCCCCCACTTTAATGGTCCCATTCCCTTTAATTTATTACACCAACACAATTAATTAATTAGTTTTATTTAAAATTGTGCCAACAACTTAATAGATATCATAATATATTATTTGGGCTACCTCTTCATTTTTGCGGAATTGGGATGAAGGAGACATGGAAGAAAGCCCTCCAACGAAGAATGCCAATGAAGAATGCCGACTTCGACTCCGACTTCTTGCTCGGAACATTCCATGATTAGGAACGTCTTCAACATAAAAGAAATGATGATCGAGCAAACGCCGACATCACTGACGTCCATGTATTCCCAACGACATCGCCTCTTTCCCCGTAGTCAATCTCATCAAATAAAACGAAAGTGGTAGGGGTTGTTATTGAATTCATGAAATTCCCCGTTCTTACAAATCATGTAGAACGTGGATAATTATAAACAAGTTGATCCACGATTCGTATGAAATTGTAACGTTTAATGATTCTTCATTCTTGTTCTGGTTGAGTCGCTTCTTATCGCTCTAACGTGGAGGGTGCGGAACAAACAAACATGGCTCAACCCATCCTTTGTTCTTCTTGAATGCTGTGTCCTTCACATTGAACGAGGGAGACTTTGGTGACGATGACTGGTGCATGTATTTGGCACCGGTAGAACTCGAGAACTGCCGAAGAAGACATGAAGTCCCGCCGCACTGCGGCCTCCACGCCTCGTGGCGCTCCGTTGTCCGCAGCCATCGTCGCCCCGCTTCCTCGTCGTGCCGCCCCACGCCGCACCTTCCGAGCCACCCTGCAGCATCTGTGGCCTTCGTCCTCCCAGTCGAGCTGCCCCACGACCTTCACCCTCCAGGACGAGCTACTCCACGGCCTTGCGCCCTCATGGAACCCCCCGCAGCCGAGCATCCCCATGCCCTCACGGAACCCCCGTGGCCAAGCCACCATGCGACCGAGCCACCCATGGCCTCGGCATGCCGCCCACGGCATCTCCGTTCCACTTGGGGCCTCATCACACCGCTCACATCCTCACCGAGCTACCCGACCACCGAGCACCCTGTAGCCTCACCGCGCCGCCCGTGGCCTCGCAGCGACTTGTGGCCCTCCACAGCCACCCACGCTGTATGCGGCCCTCGCGGCCTGCTGGGCCGCCCAGCAGACCGGGATGGACCCAGCAGAGTAGGCCGGACCCAGCGGGTCAGGCCGGGTCGACCCAAGCCGGGTCGGGCTCGGTCGGACCGGACCTGGACCCACTACGACCCATTTATGCTCTTTTTGCCATAACTTTCGCACCGGGCATCTGTTGGACGAACCGTCAGTGGCACTAGAAAACTTGGAGTGAGACGATCCCTTTGAGTATACCCCACTAGAGATTTTGGTTACGATGGGGTATGGTCAGTCTGGATTGAGCAGGAATCCAAATGGGCCCTTGAGACTAAAATGCTAATAACTCACAGACTGAGGATCTGATTGACGCACTGTCTATTACATTGAGACCCCTACGACGTGGCGGTCCATTGAGATACTTAAATGTGGGACTTCATGTAAATTGAAGTATCAACCAGTTGCATGTGGAGCAGACCCTCCTGGAGACATCTATGCCTAGTACAGGAACCTAGTAATTGGTTGTGACGTGAATAATGAAGAGCGATCCTGTATGGGTCAGCATCGAGTGATGTTGTGTGGGTCAACATCGAGCGATCTTATGTGGGTCAGTACCTAGGGATCCTATGTGGGTTAGCACTTAGTGATCATTTTTGGGTCAGAACCGAGCGATCCTATGTGGGTCAGCACCGAGAGATCCTCTGTGGGTCTTCCTCTTAACGGAGTAAGATGATTCAGTAGTTATATCTAATTATCTTTACTACTGTATCTAAGTTATACCTGGTGTGAGATAAGTCTATACCTATTTGGTACTTTCATTCATGGAAATACCTTGGTGGTATTTTTTGATGTGGCATACCTGTGTGTTACATTCCTTCATGTTATTTCTACCTTTGTGGAACATTTAAGTCTGGGGATTTGGAGTTGGACTCCATGTTTTCCTCATGATTGAGATGGTTTTATTTGATAACCTAGGTATATGTATGGGTATATACCTATGTATGGTTATCAGTTGTTTTCATCCATGTAGTTTATCCTTTGTGGATTTAGTTAAACTTTGTGGGTCTCTAGTTGCCTACTGACTATCTTTATACTAACCTCTACACGGGCTATGCCTTCACCTCGTTGTGTTTGGAGTAGATGACAAACATCGCTGACTGAGGATGAGGGTACTAGGACTGGATAGTTCTTGGAGGTGGACCATATGGCATGTTGGTACGCGGAGGAGACATGAGGATGTGGAGTGCTGAGGAGGCAATCTTACCTACCCTTCAGATAGGAACCTTAGAGGATGACCCAGTATCTATCTTTCTCTTTCTTCGATTGTATTGTATTTCAGGTGTACTTATACTTTCAAGTTGGGCTGGAATTCTAGCCCCATTAACCTACTGCACTCACTCTATTTACTGTTTAGTTTACTTGAGTTCGTATCTTGTTGTGTGATTGGTTTTGTGTGCTTACAGGTTATAAAGGAAATTCCTTCCCATTAATAGAGAATATGCCTTTAGTGCTAGTCTCCAGCCCCTGGCCTATGGAAGGCAGACTTGGGGTAGTCACAATACCTGCCCTGGGGGACGGGTCGTGACATTTAATTTGAAATAATATCACTATAACATTTGAATAATAGTATTATTTTGATTTACTTATAATTTTGAACCATGTTGGAATATTTATTATATATAATGAAAAACAACAAGAAAAAACCATTCTTCATAGAGGAGGTAGTTTTTCACACAATCATGATTGACATTCCTTTGTTATTCTATATTGATGGTAATGAGTAAATAAGAGTAGTAACACAAATATAAAATCATATAATTATTATTATTATTATTAAGTATTCATGTTATATGTTGATATGAAATTTGGTATATTATATTATGAACAAAAATTTGTGGAGGAGATAAAACATACATCAGATACTTGATCATTCAGTGGAAGTATCCCTGAAATTAAAGGGCTTGGTATAACAATGAGTGTAATAGGGAATATATTACTGTGGGAGGATTATAGGGAGAGTAAAATTTAGTATTTTAAATTAGTAATTATTAGTTTAAGTGTATAATTATCTGGTATAACTAGTATGATTTTATAATGAAAGTAGGGTCACTTTTGGAAGCACCTTTATATTTTTCAATAATGTAATTTCTTGTTCAAGATCATAAGTATAAAAATGGAAAAACATTAAGGGGATACTTTTCTTGGTCGAAAAAAATCTTATATAATCAATTATTGTAATATTTTATACATTTTTAGGACTTTTACAGTAGGATAAACTCAACTTATCCCTTTTACTTTTACAATAATAATTAATTTTTAACATCGGTAAAAAAATTTAAAGAAAAAAATTAAAATTGGACATTTTGACACATTTGAATATTTAAATTTTAATTGTTAAAATATATCAAATAAATGATCATCAAGTATTAAAATTTAATATAAAAATAAAAAACATAAATGGGTAAAATCATTTTTTTGAAAAATATCATTATTAATCATTGAAATTTATTAATATGATTATATTTCCATATTTAAGGAAAATGAAGACATAAATTGATTTAATAGGAATAAAATAAATGGTATGAAGATTTAATATCAGGAAAAACTAGGCATCACCTTGAAAAACCCCTATTTAATTAGAACAATAAAAACATTTGTTATATTCAATTAACATTTTACTCTTTCTCTAAAAATGTTGAAGAAAGGTTTTTTTGTTAAAATATAATATTTAAAAATTAATAGGTTTTTTTATCGGATTTAATATTTGATTATTTTATATATATTAAAATATTCTTGGTTGTTCTTACTAACCGATAAAATCATGGAAATTAAATTTTTCATTTATCCTTCATTTTTATGCAAAAAATAAACCATTTTAGGAAATTATAGATACATTAAAGTAAGTATATTTTGGTATGATGATTTTAAAAATTACCATTATATATTATAAATCTAGTTATGAAATTTATAAATTTATTTTTTAATGGAAAATTATAAATATATAGAAAACTTATTTTATTGAAAATTAACTCATATTAACAATTTATTTTTTAATGGTAATTATTTTTAAATGATTACAGTATTAGATTAATTACTAATGTTATTATAATATATTTTGGATTAGTTATATTATGTATTTTTTAAATACATGTCCTAAAATATGAGTTATTTAAATTTAATCTTATATTATAATCCCATGGTTGTATAATTTTTAATGTTATAGACCACCTAATCCTAAAAAATATTTTTCCAATTGAATATTTTAAAACTCCCATATTGTATAATTAGTTTAGAAATATTAATGAAAATTGGATTATAAAATTTGATGAAATTCCCAAGGGTTAAGGTAGATTACTTATTATTAATCCAAGATAATTAAAAATGAGAAGGTTCATTTGGATGAGGTACTAACCCTAGTTTGGGGCATATACTTTTTTCCACTTCAATTATAGACATATTTCTATTACCTCAACCTTAATTTTGGGTATTAATATTCATATCCATCTACAAGTCTTCAATCACTGAAACTATTCCATTCAGAGTTGGACTTGTTTTTGAATTATAATCTACATGGGTTTATTCTATTCATAAGATACCACCAATAGGATTAATAGCTACTTGATCCCTATTAGGCTCTGTGACTATCTCAAAAACCTCCTTGACATCCTATGAAGTAGCCCAGAGCCTTCGATCAGTACCATAATTATGTGTGTCCTTCTTGAAGATATTTGATAGTCGTTCAATGGGAACCCTTGGGGGTTCCCTATCATCTATAGTGGTAATTAAAATTATACTGAACTCATTATTGTCTTAGAGACATGTAATATATGGAAATATTTCTAGATTAGATGTAGATGAGTTCAAGATTTTATATCTCCCTTTAATATTTTTTTAATTTTAATCTGTTCAATCCCCTTGATATTAAAAACATTAAAGCAATTTGATCATTGATAATTATAAGTGGAACTACCAATATGGTTAAAATCCATAAAAAACCTTTGCAACTTCTTATATTTTATTTCTGAAATCCTACTTTACTCAATTATTTTCAAAACAACCCCCCTAAAAAGTTTTTTGGATAGACCAATTTCGATAAAAAGATCAGGATAATGGAAAAAACATTACCTTTCAGTTAATATATACATTTTTTGGGACCCCCTATATATAAAAAATTTCCAAAGGATTATTGACTGATAATGGATCCAATTTAGTCCATAAATCTACACCCTAAATTTCTTGTGAGAATTATTCACATTAAATTGATTAATTTTTTTATCTGATTCCAGAATCTAACAAATACAAATTTTTAAGGGAATAAAATCCAAAACTCAGACCCTCCCCTTATATTTATCATATGAGATGAAAATATTGAAATTTTAGTCGATAATTAGAATGATATTTTTTTTGGAGAAACCCCAAATATTTTAAATATGCTCGATCAGATCATTGACTACAATGAAGATTCCCCTCGTTGAAGAATAAGTCAATCCATGATAAAGTATTTATACAAGTTAAATATGTTTTGAATTACTTATTAATTTATAGAGACATGATTAATGATACCCTTATTGATTGTAGAACCCTTGGTTTAGAAAAATCATTCCTCAAAATATATTTCTATATTTTTTAAATATTTTTTTATATACTTTTTAATGAATAAAAAAGGAGTATGAAATAAATCATACATGATATAAATAAATGTAAAAAACCTTTTTCATTCAAAATTGAACATTACCACAAAGTTATATAAAAATAAGTATTAAATACCATTTATTATTACATAACATGGATTATTAATTACCTTTTGTGTACATAAATTAAATCGTGGAATAAATATAAAAGAATAATATTATCGCAACTAGAAAATATCCATGATAATCATCATCCATGAGAATCACCATTAGTGTAAATAAACCTATAATAAGATATAGAAACATAAAAGGGTGAATTCTTACAAAAAATACTTAATGAAAATTTTTAGAATGATACGTGTGATTTGTAAAGTGATAATAGAATAAATTTAAAGGATGAATCATTTTAGTATGGCTATATGAAGGAACAAATTACGATTATTATAAATACGTTTATTGGGAATGTGGTTATTTCATTGAAGATATGATATTCATAAATTAATTTATCTAATTTTTATACTAAAATTGAGTATTTTTGGTGAAAAATTTAAAATATTATAATTCATAATTGGTAAAATGAAATAAAATTTAAATCTTTCATTAAAATATATTATTATTAAAAAAACATTGTGTGTTAAAAATTTTGATTAATGAATTTTATGATACAATTAAATTAATGTCTTTAATATCAATAGGTTGTTAAAATTAAATGGGAAAAATAAAATTAGTTAATTTTAATCACATTTGTGTTTAGATCATTTATTGTAAAAGGGGTTGTTTTTCAAAAACATATTCTTCTAATTTTTTTTCTTTTATCATAACAAATTCAACACATAAAAATAAATTTTTAGATAAAATGTATTGAAAATTTCTATAATTAAATAAATTAAAAACCATCATGTAGTTTTTAATTGGTATGAAATAAGAATAAATTTATATTGTGCCTAAAATATATTTTTTCTAAAAAAACAATTATCATGTGTTATGCAGGCTTATATTAAAATCAATTTTTAACACATATAGAAATTGTATTTGATAAAGTGGTTTTCAGATTTTGGATCATTATGTTCAAATTACTTAATATTGGAAATTTAATTTTCATGAATAAAAATATTTACTAAGGTTAAAGGTAATTTCTATGGTAATAGTAAAAGGGTTATTTTCAAAGAATTTTTTTTGGAATCATGTATTTTTATATTAAAAATATTAATTAATCCCATAAAAATAATGGTTCTAATAGTAATTGTTTAATATATATATAAATATTAATATTCATTTAATTATTAAATTGGTAGTATATATGAATAATAGTATATTATATTTAAAAATTAATTTTCGAATAAAAAAAGATATTTCTATATGTCATATATTTTAATTTAAAATATAATTTTATCTCTTTTAGAAATTTATGTATATAAAACTGATCAAAATTTCATAATAATCACATTGATTTTTGGTATAAGGGGTTTTCTTATATTTTTAGTAAAAATAGTTACAATAAAAAATATTTAATCTATGTTAATGGGGGTAAAAGGGAATAATATTCCACGGAATTAATTTAGTTAAATTATCTTCAAGGATAGAAATTTTATTAAAAATTATATTATAAATTTATAACCACTCTCCTCACCAATAATTATTTACCATACTCAACTAACACCCTTTACAACTAAGTTAAATTTAGTTTCCAATGATATGTTTCTTATTTCCACCAATAAAAAGACCTCATATTGTTTCCCTTAAAACCAATCTATTCCTTATAATTACTCTTGAATACAAACCAACTTTACGTCCCCTATAGTCCTCTTTCATGTTTGGAATCCCCTAGTAACAAAAAAACGTCCTAAGTCTTTCATTTTGAGGGAAATCAACTTGAGAAGGAGTGATTTCACCAAAGTGGGTAACATTTTTTGTTATTGTTTTGTTTATTTTATAATATCCAAATTCAATAAACCACATTTTAAAATGATTTGATATTTTATCATCAAAAGAATTCTTACAATAATGTTTTACAATTATTATATAACTTCATAATCTTTCTCAGTCATGAGTATGATATTCTCTATTATAAATCCGTTTAACCACCTATGTGAATGATATTGTACAATATTCATTTTCTCCAACATAAATGATCTTGAACACTTTAATAATATTAATATATGTTATTAAATATTAATTTATTATATGTAAATGGTTCTTTAATGATAAATAAAATAATGATAAATATAATTTAACTCAATGTTATCAACAAATTACCCAAAATAAGCTCATTGCGGGTTCTCTTATCACAAACCATACCCATAACTTTTCAAAAAATAAATGTTAATTCACAAACCATTTAAAACAAATATACCAATATCGTTAGTAAAAATAGATTTATTAATATTTTATCAATATATCTCAACCAACAGCACAATTATTAAACTTTTATGAGACAAATGAAATTATTAACTTCTACTGATGAAAATAAACTATAAATATCACATATGTGTGTAAATAATGAATGTAATTGAATTTTATATATGGTAATATATATTAATAAGGTTATGAAACAAGTTATTAAATTATTTTTTGTGTTATAAAATAGGATACAGTGCATCTGACCAAGAATGAATACAAGGTAAGGGTTTGGGTGAACTCAATTTCCATTCATTCAGTTATGAGCATTCCTCTTGAACGTTTTTATTATTAATTTGGTAAATTTTAAATTATTATTAATTATATATTAATTAATATTTTGTTTCTTATTTTTTAAATTTTCTTCTCATAAAATCGTTATCAAAAGAATATTACATCAAAAATATGTTGTATGCAACGGTTTTTATCTACATTTTTTTCATTGACATATGATACATATTAACTAGGTGTTTTATTTTATGTAGTGTATACACAAAGAAAGTTTGCTCTTTTATCAAATTTATGGTATCTACATATCCATATCATGTTATTTCTTCCAATTACTTTTTATTCAAATGTTACTGAATACATAAGTTTTTGTTTTATAATCACACATTCAAATCAAGATTATATATGTATAATAAACTTATTGGGGGATTTTTTTTAGTATTTTTCTCTAAAACCACATATATTTTATTATATTATGGTTATTTATAGGATTTATATTCCTTATTACCATTTCATCTACCTTTGGATCATAATTCTACGGAAATATTTTTTTTTTTGTACTTCTAAAATTATCTCTTCTTATTAGTCAGGAATCGTTCTCCTTAGTGTATATATTATTTGTATTAATTTATGTATTACCTTATATACACATTAATTAATCCTTAATTTAACTTCCTGATTTATTTTACTTACATTAAAAAGTTATAAATGAATATTATTTACATTTTCTACACTATTCATTTTTCAATGACTTCTACATTCTTTACTAAAGTGTGAGAAAAATTTATTTTTAATGAATTTTTATAATAATGTATTTTCCTACCACCTTAATTGGTTTTATTTAAGAAAATTTCTCTACATGGTTTTATGTTTAAGGAAATATATTTATATTCCCTTTGTCTTATTAAATATTTCCTTAAAAGTTACCAAACTTTTATTGATTATATATTCTTTTTTTTCTCAAAGTAAATTTTAATGAGCTTATAAAAGTGTTTTTTATTTATTATAATAATAAACATTAATGTTTCTTATTCTCTAATAGAATCAACATGGTTATTTATTAGATGTATTATGATAATTTCATGTGGATTTTTTTTCATAAAATCAATTTCTTCTTCTATAGTAATTTATGATATGATTTAATTATGAATGTTTTCAATTTATTGTGAAACACATATGTATAGTTTTTTATTATGATATTATAATTTCTTATAAAATAGATCCAATTAATTGGGTAATTTCTTATACCTCATTATCTCAAATGGGGTACACTAGTGTTGATCCCAAGACCAAGAGGTTTTGTTATTATGGTCATTGTCCTAAGCTTAAAAAGGGGTATACAAGTGGTCAACCAAATCCCAAAAGTTTTTTTTATTCTACATATTATCCTAATCCTAAAAATGTACTTACATGTTTATACCAAGACAAAAAAGGTACATGGATGGTAATCTAAATCATAAAAAGGTATGTATTTGATTATCCAAAATATAAAAAGTTACATAGGTGGTTATATTATGCCTAAAATGGGAACATGGTTTGTTAGCCCAATCCTACTATGTTATGGTTTCGTTGTTATCCTATTCCATTATGTGATGAATTTATCTATGGTTAAACTAGACACATCTTAATAGTTCTATTTTCATCCAAATTTTTATGTTATTATATTATGCCTCCAAGGTTCATGGTTATTTACCAATGCTTTCACTCTTATGACTCGTGTATTATGTTATGTCAATGTAATTATGTTATAAATATTTTTTTATTATATGTTATTATTCTCTTATTTTAGGACCATGAAAATTGGTTATATCTATATATCGACATGTTATAATTATACTAATATATGATCTTTGATTTATATATCTCATGTTTAGCGATACTCGAATTTGAGGTCACCCTTTTCATATATTTTCTACTCCCAAATAAATGAAGTACAATATTATATATAAAATTTTTATATGGATATCATGTGTAGAGAAAATTGTGGGAGATGTTTAACACTTATTTTGGAATAACAAAAGAATAGGACTAACCATTAAAGCCCCTAAAACATTTGGTTCTTGTATTATGTGTGAATTTTTTAGATATACTATCTAAATTAGGAAGATAAATTAAAATATATGTCTCTTATGATTTGATCATCTAATTTGGTATCAACGATAGTGTTTGAGGTTATGTTTTTAGCACTATACTTGGGTGTGTAGTCTTTGGGCGCATCTTTTGGTATCAAATAGGGATTAAGTGATTTTTTTTGGGTCTAACAGTAGAAAAAATTAGCACAAACCTAAGGATAAGTCAAAATACAAAAAGAATAAAATTTTAAAAAATCATAGAGTCTTTGGGTTCCTAAAAAGGAGTTCTATATATGGATACAAACAATTGGATACATTCTCTAGTATTGATGCTCCTAGGGTAACAAACCTAAATTAATTTGATTCCATATTCACTCATAGCACAATTAATGGTCCTAAATGAACATTTTATTCGAAACCCTCAATGGATATGTTTAGGTCGATTTATATTCTCTTTAAAATCCATTATGACGAATAAGGTGAGATAACATAATACATTATATGATGAACCAAAGGTGTTAATAGGATGAACCTAATATTTCAGAGGTTGAAATGAATGTTTCATATGAGAAGACATAATAGGAATTATTTATCATATTCATATAATGGTTTACTCTAATATTATTAGGTATTATAAAAAACTCTTTAGTTTTATTGTTTAGTTATAACCAGTATCATTAAGATGGTGTTATGAAATGTATGTATCTAGAAACTCTTAGGTTTTATAACCAACTAAGTAACCACAATTTGCATAAATGGTTGAGGAAATGTAAATTCTAAATATATACCTATCATTAAAGAAACTATTTTCTTTCTAGCCTTATCTAAGATACTGAGGTAAATTTTTCATTATATATTACATCTTGAGTCGTATACATCTTATAGATACCCTAATCCATATAAATGAATATGAGAAAATTAAAAATTTTATGACATAATTTATTTAAAATGGGAGAATATAATACCCCTAGTTTTAAGAAAATATTATTACTCTCTAAATATATGTTTGTAATTTATATATATGTTCTAATATTTTTTTAAATTAATTAAAAATTCGTGTAACATCAATCATAAATGGTGTCATTAAAAATAACAACCCTTTACTAATTCATAATGGGACATTACAAAAAAGGTACAAAAAAAATACTATATTCAATGGAGTATTACATACCCTGGATGATTAAATCCCTTAAATATTAATAAATTAAAAGGTTAAAAAATTGAAAATAATAATATATTCACTACTAATAAATCCCCTTGATCATCTACACCATTGAGAATCACCATTAATTTAAGTAAATCTATAACAAGAAATAAAATAATGAAAGCCCAAATCAATGATGAGAAAACCTTAATGAAAAATTAGGTGAGGAGAGGTTTTCATTAGGATGTGAGAATGGAATGAATTTATTTAATGAATAATTTTATTAAGGCTAAATATTGGATTAAAATCAGATCCTTATAAATGTGGTGGTTGGGAATATGGTTTTTGGAAATATAGATGTTGGAGATATGTTTATTAGACATAAATTTATCCAACAGCTATATTAATATTTATTGTTTTTAATAAGGAATAAAAAATAATATAAATAAAGTGTTATAAAATAAATCAAGAAAAATATTAAATTAAAATATTTTCCAATAAAATTATTTTTATGTAATACTTACTATTAATAAAGAATTATATGATAAATTTCAATGAAATATTTTAATATAAATGGATTAAAATTAAATGTTTAGAATAATAGAAATTAATTTTAATGGTATCATGGTAAAATTAATTAAATATAAAATGGATATTTTTTTCAATTTTTTTTTTGTAAATTTGGTTTTTGTTATATTAATAAAATTAATCACTAATAAAAAATGATTTCAATGGTTTTTTTGATAAAAAATAATATATAAAAATTTTAAAAAAGTAAATGGTCATCACTATGAATGTAATTAGAATAAATCCATTTTTTCCCTAAAAATATATTTTCCAAAAAAATATATGTAGGAGTTATACACGCCAATATTAAAATTAATTTTTTATCCCCCCTTAAAATTAAATCGATAAAAATGAAATTTTTTTATTTTGAATTATGATTTTCAAGTTATGTAATAGGTAAAATTTCCATTTTCGGCATTATAAAGTTGTCGAAGTTGATTTTAATTACAACGGTAATGGTAAATGGGTTGTTTTTAATGAATTGTTTTTAGACACCATGTATTTTTATCTTACTAAAATTAATTTATTACATTTAAATAATGAATCTAATGTAATTTTATATATATATATATATAACCAAATTTATTAACACTCATTTAATTACTAAATTGATAGAAAATTGTAATAATAATAATAATTTATATTTAAAATTCAATTTTACAATGAAAATAATATATTATATATATTATATTTTAATTTAATAGTTTATTTTATCATATTACGTAGTTTAATTAGATTAATGGGAGTTAAGATTTGGAATAAGAATTTTAAAATTTAGTAATATTATTATTCGTATACTTTTAGTAAGAAAATAAATATTATGTTAAATATTTATTCTAGGTTCATGTGGTAAAAGGGTTAGTCTACCATTGAATGTTTTTTGCTAAATTAACATGACACATATAACTTATAGAATCCATTTTAAGGTGATAAAGTAATACCCAAATGTCAAACTAACCTTTATTTACCTAACTTACCTAACACCCATGTGATATCATCTTTAACCCTCACTTAACATTAGTCTCAAAAGGTATATCCCTCATTTTAACGTATAAAATATGTGTACATCCAAAAACATAAAATAAATATGTTACATATAATTACTCTTTAACCCATAATAATTTTACTTCACTACGAATATTGTTTAATTTATGGAAGCCCCGGTCAAAAAAGAAGAAGTCTTAATTCCTTTATATTATGGGAAGTCACCCTGAGGAGTGATTTCACTAAAGTAGGTAGTAAGTTGTTCCTTATTATTTTAATTTACTTTCACATCTTCTATATTACCAAACCATATTAAAAACTATAATTATTTTAGATTAACATCATTATTATTTTGATAAAGTGATACTACTATTATATAAATTTATACTCTTTCTCACTTATTAGTATGACAAATTCTTATATGGATCAATTTGACCACCTACATGAATGATGTTCAACTATATTCAATGTATCCATCACAAGTGATCATAAATACTGTTATAAAAGTAATATACGATATAAAATGGAAATTTATTTTATGACCATAGTTTTGTAATGGAAACAGAAAAAATGAATCCCCAGAATCAAGTAACTCATTATCAAAAATTTACCCAAAACACGCTTGGAATGGGTTATATTCTCCCAAACAATACCCATTACTTACCTAAAATTTAATGGGAATTTATAAATAACTTAAAAAAATCATACATTATCCTTAATAATCTAGGAATGATTAAATGATTATTAATAATATATATTCAAGCTACACATTTTTATTAACCTAACTTCCATTTAGAGAGATATGATCATTATTCTAGAATTCTATTCTTATATATTGGGTAAATTATCCAATATGATTTAATGATGTTTTAATTCATTTAATTTTTTTTATTTATTTAAATTTAACTCTGATAAAATCTTTTTCAAATGAATCTAATTTCAAAAATATTATCTTTATAAGGTCCATACATCTCAATTATCCATCAGAGAGACATGTTTCAGATTTACCACTTTTTAAATTTTTTGTGGTTTATATACATCCTATTAATTCATTTATGAAATTGATGTTATTTTAAAAAAATACTTATCATGTTCTTTATTTCATGTTATTTTGATTTAAATGTTACTGAATTTGTATGTGTTACTTTTTTAATATCACAAGAAAATAAATATTGTATATGTCTAAACTCCAATTTGAGAAAACATTTTTTATGCATATATTAGACACAATATATTTTCCTATTCTATGGTTACTTTTGTGGTCTTTACATGTCTTCTATATTTCATCTATATTGTTTTATAATTCAACTAAATGGTTGCATGTAAGTGAGCTTTTCTTTATCCCTTTTTATCGATCCAGAATCATTTTCATCCATTTATATCTTATTTTTATTACTTTATAGGGGTCTATATCTACACATAAATTATGTTATATGGTGAATTTATCTTTATTTTATCTACATAAAAATATTGTGAATGTAATTTTTTTTAAATTTTTTGTTGACTTTTACTTATTTAACAAATTGTTAAAGGAATCTCTTTTTCAAACTTATTTTTGTTCTAAATCATTTTCCACGACCTTCATCAATTTTTAAGAACATTTATCTCCAAATTAAAATTTTCTTATAATAAACTTCTATTCCCATTTCACTATTAAATATATTTTTTTAAAGTTATCAAAATTTTAAATACCTTTTCTTTTTATTTCTCTACGAAAATTTTAATGTTCTTATGAATGTTTTTGTTCATATATATCAATATAAATTAATGTTTCTTATGATCTAATGGAGCCATCCTATTTATTTTTATTGTTGTATTATCATAATTTATTATATTTTATTTCATAAATCCGAATTCTTTTTCGTTATTTATGTTCTCAAGTTCTCTAGGTGCATATATATATATATATGGTTTTTAATTATGAGGAGAGTGGGGTTCATTATATCCGTCCAATGTCTTATGAAATATTTCATACACTAGGAGCTCAAAAAGGGTATATAGGTGGTGAGTCCATTCACCAAACTATTTGGTACACGAGTTGTTATCCCAAGCCTAGAAGGGGTATAATGGTGCTGAATCCAATCCCAAAAGGTTTTTGTGCACAAGTGGTCATCCGAAGCCTAAATAGGTACACTATTGGTTAGAAATAGATAAAAGGTTATATATATTATTATTCTAAAACGATAAATGTTCATAGATGGTTATACTAAGCCTAAAAATGTAATTTTCTGGTTATCCCAAAACTAAAATGGTACCTGTGTGGTTATCTCATTCCTTAAAATAGTACACAATCTATTACCCCAAAACTATTATTATGGATCCCCATGATGGATTAACAGATGAGAAGAGTTTGAATCGATGTTTTCATTTTAAAAATTATTTTATTTTGAATTAAACATCTTGAACATGTTATTTTTCTGGATCCACTTAGTGATATCACAATATCTCAACACATATGTAGAAATGATAAGAGAGAGCCCAATACATTGTATTTACATGGTTTGGTTCTAAAACCCACTCATTTCAGTGTTGGATATACCCCTAACAAGGATTATCTATTATAATATTATTATAAATTACAATCATTCTGGAAGCAACATGTTATATTCCTAAGTATTTTATCCTATAGTTGATCTTTCTTATAACCCAAAAAATACAACTTCTCGGCCTTGATTTGTTATACCCCCAACCAACTTATATTATTATCAACTAGTTATACTTCCCCAACCTCATGCCTCTTTAATAAATAATTATACCACACACTCATAAGCTCATTATTTTTCTTGATGACCCTTTTGAAGATAGACCTCTTTATTCTTTAGGGTAATATTCATTCACAATTTTATTAGATCTACTCAGCTTATATAAAACATCATGTCTATTTAACAACCAATAATCATCTCTATCTATTATTTACAAAAATATTTATACATTAATGTATAAATGCACAAAATATTCTCATTACTTCGTTTATAATACTACCTCATGAAGTAGTAAAAACTCGATATATCATGTATTCTCCATGAAAACTTCCTTTTCATAAGGGAAAGGAACTTTGTGTTAGGGTAAGCACCTTCACATTAGGCTAAGCACCTTCATGTGTGGGATTCTCAAAAAGTATGATCTTATGAACATGAGTACTTCTTCATGAAATTTAGAGTTATCCATGGAATATATAAATAAATTCACATAATAGTGAATGTTAAGATCACACATAGTGTACATGGATTATCATTCTTCACCTGAATTTTTAATCAAGGATCATTCTCTTTGATAAATAATGAAATTTTTGGTGCCATATTTTATAAAAAAAGTGTGCTCTCTTAGGTATAAACATGAACATTCAAGCCTTGGGTGCTATTTTGTTTATATTTGAGGAATCCAATACCCTTCACCACCTTAAAAGTCTAAATTTAATGTTGTGTAATTCAAAGTTTTGAATGTATGGTGATCTCATCATTTTTTACTCCTTCACATCATTATTTTGATCATAAGATTACCATAAATAAGGCATTTATTACTTTGAATGATCACCAGGTAAAGTTTGATCGGTACCTTCCAAATTCATGAAATGATACAGGTGTGTAAGGGTATACTTGTGGTTATGTAAGGGTATATTAAAACACTCATATCTAACTAGACGGTTGTGATTGAATGGATCTAATATTTAGGGGTATTTTGGTATCTTTTTAACAAAGATGAATGATAGGCCTCATGAACTCATCCCACATCAAATATTCTTCTGATCTTATGTTTCTTAATAATACTCATCACTTCTAAAAACCAATTGATCCAACACTAGGGTCGGACACTATATATATTTCACAGAATAAGGATTTACGGTTTATGCCTCCCTATACAGGCCCACTTCCCACCTCCAAGAATGTGCATGCCCCCTACCCATATTGGAACACTCCATATGGGTCCTATTCTCCATCACTATCACCTTATTCTTAAAAACACAGGTTTCCTCTTATTTTGTGATCCAAGTTCCCATATGTGTAGTTTCACTTGGCGTGTAAGATAGCTTGAGGATGTACTATCTTTTAAAAAGTCCAGCATTTAATACTATGTAAAATATAATTATAATAACTAAAGAATTATAAAATGTAAATTCTATCTTATCCAAAAATAATAATGAAAAGGAAATATTTTCCAAGGTTTCCTTTTAATTATTATTCAACATGTGGTAAAAATAATGTATGTTATTTAGCACCATTGATACATGTAATTTTTAATTAATACATGTTCGATAACTATCATAATTACATATACATAATACTAAGTATAAAATCACATATCAAAATACACTTTAAATAACTATGATTTTATACCTTATTCAAAATGAAATATAACTCAACTTCACATGATTCAATAATTTCTCTATTTGAATTTTTTTTAATATGACCAAACAATTCTTCATGTAAATTTTTGAATATCTCTCTTTCATCTCCCCCTTTTTGAAAATAAATATAATTATGTTTTTAAATTACTAAATTCAAGATAAACATCAACCATCTTTAAAAGATTTATTTTTTATTTATATCAAATCACGGAATGGAATCACATATTTTAAAGGGTAATTAACTTTTATCTAATAAAATAAAATTGTACATATGATAAACTAGTTTATAAAATAATATTGATTTCATCAATGAATCAAATATATACAAAACAATATTTAGTAATTTGGTATTATTCTCAAACTCATTCCTTCTATTCTTTTCAAGGGTTATATGAGAATGTTTTAAAATGGATATCATCCATGAAACATAAAAAACAAATCAAAATAATTAATGTGTATAAAATATTACTCCCATGTATCTTATTTTCACATGATCCATCACACCACCTTTATTATTAGTTCTACATAATCAAAAAAGATGTTCATGTGTGATGATTTTACCTAATATTCAATGTTTCTCCCCTAAAGGGATGAACTGTATTCATAATCATTGAAATATGTTTTCTTTATGATGAATATCTCTTATCCTTCAATTACAATCATTATAGTTAATATAAACTGAATAAAATAATAAATATGGTCCTTCAATTCTCCTTAGATATAGAAATTTGGTTTAGAGTTTCTTCGCAACCCAAATATCTTTTCAGATGATAATGGATTATTCAATATTTCAAGAATTTTTTTTTAGATTCCAATGAATGATCCATATCCTTTTCATAATCATAATATACAATATATATGATCTATAATTGTTTAGGAACATGGTAAGACTCCATTTTATGTTTTCCAATAATATTTTTAGTATAAGAAGTTATAGTTTTTTTCATTATTCTTCAAAAAAATTCTTGTCTATGAATACATGTCAATAATATTTTAGTTGAATACCCAAACATATTGCACCATTAAAATAAATTTATAACAATCAACTAGATAAATTTTTTATGAACGTTTTTTATTTTTCATTAGAGATTTCATTCACCAAATATATTATGTTTTTTCCTTGACTGATTCTTTCATCAACTCCATCTTGTTTCCTTTAGTATTGATGATCATGGAAAATTCCCAATTGTCCATGGTGTGACATTTTTTTCCATAATAAAAAAATTATTTGGTTTTACTTTCTTCTTATAATTCTCCCTAAAATTCTTGGGATTTATTTGTTTAATATTTCTATTCTTTTGTTCACCTCATAAGGCTAATAAGGAATCTTCTTTCTTACCTAATTCCATTTTTCTTGTGGTATTATTTTTACATAAATGTATGGTTAGTGCATGATTTTAACCAACTATAATTCAGCATAACAATGTACCCTTCTATTTAAGTGGTAACAAAAATTTTCAAATTATTCATATATATTCTTGATAGATCGATTTATTTTATATAAATTTTGTATCTATTTTGTAGGTTTACTCTTTTCTTCAACATTTATTGCCCTAAAAATTTGAATTCTATAATATTCATACAATGAAATATTTTCTAAATAGTTTATTTCCAAATTCCCAATCTTATAACAGCATCAACAACAGCCTAAAATCATAATTTCTTATTTTTTTTCCACATTTTGATTATCTTTAACACCTTGGTAATTTTGGACTACACTATTATTTTTTCATTATTTATTTGGGGAAAAATAATTAAAATACTTATTCATATATTTCTATTAAGATGTTGTAGATTCCTATGAATTATACTTCGCCCATATTTTTCTATATTTTAAATACAAATCATCACCAATCATCAAAATAGAATTATTATGCCAATATTTGTCTGGAAAAAAGATTTAATTTTTCAAAAAGCCTACAACTGATTTATACATAAATAATCTCAAACACATACATCCACTTGGTTTAGTCTTTTATAAAATAAGACTCTTATTAGATGAATTCTTGGAAAAACTTTTTCTCTCAACAGATTTGGAAGTCACATCTTGTGCATCTTCCATATTTCTCATTTTAACTTGTAATTCAAGATATGTTATGTTTAGATAAATCCTTTCATACTAAATTAATTTTAGCCTTTCATCCAATTGAATATTTACTTTTTAATATTTTTTTATGTAACTAGTTTTCCTTTAGTAAAAAAATAAATTCTATTTAATTCATTTTTTAACCTCCAACAATTGTTTTTCACAATTATAGATATATTATCTTGAATTTCCAATGAATGGAATGATTATATAAAAATCTCAATGATATCTTTCTCACAAACACTAATTTACAAATCTTGAGTAACTTTAGCATATCTTTTATTTCAATGGTATATTCTATAATCCTTTTCTCAAAAATGTTTTTGATAGCGTTTCATATGGAAAAATTTTTATATAATTCCCCTCCTATAAAATCATACTC
Source organism: Viscum album (assembly GCA_963277665.1). Lineage (NCBI taxonomy): Eukaryota > Viridiplantae > Streptophyta > Magnoliopsida > Santalales > Viscaceae > Viscum > Viscum album. The sequence continues at coordinate 909,985,579 of OY728151.1, forward strand.
TTATTCTAGCTATAATGTTTTATCCTGGAGACCCATTATACCTACAGTACAGTTTACAACTTATTTTTAAAATTTTCATTGATTTTATTTTTAATTCCAAAAGTAGGTCACTATGTGATACATCATGATCACATCTTCATTGGAATTTATTATATCAACCCAGTCATAACTTACATAGATATTACACCATTATAGATAAATACTCAGTACATTAGAAAAAAAACTCGAGGACTGTAATATTTCACTTCCTTTTAAATATTGCAAACAAAATCTTATATCTTGGTGAAATATCATTAAAATCTCTTATAAATGTATACACCTTTAGTACTTCTACCTAAAAACATTATTCATAACCTATGGAAAGGAAACATATGAGGTGGTTAGCTCAGATGATTAGTAAGGGTAAATAAAGGAAATGTGTAAGAATGACATGATCAATGGTATAGAAATTGAGCATAACATTTGATGATCATAGGATGTATGTTAAATATAATTATAAATATTGGAAATTTATAATACATGCATCATAATATAATTAAGATCATAATTCATGAAAGCACAAAATAGGTATAAAACAAGGAATTATAGAAGACACATAAGCATCTAATATGATTTATATAGTATCCAAGAAATTACTGCCAAGACCTTCTTTGTATTATACGTTCACTCCTATACAATCATGGTAGTCACAGTTCACTCACATGGTTATCATAATATCATGAGTTCACCCATCATTCCATATTGATGGTCATGGTTCACTCTCATGGTCAATTTAGTTGTATGAGTAAACTCCTCATACCATCTTAGTAGTAATGGTTCACTCCCACAACCATATTAGTAGTCAAGGTTCATTCCTCATTCCATATTAGTCTATATCATGAGATATAAATATTTACTCAATGAATTGAAAGAAGATATAGGTCTCACCTGTCTCATAATGAAACTATACATACATGTTCCACAAGATGATAAATAATCATATCAAACCCCCTAAAATGAAATGGGTATTATAAACAAGTAATAATATCATAACCTATAGAAAAATATAGGTTTCATAAACATTTCATCAAAATCATATACCATGAAAGAGAAATATATTTCCTAAACACATATCCTGTGAAGGAGAAGTGGGTTTCATAAAGACCATGACATTAAGCATAACCCATTCGTAAAAAGAATATGAATGGAACCTTTAGATAATTTCCAATAATGGAATGAGTAACTTCAATGGATTTCATCTTATATAGTAAATAATTTTGAAATATCCTTCCAAATAATTTCTGGATGAAAATATCCTTTATTCATTTAAAAAATATTTTTAATAAATAAAACCATTTGAAAATAACTTTATTACAAAAATACCTTTAAAATTAATAAATAATAATTGAAATCATTTTGAAAACCCTTTTCTATAAAAACAAATAAAATGAGCATCAAACCATTTTAAAAATATTTCTTCATTGTAAACACTATGAAAACCTATAAATAATTATTGAAAATGTTATTATAACCATTTCTTTGAAAATAATTTCAAAACATATAAATAAGTATTTAAAATATTTTTAATCCCATTTTCCCTTAAAACATATAAAATAATACTGAAAACATTTTGAAAACAATTTTCCTTGAAAACATATAAAATAAGGTGGAAAATATTTTGAAAACCATTTTCCTTGAAAATATATTAAATAAGCTAGAAAATATTTTGAAAACCATTTCCCTTGAAATTTTATAATATAATATTTTAAACATTTTGAAAACCATTTTCCTTGAAAAATTATAAAATAAGATTGAAAACTTTTTGAGAAACATTTACCTTGATAACATATAATGTGTGATTGAAAACAGTTTGAAAACCATTTTACAAGAACAGATGTAAAATAATGTTTAAACATTTATAAAACCATTTTTCTTTAAAGAATATTTAAAACATTTTGAAAACAATTTTCCTTGAAAATTTATAAAAGAATCTTGAAAATGTTTATAAAAACATTTCCCTTGAAAACTTATAAAATGATATTGAAAATGATTGGAAAACCATTTTCCTTAAAATAACATTTAAAAAAATTCATATAAAATTAATCTTTATACATGAAAATAGGTATTAAAATTATTGACGGTGGATAAATCCATACATATCATACAAGGTAAAAAGAAAATTCCCTTTTCATTGTAAAAGGTTTATAAAAAATCCTCATTTGGAAATGAAAAATAATATTTTTTGAAGTGACTAGTAAAATAAAAAATATGTAAAAATTTATTTTAAATATTATTGGATAATTGTAAAAAATTATTATAAACCCTTTTTAGACAACATGGGTTTTATGGAAGACTAATAAATGGCTAAATAGTGGGTAAAGTCATGATTTCCTAAAATACAATTTCTTAACTATCTTATGTAACAAAGATTGGAATAAATGGTAACAATATATGAATAAATAATTTCTAGACAAAGGATAATAGAAGTCATTATTGTTTTGTGATATGGATAATAAAATTTCATCAATGGAATCATAAACCCAAACAATCTCAAAATGTGCTGATATTGTTTACATAAACTCTTATAACATGGTATTATGGGGTCATAATCTCCATTTAAGAAAATAAAATTACCTGAAACATAAAATATCATAAAAATACTTGAATTCGTGATATAACATGTAAAATTGAAGTATATACACCTTGAAAGATAATTTATGTGCATAACAAAACGTGAGTCTCAAAGAAATCTAATTAAGACAAAACAATTTCACTGATTTGGTAACTTTTGAATCCTAATAACAATGAAATAAATATCATAAAATTGATAATCTAAAAACAATAAAATTAATTATAAGATAAATATAATGAAATAATCAGTATTACATACACCACACAAATGGAAACAATGGAGAACATTGCATTGATCTCATGGAAATAAAAAATGAGATGAAATCCCCTTACATTGTGGCTTCACTCTCGTCAAACTCATTCAAACCTCCTGTATAATAAATATAAATATATTATATGTCTCTTAAAGATCCATATTCTTATATAGAATACCGTATATGGAATTTTTATTACTTTATATTACCCGCTTGTTTTCAATGTCATGTTAAGGTTACAGTTTGGGTAATATTCGCTTTGGTTTTCAAAATTGTATTGATTTGTTATATCTATAGCCCTTATACTTATATAATTATTTAAAAAATCAAAAACATGAAAAAAAATCATTTATATAAAGTATATTTTTATTATAATAATGTATCTAAAATATATGTGTGATACATAATACACCGTTCGTGGAGACGATATGTCGTACGTAAGCATGAACGATGTTTCCGTTTTTATGATTGTATTGAAAGAAAAAAAGAAAATGAAATATATGAATATATGTATATAATTATTAAAATAGTTTTATTATATAATATATATCATATAAAATCACTAAACTACATCCTTAATATATTCTGTTTAGTTTATGAATGAATCATATGTCTTTCAGGGGGTGGTAGTCAACACTTTCTCAAATGAAATTATCGTATTAACACAAAATGGAATGTAAAAATATACGTAATATAAAAAGTAATAAATATTATTAATGAAATATTAAATATAATATATTTCATATATAAATATATTTTCCATCATAATTTCCACCATGAGTGGAAGTAATGAAAATTGGACAATCATCATTTAGTGAGGCCGTAGTTCACCGTACAAATAAACAGTATATTCATTACCAATTAGATTGAGGTGTGTATAAGTTTCTGTCAAAAAAATAGAATAAAAAATAAATATATGGAGGATAATGTTTTTGTTATAAAATAATGTAATAATGATATTATAGGGGGTGGATAAGGGAAATAAAATAAAAGGGTTTGAGAGAAGGTGTTACCCCTTAATCAGGTAACTCCTATTAGTTTGTGCCAAAAGGCATACATGGAAGACTTGATTACCAAAATTTGGCTTCATGGATGAAGGGTGGTAAATGGAAATTGTATTTTGCATACATTTTCCCAACCTAATAGTTTTTAGAGGTGTAAATAAGAGGTCGACCTTATGGCCTTTTATAGGGAATGAGGAGTGAAACTCATGGAAATATTTGAAGAGAGAATTCCACCCATGTTTTTCATGTTTCAAATGGTTCAAATAATGGTTCAAATTATATTAAAGTTAGTAAAGAGTCTAAATATTTCCTTCTAATGGATTTTTTACAAGTTTATAGGTCGTTTTGGGTTTTAATGTTATGGTTTAGTACCTTATTAAGAATAATTTACCTTTAATCATTGTAATTAATTTTAATCACCTTCACTAATATTTTTGGTACAAAGTAAATTGACCTTATTATAAATTATAAATTATTATTATTAAAAATATGGAATCCATTTTTTTATATTCTAATAACATAAATTCTAGAAATTAATTTAAAATTATTCCCACATACGGGACGACACAATAGGTTTTTAAGGTAAAATTGAAGAAAAGATTGTTAAGTATTTATAACCAATTTAAATGTGAAATTGTTTACAAAGAAAAAAATAAAATTAATTTTTAAAAATATTATATAATTAAAATTAGGAAAAAATTTAAAATATAATTAAACCTTATAAATAAATTAGATGAAAAAGTATATTTGAATTGAAATTGAGTTTTTTTAATTATTTATTAAAAAATGAAACCTTACAGAAACATTCAAAGAAATTATTCTAACATAATTTTTTGTTTCACATAAAAAGATAAAGTTTATTTAGAAATATTAAATATATAAAAGTACAAAATTTGTTTATTTAAAATAGGTTCCCCATTCAAATGTTTTAAAACTACATTTAAAAAAAGTATTGGTTTTATACACATAATTAGGTTTGTACATATCTTTTGTATATCGACTCTATTTGATGAATACCAAAAATATTTTATTGAATATATGACAAATATATTACATTAATATCAAGAACCAATTATTTATAATTTAATATATCAGGTAAAACTTTTTTGTGAATACAAAAATAATAATATTACCATTTTTTATTAAATCATCTTTTATATTCATTTATAATTAAATTTTAACATATAAATTAATATTATATTATGTAAATTGTCACAACCCGACCCTACCCAGGCTCGATCCGCAACTACCCCAAGCCCGCCTCCATAGGCCAGGGGCTGGCGACCAGCACCGAAGGTACAAAAACTCGAGGAGGCCTTTGCCTAAGTACCTGTACACACCCACACGCAGCACACTCAATGAAAATGTGCAGAGTAAAAAGGAAAGAACAAGCAGAGTAAAAAAAGAACAACTACTATAAATAAACCACAGAGTGCATCGACCTCTACAAGTACAAAGTAAAAACTGAAAAGGAAATGGGAAAAAAACACGCCCAACCAAAAAGTGCCACAACCCGGCAACAAGTAAACAAAAGAAACAGATGACGGGTCTCCCACCTGGAACCTGACCATGACAACCGCACACGGTCCAAGCTCCCAATCTTCTATGCTCCTACACTCTACTGAAGCCACGCTCCACCTGTTCATCGTCTGAAAGGGAACACCAAGTGCGGGAAAAGCCCAAGCAGGGGTGAGTATAAAAATACTCAGTAGGATACCTCGAAGGATCGAGGGAGCAACAAAAGGAGGTACCGAAGGGTGAGCAGTAGAGCGAGCATGGGAAAGCAAAGAGAGTACAATAGAGAGTGCAGTAGAGAGAACAGTAAGAGTCCAGCTCAACCCAACAAGTGAAAGGAGATAGACTCTTCGAGACACAAGGAGCTGGAAACGGTGAGAAGATGAACTTCCTGTCGAGTCTTCGCTACCTATAGCAGGAGAGTAGACTCGTCCAACCACGAGAAGCTAGACACGGAAATCAGGTGGCATACCCCGCGCGTCGTCGCCCCTCCTGGAAGGAGAGTAACCAAACCCAACAAGTGGGTACCGGAAACAAGGTATATACATATCCTTATGCCCAATCAAGAAGCCCGAACAAGAGCGTAAGGGGATCTCAGTCCTGTAGCTCAGCCCAAGAAAAAGTATCCAACAGTCCTAGAAGAAAACACCATCATCGATGCCCAGCATCCTACATGTCTACCCCGAACTACAAGTTAAGGGGCTCAATCACTGCAACTCGACACTATCCGCTTTGGGCGGCACTGACTCGCCCGCACGGTTTTAGATCGTGTCACCAGAACGCGTCTCGGTGGGGAAAATATCCTCGTACTTGATAGTTCTGGGGGAACGTTAAACCACACCACATCACTGCCCCATAGTCGAGATGTCTCCTCAAGGTCAAACCGTCACAACACTGACTCGTATAACAAAGGGTCCCACTCCGGTAATCATGGAGGAAAGCCATAGGTTAGCCTAGTAGAAAGGACTAAGCCTGGAATGCCAATAGGTGTCCCACTGCCCAACCCTGTTGGAGGGTAATTCATAACCAGATATCGGGTGACCCACTGCCCAGCCCTGCTGGAGGGTAAACCATAATACATCATCAGGCGACCCACTACCCAGCCCTTCTGGAGGGTAAACCATAAGACATCATTCGGCAACCCACTGCCCAGCCCCGATGGAGGGTAGACCTTAATACATCATCAAGCGAACCAATACCCAGCCCCGCTGGAGGGTAGACCTAGAATAAGTTGACAGACGACCCACTGCCTAGCCCTGCTGGAGGGTAGGCCCTAAGAGGTCGTCGGGTGACCCACTTCCCAGTCTCTGCTGGAGGGTAGACCCTAAGTGCGTCGGGTGACCCACTGCCCAGTCTCTGCTGGAGGGTAGACCGTAATAGTGTCGAGTGACCCACTGCCCAGTCTCTCCTAGAGGGTAAACCCTAGAAGTCAGCGAGCAACCCACTGCCCAGCGCTACTGGAGGGTAAACCCGAAGAAGTCGATGAGTATCCCACTGCCTAGCCCCGCTGGAGGGTAGAACTCAGAACTTCTCTGGCCAACTCTACTGGAGGGTACAACACTGGACAACTGAACACGGAGTGGGTATCGCGCAACCACCCAACTCTAGCACAACTCACCCAAAGGGGTTCAGCTCCTGTTCCATCACTAGGAGTCACTAACACCGCTACCGACTGATCCATCGAGAACGAAACCAGGGGGAGGTCACTCAACCCTGCTAGTCAACAAACGAGCACAGAGGGACCATCTACGTCGCGAGAGTTCAAAGTACGCAAAACAGAACACGGCACGCACATGGGGCCCACACAACGTTTGGCCCCAAGTCAACCCCATCCAAGCGCACAATCGCCTCAGGTACAAACCACACGTACCTCCAAGCGCTCTCGTATACTCCCAAAGTATACCATGTCTCCAGCCTAAGGGCTATCATGCACACGACACCCAACGTCAACGCGAAGGTGTGACATAATAACTCCACCTCAAAGGCCCTGGCACAACTAGCCACATCTCTTGATCCATTTACATCACTCTCCCAATAGTGCGCGATCACACGCCAAGGGTCCGCTACAAACAAGGTAGGGTGAACCACCACTGGATCACCTTCCATGCTTCCACATTTCCCAAGATCATGCAAGCGGCTCCGCATAGCCAAACAGATCACACCGTTGTAATCCTCACGGAAAAACACGCGAGATCAACTACTTACTTGCCTTAAACGGATATCTGACGAAAAAGTCACCAGCACCGCCTCACGCCCGAACGACGTCTCGTGATCCCGAGCCTCGACCCCGAAAATAGTCGGGCGCATCGCACCATTGCGATCCCCTTGGGAAAACACGTCAAAACCACTACTCACTTGAGTGAAACGGATATCCGTAGAAAAAGTTGCATCTCGGCGCACCGTACATGAGCGGTGCCACGTGGGACCCGCATCCCGGTCCCGAAACTCAATGAACGGATCGCACCGTTTCTATCCTCATGAAAAAGTACAGGAAATGGACTATTCACTTGTCCAAAACAGTCGCCCGGTGATAAAGCTGGAAATCACTGTCAACTCCTGAAACGGCCCTCGCGGGGCCCGCACCATCGTGCAGAATTACAGCGGGCAGACTGCGCCAACGCGATGCCCTAGGAAAAACACCCAACATCGACTGCTTGCAAGCCCCGAACGGACGACCGAGGAAAAAGTCGCTAAAAGATGCATGCAGCTCCAAAGGACGGGTCATGGGGCCCACGCCTCAACTCTAACCTCAATATCCGGAACCGCCCTGGAAACCTCTGCCTTAGTGCCAGGGTCACAACGCCGCTGACGACACTCAAAACGGACGTCGGACGCGTCCGCGCCGTCCAAAACAAAATTTCTGTAAAAATGACATTCCACTAATAGATGCATCGCGCCTCCGAAGCCCATCGTTTCGGGAATTAAAAATTCCCGAAACCATCTCAAAAAGACCGTCTCGCCAATACAGATCCACTGCCGTAGACAGCGCTCAAAACGGACACCCGTAGCGAAAATTACGGGTGTCCGAACAATGAGGGGGTAAGGCCCCTGGGGTTGGACCGGCCTGGGCTGGCCCGCAGCTTAGCCGCGCGGCCGGTCGCGGCTTCCGCGTGGAGTCCCGCGCGTCGCGGGTCTTCGTCACCGCATGGGGGTCACGCGACGCGACCCCGCGGTCGCCGCTCCCTGGCGACCGCCGCCTCGTCGGGCGCTCCGCCAGACGCCCCTTCCGCGTCGGGCACTCTGCCAGACACCCCTGCCGACGCCCGTGGACACTCTGCCAGACACCCCTACAGACGCCCGGGGACACCAAGCGCCCCGCTGCCGCGCCATCCACCCTAGCCGCGCCGCCACTCGAACCCGCCGGAAACCGAAAACACGCCAACTTCGGCGGATGATTGCGGACGCCACGGGGCTTGGAATTCGAATCCGAAAGTTGCGTTGGGAAGGGAATAATCTATACTACACATTCACGGGATTTTTTCAAAAATCCAAAAGAAATTAAACAATAGTAAACATGCTCAAATAGGTACCAGAATAGAAAATGCAAACGCAACATCCTAGCTCGTGGGGCTTCGCCCGGAGCTTCGCGATGATCCGCCGGCACCACTGCACCTCGTCGGAGTCTCTTTTCCGGACTATCTCGCCAGAGATGGAGGAGGAGAGGGAGAGGAGGGGATGCTAGGGGGGAAGGGGAAAGAGAAGGGGGAGGTGTGTGTTAAGCGTTTAAATAGAAAACGCTTAACCACCCGCCCGTCGGCCCGAACCCAAACCCTCAACAAGGTCGAGGTTAAGCCACCCCTGGGGTAAACACGATGCTACGAGCGCAACGGTGGTCTCGAAATTTTAATCTGAGACCCCGTTCAAAAGTTATAAAAGTTAACGTCCGAATCTGCTAAATTACAAAAATGCCCCTGGAGCCATTTTTCACAAACGGCCCGCGCTCGCAAAACTTATACCCCTCCTAGGGTAAACAGAACATTACGAACTCAACGGTGCACTTGGTTTTCCAATCTGACCCTCCGTTTAAGAGATACCTGCGTTTCGCCATTAAATGAATAAATTAATTAATTAATTTATCCGTTTAACATTCCAGAAGCGGGCGAGGGGTCAGAACATCCCGCGCCGACAAGTTTTATGTTGTTCCTAGGGTAAACACCCCATTCTTGACTCATCGGTAGACTCGGACCTCTGGTCAGAAGCACCGTTTAGGAGTTATACAATATATTTGGCGTTTACAGTGTGAACGCACTGAAAATTTAATTCCGGCCACTCCGGGGCTCGGAATCGCACGCCGTCTGAAGGCGCTGTACTGGAATATTATCAAGAATATTTCAAAGTCTTTCACAGCAAAAACCGGGTTCTTACATCATTCCCTCATTCAATATTTTCATCCTCGAAAACAAAAACTAGGGAGCAACACAGGGTACGAAGCCCACACCTGGCTTCCCCATACCGAGAAGAACACACGCACAGCTCTGCGTCACCGCAGACAGACCAAGGGATTGATCTGTCCATGCTAGGTCGGCCCTTTCCGACGTCGTGCACCCACTCCAGACATTGGGGTTAGGGAGAGGCGGTAGACAACCTCACCATCCCTTTGCACGGTCTCAAACAACCCAAAGGCTCTCAGGGGTAGCTCACCTCCCCGAACGAACCTCTACATCGCACGCCGCGACTGGAATCACCGCCCGCACCTGAAACAAGGCCCAGTGATTCCCTCCTTTAGAATATCCATATGGTGGAACACCCAAGGATATCTGGTCACGCTAGGTTTCACAGTTGATGCTCTCTTACACGCTCAAAAGGTGAAAGAGTCAACACCATCGATTAAGGAAAAGGTCTCACACCTTTTACCTTACCAACACAGGGTTACACACAACGCCCCACGTCACCCTGGTAACACATCATACAATGAGCAGGGAGGAAAGTAGATCACACATAGAGTCTAACAATTCTACTGCAAAAAGGTAGAAGAGCTGTAGAGAGTACCTCTTATCACCTCATGCTCTGCAGCATAACAGACATCCAAAGCTCGCGACTGTCCTCGGTCCCAACTTTCAGCTCCCGGAGCCTGACGTGGACCACCTAGTGGTGATGGGAAGACCTCATAACATCGTCCCCCACTACCAGCTCTTCCCGCTCCTCTGCTATCACCACCTCTCTGGGTACTACTCCGATCATGGTGCTACCTCTGCCGTGGTGGTGCGCCTACTGCCTGCCCGAAGCTCCCAGCAACTCGGGTCGAGCAGTCTCGTGCCAAGTGACCTCGCCCGTCACAAGCATAGCACCGACTCTCTCTGGGCTATACTGGTGTCCTCCGGTGCCACTGTGGTGTACGACCACGCCCCTGAGTCTGGTTTTCAGTAAGCCACCTGCGTCAAGGTTCTTCTTGCCGACATCCACTAGCTGTGGCAGACATCTCAGCTCCAACGTGCTTGCTTCCACCACCAACACTAGAACGCGACAAGAATCCTACTGTCACCAGCAACTGCTCTAGCACCCCGGCATATGTGGAAATTCCCAAGGGTACAATGACAGCATGAATCTCTCGGCGAAGATCCCGCTCAAACTTCCGTGCTCGGAGGTTGTCGTCACGGACCATGTCCGGGTAAAAGCGTGCACGGTCTGCAAAGCTAGCCGCGTACTCAGCCATCGTCATCCCTCCATGCTGAAACTGCAGGAGCTCCTGAATCCGAACAGAGCGCAAGCAGGAGGGGCAAAACTCCTCACGAAACAACAATTGAAGGTCGTCCCATGAAGGTGATGACTCGTCAAGAAACTAAGTCACCAGATTCCACCAACGCCGAGCTGCTCCACGAAAAAAGGTGGCTGCCAAAGCCACTCTCTGATCTGTCGGCATCTCCACAAGCCTGTAAAGCCGAACCACTGCCTCGAGCCAAACCCCTACTGCCTGAGGGTCTGGCTCACCACTGATCCTCAGTGGTCTCTGCTGCTAGAACCCACAGAGCGCGCTCAACCTGCACTCAAGCTCATCCTGCTCTGCTGAAACTGCCTTCTGCTCAACAGGTGGGGGTGCTGCTACCGGCCCACCCAGAGAAAGGGGCTCGCATGATGGGTCCGGGACTGTGGCCTCGTAGCTCATAGGGTTGTCTTCATGAACCAAAGCCGGTATCCTGGCTGGCTGTCCTCACGGAGACATCCTGAATATTATCAAGGAGTGCCGTGGTTAGATGAGCATATATGTATATAACAATATCAGCGATGGGGAGATGACTCAAGAAGGACATTCAAAGACTTAGTCCTATGTGATGCACAAACAAATTTCCCAGCAACAAGTGTCTCAGCATGCCGAGTCGACAAGCGGGTTATCAAGGCCCTGGTGAATGGATACGTCGGCTGCCGCACCATCACTGGACTCCCTAGCTTGAGAGCCGCTCTCGAGACACATTAACATTGTTGCCCTAAATCCCAACCAATTCCTCTTTTAGGGACATCTGAACAGAGTCCCAAAGAACGAACCACCTCTGATACCACTTTGTCACGACCCGACCCTACTCGGGCTCGAGCCGCAACTACCCCAAGCCCGCCTCCATAGGCCAGGGGCTGGAGACCAGTGCCGAAGGCACAACAACTCGGGGAGGCCTTTGCCTAAGTAACTGTACACACCCACACGCAGCACACTCAATGAAAAAGTGTAGAGTAAAAAGGAACGAACAAGAAGAGTAAAAAGAACTATTGATATAAATAAACCACAAAGTGCATCGACCTCTACAAGTACAAAGTAAAAAATGAAATTGAAATGGGTAAAACACACACCCAACCAAAAAGTGCCACAACCCGGCAACAGGTACACCAAAGAAAGAGCTGACGGGTCTCCCACCTGGAACCCGGCCATGACCACCACACACGGTCCAAGATCCCAAGCTTCTACGCTCTTACGCTCCACTAAAGCCACACTCCACCTGTCCGTCGTCTGCAAGGGAACACCAATTGCGGGAAAAGACCAAACATGGGTGAGTATAAAAATTCTCAGTAGGATACCCCGAAGGCTTGAGGGAGAAACAAAAGGAGGTACCGAAGGGTGATCAGTAGAGAGAGCAGGGGAAAGCAAAGAGAGTACAACAGAGAGTGCAGTAGAGAGAACAGTAAGAGTCCAGCTCAACCTAACAAGAGAAAGGAGATAGACTCGTCCAGACACAAGGAGATGGAAATGGTGAGAAGATGAACTTCATGTCGAGTCTTCGCTACCTATAGCAGGAGAGTAGACTCATCCAACCACGAGAAGCTAGACACGGAAAGCAGGTAGCATACCCCGCGCGTCTTCACCCCTCCTGGAAGGAGAGTAACCAAACCCAAGAAGTGGGTACCAGAAACAAGGTATATACATATCCTTATGCCCAATAAAGAAGCCCAAACAATATCGTAAGGGGATCTCCGTCCCATAGCTCAGCCCAAGATAAAGTATCCAACAGTCCTAGAAGCTAACACCATCATCGATGCCCAGCTTCCCGCACGTCTACCCCGAACTACAAGTCAAGGGGCTCAATCACCGCACCTCGACACTATCCGCTTTGGGCGGCACTGACTCGCCTGCACGGTTTTAGATCGTGTCACAAGAACGCGTCTCGGTGGGGAAAAGCTCCTCGTACTTGAGAGTTCTGGGGGAACGTCAAACCACACCACGTCACTTCCCCGCAGTCGAGAGGTCTCCTCAAGTTCAAACCGTCACAACACTGACCCGTATAACCAAGGGCCCCACTCCGGTAATCACGGAGGAAAGCCACAGGCTAGCCTAGTAGAATGGACTGATCCTGGAATGCCAACAGGTGTCCCACTGCCCAACCCCGCTGGAGTGTAATTCACAACCAGATATCGGGTGACCCACTGCCCAGCCCTGCTGGAGGGTAAACCACAATACATCATCAGGTGACCCACTTCCCAACCCTGCTGGAGGGTAAACCATAAGACATCATCCGGAGACCCACTGCCCAGCCCCACTGGAGGGTAGACCTTAATACATCATCAAGCGACCCACTACCCAGCCCCGCTGGAGGGTAGACCTGGAATAAGTCGACAGGCGACCCACTGCACAGCCCTGCTGGAGGGTAGACATGGAACTAGACGACGGGCGACCCACTACCCAGCCCTGCTGGAGGGTAGTCCCTAAGAGGTCATCGGGTGACCCACTTCCCAGTCTCTGCTGGAGGGTAGACCCTAAGTGCATCGGGTGACCCACTGCCCAGTCTCTGCTGGAGGGTAGAGCCTAATAGCGTTGAGTGACCCACTGCCCAGTCTCTCCTAGAGGCTAAACCCTAGAAGTCATTGAGCAACCCACTGCCCAGCCCTACTGGAGGGTAAACCTGAAGAAGTCGATGAGTAACCCACTGCCCATCCCCGCTGGAGGGTAGAACTCAGAAATGCTCTGGCCAACTCTACTGGAGGGTACAACACTGGCCAACCGAACACGGAGTGGGTATCGCACAACCACCCAACTCTAGCACAACACACCCAAAGGGGTTCAGCGCCCGTTCCATCACTTGGAGTCACTAACACAGCTACCGGCCGATCCATTGATAACGAAACCAGGGGGAGGTCACTCAACCCTACTGGTCAACAAACGAGCACAGATGGACCATCTACGTCGCGAGAGGTCAAAGTATGCAAAACAGAACACGACACGCACATGGAGAACACACAACGTGTGGCCCCAACTCAACCCCATCGAAGCGCACGATTGCCTCAGGTACAAACCACACGTACCTCCAAGTGCTCTCGTATACTCCCAGAGTATACCACGTCTCCAGCCTAAGGGATATCGTGCACACGGCACCCAACGTCAACGAGAATGCGTGACATAACAACTCCACCTCAAAGGCCCAGGCACGGCCAGCCACATCTCGTGAACCATTTACGTCACTCTCCTAAGATTGCGCGATCAGACGCCAAGGGTCCGCTACAAACAAGGTTGGGCGCACCACCACTAGAGCACCTTCCATGCTTCCACATTTCCCAAGATTGCGCAAGAGGCTCTACACAGCCAAACAGATCACACCGTTGTAATCCTCATGGAAAAACACGTGAGATCGACTACTTACTTGTCTTAAACAGATATCCGACGAAAAAGTCACCAACACCGCCTCCCGCCCGAACGACATCCCGTGATCCTGAGCCTCGACCCCAAAAACAGTCGGGCGCATCACACCATTGTGATCCCCTCTGGAAAACACGTCAAAAGCACTACTCACTTGAGTGCAACGGATATCCGGAAAAAAAGATGCATCTCGGCGCACCGCACACAAGCGGTGCCACGTGGGACACACATCCCAGTCCCGAAACTCAAAAAATGGATCGCATCGTTGCTATCCTCTCGAAAAAGTACACGAAATGGACTATTCACTTGTCCAAAAAGGTCACCCGGTGATAAAGCTGGAAATCACCGTCAACTCCTGAAACGGCCCTCACGGGGCCCACACCATCGTGCGGAATTACAGCGGGAAGACTGCGCCAACGCGATACCCTCGGAAAAACACCCAACATCGACTGCTTGCACGCCCCGAATGGACGACCGAGGAAAAAGTCACTAAAAGCTGCACGCAGCTCCAAAGGACGGGCCGTGGGGCCCACGCGTCACCTCCAACCTCAACATCCGGAACCGCCCTGGAAACCTCCGCCTCGGTGCCAGGGTCACAACGCCGCTGACGTCGCTCAAAACGGACGTCAGACGCGTCCGCGCCGTCTAAAACAAAATTTCCAGAAAAACGACATTCCAATTAAAGACGCGTCGCGCCTCCGAAGCCCATCGTTTCGGGAATTAAAAATTCCCGAAACCATCTCAAAAAGGTCGTCTCGCCAATACAGATCCACTTCCACAGACAGCGCTCAAAACGGACACCCGTAGCGGAAATTACGGATGTTCGAACACCGAGGGGGCAAGGCCCCTGGGGCTGGACCGGCCTGGACAGGCTTGCGGCTTAGCCGCACGGCCGTTCGCGACAGCCGCTTGAAGACCCGCGCGGCGCAGGTCTTTGTCGCCGCACGGTGGTCGCGCGACGTTACCCCGCGGTCGCCGCTCCCTGGCGACTGCCGCCTCACCGGGAGCTCCGCCAGATGCCCCTGTCGCGCCGGGCACTCCGCCAGACACCCCTGCCGACACCCGTGGACACTCCACCAGACACCCCTGCAGATGCCTACGGACACCAAGCGCCCCGCTGCCGCGTCGTCCACCCTAGTCGCGCCGCCGCTCGAACCCGCCGGAAACTGAAAACCCGCCAACTTCGGCGGATGATTGCGGACGCCACGGGGCTCAGAATTCGAATCCGAAAGATGCGTTGGGAAGTGAATAATCTCTACTACACATTCATGGGCTTAGTTCAAAAATCCAACAGAAATTCGACAGTATTAAACATGATCAAAGTAGGTATGTGAATAGAAAATGAAAACGCAACATCCTACCACGTGGGGCTTCGCCCGGAGCTTCGCGACGATCCGCCGGCACCACCGCACCCCGCCGTAGTCGCCTCGCCAGACTGTCTCGCCGGAGATGGAGGAGGAGAGGGAGATGAGGGGCTGCCAGTGCGAGGGGAAAGAGAAGAGGGAGGGGTGTGTTAAGCGTTTAAATAGAAAACGCTTAACCACCCGCCCGTCGGCCCGAACCCGAACCCTCAGCAAGGTCGAAGTTAAGCCACCCCTAGGGTAAAAACGATGCTCCGAGCGCAACGGTGGTCTCAGAATTTTAATCCGAGACCCCGTTAAAAAGTTATAAAATTTAACGTCCGAAGCCGCTAAATTACGAAAACGCCCCTTGAGCCATTTTTGACAAACGGCTCGCGCCCGCGAAACTTATACCCCTCCTAGGGTAAACGACACATTCCGAACTCAATGGTGCCCTCGGTTGTCCAATATGAGCCTCTGTTTAAGAGATACCTGCGTTTCACCATTAAATGAATAAATTAATTAATTAATTTATCCGTTTAACACTCCAGAAGCGGGCGAGGGGTCCAAACATCCTGCGCTGACAAGTTTTATGTCGTTCCTAGGGTAAACACCTCATTCCGGACCCATCCGTACACTTGGATCTCTGGTCAGAAACACCATTTAGGAGTTATACCATTTATTTGGCGTTTCCAGTGTGAACGCACCGAAAATTTAATTCTGGCCACTCCGGGGCTCGAAATTGCACGCCGTCTGAAGGCGCTGCTCTAGAATATTATCAAGAATATTCCAAAGTCTTTCACAGAAAAAACCAGGTTTTTACATAAACCATATATTTTCAAAAATTATTTAATAATATTCATAACATATAATTTAACATCTAGGTTATATCTTGTTATATTAAATAATAACATTTTAATTCTATACAATTTTTTGGAAAGAAAATCTCACGGGTGTTATACTATCCATCAAAGAAATTTATTTTTTCATGCAATGCAAGATAACCTCTATGTTCTGTGTGGGGGAGGAGGGATTTGAATTTTTTGTAGTGAATGATTAAATTGTTTTTCCATATAAATCAAGGAAAACATAGTTATTTAATATAAAATAAACTATTTTCAGTGTTATTTGAAATATAAAATATTGAAAGGTTCAATTAATTTGAAAAAAAAATTCAAAAAACCTTGTGGTGTTACATTTTACCCCTCCTAATATGAATTTCTCCCTCGAAATTATTTTGGGTTATTAATGTTTTAATACTTCAAAGCATCATTCATAGAAATGCAGATCGTACAAATGGATAATAAAACATCCCTTAAAAGTGAATGTTGTATCCATAAGGGTTACCCAACGTAACATTTAATCGGGTTTCCACATAGGATAACATATGTTAGGAGTGAAGATTGGACATGGAGGAAAATATTAAATTTTTATAGGGAGTGATTAAGGTAATCAACCACAAACAAGAAATGATAAATGAGATGTTAAGGGCATAAAATTCATAAATATTTGATTGTTTAAAAGGCCATAAGTTCAATAAAATTAAGGAATTTGGAAAAAATTTATTTTGATCATTATCATAACATTGATTAGATATCGTATTGACCTATAACATAAAGTAATTTTACATACATGTTATATTTCTATAAAGAAAATCTTATTCTTTAGTTTTTCTTTTATAAATTTCTAATTCATCCATTACTTCAAGAAATAGATGTCCATAAATTATCTTTGATTCCTGAAGCACTAAAATATTGTTTTAGAAGGTATTAAGACCCATAAAATAAGGAAAAGTATAACTATTTATCTATAAATATTCTAAAAAATCAGTATGATTAGTACATTAATCTCAAAACATAAAAAGTAACACTAATGTTTCATAATTTATAATTATTCATAAAAAATAGATATACATTAACCAGGACATTGTGTATGCTTGTGGTAGGTGTGAAACCATTATCGCCTTTCAGTTATGGGTTCAAGACCCATGGCCTTTTCAGAATGGATTGGTTTTCACCAAACATACATGATTTATTTTTCTAAAACCTCTCTAATATAATTTTCAAAATATAATGGACATCCTTGAAAAAATGTTAATCACTAAATAGCCTTTTAACCAAGGTTTTCAATAAAACCTCAGTGCATAAATACTTCCTCTGAAATTTAAATTAATATTTTCTTGAATTTCTAACCTTTTAACCCTTTTGAAAGATGAAAATATAAAACTTGATATGAAATGATTCCACAAAATCAGCTTAACATTGATTCCCCCATATATAGGAAAGTAGAATTTGGTTGTCACATTCCAAATATTTGAATACCCCCATCATATATTCTCTTGAAACATGGTAATAAACTGAATTACAATAAATCCTGATTGAAAAATTTAATTCTTCCTTATTCATAGAATATTGGAATTATTCCATATATTAAATAATTTGTAAACTTCATCCATGATAGCATAAACTACATGTCAACAAGCCCTTAATTATATCCAAGGTAATAATACCAATCCAATTTAATTATTCATCCCTAATATCATTATCCAAACAACATTATAATAACATTAGAAACATATGAATGGTTATATTTAACTTAATCATGTTTTATTCATGGACATCACCATTCCATTATATTGTTTTTCCATTCATTCAGAACAATCCAACATGTTCTTGTAAATTCATAATGAAATACCTAAACTGGATAATCCTTATATATTTCACCTTTCATATAACATAATTATCTAATCCAAATGCATAACATCTTTTATTATTACACTTCATCCTTATTCTATTATCAAGGATACCTCATCTAATTAAAAAACACTTATTCCTTAAACATATCATCTATAGTATCTTCATTATCAGCAGTATAACCATTACTAATACCACATTGTTAATCCTATTTAGGATTTTTTCCTCTTGTGAAATTGAGTTGAATAATGATACCTTATTCCACACTTCATAAAATTTACCTTCTATGATGGCTTGTGGATGCAAATTTTATTATCCATTACATTAGTCAATCTCTTCATTTTCCCCTGTAGTAACTTTCTTTGTGTCCTTCTTTGCCATAGTAAAAACATCTTCTTATTCTACTAAGACATTTCATCAGGTGATTCTCTCAAATTTATTGCCACAAAGGAAACCAAATATTATTTCATATATGGTCTCCATTACCCTAAATCTCATTGAACTCCTTCATTATCTTACTTGGTGAGTTCGAGAGTTAATTAAGGTACATTTTATTAATCATGTTCCATGAAAACTGATCCGCAATGATCAGAATATATTTCATTCTAGTGGTCATCCCACTTAACTTTTCATCAAAAAATATTCCATCACATTCAATTATAATCCAGTTCCTTCTAGTTCCCTCCATTTACTAGAACCACAATCATACTTTGAGCATTACTTATCATAGTAGAAAACCACGTATTCATGAAAATAATTACTTATATAATTTCTAAAGCGTGATTCCTTATGTAATCTATGACACCATTGGTTAATCCTTGGTTATTCATAGCCAACTTATATATAAGTTAATCATTATTGTTCTTGAAGAATTTGTGAATTCCCAAATCATATCTCCCATTTGAATCAAACTATGTGTGAATTAAGGCCCATTTTTAGGTACCAGATAACCTGGAGTAAGGCCTAAAACATATTGTTAGAGTAGTTACCCCTGGGTAATTTTTTTCTAGAGCCACAACCACTTGTAGTATCGAGAAAATGATATATTTCTAAGAAACCAGTCACTCTATCCTTCACCAAAATTCCAAGACATTTTCATAAATTTTTACACATTCTTATACCTATCCCTAGAGACCTCCCTTGACATATATTTAGAAATATACATAGGTATATCACTAAATTTTTATTATCCTACTTTTTGTAGGTTGAGTAAACCATTACATAGATACAACTATAGTGACCCAGTCTTATCATACATGGATATTACATCATTTTAGATAATTACTCAGTAAATTACAATAATGGATGCACATGGACCGTAATAGTTCAGTATCATTGGAAGCATGGGATCAAAAGATTTTATACAGGTGAATGATCATCATCATATCCCATAAAGATCTCCAAATATAATACTTCTACCTAAATCCATTCTTCAAAACATTGTGAATGGAAACCTAATAAGGGGTGAACTTAGACTCTTAATAAGGGTAAATAAAGAAAATGTATACGAAAAACATAAACAGAGGGTATGGAACATGGGAATAATATTTTAAGATCATACACTACATATTATAGATCATAATAAATATTATAAATTCATAACACATGAATCTTAATATAATTAAGAGAATATGTTATGAAATCACAATATAGGAATAGAACCAGGAATTATGGAAAAAACATAAGCATATAATATGATTTATATAGTATCCAAGGCATCGCTTCCAAGACAATTTTGGTAGTATGGGTTTACTCACCATACCATCTTGGAATTCACGGTTCACTCCCATTGAAATCTTAATTCCATTAGTTCACACCTAATACCATCTTGTTGGTCATGGTTTACTCCCTTGTCCATGTTAGTAGTATGTGTTAACTCCTCATACCAACTTGGTATGCATGGTTCACTCCCATGGACAATTTATTAGTCAAGGTTCATTCCCAATACCATCGTAGTCTATCTCATTATATATAAATATTTACCTGATTAATTAGAGGGAGATATTGGCTCACAAATAATATAATTAAATCACACATACATGTGCCATAAAAACTTAACTAAAAATATCAAAACCGCTGAAATAAAATGGGTATTATAAAAATGTAATCATATCATAACCAATGTAAAAATCTTAGTTTCATAATCATTTCCTCAAAATCCGAACCCTTGAAACAGGAATATATTTCATAAAATTATGACTCATTAAATAGAAATGGGTTTTTAAATACCATGACATTAAGAATAACCCATTCATAAAAATAATATCACTGGAACATTTATATCTGTTCATAGAAGGGAAATCATAATATCAATATATCTCATCTGATATGGAAAATAATTTTAAAATATCTTTTAAATTTTTTTTATGAAAATATCCTTTCTTCTTCGAATATATGTTTTTAATACATTGAACCATTTTTGAATCGTTTTCCTAAAAACTACCTTGAAAACCTATAAATATTACTTTAAATCATTTTTAAAACCTTCTCCCTTGAAATATTATAAAATAATAAGAAAAAAAATTTAGAAACCATTTTATTAGAAAAAACATTGAAAACATAAAAGGAATTATTGAAAATGTTTGTAAAACCATTTATTTGAAAATAAATTGAAAAATTATTAATAAGGAAAGAAAAAAAATTCAATAAAATTGTACATAAAAAATATTAAAAAATATTAAATTCATTTTGAAAAATATTTTCCTTGAAAAATTATAAAATAAGTATGAAAAAATTTTAAAACTCATTTTCCATGAAAATGTATAAAATAATTGATAAAATATTTTGAAACCCATTTTCCCTGAAAACATATAAAAAAAGATTAAAAACACTTCTTAAAACACATTATTTGAAAAAATATAAAATATATTGAAAACATTTCGAAAAACATTTTCCTTGAAAACATATAAAATAATCTGGAAAACATTTTGAAAACCATTTTCCTTGAAGAAGATTATAAAATGAGCTTCAAAACTTTCTGAAATCCATTTTACATGGATATATATTTTTTAAAAAATATTTAAAAAAATTAACATTAGACATGAATAAGATATATTCAAAGGATTTATGGAGGATAAATCCATACATGTCATACGAGGTAAAATGAACATTCCCTTTTCATGGTAAAAACGATAGGAAAATACATCATTCAGAAAGAGAAAAAAAGATTCAGCTAAAGTGATTGGTAAAATTCCAAAATGGTAAAATTTTATATTAAATTTTATTATATAATGGTACAATATTCATGGAAAACCATTTTATAAAACATGATTTTGAAGGAACACATATTTCCGACCAAAGAAAAGGTTAAGTTGATATTTCTTAAAAAACAAATTATTAATCATATATGTTACAAAGAGTGGAATAAATGGAACAAATATATGAATAAATCATTAATAAACAAATTATAATAAAATTCATTAATTTTGTTGAGTTATTTATCATAAAATTTCCTCAAAGTAAGCCTAAACATAAACAATCTCAAAAATTACTATGATTGTTTTAATACTGTTATAATTTTGTAAGTTGTGAACATACTCTCTATATATGAAAATGAAATTACCTGAAACATAAAATATAATGAATTTAATTAAATTCATGATATAAAATGTAAAATGTAAGTATATACACCTCTAAATATAATATAGGTGCATAATAAAACTAGAGCCTCAAGGAAGGAAAATCGAGCCAAAACTATTTCGCCGATTTGGTAAGTTTCGAAACTAAATCCCCCTAAAATTTTCCATGAAATTACATCTAAATATCCATAAATTTATGTATAATATTCATCAAGAAAATCATGGGAAGTAAATACACCTCACAAAAGGAAATATTTGTGAACATAGCATGGATCTCACAAAAAAAAATGTGAGATGAAATCCCATTACCTTGTGTATTTAATCTCCTCGTACTTGTTCAAAAATCATGTATATTTAAAATAAATTTATTTTAAATATTTTAATGAACTATATTATTATATATAATTCCATATATTTATTTATTATGACTGTATATTACTATCTTGTTAGAAATTTGATGATAAGGTTACTCTTCGGGTAATATTCGCTTTGTTTTTCGCATGTGTCTTAATTTGTTATTTATTTGGTCCTAATACATATATAATTATTTCCAAAATGTAAAAAATAATACAAATATAATTTATAAAAGTTATATTTTAATTATAATAATCAATTTTAAATATCACTATGAAACATAATACACTGTTCATGGAGACGGTAAGTCGTACATACCAATGAAAATTGTTCCCAATTTTATTATGGTATTGAAATAAATAATAAAAATAAAATATATGTATATATTTATATCTTTTTATAGTAAATTTATTATATCATATATATTATATATAATCATTAAACCCCATCTTTAATACATTCCTAATAGTTTATGAATGGATCATATCGCTTTGAGGGGGCGGTAGTCCAAACATCCTCTAATGAAATTATTGTATTAACACAAAATAGAATGTAAAAATATATGTGTTGTAAAAATGAATAAATAATATTAATTAAATAAAAAAAATATATTAAATATATAAATAGTGTGTCCATCATAATTTTCACCATGATAGGCGGGATGAAAAATTAAACAATCATCATTTAGTGACGCCATAGTTTGTCGTACATATAAATATTATGTTCATTACCCATTAGATGGAGGTGTGTGAAATTATAGGTATAAAACATATCATAAAAATGTCCTAGTACATTGAGGATACCGATATTATTATAAATAAATTTAATAATGAGGGTTTAGGGATGTAGAAGGAAAAGAAAACCAAGGAGCTTGAGAGAATGCATTACCTCTTAATCGTGTAACTCCTTTTGATTGGTGGAAAAAGTCAAACATAGAATACATTATACCCAAAGGGAGGCCGAAATTGGGAATTTATAGATGTGTGGAACTGTATTTGGAAGATCTAATCTAGGAAAAACAGGTTTGAGAGGTGTGAAGAAGAGGGATAAGTGGTGGATTTTTATAGGGAAGGAGGAGTGACACAACTGTAAATATTTGAAGAGAGAATTCCGCCCATGTTTTCATGTCTCATGTGGATTCAATATTAATCCACGGTTAATAAAATGTAGTATATGGTATAAATATTTCTATAAAATGTATTTTGGACAAGTTATTAGCTCGTTGTGGGTCTTAATGTTATGGTTTAGTCCCTTATTAACCGTTATTTTACCTTATTTGATGTAATTAATTTGAATCACATTCCCTAATCATTTTGGTGAAAAAATTGGTTTAACATATTAGAAATTATAAATTATATTAATTCTAAACATGGAATCCATTTTTCCAAATTTCAATCAAATATGTGGATGAAATTAATTAAAAATTAATCTCGTTAATGGGACGACATTGTGGGTTCTTAAAGTAAAAATGATCAAAAGTTTACTAATTTTTTATATCGAATTTCAATGTGAAGTTGAATAAAATGAACTGAATTGTATTAATTTATAAAAATAATATCTAATTAAAAATTGAAACAAATTTAAAATATAATTTAAACTTATTAATATATTTGACGGCAAAATGATTTTGAAATAAAATCTATTACTTTTTCACTATTCATTAAAAATAAAACCTTACAGAAAAACACCAAGAAATTATCCTAACCTAATTTTTATTTTTAACTTCCATAGTTAAATTTTAATTTAATATATTGAATTTATAAATGTTTCAAAAATTGGATAATAAATGGATTCATCATTAAAAGTCATTAAAACCAACATTTAAAAAAATATACATTTTTATGCAAAACAAATTAGGTTTTTCTTATCTTATTTATATTCAGTCTATTGGATTAATACCAAATATATTTTATATAAATTTCAATAATATCACATACCAATTTTATTTAGTTTAATTTATCAGGGAAAAACATCATTGTGACAATAAAAATAATAAGATTACACTTTTTTATTCAATTGGATTTCATATTTATTTATAATTAGTTGGTAACTTATGCATTAATATTAAATTATATAGACCATATTTTTTCATATATTATATAATACTATTCTTAAAATATAATTTAACGTTTATTTTATATCTTTTAATATTAAATAATAACATTTTAAGTATATACTATTTTGTTGGTAAAAATCTATCATGAAAATTATGTAATCCATCGAGGAAATTTATTATTGCGTGTAATGAAAGATCTCCTAGGTGTCAGTGTGGAGAAATCCAAAATTTATGTTTCGTGTAATGCATGATTAAATTCATTTTTTTGTGTAACTCAATGAATACGTAGTGATTTAAAACAAAATAAACTATTTTAAATGTTATGTGAAATGAAAAGTATTGCAATGGTTAAATTAATTTGAAAAAAAATAATTCACAAAATCATGGGGTGTTACATTTACTAGAATAATCCTAATCATGATAATTAATGAAACATATAACACTTTTAAAACCTTGAGTTTTTGGTTTATATTCCTTTACTAAATAATCTTCTTCAGGTTCATTTCCTTTCTTTTCTCCCAAATATTCTTAGTCTTGGAAAAAAACCCACATTCATATCTCCAAGTGTAACTACATTTTTTCCATATAAGGTAGATAACTCAATTAATGAAATATTCACATCATAATAACTCATTTTCTTATTTATATAGAACAATTATATGATACTAATTTTGAATATTCAGGCTATTTTGAGAACTAATCGGGGGATGAATTAGTTGTTTACTTTTATGAATTTTTCTATTTTTAATTCAAACACCTAAAAATGTTATGGTTCTTGATCCACTGAGGGATATATAATAGTATAACCTCATATGTAGAAATCATAATATATGGAACAACACATGTCATTTCAATGGATTGACACTAATACTTACTCATTTTCTTGTTGGTTATACCACCAACATGGATTATCCTCTATAATGTTTTTATCAATTAAAATAGTTTCAGCATTAACTGGTTATAACCCCCAGTATTCGATCCCCCATTTTATCTTAATTATACCCCCAACAATCTAACTATCATTCCTCACAAGGTTATAACCCCAAAAGATTGTATCTTCTTATCAACTAGTTATACACCCCTCCTCAGGCCTCTTTAGTAACCGGTTGTACCCCTAGTTATAATAAACTTATTATTTTTGTTGTTCTATAGTATAAAGTACTCTTTCTTATTTAGGGTAATATTTAATCACAAGAGTACTAGATCTACCCCACTTGTGTATAACTTAAAATACCTTCATCAACCACTAATAAGGACTACCAGTCTTGCTTAATAATTTTTAACACATATAATGATCATTTTCTACAGCACAATAATACTTGGGAAATTCTTCCTTCTATAAGATTATGTCCCATAATTATATGGATGTGTAAAAATGATTAATTTTTTTTATAAATATTTTTTTATAAAATAATAATATTACAAAAGTCAATTCACCTTATTTATAAATTCTCAATTCATTATTAGTAAGTTCACTTCATGAATCAATTTATTGGAATTATTGTCTAAAACCCTAGAATATATTCATGTATATATTCACATGACATTTTCCATGTTTTCTACACACTCCTCCATCATTAAATAGAATACACCTGATATATCTTGTACTGTTTAAGGAAATTTCCTTCTTGTACCTGTAAGAACCTACATGTTAGGTTATGAACCTTCATGTAAAGGTATTAACCTTCACATAATGTATTCACACAAATTATGATCATATGTTCATGATTTATTCTTCATAAAATTTTGTCTTAATTGAAAAATATCTCAATAACTTTTCATAAGAATGGATTTAAATATCACTTGTATTGTATGCGGGAATTTATTCTTCATGTTACTATGTCAATCATGGATATACCTATTAACAAAAAACTAGTGTCTATGGTGATTTGTTTTTTGTATGAAAAAAGATATCTCTCTCTCATGTGGAAGTAAACACTTTCTAACCTTTTGTTCTTTGGTATTTATAGTTGTGTTCTCCACATCATTGGGGTATTTTAGAAGCCTAAATTTTATATCATTCCATGATTTGTTTTGGAATTCCTAGTGATCTCAAAAATTTTGAATCCTTAAAACACTTATTTTCATAAAATAGAACTAAAAATGCATCACTTTTATCATGTAGTCCCCACATATGGGTAGTTCAGTCCATGAACACTTCTTGTACGGGTCAGGGTACAGTCATGGTAACATAATGGTAGAAGATTATATATATAGCAGATAAGATGGTGGTGATTGAATTGATTGAATTGGTAGTTTATTATATTATCCTTTTAATATAGATGAATGGTATATCACATATACCTATCCCACATCAAATATCATCATGTTCCCATGATTCATAATAATACTCAATTATTCAGAAAGCGCTTGTGCTAGAACTGAGTTCGGAACCCTGATACCCTATACACACCTGAGCTTCAAGGATTGTTCCACCCTATACTGGCCCACTACCCACCTCCGTGTGCATGCACTCTAGCCTACCAATAATGGAGCACTCACTATAGGAAATATGCACCCTCCTTCTGCTACATTCCTATCCTTGTGGGTTGGATCCTTGATGGTGAGGCAAACTCTCATATAAGAGGTTGTGTGGGCCTTCTATCCAACATGGAGATGAAAATATTTTTTAATATAGGCCCACATTAAATTGTTAGTGAAATATAATCATAAACATCATGTAATTCTAAAATTTATATTCTCCATTATCCACAAATAATCAAGTTAAAATAATATTTTTAATAGTCTCCATTAAATTATTTTTTAATATGTGGTAGGAATTGTGATTTTTCTTCAATACCATTGAAAAATAACATTGAACCTTATGATTAGTTTGACAATCTTCTTAATTACAGATACATACAACTAAGTATAAAAGAATATATTGACATCATTCTTCAATCACTAAGATATCATAGCTTATTGATAATAAATGAAACTAAAATATTTTTTTCTCAACAACTATGTTATTGGAAAGTGTTTATCTTAGTTCATTATGTGATTAATATCTTTCTTGTTAACCTTAACACATGTTATTATTTCTATTCAATGAAAAATGTTTATGTTATTTTCTTATATCAACATGGTATGTTATTATTGACTCATGTTTTAACTCCAGTGACTCCTATTTTATGTTATTCCATACCAATTATGGATTGAATCAACATTTATGATATTTAATTTAATGGATATGATTCTCTTATTTTAGGTACATGTTCTGTGGTAATCTCCTTATAACAGTATGTTGACTTTATTCTCAGATATGTCCTCTGAATGATATCTCCCATTTTTACCCTTACTAGGAATCTATGATTACCCTATTATTTTGTGTCTATTCCCTAATAAGGTTATAAGAGTATTATGTATGAAATTTATAAAATGATATCATGTGTGAAGAATATTGTAGAAAATATTAAATATTTAATATGAAATAATAGGATCATGTAGAATATCTCAAAATACACTAATCCTTCGTGTTATGGGAATGTGTATGAATTTCTGAGACCTAATGTTTAAATTATGAAGATGATGTTAAATATATGTGTATCAAACATGGTATATCTTATTTGGATTCAAATCTAGTGTTTCAGTATATGTTTTTAGCACTAGACCCATAACTATGTGTCTTTGGTTCTTCATTGAAGATCTGACTTGTTGATCTATTGTCTAGATCAAGGAAGGATCTCCCTAAACATTCCTTTATATAATCTAATAAGTATTTATTCATACCCTTATCTTTTATGACCACCATTGATTTCTAGTCTTTTCCCTTTTATAGATTTTAGAGAAATAATATCTCATTGGGCTTATTTTTATATGAATAGTTATTGGTTAAAAAAATCATTTTATTATACATGTAATTTAATTCATAACACCAATGGTGATCGCCATTTCCATTAGAAAATATTATTATCTACTAAAAATTATTTTAATGAATTCTGACACTATGGTATTGTTTTGAATGAGTTATTTTTCTTACATGAGGTATAAATAAGGTTCATGATTTACAGGACACAAAAAAAATATTTTTTTTCATTATTTAATGAATTTATAATTATCACATATATCATATAAATATCATATTAATATTTTTGGTGAAATTTAATTTGGATTAATTGTTGGTGATGATATGAAAATTTAGAGGGGTCTTAGAATAGATATTTTTATTGGAGTTTGTTAGGTATTAATATATCACCATGACTACAGTAACCTAGAGTTAGTGTTTACTTTATAACATTTTTATAAGTTATAAAGGATATCACCATTCATTATTGATCATTTTAGAAGTCCTGAGATAGATACATACATGATTCCAATATTACATTGGAGATATAAAATACATAACATAATAAATATTATCACTTAATTTATATTATTCATAATATAATTCTTTATATTTTGGAGAAATTAAATCATATAAAGGGTAATCTCAGATACTCAATAAAGGTTGTATAAATTAGAAGCTATCATGAGTAAACATGTAATAATATTTACGAAAGGGTAAATAACTAAAAACCAATGACATTTAATAATAACTAGATAAAAACTGAATCCATTTATAATAAAAATGAATTAATATTATGGGTAATAATAAAATAATTCTCAATTATGAAAATTCTTTTTGTAAGATTTCATGATCTACGATGTCATCGTATCTCTAACATCAATTCTATGTTCCCGGACAGGTTCAATTATGCGTAGGCATTCACAAAACACCATTTAATTTTGAAAACTAATTTTCCTTATGATACCTATTGATGCATCTAGGGGATATATTATTTCATTCCCCACCCTTCATTACATGTCCAATGAATTCAATATATATCAAATTTAATTCAAATAATATGCATTATTAATAAATATATGTATTGATTAAAGAATATAGTATATCAATATATCCCCAGAAAATCAAACTACATTCAATGTAAAAAACCATATGTATAAATATTATATAGAATAGGAAATAATTATATCCATGATATAAATAATATGGATATTTAATAGAAATATAATGTCTTAATGTTCATAGGAAAGTGAATGTTTCAAAAGAATGTTAACGACCATGAAATGAATAAGACATATTCTATGATTATCAATTCAACAGAAATATTGATATTGTAATAAAATAATTTATATTCAAGAAAAAATAAAATTGAACAAAATCATTTAATTAAGAAACCGTTAATTTTTTTAACAATTGAAATCTTGAATAATAATCTAAGATCATAAAGTATTTATAGCAGTCAGAAAATATATTAACAATGTATACTTTAAAAAGAATTCTTTTTTACACTTTATAATGAAATATGAAAATTAACGTTTTATAAAATAATAGAAATATTCTTTTAAAACCCTATCAAAAATACATGGATAACATAAAAAATACTTAATAATCCAATTGCGTAAATAAAAGGTCTTTTAGAAAAAATTAAAAATAGGGTCAAGTAAAAAAATGCTTCCGATCAAAAATAGAAATAAGAACAGATTTTATTTTAAATAGTTATCTTAATAAACTAAATTTAAATGAATAATAAATAATATTGTAGAGAAATATTCATTTAAAACACTTCAAAGTGTAACTATATATGAAAAATAATATAGATGGGTGTATAATGCCAAAAATGCCTCGAGAGAGTGTAAATTAAGATAAAATTCCTTACATAGAATTTGAATTACCTTGTAAGATCCTTTAACATCATGAATAATAAATCTAGATATATTATACATACATAAAAAACCATATATATATATAAATTATCATATAGGATCTTTTTATAACATTTTATCACTTGTTTGTTAACAATAATTTACTATTATCATTATTTTGGGGGTAAATTTCTTGAATTTTGATGCATGTTTTTGATTTAGTTGTTCTAGTACTTGTACATTGATTATGGTTCCATAATATACATAATTTTAATAATTATATAAATAGAATATATATTCATAAAATTCATTCTTATAATGATTAATGTAATGCATAAATAAGAAATGAATCTAATTCCTTCATAGAGGTGGTGGTCCATACATACACATGAGAGATGTTATCATTTTACATTGAATTAAAAAGTGAGAAGGTAGATATGATATTATAATTTTATAAGTATTACTATTTCACAATTATTATTGTCTTATTTACTTAATATTTCTATATTTATAACAGTCTATGTATGTAACACCCTAATCTTCCATGGTACACTTCTCATTGAATAATACAATAGCATGTGTTGTACGCAACTTCGAGTTCTGACACACCACAACCAATCAAAATAGATTATATGAATACTAATACCAACTTTTTGAAATTTAATAAATTTTATCTTTAAAAATGGACTTCATTTCTGGATTCGCAATATCGAAATTAGATTACGGTGAATTTTGGGTATTTTACTGAAAACTTTCAATTTTTGATGAATAGTGAAAAACACTAATTTATAGTTTAAAACCAAATTTATATTTAAAAAGTTATTTATTTTATTTAAATTTATTTTAGGTAAAAATAGATACATAATACCTATATATGCTCAATGTTATTCATTAGACTCAGTTTATAATAATTTTAGATATATAAAAATTTTATTGAACCTTTCACCGTCTTTTACCCACCTCCTAGAAGAATTTGAAAATTCACATAAAACATAATTTTACCTCTTATGTAAGTGGAATTTCAAAAATTTTAGAGACATGGTTGATATCAGTATGAAAAATCTGGTTTAATAACATGAAAATAATTTTTGGTGAATAGTAACTTTTTACTTTTATTTACCACTGTTAAAAGTGAATATGGTAATTAAGGGCAAAAATGATATTATTATTACCCTAACACATGTCCTAATTATTTTGGACAAGTATAATTCGTCCAAAAAAAACCTTAAAAATGAAATATGAACCTCTTTGATCCACTTGGATTAGATTAGGACAATTATTATTTTTTAATTCAAAGAAGAGTTAAAAGTGTTAAAGTAAAAGTTTAATAACTAAAACATTTTTAATATAGGGTTACACATAAGATAAATTCGACTATAAATTTTCATTATAAATCTTAAATTATTTCCTACGTCATGGTATTTAATTTATATTTTTTAGACATTAAATAATATAATTTATTTATGACACAATAATGATGTAGTAATTACATAATTAATAAAATAATAAAATAATTGATATTATAAATATACATATAATTGTAATTTTAGACTAATTATGAATTCCAATACTATTATAGGTTAATATGACATTTTATAAATGGTATGTGAATTTTTTTCAATGTAATAATGTTGATATAAATTTAGAAAAATCAAAATACCAAATAGTGTCAAAATTAACATAAAAGAGTTTTTAAAACAAATATGACATTATTAGTTGATATTCTATTCCTAAAAATCTTCAGTTCGGCCAAAAGACTTATATAATGATAGGTGTATCATTAATGAACCACTTGGGGTTCTCTTGGAAGTATATAGTATGTTTATTAACCATATAATACAAAAAATACAAAGAGACGTGGTAAATATCAAACTATTTAACAGGGAGTTAAATCTAAACGATAAAGTTAATACAGTGACCCAAATATGTATAAACCCTATTGGTTGATTTTTTTTAAACCCACCCACCTTATACTTTAAATAATTAATTTTTGAGCCATTAGAAACCAAAAATGATTTTATTATAAAATAATATTTCTAACATTTCCTTAGGTCCCCTCACCCCTCTTATAAAAGGGCACATCCCCTTATCTCTAATTCACACATTAAAAGACCATTGGATCGGCCGAACCCTTCCCAAATACCCTCTCAAATGTCCTCCATTCATCCTATAGGTCTTCCTTTAGTCAGAAAGCCAACTTAAGGATCCCTTTTGATTAAATCCAAAGGAAGAACCTGAAGAAGAGGTAAATATCTCACCAAATCTTTCAAGTTCCATTCTCCTTCCACTTCATCATTCATTGTTTTTTCCATTATAAAATAATATCTCCAGTATATTATATATAATGTGATGTTATTATAAATATGGTATAACCAAATTCATTATTCTAACCTTCCTTTGAATTACATGTCACCATACGTGTGTACGTACAGATTATCGTCTCTATGTCGTGGTGTAATTGTTATTCAATACATTATTATATTTATGTGTATACTAATGATGTGTAATTCATGTAAATAATGAATATTAAATGATATTGATTCTATATATATGATATAACATTCAATTATATATTATTTTAATATCAAAAGAATGATATTGTTGCTCGTGCGTACGTATGGATTACCATCTCCATGAACGTGATGAGATTCATTCCCCATCGTATCCATTCAAAACTTATTTTCATTAGATGATTTAAAATAATGTTTATTGAATTAATATCGTTATGAATATGAATAAAATACATCCCACCCATAACAAACATTACTTACTAAACAAAGCATATAAAGGAAAATGAATCAGTTAACACCCGAAACGACGATAATACTATGATATTATGAACAAAGCAATGTTAAAAGATAATATATGATAAAAATTTAATGTATATGATTCTAGTATAATTTAATAATTATTATTTCACCATTATACAGAAGGTAAACTTACCCTCATCCAAGTAAATTTACAAGGTAAGGGTTAATTTTTCAATCTCTTTATTATCTGAGGTTGTTTTTACGTAAGTATCTTCTAGGACCTCTTTATCATCCACATCCATTTTCTTAAAAATGTATTTAAAATAATTCTTACTATTTTATAGACTATTTTTTAAAGTCATTTATACCCTTTTTGACTTTTTATAATATTTTTATAAGGGAATATTTCTGTTATTTTCCAAACAAGGTCCTTTATAACCTTTTCTACAAAATTAAGGTAAGAATGTCTTTTTTTAACTTACACGGTGGGTGAAGCTATTTTCCGCCGTTATAACATCATTAAATATTACCTTAAAAGGTTATAAGAATATTTCCCAAATAAATGTTTCCTTTAATAATTATATGAATTTTAAATGATTTCAAAATAGAAAGAGATATTTCTCTAAAAAGGGTTTTGATTTCTTCTATGTCAACATCCTTTGATGGATTTTATGTTTATTTAAAGTTGATTTATTATGATACAAAACATCCATATTTTATTAATGGTTTTGTGATATGTTTAACTGTGGATGTGTTATTTTTATAATATTCAGGGTTTTTGGACAATGTATTGACATTTTGTATGCTAGTTTTAATACAAATGTTTATGTTATGTTTAAACCTTTTCATATGAGAAATGCATTGGACTTAGTATGTGATGGGTGAAGCCCTCTATAGCTCCTCGATGCATCGGTAGGTCTCATGAGACAAACTAGTTCCTTGAAACAAGGCCTTGACAAAATATTATTTGTATTCTTGGCATTATACTTTGACTATGTGGTTATGAAAGTCTGGCATTATACACTCCATCATTATGAAAGTTGTTGTTAATATTGCATGTGATTATTCGACAAGTAGAATATACATTTGAACAAGTAAATAGAATTATTTTGATTTATATTTTCCATATTATGATAAATTTTTGTTGAATTGTCTTTTGTGTTAGTTTTACACATTGATTTAAACGTTTATGCTTATTTATGAAAGTTTCCACTATATTTTTATCCACACAGAGAATCTGAAATCACCCATTTCTTTGTTTCATTTTAACCAAGACGCAGAGAAGTATATTATGATTGACCTATAGGGATAGTCTATGGGATCTTGGTGCAGTCTATGGAAACAATGTTGTTGTAGTTTTCCATTTTATTATGTAATGTAAACCTTATGAATGTATCTAGTACTTCCAAGGCTACTAAATTAATCGGTATTTCAAGACATGATCTATTGTGATCATGCCAATGTTATGTAATAATGCACCGACTCTGGGTAACTAGGGTCGGGGCATTACAATGTAATGTGGTGGTGAAAAAAATAATTACACTACTACGTGAATATAGTGAGACATACATATGCACGAGTGATATTTTTTTATTTTTTTATGATGGAAAAGAGATGGAATATGGTTTTACAATAACAATAATAACATATTATTATATTTATAATTCTATGGTTATTAATTTATGATGGTTACCACAAATTTTTATGATATATAAGATGAACTAAACTTGAAATGGTTGGTAATGTTGATTACCAATTCATCAGTATATTTCTTTTATATCACCTATTAAGGGCCATAAGCATAGACTATTGGAAGGTAAAGAACATATAAAACTTGAATAAGTATTTTTAGAATGGTATTTGTAAGGGTTTTGTCAAGATATGTTCTCTAGGTGGTGTAAAGAAAATAAAGAAAGGGTTTCCATTTATAATTTAGGGGAGAGACACTCTTAGAATTTCTTAGTGTATTAGATTAACAAAAAATATTTTTTTTAATTGAAAAATGATAAAGTTTGATATTATCATAAGATAATGTTATTATTGTTATATATCTTCTCATAAAATAAAATTAGGACAAGAATATTTTCTTCCTTATAGATTTTAACCCCTAATTGACCCTTTCGACAACTAACAAAATATTAATGTTTTCTAAAAATTAATGGTCAAGAATGTTATCATAGAAGAAAAAAACCATAAATGGATCATTTTTTATACTTTCAACAAAATCTCATTAATTTTTTTGAAGAAAATATTTTTTTAAATTTAAATTATTTAATAAAAAATTATTTATTTCAAAATATCATTAATTCCATTTTTATATTATTAAATTAATTTGACTTTGAATATATCATAATAAATATAGAATTGGAATATAATCCATTCTCAAATCCCAAATATATAATTTTTATATATAAATTTTTTTAAACATGACAATCCATCCAATTTTTATTACTTTTAATTTTTTTAAATTATTTATTTTACTTATTAATTAATTTAGTAAATATTGTGTCAGTGTTGTGTAAGCAATTAAACTAATTATTAAATACTTAAATATTGAAAATTAATTAAAATGATAATAAAATTAATTAATATTTAAAATAATGTAAAATAATTGATCATTAATTTTATTTATTCCTATCAAAAAATATTATAGATATTAAAAGAAAGATTGTGGCATTTTCCACATATATTTTACATAAATATTATAAAGGTAAATAATAAATAAATATGGCACCAAGTTGTAATA
Source organism: Viscum album (assembly GCA_963277665.1). NCBI lineage: Eukaryota > Viridiplantae > Streptophyta > Magnoliopsida > Santalales > Viscaceae > Viscum > Viscum album. Next base: position 910,021,177 of record OY728151.1, read on the forward strand.
TGTTTTAAATGTGGATGTACATCGATGAACTCAATTCATAAAATTTGATAATGGAAATTTGAGATAAATATTAAATCCTTTTATATAGGATTTAACACTACTTTACCCATTTTAACCTTACTTGGGTTTCAAAATTTTTTAAGTTTACTATTCATAATGAACAAAAATATAAGGGACCTATTTACCAAAAATTTAACTCCTTTTTACATATATAGAATTGAGTTTTTGTTATTCCATTTCTAGAAATGATAGAAATTATTTTTCATATAAATTCATAAAACATAACGAAAGTAGTTTTTAGAAAAAAAAAATGTATTTTAGAGGTTAAAAATTTTCTTACATCAAACTGATGAAAATTTATGATTCAAATTAAATTATTTTAAAAAATGGATAATATTTTATATTAAGGAAAAAGAAAAAAGAAAACGGTACTTTGAAGTTACTTTATTTCATGAAGTTAAATCATAGTATTTGAAAAAATTAGTATTTTTCACCACTCACTGAAAAATCAATTATTTCAGAAAATTACTTAAAATTTACCATAACATAATTTTTATATGGTTATTTTAAAAATAAAATTAATTTAAACAAATTAAATTTATCGTATTATAGAATTTCGGTTTAAATCACATTCTTGAATAAAACTATTTGTGTTATGTTATTGTTTCTTTAAAAAGTAAAGCCTCATGTAATTGAAACTCATGTGTTACAATTAAGTGGAATTAAATTAATGATAGATAATGTGTGAAATCATTAAAAGATATTTATGATGGGATTAATTTCCTCAATTCACCATTGATTGTTAAAAAACTCATATCCTACCTCCCCCTACCACCTATACTTATTTGTGGAATGATAATCCCCTGAGAGTCCATTATATTATTTACAAAATGATGTATAGTTCTATGTGTGACATTGAAGTTCAAATAATAGGTCATCAATGATAATAAAATTTAAAGAGTCAAAAACATTCCTTTGAGTGAGGAATAAATTTTATTCTCTATGCCTCGTATTTTTTGTGATTAAATCTTATTCCACCAATGTTTCAATAAAAAGTTTAATTAATGTATATCTTGATATTTTCATTAAATATTCCGTAAAATAAATATCAATAGATATAGTAAAATTACATTAATGGGAATTAATATATTTTTAGGAATAAAATCATCATCATTTATTAAATTATATTTTAATAGTCCTTTTATAATTATTTGATGTTGATTTTTTAACATAAATATGTTATGAATTTATCTTATATTTGATGGATCATAAATTTGGATTATTATAATATAATAAAATGAAGAGTTACTCTCTTAATTGTGTTTTATAACATTTATGTATATTAACGGACGATTTTTGACATGAAAAAAACAAATTAATATATTGAGTTTAATTAAATTTGAAGAAGTATATTTTATATAATTTTTTCAATGGAATAATACTGAAGTGAGAATAATTCATAAATTTAATGTATTTGTTCAGAGGATCGTGATTATTTGGTTCATGGTTTTAGTAAAATTTTATTTTCGTGAATATGAATTATCGAAAAATCATTTTTTGGAATCCAGTAATGATATTCATAAGATGATGGTAATTATCCAATAAAAATACATATTCTAATAACATTTTAAAGGTATTAGATGTTAATTTTTGATTTTATGGGCCTGATTTAGTGAATTTTAATTTTAAACATCCATTCTCATCATTTGTGCACTTCTTGCCTAATGTACACCAATTTAGACCCAATGATTCATATAATTTTAAGGAATGTAATTATCCATATTTTAATTTCATATTTTTGTAAATTGATATAAAATTTAATATGAACATTATTCATTCAAGGATCAATGGAGTATTCATAAAAGGAAGATGGGGATATTTGGTTATGAAAGGAAACAATTCTGAAGAAGGCAGATTGGACACCAGCCCACTGATGATAATGTGGTGCCCACAATACAGACCCAATAAAGCCCAAAATTAGTTGGATGATAGAATAAATATAGAGTAACATATAATTCTTCATGATATAGTGCTAATTCAACCTTAATTGTGGTTATTCAGGCAGCCCAATTTAGAGATAAAATTCTGGGCCAGATTATGAGGCCCAGCAAAACAGCCCACCAATGTAACCATATCATAGAAACCACATATCTATTTGGACTGAAATTTTATAGTGGGATAATGTACTTCCGGAGATTCACTTTTTTATTCTATGGACTATTCCAATTCGGCCACCTATAATGCCATTTAGATGCGTATAGTCTGTGGATGAAAGGAGGATTCCACCTCGAGTCGAAGATAAAGAATTCTACTCTCCCTTACTTTCCACCACCATAGGCATACCATAATCAAGTTGGATTCTTTGTACAGTTGGTAGTTAGACCCATGCCTCTTGAGATGCCTATTTAATTCATTAGTGGTGAAGGATTAGATCATCCTTAGAGCTTTGTTTTCATTGTAATGTTATTATGTCGATTTGTCTTTGTAACGTCCTTATTTCTCATGTAGGTTGTTCGAATCACCTTAGTTCTTAAAAAAATTTCTTCCTTTACAGTTATTATGTTTTTCTTCATATCACTTTTATATATTTGCCTTAAGGTGTGAATTTATTCCCACCATACCTTGTGATATTTTTCACACAATGGTAGAGTGATTTCTTTCTTTTTATTGTTTTTTTACTTCTCTAATTCCTCCCTCATGAGTCTACTTTACGATTTTATTGCAACCATAGAATCAATGGAGGGATAACTCTTTTATGGGTTGATCCAAGGGAGTACAAGGGGATAGTTTTTATTTTATTTCTCACCCCATTAATTTCTAATCAATTCTTTTAAATGAGAATTTTGTTTGTAGATATTTACACTCCTTCATCCTTGTTGAATTTAAGGCCACACACTTTAAGTGCTAATACGGACCTTTACATTTAAGTGATAAAACATTGATCCTTCAAATTTATAGGTGATTTGAATTTATGGTTTTAGGTATTAAACTAGTAAGTGATGATTGTTTTTATCTTCTTAAATGAACCCATCTCAAATATAAGAAACTGAAATCATTAAAAAAAGAATAAATCTAATCCACCCCAAGCGATATCCTAGGATCAACTCATTATCTTAATTTAAATTAAATTAAATCTATTATTGATACCTTAAAACCATCTAATATAAACCCATGTTGGCCACTTCGTAGCCAAAAACAATCCATAGAATGTACGTGTCTGTAGGTTACAACTTAGGCCTCTGAGGATTCGACAACCCAAGTTGAAATACAAAGACCATTCTACCTTCATCTCTTGGGTATATTTGAGAATGAATCAACTTTTGGTGCCATTTTCAGGGACCCAAGTAAGTCATCTCAACACCCATTCTATTCTCCCCCATTTCTTCTAGTCTCACCCAATATCTCTTATCTTGAATATATCTCGTATTGTTTTTCTTTTTTGGTACATGTCCGCCTACACCAGCAATCAATCAAACAGTCTAGTTAGGGTGGAAAGTCCAAGGGTTGGGGAGTCAAGGGAACCTAAGGGATTGTTTACATTATATCCTAATCCTCTTGATACTTTAGAGTCTAAAATCATGCCCATTTCAACGGAATGTATTCAAAGAAACCAACTCATAAACCCGGGTGCAAACCAAAATGGAAGTACAAATGTGGCAGCCCTAAACTTGGGGAATGCAGTTGATCAAATCCCGAATGACTACCTCACACCTTCATGGAGTAATGCACCTTCATTCATTAAACACAACTCTCTAGGATATTCCAACTGCATCATTAATCCCCATGTCCAAATCCATCTTCCCACATTCCATGAAATGGAGTCTGAGATGCCCTACCATCACATTAAGGAGTTCAATGACATTGTTGAAACCATGTGTCCCCAACATCAACTAGAATCTTCTAATATAAGGCTTTTTTTTCTTTAATGGACCGAGCTAAAAATTGTCTAGAAACCTTGATACCATCATCCATAAACTCTTCGGACCAATTACAAAGAAAATTCTACAAAAAAATACTTCCACCACCACAAAACAATTTCACTTAAAAATTAAATACAATTTTTTTTCAAAAAGTGGGAGAGTCATTCTATAAACCATGGGACATGTTCAACGACACCCTAAACATGGTTCCACGCCATGGTTTTTCTATTCCTGAACAAGTGGGAATTTTTTTTGAAGGGTTGGGTCCGAGGGATCAAACAATTCATTGACATGATGTGTTATGGAACCTTTAAAAAAATCTCCAAATAATGCTTAAGTTTACCTAGAAATCCTTTCTGAACAAAACCAAACATGGGAAACTTCACCCTATTCTAAAAAGCCAGAAAGAACTACTAGAATTCATACACTTAGACAACAGGAAATCCATAGGGCTAAAATCGTAGCACTCTCTAGGAAGGTTGAAGATATATATCTTAGGAAAGTCCATATAATTCAGACTGTAGAACCTGTTTTCACAATTTGTGACAAACATTACCATAATAAAGACAACTTCCCAACCATTACCTCCATCAAAAATGTTATTTTAGGAGGACCCCCAGCGGAAGTAAATGCTTTTAACCTTAAAAATATTTAATATCAAAACAACTTTAAACCAAGGTAAAATGACCACCTAGGCTTCCGCTGGAAAGATAACCAACAACCTAGACAACCACAGGGACAAAATATTTACTCCCATCAGAACTACCAAACCCATAACCAGGTCCAAACCCAACCTAACCAATACCAACAGCCACTGTTCCATTTTCAAAAAACCATCCCACCTCAGAAATATCCCCTGGGATAAACCAATATTCTCAAGAACCAACCCAAATTGTTCCATAAGTCCTACTAGAACAACTCTGAAAACAAATGGATAGGATGAACTCGAAAGACTCTTCCCTTAAATAAGAACTTCAAACCATCAAAACTGGAAAGGCACTGATGCCTACTCTAGAGGTACCATACTCAAATTTATGGGGAGAGTCGAGTTGCACTCAAACAACTCATGAAAAAATCAAGGTTGTGACTATTTTAACAAGTGGGAAATCAATTGAGAAAACTGAACAACTAATTCAAAACCCATCGGGAGATTCAAACATGGATGAAAATTCAAATGAACAAAATGATCAAACTGAAAAACACGATAACATTGTCAAAGAAACAACTCTTCAAAAAACATCCCCACAACCTGCACCATTTCCTCAACACATGAGGGGGAAAACAAAGCCTGAATTGAATGAAACATTAGGGGAAATATTCTCACAAGTCAAGATGAACATTCCCATTATCTATGAAATCCCAACCATACCTGCATACTAAAAGTACCATAAAGACTTGTTCACATTCAAAACAAAATTTTCCATTAAAAACCATGTCATTTTGGCTACAAATGTGAGTACCACCATTCAAGGGACCATTCCTCCTATGTTGAAAGACCCGACTTTCCCTTAAATCAATGTTGAACTATGAGAGAGAAATTTTTTCGAGGAATTGTGTGACCTCGGTGCTAGTGTCAATCTCATTACCTATGTTGTGTACTTCTAGTTAGGCCTAGAAGATCTCCAACCCACATCTGTCACATTTCGACTTGTTGATTGTAACATTAGGGTTCCAAAGGGGATTGTATAGGACGTTCTGGTAAAGGTTGAAAACTTCATCTAACCTACAGACTTCATTGTCCTTGACAACCATCCAAACATAGGAAATAAGGAACAAACCCCAATCTTCCTTTATCATCCTTTCCTTTCAACAATCAACTATGTTATCCAAATTAGAAATGGTAACATGACCATAAGCTTTGGAAACATGATTCTAGACTTGAAAATCTATAATGAAAGCTCCCAAATAGATGATGACGAGGACATTAATGAAGTAAACATGAGAGCAAGCATTGATAATGAATCCATAGAACATCAAGGAATATTTGATGGATGTTTATGTTAGGATGAGATTGAGTTCCTTTGATAGCATGAAGGATGTTTATTTCCATGGATTGAATCATTTTCAAATTGCTCTTATGATGATGTCTTAGGTCCAACAATCAGTGAATCATTTTAGGAAACCACTTTTATGAAGACCACTCCAACTTCCTTCCCTAAATCTGATCAAGCCAATCTAGTAGTTGAACTGTCTACATGTAGGGAATCAATATTATCTAAAACACTAGGAAACAAAATTGATCTTGATCCAATTCCCCAATCTTCTACTGAAATTATGAACAAACCAGATCTTGAATTGAAGAAACTTCTTGCTACACTCAAGTTTGCCTTCCAAGGGGAAAATAAAACACATCATTTTGTCATTTCTTCTTATCTTGACGCCAATCATGAGAGAATGCTTCTATATGTCCTTAGGAAACATAATAAAGACATTTTTTTGGACACTGTCTGATATTATTGGGTTTAGCCAACTTATTGGGACTCATAGGATTATTCTGGAATCTGATTCAAAGCCATGTTTTCAACCTCAACGGCGACTCAATCTTAATCTCATGGAAGTAGTGTGAAAAGAACATATGAAATTGTTAAAGGATGGTATCATCTATCTCATACATGAGAGTTAATGGGGATCCCAATACAAGTGGTTCCATAAAAGGCTAGAATCATAGTGATAACCAGTGAGGATGGAGAGAATCTTCCAACAAGGGTGAGTAGTGGCTGGAGTGTCTACATCAATTATAGGAATCTAGACTCATTTACTAAGAAGGACAATTTCCCCTTACGATTCATTGACCAAGTACATGAGAGAGTGGTAGGTCATGCAATCTAATATTTCATAGATGGGTACTTGGGGTACAATCTGATTGAGGTATCCCTAGAGGATCAAGGGAAGACTACATTCACCTGTCCATTCGGCACCTTTTCCTTCAATCACATGCCCTTCGGTTTATGCAATTCCCCTGGAACCGTCCAGTGGTGAATGATGGGAATCATCTCAGACATGGTAGGGTATTTTCTTGAGGTCTTAATGGATGACTTCTCTATGCTTTGGGATACATTTGAGGGATGTCTAAGGAATGTAGAGGGAGTCTTGTCAAGATATAAAGAAAATAATCAATTCCTAACTAGGAAAAATTCCATTTAATGTATAAAGAGGGACTACTTCTAGGACATTGTTTCTCAGGTAGAGGGATTGAAGTTGATAAAGCCAAGGTTGACATCATTAGTCACCTTCCATCACCCAAAACTATCAAGGAAGAGAGGTATTTCTTAGGAAATGCTGGTTTCTATAGAAGATTCGTCAAGGACATTAGTTCAATCTACCACCCCGTTTGTTCTCTCCTACTAAATGATGCTCCATTTGATTGGACAGAAAGCTATGAGGGTTCATTCCCAACCGTCAAATCCTCTCTCACCTCTCCTTCCATCATGAAATCTCCAAATTGGAACCTTCCATTCAATATGATGTGTGATTCCAGTTACTTTTCCATTGGATCTATGTTAGGACAACGTTGTGATAAAAATCCTTATGTCATTTCTTATGAAAGCAAATCCTTAAATGATGAAAAAATAAACAACACCACCACTGAATAGGAGTTACTTTCTATTTTGTTTCACATAAATAATTTTAGGTCCTACCTCTTATGATCCCTCGTCACTATGTTCACTGACCAATATGCACTAAAATACCTCATCCAAAAAACAAGATGCTAAGGCTAGACTGATTATGTGGGTCCTTCTCTTACATGTATTTGACCTTAAAATCAAGGATAAAAAGGGTGTTTAAAATTTTGTATATGATCATCTCTCTAGGATAGAATTAAAAGACAACTCAAATCACCTTTCTGTGTCTGATTCATTTCCTGATGAACACCTATACTCTTTGAGTGAATTCCCTTGGTATGCCTACGTAACCAATTTCTTTGTTATAGGAGTCATTCCAAAATTATTAGGGACTCATGATTGAAGGAAATTACTTTCTGATGTTAGGAACTATGTGTTTTATGATCCATAACTCTATATGTTCTTCCCTTACCAAGCCATTAAGAGGTGTGTCCCAGAATCTGAACAAGATTCCATCCTTAAATTTTGTCCTAGTGAGGCATGTGGAGGTCACTTTTCCTCTAAGAAAACATCTTCTATGATTCTTCATTGTGGTCTCTTCTGGCCCACCCTCTCAAAGGGACTCCTACACATTTTTTCAAATCTGTCCTAGGTGTCAACAAGTAGGGTCCATCAAAAAAATGGAATCAAATTCCACTCACTCCCATCTTAGTGGTTGAAATCTTTGACTGTTGGGGAATTGATTTCATGGGTCACATCCCAAACTCTAGGAGATAACTTTAAATTATCATAGCTAATATTGTGTCTCAAAATGGGTTGGGTCCATTCCCACAAAATCCAATGATCATCTAACTTTGATTAGATTCCTAAAAGAAAACATCTTCTCTAGATTTGGAAATCCTATAACTATCATTAGTGATCGTGGAAATCATTTTTGAAATCGTCCATTCTCATCACTCATGGACAAGTATGGAATTTTTCACAAAGTTTACACTTCTTACCACCCACAGACCAATGGTCAAGCTGAGTTAGCCAATTGAGAAATCAAACAAATTCTTGAGAAAACTGTTAATCCATCTAAGAAAGATTGGTCAAGCAAACTCTTAGATGCTCTTTGGGCCTATCAAACCACATATAAAACCATTTTAGGAATTTCCCCATATAGTTTGGTTTATGGTAAACCATGCCATTTTCCAGTGGAGATTGAACATATGGATTTATGGGAAATTATGAAAATTAATTATGACCTCTCATTGGACAAAACAAAAAAGGAAATTAGATCTCAATGAACTTGATGAACTTACGATAGAGGCTAATAAAAATTCAAGGATCAATAAAACTAAAGTACAAGCCTACCAATCTCAAAATAATAAAACCAAACACATTGTACCGGTTAAACTTATTCTTTTGTATCGTACTAAACTTCATTTACACCTGGGAAAGTTGAGGTCTAGATGGTCAAGTCCATACATAGTGCATAAGGTGTACCCCCATGTGGATGTAGAAATTCACGATCCCACCAATGGTCAAACCTTTAAAGTTAATGGTAATAGAGTCAAACCATTCATTGAACCATTCAAAAAAATGAAGTTGATGAAAAATTGTGTGAACCAACCTTAGATGAGTAAAATACCTAAATAATTAAGGGTCTAAGTCATACTAGCGACATTAAACCAAAGCGTTGCATGGGAGGAAACCAGTGGTTTTCTTCATTTTGAATCATCTTTTTATAAATAGTATTAATGAATCCTTTTGACATTTAAAAAACTTTATTGTTGACATGTTCTTATATTATGAGTCTAGATGGGTAGGAATGGGGAGCACCATATTCATGTGTGTCATGTGGTGTGATCCTTCAGTAATACCTTACCCAAAAATTTAAAAAGAAGACAATGTATCATCAGTTTATTTTATTTTATTTTTTTGTGTTTGTAGGTTAAAATAAAAATACAAAAAATAAAAATAAATATAACAATAATAATAAAAAGGGACACATCATAGGTTTTGGGTCAAACCTCATCACAACTGGCAAAGCTGTAGGGAATCGAACCCGAGACCGAAGGGAGACAGCAGCGCGCACTTACCACTGACCTATAGCTTATTGTGCTTCCTTATGCTATAATTTATATAAATATACTTCTATTTTTTTTATAAATATTTATATATATTTTTTTTTCTTGGTTTGGTTTTTTGTTTTTTCCCTTTTTCCACTAGGGAACTCTCCAAGGGTATGGATATCAATGGACTAAATTGGAGTAGCAAGAACTTCAACTTCAACCACCAGGTGACTTCATTCCCTGATCCTCATATTTCAATTTCCTTTTTGAACTTCCCTTATCTGCCTCTACTCCTTCTAAATTTTCTTTTCATCAAACACTATGGACACTGTTATTTTAAGTTTGGGGGAGATTAAATAAATTTTATTGCTTTTGTGTGAAAAAAATGATTTGAAAAACATAATATGTGTAAATGGAAGGAAAAATTACTTTAACAGTGAACATGATAATACACAATGAAAACATTGAAACTAAATATCAAATAATTTAGCATTCCCCGATTCTAATTTTAATCCATGTATAATTCCAAGAGCATAGATTTTGGAATGTGTGGCTGTCCAATGTGATATTTCATCATTTATATTTTCATGAAAATTAAAAAAAGATCACAATGCACGTTCTTTGGATAGTGGGTATTAGTATGAGTTCATGGGGTCCCCCAAATAAATAGCATATGTTTGATAATAATTTTAGTTTTAATATGAGTATTCAAAAAAATAATAAAATAAACCAAAATAAAAATAAAAAAACAATAAATTTGTGCATAGAGCAATGAAATGACCTAATGTGTGGCTTTAGGGGCTTGGAAATCATGACTCCCTAGTTTTCTGGCACAGAGTTAGTAATTTTATCTCTATTTTTGATAATTTGAATTTGGTTTTTGACTGATTTATTTTGAGATGATGCCTGAGTATGTGGGATTCACATGGTTCCCTAAGGGCATTGAGCCTAGGAGTCATCAGCAAAGTCTCGCTACAGGGGTTGACACTTTTGACTGAAATTTCAATTACGATGGAAATATTGCAAAAAAATACAATAAACAAAAAAAATACAATAAAATTTTTTGAATACTCATCTTAATATTGAAATGTGATTCTACCTAGCGCTTCCACCATTTCCCCCTTTAATAAAGATGAACCCCCATGTCTATTTTGATACACAACACATCCTCATACTTAATTGATATTGGATGAAATATGGAAATGAATTTGAAAAAAGGAATGGGATTGGGATTTTGATCTGCTTAAAAAACAATATTATATTAAAATATTTTTATGGGTTTCATGATTTTTCGGTATAATTATTTTTGGTGATCATTGTGTATTAAAAATGTTTTTGTAAAAGGGAATTCGAATTTCATATTTTTGAGATACATTTATCTCGGGACTAGGAAATCTCAAGTTGGGGGTGTGATTAGCCAATAAAAATAAATATTTTAATTACATTTTAAAGGTATTAAATTTTCATTTTTTATCTTATGGGCCTGAGTTAGTGAATTTTAATTTTGAACATCCATTCTCATTATTTGTGCACTTCATGCCAAATTTACACCAATTTAGGCCCAATGATGCATCTAATTTTAAGGTGTGTTATTATCCATATTTTAATTTTACACTTAGAGAAATTGATATAAAATTCAATATGAACATTTTTCATTTAGGTATCAATGGAGGATTCATAAAATAATTATGGGATATTTGGTGATGAATGGAAATAAGTCTGGAGAAGTCAGATTGGACATCAGCCCGCTGATGAGAATGTGGGGACCATAATACAGACCCACTGAAGCCAAAATTTCGTGGGATCATAGAAGACATATATAGGAACATATAATTTTTCATGATACCATGATAATTCGTCCTCCATTGTGGTTAATCAGGCAACCCAATTTAGAGATAAAATTATGTCCTAGATTCTAAGGCCCAGAAAAATAGCCCAACAATTTAATCATATCTCGAAAACCAGATATCCATTTGGGTTAAAAGTTTACAGAGAGATAGGGGACATCCGTCGATTCACTTTTTCCTTCTATGGACTACTCCAATTTGGCCATCTAGAAGGCCATTTAGACATGTTTGTTCTTGGGATGAAATCTTGATACCACCTTGGGTCAAAGATAAAGAAGTCCACTCTCCCTTACTTTCCACCGCACTAGGCATACCATAATCATGTTAGATGCTTTGTACTGTTGGGATTTCGACCCATGCCTTTTGAGATGACTATTTAGGGAAGTGGTGGTGATGTAGTTGATCATCCATGGAGCTTTGTTTTCATTGTAATGTTATTATGTCGATTTGGCATTGTAACGTTCTTCTTTCTCATGTAAGTTGTTCGAATCAACTTAGTTCCTAATAAAATTTCTTCCTTTCCAATTATTCTATTTTTATTCTTATCACTTTGATATTTTTTTTCTTAAGGTGTGAATTTATTCAGACCAAACCTTGTGATATTCTTCACACAATAGTGGAGTGATTGGTTTCTTTTTATTGTTTTTTTTTCTTCTCCAATTCCTCCCTCATGAGTCTACTTTCCACTTCCATTGAAACCATAGAATCACTGGAGGGATAACTCTTTTATGGGTTGATCAAAGGGAGTATAAAGGGTCTGGTTTGGATGTTATTTCTCACTCCATTAATTTCTAATCACTTCATTTAATTGAGAATTTTGTTTTAATATCTTCAAACTCCTTCACCCTTGTTGAATTTAAGGCCACACACTTCAAGTGATAATACAAGCCTTTAACTTGAAGTGCTAAAAACATTGATCCTTCAAGTGTATAAGTGATTATTATTAATGGGTGTAGTTATTAAACTAGTAAGTGATGATGTTGTTTTATCTTAATAAATTATCCCATCTCAAATATAAGAAATTGAAATAATTAAAAAAGGAATCTATCCAATCCACCCCAAGTGATAACCTTGGATCAACACATTATCCAAATTTAAATTAACATAAATATATTAGTGATACCATAAAACCATCTAAAATAAACCCAAGTTGGCCACATAATATCAAAAAACAATCCATTTAATTTTAGTTTTGTAGGTTACTTCTTAGGTCTCTAAGGATTCGACAACCCAAGATAAACTATAAGGACCATTCTACCTTCATCTATTGGGTAAATTTGAGTGTGAATCTTATGGATTATGGGATATATTGGGATAAAGAAATTACAATAGTTATTATTATTATTAAGTGGTAAATATATATCAAAACAATGACATGAAGTAAATTAAATGATTTCTATTCATTCTAATGAATTTTTCATAGTGGTTTGTATTTAATTATTTAGTGATGAATTTATGTAGAATTTATTCTCTTTTTAATAAATCAATTACATGAATAATTTTAATGTATTTTTTAAAAAATAATGTTGTTAATAATACTACTATTTTGGATAATGATTTTCTTTTGGTTGCTGATTGTTGATTTATTTTTTTAGTAATAATATTAAAAATAATAATAATATTTTTTTATTATCATGGTGAATGTATGGAAATTACATTTTAATTGAATATAAATCTGTAACATTATTATTCCCATGATTTTTTCCAATGTTCTTCAAAAATAAGGAATGTGAGCCCAGTCATGGGTAGTCAGACCCTTATACTAGCCACCCACCCTTTTCTATCCCAATTTATTGATTTTTTATTCAATCACATATTCCAGTTGTAATGACTAAATGATGGAACAATAATGAATATGGACACTACAGGAGACTAAAAAATCCCTTGTGAGGTGTCATAAACCCTCTAGGAATAAATTTTGAGTTGCAGTGTTATTATGGTTAGAGGTAGAGGTAAATACCTCACTCATGGTAAGAAATCAAAACATCTGGAGGTTGGGGGTTTTTTCAACTACATGGTGTGAAGTCTCCGAGAAAAGGTTGTGTATGTATCAAACTATATTTTACATGTTAACATTAATTTCATTAAATATATACCCCTAAGGACCTCACAATGTATATGATAAACCGAAATGGATAGGGTTTTATAGAGAATGAAATATCATATTCTAGGGGCTTAGAAGTTACATGTCTTATAAATTAGAACCGCATAACTCAACAAGAATCTGCATAAATTCAAATCCAATGAGTTAGAACCACACATCATGTTCCATATAAAACAAATTATTTATAGTGGCTGAGGTGGTTCAGTGGGTGTGGTTTTTTCACACTACATATCCATGTTGATCTTTATGTCGTGTACTTCTAGGAGATGTTGTCTACAACAAGCAATGTGACTTGACTTGTATCTAGTATACATACTAGGAAACCTGAGTAACCCTACATGTTTTATACCTCACTAGATACATTATATATATTGACATGTTTGTATTGTGTTGAATAAGTAAATGACCAAAATTATCAAGTTTTTTACACATCGTTTACTTTATAGCGACATTTGTTGTACTAAGAAGATTCATGCATTATTTGTTTATTTACCTGTGTGAGTCGGTTTTGGAAGTATGAGAAATCCATTATATGAATATTTTATCCTAGACCATGGTGCTATATATATATTCAATATTTTTTGTTTGTTTTCAAGGTGTTTGAGTATTTATGTTTTGTATCTATATAGATATCATGATGAGTGTGGGTGGATGATTAGTTCATCCGTGGGGTTGATAACCCTCATGGGAGTATACTATATCCATGAAATGGGTACGTTATATAATTAGTGGATTATGTTACTCTCCCCAAGTAATGGGGTTAATGTCTTACACCCATATATAAGGTAACCCTCTCGTTTGATGCATGTTACACACTTCGGGACATGAATCCTCCAAAGGGTCAGGTAACCCTCTCAATTGACAAACTATCATCAGGGATGTGTGGGTCATCCATTACCACTACTATCAAGGGATTATGTGGATGAGTCATGTATGAAATATTTTAGGAACAATGAATCTGATGGTAATTTACCATGTTCCCATTGAGATTCTTCTTTAGTGAGGTTCTTCTCTATATAAGACTCTTCATATCCACAATTTTCATTTAGGTATCACTTACAACTTGGTTGTTAGCTTTAGGCATAGAAGAATTATCCATTTCTATGAGTCTCATAATATATATGTGAGTTATGATCCTATGTAGAGTTTGGTAGTAAATTTTAGGTATTCCCACATATTTCATGATTATCTTGACCATATAGTATATCTAAAACATTTGGGTTTATTCTTATCAACCTCAATTTGGGTTTTATCAGACATGTTGTTTTTCATTTTCACTATATTTTCATTACATCCTACAAGGTAAATTTATACTCACCCCTTCATAAGCCTCATTCCTATAGATTTTTTTATAACATGTCATACAGTTTTGGGATCCATATGTCCTCATGGAGAAAAATATTTTTGTAGATATAGATAATTGGTAGTATATTATGGTACCTGGAGAAGATAGTGGAATATGAATTTTATAATAGATGTCCTTATAGTGATGAGGTTGTTATCTTTAACTAGATTCTATTGTACCTAGTGTTTATATTTCATAATTTATATATTTTCTTGATATTATATTTATTGGATATGTATTATATAATTATTTTATTGTATATGCATTAGTTTTATTTTTAAGTCATTATTTATAATAATAAGAGTTTTCAATTATTATCTGAATATTTTATTGAATATTTATTATATATTCTTATAGGTTAATACCTATAAGTATATTTATTTCTTTAGGTTCCATTCAATAGACCCGGTCCAATTAGATGTGTTTTTGGGGTGGTATACTCAGTTCATTTCTAACACTAGTGGAGTTTCATGGGGTTGGGTGTGGTCAGAATGGTATCAATGTTGTTAAAGTATTAGTAAATGAGTTTGGAGACGGTTTTATTATGAGGATTTGTTTAATAATTTTGGGAAAAAAATCTAAGAGATTCTTGAGTATGGTTATCAGGATAGGGATACCATAATCAGTGTGGGAGTGGATATATCCTTTCTATATGACTCAGATAGCTAGTCAGTCAAACCGAAACAATGAGGATTCATTTTTTGGGTACATGAATTTCATTACATTAATCGTATAGTTTTAGTTTTTGTTTTAATATTTAATTCTTGTAATAGTTGACTAAGATAAAATTTAATCATTAATCTACCACCCAATAGAAGGAATAATGTCACTCATAGATAGGCATATTATATTTTGAGGTTGGGTTATAGTGAGCACGTGATAGTGTTTGAGCCTCTCATTGTTGTTTAGTTGAGATATGGGATGTTTATCTCGAAATTTGCATGATAAATATTCATTACTAATGATTAGAGCTGGATACTCTTCAAATTATTCTTAGATCATACCATTTCATAGATCAGATGATAGTTTTCACTATCTGAAGAGAGTAACCACATGAAATGTATGATTTGGGAGTTCTAGTAGGATTAATTTCTAGGAATATAAGATGGACATAATCATACTATAGAATACGGTTGGTTAGAGTTAGTCATAGAATTATTATATCTGGTTTCGACACCCATTGACCATATGAAAATTCTTTTTAGGGTCCCCTATATAGTGTACTAATCCATTAAAAGGTGGTTTTTTTCTCAATCACACAATAAAACTTATATACCAACATCAGAGTTTTAAACCTTTATTATGAGGTGATTTCATATGGGGTAATTGATATTGATTCAATTTTAGTAGATTTTGGACACATATTAAGAAAGAATGATCATGTATAAATACACATTGGTATTCAGATATCTCTTGTGGTACTCCATAGACATGATTTCTTATAATTATTTTTTTGAATTTCCAATTTTGAGAGACTATTTTATAAAGATAAATATGGTTTGGGTTATATTATTACATACCCAAATCTATTATTATGTCCCTGAGAATGTATTAACTATTTAGAACCTATTGGAAGAGATGTTCCCTAGTTATATCCAGATTGGGTTTGTAGAAGGATTTTTATGTTAGAGATGGTATTGGGACTAATTATATTAATGTTTTGGGAATTATATACTGTTTTGATATGGTTTTTATTGATAAGAAAATAGCAATAAATTATTATTTGGTTTATTTCCACTATCACCATTATCTGATGTCTTTTCTAGGTGTAGGGTGTCAGTGGGAATGTTTACTGGAAGATGCACATCTTGAATGCATGTGATCAAATGATTCATAGTGTTTTCAATTCATGGTTTATTTAATCCATTTTAAACCTGTCATATTTTTAATATGGATATAATTGATTCTCCAAGAACATTTGATTTGGGCATTATAGATTTTAGTGGGACCCCTATCTGGGATTTCATCAGCTATAAAATATCCACAGATAGTGATTATCTTTCTCATACGACATTTAAATATGTTATTTCATCCTTGGTAAATTAAAGAATATTTAATATTGTAATATCATGCAAGAAATGATATTTAATATTTTTACCTTTGATCTAGATCGGTTACCCATTTTTTTCATTACAAAGATGAAATGGATGGAAATTTTAGTTAAGGTCTACCATATATGGTCGGAGGATCCCCCCCCCTCCTCCCTCCCCCCATAACCGTGCAAAGAAAAAATGAACCTTGATATGTTGTTGAAAAAAACCTACCAAAGGGTGAAATTTACCTATTTAAACTAATGGTGTACCATAATATTTTCTTTCTGTGATTATCGATAAGCATCTCAATTTTTTTTGGAGGGAGGCCCATGATTATCCCACCTTGGGAACTAATATATATATTTATATATATATATATATATATATTTATTTGGGTTAGTGATTGGCCATCATAAATCATGAGGTCATATGTGCAAGTGATTTTGGAGTGGCATAATATTGACTGAGTGGTTGATTCCCTTCAAAATGAATTATGTGTTCAGTTATGGAAGGATGTTCTTAAAATATTGATCTCTAAGTGGTTGTTTCTCTATAATAGAGGGTGAAATTGATCTCCTTAAATCAAATGTGGTATCCTCACACCCTTTGAGTGTGATAGACTGATAGTGGTGGTATTTATTGAATGATAATTCATAGGTAAATAATCCAAAACATTTCTCCGAAAGGTGGTGAAAAACTCATCCACTACTCTAAGAGGATAGTGGTTTTCCACTGGTTCATATTGGTTGTGTGAATAGATTTTTTAAGTGAGTTTTACCCATATTGGGGCACGAACCTAGAATAATTATGTTTGGAAGAGGCTTTAGTTATCCCATATGTATATAAATTATTACTATATAGAGAATTAGGTCGGCCTATGGGTATTGATTTTAGTGTCTCGAGTTTTCTTGGTGTTATGCTAGCATTTAGAGACAATAAAGATAGGTAATAAAATAGATAATGATCTTACACTTTAGATTGTGTAAGAATGGGTTTCTAATGAAAAATGTATGTTTCTGAGTAGTTTAGTAGTTTGTTGTTATTTATTTATGATCCAATACGTATCTTTACTGAATGATTATAAATAAAACGGGTTTGTTTTGATGGAAAATGAAATATTTTATCAAGATCAGGGTATGGATCAATGTTATTCACTAATTTTTTAAGAATGATAGGATCACAGAATGTCATGTTTTCTTTATTACGTGATCTAGAGACATTGTCAGATTGTTTGTGTTAGCAGGATATGATGAAAAAATAATTCAAACCATTAAAAACATGTTACAATATATCTCTACCGGACTCAAAGAAAAATATTTATGTGGTGTTCAACAGAAGAGTTTTATGTTAGTATATTTACCCCATGGTGTAGTCAAATGGAGTTCCCCTTAATGGTGGTGATTTCAGGTCTCTTGAAAAAGGTTACCCTTGGTAATAATCCCCAACCCAATGGATGTTAGTGGCTTGAGGATTCATCTCATTCCATATATTTGAATGATCACTACATGAGAAAGAGTTATTTTGTATACATACATGAAATAACTTGTATAATTAATGTTTTTTATTTTTCTATGATTATGTTTCAAAATGATATTAACAAGGAAACATATGTGATACAGTGGAATCATTGGGAAGAAATTTTGGTTTTTTAGTGGGATATGATGCCCCATTGTTATGCAGTAGGGTCTCATGTTTTCTTAGAATATTGACCACCTAAGGCATATCAAGAATGTGTGAGGATTGGTAATTTCCAAATGAGTTTTTTAATATATGATTTGTTTTCTCTCCACTAGTTGTTTTATTTTTAAGGGAAAAATTATTTAAAGGTCGAGAGGATGAATTTATCCAAATTGTTGTTTGATTGACACTTAGAACATTTTCATGTCTCAAGTAATAGTTTACATACAAATGATAGATCATAATTTTACTATATTAAAATACCATGAGGTAAAAAATTGTTTATTTCCTTGATTTTAGAACATAAGGATTATCCTGTGATTATAATTTGGTAATTTGTTGAGCTACTTGATTTTTATTTGATAATTAATATTTATTAATGAAAAACATATTTATTCAACAAGAATAAATATTAATATATATTAAATTATACCTCTTATGGAAATTAACACATCATGGTTTTGTCAAGTATATTTTATTTTTCTTTTTATAAGTATAAATTAAGTTTTAGGTGTCTAGCCATCGACTATGAATTTTCATGTTTTTTTTAAAAAACTATAAAATCCCGCAATTTCCATATAAAGATAATATTATTATTTTTATGGTGGATTATATTTCGGATTTATAGTTGGTGATGACATAGGGATTTAAATGGTTTCTATAATAGATATTTTTTGTGGGGTTAACTAAGTATTCAGATGGAATATATTAATGAATGTTTTTCAAACTATGGACAATATTTTATAAGCGGATTAATATATCAAATTCATATTTCCTCCATTAAAAACCATAATTGCGCCTCCCCTATCTTATTTTTATTTAATGTATAATACCTTAATAATTCATATCATTCTTGATGTAATAATTGGACATTATTCAGAAAGAGACATCAATCAAATAACATGTCATCAATAATAAGATTTTTGAAGGATCGATAATTTTCCTTCATGGGAGAACATATTTTTATTCTTTATACGACATATTTTGTGTAATTAGATCATCTTATCCCTATCTTTAAATTATATGATTTCTAAGGTTAATTAATGATATTTTCATTTAATATTCACTAAATGAATTTATTAAGGGATTTTAAATAATGATTTTATGGGAAATTTATTTTATATAAAGAAAATAATCATAATAACAACGTAAAATATTTTTATTGGGTATTTTTTGTAATTTTGTAATTAATTTTTAGAATTATTATGTTAATGACTTAACATATGTTATATGATACATAAATTGTGATTTTGAAATATTATTAAATGATAAATTATTATCTTTATTGGGTTTTATCTCAATTTTATGTTATTGAATGTTAAATAATGTTTTTTAATGGAAAGAAGAAATTAATTTCATGAATTTAATTTCGTTTGAGAAAATATTTTTTTCATAATGTTTAACAGTGAATAATCATGATACAAGAAAAATTAATATAATGATTTTTTTTACCATGGGATATTGATTATTTGGATTATGTTTTGAGTGAAATTGTGTTTTCATAAATATGGATTATCATGAAATAATTCTTGGGATATGCTAACAATTTTATTATGATGATTGATTGTGATATCTATTTTGATAAAAATATTTTAAAAGTTAATACTATTATTTTATCCTTATTGTATGTAAAAATTATAATACGAAGTAATTTAATTGGATTCGTGTTCCAGTTAATGAATTTTTCTTGGTGATTTGAATTTAATAATTGATGAGAAAATTATTTGTAATTTATTCACTTCTTAATAAGTAAATTTTAGGAAGAATTTATTTCTAGATATATAAATCATAAAATGTCATTGATGTTTCAGGATTATAATGGGTACACATTTATTGGGTATCCTTGCCAATCCAAACCGATTAAATTAGTTTCATGTAACCATTAATCATGTTCAGGTACACCATAATTGAGTTCAGGTAAGACTCTAGTGTTAAATTGAACACTTGATTATTAATTGAGTTGGGTTATAATATTGATTACTATATAAAAAACCCAAATATTTTTCTGTGATTATGTGTTGTGCCTGTCTAGATCTGTAGTTGGTTAGTCTTGATCCCATACTCACCACTAATGGTAATATAATAGGTTTTTAATGATTTTTTGATAGGCACAAACCCATATGTGATCTGCAATGTGAAACTCCAATCCAATATCCTATTTAAAATTATTCTCTCTCATAAATGTTTTTCCATTATATATATAATCATATATATATATACTGTGGGATATTTCTTTATGATGTATGTCCCCACTCTTGATGTTTTCTAACCATGGTCTTCCGCAACCCCTAAGATACCACCCCCTTTTATTTGAGAATTTATTATCCCCAAATAAATTCATGATGGGATCCCATTCTATGATAATCACATTACAAATCATAACATAAATTAAAATAAAATCATCAAAACAAATTCCAACAACAATATAAATTTTATTTGATAAATATTAATATTAAATTCATAATTCATTTTTATAATAAGATAAAAAATACATTTCATGAATTGAAATTTATATTTATTTTTTTATTTATAATATAATAAATAATAAAATATTTGGAGGTATTAAATGGAATTCATAATAAAAATATAATAAAAATTAAATTTAAAAAATTTAAATAATAGTTTAGACATATTCGGGTTTCAAATTGATATTATATTTCAGGTTTAGTATCAAAATTGGGTATTGTAATTTTTTCTTAATTGATTTTAGGTAAATAATTCGAAAACATATTTGTATATGGGTAGCTAAATTTTAGTTGGTACCAAACCCTTTTCCACTATCTCTATTGATGTTATTATTTGGATTAATTATTTTTATTATGGTGGTTGGGCCAGAGTTTTTTTGTAATAATATTATAAATGATATGATATTTATTTTTTTCATATTTTTAGAAGTATTAGTGACGCATGTTAATCGAATAATAAATATATAAAATTAGTTGTCTATTTATTTATGATCTGTATGTTTTTTTATGAGGGTGAGTACATGAATGATCATGGGTGATTAGATCCTTTCGATGTTCACTATCCTTTTTTTCTCATCCTCATTTAATGATTTTAAATTCACACATAGATTACAAGAATAACATTGACCATCAGATGAAACTATAACACAAGAAACGGCTATGGATAGTGGAATAATATTTGGAGTGGCATGATGGATATCCACTAGATATTGGGGAAATGGTAGTAGTGGTGCAGTTGATGGTGGAGTCGATTATGGAATTCGGAGTAGGAAATTGAATCTTTGGGAATTTTGGGGTTTTTTTACAACATGCTCACTATTTTCCAGTCACATGTTGTGTTCTTTTCAATGAACACTCGGACATAATCAACCCATAATTATGTAATTTATCATAAGGATTTCATTATACTACATTCCCATGAAATTTTAGGTTTAAAATTTTATATAATAAAGAAACACATTACACAATTAGAGAGAACACATCCATAAATTGTATATTTTTTCCAAAAAAATACGTTTTTAAATTGACATTAATGTTTCATTGGAGACACACTAACTTCATTCAATTTGAGTCTTCATAACTAAATGATTAATTTTTCTATAATTCTAACACATCTTTAAATATTGTAAAATAATTTGAAAACATATAATGAGAAAATAAATATAATTAAGGGATATAAATGTAAAGTAAACCTATTAGTTCATTAAAAAATAAAAATACATGAGAATGTTTTTCTTTTTACAATATTAAAATTAATCTCAAATGATCAATTAATTACTCATGACTCCAATTTCATTTCCAAAATATTTTCATAAAGAATATCAAAATAATAATATTCTGAAAAACATAATGACTAATGTTACTTAAACAATAATATCCATATCACTCTTATAATCACCCATATAATCCCACTTGTAAAGGAATAACATCGCCAATTAATTAAAACATAATTTATATGGAAAATAAATCATTACCCAATGTATTCTATGGATTACCAGACAAAATCATCATCATATATAACACATAAGAACCATAACATTAATAAATCACATATTTTGTTTTACTTCCAACATATAACTCCTAAATACATTCATTTTAACAAATAATAAAAATAACTTATAGTTATCAAGGAAAAAAAGTAGAAACCCCTTTTTTGTTGATACCTATTTAAAAAGAAAAAAATCACTAGAAAATTTGAATTTAATATTCATTAAAAAACCGTGAAAACATGAAAAATTAGATTTATAAATAGTCAAATACAAGGCTGTAAGAAAATTATTTCTTTTATAAAATGTTAAAAAATCCATATTTTGTAAATAATGTCAAAAGAATGAATTTTAAGGAAAGATTTAAAGGGATTCAATTAAAAACGTGGTAAATAAATTATATGAAAATAAAATATTATGTTAGGAAATAATTTATTTAAAAATAAAAACAATCATCAAATAATATAAAGAACATGGATATAGAAGAGAAAGAGATAAAATAAAACCTCAAAACATTAAAAATAATGTTTAAAAGAAAATTCTCCTGCCATTATTTCTAACTCATTTCATACATCCTCTACCATCCTGAGTAATAAAATTATAATAATTATTGAAATTATTTAACACCATTCTCATGTTAATTAAATTATTATTATTTCATTATTTCATTTATTATCGTGCTATATTTATTTACTAAATCGTTTTTGGTTATTTTGGGTTCATTCAGTCAATTCCTACAAAACTACTTCGGTATATAGACCATGAACAATGCAGATGTATAAAATATTCATAATATCCATAATATTTTATTTTTTATTTCATTCATAATTTATATGGTACAAAATTATTATAGTTCAATAGATTGAAAAAATAGATTCATAATAATGGAAGTGTATCGATGTGCTCATTTGACAATAAAATTTTATAAAGGATATTTATTGTTAGCATTACTAATATGTTGTCAAGAATGTATTTTAAAAATAATAATCTTATTAATATCATACGAATTCACTAAATTAATTTTCATAACCATTTAAGTAATCAGGTAATTAAAATATAAAATACATCATTCATATAGATGGTAGTCTGCTCATTACACGGGGGGGGGGGGGGCTTTATTCTTCTAGTGGATTGAAGGGATGATGTTATCTATTATTGAATTAATATAATTTTTTTTTGAATAATTATTATAATAATTTCATTATATAAGTATGGTTAAATTATATTTGGATGATTTGGAAGAAGAATGAAACATGACAGAACTCAATTGAGACAATTACCTATTCATTTGATATACTCCTTTCGATTGAACATAACTTCTTTGTAAAATAGATTTATGGTATCACTAGGGTATTTGGGTAATTAAATTGAAGGATTTAAAATTTAATTTGCATTTTTATGATAGAAAAATGATGTAATATTTCTTAGTGTAATGGTTTTATTGAGTCCCAATTTATAATAAAAATATATTTTTTTCAACAATATTCAATCCTTAAGAGTCAAGAGTGTAATTTCAAAATTCCAATTGGCTCGTAAATAGACCATGAATGATATTGTAGAATATTTCCAGTCAATTTTAATCATCCTAATGTTTTATTGTTTTTTTAAATCAATTAATAAAATATTTTTTAACATTAAATACTCGTTAAAGTCATTTTCAAGACTATTCACATAATCTGAATTCAATGATATCTAGATAACAATGGAAATATAATTTAAACCTTAAAATTACTTATTAACCATCATGGTTATCTATAAAAGTAATGAATATATTTACTTAATTGAATTCACATCACATTTAATTTTTCTAAAACCATTTACTTTTTCATTTCTATAGTGTGAACAAGAATTGTGTGGATGTTGTATAAAAATTTTACATAATTATATTTTTATTTAATATTAAAAGTTAATCACTAACCTGCATATAATTTATTAATAATAAATATTATTATATTTAATAGTTGGTATAATATTTTTATTCATGTCCTTATTATGAAAACAATTTTAGTATAATAAGTGAGGGGGTACTTTTTGTAAATATTGACTTCTTTTTAGAAAAGTAATGTCATATTCAAATAAAGTGGATATAAAATTGATAATACTTTGGGATATATAAGGTATAATAATAAAAATAATCATTCCACCCATTTAAAGACATGGTTTTGTGTTATTTTTTGACCTTATCCCTTAATTTTAACATTTTACCATATTTAACCCATATCAAGGTGACTAGCTTTTACTGTGGTAACATATTTTTATGACTAAAAATAAAATAGACCCTATTACCTTTATTCAACATAAATATTAAAAATTATAAAAAAATACATGATTCAATTTCTAGAGGTGGTAAGAAATTAATTTAACAAAAGTATGCCAAACACCTAAAAATATTTTTTAGAAAAATACATTTCTTAAGAACTAAAATGAATTGACACGAAAATCATGAATATTATTGAATATTAGGACCATTATTGGATTATTTTTTAATAAATTAGCGTAATGTGACTTTTTAAGGAATAAAAAACCGAGAAAAATCTTCCAGAATCACAATTAAATGTAAAGAACCAAAAATATTTTCTTATTTGAATAAAATAAACCATAGATTAAAATAAATCAATAATATATCTGTAAATTAGTCATATTAATTTTATATGCATTATTTTACTCCATAAATAATTTTTTGTTCAATAATAATATTTTACATATTTTTAATTCACTCTTATATCATATTGAAGTAATAAAAGTTATGGTATTTGTAAAAACTATAATTTCTATTATTCACCCAAAAATAAACCATTTTGGAATAACATAAAATACTAAAACTAAAATAATTTTGGTATGATTTATTCAAAATTTTAGTTAATTTTATAAAATAAATGTTTTAAAATTTTTAAACTTACTTTTTAAGCAAAACCATATAACACATGGAAGACAATTTAGTGAAGCCAAAAACTACTTCCTTTTCCAAATGTAAAATCATATTCTTATTCAATAACATAATAAAATTATTTATAAAAAATCCACATTAAAATATACAATTGATTCATTATAAAAATTACTTACGTCATCACATTCTCTCTATAGATAAATTTAATTATCATAATTTTATTTGTTGAAGTAAAAGTTGGGATATTTTTCTATCATTAATTTTTAAAGTCAATAGATTTCATATTAAATCATATTATTCTACCACCAAACATCAACTAGTTGGGTCACTTTATTTTGAAACACCTAATCTCTCTGATAAATAATGTAAACTCTTTTTCCATCAGAAGAAATATTTTCCTTTAATAATTAGACATTAGAGATTAATACATGAGATTCCTCATGTACATAATTCTTTAACAATGAAACATGAAACCAAAAGTTTTATTGGGATAAATCTAGTGGTTAGTCTACTCAGTATGAAACCGATCTGACTTTATCAAGAATATAATACATATTAATTAAATACTTTAATAATTTCTCCTTCTTCAAATAATCAATTATACTATTCCATGTATATATTTTAAGAAAATCATGGCCCCTAACACAAATGAAAGGGAATACCTCAAATTATCTTCATATATCTTCTATATACTTTGAGCTTCCCTCACATGGAATTAAATCATCAATAGCATTTCAAACATCTCCATCCAATTTAGGTACTAAAAATTTTCCCTCGTTAATTTCATCCCATCATGATAGAGTCTAAAATTGTAATGCTTCAAATTGTGTCATATGAATACATGAATGAAAACAATGATCATAAAAAAATTAAACTAATTAATGGAATTTATCTGACCCTTCAATATAATCTAATGAATAATTTTCTATCATTTCCTCCAATGTATTAATTTTCCTTTTGTATTGTGTAGCATATTGAGGATAAAATGTTTTACTGAAATTTCAATCAGTACCCAATGAATTATATATGAATTTCAAGAAATTGGATGTAAACCTTTCATCATGGTGAGATATAATAGAGATAAAAACTCCATATAACTTGACTATCCATTTAATATAACATTTATAAATATGATCCAAATACATATAATCGTAAATATAAAGAAATGAGTAGATTTATACAAATGAAAAATATATATGATATTTTGTGATTACCTTGAGATTTATATAGTGATTCCATTATAAAATACATGTATTCAATCTCTAATTTTTATTATGGAGATAAAAATATAATAATAATTATTTTTTGAAGATTTAATTTAGCATTAACCTATTAAAAAATTAAACATTTAAAGGTACAATAACCAATTTCATTGATCATTTCTCCTCACCAATAATATTCCAAAATATCTCTATACATATTAGTCCTACTAAGATGAAAAAATATGGCTACAGGTGAGCCTCACTTGGTAATTATTTTTCAATTTAGAGTCACCATATATATATCACCTATATCCAAATATTATAACACATTCTTTGTTAATATTAAACATAGCAAAGATTCCTTCTATATCCAGTTCTATATTTCTTAAAAAAATATGATATTTCCACTAAGAATATTTTATTTTCCATAGAAATGATGGTTATATAACTACATGATCCAAATGAAAATTGTTTTTTACATAGGAAACATCTAATTTAACTTTCACTAAATCCTCATTATTGGATAATTTTCTAATCATGACATAGTTAATGATATATTTTCCTTTTTACCTAAGAAATATGCTACTAATTTTTCTTTACACAAATGATAGTAACTTTTACAATCCTAATCCTTTATTATTTCAAACCATATTATCTAACTCATGTTCAACAATTTCTGAATGAATATATACATTAAAATTTTATGATCCATATATATAAAAAAATTTCTCATGATATAAGTTATTTATCTAAAATTTTTGGGAAAATTATTTATTAAGGTCAAGATCATATGTTAGATAATTTTTCTCATAATTTTTTATTTTTTCTATGCATATGAAATTATTCTATCATTTTTCATCAAAACACAACCATGGCCCTCAAATTAAGCATCACAATAAATACCAAATTACTAGTTTTTTATAGAAAAATAATACTTTAATATTAATAAATATTCTTTTTAATTAATGAAAATTATCATCTCATTCATTTATTTGAAAGAATATGACTACCTTTCATGTTAACATAGTGGTGGGTTAGTTATCTAATAAATTTTTTCAAACAAATTATTAGAAATGACATGATGGCCCCATAAATCTTCGAATATCATATACATTACTTTTTATTATACATTCATTCATTACCATTTTTTATATTGATTAACATTTATTCTATATTTACTAAAAATTTACCCCATGAAATAAATCAAGTACCAACTAAATTTTCATTTACAAAATTTTCTATTAAACAAACTTTATTTAAGGGTGTATAAAATAATGCATATATGTTTTTCATGATGCTCATAAATTTTAGAATATACTAAAATATCATCAAAGAATTACACCATATATTTATCAAAAATACTCATAGAATACGCTATTCATTATATTTATAAACACATTGGTTGAATTAGTTAAACCAAAGGTCATAACCACACAGTCATAATGGTTATAAAAACTTCAAAACACCATCCTTGTAGTTACTTCTTACTTTGCCCCTTGGTAATGATATTAACTTATACTATTAATATTTATAAAGTACTAATCTCCCTAGAGTTGATAAAACATTTCATTAATGTAAGGGGAATGATACTTATTCATTACATATTTTTAATTGAGTTCACTATAATAAATGTAAATCCTCATAGAAAAACACTTATTCATAATAAATAGACCAAGATAAATCTATGGTGAACTAATTGTCTAAATTTAACCCTTATTAAGTAATTCCTTTAAAAAAAAATCAATTCCAATACCTCCATTGTATCATTTTGATAAGATTTTTTTGAAAAAAACACAGAATCAAGATCTAAGTTAATAATGAATTTGACCTCCCTATCACTACTGGAATTATAGTTAATTGCATAGCCCTATTTGTGATGGGATCCTATCGCAAATAGGATTTAGCGACGGGGCCCCGTCGCAAATAGCCCATTGTAGAAAACATTGTCGTAAATACAGGTATTTGGGACTGGCCCGTCGCAAAAAAAATTTATTTGGGACGGGCTCATCGAAAAAAAAGTCATTTTCAATGGGAAACATCTCCGTCACAAATAAGATTCTGATTATATGTATTATATACACGTAAACGTTTTCCCGATGGACCCGTCGTAAAAACTTATTGCGACTGGCTCTCGTCCTATTGAAAAAAAAAATTATATAACACATTCTGTGACGGGCCCGTCGCAACAAATTATTTGTGACGATACTACTTGACCGTTGCAAATATGTTTTTAAAAATATTTAGTTAGACTATTTGTGATAGAGCCTTGTCGCAAAAGGTCTCGTCACAAATAATAAATTAATTTTTTAAAAAATTAAAAATATAATAAAATTATGATTAATGAAAAAATAATAATACTCTTATTAATACAATAAAAATATAAAAAATATTAAAATTCACAATATTCCCAAAAAATTAATAAAATATTAAAATTTAAATTATTTAATATTTGTACTGAGATAAAAGATAGAAAATGTAAATAATTCATATTACAATGTTAAATTGAAATATTTGTAACATAAAAAATCATGGGGGGTCATCCTCTGGAGGAGGTGGAGGAGCTGAAGGAGCTGGTTGAGGAAAATCCATCCCTAAACTACGTGTCAGACGGTGGATGTACTCCATCTGCTCATGATGCTGCTGCTGCCATCGACGTATCTGCTCCTCGTAATGCTGCTCATGCTACTGCTGCCGCTGACACATCTCTTCTTGATGCTTCTACAATGTCTCTATATGCTCAGCCTGAGCTCGCAACTGCTCCTGATACTATGATTTAGAAGATGATGCCTCTCCATGAGCTCTTCTCGAGCTGGACACTGACATCACAGTAGTACCATAATAAGTACCAGGAGTCAAATGAGAGTTGATTCCCACTACACTTCCCTTCTCAAAGCCATACTAAGTCGCCTACATCCATGCCGCCTCATCGAAATAATGAGCACTGGTCTACTGAGCCATCTTGTCCTGACCCTCATCCTCTGTCTGATAGGTCTCACACTCATATGACTCCTTTAATTCCAATTGAAAATTAAAATTGTCAAAATATTATATGCAGTTAATTGTTAAACCAAAAAAATAATACTAACCACAATATGACGCTGGAGATCACCTCTAATCTCTCCAGTAGCTGGATCACTGTACATCTTCCGATAAACGTCGAACTCCATAATATCGGGATGTTCGAATTCCTAAAGAAATATAAAATAAACTGTTTATATTTAAAGTTATATAAAATATTCAAAAAAATATACTTACCAGATGCTCTCTATGCCAACTGAATGTACGACTACCAGCTCAACGTGTCACCTCTTGTCTCCCCTGGTTCTGTCATCCCACTGAATATCTCCACTGAAATCTACCACCCAACCAGTGTAAACATAATCCATCCCAAACGTGAGATGAAATGTACTCTAGTTGGTGGTCTATACACGACTCATCAAATTCTGCCACCCCTACTTTCTTAATGGATGTCCTTCTCAAATTGTGAAAAAACTGGGGTAAACGGTCACACATAGAAACCTGGCTTGCCGTGCAGATAGCATCGTGCCTGCTATCATCGATAGGATTCCATAAAACCTACAAATAATTTATAATATCAAGTTAATAAAATAAATTTCAAAATAAATATTATTTATTTACATACCATCCAATGTTGGAATATGTCACGTCGCACATCAACGGTAATATGTTCCCATGTGATCCATAGCTGAGAAAAATAATTGTGCAATATAGCGCTCCCATGTCCAATAGCTACATGCTGAAAACTATGAAAAATGAATAAATACTCAAACAATTAGTATATATATAAATAAATTAATGAAATATAACTAAAATATACCGGTTTCCATACCTCTGTGTGCGTGGATCGAAACCATGATGTGGACGTCGCTCGGGGATAGGGTCAGGAATCATCAATCACGAAAAACTATGCCCCCTCCGCGTACCTCTTGAACCATCAGTAGTCTGAGGGTTAGCTGATCCTACATCCTCATCATCCAAAGGTAGCTCAGCCTCCTCCAACTCACGTAATAGATCAGAGTCCATCTGAAACCCAAAATGATTGTTGTTAGCAGATAGTTGAAAATAACTATTATATATAGATATATATTAGTTATGATTATATCCAGTATTTAATTGTGTAAATGTTCATCTTCATCCTCTTCTCCATAGCTGTTAATGTCAATGTCTTCATCTTCCTCCTCAACATCATCAATATCCATATGAGTTTCAGTTTCAGCATCTCTTGTCATTTCAAATTCATTTGTAACATCATTAACATCTTCATCACCATCGATCCTTAATTGTGGGGTGTCATCGTCAATATTCAAGTCTCTTTATGAATCAGATGGATTTTGAGCCGTCTCTTGGAAAATTTCAATTCCTTCCACTTCAGCAGAACCACATTCAGTTTGAGTAAACTCATTTTCCCGAGATTTCATTTTTATTATGCTCCACCAATCTCTCATGTCTCTTGATGTAGCAGAGTACTTTGCATAATAAATTTGATGTGCTTGTTGAGCCTTTAAAAATAGTTCATTTACTGCAAGAAGACTTTTATATTTAGTATTGATGATTCCATGAGTCAGATGAACATGAAAACCTCTCTCAGTATCCAACCACCGATATTTAAACATTGTTATATAATTCTGTCCAAGATAACACCACTCAATAATTTAATCCAAAATGCCTTAAAATTCAACTTCAGTTTATCTGTGATGTGATCCTATCAAGAGAACTCCACTGTTCATTGTTTTTTTTATTCCCCGTATGCATGTGTATGAAATCTAAAACCATTCCCCACATATGCATTATAAGATTTAACCATTTTGGATGGTGGGTTACTCAATATACACAATCTCTTATCAATTTTATCAGTATATTGCGACACCCAAAAATTTTTAAAACAATTATCAATATAATAAATAATAAATATAATTGATATTAAACCATCAATAATTTATGTTACTAGTTTTTAAAACATTGAGAAATTTTTTTTGTCTGCATTCTTCAAGAGCAGCTGTCGTAATTTGTGGAAGTTGTTTCTTGATATGATTATTATATAACCTACAAATAAAATATATTTAAATACTGTAACATAAATTATAGAATAAATGATAGAATATCTCACAGGAAAAATGATGTGATTTTTTTCACAGTTCAGTAGAACATATGTATGAGCTCCGTGATGTTCATCATCTGAAATCCATCAGTCATGAACTCCACCGAAACTAATATTTGGCTGATTAAAAACTGATAATTTATTGTCCATTTCATCATTAACATTCCCCTCATTTCTCCCCATGATATTCTGTTTTGAGGGATATTGAGATTCAAAATAATGAGAGTAGAAAAAAAGAAATTTCCTCTTGTAAATAAGCTTCAGCAATTGAGCCTTCAACAGATCCTTTGTTACATATTTTTTTCTTCAATTTCTGCATGCATCTCTCGAATGGGTACATCCATCGAAACATTACTAGACCTCCACATTTAGCTTCATGTAGCAAATGTAATATCAAATGTTCCATTGAGTCAAAGAAAGCCGGCGGAATGATTTTTTCCAGTTTACATATAATTATAGCAACATCTTCTGCCAGTTTTCTTAGCGCATCATAGTTTGTTGCCACTGCACAAATGTCTCGAAAAAAATATGATATGTCTGCTATCAAATCACAAATCATAGAATTCAACACACCTCTGAATCCTACCGACATTAGAATTTACATTATAACATGACAGTCATAACTTTTTAATCCAATAATATATCCATTCTTAATACATCTGCCCAAATTGGAAGCATAGCCATCTGGAAGTCTCAAATCTACAATCCACTAACAAAATAATAAGCGACTCTTTCTTGATAGTGTATAAGATGATTTTGGATTAATTAACCTCGGTGATATGACATTTTCAAATAATTCAAGTTCTGGTCGCCTGTAAATTTGTGCAATATCTAATCGTTCCTTTACAGTATATTTGGTCTTACTTGGTGTATCCAAAACAGTATGAAATAAATTATCAAAATAGTTCTTCTCAATATGAATAACATCCAACATGTGGCAGACCAACAAATTAGTCCAATATGGAAGATCCCAAAAAATGCTATGTTTTATCCAATTATGTTTTTTCCCAAAGCCATGAATGTTTATTGGTTTATTATTGGTCCAAATGTGATGGGGGTAATGAAAATAGAACATATTTTAACTCTATACATGAGATCATCTTTGGAGGTTCATCCCTTTCAATTCTACCCTTTCTGAAATGGGATTTGTTCTTCTAAAAATGATTATCGGTTGGAAGAAATCTACGGTGACAATCAAAATAGAAAGGTTTTTTTTCCATTGACCAGCATAAAGGATTTGTTTTCTTTCATACAGTAAGGACTTGATTTTGGACCATGTGTACTCCAACCAGATAACATGTCATATGCTGAAAAGTCACTAATCGTCCACATCAATGTAGCTTTTAATATGAAATTTTGTTTCACAACAACATCATATGTATTAACACCATCACTCCACAATGCATTTAACACATCAATTAGTGGTTTCAAATAAACATCAATATTCTTTTTTGGATGTCCTGTGATTAATAGAGTCAAAAAGATATAAGGCTCCTTCATCAACATCCATGGAGGCAAATTCTACGGAGTTATAAAAATAGGACAACATGATTACTGATTACCATAAGAACCAAATGGACAAAAACCATCAGTAGAAATCCCCAATCGCACGTTTCAGACATCTATAGCAAAAGACGGATACAGACGGTCAAAATAATTCCATGAATCACCATCAGATGGATGATTCAAGCTTTTATCAGTTGAAATCTTGGTTTTTTGCCATGACATCATTGAAATTGTGTTCTGAGTTATAAATAAATGCTGCAACCTGGGTGTAAGGGGGAAATATCTCAACTGTTTTACTGGAATCGATCTAGACTTCTCTGGTTGAGGTTTTTTATACCTCGATTGTCCACATGTGGGAAAAATATCCAATGACTCATTTTTTCCAGAATATAAGATGAAATCATTTGGACATGAATTAATCTTCCGATAACTTAGGACCAAATTACTAATCAGCCTCTTGCACTAATAGTAATTTATAGGCAACACATTTCCTTCATGTAAAAGTGTTTTAACCAAAGAAAATATCAGATCAAAACAGTTTTTTGACATTTCATTATTTGATTTAATAGCCATAAATTTTGTAACCACTTCTAATTTGCTTATCTTTTATGCAGGATATAATTCATCCTCAACAGACCTCATCAACTCATAAAATTTCGATGGTGCCAACTCAGGAGTTAAATCAATATCATCGTGAGTTTCAGTTTGTTTCACAGATAGACCTGCAACATCATGTACTAAATTTTGAAATCGTGATGGATCCATAATCAAGTTATTAAAACTTTCTCTGGAACTGCGTTCACCGTTTTGATACCAAAAAACATAATCTGGTTGAAAACCAAATCACAAGAGATATCACCCTACCTTGTCAAATGTGTCAAACGTTCTCAGAGCACATTTTTTAAAAGGACACATAATTGTGCCTTCTGAAACAAATTCTAGTTTTGATAGTGCAAATGCTAAGAAAGCTTGAACACCCTCAATATATACAGGATTTAAACTAGAACCATTTGGATTTCTGTGCTGATTTATCCAAGATCGATCATCTAATAATGACTAATGTGGACTTCCTTGTTCCATATTTTTCTACAAAAAATATAAAATCATCACCATTTTTGAATAGTTTGAAATTATAAAAACATTATCTGAAAAAGAAGATAAATAATTACAACTACTTAATAATTATCATTAATTAAGGACGACACAATTTCAATTGGGTTGATGACTACTCTTTTGTCTGACAACTCATTTAATTGCATCTTTCTCACACTTATTATTTCTAATTATTGTTAATTATTCCTAGTTATTCCTAATTATTGCTAATTTTTAAAAATTATTACAATTTATTACTAATTGTTACTAATTATTACAATTTATTACTAATTATTACAATTTATTACTAATTATTACTAATTTAGCAATACTTAGCAATACTTAGCAAAAGGAAAACTGCTTGAATAATTAAAGGAAATTTGGTAATCATCGTTATGGAGATGATTAGAAATTTCCCCGTCATTATACATGCAGATTTCGTTTACTAATTATTAGTAATAAAAAAATTATATTATCAATATTTATGAAAAAACAATTTTAATATTATTAAAATAATAAAAAACTTATAAAATATTAAAATTATCAATATTCACAAAAGACTTTGTTCTATTCTTAACATGTTCAAATCTCAAAGGGTCGTTAATTGTGAAGACATGTCCAATAAAAAGTTTTTTTCATTCATGTTCAATGTAAACTCTATAATTGTACTTGCATGGTTGATCACCTTACAAGTAGTGTTTCAATAGGATGACCAAAGTAATGACGTTCTCGTCTCTAAGAATCATCTCACATGACACTTTACATAGATCATTCTTCCTTCAAAATTTTAGAAGATATCATCATTTTTCCATTAAATTTTTAAAGAAGAATGGTCTATGTAAAGGTTCCTGTGAGATTATTCTTATAGATAATAAGGGAATGACTTGGTTTGTCTGATTTCAACATTACTTGCGTGGTGATCAACCATGAAAGGACAATTATAGAGTTTACATTAGACATGGCTGACACAAACTTTTTATTGTGCATGACCTGACAATTGGTGACCCTTTAAGATTTTAACATGTTAATAATAGAGAAAATCCTATTGCGAATATTGATAATTTTAATATTTTATAAATTTTTTATTATTTTAATAAAATTAATTTTTTTTATCGTAAATATTGATAATATTTTTTTCCTAATTGTTTCTAATTATTCTTAATTATTTCTAATTATTCCTAATTATTCCTAATTACTCCTAGTTATTGCTAATTATTTCTAATTATTCCTAATTATTCCTAATTATTCCTAATTATTCCTAATTATTCCTAATTATTACTAATTATTACTAATTATTACTAATTATTACAAATTATTACTAATTATTACTATTTATTAATAATTATTACTAATTGTCTCTAATCGTTACTAATTATTACTAATTATTACTAATTATTACTAATTATATATAATTATTCCTAATTATTACAAATTATTCCTAATTATTCCTAATTATTCCTAATTATTTCTAATTATTCCTAATTATTCCTAATTATTCCTAATTATTCCAAATTATTCCAAATTATTTTTAATTATTACTAATTATTACTAATTATTACTAATTATTTCTAATTATTACTAACTATTCCTAATTATTCCTAATTATTCCTAATTATTCCTAATTATTCCTAATTATTCCTAATT
Source organism: Viscum album (assembly GCA_963277665.1). Lineage (NCBI taxonomy): Eukaryota > Viridiplantae > Streptophyta > Magnoliopsida > Santalales > Viscaceae > Viscum > Viscum album. Next base: position 910,057,125 of record OY728151.1, read on the forward strand.
ATTACTAATTATTACTAATTATAACTAATTATTACTAATTATTACTAATTATTACTAATTATAACTAATTATTACTAATTATTACTAATTATTCCTAATTATTACTAATTATTCCTAATTACTCCTCATTATTCATAATTATTCCTAATTATTACTAAATATTCGTAATTATTACCAATTATTTCTAATTATTCTTAATTATTCCTAATTGTTCCTAATTATTCCTAATTATTACTAATTATTCCTAATTGTTACTAATTATTCCTAATTGTTACTAATTATTCCTAATTATTACTAATTTTTAAAAATTATTACTAATTAAGAATAATTATAATTATTCCTAATTATAGCTAATTATTACAAATTATAGCAATTTATTCCCAATTATAGATAATTATTCCTAATTATATCTAATTCTTCCTAATTATATCTAATTATTCCTAATTATTCCAAATTTTTTCGTAATTGTTACTAATTATTCCTAATTATTAATAAATATTCCTAATTATTACTAATTATTCTTAATTATTACTAATTATTCCTAATTATTACTAATTATTCCTAATTATTAGTAATTATTCTTAATTATTACTAATTATTTCTAATTATTACAAATTATACCTAATTGTTACTAATTATTCCTAATTTTTACTAATTATTCCTAATTGTTACTAATTATTTCTAATTACTAATAATTATTCCTAATTATTACTAATTATTCCTAATTATTCCTAATTATTCCTAATTGTTACTAATTATTCCAAATTATTACTATTTATTCCTAATTATTACTATTTATTCGTACTTATTACTATTTATTCCTAATTATTATTATTAATTCCTAATTGTTACTATTTATTCCTATTTATTACTATTTATTTCTAATTATTACTATTTAATCCTAGTTATTACTAATTGTACCTAATTATTACTAAATGTACCTAATTATTACTAATTATACCTAATTATTACTAATTCTACATAATTATTCCTAATTATTCATAATTAATACTAATTATTCTTAATTGTTACTAATTATTCCTAATTAATACTAATTATTCATAATTACTACTAATTATTCCTAATTAACACTAATTATTCCTAATTAATAGTAATTATTCCTAATTACTACTAATTATTCCTAATTACTACTAATTATTCCTAATTATTACTAATTATTCCTAATTAATACAATTTATTTCTAATTAATAATATTTATTCCTAATTAATACAATTTATTCCTAATTATATCTAATTATTCCTAATTATATCTATTTATTCCAAATTATATCTAATTAATATTAATTATAACTAATTATTTATAATTATAACTAACAATATCAAATTCTTAGTAAAACTAAATATAAATAAAAATCAATTAAAATCTAATTAAATTCGAGCTAATAAACAACAATTAAAATTAACATAAAAAAATTAAATAAACATAAAAAATAAAATATAAATACCTTAAACTTGGATATTTTGAAGATATTGACGCCCTCTGATTGCTCTTGTATAAAAAAATTAAATGAGAAAAAAATTCTCTTTGAAACTGAAGAATGAAGAGAGAGAGACAGAGAGAGAGCAAGATCTGAATGGTTTGGAAAAAACGGATGGGGGTATATATTGGTTAGAATAGTTGCAGCAAGATTATTAGCGAAGGGCTTCCTGTCCCAAATGGTACTATTTGCGACGGGTCCTATCGTAGTTACCATCACCTGCATTAATTACAGTCGGCGGTTAAAAGGTTATGTGCGACGAGACCCGTCGCAAATAGTACATGCCGACAGTCTTTTTGTGACGGGACGACATCCCGTCGCAAAAGGGTATTGACGGCCACCGGGTATTTGCGACGGGTCTCGTCGCAAATACATTTGCGCGATTTGGCGCACAAGCCGCGGGGTTTGGCGCGCATGCCGCGCCAAACTATTTGGGACAGGAGACGAAATCCCCGTCGCAAATAGTTTGGCGCGGCTTACGCGCCAAACCGCGCCAAACTATTTGCGATGGGAGGCGAAATCCCATCGCAAATACTTGGTTGTTTGCGACGTGCTACTTTCCCCATCGCAAATAGATTCTTGGTCGGGTTATTTGCGACGGGAAGAGATCCTGTCGCAAATAACCCGTTGCAAATACTGCCTTTTCCCGTAGTGTATCCAGAATAACATCCAGAAAAACATCAGGTAATATATCCAAAAAATCATTCAATATAGGAATATACCTAAAATTAGTAGTTCCGTTTTTTTAAATTATATATGAAAGATAATTGTTCACCTACATATTTAATTATTTTCTCAACTTCTTGATATGTGATCTTAGGTATGTGTTGATCACATGTTGGGTCAATAGTTGTAGTAATTTTTTTTTTGTTTTTATGCTCAGAAATGCTAACATTTATGTTACTAAGTAATTTAATTTGTAGTGAAGTTCCGGATATTTTTATCTGTGAGAATATTTATTCTAACTATATTAAATTCAATTATCTTTGGGAAGTATTTTTTAAAGTCCTCGGAATGGGTTTAAGAATATTCTGAAAATAATGTTCATACACAACATTTGTATGAATAAAGTATGGTTCAAAAATCCTACATTTGAAAGAAAGCATATAGATCATGTAACAATCACTAATGGAGAACTATTGACAATTAACCCAATGTTTAGAAGAAACCATACATTTAAGGAAGAAAATGTATGGTACATTAACCCAATATTTATGATCAAACATACGATGGGAACACTAAATTTGATGTTTTTTCATCACACGAAGGAACCCTATATTTTACTATTCCATGATGGTGATTTAAATCTACGATATCAACGGATATTTATGAAATGGTATTGATGGAAGTAAATATCTATTAAAATATATCTTATAACTGATTAAAATAATTTTTATGACTGATTTAAAGGCTTATATTCAATTTAGTAAATCAATTATATTCTTAAGGGATGTTACAACTCTCTAGAATAATTTTTAATTAAAATATATATGATTGATTATGCAATATTTCCGGATCGGGTTTTACTTGGAATTATTCGAGGTGAATTATAAATATTGATATTGTCTTTATTAGAATGTATACAATATATAGAGTAGGAAAACATATAGAAAACCTGTGTGTCATTGGCTCAAAGAATTTCTTTAGAGCCATAGATGTTTTGATCTATCTGGTCAAATCTCCATTATTTCTTCGATTTTTGTCATTTCTACTACAATTTATTGTAACATCTTCTTCTATAATAAGGACAATGAATTTTCTAGACATACACTTTGGATCCATTTATGTTTATTCATCTGTCTATTTTTCTCTCTATTTCTATTTGGAAAAGGAATTTTGAAAAGTTAAAAATCTATTTTCTACTATAAGTTATTAAATATCTTAATATAATTTTTTCTTTTTTCGTAATGATGAAATTTAAAAAAATTTCTTAATAGAATCAATCTCTATTGATTTTTTTGAATTTTGAATGCTCATACTCGTTCATCATTTTGTGTGATCTCCTTTCACTAGGATGTGGATTTATAATTCCCTACAAAAGAACCAGAAAGAAATTTAATTTCCTATTATAAGGTGTTAACTACATGAAATCATTTTTTGTTTTTAAGGTTGTAGGATAAGATGACCTACTAGTAAAATAACCATTTTCATGGATGTGTGCTTTGGTGGCGTGGACGAAGGGATCCTTGTACCCTAAACCACTATACAATGTTTTGTTCATTTCCACTACTCCCATGTTTTTTAGAGAGAGTGGATGGTGATCTTCACTAACAAGAGATGATTTTTGAATCATCAAATGTTTTTAAAGAACACAATTCAACCCCCTCTTGTTCATTTTTCATCATTATAACCATCCCAACCTAACAATCAGTATCAAAAGGTAGTACTCTACATGTATATTTTCATATTGATGTTTATTTTCCTATATGATCTCGACAAGGGTTATAAAAAGTATATATTGAATAATTTTTTGCTCTAAAAGGCATGTGTTAAATATTCAGACAAATACTTCTTGAAATTAATAATTCCATAAAAGGTATGGTAATGATCTATGCACCTTATTTTAATGGGGGAAATTATTGAAGATGGAAAGCCAGTATGATCATTTATATGAAAAATATTGGATGAATGGTTTATTTAATTGCTGTTAATCCATTTGAGATTATTAAGTATGATTTTAAATATGGTTAAAATTATCAAGAAATAGAATATGATCTCAATTCAAAATCCTCAAATGTTATTGTGTGGAATTTTGGAAGTGATAAATTCAGTCAACTATCATAATGTCCTACAATATATAAGGTGTAGAGGACTATTATTCTTTTATATGAAGGAACTAAAAAATAATACAATTATGTTTCACCACTATGAAACTAAATTTTGGAACCTTTATAATGAATTATGGTGAAATCATCACAAAAATGAATAAAAAGTTAAAAAAAATTGTCAAGAATTTCGCTTATTTACGAGATCCAATTTTATAATAAGATCATGAATTAAAATTAATAAAATAAATCCTTATAAGTGGAATGGAATATATTATTTTATACACCAATATAATAAATTAAAGAATGTAGTTATGAAATAATTGATTGGAACATTAATGATGTATAAATTTGAGATGCATTCTAATGTTGAAAATTATATATTACGCAATGAAGCTACTCTCAAAACAACCATTGATGAATTGTCTGATTCATTTCATCTATATTTATAAATGTAATTATTATATCTTTATAAATGTTTGGAAACATTATATAGAAAGAAAAAAGAAAGGGACTATGGAAAACATATGTTTTAAATTAAAGGGAAAAAGGTCATTTAATGGACAACTATCCTTTATTAAAAGGTGAAATAAAATATGACTATAATATATTGGGAAAACAGTTATAAATGATTCCAAGAGTAATACTACTAGTTTACATGATAAATCTTCTACAGATTCTAAGGATGAGCATAAAAGACAAATTTTGTGTCTTTTGGATCATATTTATCATGAGGTACAATATTCGTTGTAACCCCCCAAGCTTCCACAATACGTTTCCCTTTGGATAATTCAATAGCTTGCATTGTACGCAACTTTAAGAATCTAACACACCATGACCAATCAAACTAGATGTTATGAATAGTAATACCCAATTTTTTAAATATTATAAATTTTATTTTTCAAAATGGACTTCATTTTTGAATTCGTAATATCGAAATTAGCTTAATATGAATTTTTTCTATTTTTCTGAAAACATTCAATTTTTGTTTAATAGTGAAAAACATTGTGTTATTGGTTAAAACTGACCATTTATTTAAATTATTACTTATTTTATTTTAATTTGTTTTAGTTAAAACTAGATAAAAAATACCTAAATATTTTGATCATAATTCATTGGAGTAATTTTATAATAAGTTTAGATATATAATATTTTTTCATACTTTTTACTGTCTTTTACCCACCTCCAAGGAGTATTTGCAAATTTGCATAAAACATAATTTTACCACTTTTTTGAGTTAAATTTCAAAACTCCTAGAGACACGGTTTACATAATTAAGTAAACTTTGTTTCAATAAGATGAAAATAATTTTTGGTTAATAGTATCTTTTGACTTTTATTTACCATGGTTAAAAGTAAATAGGGTAATTAAGGGTAAAAATGATATCATAATTACCCTAACACATGTCTTAATTATATTGGATAAGTATAATTTGACCAAAAACAACCTTAGGGATAAAATATGATCCTCTTTGGTCCTCTTGGATTAGTTTGGGACATTTATTACTATTTTATTTAAAGAATAGTTAAAAGAGTAAAATTCAAAGTTTAATAACTAAACAATTCTTAATATTGGGTTACAAACAATATAAATTTTACTATAAATATTCGTTAGAAAGATAAAAAAATTTCCTACACAATGGTATTTTAATTATAATTTCTTGACATTAAATAATTTAATTTATTTATGACACAATGATGTTACAGTAATTACCTTATTAATGAAATATTAAAATAATTGGTATTATAAATATAAATATAAATGAAAATTGAGACTTATGAGGAATTATATTAATTTTATAGGATAATAGGATATGTTAGGATAGGTTAAATAAATTTTATTCTAAGTGATAATTTATTATGGCTTTCAAAAAAAATAAAATATTAAATAGTGTCAAAATTGAAATAGTGGAGTTTTAAAAACAAATACTATATTATTAATTGATATAATATTCCTAAAAATTGAATGTTTCGGAAAAGGAATTAGATAAGGTTATAAATATTAATGATGACCCACATGGGGTTCTCGTTTCCTGTTATAGTAAGTTTATTAACTATATAATATAAAAATACAAAGAGACACGGTAAATATCAAACAATTTAACTAAGAGATAATCTAAATGGTAAGGTTAATAAGATGACATAAACTAATATAAAAACTATTGTTTGAGATTTTTAGACCCCTTCCAATCTTAGCCTCGAATAAATTCATTTTTAATTCATTAGAAACCGAAAAGTATTTTATTATAAAATAATATTTCAAGCTTTTCCTAAAGTGACTCGCACCTTTCTTATAAAAGGTCACTTCCCCTTACCTTAATTTCAGAGCTCCAAATCCTTCTGGATCGGCCAAAACCTGCCCAAATATCCTCCAATCATTCTCTTCAACTTAGAGGCCTTCCTTTTGTCATAAAACCATCTTATGGAACCCTTTTGATCAAATCAAATGGAAGAACCTGTAGAAGAGGTAAATATTTCATCACCCCTTTCATGTTCTTTTCTTCTTCCACTTCCTCTTTCTTGGTTTTTTCCATTATAAAATAATAAATTCAGTATATTCTATATACTTTGATTTAATTATAAAAATGTTATAACCATATTCATTATTCTATCCATCATATGAATGAAAAATTCACCATACGTGCATACGTACGACTTGCCATCTCCATGTCGTGTTGTAGTTTGTTATTCAAAAACATAATTATTTGTATTGGTATAATAATGAGTATAACTGCTATAAATAATGAATATAAAATGTTATTGATTATGTATATATGATATAATATCCAATTACAAATGATTTCACCATCAATCTAATGATATTTTCGCTCGTGTATACGTACAGATTACCGTCTCCACGAACCCGATGAGATTCATTCCCCATCGTAATCATTCAAGAATAATTTTCATATTAAGATCAGAAATAATGGTTAAGACCTTAATATCATTTTGGATATGGATAAAATACATCCTATCCATAACAAAAATGGCTTACATAACTGAGCATATAAAGGAAAACAGATTTGTTAACACCCCAAACAAGGATACTACTAAAAAATTATTAACAATGCAATATTAGAAGATCATATAGGATATCATATTTACCTATATGGTTCTTTTATAATTTAATAACAATATTTTAACTATTATATAGGAGTTTAACAAACCCTCGACCAAGTAAAAGTACAAGGTAAGGGTTCATTTCACAATCTCTTTATTATCTGAGGTTATTTTTACGTAAGTATCTACTGAGACCTCTTTATCATCCACATCCATGTTTCATAAAAATGTATTTCAAAACATTTTTACAATTTACTATATTATGAGTTAAAGTCATTTATACCCTTCGTTCACTTTTTATAAAAAAAATTTAATGGAATCATTCTGTCGTTTTCCAAACACTGTACTTTATGACCTTTTTGACAAAATTATGGTATGAATGTCTTTTTTTAACTTATACGATGGGTGGGGCTATTTTTTGTTGTTATATCTTTGTCGAAGCTTCCCATACAATCTTATAAGAATATTTTCAAAATAAATGTTTTATTTTATAATTAAATTACTTTTAAATGATTTCAAAATAGAATGAGATATTTTTCTAATTTTTTTTTGATTTCATCTATGTCAACATCCTTTGATGGATTTTTAGCTTATTTGAAGTTGATTTTTTTAGAAACAAAACATCCATATTGTATTGAAGGATTTGTAATATGTTTGACTTTGGATGTGTTATTTTAACACCATCCATGGTTGATGGATAATGAATTGACATTTCATTTGCTAGTTTTAGTACAATTGTTTATGTTATGTTGAAACCTTTTCATATGTGGAATTCATTTTACTTAGTAAGTGACAGGTAGAGACTACTATAGCTCCTTGATGCATCAGTAGGTCTCATTAGATAGTTTAGTATCTTGGAACAAGGCCATGAAAAAATCTTATTTGTATTTTTGGCACATGTCCTTGACTATGTGGTTATGAAGTCTGGCATTATGCATTACATCATTAGGAAAATGACTATTGATATTGCATATGATTATTCGACTAGTATAATATCCATGTGAATAAGTAAATGGAATTATGTGATTTTATTCTTTCCATATTATGCAGATTCTTATGTTTAAAAAGCTTTTGTTTTAGTCTTGTACATTGCCTTAAATGTTTATAGTTATTTTTGAAAGTTTGTGCTATATTGTTATCCTTATTGAGCATCTAAGGTCACCCATTTCAATGTTTTAAATTTCCTAGGATGTGAAGAAGTATTTTATGGTTGACCAACAGGGATATGATAAGGATATACGTGTGTTTAAAAAGGGGAAAAATGTTGTTTTTCTTTTTTTTAATGATGTAATGTAAAACTTATGAATATATCAAGTACTTATAAATATACTAAACTAATCAGTCTGTTGGGATATGATTTCTTATATCATTTCAATGTTATGAAATAATGCACCAACTATGGGTAACTTGGAGCGAGGAATTAGAGTTGGTATCAGAGTATGTTTAGTACAAACCTTTGAAGCCAGATTTAGAAAAACTCTAATTAGATAACATTACACTAAGATATAATTTGAGGATTCGTATAAAGGAATTTATTCAAATTTTTGTACTACACAGATTTGGTGAGTTTTCTAAGAAATGCATCCCTGTCTAGATATTAGAAGATAGAGGTGTCTTTGGCACAGATGTACCTAGGGGTAAAACCCAAAAACACCGCTTTGAGCTAGACTCGAATGAGAACTGTTTCACAACAACGAGCCTTCCTTCATTCTTAGTTATGACACTCCTAGAGGGATATTCTTAGAATAATTCTCATTTTCATTACAAACAATTATTAATAGTTTATGAGTATATAATTCCTCAAAGAAAACATTTTTATGATTATGGATTGTATCCATAAACTGTTCAATTTATGTTAAGTGTTTTACTGGTTCAGAATTATGTATTGAGGTTTATAAACTAATCTACTGTATTCCATTATTTAGAAATGGCACTTAGTTGAAGGAATAGAAACCATATCAATGCACATAATCCACGTATGGATTTACATCCTACTCAAGATAATTATAGTGGAGCTGGTTAATCAACTGGTGCTTATCAACTTATCACCATACTAGGACAACTAACTTGTTTTATGAATAATAAAAATACTCGTATAGAGCACCATGATCCACAACAAAAAGGATTAATGTTAGAAAATTTCATGAGGCAAAAACCACCAACATTCAATGGGAGTACAAATCCATCAGTAGCTGAAAAATGGATAAATTCCTTAGAGAAAATATTTCACACTTTGGGGAGTAGGGAAAGGGAAAAAGTTTTCATGACAGTTTATCGCCTCATGGGAGATGTAGATCAATGGTGGTCATTGATTCAAAACAAAAAGTAAGATGATGAAGTATCAAATATGTAATGGAGGGAGTTTAAATAGATTTTATTAGAAAATTAATTTCCTCGTGGCCCTCAAGTGGATATGGAAAGGAATTTTTTGAGTCTGAGACAAAAGGAGGATGAGAATGTCGCCAAATATGAGGCTAAATTTACAAGGATGGAAAGGAATTTTGTAGACTATATATGTAACCCATTAAGTAAAATTGTTCAATTCATTGATTGGTTAAAACCATTTCTTTGACGTGCATTAGTCTCCAAATACTTCTTATCATACAAAGATATTATCTCATGTGCTATCAAGACAGAAAAAAATTCTCTAAGTCTTACAGCTTTAAAGAAAATCAAGAGAAGAAGAGATCTTCTAAACACTCTAGAAATGGAAATAAGGGGAAGAAGGGAAAAGTTGAATATCCATCCTATGGTAAATGTTCGAAGAAAAACCATGGTAGTTACCTAAAGGGAATGGTAGTCTGTTAAAAATGTACTGAAAAAGGCCTCAAAGCTTGTGATTGCAAGGGAAAGAAAAAGGATGTTAATGTTGAATGCTATAATTTTAAAGAAAAGGGGAATTATGCATAAGAATGTACTAAGTGCCAAGGAAATATACACCAGAAAAGGCCAAGGGAGAAAGGCCAAGCTTATGCGATCACTACAACTATGGTTGAAGCTCCGAAAGACGTAGTGGCAGGTAATTTAATGGTTTCCTCAAGTTTAGAAAATGCTTTATTAGATTCTGGATCATTGCATTGTTTTATATCATCCCAGTTTGCTATGAAAATTAGATATTTTCAATTTGAGTTAATAAGGGATTTTTCGGTCAGAACACCTAAGTGATGTATCATCGCAAAAAAAATTAATCAGTTCCCATTAGGGAATATAAATGTTCTTTATCTACTGATCTCATCGTCATACCCATGATTGAATTTGACATAATCCTCAGAATGGATTGTCTTTCGGACCATGATGTGAAAATGTATTGTATGTAGAAGAAGTTTACAATGTTAGATGAGGATAAAGAGTACCTTATATTTAGAGTAGAAATGTCACCACCTCATTCTTATCAAGATCTACCCCCAGTATCTCTACTAAATTCAATTATTGGGGAAGTAGAGAATGAAATAACTATGAGTGAGGAAAATAATGTTCGCATAGAGGATGTACCTATTGTGCGAGAATATTTTAACGTTTTTTAGAGGATTTACCTAAACATCCTCTTGAATGAGAAATCGAGTTTTCCATTGATTTAATTCCTTATTCAAGGCCCATAATGAAGACACCGTATAGAATGGCCACTATAAAATTACTGGAACTAACGAGTAAACTAATGTAATTGAGTAATAAAATATTTATTCTCCCTAGTGTTTCTCTATGGGGATCCGCTATCCTTTTTTGTAAGAAAAAAGACAGATCTACGAGGTTGTGCATTGACTATAGAGAGATCAATGTTATAAAAATAAATAAGAAGTATACCCTACCTCACATTGATGATTTATTTGACCATATTCATGGAGCTCAATATTTTTCAAAAATTGACCTTCGATATGGGTATCATCAGTTGTGTGTGAAGAAGGAAGATGTTTCAAAAACAGTATTTTGAACCAGGTACAGGCATTACGAGTTTATAATAACGCCTTTGGGATTGACTAATGCACCCTATGTTTTCATGGGTCTAATCAATAGAGTTTTCAAGGAATATCTTGATGAATTTGTAGTGTTATTTATTGATGATATCTTGGTATACTCCAAAAATTACGAAGATCTTGAAAATCACTTGCGCATTATCCTAAGCACTCTTAGAAGAAATGAATTATAAGGGATGTCTAGAAGATGTGAATTCTGGCTTCCAGAGTTTTCTTTTCTTGGCCATATTGTCTCTAAGGATGGAATATCTGTTGATCCTTCAAAGACAATGTCTATCCAAGAATGTTCAGCACCAATGAGTATAACCGAGGTATGAAGTTTTATTGGTTTAGTAGGTTATTATCGACATTTTTCTCAGAATTGTTCCTGATTGGAAAACCCATTAACCAAGATCACACGTAAATGGGTTAAATTTGTTTGGGCAAAATATTGTGACGAATATTTTGAATAACTGAATAGAATATTAGTCAACTCTCATATATTGACTGTACCATCAGGGAATGATGGGTTAGTTATTTATAGTGACACTTCAAAGAAAAGACTTGGTTGTTTTATTATGCATAATGATACAGTTATTGCCTACGCATCACGATAGTTAATAATTATTGAGAAAAAACTATCCCACACATGGTCTTGAGTTAGCAGCAGTAATCTTTTCAATAAAGATATAGAGACTCTATCCCTATGGTAAAAAATGTGAGATTTATACTGATCACCAGAGTTTCAAGTATATTTTCTGACAAAAGGAACTCAACATAAGGCAATAGATATGGCTTAAACTACTCAAGGATTATGATGGCACAATACAATACCACTTAGGGAAGACAAATAAGGTGGTAGATGCTTTGAGAATAAAGGATCATGGAGTTTTGAACAAGATGAGAGTTGAAAGGGATCCTATTTTCATGGATCTAGTAAATATGGATATAGGAATAATCATGTAAGGTGAAACATTGATAATTATTCGAGTGGTTTCAAAACCATCTTTACTAGAATGGATAAAAAGTTCTCAGACTGATGATGATTAGTTTAAATAGATAATTAAATCTGTGAATGATGGGAGACTGATCGACTTCATATATGAAGATGGAATTTTGAAATTTGGGAAGAGACTTTGAGTTCTTAACATAACGATCTAAAAAGGGAATTATTTGATGATTCACATAGCTCCAATTTTTCTACACACCCTATGAGCACTAAGATTTATAGAGATTTGAAAGAACATTTTTGGTGGGACAACATGAAGAGGGAGATTGCTGATTTTTTTGTCGAGGTGTATGGTTTTTAAACAAGTGAATGCTGGAAGACAACATCCCAGAGGAGTATTGAATCCTCTTCCCATTCCTGAGTGGAAATGGGATAATATTATGATAGACATTGTCATGGGGCTACCAAAGACTCCTAGAAGGAATGATTCTATACGGGTCATTGTTGATCGTCTTACCAAGTCAACACATTTTTTCTTATAAGAAAATATTTACCACTTGAACATTTAGCAAGACTGTATATTAATGAAGTTTTTAGACTTCATGGAGTACCCCTATCGATTATTTATCATCGTGATCCCAGTTTTACAAAAAAAATCTGGAAAAAGTATTTAGAAATCCTTGGATACTGAACTTCATTTGAGCACTGCCTACCACCCTCAAAATGATGAACAATCTGATTGGACTATTCAAACCATAGAAGAAATGTTGAGATCCTTCCCACATCACATTCAAGGAATGTGGGATCAATAATAACCTCTTGTATATTTTTCCTATAAAAATATCTTCCATTAAATTATTCATATGGCACCATATGAAGCGTTATATGGAAAGAGATATTGCACACCAACTTGAAGGGATAATGTTGGTGAAAAAAACTCATAGGCCCGGAACATGTTAAGGAAACGATGGAAAATGTGAAGGTTATCAAAACCCACATCATAGTAGATCAAAGTAGGCAAAAGATCTATGTCAACTACCGAAGGAAGGATTTAGAATTTCAGGTAGGAGATAGGGTTTTCTTGAAGGTATCTTTGTAGAGACCCTAAGCTTGACATACATGGACATTAAATTACTTTAGCGGAATACTTAGTACATAACAAAAACACACACAAGGATAGTAATAGTTCAGTGTCTTTGGAAACTCGGAATATAATCTTCTAATCGTGGTGAAAGATCTTCAACATCTCCCATAAAGATCTTCCCTCTTTTTTTTATACCTAAAACCTTTCTTTTTATCCTGGGGAAATGAAAACATAAAAGGGTGAGATCAAATGCTCAGTAAGGGTAAACAAAATAAATATCAATCACATCATATTCATAAGAACATAACATTTTGGAAATCTTAACCTGCAAAAGAGAGCATAATTTCATAACATGGGATAAATCATAGTAGTGAAATGAAATCCCAATAATCATAACATGAAACTTAGTGGCATACACACATAATCATATAGAATCATTTATTGTTAGTCAAGACTCATTTCCAAGACTATCTTAGTGGACAAAGTCCCTTTCTGAACCGAGTTCACTCCTCATTTCAGTCCAGTTTCACTGAACCGGTATAACCTACCGTTCCAGCCATGTCTATCTCATGAGATAAAAAATCTTTACCCAATGCATTGGAGGGAGATATAGGTCCCACCCATCTCATAATGATATCATTCTTATGTGTTCCACAAAATCATAAACCATACATCATAGCATAACCCATGTAATAAAAAATTGGAATCTTTAAACATCGTGACATCATAAAACAATTCATATAAGATAAAAGAATTCATAAAAATTCTTCCATCACAACATAATCATATCCATGTAATAATAGGGATAGAAACAGAACCCTTTATTATCTTAGATGGAAAATAATTTTGATAAAACACTTGAACTCCATTCTAGAGGAAAATATCCTTTCTACTTCCAAAAACATTTTCCTTTCTTTAACATGTCATACAATTTTAAACTAAAATAATATGATTAAAAATAAACATGAAAACTTGTAAAGGAAGCTTCTTGGAAATAATGTTTTAAAATCTATTCATGCCGTATAAGTTAAAAAAACATTCTTCTCGTACTTTTGTCGGAAAAGTCAAAAAAGTACCTTGTACGAAAAACGACAAAAGATTCCTTTCATATCTTTTACTAAAAACTCACCGAAGGGTAAAATATGATTTAAAAAATTGTAGGTGAATGGAAATAATATTACATATTGAGGAAACATGGATGTGGATGATAAAATACACCCCAGTAAATACTTAAGTATAAACAATCTCGGATAAAAATGAGATTGTGATATTTCCCTTACCTTAGGTCTGATTTGCCTCGTAAGTGTCCAAACCTCCTTTATAATGATTTAAATAATTTTATTGACTTATTAAATAATCATAATTATTGTTATGATATCATATATGGTCATATTCTTAGTTTCTTAGTAGTAATATTTTATTGCTACTTGTTATTCGGGTGTTTATAACTTTTTCTTCTTATGCGTGTTTTGTCGAATAATTTTTATTATTCTCTTTAGGTTATAGATACATCATTTAAATAATGGTATTAATGTAATATATATCATATTTATTCATTCAATTAATTTATATAATTATTATTCAATGAGGATCATGTAGAACGAGTCGCATCACATCGTGGAGACGGTATTCCGTACGTACGCACGAGTGATGATATCGTTCCTATGAACGTGGAATTGTATTGGGGTGTATGTATACTATTTCAGAATCAATATCACTTTATAATAGTCATATATATTCATTATTCACACCATTATACCCATCCAAGTAAGGTGGTGGTGGAAAATAGATTACACCACGGCGTGGAGACGGTATTCCGTACGTACGAACGCGCGGTGATTTCATTTTTCCGTAGGATGGATAGAAGGTTAATTAGAGGTGTTTCATATTTATAATAACATATCAGTATATAATAAATACTGATGTTATTACTTTATCATGAAACAGCTAAATAAGAAGAAGTTGAAGAAGAATGAAATTGAAAAAGATCGGTAATGGATATTACCTCTTTTTGACGCGCCTTCACTTGAACTCCACTTAAAGAACTAAGTATGGTCTTTTAAGAAGACCAGGACCTCTAGGATGATACTAGGGAAGTGGAGAAGAGATTTTGGCAGGGGTTGGCCGAGCTTGAATGCTCAAATTGGTGTGAGGAGGAGAGGGAGGAGGTGCCCTTTTATAAGGGAGGAGAGGGGCACCTTAGGAAAATCTCAAAATATTATTTTATATTAAAGTAAAATTCGGTTTATAATGGTTCCAAAGGGTCTTATTTAGTAGATAAAGTGGCTATGAGTCGAAATCCTCTCATACAATAGGATTTAGACAAGTTTAGGTTATTATTTTAACCTTATCAATTAGATTTAACTCTAAGTTAAATAATTTAACTTTTACCATGTCTTTTGTTTTCTTACACTATATGGTTAATAAACTTACCATAACAATCCAAAAGAACCCCAAGTTGTTTATTATTAATATATCTATCCTTATCTAAGTCATTTTTCCGAACCTAATATTTTTATGAATTAAATAATAATTAATAATATAATATTTGTTTTAAAAACTAATTTATTTCAATTTTGACACTATTTGGTACATGATTTTTATGAAATTCATAACAGAATTATAAGTTCAAAAAACGTTACTTAAATAAACAATAACATGTCATATTAACCTATAAAATTATTGTAAGTCATAAAAAGTCTCAAATTACATTTATTTGGGCATTTATAACATCAATTATTTCAATATTTCATTAATAAGACAATTACTGCATCATCTTTGTGTCATAATAAATGATAATTATTTAATCTATAAAAATTCTAAATAAATTTCTATGATGTAGATAATTGTATTAGATTTCTGTAGACTATTCATTTTCGAAGTTTCATGAAGGTGTTCACTAAATTAAAATTATTATACTTATAAGATTTAAGAAAATGACATGTTGTCACATTCTTTGGTTTTAATAATAATTAAATGATTTTCATGGAAAAAAGTCTATTAAATGAATCTAATTCGACCATTGAGTGATATGGGTCTACTTTTAGTCATCCAATATGATTTTTACATGTGTTATGGTAATTTTATAATATTATATTTACCCTTAATTACCAGATTTACCTTTAACTATGGTAAATAAAATTTACCGTAGTTAATATTCATAATTTCCAAAAATAAAAAGTAGCTTATTAACATAATTTGGATCCACTGATTCCAAATATGGAATCCATTTTCCCAAATTCAATACACAATAGTTGCATAAATTAAATTAAAATTAATCTCGTTGTTGAAAGAAAACGAGTTTTTCTTTAAAACATTGCAAAAGATTGAATTGATTTATCCTACGAATTCAAGGTAGAATCAATGCTAATGACATAAATTATATTAAATGGTAAAAATATATTCTATTTATACTTTAAAACCATTCAATATTATAATTTATCCATATAAATTATTGCGATGAAAAAAGTTGTTTTTAATTAAAATATAGCGTGTTTTTACTATTAATCAAAATATGAAAGTTACCAGAATGATATGAAAATTTATCCAAAGTAAATTTTTATTTCATGATTCCAAATAAGAATTTTATTTTGTCAAATTGAACTTATAAACATGTCAAAAACTATTTTTAAAGTGGGTGTTCCATCAAAAGGCGGTAAAACCGCATTTGTTGAAAAATACTTATTTTACCCAAAAAAATTATTTTGTTCTTATACCATGTTTTAGAAAATGTGAAAGATGAATAATAATGTTATAAGATTCAAAATTTAGTTAATAGTATTCATAAAGGCTAGTTCATAATAATATTATAATAATATATCATTGTTTAGTAAAACCCGGTATTGCGTACAACACACGCTATCGAGGAAGGTCGCGATTGCGTGTAATGCAAGCCAAGCCAGGGTTGTGTGCTGTGCAAGAATCCTTCGTTGTTTTGTATAAAATAATACAACCATATTTTATTTATACATTGAATATATATATATATACTCAATGTTGCATAGAATAACTATTATCAAAATTGTGTGTAACACGATCCAAGAATAGTGTTGCATATACTACAAGCTAATACGGTGTTGCGTATAGCGTAAGGTAATCTTGGTGTAGCATAAAACACATGACATTAATGAAATTAAAAGAATATTTTTCATAAAATCTCGGGGTGTTACATTCTACCCCCCTTAAAATTAATTTCTCCCTCGAAATTCGTCGGGGTTATAAATGGTATAATTTTCAAAAGTTTCTTTAATAGAAACCCACATCATAAAAAGGAATACCAAAACCAATCTTTAAAAACAAATGTATGAAACGTAATTTTTACCCAAATAAACTAATCACTGGGTTTCCACATAGGTTAAAATATGGATATGGAAGAGAAATCTAACCATCATGTTCTGATGGAGAGTGGTAGAAAACATGGATATGGAAAAGCCAGCAATCACAAAGCCATAAATTTGTGACGATCTAAGGTACCATCTGATTCATCAGATATAAGAGCACAAGGACAACATTTTTGGTTTTCAAGATCATTTCCCTAAAGTTGATGAAATTGGAATTAGAAGAAATACTTTCATGATTTTGGTACAGTCTCACCGTTTTTCGTTCTTTGGACAATTTCCACTTCATCTCTTAAAGAAATGAAGTTGAATTTTTCATTCGTGATGTGTTAGCAGATCATGTGATAGAATGATGGGTCATTCCATCTGTCTCAAAAGGTTAGAAAAGTTATCAAGAAATACATAAGTCCATCTATAGTGAGATAAATCATATATGGTTCCTAAAATGGAATTATACTTCATATACTGCTTAATATAATAAAACTAGTTTCTACTAAACAGGGACTTCCTGTTGTCCCATGGTAGGCGATAAAGGCCAGTCGAACTTCGGTTGTGGGTTCGATTCCCACAGCCTTGTCCGACGCGATGGGTTGTCGCCCGTCCTGCAGGTTGTCCTTTTTCTAAAACTATATTACTATAACATCCCATCAATAATATCAAAAAAAACTTCTATCCTTAAATAATACTAACTTATTTCCAAAATAATCCTTTCCAATCTTTAGGCTTATCCATAATACTGTAGTCCACTCTCATAATATAGTGAAAACGATTACCAGAGATTGAATACCATCGTTGATCCCCATATATCATAAGATATGTCTTGTTGGTCACATTCCAAACATTCAAAGGCCTTAATCATGTATTATCTTGAATACCCATTGAACCTTAGTGAAAACATGAATGCAGTTAAAAGTTAACACTTTCCACATACCAAAATCCTAAAAATTCTATATACTCAAACCATGATATCACTTAGTCCTTATATTAATCATGAGCTCATGAATACTGTCAAATATGTCATTTTCTCGTTTTCCCTTTATTATGTGCATATCAGCTTTTTTCCAAAAATATCTCAATCACATTCCATGGTTACCGGTACTATAAAATTATTGAAGACCACAATAGACCAATACATAAATATTCCAATACTCAACATTATTTTGGAATCCCATTACATAAACACTTAATCATTCCACCACATCGTTGTCATATTCAACATCGCCAATGGTGATCGCATGTGACTTCCCTTTGTCCATTGCCTTAAGTGGTTGCTCATGTCGATCATCACTAACCCTTGGATTAGGGCATTTATTAGCATAATGCCCCATTTCCTTGCACTTGAAGCATTTAAGTGTAGTAGGATCATTCTGTGTATCCCTTCCTTTGTTTTCATCATTAGGCATCTTCTTCCCATCATTGCGGCATTCAAATGCCTGATGACCTTACTTTCCACATTTGAAACAGTTACTTGTCCCTTTAAGACAATCTCCACCCTGCTTCTTTCCACACTTTGAGCATAAGGAAACATTCATCTTCTTTTCACCATTATTATGAGATTTCTCCTTGAACTCAATCTTTCTTTTCTTGTCAAAACTATGGTATGGATAAGTAACACCAGATTCCATTTCTACCTTGATAGCACAACGCACAATTTCTTCATAGCTACTGAAGTCTCTTATAGCTAATTCCCTTCGAAGATTTGGTTTTAAGCCACAGAAGAATCGATCAACTTTACTTTCAGGTTGAATGATAAATCCAGAAGCATACCTTGCAAGCCTTGTAAAATTCACTTCATATATACCAAAAAATTCATCATCCTTTTTCTTTAGTTCAAGAAACTCCTTCTCCATCTTTGTTCGAAGAATACGAGGGAAGTACTTATTGAAAACTATGTTCTTGAACTCATCCCATTCCATGGACTCAATTTCATCTCTTGGCCTCGTATTCTTGATAAGATTCCACCATTGATCAGCTTCACCTTCCAAACGATATAGTGCTAAGATGACATTATCATGTTCTGAACATTGAAGAACTAAAAATATCTTTTTAGTGGTACTGATCCATTGTTCGGCAACAAGTGGATCAGAAGGCCCACTGAAAGGAGGTGGACGTTGCCTCATGAAGGACTCAATAGAATGTTTTTCCCTTCTCTGCTCATTTAGAAGTCCAGAATGATTCATACCTTGTGTAAGTATAGAAATAAGATTTTTCACTCCATCTCCCAGGACATTTGTTTGTTCAGGAGGACAATAATTGCATTGTCCATTACATTGATCAACACGGTTCCTTCGGGTTCCAGCCATCGTCTAAAACCCAAAAAGAATAGTGTGAGAGGCAAAAATCATGCTAGGGAAAACAACATAATAAAGGGGGAGTATCCTCAATATCTAATATCTTTGGTTAAATTCTATGATCATTACCATAGTTCTAGGACTGTATCCTATACGTATACTTATCCTCAGGGACATCCCTAGACATACCTTAAAAATATCTCTTGGGATCTCACTAACGTTTTCGCATCCTAGTTTCCAAAGGTTGACTAAACCTTTCATCTGATACCAACTGTAGAGACCCTAATCTTGACGTACATGGACATTACATTACTTTAGCGGAATACTTAGTGTATAACAAAAACACACACAAGGATCGTAATAGTTTAGTGTCTTTGGAAACTCGGAATATAATCTTCTAATCATGGTGAAAGATCTTCAACATATCCCATAAAGATCTTCCCTATTTTTTTTACACCTAAAACCTTTCTTTATATCCTGGGGAAAAGAAAACATAAAAGGGTGAGCTCAAATGCTCAGTAAGGGTAAACAAAATAAATATCAATCACATCATATTCATAAGAACATAACATTTTGTAAATCTTAACCTGGAAAAGAGAGCATAATTTCATAACATGGGATAAATCATAGTAGTGAAATGAAATCCCAATATTCATAACATGAAACTTTGTGTCATACACACATAATCATAGAGAATCATTTCTTGTTAGTCAAGACTCATTTCCAAGACTATCTTAGTGAAAAAAGTCCCTTTTTGAACCGAGTTCACTCCTCGTTTCAGTCCTGTTTCACTGAACCGGTATAACCTACCGTTCCAACCATGTCTATCTCATGAGATATAAAATCTTTACCCAATGAATTGGAGGGACATATAGGTCCCACCCATCTCATAATGATAAAATTCTTATGTGTTCCACAAAATCATAAACCATACATCATAGCATAACCCATGTAATAAAAAATGGGAATCTTTAAACATCGTGACATCATAAAACAATTCATATAAGATAAAAGAATTCATAAAAATACTTCCATCACAACATAATCATTTCCATGTAATAATAGGGATAGAAACAGAACCCTTTATTATCTTAGATGGAAAATAATTTTGATAAAACACTTGAACTTCATTCTTGAGGAAAATATCCTTTCTACTTCCAAAAACATTTTCCTTTCTTTAACATGTCATACAATTTTAAGCTAAAAGAAGTCGATTAAAAAAAACTTGAAAACTTGTAAAGGAAGCTTCTTGGAAATAATTTTTTAAAATCCATTCATGCCGTATAAGTTAAAAAAACATTCTTCTCGTACTTTTGTCGGTAAAGTCAAAAAAAGTACCTTGTACGAAAAACAACAAAAGATTCCTTTCATATCTTTTACTAAAAACTCACTGAAGGGTAAAATAGGATTTAAAGAATTGTAGGTGAATGGAAATAATATTAAATATTGAGGACACATGGATGTGGATGATAAAATACACCCCAGTAAATACTAAAGTATAAACAATCTCGGATAAAAATGAGATTGTGATATTTCCCTTACCTTAGGTCTGATTTGCCTCATAAGTGTCCGAACCTCATGTATAATGATTTAAATAATGTTATTGACTTATTCCAGAATCATAATTATTGTTATGATATCATATATGGTCATATTCTTAGCTTCTTAGTAGTAATATTTTATTGCTACTTGTTATTCGGGTGTT
This sequence comes from Viscum album, assembly GCA_963277665.1. Taxonomy (NCBI): domain Eukaryota; kingdom Viridiplantae; phylum Streptophyta; class Magnoliopsida; order Santalales; family Viscaceae; genus Viscum; species Viscum album. The sequence continues at coordinate 910,078,764 of OY728151.1, forward strand.
TATAACTTTTTCTTCTTATGCGTGTTTTGTCGAATAAATTCTTATTCTTATCTTTAAGTTATAGATACATCATTTACAGAATGGTATTAATGTACTATATATCATATTTATTCATTCAATTCATTTATATAATTATTATGCAATGAAGATCATGTAGAACAAGTCGCATCACATTGTGGAGACGGTATTCCATACGTACGCACGAGTGATGATATCATTTCTATGATCGTGGAATTGTATTGGAGTGTATGTATACTATTTCAGAATCAATATCACTTTATAATAGTCATATATAGTCATTATTTACACCATTATACCCATCCAAGTAAGGTGGTGGTGGAAAATAGATTACACCATGGCGTGGAGACGGTATTCCGTACGTACGCACGCGCGACGATTTCCTTTTTTCGTAGGATGGATAGAAGGTTAATTAGAGTTGTTTCATATTTATAATAACATATCAGTATATAATAAATATGGATGTTATTAATTTATCATGAAACAACTAAATAAGAAGAAGTTGAAGAAGAAAGAAATTGAAAAAGATCGGTAATGGATATTACCTCTTTTTGACGCGCCTTCACTTAAACTCCACTTAAAGAACTAAGGATGGTCTTTGAAGAAGAACAGGACCTATAGGATGATACTAGGGAAGTGTAGAAGAGATATTTTCAGGGTTTGGCCGAGATTGAATGCTCAAATTGCTGTGAGGAGGAGAGGGAGGAGGTGCCCTTTTATAAGGGAGGAGAGGGGCACCTTAGGAAAATCTCAAAATATTATTTTATATTAAGGTCAAATTCGGTTTATAATGGTTTCAAAGGGTCTTATTTCGAAGATAAAGTGGATATGGGTTGAAATCCTCTCATCCAATAGGATTTAGACAAGTTTAGGTTATTATTTTAACCTTATCAATTAGATTTAACTCTAAGTTAAATAATTTAACTTTTACCGTGTCTTTTGTTTTCTTACACAATATGGTTAATAAACTTACTATAAGAAGCCAAACGAACCCAAAGTTGTTTATTATTAATATATATATCCTTATATAAGTCATGTGGCCGAAACTTATATTTTTAGGAATTAAATAACAATTAATAATATAATATTTGTTTTAAAAACTAATTTATGTTAATTTTGACACTATTTGGTACATTATTTTTATGATAATTTATAACAAAATGATAATTTCGAAAAAAGTTACTTAAAGAAACAATAACATGTCATATTAACCTAGAAAATTAGTTTAAGTCATAAAAAGTCTCAAATTACATTTCTTTGGGCATTTATAACATCAATTATGTTAATATTTCATTAATAAGACAATTACTGCATCATCTTTGTGTCATAATAAATGATAATTATTTAATCCCTAAAAATTTTAAATAAATTCATATGATGTAGATAATTGTATTAAATTTCTGGATAATATTCATGTTTGAAGTTTCATGAAGGTTTTCACTAAATTAAAATTATTATACTTATAAGATTTAAGAAAGTGACATGTTGTCACATTATTTGGTTTTAATAATAATTAAATTATTTTTATAGACAAAAGTCCATTAAATGAATCTAATCCGACCCTTATGTGATATGGGTCGACTTTTAGTCATCCAATAGGATTTTTATATGTGTTATGGTAATTTTATAATGTTATATTTACCCTTAATTACCAGATTTACCTTTAACTATGGTAAATAAAATTTACTGTAGTTACTATTCATAATTCCCAAAAATAAAAAGTAGCTTATTAACATAATTTGGATCCACTGATTCCAAATATGGAATCCATTTTTCCAAATTCAATACACAAAAGTTGCAGAAATTAAATTAAAATTAATCCTGTTGTCGAAAGAAAACGGGTTTTTCTTTAAAACATTGCAAAAGATTGAATTGATTTATCCTACGAATTCAAGGTAAAATCAATGCTAATGACATAAATTATATTAAATGGTAAAAATATATTCTATTTATACTTTAAAACCATTCAATATTATAAATTAACCTTATAAATTATTGCGTTGAAAAAAGTTGTTTTTAATTAAAATATAGCATGTTTTTACTATTCATCAAAATTTGAAAGTTACAAGAATGATATGAAAATTTATCCAAAGTAAATTTTTATTTCATGATTCCAAAGAAGAATTTTATTTTGTAAAATTGAACTTATAAACATGTCAAATACTATTTTTAAAGTGGGTGCGCATTCAAAAGGCGGCAAAACTGCATTTGTTGAAAAATACTTATTTTACCCGAAAAAATTATTTTGTTCATATACCATGTTTTAGAAAATGTGAAAGACGAATAATAATGTTATAAGATTCAAAATGTAGTTAATACTATTCATAACGGCTAGTTCATAATAATATTATAATAATATATCGTTGTTTAGTAAAACCCTGTATTGCGTACAACACACGCTATCGAGAAAGGTCGCGATTGCGTGTAATGAAAGACAAGTCAGGGTTGCGTGCTGTGCAAGAATCCTTTGTTGTTTAGTATAACATAATCCAACCATATTTCATTTATAAATTGAATATATATATATATACGCAATGTTGCGCAGAATACCTATTATCAAAATTGTGTGTAACACGATCCAAGAATAGTGTTGCGTATACTGCAAGCTAATACGGTGTTGAGTATAGCGCAAGGTAATCTTGATGAAGCATACAACACAAGAAATTAATGAAATTAAAAGAATATTTTTCATAAAATCTTAGGGTGTTACAATCTCTATGGAAGAGAGTTATACGATTCAGGAAGAAGGGTAAATTAAGTCAAAGGTACATCAGAACTTTCAGAATTCTAGAACAAATTGGGGCTCTAGCTTACCGTTTGGCAATGCCGATAAGTCTCTCCAAAGTTCATGATGTATTCCTCATATCACTTTTGAAAAAATACATGTCAGACCTAACACATGTACTCACCTATGAGGAAATTGAACTGAAACCTGATCTGTATTATTGTGAAGAGCCTGTTAAAATTCTTGAAACTACAGAACAAGTGTTGAGAAACCGAATAACTCGTCTGGAAAATGTTCTATGGAGAAACTATAAGATGGAAGAAGAAATGTGGGAACCAGAGGAACTTAGGATGAAGAACCACACGAATTTTTTTGTTTAGTAATAATCTAGAAATTTTGAGGAAGAAATTATTTGAAAGAGGGAAGAATGTAACACCCCAAGCGACCACAGTATGTTTCCCATTGAATAATGCAATAGCTTACATTATGCGCAACTTCGATATTTTTACACACCGGGACCAATCAAACTAGCCGTTATGAATATTAAGACACAATTTTTGATATTTTATAATTTTTATTTTTTAAAATTAATTTCATTTTTAAATTTTGAATATCAAAATTATATTAGGGTGAATTTTTGGTATTTTTCTAAAAACATTCAATTTTTGATGAAAAGTGAAAAACACTATGTTATGGGGTAAAACTGACTTTTTTTAAATAATTAATTGTTTTATTATAATTTATTTTAGGTCAAAATATATACATAATACCTACATATGTTCAATGTAATTAATTGGAGTCATTTTATAATAATTTTAGATATATAAAATTTTATCGAACTTTTAACTGTCTTTTACCCACATACTAGGAGCATTAGAAAATTTGAATACAACATAATTTTACCTCTTATGTGAGTTGACTTTCAAAAATACTAGAGTCATGGTTAATATCAGTAAGTAAAATTTGTTTCAATAGGATGAAAATAATTTTTGGTGAATAGTAGCTTTTGACTTTTATTTACCACGGTTAAAAGTAAATTGGGTAATTAAGGGTAAAAATGATATCATAAATACCCTAACACATGTCCCAATTCTATTAGATAAGTATAATTCGACCAAAAACATACTTAGGGATAAAATATAATCCATTTTGTTCCACATGGATTAGATTAGGACATTTATTATTATTTTATTTAAAGAAGAGTTAAAAGAGTTAAATTCAATGTTTAATAACTAAACCATTTTTAATATAGGGTTACATACAATATAATTTCGACTATAAATATTAATTAGAAATATATAAATATTTCCTACTTTATTTTATTTAATTTATTATTTTTAGACTTTAAATAATTTAATTTATTTATGACACAATGACGATGCAGTAATTTCCTTATTAATGAAATATTAAAATAATTGATATTATAAATATCATATAAATATAAATTTAGACTTCTGATGACTTCCAATAATTTTTTAGGTTAATAAGACATGTCAGGGTTGGATAAATAAATTTTATTTGAAGTGATAGTGTTTCTATGGTTTTCCAATAAAATCATGTACTAAATAGTGTCAAAATTGACATCATTGTGTTTTTAAAACAAATACTATATTATTAATTGATATAATATTCCTAAAAATATTATGTTCGGAAAAAGACTTATATAAGGTTATATATATTAAATATGAAACACATGGGGTTCTATTGTCTTGTTATAGTAAGTTTATTAACCATATAATATAAAAATAAAAAGAGACTTGGTAAATGACAAACTATTTAACTAAGAGTTAAATATAAAAGATAAGGTTAATATGAAGAGATAAAACTATCTAAAACCTATTGGTTGAGAGGGTTTCGACCCATCCACACCTTATCTTATAAATAATTCATTTTTGAGCCATTATAAACCTAAATGTAATTTATTATAAAATAATATTTCAGACTTTTCCTAAAGTGACTATCACCTCTCTTATAAAAGGGAACTTCCCCCTTCTCTAAATTTCACACCTCCAAAGACTTTTGTCTCAGCCAAACCATATCGAAATATCCTCCCAACATTCCTCCCTTCATCTTATAGGCATTAAATTGGTATGAAATCCAACCAAAAGAGCCCTTTTGATCAAATCAAATACAAAGACCCTGAAGAAGAGGTGAATATTTCATCACCTCTTTCAAGTTCTTTTCTTCTTCCACTTCCGCTTTCTTTGTTGTTTCCATTATAAAATAATAAATCAAGTATATTATATATATTATTATGTTATAATAAAAATGGTGAAACCATATTCATTATTTTATCCATCATATGAATGACAAATTCACCATACGTGCGTACGTACGATATACCGTCTCCACGTTGTTGTGCGGTTTGTTATTCAAACACTTCATTATTTGGATGGGTATAATAATGAGTATAACTGTGTTAAATAATAAATATAACATGTTAATGATTATGTATATATGATATACTATCCAATTAAATATTATTTCACAATCAATATAATGATATTGTCCCTCGTGCATACGTACAGATTACAGTCTCCACAAACGTGATGGGATTTAATCTCCATCGTAATCATTCAAGATTAATTTTGATTTTATGATCAAAAATAATGTTTGAGAACTTAATATAGTTTTTGATATGAATAAAATACATCCTATCCATAACAAAAATGGCTTAGGTAACAGAGAATATAATGGAAAACAAATTATTTAACACCTGAAACGATGATACTAGTATAATATTATTAACAAAAAAATATAAAAACATCATATATGATATCATATTTACTTATATGGTTCTTGTATAATTTAATAAAATGTATTTAACAATTATAAAATAGGTTAATGTACCATCGACCAAGGAAAAGAAAAAGGTAAGGGTTAATTTCAAAATCTCTTTATTATCTGAGGTTGTTTTTACGTAAGTATCTACTGGGACATCTTTATCATCAACATCCATATTTCTTAACAATGTATTTCAAAACATTTTAACTATTTACTATACTATGGGATAAAGTAATTTATAACCTTTTTGAATTTCTATAAAATGGTTTGAAATAAATCTTTCTGTCGTTTTCCAAACAAGTTACTTTATGACCTTTTTGAAAAACTTATGGTAATAAGGTCTTTTTTTAAATTTTATGGCGGGTGTGGATATTTTAATCTATTATATCATCGTAGAAGCATCTCATACAAGATTATAAGAATGTTTTAAAAATAAATTTTTTCTTTTATAATTATATGACTTTTAAATGATTTCAAAATAGAGAGATATATTTCTCTATAAAAGTTTTTATTTCATCTATGTCAACATCCATTGATGGATTTTAATCTTTTTTGAAGTTGATTTGTTATGATACAAAAATTCCATATTGTATTGAAGGTTTTGTGATATGTTGGACTATGGATGTGTTATTTTTACACCATTCATTATTTATGGATAAAGTATTGACATTTTATGTGCTAGTTTTAATAAGAATGTTTATATGATGTTTAAACTTTTTCATACGAGGAATGCATTGGACTTAGTAAGTGACGAGTGGGGCACACTATATCTCTTCGATGCATTGGTAGGTCTCATGAGACAAACTAGTGTTTTGTCACAAGTCCTTGATAAAATTTTATTTTGAGTCTTGGCACACGGCCTTCACTATGTGGTTATGAAGTCTGGAATTATGCATTCCATCATTGTGAAAGTGGCAATTGATATTGCATTTTATTATTCGACTAATATAATATCCATGTGAAAAGTAAATGAAATTATTTTATTTTTTCTTTTCCATATTATTCTGAATTTTACATTTAAAAGGATCTTATTTTATTTTAACACATTACCTTAAATTTTTATTCTTATTTATGAAATTTTTCACTATATTGTTATCCTTACTGAGCATCTAGGATCACCCCTTTCTATGATTTATTTTTTCCCAGATATGAAGAAGTATTTTATGGGTGACCTACAGGGATAGGATAAGGATATAAGTGTGTTTTAAAAGGTGGGGAGGGAAATGTTGTTGATGTTTTTATTTCATGATGTAATGTAAAACTTATGAATGTATCTTGTACTTCCAAGGCTACTAAACTGATCGGTCTTTCAAGACATGATTCCTTGTATCATTCCAATGTTATGTAATAATGCACCGACTCTGGGTAACTGGGGTTAGGGCAGTACATTCTTACTCTCAAAATTCTAGTTGTGAAAAAAATTATGATGAATTGAATAGGTATTGGATTATGATACCAGATAAATATAAATACTACTGAAAGACCATAGAAAATTTAAAAAAATTTATGATACTATTCTATAAAATAATTTTTTTTTGTCAAAATAAATTATTGGATAAGAATTTAATTCTTCTAATATTTTGTATGATCTTCATGACACTATGATTAAATAATTGTTGACTAGTGTTTATGATTTAACAAAATCATAAAGTATGATGATCAATGGATAATAATATATAAATCAAATCCATACAATAAATATAATATAAAAATAAAAATTTGTAATACGAAGTAATGGTGAAAGACAAAAATTATATAAGAATTATTTTCTTACTGATTTGAATTGAAATAAAATTTGCACTATTTATATTTTAATTTTGGTTTTCATGGAATTTATAAAAAAGATAGATATATTGAAAAACATAAAATTTATGGTTTAAAACTTTTTATTGCATAAAATAATCTTTTAAATTGTATAGTAGAATTTATACTCAAAATAAACAGGTTTAGATTCCTAAAAACATAATTTCTAACCCTGCTAGACTCATAACAATATGGGTACCAAAAAATTGAATTTTATGTTTCTTTAGGATTACACAACAAAGATATATCATTAAATATTTGAGTTTTTGAGAAATTGATATATGAAAGTCTCTTCTAAAATAGTGAATAAATCTGAAGTAGTTTTTATAAAAAAAATTCCTCAGTATTAAAATCACTGATCCAGAATGTATTTAATTTTTATATTTATATTTGTTGGGTGGATTAACAATATTATGTAGGGGAGAAAGATATCTCTCAGAATTTGATAAAAAATAATAATTAATTTTCAAATATCTCAAAAACCTTATTTTAATTCTTTTTGGAAATAAAATATGTATTTATATTATGAAAAGTTTAGTTTTTCCATCATTAAATTATTTTAAAATATTCATATTTTATGTTCTCAAAATTTTATTTTCTTAAAAATCTAGAACATATTTCTTATAAAACTTGTATCCACATAAGTTAAAATATTTAATGATTATTTTGTGTTTTTTGGCTATGAAATTTGAAATATCATCTATATGGTGTCAGAACCAAATGTATCTCCTTATTTTTAAATCTATTTATCTATATGTATAATTAAACAAAAAATATGTTCCAAAAGATTCTGGGAAACTAGACACAATAAGATGAAGTAATCATGTACTTAAAGTTTAGAAGAAAATCATTCTCAAAACTATAAAAAAATAATACTTATTGTTTATTCGAAGAACAATCAGTTTTGTATGTTAAATATTGAAATGAAAATTCTTCTAAAATAAATAAGGATTTGATTCCTAATGAAGAATTCGTAGTCTCTTCTTCAATAATGTCTTATTAAAATCTTCTATTCAATGTTATGATCTTAGAAGAAGAAAATGTAAAGATAATATAGGCTTTGGATGGATATAAAGATTCATATGATGAACGAAAAGAAAAATATGAATCAAAAATGGATTTGGATTTTTTATAAAAATAATATCATAATATGAAGGATGATTTGATCATAAAATCATACATGGAAGATATCACGGTATAAATGTAGTGTTAGATGAAGTTTCTCATAAGATAAGTTCTTACCAAGCATGATCTTGATAAGATTAAGGTTTTTATACTTATACAATGTTCATCTTCATCATATCAAATAATATTATATGCTTAAAACATATTAGAAGAACTTCCAAGATTTTTATCTTCATTAAAAGAAAACGTTAAAAGTTTATAATGTTCAGATGAACAATATACACCTTCTTAATCCGTAATTTTTATTATTATATTTAACTAAAATAAATTTTACTTGTATTGTTTTCAATATATTATGTTTTGTATAAATAGTTCTAAAATTTGTGTCATAATTTCTTTTAAATATTTTATTATTTATCTTAGGTAAGCATGAACTAAGTATTTAATTAACTCATAAATAATTTTATTTCAATAATTATAAATTTTAATAATGATAGTTTCAATTTTAAATATTACTTGTGTAGAATTTTGTTGTTTTTAATTTCTTGAATTTCTTTTATGTTATGACTTTGGATGGGTTCTAAGAGAATAATCACATTATTTATTCAATATCTTTTTATTCATTTATTCAAAAATAATTTCTTTTTGATAAAGCATAAATTTAGGGGAGTTATTTTTACTACTCTTATCTTTTTTAAAACATAAAAAGGGGATAAGTTTATTAGTGTTTTAGTTTAAATTTTTTATAAAGAAAAGTTTATAGATTTATTAGAGTTATCATTATAATCTTAATATCCTTATCCTGGAAAGAAGCTTAAAAATTAACTTATCAAACATTATTTTATATACTTAACACGGGAGAGAATTATTCTTTGTGAAAAATATTACATTGTTTAAGGGGAAGAAATTTATTATGTTTTTAAATTTTAACATTATTTATCATGGGTTTTGTGGTCATAAAAATAGGGGGATATTTTTTAGCATGTGATAATTCAAAAAGTTTAGTAATTTTGTTTTTTGTTTTGATGCTACTAAAAGATCACATTTATGTTACTAATGATTTTAACTTTGATTAAATTCTAGGAAGTTATTATTCATCAGAATATTTATTATAGAAATATATTCAAGTCATTAATCCGTGGGAAATGTTTTTTAAAGTATTAGGGATGTGTTTAAAAATATTCAGGAAACATTATTCATACCTAATGTTTTTATGCATAATTTATGGTTCATAAAACCCATATTTGAAATAATAGTTATTTATTATATACCCTAAATAGATGGAAACATATCGATTTTTAAACCTAAAATGGGAAGAAACACTATTTTTGAAGAAGAAAACATATGGTAAATACACACCAAATTAATGATCAACTGTACACTGTCAATCGTACATTTGATGTTTTTTATCACATGAAGAAACCCTACATTTAACAATTCAATGACGGGGACATAAATATGTGATATTAACTAAGATTTATGAAATGGTCATTATGGAAGTAAATATCTATTCAAATTTATATTCGGCTGATTCAGTGATCTATATGATTGTTGTGAAGGAACATGTTCAATGGAGTAAATCATTTTTATTATTATGAAAAGTTATGAGTCTCTTGAATGTTTTTGAATTCAAATATTAAATACTTAATATAAGATATTTATTGAGTTTCATTGAATTATAATTGTTCAAACTACATTAAAAATTTTGAGATTCTCATTTCTGTAATATAAAAAAATATACATAGGAGATATACATATGAAAAAACTATGTTTCCCTTCATTTAGAGATACACTCTAGAGAAATACATATTTTTAACTATATGGTCAACTTGTTGATGTTGTTTTTGTTATTATTATGGATGCTACTACACATTATTGTTTCATATTCTTCAGAAAGAAGGATTAACCATTTTCCATAGATACACTTTTGTGACAATAATTTTTATATATCTATATAGTGTTTTCTCTTTCACTCTTCGATGAAATCATAGTGCTATATTAAAGATCTATATATTGTTCTGTGTTTTTCTAGATATGAATATATTTTCCATTTTTTACTATAACTGTGAAGTTAAACAATCATTATCAATAGAATGAAACTTTATTTATTTGTTGTTGTTTCAAATGCTCTAACTCCACTGTGGTTAAGTGACTTATTCTTTCATTAAGCTGTGGTTTTACGGTTCCCTATAAAATAACCAAAAGTCTTTGTAAATTATTATTTTGAGGTGTAAACTGCATGCACTTAGTTTTTTTAAATGGACTTTTAAAAAGAGGACATTCTAGTAAAATCCACATACTCATGGATTTGACCATTGGATGAGGGGATTAAGGGCTCTTTATACTCAAAACCATTATATGTCATTGTGTTAAATTCCTTAATTTATTTCATATTATCAATCTCTATATAGAGAGAAATACTTGGTTTTTACACAAACAGTAAAGGATTTCTGAATCTTTCCATGTTTTTGAAGAACACAATTCACCCTTATCTCTTGGTCTTCATTATAACCATTCCAACCTAACATTATGAACTCATTATTCTACACATATTTAAACTCATTATGAAAATTGAATATGAATTCCTTAGCATTATAATCTATCTTATAATTAAACCTTATAATCCAACCCATTCCCAAAAAAACATCAAACCTGTTATGGGTATGAAAAATAATATTTCAAAAAAACATTTAATGGATAAATTAAGAAATATTATTTTGAATCCATGTTTCCTTAATGCCTCAACTAGGGGTTTTTATCAAAAGTTATATCTTTATTTCTTAAGGTGATATATTAATTATACTAGAAACTTTTGCGTAAATAAATGAATGTGTTGAAACTGAATCATAAAAGACATTCACATAATTGGAGAAAATGATTAACGTACTTCTCAAAACTTCATTTGATGGAACAACATCAGATGTACTAGTAGAAAATGACATTTAAAACCCGTTCTACAAACAATATTGATTACTATCACCCTTCATACCTATCTTAGGACAATAATTTTCTTAATGGACCATAATATCACTATTAAAATATTTAACTTACTTCTAAACATTATAGGACTATACAATGATCATTTCTTTACATTAACTTGAAAAATGTCAAATCACACCACTAGAATAACACATTATAGATCTCATAATATATTCCTAAAACTGATTTATACCAAATTTTAGATAAGAATGAAATTGAATTCTCTAACATTCAGATTTAAACTCTAATTATTTCTCCATATATATAAATCTTGGACACATATTTTCATTTTCTCTATGAGATCTATAAAAATTTGTTAAAATTTCCATGTCAACCTCCTCATAACATTGAAAAAAATTCACATAAATTTTTCATTCATGAGTATATAATTCCCCTAGAAGACTTGGATTCAATCTTGTATAAAATCTATTAGTTTTATTTTGATGGTATATAATAAAATTCAAATAATACTTTCCCAATATAGTAAAATTCAAATCACAATAATGAATGAGTCCACCACTTTCAACTTTATTTCTATGAATTTATTTTCCATCTAGAAATAAATCACTATTTACATGTTTATATGTAGATGATTTGGAAACTCTCTTGATTAGATACAAAAATTTATATTCTCTGTTAATTGAATAAAAACAAACCGAAAATGCTTATCTATAAATCTACCCATTTGATATTTATGATTCAGAAGGATATTTTCCTCAAATATACTTCATATATAATTGACCATTTACCTCTACATAACTAATTAGAAAACTGATATATATTAGATAATGGAACATGTAAAGCGTTATAATAATAAAAAACACTCTCATAAAAATATTATCATAAAAAAAGAATCACAGTATTTTCTTTCATTATCAACGTTATAACCTCTAATGTTATAAAAACCGTCTCAAATACCAACTGTGAAAACACAATAATAATCAAACAATAATTACAAGACTTATAACAAGGATTTCATTCTTCTATATTCATGTGACCTTTTATTTTAAGAGTTTTATATTATTATAAAAATAATTACATTGTAAAATAGATCACTTCAATAAAATATATATTTTTTCCAAAGAATTATGATCACAAATTGACACAAATATTTGATCCTTAACACACTTTATCCATCCAATACGAGTCATAATAAATTAAATATCATACATGATATAATTCTTACACATCCTTAATATAACAAAATGATCTTTTATCAACACATATTTACATGATTTATAACAAGGGTTTCACATTCTTACATTTTGAGGCTCATATTGGTTTCATGTTCTACAATATTAGGAATACAATTTAGATATCAAAACATTGTAATAAAATGTTTAAATCTTTATTAAATATTCATTCTTATAAAATAATAATATACCTAAATTTAAAATCATTTCTCATTAAAAAATACATTCTATTTTATAATTTTGAATCCCTATAGTGAAATTTTATAAATTTTTTATTATTCTAACCCATCCATAGAACCAGAGAAAAACATTTGAAAATTTAGGACGAGAAAAATAATCTTCGTACGTGATACAAAAATAATGAAACTCATTAGTCCATTTTGAAAATTAGGAGACCCATAAAAAATTACATGTCCTAACAATATTTGAACTCAAATAATCATTCACTTACCCAAGAAACCAATTTCATTGGAAAATGATTTAATAAAATATGTCTAAAGAATAATGAAAGAAAAAACGATATTCATGTGGTTTTTTTATGAATAATTATTACTCATGGAAACATTTTCTTTAAAAACATACTTTTAACCATTAAATGGGGAATAAAAAATCCTTTAAATAAATCTCATTATCATACATTATGAAATAAAAACATCGAAAAGGTTAGTGTAGAGTCCTTTTTGCTAAAAATTACCTTATGAAATAAAAATAATTCCATGAATAGCTCATATTTCATGTATAAAAAAATAAGGTAGTTATATTGTTACATCATCTTCATGTCACTCTTAAAATAACTCAAACAAGACCTATTACAAATGCGACTACTTACTTGGTTATTTCAAACGTAATTCTCTAGGGAACATAGACATTACCCAATTCCCTATAGAACTATGTCGGGGTAACCCACTCATAATAAATGTAAAGGAACTATAGTAAATAGATAACACATATTAGATTTAATTTGAATTATATAATTTCACAAATTTTCCTATTTATGACATATGTAAAGATCTTCTTATGTGTCAAGTAAAAGTAAGTATAAGAACACTCATTCTTTAAAAATAATTTAAATGAAATTTCCCTTGAGAATTTGAAAGAATATATTTTTTTGAATCCCCATCAAAAATTGAATATCAATTTTCATAAAAATAATTGTCTTGTTGGTGGAAAAAAATTTCACTTTTCATAATTGTTATAAAAATGATTCCTTCTAGAATTTAGTAAAAATATCAATTATATCCCTTTTGAGAACATTTAGAATTATTATTTTGAAACCATTTTAAAAATTAAAACATGTTTTAAAATGATAATAAAACTATATTTAAGTATATCAATATCATACCAAAAATATTTTAAGCAAGATGTATATTAATGGAAATAATAAGTAAAAAATTGAAAACATTTTAAATAAGGTTTAAAAGAATAATCTCTGACCTTGAGTTTGAATCACAACATAAAAACATTAACTATAATATAATAAAATTATATTAATTTTATACTATATTTAGAAAATTTTATTTGTTTAATTGCAATAATTAAACTATTTATTTCATTTATTTTAAAGACATATTTAATTACTTAATCTTCTAAGTCCACATCAAGTTGTTTATAGGATGATCGGTTCATAATTTCAAAAAACAAATTGGTAGGTTGATCATGGTAAAAGGTATAATTATTTCATAATCTAACGAATCGTAATAATGACATTATTCTCATTCATATACATTAATGAAAATTTTATAACAATATATGAAAACCATACATGAAAATCTAATAAAATTGCTTCATCGAGGTAGTAGTCCACACATATACATGAACAACATTATAAATATTTCATGAATGGAAAGGTTAGAAAATATATGATATATTATATTTATATAATTATTATTAAGTAAATAATATAATATATATTAATTAAATCCATCATAGTAACCGTCAATGAGATGTAGTAATGGAAAATGAATTACATCGGTTAATGCGGAGGAATTATATATACACATGAATGATGGATTCATTTCCAATTATATGAGAGAGGAGATGAATGATATATATTACATACACATAAAAAAAATTAGTATATGGTAGATAATTTTTTTATAACATTTTTTTAAATAGTTGGGAAGTAGTTCGAAAAACAAATAAAACTAAAACATTCTATTAAATGTTATACTTATTCTTCGAGAAACCTCTTTTATTTAAATCACAGTCCCTATAAACATGGTATTATGAAAATAATAAGTAATTTAGAAAATTGGTAGTGTTTTTTGTGACAAACATTTGTAGGTATTGTGTCACCTATACAGCTAAAAATGAGGGAGGAAGAGAGGAGAAGGGGTGACCTTTTATAAGCAAGGGAAAGGACACACTTGGAATTACTTAAAAGATTAAATTATATATATATATATCATAATAATTTAATGTAGTATGAAGGTACCTAAAAATGTATATAATATGTTTCAGGGTCTAAATAAACGTATCTAATCACATTTAGAAATTTTATGGGTACATTTTATGCATTATCTCTTAGTTAAACCACTGCAGACTCATTTTAACCTTAATTATGATAGTTTAACTATTTACCATTATAACTAAATTATATTACCAAAATTAAAAAGCTTATTATAAAAAATAAAAATATATTTAAAAATTTGGTATCAATTAAATTTTTAAAAATTTATATAGGAGTAATAAATTTTTTTAACATCAGAAAAAAATGCAAAAAACAATTATAAAAATAACCGATTTAAGTGTAAAACTAATTTTTCCTTAAAATAAAATAATAAATTAGTTTCCTTGAATGATTTTGGTAAATAAAAAAATAAAAGTCATTTATAATTTCTATGAAATACAAATCAAAATAAAATGGTCTAACCTTGCTAGTAAATGCAATGACCTAAAAATAGTTTTTAATTTGAATGAAATATAACTTATATTCTCAAAAGTAATGATTGGGTTCTAAAATTCAAAATTATGTTTTAAAATAAATTATATAACTAATTAATATTATATTTTTCTAAAAAAACTCATCCAACAATATAACGGTTTGTTTTAAAGATATTTTAAAGCTTTACGACATTATTTTATCCTAGTTTTACATCTTTTACTAACGTGAAAACAAATTATTCTAGTTATAATTAATAAAAATATATGTTGAACCTATTGAATTATATTATATATAATAATTCTAATGTTTTAATCTGTTTTATTAAATTCAATTTATATAATTTATAGAATAAAATTTAAAATTGAACCCGTAATATGTGAGGGATGACAGTTTTTTAGAAAAACATCTTCTTAAGTATAAACATTTTTTATTACAAAATCAAGCATAAAGTTGATCAAAATGATCATATTTTAATTATTCATAATATAAATGAACTAAATTTACATTTCAAAAAATAAATGATAAAATATATCTTCCAAAATACTTGAAACAAAAATAAATTTCTCAATAAAAAAATTTAGTTTCGGATAGTCACCCAAAATTCAGCTTCTTTGGAAAATTCAAAAGAAAAAATTGTAAGGTAATTTTTACTTGAATATATAAATAATTATATTTAATTTTTCAAAATAATGTCATAAAATTTGGAATTATTATTTTTAATAAAACCATATAATATATTTAAAAACAATATGGTTAAAATAATAAATATTTCATTTTTGATTTTAAAACGATACTCCAATTTTATCTATTGATAAAATTAATTAGAAAAAATCATTTAAAATAAAATCCTTATAATTAACATAAATCTACATTAATAAAATATATAATAATTATATTATTATTTAAATATATTAAAATATAAATCATTTCAAGGTAATATATTTAACCATTTAATAATACATATTTTAGGACATATATTAAAAATAATAATTTAAAATATAAGTTAAGTAATAATTTTATTATGTCATATCCTATATAATATAAATTATATATATATATATAATGTTTAGAATGTTGAAGTGGGGCAGCAAGCAGGCTTGTGCTGGGAATTGTGCCCTTCTTGCACAAAGATTGTGGGAACAATCCTTGTGGCCTTTCCAAATATGATAGGTTGTTTCATGAGGTATGGGATACACTTTTTATTTGTAAATAAAACATTTAATAAATAAAATACAATTATAAAAAAATAGTAAAAGGATCAAAGGAAAAAATATTTGGTGATAAATATGCGTAATAATCCATAATTTACCATTAAATAAATTCATTTGTAATTAATAATTATATTCTAATAAATTAATTTATAAAAATACTTATTGGGAGTATTGATTTGTTATATTCTCCCTCCCCCTTCCCCCATTAATAAATTTCTCCACACAACTGTGCACTGATCTCGCTAATCTAGTGTTTAAAATTTAAAAATGCCTATGTTGAAAACCCAAAATGTAAAAATGGTTAATAAAAAATCATTTTACAAAGAGTTAAAGGTAAATATTATGGTCCTATAGAATAACAACAAATAAGGTTTTTAATAAGGATAAAATTAGTGTGGATTGAAAATATGGACATGGTAGAAAAAATAATGTCTAAATTATGATAGAGAGTGATAGAGATCAATAGTCACAAGAAAGTGAATGATCATGTGAAATACAATGACCATAAAAAAATAAACCAATGAGTCATGAAAAGAATATCAACTAACCATAAATTAAGGTAATATGATATATATTTTATTTCAATATATTTTTCTGAGATTTTTGAAATTTCATCAATATTATAACTATGAAAATAAGGAATTATATTTACATATCAAGTATAATTTATCATTTATTTAGTTTCTAAAACAATATCTTTGTTTTAATCTAAATGATGAGTATTTAAGATTAATGATTCTGGTATGAACCACTAATATCAACTTATAATTAATTACTAAAAAATATAGAGTGACAAGTTATTTCAAAGTCTATATACATAAAGAAAAACCAAACCAGTTATCCCAGGAAATGATAATATCCTTTATGAATATATAAAAAAATAATATCTAAATCCTCAATATTTAAAATAATAATTCTACATAAATAATTCTATAAATAAATAACATTAAAACTATTTTAGATATGCTAGACAAAAATTCAAAATGAAATATTAGAATTATTTGATCACATATTCTTCATGGACAAAATTAACATTATCCTCTAAATGAACTCAATCGGTCCTAATGTTAAGTGACAAAAATGTATACTCCCAAATTATATAATCTTAAAAATATGATAATTATTCTCAAAAATAAAACATATCACCATAAATCCAATATAAATCATTAATACATTAAAAAGATAATTCATCCTTTATTCCTCAAATAAAATCTCATCATAGGAAAATGTACTTCCATTTAACTTAATCATATAATGTTCCCAAAATGTACTAACCCTTTATCCCAAATAAATATATTCACCTCAACATCAAATATCATATTAAACATAATGGTTATAAATAAAATTAATCATATTTTAAAATTATACTAAATAATTTCTCCTCAAATAACCTTTTCACTAAAACACATACCAAAACCTAGGGTTATATTACCATAAATTACATCCAAAATATTGTTAATTATCATAAACTCCAATTTTATAAATTTTTAAAACGGGTATCTATTACATTAATCATATGATAAACCATTGAATTATTGACCCATTATGGTATCTAAAACTCATATAATATCCTAATTTCATTCATCTGAACATCTAAAGTTATATAATCCTTTTGTATGATATAAACTATAAAAATATGATCATTTATTAACCCATATTTACATTATTTATAATTAGGTTTAAATTTTCTTATATTTTAGGGTATTCATAGTTAATAGTTTTATAGAATTTGGAAAGACACTTCATATGGAACCATTTTGATAAAAAGTTCACAATTTTACATAATATACATTTTGCATATACATAGAAAAATTATACATAAATTTGACCTTCTACTTTATTAAAAATACTTGTTTTCTTCTTTAATGTAGAATCCCAATAGTGGATATTTAGAAATTTATATAGTTCCTACTCATAATTATGAGTTGTGATAAAAACTTTAAAACATTTTATTATCACAAAATACCTAATAAGGGATATTGAAATAAATAAACACATTATTACATTTTTAAGGTCATGAAAACCCACAAAAAATTCATTTCTCATAATAGACTTTGAACTCAAATAATAATTTACCTTCCCAATAAAAAAAATTCATTTCATAAATATTTAATAAAAAATATCATCATAAATCAAAAATTAAAAATCATAACAATGATGGTTTCATATAAAATAAGATCACTTTTGAAAACATTTTCTTTTAAAACATTTTTTTCAACCTCAAAAGGTGATAAAAATTTCCTCTAAAAAACCTATTAGCTTAAAATATGAATTAAAAATAATTAAATGAAAAATATTTAAAACCTAGAAAAATAATTTTGGTACCTTGTTACATCATATTCATACCCATATTACAATAAATCTTCCAAATTGAATAACCTATATGGTTATTTCCAACATAAATCAAATGAATACAAATTTATTACCTAATGCAATAGAGAGAGATATCCATATTACAAAATCAAAAACAATGTACAATGACCAAAAAATACATAAAAATAATACAATATATCATTTCAATAAAAAATCCTATTAATTATTATATTTAACACATATATAGAATCTCTTTTTGACTTCTTATTAAAATAATGATAAAAATTATTTTCCTTTGAAAAATTCTATAAAAAATTTACTAAAATAATTAAAAATATTATATCATATATAATATAATTAAACATTATAGATGAGTTTTCCTAAATAATAATAGTAATAATAGTCGGAAATTACACTCATGTAATATAAATTATAACAAATATTCCTTTTATAATATTGTATAAATTTAAAAAAATAATTTGGAAAATGATTAAATGTCTACTTTGAAAACCATCATAAAAAAATATAACATGATTTAAAATTACATTAAACATGAATTTAATTATATTAATATCATATCAATAATATTTTAAACATCATTTAAATGGATGACCAAGAGAATAAACAACATTTAAGCATAAAAAATAAGTATTTAAATAAAATTCCTTCACCTCCAATCTGAATCACGACATATATACTTTAATGGATGTATAATATAGTAATTTAAATTATATAATTTCTTAATAAACTTTTATTGATTTAATATCTTATCAAAACAAAATTAATTAATTTATTTTAAGGATATATTTAACATCGTAATCGGTTAAGTCTAGGCCGGTTTTTTAGGACGTTCAATTCATATTTTCAAAATGACTTTGTTTGGTTGCCCATAGTCAAAGAGATATTTGTTACATCATAAAAAAATCTATAATGAACTTTTTATCATTATTTTAAATTAAATACAATTTTATAACAATCCATGAAATAATGACATGAAAACAGAATCACAATATTTTGGGTTTGTGGTAGTCAACATGTATGCATGAAAAAGTTTCTTTTTTTAATGAATTTAAAGTAAGAAGATATATTATATATTATCTTTATAGAATAATAATTATTTCATGAATGTGATATATATTAATAAAACTTATTATTATAATCATCCATGATATTTGATGATGGAAAACAAATTACATCGGATCACAAGGTGGTAGTTCAACACACACACGAACGATGGTTCCATTTCTCATTGAACAGAATAATAGATGTATATAGACTATGAAATAAATAAAATAAAATCAAATTATATGGTAGATAATGATTTTATTATATAACAATGATTATAATAATTTTTAATGAGTTAGAATAAAAAAAACTAAAACATTCGATTAAACGTTACACCTCTTCTTTTAGAAATATCATTCTCTTTATACATTACACTATATAAAGTTGGTATTATTCAAAAATTGATTCCTCTAGGATATATGGAGAGATAATTTAGAGGGAATTTTTTAGGTATTTTCTAAACAATATTACTAATAAGTTAAGAGGAAGATAAGACAGGATGTTACCTTTTATAAGTGAGGGAAAAGGTACATTTGGAATTAATGAAAATTTTAAATAAAATATATCATAATCATGTATATTGGAACAAATTAACACCAATTTATAATAAAATATGTGATATTTTCTAAATATTCTCAATAAATATCATTTATCAAAGTTTTGGATAAATTTTAATCATTATTTCTTAGTTAACCCACTTCAAACTCATTTTAACCTTAATTTTAAAAACATAACTTTTTACCATGATAACGTAATGATATTATCAAAATTAAAATTGAAATTCTAAAAAAATGGACATGCTGATTAAAAATTTTGAATACATTTTATTAGGAAAAATTCCTATATGTGTTATAAATTATATTTAATATAAGAATAGAGAGCACATGAAAACCTTTTTTGGAAAATAACTTATTTAAGTGTGAAAATAATTTTATATTGAAATCAAGTACTAAATTAGTTTCAAGGAATTTTTATAGTTAAGTAATAAAAAAAGGAACACTTTTAAACTTTTATAGAAATAAAATAATAATTTCCATCTTTAAACAATTCCATTAAATCGAAAGACTCGAGAATAGTATTTAATTTGAATAAAATATAACTAATCTTCTCAAAAGTTACTATTAGGATTCAAAATTCAGAATAATGTTTTAAAATATATTATTTCACTTAATAAATATATATTTTTATGAACACCGCTAATAAAATAGGAAAAATTCCCTTGTTAGATTTATTTTAAACTTTTCCTCACAATTTTAACTTAGTTTTTGTTCTTCTACCAAGTTGACAAATATTTACTATGGTCACTATTTATACCGAACAAAAAATAATTTTACTATATTAAATTATATTAATTATTACGATTAAAAATATTTAATACATTTTATAAAATTCAAATCATATAATTTTTATAATTTCATATAAAATTAAACCTGAAAAGGTGATACAAAGATGATTTCAAAAAAAAGTATCTTCTTAAGTATAAAAAGTTTTTAAACCCAAATAAAGCATATAATATAATAAATTGATATTAATTGTTTTCTTAATAATATAAATGAACTAATTTTACTTTTAAATTATTTTATAATGACATGGAATGGTGTACATTCTTGAAACATAAAAAAGAAAGTTTTTCTATAAAATCAGTATTTTCTATTATTCTCCCGGAAATCATATTTTTCGCAAAATTTCCAAAAAAAAATTCACTATAATATAATTTTTAAATGATTATCAAAAAAATAATTAAATTTTATCATATTAAAAATTTAAAATTTGGAAATTAATATTTTAAATAAAACCTTATAATATATGGAAAAAGAATTTAGTTAAAATAATAACTATATCTGTATTTAATTCAAAACAATATTCTCATTTTATTTCATTAATAAATTAATTATAAAAATAATATTAGTATAAATAATTATAATTAAAAAAATAAACATATAATATATCCAATAATTACATAACTCTTTAAAGAGATGAAAATACAAATAAAGTCAAGGGAAAATATTTAACCTTAAAGTATAAAATATTTTAAAATATGAAGTCATAATAGAAATTTTAAATGTAAAAAAATATATAATTTTATTATATGATATCCTTTAGGAATTTAAATATATTTTTATATATATTTTTATATAATTGAAGAATGAATCAAGGAAATGCATAGGATAGTAGTAGGAATTGTGCCCTTATCTCCCTTCAACAATGGGTTCAATCCTTGTGGCATTGCTAAACACGACGGATTGTCACCTGTCTTGAGGGTTTCACTTTTTATATACAAAGAAACCTTTTAATCAATAAAAATCCATTATAAAAAATATATTTTGAATAAAAATATTTAAATTAAACTACTTAAGTGATAAATAAGTGTAGAAATGCTTTGTATATAAACAAAGGTATTTATTTAGCATTTACAATTGGGTTCTAAATAACAATTTATAAAAAACTTATAAAAAATATGGAATGTTTTATTAAATAATATAAAATAATTTTAAAATTAAATATTATTATATAAATATCATTAAGGGATATTAATAAATCAAACCCATTAGTCCTTTTAAAAGTATGAAATCCTTTGAGAATGTTTTTCTTTAAAATAAAAAAATTGGAGCTCAAATAATCAATTATTTTCTCAAAAAATAAACTTGATTGCCGAAATATTTTTATAAAACATTTATTAATAAATAATTAAGGAAACAAGATAATAATTATTCTTATTTCAAACAAAATATTTTTATCACTATTTTAATCATACTTACATTGGAATATCTTCACTAGATAATTCCAAAATAATTACTCTATAGAATAAATCATTAATCAATTCCTTGAAGGGATATCATTGACCCACCCCTAATAATAAAAAATTACAAGAACCATAAAATTAATAAATCAAATAAGGGATTTTCTTTCATCAAAAAACTAAAAAAACATTCATTTGAACATAAAAGCATAATCACGTTTAGTTTTCAAAGAAAAATGACTAGAAATGTCATTTTTTTGAAACTATATAAAATGAAAAATTAATTGAATAGAAGGAATTTAATTTAATTTTCTAACCCTAGATACCTAGAATAGGAATAATCATATCTAATAATAGACATGTTGATAGGAAAAGGATGTCATGTGATAAACCTTAATAACACATTTTCCTCCATTTTTAATGAATTTAAAAACAAGGATTTGGGCAAAAAAATATTATAGATATTTTTTTAAAACTTTTTTAATGAATTTTTAAGCCAATATAAAATAAAAATAGTCAATCCTAGAATATTAAATAATAACATTCATGATATAATATACAGAATATGGATATGAAAGAGAAAGAGTTAAAAGAAAACATCAAAATATTTTTTTTAAGGATTAAAAGAAAAAATATATTTTCTATATTCTGGAGTCATTTCATACATCCTCAATAATCTAATGTAATAAAATTATTTTAATTATTTACTTTATTTTTAAAATATTTATGTTCTTTCCCTTATTATTATATAATTTATTTCACTTGTTATCGTATTTCATATATTTAATAAATTGGTGTAGGTTGTTTCGAGGTTTTGGTAAATTACTCGAAAACATGATTTTCATATTTCTCATAATCAATGGGGTTATAAAATAATTTGAAAATATAAAATTTTTTACAGTTCTACAGGTTTTTAAAATAGATTCCAATTAAGTTATGTGTCTCAGTATACTCATTTTAGACGGTTAAAGTTTAAAATGACAATTTCTAGTTAATATTTTTAATGAAATGGGAAATTTATCTTTACAAACCATTAATAATGATATAAATATCATATTAATTTTTTAAATTTATTTTTGTAACCATTCATGTTTAGAAGTGATGAAAAAATTAAATACATCTTCTATAGTGTCGGTAGTCCGCTCGTACCACGGGAAATGATTTCATTTTCGAATGGATGGGAGGGAGGTAGATAATGTTTTCTCTATAAATATAATAACATTTCAGTATAAAAAGTATACTAATATAATTATATTATTATGGTTATAATTTATCTCAATTATGTGGAATAACAAAAGAAACATAAAATAACTCTGTTAAGACAAGTGCGTCTTCTTTTGATATCTTCATTTTGATTAAACTAACGGCCTTTCGATGGAAGCATTACAGTCACCCTAGGGTATTAGGGATGTTGAATTATATATTTGAGGAGGTATTTGGCTATAATATATAGATAAAACAAAATCATATATGTCTTTTAAAAGGTTAAATTGAGTCCCATTTTTTAGGAAAAGATCAATCTTGTTTTCACAAATATTCAACATTTTGGGATGGATAAAGTAGTTTAAAAATTAAAAGTAGTATATAAATGGAAGATTTATGATATTCCTTACCATTTCTCATAAAATTTAATGAATATAAATTAATTTATTTTTAAATAAATTAATAATATATATTTTAACATTAAATACTTTTTACAGTCATTTTATGAATATTTTCATAATTTGACTTCAATAATATCCATATAACCATATAAGGTGAATATAAAATTTTACATACACTCATAAATATCAGGTTTATCTATAAATTTTATTCAATTATCCATTTAATCCAAATATTAACACTTTAATTATTTTTAGAATCATTTACATTGACTACTCTAATACATGCAGATGTGTTGTATCGATGTTGTGTAAGCATTTTTGCTAATTACTGTATTATTTAAAATTAAAAATAAACTAATAAAATGAATATAAGATAGAAGTAATAAATAATATCACATTCATCAATTAATAATTTATTCTTATTTATATCCTCATCATAGAATCATTTTTAATATTACAAGTGAGAGTTTTAACATTTTTGTAAATATTAAATTCTAATTTTAAAAGAAATTAAATATTCAATAAAATTAGACTAAATATTGATAATAATTGAAAAGAGATATGTGATAGGTATAAAAATTCTATATCCACCCATTTAAAGATAATTTGTTTGGTATGTTGTTACCTTATCCATCAATTTAACTCTTTTACCGCATTTATCTCTTATTGAGGTGACCACCTTTTACTATGGTGACTTATTTTTATGAATAAAAATAAAATAGTCCTTATTTCATAATTTAAAAATTATAATTCAAAATTAATTTTTTTTTTAAAAAATAAATTTCTATAGGTGGAAAAATTAATTTTAATAAAATTACACTTCACGCAAAAAAAATTACTTTTTAGAAAAAAACATTTTTAAATCCTAAAAATTAATCTAAACACAAACCATGAATAGTATTGAATCCCATAAAATTTTTTGGTTTATGTTTAAAAATTATAGACATGTGACATTAATATAAACCAAAACCGAATGATTCCTTTAATCCTCTCAATTAAATGCCAATAACCAATCAAATATTGTTAGAATAAAATAACTTAGGTTCTGAATTGTTGAGCACAGATTTGAAAGTAAAAAATCATTTTAAATGGATTATTTTACGCATAAAATTTATTTTTGGTTGGTAAATTGTTTTCATATATTTTATATTACATCTAATAGCATAATCACGCCATTATGGTATGGTATTAATAACAACAGTATTTCCCACTATTCACCCAAAAATTAATCATTTGAGGAAAATCTGAAAAATTACCTCTAAGATAAATTTTATATACTATAACCAAAAAATTATTCTAATTTTATCAAAATTTAATTATTATATTTCTATATTTAGTTTCTAAATAAAATCATATAAAACACGAAAACCCATTTTTTAGAATAAAAACTATTTCATTTACCAAATGTTAAAACATATTTTTATTCTAAAACATAATAACATAATTTAAAAGTTTATAAAAATAACCATCAATATGAATGTATATTTTGATATAAAATTAATTCATTTGAAAAGATACTTCCTTTGTCATAATTTCCAAATATTTTTTCAAAATTTCATCAATTCCACATGGTATGTATCCCAAGGAACTTGTAATATATATCATAAACAATGGTATATGGGGTTCTATGAATTATTAAATATCACCCTTTATTTGACTATAGGTCACATTACATGTTTTTTATGATCATATACCTCAGTATGTGCCTACATACACCCCAAGTCAATGAGTCAGGACTATATTTCATGTGTTGTGTCAAACATTCCTAGTCTGGAAGGTGGAGGGATCAATGTTTATAAGCTATACATGACAATTAATTGTATATACCTTTGTATCATATATTTCTCAAAGATTCCACATACAACTGGAAAGGATAATCGAAATTTAACCAAAATACTTATCATCAATCTGGAATAACCCTATATTCCATATGACTCATTAGGCATGTCATGAATATAAACTCGCATGGTATGAGAAACAAAAATACATAACCAACCTACCAGAGTGTCCAAAATTTCATGTACTTTATAGAGACATATTTTGTACTAGGTAGTTTCCTATATTATTCATATATTACCATCTAGGTGTTAGTTTGGATGAATTAGTATCCCATTATAATTATTTATTAATGTATAATTTATGGGGTATATATGTTAATAATCAAGTGTTAATATTTTAGGTATTCAAGAATTTGGATATTCATAACTATGTAGAGATGAAGATGAGTATAATTAGATAATTAATATGGTAGTCAGATAAAATGATCTCCTAGAGGAATATTTTCTAATGGGAATGTGTTCTATGTGTCTTTACTAGAGTAAGTAACCCTCGTGTAATAATGGGAATGAGTCCTCAACTCATGGAGTATGTAACCCTCTTGATTGACATACTATCATTAGTATGTCATGGGTACTTGATCCCTCCTACTACTAAAATATTATGTGTAATTGAACGATGTGGGATATTTTAAAAACTATGGGTCTGATAGAGATTTACCATATTCTATTTTACATGATTCTTTAGCGAATCATAGATATGGATGAGAATATTTATGTCATTAGTTGTATTTTTGGTATGATTAAATATTTTCTATTATCTTGGGAATAAAAAATATTCTTTTTTATATATTGTGAAAAAAATTAGTTATGATCCTATATAATGTTGAGAATAAATATTTGGGGCTTCCTACTATATAATTATTATCTTGATCTTAAAAAATATACGTTCCTTTTGGTTTCATACTATTACCTGTGGTTTGGTTTTGAGCCATCTTTTTGTTTCATAATATCTCTATGTTTTTTAGGGATTCCAAAAAATATATGTTGACATGCCCCGACCCCAGATACCTAGATTCAGTGTATTGTTACATATCATTGTCATGATCACAAATGATCAAGTCTCAAAATACCGATTAGTTTAGTAGCCTTGGAAGTACTAGATACATTCATCGGGTTTACATTACATCAGAAAATGGAAAACAACAACAACATTGTTTCTAAAGAAAACACTAATATCCCATAGACTATCCCTACAGGTCAATCATAATATACTTCTTCGCTTCCGGGGGAAAATAAAACATAGAAAGGGATAAGGTCAGATGCTCAGTAAGGATAACAATATAGAGGAAACATTCATAAATAAGCATAAACATTTAAGGCTATGTATAAAACTAAAACAAAATACTTTTCAAAATAAAATTCCTCACAATATGGAAAATATAAATCAAAATAATTCCATTTACTTACTCAAATGGATATTCTAGTAGTCGAATAATCACATGCAATATCAATTGCCACTTTCATAATGATGGAATGCATAATACGAGACTTCATAACCACATATTCAAGGCCTTGTGCCAATACTACAAATAAGATTTTGTCAAGGCCTTGTGCCAAGACACTAGTTTGTCTCATGAGACCTATCGATGCATTGAGGATCTATAGCTGGCTCCACCCATCACATACTAAGTCCAAAGCATTCCTCATATGAAAAGGTTTAAACATAACATAATCATTCTTATAAAAAATATTATACAAAATGTCAATAATTTATCCAAAAACCTTAAATGGTATAAAAAATAACACATCCACAGTCTAAAATATCATATAACCTTCACTAAAATATTGAAGTTTTGTATCATAATAAATCAACTTCAAATAAACTTAAAATCCATCAAATGATGTTGACATAGATGAAATCAAAACCTTTTTTAGAGAAATATCTCTTTCTATTTTGAAATAATTTAAAATTCATAAAATTATAAAAGAAAAAATTTATTTTGGAAATATTCTTATAATCTTATATGGGAAGCATTGATGATGTCATAATGATGGAAAATAGCCGCACCCACCATTTAAGTTAAAAAAGACATTCTCACCTTAATTTTTTCAAAAAGGTTATAAAGGACCTTGTTTGGAAAATGATGGAATGATTCCTTTATAAACATCTTATAAAAAGTAAAACAAGGGTAAAAATGAATTTAACCCATAGTCTATAAAATAGTAATAATTTTTTGAAATACATTTTTAAGAAACATGGATGTGGATGATAAAGAGGTCCCAGTAAAAACTTGCTTAAAAACAATCTCGAATAATAAAGAGATTGTGAAATTACCCCTTACCTTTTACTTTTCCTTGGTTGAGATTAGGTTAACCTTTTGTATACTGGTGAAATAATTTTTATTAAATTATAAAATAATTATATACATTAATATGATATCATATATGATCTTTTAAAGTTGCATTGTTAATAATATCTTAGTATTATCGGCCTTTCCGGTGTTAACTGATTCATTTTCCTTTATATTCATTGTTATGTAAGGAATGATTTTTATGGATGGGATGTATATTATTCATATTTATAATGGTATTAATACTTCAAACATTATTTTTAATCATCTAATGAAAATTAGGATTGAATGGATACGATGGGGAATTAATCTCATCGCGTTCGTGGAGACGGTAGTCCGTACTTACGCACGAGGGACAATATAAATATTTTGATAATAAAATAATATATAATTAGGAGTTATATCATTTATAAAGAATAATTATCATGTTATATTTATTATTTACATCAATTACACATCATTATTATACTCATCCTAATAATAATGTATTGAATAAAAATTACACCACGATGTGGAGACAGTAAGCCGTACATATGGATGTATGGTGACATGTCATTAAAAAAATTGATAGAATAATGAATATGGTTGTACCATATTTATAATAATATCATAGTATATATAATATAGAGGATTTATTATTTTAAACTGTAAACAACAATGAATGAGGAAGTGGAAGAAGAAAGGAACCTGAAAGAGGTGATGAAATATTTACCTCTTCTTCGGGTTCTACCTTTTTATTTGATCAAAAGGGCTCCTTAGGATGGATTTCAGACTAGAGGAATGCTTCTAGGATCAAGGTAAGATAGTTGAGAGGGTATTTGCGTAGGGTTTGGTCGAGCCAAAAGGCATTGATGGTTTGAATTTGAGGGAAGGGTGAGTGCCATTTTATAAGAGGGGTGAGGGGCACCTTAGGAAAAGCTGGAAATATTATTTTATAATAAAATAATTTTCGGGTTTTAATGGCTACAAAATTTATTATTTATGGTATAAGGTGGGGATGGGTCGAAAACCACTCACCCAATTGGTTTTAGACAGGTTTTTGTCAATATATTAACTTTATCTTTTAGATTTAACTCTTAGTTAAATAGTTCGACATTTACCATGGCTTTTTTTATTTTTAAATTATATTGTTAATAAACATAGTATATACTTACAAGAGATTCCCAGGTGGTTCATTAATGATACACCTATCATTATATAAGTCTT
Source organism: Viscum album (assembly GCA_963277665.1). Lineage (NCBI taxonomy): Eukaryota > Viridiplantae > Streptophyta > Magnoliopsida > Santalales > Viscaceae > Viscum > Viscum album. Next base: position 910,108,543 of record OY728151.1, read on the forward strand.
TTGGCTGAATCTTATAATTTTAGGAATAGAATGTCAATTAATAATATAATATTTGTTTTAAATACTCTATTATGTCAATTTTGACACTATTTGGTATTTTTTTCTAAATTCATAACAGCATTATTATTTCAACAAAAATTCATATAACCAACCCTAACATGTCATATTACCCTATAAAATTAGGGTAATTCATACAATGTCTCAAATTACATTTTTTTTGATATTTATAATAGCAATTATTTTAATATTTCATTAATTGGGTAATTACTGCACTATCATTTTGTCTAAATAAACAGAATTATTTAATGTCTAAAAATTATAAATAAAATAAAATTATATATGAAATACTTTTATCATTATATTTAATATTTATTGTTGAATTTATATTATGTGTAACCCAATATTAAAAATGGTTTATTTATTAAACATTGAATTTAACACTTTTAACTCTTCTTTGAATTAAATATTTATAAATGTCCTAATATAATCCAAGTGGACCAAAGAGGTTCATATTTTATTCCTAAGGTTTTTTTGTTGAATTATAATTATCTAATAGAATTAAGACATGTGTTAGGGTAATAATAATATCAGTTTTACCCATAATTACCCGATTTACTTTTAATCGCGGTAAATAAAAGTAAAAAGTTACTATTCACTAAAACTTATTTTCATCTTACTGAACCAAATTTTACTTACTGATATCAAATGTGTCCCTCATAATTTTGAAATTCAATACACAGAAGTGATAAAATTAAGTTTTATTTAATTTTTCAAATGCTCCTTGGAGGTGGGTAAAAGACGGTAAAAAGTTCATTAAAAATCTTTATATATCTAAAATTATTATAAACTGACTCCAATGAATTACATAGAACATATATAGGTATTATGTATCTATTTTTACCTAAAATAAAATAAAATAAATAAATAAATATTTAAATAAAAATTTGGTTTTAAACTATAACAGAGTGTTTTTCACTATTCATAAAAAATTGAATGTTTTCAGAAAATTACCCGAAATTCAACCTAAGCTAATTTCGATATTCCAAATCTAAAAAAGAAGTCTATTTTAAAAGAAAAAATTTATAAAATTTCAAAAACTGGGTATTACTATTCAAAAAGGATAGTTTGATTGGTTGTGGTGTGTTAGAACTCAATGTTGCGTACAACACACACTAATATATTATTAAAAGAGAAGCATATCGTGGAAGCTAGAACTATTAAATTCTCCCCTCCTTAAAATAATTTCATCCTTGAAATTTTTAGAGTATTAATTTATAAAAAGACTTGGGTGGTTTTTCGTCAAAATTTCCTCAGGTTCCCACATTGCATCTTCCATCTTTTGGTTTCTCCATAGATTTTTTTACCAGACGAGTCATCCGGTTTCTCAGCACTTGTTCTCTTGTATCAAGAATCTTGACAGCCTCTTCGCAATAAGACAGATCGGGTTCCAGTTATAATTCCTCAGAGGTGAGTAAATGCATTGGGTCAGGCAAGTATTTTCTCAACAGTTATACGTGGAACACATTGTGAACTTTGAAGAGACATTGTAGCATTGCCAAACTGTAAGTTATAGACCCAATTAATTCTAGAATTTCGAAAGGTCCATTATACCTGGGACTCAATTTAACCTTATTATCAAAACATATAACACCCTTTCATGGAGATACCTTCAAGAAAACCTGACCTCCTACCTGAAATTCCAAATCATTCCTTCGGTTATCATCATAGCTCTTCTCTCTACTTTGAGCTGCTTTGATGTGGGTTTTGATTACCTTCACCTTTTCTATCATTTCCTCCAAAAGTTCTAGGCCTACGACTTTTATTTCACCAACATCATCCCAATAGGTTTGTGTGTGACATCTCTTTCCGTATAACGCTTCATATGGTGCCATCTGAATACCTGAATGGAAGCTATTATTAAAGGAAAATTTTACCGAAGGTAAATATTGATACCTCATACCTTGAAAGTCAAGTGAGCAATACCTCAACATGTCTTCTAAGGTTTGAATATTTTGTTCTGATTATCCATCAGTTTGAGGGTGGTAGGTAGTGCTCAAAATATGTTCAGTATCCAGGGCTTTCTGAAGACTTTTCTAGAATCATGATGTAAAATAGGGATCATGATCAGAAACAATCTATAGGGGTACTCCATGAAGCTTAACAACATCATTAATATATAGTCTTGCTAGAAGTTCAAGTGGTAAATTTTCTCTTGTAGCATGAAAATGTGATGAATTGGTAAGACGATCAACAATGACCCATATTGCATTGTTCCTTCTAGGAGTCTTTGGTAGTCTCATGAAAAATTCCATCGTAATATTATCTCATTCCCACTCAGGTGTGGGAAGGGGTTGCAAGACTCCTCCAGGATATTTCCTTCCAGCTTTAAGTTGTTGACAAACCATACATCTTGACACATAATCAGCAATCTCCCTCTTCATGTTTTCCCACCAAAAATTTTCCTTCAAATATCTATACATTTTAGTACTCCCAAGGTGTATAGATAAATTGGAAATATGAGCATCATCCAAAAATTCTCTTTTCAGATCAGGTATATTGGGAAGACAATGTCTCTTCCCAAATTAAAAAATTCCATCTTCATATACGAAGTCACTCAATCTCCCATCATTTACAGCTTTAATGTTCTTTTGAAACTCCTCATCATCACCCTGAGAACTTTTTATCCTTTCTAGTAAAGATGGTTTGGAAGCCATTTTAAAAATCAATAATGTTTCACCTTCCATGGTTATTCTCATATCCATATTTACTGGATCCATGAAAATAGGATCCCTTTCAACTCTCATCTTGTTCAAAACTGCATGATCCTTTCTTCTCAAAGCATCTACCACCTTATTTGCCTTCCATGGGTGGTATTCAATAGTACAATCATAATCCACGAGTATTTCAAGCCATATCCTTTGCCTCATGTTGAGTTCTTTCTGTGAGAAAATATACTTCAAACTCTTGTGATTGGTATATATCTCAAATTTTTCACCACAGAGATAGTGTCTCCAAATCATCAAAGTAAAGATTTCAGCTTCTAACTCTAGATCTTGAGTAGGATTGTTTTTATCATTAATTTTTAGCAGTCATGATACATAGGCAATAACCCTATCATTCTGCATAAGGACACAACCAAGTCCTTCCTTTGAAGCATCACTATAAATAACAAACCCATCATTACCCGATGGTAGATTAAATATAATAGTATTGACTAATATTTTCTTTAGTTTATCAAAAAATCATTCACACTATTTTATCCAAACAAATTTAACCCCTTTTCATGTGACCTTTGTTAATGGGTTAGCCAAACGGGAAAAAATCTGGACGAAACATCAATAATAACCTTCTAAACCAATAAAACTACATACCTCGATTATACTCATTGGTACTTGCCATTATTGGATTGCCTTGGTTGTATAAGGATCAAAAGAGATTCTATCCTTAGAGACTATATGGCCAAGAAAAGAGATCTCCTGAAACCAGAATTCACAATTGCTAAACTTCCCATATAATTCATGTCTTCTAAGAGTCTTCAGGATAATGCGCAAGTGATTTTCATGATCTTCGTAGATTTTGGATTATACCAAGATATCATCAATAAATATCACTACAAAGTCATCATGATATTCCATGAAAAATCTATTCATTAGATCAATGAAGATAGAGGGTGCATTAGTCAATCCAAAATGCCTTACTGTAAACTCTTAAAGTCATTACATGGTTCGAAATGCTGTTTTTGGAATGTCTTTCTTTTTCACACACAAATAATCATATCCAGATCGAAGGTAAGTCTTTGAAAAGTATTGAGATCAATGAAGTTGGTCAAATAAATCATCAATGCGTGGTAGGGGATACTTGTTATTTATTGTTATAGCATTGATCTCCCTATAGTCATTGCCCAACCTCATAGATCAATCATTCTTCTTAACAAAAAGGATAGGGGATCCCCATAAACACACATTGGGGCGAAGAAATCCCTTATTACTCAATTCCTCTAGTTGTTTCTTTAGTTCCACTAATTCCACAGTGCCTATTCTATAAGGGGTCTTTGATATTGGCCTTGAACTAGGAATTAAATCAATGGAAAACTCAATTTCTCATTCTGGATAATGTCCAGGTAAATCTTATAGAAACACGTCAACATATTCATTCACAATAGGTACATCCTCTATTTGAACATTCCTTTCCTCACCCACAGTTATTTCACTCTCTTCCACCCCAATAATTGAATTTAGTTGAGCTATTAGGGGTGGATCTAGATAAGAATTAGGTGGTGAAGTTTCTTCTCTAAATATAAGGACTCTTTATCATCATTAAAAATTTTAACCTCCTTCTTCTTACAATAAATTTTCGCATCATGGTCTGAAATCCAATCCTTACCTAGAATTATATCAAATTGAATCATGGGTATGATGATGAGATCATCAGATAAAGAACATTTATATACCCTAATAGGGACTGATTCACAAAACATTGTTGCAATGATACTTCCCTTAATAGTTTTGACTGACCACTCCCTTGTAAAATAAAATTGGAAATATCTATTTTTCTTATAAAACTGGGATGATATGAAACAATGCGATGATCTAGAATCAAATAAAGAATTTTCTAAACATGGGGAAACCATTAAAATATATTCCACTACGTCTTTAAGAGCTTCAACCTCAGCAGTAGTGATAGCATAATCTTGGACTTGATCTCTTGGCCTTTTTTGAGGTAAATTCCCTTAATTATTAGGACATTCATTCTCATTATGCCACTTTCTCTACAATTGTTTCATTCAACATTGACATCCTCTTTCTTCCCCTTGCAATCACAATCATGGTGTCCTCTTTCACCACACTTGTAACAGACTCCCATTCCCTTTAAACAAGTACCAGGGCATTTTATCACACATTTACTGCCGAAATGATATTAATCTCTTTCCTACTTCCCCTTATTTTCGTTTCCAGAGTATTAATCAAATCTTTTCTTCTCTTTCTTTTCTTTATAGTCATAGGACCTAGAGAATTATTTTTCTTTCTTGATAGCACATGAGACAATATCTTTGTACGACGAGAAGGATTATGAGACTAATGATCGATGTAGAAATGTTTTTAACCCATCAAAGAAATGATCAATCTTACTTCTTGGGTTACACATATAATCTGCAGCATACCTCGCTAACCTTGTAAAGTTAGCTTCATACGTTGCAACATTCTCATCCTCTTTTTGGCTCAGACTCAGAAATTTCCTTTCCATATCTGCTTGATGGTCATGAGGAAATTATTTATCTAATAAAATTTCTTTAAACTCACTCTATTACATATTTGATACTTACTCATCTTCATTGGTGTTTTGAATCATGGACCACCATTGATCAGAATCTCCAGTGAGGTGGTAAACTACCCTAACAAAATTTTCCCTTTCGCTACTCGTCAAGGCATGGAATATTTTCTCTATGGAATTTATCCATTGCTAAAATACTAGTGGATTTGTACACCCATTTAATGTTGGTGTTTGTTTCCTCATGAAGCGATCTAACATTGATCCTCCACGCTACGGATCCGGGAGCTCTATACAGGTAAGTTTATTATTCACAACCTGAGTGAGTTGTCCCAGTATGGTGATTAGCTGATCAGCACTAGTTGCATCACCAGCTCCACTATAATTATCTTGATTAGGAGGGAAATCACTAAATGGAGTGCATGCATTGATACAGTTTCTATTCCTTCTACTATGAACCACTTCTAAATAATTTCATAAACTAGATTAGTTAATGAATCGAAATACATGAATCCAAACATGTAAAACACTTAACTTAAATTGAATAGTTTATGGATATAATACATAATCATAAGAATGTTTTTTTGAGAAAGTATATACTCTTAAACCCTTCATAATAGTTTGTAAATAAAATGATAATTTTCCTAATCATATCACTTGAGAGTGTCATAACCAAGATTGCGTCAAGGCCCATTATTGTGCACTACTTCCCGTTTGAGTCTAGCTCAAAGTGGTGTTTTCAGGTTTTACCCCTAAGTACATCTGTACCAGAGCCTCCTCTACTAGCTAGTATCCAGACAGGGATGTATTGCTTGGAAAACTTAAAAAATATCTACAATACCAAAATTCTAGGAAGTTATTCTATACTAATCCTCAATGTCTATCTTAGGGTTATGTGCTCTAATCAGAGTTTACTAAATCAAGTTTCTATGGTTTATACTAAACTTACTCTAATACCAACTATAACAATCCAACCCCAGTTACCCAGATTCTGTGCATTATTAAGTATCATTGGCATGATCACAAAAAATCATGTCTAGAAAGAACGATTAGTTTAGTAGCCTTGTAAGTACTAGATACATTCATATGGTTTACATTACATCATAAAATGGAAAACTACAACAAAATTGTTTACATTGACAACACTAAGATCCCATAGACTATCCATGTAGGTCAGTCATAATATAATTCTTCGCATCCTGGGAAAAATAAAACACAGAAAGGGGTGAGCTCAGATGCTCATTAAGGATAACAATATAGCGGAAACCTTCATAAATCAGCATAAACATTTAGGGAAATGTATAATACTACAAAAAGCCTTTTCAACATAAACTTCTTAGTAATATGAAAAATATAAATCAAAACAATTCCATTTACATACTCACATGGATATTCTACTAGTTGAATAATTACTTGCAATATCAATATCCACTTTCATAATGATGGAATGCATAATTCCATACTTAAAAACCACATAGTCAAGGACTTGTGCCAAGAATAAAAATAATATTTTGCCAAGGCCTTGAGCTAAGACCCTAGTTTGTCTCATGATACCTACCGATGCATCGAGGAGCTGTAGCAAGCTGCACTCGTCACATACTTAGTCCAATGCATTCCTCATATGAACAAGTTTAAACATAACACAATCATTCATTTTAAAACTAGCATACGAAATGCCAATATTTTATCCATAAACCATGAATGGTATAAAAAATAACACATACATAGTCAAACATATCACAAAACCTTAAATACAATATAATAATTTTAGTATCATAATAAATCAACTTCAAATAAACATAAAATCCAACAACGGATGTTGACATAGATGAAACCAAAACCTTTTTTTAGAGAAATATCTCTTTCTATTTTGAAATCATATAAAATTAATATAATTATAAAAGATAACATTTATTTTGGAAATATTATTATAAACTTGTAAGGGAATCTTTGATGATGTTATAAAGGCAGAAAATAGACGCACCCACCGTATAATTTAAAATAAGATATTCTTACCTTAATTTTTCCGAAAAGGTTATAAAGGACCTTGTTTGGAAAACGACGGAAATATTCCTTTATAAACATATTATAAAAAGTAAAAAAGGGGTATAAATGACTTTACCCCACATTTAATAAAATAGTAAGAATATTTTGAAATACATTTTTAAGAAACCTGGATGTGGATGACAAAGTGGTCCCATTAGATACTTACGTAAAAACAACCTCGGATAATAAAAAGATTCTAAAATTAACCCTTAAAGTGTACTTTTCCTTGCTCGAGGGTAGGTTATACTCTTGTATAATGGTGAAATAATTATTATTAAATTATACAAGAATCCTATACATTAATATGATATCATATATGTTCTTTTAACATTTCTTTGTTAATAATATCATAGTATTATCGTCGTTCCGGGTGTTAAGTGATTCGTTTTCCTTTATATGATTTATTACATAAGTATTTTTTGTTATGGATAGGATGTATCTTATTCATATTCAGAATTATATTAAGTCTTTATACACTTTTATTAATCATCTAATGAAAATTAGTCTTGAATGGATATGATGGGGAATGAATCTCATCGCGTTCGTGGAGACGGTAATCCGTACATACGCATGAGCGACAAGATCATTATTTTGATATTAAAATAATATATAATTGGATGGTATATCATATATATATAATAATTATCATGTTATATTTATTATTTACATCAATCACGCATCATTATTATACCCATCCAAATAATAATGTATTGAATAACAATTACACCACGATGTGAAGACGGTAAGCCGTACATACCCACGTATGGTGACATATCTTTCAAAGGATAGATAGAATAATGAATATGGTTGTACAATATTTATAATAACATCAAACTATATATAATATACTGGATTTATTATTTTTTAATGGAAACAACAAAGAAAGTTGATGTGGAAGAAGAAAGGAACTTGAAAGAGGTGATGAAATATTTACCTCTTCTTCGGGTTCATCCTTTTGATTTGATCAAAAGGGATCCTTAGGATGGATTTATGACTAAAGTAATGAATATAGGATAAAGGTAGGACATTTAAGAGGTTATTTGGGCTGGGTTTGGCGGAGCCAAAAGGCTTTGAAGGTGTGAATTTTGGGGAAGGGGGGGGCTCTGTTTTATAAGAGGTGTGAGGGGCACCTTAGTAAAAGATAGAAATATTATTTTATAATAAAATAATTTTCGGTTTCTAATGGCCCCAAAATGGATTATTTAAAGGATAAGGTGATGATAATTATAAAACCACTCAACCAATAGGTTTTATATAGGTTTGGGTCACTATACTAACTTTCTCTTTTAGATTTAACTATTAGTTAAATTGTTTGACATTTACCATGCCTCTTTGTATTTTTATATTATATGGTTAATAAACATACTATATACTTCCAAGAGAACCCCAAGTGGTTAATTAATGATACACCAATCATTATATAAGTCTTTTTTCTGATCCTTAGATTTTCAAAATATAATATCAATTAATAATATAATATTTGTTATAAAAACTCTTTTATGTCAATTTTGACACTATTTGGTATTTTGTTTTTTCTAAATTCATAAAAGCATTATTACTTCTAAAACAATTAATATAACCAACCATAACATGTCATATTAACCTATATAATTATTGTAATTCATAAAAAGTCTCAAATTAAATTTATTTGGATATTTATAATATCAATTATTTTAAATATTTCATTAATTATGTAATTACATCATCATCATTGTGTCATAAATAAATTAAATTATTTAATTTTAAAGAATTATAAATAAAATATCATTATTTATTAAATCATTTTATCTTTATATGTAATATTTATACTCGAATTTATATTATGTGTAACCATGTCTTTAAAATGGATTAGTTATTAAACTTGGAATTTAACACTTTTAACTCTTCTTTGAATTAAATAATAATAAATGTCCTAATCTAATCCAAGTGGACCAAAGAGGTTCATATTTTATTCCAAAGGTTTTTATAGGTCGAATTATACTTATCCAATAGAATTTTTACATGTGTTTGGGTAATAATAATTTCATTTTTACCCTTAATTACCCTATTTACGTTTAACCATGGTAAATAAAAGTTAAAAGTTACTATTCACAAAAAATTATGTTCATCATATTGAACCACATTTTGCATAATTATATCAACAATGTATCTTAGATTTTTTAAATTCAACTCACAGAAGCGGGAAAATTATGTTTTATGTAAATTTGCAAATGCTCCTAGGAGGTGGGTAAAAGACGGTAAACAGTTCATTAAATATTTTTATATATATAAAATTATTATAAACTGACTCTATTGAATTAAATTGAAATTAAATTGGTATTATGTATCTATTTTGACCTAAAATAAATTTAAATAAAATAAATAAAAATTTTGTTTTAAACTATAACTCAGTGTTTTTTACTATTCATCAAAAATTGAATGTTTTTAGAAAAATACCATAAATTAAACCTAAGATAATTTCGATATTCAAAATCCAAAAATGAAGTCCATTTTGAATGATAAAATTTATAAAATTTCAAAAACCTGGTATTACTATTCATAACAACTAGTTTGATTGGTTGTGGTGTGTCAGAACTCGAAGTTGTGTACAACACACGCTGCTGTATTATTAAAAGAGAAGTGTACCATGGAAGCTTAGGGTGTTACATATTTTTAATAATCTATAGACATCCCTTGTTCCCACACATGTTGGGTATTTATAGTCAAAACTCATTTTTCTAATCCATCTATTGGAATGGAGATGAAAAACCTTGTTGAGATAGAGAATTATTAGCATATATTGGTTTGTAGAGAAGATATTGGAGGATGAAGTTCATTCCTAAATCACTTATAGTGAGGATATTCATTCCCTTATCTGGAGTCTATTATACCAGATGCTGATGTAAGATATATATATTCCCTTGATTTTATCCTTAGTGTATATGTATTAGATAATTATTGTATTTCACATAATTTTGTTTTGTAGTTTAAGTGATTGTTTCTATTTATTGAAGATATTTATTATTCTTTTCATACTGTACTTCATATTTGTCATGGATTATTATAGATTAGGTCTACCCATGTTGAATTATGCATTTTGAAGCTAGTAATAGTCCCCTGGCCTATTAAAGGTTGTCTTATCATGGTAGAATTAGTTTGTTTCCAAAACAGGTGGGCATTCAGGGGGTTGGGTAGGGTCAAAATGGTATAAAATGGTTTAAATAACAGTGAAGGAGTTTGTATTTAGTTGTATTGTGAGGATTGGTTTGGTAATTTTGGAAATAATTATAAGAGGTTCTTGAGTTTGGTTATCAAATTATGGATATATGCATTCTTGGGGTAGTCTATGTATCCTTCCACTATAACTCTAGAACTTTTTAGTCAATATAGAACATTAAGGAAACGTTCTTAGGGTTTAGGTAAGTTAGTATATAAACCATATAGGGGTCAATGGTGTTTTAAAATTTCCCTCTAGTCTCAAGTCAGATAGATATTTTTTAATCCATGTGGGGCCACCCATTCAAATAAAGGTTTTCCCATACAGATAGGAAGCTCATATTTTGAGGTAGGGTTATAGGGTGTGTAACGACCAGAACTTTTATAACTAAAATTCCACCTTAAATTTAATTTTATATCTTATTGTGAAATATAGATATAGAAAACCCATTCACTTCTTTTTTTTATTATATTATATCATATATAAAAGACCGTTACACATATTTACCATTTATAATATAGTTGTTGAATAGGGATCATGTGATTTTTATAAATATAGGGTTTTAACAAATCCAATTGACATAGAAAAGGGAAAGGATGGCCACGACCAATAGGATTTTAACTTATAAATCCCATTTATTGAAACTTCTAATGGAGATAGAATACTTGGTATTTTCCATTGACTAAGACCAAGTTGAGATCCAACAACTTAAGAATGAGAGAAACCATTTGTAGGATAATCTTTGGCTCATCGAGATCACAGAACAAACCATGTTTGCTGAACCACCCTCTGAATGTCTCATTGACACACATTGTACCCTTAAGAAATTTTCTATTGTATTAAAGGTGTTTGTATCATGACCATAATAATATGAATATTTATTTTATTTTAAATAGATTAATTTTTATATTTTCTTGTTATTGTTACATTGTAAATGATTTTTATTTTTATACAATAAAAAACATATTATATTTTAGTTAGTATTAAATTTAAATGAAAACATTTATTTTGATGACTTAATGTATTTTTTAATAATATATTATTATTAAATTATTTTAATCAAATATAAATTATCATAAAAAATTATGAAGTCAAATGTACTTTTTTAAGGATTCAAAAACTATTATTGTCAAAAAAAACCCAATATTTCACAATATATGTCGATTTTTATTTTAAAATAGAAAATATAAATATGTAAAAATTTATTTTGATAAAATTAATATATTTTTTGGAATCATAGAATCAAAATTATCCAATGATGAATTTTTTATAATTTTTGGAGATGGTCTAATTTAAGGGTAAAATTAAATACTGTATAAATATACGGTGCATATTATGAAATCATAATGACCCAAAAGTGATCTAATAAATACTAAAAAAGAATCAACTAAACAATATATGTTTTTCTTTAAAATATTTTTATTTTCCGTCTATTTTCTTAATTCTTTTAATCCATTATGAATCCTCCAAAACCTTAATATATTTCAAGGTTTTTAAATCCATACATTAATAGTATGACTCACTTACACACAATAAAGGGTATTATTTTATTAATTTTGGACCTTTTCCATATAAAATAATGGAAACCACGACAATTTTCAAGAAACTCTAGGAAACCCCATTGTAATGTGTGTTGTTTTTATTATTTTAAAATATAGATTCTAAAACCTGTGTTTGAGAAATATTAATGAAATCCCCAATCATTTCTTATATAATCCCACAAAACCTTTAATTTAATTATATTACAAATACTTGGATCATATAATTATTCTTACCTACACTCTCTATATTCATCTAAAGGTTCCCCCAAACTCTCAAGAATCTCCTCCCAGGATGTTTTAGTTACACACACAAGTAAGGGATCCTCTCATTATCTTCTTTATTCAATTTTAATTGTTATGATATTCCTTCTATTTCCTATTAATAATGTTGGTATATTTATTTACATGTCCCTATTACTTCCCATTTTATTTAAAAATGATTAGATACCCCTTTCTATGTCATCATCCCATTTAGAGAATTTTTAAGTGATGTCGTTATGCTACAGAAATATCACCACGATTTTCAATGCCAAAACAATTATGTACTGAATACCACACTCATTTCCTATCAAGGTTGTTAACTTTTATACACATATTTTTTTGAAATATTATTTAAATTAATTTGTTTAAAACTTCATTTTCATGGAATAAAATATTATGATGAATAATTCAATATTTTATTATCTATGTGACACACTTAAGAATGAGAATAAAATGAATGTGACGAGTGGACGAATAATTATATAGGGATCTAATGCATTGGGTAATGTTTAGTCTCATTATAAATCATTTTGGGATAGAGAGTGAACCTTATTCGTTTAGAATATTGTTTTCATCATGACTTCCAGGTAGTTATCGTCCACTTATATTTGTGATATAGTGTTTTATGTTGTTTCAAAATTTTCTATGTTTCATTTATGATTACAATGCTATATCAGTCCTCATTGTTCGTGTTTATGATTTTCACTCCTTTTACTACACATTGATATGTCTATTTCCTAAAATATATTATTTTATTTATGTAATTTCATTTTTATTCATTTAATAGGATTTTTAGTTCATCCATTTCTTATATATGTCCCCAGGTAATCCCATGTAGTTTTAAGTACGAAATTGTTAAAGAGGTTTTCAATACAGATGATGTATTTCCTATTTAAGTTATTGTGTAATATACATAATCCCTAAATACACTAGACATATCAATATTCTATGATTTATTTTGTGTAATATTATGTAATAAATTATTAATTAATGTGTAATGAAGAGATGTTTTGTCATAGTGGGTGTGAGAGGAAGACAATACATATATCTATGTTTTGGATTAGAAATTTATTGAAAAATTCATAGGTATAAGACTAAATATAAGGAAACATCTATAAATTTTTTTTATGTAAATCATAATTGGTTTTTTCAAGAAAATACATTATTTTCTAGATATTATATGTGGATGTGCCTCTAGCACAGATACAAATTGGGGTAAAACTCGAAAACAATGTGTTGATCTAGACTCGACCAGGAACTGCTGTAGGATAAAAGGCCTTAAAACACACCTTTTATGACACTCCTAGGGTATACTCTTTGGTAAATTTCAAATATCATTAGGAACCATTATTAAGGGAACAAAAAGTACCTCTATAAATATATTTTAGAAAATCTATCACATATAACATAGATTGAATCCTAAAAATTCATAATTTATGGAAATAAATTGTAAATTATAAATTATCTATTTAATATCATTGGATTACGTTATTTGAATGTAATTTTTTAAAAATAGTAGTCCCTTATTTTCATTTTAATCTATCTAATGGTTGGAAATATGAGTAATTGAGTAAATAAAAAATGAGAAGGGGAATGTGCTGACAACCCAAACAAGATGCACCACCCAATGGGAGCGGGAATCATAAACATCTTGATGATACTCTCTCATCTTACTCTGGTTTTAAATAGAAACATGTATCATGAAGAGTTTACAAATCCTCATAATAAAAAACAATCTATAGTTGAGGGATTTATGTCATTATGGCCTCCAAAATTCGATGGATAATCTGATTGCTTAATCACGGAATAATGTATCAACTTCATTAAGAAGATCTTCTGAATCCTTTAATGTTCCAAACACGAGAAGATTAAACTAAATTTTTATCATATGAAGGGAGAATTTGAGCAGTGGTGGAAGTTAATCTAGAATATGAAGCATGAGGAATGGATCTAAGTGATATGGTGCAAGGAAATCTCGAAAATGTTTTTCAATTAATATTTTTCTCACACTCCCTGACATAAAATGGATAGGCATTTCCTTTCCCTCAAGAATAAACATGAATAATAAATCAGGTTGTAAGAGTAAAACATCACAATAATTTCACAATACACCACTTGGTTTTTTATTACCCCTGAATACAAGTTTGATTTCTTCTTTGTTGGGGTAAAACCAAGCATAAGAAAATCCCTAATGATCCAAGACATTGGTAGCAATGAAAATATTGTCTGATGTTCCCTCAAAGATAAAAATGGATATCATCCAATATAAACAAAATAATGAGGATAATAATTTGAAAGTGGTGTTTAATTATGGAATTCCAATGGAGAAATATAATGGTAACTAGAAATTTCAACATCCTATTGCCAATGGTGTGGAAAGAAGAACCCCAAAAATTTCCTAAGCTGAACAAAGAAACACTTTTTGTGCAAGAAGGAATGGAACCTAGCTAGCGATTTTGGATTGGAGAAACCAAAAAAATTAATGAAGTAAATTAATTCCATAGACACCCCTCAACATATTTTACATTACATAAACTATAAGGAATCAAGGAACTTTTCAAACCAATGCACGAATCCAAGGATTTTTTTAGGAAACTAAAAACCTTCATGGTAGAAAGGGAAATATTTTTCCATCATAACTACAAAGGTGTATCCAGAAAATGAAGTGGTGATCGGTAAGCTTGTTATTAATTCAGGAATAGTGAAAATGTTTTTTTATTATAGTTCTATTAATTCCTTCATTCGACAAATGTTTAGTAGAACTATTCAAACTGAACCACAAAAGATGGATGTATAACTACTGGTGAAAAATTAAAATTGGGAAATTATTGAATCCCAATTATATAAATCCCCCCTAAAAAATGGTGGGATGAACTTCCCACAGATCCATATCATAATCACAATGGTGGAATTTGATGAAATTATGGTTATGTATTTTCTTTTCCTTATATATATCGAACATAAATTTCCATAGGAAGGAAATCACTCCCTATATTATGAATCAACCCAGGATTCAGTACAGGTGCAAGGACAAGGATGAATCTTTATTAGAACCAACTTATTAATCATAGATATTATTTCCCTATGATCAATCATATCAGACTCTAATAATTGATTCAATGGAAATAATAATCCTTGAAGACATACCTATTATGAGGGAATAATATGATGTATTTCATAAAGAATTATCTAGTTTTTCTCTTAGATGAGAGGTTGAATTTTTAATTGAGCATATATCTGAGGTGTTTCCATTACCCAATAATCTATATAGAATCTCTATTATGGAACTTGAGGATATAGAGAAACAACTAAGGGTAATTTGGATAGAGGTCTCATACTCTCAAGTTCTTCACCATGGGGTGAACCAGTCTTCTTTTTCAAGAAGAATGATGGGTCAATGCACCTTGGAATTTATTATCATGATCTCAACAAGATCATGATAAGCAAAAATTATCTTCTACCACATATTGATGAATTCATCACTCAACATCATGGAGAACAATACTTCTACAAGTTGGATCTTCGGTCAAGATATTTTCAAGTAAGATTTAATACGGAAGATTTCCCCAATACCTCTATTCGTACAAGTTAGAGGCACTATTAGTTTATATTGATTCCATTCAGAGTCACTAACACTCTATAAACATTAATAGACTTAATGAATATATTCATTAGATATTACCTCAAAAACATTGAGATATTATTTATTGATTATTTTATAATATACTCTAAGATACAGGAGGAGTGTGAGGATCATTTGATAACTATGATAAAGAACTTATAAAGGAGAAGATTTCTTCCATGTATTCCAAATGTGAGTTATTGTTGAGGGATGTCTCATTGTTAGGGCCTATCATCATAAGAAATGTGATATATATGAACCCTTAAATGAAATAAGAAATTTAATTATGGACAAGTCCAACATCTATGAAATATATCTATAGTATCCTTGGATTATCTGGGCACTATCGATGATTTCTGATAAATTTATTTTTATTCTAAAAACCCTTTAACAAGATAACTCGAAAGGTTGTCAAGTATGCTAGGAATGATGAATGTGAATATGGATTTAATGAGTTGAAAAGGATAAATATCACTACAACTATACTCACACTATCTACTAGTGGAAAATGTTTCGTGGTATTCAGTAATGATTAAAATAATGGATTGGTATTTTTGTTAATAAAGAATAACAATGTCAGATTCTATTCTTCAATGAAGTTGATGGTTTATGAAAAGAATTACCCAATGCATGATGATTAGTTGGATAGAATGATCTTCTCATAAAAATGTTTTGTAATTAACTCTTTGGGGAGAAGTGTGAGATACATATGTGTCAAAAAATCCTCAAATATATATTCACATAGAAATAGTGTAATTTGTGCTAGGAATTATGGTTAGAGATGATCAAGGATTATGACTTCTCAATCCACTACCATCTTAGTAAGGCAAATAAAGTGTTATATGCTCTAAATAGAAAGGATTATTCAATTATATCAATAATGATAATTGAGAGCTATGTGATCTTCATAGACTAGAATAGGATAAGCATTGGAATCATAAATAAAGGAACATCATCAATCCTTTCACAAATTTTATCTCAACCGTCTCCTTTGTAAAAGATAAAGAATTCTCAAAAAAAGGATGAGGAAATTCAAAAAAAAATAGAAAACTATAATAAAATGTAAATCCTTTATGTTCAATGAAAATAATGAAGGATTATTGAGATTTGGACTATGATTATGTGTACCATAATATCCCAATAAAAAGATGTACCTGTTGGATTATGCACTTATTTTGACTTTCTCTATCCATCACGGAAGTGAAAAGATGTATCGATATCTAAAATGGTATTATTAGTTGGACAGTATGAATAATCATATCATATAATATACATAAAATTGTCGGGTATGTTAGTATGTGAAGGATAAAATAAGAAATTTGAAAGCATCATGCAACCATTACTCATACCAACATGGAAACGGGAAAAAACCCATGTACATTATCACCATAATTATGAACACATCCAGTGTAAATAATATTTTATGGGATTTTGTGAATCATCTTAAAAATATATCTCACTTTATTACAATTTTATTGGACTTCTTACTCAATTAAATTTCATACAGATACATAAAAAAAGTTGTGAGGATACAGGGAGTACCGCTATGGATTTTATCTGACTGATATCTATGATTTACCTCCATGTTATGGAAAATTAACTAACACGATCTAAACACTGAGCTAAAGTTTAATATGAACTATCATACTCAAACTGATGGAATTACTGATCAGACTATTTGAACATTGAAATAAATACTTAGATAATGTTCTATAGACATTAAATGAGTATGGGACCAACATCTACCACTGGAAGAGTTCTCATAAAAATAAAATTTCCCATTGAGCGTACAATTGGATCCATATGAATCCCTTTATGGTAAATGATATAGAACACTGGCATACTGGGATGAATTCATTGAACTTAGGATTCTAGGACCCAAAATGGTTGATGAAATGGTAGACAAGGTGAAAATCATTCAACATCACATCAAGTAATCCCAATGTAAACAAAAGATCTATTTAGATAATCGTCGATGAGCCATGAAGTTAATGGATGAAGACATGGTGTTCCTCTACATATCTCCATGTAATAGGATCATGTGATTTGGGAAGAATGTAAATCATAGTCCAAGATACATTGACACATTTGAGATCATGCATCACAACAGAGTAGTGGAATATCGACTAGGATGCCCATATAACCAATCTCAAGTACATGATGTATTACATGTATCCCTATTGAGTAAGTACATACTAGACCCCTCACATATACTCAATCTACGTTTTTTACTATCATAGAATGATCTCTGATATGAAGAGAATCTGGTGAAAATCTTATATCGTAGAGATAACGATCTATGAAATAACCCAATTCATTTTTTCAAAGTGTTGTGGAGAAACCGAAAGATTGAAGATGTCTCATCAGAACTAGAGGAGGTGATGAAATAGAGTTACCCTAATCTTTCTTAGTGTGGTAAAATAAAATGTTGAGGTATAAATTTTTGAAGGGGGGGAATATTGTAATTACCCATACTTTTATAAACAAAAAAACCCATTGAAATTTAATACAATGTATGATTATGTAATACGGGTTTAGAAAAAACATCCACTTATTTGGTTTTATTATATCATATAATTTTTAAAATACCTTTTAGAACCTTTACCATTTATAGTATATCCATTGAATAGTGATCACATTATTATTACAAATATAGGGTTTTAACAAATCCAATTGACATAGACAAAGGAAGTGATGGCCTCAACCAGTAGTATCGTACCATATGAAGCCCATTTATCAAAGCATCCATTGGCTATAATATCACTATCCTTTTACCTTAACCAATACCAAGGTGAGATCCAATAACTTAATCTTGAGAGAAACTATTTATAGGATAAGTAAAATCTCTTTGAGATCACATGCCAAAACATGTTCGTCGAACACCCCATGATATTTTCATTGTCGTGAACCTTATCCTTAGGGGTTTTTATAGTCTAATAAAGGTATATGTTTTAATACCATAAAAATATGAATATTTATTGTATTTTTAATAGAATTTTGTTCATATTTTATTCTTATCATTACTTCATAAATAATTTTTATTTTTATACAATTAAAAAATAATTATAATTTTAATTAGTATTCAATTTCAATTATGAAATTTATTTTGATGAATTAATTTATTTTTAAAATAAATAATAATTTAATAAAATATTATTATTAAATATTCTTTATTTAATATAAATTATCATATAATTTTTATTATGTCAAACGTAATTTTTATAAGGGTTCAAAAATTAATATTATACAAAACCCATCATTTCTAAAAAATGGCGATTTTGATTTTAAAAGTGATAATACATATATTTAGAAAATAATTTTGGTAAAATTAATTATATTTTTTGAATCATAATTTTGATAACCAATGGGTATTTTTTCATTATTTTCTTTGATATTCAAATTTTTGGGTAAAAAATAAATACTGTAGAAATATAACTTGTGTATTATGACAACAAATTGACCCAAAAGTGATGTAATAAATACTCAAAAATGTAACCACAAACAAATATATGTTTTTTATTTTACATAATTTTATTTTAATTTGATTTTATTTATTTTATAATCCCAATATGAGACCTCCAAAACCATTAATACATTTTATGGTTTTAAAATAATTTCTTTAAGATTGTGGCTCACTATCACATAATAAAGGTTATTATTTTATTAATTTCGGATCATGACCTTATAAAAAAATATATTCCACTCCCATTTTACTAAATCCATGGTCAAAAACCATGTGAAGGTTTTTGGTTTTTGTTATTTTATTATATAGAGTCCAAAACCTGTGTTTAAAAAATATTGAAGATATCCCCAATCATTTCCTATATAAAGATACCCAAGATAACATTTATCTTAACTCAAAATACCTGGAGCACATATTTATTCTTCCTTTAACTCTCTATAGTCATACCAAGTTTCACCCAATCTCTAAATAATATCTTCTCATGCATTTGGAGTCACACACTCAGGTAATGAATCCTCTCATTATATTTTTTATTTAAATTTCTATATTATCTTATGCCTTATATTTCCAATTCATATTGTTGGGATATTTCATTCCATGCACCTATTACTTCCCATTTTGTGTTTGAATTATTAGAGACCCCATTTTCCCTCATCAACCCATTTTATATACTTTTATGTGATGTCGTTATGTGGGTGAACTTTCACCCTGGTTTCCTTGCCAAAACAATTATGTGGTGAATACCATACTCACTTACTATCAAGGTTGTTCAACTTTATAAAAATATAATTCATTGACTTGGGACATAAATGTATTTATTACACAATCCTTTATTGAATTATATAATATAATGATGAATGAATCCATGTTGTACGATCTATTTGGAACTCTTAAGCATGAGAATGAAATGAATATGATGGATGTGCCCTGAATTTTATAGAATTTTAATGCAATGGGTAATGTTTTGTCTCCTGAGTTGTTGTATGAAACCCCATCTCATTATTACAGAATATTACATGATTTAATACATATGGTTAAACTTAATAAAACACATAATATCGATATGTCTAGTGAATTTTGGAATTACGTAAATTACATAAAAATTTATAATAGGGAAACATCATCCTCATTTAAAACATCTGTAACATGATTGAACATAAAACTACATACGATAACCTGTGTACATACATAAGAAATGAGTGAGATATAAATCCCAGTAAGGTAATAAATATTTCATATCATGGAGAAAGTAATACATGCTATAAAATTGGAATATCAATGGGGCCTAAAGGTAGTGATTATCATAAACATGAATGATGATACATTATATTGAATGATAATCATAAATGAAACATGGGAAATGTGAAAACAAAAATAATGCATCATAAACCTTGGTCAAGGATAACTACCAAGAAATCATGGTGGAAAATTCCCATAAAGGAATATGGTTCACTCCATATCCCAACATAACATCTCATGAGACTAAACATAACCTAATGCATTGAATCACAATATAATTGTAGTCGCACCCGTAATTTTCATTTCATTCTCATGCTTAAGTGTGTTACATATATCCTAAAACATGGATTCATTCTTCATCATATTTTATTACACATTCAAGGAGTGTGAAATACATAAATTAATGTACCAATTAGAAATAGTATATGTGTATAATGTTGAATTCCCTAGGAAGAAAATGGGTTTGGTATTCACTATAGAATTATTTTGGAATGGAAAAATTATAGTGAAATTTCAACAACATAACGACGTCGCATAAAAATTAATAAAATTGGTCTGTGGGAGGGAAAGGGGTCAATAATAATTTTAAATAAAATAGAAGTAATACTAACATGGTAATACACCCCCAAAATTAGTAATTGGAAATATAAGGCATAATATAATAAAGAAACTTAATTATGAAGAGAATGAGGGGAACCCTTACTTGTTTGTGTGACTCCAAATGATTGGGGGGAACATCTTGAGAGATTGGGGTGAATTGAGAAGACTATAGATATGGCAGTGAAGAGTAAGTATTTGATCCAAGGACTTAATGTCATTATAAATGGGAGATTGGGAGGGTTTATATAGAATATGTGGGATAATTTATTTATTATTTCTTAATACTAGGTTTTGGACTCTATTTCCCTCGGAATTTGGGGATGACCTCCTTGATTGAAGGTTCAAACATTCCAATCGGTTTCTAACGGGTTTGTTCATAGAACCAAACACATCCAATGATTCCACATCTATTTGAACCTACTTTCCAAAGGTAGGAACTCATTAGTTTGTGGACTGATGAGGATTAGGAACTTGCATTGGTCGAGAGGATGGGAGGTTGGACTCATGACACCTTTTTGAGGGGAATTATTGTCTACTCTAGGACTCTCTTTATAGATTTAAGTTATGTTTGTGAATCCTTATTACATTACCAAGTATAAAATGAGGTTTCCTTTAGATATGACAATCAATGATTGATATGTATGAAATTTAGAGAATCTTTTATATGTATTCAAGGTTCTTCATTGATAGAGAATCATCTATATTTGTTAGAGATTCTTAATCAATAGTATCCTTCGACACATTTATATTGAAGTCTCTTGGTCATTATGATGACCATGCTGGTTTTAAAGCCACTCAGTGGGGCACTTGAAGTTTATTGTCATTCAGAAGGACATGTATTATTTCAGAGTTGTGATCGAACCCGCAGATGGGCTACCTATATATCCTTTGTTGAGAAAAGGAATCAGAACCCACATAGTTTGAGTAAGGGAGTATGATGTTTACGATTGATGGCTCAAAGAAGGATTTCATAATTACTTTCACACTCTAAGCTCACGTGAGTCATGCTCGGTGTGAGAAACAAGAGGTATTGGTAAAAATTAGACAATTGTTCCATGAAATATGCAATCATAAGAAATAATGTGGGACTTATGTATGTATGAATGCCCAGATAAATGAAGATTAGGATTTACTTAAGGGGAGAAATCCAGGAACAGGGTCCATAATGGTATATGTACTTCATAGAGATTTGAATACTCTAACTTGGGGATTACTCCTTAAAAGGAGGCCCAGATTAGGAGATGACTTATGATTGGGTTTTACTCCTGAGAAGGAATCCCAGGTCAAAGGTAAGTTAGGACTGGTTAAGAGAAATTAAGACTGGGGATTACTCCTGAAAAGGAGGCCCAGGTTAAGAGACTTGAAAAATTAAGGGACTTGTGGCTTACTCCTAAGGAGGATGCCCAGATTTGAGAATTATGACTGGGGATTATTCTTGAAAAGGAGGCCTAGGTTAATGAGGACTTGGGGCTTACTCCTAAGGCGGATGCCCAGATTTGAGAATATGATTGTTTCTTATTACTGAAAAGGAGGCCCAGTTTAATGAGGAATTGGGGCTTACTCCTAAGGAGGATGCCCAGATTTGAGAATTATGACCGAGGCTTATTCCTGAAAAGGAGGCCTAGGTTAATGAGGACATGGGGCTTACTCCTTAAGAGGATGCCCATATTTGAGAATTATGACTCGGTCTTATTCCTGAAAAGGAGGCCCAGGTTAATCAGGACTTGGGGATTAATCCTAATGAGGATTCCCAGATTTGAGAATTATGACTGGGGATTATTCTTGAAAAGGAGGCCCAGGTTAATGACGACTTGGGGCTTACTCCTAAGGAGGATTCCCATATTTGAGAATTATTATTGGGGATTATTCCTGAAAAGGATGCCCAGGTTAATGAGGACTTGGGGATTACTCCTAAGGAGGAAGACCAAATTTGAGAATTATGACTCAGGCTTACTCCTGAAAAGGATGCCTAGGTTAAGGGGTTCTCTCATCTTAAAGGATGAGGTTGAATAAATGAAATCTCAATCTTTAGTGACATAAAGATATGTAAATCACTAGGTTTTGAGAGATATTCCACAGAGTTCATTTTATATAAGGATGTCAAATCAAAAAATCATGACATAAATGGCTTTGAAGAGTGTCTTGAAGACTGAATCTTAAATAGGAGAGGTGGAATGGTTTAAGATGGGTGAAATGGGAAAAAAGGGCACCCAAAAAGGCAGGGGCACGCAAGTCCTGGAAGGCGCGCAGGTACTGCGTGGGCGCACAAGTCCTGGTCGCGCAGGTATACCTGTGCGAAACATGGGTACTTGCGCAACGGTTAACCAGCAGGGTAATACTTGAGAGACTCTTGGTTAAAGCCTTTAGAATCATCTTGAGGTTCTTCCAGAAGAGTGGCGTGCATGTTCTATTAAAGGAGTTAGACGGCACACTAGTGTGGCCATTTCCCTTAAGGGATGGCCACTCAGGTGCGCAAGTGTTGATGAGTTTCAACACTTAGGCCTTCCTCCCCCTCTTTAGATATTCCGTTCTAGGTAAGAAATTACCTTAGAAGTGTTTTAGAAGCTTTGAGAAGAGACTAGTGTACCGGGGACTCAAATCTGGATTCTGGAAAAAAAATTCTTCAATGGGGCCCACCGGGGGTATTTATAGGCTGGAGAAGACCCCAGGTGGATATTACATTGGGCGCGCAAGTGTACTTGCACGACTATCATAGCACTTGCATGACCCTTGTGCAACATTATTCTTATTCCTTCCTTTGTCAATTTTTGATATTTGTCCAAAGGTTGAATCACATTGAGTTAAGATAATCCCCTTTTCCAATCTTTAGAATCTGTGATGAAAGGAGCTTCAACAAAAGTCCCCCCTCAGAGTTGGATCCGGAGAGAAAAGAGGATTTGACTCTGAGGTGAAAAGAAAAACATTAAAGCTGGCAGTTTAAAGTCATGTATGTCAGCCATAAAAAGGGTAATGTTTAAGGTCGAAATAGATTTGACCGAAATGGATTAGAATTGACTCAATCCCTTGACAATTCATCTGAAAACATAGTACCATACTCAAGTATGAGGTAAAATATGTAAACTCTAACTTAAGAATATTTGAATCTGAGGAATGATATAAAAAAGAGATAAAAGGCATTAGAAGAAGTAGTTCCCAAGATTAAAGTTACCATTATTTAACAAACCCGTTAGGGGGTTGAATTATTCAGGGCCACCTAAGGGAATTGGCTACATAGTCAAATAAATAGTATCTTTGGCTAACAAGTCTGTTATGTAGACTGTTTATGCAAGGCTGCCTACGGGCATGTGCTGCATAGTCAGGCAAAGGAACTCTCAGAAATTTACTTTCCTAGTGCTAAAATCCAGTGAAGGATTATGGAGATTCAAATTTTCCAAAGTATAGAGTTTTCTTTATGGAAAGAGTTACTTGAATATGGAGAAGATATTTCCAAACAATATTATCAAAGAACTGGATGGATATTACTCTTACGAGGGTCTGACCCAAATGTTGGGAAAGAGAATATAAACCATAGACTTGAATAATTTCAGATCATGAAAAAGGATATGGGACAAATATGTTAAGGATGGCTATTTTTGTGGATCCCTACATACTGTCATTTAAGACCAATTAGGGAAAAGAGGCTTTCTTCCCAATAATGAAGTTACCATTATATAAAAAACCTGTTAGGGGGATGAATTATGCAGGGCCACCTAAGGGCATTGGCTGCATAGTCAAATAATAATATCTTTTGGATGACAAGTCTGATATGTAGACTGTTTATGCAAGGCTGCCTAAGGGCACGTGCTGCATAGTCAGGTAAAAGAACTCTCATAAATTTTACATTTTTGTGACTAAAAGTCAAGAAAAGGGCTATGAAGATCTGAAAATATTTAAGGTTAGGATTATGACACATAATTATGGGTATTGTCCAATGTATATAAAGATACACAGATCAATGGTAACCATAATCATGTTGTGGCTGGGTCCTAAATTGAAATGTTGGACTTCACTACGTGTCCTATAAGGATGGGAATCAATCCATACGTAGTTCTTAAATTAAAGTTTAACGTCGTGTGGGACAAAAGGATTAGAGATCTTAGTTTAGGGTCATAGAGCATGGACCATTGTAAGAAATACACAGTGTGTGTTTTCATGGGGACCTTTCAGCTAGGGGGCTGAAATTGAAATTTGGGGTTAGGCCTAAAGACTTGGGGCTGGATTCGAGGGACACTCAAACGTTCCTATGTATCCAATAAGGATGGTAATCAAGCGCACGTAGTTCTAGAAATACCCTTTGTACAAATTTGGTTCGTACATGTGAATGGTGAAAGGGGACTTTAGTACAATGATGGTTTAACCCAAGATAAAAGGTTTGGGCATTTCCATGTATGCACGTAGTCTTTGAAATGAAACATGATTGAAAAATCAATGTAAATAATGGTTCCCTCTCAGGTGATGGTATAAAAGAATATTTTAGTTTATTGTCATACTGGACAAAAGTGTTGTATAGTCTAACATCGTACAACAGGGACGAAAGTGAACCAATATAAAGATATTGATTCTTGGGGCGGTATGTAGAATTAACATCGTATGAGATGGAGGTGAACCGATGTAAAGATATTGGTTTTGGGCTTGAACCTTGGGTGGTTGCCTACGTACCCAGCCTAGAAGGCAATGATCAAAGTCTGCGTAGTTAAATTAAAGAATGAATTAACGATCAAGTTGTTCTTGGGGAAAACGACATAAAAATGATGTTGTTGGGACTTACACATGGTTAGTAGCCTAGAGAGAGTATTATGGTTGAGGTTTTCTCTATGCTCACGTGAGTCATACTCGGTGTGAGAAAAAAGATGTAACAACAACCTTAACAAAGTACATTTTAATTTCATGCAGGACATATCATGGACTTTCTTTATAGTTTAGCGTCATGTAGTTAGGATGATGGGGACAATATAGTTTATCATCATGTTGGATGAAAGGGGGACTGTGCAGTTTAATGTCATGCAGTGAGGACAAAAGAGTACACCATTTAACGTCATTTAGGACGCATTGGGGACTAGTTTCACAATTTAACGTCATGTTGGACGAAAAAGGGATGATACCGTTTAGCTTCATGTTAGACGAAAGTGAGAATAGTTTAAGGTCATATGCATGGACTGTGGATGGTGCAGTTTAACGTCTTGTTGGACAGTGGTGCAATTTTTGGTCATAGAGGACCATGGATGGTATATTTTGTGTTTATACAAAATACTTCTTCAAAAATATAGCATTGGTTGGAGTAGTGATGAGTTCTCCATCCATTGAGATTAATGAATATGCTCTATTAGAGTAGACCCTATGTATTGAGTAAGGTCCTTCCCATTTTGGATCATGTTTGGGAGGTTTCTTTCCTGGTATCATTGGAGTTCTGAGAACTAATACCAATTCTCCCTGAGTGAATGAACGAAGAAGAACATTTTTGTTAAAATCTTGTGTTATTTGATTCGGATAGACTTTTAAGTGGTGCAAAGTGCACAATATTTTCTCATCTAACCATTCCAATTCATTCAATCGCTTTTGAGATTGTTCATCTATAGATGATTGATCACAAATGGAAACTCTGAGCGAGGCTAGTTGAACTTCAATGGGCTTGACTGCTTCCGTTCCATATACCAATGGATATGGAGTTGACCGTGTTGCGATGTGGGTGGCAGTCCGATAAGCCCATAAAGCATGAAAGAGTTTATCAGGCCATTACTTCTTATATTTATCCACCATCTTTTGCAGTATATTTGAAAGAGTATTGTTGAAGGCTTCTATCTGTCCATTGGCCGCTACATGATACTAAGATGAATGGTTGGATTTGATGTTGTATTCTTGATACAATATCTTCACCTCGGATGAACAGAAGTTGGTTCCATTGTCCGTCAATATGGTATGAGGGACACCAAATCTAGTAATGATGTTAGACTTGATGAAGCTAACAACGCATTTAAAACTGACTTCCTTGAGAGGTATTTCCTCTGCCCATTTGGAAAAGAAGTCAGTAGCAGTAAGAATGTACTTAAACTGATTTGCCGTATCTGAAGGGTAAGGTCCCACCACATCCATTCCCCATGTGGAAAATGGCCATGAGTATTTAGCTGTATGAAGAAACTCTGGAGGTTGATGAATGAAGATGGCATGTACTTGGCATGAATGGCACTTCTTTGTGAAATCAACACAATCTTGTATTATTGAAGGCCAAAAGTATCCAAGTCTTCGAATCTGATCAGACAGTCTATGTCCAGACTGGTGGGCACAACAGACTCCTGCATTCACTTCTTTAATGACATCCATTGTCTCATCCCCATCAATGCATCTGAAGAGAACTCCATAAAACCACGTTTGTAGGGAATTTTCTCTAGGTGATCTGGGCTATCATAAAGAGTAAAATTTACCACACATCGCCAGATTTGTGCTTTCTTGACTCTATCAGGTGGAAGTGTTCCATTTTGAAGGTATTCCCTGATAGGTGACATCCATCCTGTAGTATGACCATACGGTTCAGGAATGGGACTAATTTCATTAATTTCCTCTATTCTGATTCGAACATAAGGTGAAATTGAACGACGGTGGGCAATACTGATGGTTGTCTCGTCCGGATTTTGATCTTCCAGAGCTGTAGCTATATTAGCTAGTGCATCAGCTTGAGCATTTTGTGATCTTGGGACATAAGAAAATGTCAGTTCCAAATGGAATTCCACCATTAAATCTCTGACGTAATCCTACAATGGCATTATCTCTTCTTTTCTGATGGAATAATCCCCATTGACTTGTTTGATTTCTATGTCTGAATCACCATTCACCTTTAAGTGATTCACTTGTTCTTGAAGCGCTAATTCCAATCCTGTGATGAGATCTTGGTATTTTGATTCATTATTGGTACCACATTCCCACAATAAGAAGGAATAAGGTAACACTGCCTTTTCTGAAGAAATGAGCACAATTCCTAATCCAACATTGTTGAATTTAGGATTTTCCATTTTCCTCCCTGTTGGTCTTCTGGAAGCACCATCAAAATACATTTCCCATGCCTAAGGACTTTCTTGAATAGAGAAGACTTCCTCATTAGGGAGTTAAATATCTGAAGATTTGTCTTCCACTGAAGGGTGTTCAGCCAGGAAATCAGCCAGAGCTTGTCCCTTTATCGCCTATTGAGACAA
Source organism: Viscum album (assembly GCA_963277665.1). Classification (NCBI taxonomy): domain Eukaryota; kingdom Viridiplantae; phylum Streptophyta; class Magnoliopsida; order Santalales; family Viscaceae; genus Viscum; species Viscum album. The sequence goes on from OY728151.1 coordinate 910,136,963, forward strand.
ATACTGAATGTCGAATTGCTTCAAAATAACTTCCCACCTTACCAGACGTCCTGTAAGCATTGGACGACTCAGGATGAATTTTAGCGTGTTATTGCGAGATACCAATTGGACTTCGTGATGTTGCAGGTAGTGTCTCAACTTCTGAACTACAAATATTAATGCCTGGCAGCACATCTCAATACTTGAATATCGGGTTTCTACTTCAAATATAGATCGACTGAGATAGTAGAGGCTGTTTTCATTCCCAGCATCATTCTTTTGAGCAAGAAAGGCACCCAATGATCGCTATAAAGCTGTCACGTAGAGGATAAGTGGTCTTCCTTCAACAGATGGCATGAGTACCGGTGGACTCAAGAGGTATTTCTTGAGAATATCAAATGCTTCTTGACATTATTCAATCCACTATTATGTGACTCCCTTCTTCATCAATTTCGTGAAGGGTAAACTTTTGCCTACTAAATTGGCGATGAAACAAAGAATATCAGCTAAGTGTCCTTGAAGTCCTCTTAATTATTTCAAATTTTGAGGAGGTGACATACCAAAGATTGACTTGGTCTTCTCATGATTGACTTCAATACCATGATGGTGTACAACAATACCGAGAAATTTTCCTAAGGTTACCCCAAAAGCACATTTTAAGAGGTTCATCTTCAAATTATGTTGTCGAAGCTTGTGGAATATGATTCCAAATCAGCCAAGTGATTAGAAAGTTGTTTGGATTTAACCTCCAAATCGTCTACATAGCATTCAACAAACTTTCCTAAGAAGGGTTTGAAGATACGATGCATGGCACGCAGATATGTTTCACCTGCATTCTTTAAACCAAATGGCATTACCCGGTAGAAAAACACACCCTGAGGGGCTCTGAAGGCTGTGTATTTCTCGTCTTATGGGGCCATTCAGATATGATTATATCCAGAATATCCATCCCTGAAGGAAAGTGCTATATAGCCAGTTGTTGCATCAATTAAAAGTTTTGTAATCGGAACTGGGAAATCATCCTTAGGACAATGCCGATTAAGATCTCTGAAATCGATGCAAACTCTAATTCGTCAGTTCTTATTCTTTACAAGGACAATATTAGCCAACCACTTGGGATACTGAACTTCTCTGACGAAGTTAGCTTTGATAAGCTTATCCACTTCAGTTTCAATTTTGGAAGCATAAGTTGGGTGTGTTCTTCTCACTGCTTGCTTAAATCCTCGATGTTCTTCTGATAAACCCAAATGATGAGTAGCAACATCAAGATCAAGAACGAGAATTTTTGTATAGTTCCAAGAAAATATATATATCTTTTTATTTAGAAAAGAAATATACATCTCCTTCTCTTCAAGATTCATGGTCGCACTGATTAAAGTTGGGCGTGGATCTTCTTTTGTACCCAGATTTATTTCTCTGAGTTCATCCACAGTGGTAGAGATACCCTCTTCATGTGCTGGTGGAGCATGTCTGAGATCTTCCTCTTCTTCTTCTTTATGTGTTATTTCTTCCATTTCAACTTGCATAGTAGATGATAAAGTAAAATTTTCATGATCATAAGAGATGTTAAAATTTTCATATCATGAAGAAGAAGCTTCCATTTCCGACCCGATTGATGATGAAGGGTCTTCTTTGGGTAATAAAGAGGAGATGATGGATTGAGAATCGGCATCGCTGTTCACCTCCGTTGTTTCTATAACTTCTTCTGGACTGGTTGGCAAAGTATATACTTTTTGTATTTCAACAGATGAAATGAAGACGTCACCATTTGTGCTTCAATCACTGCTTGGTGGGTTACCAATTCCTCCCATGTTGTCTGGATCGATTTCTATAATTGACATTATGGATCTTTCTATAAGATTATTTTGATTTGGGTCTATCTTGTCAATTTAACTGATAGGAAAAACATAATATGTACTCATATGTGTAAATGGATTTACTGGAATTTTCTCCAAACCATATGGAGCATTAACTTTTGTAATATCCTTTTTTGTGGATTTCTCCCTTCCCTTCATGTGATAGAATTCCACCTCAATGTATTGAGACTCACATGTCTTGAATGAGGCATTATCACCATACAATGTCCCAACATGACCATTGAAACAATATTTGAGACATTGATGGTATGATGAAGGGATAACCCCATATTGATGTATCCAGGGTCTTCCAAGAAAGATGTTGAAAGTCGAGTCTTGATCAACAACCATGAAATCCGAATTGGATACATGATCTCTAAACTGAGTTCTGAGTGTAACTTTGCCCAGTGGTTCCTGTTCATTTTTACCATATCCTTGTAACATCATGGTTGAAGGAGATAAATTAGATTCTGTGAGGCCCAATCGACGAAGTGTACGAATGGGCATGAGGTTGACTCCTGAACCATTGTCAATGAAAGCTCTTCGGATGTCTACGCCATTGACCTTTCCAGATGAGTACAAAGGTCTAATATGTCCATGAACAACATCAACTTCATCTTAATCAGTAAAAGATATTATTTCATGGCATTCTGCAGGATTATTCTCTATGTGATAGACTTCAGCTGCAGCAATTTCAGTTTCAAACTCTTGAGGACATGACAAAGCCTCGATGAGTGCTTCCCAAAGAACTTTTGACAGATTCAGAGCATCCAGAATTGATAAATTGGCTGGTACATGGGACAAGTGTTTCAATATATCATACTTTTCATCCAGAGGCCTGCATTTCCCAACAGGAATAAGTTGTTTAGCAGGTACCTTAAAAGCAGGTGATTTGGAAGTTGATGCATCTTATATTGGGATAGGAGTTGGCAATATTTTTGATTTTGGAAGATTAGACCGATTAGATCCATTTACTTGCTGAGAGGAAGAAGATGGAACTTTCAACCAGTCTTCCAAAATAACTGTGTCAGGACTGAATTTTCTATTGGTAGAAGAACTTGCTTGTTCTTGCTGAGCTCGCTGAAGGGATCTACCACGAGTTTCTACTACGTACACAGTTATAGCAGGTGTAGAATTGGAATAGTGTCTTCTGAAAGATCCACGTTTTCCCATGTATCCTGAGCCTCTAGAACTTCCTCTGATTCCACTTTTTGATATAGGGAATCTAGTCTCATCGAAATCGAAACTGCGACTGGCATATGGATATGTTAATTGAATCATATTAACAGAACCCAAGATTAACTCTTTGTCTGATGAAGACTCTGCCTGATTAGCCTGTTTAGGTTGTGCCGTTTGGTGGGGCGGTTCCCGTGTCATTGAAGTAGATGGCATGAAGTCCGCCAGAGTCAAGGAAAACATAGGCTTTGACACATACTCATATTCTTCTGATTCTTTTTCTTTCATTGAATCATTCCGTTTCGTTGAGGACATTCTCTCTGACGAAGAGGGTTTTTCCGCAACATTCATGGAAGAAGAAACAATCGGTTTCTTTAATTGTGTTCACAAAATAGAATGAGTTCTGTTGATTGTCTTTCTGACCATCCAATCATCATACTTATGTGCATTTTTTCTTTTGACTTCTTGCCATTCTCCTTCCTCCTCTAGAACTGTAGCAGTAACACATGCTACCTGAGCTGAAGAACCTTTCAGTTTGACTTGTCCCGAGTCGACCATATTTTGCAGGAGGTCTTTGAAGACAAAACACTTCTAGATGGGATGCCCCAACATTGGATGAAAAGGGTAATAATTGGGATGGTCTTCATCTCCTTACTTATTTGGCCTCTTAGGCCTTGGCAATTGAACCAGGTTATTTTCCAGAGCCGAAATAAAGTAACTAGAAACTTGTTCATTTGGGAAAGAGTATGTTTTGCTCTTCAGATCCTCAAATTGTTTTCGTCTTTGATCTCTTTGATCATCTGGAAGAAACGGCCTTTGTTGTTGGTGATCAGGATGTGGAGCCCCTCGAGATGATGAAGATTTTGAAGTAGAAATCGGTACATGTGCTTGTTTAAGAATAACTATAGCAGTTTCTTCTTTACCCATTCTCCTTCCTAGAGCTGATAGAATTACACAAGATTTAGCCTTAGCCTGTATAATGGAATCTTCAATCTGCTGAGCAATTTAAGTAAGGTCTCGAAACCCTCCTATGTATTTCACAGGGATTAACGACATGCGTAATTATTCACACAGATTTTCCAGATAGATTGGAAAAAATTCTTCTTGACGGAGTGCTAATCATAGGGAATATGTTAATCCCTTCCAGCGAGCTATGAAATATGAGACCCTTTCATTCTCCCTTTGCTTACAGTTTGTGAGATAAAAAACTGTTGTCTTTGGCAAAGTTGAGCTGAACTGAAGAAGGAATTGTGGACGGAGATCTTCCCATCCAGTAATTGATCGGGATTGCAAACTTATATACCAGACAAAGGCTGGTCCTTGTAAGGCCCATACGAAGCATCTGATTTTTACTGATTCTTGCTGTTCTGGAGTTCCCATCATATCATCGCAACAAGACATGTAATGCGTCAAATGTTGTTCAGGGTCGCCTGATCCATTGAAAATAGGGAATACATGGTTTCCAAAACTGGATGGAGGAGAGATTGAATCTACCCATTCAGGGTAAACATTCTTTTCTGGTTGAACCTTCGCACGTTTCCCTTCCATAATTTCTAACCAAGCTGTTAATAACTCAATGGTAGTTATTAACATTTGAGAGACATCTGGTTGAACTTGGACTTTGGTAGGTGCAATGACTGGAGCTTGGATAGGTGTGGTGGTCGGTTCTGAAACTGATGGTAGCACTGCCAACCGTTGTTGCACTTGACCCGTAAGATTAGACCTATGAGGGTGTACTGATAGAGGAGGATATTATTAACCTATCTCAGTAGCTGCAATAAATTCCCTTGGTTGACTGACTCCTACACACTTAAAAAGAAGACTGACCTGAAGTAGTTCTGCATTCATCCTCCTTAATTCCTTCATTTCTTCTTCTTGTTGTGCAAACCTTTTGCTCTAGTGAGAGCGATTGGCCTTCTCCAGAGGAAGGATATGTAACCTGATTCTTTCCCCTCCATTTTTTGGATCCTTTTCGGAGAGGGGTAAGTAGGTTACTTGAAGGATTACCAAGGTTCTGAGTAACCCATTGATTTCGTGTATGCACACCATCTTCATTTGTGTCAGTGCGTATAGCTTTTTGAGTAGGAACCTCTTCATCTGATTCCCCTAAGTGAGCCTCATCTGGTGGATCAGAAACAATGGCATTGATGACATTGATTGATGCATAACGCATCACATCCCTTCTATCAGAATTTCTGTGATATTGTCTTCTTCCATGTCGTTGATAAGACATTTCCTTTTGTTGATTTGATCCCTCATGAACTTCTTGACAAACCGTAATTTGGAGGGAATCTCCTGATAATTTGGCTCTTCGTTCCTATTAAGGCTTCTTCCCCAATCTAGAAAAGACCGACTTTCTCTGAGGAGGGGATTGATGATTTGAAAAAGTCCCCAGTCCGGTGGACTGGGGCTATTCCTTCTTTTCCCACTCAACTTCTCAAATCATATTTTTTGATTCCGAGGGTTGGTTTAAAAGAGTCGCCACTCTGGAAAGTTAGGGTGGATCTTGACATGCTATGTCTGAGACTTTCTTAAAATCTCTTCTAATCATGCGAACCTAAGTACAAAAAATAGCTGTATGTATTAACCTATATCCACTTTTATGACCTGGTTTAAAAGACCATTGGATGATTTCCGAAACTTCTGTCACTTGATGATGTGCTTGCTCCATACGAGAGGCATGTTCAATATTCTCGTTTTCTTGATGCAGGAGTAATTCAACAACTTGTTCTCTGTATTCTTGATTTTTAGAGGAACTAGTTGAGGCCTGTTCTTGGGAAGCTTTTTATTACAAACATAGCCCATTGACTGTGGATGGCCATGGGAAATAACATTGCATGAGACCATTTTCGGTGGGCTTTGCTGACTGGAGAGTACCATGAAATGTAGTGCTCCATGAACACCCAATCCTCTAACATGAATACCAGATGGGGAATTGGAAATTAACTGGTGCAACTTTATTAGTTCACCAAGGAATTAATGCTGAAGGGCTCTCTACTTCTTTTCAGCCTTTGGATATCGAGAGACTGATAGAGATTCCACGTCTATTTGGCATTGTAACCCTTCTATTATATTAACATGATTTTTATATTCATCATACGATAATACATTCTATTTCAACTGACAAAGATTTTTCCATATGTTGAGACGAATATCATGAATTCCATCTTCCTTCAAAATTTCTGGAATGTCATACTGAGAGTTAGCCAGAGGCCAAAACATGACCGGCACTTCACCTTTCGTCAGTTGTTTTCTCATGTTCATCATTTCCTCTTTATCATTTGATGAAGATTCTTCTACCTGTTTTGACCAGAGCTGGTGCTTCCTTGTTTCTTCATTAGATTTAAAAGTATTGGTAGAAAAATCACTGATTAAACTAGAAGATGCATGACTTAGGGGTGGTTCGGATAATGACCTACACCCTGGGCTATCTTCTGGTAGAGAAAGTATTTCACCTGCTAACGATGAAGCATCAGACATGACTGGTTTCTCATTTTCAAGTGCCTCAAGATAAGAGGGCTTTCTCGGCACTACATTTCCCACTAGAGAATTTTCAGGGAAATGTGTATCACTACTTCATAGAGGAATTTCACAGCGAAATTCATCATCATGGGGAGGATCACCATAATGGGTTACAACAAAAGATGAGATCTCTTTCTCCTTGGACTTCTGACCACATAGAGGGTTCATGTGCCTCTGATCTGAAGATGAAACTTCGAAATCGACCGAATTGTCATGATGCAAGCCTTCATGAGGATGTGTCTGTTGCAGACCTTCAGAATTAATGTTCCCACTATTGGGAAATGAGGGAGTAGAATCTTGGATTCCAACAGATAATTTTCTGAGGGATTCAAGAACTCCAGCATCGAGCAAGGCCTTGTTACAGATTGGCTCTTGATTTATTGTCTGTGATGGGCGGTTCTTTTTCTTAGACACCTTCTTACTCACTTTGGAAACCACTTGTTGACGAAAGTGGATGCTCTGAGTAGGTGTATGTGCCTGATTAGGAAAGATGGTCAGGTTAGGATGACGATCTCCACTCAAATCAGGTGTATGTGCCTGACTTGGTTGTCCGTATGATATGGGGGAGTATGCCCCACAACCCTCTTGGACTGGAACAGATGTGTGTGTCTATTCCAGAGAGAACTGTTGATGTGTCACTCCACGGGTATGGATAGATTTATGTGTCTTTCCCTAAGATGCCGCTAAAGCTATTATAATATCCTGACAGGCATCCAGGATATGCGCAGGAATTTTCTTCTGCTCTTTCATCATTGATAGAATATGCTTGGTGACTTCAGCTGCTGGAACGGGGATATACGTCCATTCCATGCTTGGAGTAGGTGTGTGTGCCTGCTCCTATCCTCCTTTTCCTGCCAGTGAATCCTCATAGTACTAAAGTGTAGGGGAAGAGAGTTGAGTCTACCTCCTATTTGTCACTGAATCTTTCCGACTGACTTCTCCAAATGCTACCAAGCAAGATTGTTGGTAGGCTTGATCAATACTAGCAGGTGTATGTTCCTGTTGATTGCACTTCGCCGAAATTGGTTGAAGAGATCTATCATATGTAGTTAGATGAGACTGCTGACTAAATGATGACGTATAAATAGGTGTATGTTCCTGTCTATAATACTCCGTCGGAATTTACTAATTGGATTGAAGTGCTGCTTCCAGACGAGTCTGCTGAACAGCGGGATTAAAATGGGCTGGTGTATGTGCCCGCTCGTTGCTTTCCACCAAGATATGTTGGTGGACTTCTCCGTAGATAGCAGAGATGAGGACCTTCTCACTGTTAACCGGATTTCACCTCTGGCGATTTGTCTTGCCTGCTCGGGTTTGAGGAACCTGATCCGAATGCCTGGAGTCGGTACCCTCATCATGTTGAGGGCACACTGCCGTAGGAGTCTGATGGTGATTGTTGGTGGGATCCCTCGGGATGGACTCATGTCTGCTTGAATTAAGGCCCTGAGGGACCTGCTCATTCACCTACCTAGAATAAGGGAGCGAATGGCGATTGAGTTCCGGGGATAACGACCTGAAACGGTTGGAGACGGTAGTAAACATCGTCTGCTTCTTGATCACTGGTCATCGTTGTCCGGACGACCGGTGGGAGTTGTTCAGTTGGAGGGCTTGTCGGGCAGCCTCTAGAGTTGTGATGGTATTTTGTTGATGGTACTCCCTAACCAGCGCATTGGATACCCAGCGTTGAAGACGCTGAGTAGGTGATGTCATCCTTTGAGCAGATGATGATCCAGAAGGATTAGCAGTAGTGGAATTTGCAGCAGAAGTATTCATAGGTGTGAACTTGAGAGCAGCCATTCTGGAAATGTAGAGGATCTTGTAAAAGAGTGCATGTTCGATATAACAGACATAATCAAGATAAATTCTTCCACTACATCTTTTGGATGATCATATATGTCAATGATTGTTTTTTTTGGCCCTCTCATTGAGTTTTAAATAGGGGCCTAACAAATGGGTAAAACATCATTTTAACTTGATTAAGGATTCACGTAGGGTTCACCATTTTTTGTTTCCCTCGGAATTTGGGGATGAAATCTTTGATTGAAGGTTCAAACATTTCAATCAGTTTCTAACGGGTTTGTTCGCTGAACCAGAAACATCCAATGATTCCACATCTATTTGAACCTACTTTCCAAAGGTAGGCACTCATTAGTTTGTGGACTGATGAGGCTTAGGAACTTTCATTGGTCGAGAGGATGGGAAGTCAGACTCATCAAACCTTTTTAAGGGGAATTATTGTCTACACCGGGACTCTCTTTATAGCTTTAAGTTATGTTCATGAATCCTTATTACATTACCAAGTATAAAATGAGGTTTCCTTTATATCTGACAATCAATTATTGATATGTAGGAAATTTAGAGAATGTTTTATATTTTTTTGAGGTTATTCATTGATAGAGAATCATCTGTATTTGTTAGAGATTATTAATCAATGGTATCCTTAGACACCTTTATACAGAAGTCTCTTGGTCATTATTATAACCATGCTGGTTTTAAAGCCACTCTGTGGGGCACTTGAAGTTTTTTTTCATTCAGAAGGACATGTATTATTTCAGAGTTGGGCTCGAACCCACAGATGGGCTACCTACGTATCCTTTGTTTAGAAAAGGAATCAGAACCCATGTAGTTTGAGTAAGGGAGTATGATGTTTACGATTGATGGCTCAAAGAAGGATGTGATAATTACTTTTACACTCTAAGCTCACGTGAGTAATGCTCGGTGTGAGAAACAAGAGGTATTGGTAAAAATCATACAATTTTTCCATGAAAGATGCAATCATAAGAAAAAATTAGGGACATATGTATGTATGACTGCCCAGATAAATGATGATTAGGATTTACATGAGGGAAGAAATCCAGGAACAGGGTCCATAAAGGTATATGTACTTTATAGAGATCTGAATACTCTAACTTGTGGCTTACTCCTAAAAAGGAGGCCCAAATTAGGGGAGGACTTATGATTGGGTTTTACTCCTGATAAGGAATCCCAGATCAAAGGTAAATTAGGACTGGTTAAGAGAAATTAAGACTGGGACTTACTCCTGAAAAGGAGGCCCTGGTTAAGAGACATGAAAAATTAAGGGACTTGGGGCTTACTCCTAAGGAGGATGCCCAGATTTGAGAATTATTACTGGGGCTTATTCCTGAAAAGGAGGCCTAGGTTAATGAGGAATTGGGGCTTACTCTTAAGGAGGATGCCCAAATTTTAGAATTACGAATGTGGCTTAATCCTGCAATGAATGCCCAGGTTAATGAGGACTTGGGGATTACTCTTAAAGAGGATGCCCAGATTTGAGAATTATGACGGGGGCTTATTCTTGAAAAGGAGGCCCAGGTTAATGAGGACTTGGGGCTTACTTCTAAGGAGGATGCCCAGATTTGGGAATTATGACTGGGGCTTATTCCTGAAAAGGAGGCCCAGGTTAATGAGGACTTGGGGCATACTCTTAAGGAGGATGCCCAGATTTGAGAATTATGAATGGGGATTATTCCTGAAAAGGGGGCCCAGGTTAATGAGGACTTGGGGCTTACTCCTAAGGAGGATTCCCAGATTTGAGAATTATGACAGGGGATTATTCTTGAAAAGGAGGCCCAGGTTAATGAGGACATGGGGCTTACTCCTAAGGAGGATTCCCAGATTTGAGAATTATGACTCGGGCTTATTCCTAAAAAGGAGGCCTAGGTTAAGGGGTTATCTCATCTTAAAAGATGATGTTGAATGAATGAAATCTCAATCTTTAGTGACATAATGATTTGTAAATCACTAGGTTTTGAGAGATATTCCATAGAGTTCCTTTCAGATAAAGAAGTTAAGTCAAGAAATCATTCCATAAATGGATTTGAAGAGTGTCTTGAAGACTTAATCTTGAATTGGAGAGGGGGAATGGTTTAAGAGTGGTGAAATGGGCAAGAAGGGCACCCAAAAAGGCAGGGGCACGCAAGTCCTGGCAGGCGCGCAGGTACTGCGTGGGCGCGCAAGTCTTGGTCACGCAGGTATACCTGTGCGACACATGGGTACTTACACGACCGTTAACCAGTAGGGTAATACATGAGCGACTCTTGGTTTAATCCTTTAGAATCATCTTGAGGTTCTTCCAGAAGAGTGGCGCACAAGTTCTATTGGAGGAGTTAGGCGGCGCGCAAGTGTGGCCATTTCCCTTAAGGTCTGACCACTTAGGCGCGCAAGTGTTGATGAGTTTCAACACTTAGTCCTTCCTCCCCCTCTTTAAATCTTCCGTTATAGGTATGAAATTACCTTAGAAGTGTTTCGGAAGCTTTGATAAGAGACTAGGGCTCCGGGAGTTCAAATATGGATTCTGGAAAAAAAATTCCTTCAATGGGGTGCCCACCGGGGGTATTTATAGGCTAGAGAAGACCCCGGACGGTTATTACCTAGGGCGCACAAGTGTACTTTCTCAACCCTGGCGGCGCGCAAGTGTACTTGCGTGACTATCACGGCGCATAAGTGTACTTGCGCGACTATCATAGCACTTGCGCGACCCTTGTGCAACATTCTTCTTATTCCTTCCTTTTTAAATTTTTTATATTTGTCCAAAGGTTGAATCACATTGAGTTAAGATAATCCCCTTTTCCAGTCTTTAGACTCTGTGATGAAAGGAGCGTCAACAGACTCTATATAATAAATTAACTAAAACCACAATCCTTCCAATCGGTTTTCCCATGGTTTATGTAAAATTGGATTTCTTTTCAATATTTTATAAGTAAAAGGGTCAAAAATAATTAAATAATTCCATATCGTATGTGATGTTTATTCATACTATTAATGAAATTATTTTTAAAAAACAAACTATATTAATGGTTTTGGAGGATTCATAATATTTTTTTTAAAATTAATCAATTAAAAATTAAATAAAATTTTATTAAATGGACAAAATAGATTTGGTTGTGGATACCTTTTATAGTATTTGTTAAAAATCATTTGGGTTATTAGGATGTCATAATACACACTGTATATTTATATGGTTTTTATTTTTTTCCAAAAATTCAAATATCTCCGAAACATAAGAAAAAATCAATGTTGGATAATTTATACCTTTGGATTCCAAAACAAATATTCATTTTATAAATTTATTTTTCTAAATATTTCTATATTTACTTTTAATATAATGGAATAAATTTATTGATAAATGATTGGTTTTTTTAAATAAAAATTTTCAAACCATTTTAAACATTTCATTTTACTTTATAAAAGTTATATGATAATTTTTATTTACTAAACATTATTTATTCCAAAAAATTTACCAATCCGTGAAAATAAATTCCTTAATTGAAATTGAACATTACCTCACTATACAATTTGTGTTTTGTTGAAAAAAAAATAACATTTATAAAATGAAAATTTATTAATTAGTCTATAAAATATACATATTAATTTTATTATGGTATTGATACATATCCTATTAATACACCAGAAAACCCCTATGAGTATAGTGTGTGATGGTGAGACTTTCATGGAGTTATTTGGTGTACATGGTTTGGGTAATGATCTCAATGAGCTTGAACATCTGCCATAAATTGTTTCTCTAGTGCTTAAGTTGTTAGATCTCAGCTTGAGCATGGTCAATGTAAAATCCCAATTATTTTATCTCCCTCTAAATCTATAATAAATGGTAATCATAGTGTATAATCATACTAGTTGAGTCCATCACATCTGTTTTCTGTGTCAATTGTATTATTCGAAACCTTATATTAATACTAATCATTTGATCATTATTCAATGGACATATTATCAATAAAAATGAATATAAAAGTTATTTTAAATCCAATTTGATATAATTATAAAAATTACTTTCAATTTTTTTCTATAAAAATATTACATAATAAAAAATATAATTAAATTGTAGGCATAAATTTTAGTTATAAAAGTTATGGTCATTACTATAATCCACCATTTATAAATTTCATGCTTGAAATTTTCCTTTAATATTGTAAAATTTGTTGAAGTTAAATTTGTTTCAACACCTCAGGTGGTTCTCACATCGCTTCCCCAAACATGTGGTTTATCCACATCAGTTTGGAAATGTGCATTGTCTTATTTCATAGAACGTTGTCTCTATAATATAAGATCATCACCGGCTACTCCTCATATGATAGATCATTCTCAAAAAAAAACAAATATTTATTGATTACATGTGGGGGGAATGTCATGTGTTTCATCAAGAGGCATACATGGAATATATCATGTACTTTCGATAGTTTAGGTGCGAGTGATAGTTGATCGGCCACTACTCTGATGCGGTCAAGGATGTTAAAGGGTTGATGAATCATGGAATAATCTTTCCATATTCCAAGATCCCATCACATTATTCCATGGAGATATCAGAAAGAATACCATGTCTCAATTACCAAACTCCAGGTCACTTTGACGATTGTTATCATAGATCTTCTATTTACTATATATAGCCTTGAACTATTAATGAATGTTTCTATCCTTTTCCAAAATTTCCTCAACCATTTCAGGACCTAGTAGTTTCTTTTTCCAAACATCATCGTAGAAAACAGGTGTTGTTAACCTCCACCTATAAAAGGGATTCAAAGGGAGCGATTTGGATTCTTGATTAGAAACTATTATTTTACAATAACTTGACTAAAGGAAGATTTTGATCCCATCCCCCGTTGAATTTACTTGGGAATGCTCTCAACATGTCGTTGAGTTTCTATACTTTCCACATAGATTTGAAATAAATTTGAGGATGATAAGACATGTTTATGATCAAATCAATATTTTAAGCATGTTGGAGAATCTTCCAAAACATAGATGTGAACCTTGGGTCTCGATCAGATATAATCTATAGTGTTGTTCTATGAAGCCTTACCACTACTCAAATGAATATCCTTTAAAATTGATCATGTGAAAAAACCTTTCAAATCAGAATGAATTGTGCAGTATTTGTAAGATGATCCACCATAACCCATATAGAAATATTCCCTCTTGATGTATTGGAAATACTAGTGACAATGTCCTTGGTAATGTATTCCCATATCCAAGTATGTATGGGTAATGGTTGCATCATCTCCTTGGTTTTTTTACTTTCAACATTTTCTTTCTGATATATGAGACATCTTGATGCATAAATTGTGATATTATTATTCATATTTTCCTAGAAATAGTTGTCTCAGAGATATTTATACCACATTTTTCTTCCTGGTAAGATAGATATTGTATAACTATGTGAGTCATCCAACAAATAATTCTTTAGCTTAGAATTTCATGGTAAAAAAATTCATGACCCATATATTACAACTCCTTCTTAATTAAAACTAAAATCTATGGATTTAACCTTTTTATAGTTTCCAGTTTCTTCTGAATTCCTTCATCTCCTCTTTGAGCATCTGTTATCTTCTCCAGAAGGGATATTTGATAAGTAATTTGTGGAAGGATTGAGTATGTTACTTACTTTATAATTACCTTGTACAACCTTTCCAAATCTATTATGATCTAGTCCCTGTCAATTCTTAGCAAAGATAAAATTGAGGGATCCTTTATACTCAGAGTATTATCCCCTTTATTCGCTTTTTGATTATAGTAGTGAATTGAGAAGTCATAGTCTATGATCATATCTAACCTACTTCATTGGTGCATATTAATCCTTTTTAATGTTAATATATGATTTGCATTTATGAATACGTATATAATTCACAATTATCCCAAAATATATAGTACCAAAAAATTACAAATAAATGTTCACTATAGAAAACTCCATATCATGTGTCAAGTAGTTATAGTCATGAAATTTTATCTTCCCTGAAGAATATACCATCACTTTTTCATTATTCATTAACACAAAACACAATCCCTTCTTCAAAGCATCACTGAATACCATTAAAAGTTATCCAATTGTGGGTAGTGTGAAAACATGAGTTGTGATAAGACTCCTTTTTTAACTCCCTAAATATATCATCTTATCCATCATTCTTGGAAAACTCGACTTCCTTCACTGCTAACTTAGTAAAAGAGTTTGACAGTCATGATATATTTCTCAAAAATGAGAAATAATACCCAACTAACCCAAGGAAACAGTGGATATCTTCCAAAAATGTTATCTTCATCCATCCTTCAATTTATTTCTTCTGGAAGGGTTTATAGACATCTGATTTCATATGATGTTATGACCTAAGAAGAAAAAATTCTTCAACCAGAACTCAATTTTATTATACATGGCATAGATATTCTTCATTAATATGGTATTTAGAATAGTGATAAAATTATCATCATGATCCTCCTTGATTTTGGAGCATATTATAATATCATCAATAAATACTACCACATATTTTTGGAGGTTGTCTATAAAGACTATATTCATCATGTTACTGAAGCTTCATGGGACATTAGTTTGTCAAAATGGCATTACTATGAACTCATAGGGCCTGATATATGTAAAACTAATCTGTGGAAGATTCGCCTTAGAGAATTACTGTGCTACATGTATCAAATCGAACAAATCACCAATCTATAGAAGATGATGCTTGTTCTTTATTACAATATTTTTGATCTCATGATAATAAATGAAAAGGTTCATTGGAACATCCTTATTCTTAATGAATAATAATTGTGAACTCCATGGTGATGCACTTGGGTATATGAACCCTTTATCCATATTATCCTAGAGTTTTTTCTTTATCTCCTCATGTTCCACAATATCAAATCTATAGGTAATCTTGGATAATGGTAATTCCCTAGGTAAAAGCCTAATTGAAAAGTAAACCTCTTGGCTGGGAGGAAGACTTAGAAATTCTCAAAAAACACATCAGTGTCTTCCCTCATAATGGGAATTTCATCAAGGATGTTTATTTCCTCAGAGGCAATCATTTGAGCTAGATATGATTTCTCAAATGGAAAAGATATCAATTATTTATATGTTTGTGCTAAAGAATATACATCCCCCACATTACACATGTACACAATCAGGGGATGATTCATGATATGGAGAGTGATTTCTTTCTCGCATAAATTTATATTGACTCTATATAGGTATAATCAATTCACACCCAAAAATGCATCAAATAACACTAATGGGATATGAAAATGTTCACAAGGATTTTCATCCCACAAATATTGATATGGGAGTATTTATAAACTTGTGATGAAATAATTTCCTCATTTTCTATTTCATCAATATATCTACTTCCATGGTTTTTTGGGGTGCTTCAATAGTTCTAAAAAACTTTCATGAAATGAAGGAATTCATAGAACCAAAATCAAAAAGTATGTTCACTATTATTTAATGAATAATTGGCATACTTATCGCTACTTTGTTTTTCGGTTCCACCATAGAAATTGTGATAGAAAAATCACATCCTTTCTACATTATAGGTTGTTGGTTGTCCCAAAAAACCATTTTCTTAGTGCATTGGTTTTCAAAGTACCCTAGTTCTTTACATTTCAAGCAATATGGTTTACGGGAGTATTTATTTCTCCCATTTCATGAGTTGGATTATACAACCAGTAATCAAAATCTAGTTTCCCTTCCTTGACACACCTAAAGCATTTCCACATTCCCCTTAGGAATTTTTTTGGGTTCTCATTTTTATACCTTCGATAAGTGGGATGATGAAATTTATTTTCACCTTTATATTCCTCCATAAAAAACACCAGAATTAAACTACACATTCTTATTCTTATCCCCGTGACACCCTTCAGATTCTCCAATATCCATTTTGACGTTGATTGTATATAAAATAATTTCATCATATCTATCAGAGTAATGGATTTCAAGGGAATTTTGTAGAATAGGTTTTATCCCACCAAAGAAGTGTTCAACCATGAATTCGGGGGTGACACCAAAGCCAAAGGTATATCATACATGTCTTTTGAATTTTAACTCATTCACCAAGATAGATTCATAATATTTTGAAATGTGGTTAAGGAAATACCTTTCCATTTTAAGTCAGATAGTGAGAAGAAATATGTATCGAAAAATATTCTTAAGTCCTTCCACCCCATAAAATCGATCTATTCTTTAGGCTTTGTATTTTTTATCAATCTCTACTACTGATCAGCTTCACCATCCATACGATAAACATTCAGTAGAACCGTCTCTTATTTTCGAAATTAAATTATGGATAATATATTTTCAATGAATTTGATCCATTGTTATGTGATTCCGGGATGATATGATCCATTGAAAATTGGAGGCCTTTTTCACCTAAAGATCTCAATTACATCTTGGTCTTTATTTGGGGGTTTTTTGGGGATCCTATTTATCCTGGATTCTATTCAAAACCTAGTTTAGTTGAGATATTATCATTATGATGTTTCTAATTCCTTCTCTCATCATGTTTAGTATCTTGTTGGTGCAGTCATCACATTGACTATTTCATTGATTATTTACCTGATTCCTACTATTTCAGTCCATTGACTAGAAAATAGGGAAAATTATGGATGAGTAAACTATTAATCAAATAAACATGAATCCAATTACATTAATATGATAATTGATAAATTACATGTATTTTCATCACATATGAATTTGAAGGATTCATTTTATGTTATCTATGATCTATTACCTAACATAGAATCTTTTGGTATTTTTTATTTCATTATTAATGGTTGATAATGAGATTATGAATTTAAAAAATCATATACCCCAATAGTATAAAACCAGGTGTGTAGTAAGGCATTTTGTCATGTACTAAGTTACACTGAGTCAGGACAAACCCACCTTATCAGAGTTGTTACCGCTTGATATATTTTTTCGAGAACCACATCCACTTGTAGTATATAGAGGGGGATGTATTTTCTTGATAAACCACTTAATATATAATTACAATAATTTAGATATTTTTTCTTATACTCAAACATATCCATAAGTATTTCTCTAGAGTTTTCTAATCCTAATCTGAAAAATAACTAAACATTTCCCTTGATACCAACTATAACAACCCATTTTTTATTTCACATTAATACATGATTTATCACATAATACTACACATAATACAACCCAAAATATTGATAAGTCTATTTTATTTTCAAATTAGGTACAATACATACCAATTTAAAATAGGGAAAACATCATATTTATTGAAAACATTCTTAACATGCACTCACCTAAAACTACATGGGATATAAGGTGTAAATACATAAGAAAAGGGTGAGATATAAATCCCAGTAAGCAATAAACATGGAATAACATGAAGAACGTTATACATGTTCGATAATTAGAATATCGATGGGTTATAAAAGGAGGGAGAAACCTGAACATGAACACTGAGATATGATATAGAGTTATAATCATTAAGTAATCATGGGAAATGTGGAAACAACTTAAAACACTTCATCATAAACATAGTTATTTCCTAACTACCAATAAATCAGGATTAAAAATCCCCAAAAAGGAATCAAGTTCACTATTTGTCCCCACATGAAATCTCATGAGAGTAAGTATTACTGAATTCACTGGATCACTATATAATTCTGGGTGCACCCGTTACTTTCATTTCATTCTCATGCTTAAGTTTTTCACAAATATAATACAACATGGATTCACTAATTACCATATTGTATTCCAAAATTAGGGATTCCAAAATACATACATGTAAGTCCCAATTAAAATAAGTATATTTTAATAAATTTTAAAACACATTATGTAACTCCCCAATCTTCCACGGTATGCTTCTCTTTGAATAATACAATAGTGTGTGTCGTACGCAACACTGAGTTCAAGTGCACCACGACTTACCAAACTAGCCGTTCAAAAGTGGTTATGAATAGTATTAACTAAATTTTAAATTTTATATTATCTTTATAATTTTAGAATCCATATTATGAGTTTATAAGACATAATTAAACAATAAATTCATTTATTTCAGATAAAAGAAGTATTTTTCAAAAAAATGCAATTTTACCGCCTTTTAATGGAGAATCCTTTTTTAAATACAATATTTGTGACTTTTATATATTAAATTTGACAAAATGAACTTCTTATTTATAATTGGTAGATAATAATTTAGTTTCAATAATGTTTTGGTGTTTTTCTATTAACATTCATATTTGGGTGAATAGTGAAAAATACTATATTTTTACTGAAAACAACTTCTGTAATCAAAATAATTTATATTGTTAAATTATATGTTTTAAGGGTTTAAAAGTATAAATATATTATATTTTTACCATTTAATCTAATAATGGTCATTTTAAGTAATTTCAATTTGAAATTGGACATAAACAAGTGTCAAACATTGGATAATTATTATTTTTTAAAAATACGCATTTTGGTTTTGACAGTAGGAATTAATTATAAATTAATAAATGAAACTTCTATGTTTTAAAATAGGTAAAATAGAATTCATTATTGAATTCGGAATATCAAAATTATCTTAGGGTAAATTGTTTGTTATTTTTCGGAAAACATTCAATTTTTGATGAAAAGTGAAAAAACATTGAGTTATAGTTTAAAACTGAATTTTTATTTAAATAATTATTTATTTTATTTAAATTTATATTAGGTTAAAATAGATACATAATACCTATATAATTTCAATTTAATTCATTGGAGTTATTTTAGAATAATTTTAGATATATAAAAATTTTATTGAACTTTTCACCGTCTTTTATCCACCTCCTAGGAGAATTTGGAAATTTACATAAAACTTAATTTTACCGCTTCTGTGAGTGGAATTTTGAAAAATCGAGACACACGGTTAATATCAAGGAGTAAAATTTGGTTCAATATGATAAAAATAATTTTTGGTGAATAGTAACTTTTTACATTTATTTACCACAATTAAAAGTAAATAGGGTAATTAAGGGTAAAAATGATATTAATATTACCCTAACACATGTCCTAATTCTATTGGACAAGTGTATCTCGACCAAAATAAACCTTAGAAATAAAATATTATCATTTAGGTCCACATGGATTAGATTAGAACATTTAATATTATTTAATTCAAAGAAGAGTTAAAAGAGTTGAAATCAATGTTTAATAACTAAAACATTTTTAATATAGGGTTATACATAAGATAAATTCAATTATAAATATTAATTAGAAATATAAACATATTTCCTACATAATGGTATTTTATTTGTAATTTTTATACATTAAATAATCTAATTTATTTATGACACAATAGTGGTGAACTAATTACCTAATTAATGAAATATTAAAATAATTGATATTTTAAAAATCAAAATAAATGTAATTTGAGACTTTTTATGAATTACACTAATTTTCTAGGTTAATATAACATATTAAGGTTGGTTAGATTTTTTTTGAAGTAAAAATACTGTTATAAATTTAGCAAAAACAAAACACCAAATAGTGTCAAAATTGACATAAAAGAGTTTTTAAAAAAAATATTATATTATTAATTGATATTAAATTCATAAATATCTAAGGTTCGGAAAAAGGACTTATATCATGATATTTGTATCATTAATGGACCACTTGGTGGGTCTCTTGGATGTATATAGTATGTTTATTAACTATATAATATAAAAATACAATGTGACATGGTAAATGTCAAACAAATTAACTAAGAGTTAAAACTAAAAGATAAGGTTAATATAGTGACCCAAACCTGTCTAAAATCTATTGGTTGAAAGTATTTCGACCCATCCCCACCATAGACTTTGAATAATCCACTTTGGAGCATTTATAAACTGAATATAAATTTATTATAAATTAATACATTAATTTTTTCCTAAAGAGCCCCTCCTCCCCCTTATAAGAGGACACCACTTCTAACCAATTCTTGACACCATAAAAGCCTTTTGGTTCATCCAACCCCTACCAAAATATTCTCTCAACTTCCCTCACTTCAACCTAGAGGCCTTAGTTTGATCAGAAAGCCAACCTAAGGATACCTTTTGATCAAATCAAAAGGTGGAAGCCGAAGAAGAGGTAATGTTTTCACCGCCCTCTTTCAATTTCCTTTCTAATTAAACTTCTTCTTTCATTGTTATTTCCATTCTATCCATCATTTGAATGACATGTCACCATACATGTGTACGTACGGCTTACCGTCTCCATGTCGTGGTGTAATTTTTATTCAATACACTATTATTTGGATGGGTATAATAATGATGTGTAATTCATGTAAATAATAAATATAACATGATAATGATTCTGTATATATGATATACCATCCAATTATATATTATTTTAATATCAAAAGAATGATATTGTCGCTTGTGCATACGTATAGACTACCATCTCCATGAACGCGATGAGATTCATTCCCCATCGTATCCATTCAAGACTAATTCTCATTTAATGATTAAAAATAATTTTTAGGGACTTGATATCATTCTGGATATGAATAAGATACAACCTATCCATAAAAAACACAGCTTATGTAACAAAACATATAAAAGAAAACGAGTAAGTTAACACCCTAAACAATGATAATACTAAGATATTAATAACAATAAAATGTTAAAATATCATATATGAAATCATATTAATGTATATGATTATTGTATAATTTAATAACAATTATTTCACCATTATACAGGAGGTTAACTTACCCCCAACCAAGGAAAAGTATAAGGTAAGGGTTTATTTCACAATCTCTTCATTATCCAAGGTTGTTTTTAGATAATTATATACTAGGACCTCTTTATCATCCACATCCATGTTTCTCAAAAATATATTTCAAATAATTCTTACTATTTTACAGACTATGGTTAAAGTCACTTATAACCTTGTTGACTTTTTATAAGATGCATATAAAGGAATCATTCTGTCATTTTCCAAACAAGGTCCTTCTTAACCTTTTTGACATAATTAAGGTATGAATGTTTTTTTAACTTATACGGCGGGTGCGGCTATTTTCCGCCGTTATAAAATCGTTGAAGCTTCCCTTACAAGATAATAAGAATATTTTCAAAGTAAATGTTTTCTTTTACAATTATGTTACTTTTAAATGTTTTAAAGATTTATCTTTTTAAATACTTTTAACTAAGGTCCATATTTTCAAAATTATTTTAAGGATTTATTTATATGGACATGAATGTTTTGAAATGATAATTCTTTTCAAAAGATTCAAAGTGGTATAGGACACTTTGATTCAAAAATATCTTTTAAATTACTTGCTTTATAAATTTGTGACTTTTCAATGATTTAAAAAATAGAGATATTTCCCTCAAATAGTTTTGATTTCATAAATTTCAATATCCTTTGATGGGTTTTAATTTTAGTTGAAGTTGATTTATTATGATTCAAAACTTCCATATTGTATAGACGGTTTTGTGATATGTTTGACTATGGATGTGTTATTTTTATACCATTCATGGTTTATGGATAAAGTATTGACATTTCATATGCTAGTTTTAATACTAAAGTTTATGTTATGTTTAAACCTATTCATATGAGGAATGCATTGGACTTAATAAGTGACCGATGGAACCCGCTATAACTTCTCGATGCATCGGTAGGTCTAATGAGACCAACTAGGGTCTTGGCACGAGGCCTTGACAAAATCTTATTTGTAGTCTTGGCATGAGGCCTTGGCTACGTGGTTATGACAGTCTGGCATTATTCATTCCATCATTATGAAAGTGGTTATTGATATTGCATGGGATTATTTGACTAGTAGAATATCCATGTGAATAAGTAAATGGAATTATTTCATTTTATTCTTTCCATATTATGCTGAAGTTCATGTTTAAAAAGCATTTGTTTTAGTCAATGATTGCCCTATGTTTTTATCGTTATTTATGAATGTTTCCGCTATATTGTTATCCTTATTGAGCATCTGATCTCACCCCTTTCAATGTTTTAATTTTTTCCAAGATGTAAATAAGTATTTTATGAATAAACTACAAGGATAGTCTGAAGGCGATATGAGTGTGGACCATGGAGACTATATTATTGTATTTTTTCACTTTATGATGTAATGTAACATTTATTAATGTATCTAGTGATTCCAAGGCAACTAAAATAATTGTTCTTTTGAGACATGATCTTTTGTGATCATGCCAATGTTATGTAATAATACCCCGAATCTAGGTAACTTGGGTCGGGGCGTTACAGTTGGTATCAGAGAAAGTTTAGTACAAACCTTATAAGTTAGATTTAGATAAACTCTGATTATAGCACATAGACCTATGATGGAATTTGAGGATTAGTATAGATAAACTTCCTAGAATTTTTGCATTGCAATGATTTTATGAGTTTTCTTAGAAATACATCCCTCTATGGATACGAGCAGGTAGATGCGGCTCTGGCACAGATGTACCTAGGGGTGAAACCCGCAAACACCGCTTTGAGCTAGACTCGAACGGGAACTGGTGCACGACAACCGGTCTTGCTGCACTCTTCATTACGACACTCCCGGGGGATATGCTTAGGATAATTCTCATTTTCTTTACAAACAATTATGAAGGGCTTATAAGTATATACTTACACAAAGAACCCATTTTTATGATTATGGATTATATCCTTAAACTCGTCAATTTATGTTATGTATTTTACTAGTTTAGAATTATTCATTGCAATTCATAAACTGACAAATTTTATGCTATTGTATAGAAATGGCACCCAGTAGAAGGAATGTAAACTCCAACAATACGTATGATCCAAAGAGTAAGAAGGATCATATCTTTCACGGTATTAAGCCAACATTTAGAAAGTAAATAGTCTCCCATGTATTCTCAACATATGAAGAAATAGTATCATGTGTTAATAAGATAAGTAAATAATTCTCTGAGTCATATGGCTTTTAAGGGAAGCAACAGAAGAAAAGGATGGAAGAGAGAATGGTGGATAAAGGGAAGAGGGAAAAGAAGAATTTTCCCATATGTGATAACTGTGGGAAGAAAAACCTTGGAACTTGCCTGAAAGAAATGGGAGTTTGTTATAAGTGTAGAGAATAAGGACACCATGAGCGTAACTGAAAGGGTAAGAAAAAGGTTTCAAATGTACAATGCTTCATCTGCAAGGAGTTGGGACACTATGAGAACCAATGTCCAAATCATCAGAGTATGCCCCAAATGATGCTATTGGAGAATAATCAAGTTATGATACTACCACAGCTGAGGAGGAATGATTAGAGTTTTTATGTTTTTATTTGAGAATTATGTCATTTGATTATCGTATCAACAATATATTTGTTATAATAATTATGTAGTATATAAGAATTGTACTAAAATATTATTTCATTAAGGACTTGAGATTGTGTGGAACAAAGAAAAGTTACTCAATACCAGGTTAAATTTTTGTAAAATATATGGTTGAGAGAAAGATAAACCATAATATGGTTCTGATACCGAGGTAGTGATTTTTGGAATAATACATGATTGATTTGGATAAATTATATTGGATATTATTGATTACCTTGAAAATGATTAATGATTTTTATATTCCATCATTGTTGGAATTTACAACATTTTTGGATGGACGAAGTATATCCAGTATTCTATAAAGAATAAGGGACCATGAATATAATCAACAAGGTTTTATGGTATTTCAGGATGTTGTAGTGTTTTAAAAGAATACATGATGAAGGAGTTCATAAGATATTATGTTCCAAAAAGGATCTTAATTGTGTTTAACTGCCTTATAAATTTTGGACTGTGAGTTTGGACAGAAGTATTTTGGATAAGTCTAGTTTGAGATTATTTTTCGATTTCCATAAAAAGGACAACCCGGAGGTCGGGCAGCAACCCGTCGCGTCCGGCAAGGCTGCGAGACATGAACCCACAACCGATGGGCGACTAGGGTGTATCACCTACCACTATCCCACGTGATGTCCTGGATCGAATAATGTAGTTTTTTTAAATGGTTCTGCTAGATGAATTATAAATTCATTTTTTTGGAAGCCTATATTAATAGGATAAATAGAATATTATTTTTATGTTCTATTATCTTTTAGAGTGAAAGATGAGTTTGTGGTAGAACTTAGTTTAAGGATGAGACTATACTTGTCAGGTATATATTTTTCTTCTTCTATAATTAAATGAAGAAATTTATTCTTATACATTAGTGAAGGGATCTTAAAACAAAAAAGGTGTTATCCTAATACCATATGTTTTGTTGAACCAATGGTATTTTAAATCATCATAGATTGATGAATTTAAAGCCCTCAATTTTACACTTGTTTATGATTGATGACCTCAATCACTACCTATAAATATTTACATTTTTCCTCTAATTATATTTCTCTAATTTCCCCCAATGTTCTCCTAAACGAGATCATAATTTGGTGGTGACCCTTTCATTTCCTTTTTCCTATTATTAAGACTAAATTTTTCTAACCCTATTTCCGATGTGGGTTTTTCAAAACGGTATTTTCTATTTTCAACGATTTATTTTCAAAGAAAAATTTAAAATTTCGAGGACGAAATTTAATGAAGGAGGAGAGAATGTAACACCCCAAGCTTCCATGGTATGCTTCTCTTTGAATAATACAATAGCATTTGTTGTACACAACACTGAGTTCAAGCGCACCACGACATACCAAACTTGATGTTCAAAAGCGGTTATGAATATTATTAACTAAATTTTAAATTTTATATTATCCTTATAATTTTAGAATCCGTATTATGAGTTTCGAAGACATAATTGAGGAACAAATTCATTTTTTCAGATAAAAGAAGTATTTTTCAAAAAAATGCAATTTTACCGCCTTTTAATGGTGAAGCCTTTTTAAATCCAATATTTGAAACTTTAATATATTCAATTTGACCAAATTAACATCTTCTTTAGAATCGGGAAATAAGAATTTAGTTTCAATAAAGTTTTGTTGTTTTTCTAATAACTTTCATATTTGGGTGAATAGTGGAAAATACTATATTTTAACTGAAAACAACTTTTTAATCAAAATAATTTATATTGTTAAATTATAAATTTTAATGGTTTGGAAGTATAAATAGATTATATTTTTACCATTTAATCCAATGATGGTCATTTTAAGTAATTTCACTTTGAAATTGGACATAAACAAGTGTCAAACTTTTGATAGTTATTATTTCTTAAAAATATGCCTTTTGGATTTGACAGTTGGAAATAATTTTAAATTAATAAATTCAACTTCTATGTTTTGAATTTGGAAAAATAGAATTCATTATTGAATTCAGAATATCAAAATTATATTAGGGTAAATTTTTGGTATTTTTCTGAAAACTTTCAATTTTTGATGAATAGTGAAAAACACCGAGTTATAGTTTAGAACCCAATTTCTATTTAAATAATTATTTATTTTATTTAAATTTATGTTAGGTCAAAATAGATACATAATTCCTATATAATATCAGTGTAATTCATTGGAGTTAGTTTAGAATAATTTTAGATATATAAAAAATTTATTGAACTTTTCACCGTCTTTTACCCACCTCCTAGGAGAATTTGGAAATTCACATGAAACATAATTTTACCACTTATGTGAGTGAAATTTAGAAAATCCGAGAGACATGGTTAATATCAAGGAGTAAAATTTGGTTCAATAAGATGTAAATAATTTTTGGTGAATAGTAACTTTTTACTTTTATTTACCACGGTTAAAAGTGAATAGGGTAATTAAGGGTAAAAATGATATTAATATCACCCTAACACATATCCTAATTCTATTAGACAAGTTTATCTCGACCAAAAACAACCTTAGAAATAAAATATCATCATTTATGTCCACTTGGATTACATTAGGACATTTATTATTATTTAATTCAAAAAAGAGTTAAAAGAATTAAAATCAATGTTTAATAACTAAAACATATTTAATATAGGGTTATACATAAGATAAATTCGATTATAATAATTAATTATAAATATAAAAATATTTCCTACATAATGGTATTTTATTTATAATTTTTGGACATTAAATAATTTAATTTATTAATGACACAATGGTGATGTAGTAATTACCTAATTAATTAAATATTAAAATAATTGATATATTAAATATCAAAATAAATGTAATTTGAGACTTTTTATGAATTAATCTAATTTTATAGGATAATATAACATATTAGGGTTGGTTAGATTAATTGTATTCGATGTATTATTGCTGTTATAAATTTAGAAAAAACAAAATACCAAATAGTGTCAAAATTGATATAAAAGATTTTTTAAAACAAATATTATATTATTAATTGATATTAAATTCCTAAAAATATAAGTTTCGGCCAAAAGACTTATATCATGATAGGTGTATCATTAATGGACCACTTGGGGGTCTCTTGGATGTATATAGTAATTTTATTAACTACATAATATAAAAATACAAAGTGACATGGTAAATGTCAAACAAATTAACTAAGAGTTAAAACTAAAAGATAAGGTGAATATAGTAACCCAAACCTGTCTAAAATCTATTGGTTGAAATTATTTCGACCCATACCCACCTTAAAATTTTAATAATCCACTTTGGAGACTTTATAAACCGAATATGAATTTATTATAAATTAGTACTTTATGTTTTTTCTTAAAGAGCCCCTCCTCCCCCTTATAAATCAAAACCATTTATAACCAATTCTTCACACCATAAAAGCCTTTTGGTCCGGCCAACCCCTACCCAAATATTCTCTCAACTTCCCTCACTTCAACCTAGAGGCCTTATTTTGATCAGAAATCCAACATAAGGAGCCCTTTTGATCAAATCAAAAGGATGAACACGAAGAAGAGGTAATGTTTTCACCACCATCTTTCATGATCCTTTCTTCTTAAAATTCTTCTTTCTTTGGTATTTTCATTGAAAATAATAACTCCAGTATATTATATATACTTTGATGTTATTATAAATATGGTACAACCATATTTATTATTCTATCCATCCTTTTAATGACATGTCACCATACGTGCGTACGTACGGCTTACCGTCTCCACGTCGTGGTGTAATTGTTATTCAATACACTATTATTAGGATGGGTATAATAATAATATGTAATTAATGTAAATAATAAATATAACATGATAATGATTCTGTATATATGATATACCAACCAATTATATATTATTTTAATGTCAAAAGAATGATATTTTCGATCGTGCGTACGTACGGACTACCGTCTCTGCGAACACGATGAGATTCATTCCTTATCGTATCCATTCAAGACTAATTATCATTTAATGATTAAAACTAATTTTTAGGGACTTTATATCATTCTGTATATGAATAAGATACAACCTATCCATTAAAAACATGGCTTATGTAACAGAGCATAGAAAAGAAAATGAGTAGGTTAACACAACAAACAACGATAATACTAAGATATTATTAACAAAGAAATGTTAAAAGATCATATATGATATCATATAAATGTATATTACTATTGTATAATTTAATAACAATTATTTCACCATTATACAGGAGGTTAAACTACCCCCAACCAAGGAAAAGTATAAGGTAATGGTTTATTTCACAATCTCTTCATTATTCGAGGTTGTTTTTATGTAATTATCTACTGGGACCTCTTTATCATTCACATCCATGCTTCTTAAAAATGAATTTCAAATCATTATTTCTATATTAGAGACTATGGTTAAATTCACTTATACCATTTTTTACTTTTTATAAGATTTTTATAAAGGAATCATTCCGTCTTTTTCCAAACAAAGTCATTTTTACCCTTATCAACAGAATTAATGTAAGAATGTTTTTTTGACTTATACGGTGGGTGCAGCTATTTTCTGCCATTATAAAAATGTTGAAGATTCCATTATAAGATAATAATAATATTTTCAATGTAAATTTTTTCTTTTACAATTATTTGACTTTTAAATGTTTTAAAGATTTCTCTTTCTAAATACTTTTAATTAATGTTCGTATTTTGAAAATGATTTTAAGGATTTATTTATATGAACATGATTATTTTGAAATGATAATTATATTCAAAAGTTTCAATGTGTTATGGGACACTTTGATTCAAAAATCTCTTTTAAATTACTTCCTTTATAAATTTGTGACTTTTCAATGATTTCAAAAAAAGAGATATTTCTCTCAAATAGTTTTGATTTCATCTATGTCAACATCCTCTGATGGATTTTAAGCTTATTTGAAGTTGATTTATTATGATATAAAACATCCATATTGTATTGAAGTTTTTGTGATATGTTTGACTGTGGATGTGTTATTTTTATACCATTAATGGTTTATAGAGAAAGTATTGACATTTTGTATGGTAGTTTTAAGACGAATGTTTATGTTATGTCTAAACCTATTCATATGAGGAATGCATTAGACTTAATAAGTGACGGGTGGAGCCCGCTATAGCTCCTAGATGAATCGGTAGGTCTCATGAGACAAACTAATTTCTTGGCATGAGGCCTTGAAAAAATCTTATATGTAGTCTTGGCACGAGGCCTTGGCTACGTGGTTATGATAGTCTGGAATTATGCATTCCATCATTATGAAAGTGGTTATTGATATTTCATGAGATTATTAGACTAGTAGAATATCCATGTGTATAAGTAAATGGCATTATTTCATTTTATTCTTGCCATATTATGTTGAAGTTCAAGTTTAAAAGGCTTTTGTTTTAGTTATACATTGCCTTAAATATTTATGTTTATTTATGAAAGTTTCTGCTATATTGTTATCCTTACTGAGAATCTGAGCTCACCCCTTTCAATGATTTCATTTTTCCCAGGATGTGAAGAAGTATTTTATGAATGACCAGTCTGAAGTGGATTTGAGTGTGGACCATGGAGACTATGTTATTGTAGTTTTTCACTTTATGATGTAATGTAACATTTATGAATGTATCTAGTGATTCCACAACTACTAAACTAATCGGTATTTCGAGACTAGATCTTTTGTGATCATACCAATGTTATGTAATAATGCACTGACTCTGGTTAACTGGGTTCGGGGTGCTACACTTTATAGGAAATGGGAATGATATTCACTACAATATTGTTTTGGTATGGAAAATCACGATAATGTTTCACCAGCATAACGACATCACTTAAAAATTCATAAAATTGGTTGATGAGAGAAAAATAGGTCTCTCATTATTTTGAAATAAAATGGATATTAATAGTGGAATGTAAATAAATATCCTAACATTAGGAATTAGAAATATATGGATAAGATAATGAACAAACTTTAATAAAGATGAGAATGAGAGGATCCCTTACTTGAGTATGTGGCTCCAAAGGCATGGGAGGAGCTTCTAGATAGCTTGGGGGGTCGGTGGGGGGACTATAGAGATAGGAGGTTTGATTAAGTAAATTATAAAATGTTTTTGAGTGAAGAGAAATGGGATCTTGGGTGGGTTTATATAGGAAATGTGTGGGGATTTCATTATTATTTCCCAAACATAGGTTAAGGACACTATATAATTAAATAACTAAAACCACATTCATTAACATTATTTATACCAATGGTTTCTATAAAATGGGTGGGGTAATATGTAAAAGGGAATAACAAAATAAAATTATTCCATTTCTTTTGTACAGGTGATTCATACTCATAAAGAATTTATTTTAAAACCTTAAAATATATTAATAGTCTTGGATGATACATAAAGGATTTATTAAATTAATAAAATAAATATAAAATCTTACTTTTTTAAAGGTAAAACATATATTTGTTCATGTATATATTTTACAGTATTTCTTATTTCAATTTTGGTTCATTATGATCTCATAATTTACCCCATATATTTATATGGTATTTGATTTTTACCTAAAATTTGACTATCTCATAAAACTATAAAAAATATATTGCTGGATAATGTAGAAATTTTGATTCAAAAAATAATATTCATTTTATCAAAATAAATTTTTTAAATATTTTTATTTTCAATTTCATTATTATAATAGAAATTTATTGATAAATTCCGGGGTCTTTTTACAAAAATAGTATTTGAAACCATTTAAAAATTACATTTGACTATAGAAAAATTTTATGACCATTTATATTCAATAATAGATATTTATTTAAATATTTTTTTATTCCAAAAATCTGTTAACTATTGAAAATAAATAAAATAATTGAATTTGAGCATTAACCAGAAATTTAATTTTTATTTAATTAAATAAAATATAATTTATAAAATGAAAATTTGTTATTTATTCTAAAAAATATACATATTAATTTTATTGGGGTAGGATTAAATATCTAATTAATACACCAGTGAACTCTTTAAGAGTATGTTTCACAATGATGATACTTTCATGGGGATGTTGGACATACATGGTTTGGGTCGAAATCTCAATGAGCTTGAAATTATCCTATCAATGGTTTCACTCATCCATAGGTTTTTAGATCTTGGTTTCGGTTTCGTTAAGGGAAAACCCCAATGATGATATCTACCTTGGAAGATCTGATAAATGGGCTTTGTAGGGTACAATCCTACTAGTTGAGGTCGTCACCTCCTTTTTCTATGTCAATTGGATTTGTAAAACCCTATATTTATACTAATCACATGATCATTGTTCACAGGATTTGTTATCAACTATAATGATACATAAGAATATTTTAAATCTAATAGGATGTGATAAAACAAAATAAGTTAATGTTTTTTCTATAACCGTATTACACAACAAGAGATTTTCTTAAATTTCAAGGGGGGATTTTATTTATAAAATTCCATGCCATTTCACCTCATGTTGGGATATGTAGTGAACCAAATTCCTTTATGGGAATTTTTCCATTAGGATGTCTTGGTATTTATACTTAAACTATATTTATGGTGTAGTGTTTTAGGTTGTTTCTTCATTTCCCATGTTTCCTTTATTATTATCATGCTATATCATGCCTCATTGTTCATGTGTATGATTTTCATCCCTTTTATGTCCCATTTATATACATATTGTCTAACATGTATTATCTTATTCATGTTATACCATGTTTATTCCATTACTGGTCCTTTTTCTCACCCCTTTCTTATGTTTCCCCTAGGTTATCCCATGCAATTTTATGTGAGATCATGTAAAAAAAGTTTTCTATTAAAGATTTCATATTTCATATTTAAGTTGTTATGTAACATTCCTAATTCCCTAATACACATGACTTATATATCTTCTTGGTTGTATTATTTTTAATCTATTATAATAAATTATTTATTAATGTGTAATAAATAGAAGGGTTTTCATAGAGAGCATGTGTTAGTATCTGAGCCTCTCATCATTGGGAAGATGACGGATGGGTTTTTGATCAAGAGAATAGGATGAGGGATATTCATGGCACATGATTAGAGGATGATACTATTTCTATAGTTCTTAGTGCATATTTGTCTTGAAGCATATGGAAGTCATATCTACCGTACAAGACTAGCCATATGTAATGTACTCTATAGGATTTTTATTAGTACTTGTTTCCCAGAATATGATATGAAAAATAGACTTCTGGAAGATGGTGTGTTATAGTCAGGGAATCATATATTTTTTCAAGTTTAGACACCCCTTGACTATATGAGAATTCATTCGTGGGTCTCCCATATAGTGTAGGATCTGGTAGAAGATGGTATTTTTCTTAAGTTTCTTGATTGTTCTTTGGATAAGGGATTTTCTTTTCAGGGATTATGCACATTGAAAGCCATGAAAGTGAGCTGGGGTTTGTATAATGGTGGGTCCAATGGGCTGAAAATCACCTATGGATAGTTCCATCCAAGTAAAAATAAATAAAGTCGACATTATGCTTGTCTTTACAGATGTAATGTGTCTGAAATGGGTTGAAAATGAGCTTGGGTGTGTAGCATGCCTGGTCCAATGGGCTAAGAGTCACCTATGGAAAATTCCAACCAACTGAGACTACTTGACCTAGAAATGGGGCTTGTTTTGTCCATTGTATTGCACCTAAAAAATGATGAAAACAAAGCTGATGTATGTCACATGTCTAGTCTAATAGACCAAAACACACCTATTGAAAGTTACATCCATGTGAAACACTTCAATGTGGGATAGTGGATTGTCTTGTTTGATGAAATTGTGCACCTGAAAAGGGATGAAAGTGATCTAGGGTTATTGGCATTTTGGGTCTAATGGGATGAAAACCACCAATTGATAGTACCATCAAAGTGATAATATTTTAGGATGACTTGGGGATTATTTTATCTGATGTGGGGCACCTGAAAAGGGATGACAATGATCTTGGTCATGTAGCAAGCCAGGTCCTATAGGATAACCATAAGGCCCCAGCCTTAAACATTACTTAATATTGAATTAAATGAATAATTACCATTGAGGATATTTTTAGGTTTAGAGTTTTAGAGAATTAGATCATAACTATTACATCTCAAAATATTACAAAGTAGACACTTCTACTAAGATTCCATAAAATAAAAACTCTTAAAAAGAAACATGTCTAGTTCCATGTTTTAGATATCATGACATTCCCTTAATCCCATCCTTGACCCTATTCCACATTAAGACCTGTGAAAAACATTTCAAAAAAACATGGGGTGAGCATAAAAAGCTCATTAAGGGATACACAAAGAATGAAAACTGTTAGTTTATCAAAACAACAAGTAAACCATGTATACTTTATCAAAGTAATAATTTTCATCTTTATGAAGTAGTAAAAACTATTCACTGAATAAAAGATCATTACTTACCCTTTTGTAACCAAAATATTACCATAAAACCCATATAAAGATCACATAACATATAAAGGTAACTTGGGACATAAACATACATAAATGGAATAACCATACGGTCGACTTCCACACATATCACGTAATGTAATAGCCATACGGCCGACTTCCATACCCAATGCATTGGAGGTTATAACGTAACCACCAATCCTGGTATTCACGGCACCACCTATCATATGGTTTATCACATAACCACCCGTCAAATGTCCAAGTACCATTATAAAATCATCAGACATAAAACAAATATAATGGGAAGAAAACATTTCCACACTTTGATCACAATATATCACATAAATATATTGACATAACAAATCCATTATAAAAACCATTTTCAATACCAAAATACATAAAAGATTATATGGTATTTATTTCATTTCAAAA
This sequence comes from Viscum album, assembly GCA_963277665.1. Classification (NCBI taxonomy): domain Eukaryota; kingdom Viridiplantae; phylum Streptophyta; class Magnoliopsida; order Santalales; family Viscaceae; genus Viscum; species Viscum album. Next base: position 910,170,373 of record OY728151.1, read on the forward strand.
ACATTACGGCTTGTTGAGGAAGCCAAAGACCATATAATACTCGCGGCAGCGAAAAAAGTTGTTGTCACCGCGTACGATAAAAAAAACATTCCTTTTTGTCATTTAGTAAAACGCTTCGTATAAAAATATTCCTTTTGAATAAAATTAAAAGTCAAAGGGGTTTATACACCATATAAAAAAAATTTGTGTATAAAACAAAATATGCCTCAATTGAAGGAGATTGATACGAAGTCCCTTACCTCGGGTCCAACTTGACTCGATCGTTCTTTAACGTCCAGAATAATAAAGTTGAGTTAATTTATACTTGCTTAAGAACATTTTTCAAGTTCATTATTCCTATTATATCACTTATTGACATGTTATAAACATTATTTAATCATTTAAGTTAATAATGTTTGTTTTGTCGATATTTGGTTCTTAAGTCGAAAGTGGACTTCTTAGAATTACATGTTGTTCGTGTGGTCAAAGGTTCATTATATCCAGAATGATATTCATGATTTAGATATCATATATATCATATATATCCAGAATATAAATGTAATTATAATATTACATATTCATTTATAGGTAAGAAATGAAATGCACTGTTCATGGAGACGGTAAGCCATACGTTTGCATGAACGCTACTTTCATTTCTATGTCATATTAATGGAATTAAAACTAAATGAGGGGTATGTATATTTTAATTCCATAATTATATTAATCATTTATATGTAGCATACATCATATATAATAACTTTAAATCCATCCTTTATACATCCCACATATGGGATTAACGAATCAAATCACTTTGAGGGGGCGGTAGTCCGCACTTCCTAAAATGAAGATATCGTGTATACCCATAATGGAATCCATAAAGGTATTCCATAAATGAAAAATACAGAAGCTAAAGGAAACAATAAACATATTATATATCATATATAATTATAGTGACATCTTAATGGCCACTTTTGAAGGTGTTAGAAAAATATTGAACAATCATCGTTTCGTGAGGCAGAAATTCGCCATCCACAGAAACAGTATGTTCTTTAACCATTAGATGTAGGTGTGTGTAAGTGTAGAAATATTGCTTCTTATAAAAACATCCTAGTATATTAAATATACTGGAGTTGTTACAGAAGAAATGAATAAAAAAGATTTTATGGGGTTGGAGAAGAAAAATAAAACAAAAGAACACAAGTGAAGACATTACCTTAAAATCGGGTAACTCTCTTAGATTTGAGCTCAAAGGATTCTGTAGGAAGACTTATGCCCAAAGTGAGGCTTCTAGGAGTTAGAGAGGGATTGGGAGAGACAAAATGGTTGGGAGTTTTCCGAGCCAAAGGCTTTGGAAGTGTGGGTAAGGTGGTAGAGGTGGGGGCGTTTTATAAGAGGAGAGGAGGGGCACTCTTGGAAAGTAAAGAAATGTTACTTTATTTTAAAATTATTTTCAAATTTAAAAGGTCCCACATTGATATAATTAGACTCTAAGGTGATACGAGTTCTAAATACACCCATACAATAGGTTTTTGACAAGTGTAGGTCTTATATTTTACATTATATTTTTATTTTATTTAAATTATTAAATAATGAGGTCATCGCTGCATCATCATGGTGTCATAAATAATTTAATTTATTTAATATCTAAAAATTATAAAAAAATATAATGATGTAGGAAATCTTTTTATATTTCTAATGAATATTTTTAGTCAAAAATCTGACTTGTATAACCCCATTTAAACATTGTTTTAGTAAAACAACACATGTTTCTGACATTTTAATTTTAACTTTAAATAAAAAGGTATTAATGTCATTTTCCTACCAAAGTGGCTCCATGGGGTCCCCAAGTTGACCCATGGATTTTATTGGTCGGAAATGACACATCCAATAAGGTTAGGACATGCGTAAAGTTCATTTCATATTATTAAAACATTATTTTTACATTAAACTACACTAATTACCTCTAATCGCTATTAAAAACTTAAAAGTTACCATTCACCAAAAAATTATTTTAATCCCATTGAACCACATTTTACTTATTAATGAAAACCATGTATGTAAGATTTTTTGAAATTAAAAACACAGAGGTGGTAAAATTTCATTTAAACAAAAAATCAGTTTTTTAAAGTACCACTTAGTGGTTTCACTATTAATCAAAAATTGAAGTTTTTCAGAAAAAATACCAAAAATTAACCCTAAGCTATATTTGATATTCCGAATTCAAAAATGAAGTCTATTTTACAAAATTCAAAACATATAAGTTGCATTAATTAATTTAATAATTAATTCCCGCTGTCAGAGCAAATAGCGCGTTTTTATGAAACAATAAGCATCAAAAGATTGACACTAGTTTAAGTCTGATTTCAAAGTGAAATTAATTCCAATGACCACTATTGGATTAAATGGTAAAAATATATTCTAATTTCACTTTAAAACTAATTCAAATGATAATATAATCATATAAATAAATTAGATTAAAAATAGGTATTGAATTAAAATACAACATTTTTCACTATTCATTAAAAAAATGTACTTTATCGGAAAAATACAAAAAGAATTACACAAAGTAAATTATGATGTCCTGATTCTAAAGAAGAGTTTTATTTGCTCCAATAGAATTTATCAGAATGACCAAAACTATATTTAATGATGGTTCTCTATCAAAAGGTTATAAGTGAACCTTTAGTGAAAATTAGAGTATATATACCTAAAATTGAATTATTTTCGTATTTTAAGCCTTTATCTTTTATTGGATAAATGTAAAAAAATTAAAAAACATATATAATCATATTTTAGTTATTTTTATTCATTACCGCCAATACAATGGCTATGTGTTAACTACCATTTAAAATAATATTATTTTTTTACTAGTGTGCAACGTAAGATTTCAAAGAAACTCTTTGTTGCGTATCGGGTATGCTATCGAACATAGAAACCCCTTTAAAGTAAAATTAATATTTAATTCGTAAATATTAATAAATATGAAAATACTTTATTATTTATTTACCTGGGATGTTACATCCTTCCCCCCTTTGGGGAATTGCGTCCTTGCAATTTTATTCACTTATCAAAATAAGTGGGGGTATTTATCCCTCATTTCATTTTGAGATTCCCATGTTGCCTCTTCAACCATATGGTTTTTCCAAAAAATCTTTCCCTGGTGAATTACCATATTTCGCAACACTTGCTCTCTTCGGTCAAGAATCTGGACTGGTTGTTCTTCATAAGAGATATTCTCTTCCAACTGAACTACCTCTAGGCTCAAAACATGATATGGATCTGGAATATACTTTGTCAACATCAAAACATGAAAAAAATTGTGTACCTGATATAAAATCGGAGGTAAAGCCACTCGGTAATCAACTGATCCAACTCTCTCCAAAGTTTCATATGTTCCAATGAACCTTGGACTCATCTTTCCTTTCTTACCAAATCACATCACACTTTTCCATGGTGAAACTTTGAGAAAAACATGATCACCTACCTCAAAATATAAATCTTTCCTCCGGTTATCCGCATAACTCTTCTTCCTGCTCTGAGCTGTTTTCATGTGTTTCTGAATCAACTGAACTTTTTCTACCATCTCTTCTACCAATTTGGGTCCCATCAGCTTCCTTTCACCTACTTCATCCCAAAAAGCTGGAGTTCAACACCGCTTCCCATATAATGCCTCAAATGGTGCCATCTGTATACTGGAATGAAAAATGATATTATAAGAAAAGTCAACCAAAGAAAGATGTTGGTCCCAACTTCCCTGATAATCCATCGAACAAGTACATAGCATATCCTCCAATGTCTGAATTTTTCGTTCTGACTGCCCATCTGATTGCGGATGAAATGATGTATTAAAATTTAATTCAGTACCCAATGACTTCTAAAGGCCTTTCCAAAAGTTAGAAGTAAACCTGGGATCATGATCAGAAATAATGGAGAGGGGAACTCCATGCAACCTGACTATCTGATTAAGATACAATCGAGAAAGTTGATCTAGAAAAATGTATCTCGAATAGGAATGAAATGAGAAGATTTAGTCAAGTGATCAACAATAAACCAGATTGCATTATTACCTCGAGATGTCCTCGGTAATCCCACAACAAAGTCCATGGATATGTTTTCCCATTTCCACTCTGGTACTAGTAAAGGATGCAGTATCCCTTTTGGTAACTACCTCTCTGTTTTAACCTGCGGACAAGTAAAAAACTTCACAGTAAAATCAGCAGTATCTCTTTTCATTCCATCCCACCAGTAATACTCCCACAGATCTCTCTACATCTTAGTTCTTCCAGGATGAACTGAAAACGAAGAACTATGTGCTTCACATAAAAACTCCCTCTTCAACTGTGAATCACCAGGCACACACAATCGCTTCCCAAATGACAAAACACAATCATTATCAATGTTGAATTCAGGCAACTTACCCTTCTGAACCAGCTCTACCTTTTTCTGCAACTCACTGTCTTGCTTCTGTGCTTGCTTAATTCTGTCTGATAGAGAAGATTTCACTGATACCTGAAACAAAACAGAAGGCCATCCTGCACCAACAACTTCTATGCCAAAGTTCATCAAATCAAAAACCGAAGGATCTCGTTCCAAACGTAGCATGGTTAATGAAGCATTACTTTTTCGACTCAAAGCATCAGCCACTTTATTTGCTTTCCCTAGATGGTAATGAATTGTACAATCATAATCCTTGATTAATTCAAACCATCTCCTCTGTCTCATGTTCAATTCTTTCTGAGTGAATATATACTTTAAACTTTTGTGATCAGTATATATTTCACACTTTACTCCATACAAATGATGCCTTCAAATTTTTAGAGCAAAAACAACAGCAGCTAATTCCAAATCATGTGTAGGGTAATTTACCTCATGAGTTTTCAACTGTCATGAAGAATAAGCAATTACCTGATCATTCTGCATTAGGACACAACCAAGTCCTTTCAATGAAGCGTCACTGTTGATAAAAAATTCACCATTTCGGGAAGGAAGTGCCAAAACCGGAGCATTCACCAATCTTCTTTTCAACTCCTGAAAACAATCATCACATTCTTTTGTCCAGATAATCTTAACACCCTTCCGAGTTAGATTAGTCATTGGACTAGATAATCGTGAAAACATTTCAACAATCCTTCGGTAGTAACCTGCCAAACCAAGGAAACTATGGATCTCGTTAACATTTGTGAGTCTTGTCTATTATTCAACAACTTTTGTTTTAGAAGGATCAACAGTTATGCCATTTTTTGAAACAATGTGACCAAGGAAAGAAATTTGTAGTAACCAAAACTCACACTTGATGAATTTTCCATATAGTTTCTTTTCTTTTAAGGTTTGAAATATAACCCTTAAATGACTTTCATGCTCCTCTTTACATTTAGAAAACACCAAAATATCATCGATGAAAACAACTACAAACTTATCCCATAACTCATTGAAAATTCTATTCATAAGGTCCATGAATACAACAGGTGCATTGGTTAACACAAAAAAAATAACTACAAATTCTTAATGGCCATATCTAGTACGGAACACAGTCTTCGGAACGTCTGCTTCTTCTACATTCAACTGATGTTACCCCGACCTCAAGTCAATCTTCTAAAAATACCGAGCTCCCTGGAGCTGATCAAACATATCATCGATATGATGAAAAGGATACTTGTTCTTAACAATAACGTTATTCAAGGCTCTATAATCAATGCAAAGTCTCATTGAACCATCTTTCTTTTTAACAAACAAGATAGGAGCACCCCATGGTGAAGTGCTAGGTCGAATGAAACCTTTATCTAATAACTCCTGCAATTGTTTCTTTAACTCTAAAATTTCAACTTGAGCCATTCAATAAGGGGGTTTTGAAATTGGCTTAGAATTTGGAACTAAGTCAATAGTAAATTCAACTTCTCGATCCTGAATAATACCAGGCAACTCATTAGGAAAAACATCAAGATACTCATTTACCACTGGCACATCATTAATCGGAACAGTTCCTTTATTTTCAATAATATGTGCAATATAACATTCATTTCCATCATTTACTAGTTTCTCAACTTCCTAATATGTTATCAAAATAAAGGGTTCATTCTTGTACACAAACTAAAAATCTTTCTGTAAAGAAACCATTTTAGCTCTCCATTCAATCTTAGCATGATAAACAGAAAGCCAATCCATGCTCAAAATAACATCAAACTCTAATAGATGCAAAACAATATGGTTTGCTAGTAGATTCTTTCCGCACACAAGGATATGAAGGTTCGTATAATTCCTTTTTCTCTCAACATTCCCTCCGGGTGTTTTTACCATAAGTTCAGGATTCATATCTTGAGATGTAATTTCCAATATTCTAGAAAACTTCTCAGAAATGAAATAATGTGTAGTCCCTGAATCAAACAACACATTGGCATAATCTGAACAAACAAATAGTGTACCTGATACTACTTCATTCGATGGCCCAACATCTGCTGAAGTAGTTGCAAAGGATTTCGCCACCCCTTTCTGCTTGTAGTCTGGCTGTTTTTCCCTAGTTGAGTTCTTCGTTAGACACTCATTTGCATAATGACCCATTTCATTACACTTAAAACATTTTACCGTTGGCTTTTCATTTCCTGCTTGATCATCTTCCTTACAGTTACGAGCAATATGACCAGACTTACCACACCGAAAGCACTTACCAGACTTGGATAAACATTCTCCAGGATGCATTTTACCATACTTCCCACTGGATGGATATTTGGTTTTCTTACCTCCTTGCTTCTTTGATGAATTCTTCCCCTTTTCCTGACAACTGGACCTCTTATTCAGTTGTTTGTCAAAGAACATCTGATCATCGTCAAACTCCATTTCCACCTTCTCTGCACATCGAACAAGTTTTTCATAACTTTTGAACTCACGAGAAGCTAAATACCTTCGATACTTTGTCTTTAACCCTGAGTAAAAATGGTTGAATTTACTATCAAGATCTCGTATGAATTTTGGAGCATACCTTGCCAGTCGAGTGAACTTTGCTTCATAAGCAGCCACTGAGTCATCCTCCTGCCTCAATTCTAGGAACTGTTTTTCCATCCTAAGACGAACCACCATAGGAAAATATTTCTCAATAAACATACCTTTGAATTCGTCCCTGTGAAGATCATCAATCTCATCACTATCCCTGGTATTTTTCACCATCGACCACCCCTGATCAGCTTCTCCTTCAAAACGGTAAACAGCAAGACTAACCTTTTGATGTTCTGAACACCCCATGACATCAAAAATCCTCTCTAGTGCTTTAATCCACCCTTCATCTAGCACGAGGTCAGATGATCCTCTGAATGATGGGGGATGTTGCCTCATGAAATTTTCCACCACTGACATGTTCCTCTGCGGTTGATCCGGCTGATCTCGTGCATGGATACCACCACCATTTATAGCCTGAATCAATTGTGCCATCACTACAACAAACTGTTCAGTTCCAATTCCGACCATCTCAGGTTGCTGATTTGGAAGGTTGTCTTCCTTCTGATGTCGTCCCAACATAGCTTCTTTGTTTCCTCTGTGGAAAACCATTCTGAACACAAAAATATCTTAGGCGAAGCAACATGGTAATCTTTAAATGCTATATCATTTCAATCATACCATAAATTTACTTATAATTTAACACTTTTCTAACTCCTAAAGTTGTCTAAACCGACCTTTGATACCAACTATAAGGCCCCATCCTTAAACATTACTTAATATTGAATTAAATGAATAATTCCCATTGAGGATCTTTTTAGGTTTAGTGTTTTAGAGAATTAGATAATAACTATAACATCTCAAAAAATTACAAAGTAGACACTGCTACTAATTTTCCATAAAATAAAAACTCTTAAAAAGAAACATGTCTAGTTCTATGTTTTAGATAGCATGACGTTCCCTTGATCCCATCCTTGACTCTATTCGACATTATGTCCTATGAAAAACATTTCAAAAAAACTTAGGGTGAACATAAAAATCTCAATAAGGGATACACAAATAATGAAAACTGTTAGTTTATCAAAACAACAAGTAAACCATGTATACTTTATCAAAGTAATACTTTTCACCTTTATGAAGTAGTAAAAACTCTTCACTGAATAAAATATCATTACTTACCCTTTTGTAACCAAAAGATTACCATAAAACCCATATAAAGATCACATAACATATAAAGGTAACTTGGGACATAAACATACTTAAATAGAATAACTATACGGTCGACTTCTGCGCATATCACTTAATGGAATAACCATATGGCCGAATTCCATACCCAATGCATTGGAGGTTATAACGTAACCACCCACCTTAGTATTCATGGAACCACCCGTCATATGGTTTATCACGTAACCAACCATCAAATGTCCAAGTACCATTATAAAATCATAAGACATAAAACAAATATAATGGAAAGAAAACATTTCCACACTTTGATCACAATATATCACAAAAATATATTGACATAACAAATATATTATAAAAACCATTTTCAATACCAAAATACATAAAAGAGTATATGATATTTATTTCATTCGAAAAACATTACGGCTTGTTGAGGAAGCCAAAGACCAAATAATACTCACGGCGGCGGAAAATGTCATTGTCACCACGTACGATAAAAGAAACATTGCTTTTTTTCATTTAGTAAAACTCTACATATAAAAAGATTCTTTTTGAATAAAATTAAAAGTCAAAGGGGTTTATACACCATATAAAAGAGAGTTGTGTATAAAACAAAATATGGCTCAATTAATGGATATTGAGACGAAGTCCCTTACCTCGGGTCCGACTTGACTCAATCGTTCTTTAACGTCCTAAATAATAAACTTGAGTTAATTTATACTTGCTTAAGAACCCTTTTCAAGTTCATTATTCCTATTATATCACTTATTGACATTTTATAAACATTATGTAATCATTTAAGTTAATAATGTTTATTTTTTCGATATTTGGTTCTTAAGTCGAAAGTGGACTTCTTAGAATTACATGTTATTCGTGTGGTCAAAGGTTCATTATATCCAGAATGATATTAATGATTTGGATATAATATATATCATATATATCCATAATATACATGTAATTAAAATATTACATATTCATTTATAGGTATGAAATGAAATGCACCGTTCATGGAGACGGTAAGTCGTACGTACGCATGAACGCTAATTTCATTTCTATGTCATATTAATGGAATTAAAACTAAATGAGAGGTATGTATATTTTAATTCAATAATTATATTAATAATTTATATGTATCATACATCATATATAATAACTTTAAATCCATCCTTTATACGTCCAACATATGGCATTAACGAATCAAATCACTTTGACGGGGCGGTAGTCCGCACTTCCTAAAATAAAGATATCGCATATACGCACAATGGAAGCCATAAAGGTATGACATATATGAAAAATACATAATCTTAATGAAAAAATAAACATATTATATATCATATATAAATATAGTGACATCTCAATGGCCACCTTTGAAGGTGTTAGAAAAATATTGAACAATCATCGTTTCGTGAGGCAAAAATTCTCCATCCACAGATACAGTATGTTCTTTAACCATTAGATGTAGGTGTGTGTAAGTGTAGCCCGAATTCTTTGTATAAAAACATCCTAGTATATTGAAGATATTTTAGTTGTTACAAAAGAAATGAATAAAAAGAGTTTAGGGGGTTGGAGAAGTAAAATAAAACAGAAGAACACAAGTGAAGACATTACCTTAAAATCGGGTAACTCTATTAGATTTGAGCTCAAAGGCTTCCTTGAGAGGCCTTCTGCCTAAAGTGAGGCTTCTATGAGTAAGAGAGGGATGTGGAGAGACAAAATGGCCGGGTGTTGGCCGAGCCAAAGGCTTTTCAAGTGTGGGTAAGGTGTTAGAGGTGGGGGCCTTTTATAAAAGGAGAGGAGGGGCACTCTTGGAAAGTAAAGAAATGTTACTTTATTTTAAAATGAGTTTCAGATTTAAAAGGTCCCACATAGATATAATTCGAGTATAAGGTGATAAGGGTTAGAAATCCACCCATACAATAGCTTTTTGACAAGTTTAGGTCTTATATTTTACATTTTATTTTCATTTTATTTAAATCATTAAATAATGAGGTCATCGTTGCATCATCATGAAGTCATAAATAATTTAATTTATTTAATGTAAAAAAATTATAAAAAAAATATCATGATGTAGGAAATCTTTTTAGCTTTATAATTAATATTTATAGTCAAAACTCTGACTTGTATAACCCCATTTAAAAATTGTTTTAGTAAAACAACACATGTTTGTGACATTTTAATTTTAACTTTAAATAAAAAGGTATTAATGTCATTTTCCTACCAAAGTGGCTCCATGGGGTCCCCAAGTTGACCCATGTATTGTATTGGTCGTCCATGACACATACAATAATGGTAGGACATGTTTCAAGTTCATTTCATATTATTAAAACATTATTTTTACCTTAAACTACACTAATTACCTCTAATCGCGATTAAAAACTTAAAAGTTACTATTCACCAAAAAATTATTTTAATCCCATTGAACCACATTTTACTTCTTAATGACAACCATGTATGTCGGATTTTTGAAATTCAAAATACAGAGGTGGTAAAATTTCATTTAAACGAAAAATCAGGTTTTTTAAGTACCACTTAGTGGTTTCACTATTCATCAAAAATTGAAGTTTTCCAGAAAAATACCAAAAATTCCCCCTAATATATATTTGACATTCCTATTTCAAAAATGAAGTCTATTTTAAAAAATCCAAAACATATAAGTTGCATTAATTAATTTAATAATTAATTCCCGCTGTCAGAGCAAATAGTGTGTTTTTATGAAACAATAAGTATCAAAAGATTAACACTAGTTTAGGTTCGATTTCAAAGTGAAATTAATTCCAACGACCACTATTGGATTAAATGGTAAAAATATATTCTAATTTAACTTTAAAAAAAATTCAAATGATAATCTAATCATATAAATAAATTCGATTAAAAAGAGTTTTTGAATTAAAATACAACATGTTTTCACTATTCATTAAAAAATGAACATTATCGGAAAAATACCAAAAAATTACACAAAGTAAATTTTGATGTCCCGATTCTAAAGAAGAGTTTTATTTGGTCAAATAGAATTTATAGGAGTGACCAAAACTATATTTAATGACGGTTCACTATAAAAAGGCGATAAGTGAACCTTTAGTGAAAATTAGAGTATATATGCCTAAAATTGAATTCTTTTCGTATTTTAAGACTTTATCTTTTATTGGATAAATGTAAAAACATTTAAAAACATATATAATCATATTTTAGTTATTTATATTCATTCTCGTCAATAAAACGGCTACGTGTTAACTACCATTTAAAATAATATTATTTTATTACTAGTGTGCAACGTAAGATTTCAAAGAAACGCTTTGTTGCGTATCGGGTACACTATGGAACATAGCAACCCCTTTAAAGTAAAATTAATATTTAATTCATAAATATTAATAAATATGAAAATTCTTTAATCTTTATTTACCTGAGATGTTACAATAACCGTGACGATGTTATCCAGGTGTGGTGATTTATTTCAGGCTTAGGGATTGTCTGAGGTAGTGTTACTGAAATTAAAGAATGTCGAGCTGGGGGTTTTTTCATTGGTCCTACACACCAAAAATCACTTATATATAATCCTATCTGAGTTGGATGGTTCTTTGTGGGCTTGGGTCTTTTCTTCATCTGACACATCGGGTGCTGCGAACGAAAATATGTTTTCAAGTATATAGACAATTCAACCCAAGTGGGCATGACGTGGTGTGGGTTGGGGTCCTGTCTTGGTGGCTGGAGCACACTCATAATTCAATGAATTTGAAATAATATTCCTCATCATACAAATGAGATGTTGATCGATCACCGAGGTGGGATTTCTCATATAGTAGGTCCCCTACGTGATGAGAATCTCCTATAGAAAATTCAAGACATGCGTTCAGATTCTCTATGTACATGGGGCATGTCATCTCTGTGATGGTGGAATATATGCACGACGGATTCCATGACCCATCGGTGGACTTTATAGGATGAAGGGACCACATATGTGTCTATTCCTAGGTTTTTATAGGCCTTCCTGGGCATCACATGTCATCTTTCATGCCTCGTGTTTCCCTATGGGTGGTCTAAACCCCCCAGTATGTCTCCTCATCCCTGAAGATTTTTCCTACTGGGATAGGTAGAAATGCATAAATGTATCTTTAGGGGGGAGGGTTATAAAACCCCTCATGGGCATGGTGCTTGTCATGAATTCTCAGTTAGGGAGGATGACATTTCTAGTGACACCAAAAATCACCTCTAGTTGGTATCATCCAAGTTTTAGGATTCATCTATGGCTTGGGGCTTGTCTTGTCGGGTGTAGTGCACCTAGAATGCGATGAAAATGACTTGTGGTTTATATAATGTTGGGTCCAATGGGATGAAAAACACTTATGGACAATGCCATCTATGTGATACTCTCTAAAGTTTTCTTAGGGATGGTCTCGTTAGATGTACTGCGCCTGAAGTGCAATGACTTTGATGGAAGACTCTTTGACATACACAAGATATATCGGTCAATTTCCAAGATGGGGTTTTCCATACATCAGGTCCGATATGAGATGACAATCACCTATAAAAATTCAATCCACATGTGAGGATTCATTGTGGACATTGTCCATGTCATGTCTTCAGTGGTGGACGATATGCCAGACGGATGCAATGATGTGTCAGTGGCCTTTATAGGATGAAGGGATCAGTTTAATGGCCATTACTATGTTTTCATAGGTATTCCTAGAAAGTAACTACCACTTTCATGTGATGTGTTGACCTATAGGTCATCTAAACCCCCTTTTATGTCTCCTAGTCACTCTTGAGGTTTCTTGGTGGCATAACTAGAAATGAATAAATGAATCATTATGGAGGAGGGGTCGGCAAACCCTTTTGGGCATGGATATTTCCCAACATTACTAGAGATGGTGAATGACATGTCTAATGACATAAAAAATCACCTGTAGACAAGGCCATACTTTTTTCTTATGACATGAATGATCATTTATAGGGTGTCTTCATTCATTCCTTTACCTAGAACTACTTAGAATCACTGATGATATTCCCTTCCATGAATCTACCAGATGCATGTAAAGAGTCATCACCTCTGCATGATGCTCGTGTATTGCACATAATAAGTAGACAAACAATCTAATGCCTCCCTTATGGAATTCAATTACAAAGGTATAACAGAGGAGGAAATAGCCCTGACTTTTACATTAATGAACCATTTAAACTTTTTCCCTAGTGGTGTGAGTTTCTCGGGACTCAAACAGCTCACATGAGGCCCCAACTATGTGTTGATCAAAGAACATATGCTGATCATTTCCCATGTAATCATGATATTTTTCTTTAAGAATATATATAAATGGGAAGTTTAAGATCACGGTCTCACATCCTGGGGGTACCGACAGGTCAACCCTTCAACAATTTACAAAATCCCACAATGTCCAATGATGGTGAGGGAACGATAAGTACGACAGGGGGTGAAAAAGGAACCCAATCCCACCACTCCTCCAACATCAAAACATTCAAAAGAACTCAACCACCACTAGATGGATTTTAATAATATCCCAACCCCCAAGACTCCATTAATGGTGAGGAAAGAGAAGGTACAGAAGGGGGAGAGTAAAAAACCAAATCCCGCTAATGCCTCCCACATCCCACCAGTGAGGACAGAGTAGGAAGGTCATGGGATGAGGAGGGAATCCCATATCACATCGTGCATCCCACATCACACCATCCAAAGTAACATAACCACCATGAGGTAGATTTTAATCACATGAACCAACAACACTCCCAATACATTGAGGAAAGGGATTCAAGGTAGGTACGACGTCCTATGTCTAACCGCACCATCCACATCCCACCATCCATAGGATCACACACACCGTGAGGAAGTATTTAAGTGCTGAGCCTGCAACACTCTAGACACATGGAGGAAATGGGAGGCATGTTTGGGTACTGGGGAAAACCGAATCCCATCATACCTCCCACATACCGCCATCCATAGTAACTCAACTGCCTTGAGGTATCTTTTAAGAAAGCGAAGCCACAGTGCTCCGATGAAGGTGTAGGAAGGGAAGGTATAGAACGGGTTGAAAAAGGTACCCCAACCCACAATGCCTCCCACATACCACCATCTATTAGAGCTCTAACACCAATAGGAGGATCTTTGAGCAATCTTGGACTATAATGCTCCATGAAATTTTGGGTAAAGGGTTGGTACGGTAGGGGATGTAGACACCCCCCATTACCTCTAATTCCTCAGACATCCCATAGGGGAGGAAAGTGAAGTATGGAATCCCACTATCATTCCTCCCACATCCAACCTTATTAAAGATCTCAACCACCATGTGGTAGATTTTATGTAAACAAACCCACAACACTCTAGAGATGTTGAAGAACGGGAGTCATGTAAGGAATGAGAACCCTATGTCCCTTCTCACCCCCACATCCCACCATTCATAGAAACTAGACCACCATTGGGAAACATTTAAATAGGAAACGTGACATCAAACATGCACATTGATCATCATCCCATCCAAGTGATTTTTTCCTAGAATTGCATCATCTTTTTAGAAATATTTTGAAAGATGGATCCTCCATTGTGTGATATAATTCAACCCAAGCATTGAGGGATCAAGTACCATCAGCACCCACACATTCCACCACCAATAGGGATAACTATGAAGGGACAATTGAGGGTCTACTTGGTGGTACTCACCCACCTTGGGTTTCATCACTTGAGTTTTGACCGATGATGAAGTCAGCCCTCCCCCGAACCCCAAAAAATCCATCTACTACCCATCACATATTTAATGAATCATTCACAGTATCACCATATCTCAATTAGTTTTTTCTTTGACATGAATGACTTGAAACATTGATTCAATAGTATTACTACTGGAAGTATCTCCTAGGTAGAATCAAAATCTACATCTGCATCAATTGAGGTATGACTGAGGTGAGCCCTCTAACCCCAAAATAATCTTTATCCATCAATTATGTACCATCAAATCCAAACCTCCATTTTGAAACCATCAATTCTAAAGAATCAATTTTTAACCGTGATTACAATGAATAAGGTGGAAGGGCCCCCATTTTACCCACCCTCATATTACTTATTCAATACGACCGGCAGCATAAAGAACCATCGCACCTAAATTATGTTGTTAACTAGAGTTCTCTTGGATCACAAGGGTTGCGCTACTCAACCACACCAAACCATATTCAAACATTTTCATGGAAATATGAAAAAAGAACAAATTAATGTGGGGTTCAATGAACCCCCCCCCCCCCACTTACAGATGATGGTACCAAGGAGGCATACATAACCTTCCTATGAAAGGGGGACCATCATATCTTGGAATCCATCTACCACTCCCAAAAAATTAAATATGAAAAACCATCAACCCACATTACTTCCTGTGACCCATTCAATGAGTAATCACAATGTAGTAGTTAAAGTCTTGGAATTAGAGCTCTTCTTTTCTGACAGAGGGGTCCTGAAAATTAGTGACAATGAGCTATGGTTTGTCTCTTGTCTGGTCCAATGGACTGACACAAACCTATGGATAGTTCCATCCAAGTGATACTCTTCAAATTTTTATTAGGTCTTGTATTTCTTGATAATGTAGTGAACCTAAAAAGGGATGAATCTAATCCAGGGTTTATAGCTTGTCGGCTCCAATGGGCTGATATTCTCCTACAAACATTTACATCCATGTGAGACTTTTTGAGCTGGGCTTGGTTCTTGTATTTCAGATGTGGTGTTCATGTAAAGGGATGAAAATGTTTCGATATTTATAGTATTTCTTTCCCCATGGGATGATAATGATGATGTTATCAATGTGGAATAATTTAACATGGGATTGGGACCTACTGGATGTAGTGTTCCCAAAATGAAAGGACATCGAGCTAGGGTTTTTCATAGGTCATATAGACCGACAATCACCTACCTGAAATCCCAACTGAGTGGGATGATTCTGTGTTGTCTTGGGGATAATTTTCCCCTCAATAATTAGGTTCCTCAAAGGAAAAGAAATCGTCACCTATATATATTATACAATTTCACCCAAGTGGGGACGTTGAAGTGTGGGCTAGGGGATTTCCTTGGTAGAGTCAGCACACTGAAAATTCAGTGTCTTCAATAGAAGAATCTTTTTCATACATGTGAGATGCCGATCGAATGAGAAGATGGGGGTTGCATATATTGAGTCCCCTATATGATTAGAATTTTCTATAGAAAAATCAAACCATGCATCAAGATTCGTTGTGGACATGGGTCTTGTCATGTATGCGCTTGTGGAAAATATGCTGGATGGATTCCATGATGCATCAGTGTCCTTTATCGGCTGAAAGAACCACATTAGTGATCATTCCAATGTTTTAATAGGTCTTCCTAGGCATCATGTTTGATTTTTCATGTTCTCTATTTCCCTATGTTGTTCTAGACACCCCAGTATGTATCCTCACCAATGATGATGTCTCATAGTGGGATATTTGGAGATGAATAAATCTCTATTTAGGGGGGGATTGGTCGATAAACCCCCTTAGGTGTGGGGTTTGAACTCCATTCCCAGAGCTGATAGATGACATGTATAGTGAAAAATAAAATCACTTATAGGGAGTTCCTTCTATGTTTCATGATTCTTCTAGGGAATGCGTATTGTCTTGTCTGGTGTAGTGTGCTTAGAAATCTATGACAATGTGATCGGGTTTGAGGGTGGGGGTCTAATGGGCTGACAATCACCTATGGACAGTATCATGCATGTGAGACTCTCTGATGTGGGATTGGGGATTGTCTTGCAAGACATAGTGCGCCAGAAATGGGGTGATAATGAGTTGGGATGTGTGGCCTATCGGGGCCAATGGGTCGATAATAAGCTATGGAAAATTCCATCCAAGAGAGACTATTTGACGTGGAATTGGGGCTTGTATTGTCTAACAAATATCTCGTTAGATGCGATGATAGTGATATGTGTTTTTGAACATGTCTGGTTCAATGGACTGAGACTCACCTATAGACAGTTCCATCCAATTGAGACACTTTGAAATGTTTTTGGGTCTTGTCTTGTTTGAAGATGTAGTGCACCTGAAAAGGGATGAAACTGAGCTGGGGTTTGTGTTATGTTGGGTTTAATGGGTAGATAGTCACCTATGGAGACTACCATCCACATGGGACTCTTTGATGTAGACCTAGGTATTTCTCTTATCTGATGGGGTACACCTGAAAAGGGATGATAATTAGCTGGGTTTTGTAGCATGTCATATCCAATGGGATGACAATTATAATTCTATCTAGGTTGGTTGATTTAATGCGGTCTTATGGCTCTTCGGAGGTAGTGTTCCCTAAATGAATGGATGTCGAGATGTGGGGTTTTTTCATTGGTCATATGGACTGAAAATCACCTGTAGATAATTCAATATCTAAGTGGTATGGTTCTATGTGGGGTTGGGGATCGTCTTTATCTGACACATTAGGTGCCTCAAAGTAAAAGATGTCGTCACCTTTATAGACAATGCCACACATTTAGGGATGATTCAGTGTGGGATAGGGTCTTTTTTTGGTGGACAGGGCATGCCCAAAATGAAATGAATTCAAATAAATAATACTCAATATACACATGAGGCATTGATCAATTGATGAGGTGGAGTTTTTTATATCTTGGTTCCCATACATGATGATAATAACCTATTGAAAATTCAACCCATGCCTAAGGGTTCATTGTGGACATGGGTCATGTCATGTTCACAATGGTGGATGATATGCAGGATATATTCCATGATTCATTGGTGGCCTTTGTAGGTAGAATGGACCACATCAGAGGTCATTCATATGTCTTCATAAGCCTTCATGGTCAACACATGTCATATTATGTGCACTGCATTTCCCTTTGGGTTTTCTAAACACCTAGTATATCTCATCATCAATGTTGATGTTCCCTAGAGGGATTGCTGAAAATGCATAAATGTCTTTTTGGGAGGGGGTCGACAAACCCCTTTCGGTGTGGAGAATGTCCTACATTCCCATAATTAGTGGATAACATGTCCAGGGATACCCAAAATTTCCTAAAGAGAGTTCCATCCATGTTTGATGATTCTTTCAGGGCTTAGGTCTTGTCTTGGCGGGCATAATGCAGCTGGAAAGCCATGAAAATGAGCTGGGAGTGTCGATTTCTTAGTCCAATGGGCCGACAATCACCTGTGTATAGTTCCATCCAAATGAGACTCTCGGATCTGTGATTTTTTCTTGTCTTGGTGGACATAGTGCGCTTGAAATGGAATGTCTTCGACGTAATATTATTCAATATACACTTGAGACGTCGATCGATTTCTGAGATGGGTTTTTTCATAGTTGAGTCCCCTACATGATCACAATCACCTATAGAAAATTCAATACATGTGTGAGGATTCAATGTAGACATGGGTCTTTTCATGTCCATAGTGGTGGACGATATACAAGATAGATGAATTGACATGTCAGTGGCATTTATAGGCTAAAGAGATCACTTTGGTGTCCATTCCTTTGTTTCATATGTTAGTATGGGAATCATGTGTCACCATTTGTGCACTACGTTTCCCAATGGGTCGTATAAAGCCCCTAGTATGTATCCTCATCATAGTTGAGGTTTCATAGTGGGAAATATATAAATTCTTAAATGTCTCCTTGGGGGGGGGGAGGTGTTGGAAACCCCCTTGGGAGTGGGGATTTCCCTAAGTTCCAAGATCTAGCGAATGACATGTCCAATGATATAGAAAATCACATCTAGACAAGGTTATCCATGTTCGATGCAACATGAATGATCA
This sequence comes from Viscum album, assembly GCA_963277665.1. NCBI lineage: Eukaryota > Viridiplantae > Streptophyta > Magnoliopsida > Santalales > Viscaceae > Viscum > Viscum album. The sequence goes on from OY728151.1 coordinate 910,189,207, forward strand.
TTGATGGTGTATAAGCATTCATTCCTCTTCCTAGAACTGATTAGAATCATTGAACCAATTCCTTTCCACAAATTTTCAGGATTCCTATGATGCATCATCTTCTCTTCATGATGCTCATGTATCACACATAACAAGTAGATACACAATATCACACCACCCTTGTGGATAGTAGAAACCAGGGTATGACTGAGGAGAATGGAACACTAACATGTACAATAATTAACCATGGAAACAATTTCCCTACTGTTTTTATTTTCTCAGGACTCAAATAGCTCACATTTGGCCCCGACTATGCATTCATAAAATCACACACGTTGATCATTTCCCAAGGAAGCTTTCTTTGTTTCTCAAGGAATATCTGTGAATGGGAACTTTAAGGGCATGGTATCACATCCTGGGGGAAATGATAGTTCAACCCTTTATCCATTTCCTAAATCCCACAACACTCCAGAGAAGGTTATGGAATGGTAGGTACGATAGGGGAGAAAAAGGAACCCAAACACACCATGCCTCCCACATCCCAACATCCACAAGAACTCAAAGCTTGATAGGTTTCTTTTAATAAAATCTTGACCCACAATGCTCCATGAATGGGGAGAAAAGAGAAGGTACAGTATGGGAAGGGAAAAACCCCCAATCCCACCAATGCCTCCCACATCCCACCGGTGAGGAAAGGGAAAGAAGGTTATGTGATGAGGAGGGAAATCACCATCCCAATATGCCTCCCACATCCCACCTTATGAAGGAACTAAAGCACCATATGTCATATTTTAAGAATCCAAACTAGCTATGCTCTAGAGACATTGATGTAAGTGAGTAAAGGTAGGTATGGGGGTCTTATGTCCCTCCATGCCTTCAACATCCCACCATCTAGAGGATCTCACACACCATGAGGAAGCATTTATACATCGAGCCCTCATCACTTGAGAGACAAGGAGGAAAGAGTATGCTTGTAGGGAATCGGGAAAAACCCAATCTCAATGTACCTACCTTGTCCCATAATCCTCAAGAACTCAATCGCCTTGAGGAATATTTTAATCAAGTGAATCCACAGTGCTTCGATGAAGGTGAGGGAAGATCATGTATGGTAGAGGACAACAAAGGGACCCCAACCCACCATGCCTCCCACATCCCACCATCCACAGAAACTCCTCCACCAATAAGTGTCTTTTTAAGCAAGCATGAACCTCACTATTCCATAAAAGGTGAGATAATGGCATCTATGACAAGGGATAGGGGAAAACCCAATCCCAGAAATCCCTCCCACATCCCACTAGTGTGGAAAGGGATGTATGGTGTCCCACTGCCATGTCTCCCATATCCCACCTACTGATGGATCTCAACATTCATTAGGCATATTGTAAGTAGACGAACCCACATCACTCCAGAGATGTTGGGGAAAGGGAGTCATGGAAGGAATAGGAGCCTTATTTCCCACCTCACCTCACACATTCCACCATTCACAGAAACTCAACCACTGTTGGGAAAATTTTATCCAAATCTGGTAAATCAACTATACCCATCGATCATCATCCCATCCAAGTCACTTTTCCCTTGAATTGTGCCATCTTTTTCGCAAGCCCTTTGAAGACATAACCTTCATTATGCGAGAGTATTCAACCCATGCATTGACGGATCTAGTGCTATCACCACACATGAATTCTACCACTAATAGGAAAAACTATTAAGGGAAAAGTGAGGGTATACCAGGTGGTTCTCACCCACCTAGTGTTTCATCACTTGTGGTATGAATGATGAGGGTGTCAACCCACCCTAGAACCCCAAAAAATCCATCTAGTGTCCATCACAGATTTAATGAGTCATTCACAGTATCTCCATCTCTTAATGGGGATTCCATTTGGGGGGATTGATGATGATTTGTTTTTAGGAGATGTTGTACCCTTTGTAGGATAATAGAACCATGTTAAGATACACATCGAGATACATAGATCTAATGAGGTCCTCCATAGAAATGATTTCAATTATATTTTATTGAGATTTTAATATTTAAACATACTTATAGATAGAGGATTCATGATGCTATTATATTCTTACATATCCACAACTATGCTTAAGTCCCTTGGAAATAATTTTCTTTTGAGAACATCTTAGTAGAGATGCCCCCTATTTATATCTATAGTTGTTCCATGGAAAGAACTTTATTTTAGATTTGGTATTATAACCAATAATATTAATTTTGTTGACAAAGTATCCTATCGGGATGTTTTTTTGGTTCTAAATCAAATAACAGTAAATAATTATTTGATTTATTTCCTCTATTTCCATGATTAGTAGTATTTTTCCATGTATAGGGTGTTGGTGGGAAATTTTAAAGGAAGATTCACATTAGGAATGTATATGATCAAATGGTTCCCAATGTTTTCAAAGTATGATTTGTGTTCTCTAATGTAAAACCTTCATACTTTTCAACGTAAATACAATCAATCCTTGTTGAATTGTTGGTTTAAGAGATATTGATTTTAGTAGGACCCCTAACATGGATTTGTTGGACTGAAATATAGATGTAAATGTAAATGATATGGAACAATACATGAGGGGGAGAATTTTAGGTTTAAAATATTGGTATATAAATTCTGATGAAAAAACATAGTTCAAGATATCTTAAACTAGTACAATTCACAAACAATACAAAGTGTCAAACTGGTATTGGGTACAAAAGATATGATACGATATGATATGATACCACATGTTACTAAAAACAATTCTATTTGAATTGAATACAATGATCAGAGTATAAGAAATGTAAATTATTTTACCATTCAACATACAGAATCTATTAATACAATATGTAATGAATGTTCATAATTAAAACAATTACAATAACAAATAATATGAATAGAAAGATGAAAAAAATTATTCCCTTTATATTAAAAATATCAGTGGAAAAGTAAAGGGTATTAAAATTCTTCCATACCAAAGAGTAGAGTATCTTTTCACCTAGGATAAAAGGTTAGTCTTAACACCACCTAGGTAATCCCTTGATAGGATGGTTGGTAATTCTGTCTTCTTATCCATGAAAGCCCTCGATTGAGAAATTGATCAACGCCTCTATCTTTTAAATACATGAAATCATTCGATACAATGATTGGAAGCACCATCTTCCTATTCCAGGGTTCCTTCGATCGTTATCACAATGATCGTTCGCACAGAGAAAAACAAAGCACATATTGAAATACAAGAACTAGGAACAATCCATTCACATCTTGTATCTTCATGTATTTTCACACGAAAAAAGAGAGAGGTTACACCATATCTATATAGAATAACAATAGTGTCTTGTATGCTTAATCATTCATGTCTCTCTTTTTCTCTAGTTCAAATAACCTTCTATATACAGGCCTCATGTCCAAAAGTCATATTTTATTTCAACAGTCATATTTCTCTACAAAACTCAGAGGGACTTGTAAAATGGCACAATAAGGGTCCAAAAAAAATAGAATACCTGAAATAATTTTGTTTAGTATATAAAAAACTGAATTAAATCATTTTGGTTAGAAAATAATACATACAGAAGTATGAAAGAATGATTAAGATGAATTGTAATGTAAAACATGTATGCAGTATTGAATTAAGACATGTGTAAAATTCATTACATGAGTACAATACATAACATGGTTATAATGCATATCATGGATAAAAAACATAACATAGTTACAATGCATAACGTGATTGTGATGTGTGTTGTAATTACGATGTATATCATGGATGCAATACATAGTTACGATGCATAACATGAATATGATGCATATCATGATTATGATGTATAACATGGTTACGATGTATAAAATGATTACAATGCATATCATGATTACGATTCATATCATGATTACGATGTATAACATGGTTATGATGTACAACTTGATTATGATGCATATCATTATTAAAATGTATAACATGGTCCTGATTACGATGCATAACATGATTACAATACATAACATGTATACGAAGCTTAACGTGATCACGATGCGTAATGTTGTTATGACGAGAAACAACATATGTGATTATGATGAGAACCAACATGCGTGATTACGATGAGAAACAACATATGTGATTACAATGAGAAACAACATATTTAATGATGATAACAAACAAAAAATTTGATTATGATAAGAAACAACATATATTATAATGATGGAAAACAACATATATGGTTACGATGAGAAACAACATATATGGAAAACAAGAAGTAATTTGTGATTTATAAAACAAAACAGTAAATGGGAATGTAGAAACACATTTTCACTCAATAATATCCCCCTTTTGGAAAGCACAAAAAACAAAAAATAAAGACTTATATCCCCCTGATTTTAGTAACTCTTTTGAAAGTAATTATAAATACCACTAGTTCCACCTTAGGATAAAAATATAAGTAAGGATCATATTCTCATTATTTTCACTTGTGAGTTCTACCTATTAATAAGTATTCATCCTTTAACCTTTTAGGAAAAAAATCTTCTGTATAAAACAATTTCTTTTTTTCCAAATTATTCCCCCACTTTGTGATTTTCAAAAAGAATAAGGGAAAACATTATTTTCCTACAAAGACATCTAGAAACAGAGTATGAAACAATTTTAATTACTTGTAATGAAATAAGTTTTTATTACAACAAGATTTCAAAAATTCATTCAATCTCCTTTTGTTTTTCGAAGAGGTTGAACATAAAGTTCTTAATCTTCTTGAAATAATGATGTTTTAAAAAAACATATTCAGAATAAATATGATTAGGTGTTAAAATAACAAATTGAAATACCAAAAATTTGAAATAAAATGGACAACATAAGAATTTAGATGTTGTACCTATCAATGTATCAAGACAGATATATTCGTTTCTGTATATTTTTCTTATGATAACAATGCCAACAAAATTTTAATACCAAAAATCATATGAAACCCATAAAAATACTAAAACTGATACAATTGTAAAGCCGATTAAAATCGTATACCAATAAAATTGAAAAACGGATAAAATTCTAATACTGGTGAAATTTAAAACTGAAATAATGTAAAACTGGTAAAATATAAAACTAATAAAAACATGAAACTGATAAAATGTAAAATTTATAAAATGTAAAATTGATAAAATATAAAATCGATAAAATGTAAAACCGATAAAATTTAAAACTGATAACATGTAAAACCGATAAAAATTTAAACAGATAAAATGAAAAATCGATAAAATTTAAAACCGATAAAAATCTGACATTGATAAAAAGTAAAACTGATAAAAACATGTATTCTTCCCTTTAAAAATTTGTAACATAATATAATAATATTGTTTAAACAATAATTATATGTGAATTCTTAATTTATAGTGATCATTCCTAGCTATTTTTTAATGTATTCAAATCTATTGGAAGAAAATGTTTTTGTGAAATTGTTAGCAATTTGATCTTCTATTCCGTTCAATTGAAGAACATTATCAATTTTATGTGTGTGACCCATAAGAAAGTGGTTTTTAATATATATGTGTTTTTCATGAGAGTTATGTGCATGATATTTTATTAGGGAAATGGAACTTATATTATCAGAAAATATTTTTGTTTTAGTAAAATTCATGCCATAGTCTGTGAGTGTGTGCTTAATCCACAACAATTGAGCACAAAAACTTCCAGCTATTATATATTCATATTTAGTAGTAGAAAGTGTTACTGATTTTTTCTTCTTTCATGACCAATAAAATAATTAATCTCTTATAAAATAAAAATTTCATAATGTACTTTTCCAATCTATTATACAACCACCAAAGTCAGCATCAGAATTTTTTTTGAAACAAAATCATTTCTTAATGAATAAAATAGTCCTAAATCTATGGTTCCTTTTAAGTAGAAAAAAAGTATTTTAACTTATTTTAAATGAGATTCCTTTTGATAAGATTTATATATTAGAAATAAAGATAATAAAAACATAATGTTTGGATGACTAGTTGTTAAGTATAACCAACTTCTTATCATACATCTAATAGATTTATTGATCTACTGGTTTCTCAGCATCATCAAGATCAAGAGAATTTGAGGTACAGATTGGATTTCTTGTTATTTTAGTTTTTTCAAAACCATAATTTCTATGAATATCTTTTGTATACTTATGTTTATAAATATAGGTTCCTTCTAGTATTTGAGAAATTTCATAACCTAAAAATAATTTTAACTCAACCATCATACTCATTTCAAACTCATATTTTATTAGATTCTCAAATGAATTAGTTAGGGATTGATGAGATCATATGAATATAATGACATAAAGATATATTCGAACAATCAAAATATTTTTTTTCCATTTTTATAAAAAAAATTAGATCTGTAGTTTCTTTAGCTTAATTTTTTAGTAAAAGAAATCATAAAATTTTATCATAACAAGCATTAGGGGATTGTTTGTGGCCAAATAAATCATTGGTATGTTTAAAAGAATAATCATGATGTTTTGGGTCTATTAAACTAGAAGGTTGTTCAACAGAGAATTATTGTACAAATCCATTAAGAAAGACACATTTTAAGGCCACTTGAAAAAAATTGATGTTAATGAATGATGAAAAGGCGAATAGAATATGAATGGATTCAATTTTAGTTATCGAGGAATAGGTTTCCTCATATTCTATTCCCTCGTGTTGATTATATCCTTTAATTGAATGTATTTATTTTTTTCTTATAATAACTCCATTTTCATCACATTTGTTTTTGAAAACCCATTTTTCTCCAATTAAAGTTGTGTATTTAGGTCTTTTAACCAAGGTCTATACTTTATTCATTTCAAATTCATTTAGTTCATCTTGCATTTATTTAATCCAATCCTCATCGCCTAAGGCCTCATTAGAAGTTTTAGGTTCAAACTGGGATAGAAGGTAAAGATGTTCTTTTTTATTTCGAAATGAATTTCTATTCCTTATGGATTGATTTAAATCACTAATGTTATAGTCACTAGGATGATTCCTAGGAAACTATTGATTTGGGTTTTGTAAAACTTTTTCATCAAAATAAGGTTAAAAGTCTTCTGGTTAAATATTTCAAAATCATTTTCTTGAGTATTTTCCTTTTAATAAGAGTTTTTAATCAATGGTTGATAATCATTTTGTGAAAATGCATATGTTGGTATAGGTAGGGGTGGTTTAAAAATAAAAGGATCGGTTTTGTCAACATTAACGTTCATTGTTTCCTCAATAGTTCAAGAGTGTTTGTTAAAAACTCTATAAGACTTAGAAGTAGTGGAATAACCTAGAAAGATTTCTTCATCAGATTTTGGTGGAACGTTATATAGGTTATCTTTAGAATTAAATACGAATTCTATGAATACAAATACTCTAAAGTACGAAAGATTAGTTTTCTAGCCAGTCCATAATTCATAAAATGTTCTATTAAGAAGGTCTACTTGAAACATGATTTATAGTGTAACATGTAGTAATTTCAGCTTTATCCTAGAAATTCTTAGCAATCGAGTATTCACTCAACATTTTTATTGTCATCACATGAAGAATATGATTTTTTCTTTCAAAAACACGATTTTGCATAAGGGTTTTTTGATCTGAAAAGTTGTGATTAATGAATTTATTATTAATTTTTTTTCAAAATATGAATTTTGAAACTCTCCACCATGATCAATTCAAATATTTATCAATTGTAGTTTTTTCTAATTTCTAACATGGGCACTAAATGTTTTGAAAAAAAGGCTTCAGATTTATTTCCTAGAAAATTGACCCTTGTAAATCGGGTGTAGTCATTCACTAAAACAAATACATAGTATTTGTCTCCAATACTTGAAGTTTGTGTGGGAAAAAAATATTCATGTGCACTAATAGTAATTACATAGTATATTGAACTTCACTAATTGATTTGAAGCTAGTTTTATGTTTATTTTCTTATAGAAAATCGTCATAGACAGTTTAAGAATCAATTCTATGATTTTTTAGATCCTTAAAAATTATTTTCATTTAGATTTTGAAAAGGTTTATAATGTTACAGGGTCATAACCTACTATTCCATAACCAAAATTGGTCTTCCATTTCACTTAATAAAGGTAAACCTTGGATCCTATGGTCTTCTATGTTAACTATATATACATTCCCATGCCTATGGTCATAGATAATGAATTCATCATTGGAACTGTGAACTAAACATTCATTATTCCTAAAATTCACATGGTAACCTTCATCACATAATTGATTTATTCATATATGGTTGTAAATAAGACCTTTAACAAACAATACCATTGAAATTAAATCTTTTACAAAAAATAACATTATTACCTAAACCAATTATCATTCCTTTAGCATTATCTCTGAAGGCCACTCTTACACCTTTAATTTCAATTAAATTTTCAATGAAATCATTATTTCCATTAATATGTTGAGAACATCCACTATTCATTTACGAAATATTTTTATTCTTGGTACACTTTTTGTTTTCATGAAAATTAAAAAATTAGATTTTTGAAATCCAAAATTTTTTGGATATGGAAATGTTAGATAAAAGAACTTTAGGAATCCACATTTTTTTTATAAGTGAGATTTATGATATCTAAAACATTGGGTTTTATTAAGGGGACAATTTCATTCCCAATGTCCTCCACTCTGACACATAGAGAAAAATGGATCACTTTTAGGAATGAAAAATTTTTAGTTCACAATTCCAAGGATGAATTCATTCAATCAAACCATAGGCAGGAGAATGTATGCACACATAACATAGAAGACAATAGGAGCCAAGAAATAACATTCTTAAGTGTAATGGAAGTCCAATATTTTTTATGGCATAGAATTTTAGGATATTATAACCTTAGAAAACATGGAAAAATCTCAAAATACAAGAAATGTGATAAAGTAACTTGTTATGAATTAAAAATGGCTGGACACATCAAAACAGATTGACAAATTCTTAAGAGAAAATAAATAAAGTAAAATCATTATTAAATGAACAGAATGAATTATTACATGTCTAAGGATAAAAAAGTTCTCAAAGATAATGACACCTAGAGTGCTGGTGGTGGTGACTCTTCGTATGAATCATCAGAATATGAGTCTTCTAGTTAGAAGAATATTGGTCTTATAGCTAAATTACCTATTGAAAATATTTGTCTTATGGCCAAGGTACACAATGTGAAATCCTCATCGAAAATTTATATAAATGATAACTTTTCTTATGAAGAATATTATAAATCTCGGATGATGATTCTTTATCATCAGAATATAATATCTTACTATCATTTGAAGATGTTTCTAGATTTGGTAAATTACTTGAGAATGATAACTGTAAGATAAAAAATAATTTAGAGAAATGAAATTCTATTATTTCTATTTTAACAATAGTATAAGATATTTCTGAAGATCTTGATCAAAAACACTTGATTTAGAATATGATTCTTCAAACCTTATGGAATTTAATTCTAAGAAAGAAAAAAATTCTTTGGATCTTGAATGTTTTATTTCTAAGAAAAATGTTTTAGAGAATAACTCAATTTCTAAGGCTAATGAATTTGAGGGTAAGAATTTGTCCATAAGACTAAAATCAGAAGTATTTTCAATAAATAATCATTATTCAAATTTTAATTGTTGAAGGAAATAATTTGATAAAATGTATTCACAACATCATCCTCTTAGGAAAAGTTCTGGATTTGGTTGTACTCACACAGAACATGTTTTTATTAATCACTGTTTTGTTCACCAAAGTTCACATTTTTTCACCAAGTGACAATGTGGTGGAAATTGGGAAAAAATTTATTCATTAATTAAAACTCAATCCTTATGTTTTCATATAGCTTATTTTTTTATGAAAATATGGATACCTAATATTTTACTTTCTAAAATTTCTAGATCCAAGAATTTTGGATTATGAAAGTCTAACTATTTTATTGTCAAGAAAATAATGGAATTTCTAAAAATAATATATGGTATATAGATAGTGGATGTTCCTAGCACATGACTAGTAACAAAAACGTCTTTGAAAATATAATCAAGACTAAAGGATGAAAAGTAATTTTTGGAGATAATTCTCAGGGAGAAATTGTTTGCACCAGTATCATTGTTATTTGTTGAAAAGCTTTATTTTCAAATGTTTTATTTTTTAATGGTATTAAGAACAACCTTATAAGAATAAGAAAATTATGTGATGAAGGATACCTTGTGAATTTTAAAAATGATAAATTCTTAGTACACAATTTCAAAGATGAGTTTATTCTCTATACCCATAGTCATGAGAAGTTTTATATACTGAACATTGAATACCTTAGGAGAAAACATCTACATTTCCATAGTGCAAGGGATGGTCATTCTTACTTATGGAATAGAAGACTAGGACATTGTAAACTTACGAACCAATGTAACCTATCAAAGAAAAGACTTGTTAAAGATCTACGAGAGCTTATATTTGATTCTTCAAGATATTTTGATCCTTGTAAATATGAAAAGCAACATAAGTCAAGCTTTAAATCAAACGGTGAAGTCTCAACTTCTAATGCATTATAGCTAGTGCATATAGACAGTTTTTTTTCAACACAAACTGGAAGTATTGGAGTCAAATACTATGTATTTGTTTTAGTGGACGATTACACTAGATTTACATGGGTTTATTTTCTAGTAAAGAAATATAAAGCTTTTTATTATATTAAAAATTTTAGAGCCCAAGTTAAAAATCAGAAAAACCTTCCATTGGTAACTATTCATAGTGATCATAGGGGATAATTTAAAAATTCATATTTTAATACTTTTTATAGTAATAAAGGAAATAATCATAAATTTTTATCCCTAAGAACTCCTCATCAAAATGGTGTTGTTGAAAGAAGAAATAAAATTCTTCAAGAGATAATTAGAGCCATGATGAGTGAATAATCTATTACTAAACACTTTTGGGCTGAAGCTTTTAGTAATTCTAGTTATACTATAAATTGAGTTTTAATCATACCTTTTATCTTTGGTGAAAGGATAACCTACTTTTTAGGATAAAAGAAATGTAATGCCTTTTACATTTCTGCTTATATTTTTAATATAAATGTAATCATTTTTTTCCAATTTATATTCATATTATTTTCTATTGTAATTGTTAATTACGATACTTTCATTATATATTGTATTAAAATATTCTATAAGTTTTATGGTAGAGTCATTTACATTTGTTTTACTCGGATCACTTTATTAAATTCAAATACAATTATTTTTAACAGCCCATGGTATCATATCATATCATATCCATCAAATCCAATACTAGTTTGATCATTTGTATTATACAATCTGATATGAATTTACATATATATTTAAATCCTACAATTGGTATCTTAGGAGGTATCTGAAATAATTATATTTACATATAAGTTTTCTTACTCAAGTTTTTCTTGCTTTAATTTTCATGATCAAATTTTCCATAATGATATTCTTTATCAAATATTTTTCTACAAACCCTTTTTGTGGAAAATTATTCTTATTATAGAATGGCAGGAATAAACATTAGTTATATAAACAATTTGAATCCTACCAAACCAACATTTTTTTATGGTAATGATTATGTGTACTAAAGAGATATGATGAATAATTTTGTCATTAACACTAGAGTAGATAACATTGTTATGATTACTAGATAATAAAATATTCCTGATAAGGAAATTAGAACCATCACAGGTCAATAAAAAAATAATATAAACTAAACTACAATGTAGGTAATACTCTTTTATGTTCCATGACAATGAATATCTATAGTCAGATTTATTCTTGTGAAGCTGCCTAGAGTATTTGAAAGTAATTTGATATTACACAATTTGGAACATCTAAAGTGATAGAAACCATAAGATATATATTAAGAGTTAAATATGATGGAATCATATTTTCTTATAGAGTACCTATTTGAAAAGAACAAAAAATATTTATAGCCATTATCCATAGTCTTAAATCTATGGGAGAGAAATGCCTTGATGATGAATTTATTTTGGATAATGTAATTGATATTATTCTTAATGAGTGGGAATATAAAATCATATATATTGATGAAAATATTGAAGTATCTAACATTACACTTGATGAGTTATTTGGAACCCTTCTTCAGCATGAAACAAGAATGAAGAGAGACTTGGATGATTGAACAGACAAGACACACATAGATCAAGAGATTACATGTTGTGAAGTGATTTATAGATAGAGAATCTCTTGTGCCTTGTGTGATATGTGAACATATTGTTCAACCATGAACAACCTATTCAGCCTAGTCAGATTTTGATTTTTTGTGTGTACAATCATGAAATTTTGGGGACATAAAGAAAAAGGTGGGGATTAACTTAATGTTAAAGGACTTACAAGGATAGGAATATAGAGGTACCAACTCCCTTAATGTTTGAGGGATTGAGGAAATACTAAGATAGAAAACGATATTCTTATAAATGCATTACCCTAGTGTGGGTAAGATAGACTTTCTTGAAAGTATAAATTAGGGGACCTTTATCCAAGGTTTTTGGTTACCCTTATATTTGGGTTAATATATTTCCCACTTGATTACTTGTTATAGTTTCATGTTTTATTTCTGCTATATTTTGTTAAAGAAAGAAAGTGTAACTTTATTATACTTCATTGTACATATAATTATTCTGATAAATATGATTCTATACTTTTAAGGTAGAATCTTTCTCTATGATAAACATGCATAAGATTCACAATGTTTAAATTTTTTAAGATTAAGTTTCTTATAATTGGACATGGGAACATACAAATATCCCTTTCATCTATAACCAAATAGGGTTTGTGAATTTACCTTGTATAACATTGTTAAACATATATTTCCTTAAGGTTAAAAGTGATAGTTTTTTAACCTAAAATTCCCCCCTTGTAATTGAGCATCTATATCTATATTTTAATCTTATAGTCTTTCACGAGTTTAAAGATATCCGCTGATGGTGATTATCATTTTCTTACACCCTCTAAAGAAGTGATTCTATCATTGGTAAATAAGGAAATCCTATATGGGGAATATCATGTAAAAAAATTTACATAACAGTGTAATATTTGATATTGATTAGATACCATTTTTTTTGCATTAAAAAGTATAAAAGGTTAGGAATTTGAGGTAAGGCCTTTTTTATGTGGTGGGTAGGACCCCCTACCACCATCCAGGGTAAATAGTTCTAATCCTTAAGATGTTTTAGTAAAAAACTACCAAATGGTTATCTGTACATATTTATAATAAATGTGTACCATAATTTTTTATTCTTTTGATTGTAGATGACTATTTGATTTCTTTTCAGAGGTTGACCCATGATTGTCCCACTTTAGGAAATAATATATTTTTATACACATAAATTTTAGGGTTATTGATTATTCCTAATAATTGATTATTTCATATTATTATGTGTTTTCAAAGTATCATAATTATGACTCTGTGGTTGATGCCCTCGGTAGGGAATTATCTATTCCTCTACTAGAGGAGGTTCTTGAATAGTTTATCTTTGTGAGTTTAATTATCAGTTGGATAGGGTGGAATTACTCTCATGAAATTGAAGGTTTTACCCTCTCACCATTTAATTGTGAGAGGATTATAGTGGTCATATTTATTGAGTTATATTGAGTGCTTAAGCATTGTTGTGAAATAAACCCGGAGGTTTCTCCTAAAGTTGGGGTGCATTAAATCCACTTCCCTAATACAAGAGTGGTGTTCTACCAATTTTTATTCGGTGTGTGAATGGATGTTTTATGTGAATTTTACACCCTGAATTTTTTTTTGGAAGAGTCCTTTTTTATCCCTATTGTGATGAAATTTTTACTACATAGAGGATTCTATTTTTATATGGGTTTGTGTTTTTATTTCATGAGATTTATTTGTGTTATCCCAAGATTTAGATTCGACTAAGAATACTTCTCTAAGTGTTCATGATCTTCCACTTTAGATTATGGAGGAATGGGTCTTTATTGAGTATAGGTGTGTGGTTAAGTACTTTATGAGGTTGGTGTTACGTCATTATGTACTAATATATAGACATCATGAATGAGATATGATAAAATTGGGTTTTCATGATGGAGAATGAAATCTTGTAGAATATTATGGTGTGTATATATGTTTTTCACTAATTGTTTAGGGAATACATAGGTAAGGAAGGTCATGTTTTCATTATTCCTTGATCTAGATAGATGAGAACATAGTAAATGTTAGTATATGATGATGAAAAAAACACAATCCCTAATGAACACTCTCTAATATATCTCTTTAAGAATCAATGAAGAATATTCATGTAGTGTTTTGAAAAAGAGTTTGGTTTGAGTATATTTTCTTTATGGTATATTTATTTGGAGTACACCTTAATGGTGCGTAATTCAAGGCCCTTTCCAGAGACTTCCCTTTATAATTAACCCCTTTCCCAATAGATGTTAGTGTCTTGAGGTTTCATCGCATTCCATATAGTTGAATGAACATTATGTGGAAAACAGTTATCTTGTATAGATACTTGACAAGATTTGTATAGTGAAATTTTTTGGTTTTTTTAATATTATGTTTCAAAATGATCTTAAACAAAAAATATATGTGATGTAGTGGTTTTTTAGGGATGAAGTTTTGGTTTTATTCTGTAATATAAGATTCTTTTTTGTTATGCAGTTGTGTTTCATGTTTCAACATAATGTGGACCGCCTAAGATAGATAATGTGCATGTAAGGATGGGATGTAGTTCACACAGGGTTATTTTATGAGATACTTGGTTTAGCATAAATATTTTTTTTCTTTTCAAGGATGAGAATATTTAAAGGTGGGATGTTTGTATTGATCCAAATTTTTGTTTGACTAGTAATTAACACATTTTTATGTTTCAAGTCTCAAGTTCCCTAAAATAGTTGAAATTGTAATTTTACCATAATAAACAACCTGAAAAAAATTTATGATTACTTCATTGGTCTTGAAACATAGATTAAACCCTTGGATTAAATTTAGGTAATTTGTCGAGATACTTCAATTTTATAGGATAATTAATATTTTTTAAATAACTAAGTATTTATTCATCATGAATGACTATTAATATCTCTTAAAATATATATCTTATAGAAATTAAAATATCTCGATTATGTCAATATCAAGGTTTTTTTCCTTATTGAGGTATAAATTATATACTTGGGTGTTGGGTTATAGATCATGAATTTTCAATCTTCTTAAAATCAATTATATCCTACAACTATCTTATAAACACAATATTATTATTTTTATGGTGACTGTGCAATGGGATTGACAGATCGTGATGTCATGGAAAGTTAAATGGTTTCTAGAATAGATATTTTTAGTGGGGTTAAATAATTATTAAGGTGAAATATATTAATTATGGTTTTTGGGTAAATTTTGGAAGGATTTTTTTGAGGGGACTAATTTGTCCAATTAATCATTCCTCAATTGGAAACCATGATTCCACCTCCAATCTCCTCATTTTAATAGAAGTATAATCCCTTACTAAATCATATTGTTGATCATATAATTAAGGAACATTATTCACATGGATATGGAAATCAAATTAAAGGTCATCAAAATCAAATTTTTGAAGCACTCGTAATTTTTCATTGAGGTAAAGCATGCTTTTTATTTTCTATATCTCATATTTTCCGTAATTTGGTCATCTTCACAAAATTATTGAATAATAAAATTTCTAAGATTAATTCATGATAATTTCATTGAATATTCAAGAATTAAATTTATTAATGTATATTCAATAATGATTTTATGGGAAATAAATTCTATTGTGTGAAAAAAATCATAATAACTTCTTAAAATATTTTTTGGGTGTGTTTCTTATAATTTTATGATTAATTTTTAACATAAATATGTAATGGATTTAATATATATTATATGAAACATAAATTGTCATTATTAAAATATGATAAAATGATGAATTATTATTTTTATTGGGTTTTATGTCAATTGAGTTTTATTTAATATTAAATAAATTATTTTGATATGGAAAATAGAAATCAATTTTTTGAAAAAAAAATTCAATGAATTATGTATATTATAATTTTTTCAACAAAATAAACATGGAATAAGAATAATTCAAAAAATTAATTTTTTTATTCTACATATAATGATTATTTGGTTCATTGTTTGAGTTAAATTTTATTTTCATTAAAATGAATTATCGAGAAATCATTTTTTTGAGTACGCTAATGATTTTTTAAGATGATTGAGTATGAGATCTATTTTGATAAAAATAATATAATGGTTAGTATTATTATTTGATCCTAAAAATGTGTTTAAATAATAATATGGAGTAAATTAATTGGATTCTTATTCCTGCTAATGAATATTTCTTGGTAATTTGTATTTAATCGTTAGATAAGAAATTTATTGGAAAATTATTCTTTTTTAGTAAATTAGTTTTTAAGAACAGTTTTTTATTTACTTTTATATAATAAAGTTATCAATTATGTTTAGGGATATAAATGGGTACCCATTTATCGGGTACCCTATCCTATCAATTAAATCATATTTTGTACCCTTTAACCGGGTTTGGGTACCCCTTAATTGGGTTTGGATTGGGCTGTAATTTTAAATTAAATACCCTATAATTAATTGTGTAGGGTATGAATATGAATTACTAGATGCCCATACCCTAATATGTATATGTGTGTGATGTCTCCATTATTTTGTAATTAGTTAGTCGTGATCCCATCCACACTATTAATTATTTTCTAATAAGTGTTTAATGATTATTTGATAGGCATGAACCCATGTGTGGTATAATGTGTGAAACTCCAACCCAATCTCCTATTAGACACTACCCTCTCATAAATATATTTACTTTATATATATATATACAATCACATAGAGATAAATAGTGATATGTTTATTTTAGGATATGTATACCTACTCTCGATGATATCTTGTAAGTGTTAGCCACTACCCTCAAGACACCACCCCCATTTATTTGAAAATTTATTATCCCAAATAAATGCTTGATGGGATCCCCTACCATGATGATCACAACACACCTCATGACATATATTAAAAACAAATCATCAAAACACATTCCCACAAACATATAAAAATAATAATATAAATATTAACATTACATTCATAAAACAAAATATTTAATAAAAAATTAAAAACCCAAATGAATCAAATTATGGTTCTAAGTTGATATTATATTTAAATAGGTATTTAAAATGGATTCCATACAAATAATAAAATAAAAATAAAAAATAAAAAAATAAAATGGGTATTTAAAAAGATTTTTGTTCTAAGTTGATATTATATTTCATGTTTGGGTTTAGATTTGGGTATTGTTAAATTAGGTTTAATCGGGTCCATGCATCATTTTTCCTAAATATATATAGGTTTGTGTACCTGTATTTTAGCAGGTACCCAACCCATTTCCACCATCCTTATGGATTTAATTATTTCAGTTAGAAATTCTTCTTATGGTGGTTGTTCATTGGTTTATTTTTTTGATAATAATATTATAAATAATATTATTCTTATTATCACTATTTTTAGAATGTTTGATCACCACATGTTAAATGAATAATATGTCCCCAATATTATTTCTCCATTGATTTATGTTCCCCGTGTTCATTGATGATGGTATGTGCACGACCCATATTGTTCTTTCAGATCCATCCACTGAAATTAGCATTTTTCTCATTTTTATTTATTGAGTTTTAATTCACACATGGATTTCATGCATAACTTTGATCGTGGGATGAAACTACAATGCATGAAAAGCAAACAAACTGTCAAATAAGATCAGGAGTGGCATGATGGAGACCCATTAGATATTTCCATCAAGTGGAAGTGGATTTTTGGCCAAAGGTGGATTCTATGATGGCATTCATAATAGGAAATTGATGCATTTATCATTTTGGGGTTTTTTCTACAACATGATCAGTGGAATCCAGTCACATTTTTTTTGTTTTTCTATGATAACTCAAGCATAATCAAACCATAATTACAACATTTTTCATAAGGATTTCATTATTCAACATTCTTATAAACATTATAATTTATAGTTTTACAAAATTAGTAAACTTGTTACACTATAAAAAAGAAAACTTCATGATCGTTTTTATTTTTTCTACAAAAATAGGTTCTTAAATTGACACTCATGTTTCAGCCATGAAAAGTTTTCTTTCTTACAAATGAGACTTCATAACTAAATTATTGACTTTTATATAATTCCTACACATCCTTAAATCATTTAAAATAATTTTAAAATAAGCAGTGAAAATTTAAATTACATTAAGGGCTATAAAAATAAATAAAACTTATTAGTCCTTTGAAAACATCAAAATCCATGTGGTAGTTTGTCATTTTAAACATTGAAATCAATTGATCACATAATTACACAAAAAATAAAATTCATTACCCAAATATTTTTATATAAAATATCATAATAAATAATTAAGTTAAAATACTAACAACAAAGGTTTTTGGGACATAAAATCCTTATCACTCTTACAATCACCCTTACAGTGGAAAAACATAAAAAGTTAATTACAACATAATTTATCTAGATAATAACTCATTACCCAATTTTATAAGAGTTATATAACAGACACAATCAACATCATATATAATTTATCAGAACCATAATATGAATAAATCACATTAGGTCTTTGAATTTCATCATAAAATCATAAAAAATTAATTTAAACCCATAAATAAAACCACATACAGTTCTCATAAAAAAATAATAAAATATATACTTTTCTTTTCTTCTTATTTAAGGAAACATTTATTAAATAATGGAAATTGAATTTAAATAGGAAAAACATGGAAAATAAAATGTATTATTTATAAAAAAATCAGGTTCATGTAAGTGTGAATATTTGGTCATGAAATAAGACTTACAAAACATTCTTTCCAAAACGTTTCTGAAAAAAAAAATCCAAGGAATTATTTATATAGAAAACATGAAAGAGGTTCTTTTAAAAAATTAGAAAATAAATTAATCAAAAATTTAAAATTACCTTATGAAATAATATATTTATATATAATAGTATTATAAAAACAATATAAGGAATATTGATATGGACGAAAAATAGTTGAAAGAAAACTTTAATGCATTTAAAATATGTTTTAAAAGAAAAATATCTTACCATGAGCTCTGACTCATTTTGTATGTCCTATACCCTAATAATTAATGAAATTATATTAATTATTTACTTTATTAATAATAATTTTCATGTTCATTTAATTTTTATTATTTCCTCTATAATATTTATTATAAAGATTCAATTATTTACTAAATTGGTGTTGGTCATTTCAGGGTCGTTCGTTAAATTCCTCTAAAACTGCTTCATTTTGTAGACAATAATCAGTGGAGTTATAAAATAGTTTAATAATATCCATAATATTAGATATATATTTTCATATCATCTAATTTCTAAAAAAATATATTTTAATAGGATTACAAAATAGATTCATTTTGATAAAATATTCTCTATGTGCTTGTTTGACAATTAGATTTTATAATAGACATTTATTATTAACAGTGTTATTATAATTAAAAAATTATCTTTAAAAAAACATTAATCATATTATAAATATCATATTTACTCATTTAATATAGGTATATAATGGTTTTTCAATAGATATAATAATATTTAATTATACTAATTATATTAGTTTCATGATATTATTATTATAGAAAATCAACCCCAGAAGCCCGAATCTCGTGTCTAATATCATTAAATTTTAATGATTACAAGGAATAAAATCCTAAAGGACTAGTGATTTTAGTAATCTTAGTAAAATATAAAAATACACGAGTCTTGTATTATAAATGAGTAAACTAATTACAACATAAATTTTTTCTTTTGATGATAACACTATTCCATCTACAATATCATTACATATATTTCTTATATAACTTATTGGATTCCTTTTTTAAGGGAAAAAAATATGGGTGATCTAAAATTATTAGAAAAGGTAAATTATAGAAGAATCAACAATGAATCACTGAGATAATTTAATATGGAAAGGTAATAATTAAAACAGATGCCATTCAAATAACTAGATAAGGTATAATCAATATGTAAAGGAGAATAACTGAAATATATTCCATTTAATAAATTATATAAGAATGAAATGAATCCCAGGATAAGTTGATGAAAAATATCATTAATAAATAATAACTGAATCAAAATGATGGAAATTCTTAATTGTTTCATGACATGTGTGAGGAAAATTAAAACCAGTAATGTCAAGACCTTTCATAAGATGGTTTACAACTATAGGTAGAAACATATTTAATTTTAACAACTAATTTCTCTCAATAGAAACTATCAATGAATCTAGGGGATATATAAATATTGGGACCCATATATCATTTCATGTAAAAATCATTCCTCATATCAAATTATCGATTTAATTATCAAAATATCTGCATTGATTAAATTACACGGATTTATCAATATTTCAACAGTAAATCGAATAACATTAAAAGTAAAAATCATATGTAAAAATAGTATATGGTTTAAGAAATAATCATATACATGATAAATGATGTTGATATTTATAGTGAATTCAATGTTCAATAATCATTGGAAATTTACTATTTCAAGGGGACTAACAAAAGAATCAAGGAAGTGAATTTAAATAACCCATTATGAAAAACCAATCACAAACCATACCTATAAATATTAAGGATGATATAAATAAATAATGTCTAATGTAGAGTAAGGATAAAGAGTTTTTGTTGTTCATGATTGAAAATTATATAAAGAGATCTTTTAAAAACATTCTTGATGGAAATAATTATTTATTTTGAAAAAAAATTACAATACTTTTATTAAAACCCACTATTAAAAAATTATTTAAAATTAACATTTTAAAATTTAATATAATCTTTGATGAATTTACGTTAGGTAAATCCATACATGTAGTACAAGGTAAAATGAATATTCCTTTTTCATGGTAAATGGTTTGAAAAAATAATTAATTTTAAATTACCAAAAAAGAATACTTTTAAATCATTTATTAAATATAACAATGGTAAACTTATCTTTAATTAATAATTTTTCAAAGGTTAAAAACATGTTTGAAAACATTTTTATAAAACATTGTTTTTAGAAGAAAACAGGTTATCAAACTAAATGGATATATAAATTTGGGTTTTCATTAAAACATTTTTTTAAACATTTGGAGCACCAAAGAGTTTAATAATGGTAATAATACATGAAAAATATCATGAATAACTAGATTAGTGGAAAATTATTAGTTTTACTAGACAGTGATCCAATAATTTCTTCTAATGGAAATACTAGTGTAAATAATCCTTACAAAATGAGACTGTGATATAAACCCTTGAAAAGGATATAATATTTATGTGAGAAAAAATCAATAAATAGATTACATTTGTAAAATATAAATTTACATAAAACAAGTTTAAATGAAAAAACATATAGCAAAAATGTATTGCACGCATAGTCATCGAATATTAATAAAAATGTGGATATAATATATCCCAATGAAATGATACTTCGTTATGCAATTATTTTTCACTTGATAATGCTTAATTAAAATTCCATTTGATGAAATAATTGAATTTGAAATGAAAGATATCATTAATAATGAATTAATCATGATATTATATATGTAATTGATAGTCTATACACCATAT
Source organism: Viscum album (assembly GCA_963277665.1). Lineage (NCBI taxonomy): Eukaryota > Viridiplantae > Streptophyta > Magnoliopsida > Santalales > Viscaceae > Viscum > Viscum album. Next base: position 910,210,778 of record OY728151.1, read on the forward strand.
ATATGAAATTAGGTGTGCATCACTAATGTATGTCTCAAAGAACGGAAATTGAGATGATGTCTATTGATACATAGTAAATTTTGAAACATAATCCTCAATAAGGATATAATTTCAAAATAAAAATTAAATACCTTGAAAATAATTAATTAAATGTATAATATATCAAAATTCTATATATATACACCACACAAAATAAGTAATTGGTGTAAATGATATAAGCCTCATGAAAATAAAAGTGAGATAGTAATTACTTAACATATGTTTCCTTTTGGGTGAACATAATTTAAGACTAGGTATAACGGTTTTAAACAAGCTAATAAACTATAACATCACTATTATCATATTAATAATTTCATATATTAACATGTTATAGTATCTTATTACCCTTTTATTAATAACCATTCGTCATTTTCACTATTCCGGGTGTTAATTGCCTAGTTTGTCAACTATGTTTTGACTTTTTATTTTTTTTATTCTTATACAGATCATTATATAATCATATATATAATTTAAACCATGATTTAATTATCATATATATTTTTAATATATGTAATTTTAATAATTGATAATATTTTGAGATAAAAAATGAAATGCATCAATCATGGAGACGGTAGGCTATACGTTTGCATTAACGCTGCTTTCATTTCATTGTCATATTTCAAATATTTAAAAGTAAATTATATATATATATATTATAATTCGATTATAATATTTATTTCATATATTTTACATATTTTTATTGAAATCATCTTTCATATGTTACATGTATAGAGTGAGCGAATCACATCAGTTTAAGGAGGTGGTAGTCCACACATCTACAAATGATGTTATCATATTTACAAAAAAAGTAATGAATTATGGTATTCTTTATATAAAAATTATAGAAGTATTATGGAAACCTAAATATAACATTTAATATATATAAAATATATTTCCACCATAATTCCCACCAATGAGATTTATTAAAGAAAGAGAAAACAATAATCATTTTTTGAGGCGATAGTTCTCCGAACACATGAATGGAATGTTCGTTACCAATTAGATGGATGTATCTGTTATTATTTTGTTAAAAACATATAATTAAAACATATAATTATAGTGATGATATTGAGGTTATTATATAGTCATTTAATAATAATATTTTAGGGGCGGATAATGAAAAAAAAACAAAAGACCTTGAGGAGGGATGTTCCCACTTATTCGGGTAACTCTTTTTGGTTTTCACCAAAAGGGCTTTGCTTGATAGCTTTATTCCCAAGGTATGGATTATAGTTTTAGGGTAGAGATATTAAGATATTATTTGATCAAATATTGGTCCATCCAATTTGGCATGATGGGTGTGATTAAGTGGGAGGGGCAGTTTCTTTTTATAGTGTAGGAGGAGTGGCATTCTTGTAAATATTTGCAAGAGGGAATTCCACCCATGTTTTTCCTATGAAAGGTGGCTCACAAAATGGACCAAATTAGAATAAAGGGGGTATAGGGTTGAAATATTTCTATAAAATGAATTTCTGAAAAGACTATAGGTCATTGGGATCTTATGTTTATGGGTTGGTCCCTTCTTAAACGAATTTTCCTCTTAATCGTAGTAATTAATTTAAGTTACATTCACTACATTGTTTGGTAAAAAATAATTTCATTTTTTATATATTATAAATTATTTTTATTCCAGTTATGAATTCCATTTTTCCAAATTCCAATCAAATAATTTTAAAAAATAAATTTAAATTCAATCTTGTAGATGGGATGACAAAGTAGGGTTTTAATGTAAAGTGGCCAAAAAATTACTATGTTGTAATATATAATTTTAAAGTGAAATTGATTCCAATGAAATAAATTGGATTAATATATATATAATAGATCTAATTAAAGTTCAAAAACAATAATAATTATAATTAAACTTATAAATATATTATATGATATAATAGTTTGTAATTAAAATTCTGTATATTCACTATTCATCTAGAAAATGAATCCCCATAGAAAAATACCAAATCTTCACCCAATGAAATTTTTTATGTTTATCATTAAAAATATAATTTAATTTTATCATTCTAAATTTCTAAAAGTTCCAAAAAAATTTATTTTAAATAGTTTTTCTATTAAGAAGCCGCAAAATTGTTTTTTTAGAAAAATACCATTTTAAACCATAAAAAATGATTTATTATTATATAATGCCTATAAAATATGTTGAGTTAGTATAATAAATATTTTAATTAATATATAAATAATATATTTCATTAATATCATTAAATAATTTTAATTAATTTAATTTGTTAGTTTTAAAAAACATTGTGAGCCTAAAAATGTTTCCTTTATATTCAATTAGTTTTTATATTCATTTCTAATTAATTGGTTACCTAGAGATTCTTTTTTTTATTTTTAGAAACCATATATTTTAGTAACTTAGTTATAATATTCATAACCACTAATTTATTGGCTATGTTATATCTTATTATATTAAATGATAATGTTTTAATAATATATTTTTGTTAGGTAAAACGTGGTCATGTGTGTAACACTTGTCTATGAAGAAAGTCATTGTTGCGTTCGATGCAAGATAACATAGTATTGTGTGCATTTAAATATATACGATATATATAAAATAATTAAAATAGTAAATATATTAAAAATTTTCAAAATATTATATTCCCTAATGTGGTTCGTGTTGTGTGTTATACCCTATATTGAATACAATGATCTTTTATAAGGATTTTAGGGTGTTATATTCTCCCTACCATAATTAAATTTAAATCTCGCATTTTAAACACAACCTTGGTTATATTTTTTTATATTTTCTATTTTTTAATCGAACATCTTGAAATGGGTTACTAAAATATCCTCTTAATAAAGGGGAATGAGAAGTAAAATGTCACATGGAATGACATATAAATAGGATTCCATGTAGAAGAACATTAGTGGAAAGAGAAAATATGGAATTAGAGGGAAAGAAATAATAATTATGTTGAGTGATTGAGGTAATCAATCCCAAAAAAGTCAATTATAAATGAAAAGTTAGGGTCCACAATTCCATAAATCTACGATGATTTAAAAGACCATCGGTTCAACAGAAATTAAGGTATTATGACAAATTTTTTTATCATTTTCATAATATTAATTAATCATTTTATGACATAAAAATATAAATAATTATAAACAATTGATATATTTTTTTAAAAAAAATCATCATTTGGTTTTTCTTTGATAAATTTCTAATTCATCCAAAAAATTAACTTCGACACATGAAACACTAAAATACACTTGTAATGGGTAATAAAGACCATAAAATAGTGACATATCTTCCCATTTATCTCTAAATATTCTATAGATACAATTTGGTTAATAAATTTACCTTTAAACCTTAAAATTATCACTAATGGTTCATTATTAATATTTATTCATCAAATTGTTTAACTAAAAAGAAATACTCATTAACCAGAAAATCACGTAGGCCAATGGTTGGCTTGAAACCCCTATCACCCTTCGGTTATGGGTTCAAGTGCAACATCCTTACTAGACCTGATGGGTTATCACCGAACATATTGGATGTCCTTTTCTAAAACCATATTAATTTAATTCCTATAATGTTTCAGAAATTATGGTTGAAATACTTAAAATAAGGTTAATAACTAAATCTACTTCTACTAAGGTTTCTATACATTTTTTATACAAATATTCTTCATCTGTATTATTTACACATAGGTCCTTCCTTGATATGAGGTTTATCCTCGATCATTACTTCTCATTATCTATTCAAATCCTTCATAAATATTTTTAAATAATATGTGAATTATCCTAATAATATCCTCAAGAGGGTCAAACCTGGTGTAGATTTAGGCATGTTTTTGTGTACCAGGAAATGGTTGAGTCAGGGTTGATGCACTTTTTTGGTGTTGTTACCCCTAAGTACATTTTTTCCAGAACTAATACCACCTATAGTATCCATAAGGGGATGTATTGTTAGGAATACCCACATAATCTCTACGTTACCAAAACTCTAGGATGTTATTATATATTTATCCTCAAAGAATATCTTAGGGATATGTTCTACAATCTATGTTTTTATAAATATAATTCTAAATATTTATAAAAAACTCCTCTGATAGCAATTATAATGACCCAAACAGAGAATCCTAGAGCCAATTTCTACTACCATTATATTGGCATGACTATAATGATTCAAATCCCAATATATCGAAGAGTTTAGTAGTCTTAGTTAACCTGATACATACATGAGTCTTGTATTAAAAATGAATACACTAATTACAACAACAGAAATTCCTTTCTAGGATAAAATTATTCCATACAGTATATCATTTTATATATTTATTAATACACTTATTGGATTCTTAGGTGAAGGAAAAAAATAAGGGTGAGCTCAAATGTTCAGTAAGGGTCATGTATAATGAAATAAATAATGAAAAATTAGAATAGTAAATTTTGAATTGTAATAACTGAACACACATTCCTTGTAATCAATAAACTGAATGGATAAACAATATGGAAAGGTAATAACTAAAAACACATTCCATTCAAATAAATATATAAGTAATTTTAAATAGGTAAATTTAAATAATTGAAACACATTCCATTTAATCAATGAACTGAGAATGAAAGGCAACCATAGATATGAAGATGCAAAATCTCGTGGATAAATAATAATTGAATAAAAATGAAGTCAATTCTTATTTGATTGATTTCATATATGAGGCAAAAGAAAATCTATATCTTCAATACCTCTCACAAGAGGGTTTAAAACTTCTGGTAGAAAAATATTTAATTTTTTTAACTTGCTTTATTTATGTGAACCTATCGATGCATCGAGGGGATATATGAAGTTCACACCCCCCCATCATTTCTTGTCCAAATTATTCCACCTATCATATAATAGATTTATTTAATCAATTATAGGAATTGATTAAATGATGTGGATTTTTCAATATTTCCACCTAAATTAAAATAAAATTAAAAGTAAACATAGTATGTAAAAATGGTATATATTTTATTAAATAAACATATCACTGATAAATGATATTGATATTTAGGGGAAATTTAGTGTTCAATGATCATAGGAAATTTATGATTTCAAGGGGACTAATCAAGGAATTGAATACCAACAATATCCTTGTCCAAATAATTTATAAACCATCCTAAGGAATAATAAGGATTGTATTGATACAAAATATCCCAAGTGGAGTAAGGATAATGTCATTTTTCTCACTATTGAATTAAAATACGATAAATATGTCTTTTAAAAACATTAATTAGGAATATATTATTTTTATATTGAAATATATTTTGAAAATAGTTTTCTTTTGAAGATGAATTTTGAAAACATGTTCTTTAAAAATAACCATTCAAACATGGAAGGGAAGCTTCAAAGAAGTGACATTGGGTAAATTTGTACATGTCATACATGGTAAAAAGAACATTCTTTTTACATGATAACAGGTTTGGAAATGCCTTGTTTGGAAAACGATAAGAATATTTTATTAAAAAAAATTTAAAAATAGGGTAAAATTTTCATTAAAAAAATCATTTTGGAAAGGATAAAAACATGATTGAAAACGTTTTTATAAAATAGGGTTTTTAGAATTAAATAGTTTCTCCATATAATGATTGAATTAAATTCGTCTTTTTTGAAAAATATTTCCTAAAACATTTTTAGTAACGTAGATTGAAAAAATGGTAATATTAATTGAAAAGGGACCCGAATTACTTGAGGATATGTAAATGAAAGGGTTTATTGAAAATTGATCATATAATTTCTTCTAATGGAAATTCATGTGTAAACAATCCCGAAAAAATGAGATTGTGAAGTAAACCCTTGAAAAGAAAATAATTTTGATGTGAGAGTATATAGATAAATAGATTATGAGGGTCAAATATAAATCCACATAAAACAAGTGGAAATATAAAAATTGATAGTAAGAAATTATTACACACATATTATTATAATATTAACGACAACGAGGGTGTAACATAACCCAAAGAAATGAAATTTGGTTATGAAATTCATTTCCAATTAGTAACAATTAATTCAAATCCAATTTTATGAAATAATTCAATTAGAAACTCAAAATATCATTAATAATTAATTGATCTTGAAATTATATATCAAAGTGGAAGTATGTACACCATATATAAGAAATTAGGTGCACAACAACAAAGTATGTCCCTAGGAATAGAAATTGACATGAAGTCCCTTACTACTTTGTAACATTTTAATCATAAGCCCCATGAAATAGATAACATAAAAAGAAACATTAAATAGTATGAATATAAAATAATTCATGATATAATATCTCAAAAGAGGAAGCAGATACACCATACAAAAAATGTAATTGGAAAAAATGGAATATGCATCATTGAATAAAAAGTGATACAAGAATTCAATAACTTGTGTATCCTTTTCTGTGAACATTATTTAACCTCATGTATAATGGTTTTAAAAATCATAACAACTTGTAATAGAATTGTAATCTTATTTATAATATCCTATATTAACTTCTTAGAGAATATTATTACATATTTTTTAATAATCTTTTATTAGTCTCACTATTTTGGGTATTAATTGCCTACACTACTAAAAATATGGCCTTTATCAGTGCTAGAAAAGTCAATTTATAACACTTAAAAGTGTTATTAATCTAACTAAAGATAAATGGGATCCCTTTTATCAGTGGTAAAAAGAGCTGATAAAGACCCCTTTTATCAGCGCTAAAAAAGCGCTGATAAAATTTAAATAAATAAAAAAATATTTCTGTAATTTAGGGAGTGGATTTAACGGCTATTGAACCCCACCATCAACATCCCACCCCCACCCAACCCGAACGCCCCACCCACCCCCCTTTAATAGCGCTAGATAACCCTGTAACAACATTACCCCATATTCCACCCGCACGTGTGTCCTATATCCTGTGGATTCGATCTCGAGACCTACTGCCTACGCACCTGAGCCTTTACCATTAAACCATATTGCTTTTAACTTCATTTATTAATATATCTATTAATTTTTATATATATTTAGTTATATTTACTCGTATATTAATAAAATATATTTATATTAACATATATATATACATATATAGTTATATTAACATATATATATATATATAAATAAAAATATATAGTTATATTAATATATATCTATTTAGTTGTATATATATATTAATATGTTTATTTGTATAATATTTATAAGATCGGTTTTATATAAATTTATAAAATATGTTTTTTTGTGTGTTTATAAATATAGAAATACATATATACAATACACACACACACACAAACATATATATATATATATATTATATGTTTATATGTATGTATAATTATACATATTTATATATATTTACAAATATTAAATACTAATATGTGTATACATATGTTTAGAATATATAGATAATATATATTAGTTTGTAAATACTAACGCACACACACACATATATACACCAGTAAACATTCTATAGGTATATAAATATTTATATATTTGTATTTTAAATAAAATTGTTATTAGTTTTATATTTATATAAGACATATATATTGAGAAATAAATGTTATACATAAACATGTTTACTAATTTATTTATAAAATTATATTTTTATGTGTGAATATTTAAAAAATATGTCTATATTATTATTGTTTTGATTATAAATAAAATTACACTATGAAAATTGATAACAATCCCTGAATACCTAATAAACATGTAAAAGAAGAAACTCTTAAAAACCGTAAATACAGTCAGAAAGTCAAATAAACCCAAAACTCCAGGTAACGAAAATAACTTCTGATCCAAGAGCTCATTATAGCTTTGTGCCTAGTGAAATCAAGTATCATAAAATGAGCTTTGGCATGATAGGTGGTAAAGCCTGAATGGATAGGTAGATCAAAAGTTACAGTGGTTTGAAAAAACAGCACACCGGACAAAAGTGCTAGAAATGGGGGTCCAAAAAACCAAACAAACCACAGAGTCACTGAAACAAGAATAACATTTGATCTGGGTGTCTCTTTCATCTCTGTGACTATTCAAACCAAATATCATGGAATTTAATATGATATGACATGTGGAGGAGGCCAAACAGACACACGGATCAAGAGTTATTATCGTTTTATGAAAAATTTGATGGGGCACCAAACAAGAAAATGATGTTGTGAATCCCTTCTCAGTATTTTTGGTGTTTTACGGACTATGACATGATTAGAACTTTTTTCAAGTCATCCTGATGCATAGATATCATTGCTGCCTTCAATTTGATATGTGGTAGAGTCTAAACGGACACCATGAGCGAAAGTTATGGCCACTTGAAGTTGGAGTTTTTTTAGAGTGGTATAACTGATATATCTTCCTTTTCATTGATCTTCTAACAGTTTTGATTGGACGTGGTCCTCAATAATCTCACGAAAATCGATTTGACTGGTCTTTTTAGTCAAATGGATACCAAGAGAAGAAGTTATGGATGATTTAGTGAGTTATGAGTTTTTTAGGTTTTTAGGAGTTAGGAGGGTTTCTCAATTTCAAACAATCATAACTTCTTCTCTGAGTGTTCATCTTTCATCTACCACATATTAAATTGATCTAAAACATATTTAAAATATATATATTATATTTATATCAATATAAATATACTTATATGTCAATATATTATTTTTATGAAATATATATATATATATATATGAAACATACACTTTATCAGTGCTAGAAAAAAAAAGCACTGCTAACCCCCCCCCCACCCAATTGTGCTTCTAAAAAAATCACTGATAAAGGGGGCCCCTTTAACAGTGCTAAAAACACTAATAAAAGGGGTTTCTTTATCAGTGCTAAAAAAGGGTGGATAAAGGGTCACTTTTAACTACACTTTTTATAGCGTTGTTAAAAGTACCCTTTATCAGTTCTTATTTTATCACTGGTAAATGCACCCCCTTTATCATCACTTTTTTAGTGCTATTAAAGGGTGGCACTGTGGAAACCCAATTTTGTGGTAGGGCTAGTTTTTCGAGTATGTTTTGACTTGTTATTTTTGTTCTCCTTTATTTTATCATGTTTTAAGAATATCAAAAATATAAACCACGATGTAATTATTATATATATTTATTATAAACATATTTATAATACTCCATAATAATTTCATATAGGAAATGAAATGCAGCTCTAAATGAGACGGTGGGTTATACGTTCACATGAATTCTAATTTCATTTCTTTTTCGTATTTAAAATAATGATAATTTAATGAAATATATTTATATTATAATTACATTAGAATATCTATTTCATATATGTAATATATTTTTATTAAAAACATCATTTATATGATCCGTGTATAGTAGGAATGGATCACATCGCTTTGAGGATGCGGTAGTCCACACAGAAACAAATGATGTTTTCATATTTACGAAAAATGAAAATAATTATGTTATTTGTTATATAAAAACTATATAAATATTAATACTACATAATTATCACATATATAATATATAAATAGTTTTCCCTTTATAATTCCCACAATAATAAGTGGCCAAGGAATATCGAACAATCATCATTTTACGATGCCATAGATCATTATACACATAAATGGTAAGTTAATTACCAATTAGATGGATGTGTGTGTAATTTTAGGTCAAAAACATAGAATAAAACCATATCAGTATATTATTTATACATATTTTTTTATATAAGAATATAATAAGAATATGTTATATGGGGGAGAATGAATATAAAACAAAATTTCTTAGGGAAGGATATTACCTCTTATTTGGGTAACTAGTTTTGGGTTGCACCAAAGTGCTTCCTTGGAATGATTTATTCAAATGTTGATGATTCTAGGATAAGTGAATTTATATTCATTGGTGTGACTTAGTGGGAGGTGTGAGTACATTTTGTAGTTGAGGAGTGGCATTCTGGTAAGTTTTTTGCAAGAGGGAATTCCACCCCCGTTTATCCATTGAAAAGTGGACCAAATAAAAAATTATGTATATGGGATTATGGGGTTGATATATTTCCATCCAATGGATTTTTTTCATGTTTCTAGGTCAGTTTGGGAATTAAGTTTATTTTTTTAGTTCCCTGTGAATCTAATTTTTCTCTAAATTGATGTAATTAATTTAATTACACTCACTCTTATTTTTGGAAAATAACTAATGTGAAATTATTAGACATTATAAATTATACTCATTTAAAATATGGAATCCATTTTTTAAAATTCTAGTCACATAATTGGTATAAATTAATTTAAATTTAATCCCACAGATAGGATGACAATGTAGGTTTTTAAAGTAAATTGTACAAAAGTTTGATGTGTTTTTAAATTCATTTTCATAGTGAAATTGTTTGAAATTACTTAAATTGGATTAATAAATGTCAAATTTAACAAATTAAAAAATTAAACAAATCATAAATATAATGTTTACTTATAAAAAAATTATATAAAAAATTGTATTGAATTAAAATTTTTTATTTTTAAATAATCAACAAAAAATAAACCTTGGAGAAAAATAAAAAAAATTAATTCTATTATAATTTTTATGTTTTGACCTCTAAAATAATTTTTATTTTGTAATAATACATTTATAAAAGTTTCAAAAAAAAAATATATAAAATAGGTTCTCCATAAAAAATCAATAAAATATCCATTTTAGATAAATAACATTTTTAAGGATAGAACATTTTTTATACTTATCTAATGTCTATGAAAACTATTGTATTAATATAAAAAATATTTATTTGAATAAATAAAATATATATTTCATTAATTTTATTCACCAATTGTAATTAATATAATTTATTAGGATATATACACTTTTTGAAGATAAAAACATTTCCTTTATATTAAATTGGTTTTTATATTCATTTCACACTAATTGGTAACCTATGATTAAATTTATTTTTTTATAAACCATATATTTTCATATATTATTTAATAATATTAATATTTTCTATTTTTGTGACTATTTTTCATCTTATTGTATTAGATAATAATGTTTTAAAAATATATTTTTTTATTGTAAAACTCATTCATGCATGAAGCGCAAGTCATCGAAGAAATTCGTTGTCGTGTGTGATGCATGCTAACTCAGAATTGTGTTCATTACAAGTTATATTGTATATTAATTTTATTCAAAATATTAGATATATTAAAAAGTATTGATATATTATATTTTCTTATGTGATTCGTGTTGTGTGTCATACACCCTATTTAATATAGTGTTCTTACTTTAGAATTTCAGGACATTACAAGTATGGTTGTAGTATATCTGTCATGGAAATATCATCTGGTACCCTTTGGATGGAGGCCAATTGTTTCATATGTGGTGTAAAGAAATCTTAGATTTTCCAATTATCAATGATGAAATTTTTATTCTTTTTTGGGTTCTTTTATTGAATGATTTGTTGTGGTTGGTGTCCTTTTAGCATGATGGTTTCCTTTTAGGTTTCCCAATCCACCACAAAATTATTTTTTGAAAATTCATATAAATTAATTGGAATGGATAAGTTATAAGATGTAATTTTATCTATCCAACCATTTAATGATAAGGTATTGATAACATTTTGTAACCTTATCCCTTAATTTACCATTTTTCCAAATTTACCCCTTATTAAGGTGACTAACTTTTACTACGGTGACATAATTATAGGATTAAAAATAAAATGGGTCTTATTAACTTATTTGAACATGAATATTAAAAATTATAAAATCATTTTATAAGATTCAATTTATAGAGGTGGTAAAAATTAATTTTAATAAAACTATGTTTAATGCATCAATAAAACAAATTTTTAAAAATACTTTTTAAGAATTCAAATGAATTTACAAAATCATCTTCTATAATATTTACTCGGATGAAATGTATTGGTTTACGATTAAATAAAGGAGTGTTATGTGACTTTTACAGCTATCCAGAACTAAATTACACCTACCAACCACACAAATAAATTTAAAGAACAAAGGATCATTTTTTATTAAAATGAAATTTACCATATATTCTAAAAATTCAAGAACAGCTTTCTAAATTCTAAATAATAATTTTAAGTAAATTGTTTTACTAACTAACGAAATATTAGGTTGATAAAAATATTTTTTATATTTTTAAGTCACACTTAGATAATAATAATATCATAAAAGATATGGTATTAGTAAAAATAAAATTTTCTATTTTTGACTAAAAATTATACATTTTAAAAAAATATCAAAAATTAAACCAGAGATAATTTTTTTTGATGAATATAAAAATGAATATTATTTTATAAAATTTAAATTTTGAAATTTATAAATTAAATTTTTAAACAAAAACATATAACACATTGAAAAAAATTTGTTTAGATAAAAACTATATCATTTTCCAAGTGAAAAATCATATTATTATTCCAAAAATTAATAAAATTATTTCTAAATCAATCAACAGAAAAATAAAATTTGACTAATTATAAAAAATATATAGTTAGTCACATTCTCAACCTAAAGAATTTTTTATCACCATTTTATTTCGTGATAAATAGTCAGAATATTTTCTTTTTCTCATATCATTTCAGGTCCCTGTGTTTCTTATTCAATCATATTATTCTTCCAGAAAACCATAGCACGATGAGACACTTTATTTTATAATAACAACTCTCTACAATTGTAAAAATAAATTGTTTTTTCCTTGTATGAAATATTTTCCTTTAACAATACACTTCATGGGTTAATACATGAGATGTGTTAGGTATATAATTTCATAAAAATGAAACATGAAATACATCATGTACCAAGTATAAATTCAGAGGTAAGTTTACTAGATAATAAATTGATCCCACTTTCTCTAAGATTTTTTATAAACTAAAATAATAATGGTATAATTTATAATTATTAATGAAATGAATTAAACCTTTTTAATGATATATTTTAAGAAAATCATTTCCCTTATCTCAGAAGAAAGATATATACTCAAATTAACTTCACATCTTTTCTATGTCCTTTCAAATTCCCTCATATGGTGTTGAATCATATTTACATTTTCAACCATCTCCTTTGAATTTAGGTCCAAAAAAATTTATATCCCAAACTTCATTACAACATGATAGAGTCTAACATTTCATTACATATAATTCTTTAAATTGTTTCATCTAAATACCTAAATAAAAAAATTATTAAATGAAAATTAAACTAATGGAAGGTTTAGATCACAGCTTTTAGGATAATCCAATGAGAAATCCCAGATCATTTTCTCTAAAGATTGAATTTTCTTCTCTATGTGTCCAACATATTGTGGATACAAATCTTTATTAAAACACAAACCAGTGCCTAATTAATTTTAATGTCCTTTAAAAAAAATTGGATGTAATCCTTAGATTATAATCAGATACAATAGGTAGAGGAACTCCATGTAACATAACTATCAATTTAAGATAATGTTTAAAAAACTAATCCAAATACATATTATCTAGAATATGAATAAATTATTAGATTTATTTAAACGTTCAACAATAACCCATATTGTGTTATTAACATGAGATTTATTTTGTCATTCCATCATGAAATACATTGATATATTCCCCATTTTCACTATAGAATTGACAATAGTTTAAGAATTCCATTTGGTAGTTTTTGTTTACCATTAACTTATTGAAAATTAAAAAAATTCAAAGTATAATCAGAAATACCATTCTTCATTTATTCACACAAATAATAATCCCACATATCTCTATAAAAATAGTGATACTATATTGAAAAAATGGGGATCTGTGATCCCCACTCGATAATTATTTTTTCAATTTAGATTCACCTTGTACACAAAACCTCATTCCAAGTATTATAACACATTAGGTTTTTAATACTAAACTTTGAAGCCATTGATTATTTAACTAGTTCTATATTTATTACCAAATCATTATGATTATTTTGAGAAAATTTAATTCTCACAAAGATGAATGGTTGTACTGATACATGATCCAAAAGGAAATATTGTTTTAGATAAGAAAAATACAATTTAGTATTCATTAAATAATTAACTATTTGATCATTTTCCAATCATAATGTATTAAATGATGTATTATCATTTTTAATCAAGGAATATTCCACCTTGTTTTTTCTATCGGGATGATATTGATTTATAAAATCATAATCCTTTATTAGTTCCAACCATATTCTCTCAGTCATGTTCAACTCTTTTTGAGTGAATATATGCTTTAAAATTTTATTATACATATAAATATATATATATATAATTTCTACATATGTAAATGATGAATCTAAATTTTTTAATAAATAAATTAATTTTTTATGTTCAAGATCATATGTTGGGTAATTTTTTTCATGATTCTTTATTATTGTTATGATATAGAATTATTCGATCATTTTTCATCCGAACACAACCAAGGGCCTTCAGTGAAGCATCAATATAAAAAAAATTATATTTATATTAATCTAAGAGAAAAATAATATATCATTAACAAGTATAATTTTTAATTCCTAAAAACAATCATCTAATTCATTTTTTCAAATGAGTCTAACTCCCTTTTGAGTTGACATGATTGGTGGGTTAGTTAACTATGAAAATATTTCAAAACATTATCACCAATAACCCATTGGTTGATGAATTATTTGAATATCATATACATTAGCAGTTATTGTAAATTCTTCCACAACATTATTTTTATAAGGATCAATTGTTATGATATATTTTGTTACAATATACCGAAAAAAAATTCTACCAAAACCAATATTTACAAATTTTTCCATAAATTTTTTTTTATGGGTGTGTAAAATATTCCATAGATTTTTCTCATGATCCTTATAAATTTTTGAATATACCATAATATAATCAATGACTGACACTATAAATTTAAACAAATACTCAGGGATTACTATATCCATTAGATAAATAAATACATTGGGTGCATTAGTTAACTAAAGGTCATAAACATAAACTCATAAGGGTCATAAAATGATTTAAATACCATCCTTATAATTCAATATTCCTTTACCTCTATAAAATGATATTAATACCTACAGTTAATCTTAAAAAAATATTGATTTCCCAGGAACTGATAAAAAAATTCATCAATGTGACAGAAATTATACTTTTTTTTTAGTAATGTCATTTAGTTCTTTAAAATCAATAAAAATCCTCATATAATCATATTTATTACTAAAAAATAAAATAGGGGAACCCTAATGTGAAGTTATAATCTAAATTAATCCCCTGTTAAGTAATTATTGAAGTTATTTTTCAGAACAAGTACCTCTATTATAGCTTTTTGATAAGAAAATTTTGAAATTAGCTTAGCATTAAGAACAAATTAGATGGTGATTTCGACCACCCAAACATGTATAACAATATGAAATTCAAAAGTAAATATATAAAAAATTCAATAACCATAATCAAAACACTAATATGAACCATTCCCTTTTTTTAATATATATTCAATATAACTTTCATGCCTATATTTAATAAGTTTCTCAACTTCTTCATATGTTATCATATGTATAAACTCATTCTTATACATAATTTGAAACCCATTCTATAAATTGAATATGATTTCTTTAGCTCTAAAATATATCTTAGCATGATACCCTAAAATTAAACCCATTCCCAAAATAATGTCAAACAGACAACAGGTAAGACAATGATATTTGTAGTGTAAAAATTCAATAGATAACTATATGAAGATTTATATAAATCTATGTCTCTTTAACACCCAAACCATGAGATCCTATCAACAGTTATATCTCTATTTCATGATTTTATATTTCCATTTTACTAGAAAAAATATTATAAATAAAAAACATGTAGATATATAATAAAACAAGAAAGTGGAATAATTTGAGATAACAATTAATTTACCGACCACCACATCATTTGATGGACCTACATCACACATAGTATTAGAAAATTACATTGAAAAGATTTCTACTTATGATATTGATGATTTCCTTGCTTCATACATATATTTGGACAAAACTGTCCATAATGGACCACATTATTACACTTAAACTAGTCCACTTCCTTTTAACAATTATTGGTCTATCCTATTCTTATTTGATTATAGTGATGAGATAAATGTCTCATTTTATCACACTGACAACACTTTCCTAATATAATGATAAATTCCTCCAAAAATATTTTTACCACATTTAATACAAGAAGTAAATTGAATTATACAACCTTCATATCTAATTCTTTGATGGTTTCACTATATCATTCCACCTTGACCATTTATTTTCCTTGTTTTTATAAGATACATAAACGTTAAAAACTCTATCTCAACCTTCTTAGAACATTGAACAATTTCTTCCTAAATTTTAAATTCATTTGTAACCAAAAGTCTTTGTAAACATATTTTCAATCCTATATAAAATATATCAATTTTAGTTTTATGGTATTGAATAATATTTGAATCATAAATGGAAAATATATTAAAATATTCTTCTTAATCTGAAACTTATTCCTCCTTTTTCTACTTTAACTGGAGAAATTTTTGTTCCATCCAAAATTGAACAACTTTAGGAAAATATTTTTCCATAAATATATTCTTAAATTACATTTATTCCATGGAATCAATATTACTCTTCTACTTAGTATTCTTAAAAAAGGACTACCACTGATCAAATTCACCTTCTAGATAAAAATTAGAATGTGTTTACTTTGGATTTCAGAATAACTCAATACATCAAATGTATTCTCCAAATCATTGATGCTTCATTTATCTATCATTAGGTCTAAGGTTCCACTAAAAGATGGAGGGTGTTGTTTCATAAAATGATACACTATTTACATGTTCCTATAAGTATAATTTGGTCACTAAATTTTATGGGTACCGCTATTTATTTCTAGTGTTAATTAAATTAAGAAAAATAAAAAAAACTCAAATCTATATTCAACCATTTCAGATAGATGATTCAAAATGATATTTTCTTATTATTCCATTCCAACTTAATTCTCTATTTAACTATATGAAAAAAATATATAAAATGGATATATATTAGATGAATCATCATGGAAGGCATTATAGTAATAAAAAACTCTCTCATGATAATATAACAATAAATGAGCTTCCCTATATTGTTGTTCCTCATCAACATCATAACCACTAAAGTTATCTAAACCCGGCTTTGATACCAACTATTAAAACACAAAAATAATCAAACCATATAAAAATATTTATAATATGTATTTAATTATTCTATATTCTTGATACCTTTTAGGTTTATTGTTTTAAAGAATTTGGAATATCATTACATTATAAAAGAGAACACTTTAACAAATTATAAAAAATTTTCAACAAAAATAGGTTCATAAGATAACACTCATATGTCAATCATGGCACACTTTCTTTATTCAAGGTTAATATTTATAACTAAAATATATAACTTTGTATAAATACTAAAAATCTAAAATATAAATATGTAATTCATTATCGACACATAATTACATGATTTATAAAAAGGGTTCACATTCGTTCAATTTGAGGATCTTTTTTGTTTAGATTTTAAGGTCATCAAGAAAAGAACATAAATATTATTCCTTTATAAAAAAATGGATAGTTATATCATATATCCTTTTTTCCAAAAAAAATAGGATACATAAATTCAAAATTTTGTTTCATTAAAAACACATTCTCTTCTTTAATGTTTAATCCCCATTACTAAAATTTAGAACATTATATGCTTACAAATCATTCATAGCCCCTATCAAAAACATGTAAATCATTGGTATAATAAAAAAATCTCAATAAAGAATACAAAAATAAATAAAATAGTTATCACATTTTGAATATCCGGAAAACCAATAAAAATGTTTTCCTTTTCATAAAACACATTGAAATCAAATAATCATTTACTTACACAAGAAATCAATTTATTTTCCAAAATCATTAATAAAATATCTAATAAGAATTTATGACAGAAACATTATATAATATTTATATATAAAATGAAACTATATAAATTTTTTCTAAAACCATTATTATGGGACCCTTTATACAAACGGTTTTCAATAATTGTTGTTATAGGATGTTTTACTGTAGGTTATACCAATTTTTTCTAAAAAATAATGGTATAGGATGTTTCCATAATTTATATACAAATACTTCTAATAATATATTGGTATCTATTATAAAGGTATTCAAATGGTTATATATGAACATTTTTATAGACTTCATACATTAATTCTATACCAATAGTTTTAGTAAATTGTTGGTATTAATTTTCTATGCCAATTGTTTTTAAATTAGTTGGCATATAATTCAACCCAAAATGCTATCCCTAGATTCTCCTAATCATATCTAAATCTAATTAATATTAAACCCAATGAGTGTTCTATTTTATTCCATATTTAGGGAGATCCATCCACTACTTCTCTTTTAATTTTTTATTTCCATAATATTACATTGGTGAGTTTAAAATTCATCATATCTTCTTCCAAGAATCATTTAATTTTTTTATATGTATAAAACACTAACCTATATTTTTTATGGTAGTATTATTTTATATTAATTAAACAAGGGTTAGTACTTCTATCCTTGTATTTTAGTAATTATTTTTTATTCTATTTTTTTGTTCTATTTATCCTTACTATTATCAATGTTTTATTATATATATGTAACTATTGTTAGAATTTGAATGATGATGTGTTTATTGTGGTGCAAGTGTTTTAACATGATTAATGTATGAATGATGTGGGATGATCTAAATTTCATGGTTGGGTCTAATTTTCAGGTGAAACCAACTCTGAATTTCAAAAAAATTGTTGGATATAGACTATTGAAACAATGGTTCTCCATACTTCCATTGAGGGAATTTTTATTAATTTTCTTCTTATTCACACTATTTATATTGTTTTATACTATCACCACTATTATCTATTTAATTCTAGTTTTTTATGGATTATTTTTTTACCTAAATCCCAATTGGGTACTTCTTTAGGGATGGTTTTCTTACTACAATTACTAACCTTTCATTTTTTTTGATACGTGGAATATAACTTGACTATCCTGGGACGTTTTTCCAATCATCGTTTTTTTTCATCTTTTCACTAACAAGTATAATGTGATAATATAAATTATTCAAACAAAAAACAAGTTTTCCTTTTGAGTAATAAATTTAAATATTGTCTAATAGTTCACTAGTGAGTCAAACTAAACTAAGTTTTGGTGGAAATATACAATTTATTTGGGATTTTTAATTCAATTAATGTATTATTAATAGTTGGTACTATTTTTTTGTATTGAGCTTGGATTGTTAGTGATTCTTTTATGACTAATGATAGATATCAGAAACACTTTATTAAAGGTTCATTTATCCTATAATAAATACATATAACTAGAAATAAAATTCAAGCCACCCATAGAAATTATTTAATTCAAAATCATAATTTTATTTATATTCTATTTCATTATATATATTTTTGTTTTATTTTTTATTATAATTCTCATATAGAATAGTGTTTTAGTTATAATTTTATACAAAATGAAAAATTCTCATTTACATAAATATATTTTTTATTCATATTCAATATTATCTCATTACTATTGTGACATGATGTATAAAAAAATATATAACCAATAGAATTAGGATGTATGAAACTGATCAGATATTAATTGGTTTTCAAAAAAGTTGGTCCTTTTTATAGAATTAGTATTTGAAAATGATTTAGATAGAGGGATTATACACCGACCATGATCTAATTGTGTTACAAGACCTTGGTAAATTCACGAATAAGTTATCTAACATATAATGAAATATTGTTTTCATAAAAATATCATTTGTGGTATCAAAATGGGGAGAAACAGAAATATAAAAATGATCAACATATAAATGTAAGGAATGTATTAGAGAATTTATTAGATGGGAGTTTTATATTTATTCCCAATCATAATAATGAATGGGTTAAAACCCTAGAAGGATTTGATACAATATATCATTATTTATATAATAAAACTTTTGATAGTTCCAGGGTGAAAAATTGAAAGATATTACCATGACTCCAGTATATCAACAATGTGTTAGAATGAGAGACATGGAATTTTTAACTTGATTGTTTTGGGGGGAAACAAAGAATAATTTTTCTAATAATGATATCTATTATATTATTACAATTTTGAATGAATTACTTACATATGTAGTAGATATTCTCTCGAACCATTACATGGAATGGAAGTTAGTTGATGAACATGGAATTTCTAAAAAAACATGCATTTCCAAAAATATTTCATCTTATTATGGGAGGAAAATGATAAATGAAATGATTTTATAAAATGTGGAACATCCTAATTCAATACAAATGCGAAAAAAACACAATCTCATGTGCTATATAATGTAATTTGTAGAAATCCATTGATTTCTAGAATCCAAAATATTTTCATATCTGATGAAATATCCTCAAATATGTGATATAATGATACTGAGAGAAAGAAGGATAAAGATGATTTCATTAATCCTAAATATGGATTATTATAGTAAAAATTTGATACTTGATATCCTAATTTTATATCTCATAATGTGTGGTTGGTTCTATAATGTGATGGTTTTAAACAATCTGGACATATTATTACTTCACACAACGCACAGCTAGTTTTAATTCACATTTACAACCATCCTCCATGGAGTTGTATGAAAAAACCTTTCACATTCTTGAGTATACTCAAATTTGTACCATCTATTCCTTTTAATGATATAGATGTATACATGAGACCATTGATAAAATATTTTAAGAATCATTCGATTGTGGGTGTGCGCACATACAAGTCTTATTCCAAAATATATTTCTTATGTGTGTTGTACTATAGTGGATGATATATTATTTTACTACTTAATAGGTGATTTCTTACTCGATAAAATTATAAAACATTTATGTCCTATTTTTATGAATATTACACGATATTGAATACTTAAATATCATTTTAGATTCAACATTATAAGACATTGACGATTATTTCTAATGGGACATTCATATAGGAATAATCATCAAAGCCTTGAAAATACCATGTAGATCAAAAATTCTCCTCAATGTATGTCTGGAATTTATGTGCTTAATGAATTACAAGATGTTAGTTATTAATTTGGGAAGGGTGAGTTGAAAGCCCAAAAGATGAAGAATAATTCCACTAAACCCAATTATAATAATAAAAAGAAAATTATATTATTTAAGCTTCTTTTTTAGTCAATAATTTTGTTTCATCATTTCAGGGATGTATTTTACATGGAAAAAAAATTAGGTTTAATGTTTCTTTTAGTGATTCTAAATATCAATGGAAA
Source organism: Viscum album (assembly GCA_963277665.1). Taxonomy (NCBI): domain Eukaryota; kingdom Viridiplantae; phylum Streptophyta; class Magnoliopsida; order Santalales; family Viscaceae; genus Viscum; species Viscum album. Next base: position 910,232,005 of record OY728151.1, read on the forward strand.
TATAATAAGTGATTTACAATCTTTTTATGACTTCATGAATTAGGGTATCAGAATATAATTTCATCCTATGTGATTTAGTGAAAATAAATGTGAAATTTTTTCTCCTTCTTGTATATTGAATCCTGCCAAAAATAATTCAGATAGACTATAGGCTACAAAATTTATTTATAGTTATTCAAGAAACATATCATAATAGGTCAACCTAAGAGTATTGAAGATAAAATCATTGAATAATCATGATTATCATATCCTTCTACATGAGTTTATTCCAATAATAATCCATCATCTACTATCTATTAATTTAAGGTTGGCAGTTATTCATTTATCAAATTTTTATAGAGATCTTTATGAGAAGTATTTTTCCATGTATTTATTGAAAAAAGGATGTTAGAGGAACCATTAATTTTTTCTAATTTTATACAAAATGTTTCTTCTATAATTTTTCACGAGCATGTTTAATCTAACTATCTATATTCCCAAAAAAAATACTTCTTAGAGGACCTTTTACTTTCCATTATATGTATCCAACTGAAAGAAATCATTACACAATAAAGTCTTGTTTTCGGAACAAGAATCATCCTGATGGTTCTATGATCAAGGTTACTTGGCTATAGAATGTATTTATTTCTATTCATTTTATTTGTATAATTTTACATTGAGATGGAAGAAACCATTGAGAAATTAAAAATAGAATTATAATAAAATTAAAACAGGTTTACCATCACTTCCCCAAATAGGGGGAATTGTAGGATCATATACATTGACTATATTAAGCCTTCAAGAGTGAGAGACTTCACATTGTATAGTTTGGTTTAATTTTTATTTGTTTTATGACTACATCTTGTAAGTAAATTGACCGTGTATATGTTATATCATCTAATGTAATTGTTAATAATATTTAGGAAATTTTTATTTTTTTTCTTAGTGTAACATAATAAAATTATAAATAAAAATAAAAATTATTTATCATTGAATGGGAAAGAGGGACAATTTAGAGAATAGAGTGTTATTATTGTATGAATTTTAAGGTATATGTATTGTTCTAATAAATTAATAATGTTAATGTTTATTTAATTTTAATATTAATTTATATTTTAGATATTGATTTTTCTTGCAGACTCTATATCTGATGAAATTAATGCTTTGTCTTTTGGTCTTAACTATGTGGTTTCTGAATAAAAAAAATTGTAATGAATGAGTATAAATTTATTATCACTAAACATGGACTAAACATGGGAACACAACATTATAGTGTTATGGAAACTTCCACAACAAACTATTATGTCAGGGAATTAGATATTAGACATAAATTTGAAAATGTATCTTATGATAGATTCGTTGATAAAATTAAAATATTGGATTGTTACTCTCCTTCTAATGTTACTATGATAATATTCATGTTTTTTGATTTGATGATGAGATATGGTGAATTTATTAATGATTGTAGATTTCAATTTATTGACATGACTTACACTCCTTTTATGGATGATCCATATGTATTTGAATCATTAGAGAAATAATTTTTCTATATGAAAGATCATTCATGCCCTGAATTTGGTTTCATTGTTGAAGTAATCCCAATACATATTTTTTATTATGGGGATGATGAAATTTACACTATCACTGTCCGCATTATTCCCAATAAATTTATAATTATGATAAATCTAGTATTCAAATTGTAAAATTTAATTTTAAACCAGAATTTGTGGTGGGAAATATATAGAATCATCAATTTTGGTTCTCAGTTATTTTGGTTTAACTCGACGTGGGATGTTCATGTTGGTACTATTCAAATTTATTTAATATTTATTACCAATATTTTGTATTCAACATGACATTCATGTTCCTTTTAAATATATACTTGTTATATTTTTCATTTAGTTTCATTATAAAATATTGAATTATCCTATATTAGATTCTTACAAAACAAATAAAACTGAAATAATTCAATTAAAAAAAATTACAAAATGATTTAAAATGAAACATATTAAACCAATTAGAATGAAAATAAAATATAATGGAAATAATGATTGAAAAAATGATAAAATGTAACAACCCAAAATATGAACCAAATGGCCTAACCTAAAAAATTTGAAAAATGAACTAATCAATTCGACAAAATGAACCACATAACCTAACCAAAATATAATTGGATTGAATTGAAATTAAAGGAAGAAAATGATATCATTCCCACAATATACATACTTATATGAACGTGTTTATTTTTTATGAAACAACTTTCATATTGTGATATCCTTCCCAGTAAATATAATATTATTATTTATGTCATTATGTATCCTTTATTTGGTTTGACCATTTTTTATTCCTTAATTAAGTCATGTTATATCTTCTTTCTTCATTGGATTAATATAACGGCGTTTTATCTAGTATATAGGAGTTGGTTCCTTCTTTATTAAACTAGAATAGATACAAAGGGTAAAATCCCAATGAATTGACCATCATTGGAGTTTTGGAGAACAAGATACATACATAAAACCAATTTTACGTTGTCACTGTAAAATAAAACATATTTCCTCAAAAATTGAACTATACCCTTGAAAACCCATTGAAATATCTCATCTCTATATCCTAGTGACATTAAACAAATAAGGGTGAGCTCAAATGATCAGTAACGGTTACATATAGTAGATAATTTCATTAATAAAAAATGAATAATCAACATATTATGGTAAATAACCTAACACATGTTCCATTTAAATAGCTCTACTATGAAAATAGATAAGTCATAATCAATATGCAAGGTAAATAACTGAAAACACAAGCGATTTAATGAATTAAATGGGTATAAAATGCATCCAAAGATAATATCATAGTGAAAATATCTTGGATAATAATACATGAATTCATAATAAATGAAATTACTTATTATTTTATGTCATGTTTCAAGCACATGGTAACTCTACCAACAAGACACTACTACAAAATAGGGATATATCCATGGTTTAATGAATTGTGGCTCCTACTGGAGTGGCTATAGGGAAAACATATACCACGGTTCTCCCTGTGGCAATGGGGCTATTACCAGGGTTTGGAACCATGGAATTAGCTTTTATCCACGTAGGGATATAGACATGGTTTTAAAACATGGCTATAGCCTCTGGATTCCATTAAAAAAATACCAGGTAGTAGCATCCTGCACTGCAGCCTCACACCTTGCTGTTACCTCATACCCAATAGTCCATGCAATGGCTACCTCATACAACTTTTCTTCTACCACATACCATGCTACCTCGTAAATTTCTAGTAAAAACAATACCCCAACTACATCATCGCCCCACCTCCCACCCCCCAGTAGTAGTTCTCCCCCTGCTCAAATCCATTACATAAATCCATATAATTCATTCAAAATTAACTCCCAACTAAAGGGATATTCCTTCCACTACTAATGGACAAATCGAGACACTAATTCAAATACTCCACAGGGGAAACATACTTAAAAAAAATTAAAATAAAACCCAAAAAAAATAAGTGCAATCTTACCTTTGTTCAATCAAACAAACGTTAAAGGCATTAAGAAACCACTCCCTATAATAGAGTCTATCCATGTTCAAGGGATATAAAAACTCCTCATTAACACATTATAATATTTTCCAAAAAAATGGAAACTCCCTAGTATGGTATCCAAAAGAATGTAGTGAAATTACATGAGATACCATTCGCTGTAACAGAGCTAAACCAAATAAACTAGTTCACTGGTGATGAAAAATTCAAAAAAAAAATATCTAACATGTAATCCATTTGGCCAACTGGCTTTTTATTTCATTAGTTTATTGCAACAAAAGCATGTTGTTGACAACAAGGAATAACTGTAAGGTCAAAAAATGGATGAATATAAAATCCCATCACTGGTGTCATTCCCTACAAACTAAAAAAAAATTATATCCATTATAAGGTTATCAGATTGATTCCTTTCCAATCATACACACACAAAAGTGCTCTATATATGTCATATACATTCAATTTATGGTTAGTCTACAAATGAAACATAATTATGTCTGGCCAAAAGTAAGTGTGACAAAAATCCATTTATAATGGTAGTTTCTTCCAAACATAAATGATTTAATCTTCGTAGCCAAATATCACACAATAGTAAAAATAAGTCTCCTTCATTTAAAAGAACTATAAAAATAAAAATTTTCTAAAATTGAAGATGATGAAGTGTGTGAAAATGTGTCAAAATAATGGAATAAGAGGAAATCATATTCCTACATTTTTTCCTACCTTCCATCCATAATCCAATATCAATAAATTTACCACAATGTTTACCAATTACATAAGAACATTTTCTGGAAATATTTTAGCATTTGAGTGTGAGACATAATTATAATTTCAACGATTTAAGGGAATTTAGGACAATAATTTATCAAAAAAAATATAATGTCCAGACATTTCAAAACTACAAATATAATGTTGATAATAGAAATAATTTTCAATAAAATAATGTATCTAACATCAAAAAATTATAAAATAATTAAAACATTATTTTTTGATTTACAATAATTTCACCATTCTTAGATATTGTTTTGAGATCAAGTGATACAATATCCTCACTTATCAAACGAAATATATAAGAAAAAAAATGGAGAAAGCTACACCCACTATGTGTATGTCCACAGTAGTATACTTGGTATCTTTCACATGCTCATTTTTGGAAGGCAACTAACATAGAAGGGCACTGTTAGATTACCAATAGAAGGGAAAGCTATAAAATCTATTTAAAATTTCATTTTAAAACATTGGAATTCCTTTTTCAGTGCCTCTTCCTCTTCAAATGATTTTTGTGCTTCATCAACCATCCCATGGTCACCTAAAGTACATAAAAAATAATTTTTAAGAAGATACTCATTTATAATTAATTTAATTTACATTTTTTTCATTTGTAGAGTGTGGGGTGACAGAGGAATGACAGAAAAAATGAGGGTGAATTCAATAATTTTCATCAATAAAAAAGTATAGATTATGAAATATGAATCACTATGTTATAAGATTATATATGATCAAATTAATAAAAAGGGAAATCATGATTAGTGAATTCAATAATAATTTACAAAAATAAAACCACATTGCATCATTGGACATTAAGCATAATTTTTAGCTCACTAAGATCATCTACTTTCTTCAACTTCTCATTTATCATTTCTTGAGTGCGATGGTCTGGATAAACAACGGGATGAGGATTTGAACCAGGATAAGGTAAAGAAGCCATTTCTTTATTGAAGGAATCCAAAATAAGTATAGATGTCCAATGAGAGAAGTAAAAGGGGGATATTTAATAATTAAAATAGAATCAAAACACCATTTTAAACAATGAATTGAAATATAATTTTAGAAAATCGAATATTTTTTAGTTATCTCTATTTATTATATGTTCTTAAACTATTTACAGATCTCGTATTTTACTATTAGTCAAGCCTTGAAGATCTGAGAGCATTGAAAATCTTAATTAAATCACTAGAGAACATACTACCATGGTAATCAGTAATGAAAAGAAATTACGACACAATATCACTAGTAACAAAACAATGAATCCAAGATAAAAGTTAAACCGCAAAGGAAAGGAAATATTTAAATAATAATTAGTGTAGTTGTGAAGTAACTGCCAATCTAGGATTCTCTCACCCACACATAATTATCTTAATGAAACCACCCAATGAAATTTCTCACTAACACCAACCTTCTCTCCCAAAATCCATTATCCAATAAATCCTCCATAAAGCCAAGGTTCCTAAAACATTGTAAACAAAATCCATGAAGGTATGTAAAAAATATTTTGAAATATTCACCCTTTTATCACACTCCCAAAACATCATGTCCTCCATGGTTTGTACCAAACTAGGGAATAAAACTACTCTATGAGCTTGTTCCAACACCCCATTAACACCCCCACCCTACAGTACACCCTCTACACCCCTATCTAGCACCGCCTCTTCCCCCAACCAACACAAAATTACCCCCCCACCCAACACCCACCCACTATGCACCCCCTCCACCCTGTACACAAAACCATCCCCCTCCATCACCTGACCTACACCCCCCCCCCCCCCCCCCGCTCTACACCACCCCCCCTAGGCCCCCACCTGCATAACACAAGCACCCCTCGTCCTATACACCACCATCACTCCCACCCCCACCCTCCCTCCCCCCCACACCCACCCACCCACCATACACCCCCCCCCCCCTCTATCACCCCAATACCACCCCCCCCCCCCACACACACACACACTAACCCCCCCCCCCCCCCCCCCTCAAACACCCCACCAGCAACCCACATCCCCCCCCCACACACACACAGCCTACACCCTACTCCATCACCCCACCAACACCGCCACCCCCACCCCAACACACACACACACCCTGAATCTCCCCGCTAGGAAAACATCACCCCCTACAACACTCCCCCCACCCAACCTTTACCCCCACTGACCCCCCCCCCCACCCCACCCACACCCCCAATGTACCCCCCCCCCCTACAAAACACACCCCCCCCCACCAACACCACCCACACCCAACCCCCCCCCCCCCCCCCCCCGTGCACAACACCAGCCCCCACCCACCCACCCTTCACCCCCCCTGAAAAACACAATCCCTCCCCCACCCAATAACACCACCATATCCTACACCCCCCTCCAACACCCCACAAGCACCCCCCTCCAAAAAAAATTACCCCCTAGAAAACACCATCCCCCCACTCTACCCCGCACCCACCCTGCACCCCTTTCTGCCCCCTCCCCCCCTCCAGCACCCCAGCGGAACCCCCCACACCCACCCACCCTGCACCCCCCTCTTCCCCCTAAAGAACACCCCCCACCCCTCTCCAACACCCCACCAGCACCCCCCCCCCCCACACACACACACCCCACCAGCTCCCACCCACACACCCACCCTTCACCCACTTCTTTCCCCTGCACAACACCAGGCCCCTCCCACACCCCACCAGACCCCTACATTAGAACTAAGGAGATTATGAACTAAAATTGAATGAATTTATTGATGATTTTTTATTAATATAAAATAATGTATGTAATGATGAGAATGTTTTCTTATGTACACTAATTGAGATAATTTATAATATTAGAACCTAATACATATTTGTTTCATGGAGAGAAATAATATATTGATGTCGAGATCCATTCAAGAAGTAGGTGATCTATGTGTCCTGGTACATGAAAATATGAGAAGAATCAGATAGTTGATACTCTAAAGTGATTGTTAGATACTAATATAACAAATTGGGAAAATTAGATTTCAATGTTCTTGATGTGGTTAAATATGATTAGACTAGTAAATTTATTTTGTATGTGTAGGGAGTTCAACATCGATTTTTTCCAATGCAACCAAGAGTCGAAGGACTTATTTTCACCTATTGAATCATACATTTTTAGAGGAAAGGGGAATGATGAATCTTTAGAGGGACCCTATAGTGGGAATATTGGGGACTCTATGTTTATAGGACATGTATGGCCCTTAGTGTAACCATTTCAATTTATAGTGGAGTATATAATATTTGAGGACCTATCAAATCCGGACATGGAGTCGTATTTTACTGTTGAAACAAATAAATCCTTGTTTTTTGTGCTCATTTTTTTACATACAAGAACTGGGGCTGAGATGATTAAAGAGGGGAGAAAAGAGAAATTAACATGTCATAGAGATTCATTATATATTAAATCATTGTAAAAGTATACCAATAAATCACCCCAACCCCATTATTCCACCAATTAGTGGTACTATCAGACATGGTCATGATAACGTGTCCTTATACCATGATAAATCAATAATTTAGTTTTAGTAATTTTCCAATATATTGATCTTTTAAAAGCTTTTAGTTAGTATTCATCCCACTATGGTGGTATGTGAAATACAAAACTAATGGAGGGATTTCATGAACATATATATATATATATTACGGTATGGAATATCACTCCCTTGATACCAAGGGATGCGTTAACTTGGGGGATCTATCCTAAAAATAGAAGCACTAAGTCTATAAGGAAATATAATTTGATTGCAATACCACCCTTGGTATATGTCCAAAACATTTTTTTGGGATTAAATAGTTCTATAGTAGATTTGAACAAAATATTCTTCCTAGAAAAGTGTGTATAACAATTATTATTGGTTATAATAAATATTTATAAAGTAAATAAGAGTAAATAGATATATAATGTTAAAAATATATTAGTTTATATGTTTCACTCTAGTCTAATAAGAAAAGATATACATAGATACATGATAGTGGATTCAAGTCAGAAAACACATGAGATACAAAGATCATTAAAAATATTGCAATAAAATTATAGTTTTAATGTGAATTTTGGTAATGAGAGATTTTAAATGATTAAAATAATTAGATCAATTGAAAATTTGGTGTTTCACCACCTTGATAAGGTAAAAAATAGGATTACACCCTGAATAAAGCCATGCAATTGGGTTTCATTACCTGAATCAAGTCATGAACTATTCTGGGTAGTCTCCAACTAATTCTAGATAAACTAACTAAACTCTAAAGTGTCCTAAAAAAGATTATTCCTAATAGAAACTGAATCATTATTCTCCAACCAACATAAATTCCACATTACTATAGCCAAGTTATTCTTAAAAGAACCAATAAAATTTAAGATGTATGTTCTCAACATGCCCTATGAGATCTGAAATCTCTACTTAGACTATCCAATAATCATGCATGATGAATGAACTGAACTGTACGACTCTCACTGGTTGTGGTTATTCTAACACTACACCAAAACCATCTCAATTTATTGAAAATTCACTGACCTATGCACCAAATTATTGATCATTTTTTCCAACCCCACTATGATACACCACATCCAGTGGAATTCATGAATTCACGACATTCCAATATCTTACCTTGATGTTTTATGTCACAGTTCATCAAATTTAAACCCATTATCTCAGTCCTGAGACTATTTATAACACAAGTCCTCTCCATATCATTTGTGTTGATAGGTTTTCCTTGAACAACACATTAATATTGACCTGGTATTCCTACAAACCTATTTCCTTATATTCATAGTTGTTTGTAACGCCTAACTGTAATCCCTTATATAGTGGTTGTATAAAAACAAAATGTTTTAACTCTACCTAAAAAATTTCTTATCCAACACTTGTAATTTTGTATGTTCTATATCCTATATAAAACTCTAATACATTTATGTATGTGAGGTCCCAATACTAAATCTACCTTTGGGAGGTGTTAATTAACACATCACCTACAAAAAAAGAATCTCATACCTTTTCACTAACATTTCATAGAGAAAGTTTCCACTGACTCCATTAAAAACCAGCTACCTCATTCCCAAGGATAAAAAAATATAATGATCCCTAAACCAATCCATGAAATTCATGAACTTATTAATTTACTAACTCAAAAACTACTCTATTGACTATATACATTTACCCAAAAATATTTTATCCATATACAATCAATATCAAATGAATCCGCCCTGAATTATTATTTGTTATCGTGACCTCACCTCATGTTTCATGTAGAATTCCCAAGTCAATCTCCATATCCTAGATATTTTTAAAAAAACACATATCAATATGTCTCACATTTTATCCATGAAATCCACATAATTTAAAATTTCATGCTTACCTCTATAAGTCTAAACATAGGCTTCACCAACTATCATACCATATAGGTTTGGAAAATACACTCACTATGTAAATATTAAAGGATTATCTTTTTAACATTTTTCAATGATTCTCTATAGCTAAAATTAACTATTAGGGAATCCCAACAATCATAAATCCATGTTTTTTTATTCTACACCACCTTAAATTACCATATTTTGTCTTTTCCAACTAATCATACGCACATACACCTAAAAATATGGATGGCCATTCTCACTGAATTTCAACTAATATAAGTTTGGAGTTGTGTAAATTCATTTATGTTGGTGAAATTGAATAACCGATGAAATATAAGGTTTTCATAAAAGATAGTCGAATGATGAAATGGTTTTAAAACATGAAAAGGGTTATGATTTTGTATAAATAAACAATCCATGAAGAGAGAACTGAATAGATATAAAGAAAAGATTTTTGGTGAAGATATTATTAGATCAAAAAACTTGTATTTCATCAAAGGGGAAGTTATGAAAAAGGGTTACATTATCCATTGTGTTATCAAAGTTATATATGAATACCACTAAATTCTATGAATATATTTTTTGGTTGACCCATTTATTAGTTTGAAGAATAGTCTATCACAAAATAACTAAACATGATTGACTTATTTTATATAAATTTATGTTTTCAAACTAACAAAAATAGAAGTTGGTGAATGTGGTCATTAGGTATTCAATCTAAGTAAATAATGATTAAAGTGAATGGGAACTCATTAAAAACCTTGAAAATTTATGAATTATTCCTTAAAGACACATAGGATATCATTAAGGAAAGTGATACTATTTTAAGGGATTATTTCACATGTCATGTGTGAAAGTGTATTTTGAAGATCAATGAGAGCCAAACCATACATAGTACATTGCATTGATACTGAATCATTTCATTGGAATGTCTGGAAAAGTGTTATCCCTATGTCAATAGTGAGTAAAATAGTGGAAGGAGGGTGTTTCCCTATTGGTGGGGAGTGATAAGACCCTATATCATTCAGATTGTAGTGAAACCGAAGAGGTGGTGAACTATCCATAAGTCATTATAAAGGGAGTGACCCTTGGATTGGATTTCCCTATACATAACCCACTACAAAACAATCAGTTTAGTGTAATTTAGAACATGGGAGTAGTGTTGTTTTATGATATTTATATTGTCCTTATACAGGTTAACCAATAAAAATATTCATGTCTTTTATTCATCGTTTACATACTTAATTTAATACATAAATAGGTGTGTATTGGTTAAGTAATCATTTATCAAATAGGATTAAAGAAAAGGTAATTGAAATATCAATAATATCATCATTAAAATAATAACATATGAGTGACCCTATCAATAGTGAGGATCAGATCATTAAGAATAACAAGAGTTTAAGGATTAAGTGGTGAAATTGGAACAATTCTCATACCCTAATTCACCCCACCTCTCACCCCTTGGGCTATCTCCCACAAAAGACCCTCCTGGGCCTAATAGAGGTCAAACATGAGACTCTCTCATAAGAAAACTAGGGTTTTAATAAAACCCATCAAAAATTTCAATATGTTCCAAAAGGTAAACAATGAACAACCCACCTATTTTCCGATCAATAAAAACAACTAGAAACCATATCATGGGAATCCTAAGGTTCCTATAAACCCTCACCAAATGAAAACTCAATCAACATCCCAATCAAATAAAACTGACCATTAACACAATTTTATGTCTCTCTCATAGTATCTACACGTCCATGAATCATTGTGAAATAATATATAAGAAATAAAGAAACCAAAAATGAGATGAGAACTCAAAAGAAACAAAACCATAAAAAACTAGTCATAACTGTCACAAGGTTATGTGGACAAAAATGAGTGCTAAAACTAGGCCTCGTGGATTTTTTTAAATCTAATTCAAACCCCTATTTAAGAATCATGTGAAAATAACAGTATATGTCATAATAACTCATGCTATCCCTTTGGAAAAAAACCCATTGTTGTCTTTTTGATGAACCCCTCCTTTTTTTGAAAACCCATTTCAAAACCATTTCATTAAGAAAAAATTTTCCCTTCATACTTAACATTACAGAAAAATACCTTTTTGATAAAATTAAATAAGGAAATAACATTTACCATAAAAAATCGAACTTACACCAACAAAATAAACCATATAATGGGAAACCAGCACTTGTTCGACCATAGTTCCACCAAAGAACCATTTAGAAAGTTATATGTTCCTTCTTGACTATTATATAAAAGAAATACCAACCTATTTTAAGGGAAATATCATACCGAATCAGTCATCATTATAATTATAATATTAATGATTACACAAAACATAATATAATCAAAATGATAAAGAGACTTAGTAGTGTAAAGGACCCCTACCTCAACTGATAATCCATAAATTGATCTGAAGCTTCTACCAACCATCAATGATCCTATTGTCCCCTGTATCATCCATGAATAAATATGAATCAAACAATAAAAAAAATTAAAATTAGAACCACAATCATTATAAATGATGCTAAACTCACTAGTTAATATAATTTCACTAATGAAACAATCCAACTATGGGGTCCACTCTGGACACCCACCCAGACCTAAGAGACAAAAAATAAAAATATTCAACCTAAAAAATCATAAAAGTTTATCAAACATCTTGAAAAATCTCAAATAAATCGACTTAGAAGTAAACCTATACTCAAATGACATGAAATAATGAGATTTCAATATTTCTATGTCTCATGTATGTGACACATATGAATTCCCCATAATATATATGTGATCCCACCATACTCTTGTGGAATAAAAAATCAAAACCCAAACTAAAAAAATGAAATTAGTGGTGGATAAAGAGAATGAATAATCGATAAGATAGGACAAGATCTTACCTCAGATATGTGTGATAAGAAACCATTGGATCACGCAAGTCAAAGGGATAAGAGGATTAGAATGTGGGGGAGGGAGAGTTATTCCCTACACTATGCATACCTATCCTAGAGAGGATAGGAGGAGAAGGTGGTGAGGCCTCCTAGGAGAAGAGTCGGTGGGGAGGTGGGGTGGCTGCATTGGATGGCAGTGTCATGGGATTAGGGTCACATAGAGGTCGCGAGGGTTGATGAGGGACACCATAGAGAGGTCATCGCCAAGAGGATAGGTCACCAATGAGGGAGGAGGCAGAGAGGGTGTAGGAGGTCCTCCAAGAGGATAAGTCACTATCGAGAGGAGAGTTCCACTGAGAAGAGAGGTCATGAGGGTATGGTTGGGGTTACGAGAGTAATGGGTTAAGGTCGAAGAGATGATAGAGTTACAAGGGGGATTGAATCCCGCCTTGGCCTTAAACAACCATATAGACACATTATTAATTAGAAACATGGCTATAAACTATGATATTTCCACATACCCAAAAACCGTGGCTATATATCATTTTTCTTGTAGTGAGACATTTTACCGGACAGCTTAAACAATAGGTAAAAACCCATTTAATATGTCCAGTTAGATTTGTCTCAAGAATTCAACAAAGGAATCGATGGGATATATAATATTGGGCCCACAAATCATTTCATGACCAAATAATACCTCATATATCAAATAATTGATTTAATGTTTGAATCAATATTATTTATCATTGAATATCTTTTTGACTAAAGGAAACAAATTTATCAATATATCCCCAGTTAATCAAAAAACAATCAAAGTAAACACTATATGTAAAAATGGAAAATTTTTTGGAAATAATTATATACATAATAAAATAATATGGATATTTAAGTTAAATTTAATTTCTAGTGAAAAATGATAACAAAAAATTGATTTCTTCAAGTGAAAATTAATAATCAGAAAATAAAGTGATATAGTACAATAACTATTACTACTTAGTAATTTTCAAGTAATGTATTCATTAAGGAAATAATTAAAATCCAATCCTAAATAAGAAGAATTTTTAATGAATAAAGATATTAATTTTTAAATGGGAAGTATATACACCACATAAAAGTTAATTGGTTTACAATAAAAAATAGGTCTCAGTGGAATGTAAATTTAGATAAAATCCCTTAACTCACGCTTTCATTTAGTTGGAAGTTCATTAAAATCTTGTATATTGGTTTTATGCCTGTTATTAATTTTTAAAAAAACCATATTCATATTTATTATCACATATATTATCTTATTATTACTATTTTCCACCCAACTATTAATAATATTTCGTTATTTTTCTTATTTTGTGTGTTAATTTCTTGGTTTTTTAATACACATTTCGACATGAAATTTCCATTTAATTTGAATGTAATATATCTCTATATTTTCAAAAAATATATTAATGTTGTTAATATCATATTTAGTATGTATATAAATTATTATAACTATTTATTTAATTTCAACAAGGAAAATGAATCACATCACTTAATTGATACGGTTGGTCCTGTGTATGCACGATCAACGATATCATTCTCTTAAAAAAATAAAGGTTTGGGAGGTGGGTGATATATAAAATATAGATAATCAATAACCTAAAATATATCACATATATTAATTAATTGTAAATTTATTTCATTCCATGTAAACCATAAATGAAAATGAATCCCATCACTTTGTGAGGTGGTAGTCCACCAGACACATGAGCGGAGTTACCGTATTTAAAATGGAATGATAAGAAAATATTTATATGTAAAATTAAAATTAAATAAGTATAATAATATCATGAATATCCTTTATATTTTTTAATTCCATCATTACATTAAATTATGATATATGATAATGGAGATAATGAATTACATCTGTTCGTGAAGAGGTAGTCCACGGTATAGACAAATGATTGTTTCGTAACCCATAGGATGGAGGTGTAGATGGATACTTTTTATTACATAAACATAATAAGATCTCAATATATGATATATATAATTGTTTTATTATCTTATAAATTTTAATACATAATTAATTGTGAAAAAAATAAGAAATAAAATGAAAGATCTTTGTTAAGATAATTACCTTCTCTAAGAGACACCTCCTTTTGATCTCCCCTTAAGGGTCATAGGGATGTTATTTTGGGTGGAACAGAAGAAATAGAATGAATATATGGATAATTTTTTATAATTGGTTATTTTTTCTTAATCTAAATGTATTGGGAGGTGGGAATAAGTTAGGGGATGGATTTCCCTTTTATAAGTGGGTAAAGGGACCCTGGGAAATTACATGGAAATTTCCTGAAAGAATCAAAATGTTAATGTCATTCAATTTAAAATTGATTTCAAATGGACATATATTATAAAATTGGAAGGATAATATGTAAATATATCCATAAAATAGTGTTTTTGAATTTTTTTCAGTGACCCTTGTCCTATTTGTTTAACCCTATGGTAAATCCATTTTAACAATAACCATGTAAAATAATTTTCACTATTTACACTATTCATTTTGGAAAAAATTCAGTTGATATAATTTTAAATTATAAATTATTCTGATTCCAAATATTTAATCCATTTTTTAAAATTTAATTCATTCAATTGGAAAATTTTAATTTAAAAATTATTCCCATGGACGTGATAAGAGATTGGGTTTTAAAAAAGAAAATATTCAAAAGATTACAATGTTTTTTTTCAAAATTAATTATGAACATTACTTCAATGAAATAAATTATACCAAATAATATAAAATTTTATTGATACTGTGTTAAAACCAATTAAAAATATAATATAACATTATTAATTATTTAAAGGAAAAATAATTTTTCAATTTAAATTTCATATTTTTCATTATTCATCAAAAAATGCAACATTTTAGAAAAATACCAAAAATTATCCCTAAGATAATTTTGGTATTATGATTTAAAAAAATAAATTATATTTTATTAATTAAATTTTCTAAAAAAAATTAATTTTATATTTAAATCATGTGCACAAAGTGTAACTAAACCGTATTTTTGAAACAAATATAGATTCTCAAAAAATAATTCTTTTTCTACTAAATGATTCTTATTTATAATTAATAGGTAACAAATTTACATGTTCCGAATACTTATTTTTCACAATTTAAATATATTTATAGCCACTTATTTAATGTCTAGGTTATAATGTTCATGTTTAATAAATTATATAATAGAGTATTGTATTTCATTTAAACCAGATGTAGCATGCATTGGACGTTATTGGAGAGATTGAATGTATTCTAAAACAAATATATTTTAATGTATTAGAGTGTTAGATTTATACCACACCAAATTATTATGTCCTAAAATTTCATGTATATTTCCATCTAAAAATATGAGGTTATTTCTTCTATAGAATATCCTCTAGTTCTCAGGTTTTGTCCTCCAATTTTTGATTTCTCCAAGCTACCTTCAACAGTTTATTTATCCAATTCATAAACACATTCTCTCTAGTATAAAAAATATTCATGGGTTCTTCATAGTAATACGAATCATTTTCTATATCTATTTCATTAAAGGACATAACATGTGTTGAGTTTAGAATGTACTTCCTTAAAATTGATATATGTAACACATCATATTCTTTTGATATATTTGGAATCATTTCTAAATGATAAGAAACAACTTGTATTATTTCATGAATTTACAATGGACTAATTTTGTAGGGGATTAGTTACCCTTTCTTTCTGATCCTTATAACGGAATTCTATGAAGATACATTTAATAAAACATGATCTCCAACATTTAATTTCAAATAATACCTTCAATTATTGGTATAATTATATTTCCCACTTTATGCTTCTTTAATGGGTGCATGAATTTCATTTACCATTGTTGTTGTCTGTACCACAAGTTTGAGGCCTAAAATTTTTCTTTCACTAACTTCATCCTAAGAATATGGGGTACGAAATCCATTTCCAAATAGTGCTTTATATGACACTATTTGAATACATGAATGGAAACTATTATATAGGAAAACTCTAACGAAGACATATAATGATCCAACATACTTTAATAGTAAAGTTATCATGACGTCAACATATCTTACACTATTTGAATATTCCTTTTGGACATTCCATCAGTTTGAGGATGGTAGGTACTTCTTAAATAAAGCTCAGTATCAAGATCCTTCTGAAGAATCTTCTTTAATTTCTATATAAAATGGGGAATAAGATCAGAAAAAATTGATATAGTTGTTCCATGAAGTCTTGAAATTTCATTAATATAGTACCTTTGGAGGTTATTAGGATGTAAATATTCTATTATAGCAGAAAAATTTGTGTATTTGGTTATTGTATCAAAGATAACTCACATTTCATCATTCTTTCTAGTATACTTTTTTAGTCCTGTAAAAAATTATATTATAATTTAATCGCATTTTGAACATATTAATTGGAAGAGGTTTCATAAAACTTATAAGATTTTGTCTCTCAACTATCACTTACTAGAAAACAAAATATCTAGACCCATAATCCGCAATTTTCTACTTTATTTTATCCCACCAAAAATGATCCCTCAAAACCCGGTACATATTTGTTCTACCATTGTGTAAATAAAAATTTGATCTATGAGCATCATCTAAAAATTCACATTTTAAAAATGGTATATATATGGAACACATAATAACATCCCCAATTTTATAACATTGTCTTCACAAATGATGTTTTGTAATTTTCTATCATTCACAGCCCTTATTTTCTTCCAAATGTTCTCATCATATAACTGATTAATGTTTATGTCATTGATTTATGATGGTTTTGTGATCATTTGAAAAATTAATGATGTATCCCCAACCAAAAGGATTCCCATATCAATCTTTACTATAATTGTGAACATATGAACCCTCTCAATCCTCATTTGGGTCAGTGCCATATGATATTTCATACTCAATGAATCTTCTAGATTATTTTCTTTCCTTGGGTGGTAGTATATTGAGAAATCCTAATCATTGAGTATATCTAGACATATATTTTGTCTCATATTTATCTCTTTCCTTGAAAAGATGTATTTTTTTTACAATCCATGTATAACTCACATCACTCGTCATATATATATTATCTCTATATATTCAAAGTAAAGATTAATGTTTCCAATTCAAGATCAGGAGTTTCATAGTTTTATTTGGGAGTCATAAATTTCCTTGATTAATATTCAATAACATTATAATTTTTCATTAAGACACTACCAATTGCCTTATTTGATGTATCTCTATATTTCACAAAATCACCACTTCCAGATGGTAGAGTCATAATTGGAGCATTGACCAATAACTTATTTTGTTCATGAAATCATTATGTGCAATCCTTTGTCCAAAAAAACATACCCTTTTTAAATGTAAGATTGATTGAAGGGATAGCCTATCAATAAAAATTCGGAATGAATCACCAATAGTTTTTTTCCAAACCATTGGAACTATGTACATTATTTATTATTGTTGGTATATTCCATTCTCTAACTTCCTTTTTCTTTGCATTATCAACTGAGATTCTATCCTTTGAGACAATATGTCCAACAAAATAAAATTCTTGAATCGATAAACCACACCTAATAAATTTCTTATATAACTAATTCCTTATAAGTGAATCAATAATGATCATCGAGTGATTCTCAATATCAAAATATATTTTAGAATCAACCAAAATATCATCAATGAATACCACCAAAATATTATTAAGATATTCCTTGAATACTCTTTTCATCAGATCTATAAAAATAGAGGGTTCATTAATCAAACCAAATTGAATTACTATAAACTCGTAATTCTTATACCTCATTTGAAAAAATATTTCTTCATAATGCCTTTATTCATTACTGACAATTGATAATACCCACAACTATAGACAATAATTGAAAAATATTGAGCTCTATGAAGTTGATCGAATAAGTTAGATATATGAGGTAGAATGTTATTTTTCTTTAAAATAATAGCATTGATTTCCCTATAAAAATTGCATAACCCCATGGATCTATCTTTCTTCTTAACAAAGAGAATAAAGGCTCCCAATGGTGAAACCCTATGGTGAATAAATCCATTATCACTCGAATACTATAGTTGTTTTTAAACTCCACTAATTATATAGTTCCCATTCTATATATATTCTTTGATATTGGTCTTTCATATATGATTGAATCAATGGAAAACTCAAATTCATTCTCTAGGGGATGTCCTGGTAATTCTGCATGAAATACATTTATGCATTCATGTACAATAGGTGCATCCTCAGTTTGAATATTAACTTCTTCATCACTTGATTTTTTTTCTTCATTCACAAGAATTTCATTCAGTATTTATACCTAGGGTGGATCTAAATATGACTTAGATAATGAAGTCTCTTCAGTAAAGATGTGGAATTCTATATCTTCCTCGAAAATCATAATTTTATAATTCTTGAAATAAATTTTTGTATCATATTTTAATCCAATCCATACAAATTATTATATCAAAGTCAACCATAGCTATGATAACAAGGTTATAAAATAAAGAACTTTTATGTGTCATAATTATGACATCATGACATATCCTTATTACAAGGATACTTCTCATGGGAGTTTAAACTAATAACTCACTTCATAAAATAAAAGGTAAATATCTAATTTTATTGGAAAAATAGGTATATATTATAGAGTGTGAGGATCCAAAATAAAATAACGCATTAGCTAAATTTTATTATAGGATTAATTTACCTTTCAACATATCCTTCAGTACTTCCACCTCACCTATAATGATCATAAATTCTTGTCATTATCCCCTTGGCCACAACTTTAGTGGATTACCTCAATTCTTAGGACATTAATCTGAATTATACCTCATTTATTCACAACAAAAGAACTAGAAATCATTTATTTCCTTCTTCCCCTTGTATTCATGAGACATATTCCGCTTATCACCACACATGTAATATACTCTCATTCCCTATAGGAATTTACTAGGGTGATTATTTACACAATTCTCACATGATGTAAATTGAATCATATTTTTATTATTCTTTGACACATTATATTTTTCTGGGTGTTTGGATGAACATTTCTTCTCTTGGTTTCCCTTGTATATATAAGATCTAGATAAATTTTCTTTCATTATATTATGAAATTTTTTGAGATATTAATTACCTTTCATAGACTTGGCTATAGTCCTTTAAATAAATGGTCAATCATGCACTCTGTGTTGTGTATGTAATCTATTACATCATTATCTTACATTGTAAAAATATATTCATACTCTGTAAAACAATATTCATAATTTTTCATGAAAATATTTAAATTTCCAATCATCTCAGTTTATTTCCCAAGATAGAAATATTTTTCAAAGAACTTCTACTCAAAATAATTCAATCCCATGTGTTCTATTTCTTATTCCTCCCTAGTATTATAGATCACAGACCTCCATTGATAACCATCACCATTAAGATAGTGTAAACTATTTTTAACCTTTTCCTTTTCATGTCATCTCTAATCCATAAATATTTTCTACAACGATTTAATACATTTTTCATCTATTGTTATATTAGTAACCCCACCAAATGAAGGGGATTATATTGAATAAAGTGATAAAACATTAGATAATTATTCTATGGAATAGGTTTACCCATCTATTAATGGTTATTATTGTCAATTTTTTAAGCTAACATTATATATCCAAGAATTTCTTTATTTCAATACCAGCTGTATTGGCTTCCTTAGTAGGGAAATCTCTAGATTGGCCTCGAGTATTTATAATATTATTCCTTCCATGTTCCATTTATAAAAAATGGAATATAGTGGATTAGATCATAAAATTATGAACATTATATCCTAATTTATAATTATAAATATGGTGTAACACATAACATAAAATAAAAATTTTTGAATTGTTAATCTCTCAATCATATACATGGTTTTCTTTGGGAATATCATTACTTTCAAAAAAATTATAATGGTTTGTAAATAAATTGTAGATTAACATTATTATATCCTTCAAGAGTGCCAAAATAGATATAGAGTAAGACCCACTATCTTCCACCAGGTGGTGATCGATTCTATCCTAATGTACCCTTTTCAGAGTTATTACACCGGGGTACGTCAATTCAATAACCACATTCACTTGTAGTGTCTAGAAAAAGATTTATTTATAAGAATACCCATATAATATCTTCATTATCAAAATTTTATGACATTATTATATACTTATTGTCACAGTATATCAAAGGTTTATGTTACCTTATCTATGTTTTCCATAATCTAGTTCCAATGTTTGGTGTTATACTTTCTCTTGTACCAACTATAATGACCCCAACTACATTATCCTGAATCCAGTGTCTGTTTTATTGCATTGGCATAAATTTAAAGGGACAAATATGAAAGGACCTATATGTTTAGCGGTTTTTTAGAACCAGATACATACATGATACCCACTTTACATTGGTAATATAAAATAAAACCTAATATCTAGAAAAATAAAGTGAATTGGACCCTTGAAAACTCATTCAAAGATCTCTTCTTCATATCTTGGTGAAAGGAAACAAAATTATAGTGACCTCAAATACCTTATAAGGGTAATTTATAGAGTAATATATCATGAATCAATAAATAATAATAACCATGGATTTTTAAATAAATTAACACACCTTCTATTTTGAAAACATGAATAGATAAGGCATAATAAATATGGAAAAGTAAATAACTAAAATCACAATCCATTTAATAAATAAACTAAGAATAAAATATATTTAGAGATGATATCATAGTGAAAATATCATGCATAATAATAAATAAATTTTTAATTAAGGAAATTTTTAATTATTTTACATCATATATCAGAAACATGATACCTCTAATGCCAATAACTTTCACAAAATAGTTTAGACTACAAGTATAAACTCGTTTATTTTTTCCTAATTTATTTGTTTCATGAGACCTAATAATGCATAGAGGGGATATATAATGTCAGTCCCCACTAATCACTACATATCCAAATAATTAATATATATCAAAAAATATATTAAATTCTATAATCAATATTCTTTATCATCAAATATCTTTATTGATTAAAGGATAAGTATTTATCAATATTTTCCAAGTTAATCAAATAACATTAAAATTAAAATCCGTGTGTAAAAATGGAATATGGTTTAGTAAATATTCATATCCATCATATAAAAATATTTATTTTTATGATAAATGTAATGAAAAATGAAAATTGATCTTAGTAAAATGATTGTTTCAATAGAAACTTAACAATCACAGAATAATGTGAAATTATACAATAACATTTACCACATGGTAATTTTCAAGCCAAATCCCCATTGATGAAATAATTCCAAAAAAATATTAAAATACCATTAATTATAAATGAATAATGATATAACTTGTCAAAGGGTAATTATATACACCATATAAAATTGAATTGGTTTATAATAACAAATAGGTCTCAATGGAATGTAAATTGAGAAGAAATCCCTTACATAAATCTTTCCTTTAGTTATATGTGCTCAAAACTCATATATAATGGTTTTAAGAATGTTTTTAAATTTTAAAAAAACCATATTGATATATATAATATCATATTTTATCTTATTATTACATGTTACCACCCATTTGTTAATAATATTTCCTTATTTTCTTTATTTTGGGTATTAAATTCCTAGTTTTATCATGTTCACTTTATCATGAACCTTCTAGTCTATTTGCATATAATATATATCCATTATATAAAAAATGTTATAAATGTTATTAATATCATATTTACTCATTAGATACATTATTATAACCATTTACTAATGTTGAACATCGAAAAGGAATAGCATCGCTTCGTGGGGATGGTAGGTCGTACTTACACATGAGCAACAATATCATTCCCTTAATGAGTGAAAGGGTTAAGAATTGGGTGATATATTAAATTGAGGAAATAAATATAATATCATATATATCACATATATTCATTACTTTTAGACTTATTACATTTCATGTAAAGTGTAAGTGAAAATGAATCGCAGACCATCATGAGGTGGTAGTATTTCGTACATACGAGCGGTATTATCATATTTAAAATGGAATGGAATGTAAATAGTTATAGGTGATATTAAAATTAAATAATTATAATAATATACTAAATATAATATACATGTGGTAATTCCCTCATTATATCCAATTTTGAGAGGTGGGAATTGAGAAAAAAATAACATCGGTTCGTGAGGAGGTAGTCAGTCGTACACATGAATGATGATTTTGTAACCTATTTGATAGAAGTTGAGATTGATAGTTATTATTAAATAACGAAAATAACATCAAAGTATATGTTATATACTAGTGTTTTTATATTGTAAGTTATAATACATAATTTAATGTGTAAAAAGACAAAAGAAAATGACGGAGCTTTGGAAAAATAATTACCTTCTCTAAGAGAAACATCCATTCGATCCCCTCTTAATGACCATAGGAATAGTATTTTGGTATGAAACGATTCTCTACAATGTAGATAATGACGATTGATATATAATTGGGAAGTGTTTTTCACGAAAAATGGAATGGGATTTGTGAATAATTGAGGGGAGGGAGTTCCCTTTTGTAAGTGGGGAAAGGGAACCCTCTTCGAAATTACATGGAAATCGCGCAACAGAATCCAAAATGATAGAGTCATTCATATGAAAATTTCTTCCAAATTTCCATAGATTCAAAATTTTGTAATATAATATGGATATATGGAAATAAAATAATATTATTCAAGTTGGTAGGATATTTTAACCCTTATCCTACTAGTTTAATCCTAAAGTAAATCCATTTTTACACAAATTGTGTTAATTAATTACTACTATTACCACTATTAATTTCATAATACATTAAGGTGACCTAATTAGATATTATAAATTATCTGTATTATAAATATGGAATCCATTTTTCCTAATTCAATTCATAGAACATGAAAATTTTATTTTAAAAATTAATCCCACAAATATGATGAGAGAGCGGGGTTTTAAAGAGAAAATGATCCAAAGTTTCAATGTTTTTATATTAAAATTGAATATGAAGATTACTATAATTACCAAAATTGTATTTATTGATATAAAATTTTACTATTTTTTAATTTAATTTAATAATGTTAATTATTTAAAAGAAAATGCATTTTGTAATTAAAATTATATATTTTTCACTATTTATTAAAAATGTATATTTTTAGAAAACCTAAAAAACATTACTTGAAGATAATTTTTGTAGTATTATTTCAAGAATAAATTTTATTTTGCCTAATAAATTTTCTAAAATTGTGAAAAAATAATAATTTTATATCATGTGTGCAATGCAAAACTAAGCTGTCTATTAGAAAAAATACAGCTTTTTAGAAAACATTTTTTTTCTTACAAATGATTATTATTTATAATAAATATGTAATAATGTAAATGTTTAAACTTAATATCTGTCATAAATTAATTCTAATAATATCCACTAATTAAATTACGGTGTCATAATAGCCCTATTTAAATAATAATTTAATAGATTATCATGTTTCATTTAAACTCGGTGTTCTGTTCATTCTAAGTTATTAAAAAATTTAAATTCCTCCTAAAAGAAATATATCATAAATTATTTGGTTGTCAAACTTACACATTACTTAGGAATTTCTGATTAAATTCATAGTTTTTCCCAAATACAAGAAGTAAAAAACAATGAATAGGTATGCATAAGAGGATGTCAGAAAATAATTATTGCATGAGAGAGTTAGGCATTCCCCCTATGGTTCCTACTGTGAGTATTTTATTAATATATATATATATATATATAAATAACATATAATTAAATGTAATTAATTTCAGTTTTAAATTTTAATTGGGATCCAACACCTAGGAAAAAAATATTCTTCGAAAAACCAAGTGGTCGTGGTGCCTGGCTAGATGATGTGTTGGAGTGGTACAAGTGCTAATAACACCACTCATTGCAACTAATGACACCCTGAAACATTATCAGATATACCATCTAAAACACTTTATTATCCAAAAATTTAATTAGAGAAACCCAAGATATTTAAGATACCTATATTTTTACCACCATTTACATATGTTACTCCCCATATTTTATTCCATTATTCAATGATGGATCCTACTCCCCATCTGTATTATACATTTCCACAGACGTATATGTTAGCTTCTTTTCTTTATACATCATTATACCAACACTTCTATATTCATGATCCTTCGACTTCTTCTCTAACACAATATAATATTTATGATTTGACATTAGATCCCACTCCTTGATGATCCTTTCGGGCCTAGCGATCTAGTTGTACCCACTGATCATCCAATCTTAGGTATATTTATAGAACCCCAGTAAAACTTTTGGACCATAATTTATCATCATTATAATATGTATGGAAAAAAATTATTATTTCATAGTTCTATCAGATATGATGTGCAGTGGGCATACATGCATGCATGAGTAGTGGAACCACCCCACATAGTATATGGTTGAGTTCAATAAAAACAATCAAATGATTGGAAAAGAAGGGTGAGAATGTATGAGTATTATGGTGACACTTTCCAAATACTCTCACATCATTCCCTTCATACCACTCTTCGATATACTTATTCAAAATTAAGTAAAGGATTTTACGTGGGTGAAAATATGGTAAGAAAAATAATTATATTTAATGTTTTGTTATTATTATATTTATATAAATTAATATTTTTATACTAAATTTGTTATAATTTTCCTAATGTTGGGATGGAGAGGACTGCAAAACTCATGGAATTAGCAAATATATAGAGATAATATAATAATTAGTTGTATAGTTGATGTGTTTTTTTATTTGGAATGGATTTATATGTCATATATATCATGAATGATTTTCTATCATCACATTACTAGAAAATTATTATTCATTTAAAGTGTATCCAGTTTAAGGAATTAATCAAAGTTGATATTTCTGAAAGAAAATTAGGTTGATTTATATTAATATTAAATTTTGTATTATTGAATATTATTTTTTATGAATTTTCCAAAATAAATAAAAAAACAAGGATTCTATGAAATATCACTAAACTATTGGTTGTATTATGACACCGAACATGAGAGGAAGCATGTACTTTTTTTCAAAACATGTTTTTAATATTCCTATTTAATTAATTTAGGGAAATAAAATCTAGTTTCTGTGGCCCAATTTGGTAAATATCAATTTTAATTGGTGTTGTTTAATTAAGCTATATTTTATTTGGCTTCGTTCTAATAGCATTATTTTCATCGAATACTTTTTCCCCCGATTTTTATACAGAATAAAATTTTACCATATAATTATTTTTCTGTTTAATAAATTGTAGTGAAAAATTAGATTAGTTATTTAATTAGATAAATTTTGATGAAAATGAAGGTTTGGGTCCCAAATCATGATGTGCTTTCTAGAACCACAATATGTTCAATCTATATGAGTAAGAGTTTTATATTCCATAGAGAAATCTATCAATGGATCCAAGTGTGGACAATTTGATTTTGTACATGAGATATTGAAAAATATCACCATGAGTTTGTAACCTTAAAAATATCATGGTTAAGATATAAAAATTATATATTTAAAATTTATGGTTATTTTGACTTTTCTTTACATTTAACACATGGAGTGTCTATCCCAATCAAAATATTAAATGTATAAAAAACGTTTGTCTTGATGGTGATGATGGGTGTACAGAGGATTACACGTGGATTTAAAATAACATGAATTATTAAACAGAATATTATTTTAGGAAGTATATATCAAGATGGGGAGATATGTGAAACATATTGTGGTTTCTTTCATCATTCTGTGGATATATATAACTATTCAAATAATTTAGTTTTTAACATTTAGTATTTTGTTATAAATAAGAATATCATTGAATGGTTTTTGAAACTAAAAGTTCTCCATAAATGTTTTTAATAATAATTTGAATGAAGTAATATTTTATCATATTTTCTTAATTATTCTTTTCACTACCATTTAACTTACACATTAAACTCCCTATAATAACAGTGATATATAGTTTTATTATTTTATATAAATATTGATTTTTTAATTATAATAAGGGATAATATACTGAGAGTAGCAGGATGATTACTTAATTATAAAATTTTTTTCAATTATAAATAATTTTTTTTCTATTAATATACATACAATCACTAAAAAATTTTATTTATATTTAATAAATGACAATGTTTTTAATAAAAGGGGGATAAAATATATACTAAATAAGAATTTAATTATAAGAGTAATTTTGATTAATTTTTTATGTGATATTTAATTTTAATGCTTGTATGTAAATATATATTATTTTAATCCTTGTTTTTATTAATCAATTTCAAGACAATTTTGGTCTATAAAATCCTATTTATTGTAATTTAATTTAGTAAAGTGTTTTTTAAATTAAATCTTTTTAGTTGTATTCTATATGGTTTAGTTTTTTTGGTTTTTTTTAGATTTATTTTGTTCTATTTGTTTTTTATAGTGGGGTTGATTGAGATAGATTCCATTCATTTTGATTTATTTATATTTTATTTTATTATGTTATATTTTGTTTTGATTTGGTTCATTCATTTTGGGTAAATTAAAGGTGATATGATTTGATTTCATTCATTATAATTTATTTGTATTTTAGTTTGTTTCGATTGATTTATGTTTTTTCAATTGATTAAATTTCGTACTATTGGGTTTCAATCAAGTCAATTATGAACTATTTAGCTCATTTTGGGTTGTTCAGGTACATTTCAGTTATGTTAACCATATTTTTATTCATTTTGGTTTAGTTTAACCCTATTCATCCTAGTTGAATTGTTTTCCATTCAATATGGTTTAATCTAACATGATTTTATTCTAAAATTTCCATGTTTAGTCTATTTGGTGATGTTTTGTTTTTTTTCTATTCCATTTAATTAACATATTGTTGATTTATTTTATATTAGTTTGGGTTATTTTGTTTTATATTTATTCTATATGGTGGCTTTTTTATTAGGCTTTTTTAGATAATTTGATATGGTTTTATTTAGTTTAAACATTTCTGACTTGATTCTACTTTCACTATTTCAATTTAATTTAGTTTAATTTAATTATGCCTCATAATATGTGATTTAGTTTAGATCTATTTAGTGCACATCAATTAAATTTGGTTCTATTCAGTGTAATTGTTTATTAAATTCTATTTAGGACCAGTTAGTTTTTTAAACATTTATATTTATTCCATTTTATTTAGTTTTTAATAATTTGGTTTATTTTAATTATATTCCTTTTATATTAGTTTTGTGTGTTTTGCTTCCTTCTTTTATAATCATTCATATTTTATTCAATTTTTGTCAGATTCATTTTGGTTTAGTTTGAATCAATTTGGAAATATGTATTTCTATTAAATTTGGATTGGTTAGGTTTGGTTTTGATTGTTTTATTTTCGGTTAAATTGATTCAATTTAGATAAATATGGTTTGAATTTATTTGAATATTTTATATTATAGTACATTCAGTTTGGATCGGTGTTTTTGAGAATGATCAATTTGATTCAAATTGGTTTCGATCATAATGGATCATATTGGTTATCATAATGTTGTATCATAATATTCCATGTGCTAAATTTTGAAACATGAACAAGATTGATATTATAAGAAATCAAAAAAATAATCTTCAATCATGAATATTGTAGAAAAAACTAATCATTTATCCTAAATATCATTGTTAAACACTGGACATAGATCCATCTCAATTTCATATCCAAAGTATCAATAAACATGAAAAACTATAGTTTCTTAATCATTATACTCTAATAAAAATAGAAACAACAACAAACGGATATGATAAATATATTTTATTTTTATTTTATTTTTTATCTATCATGTAATAATTTGTATTATTATTTTGAGATATCACTATAAAAAATATTTTTAATCCATACAAAATGGATCCCCTATAAATTTCCATTCTATTTATTAAATCAAGATAAATTTTTAATACTTATATATATATATATATGATCGAGGAACACAATGATTATTATGAAAAGTTTATGTGTTTTCTCCCTAATTTAATACCCTATGTGATTAAAAAATATTTCATCTTATTTTCTATTGAATTCATATTAAACTCAATATTCATTCACTATATAAATAACATGTTAATTTCTACTCAATTTTGTATTAGAAAATATTATGTGCTCAATTTTCATTTTCTACACATCATATGTTTGTTGGAGTCACACTATACTTGTTAAAAGTGCATGTTTGGTTTACTATCACTTCATTCACTAAATAAATCAACTCTACAACAATATTCATCTATATACCTCTCTCAAATTTATCATTCTAATAACTAAAACATTTAGTATCACCTTTTTTAAAGTCTCGCCTCTCTTTTTAAAAGAAAAAAATCACTCCTTCTATTTCGTTGGATCACCCCATCAATTACATGATAAGTTTACATAAATATAAAACATGTTAATCATTATACATTCTATTTCCATTATATCATTTATGATATTTATAATCACAAATATATGACTAAAATTTTAAAATATATATATAATACATCGACCTTTGACATTCCATACATAATAGCCTATCTATGTCCTTATGGTCTTCCATACACCTATTAGAATCATTCATTTCACTTTAACAATCATAAAAACATATATTTTAAAAAATCCACATGTTCTTGAACATATTTTGTAAAAACATTATGGTGTGATTCTTTAATCATAGAACAAACCCACTACTTCAAAAATCATCATCACTAAATACTGTAGATATCTTCAGGATTGTAATATTAATCTATATATTTAAAACACTAAATAGAAATTCAAGAATAAACTAAATTATTTTCCATTTCAATTATCCTTTGGAAAATCCCAATATAAATCTTCTATAGGTTGATTCTCATTCTAACATAGCGTTTTTATTCATATGAATAATTTAATTAATATTCATGTTTTTTGGACCAAGATCTATTACCAAAACCTATTATTTTTTTCATTATATATACATCTCAATAATAGTAAATATCCCAAATAGGTTTAAGACTACTGATATGGGGGGTTAATTAGTGGTCATTTTTCTTTTTATAATAAACATTCTTAAAATTATTAGAAAACTATCTTAACCTATGAAACCTAATAGAGTTATGATCCCCTCAACTATAAATCTCAATTTCACCATTCACTTGTAACAATTATAAAGTAGTAGAACATGATATTTATAATTTATTATAAAAATACCTACTTCATCTAATAAAGGTTAGTCCCCCCAATATGGATTATTTTATTAACTTCTTTATAGAATAAAAAGGTAATGGAATCAAAAAAATCTATACCCAATTAGAAAGTATTTATACAATAGTTGGTTATACCCCCAAACTATCCTTTTTGTATCCTATTTCCCTAAAGCTAGTTATACTCCCCCAAAAACAAGCCTCTTCAGGAACTGGTTATACCCCCTAGATACAAGCTTATTTTATCATATTTTTTGATCCATCTCAAAAAGTTATTCACTTCCTCCACAAGTAATCTGCATCAACTTCATATGTGTACAATATTCAAGAACATGAACAATTATCTTAGGAATTTTTTGGTATTGTAACTTACCCAGTATCATTAGAAAATATGAATATAATCAATAGAAAATTCTATAACTTTCATCATGAAAACTCACTTTGAAAAAGTTAATCCATTTGACTATAGTCTTTTAACCACTTTCTTATGGTCTATATCATATTTTTTCTATTCATTTATGCTTTTTCTTTTCCTAATTCAACGGTTTATAAACTCAATTAGCATCTCTTAATTTACCCATCTGATAGAACTATGTTTGATGGAACTATTCTCAAATGGATCTGGATCTGATTGATCTCTGTCTGATGGAACTCACTCTGAAGGATCTCACTCTAATGTATATATATCTAATTGATCACCACATAAACATAAAATAAAACTCTATTTGGGATCTCAATCAATCATAAAAATTTCATAGCTTGATATTTACGCTCATTTGAACAGTTACACAAAATGAATATTTTGGGCTCTCTGTTTAGAAGAATTACATAATAGTATACGTAGAAATACTAATTATTCTTCCCAGTCATTGAATTTATTAAATCTAAATTTCCATGATATTTGAATCTTCATTTTGACCATTTGAACTCTTCTCAATATTTCTAGAGACTTCTTGAATCATCTATATTCTTCTAAAAACAAAAAACATATCTAAATTTATAATATATTCATCACTATGATTATTTGAGTCATATATTTATTTTCTTCACTACAAGAGAATCACTGTGTACCAGCGGTTTTTTTTTTGCATTTAGCGGCGGTTTAAACCGCCGCTACATGGTTTGGCAGCGGTTTCTGTAAACCGCCGCCTAATATGGCATCTCCAATCTATTAGCAGCGGTTATTTCAATTTCGCGGTGGTTTATGGAAAGCGTCATAACTGCCACATTTTGCGGCGTTTTTACTGAGTTCGGCATCAGTTTTTACGAGCCCTTGACATCAGTTTATTCGTGGAGGTTATAACCACCGCGAATAAACTCTAATTCGGCGGCCGTAAAACCGCCGCTGCAGTAACGTGAACCACTGTGGAATGAGCACCTACGATTCCACTATATAGCGGCAGTTAAAACCACCGCAAAACGTGATTTTTTTAACATTTCACGGAAGTTTTTACAGTTTAGCGGCGGTTTAAACCGCCGCCAAAGTACATTTCGCGATGGTTTAAACAGCCGCGAAAAGATGACCAGAAAAAAAATTGCTTCCTCTTCACCCCTTCCCTGAAAGACAAATCAAACCAGAGATGAATATCATATCCACCATCAAGTTGTATGCCCCAACCTCTTAATAATTCATCCATTATCATCATACCAACATATATGATATTGAAAACAATATATGGGCCCTCTAATAGGTGTAATCCACAACCATACCTTCTCCAAATTAGTCATTGAAGACCAAGATGAAACTGAAATTGAAACTCATGATAAATTCCAACACTATCTATTTCTTGGTCCCTTTCACAAAGTGTTCCCTTCACGAAAAGTTAATATTACTAAAATATTTCTATTTAAATTTAACATAAATGGTATGATTTATCCCACTTATCATTAATAAACTATGTGTTTTATGATTCTATTTATAGAGATTCATATGATGGTCATCGTACGGGCCTGATCCCAACAGTGTAAACACCTACGACCTCTTTGTATGGTGAAAAATGAATAATTTCCTAACTATGTTGCCTTAAACAAATGAATCATAAACATGTATTATATGTATGATTAACCTAAAAATCATATATTTTCATATCTACATAGATTCAGAGAGATCATAGGAATAGGGGAAACTTGTTAAAAACTAGTATTTTGATATTATTCATTAAAATCATAAATCTATAAGGGGATCGAATAATTCAAATGATTCCACCCAAAGAATATTTGATGATCCCCAAATCTCACACCTTTTACCAACACCTATTTAGAAGAATCTATAGTATATGAATCACTAGTGAACACCTTTCATTGTAATTTAGTTTTAAAAAGACATCCATACCAAATATTCATATACATGGAAACCCATTAGAGGTTCTCATCAAAAAATAGATAACCTAATGTGAATCCATTAACATGGAATTGGATTGATAAACTATGAACTCTTACATTTTATGATGTATTGATGGGTTTCTTCATTGTGTTTCCTTTTCAATTCCTTCATCACATCCTTCAATTAAAATTGAAACACAAAATGCACCAATTATGTTCAAGACCAAAAACAAGTTGATAGTACCCATAAGGAACACAATGGTGAGGCATGAAAATAATTATTATGTCATACATAGGACTCAATTTCTCTGAATATATGTACCCCATACCCAGACATACGTTGTCTCCTACCCTTGTAAAATGAGTGCATGATGGTTCACACCTTATTTCAGGAATACTATCTAAATGGATCTATCCTGACATTATATGACAGTCATGGTAATATATAGGGAATAATACCCCATAGGTTTTCCAACTCAAAATATTATATGGAAAAACCATTGATCCATAATTTCACATCCAACCTTTTTGAATCCTTTCAATAGATCATGAGAACACGTTCTTCTCTTATCATATTGATTTGGATAAATATGTCCACCATAAAGTAGAAATCACCTTAGAACATCATTATGAGTATCATGTTCACTATAGTCATTTTTATTAACATGTGACCTTGAGTACTCAAGAAGATATATAGGGTGTTTTTCCCTATTGTCTATACTCATGAATCTAAAATTTGATCCTTTGGGGATATCCAACCCCTGAAACTCAAGAGTATATTTATACCCCTACTAGTTTAAACACCCTTGAGGCCCATTAGAATATCTAGATAATATACTAGGGATGGGTACAATGCTCTAATATATAAAGGCATCAGAATCTATCCTAAGTGGCGTTTGTGACTATAAAATTACAATGGAAAACATAACCCACATGTTTGTGGGAATGTTTTATCATTTTTTCCTCATGGTCATCTCCAGTATCATTAATCCTATGGGATCACACCCAAATTAATGATATCCCTCTTATAATGTAAATATGTGTTTCCTGTTGGTGGTAACACATTAGTATATTTCTTCAATGTTAACCCAATTGATGTTGGGAAACATGATTCTATTGAGTATGAAATAGGTGTGGATGAATCCACTACCCCCTCACCACTAAAAAATAGTAAAACCATCTCAACATAAGAGAATATTACTTAGTTCAAATTCAAAATAGTATAACATGTGAAATGACCCAATTTTTTCAACACATCGACAATGGGTTTAACTCCTAGTAATCCAAAATCTCAACTACCAATTCAAACACAGTCCTAAATAGAATGATTTATACCACACTCAAGAAACCAAGACATAAAAAGAATTATCTAAAATCAATAAAACGCATAAAAGGAAACATGAGAAATCAAGGAAATTTTAGAACATGAAAATGTTTGGTGGAAACTATGTGCCACAAATGTAATATATACAAAGAAACTATTCCCATATTTTTTCAACAGATTAACAATAAAACTACTCATAGTCTGATGATTCATCGTAACCCTCGCCACCTTCATCACCACTTTCTGCCGTCACTTATAAGAAAATTATACTGAAAATTAAACACGGTTTCATATTTATATTAAAACATAAAACCAATGAAAGTTAGGAAACTAAATAATTTTGATTTTTTTTGATTTACCTGCATACCATCAGTCGATGCACTACCATCAGAGGCATATCTGCTCATATGAAGACATATTTCAATCAACTCTTTCTGAAAATTAGATATCTGATCCCCCTGCTGGTGAATTGTGTTTCATAGAGAAACAATCTCTTTCTGAGAATCTCCCAGTATGGGCTGACTAAAGCCAGGAGTAGATGTAGCTGCCATCCTCGGTGGCCTACTAAAAACCTTATATGGTACGGGTCTCAAACCCATCCCGTTCACTCTACCAGGATGGTCCTTCCCAAGGACATTACCAACAGGGTCATCCTGGGAGACTGAGTAGGACTGCGCAGGATTGGCATCCCATATTTCTTTAATTTTTACCTATAAATCAAATATCAATATATATTAACACATTAAAAACTGATAATAAGTTATTATAATAAAAAATTGACTTCATACCCCAACTTCTTTAGCAGGGTCATTAACAAAACTTCCATCTGATTTCTTGTGAACATCCAACCATAGTTCAGTTCAGGATGCTTCGTGCCCTAAACTCTGTGACTGCATTAAGCAAAGACAAATCAAAAATTCAATATATTAAACATGTAATACTATCTTATAAATATTAAAACTTATTAAAAGATTACCAATGTCATTCGGCTTCTAGAAAAGATTTCTGATCCCATAGTGTGAGGGATGACTTGCTTAGCCCTGTTTGAAGAATTCTTTCTTGAGAGATCCTGAATTAAATAAAATGAAATTTAATAGTAATGTATTCAATGTAATGTCCTCTTTATATACATGTATAAATGTAAAATGAGGATAATATAATAATATATATTTCAATACCATCTGCTTCTCATCACGATGTCTGTCGACAAAAACGTTCCACTGTTCTTTCGGTACCCAACTGTGTAGCTTCTCATACATTTATTGCACAATAAACAATGTGTCATTGATATCACACCACAATATCCATTTGAAATATTTCTATTTCTTACCTAGATTTTTCAACATCCACTTCCATGCTATCACATCAGCAACTGTGAAGTGGAAGAACATCTGTATACAGAAATTCATTTTGAACATATTAGTAACATGACATTAAATTAAACCATAATGTAATAAATTTACCTTTATTTGACAATAAATAACATTATTTTTCTAGATTGGAGGCATATGTCTCCAATCAGCATATGAAATAGGATGGGAAATGGGCTCCGCTGCCAGCTAGCTTAGAATCTGGCCAAGTAACCTCAGAACATCATCCATCAGGACCCCATAAGAATCAAATGGCACGACTATATTTTCACCTGTCATATTCCAATCATCTGTACTTTTTATTTTTTTCTCCACGGTTGTATTTTTTTCATCTTCAATGAGAAAACAATTAGTTTAAATAAAATGAAATAAATTTATTTAATTAAAATTTGTACCTATAACAGTGACACTCCAGTATGCCCATGATGAACTGGAATGGGTGTGTCGCTGCCCCACTGCTGAGGCTCCTAAAGGGGGATTTGATGAATCACCCTCTAATGGGACATCCAAATATGGTGTGGGAGATGGTGCAAGGAGATATGGTGCAAGATTGTAGGAATATTGTGCCTTAGATGTCATGGGGAGGGAGCCAGATGGATCGTCATCTGTCACGGAACTAGATGAAATAGTATACCGCTTCTTCCTTGGAATTCCTGTCATTTAATCAAATAAAATTAAGTTCAGAATATATATTTCAAAAAAAGTATGCAGAAAAAAAAATTAAAAATGATAACAGATGCGCATTACTAATAGACAAAATATATATAACAATGATAATGAATGACTACAGAAATGAAATAGGTGGTTGCTGAATAAATAAATAATTGTACATACAATCATTTCCCTCTTCAATAATGTTGTTTTATTGCTCTATTTCTTCATCCACTTCATTCATCCTTGCTAGACTAATATTTTCAATATCATGATGGGCAAATAATTTTTCTTCCTATTGTTGATTAAATTCAATTTCAGAGGTCAAATTATCTACTTCATCAACCATATCATACAAATCTCTTTCTATTACATCAGCAACTACACTCCACCCTTCATCAACAACATCATTCACATAATATACCATTTTTTCTTGTGATTCTAAGAAATATGGATCATATAGTTCATGATCACCAACATCCATCAAGCGAGAGAAGTTCACATAAGTAAATTTCAAGGAATCTCTTTTAACACCTCTGATAATATCGACCCATTTTCATTTGAATAAAATAATAGTAAAATGTCCATGGTAGTTTAATTCAATAATATCATGTAGCTATCCAAAGTATTCCACTTCAGCAAATGTAAATATACCACTATTCTGTGTTTTCAAACCCAATTCTCGATCGACTATAAGAAATCTAAATCCATTCACATTATAAGCGTCGAACTTTCTAACGTGTTTTAGAGGACCTCTAGAAAGATACTTCGAATCTTCTGATACCTCTGCTCGAGTATCAGTATTCATGATCTGAGAAAAGAAATATACTTTATTAGATTTACAAAATGAATGTGTCAAACTAATATTCATACTTATTGCAAAATTTATGAACATACACGTCATGCAAACCATTCTACAAGCTCTTTATTAACATCTTTTGTTATATCTTTCTCATTTCATGTTCGGCCTCTCAATCGTATCTTTGTTTGTATCCTCAACTCTTCAATAAATTGATCTGTAATTTCACTATTCAGCATCACATATCTATGTGACTGTAATAATTCCAATTCATTCAGTGTCACATATGAGGTCCTCCCAACTGATCGGCCAATAGCAGGAAATATTTTGGATTTCTGATGTATTTGAGATTGAGTCGATGTGTCGTCAACACATCCAACTTGATTAAATCTTGTCTCAATATCATCCAAGTATCAATAACAAGAGGTAAGACACTCTTCATCCAAATAGCCATCAGTAATAGAGCCTTCTGGTTGAGCCATATTTCTCACGTATGATTTCGAATGCCCAAGATATCTGGGAAATAAAATAAACATAATTATGCTTTTAATTAATTACCAAAAATTGTTTATTTAACTGAAAAAAATATAAATAAAGTACATCTCAATTGGATACATCCATCGATAATGAACGGGGCCTCCTAATTTAGCATCCTCAACCAAATGCATAGTTAAATGCCTCATTACAGTAAAAAATTACAGAGGAAAGATCATCTCCATTGCACAAAGGGTCAATACAATCCTCTCCTGGAGGTTGTCAAGCTGAAATGGATGTATAGATTTCTCACATAGTTGTTTGAAAAATGTTCAGAATTGGAGTACAACAATAGTAATTTTTTCAGGTAATAATGTACGCAATGCCAATGGTAGTAACTGTTGAAACAAAATATGTGAATCATGACTTTTCAATCCATGTAACTTCAGATTCTTCAAGTCAACACACCTCGAGATGTTACTTGAATACCCATCAGATACCTTAACATTCTTTAAAATTCAATGTAATGTATCTTTATCCCTATTTTTCATTGAAAAAATTGCATGAGGATACTTTTCATTCTCATCTGGCCAGAGATTGCGTTTTATGTTCATTGCTTGTAAGTCTTTGCGAGCATTGAGATGATACGTTGACTTTCCATGCTCATTAAGCAATGTGAAAATCAAATTTTCATAGAAATTCTTCTAAATATTCATCACATCAAGATTATGCTACAACAAATTAAAATCATGGTACATAAGTTTGAAGAATATACTTTTTTTCTTCCATTTTTGCATTCAGATTTCACTTGACGATGCACTTCGGACCTGTTTTCCGCTATCATTCAAATGATGAACCATCCCAAATTCTGTTTCAACATTTTCAAGCTGTGTTAATATTCCAGAACCAGTTCACAACTTTGGAGGTGGTTTATGATCAATGGAACCATTAAATATTGATCTGTTCAGCCAAAATCTATGAGATGCATCGAGGAATCTTCGATGACACAAGAAGCACCATTTTCTACTGTGAGGTTTCCGTTTGGGCTCAAAATTAATGTTAAAAATGGGACAAGCCAAACCCATGTAAGTGTTCCCACCATATAAATTCCCATGCCCACGGAAGTCACTAATGGTCTACATTAAAGCAGCATGCATTTTGAACATTGTTTTAGAAGAAGCATCAAATGTATCAACACCGTTGCTCTATAACTCCTGCAATTCGTCAATAAAAGGCTGCAAGTATACATCAATATCATTTCCAGGAATTTTTTTTCCAGGAATAATCATCAAAAGCATAAAATATTTTTGTTGCATACACATCCATAGAGGCAGATTATATGGGATCAAAACAACTGGCCAAATGCTATAACTGGTATTGAATGTCCCAAATGGGTTGAATCGATCGGCACCCAATCCCAATCGAAAATTCCTAGGATCAGCTCATAAATATAGATGTAATGAATCAAATTTCTTCCACGATTGGGAATCTCGTGGATGTATAATTAACCCATTATTGTTATTATCTACAGAATTCCACTTCATGTATTCAGAAGTTTTTGATGACATGAATAATCTTTTCAATCGAGGCTTCAAAGGAAAGTAACGCAAAAACTTTGTAGGTGTGTTCCTTTTCTTCTTCTCCATGAAATTGTGTTCATTCAGACTTCCAACATCACCCTTTTCCTGCCATCTAGAAGAAGAACATTTCTTGCAATTCTGTCTACTTGAATTTTCTCCCGAATAAAGTATACAATCATTGGGACATGCATGTATTTTTGTATAATTCAGACCAAGTTTGATAACAACTTTTTTCATATCATAAAAAGATTATGGGATTTTTTCTTCAATAATTGCATCACGAATCAATTCCAATATCATATATATTGACTTATTTGTAATTCCACATAGACATTTGATATGGTACAACTTCAAAAGAAATGAAGGATTTGAATATTTCAAACACCCACTATACCACTCTTTATTTCCATCGTCAACTAAATCATGAAACGCATTTTCCTCAGTGAAGTTTTCTCTTACATTTGTCTCCATAGAATCAAAAGGAGGATCCAATGATATGTTACAATCTTGATCTTCTTGTGTTATAGTCTCAAAAACATCACTTGTCACGTTGTAATTTGTAGCACCATCTTCTGGTTGTTCTAATATGTTATAATGTTGATAGTGGTGTCTTGCAGTACTGAATGCATCATTTATGTGGTTTTTCATTTCATTTTACATTGTCGACGAACTTGGGACCTCATTCTGTGGATTAACATCAATGCTCAATATTTCTGTAACATTCGATTCTCCATTCCAAATCCAACAAAAATATTGACCAGGGAATTGCTTCAGTATTAAATGTTCATAAACTTCATCTCTCTTCAACCATGTTCTAAATTTACATTTAGGACATGGACATTTTATTCTCCCTTCAATGGGTCGATTAGAAATTTCAAAATCTAAAAACTCATTCAATCCCTTAACATATTGAGGTGTGTTCCTCGGTAATGTGATCCATCTTTTATCATTGTATATCACAATGTTCCTACACAATAATAAAAAAAATTAAAACACATAGTTACTACTAAATAGAGAAAAGATCCATATATATGATATTATGAGATTACAGAAACATAATATAATAAAGATGAGCCCTTGAGTTAGATAAGTGGTGGTGTTCATGGAAATTCATGATGAAATAACTTGGGAGATGAGGTTTTGAGGTTCTAAGAACCTTGTGTAGATTTAATTCCTAGACCTCTCTTTGGTTTATTCACATAAAAAAGAGTGGTGGTGTGACTTGAGGGTGATTTGGATCATATATGTGATAGTGATCATGAGTGGATAATTATTGTTAAATAGGACGATCGAGGATATGACCATGGAGTTGAACTGTGAAGCAGATTCAAACTTCAGTGTGGGTATTGAACATTTTTGTTATTCCTTGAGTTTTAAGGAATCGTGGTCGGGATATGATAGCGCATTGGTGGGTGGGATTGAGCGCATTTGGTATAATTCATCTAGAGAATGACTTACTAGTGTTGTTGCATAAAAATAGATGTGTTAAGGTGGATACCACATTAGAAATGTCATTCACATAGTTATTAAAGGTGTGTGCCATGGCCCGCCATTACACCATGGCTAGCACCAGGGAGTGGTGCGCTATGTCATGGCTTCTCCATGGCGCATTTAAGATGGATCATTATCGCATGCGCCATATTGTGCAATGGCGCGCGACATGTTGTGCCAATGGCGCGCTCCATTGAGCCTTTTTTATTTATTTTTGGTATTTTTTTAACCTGCCAACTCGTACGCCCCAATTGAAAATACCTCTTTTGTGGTCAAACAATGACCTCCCCTTTCGACTCTTCACAACACTATTCCTGTGAGTGTAGCGACCCAGCAAGTGTTGGACCACATTGACTACCATGAACAAACCAACATACCTCAACCGTCGTGACCCAGTAGACCCCGACTTAGCCAAGATCCCTCAACCACCATGACATAGATACACAATGTTGTCCAGAGCATGCACACCTTCTGTGTGAATCAGTAACTTTTTTTTGTTTTTAATTCAATTTTATTTATGTTTCTCTCCCCTTATTTTTTTCGAATTACTCCAATTTTTTTTTGAGATATATGGTTTTTTACTCCCGCCTTGGTTTTTTGAGATATATGTTTTTTAATATATTTCAGGAATTGATATATATGATTTTTTGAGATATATAGTTTTTAATATTTAATTTTAGGTTTTCATTGTTGACTTCATTTGTTTTTTGATGTATGAAATATGAATTATTTACATAAATCTCTGTTTTTATATATAAATTGTATAATTTATTATTTTTTATTGTTGATATATGTATACACCTCTTTTATGCACCGCAAGTTAATATTACCATGTGTCGTGCGTCGTGTCGTGCGCTGTTGCGCTGGGGGCTCTTGTCGTCGTTGTGCACCATGAGACGTAAATAACATGGGTGTTCAAGATGCAGCTAATGTGATTTGGGGATAAAACTAGGGTATTTGAAGAATACTTGATGTGTCTGGGCTGGGTGTTTGGAGTTTCATAGTAGAATCATTTTGGGAATTTGGAGATGAAATGTGAGGTGTTGGTACTATCACCCAGGACAACATAATAAGATAATCAAAATCACATAGATGGAAATAGATCCTAGAAGGAATTATGCCTAAACATTATATTCAGAAACATAGAAGAATTATATTCATCCAAACCACTACAATAAGTTATAATGAATTAAATACCATTCACTTCAACACAGAAAAGAAATTTATGCAATGTAATGGGATGTTATGCTTGAGTAACACATGTTTTATGGACTCCATGATTGAGTATCAAAAGTATAAGGAACTCCATACCTATGTTTCATAATTCATTATAGTCAATTAGGCCTTATAAATAAATAGGTTATCCATTTCAAAAAATAATGAAAAATACAATGATACATATTCAATGAAAGTGATTACTTTTATCCAAGACTATACATATTACTGAAAAATCATCTAGTTTGGATAACATATAGAGAAAGAAAATAAAAATAAAATTTAAATACAAAATAAACCTAGTTGAACTATCTCACAATAAAATTTCTCAAAAAAAATTCACAATCATATTCACAACTCAAAACATCTCCATGTGATCCCCGAAAAGTCACTACATTCCAATGTCCATCAATGGAACAAGATGAAAAAAAATAACTAGAAATCACAATCTTGGAATTAGAATGAAAATATAGAAGTTACACACACACATGAATGTGTATGAAAAGTGTGATATAAATAGTCCTAGAAATATTCCACCATATATTATTTGTAATTAATTTAATAAAAAAATATTTAAAAATACTTATTTTCGATAGAACTATACCTAGGATTTTTCCAAACCAAATTACAATGATGAAAATTATAAAATAGAATAAGAGGTAATTGTGAAGGAATAAGAGGGCCTAAGATGACGGAATAGACACGAATCAAGGTCAAATCATGATGAAAACACTGTGGATAAGAGAGAACCAGTAGAAGAGGAGGTGTGAGGCATTGGGTTATTGGTTTGGGGTCATGAACCACACAAGAGGGGCACCGGTAGGTATAGTGAATTATAGTTATGTGTATGTGAGGATACAATTAGAGGTTGATGATGAATATTAATGGATTAGAGTATGTGGTGTCTAGCTTGGGTGCAGTGTCATTACACAATGAGTAGAGATTGATAGTGGGGGAGACCTGGTTTTGGGGTCTTCTTCATCTCATTATTACTATTGTAGTGAACATCATAACATGTCAATAAACATTTTATCCCTAATTTACATATATATTATACACCCATATACACCCATTTACAAACTTCATTTAATATATATATACATATATATATATATATATGAATTACATAACTTGTATAATATATATATATATATACACACACACACACACACACATATATATATATATTTATATATATGTTCCACCCACTTACATAACTTGAAGAAATTAGTCATAGATTTTGAAATTTAATAGTTAAATATACTTATATATGTTTATTTATGAGTAACATGAAATCACATGCATATATTTATACGAATTTAAATTCTAAAAAAATAATTTTGGGAGTCACTTATGTATAAAACATGGAATTTGAGGTGAATATATATATATATATATATATATTAAATTCCTCTAACAAAATTATAAATTCATGAATTAAAGTTTTTAAAATAAAATTAATCACTTACTTTGGAACATCAAAACATGATAAAATGTAATTCCCTAAATAGAACTCAATTATAAGAAGATAAATTTTTAAGGACAAACTAAACCCTATCTTCTAATTCTCAAAACATGATTTAGAGAAACATTAACAAAAGTCATAAATTATAAAAATAAAATGATCCGTTAAAATAACTTTTAGCACAATAGTAAATATTAAAGCCCCTACATTATATTTCTTAAACATAACTAAAACATAATTCAAATACACTAAATGATCCCTTATAGAAAATAATGTATACAATCCAAAATATAAATTGTATAAAAAATATATGTTACAACAAATGAATATAATTTTACTAAACATAATCATTTACTGAAAAATGAAAATTCATTACACAATCAGGTTTTGACCAAATAAATTCTTTATTGCAGACCATAGCTTTGATAAATACAATTCATTACATATTGGAAATCAAAAAAGCATAATTTGAAAATAAAATTCCACCCTTACTTGATATTCTAGAACAAAACAAGAGGTATTGCAGACTCCAAAACAAAACAAACAGACTGCAAAAGGCTGAGACAAAGAAACATGAAAAACACTGAAATTAGTTGAAATAGAAATGAACATAACAACGAATGAAGATTCAGGAACCTACCCTATAAAAGTTCTTGATTGATTTTAAACTAAACCTGTATGAAAATTACTAGAATTAAAACCTTAGGGTTCGTATAGGTCACTGGGGTCACGGTGTCGTCGGGGTCACGAGGTCGCGGGGTCTCCGGGGTCACGGGGGACAGGGGTCGCCAGGGTTGCGGGGGGCTAGGGTTGTGGGGAAGCAGGGGTCACGGGGTTGCGGGGTGAGGAGAGGGGTCGGGGTGGGGGGGAAGGGTCGGTGCTGTAAAAAAAACAAAGGTTTCGCAGCAGTTTATTATAAACCGCCGGGAAAGAACCGCCTCTAAACGGAGTTTTTGTTGTAGTGCCTGGTGACTCTAATTGTTTTTTATGCTTCGTATTTCGTCTGATTAAATTTCTATATCCAATGGGTTATCTATGAGAAGATATCGGTCTATGGACAGACAGAAAATCATTTCTAATGAGTCTTGACCCAATTGAATTAATTCATAGATTTTTCTCTTGACTCACTAATGAATAAAATAAATCATATGATTTATCCCTCAAATGCTTTGATCTAAGTGAAAATGGCTCACTACATTGCCGAAACATCCAAAGACTTCATTTACTCACAACCAATTTATTAGAAACCTAGAAATTATGAGATATTCAATCACTTTATCATTATTATAGAATTATTCATACATTTTATGAGACTGGTCGTATATTTTTGATTATGGAAATAAACTCCCCCTATAACTATCTAACCTGGGTCAACAATACTAGCAACCTGAGTAGGTCCATCACATAATATAGGTAAAATTAGAAAGTATAAAATAGTCTTGAATATCCTAAAAAAATGACTTCAAACCATATTAAGATGCAGAAATTGATGAGATACCACAAATGATTTTCAATACATGCCAAGACAGGATAAAACATAAAGTAATTCTACTCGCCACATGACCAATAGTCACATTCTGTATAAGTAATTAGACTTAAACATTACATAATAAAGCTAATTGGACTATATTTCACATCTTTATATTCTCAATGATCTTTTCATTTTAGATTTTTATAAAGGTAGGACATAAATCATGCATGTAAACCCATAAGCATACAAAGTGGGCACCACTAAAACAATATCCATTTATTCCCAAACATAAAATTTTTAACACAAACAACTACATGATTTCATTGAAAAATATTAATAATGTTTACCTTGAGTTAATTATTTCTTTTAAACATTATTATAAACTACGAAAAAAAATTAAAAAACATTCTATGATAAAAATTATCAATAAGGGATATAAAAAGAAATA
The DNA here is from genome assembly GCA_963277665.1 of Viscum album. Classification (NCBI taxonomy): domain Eukaryota; kingdom Viridiplantae; phylum Streptophyta; class Magnoliopsida; order Santalales; family Viscaceae; genus Viscum; species Viscum album. Next base: position 910,276,358 of record OY728151.1, read on the forward strand.
AATAAACCATTATCCATTGAATACTTATAAACATATGAAATAATTTTCACAAAGACATAATTCTCAGCCACATATAATTTCTTTTTCAAACATGATATTTCCATAAAACATTAGAGAACGTACAAAAAACTTTGAAGTTATATTGGGGAATTACGTAATTATATTTCAAACCTCACAGCTACCTTATGATTTGTAACCCTCACGGTTACCTTACAATGTAACCCTCATGGCTTCCTTATAGTGTAACCATTGCAGTTACACATGGAGTAACCATATGACTGACCTAAAACATACACATATCCAATGAATTGAAGAGAGATATTTTTCCCACCCTTCATCATAAACAATTCCAAAGAATCATAACATTATCATAAAACATGAATAATTTCATAAAAAACATTCCTTCTAAATTTAGTAATAATTGAAATTTAAAAGAGGGTTTATAAAGAAGTGTCCCTTACATATACCATATAATTGAATAAATAATTAATAAAATAAAATGAACATGTATACTCCCTAGAAATATACATAATAAAAAATAATATAATATAAATTTATTTCATAAATAATCATAGCATGAAAAAATCAATGAAGTAGAATAATAACCCAATGAATGGAAATTGGATTAAGAATTCACTTTTTCTGGGTTTGACTTACTTCAAAAGTTATTACAAATCTTGTTTAATAGTTAAAATAGTGTTATTAAAATTTAATAGAAACATATTTACATTTATAGAACTTTTTATATTATAATTTTATAACATCATTCCACCCATTGATTTATAGCATTTTGTTCTTTCCAAGGTTTCGAGTGCATCCTTTACATGGTTTCCATAGTCGGTTCGTAAAGGATTTCATTATCGAATGGAAGTCAAACTACAGACATTGAATGATACGTTATTAATATATTTTTGGAATATTAACTAATTCTATAAATAATTTTATTTATATGGTATGGGGATGGGTCATTAGATAAATCATTAGTGATATCTATTTAGATCATTTTGGTGTTTCATCGATAATCACGAACTAGTTTCATTATATAAATTAATATTGTGTATATTTGTTTACTCTAAAACATAACATAGGTTATATAATAAACATTAAAATATTTTTCAACCATTAAAATGGTTTTATGACCAGCTTTGAAATAAGTAATGGAAGTAGAAAACACATCGTCCACGATGTTGGTAAATCGACCCATTAGAGTTGTTGTTTTGATTTTTATATTAAGAGGGGTAAGAGAAGAGGTAAGTTGATGAAATTTTCCTGAAAAATGATGAAATAAAAATTATATAATATTATAGATCTTTCATGACTTTTGGATAAGGGGAGGGGAAGTGAGTATAAGAAAATAAAATGAATTGAAAATAAAATGAAACAAAATAGAAGATGAATTTTCCCACTTGATCTCTTCTCCTTGAGATCCTCTTTAAGGCCTTTGGTTTTGGTCTTTTAGTGTGTTCAGAAGGTATTGGATGTGGCGAAGATCCTTGAGAAGTATATTGGGTATAATTTAGACAATTAATGAAGTTTGGGAGGTGTGAGAGGAAGAGGGGGTGAGGGTGGTATTTGTAGTAGAGGAGAGGAATGGTTTTCCATTATTTTAATCATTAGTTTAATATTTTTTCCCAAGGATATGAATATTATTGATTCATGTGACCCAAAATAGTAAAGAGCGAATTTATTTTGAACCAAAGGTGCTTACATCAGCCATTATTCTAGGAATATTGTATCTAACATATAATGTATATATATACAGTAAATTACCATATTTCACTATTCATAAAAAATTCCTATTTTTCCGAGAAATCCCAAAAATTCACCCTAACTATTTTTCAATCTATAAAATTCAAAAATAAACTATTTTATCAAAATAATTTTCTAAATATGATAAATTTAATTTTTAATTAAAATTATAATTTATTCAAAAAATATAACATTTTTAAAACTTTAACTCATGTTATAACACCTTGAAAAATTATTCAAGATCTCATAAAATTATATTACAACCATAAGAATGTTAAAAAATAATTTATGATTACATTTTTTAAAAATAATTTTTTTATGTAAATTTTTTAATTAATCAAAAAAATTGTAATTAAATATTTATGACTTACAAAAATACCAACACTTATATAATGATCACATTGGTACTTATAATATTACTTTTAAGTATATATTCATTGGTGATGTTACTATTCATTTTCCATTTTACTATTCATAGGGTTATATTACTATTCATAAGGGTAACATTACTATTTATAAGGGTAGGTTACTATTCACAGAAAAAATTTGTGTTCTCCTTATCAAATATCAAATAACCTTTTAATCTCAACTGTGAATATCCATTTTTTGAAATACAAATCATTGAAGTGAAAAAATTATGTTTAGTGGCTATTTTATAACTATGTTCATAAAACATAGTGTCGCTATGTAGAGAATAAGTGTTTTATGCATTTAAATTTTTTTTTTAAATCCTTGGAGTGTTACATTTTACCCACCTTCTTGAAATTGGGTCCTCAAAATTTTATTTACATATTAAACAAGTGAGTGTACCTTTCCCTCATTGAATTTTCAGATTCCCATATTTCTTCTTCAAACATGTGGTTTCTTCACAAAACTATTACCTGGTGGATTACCTTATTCTTCAATTCTTTTTTGTTTCATCCAGAAAATCAACAGGTTTATCTTCATAAGAAAGGATCTCTACCAGCTGAACTACTTCTTGTATCAGAACATGAGATGAATCTGAAACATATTTTCTCAACATTGAAACGGGAAAAATATTGTGTACCTAAGATAATCTGGAAGGGAAATCTACTCAGTAAGAAAGTGGCCCAACATTATCTATGATTTCATATGGTTTAATAAACCATTTACATAACATTCCGTTATCACCAATACACATAACACTTTTTCATGGTGAGAATCTAATAAAAATATGATCACCTACCTCGAAAGAAAAGTATTTCCTCCTATTATCTGCATAACTTTCCTTTCTACTCTGAGTTTTCCTCATGTGATGATGGATCATCTTCACTTTCTCAGCCACATCATCTACTAATTATGGTCTCATAAACATCCTTTCCATTAATTCATCCCAAAAATCTATAGTTTGACACTTCTTACCATATAAGGCCTCAAATGAAGCCATCTGTATACTGGTGTAGGGTCCTGAAATTTCCTCCAAGGGAAGAAAATACCCCCACAACAACTTTGCAGAAGGAATCAAGTATTCCTACAAGTCTATCAAGGTGAATAGACTCAAATTAGGTTGTTAATTTCATATGAAACATGAAGGAATTCATGTTTTGAAATAATTTCAAGTGTCTTGTGTACCATCACTGGGAAAGGTACGCAGACCAGCTTGATCACGAACCAATAGTTACGCGGAACGATCTGCGAGACATTGTCCCATGAAGCAATGTCCAAAAAACCCAGTTGACCATGAACAGTGGAACCAAAGGAATCATGTGCATGAATTCCATCCACGTACTATGATATGAAACCATAAACTTGTGGGAAAAGAAAACCAGAAGGGTTCCGAAAACCATTATCACATACCGAAGCCTCTGTAATCCCCGGATTGATCGAGTCTTCCGCGGGATAGGATATTTTTTCATGGGCCTCTGTAAATGGTATCGCGTGCCCAATAAATACAATTTCACCAATTCTCTATAAAGGAGAACAATATAAGTATGAAGTATGGAGTATGAAAGCCTAAAGGTAACCCAGAGGTTGGATGAATGAGTTTAGAAAAGACTCTGGCTTCTGTCTCGATTCATCGACAAAGCCCAAATCGCAAACCACACTCTCCGCAGGTACCGCCAGCTGTGAAAAATAAATTAGGGGAATTGAATAATAATAATAGAACTAAAAACCTATATATTTAACCAAAATCCATAGAATTATCACAGATGAACCCTTGAAAAGATAATCCCTCGGACCCTCCATCAATATGGTGCTTCACATAGTGTACCGCTACCTGGACAGAACCTGGTGCCGCATACTACATCAGTATGCAGATGGAACCCAAAGCGGCATGATTGGACACCTACCACTATGGTACACAGTGATCTATACCCATACCCATGTACCGCATCAGTAGATGGAAGTCCCCTTTTCCCGCATACCACTACGGTATGTGAAGCCTTCCCCATCTCGCCTAAGAATCCAGTAGAAAAATGGGGTATTTTTGGGTATTATTTCCTCTCGTCCCAACCTCGCCCTTCCATTACATCCGAATCTTCCATGATCCCTCCATGAACTTGTCCTGTGACATTAGGCCAAATCCTCTTCCAAATCCACCAGACTTTTCTGATTAGACCATCGGGTGCATCAGCGTTCCCCATTTAGTCTACATACCCAAGGTATGTAGAGTCACGAAGGCTCTCCCCACAATGTTTTTGGATTTAGGAATGCCTATGGGTGTAAATTACTATGGTAACCCAGAGTACAACATTGGGACTCTTACATGAACCTCCAATTTCTAAGTATTAAGGATGATCACTCGTTTTTTCATTTAATGAGGAATAGTGATCAGTCGAATGGGTTATGTTCACCCCCCCTGATGAGGATGTCAATCCTACAAATTCCAGAACCTATTCTGAGTTCCTCCCACTAAGGTACATCCCCAATCATCGGAGGTTAGGACACGTGCCCTTCAATATCATTTCACATTGAAGTATTCATCACTCTATGCCCTCACCCACAGTAGCCCCTGCCTCTTTCATCGTAGGCTCTCCATCCCCCGCAAACAGGGGAGGAAGCATTTTCTTTTTTGAATCTTTCAAATCCTTGTGTTTCACACACTGATAATGACTCACATGATCTTAGAGTTTTTTTCGTGATTACAAAATCAAAGTGAATTTGAACTATGAGAACTCTGTTTCTTAATAAAACCAGGATACGTAGGACACCTACCTAAAGGCCCGCGATCAAAAGGGCGTCCTCCCATAAAGGGTCTAACCAATAATGTCCTCTTAAATGGAAGGTTTTTATGTGTAACACCCAAAAAATATGAACTACGATTACTATAATTTTTTATAATACCAGGACATGTATAACGCCCACCAGAAGGCCCAATCTCAAAACGGTGCCCTTCAAAAAGTTTTCACCCAATCATGTCTAAAATGGGAATCTTCCATGCATAAGACCCAGCCATTTTGAACTGTGTGGGTTCTAATTCCAATCTTGAGGATACATAGGAAACCAATTTTATGGTTTTGATCCCAATATAAAATAACCTTCCATCCCCCTTGGATAATGATAAACTCCAGAATGCCTTATTATATGGCTCAAGTTAGCATCAACTTCATAGTGTCAAATATATGCAAGCCTATGAAAATCGTGCAAATCAATGGTAGCCCATGGAAACGCTCTTCAGAAATTAACCAAGGATTCATGAACATATGGACACAACATATATCTATAAGATAGTCCCAGAACAGATGATAATCCTCCCTCAAAAGGGTGTGGTGAGTCTGAATACCCATCCTCTCAAACAATGGATTCCTCAAGTGTCGTTGGCTGAATGATCAATCAACGAACACCTGCCTTTGAAAATCAGGTCTATGAATCATGGTTACCAAGGATATTGATAATTCATGGCTCCAAAAATATACCCTTTGGAGACCATCCAAGGAAGTTATATCTGAGGAGGATCGATTTCACAAGTACTTTACCCCCACACAATTGCTTATTGGGACCAATAGTTCCCGTAGGGTTAATCTAACCTCCTCTTAAAGGATAATGATGTTGAATGGGTCAAAACCAAAGAAATTTAAAATTTGACCTGAAACCACCTCCAAAAAAAGAGACTGGTGATGATCCTCATCAGACCATTTTTGCACCATCCAAAACTTTCCACCTCGGAGGCGGAAAAAATGGTGAATCCAATGTGAATCCTTAACTAGGGTGGCAGTTCTAACCCAATGATAAAAGAAAAATGTACATTACATAGAAGCCCATTTTTTTCCCCAATATGTGAAAAATGAGCCACCTCAAAGGTGGAAGAAAAATAGTGAATCTGACATGAATCCTTAACCTAGGTGGAGGTCTTTCCCCCCTCAAGCCCCTTCACCCCACAACAAAAAAAAGAGAGGGGAATGGGCCCAAGATGAATTTCCAAATATTCATATGTTTAAAATAATACTACTTTGATGATTATTTGTGGTCTGTATGTCATATATATATCATAGGTTCACTCAAGGCATCATTTTATCCAAATTAAATCTCGATGACCGATGTAGGCATGGGAATCAGTGATCCCGCAGGAGGTCGGGGGCTCAATGAAGAGCAGGACCCCCTTGCCTACCCAGCGTCTTTAAGGCTGGGTATCCAACATGTTGATCAAAGAGTACCATAGAAATGGTACTCTTCCAACACTAGAGGCTATGATACAAGCCCTCCAGTCTGTAAAGGTCCTCCAGCTGCCTCTTCACCTGCTGCCAGCACCCCAGTAAAAGGCAGCCCCAGTGGTCGTCTCAAACCATTTTGGGATCCTGTCCCCGGAACGTCATAACGAGTACCTCCCTTATAGTATGTAGGCATATGAAGTCAATTATTATGGATTCTTCTAAACTGCATAGGGGTCCTACTCACAGGACCCCGATAGAGAGAATTTTTTCCGACACTGGATGACCAAGCCTCCTCCCGCCAAAGAGGAAGTTATGTTGGGGGCACCTACCAAAGTCCAGGAGACCTGGCCCCCTCGGGCTACCCACCAAGGGTGGTGAATATATAATGAGTAACACACTATCACCCTTGTTCCTTAGGATAAAATTCTCTTTACTAAGGAGGTGGAATTTAATGAGAAGACATATGATTTTCCCCCTCCAATCAAGCCCACCAAAGAAATAGGGTGGCACAATACGAGCACATGCACGTTCCTGTTAGTTCTTGCCGGAACCACTATGCATACTGAGTAGAATACTATAGACATATGAAGATATTGGCTGAGCCACAACAAGACTATCATCCAAATAGAGCAGAAACTAGCTATACCGAGGCACAAATACCTACTGATGCATTTAAATCCCACCATCTAAATAAGGCGGCAACCAAATATGAGCAGACTCAACTTCCTGCGGATGTATACAAAGCATGTGAGAAAATTACAACGGAAAGAGCACAGATGAAAATATATACTCATGAATATGAATACCATAAGTAAAATACAATGGAAATCAGAGAAGAAAACCAGTTTCAGACTCTTTCCTCTGTCCCAACACAAGAGAACTGATTGTATCTACTGGAAACCAATAGAGGATCAGAGCAGGAAGAACCTCCTACTATGACATTGGAATGAGACTTCATACATGTTCTAACCAAAGATGTATCCCATTAAATCCTATAAATTATGAATTATTATACATTGATTCCATCTCATATCTTCCAAACATGACATGATATCATTATATTAGCAGCCAAGGTAAGAAACTAGGCCCACAACCCAGTTTCCTCGAACGGAATGGCTCACTCACAAAAAAGAGTTAGTTACTCTGGAGTAGTTGTGCATCCCTGCTCTAGTCCAGGAGGGTCAACAACAATATTCTACGATATATATACAACTGGATCAGGAACAAATACTCTTTCCAACTAGGGATACTGGTCTAATGTGGTGGGCACTCCATGGAAGACATATATTCCAACCAAAATTTCAGATGCCTATTGGCGTATCCTAACGAACTCATGGGACCCAAAAAGATAGGGACCTATATATGAAGGCCATTACCTAAATCATATGGCCTCGGTTACCCACAAGAGAGCGCTCGAAGATAAAATGTGCTAAAAGAAAATGGAAAATTAAGAGCACATACATGATCCTACTCTGTTCGAAGCTAGGGTTCTGGACACCCTTAAATATATATCAATGAAAGCTCAAGACCCAACCATTCAATTGCCATATTATAGAAGTGATCATATTAGTTGCGAAGTCCCTCCCCCTAATGTCTCTACCAGCTACTCTGAAGGTCCTCCACAGAGCACCCACGGGGTCTCACTCCGTGGGCCAAGAATGATTGATCATGAGAGCCTATCTCATGATGAGCATTGGGGTAGCCCTCCCCTCAACCTGAAGATCAGACAGCAAGAAGGATCTCCCATTACTTTCAACCTCCCTGATGGTTCTCCTTAGGTTATACACTGTAGATATGATTCTCCCTATAGCCAGACATCATGTCATGATTATAGTCTTCGCCGTAATGACATTCAATTCAAAATTCCTCCCCACAATGATAGTTTTTGTGAAGGTCCTATCTATAGTAATGTAATGAAAGGAGGAGGTCCCTCCCTCATTGCAGTACATCCTAAAGGCCCTCCCCAAGATGTGCTCTATAGAAATTCTCCCTACATCTAGGTATCAAATCATGATGGTTGTCCTCTCCATGATGGCAATCATTACGAAGGCCCTCCCGCAATGACAATTGATGAGAAGGTCTTCCCCACAGTATCCTCAAGTAGAGAGAAGGTCCTCCCCTCGCTGTATCCCGCCCTGAAGGTCCTCCCAAGGGTATACGCTATAAGGACATTTCCCATGGTTGGGAGTCAATTTGAATTAGTATCCCTAACCATTGAATCACCAATTACAAAGTTCATCCATAAAAGCAAACTTCGTACCAGAAGGAAGGTCATCCCCATGCCGAAACAAACATTAAAGAGACCTTCTATGCTAAAGCACTTGGAAATATGGAGTCATACACATTGGGAAATATGTCTACAATGAGTGGTATTCTTTTCTAACCATAGGATGGTCTAGGAGCATGTTCTTCTTCTAATCCACCCCCACATCATTCACATATCAATAAGGCTCCCACCCGCCCGATCACTTGGAATGAAATTATTAAGATGTAATGGAGTTGGGAATATCAATTAGAGGAACCTCTGAAAGAACAACAGCGGGATATATTGTCTTTGAGAAGAAAACTAGCTAAGGATAATATACCAGTGATGTATTGGCCTAAAACCACTTCTCACTTTGAAATACCAGGAGAGTTTTCTGGGGAATACATGCATGACATTCACCTCAATATATGGATGACTCCTCGTCAGCTGAATGAAAAATTCCTACCCTACGAAGGGTATGTGGACCATGTCAGCATGATATGGGATCTTCGACATCTAATCATCCTGGAAGCTTTCCCATCTACACACTATCCACAACCATAAAGGCAAAATAAAAACCTTGAACTGGATTTCCCCCATGTATTGCATAATTTGTGACGCCTCATTGGAAATTCCCCGATGGGAGTTCACATTTGTGGATGGGGAGAACATGGATCTCTACACTTCACCCCATGTCTCATCCAGAAACCCCCATTGGAAATGATGTATTTTTCGTTGTTCCTTGATACATGTGTTCTAGTTTTATGAATCACTACATCTAGGTGGTTTCCATTGGATTTATTCATGGAATGAGACACTTCCAATAGTTCTTTATTCAAAAGGGACCAGCTTTCCCAAGGAAGGCATTCGTTAAGTTTGATCTTTACAATACTTTGAAACATGCATTGGTTGAGAGGATGGGAGGTCAGACTCATCACAAATTTTTTGTGGGAATTATTGTCTATTGTGGGACTCTCTTTATAAAATTAAGATATTTTGATGAATGCTTATTAATTCCACAAGTATAACTTAACTTATCTTTGGAAATTGAAATCACTTATTAAAATGTGTAAAATTTAGAATCATCGGTATTGATTCATGGTTATTAATTAATAGATATATCTATATGTATATGAGGTTCTCCATTAATGGTATCCTCTCATATACTATTTATAGATTCTTTTAATCATCATTATGATGATACTGGTTTTTAAGCCACTCAATGGGGTACTCTGAAATTTATTTTCATCTAGGGAGACAAAGTCTTGTTTTCATATTGGGATTGTACCCATGAAATGGGTTACTTACGTATCCTTCTGATCAGATCAGAACCCTCGTAGTTAGGTGACTCTTAATGGGACACATCATTCCTTTTGTGTTCATTAAATAAGGACCTAACCACACTGTTTAATGTTATGTGGTAAGGGAATCTAAGCATAGGGTTCTTAGTCAAAGTGTAATGTTGGTATTATACCTAAGAATCCCAAGGAACATGGAAAGAATATGGGTTTCCAAGTAATATTAGGCCCTGTTGGGAATATGGCCCAAGGAGAATAGGGTTTATTTAAAGTTATTGGTTTGAACCTCATGGAGGCTTCCAACGTATCCCATTTGGATGTGAATCAAAGCCCAGTTGTTCAATGAATCTCATAAGAGAGTATAGTCCTTTGAGGGAAATGAGTTTGGGATTACTTCATGAAAAGTATGCCTTAATGATTTTTGGGGTTTAATTTGTGGCTTATTCCTAAGTAGGATGCCCATATTAAGAGATTTAGGGTTGGATTTCTGAAGATGATATCCAAGGATCTCGGGCCCTGAGAAGGATTCCGATGTATCCCAATTATGGTGAGAATCATAGTTCTCATAGTTCATTCACGAGAAGTTTTTTTTCACATGTTGTAATCATAATTAATCTCTAAGACCGTGTGAGACATCCTCGGTGTGATAAACAAAAATATGTAGAATATTCAACAATGACACATACACTTTTCCTCCCCTGATGGTGGAAAAGGGAATTCCTACGACAGCGAAGGTGGATGAGGGCGAGGCAAAAATCATTCCCTCTATTCACGTTTCATTGGACAAGGGTTCAATTAAAGGAAGAAGGGATTAAGGTTTTGGGGATTACACCAGGATGGCTTCCCTAAAATTGATCCTGGTATGAGAGGGATAATTTTCATTCACTTGAATGGAAAATAAAGTGTGAACCTTACCTTCGCTACCAGAATACCTGAGGTTTCGGGTCTCTTTGAGAAGGGAGAGGTCAGGACCCAAACCCTCCTCCAAACCAGGAACATCCCAACATTCTTCCTGGGAGAAATTTCCATGTTACTGTAGATATAAAAACCCAAAATTAGAGGCACTCTGAGGTGAATATCCCAAAGGTTTGATAAGTTAAGAGGTTTTGGTGGAGGTCTCAACAGAATCACTTTCAAACAGGGGATCCAATGACAAACAATCCATGCCACGGATGGATTTGGAGGGGGCATGATGGCTCATATACTGTAGATAGTAAGTGAATCATAGAGCAGTGCCCTTGTAGGTAAGGGCATGCATGAATGGGTTTTCAAGTAGGCTTGGGCGACCTCATTTTCACTTAAGTGTTGAACAACATGCATGATAATATGTGGGAGAGACCTAACTCAATCCTTCATGAATATTCATAGGTGATCCCAGAAGTGGAGCACTCAAGTTCTTATGAAAGGAATAGGTGTGGCACAAGTGTTTCGGATTTTGGGAGGTTAGGCCCTTGAGGCGTTCAAGTGTTATGGATTTCAAACACTAAAAGAAATTATTTACTAGGATCCTCCTTATATTCCTTTGATTTAGGTGTCAAAAAAGTACCTTAAAGGTTTTGGAGGGCTTGGGAGAACCATTTGGGTGACCAGAGTAGAAATTGGGCTTTAGGGAAATGTTTTCATACAGATGAAGGCCCCTAGGGTATGTTAGTAGGGAAAAATAGGACCCTGAGTGAAAGAAGATTGGGCACACAAGAACCTTGCATGCCAATGGTGTTTTGGTTAGACTAACGTGACACTTTGAGGACTTTTCCAAAAATAATATGTCAATTAGCTCCATCAAGGGGGAGCGCAGGTGTTTGTATGTAGGTACCTTGGGCACTACTTTATGGACTTATGAAAACTTATTTATCTATACCATGGGGCCTACACCCTTGCACTCTTACTTGGTATCGGTACCTTCGCTACCTTCACTGACCCCCATGAAGAAATATTGATTCACACTGTGGTCTTTTTTATCCCGGTTGAAGACATTTTGTGGAGAAGTGCATGGAACACATTTCATGGTGTCTACAAAAGCCCCCCTTAGAATTTGATTTGTTCAAAATGAAAATAATATTTTTCTAAGGTAAAATTAAGACAAATTTATACATTCCAACATGTTTTTGTTAGTTTTCTAGCTACGTCAAATTTAAGAAGAATGCTCTAATTTTTTATAATCCATGTGACCTAGAGAGCATAGTTTGATTTTTTCTAGGGTTATATGGAAAACCCCCAAAACTTTGTATCTTTTAATTTTTGATTTCTCAAGATTACCTAAATCATACAAAATGTAATTTTAGTGATTTGGGACTACACATTTATTCAGTGTTCCCTTTATGGGTTCTCAATCTGGTGAGTACTATGTCTCTTGTTGTTAGCGATTTAGAGTCATTCATGTTGGACTATACTGAGTCATTGTGTAAGGTCGAATAACCTTGACCCTAAATTTGAAAGTAGATCTCAAACAAGGATCAGTGACTATGAATTGCATTAATATTCTTTTAAATAATTCGAAGGGGAATCTTGAGCCATGAATTTTATGGTCACCAAATTAAAAACTTGTATCAACATAAGGCATGCCTATTCCTTGAATGCAGTTTCCATTATTTGACAAATCCATTATGGGAATTGTGTTATGCAGGGCCAACGTGGGATTATTCTAGATATCTTCATAGTAGAATCTTTTAACTGACATGCATATTACGTAGGCATCTTATGCAAGGACACCTAAGGGAACGTAATGCATAGTAAAGGAAAATAGATCTTAGTAATTTACTATTTCACAACTAATAATGAAAATTTATGTTTTTATGCTGAAAAATATCATGAATAGGAAAACCATTTCTATAAAAAGTTGGTGTATGAGGAATGGTAAAAAAATCAGAAAGGAGAATTTATGATATCATATTGTGCAGGTTTAAGACATGCAGTGAGGATATTGTACTATGTAGTTTTAAGTCATGTAGTGAGAACATTGTACTATGTAATTTTTAGTCATGCAGTGAGGACATTGTACTATGCAGTTTTTTGTCATGTAGTGAGGACATTGTACTATGCAGTTTTTCATCATGCAGTGAGGACATTGTACTGTTCAGTTTATGTCATGCAGTGAGGACATTGTGTGGATTTAAGTTGAGGTCTTTATCACTAACCAAAGGTATGAGACTCTCTCAATTTCATGATAATTTTTTTGGAAACATACTATCATATTCAGGTATGGAAGGCATATTGGTAAACAGTGATTTGGGAATTTCTAAATCTGAATAATGATATGTAAAAAAGAGATAAAGGAATTAGAGGAAGTTCTTTTTAGGAATGAAGTTACCATTATTTGATACACTCTTTCTGGAGTTTTTGTTATACAGGGCCAACTGGGGCATATGCTGCATGGCCAAATAGTGGTATCTTTTGACTAACAAGCCTATTATGTAGGTAAATTATGCAAGGCCACCAAAGGGAACATGCTGTATAGTAAATAAAAAGAGCTATCAGAAGTCTGACATTCTATTACTAAAAGTCGAAGAATTTTTATGGAGATTCAGATTTTTTGAATCACAGTGTTTGGTTTATGGAGAATGGTACTTGAATATGGAAAGGGTTTTCCAACCAAGATTTCCAAATAATCAGAGGAATAGGGCTTCTACTAAGTTATGACCCAAACATAGGAGTTATCATGTCTCTAGTGTTAGGTTATACAACTAGGACCAGAAATGGAAACATTATATGATATGTGGACAAGTTATTCCATGTTTATTTCATATTTAATTGAACATGTGGAGAAGGAAATGTGTAAACCATAGTTTTGAATACTTTTAGTTAAATAGAAAGATAATGGGACAAATATACCTGAATGACTGTTTTAAAATAAGGATTCTGGTATATTTTCATCAATTTTTGAAGGGGACAAAGTCACTCTTACCAATAATGAAATTTACATCATTTGAAAAAACCATTATGGGGTTTTATTATACAGGTCCAAATGGGAATATTCTTCATAGCCAAATAGTGGAGTCTTTTGACTAATAGGGCCATTATGTAAGAAAATTATGCAATGCCACCTAAGTGCATGTACTGCGTAGTTAGGAAAAAGAGTTCTCAGGTATTAGAAACTATGTCACCAGAAACCGTAAGATTGATTAAGAAGATCTAAAAATATTCTAGATTAAGAGTGTGAAATATAGAAGGGGATTATGCTCAATGCACATAAGAAATATTTGAATCAATGTTGTTCATGAGTTTGATGTCCGTTACATAGATCTAAATCATATATAATGTGGAGACTTTTTTTCTCTTTTTAATTGACATTGTGATGTGCAGTTTAAAGTCATGTAGTGAGAACATTATATTGTGCAGTTTTTATTCATGCAGTGAGGACATTGATAGACCCATAAGAGATTGAGACACCTTATTTATATAAAGAATGATTTTACCCAATTCTTAAGCCCACATGAGCTACACTCAGTGTAAGAAACAAGGAGCAGTAAGGGTTTATTCTATAACACAATGGTGACACAAGTGAACAATAGGGGTGTCAGATATTTAGGTAGTTTAACGTCTTGCGGTAGGACAAAGATGAATTGATTGGAAAAGAAATACATATTGTAACTAGATTAAGGGATAAAACCCAAGTGTTATTATGTCTTTTTCTGAGCGAAAGAATCAAACCATACATTGTTTATTAAACATTGCCTGGGAAGGTTTGATTCATATATAAGGAATAAAGGTGGTTTTTTATCGTGGTTGGGCCCAAGATTGGAGAACTAGACATCTCTACATATCTCATGTAGATTAGAATCAATCCGTATATAGTTCTTTAAATATTCATTTCCCACACCAATCGAATTTGACATGGGAGACGAGGTGGCATTAACATATTTTAAAAGAATTATTAAATTTAAGACACAATGTGGAATGAAAAATCATATAATTTATCTTAAAAGAGCACTCTGTATTGATCTAGTTCATATACAGGAGAATGAATGGGAAATAAAAATTATGTGGTTGTAGTTGGGCCCATGATTGGAGATCCATGTGTCCCTATATATCTCAAATAGATGAGAATCAAGCCAAACATAGTTCTTGGAATAAGGTATCTATGTAGAGATGACTCAGAAATAGGGAAGAGAGGGACTCATGTTCCACTAAGGTGTATAAATGATCACAATAATTCTTACTTACGGAATATCCTAACATCGAGTATAGAAGATGTTAACCATACAGTTTAATTTCGTGTAACGAGGACAAATGGTATCATGCAGTTTGACATCATGCGGTAAGGATGAAGATACTATAAATGTTAACATCATGCAGTATGGATGCTTATGGTAGTTTTGAATTTTAATTTCTTACAAATGGGACTTTGTACTGTGAGTTTTAAGTCTTGCAGTAAAGACATGGGAGCTGTGCAGTTTTTAGTATTGCAGCGAGGACTATGTGTGCAACTACACAAAGTATTTCATCGAGAAAATCACATTTTTTGGAGTTGTAATAAGATCTCAATCCATTGAGATTAAGTAATAAGCTCCATTTGATTAGACCTTATGTATGGAATAAGTTCCTTCTAACTTTGGCTCAAGATTTGGAGGTTTCTTTCCTGGTGTCATTGAGTCCTACTGAAAAATACCAATTCTCCTCGAAGAAATGAATAGAGGCGAACTTTCTTGTTAAAGGATTTCACTATTCTGTTCTGATAGACTTCCAAATTATGAAAAGTATGCAATCCTTTCTCATATAATAATTCCATATCCTTAAACCACTTTTGAGACCTCCCATATATATACAACTGATCACAGATTTCAAATCTGAGTGAAGGCAATTTCTTTTTAATTGGAAAAACTGCTTTTGTTCCGTATTCCATCATATAAGGAGTTTCTTGGGTGGAAATATGGGTAGTAGTCTGATAAGACCTTAAATCCTGAAAAACATTATCAGGAGAATATTTCTTATCTTTATCCACCATCTTCTAGATTATATTTGATAGGGTCTTATTGAATATCTATATCATTCCACTAGCTGCCGCATGATTATGAGATGAACGGTTTGATTTGATATTGTTATCCTGATATAACATATTTTCCTCAACATGACACAAATTGGTTCCATTTTCTGTCAATATAGTATGAGGGACACAAAATCTAGTGATGATGTTTGTTTTTACAAAATGAACAATACTTTTGGAACCGACTTCTTTGAGAGGTATTACCTCAGCCCATTTGGAGAAGAAGTTAGTAACAATAAGGATATACATGAACTAATTAGTTGTAGATGGAGGAAAATTTCCTACTACATTCATTCCACCTATGGAAAATGGCCAGGGGTAATTAGTTGTATGTTACAACTGTGGGGTTTGATGAATGAAGTTGGAAAGCACTTGGAAAGTATAACATTTCTTAGTGAAATATATGAAATCCTACATCATTGAAGGCCAAATGTACCTAAGACATTGGATTTGATCAGAAAGCATATGCCCAGCCTGGTGAGTACCACAAGCTCATGAATTTAGTTCTTTCAGGACAACTGCAGTTTCTTCTCCATCGATACATCTGAAGGTGATTCCATCAATGCCTTATTTGTAGAGGTTCTTCTACTAATCTTGACTATCATAAAGAGTAAAATTGGCCACTTGTCTTCAGATCTGTTCGTTTTCATCCATATCTGGTGGAATTAATCCATTGTGAATTTATTCTGTGATTGGGGTTCTCCGTTCTATGGTATGACCATATGGATCAGAAATAGTGATAATATCATTAATTTCCTCCATTCTGGTTGGAAAAAAAGGTTAGACCACACAATGATGAGTTGTGATGATGACTTCCTCGTCCATATTTGGATCTTCCAAGGCTATAGCTTCATTATCCAGTGCGTCATCTTGGGCATTTTATGATCATGGGACATAAGACAATGTCATATCTAAGGGAAATCCATCCATTAACCATTTGGCATAATCACACAAAGGTATTAACTCGTATTTTTTGATATAACATTCCCCATTGATCTGTTTGATTATCAATTCGGAATAACCTTTCACTTTCATGTGATTCACCTGCACCTAAAGTGCTAATTCATAGAATATGATGAGAAATTGATATTCTGCTTCATTGTTGGTATTGTCTTCTGATAATATGAAGGAATAAGGAAATACTATATTTTCAAGGGAGATAAGTACAATTCCTAACCCAACTTTGCTGTGTTTAGGGTTTTTCATTTATTTCCTGTTGAACTTATGGAAGCACCATTAAAGTAAATATCCAATGTTTGGGATTATCTTCAATAGAGAATACCTCTTTATCCGGAAGTTCAATATTCAAGGATATTTCTTCCTCAGATGGATGTTCAACAAAGAATTCAGCCATACATTGTCCTTTTATTTCCTTCTTAGGCACAAATTGGATATCAAACTATTGTAAAATAACTTCCCATTGTGCCAGACACCCTATAAGCATTGGACAACTGAGGATAAATTTGAGTGGGATACTATGAGATATCAATTGGACCTCATGATGTTGTAGGTAGTGCCACAATTTCTGAACTGTAAATATTAATTCCAGGAAACATTTTTCCATAATTGAATATCGAGTTTCTTTATCATGTATAGTTAGACTGAGATAGTAAAAGTTATTTCCATTCCCAGTATCATTCTTTTTAGCAAGGAAGGAACCCAGTGATCACTCTAAAGATGTCACATAGTGAATAAGTGATATTCCTTCAACAGGTTGCATTAGTATTTGTGGACTCAAGAGATATTTCATGAGGGTATCAAATGCTTCTAGGCAGACTTATATCCATTAATAGGTGACTCCCTTCTTTATTAATCTAGTGATGGGAAAACACATGCCGTTCAAATTTTCGATAAAGTGCTGAATATAGGTCATGTTTCTTTCGAGTCCTCTTAATTCATTCAAATTTCATGGAGGTGACATGCCAATGATTGATTTTGTTTTCTAAGGATCAAATTTGATACCACGAAGTCATAAAACTAAGACAAGTAACTTTCTTAATGTTTCCCCAAAAGCACACTTCAAGGGGTTAATCTTCAATCTAGGTTGAAAATTTTTATTGAATATGGTCTCAAGTTCATCCTAGTGATTGGAACGTTGTCTGTATTTGACCACCAAATCATCCATATAACATTCCACAGATTTACCTGATAGGGGCTTGAAGATATGGTGCATGACTTGTTGATATGTTTCACCTATATTATTTAAGCCAAAGGGCATTTCCCGATTAAAAAACACACCTATATGGGAATTTAAGGCTTTAGATTCTCCATCTTATAGGGAAATACAGATTTTACTATACCCATACTAGCCATCCATGAAGGAAGGATCTTTATAGAAATTTGTTGCAACAATTAAAAGCTTTGTGATCGGAACCCAAAAGTCATCATTAGGAAAATTCCGGTTAAGTTTTATCAAATCAATGAAAACTCTAATTTTTCCATTCTTATTTATCACTGTTACAATGTTAGAGAGCCATTTGGGATATTGAACCTCCTAGAAAAAGTTATCCTTTATATGCTTATCAACTTCAATTTCAATTTTAAAGGCTTGATTTGGGTGTGTTATTCTTGCTGCTTGCTTGAATCCATGATGTTCGTATGGAAATCCCAAATGATGAGTTGTTTCATCAGGATTAAGACCGTTCATTTCTGTATAATTCCATGAAAATATATATTTATGTTGCTTTAAAAATGAATTATACACCTCTTTCTCTTCAAAATTAATGGCCACGCAAATTAAAATGACGCTCGGATCTTCTTATGCACCCATATTAATTTCTCTGAGCTCATCCATAGTGGTAGAGAAACCTTCCACAAATACTAGAGGATCATCCCTAAGGTCTTCCTCTTATTATTCAACTTCTTCATACATCACTTCTTCTATTTCCACTTTCATAGTAGATGATGATGAAAAACCTATAGAGCTAGAAGAGGAATAAATATTTGAACATCATGAAGAAGAGGCCTCCATTTCTGACCCCACGAATGAAGATGAGTATTATTAGGGTAATAAAGAGGATATGATGGATTTGGAATCAACATATTTTTCATCCTCTAGAATTTCTACAACTTCTTCTATTCTGATTGATGAAGTAGATGCTTGCTGAAGTTCAGTAGATGAAATGAAGATATCTCCATTTATGCTTCCATCACTACTTGGTAAATAAACAATTTCTCCCATTCTATCTGGCCCAATTTCCACAATTGATAGTATGGATGTTACTGGTTGAATTATTGGATTTGGGTTCACCTATTCAATTTGGTGGACAGGAAAAACATAATATGTACTCAAATTTATGAATGGGTTTGAGATAAAACACTTACTCAATGTATTGAGATTCACACATTTTGAACAGATCCAGTCCACCATACAATGTCCCAATTTGACCATTGAAACAATAATTATGACATTGCAGGTATGACGAAGGTATGACAACATGTTGGTGTATCCAAGTCCTTCCAAGAAAAATGTTGAAGTCTGTGTCCTAACGAACAACCATGAATTCTTAATTAGACACAATATCTCCAAACTGATTTCTAAGTGTAATATCACCCAGAGGTTCTTGATCATTCTTATTATATCCTTGCAAAATTAAAGTGGAAGGAGATACGTCATATTTAGTTAGGCCCAATTGTCGAAGTGTACGAATGAGAATGAGAATGACTTCAAAGCCATTATCTGTGAAGGCTTGTCTAATGTCTATGTCATTGACCATTCTAGATAGATACAAGGGTCTAATATGTCCATGTACTACATCATCTTCATCTTTATCCACAAAAGATATGACCGCATGACATTCTGCAAAATCATTCTTGATACGGTAAACCTCTGCAGCAGCAAATTTGGTTTCAAACTCTTGGGGACTTAAGGAACCATTAATAAGTGCTTCTATAGTATCTTTTGACAGACTTAAGGCATCCAAAATTGACATATTGGTTGGTAGATAGGCTAGATATTTCAAAACATCATACTTTTGGTCCAGATGACTACATTTCATAGCATGATAAATGCAGTTTTGTAGGTACCTTGGATGTTGACTCTCCTGATGTAGATGTACCCTATATTGGATCAGAAGGTGGAAATACTCCTAGATTTGGTAGATTAGACTAACTTAGTCTATTTACATGTTGAGAGGAATATGGTGTGACCTCTAATCAATCCTATAAAATAATCATGTCAGGACTGAACCTGTGTTGTGTGGAAGAATCTCCTTGTTCTTGTTGATCCCACTAAAGAGGTCTTCCATGAGTTTCTTCCGCATATACGGTTCGAGACGGGGTATAGTTAAAATAGTGTCTTATAGAATTCCCACATCTTCCCCTATATCCTCAAACTTGGCCTCTTCCTCTAGTTCCCCATTTATGTACATGGAACTCTGATTCATTATAATCAGAATCACCATTTTCATAGTGATATGTTATGTGACTAGCGTTGATGGGACCAAATATAAATTCATCATATGATGAAGATTCTTCTAGAGAGGTTATTTCTGGTTGTGCTATTTGGTAGGGTAGTGCCCATGATTTTGAAGAATATGTAATAAAATCATCCAGGGTTAAGGACAACATTCACCTTAAGATGATCTCGTCTTCTTCTTACTGCTCTTTTTCCTTCTGATCGCTTCACTTATTTGAGGATTGATCAATTGATGAAGGTGGTTTTTCTGTGGCAGAAGTGGAGGAAGACACAATGGGTTGTTTCAACAGTGTTCGTAGAATGGTAGGAGTTCAGTTGATCATTTTTTTTAATCATCCAATCATCATATTTCTGCACATTTTTACTTTTGACATCTTATCATTCTCCTTCTCCCTCTGGATCAGTAGCAGTAACACATGCTACTTGAGCAGATGAAATTTTTAGTTTCACTTGTCTAGAGCCTACCAAATTTTATTTGAGGCCCTTGAAAACAAAACACTCTTGAATGGGATACCCCAACATCTAGTGAAATATAAAATATTTCATAACATCTTCATCTCCTTCATTGTTTGGTTTATTCTTCCATGGAAACTGAATCACATTATTTTCTAGAGTTGAGATGAAGTAACAGGGAACTTGTTCATTCCATAAGTAATAAACATTGATCTTTAATTCCTCAACCTATATTCACCTTTGATATCTCTGATTATCAGGATGAGGCGGTCATTTCTTCTAATGCTCTAGAGGTGGAGCCCTTCTGTACGATGAAGGTTTTGAAGTGGAAGTAGGTACATGTGCTTGCTTCAGTGTAATGGTAGTAGCCTCTACATTCCCTATCGATGTTCCCAGAGCTGATGGAATTACCTGAGTTTTAGCTTTATTTTCTATAATAGAATCTTCAATCTGTTGAGCAATTTAAGTAAGGTCTTTAACCCTCCTCTGTATTTCACAGGGATCAGTGTTGTACGTAACTCATCATGCTGATTTTCCAAAAAAACTTGCAGTAACTCTTCTTGAGGGACTTCCATACATAAGGCGTACGTTAATCCTTTCCATAGAGTAATGAAATATGAAACTCTTTCATTCTCCCTTTGTTTTCAATTTTTATGATCAAAAACTTTTGTCTTCGGTAATGTTGAGTAGAATTGAAGAAGGAATTTCTGACACAGATCTTCCCAACCAGTAATTGATTGATATTGAAACCATGTATACCATACAACAGATGGTCCTTGTAATGACTGCACAAAAAACCTAATAATTAATGCATCTTTTAGTCTTGGAGTTACCATAATGGAATCAAAATGAGAAATGAAATGCGTTAATTGTTGTTCCAGATCTCCCAAACTATTAATGATTGGAAATGTGGTGTTAAAAAAATTTGGTGGGGGAGGATTCAGGTCCACCAACTCGGAGGGGAAGATTTTTTTTCCGGATGAACTGGTGCATTTTATTCCTCCATGTATTCCAATGGAGTTTTTAATGCCTCAATTGTCTTCATAAGAACTTGGGGAATATCTGGATGAGTTGGGACCTGTATAGGTACAGCAGCTAGAGCTTAAACTGGTGCAATGACCTGCAAAACCACTGGTGGTGGTGCTGGTATTTTCCTTGGATAACCCACAAGAACAAGCCTATAATGATGTGTTTGATCTTTTCCTAGATATGTAACTAATGGATGGAATTCATTACCCATATTTGAGGAAAACACAAATCCTCTTTAATGAGAATATCTTATAGGATGAGCATGTTGAGTATCTTCCTGGGGAGTACGTCTAGCA
Source organism: Viscum album (assembly GCA_963277665.1). Classification (NCBI taxonomy): domain Eukaryota; kingdom Viridiplantae; phylum Streptophyta; class Magnoliopsida; order Santalales; family Viscaceae; genus Viscum; species Viscum album. Next base: position 910,298,438 of record OY728151.1, read on the forward strand.
GAAATGTTTCTTTGAAGTAACTCTATATTGAGTCTTCTCAACTCATTCATCTCCTCTTCTTACTGTGAAAATATCTATTCAAGAAAATGAGATTGACCTTCTCTAGTGGAAAATTGATATGTAATCTGAATTTTACTTTTCCACTTGTTAGATTGCTTTTGTAGGCGTGAGATTTAGTTGTTTAAAATAATACCTAGATTTTGGGTAAGCCTCTGATTTCGGGTACGTACACCTTCTTCATTTTCTTCAGTGTGTACCATATTATGGATAAGAACTTCATCTTTTGATTACACTAAACCAGACTCATTTTTTATAGGATCTTTTGTAATGGAGTTAATGAAATTTACTGATGCGTAATGCTTTGATGTCATTATATCAGTATCTTTTTTATATTTTCTCCCTATGTATCTTCCATGATACTCTTCTCTCTTATATGATGGATTCTCAAGAGTTTTTTGATGGAAAGTAAACCGAAGGGAATCCTTAGATAGTTTATCTATGTGCTCTCTTTGTGGATTCTCCCCTAATCGAGAGAAAACTAACTTTCATTGAGGAGGGGATGGAATATGTGAAAAAGACCTCAGCCATGTAGTTTAGGGTTATTCTCGTTCTTCTTCTTCAAACCTTTGAATAGTGTTTAATGAATTTGAAGGTTCAATTAAATGAACCCCCAGCCCTAAATGTTGGGGTGGCTCTTGAATTTCTATGTATGAGATTCGTGCAACTTATCTTCAGATTTTATGAATATTGGTTCGGACATTATTTGGGTGTATTATCGGACAACCACTCAAATCACCTATTTTGGAAGATCAATGTGCTATTTTAGACATTTTCGTTATCTGATGTCTGAAATCCTCTAACCGAGAGTCCTTCTCATGATTATCGGATGTTTGAGGTAAAAGTAACTCAACAACTTGTTTTTGTTGGGCCTGACTCTGATTAGAACTAATTGAGGCATGTTCTTGAGCGTCAATTTGATTACATAAAAAATCTGTTGATTATAGCCATCCATGGGCATTAACATAGCATGAGACCACTTTTGGCAGGAATTTCTAATTATGGAGTGCAGTGAGATGCAAATCCATATGTTCACTCCATCCTTTAATACTGGCAACAAAATTGGAATCAAAAATTAATTAGCATAGCCTATTTAGAGCTTTGATTCATACATGTTGAATGGTTCTTTGCTGATTTTCAACCTTTGGATGTTTGGAAACCGAGAGATATGCTGTGTCAATTTGGCATTTCAACCCCTATATTACCTTTACATGATTTTGATATTTATCATATGGTAATACTTTGGTTTTCAAATGATAAAGAGTCTTCCATAAGTTAAGGTATATATCCTGAATTTAATATTCTTCCCTCAATTATAGAATGTTATATTGAGAATTATTCAAAGGCCATAACATGACTGGTATTTCTCCTTTAGCCAATTGTTTTATCATGTTTAATATATCTTTATTGTCTTTCACTAGAGGATTCTCCACTTGGTCTAACCAATGTGGACGCTCTTTACTAGAAGATAAATGACCTGAGGGATGTTCGGAGAATGACCATTTCACTAATATGTCTTCTAGTTGAGAAAGTGATTCACCCGTCAGTGAAAAGGCATCAGACATGACATTCCTTGTGTTTGCAAGTTCCTCGAGATAGGAGGTCTTTCTCATCACTATATTATCACTTATATAATTATCTTGAATATTCAAAATACTACAATAGAGAGGACTTTCTTAGTGGATTACATCATGGGGAAGACCACCATGGTGGATTACAACAAGTGATAAATTCTCTTACTCCTTGGTCTTCTAGGCGCATTAAGGGTTGTTGTGGATCTCATCCGGAGATAGGCTCTCTCGATTGAATGAAAATTCATGAAAAAATCCTTCATGATGATGTTTCTGATAGAGAAATTCAAAATTACCGCTACTACTCCCATAATTGGTAATGAGAAGGAAGGATCTTGAGCTACAACAGATAAGTGTCTAAGGGCTTCAATAACTCCATCATTAAGAGGAGCCAAATAGGAGCTTCACTCTTGATTTTCCAACAGTTCTTGTAAATAATTATTCTTGTATGTTATCGTACACATAGTTTAGACCACTTTTTGGGAGAAGTGGTAATCATGGGTAGGTGTATGTTCCTGCGTTGGAGTGGTCACCAGAACGGACTGATTAACTCTAATTGGAAGGGTGTATATTCCTGACCCTGTTGTCTATATGACATGGGGGAGTATGCTCCATGACCCTCCTGGATAGGAACATATGTGCATATCTACTCCGAGATGGCATGTCGATGTGTCATCCCATATGTGGGGTCCACTTTATGTGTATGGTCCCTTAGTACTGCTAAAATAGTTGTTATAATATCATGGCATGCTTCTAGAATATGGGAAGAATTTGTGTCTTCCCATTCACCATTGATAAGATCTGTTTGGTGACATTATCAGCTAGAATAGGAATATACATCCATTACATATCTGGAGTAGGTGTATATTCCTACTCTTGTCATCCTTTTCCAATCAATGAGCTTTGACAGTACTCAGGTATGGGGGCAGCGAGTTGGGTCTGCCCCAGATTTTTCGGTGGAGCTTTCTGACTGACTTATCCAGGTGTTGCCAAATGAGATTGTTGGCAAGATTGATGAACACTGGAATTTGTATGTGCATTCTATTTTTTCCCCATCATGTATGGTTGATAGACTTCCTTAAATACTAGTAGAAGAAACTTCTAGAAGAATTGGTGATTGTAAGCAAGTGTACGTTCATGTTTACCAATTGCTACCACATTGGATTGTAGGGATTCTTTAAATGAAGTCAGGTGAGCCTATGGACTAGATGATAAAATGTAAGTAGGTGTATGTTCCTATTCATGGTACTCCTCTGAATTTATCCGATGGTATTGGTGTGTTGCTACCAGATGAGTCTCCTGGAAAACAAATTTAGGATGAACGAGTGTATTTACCTGCTCATTGTTTTCCATCAAATTCGGTTTATGTACTTCTTCGGAGGGGGAAGATGTAAGAAACTGCTCCCTATTGACCGAATGTTGTCCTCAGTGGTTCTTCTTGCATGAACATGTCTAAGAGACCTGGGTCGGACGTCCAAAGGAAACACCCCCATCTTGTTGGGGGATCACTACCACACAATTCTGCTGGCGGCGATTGATGGAGGGAATCCTCAATAATGATCCATGCATCTTTGAATTGATGACATAAGTGACCTCTTGATCCAACTCCCTGTAGTACATGAGGGACTGGTTATTTCATTTTGGGGATAAGGACCCGAAGCGGTAGAAGACGGTGGTGGGTAACGTCTGCTTCATGATCATCAGACATCGTTGGCCGAATGATCGAGGATTTTTATTGACATGTAGGGAATGTTGTAAAGCCTCCAAAGATGGGATTGTACTATGCTGACGGTACTCCTTTATTAGAACATTGCAGACCCAACGTTGAAGATATTGGGTGGGTGATAATTTCCTTCCAATGGATGAGGATCCAGCCTGAGCAGCGGTTGGGAATTTCACAGATGTCATCTTGAAGAAATCCATTTTGGACTGAAGGGAGTTCTCAGAAAAAACATGAAGACAACAAAAATAAACTCTGTTAAAGTGATATCTATTTAGATGGATATATGCACGATTGATTCCATTTTCTGTCCTTCCTTTATCAATTTATAGGCCCTGATAGGTGGGTATCATTATTAACTTGGTTAAGGATTCTCGCCGGGTTCACTATTTTTGTGATGTAGTTCCTTGAAATGTGTGTTTTAGTTTAAAGAATCACTACTTCCAAGAGGTTTCTATTGGATTTATTCCTAGAATTGGAAAATTTGAATTGTTTTTTATCCATAAGGGACTTACTTTCCAAAGGTATAAGTTCTTTATGTTTGAAATTTATGATACATGGAAACGTGCATTGGTGGAGAGGATGGGAGGTCAGACTCATCACACCTTTTTGGGGGGAATTATTGTCTAATATGGGGTTCTCATTGTAAATTTAAGATATTTTCATGAATCCTTCTTAATTCACCATGTATAACATAATTTTACCTTGTAATTTTCAATCACTTATTAATATGTGTGAAATTTTGAATCATCAGGATGTATTCAAGGTTCTTCATTAATGGAGATATCTGTATGTATTCAAGGTTCTAAATCAATCGTATCCTCTCATACACTATTTAGAGATTCGTTTAATCGTAGTTTTGATGATATTGGTAGTTAAGCCACTCAGTGGGGCACTTTGGAATTTATTTTCATCCAGGGAGACAAAGTCTTGTTTTGATATTGGGATCATGCCCATGAAATTGGTAACCTACGTATCCTTGTGATAGGAATCAGAACCCTTGTAGTTTGGTGCCTCTTAATGGGACACATCATACATTTTAAGGTCATGTAATAAAGACCAAACAATATAGTGTAATTTCATGGGGTAAGGATATCTAAGAAGAGGGTGCTTAGTCAATGTTTAATGTGGGACTTATACCTAAGCAGCCCAAGGAACATGGAAAGAATATGGGTTTCCAAGTAAGATTAGAACCTTTTTGGAATATGGAACAAGGATAATAGCATTGATTTGATTTTTTGGGTTGGAACCTCATGGATTCTTCCTACATATCCCATTTGTATGGGAATCAAAGACCCTATAGTTCTATGAATCTCATAGGAGTGTATAGTCCTTTGAGAGAAATGAGTTTGGGATTAATTCCTCAAAAAGGACGCCTTGAAGATTTTGGTGGTTTAATTTGGGGCTTATTCCTAAGGAGGATGCCCATATTAATGGAATTAGTATTGGATTCTTGAAGAGGATATTTAGTGAGCTCAGGCCCTAAGAAGGCTTCCTACGTATTCGGATTATGGTGGGAATCAATGTTCTTGTAGTTCATTCATCGTGAGTGTTTGTGCACATGTTTTAATCATCACGAATCTCTATGACCACGTGATTCATTGTCTTTGTGAGAAACACAAGGTTGTGAAATATTCAACATTGACACATACACTTTTCCTCCCCTGCCAGTGGAAGAGGGCGCACCTACGGCAGTGAGGGTGGACGAGGGAGAGGCGAAGAGCCTTCCGTCTATTCACATTACATTGTACAAGGGTCCTATAAAATGAATAATGGCTGAAGGTTTAGGGTATTACACCATGATGATGCCCAAAAATTGATCCTATAAGGGGAGGGGGAATTTTCATTCACTTGAAGGGAAAATAATGTGTGAAACTTACCTTCCCTTCCGGAGGACATGAGGTTTCATGTGTCTTTAAGAAGGGAGAGGTCAAGACCCAAACCCTCCTATAAACTAGGAACCTCCCAACATTGTTCCTGGTAAAAGGGTCCATGTGACTATAGATATAAAAACTCACAGACACTTTAAGAATCCTAACCCCATTGTGAAACAAATGCGGGAAACCTCTGACTGCGGATATACAAACCCAAAATAGGAGGCATGCTGATGTTCCTTTCCCAATGGTTTGATAAGTCAAGAGGTTTTGGTGGAGTTATCAACTGAATCCCTCTCAAACAGGGGATCCAATGAAGAATAATCATTTCCAAGGATGGATTTGAAGAGGGCTTGATGGGTTGTAGACTGAAGAGAGTAAGTGAATCAAAGAGGGCGCCTATGTAGGTAAGGTATGTATGGGTGCACAAGTAGGCTTGGGCGACCTGATGTTCACTTAAGCGAAGAACAACATGTATAGTAATAATTGGTCAAGACCTGGCTCAAGCCTTCAAGAGTATTTACAAGTGATCCCCAAAGTGGGGCACTTAATTTCCTATTAATTGAATAGGAGACGCACAAGTGTTTCTTATTTGGGGAGATTGAGCGCCTTAGGCATGCAAGTGTTATGGATTTAAAACACTAAAAGGACTTAAGTCCAATGATACTGTTTCAATTCCACCACTTTATGTGTTAGAAAACTACCATGAAAGTTTTGGAGGACTTGGGTGGAGCACTGGGGCGACCAGAGCAGCAATTGGGCTTTTTTGAAATTCGCCCGTACAAATAAAGGCCCCTGGGGGCTATTTATAGAATAAAATTTGACCATGGCCCAAAGAATATTGGACACGCATGGGACTTGTGTGCCATAATGTGGCATGAAAATACCTCGCATGTTGATGGTGTTTTGGCTAGACTAAGGTGACGCATTGAGGACTTAGCCAAAATAAATACTTCAATCTACTCTAACAAGGGGTCACGTAGTTGTTTTCATGTTGGTACCTTGGGTTCCACTTTAGGGACTTAGGAAATTTTATTTCTCCACACATTGGGGATTGTGCCTTTGCACCATGGTTTGGTATTGGTGCCTTCACTACTATCCTTGACCCCCATGAAAAATGGAGAGTCTCACCGTGAACTTTTTGAGCGCGTTTGAGGACATTTTGTAGAGAATTGCATGGCACACATTTCATGGTGTCTAAAATTTCTAACAGTGTCATCACCTAGTGGAAGAAATCAAGTGAAACCCCTCTCAAGAAATATGGGATTCTCTACAAAAATCGGCCCGGATTAAGTCTTGAAAGTGTCAGGACTATAGAGAGAAAGCCATCGAAAACCCTCAATGTTAGAAAACCAAGAACTTCCATTAGGATTTCCGCCTAAGTGAAGCAAACCAGAAAGAAGTGCATGTGACTTCAAAAGACCAAAGTCTACGTGCAGGCTCAATTCAATACTCATAGAACACCCACGTGGGAGTATGTGAAATTGAAAAGGTGGAAATAGCGGCAGCTGCCGCCGCAATGTGAGAACAACCCCATCCCATAAGGCTATGGGGCATTTTAAATCAAAATTCCTCCATAATTCTATCAAATCTATGTCGTATCACGTCAACAGACGAACGGGAACAACCCCAGCCCACAGGGTTGGCAGAATGTTTACCTTAAATATATGCCCAATGAACGTCTGTCTTCCACCGTTTAAGAAGAATGATGGACAAAAGAGTCATAAGTTCCACCCCATCTCATGGTTCTCACCCTCCAAGACAAAGGCACATTATGAGGTCAAACCAAGGCTCCCTTCAGGTCAATCTTCACCAAGAATCCCAAAATTACCACAGAATAAAAGGATAAGGTACAAAAAAGGATGCAAAAAAGCCTTCCTACCATTCAGATTTAGGTACATCATCGCTAATGTGGTATTCCTCAGTGAATTTGGTAAACGTCAACCCCACACGTCTCACAGAAAATGACGCAAAGGGAGAGGACGTGAAGTAAGATGGTTCCCTCCCAAATTCATCCCACACCAAGCCTGATGGTGTGCACACCTAGAACCACAGAGCGGTCCTAAATCTGGGTGCCCCCTCAACTAGTCTATCGCTACCTACCCAGCGAAATCTAAAAAAGGAGAAGAATAAATCCAAGGTATTCTATGACCCACCTCCTCCTCCACCTGAGTATGTGCCCCTCACCTTTGAGGAATGATTCTCTAAGCAGGAGGATGAAATGAAAGAAATCAGGAAATTTAATGCCATGTTGCATCGAGGGATCTATCTCGTCAGATGTGTTCACCCTATGGAACGTCAGCTGGTGCTCCCAGAAGAGGTTCCCATAGCACATAAACTTATCATGGTGAATGAATCCAAGCTTAGAGGACCATTAAACCCAGCCCTAGAAAGACATCAACAATTCCCTCTGCTGGGAAGACAAGCAGAATATATTCAAGTAAACTGAAAAATGACTCCCTCGTTGGGTATCCACCCCAAATTACAGCTTTACTAGCATTCCCAGTCTTGGCCACTAACGCACCATCTCAAGATCATGCTCAATTGCATATACATCAAGTGCTCTAGAACACCATAGAGAAACTAACAGCTCGACTAGAAACCATGGAGGGGCAGCGCACTCTGATACAACCAGAGCACAAACCCTACCCAGATTGTGTAAGCAATGTTCATCCCCCGCCAAACATCAAAAACCTAGTATTCCCAGTGTTCAATGGATCGGGGACCTGGAACTGTATTTAATGCATTATGCCTTTTATTGTGACCCCATGATTGGAACTCCAGAGCAGTAAAAGCAGTAAAACACAGGTGCTTCGTATGAAACATTCAAGGATTGGCCTTCGTATGGTCTACTAGACTTCTATCCAATTCAATCACAGGCTGGGAGGATCTCCGACAATAGTTTCTCTTTTAGTTTAGTTCAACACAACCTAAGATAATAATCAGTGATCTCATGAACTAGAAACAGTGAGAGAATGAAAGAGTCTGAAAATCCAATTCCAGATGGAAAGGCCTAACTTATTCCATGAACCGGCTAGTCCCCCCGGATGAGATGATCTCCATGTGTATCGATAGCCTCTAGGATGAATTGTGAACACTGATCTTCCCAATGAAGTATGATAGTTGGTTTAGAGACATCTCCATTTCCCAAAGAATAGAAGTCTCCCTGAAAAAACCTATCTTAACTCCCAAGTAACCACATCAGCCCTTGGGAAAAGAGAGAGAAAAGGTGAAGCGACTTCTATCACACTTATGCCACCTCTGGAACCATCTCTAGTTGCAAGGCCCCCACCAAATCATGTGGGATCCCCCAGTTTCTAACAACCACCCCTGGAATGATGAGAAATGGGTTGCTAAAATAAATCATTTCAATGAACGAAGAAATATAGGTTACTCATTCCGTGATGACCACATCAACTACTACTTCATAGCCACCATGAATTTTAATTTACTATGGCTAGTAGAGCCAAAACGAGCCGATGAAGTGGGTCTTGTCGACTGTCAGAATTATTTTACCTATCACCCAGTACTGGGACATAGAATCCAGGAATGCTTCATTTTTAAGGATCTCCAACAAAAGATGGCGGATTATGGGCAAGTTAATTTGGGTCGGCCGCTAGCATAGGTGGCATATGTTTCCACCTCAGACTCAATAGAGGAATATGAATGGAGAAAAGTCTCCAATAAGAAGGAGAAAAGGTTTGACAATTGGATGACCTGAAAGACATTCAATCAAGCTGATGGCATCCTCTAGGAATATTAGAAATAACCCACTATTCCCCCAAAAGATCCTAATACAGTACATACATGTTTCTCAGCCCCGTAATCCTCTAAGAGATAGAAGGGAATAAATAAAGATCAAGAAGATGATTTGAATCCAAAGATGAATTCAGTGTTAACTATTTAAGGATTCCTACCAGCACACTTTGTACAATGGTCACCGCCCCACGAAGAGGTAAAGTGGGCATTGTCCTACCAAACAACACCATTAAAAGGAGACAGTCAGGAAAAAACAGTGTCAGATCCAGAAATGATCTTCGGATCCATTAATTTCATTCACTTGATGGACCAATTCTCTGATGGATACTATGGCCATGAACTCGCATTCCCTGTGCCCAAGTGTAGATTTGGAGTAAGAGGCCGTAGAGTATGGATGTATCCAAGAAGTAATGGTCATGGAAGAAGTTATATTCCTATCCCTGCCATAAGTAAAATTGTTAACATCACAGAAACTCACAGAAAGATGCTTTGACAGACACAGAAATAACATGAATGCTCTTATGCCCCCATTGAAAGAAATACAGGCCTAATTATCTTGGAATATCCATCAGGATAATAAGCAATAACAAATCACCTATGGAATAAAAGAGGACCAATTTGTAAAAACCATGAAAGGATCATGGAACCACCGGCCCCCAATGTAGAGGTTGAACCATCTACGTCCAAAGCCCAAGACCCTAAAGTGTATGTGAAAGAGCAATCCAGAGTCAGAAAGCATAGGACATTAGAGAAAAAATATCATATTCTAAAGAATTTAGATTTTTTACCAACAATATTAAATATCTAGGATGTCTTGAGCCTATCCTTATATCTTAGGGAGGTTCTCATCGAAGCCTTACTGATTCCCCTAGAGTTTGAGGCTGAAGTAGCAGTATTTAAAGTCTATCGTACGGAGACCAGTCCCGAAGAATGTCATTATATCATCTCCTTCACAACCAGGGATGAAGACTCCATCATGAAAGGGCACATCAAACCCTTACAGGTGTTCAGAAGGATAAATGGAATTGATGTCTAAAGGATATTCATTGACAACAGCTCTGGAGTCAATCTCCTCCCACTGTGAACACTTCTTCGACCGGGCTATGATAAAGGCAACCTGACACCCAATACTAAAAATCTGCACCAATATGAGAAAAGTGAACAAATATCATTGGGATGAATCAAGCTTAAAATTTAGCTCAAAGACCTCATGTCGGATTTTGAGTTCCTAGTAGTAAGACAAAACAGGGCCTTCAATGTCCTATAAGGGAGGCCATGGAAGCATCAGCACGCTGCAATTCTGTCCTCCTACCATCAATGCATCAAATATTGCACTAATGTGGAACAAAATACATTGAATGCTGATAAATCCATGTTTGATTCTTATGAGTTGCAGTATATCAACACAAGGTTCTATGAATCCCATGAAAACATATTTTGTCCAACGAAATTGACTAGATTATTACCCTGAATGGATTGAAAATGGCTCCCTCTGACCCCCTCTAGTAGCTTGTGGAAGAGTATGTATTACCCATCAACCAATTAAAATGCATAAGTGAATATCCTGATTCATAGCCAATAGTCTTCATGGTCTTTATTACGGCCACCAAATCCAAAGACACAGAAAAGCAGGAAGACCCCCATGATGTCAGGAAAATCCCTATCAAAGATTCTCTCAGCCTGTCCTTGGGACCTCAGACTACCCCTACCTCACTCACTATGGAAAAAAGATGATCTCCCTCCCGACATTGGAGAGTTAATCTTGAAAATCCTCTCTCCATCAGAAGAGGAAGAAAAATAATATGATGAACAAGAAGAGGAAGAAGAAGAATGCCTCAAAGATGACTCTCCAGTATTTGAAGAAGGTGTCTCCACCACAATCGATGAACATAATGAGATAAATCTAGGAAACAAATAAGACCTATGACCCACTCTAGTTAGGGTTGCCCTGCCTTTCAAGGAGAAGGATGCATATAACTCCATCCTACAGAAGAATCGAGATGGGTTTTCCAGGAACTACACCGAAATTCTAGGCCTCAACCTTGAGGTTTCCACTCTCATCTGGGCTTACTAGAAGATAACCGGGGCTATAAGTAGGCAGCCATAAGAACCCACCCAACACATGCTACCCAAATAGAGGCTGAAATTGACAAGACAATAAAATACAACTTCATATGGGAGGTCCTATATCCAATCTAGTGGGAAAGCATAGTTCTTATCAAAAAGAAGAATGAATAGATTAGAATCTACATTGACTTCAAGGAACATAATCGGCACTACATAGAATATGATTTCCCTATCCCAATAAAAGAATTTTTGATCGATGGAATAGCTGGATATGAATCCCTCTCTTTCATTGATGGCTATTCTAGATACAATCATATTCGGATGGATTTATAAGATGAATAAGCTACTACTTTTTGGGCCCCTCAGAGATTTCTCTACTATTAATTGATTCCATTTGGCCTAAATAATTTAGGCACCACATATACATGCACCATGCATTGCATCTTCAAACCCTTATTTGGAAAGTGCATGGAGTGTTATGTCGATGATTTGGTGGTTAAATCACAATAGTTCTCGAACCACATGGCTGATCTCGAAACTGTCTTCAAAAAATTACGATAAGAACAGTTTAAAGATGGACCCCTTAAAATGCGCATTTCGCGCTACCTTGGGAAAATTCCTCAGCATTGTCATACACCATTGTAATATCAAGGTAAACCCCAAGAAGACAAAATAAATTCTTATAATGTCCTTTCCTCACAACCTCACCGAGTTGAGAGGTCTTTAGGGGAACCTTGCCTACATTTGGCACTTCATAGCCAACCTCGTAGGTAACTGTTTACCTTTCTCTAGGCTCATGAAGAAAGGAGTTCTGTATGAGTGGAATAATAATTTCCATGAATCATTCGGCAATCTCAAAATATATATACTAATCCCACTAGTGCGTATGCCTCCAGTTCAGGGAGACCACTCATTTTGTACGTAACCACCCTGGAATGGTCATTAGGTGCCTTCCTCGTGTAGATGAATGATGTCGGCAGAGTTAACAACCTCTATTACCTCAGCCAAAAAAATGATCGATGCCGAAACTTTTCATTCAAAAATTGAAAAGGACTGCCTATCCCTAATCTTCACAATTTAGAAACTCATGAATTACCTTCAACACCATAAGGTATAACTATTTTCCACTTTAACCTGCTCAAATATATCCTCAACCATCCCATGCTGAATGGACGCCTATCACAGTGGGCGGTCATCCTACAAAATTTTGACATATGGTACATACCCAAAAAGGTCGTCAAAGTCCAGGTGATTGCAGAATTCGTGGCTGATCACCCTTCATAAGAAACAACACCATCGGATGGAGAACTTCCAGATGAAGAAGTGTTTTCCATCCAAGTGGACCACGAGACATGGGAACTATATTTTGATGGTTCTTCCTAATTCCCAACAGGGAGAAGGATGGATGATCCCAAACTCAACAATGTGGGGTTAATAATTATACTTGTATCCACCAAAAATCCATCATTCCTTAATCTTTCTTGCATTTGGAAGGGTGTACGAATAATGAAGAAGAATATCAGGTTCTCATTATAGGACTGGAACTGGAACGTCATGTGCGAGGCAGACACCTAAAAATGTAGCGTGATTCAGATAAAGTCATCATATTGGTTAATGGTTACTATGATATCAAGAATGAATTTTTGGTTCCCTTGATGAACCATGTTTGAGAAATGATAGATGAATTCACATCATAACCAACATTAACTTATATCCCCTGGTACCAAAATACCCAAGCTGATGCTTTGAAAAATGCAGCCACAACCTTTGTTGATCTAGACCGGGATGAAATGGTCATTTCCATTTCCCACTACTATATGTTCTTTCAATTTATCCAAAGGAATATGGAGGAAATAGACGAAATTAGCCACATTTTTAGCCTTATGGTCACACCACTGGCTGGATGACTCCCATTGCAAATTTCCTTCAGAATGGGGAACTCCCACCAGATTGGGTTGGAAGGGAAAAGGTCTGAAGACAGGCAGTCAATTTTTCCTAATAAAATGGGGTAAACCATGAAAAGGTTCTCTACAAACAAGTCCTTGACAGAGTCCTTTTCATGTGCATTGATAGAGAATAGACTGCTGCCATCATAAAATATGTGCATGCCGGAGCTTGTGGAGAACACCAATCAGCAACATAGATCTCCCACCAAATAAGAAGCCTTGAGTATTACTATCCCACCATGATATAGGATTATTCCATATTCACCATAAAGTCCCATTCCTACCGTGTTTGTGCCAATTTTATGCACTTACCACTCAGTTACTTCATACAGCTAAGTACTCCTGGCTATTCTTCGCCTGGGGGATTGATGTTGGGGGACCATATCCTCCCAGCACAGTAGACAATTCATGTTCATACTCACAGCGATCAACTTCATTTCCAAATGGGCCAAAGTCATACCCCTTAAATAAGTTGGGGTGAAAACATTATTATCTTTGTTAAGTACAACATAATTACCAGATTTGGTCTCCCTCAAATAATACTGATGGACAACGGCACCAACTTCTACTCTGCTGAGTTGGACAAGCCATACCAGTAGGATGGATTTAAATCCAACCATTCATCCCATTACCATACGGTGGCCGATGGACAGATATTGGATGTTAACGAGACTATATCGAACATACTCCAAAATATAATTGATAAGGATAATAAATCATGTCCAGAAAATCTACTTAATTCTTTGTGGGCCTACCGGACCACGACCTGTACTACCACCTAGGAAACCCCATACTCAATGTTATACATGGCTGAGCTAGTGTTACCTATATAAATCCATGTTCCATCACTTCATGTGTCCAGTTGCGATCCACATTCCATAGATGATTAATCCCAAAGACTGTTTGATAAGTTGGATCAGCTGGATGAGAAAAGATTTCACAGTCTGTAACATTTGGAAATATATTGAAATCGGATTGCATGAGACTTTAACAAAAAGTTTTTCCTTCAATATTTCCTTGAAGGATGCATGGTGATAGTCCTCAGAACCCCGATGATACTCAAGAAGCATCCCCCAATGCATGAACCAATGTTATAAGGGCCATATGTCGTATATGTGGTCTATTCCAGTAGAGAATACACCCTGATATAAATGGATGGACAACTCATCATGGCTCCCCTAGGCACAAAGTTTTTGCAGAATTATTTCACATAAAAATACACCAAGCCATTGTCAAAAATCTATGACCCTAAATTATGAGTTATAATACCCCCATTCTATGTTCCAAACTCTATGACCCTAAACTATGAGTTATAATATCCCTTCATATTCTGGTCCAAAATCTACGACCTTAAACTATAATTCATAATATCAACACCCATGCCTAGGTCCAAACTCTAAGACCCTATACTCTGAGTTATTTTCCAGACCACAAGACATTAAACTATACGGATTAGTTCATGAAACATGACATCGAACCATCATTCCATGGTCTCAGCTCTATGACCATAAAATATGAGTCGTTTTCCTTTCCACATGATGCTAAACTGTATGGAACTCATCTTTTAAATATGACATTAAATTGTGATACATGTCCTCCTCGTAAGACTTTAAACTACATGACACAAAGAATCCTAATCACATGACAATAAAATGCCTGATCTCTCACAAAAATCTGTGCGCCTTGATTCCTACCTTCATGGGATTTGTAGCGACACCTCGTCCCTTGATCGTGTCCCAACCACCACCATAAAAAAAATCCTCCATCTTTTCCCCTATCTAACTATATTCTTAAGGGAAACCCGTATCACTCCTTGTTTCTCACATCAAGTATAACTCAAGTGAGCTCACGATCAGTGGTAGGGATTATCTTACGAAAGAAAACTATAGTGTATCATGGTAGACCTGGAAACCTTGATGGATATAAAGAAGATGCCCTCACATTTACTTACACATGGTCTGAACCAAATCGGTATAGGGAACTCTCAAAACTACGTACGGCTTGATTCCTTACCTCACAGGATATGTATTGATTCCTGGATATGGCATCTCGGCCCCGCCATCATAAAAAACCCTCAAATTTCTCTAAACATTTAGAAAACATTTGTAGGGAACATTAAGAACTACATGTGTCTTGATTCCTGCCCATGAAGGATATGTAGTGACGCCTAGGTTTGGCATCACGACCCAACCACCATAAAAAATTCCCCTTTTTCCCATACATTGGTCAGAATTGTACAGGGAGTCCATGAATGGTCCTAATAACATGACAATAAACTGTGAAATTCTTCAAGGGTTATGTCTGGTTCAGTCCTCAGTGTTACGAGATCCCACACGTGCCCCCTACTAAGGGGAAGTCCAAAGATCTTTCTTCCCCTATACTTATGAGTGAGACCGATTTGGACGGGTAATCAAAATCTGGATATTTCTCACATTCCCTATCACATCTCTCCCATTTTTCAAACTCCATACCCCAGGAAAACCAGGATCCCCATAATCATTCATGGAAAAATGATACAGAAGGCCAGTGTCCTATAGACTCCTTTGTTTGACTATTCACTTCATTCTCTAGAGGTTCTGCATATGTTTCCTACAAAAATGGATGTCAATCAAAGTCGAATTTGTCCGCATGAGAGTCCTCTATTATGTTAGTATGCCCAATGGCTTCCAATACCTATGTCATCCCTCTTGATTGAAGTTTCATATTGGACTATTGTTTACAAATTCTATCATCACTCGCGTCTAATGAATGCTGGAACATCCTGATTGCAATTTACCCAAATCTATTAAAGATCTCCATGATAGTATAACCGTCCTCACTACATGACTCTAAATTGTATGATGTCATGTCCTCATCTCACAACATTAAACTGCAAGGCCAAAATTTTCCTTCTTGTATGATGTTAAACTGGATAACATTGTTTTAAGCCTAATGTTCTCTCTAATGTTGATATTTCTATTCTTAGTAAATGACCCAAAATCCTTGTAATACCTTGTTTCTCACATTGAGCATAGCTCACGTGAGCTTAGGGATCATAGAAAGAGATCCACCATGACATTATGGCGGAACAACCCATGAATTTGGTTATAGTAGCTTGACCCTAAAAGGCATATCACAGTCCCCTTCTCTGGGTGGAACCCAACGTCCTGTCCATGTGACGTTAAATGACCAGGTACCCCAAAGATAAAGTGAATGCCTCACCCTGCATATGAGTCAAATCTACATAAGGGTTACCTGATTCCATGTGTAAATCACATCCCAAATGTCCCTAATATGTTTGTATATACTCTTTTCATACCACAAACTCTGTGCATTGAGTGATATAGAATCCACATAACCCTCTAAGGCCACCTAAGATGGAAGCCCAGTGTCCTACGGACACCTTCTTTTTTTGACTATGCACATAATAACCCAGAGGCTCTGCATATATTTCCCAAAAAAATTCCCTTAAATAAAAGGATATTTCACCCCTAAGTGATTCCTCTCCTATCTCAGTATACCTATTGGATTCCAAGACTCGTTCCATCCCTCCGGAATTAAGGGTCATCAAAGTCTTGTTTTATATTTTCCTCCTTACACACATCCTGGATATATCAGAACATGTGGGAATGATTCATATCTAGTCCCTTGTGAGGTTTCTAAGGATACCCCATTCATATGCATGAAGTTTATCGATATAAAAAAGAAGAGTGGCCCACTCATTTACAGGTTTCCCCGAAGAAGTTTAGTTGAAATTCCCCTTTGGTGTTCAGGTTCACCCCTTGTCATAGGTCACATACCATATTCAGAATGTTCTCAATCACCATAATCTACCATCCCCATTGGAGAGGGAAGGCCAGTGTCATGCGTACACCTTTTTTTTACTATGAACATCATGACCCAGTGGCTCTATATATGTTTCCCAAAAAAGTGGTCATCAATGAAAGGAAAATTCTTCCCCATGAGAGTCCTTTCCATATCTCGTATAATCGAATGACATTCATATTCGGTCACACCCCAATATTTGTAAAACTCCTTGATAATGGATTATATACCTTCTGTTTTCAAAATACCCCTAACATAAAGAAATAGGGCTTCTTATTGAACAGACAATCCACTAGATCTCCCTCATAGTAGTAAGAACCATGCAGGAACATTTTCTCCCTCAATGCTGATATTAATATCCCTATTTTTTTCAGACAAGACTACTCTGGCCAGCCACCCACTGTGGCAACATAAATCAAAATAAACTCAAAATGATTCAAATCCCATTAGGCTATTAGTAATGGAAGGAAATTTTCTTATCTACACATTTTCTTGACTATGAACATCATGCTCTGGTGGATCTACATATGTTACCTACAAAAAATAGTCGTCAATCAAAGGAAAATTCATCCCCAGAGGAGTCCTTTCCTATATATGTTTTCCAAAAACATCTCCCAATAATTATTCATGTCCAAATTCACAAATTAAGGGACAAAAAATTCTCTAGTACATGTTTGAAGGATATTAGAACATTCCTGGATGACGATCCTGAGTTAGGGCCCTTTCCCGGTTAACTATGGCTAAATCTGTTCAGCCTAAAACCTCAATAGTAAGTTTCATTGGAAGAACTATGAACTTCCAAGGAAAGAAAATTACAACATAATTCATAGACATAAAATCAACATAAGTTTCCTCTGGGTAAAAATCGAGTATTGGTTCATTTAAAAAAACATTGCGCCATTAAAAAAGGCCTAAATCCTGTTAGGTCGAACTCCCACAAAGGGAAGCCTAAGGAAAAGTCATGTTCTGTTAGCTAATCCAGTGCCAAGAAGGCTTAAGAAAAAATTATGTTAATGATGAAAAAGACATAAAATTTCATGAGTTTTGTCGTGAAATCCCAAAAATAGTCGAACTACACTCGCTGAG
Organism: Viscum album; assembly: GCA_963277665.1. Taxonomy (NCBI): domain Eukaryota; kingdom Viridiplantae; phylum Streptophyta; class Magnoliopsida; order Santalales; family Viscaceae; genus Viscum; species Viscum album. Next base: position 910,316,322 of record OY728151.1, read on the forward strand.
TCCCGTAGCTCAGGCAAAAATTAGAGCCAGATTCGATCATTTCTATTTACTAGTTTCAAATAATTGTTTAAAAATAATGCCTTAAAGAAATGATGTTGAAATGAAAAAAAAGGGGGAGGAAGATATTTTTAAGGAAAATCATTTTCATTTAGTTTGACAAAAATGGTGGGCATCCAGATCCTAGAGATTCTATTTGTATGCCAGACAAGACCTTTACAAGAGACATTCGACATAGTCGCAAAGTTGCATCATCAATTGGTGAGACACCTTAATAGCTAGGTGAAGATTCAAAAAATCACGATCTCGACCTCTACACTCGCTCGCAATGTCAATGCTTCCCTCATGTCTTTGAGGCCGATCCTTTATCCTTCCTACATTTTCCATCACCCCTCATCAACAACATATGTGGCCCGGACCCGCTCCTATTTGAGATGCTCCAATTTTTTGTTTTCTTTCTCCACTTCTTGGTCGAGTTGTTATATCAAAGACCTTTTCTACATGAGTTTTTCTTCAACTTTTCAACCATTTAATAATTATTGGTAGCCTTTTCAATAAGAATTTTATGTGTAGCATTCAGATAAGCCATCAACTCTACCAAAGAAAGTCTATATTTGAGTGCACCAGTTTCTTCATGAACCGCAACCAACTTCCATTCTATATCATAAATGAAAGTATAGTTAAATCCACCAAATCCCAGGACCCCAAACTGGTGGTGTATCTTTGGAAATTTCACTAGCATATCATCCAATGTAGTCTAGGAGATTAATCTCCAAATGTTCCTCCATGCCTTTTGCCGAATGGAACAAATATCGTCTATGCATTCTTGATATATCTCGAAATCAAACCATGATGATGAAATGTATTCAGGAATGAACGTCACCATAAAGTGACTTGATTCATCAGCTACAACATGACATGACCCTGCAATATCCTCGTCTCTGTTAATGGTAATAGATTACAAGGTAGGGGCATCCACCTCCATTTCCAAGGCTTGTGGTTGTGATTCTGAGGATGGAGGGGAGACAACTTCAATACCTCCCACCCCCACAGTAGTACCGCTATCCAAAATATGTGGTGTTGCATCTTCAATCATCAGTGGAACTATATTGATACACGAGAATACTGAAGACCCAAGTCTATTCTTCGCCGAAAGTGTATCCCTCTAGGAAGCCCTCAAAAGTTTTCTGGTTATTATAAGGATTGTAGGGATAGTCAGTCCAGATAAGGATGTTGTTCTTGGAATCCTGGGGGTGGAAAACATAAACCCTCTCATAATTGGAACAAAGGTATGATATCCCGTTCCAAATTTCCAGGGGTTGGAATATTAGCCTTCCCAATTGGGAATTCCCCAGAGCCTCCATGAAAAGGTAGAACACCAATCTCTAAAGTAAATCCCTCTATAGGGGAAAACGTTTCTTGATCGAGATTAATTGACTCCTCAATATTCTAAGACCCTCCACAATCTAGAAAGGCCTTGGTCTCACCACTGGACTCGTCCCCTATTCTTAAAGCCACGTTGTCTCTCTCTTTGGGAGTCGTCTCATCATGGTCAAGTGAGACTTCAACTTATGTATGTCCTTCCATTTTTGGGGCAGATATTGTTCGAGCGGGGGCAGTAACACCCCTGATCTCTTCAAATATCCATGTATCCCTGTTTTGATAAGCCGTAATAGATTACGACTCTCCCTCTACCCTAATGGGGATATGAACTATAGATGCCTAAGCAGTATTCATCTGGTCCCCAATAGGCCCTATGTCAAAGTACATATATGTACCAGAAATCTGACAAGATTAGGGTAATTGTTTAAATCACTTGATAAAAAGACAATTACTTGTGATCCCCCTTTCAATGCGCTTGGATAGCTAAGAGTCTTGCTTGTGTTTCTTTGAATGTTGGAGGGATGGCTCCTGAGTAAGATCGCCTAGAGGAGATGGAGGAGGAAATGTCCATGAAGGGTCTGCAATAATCACTTATATATGTTCTTGGGATCCAAAGGATCCTTCTGAAATACCCCCTATAGTTTATGGGGGCATACTCCCCAGCCACATTACCTCCAAGAGAATAAGTTGGGGGCAAAGCTGTTTCCCGAGACCCGGGAGGCCCCTAAAAAATAATATGTAAATAGGGGAACTTTCATTATATCTGCAATAAAATAATTTCATGCCAGAGGTTTCAGCCATAACAACCTCTCCCATCAACCATAGGAATACTACCATCAACACCATGATGTATGACTAGTAATGCAAGTCTGTAGAAGTGTGAAGACACTTATCCATTTTGGCCCAATAAGCAGCCACCACCTTAGGCTCTTCATCACCTAAAATACCAATAGGAGAGATGGATCCCCCAAAACTTGGAAGATAAAAGTGTCCCCTATAAATAATACTTGTTATATATTCATCTAAATCACTCACCATTAATTCAACCCATACTCTCCAAACATCCTGGAATGTAGCCATAATTGGGATGGCCAACGATGGAGGGTTTATGCAAGGAAGCTGCGCAGGTTGCGACAACCATAATCGTTTCCTGGGTGTCCCTGAAAACTCAAGACCCCGAGAAGAGGAACTTTTATGAGTTGATAGGGGAAATTAAGAAGCTTTTTTCATGGAAACTGAAATAGGTAATCCAACTAATTCACCATACTCATCAATGGCTTCTGGTCGTAGCATGGTAAGTACAAGATGTGTGTACTTACGAAGGACACATCAGGAGTGAATGAGGGTCTCGAGTTCCTTAAGAGAGCAACTCACCCAATTTGGATCATAATCAAAAGAAAGGTCATCAGGTGCTGAAATGTAGCCAATTCTAGTAATAGAAACTACCATATTCTGAAGGAGCTTCCATAAATCAAGAGGGAACCGGTCACGGGTAGTTAGATGAAATTTCAAAAGGTCTCATTGCATCTAGACCACTAGAAAATCAGCCTTAGAAGGAATGGATGATAGAATCCCAGTAGCAGCTCCAGCAGCTTGTTCAGCCGCCCACGATGTCACAATCCCATCTTTCTGAATTTTCATGGGGGCAGGGCCAAAAGGCCACATGAGGACTTTTCCCGTCTGAGAGTGTTAAACAACTTCCTTTTTATTCTCCTTTACCTTTGCCTTGGATGCCTTAGAAGTTGTCACGATGTGAACTATTTCATAAAATTGGTCATCAGGATATGACTTAACCCAAGCCACAACATAGTTCTTGGTAAGGAAGGGCACTAAATCCTAATGATCTGGAAGTTTAGACTGGCTCTAGGTGTCCTCCTAGGTAAATATTTTCCATTATTAATGGGATATCATCAGATTTTTATTCTAATAAGAATTTTTGAGAGCAAGAGGGGAAAATTTCTAGATGCATTCGGATTTTAAACTAAACCAGTAGGGTGCATAATCCTCGCAAATATGTTCCACTATGATATAGGAAACTAGGACTCCTTTTCACAAAAAAAGTAACCTCGGTTGATGAAATCTTCTGAGGCATTGTTTTTAATAGTACCAGTAGGTTAATCATATGCTTGGTAAGATAAATGTTCATAAAAGTTGAGACAAGCCATTATGTCAATCTCATTATTTTCAGTTTGTTCCACCTACTTATCCTGTGAATCCCAAGCCACCCGCATAACCACACTGGTGCTCTGAAGAAACAGTCAGAGGGTGGAATGTGGAATTGTTAAGGAATTTATAAAGGAATAACCCCCTATGTGGGCTCCCATCCAGATTCAATGAATTTAAAAAGGGATATTCATCTGGTAAGGTGACCTGCCTCGCTGATTCAACCCTATAGGTTGTAAATCTTGTCCAGCACTGGGATAAATAATATATGCAATTTTCTATGGCCAACTGATCAGCCATGATAAAATATGAGGCTCTTACACAACCAGATTCCCACACTAGTAGGATCCACCCACTCAGGAACATGGATATGAAAGCTTCCAGTCAAAATAATCGATTGCCATCAAGGATGATCCCCCATACCAATTTCTTAAAATTCCACTATTCTAGGGTGGGAAAATCAATACATACAGTTCTCCATGTGGTTTTGGAAGGAAAATCCTTGGGTCTTCACAAATCAGACTCTAGACCCATATGCTTGACAAAAGCGCCAAACCAGTCATCAAAATGAACATCCTGCTTCGAACATGGTTCTCTTTTCTTCAGAAGAACATTCTCTTAAAAAAATATGTTTCAAGGCTTGGGGGGTTATTTCATCATCATCCCAAGTATAGGGGGAGGAAGAAATTCATCATAAATGTCCCTAATGGTAGGGACTCTGGAAATTAGCTGGATTTCCCAAAGACTGATGACGACCTCCCCATGGGTCAAATGGAATGTGTTGGTATCTAGACTTCACCTACATAAGAGCTATGAAATAAGGGTAATAGTACTATGATTATATGTTTGAAAAACCCAAACGGCCTCGTACAGTCCCACAGTCTATAACCCAGTTTGAAATTCATCATAGCTCTGGAAAACCAAAAAGGGCCACCCCCAGTCCATGTCGAACAAGCCCCCATGGTGAATATCCCACCGGGATGACCAACCATGCTGCTCATTTGCTGCAGCCTTCTTCATGATGATCTAGTAACATTGGGACATCTGGTTAGGCTTCTTCTGCACTCCATCAAAGGTTTGAGGTGCATAGTTTAGCAAAGACCCAGAGGTAGTATCCCTCTAAAGGTACCTCCCCATGGAATAAATGAATGCCTTCCGAATAAAAGTATTAATCATCCAGGTGGAAGGATGATCGATCGGATTTGGCATCGAGATCGTTGTGTTGGAAAATATGCCAAACCCATAAGAAGGAATAATGTCTGAGACCGGCTACTCGCGTTGGCCCGCCGTAAGCAGATTCGCTAGAGACTGGTGAAATGGAATGACCAGAATTATGTTGTCAACCAAATCTACCATTTTTTATCTTTCTTCTGAAATAGAAAGATGGTCACTAGTAATAGCCTCAAAAGAAGTAGAGACGTCAGCATCAGCTTGTGAAGCAGCCATTGTAACCTGCATAAGAATATCGAGAATCCAATAAAAGGTCTGTCCAATAAAAATTGATGGATAATAGATATAAAACAATGGATAAAGAACTAAAAATATGTCCAGATAAGGATCCATGTACTCTTTCCAGAAATGATATAAGGTAGCCACATCCCACATACTTCATATTGTGCGGCATGCACAATCATCATACTGCATGATACATGGGAGTTACCCCGCCTACAGATATGGTACACGGATACATCTCACCACGTATAACCACGTTACATGAACCATCTGTGAGTTGTTGTCTAGTGGATCATTGGTTGGTGAATATAATGGTTTTCAGAAGATGAATACTGTGAACCTAGGCCTTTATTATGTTCATGTTCAAAAATTTCAAATTAAAGATTAATTTCAGATTATTGATTCTTAATGTTCGGTTCGCTAATCAAAGTTCGGTATGCGGACACCCCAGCCATGTAGCATCCTCTTACATGGGATCTAGATTTTAGTCGTAAAATTCTGAAATTCTATTTGAGAAATCAAAAATACGGTATACAAACAAAAAAATGGCGATAATATTGTTTCGCGGTACGTATGAAGAGTTTTGCGAATGGGTTTTTTGCAAGGATCATGGTACGCAAGAGCAGAAGAAGCTGGGGAAGTCAAGAGTGCTTTTCTCCATGAAAAATGGTAAAAGAAAAATGACATGAGCCCCTATATATAGGTGTGTCCCCCTCCTACCAGTCCCATCAATTCTACAACGAACTATTTCAGTTCAAGGATACTTTTACATCGGAATAGTCCCATTTTCATTCAAAACGGACCCAATTCCGATAGGGGCATTTTTAGGGTCCTAAAATTTCCTCCAAGAGAAGAAAATACCCCCACAATCACGTTGTAGAAGGAATCATGTATTCCAACAAATCTACCAAGGTTAATGGACTCAAATCAAGTTATGAATTTTAGAAGAAACATGAAGGAATTCATGTTTTCAAATCATTTCAAGTGGCCCGTGTACCATCACTGGAAAGGTATGCGGACCAGCTTGATCGTGAAACAACTGGTATGCGGGATGATCCACAAGACATAGGCCCACATAGCGATGTCCAGTGAACCAAGCAGACCCTTAACCGCGATGCCAAAGGGATCGGTCACATTAATTCCATCTTTGTAGCATGCCCTGAAACCCATTAGCTTGTTAGAAAACTGAACCAGTAGGGTTCCGTGAAATATTACCGTGAACCTAAGCCTCTGCAAACCCCGGATAAACCGAGTCTTCTTATAGTTTGGATATTGCTTCATGGGCCTCTTCAAATGGTGTCTCATTCCAAATAGATCCAATTTCCACAATGATTTATAAAAGGAGCATAGTATAACGATGAAATACAGAGGATGAAAGTCCAAAGGGAACCCAGAGGATGGAAGAAATAGTTCAATGAAGATTCTGGCTTCAGTCTCGATTCATCGACAAGGCCTGAATTGTGAACCACACTCTCCACATGTACAACTGGCCACGAACCATAAAACAAGGGAATTGAATAATAATAATAGAACCCTGAAACTAACTGGTGAATCATGAACCATATAATTCTCGTAGATGAACCCCCCGAACCCTAATTCAAAATGGTGCTTCGTATAGTGTACCGCTACATGGACTGGACCCGGCATCGTGTAATGCATCTATATGTGGATGGAACCCAAAGCGGCATGATGGGTCGTGTACCTCTATGGAACACGGTGATATATAACCATGATCACGTACTCTATTGGTATGCAAATATCCCCTTTTCCCACATACCACTACATTATGAAGAGCCTTCCCCAACCTGCATAAGAAGACAGTACACGGAATAAGGTATTTTTGGGTATTATTTCCTCCAACCCCAACCTCACCCTTCCATTACCGTCCAGTCCTCCATAATCCCTCTAAAAACCATTCCTCCAACATGAGGCCAAAGCCTCCTCTAAAGCCACCAGACCTATATGATAAGCCCATCGGGTGCATCAGCACGCCCCTTTCAGTCTACATATCCATGGTAAGCATAGTCACAAAGGCTCTCCCCCCAACGTTTTAGGCTTCAGAAATTCCAATGGGTCTACACTACCATGGTAACTCAGAGTCCAACCTTGGAAAACAAACGTGAACCTCCCCAATCTAGGGATTAAGGGTTATCACTCTCTTTTCATTTCAATGAGTAAGAGTGATTAGTCGATGGGGTTATGTCCCCCCCCCCCCGAAGTGGATGACACTCCTCCCCTTCCTAGAACATATTCTGGGTCCCTCCCACTGAGGGAAGTCCTCAATATTCTGAGGTCAGGCTTCATGACCTTCAATGTCATTTCACATTAAAGGGTTTATCACTCATACCCTAACCAATGGTTACCCCAGCCTCTTCCATTGTAGGCTCTCCCTCCCCCACCAACTGTGGAGGAAGCATGTTCTTTGTTTAATCTTTTAAATCTTCTTGTTTCTCAAACTAAGAGTGACTCACGCGGTCTTAGAGATTTGTGATTATTAGAACATCCATGTGAATCTAAACTACGAGAACTCTGATTCCTAATAAAACTAGGATACATAGGATTCCTACATGAAGGCCTAGGATCAAAAGGGTGCCCTCCCCTAAAGGGTCCACCCAATCATGTCCTCTCAAATGGGACGCTTTTATGTGTAATCCCTAAAAAATATTATATATGAGAACTCCGATTCTTGATAAAACCAAGATACAGAGGACACCTACCAGAATGCTTAATCTCAAAAGGGTGCCCATCAAAAAACGTTCACCCAATCATGTCTCAAATGGGTATCTTCTATTCATAAGCCCCATCCATTCCGAATAATGTGGATTTTGATTCCTCTCATAATGATATGTAGGAAACCCATCTTATGGGTACTATCCTAACATCAAACCACATTCCATCCCCTTGGATGATGATAAACTCTAGAGAGACTTATTATATGGCTCAAGTCAGCATCACATCTGTAGCGTCAAATATATGCATGCCTATGATGATCTTGCAAATAAAGGGTAGCCTATGGACACACTCTTCGAGAATGAACCAAGGATTCAAAAACATATAAACATGACTTAAATCTATAATAGAGTCTTAAAAAATATCATAATCCTCCACCCAAAAGGGTGCGGTGAGTCTGAATTTCCATCCTCTCGACCAGTGGAGTCCCCAAGTATTGTTGGCTGAATCATTAGTCAATGAGTGTCTACCTTTGGATGGTAGGTCCACGAATCAAGGATAATAAGGCCTTTGGGCATTCCTGGATCCAAGAATAAACCCATTGGAGACCATCCGAGGAATTTGTATCTAAGGAGGACCGATTGCACAAGTACTTGACCCATACACAATCGCCCATTGGGACCAATAGTTCCCGTAGGGTTAACCCAACCTTCTTTTAATGGATAATTATGTTGAATGATTCAATACAAAAGAAATGGAATATTTTACAAGAAACCGTCTCCGGAAAAAGAGATGTCTTATTATCCTCATCGAACCATTTCTGCACCATCCGAAACACACCACCTCAAAGGTGGAATAATTAGCATGAAATCTGTTTTTATAAGAAAACTCAACTAAATAAGTCTGTTAATCCCAAAATCCCAAGTAGTAAATTGTACAAGATCGAAGCATATCCTCCAATGTATGAATTATTCTCTCAAACATTTCATCATATTTTGGATGAAAATAAGTGGTTAAATTTTATTCTATGACTAACGAATTCAGAATGCCTTTACAAAAGTAAGTAGTGAACCTGGGATCACATTCAGATACAATGGAAAGAGGAACTTCATGTAACCTGACAATCTATTATAGGTAAAGTCAAGAACTGTTATCCAAATACATATTAACTTTAATATGAATGGAATGTAAATATTTAGTCAACTTATCATCAATAACCCAAATCGCATTATTACCTTGAGAAGTCTTTGGTATTCCCACCATGAATTCCATGGATATGTTTTCCCATTTCATATTTGGTACTGGTAAAGGCTGATGAATCCCATTTTGTAGTTGTATTTCTTTTTTAACCTATTGACATGTTAAACATTTCATGGTAAAATCTGCAACATCTTTTTTCATTCCATCCCACCAGAAATATTCTTGAAGTTCTCTATACATCTTAGTACTCCCAGGATTATCAGAAAAGTGAGAACTATGAGCTTCACACAACAATTATTTCATCAGGTGTGAATCAAAAGGCACACACACTATTTTTCAAAATCACAAAACACAATCTTCGTCAATGTTTAATTCTGGAAACATAGCAATTTTAACTAATTCTACCTTTTTCTAGAACACTCTATCTTACTTCTACAATTTCTTATTTTTGTTTGAAAAATATGACTACACTAAAACCTGAATCAAAACAAAGTAATCTCTAGCACCAAAAAATTCGAATCCAAAATTCATCAAATCATTATTCAAGGGGTCATGTTCCAAATGTACCATGGTTAATGATGCATGATGTTTTCAGCTTAAGGAATCCTTTACTTTTTTTGCGTTTCCAGGATGGTAATTGATCATGAAATTGAAATCCATTATAAATTCAAGCCATCTTCTCTGCATCATGTTTAATTCCTTCTGAGTGAATATATACTTTAGACATTTATGGCTAGTATATATTTCAAATTTGGCTCTGTATAAATGATGCCTCCAAATTTTAAAGGAAAAAACAACATTTAATAATTCCAAATTTTGTGTGGGATAATTTAACTTATGAGTTTCATGTGTCTTGAAGTATAAGAAATTACCTTATCATTCTGCATCAAAACATAACCATGTCCCTTTAATGAAACATCACTTTAGATGACTAACTCACAATTTCTGGAAGGTAGGGCCAAAACTAGAGCTTTCACCAATCTCTTCTTCATTTCTTGAATTGGAACATCACATTCTTATGTCCAAATAAATTTAACCCTTTTATGTTAACATAGTTAGAATGATAGATAACGTTACAAAGTTTCTAAAAAACCATCAGTAATAACCTTATAATCCAAGAAAAATATGAATCTTTGTAACATTTTTTGGTGTTTTCTATTCATCAACAACTTTTGTTTTGGCATGATAAAATATCATTCCAATCTTATTACAATGTTCTCAGGAAAAGAAATCTATTGAAACAAAAAATCACATTTTATAAATTTCACAAATAACTTATTTTCATTGAGTGTTTTCTAGAAATCCTTAAATGTTTTTCAATATCCTCATTAGTTTTTGAAAAGTCCAGAATATAATCAATAAAAACAAAAAAAAACATATCCAAAAATTCATGGAATATTATATTCATAAGATACATGAATAGAGTATAGGAATGTTTCAATCCAAAGGGAAATAAAGAAAACTCATAATGCCTATGTATAGTATGAAAATCAATTTTCGGGATGTCATCCTCTTTCACCTTCAGTTGCTGGTATTCTGGTCTCAATTCAATCTTAGAAAAATACTTATCTCCCTAGAGATGATCAAACAAGTCATTGATATGAGGAAAGGGATAGTTATTCTTAATAGTAATGCTATTAAATTCTATATAATCCACGTAAAGTCTCATGAAACCATATTTATTTGTTAATAAAGAAATCAATTGATCCCCATGGGGAAGTGATGGGATGAATGAAACATTTATCAAGAAACTCTTGAAACTGATTTTTTAATTCAAGAAGTTCTATTTGAGACATTTGATAAGGGTTTTTTGAAATTATCTTAGAATCAGGAACTTAGTAAATAGTACATTCAACTTCCTGATCATTTATAACATCAGGTAACTCGTCCAAAAAATCAATATATTCATTTACCACTGGCACATCATTAATCTGAATAGTTCCATCGTTTTTTTACTTTATGACCAATATAATTTTCATTTCCATATTTGAGTAGTGTCTCATCATTTTGATATTTTATCAATTTTATGGGTTCTTTCTTGTATAAAAATTGAAAATATTTTTTAAAAACAACATCTTTACCTCAACAATAAATCTTAGAATGATATACAAAAAGCCAACCCATACCCATAATGACATCAATCAGGTAATGTATTTCTACAAATAATAATATAAAGATTCTTATAATTCATTTTTTGTAACATTTCCCCCAGGTGTTTTAACAATAGTTTTTGGTCTCATTTATTGAGGTGATATTTCCAATTTACCAGAAAATCTATTAGAAAAAATGAATGTGTTGACTACATATTAAACAAGACATTAGAAAAATCATACTAAAGAAAAACTTACCTAATACCACTTTATTGGATGACCTAACATCCATTGATGTAGTCATAAATGATCTCAATACACCTTTATACCTGTAGTCTGTATGCTTCCCATTATTCAGATATTTATTTGGGTAGCTATTTTCATAATGACGCATCTCTCCACATTTAAAATATGTTATAGTTTTCTTATAAAGATTAATATTTGGATCAATTTCATTACAATCCTGAGTCATATGTTAAAACTAACCACATAGAAAACACTTTTCAATTTTATTAAGGCATTCCCCTAAGATCGTTTTACCACACTTTTCACAAACTGGAAATTGAACTTTCTTGCCATAATATTTCATAGATCGATTCATACCCATCAATTTCAATCTGAACCTCTTCTTCTATTTGTTTTCAAAGTAAATGTGATCATCAGAAAACTCTATTTATACCCTCTCAGCACATTAGACAAGTTTCTTATAAATTTTGAAGTCACGGGAAGGTAATTCCATTCTCTATATTGGCATCAATCCTGAATAAAAAACAATTGATTTTACTATTAATATCCTGAATAATATTTAGAGAATACATTTCCAGTCAGGTGAATTTTTCTTCACACACAACCATGGAATATTCTACCTTTTTCTTAAATTCATGGAATTTATTTTCCATACTAAGTTGAACCACCTTATTAAAATATTTTTCAATGAAAAGATCCATAATTTCACTCCATTCTACTACATCAATATCCTTGGTATCCCTGATATTCTTGACCATAGACCACCATCGGTCTGCTTAAACTTCAAAACGATAAATTGAAAGAATGTAATTTTTATTATCTGAACACACCATGACATCGAATGTATTTTTATGTGGTTTAATCCGTCCCTCATTCGCCAAAGGGTTATAAGACCAGCTGAGAGTATGAGGATGTTTCCTGAAAAAAATTTCCACTATCATAATGTTCCTTTGTGGTAGCTTTGGTTGTTCTCTTACATGGATTACATTTAAATTTATTTCATGTTTCATCAGATTCATTACTATCACAAACTACTCAGTTCCAATCCCTACCTTTCTCAGTTTTGGATTCGAAAATATATCAGCCTCTAGGTTCCATCGAACTTCAGCCTCCCTATTTCTTCTATGGAAAACCATTCTGAATAGACATATCTTAGATTGAGTAAAATGGTAATATTCAAATTATATATCATAAAAATAAGGAAAGAATCATTTAATATATTCTATTAACTTCATCATAACCCCTAAAGTTATATAAACTGTGCTCTGATGCCAACTATAAGGACTCAGCCTTAGACATAACATAATCTATCTAATTAAAATATATTTCAATTCTTTATATTCCCAAAGTTATTTCTATTTATAGTTTTATAATGAAAGGACATAACTAATACATATCATCCCATATGAATACAATGTGTGTACCACTAAAATAGTAGTCATTCCTTCCGGAACATAAAATATGTAATATAAAACAACACCATGATTTCATTGAAAATTTTTCATAAAATTTAAATTGACATCCTTAATTATTTTACACATCCTTATAGCCCATGAAAATAATTTAATAACTTGGGATGAGACAAAAATCTCATAAATGGAATTAAAAATAAGGAAAAACCCATTAGTCCATGAATACTTATAAACATATGAAATCATTTTCACAAAGACATACTTCTCACCCATATATACATACTTTGTGAAACATGATATTTCCATATAACAATAGAGAACATATATAATTCACAAAGGTATCTTAGGGAATTACTTACTAATATTATAACCCTTGTGGAGACCTTATGATTTTTAACCCTCATGACATCCTTATAATGTAACCCTCATAGATACCTTATGGTGTAGCCATTGTAGTTACACTTGGAGTAATCATACGGCTAACTTTCAACTTACACATAACAAATGAATTAGAGGGAGATATAGTCCCCACCCTTAATTATATAAAATTCCCAAGAACCAGAACATAATCATAAAACATGAATAATTTCACAAAACATTCCTTTTTAATTTGAGAAAATTTTAAATTTAAAAGAGGGTTTATAAAGTATAGTCCCTTACATATACCATATCATTGAATCAAGAATTAATAAAATGAAATGAATATGTTTACTCACTATAAATCAACATAATAAAACATAATATAATATAAATTCATTTCACAAATAATCATAGAATGATCAAATCATTTAAGTATAAGGATAACCCAAACAATGGAAATTGGATTAAGAATTCTTTTACCTCATGTTCATATAACTTAAAAAGTGACTAAACATCATGTAAAATGGTTAAAAGAGTGTTATTAATATTTTACATAAAAATATAAAATTTTATAACACTTTATATGGTCGTTTTATAACATCATTACACCCATTAATTTATAATATCTTGTTTATTCCATTATTTTGGGTGTGTCCTTTACATGATTTCCATGGATGGTTAGTAAAGGATTTCCTTATCGAATGGAAGAAAAACTACAGAAGTGGAATGAAATTATATTAATATGTTTCCATAATACTAAATGACTCCATAAATCATTTTTATATATGGTATTATGATGAATAATTATATAAATCATTATTGATATTTGTTTTAATCATTTTGGCAGTTCTTCGATAATCATGAACTAGTTTCATTATTTAACTTAATATTATGAATATATGTTAACTGCAGACATAAAAGATATTATATAATACACATTAAAATATATTTCAACCATTAAGATGGTTTTATGAATAGATTTGAAATATGTAATGGATGATGAAAACACATCGTCCACAATGTTGGTAAATCGACACATCGTAGACAGTGTTTTCATTTTTAGAATAAGAGGGGGGAAGAGAAGAGGTATGTTAGGGAATTTTTCCACAGCCATGATCACATTAGGAATATATTAGATTACGGAGTTTTAATGCCTCTTGTATAAGGGGATTGGAATAGAGTATACGAAATTAAAATGAATTGAAAAGAAAAATAAACAAAATGAAAGATGACTTTTACCCCTTGATCCCTTTTCCGTGAGATCCTCATTAATTCCTTTGGTTTTGGCCTTTTGGTCAAAACAGTAGGTCTAGAACACACGGAAGATACTTCAGATGAAGATTGGGAAGAATTTAGATGATTCTAAAATCTTTAATGGTGTGGGAACTAGAGGGTGTGAGTGTAGTATTGATAGTGGAGGAGAGGAGGGGTTTTCCATTGTTTTAATCATTAGTTAACATTTTTTTCACAAGCCTATGAATATCCATGATTCATGTGACCCAAAATTGTAAAGAGATCATGTGAGTTTTAACCAAGTGCGTTTACATCAACCATGATTCTTGGAATAGTTTATTTAATATATATTATATATATACGGTAAATTAGAGTATTTCACTGTTCATTAAAAATTCATGTTTTCTTGAAAATTTCCAAAAATTCACCCTAACCATTTTTTGATGTGTAGAATTAAAACATGAACTCAATTTTATCAAAATAATTTTTTCAATATGATAAGTTTAATTTTAATCAAAATAAAACTTTTTTTGGAAAATAACTATATTAAAACTACCACTCGTTTTATAACAACCTAAAAATTAATCAAGGTCACATAAAATAATCTTACAACCATAAGAAAATAAAATTATAATTTATGATTATATTTAATGAAAATACCTTTTTATTTAAATTATTTAATTAATCATAAAATTATAATTAAATATTTATGACGTCCAAAAATAACAACACTTATATAATGATCACATTTTCACTTATAATATGCCTTTTATTATAAATTCATTGGTGATTTTACTTTTCATTTAGTCATTTTACTATTATTAAGGATCACATTACTATTAATACGGGTAAAATTACTATTCATAAGGGTAGGTTACTATTCACAAGAAATTAGGTTTGTCTTATCAGACTCCAAATAACATAGTGATTGCAACCGTGTATGTCTGTTTTTCGAAATTCAAGTCATATAAACGACAAGATTATGTTTAACAGATAGTTTATAACCATCTCCTTAAAAAAAGTGTCACTATGAAGTGACTCAGTGTTTCATGCATTTCAATTTATTTTTAAATAATTGGGGTGTTACATCCAGACCACCCTAAACCAAAAGTCACAGCAACAACAAGAGAAGTAAGCATGCCATAAGATGTTCTTTGTAACATCCTCGAAATTATAGGCTTATCTTTTTATATAAATATTTAATTAAATTGATTAACTTATAAAAGAAAAACGTTTATCCAATAGTTAAGTTGAATTGTTAAAAATTATATAATATTAATTTAAATTATCTCATCAATTATGATTTCATGAAATATATTGTTTTAAAATATTATGATAAAATATTTTTAAATAAATTATTATTATCAAGAAATATGTTTTTATATTAAATTAATATTTTAAATTTTAAGTAACTATTTTATAAACGTGGATTTATTTAAAATAATTTTTTATTATAAATAGATTTATATGATGATTTTTTTAATATAAACAAAATTCTATTTGAAAGAATTATAAAATATTTATAAATTATTATTTTGAAAAAAATTGAAATGTTTTCTAATATGATAAGTCATTTTAAAAAATAATAAATGAATTTCAATTTTGGTCCATATTTTTATTAAATTATTGAATTATAAAATATTATCTTAGTTTTATAAATTATGAAAATTTTAATTTAACACTTTAAAATGATTCATATTTTATAAATAATTAAATTTATTTAAATTTTTTATAAAAATAAAATTAATAATAATTTTAGAATCTATGTTTTCATTAAAGGTAATATAATCTATCATCAAATATTTGAAATAATTATTTTTATAGATAAATATATTTTGTTAAATTTAAAATAATTATTTTGAATTATAATCATAGTTATTATAAATATAAAAATTATTATTATTTAAAATTTGGATTACATTTTGTTTTAAAATTATGAATAAATAGAATTACTATTAAATTTTTTAACAAATATGTAAATGATAATAATAATAATAATTAATAAAAGTTAAAAGAGTTAATGTGAATAAAAAAGAAACATTTAATTAAAAAGGGGAGAAAGAGAAAACATGGATTGATGTTAAGGAGGGAGTCGAATGGAGTATGGTGAAGAAAAATGGGATCAAGGAGTATGAACGGGATTCAACCAACGTCAAGGGAATCCGAAGGCCAATCTTTGTCAAAAGGAGAGTCGACTGTGAATTAGGGTATCCTTTTCAATATAGATACGATCTAATGATATTTCTATTGTTCTAAATCTATGTAAGGTAGGTGTTTATTTTATTTTCTAGCTGTCAAATTTTTATGTAGACCATTTTTCATGAATTCTTTTAGAATTGTTCATGATATGTGTGTCATTTTATTCGTCAGACATATTCATATGTGCTCTATGGATCATTTTTTATATTTTTTTGTTCTATTTGATGAGTATGACGAAATTGATAATGGATTTGAATTAATTTTCTTTTTTGTCTCCATGCCGAATCTTTCATTTTTTTAATATTCATTTTAATCAACCATTTTTTCATTTTCAACTAGTTTGGACTATTTCAAATGAAGAATATATATATATATATATATATTACCACTTTCTATTTTCTTGTACTTGATTTTCTACCTCCACTCGGTTTGTTGTGGAATCCACTACAATGTAACTATAAAAAAATATATTTTATGAATTTAAAGTATGCATGAACTGGTTGTAAAACCTTCACTAATAATTTTACATATGTATTGCACCCTATTTAAGAGATGTTAATTAGATAGAGTAGTAAATGTGGAGTTGTTGCATGCTAAGAGAGTTTGAAGTAACATAAGAAAGTTTTCTAATTTCATGAAAATCAAGTAAGTGAAAATATTTTTTCAATATCATCAATCATTTTTTTGTTTGTTTATTTAATAATCTATCATGTATTTAATTTTAAATTTTATCATTTTATGTTTATATTAATTTAAGGGAACTATTATTATTGTTTGTAAATCTATATAAATGATTCAAACAATCTATTATTTTATTAGAATAGTTGTGTTTTAAAAATATTTCTGCGTGATGTTGTTTTTACATTTCTTAAATATTTAAAGTAGATACTTTGTTAAAACAATTGTCGTAATCGATATATATTATTTTTATTGATTATATATATTAATTTAATATATATTTATGATTTTCAAATTCCAATATCATAATAGTCAAGTATATATATATATACTCTATATTGTAAATTTCTAGTCTATACATGTTTTCATTAATTATAAATTTTCAATATATTCAAGAATATATACAGGTATTATTTTCAAGTTTAAGAAACTTCTCAAATAAATTATTTATGATTATTTATGTAGGTGAAAACCTATATTATGAAAGTATTATTCTATGTAAAAATTAATGGTAATAAATATCATAAATTAATATAATAGAATCATGCCTTATACATGTCATTCATTAATTATGATTATGACCATATGTTATTGATTATTGAGGAGACTTCATACAAAGATATGTGTATTTAAATTATTATATATGTAATCATTTTGAATAGATAAATTATCCCTTTATTGGTACTATAGTAAAAAAAATTATTACTTCTATTATTGGATTACATGGATGTCAATTGTTCTTTCATACGCTGAAAAAACGAATTTTTTCATGAGATTTGGTTCTTCCAAATCTAGGAAATGATTTATCATGAAAGTATATATATAAGTGTATGTAAATATATTTCCATGGTTAGTTATAACGCATAAATATAGTGAAAAATTTAAATATATATAAGGTAGGATTAAGATGTTTTAATAAAATTAGGCTCTTGAACTTTGTAAACATGGAAGAGAATTGGGGAGTGAACCCATACCTCGAGAAAGTGGGTAATACCAGAGACCCTTCAATGTTTTAAGTACCTTCAGAGTTTTGTTTTCAAAATAATCCATAATTTTTTATGAAAAATCATTGATTTAATTTTAATGCATTTTCAAAGTGTTATATTTTTTTAAAATATATTCCTTACAAAATTATTTTCAAATAGAATTTACAAAATAAATGTTTTCATGAGCCTTTTGGAAACCCCTTACTGAGAAATTATGCTCACCATATGTTTTAAAATATTTTCCATAGGTTTAATAGAATTTCTTGAACGCATTAACATCTCTTGAATAGATATCACACAAAAATAAATTTACTTATTTTATTTTATTATTTAAAATCTATGATGAAATATAATTAATTTTTAATGACATGGATTTTCCATTTATTTGTTTTTTATATCCTATGGATTATTTTCTAGATCTTGTGTCGAGATGTCTTGTGATTATAAGGTCCAATGTGCCTAGAATAAATATTTGAAATATATTAAATAACACCCATGTGCAGTTTTACTAAAAAATTGGATAAACTCCTAAAAGAGTTCCTAAATTATAAATCTAAGGGCATTGTTGAGTTCAAAATCGAATATTTACCCTATGTGTGACATAACTTCAATTAGTTCATGTCATTTTCGGAAATGTCATAGGGGTATAAAACAAATAAAATAATTAGTAATATTATTTTCTCTATGTAACATCTCACCCCGGGTGCCACACATGGGTTCCCTGAACTCGACAGTCTGATGACCTAATGCACATCTCCATATATTCGAGAGGTTTTCAACTATTAGTGAGGGTATCAGATGTCGATCATGGGGAGACCATACCCTCTTTTTTCAAACTAATACAATAGTGGAAATAAATATTCATCAATTAAATTTCATAAAAGTATAATATAATTGTACAAAGATCATATTACTACTAAAAATGGTGGTATAATATCAAAAATAAATTGTAAAATATGCTATTCGAAAGTATGTGCAATGTGCCAAATGAAAACACAAAAGCAAATACCCTGATGACTCCCAAGCGGGTTCCAAACTATGTATGGTTCTCTCATCCATGATTCATCCAGACTCATCTATCTAACAAAGGTCAGTTTCCCTTGTAATTTTCTAAAAACATGAAATCTATTCAATTACTAATTAGGAAACCTGAGTAGGCTATGATTATAACTTAGTAATCCACCACAAATAGTTTCTAAAACAAATTAAGTCTATAATAATGAATATTGTTTTATAAAGAATAAATAATTCCAATAAAATAAAAAGATTACAATTCTTCAATTACTCTTTGTTTAGCTACATAACCCCCTAGATTCCAAAGGACACCTGAACTTCAATACCTACTATGACTTGTGCTATATTATTAACAAATTCACAATTATCATTTATAAATTATTTTAACAAATGGTTCTTCATTATACATTTCATCTCAGTTCATGATATGGATAATTGGGACCATAGTCCAACACCACTATTTTTGGCATAGATCATAAAATCTAACATCCCATGATTATTTGGATCAACTATCCCTATCCCACAGATCCTGGGTATTTGGGGAATCAATATCTAGCCCATAAAATTTGCATGTAAGCCTTGGGACTATAATTCCATGTTAAGGACCCCTTGTGTATTTAGTGCATCAGTCTGTGTCCCACACACCATTTTCTCAATGAAACGCATATATCACATGTATGAGATATATCAGATGTATCACATATATCACATGTATCACATTAATTAATTCAACAATTAATTAACCATATAAACTCCATCAATTAATTCAAAAATTAATTAATCATGTCAAATCCTTCAATTAAATCATCAATTAATATGCCAAAACAAATCCATAATTAATTCACCAATTAATTTTTCACATTACTTCAACTTAATATTCTAAGAATTATTTCCATGATTTGTTATCTTATTTCCCAATCAAAAAATATCAATAATTAATTCCATAATTAGTTATCCTTGATCAATAATTTCAAAATTCAACAATTCTCATAAATTAATTCAATTATTAATTTATATAATTAAATAATCTCAAAATTCCATAATTAATTCAACAATTGATTATTCCTAAAATTCCACAATTTTAATATTTCAATAATCAATTCAAAAATCAATTATTGAATCCCCAATGTCGACATCTCGACAATTCTCATAAATTAATTGAAAAATTAATATATAAAATTCACATTCACTTAATTAATTAATTAAATATAGAAATATAATTTATAAAAAAACTCAAGAAATTATACAATTTCATGCACATAATTAATATCATTACTATGGTATTTTAATGATAAAACACCTACTTTTATTTTTGATGAAGGATCACCCAATGGAAATACTGAAAATTAAGTCGCACAATGACATAGATCGAGATTTGGATCTAAAACCATAAATCAAGTTTCACCAAAAATGATCTATTAATTCTAGATCCAGATCCTCAATCCTACATCAAGATTCACCAAATCTAGATCTAGATCGAGAAAAACATAAGATAACTCCCCACTAAAATAATGAGAGATAAAAGGAGGATGAATGGGAAAGAAACAGAATTGGATCCACTTATTGTGATAGGAGAAGAACAATGTTCTTAGCTTTGAATCACAAATAATAGTTGTTGTAATTTCTTGGAATTCATCCAAAGAGCTCCAAAATCATGACTGACCATCTGGGGTCAAATGGTGGTTGATTTGGGGATAATTGTGTGGTCTGGGATTTTTAAAATTAAATTTCAAGGTATTTTAATTCCTATGCACATTTATCTTGGATGGGATGCGTTTTTTCCTTAGTCGTGCACCTAAGTCGGGTGCCTCTTTCATAAGCGTGAAAAGTTACTCCTCGGAGAGTGCACGGTTTGAAAAACCGTAAACCAACCATTCAATTCTCCATTGTCAACGGTTTCATGATTTTCTGGGATGGGGAGCACTGATTTCCTTAACCATGCACAAACCATGCACATTCCATTTTCATTTATTTTTCTCAAAATTTCATCCAAACACCCCATGTTATATCCCAAATAAAAATTACTCAAATAAGGTGAAAAGGGTTCCTGAGAACAAGCCCGATTCAACTCCAAAAATGGTCGGGATCTTAAAATATCCCCACATTATAATATCTCATCCTTGAGCTACACTCCAATGATTCTTTAAGATTCCCATCTAAAATGATCAAGAAATAAAGCATGCATATCATCTTCCATTTCCCATGTTTCTTTTTTCATAGTCCCATTTTTTCACAATACATGAATTATCATCACAGTCTTTCCCCGCAACACATTATCACTTCTATCTAACACACATATAATATGATCCTCAATGGAAACATCTATCTAATTTTTTATATCATCCATGAATATTACATGGGAAATACCATGATGATACCTTCATATTTGTGAAAAATGGAAAATGTCAGGCAGAGCACTGTATTTCTGTGGAAGAGACAATCGGTTTTCCATCGGCCGAATTCTTTCCTAAACCTCAAACAGTCGAACAAACCTGGGTATCAACTTTCCCTATCTTTGTATCTAGCGGTGACCCAATCAAGGTGAAACTTGAAGGAATACATGATCACCCTCTTCAACCTCTGTTGTTCATAAACATCTATCATTATATGACTTATGTCTACTCTGAGTCGTAGCCATACGTATCTGAATTAGCTTCACATACTCTGTCATCTTCTGCCCCAAACTCAATCCCAACATCTATGAATCACCTACCTCCATCAAGCATAATGGTGATCTTCAAGGCCTACCCTAAAGAGCCTTTTATAGTTCTATACATATTATTTCCTAATAAATTTATTTATAGGAAAACAATACTAAATCTAATTAATTCTCCCAATACACATCTATGTCGTGACCCCACACTTGTAGAATATCCTCATGCACCGATATAGTATATTATGACTTTCCATCTATCTATTGGGGGAAGTTTTCACACAATAATACCTGTGTATCGAAGTCCTTCTGTATGACCTTCCAGATGCATGAAGTGAATCATTAGTTAGGGGTTAAAACTATAGTCTATGGCACTCCATGCTGATGGAATATCCCCCATAAATACAAATATCCTTGTAACTCCAGTGAAAATGTCTCCTATATATGAAAAAAATGCACTACATTCATTATTTGATCTACAATAATTCATATAGAATCATTATTCCATGGTGTCTTCAAGAGACCTATCACAAATTTCACTATCAAATCATCTAATTTCCATTCCGGAATGGGAAATTTATACAAAAAAAAATCCAGGTCATTGATGCTCTAACTTCACCTCCTGATAGGTGTAGCATCATTTCATGAACCCTAATATCTCCTTTTTCATGTCTGGCCACCCAAACTATCATCTTGGGTTGTGATACATTTCGGTCTCTCCTTGATGTATCACCCACTTCAAAGCATAAAATTACCACATCAGATCCTCTTGCATATTGGCAGGAACAATGACCCATTTTAGGAAATTGATGATCTCATCCTCACCTATTCTCCAATATGAAGGTGAATCCTTTTCCTTTAAGGATTTCCCATAAGTTTAAAAACATTACATCATCATATTGTCTATCTTTAATATATCTCAATAGTCTATACTCCACTGAATTTGATATGAAATTCATCTTCTATTGACTCTCTTAAACCAAGACATGAATTTCATCCATTAAAGTCATTATCTTCCAATAATCATTAGAACCACGTACCACTTCAGTCCGATATTTCCTCCTTAAAGCATCATCCATATTTTTTCCTTTCTTGGGGATATAATCCATATCAATATGAAATGACTATATATACTCTAACCATTTGTGCTACCAAAATAAAGTGTCTTCATATACACTAACCATATATTCTTCCAAAGGACAAAATATAATTTTTAAATGATATACTTCAACCTATTATGGTCTGTATACACAGTAACATTTTCTCCCAATAGGTAATCCCTCTAATACTTCAAATAATAAATAACATTTTCTAACATCAAGTCATACATAGGGTAATTTCATTCATGATTACTCAACTACCGAGACCCATATTCCACAAAAAGATATCCTTACATAAATTCAGGTCCATGTATGATCCCAAAATCATCACAAAACACCATGTCCTCCCTACCCGGCTCAGGTAGGTTCAAGATCAGTGCTGATGTCATGTGCATCATCAACTCCTAGAATTCATTCTCACAATCTTCAAACTAATCAAACATTATCCCCTTTTTGGTCAACCCTGTAATTGGTGCTTCCAATCAGAAATAGTCATGGATGAATGTTTGATAATATTAAGTTAAACCCGAAATGTTATGGATATTGAAAACATTATTGGTATACTCGTAAGATTCCACTAACTAGAATTTCTATTGATCCACATACACTTCTTCCTACAAGACGATATGATCTAGGAAGTGTAACTGATCAACCCAAAACATATACTTAGATAGCTTGGTATATAGATGATGCAATCTTATTGTATTAAGAACAATGTTATGATGTTGGGAATGATCCTCATGAGTATATGGGTGTATCAATATATCATCCACAAACACTACCACAAATTGATCTAGGAATGGGTGTATGATTCTTTTCATCAAGTCCATAATCACTTCAGGTTTCTTAAACCCAAACAGCATTACAAAGAACTCATAAAGTCCATAACTATTTTGAAATTAGTCCCCGATATATTAGAAGTCCAAACTCTTAGCTAATGATACCCTGATCTCAAGTCGATCTTTTAGAATATAAAAGATCATCTCCACTTGTTAAAAATTACATCAATACATGGAAGAGGATACTTCTTCATCACTATCATCTAGTTCATATTATGGTAATTGACACACAAGTGCAGAGTCCCATAAACCTTATATGAAAACAACATAAGTGAACCCCAAGGTGACATACTCGAATGGATAAACCCCATATCGTCCAACTCATCTAACTGAGTCTTGAGATCCTGTAGCTCTATCGGTGTCGTTCAATATGGTAGAACAGAAACCAGATCATCCCCAAGAATTTTCTCAAATATTAAATCCCATGTCTCTCTTAACTGGATGCCCTGATATTTCTTCAAGAAACAAATCTTGAATCATGTCCACTACTAGTGGGATGACATCATGTTCCATTTCTCCATCATTAAGAAATATACATGAAGCCTGGGTTGTGAGCTCTCCCAGTTGATGATAAATTGGCCCTTCTCTTCCAACCTAGATATCCCACTCACCACAGTGAATATAGTGGTCTCTCATAGGAGACATAAAACACAATCTTTTACAGTAACAATCTATGTGGGATCCTTATGTGACTAGTCAGTCCATACCCAAAATCAAGTAATAGCCTGACATGTACAAACAATAAAGATCCCACAGAAAACGATACTCTCTGATCTTGAGAGATGACACCTTGCATAAACAGATGTCTATAGACTCTACTCCTAGGGTTATGTCTATCATCAACATGCCACTCATGAACTCCCACTACAGGCTCAAGACAATAACATGTTTTGAATATATAATTAAATGAGAGGCACCAATTTCAAAAAAGACACTAGATGATGTATAATCTAGAAGACTAGTACCACTCACTATCAATGGTCTAGACATCCACAAGCATTAGATGAATTCCATATAACTATCCTTCCCCCCTTCCTTGTGATGCATTGTGACTACCTTATGTTCCACCACATTGATGATATTACGGTCTTAGGAAAAAGCACCATTTCCACCTCCTCTACTGTCTCGGCTAGTTGAACACTTGTTTCTAGACTGATATGGTGAAAAAGACCCCCTTTACACACTCTGGTTTGGTCTAGCTCCTTTGTCAATAACCATCTATCGTTGGTTCCTATAGAAGCTTTGTAGTTAACCCATCCTTCCATAGGCTCATCACTCCATTGGTGGTCAAGAAAAATGTTTACAAATGTTCCCCAACCTACTGCACTAGTGGTAAATCATTCTGTAAAGATCAAGAGTATCTAATCCACATGTTTTTCACTATTCTTCCCACTAATCTAGCTAGTGTTCTTGTAACACCATGAGATTTTATGAGAAATATTTTGTTTTTATGTATTATGTTATAAGAAACACCAAAAGAATCTTTCACTACACACAATTATGTCTTGTCTTGCGTTACAGGAAAGATCAACCTTTCTTGATAGCTTGCATTGTACGCAATACCGAGTTTCACTAAACAACGATATATTAGTAAAAGATTATATAAACTAGCCGTTATGAATAGTAATACCCACTTTTTTAAATTTTATAAATATTATCTTTCAAAATAGAATTCAGTTTTGGATTAGGAAAATAGAAATTAGATTAGGGTAATTTTTTGTATTTTTTTAAAAACTTTCAATTTTTGATGAATAGTGAAAAACACTGAGTTATAGTTTAAAACCGAATTTTTATTTAAATAATTATTTATCTTATTTAAATTTATTTTAGGAAAAAATATATACATAATATTTATATGAGTTCAATGTAATTCATTTGAGTCATATTATAATAATTTATGACATATACAAATTTTATTGAACTTTTTACCGTCTTTTACCCACCTCCTAGGAGAATTCGCATATTTACATAAAACTTAATTTTACCACTTCTATGAGTTGAATTTAGAAAATAAGAGAGGCATGGTTAATATAAAAGAGTAAAATGTGGTTTAATATGATAAAAATAATTTTTGGTGAATAGTAACTTTTTACTTTTATTTACAACGGTTAAAAGTAAATAGGGTAATTAAAGGTAAAAATGATATTATTATTACCATAACACATGTCCTAATTCTATTGGATAAGTTTAATTCGACCAAAAACAACCTTAGGAATAAAATATGACCATTTAGGTTCACTTGGATTAGATTAGGATATTTATTATTATTTAATTAAAAGAATAGTTAAAAGAGTTAAAATCAAAAGTTTAATAAGTAAAACATTTTTAATATTGGGTTATACAAAAGATAAATTAGACTATAAATATTCATTAGAAATATAAGAATATATCCTACATAATTTTATTTTATTTATAATTTTTAGACATTAAATAATTTAATTTATTTGTGACACAATGATGATATAGTAATTACCTTATTAATAAAATATTAACATAATTGATATTATAAATACCCAAATAAATGTAATTTGAGACTTTTTATGAATTAAACTAATTTTATATGCTAACATAACATATTATGGTTGTTTAGATTAATTGTTTTCGAAGTAATAATGCTGTTATGAATTAAAAAAAATTATAATACCAAATAGTGTCAAAATTGACACAAAATAGTTTTTAAAACAAATATTAAATTATTAATTGATATTATCTTCATAAAAATATATGTTTTGGCCAAAAGACTAATATAATAATATATATGACATTAATGAACCTATTGGGGTTCTATTTGTAGTTTATAGTAATTTTATTAACCATATAGTGTAAGAATACAAGAATACACAGTAAAGGTTAAATTATTTAACTTAGAGTTAAATCTACATTATAAGGTTAAAATGGTAACCTAAACTTGTCTAAAACATATTGGTTGAGAGGATATAGTCCCCTAAGTACCCCAGAATCTAAATAAGTCACTTTTGAGCCATTATAAACCGAATATGAATTTATTATAAAATAATATTTTAAGTTTTTCCTAAGGTGCCCCTCACCCCTCTTATAAAAGGGCACTCCCCGTTTCCTCTAATTCACACTTCAAAAGCCATTTGTCTCGGCCAAAACCTACCCAAATACCCTCTAAACTGTCATCCCTTTATCCTAGTGGCCTTCCTTTAGTCATAAAGAAAACCTATGGAGCCCTTTTGATCAAATCAA
This sequence comes from Viscum album, assembly GCA_963277665.1. Lineage (NCBI taxonomy): Eukaryota > Viridiplantae > Streptophyta > Magnoliopsida > Santalales > Viscaceae > Viscum > Viscum album. Next base: position 910,343,207 of record OY728151.1, read on the forward strand.
AAGGAAAAACCGGAGGAAGAGGTAAATATCTCACCACCTATTTCAAGATCATTTCTTCTTCTACTTCCTCCTTCATTGTTGTTTTCATTATAAAATAATAACTCCATAATCCTCTATATACTGTGATGTTATTATTAATGGTACAACCATATTAGTTATTTTATCCATTCTATGAATGAAAAAGTCACCAGACCTGCGTACGTACGACTTATCGTCTCCACGTCGTGGTGTAGTTTGTTATTCAAACATTTCATCATTTGGATGGGTATGATAATGAATATAAATGATATAAATAATAAATATAACATTATTATGATTCTTTATATATGATATACCATCCAATTATATATTATTTTTATATCAAAATAATAATATCATCGTTCGTGCGTACGTACGGCCTACCGTATCCATGATGTGATGTGACTCGTTCGAAATGATATTCATTGAATAATGATTATATAAATGATTTGAATGAATAAATATTTTATATATTACACTAATAACATTCTGTAAATGAGTTATCTATAACCTAAAAAGAGGAATAATAATTTATTTGACAAAACATGCATAGGAACATAAAGTAATGAACACCCGAATAACTAGTATCAATGAAATATTACTAATAAGATGATAAGAATTTGACCATATATGATATCATAACAATAAATATGATTCTTTAATAAGTCAATGACATTATTTAAATCATTTTACAGGAGTTTCGGATACGTATGAATCATATCGTACCTAAGGTAAGTGAAAATCTCACAATCTCATTTTTATCTTAGATTGTTTATACTTCAGAATTTACGGGGGATATTTATCATCAACACCCATGTTTCCGAAATATGTAGTATTATTTCTATACTCCTACAATTTTTTAAATCCAATTTTACATATTGGTGAATTTTTAGTAAAATATATGAAAGGAATATTTTTCGTTTTCAGCACGAGATCATTTTTGACTATTCCGGGCAAAGTACGAGAATAATGTTTTTTTAACTTATACAACATGAAAGGATTTTTATGATTTCATAGAACATTATTTCAATGAAGCTTCCTTTTCATGTTTTCAAGTTTATTTTTAATTAATTTCTTTTAGTTTAAAATTGTATGACATGTAACGAAAGGAAAAATGTTTTTGAAGTAGAAAGGATATTTTCCTCAATAATGGAGTTCAAGTGTTTTATCAAAATTATTATAAATATAAGATAATATAGGGTTATATTTTTATCCCTATTTTTACATTAATTTGATTATGTTATGATGGAATTATTTTTATCAAGTCCTTTTATCTTATATGGTTTATGTTATGACGGCATGATGTTTAAGAATCCCATTTTTATTACATGGGTTATGCTATGATATATGATTTATGATTTTGTGGCACACATAAGAATGGTTTCATTATGAGATGGGTGGGAACTATATCTCCCTCTAATGCATTTGGTAAAGATTTATATCTCATGAGATAGACATGGTTGGAACGACAAGTTAATCAGGTTCAGTGATACAGGATTGGAATGAGGAGTGAACTCGGTTCAGAAAGGGACATTGTTCACTATGATAGTCTTGGAAATGAGTCTTGATTAGTAAGAAATGATTTTATATGATTATGTGTGTATGAAACAAAGTTTCATGTTTTATGTTATGATTATTGGGATTACATTTCACTACTGTGATTTATCCCATGTTATGATATTTTGATCTCTTTTTCAGGTTAAGATTTTCAAAATGATATGTTTTTATGAATATAATATGATTAATATTTCCTTTTTTTACCCTTACTGAGAATTTGAGCTCACCTTTTTTTATGTTTTCTTTTCCCCAGGTCAGGAAGAAGGGTGTTAAATTGGATATTCCAAAAGGGACTCTAGATTTGATGAAATAAACGGGAGAAAATATAGATTCTTTATGAACAAGTTGTTTATGTTTCCCAGTTTCTAAAGACATTGTACCTATATGGTCCTATCATGGTTTTGTTATATGTTGTAATAAGTATGATTCAATTCTGATGTAATAAAAATTTATTTAAAGTATGGGTCGTTATAGTTTGTTTATGAGGAAAGGTATAGTCAACCTTTGGAAACTTGGATCTGAAATCCTTAGTAAGAACCATAAGGATATGTCTAAGCATAGAACACAATATTAGCGTTTTAGAAATTGCCATGAATAACCTATGATAAGAACTTAAGTGTGAAATTTTATTCTTTATTGTGTGGTTTTCCTATTATGATTAGTGTTTCTCACACTATACTTCTTGGTTTTAGTCAATTGCTGGAACCCGAAAGAACCGTGTTAATGATGAATGCGATGGGAAATGCAATGATTGTCCCCCTGAGAAACCAAAAGTTATGGGAGTGGGAATGAAAAATCTTGTAGTCATGCTCACACAATTTTCTCAATCTATGAATCATGCGGGACTTTTAAACGAGAAAGGTAAGGAGCAACATTCTGTTGAATCCATCATGAGGCAGCATCCACCCTCATTCTGCGGGTCTACTAATCCATTAGTGGCTGAACAATGGATCAATACCACTAAAAAGATATTTTCAGTTCTACAATGTTCTGAACATGATAAAGTCATCTTAGCAGTATATCATTTGGAAGGTGAAGCTGATCAAATGTGGAATCTTATCAAGAATACGAGGCAAAGAGACGAAATTGAGTCCATGGAATGGGATGAGTTCAAGAACATATTTTTCAATAAGTACAGCCCTATTATTCTTAGAACAAAGATAGATAAGGATTTTCTTGAACTAAAGCAAAAGGATGATGAATCTGTTGGTTCCTACGAAGTAAATTTTACAAGACTTGCAAGATATTCTTCCGGAATTATTATCTAACCTTAGAGTAAGATCAATCAATTATTTAGTGGATTAAAACCAATTCTTCGAAGGGAGTTATCCATATGGGACTTCAATAGCTATGAGGAAATTGTTCAATGTGCTCTCAAGGTTGATATGGAGATTGGAGTAACCCATCAGTCATATGGGTTTGATTAGAATAGGAAAATGGAATTCAAAGGGAAATCTAAAGACCACATTGAAAAGAAGATGAGTCTTCCCTTATGCTCAAACTGTGGAAAGAAATATGGAGGGAATTGTCTTAAAGGGAAAAGTAAATGTTTCAAATGTAGAAAAGAAGGTCATAGGGCATTTGAATGCCGCAATGATGGGAAAAAGATGTCTAGTTACGTGAACAAAGAAAAGGCTACATAGGATGCACCTCCTACACTTCAATGTTACAAGTGAAAGGAAATGGGGAATTATGCCAATCAATTCCCTAATCCAAGGGTTGTTGATGATGATCGACGTCAACAAACTCTTAAGGCCAAAGACAAAGGAAAGTTAAATGAAATTTCTATCGGTGATATATAGTATGTGAACGAAGTGGTGAAAGGTACAGTTACCATACACTCTAAAGTGGAAAATGTTTTATTTGATCCTGGATCCACCCAATCTTTTATTTCTGAAGAATTTTCCAAGGGTATCTCCGTACTACCTCAACAATTAGCTATTTAGTTAGTTATGACAACTTTTAATGGCCCAACGGTTGCATCAAAAGTTTATAATTCTTCTCTAATTGACGTTAGTGGGAAAGTGATTCCTGCAAATCTTGTGATCCTTCCTATAGTGGAATTTGATGTGATTATTGGCATGGATTTGAATTCCATATATGGAGCTCATATTGAATTCCAAATAAGGGAAGTCACATTTCATATTCCCAAACAATCTATGATCATCTATCGATGCAAGGATGAATATAACAATCTAGTGGAAATTTCTTCCATCTTATGGGTCTTGATTCCAATAAATGAAGGTTGTTTATCTCAAATGGGTGGAGAAAAACACACGATTAAGAATATTCCCATTGTATGGGTGTTTGATGATGTCTTTCCACAGGAATTTCCAGGTCTTCCACCAAATCGTGAAGTTGAGTTTTCAATAGAACTCATGCCGGGTTCTATGCCCATTTCAAAGACACCTCATAGAATGGCCCCAATTGAGTTGCAGGAATTGAAAAAGCTACTCCAAGAGAATCTTGATAAGGGATTTGTACTCCCTAGTGCATCACCATGGAGAGCACCTGTTCTGTTTGTTAAGAATAAAGATGGATCAATGAGACTCTGAATTGATTATCGAGAACTTAACAAGATCACTATCAAGAAAAAATATCCTCTCCCACACATTGATGACTTATTTGACCAACTACACGGAGCTCAATACTTTTCCAAGATTGATCTTCGTTCAGGGTTTCATCAATTAAGGTTCAAAAGGGAGGATATACTAAAGATGACTTTCCTTACAAGGAATAGACACTATGAATTTATAGGGATTCCATTTGGTCTAACTAATTCCCCTGATATCTTTATGGATCTAATGAATAGAATCTTTAGAGACTATCATGATCAGTTTGTGGTAGTCTTTATAGATGATATTATTGTCTATTCAAAGTGCAAGGAAAAACATGAAGATCACTTGAGAATTGTATTAAAGACCCTATGAAAGGAGAATATTTATGCCAAATTTACTAATTGTTAATTTTGGATTCATAAAGTATCATTTTTGGGTCACATAATCTCAAAAGAGGGCATATGTATGGATCCAGCAAAAATAAAGGTTATTGTAAGATGGTCGAGACCAACAACAGTAACTGAGATCCAAAGTTTCATTGGTTTGGCTAGATATTATCGACATTTTGTGAAAGACTTCTGATGATTATCGAATCCACTAACGAGGTTGACTCGATAATGAGTTAAGTTCGTTTGGACGGTGGAGTTTGAAGATAATTTGAAGGAGTTAAAAAGAAGGTTATCTAGCGCACCTGTGCTCACATTGCCGTGTAGTGGACAAAGGTTTCTGATATACAGTGATGCATCTAAGAAGGGATTGGGGTGTGTTCTCATGAAAAACACTATGGTGATATCTTATGCCTCACGATAGTTGAAAATCCTTGAGAAAAATTACCCAACTCATGATTTGAAATTAGCTTCGGTAATCTTTGCATTAAAGAATTGGAGGCATTATCTTTATGGTGAAAGGTGTGATATTTATATTGATCATAAATGTTTAAAGTATATTTTCACACAAAAGGAGCTGAATATGTGCCAAAGAAGATGGTTGGAGATGATTAAGGATTACGACTGCTCAATTCATTAACACCCAGGGAAAGCAAACAAGATGGCAGGCACATTAATTAGACAAGACCATGCTAGCTTATCCATGATGAGGATCCCAAAAGATCCAATATTTATGGATTTACAAAGGATGGATCTTGAAATTATAATGGAAGGGGAAAAATCTTATCTTTCTCAAATGAATGTTCAACCATCTATACATGTGAAGATTAAAGAGGCACAGAAAGAAGATGTAGAGTTACAAAAGAAGGTGAGAAATGTTCCCGACTTTCACATTGATTGTGATGAAATAATAAGGTTCGGGAATCAGGTTTGTGTTCCTCCCATCCCAGAATTAAAGAAGGAAATATTGGATGAAGCTCATAGTTCTTTATTCTCTATTCACCCTGGAAGCACAAAGATGTATAGGGACCTGAAGGATTAATTCTGGTGGGATGGAATGAAAAGATATATTGCTAAATATATCTCTTGATGCTTGGTTTTTCAGCAAGTTAAAGCTGAGAGACATAAGTCTAAGGGGATGTTACAACCATTACCCATACCAGAATGGAAATGGTAAAACATCACTATGGACTTTTTCACTGGATTTCCTAAAACATTCAAAGGCAATAATGCTATATGGGTTATAGTTGATCGTCTTACAATGTCAGCACACTTCATTGCTATTAGAGAATATTTCTCTCTTGATCAACTTGCCAGGATATATGTGATGGAAGTGGTAATATTGAATGGAGTACCACTTTCCATTATATTTGATTGGTATCTGAGGTTTACCTTGAAGTTTTGGTGAAGTCTTTAGTATACTTTAGATAAATAGTTGAGTTTCAACACTTCTTATCATCCTCAGACCGACGGTCAGTCTGAGAGGAAAATTCAAAGTCTAGAAGACATGTTGAGAGCATGCTACATGGATTTCAAATGTGTTTGGGATCAACACCTACCTTTGGTGGAATTTTATCATAATAATAGCTTTCACTCCAGTATTCAGATGGCTCTTTATGAAGCTCTCTGTGGAAGGAAATGAAGAACTCTAACTTTCTGGGATGATGTTGGGGAATGAAATCTATTAGGACCTGATCTTGATGATGAGATGGAATAAAAGGTAAGATCTATTCAACAACACATAAGAGAAGCTCAGAGTGAACAAAAAAGTTATGCCAACAACTGAAGAAAAGACCTAGAGTTTGAAGTGGGTGATAAAGTGTTCTTATGAATATCTCCTTGGAAGAGAGTAATGAGATTTGGAAATAAGGGAATGTTGAGCCCTAGGTATATTGGTCCTTTTGAGATACTGGATCATGTTGGGAAGGTAGCTTACCGATTGGCGCTTCCACCGAATCTCTCTCAAGTTCATTATGTGTTCCATGTATCTCGCCAGAGAAATTACATACCCGATCCTTCACATGTACTATGCTTAGAAGTTGTACCGCCGGAGAAATATCTTTCTTATGAAGAAAAGCCAATAGAGATTCTGGATCATAGTGAAAAAGTTCTATGAAAAAAGACCACTCTCTAGGTTTAAGTTTTATGGAGGAACCACCAATTAGAAGAAGCTACATGGGAACTTGAGGATATGATGAGGGAGAGGTATCCTCATCTTTTTGTTACGAAATGATGAATTTTGAGGATGAAATTAATTTTAAGGGGGGTAGAATGTAACACCCTGAGATTTTATGAGAAATATTTTTTTTATGTATTATGTTATACGCAACACCAAAAGAATATTTCACTACACACAACACTGTCTTGGATTGCGTTACACGCAAGAGCAACCTTCCTCGATAGCTTGTGTTGTATGCAATACCGAGTTTCACTAAACAATGATATGTTAGTAAAAGATTATATAAACTAGCTGTTATGAATATTAAAACCCACTTTTTGAAATTTTATAGATTTTAGCTTCCAAAATGGACTTCATTTTTGGATTCAGAATATCGAAATTATCTTAGGGTGAATTTTTGATATTTTTCTGAAAACTATCAATTTTTGATGAATAGTGAAAAACACTGAGTTATAGTTTAAAATCGAATTTTTATTTAAAAAATTATTTATTTTATTTAAATTTATTTTAGGTACAAATAGATACATAATACCTATATAAGTCTAATTTAATTCATTGGACTCATTTTATAATAATTTTAGATATATAAATATTTTATTGAACTTTTTACCGTCTTTTACACACATCCTAGGAGAATTTGAAAATTTATATAAAACATAATTTTACCACTTCAGTGAGTTGAATTTCAAAAGTCCGAGAGACACAGTTAATATCAAGGAGTAAAATATGGTTCAATACAATAAAAATAATTTTTTTTGAATAGTAACTTTTTACTTTTATTTACCACGGGTAAAAGTAAATAGGGTAATTAAGGGTAAAAAGGGTATTATTATTACCCTAACACATGTCCTAATTCTATTGGATAAGCGTAATTTGACCAAAAACAAACTTAGGAATAAAATATGACCATTTAGGTCTACTTGGATTAGATTATGACACTTATTATTATTTAATTCAAAGAATAGTTAAAAGAGTTAAAATCAAAAGTTTAATAAGTAAAACATTTTCAATATAGGGTAATAAATAAGATAAATTCGACTATAAATATTCATTATAAATATAAAACTATTTCCTATATAATGGTATTTTATTTATAATTTTTAGACATTAAATAATTTAGTGTATTTATGATACAATGATGATGTAGTAATTACCCTATTAATTAAATATTAACATAATTGATATTATAAAGACCATAATAAATGTAATTTGACAATTTTTATGAATTAAACTAATTTTATAGGTTAATATAACATATTAGTGTTGGTTATATGAATTTAATTTAAAGTAATAATGCTGTTATGAATTTTAAAAAACAAAATACCAAATAGTGTAAAAAAATACATAAAAGACTTTTTAAAACAAATATTAAATTATTAATTGATATTCTATTCATAAAAATCTAAGGTTATTATAAAAGACTAATATAATAATATATGACATTAATTAACCAATTGGGGATCTATTGGCAGTTTATAATAAGTTTATTAACCATATAGTGTAAGAATACAAGAAGACACGGTAAAAGTTAAATTATTTAACTTAGAGTTAAATTTAAATGATAAGGTTAAAATGGTAACATAAACTTGTCTAAAACCTATTGGTTGAGAGGATTTATACCAATACCCACCCTATCCTCTAAATAAGTCACTTTTGAGGCATTATAAACTGAATAAAAATTTATTATAAAATAATATTTTAAGTTTTTCATAAGGTGCCCCTAACCCCTCTTAAAAAGGGAACTCCCCCTTCTCTCTAATTCACACTTCCAAAGCCATTTGGCTCAGTCAAACCATGCCAAAATACCCTCTAAAATGTCCTCCCTTCATCCTAGAATCCTTCCTTAAGTCAGAAATCCAACTTAAAGAGACATTTTGATCATATGAAAAGGAAGAATCCGAGGAAGAGGTAAATATCTCACCACCTATTTCAAGATCCTTTCTTCTTCCACTTCCTCCTTCTTTGTTGTTTAAATTATAAAATAATAACTCCAGTATCTTCTTTATTGTGATTTTATTATAAATTTTACAACCATATTAGTGATTTTATCCATCCTATGAATGAAAAAGTCACCACATGTCCGTACGTACAGCTTACCGTCTCCACGTCATGGTGTTGTTTGTTTTTCAAACATTTCATCATTTGGATGGGGATTATAATGAGTATAAATGATATAAATAATAAATATAACATTATTATGATTCTTTATATATGATATACCATCAAATTATATAAAATTTTATATCAAAATAATGATATCATCACTCGTGCGTATGTACGGCCTACCGTCTCCATGATGTGATGCGACTCCTTCTACATGATCATCATTGAATAATGATTATATAAATGAATTGAATTAATTAATATTATATATATTAAACAAATACCATTATGTAAATGAGATATATATAACCTAAAAAAATAGTAATAAGAATTTATTCGAAAAAACATGCATACGAACGTAAAGCAATGAACACCCGAATAACAAGTAGCAATGAAATATTACTAATAAGAAGATAATAATATTACCATATATGATATCAGAACAATGAATATTATTCTTTAATAAGTAAATGACATTATTTAAATCATTATACAGGATTTTTGGATATGTATGAAGCATATCGGACCTAAGGTAAGGTAAAATCTCACAATCTCATTTTTATCCGAGATTGTTTACACTTCAGAATTTACTGGGGCATATTTATCATCCACACCCATATTTCCTCAATATGTAATATTATTTCTATCCTCCTACAATTTTTTAAATCTAATTTTACCTATTGATGAATTTTTAGTAAAACATATGAAAGGAATATTTCATCGTTTTCAGTACGAGATACTTTTTGACTTTTCCGGTCAAAGTACGGGAAGATTGTTTTTTTAACTTATACGGCATGAAAGGATTGTTATGATTTCAGAGAACATTTCTTCCATGAAGCTTCCTTTACAAGTTTTCAATTTTATTTTTAATTAATTTATTTTAGTTTAAAATTGTATTACATGTTACGAAAGAAAAAATGTTTCTAAAGTAGAAAGGATATTTTCCTCAGGAATGGAGTTCAAGTGTTTTATCAAAATTATTTTCCATATAAGATAATATAGGGATCTCTTTCTATCCCTATTTTTACATTGATTTGATTATGTTATGATGGAATTATTTTTATAAATTCCTTTTATCTTATATGTTTTATGTTATGATGGCATAATGTTTAAGAATCAAATTTTTATTACATGGGTTATGCTATGATATATGATATATGATTTTGTGGAACATATAAGAATGGTTTCATTATGAGATTGGTGGGACCTATATCTTCCTCCAATGAATTGGGTAAATATTTATATTTCATGATATATACATGGTTGGAACGGAAAGTTAATCTGGTTCAGTGATATAGTACTGGAACGAAGAGTGAACTCGGTTCAGAAATGGACTTTGTCCAATATGATATGCTTGGCAAAGAGTCTTGACTAATAAGAAATGATTTTCTATGATTATGTGTGTATGACACAAAGTTTCATGTTTTATGTTATGATTATTGGGATTATATTTCACTAAATTGATTTATCCCATGTTATGATATTATGATCTATTTTCAGGTTAATATTTTCAAAATGTTATGTTCTTATGAATATGATATGATTTATATTTCCTTTTTTAACCTTACTAAGCATTTCATCTCACCCTTTTGTATGTTTTCTGTTCCCCAGGCCAGGAAGAAGGGTATTAAGTAGAATATTCCAAAAGGGACTCTATATATGATGAAATAAACGGGAGACAATGTAGATGCTTTATGAACAAGTTGTCTATGTTTCCCAGTTTCTATAGACAATATACCTATAAGGCCCTATCGTAGTTTTGTTATATGTTGTAATAAGTATGCTTAAATTTTAAATTAATAACAATGTAAAGTAGGGGTCATTATAGTTCTCACAATGATGCTTCCTACTCTTGGATGTTATACAAATATATTATTCAGAATAAACAACATTTCCACTATCAAAATCTTACATCAGGTTCTCATATTATATGATATCCCGATTCACCACTTCAAAAAACATCTTAAGTATAAAGATATTCAAATGGGAATTATTCTCAAATTTATATTCATAATGAAAAATATTTACTATCGTAGCCTCATCACCTTCCAACACTATAGAAAATCACTATAAATCATTAAAGCTTCCAACATAGTCCATCATGAACATATTCCCTTGATTAAACCCCATGAAATAATTTTTCTCTCCTGCCTCAGTGTGTCTAAATAAAAGTTCTCTAGGAACATCTCTTTAAAGTCCTTCATTTCTATAGTCACGAGTTTTCCATCTCGATTCTGAATTTCCCTCCATCTCTTCGTCTGACTACATAACATATTGCTAGCCAATTTTATTCACTTCCGAACCAGATTCTCCAAGGGGTCATGTATATTATTGATAGACTCAATCCAAAACTCAACTCCCTCAAGTCCACCCTCTCCAACAAAATTTGGATGGTGCTACAACTAGAACACCCTCTTCAGATCATATATTCTTTTAATTCCCACCCTATGTATCTTTCTATTAATTTCATGAATCAAATAAATTTATCTTTTAACTTTTCCCCAACTCCCTCAACCGGCACTATTAGTGCCTCTGGTTCCACTATTGGTGTAGAATCTATAGACATATCTTTCTATCATCCCCACAATAAGGGTCATCATGGTGGAATATCTCTATAATTAAAAACATAATTCTTATTACTCATAAAAAAAACTTTATCACATTTACATAATAGGAAAAATCAGTGCAAGTCACAATATGTATTTTCCCCAAACCACGTCATGTGGTTAAAACTGAAGTTCTATTAATACCCTTAACCATCCTACACCTAGGTTATGGTAAACAAGTGTAAACCTATTCTCATTATTCTCATTCAATTATACATTGATTTATTCATATTTTTCATCATTTTACCATCTTCAATTTCACTTGTAAGGAAAAAATAGTTCAAGTTCAACAGCTTACCCAAAACTCGTTTCTCCATGTGTGGCTAAGATTATGCATGCCACAGAAAACATCAGTACCTATAATTAAGAATGAAACTAAACTCTCAGGTCATACTAGGTCACAAGAAAAATCTCATGAATTTTCAATAACAATTATCAAATAAAACAACATGTGTGTCACCCAAGGTGAAATAATATTCAATTTTAACAGCAAACAATAATAACAAAAATCACACCCCTAGTACATGGGTTTTACCCCATGAATGGGTTTGAAAATCCCATGCACATGCTCATTACCAAGGCCCAACTATTCTTGGTCTCCTATCTACCATTCCCAAAGAGTAAGACAAAAAAATGAAAAATGAAAAAAAAACATGGCTCTGATACAACTTTGTAATATCCTGGCCTAGGTACCACTAATTGGTGCCTTGAAGTAGACCGCTACATGACCTCAAGCATGCCTCCCCATACACAAAACGATTCAGACTAGCAGTGAGCTTCTAATAAGTCGATCATGTGGAAACTATACCCTCTTTTTTAGATTAATACACCAGTTGAAATAAATAATAAAAAATAGAATAACATATAACATGAAAAGAATAGTAACAAGATCACATGATGACTAATAAATGGAGGTACAATATCAAAATTGAAGTATAAAACATGCCATGCTAATGTATGTGGCATGTGTCAAATGATAACCCAAAAGTAAATACACTAAAGACTCCCAAGAAGGTTCTGAACCATGTATGGTTCCCTTAACCATGATCTATCCTGACTCATCCGTATAACACAAGGTCTTTTCCCTTATCCTATCTTGAAAGCATGAAATCCATTTGAGTACCATTCAGGCCACCCAGTAGGCCACCACCAGTACTGTCTAAAACAAGTCCAATAAATAATAGTGTATGCATTTGTATCATGAATAATGAAATGTAATAAATAAAACATATTAAATTTATTCAATTACTCTTTATTTATCTACATGACCACTAGGTTATTGAGGAAACATAAACCTCAATACATGCTTCACCCCATGCAAGAGTCTAAACCACATCACAATTATCAATTAACACTTCATTTAAAAATGGTTATTTATTATCCATTTCATCTTATTTCATGATACGACTTATTGGAACCATAGTCCAATGACACTATTTTTGGTATAGATTGTCAAGTCTAGAACCCCATGAGAATTTGAATCATTAGTCCCTCTCTCACACATATTAGATATTTAGAGCATCAGTCCGAGCCCTGCATAAATTTTATGTATTCCTTAGGTCTATAATTACATGTCAAGGACCCTGTGATGATTTACAGCATCAGTTTGTGTCCCACACCCCATTTTCTTACTCAAACACATATATTAAATGTATCATATATATCCCATGTATCACCTATATCACATGTATAAAACTAATTAATTCACTATTTAATTAATCATAGAAATTCCACCAATTAATTAAACAAATAATTAGTCTTGTCAATCATTCAAATAATTCATCAATTAATTTAACAAAAAAATTACATTAATTTATTCAAAAATTAATTTATCGCATTACTCTCACTTAATATTTTAAAAATCAATTCCACAATGTATTATCCTAATTTCACAATCACAAAATATCAATAATTAATTCCATAATTATTTATCATGAATCAACAATTTCACAATTCAACCATTCACATAATTTAATTTGACTGTTAATTTATACAATTAAATACTCTCCAAATTATATAATTAATTCAACAATTAATTATTCCAAAATTCCACAATTTCAATATTTCAACAATGAATTCAAAAATTAATTATTAAATACTCAGTGTAGACATCTCAAAAATTATTATAAATTAATTGAATAATTAATTTATAAAATTCAAGGTCACTTAATTAATTAATTCAGAAAATTAATTAATTCAATTTTGAAATATGATTGCTAAAATATCTATTGAAACTCTACAATATCATGAACATAGTTAAAATCATGAGTATAAGAATTGAATGATATACCACCTACCATGATTTTTTGATTGATGATCACCCAATGAAAATCCCAAAAACGAAGAAGCACAATGACGTAGATTGGGATCTGGATCCTAAACCCTAAATTAATATTAACCAACATAAGATCTCCTAATTAAAGATCTAGATCCAAAAACCTAATTCCAGATTCACCAAATCTAGATCAATATATTTTAAAACATAAGATAAATCCCCACCAAAATAATGAGATAAAGAAGGAGGATGAACGGGAAACCAACGAAATAGGATCCACTTACGAGGATAGAAGAAGAACGTCGATCCGGGATTGGAATCATGATGAAAGGAGGTTGGGGAGTATTATAATTCATCCAAAGAGATCAAAAATATTAAAATACCACCTTGGGTCGAATGGGGTCGATTTTGTGTTAATTATGGGGTCTATGAATTTTTTAAATTAATTTTTGGTGGACTTTAATTCCCACATAAGGTTAGATAGGTTGGGGTACATAGTTTTCATTCACCATGCACTTAAATTGTGCACCACTTTTCAAGTGGTTCATATTTACTCTTAAAAGTGATAATGGCTTTAAAACCCATTCCCCGACCACGAAATTTCATCAATATCCAGGGTTGGAATGTTTTTTGGGATGGAATACATGATTTTCCATAACCATGTGCCAGTCGTGCATATCCATTTTTGTTTTATTTTCTCAAAAAATTCATCCACACACCACCATGTTATAAACCAAGAAAAGTAAAAAAATATGTTTACAATTGGACCTGAAAACAAATTTTATCTAGCTCTAGAAATATGTGGTATCATATATTTTGTTTTGTTGACACAACCACACAAAAACATAATTTTCTATCTTTAAATGCATGTTTATGAAAAATTCATAGGGTAAGTAACATAACCCTATGAATTGATGGGATAAATTGGAGCCATTTTTAGAGATCACATTAGAGTATCAAGAATGGATCAAGGATTGATGAATGGTATGGGATTGAATCAAAGTATATCACCAATGAATGTGAAACAATTTCATTCTTTTCCAATGACTGATCTAAATCGAGGTAGGGTGGTTGTTTGATTTTTTTCCTTTACCCATTCATAATTTCCTATGATGAAAATGGATAAATAAAATAACGGATTGATCTTTGGATCATGTGTATTTTTATGATTTTTTTATTACAGGGTGATTTTATGAGAATTAATTTATGTCATTGATTTATTTTTCGTTATTTTTATCCCAATGAATCCATATCAATATGAATCATGATAGGGGATCATTTCTCTCTTTTGTTCTTGTGATTTTCTCACGTGGTTCTTCATTCACCATGGGAGTTATTTATTTGGAATGTGGTTCAAGATATCCAAATCAATCATTCGTTGTGCACCTCTTTCTTGGGGAAATGATCTGAAATCATATATCTAGGATCACTATGACCCAAAAAATGTTTAATGGAGGTATAGGTAGTGTATCAGATGACAGAGATACCTAATTTCACATTCTTCAGCATGTACCAAATAATGTCATATTAATAAATTTTTAAGTGGATTGAAGGACTTAAATTTTTTGATTAGTTATTTATAGGTTATTTGGGGTCTGATACATGATTTTTTGGGTGAGGCATGGCTGTATTGGTGGCTTGAGTAGCAGATAATATGCAAAGATCATGGATCTAGAATTCTGAAAAATATGGATCCATGCGGTATGGAATCAAGGATTACACAATGTGTGGGTCCCTTCTAGAGGTGGCTAGGGTTTTTGAGAAACTTAAGAATCAAATGTCATGTGACCTTTATAACACAATGTGTGGTATCTCCCCAATGAATCAGTGTGTAACTAGGAGGGTACATGAACATGGGTTGGAGTACATGTGTTAGATCATGTCATGTACCCCTAAACACTGACACAACTTGGACCATGTACATAGGATAAGTTGTATACTGGTACACAAACACATGTACATGGGATGAATCCATGTTATGGCATAAAGGTAGACTAAACAGGCAACCTAAATTCCATTTACTTCTACACAGACATGGGAATGATAAATGAGTCATTTACAGAGGAAGGACCCTCGGTCAAGGAACATTGTATGTGTCCCTTACTACCCTCCATGTAATTTAATCTTCATGGAATAGATCCCTTTTCCTTTATGTTTTGGAAAAGTTTCATTTGGTTATGTTCGCCTTATCCTTCCTATGAGGGTTAGAATGTAATCGTCTCCTACAACTAGGACTATGATCCCTTCATTAAGAATTCCTAGATGAAGTCATTGGAATCCCATTGTCATGCTCGTCGTGAGATCCTCTATTCATCTTTGTTCCCAGGTGGAGTTATTCATATCATCGTGACCATCACTATGAGGGCATCAATCCTATACTTAGAAGGTTAATATAGATTTATTTTTTGGTATCACCCCATGGACATGGAATTGATCCTTATCTGTGTATCATATTCTCTTCAATCCTTAGGCATATACTTATAATGATGAGTCCAAAGATTACTACCTCTAAGATGGATTTCATTAGTAATATTAGACTCTGGGGTGTATTCTATCAGATGATTTCTTTATGGAATCATTAAACTAGAATCAAAAGTCAGTATACTGTGGTTATGACATACCATTATATTGGGTGTCTTTTTTTGAGTATATTAAGATATTCTAGTTATATGTATTATAGATATATGCCTATATAGAGATGTCTGAAGTTTCCTTTGTTTTCTGATTTACAATTTCATGGTGTTCTACTAAGTATTGTTATACTCACATATGCATAGTATTTTCTTAAAAGTTTCATGTCTTGTGCAGACAATCAACCTTTCGATAGAGCCTTAGATGAACCAGGACCAGGCGGTGCTTGGTGAGACTGGCTAGACCAAGGTGTGTTCCTACTACTTGGACTGCAGTCCCAATTACATACTTTCATGTTGGAATTTTGTTTCTAACTCCATTTATGTGAATTTATTTGGACCTATTTACATTCCTTTACATTTTTTCGTACTCTGGTTGTGGAATTTAGATGTATTCAATGTGTGGTTGTTCAGTTGTTTTTACATTTCAGTAATATATATGCATGGAGATGTGTGTGTGTGTGTGTGTGTGTGTGTGAAAGTAAATTGGCTAAGGCCTCCCATGTAAGTGATATGATGACTCATAGCTAGTATCTAGCACTTGACCTATTTGACGTAGGATTAGGGAGTCATGATATGGTTCCCACATAGACTGGTCATGACATAGTGGTCTTTGAGTATTCGGTTCTAACATAGGAATGAGAGTTTATAAGATTGGTTTGGGGTGATATTATTATGTATTTTGAGTTCATATTTTAGTCCAGGGACACTAATTTTGGTGAAGCATCCAACGTATCTTGACATATGGATTCTGATCACCTTATTTTAGACTAAGTACTTGAGAACACCGGTTTCATGGAAAATAATTATGAATGCATCATATATGAATACATTTGGTTTCCATGTCCTTCTTGAATCAGTTATCGATATATACTCATTGACAATGGTATATATTATTTATTTTAGGTTTCCTTTATGATGTATAAAAGCAAGGATTTAGCATCATGATCATGAGGATGATCCTCCTTAGTGATGAGAAATCGATATAGGGAAAAGTTCCAAAGGTGTTACCTACAGGTTGTGTTACATTTTTACCACCACCCGTAGAGTAGCACATGGTACCTGCGGTACTAGTGGATGAGGTGTGAAAGCTGAGAAAACTTCATTAGTTGAATCAAAAAAGACCCCCTGAGTTTAAGGGTGATCCTGAATAATATAAGGATGATGAATTTCTTGAGGTGGTGACCCAAATTTTCTGTCTGGTCATGACACCAGTAGATCAGATGGTGGTCCTGTAAAAAATCCTTATTCATGAATCAAGTGGGAGATGGTGGAGCTTAGTGACCTAGCCTCTTCATGTGGAAAATCATTCATGGATATAGTTTTTTTCACCTTTTCATAGATGAGTTCCCACCAACTACACTAAGGTAAGTACATATCCAAGAGCTTCTACAACTCTAGTGGGGCAGCACGATCATAGCTAAATATTCATTAAGAATTACCAACCTCTCTAGGTAATCAATAGATACGGTTTTATATTAGTTCTTAATGGATCAAACCTTCAATAGTTCTTTTCATAGATAAATACAAGCTAGTGTTTTCCCTCTATGCATTTCTACCTACGATGGTGTGCTACAACGAGATTTTTTCATTGAGAGTTTCTTGATTGAGTTGATATGGTTTGTGGTTGTCAGTAGTGGGAAAGAAAGTGTAGATACATTGAATGTAGGTATTCAATTATATTCCCCGGGAACTGGATGTGAGAGATGTTTTAGGGTGAGGTATCAGGATATAGAATATATGTTAAAGTGATCATAGAGTGGGTCCAGTAATCCTAGAGAGAGGTGGGGAAACTCATGTGATGGTAGGGGACATCTTTCATGAGATTGTCTAACCTTTCATGCATCTGATAGAGAGATGACAGATGGGACATCAGGACAAAAAAAGTGGTAGAATTAGGTAGGTTTTTAGAGTGGTGAACATGGAAGAGGATCTAGGAGAGTACCATGAGGTTGTTGACACATTTAATTTTTAACACTACCACCACTATGTGGTCCACACAAACCTCCGGGAGCTGGAGGGAATAGTTAGGGATAGCTACTGTAAGTCGGAGCCTACAACCCAGAGGCTATGTGATGTATTCAAGGTACGATATGTGTCTTTTATACCTTATTTTTAGTACTAATAAAAAAATGTCAAGATATTTCATTCTATCTCATACCTCGTACTAGACTTAGACATCCAAATGTAGACCTTGTCTCAACCCCTGTGCAGGGAGACCTTTATTGGAGAAGACTCGGTGATCACTCAGTTGTGCCGATAGTGTATCATGACTCTTGGATGTGAGATTTTCTATTGGAATATCATTTAAACCTTATGACACCAACCTTGGTATGGGATGGTTATCTATAATTCATGCCCATATTGACTATTTTAGGCAATGGATGTAGTGTTATTTTAGTTTCAGATCCACTTTTTTCTATTTCTGTCAAAGGGAAACCCATATAGCATAGGATGGACTCATGAATAGGTTGTTTAAGATGATTACTCTTCATATGTCTAGTCTAACGCTTGGTGCAGTAGATGTTATGAGTACCCAATTTCTTACAGTGTCGATGAAGTATGAGGATGTCTTCACATTGGATGTTCTAGGTTTACCTCCACACAGAGAGATAGAATTCTATATATTTATACACCCCAAGATAGAAGTGATATTTGTTCTAGTATATAGAATAGATTCAATAAAGCTTCATGAGATGGGGGTACAGTTGGAGGAATTTCATAGTATGTTCTTTATTAAACTCAGTGTTTTACAATGGGAGCCCCAGTTTTTTTTCGAGAAGGCAGATGACAGCTCGAGGTTTTGTGTGCATGCCTAGTTCTTGAACTAGCTTATCGTGATGAACAATTATTTTCTACTGAGGGTTTGTCACCACTTTGATATGTTGATAGGGTCAAAATGTTTCTACAATGATGACCTCAAGTCAGGTTATAACCATTTGAGAGTACAAGATAAGGATATACTAGAGACATCATTCCAATGTGGCTACGGTCACTATGAGTACTTGGTGATTCCATTTTGAATAAACAATTCCCGTGTAGTGTTCATGGTACTCATGAACTAGATCTTTCATCATTTCATAGAATAGTCCATGATATTATCCATTGATGATATCCTTGTGTACATAGAATCTTAGGAGAAACATGCAAATCAAATGAGGATAATTTTATACATACTCTGGGAGAACCTACTTTACAGAAATCTCTCAAAGTACCAGTTTCTTATTTTGGAGGTCCGCTTTCTATGATATGTTCTCATCAGATGGAGTGGTAGTGGACCGAGCTAAATTCAATGTAGTTTTAGCTTGCGATCCACCCAAGAGCATGATGGATATGTAGATATTCCTTTTGTTGGAAGGCTATTTCTGAAGATTCATAACTAATTTATCTAAAATATCAACACCCATGATTTCATTAAATCAAAATGGGAAACCTTTCATGTGTAAAGAGCAGTTCGGGTAGGCTTTTCAGTAGTTGAGGTGGATTTTGACCAGTGCTCCCATCATGAAATTTTTAGAGAAGGGTATCTAGTACATAGTGTTCTATAATGCACCAGGAAATGGAATTGGTTGTGTTATGAAATAGAGGAATGTGGTGATTACTATGGTTTATTCTAGTTGATACCACATAATCAAAACAAATAAACCCACAATCTTTATTTAGTAGTGGTATCCTTCTCACTAATGATGTGGAGACACTACCTAATTGGTGAGCGGTTTTACTTTTACACTGATCAGAAGAGCCTCAAGTATATCTTATCTCAGAAGAATCTTAACTTAAGACAGAGGTGATTACTAGAGTTCCTCCATGATTATGGATTTCAAAATTTCTATACTCTTGGTAAGGGTGTGTGGTGATATATTTTCTTATAATAAAATATTGTTTTCAGTTGTCAAATAAAGAATATGAGAAGTTGGTCATATTACATTTATCCTTTGTGGATGGACATGGTGTAGCTTACTTCCAATCAATGGTTCTCACCCCTCTGAAATTTCAGCAATTCAAGAAGGAACATATAGTCAATACTAACTATGAGTCCCTATGTACTCATATATAAACTATACATTCTCATGATGGATTTTTAAAAGGTGGGGAGAAAATTTATCTTTTCATAGGATGCACAATGGTAGTATTGATGTTGTGGGAGGAGGTTCTGAGAGAGTTTCATAGTTCCCTTTTGTTGATACATCCAGGTGTGTAAAAAGTGTACCATGACCTCCAACATCTGTTTTGGTGGTCAGGAATGAAGAAAATATTTGAAACATTTTTCTCATAATGCCTTACTTTTTAACAAGTAAAGGTTGAGGACAAAGTTTCAGCAGGTTTAACCCAACCCATAAAGGTTCTAGAATGGAAATGTTATGATATATCAATGGAAATCGTGAAGGGATGAGTACATATATCCATGGGACACGATGTCATTTGGGTGATCATATAATGACTCACCAAGTCGTCCCACTTCATATAAATTTGAGAGAAGAGCTCACTAGAGAGCTTGGGACGCCATTACATGTAGTAAATAACCTATATACATGATGTTTCATTGAATATATTTTTAGATAATGATTCTATCTTCACATAATGGTATTGGAAGGGAAGAAATGAGTCATTTGGGACTTGGTTAGGCTTTATAATAATATTTCATCACCAAACTGATGTCTAGAATAAGTATACCATTCAGGTTTTGGAGGGAATTTAGTGAGATTTAATGTTGTATTTTGTCCGTAGATGGGAGGATCAACTAACATTGGTTTATTTCATGTAAAAAATCTATCATTCCACCATTTTTGTGGCGCCACTCAAGGATTTGGATAGGCAATAATGAAGGTCACCACTTTGATGAACTGACTTAGGAGAGTCGGCACTCTTGGGCCTAGAGTTGGTGTGATCTACAATAGAGAAGGTGTAGATCATCCGAGAGTGGATGAAGACTGGACAAGTTCTTTAGAAGTCTTTTGTTGTTAGGTGATAAAGGCCTTGGGAGTTATAGGAAGGAGACAATTTGTTTCTAGTGGTTTCACCTTAAGGTGGATTCTAGAGATTTGGTTGGGGTGGCATGTTATAATTAATATTAATTTCCCCTTATAGATATAGCATATAGTTGTCCTGGTGGCATACCTATTTTCTCTACCCACATAATTATACTAGGAATATGACGTCTTACATGTTTCATAGCTGAGGAGTTCTGTTCATGACCCATCACACATTATCAACAGGGGAAAGATGGACATCGAGGATGGAGAGAAATTTTCTGGCTACCTAGTAGAAATTGAGGATCGATATGAGAGGAACCCCCAAGGGTAATAGATTCCTTTAGTAAATTTCTAATGGTTGCACTAGAATCATATGGAGATAACATGGGATATGGAAGCTTAGATTTGTGCTCAATACCCACCTATTTGTTTTGTATACCTTGTTCTCAATTTTCATGGATTTAAAGCCCCAATTTCAGGATAAATAAATTACTTGGATTTTCCATGAATTATTTTTATATATTGGATTTATTATTTTCAAGACTAGGAACTAATATAGAATGATATTCTAAGGCCCAGTGTGCCCAAAATAAATGGTTGAAATGTATTAAATATGTAAAATAGCACGAACATGCATTTTTTTGTGAAAAAATTGAACAAATCCTAAAAGGGTGACTATATCATAAATATGTGGGTGTCATTGAGTTCATAATTTGACTTTTACCCTAGGCATGATTTAAATTTAGTCGGCGTAGGTTGTTTGTGAGAAATCTGTGTCAGACGTAAAAATAATAACATTATTAATAAATTACTTTATTTATTTTTTTGACACATCAACACAGATACCTAATTTTACCTCTTTAAAAATAGGCTTATGGAAAATTTTCAGTGTTAAATTCATATCCCTTATGATTAATGAATGAAATCGGAGCCATTGGTGGAGATCTCATTGGCATATGTTGACTGAATAATGGATCAGAGACTAGTGTGGGACAAAAACGAAGTATCGTTCCAATGAATGCAATGCACCTTTATTCTTTATCAATGTTTTATATGAATAGTTGTAGCGAATTTGTTAGATTTTTTTCCTTTCCCAATTAATTATTACCTATTATGAACACACATCAATCGAATAACGAATTGATCTATGGATCAGGTGAATTTTCTAGATTGGTTTATTATTGTGTGATTTTTAGATAATTACTTTGAATGATTGATTTATTCATTGTTATTATGACATAAAAAATTGAGATCAACGCAAAAATTTATTAAGATTCATTCCACTATTATTTTATTTTTATTTTATCCCCTGATTCTTCTTTCACCATAGGCGTTATTCTTTTGACGTGGGGTTCAACATATCCTGATAAATCAAATTTTCCAAAAATGTTTCATGGTGCAATGAGCTAAAATTGTATATCATGGATTGGTACAACATGATGGAGGTTTAACAGTGGTAGTGGTAGCAGATAATACCATGTAGATACCCAATTTTATGATCATCAGAGCTTAATGAAGAGCATTGTATAAAACCATTTTACAAGTGGATTGAAGGCTTAAATGTTTTTGATTAGTGATCTCTAGGTTTTTTGGGACCTGGTCCCTGATTGTTTTGGCATGGCATGGCCGGATAAGAGGTTATAGAAGTGGAGGAGATACATGGATCATAGATTAGGGATTATATAAAATTTATATTCACACAACATGTAATTCAGGATTACACACTGTGTGGGATCCTCCTGGTAGTGGATTGGGTTTTGGAGACACTTAAGTATTACACGGAGTATAATCCATGTCACAAGACATGTTGTCTCTCCCTAGTGACACGATGTGTACCTCGGAGGATTCATAGATATGGGTTGGAGTACATGGGTTAGATTATGTTTTGTACTTTCCCACACTGACCTGGCTTATACCATGTACATAGGATAAAATGTGTACTAGTATACAAACACATTTACATGGGATGAATCCATGTACTGGAACATGGGTAGATGATATGGTCATCTTACCTGTTGTGTACTTCTACCTGGACATGGGAAAGAGAGACGATCAATTTACACAGGAAGGACCCGAGGTTAAGGAACACAATGTGTGACCCTTAATACACATCATGTACTTTATTATACATGAATTAGTTACCTTTTCAATTTTATCTTGGATAGGTTATGTTAGTGTTTATTCCCCTTATCCTTTCAATTAGGGTTAGTATGGATTCATCCTCTACTCCTAGGAGTACGATCCATTAAACATGACATCTTGAATATAGTTGTTGGAATCCCTCTGCGAGACCTATAGTAATATCCCCTATTTATATTTGTGCCATAGGTGGAGTTCTTGGTATCGTCGTTACCAACACTTCATGGGTGTAGATCCTCTACATAATATGTAAAACTAGATTGTTTTGTTGGTATCACCTCATGGCCATAGAAATGATCATCATTTCTGTATCATATTCTCTTCAAATATTTGGTGTGTAATTCAAAATATGAGACCTGATGAGCACTACCTATTGAATGAACATCATCAATAATATCAGACTCAAGAGTTTATTCTCCTGGATGAGTGAATTGTGGATTCAATGAGCTTGAATCCTAGTTTGGTATACAATGGTTATGACTTATATTTAGAATTTGTGTCTTTGTTTAGTATGTTTGGGTATTTTAGTTATATGTACTATAGACATATACTTGTGAAGAACTGTCTGTACTTTAATTTATTTTATGAATTGTGGTTTTGGGGTGTCCTACTGAGTATTTTTATTCTCAACCCTGCACAGTCATTTCCCACACTTGTCGTGTATTGTGCAGATGATTGACCTTTTGACAGAACCCTTGACTTACTAGGACAAGATGGTGCTTAGTGGCATCAGACAAACCGAGTTGTGTCAATTTAGTTTTGATATTAGTCCATAGTACTTACTTTCAAGTTATAATTATCTTTTAGACTCTTTGTGGTGGGATTGTATTTGGCCTTTTTTTAATTTCCATTAATTCA
This sequence comes from Viscum album, assembly GCA_963277665.1. Classification (NCBI taxonomy): domain Eukaryota; kingdom Viridiplantae; phylum Streptophyta; class Magnoliopsida; order Santalales; family Viscaceae; genus Viscum; species Viscum album. The sequence continues at coordinate 910,367,489 of OY728151.1, forward strand.
TGATGTACTCTGGTTTTGAAATTTAGATGCATGAATGCATGTTTGTTCAGTTGTTTTTTTATTTCATAATTATATAGGCCTGTAGATGTGTTTTTGTGTGTAAAACTACTTCTGCTTAGGCCTCCCATTTTAGTGATATCCCTACTCTACATTAATCTCTATCCACAAGCCTATTGTAGGTGGGATTGGGAAGTCATGATATAAGCCCACAAGGATGGGCGTGAGAGTATATGTATATTTCTCTAAAAACTAGACTGAAAAAGATCCTCATATATAAAATTATATGTGTATTTTCAGTTTCCATTTAGGTATATAAAAAATACATATCATTTTTAGTACTAAATTTGGAAGCATGGGTTCAGAGCTCTACACTAAGTATCAGAGCGACGGTCTAGAAAACATTGAATAATAGATGTTGTCTAAGAATTAGAGTATATAAGTTTAGTAATTATTGTTTTCATTAATTCTAAAGATGGAAATTTAGAATTTTCTAATGTTTGACAAACGAATTGTTAGGGTGAAATTATTTAAATTGGGAAAGAATGTAACATCCCATAAATCATTTTCTTATTTATATTTTACTATATATTTTTCTAAATTGAAAAATTCATAATAAAAAACATTTATTCATTAGTTAAATGGAATATTTAAAAATTATATAATATAACATTAAATTATCTCATCAATTTTGTTTTAATGAAATATATAGTTTTCATTATCTTATGTTATTATATTTTTAAATAAATTATTATTTTTATAAAATAATATTTGATATTAAATTAATATTTCACATTATAAATACTTCTTCTATAAACATATTTTTATTTAAAATAATATTTCAATCTAAATAGATTTATTTGACTATTTTTGTATGACAAGTCTATATTTTTTTGAATGGATTATAAAATCATTATAAATTATTATTTTAAAAACAATAGACATATCTTTTGATATAATAAGCGTTTCTAAAAAACTAAAATTATTTTCTTTGTAGGTAAATATTTTTATTAAATTATATAATGATGAAATAATATCATATTTTTATAAATTATGATAATTGTAATTCAACAAATAAAACGGATTCATATCTTATAAATACAAAAATTTAAATAAATTAATTATAAAAAAATATTTATAATAATATTATAAATTATGTTTTCTTTAAAGGTAATATAATTTTTTATTAAATATTTGAAAAAAAACATTATTATAAAGCTATATATTTATTTAAAATATAAACTTATTATTTTTAATTATAAATATAATTACTATAATTATGAAATTTAATATTATTTAACATATGAAATATATTCAATTTTAAAATTACTAATAAACAGAATTACTATTATATTTTTTCAATCTAAATTTAAATGATAGTAATAATAATATTAAATAATAAACACTAAAACAATTGAAACAAGATAAAAAATTGAATTAAAAAAGAAGAAAAAAACATAGAAACATGGATTAAGGTTTAGGGGGGTCGAATGGAGTAGGGTGTGGAAAAAGGGGATCAAGGAGTTAGAGTGATCTTCCACCATTGATGAGGGATTCTGAAGGCTGAGCATAGTCAAAAGGATATTCGACCACGAGTTAGGGTTTCATTTCTGAGTGATATATGATCAAATGATGTTTCTATCTTCTTCAATCTATGTGAGTTAGGTTTTTATTTTATTTTCATGGTGTTGAATGATTATGTAGAACCTTTTTGTGAATCCTTTTGATATAGACAATGACATCTATGTCCTTTCCTTCCTCTATCATATTCAGCTATGCCATGTTGATTATTTTTTCAATTTTTTGGGTCTATTTGATGAGTATTCAAGATTTCAGAATGGATTGGGATTAATTTTGTTTTTGTCTTATTATTGACTGTTTGATTTTTATGTTTGGGTGTAATTTCGGTTTTAATCACCTTTTTTCCTTTTTCCACTAGATTTTACCATATCTATTGATGAAAACTCATATTGATATATAAAATACCACTACCTATTTTCTTATTGATGATTTTACACCTCCACTCAACTTAGAGAGGAATATACATTAATATAAGTATTGAAATATATATTTCATGATTTTAATGTATGTCTTAACTGGCTAAATAAAAAACTATGTCCTTCACTAATAATCAACCCTAAGTAATACACCCTTTGTAAGAGAATAATGTTATATATTGTATGAAGGGGGAGGGTTTCTGCAAGCTAATAGAGTTTGAAGTAGCAGATGAAGTTTTTTTCTTCAAATCAAGGTAATATATTTTTGCAATATCTACAAACTTTTTTTGTTTCTTTATTTCAATATAAAACATGTATTAAATTTTAAATTTCATTATATTAGGTTTATATTCAAGTAAGGGAACTATATATTATTATTTTTAAATATATATCAATGTTTCAAACAATCAATTTTTATTAAAAAAGTTATTTTATTAAAAAAATTCTATGTGATGTTGTTTTTACATTTCATCAATGTTTAAAGTAGAAACTGCATTTAAATTTTTTTATCGTAATTGATCAATATTAATTTTATTGATTATATAATTTTTTATTCCTTTAATATATATGTATATAAATAATATTTTAAAATTCCAAGATCATAATATTCAAGTATATATATCTTTATTCTATAATCTAAAATTCTAGTTCATACATGTATACATCAATTTTACAATTTTATTTTATTTAAGCATATATATATATAACTATTACAATAAAGTTTATAAATCTTATAAAATAAATTATTTATGATTATTTACATAGGTGGAAACCTATATTAAGTATTATTCAATATAAAAATTAAAGGTTATGAAAATCATAAATTCATATAATGTAATCTGGTATTATACATGTCATACGTGAATCATGATTATGGTCACATGTCAATGATAATTCAATACATTTCAAAGATAAGTATTTTTATTTGTATGTATATATATATAATCATGTTTCATGAATAAATTATACCTTTATGGGTATTACATTCAAAAATAATTTTTATGAGTCTTATGAATGGATTACATGGATGAACAATATTATTTCATACCATGAAAAATAAAATATTTTCATGAGATTTGGTTAATCCAAAATGAGCATATGTTTTTTTTATGAAATTATATATATATATATATACATATATATATATATATTAACTGTATGTAAATATTTTCCCTGATTATTTATAAATAAAAACAACAATGAAAAAATGTAAATATATATTTAAGGAATGATTAAAATGTTTTAATAATATATAGTGCCTGAACATTGTAAACATAGAAGGGAATTGGGATGTGAACCCATCCCTTAAGAAAGTGGGTAGTCCCAGAAAACCTTAAATAGTTCAAGTGTTCTCATGGTTTTGTTTTGAAAAACATGCATAATGTTTTCTAAAAAATCTCCAGTTTATTTTTTAATCCTTTTCAATGGTTTATATTATTTTTAAATGATATTTTTCAAACAAATATTTTAAAATTAAAATTTCAAATAATTATTTTCACTGGTTGTTTTTAAACCCCTTACTAGGAAATTATTCTCAGCCTATGTTTTAAATTATTTTCTATATGTTTGGTAGAATTTTTCAAAGTTGTTTTCTTCACTTACATTGTTAGAACAGATGAAGAAAAAATGTTATTTTTTTATTTTTTTATAGCTCTAATAAAATGTAATGTATATGTCTTTTTATCCAAATCCTAGATTAGAAAATTTTCTTAATATGTAAAATTATATGTGCATTTTCAATTTTCTTTTATATATAGACAAAAATATAACGCATTTTTAGTAATAAATAAGGAAGCATCGGTTTGAGGGTTTATATTCTTCCCTTTACCTGAATCATGAAATAAGAACATATAAAAATTCCCAAAATAAAATGTATGGTGTGAGAAAAATCCTAGTAGGATATCACCGTAGTTTCTATAAAAGATCTAATATCAGAAATGAATGAAATTTATATTTTTAAACAAAATGTTTTTACAAATAATTCTCATAAACTAAATCTTATTGTAAATTAATTTCTATTTTCCTCCGTTGGTTTTCATAAAATCTTTTTGTATTATCAACCTAGAAATATGACATGTATAAGTGGTAAAACAAGAAAAAATATCCATGAATCAATAGGTAAATAGGTAAACACATATCCATGAAACAACCTACCATGTAAAGCTATTTGATACAACCACACATAAAAATATTCGAAAAACAATCCATGATAAAAATAATCATGTGATAGATAAAAATAAATGAAAAAGAACCTCAGATATTGGGATCTATCCTATGGGACACTATGTAGTAGAAACAACCAATCCTAAACAAGCATAAATTGGATCGAACTGATATATAGTCATCCTTTTTGATTTCACAAAAGCTTACCACCTAATGGTGCAACAAACACTAAGGCTGCCTATGTATCTTTCCCAATGCACCCAAGGCTCCCAATGTGAAATTTTCCTAATCCATTTCAAATCCATGCTCACAAGTTTATAAAAAAATTTAAATCTAGGAAAATGCACTTTGGAGTATGAAACGACATTTATGAATCAATATAATCTATTTTCAAAGAAAAATCCATTTTAAAAAACACTTTACTTCCCATGAAATAATTTGAAACCATTTATCACTTAAAATAAATGAAAACCCCAAATTAATTTATTAAGAAATATGTGAAATTCATCAAATTAACCCATTTTATATAAACACTTACCTCAGCACATTAAAAACAAAACTTCTTTGGAAAATGTTGACTTTAAACCAAGATAATGGCCTTCACAAGGCAACGAATGAGATGAAACATAAAAGGGACAATAGAAAACACAATATGATCACAAATCCGTAGCCAAAACCAAAAACTCAAATGATACCAAAGAAAACCTGGAAGGATTACATAGATATAGGGAAGATATATGATAAAAAATTGAAATCAATCAATGAACGAAGTAATCCATATGGAAATAAGTCGCTCAAAATCACTTAGGAATAGCCTTTATGTCGAGAACATGGAAGCATACTTGAATGAAATAAATCATTCAACCAAACCACATTCTTAAAACCAACACTCTAGAATTTTTATGATGTGTAATACCATAACACATTATGAAATACTCGAAGCTCATGTATTATAAAATATATTTTTCATTACGTGATGTGTAAACTTTACACTGCATGTTAATTTCTCACGTTGTGTATCCAGCTCACAGGTTATGTCCGGCATCAAAATCATATTGTGTACTCCCATTACACATCATGTAATTCCCCAGAAGATAGTAAATACTATAGTTTTTATGCTGAAAATTTCAAAACAACTTTGAATTCACCATTACAGGTATCCTCCCAATTTTTTTTATCATTACTCAACCAACAAAAAAGGGAAACCAAAACAAATACTAAAATAGACCTAATAGAAAGCTAATAGGTCATAATAATATCCCAACCATAAATGATTTATTCTCCCAAAAATCCCTCAAGATACTAGATCTTCACAAATAGAATCCATTTCTGCATCATTGATGAACCCTTCTCATCTCTTATGGATATCCTATATGCACTACCATAGTCCCCGAACTTGGGGGACCATTTTACAACATTGTCCCTTATCCTAGTGATTCATAATCTGAACTGGTTGGTCAATAAAAGTGGTATCAGACTCAACATTAACATCTTCTCATATGATTACATGGTAAATATCTGGTATATACCTCCTCAACTAGGAAACATGAAACATTTCATTGATAGAAGTAAAGCCTTATGGAACGTCCAACCAATAAGACTCCCTCCTCAATTATCCAATGATATAAAATGGGCCCACAAACCTTAGTGAAATAATTCCTTACGTAGCCAACTGATGATGTCCCACAAGAAGTAAATATCAAAGAAAGACCCAATCACCAACCTCAAACTCCAGCGGATGACAACAGTGGTACGCATTTAATTTCTGATAAATTTGTGCCATGATAAAATTCCTTCAGAGAAAATGCAACATCTCAACTTTCTCTATAACAACACTCCACCCACCCAAGGTGTACCCTCCCAAATTTTCCCAGTATAAGAGAGATATAAATGGATTCTCATACAAAAACATAAAGGGATCCATATTTATAAAAGCCTGATAACTATTGTTACTAGAAAATTCAACCAAAGAAAAATTATTTTCCTAATATCATAGGAAATCATGCACCCAATCCTAGAGCATATCCTCTAAAGCCTTGATACCTATCTCTGTATTTCTATTTTCAAACAGATAATAAGTCATGCGTAATATAATCTAGGAACCCATCACCTCTTGAAAAACATTCCAAAACCAAGATGTGAACCTTGAATCCCTATCAAATGAAACTGAATAGGTACCCCCTTGGAGTCTCACAATCTCTTGGATAAAAAAATCCCTACGTTTTTTCACATTCTTTATCTATTTTATTGATATAAAATGTGCCCATTTCTTGAGTTGGTCAATGATCACCCAAAGTGCATCCTTCCCAGTTAGTTTCTATAGAAAAATAATGCTGAAATTCACATAAATATACTCCCACTTCCAAATTGGTATGGGTATGGTATGAAAAAAAATTAGGTCTTTGATGTTCCTCTTTAATTCTATGACAAGTAAGACACCAAAAAAATCAATATACCATATCATCCCCTATAACTAATACCAAAGCCTCAAGTCATCATACATCTTGGTAGAACTAGAGTGCAAGGAAAAAATAGAAATGCTTTCCATTTTCCAACAACTCCCTACTTGTAGAAAAAAAATTAACTAGCCTACCATAGAAGAACAAATCTTCATTGGGAGATTGAGAACCCTCACCCAATATCTCACTACCATAATGTATTTCAATAAAAAATTAGAAATAAATGTCTTCCACATGCACAATCCTAACTCACTCATCAAAATACGAGTCATCATTCATCAAATACAGAAACATATCTCCCCAAAACTCTTCCACATACAAGATCATTTCAACAATAAAAATCATCAGATACCACTCCTTAACTAATTCTTTCATGGATTGTGGCTATCATATTCTTCTCAACATTTTAGCAACCACATATACTTTCCCATGGTTATGAAAAATATAAAAAAAAAAGTCCCAAGATACTCTACACAACATCTCTATCAAAAATTAATAACCCTTTGACTAAAAATATATTGCAGGATCTTATGATCTAAATATAAAATAAACATATCCCCAAAAATATAGTGACTCCAAATTTTGAGTTCACGTATTACCACTGCCAACTAAAGATCATGCGTAGGGTTGTTCTTTTCATGAAGGAATAATTGGAAAGATCCATAAGCCTGAACATATATTCCCAGCATCAATAAGCATCCCAAACATGTAGTAGAAACGTCATATAAAGCATCATAACCAGGCCCCAGCTCTAGAAGAATAAAAAGTGGTTCTAAATTAAACCGCAACTTCATCTCCTCAAAAAAAATCTATGACACTTTTTATTCCATTCAGGATTTACAACATTATGAGTTCATGTTGTCATTGAATATGTGAGCTTTGAGAATTCATTAACAGACCATATATAGGAACCATCCAAAACCAATAATATATGGATCTAAAAAATTTATTATTTTTCAATTGGGACATAACTACCTGTACCATTTCAAGATCTTCTAATATTCCCCTATCAAATGAAACATCCCCCATAAACTTCACTTCCAAAATCTGAAACTCACACTTGGAAATCTTACCATATAGGCATTGTCATTTAAATTTTCATAGAATTATATCCTAATGTTCCATATTATCCTCCAATTACATGGAGTACACCAAAATATCATCTATGAACACACCAACAAAATACTCTACGAACCAATGAAATATATAGTTCATTAAATCCATAAACACCACAAGAGAATTATGGATACCAAATGAAATAACCAAAAACCCAAAATATCAATATCTACTCATAAAAATTTCTTTAGGTATATCCTATTCTGGGAATCTCAACTAGTGGTATTATGAGCAAAGGTAAATCTTAAAAAACCAATGATCCCCTCTATTCGAATCAATGTGATCATAGATCTTCTTCAAATGATATTTTTTCTTAATGGTCAGCCGGTTAAACTTTTGATGACCAATAAAATGTATGACACTCTCATATACCTTCTTTGAAAATAGGATAGGTGAAGCCTATAATGACATGCTAGGATGAATAAATCCTTTATCCTCTAGGTCCTCAAGTTGGAACACTAGTTAAACCAACATTGCATGTTTTATATGTTAAGATGGCATAGAAATGTTCATCGTACCATGGAGAGGATCAATAGAAAACTCACCACTCTCTATAGAGAAAAACCATCAAAATCATTCTGAAATTCCTTTGGATATGAACACACCACTATAGAAATTTTAACACCGTATAGAGGTTCAACTAATTCTATAAAAATATGTAAAAACTAATTCAAGATTACCCCTGGTATAAAGAATAATAGGCACCTCTGTTCCCGATTTGATGTCCCACTCACCCTGGAAAACATGAGTGACCCTATCAACATATAAGAACTGAACTCGATGAAGATAAAAGTATCTATGGGCCTTGACACTGATCATCCAATCTATGCCAAACATAATGTCAAATATGTCAAGATCAAACACTAAAAAGTAACACTCCACATAAAAGTCTTTAATCATCACCCGACTTACAGAACATATGAATCCTTTTTTGTACCTCTTTCCCAAAGGCATGGAAACATCCATCAAGAATGAAATAAGTTCAAAATGAAAGACGAACATGTCAACAAAATATGATGATATAAAATATTGAGTAGCACCTATATCAAGAAAATATAGCACCATAGAAGACGAGAAAAGCATTGTACCTATAATAGTAGAAGGTCCTACATTAGATTCCCTTAGCTCATACTCTACTACATCAATTCATCTAGTCTTAGAAACATGAACATATCCCTTGGACAGAGGATTAGACCCACCACCCTTAGAAGTATATTTATTAACCTATGAACCATTGGTGAAAGTGGTTAATGCCCAATGTCCCTGATATATCTCTTCATAAATACATAATAGATGTCCAGATCATCTCCAAAGAAGAAAAGTATTTAGATCCTCTATATAGTTAGGTTTGGAATGACCTCTTTTTCCACACTGGTGGATGAAAACCAAATGTTTCTCTATCATAGATCGTATAATTAATATTAAATAAAATAGCCAACTATTAGACATAATTTTATAGCCAAAAGATAAACCTTTTATAACCACTAAACCAACAAAATATCCATACAAACTTGACTTCCCAATAATTTCTACCTCAGCCAATGTCACCTTTTCAACTACATCTTGGCCTTTAGGTACTCATTAGTGAAAAGATCCAGTTTCAGATTCTCTAAATCCACTAATAAGGATAATACTCCAAAATGGTATGCTCCCCTTTCCCTAAGTTTTGAAATTCCCCAGCCTTTGCCATGTGAAAAGTCTAAGGATAAAACTTATAGATAAATATTTTCTTGAAGGAATCCAAGTATGATCGTTGTGAAACATACCTTAAAATAATAAAATCCCCCAATCTCTCTTCTGGTTCCTTCAGTATATTTTTGTAAAACCCAACATTAGAGTCCTTAAGAAACTTTAAGAACTTTAAGATCCTCTCTATCCTCTCAATCCACTCTTTGGATTACACAGGTCTATTTTCATCACAAAAGAAGAGTCGATGTTGCTTAGTAAATTCTGATCCATGATCAACTCCAAGTCCTGGTTTCCAGACGGTCACATGACCCATAGTCTGAATAATGCAGATAACATCTTCAACTAAATTAGGATCCACTGGGGGATTTTCCTACATAAACTATCTCATAGCTTGATCTCTTATATTTGGAAGATCTTATCTCAGATTCATTTTCTACGAAAATAAAAATTCTAACTAGTCTTTAAAAATTCCAAAACAATAGTAAAAACATTAGTTATTTATAAAAAATCTTTAAAACATTATGAATTTAAAGAAAATAAGAAAATACCTTACTTTAAAAGAAACATGTTAATTTAAATAAACATCCCATATAGGTCATTAAAATGACCTCAAACTATATGTCTCAAGCCTGGTAAAAGTCCTCAGCCACCCCTGGTAACTTAGTTTCAATCATATGAGTGAGCTAGCTAGACACATATTCTTCATTTACTATCTGAATTCAGATAGTCCTAACTTGTATCTTCCCATCTCATATAACTAAATGTATGTAGTGTTAACACACTTCGTGTAGTGCATCTCTTTGATACCATATTGGAATGAACTAGCCTAGGTTAGCTAGACTAGAAACATCAACCATCCCATCACATAATATAGGTGAACGTGAGATTAAAAAATAGTCTTCAATATAAAAAAACAATAAATAAAACTAGATTACAGAGTAAAGGGGGATGAAATACCAAAAAGCAATAATATCCAAGCCCAAAAAGGCTAAAGGAGAATGTAAGTCAAGTCCCCATGTGACCAAAAGTCACCTAAAGACCAACTCAAACTGAAATCAGCACCATCAACTAGATAATCCAATTTGCTACAATATGTTATTACCTTTAACTAAATCCTACAATACAACATATAAAAATTAAGAAAGTCCCAATTAGTGTGTGAGAAAAATCTCATTAGTATACCATCATAGTTTCTATTAAAGTTCTAATATCAAAAAAGAAAAAATTCAAGATTTTAAAACAAAATAGTTTTTCAAATCATTTTCATAGACCTAATTGAGGTAAAAATCATTTCCCCATATATCCATTTGTTTTCATAAAAGCCTTTAAAATTCATGAACCATAAATTTGACAAGTAGAAGTTATAAAATAGGAAATCATATCTATGCATCAAGGGAAAAATAAGTAAAAATATATCCATGAAACAACAGGTCATGAAAATATATGTGACATACCTCATATAAAAACATAAGAGATATAATGCATGATAAAAAATGTGATAATTAACCATAATTGAAAAACCAAATTACTTATTGGGATATAAAAAATGGTAATCTACGTACTAGACACTCACAAACATAGATAGGCATATGTTGTATCCAACTGATATTGAGTCCTACCAATCAATATTGTAAAAGGATAACTCCTAGTGGTGAAACAAAAACTAAGGATACTTGTGTCTCCTTCCCAAAGCACCTAAGGTTCCCAGGGCGCATGTAACACCCCAAGATTCTGCGGTATGTTTCCCTTTGAATAATGTAATAGCGTGTGTTGTACGCAACATCGAGTTCTAACACACACCACAACCAATCAAACTAGCCATTATGAATAGTAATACATAATTTTTGAAATTATATATATTTTATATTTCAAAATGGACTTCATTTTTCGATTTGGAATATCGAAATTATCCTAAGTTGAATTTTTGGTATTTTTCTGAGAACTTCCATTTTTTATGAATAGTTAAAAATACTTAAAAACAAATTTTTTAATCAAAATAATTTATAGTGATAAATTTTATTATTGAGCAGTTTTAAAGTATAATTAGAATATATTTTTACCATTTTATCCAATGGTGTTCATTATAATTAATTTCACTTTGAAATTGGACATAAACAATTGTCAATCTTTTGATATATATTGTTTCTTAAAAACACGATATTTATTATGACAGCGGAAATTAATTATAAAATTAATTGATGAAACTTATATATTTGGAATTTATTAAAATAGACATCATTTTTGAATTTTTAATATCAATTATAGCTTAGGGTGAAATTTTGGCATTGTTCAGAAAAACTTCAATTTTTGATGAATAGTGAAACCACTAAGTGGTAGTTAAAAAACTGAATTTTTCATAAAACATAATTTTACCGCTTCTGTGAATGTAATTTTGAAAATCCTAGAAACATGGTTAATATCATGTAGTAAAATGTGGTTCAATGAGATGAAAATAATTTTTGGTGAATAGTAACTTTTTACTTTTATTTACCACGGTTAAAAGTAAATAGGGTAATTAAGGGTTAAAATGATATTAATATTACCCTAACACATGTCCTAATTCTATTGGACAAGTCTATCTCGACCAAAAACAACCTTAGGAAAAAAATATTATAATTTAGGTCCAATTGGATTAGATTAGGACATTTATTATTATTTAATTCAAAGAAGAGTTAAAAGAGTTAAAATCAATGTTTATTTACTAAAACATTATTAATATAGGGTTATACATAAGATAAATTCGATTGTAAATATTAATTAGAAATATAAAACGATTTCCTACATAATTATAGTTTATTTATAATTTTTAGACATTAAATAATTTAATTTATTTATGACACAATAATGATACAGTAATTACCATAATAGTGAAAAATTAAAATAATCGATATTATAAATACCCAAATAAATATAATTTGAGACTTTTAATGAATTACACTAATTTTATAGAATAATATGACATATTAGGATTTATTTAATTGAATTTTTTCGAATTAATAATTCTATTATTATTTTCACAAAAATCAATTTTCCAAATAGTGTCAAAATTGACAAAAAAGAGTTTTAAAAAAAAATATTATATTATTAATTGATATTAAATTCCGAAAAATCTAAGGTTCACCCAAGAGATTTATATCATGATATTTGTATCATTAATGGAACACTAGGGGTCTCTTGGAGGTATATAGTAAGATTATTAACTATATAATATAAAAATACAAAGTGACATGGTAAGTGTCAAACTAATTAACTTAGAGTTAAAAATAAAAGATAAGGTTAATATGATGACCCAAACCAATATAAATCCTATTTGTTGAGTGTTTTTTGACCGATACCCACCTTAAACTTTAAATAATCCACTTTTGAGCCATTAGAAACCGAATATGTATTTATTATAAAATAATATTTCTAGCTATTCTAAAGGTGCCCCTCACCCCTCTTATAAAAGGGCACTATCCCTTCTCATTAATTCACACATTCAAAGACTTTTGGTTTGGCCAAAATCTGCCCAAATACTCTCTAAACTTCCCTCAATTCATCCTAGAGGCCTTCCTTTAGTCAGAAATCCAACTTAGGGAGCCCTTTTGATCAAATCAAAAGGAAGAACCCGAAGAATAGGTAATGATTTCACCACCCTTTTTCAAGTTCCTTTCTTCTTCAACTTCTTCTTTCTTTGTTATTCCCATTATAAAATAATGAATCCAGTATCTCCTATATACTGTAATATTATTATAAATATGGTACAACCATATTTAGTATTATATCCATCCTTTGAATGACATGTCACCATACGTGCATACGTTAGGCTTACCGTCTCCACATCGTGGTGTAATTGTTATTCAATAAATTATTATTGGGATGGGTATAATAATGATGTGTAATACATGTAAATAATAAATATAACATGATAATGATTCTTTATATAAGATATAACATCCAATTATATATTATTTAAATATCAAAATAATGATATTGTCGCTCGTGCGTACGTACGGACTACCATCTCCACGAACGCGTTGAGATTCATTCGCCATCGTATCCATTCAAGTATAATTATCATTTGATGATTAATAATAGTATTAAAGGACTTGATATCATTCTGTATATGAATAATATACAACCTATCCATAACAAACATGACTTATGTAACAAAACATATAAAAGAAAACGAGTAAGTTAACACCCGAAACGACGATAATTCTAAGATACTATTAATAAAGCAATGTTAAAAGATCATATATGATAACATATTAATGTATATGATTATTGAATAATTTAATAAAAATTATTTCACCTTTATATAGGAGGTTAACCTACCCCCAACCAAGGAAAAGTACAAGGTAAGGGTTTATTTCGCAATCTCTTCATTATCCGAGGTTGTTTATATGTAATAATCTACTGGGATCTCTTTATCATCCACATCCATGTTTCTTAAAAATGTATTTCAAAACATTTTTACTTTTTAAATGAATATGGGTTAAAGTCATTTATACCCTTGTTTGACTTTTTATAATTGGTTTATAAAGGAATCTTTTCATCGTTTTCCAAACAAAGTGCTTTTAACCTTTTCGACAGAATTAAGGTAAGAATGTTTTTTTTAACTTATAAGGCGGGTGCGGCTATTTTCCGCCGTTATAAAATCTTTGAAGCTTCCTTTACAAGTTTATAAGAATATTTTCAAATAAAATGTTTTATTTTATAAATATATGACCCTTAAATGATTTCAAAATAGAAAGAGATATTTCTCTAAAAAGAGTTTTTTCATCTATGTCAACATCCTTTGATGGATTTTACGCTTATTTGAAGTTGATTTATTATGATTCAAAACTTCTATATTGTATTGAAGGTTTTGTGATATGTTTGACTGTGGATGTGTTATTTTTATACCATTCATGGTTTATCGAGGAATTATTTACATTTTTTATGCTAGTTTTAATACGAATGTTTATGTTATGTTTAAACCTTTTCATATGGGAATGCATTGGACTTAATATGTGACGGGTGGAGCCCGCTATAGCTCCTCGATGCATCGGTAGGTCTCATGAGATAAACTAGTGTCTTGGCATAAGGCCTTGGAAAAATCTTATTTTTAGTCTTGGCACGAGGCCTTGGCTATGTGGTTATGATAGTCTGGCATTATGCATTCCATCATTATGAAAGTGGTTATTGATATTGCATGTGATTATTCGATTAGTAGAATATCCATGTGAATAAGTAAATGGAATTTTTTTCATTTTATTTTTGCTATACTATGTTGAAGATCAAGTTTAAAAGGCTTTTGTTTTAGTTATACATTGCCTTAAATGTTTATTCTTATTTATGAAAGTTTCCGCTATATTGTTATCCTTACTGGGCATTTGAGCTCACCCCTTTTCTATGTTTTAGTTTTCCCAGGATGTGAAGAAGTAAATTATGAATGACCTGTAGGGATATTATGAGAGGATAATAGTGTGGACTATGGAGACAATATGTTGTTGTAGTAGTTTTTCACTTTATGATGTAATGTAAAACTTTACGAATATATCTAGTGTTTCCAAGGCTACTAAACCAATCAGTCTTTCGAGATTTGATCTTTCTTGTGATCATGAAAATGTTATGTAATAATTCACCGACTCTGGGTAACTGGGCTCAGGGCGTTATAGTTGGTATCAGAGGAAGCTTAGTACAAACCTTGGAAGCTAGATTTAGATAAACTCTGATTAGAGCACATAGACCTAAGAAGGACTTTGAGGAATAGTATAGAATAACTTCCTAGAATTTTGGTATTGTAGAGATTTTGTGAGTTTTATGAACAATAAATCCCTGTCTGGATACGAGCAGGTAGAGGCGGCTCTGGCACAGATGTACCTAGGGGTAAATCCCGAAAACACCGCTTTGAGCTAGACTCGAACGGGAATTGGTGCACGACAACGGGCCTTTCTGCACTCTTGGTTACGACACTCCCGAGGGATATGCTTAGGATAACTCTCATTTTCTTTAAAAATCATTATTAAGGGTTTTTGTGTATATACTTCCTCAAAGAAAACATTTTTATGATTATGGATTATATCCATAAATAGTTCAATTTATGTTAAGTGTTTTATAAGTATGGAATTATGTATTTTGATTCATAAACAGATCTAGTTTATGCCATTGTTTCGAAATGGTTCCTAGTGGATGAAATAGAAACTGTATCAATGCACACACTCCATGTAGGGATTTCCCTCCTGCTCAAGATAATTATAGTGGACCTGGTAATGAAACTGGTGTCGATCAGCTAATCACCATACTGGGACAAATCTCTCAGGTTATGAATAATAACCTTACCCGTATGGAGCACCATGATCCGCAGCGTGGAGGATCAATGTTAGATTGCTTCATGAGGAAACAACCACCAACGTTCAATGGGAGTAAAAATCCCTTAGTGGCTGAGCAATGGATAAATTCCCTAGAAAAAATATTTCAGGCTTTGGGGAGTAGTGAAAGGGAAACAGTTATCATGGCAGTTTACCGCCTCACTAAAGATGCTGATCAATGGTGGTCATTGATTCAAAACACGAAGGAAGATGATGAAGTATCAAATATAGAATGGAGGGAGTTCAGAGATCTGTTTTTAGAAAAAATACTTTCCTCGTGACCATCAAGCAGATATGGGAAGGCAATTTCTGAGTCTGAGACAAAAGGAGGATGAGAATGTCGCAAAGTATGAGGCTAACTTTACAAGGTTAGAAAGGTATGCTGGAGATTATAAACGTAACCCAAGAAGTAAGATTGATCATTTCTTTGATGTGTTAAAACCATTTCTCCGTCGATCATTAGTCTCGCAATCCTTCTCGTTGTACGAAGACATTGTCTCATTTGCTATCCAGACAGAAAAGGAAATCTCTAAGTCTTATGACTTTGAAGCAAAGCAAGAGAAGAAGAGATCTACTAGTCAATCTGGGAATGGAAATAAGGGGAAGAAGGAAAAGGTTGAATATCCATCCTGTGGTAAATGTGGGAAGAAACACCCCGGTACTTGCTTAAAGGGAATGGGTGTCTATTACAAGTGTGGTGAAAAGGGCCACCAAGCTCGTGAATGCAAAGGGAAGAAGGAAGCTACCAATGTTCAATGCTATAATTTCAGGGAGATGGGACATTATGAAAATGAATTTCCTAAGTGTCAGGGGAACATACCTCAGAAAAGGCCAAGGGATCAAGGCCAAGCTTATGCTATCACCACTACTGAGGTAGAAGCTCTGAAATACATGGTGGCAAGTAATTTAATGGTTTCCTCAAGTTTAGAAAATGAATTATTTGATTTTGTATCATCGCATTATTTCATATCTTCCCAGTTTGCTAAGAAAATTATATATTTCCAATTTGATTTAACAAGGGAGTTGTCAGTTAAAACTCCTAATGGAAGTATCATTGCAACAAAGTTTTGTGAATCAGTCCCCATTAGAGCACAAAAATGTTCTTTATCTACTGATCTCATCGTAATACCTATGATTGAGTTTGATATAATCCTCGGTATAGATTGGATTCGAACTATGATGCGAATATTTATTATAAGAAGAAGGAGGTTACGATTTTTGATTATGATGAAAAAAAACACCTTATCTTTAGAGCAGAATCATCACCACATAATTATTATCTAGATCCACCCCCAATAGCTCAACTAAATTCAATTATTGGGGAGGAAGAGAATGAAATGACGATGGGTGAGGAATGGAATGTTCAAATAGAGGATGTACCTGTGGTGAAGGAATATGTAGATGTATTTCCGAAAGATTTACCTGGACATCCTCCAGAACAAGAAGTTGAGTTTTCCATTGATTTAATTCCGGGATCAAGGCCTATATCGAAGACCCCTTATAGAATGGCCACTATAGAATTATTTGAACTAAAGAAAAAACTAGAGGAATTGAGTAATAATGGATTTATTTTCCCTAGTGTTTCTCCATGGGGAGCCCCTGTTCTTTTTGTTAAAATGAATGATGGATTTATGAGGTTATGTATCGACTATAGGGAGATCAATGCTATAACAATAAAGAACAAGTATCCCCTACCTCGCATTGATAATTTATTTGACTAACTGCATGGAGATAAATACTTTTCAAAGATTTTCCTTCGATCTGGATACCATCAGTTGTGTGTAAAGAAGGAAGGCATTCCGAATACAGCATTTTGAACCAGGTACGGGTATTACGAGTTTACTGTAATGCCTTTTGGATTGACTAATACACCCTATGTAATCATGGATCTGATGAATAGAGTTTTCAAGGAATATCTCGATGAATTTGTGGTGGTATTTATTGATGATATCTTGGTATACTCTAAAATCTACGAGGATCATGAAAGTCACTTGCGCATTATCCTGAAGACTTTGAGAAGACATGAATTATATGGGAAGTTTTGCAAGTGTGAATTTTGGGTTCATGAGATATCTTTTCTTGGCCATATTGTCTCTAAATATGGAATCTCTATTGATCCTTCTAAGACCAGGGCAATCCATGAATGGCCAGCACCTATGAGTATAATTGAAGTACGCAGTTTTATTGGTTTGGAAAGTTATTATCGACATTTTGTCCAAAATTTTGCCCGATTGGAAAACCCATTAATGAAGCTCACACGTAAAGGGGTTAAATTTTTATGGACAAAAGAGTGTGAAGAATGTTTCGAAGAACTGAATAGAATATTATTCAATGATCCTATATTGACTCTACCATCGGGGAATGATGGGTTCGTTATTTATAGTGATGCATCGAAAAAAGGACTTGGTTGTGTCCTTATGCAGAATGATAGGGTTATTTCCTATGCATCACGACAGTTGAAAATTCATGAGAAAAACTATCCTACTCATGATCTTGAGTTAGCAGCTGTGATATTTTCTTTGAAGATATGGAGGCACTACTTCTATGGTGAAAAATGTGAGATTTATACTGATCACAAGAGTTTGAAGTATATTTTCTCACAAAAAGAACTCAACATGAGGCAAATGAGATGGCTTGAATTACTCAAGGATTATGATGGCACGATACACTACCACCCAGAGAAGGAAAACAAGGTGGCAGATGCTTTGAGCAGAAAATACCATGGAGTTTTGAACAATATGAGAATTGAAATGGATCCAATTTTCATGGATCTAGTGAAGATGGACATGGGAATAACCAGGGATGGTAAAACATCAATGCTTTTTTAAATGGTTTCCAAACCATCTTTACTAGAAATAATTAAGAGTTCTCAGACCGATGAAGAAGAATTTTAAATGAAGATTAAAGCTATGAATGATGGGTGATTAAGAGACTTTGTGTATGAAGATAGAATTTTGAAATTTCGGAAGAGACTTTGTGTTCCCAATATACCTGATCTAAAAAGGGAATTGCGGGATGATTCTCATAGTTCCAATTTCTCTATACACCCTGAGAGCACCAAAATGTATAGAGATTTGAAGGAACATTTTTGGTGGGAAAACATGAAGAGGGAGATTGCTGATTTTGTGTCAAGATGTATGGTTTGTCAACAAGTTAATGTTGGAAGGAAACAGCCTGGAGGAGTCATGCAACCTCTTCCCATTCCATAGTGGAAATGGGACAATATTACGATGGACTTTGTCATGGGGCTACCAAAGACTCATAGAAGGAACGATGGAATATGGTTCATTGTTGATCGTATTACCAAGTCAGTACATTTTCTTTCTATAAGAGAAGATCTACCACTGTAACGTCTAGCAAGACTATATATTAATGAAGTTGTGAGACTTCATGGAGTACCTCTATCTATTGTTTCTGATCGTGATCCCTGTTTTACTTCAAGATTCTGGAAAAGTCTTCATAAAGCCTTGGATACTAAACTTCATTTGAGCACTGCCTACCACCCTCAAACAGATAGACAATCAGAATGAACTATTCAAACCTTAGAATACATGTTGAGATCCAGCTCACTTGACTTTCAGGGTATGTGGGATCAATATCTACCTCTAGTAGAATTTTCCTATGACAATATATTCCATTCAAGTATTCATATGGCACCATATGGAGCGTTATACGGAAAAAGATGTCGCACACCAACCTGTTGGGATGACGTTGGTGAAAGAAAACTTGTAGGTCCAGAACTGGTAGAGGAAACAATGGAAAAGGTGAAGGTAATCCAAAATCACATCAAAGCAGCTCAAAGTAGGCAGAAGAGCTATGCCGATAATCGAAGGAAGTATTTGCAATTTCAAGTCGGTGATCATGTTTTCCTGAAGTTATCTCCACGGAAGGGAGTCATACATTTTGGTAAGAATCGTAAATTGAGTCCCAGGTACATCGGACCTTTCGAAATTCAAGAACAAATTGGGGTTGTAGCTTACCGATTGGAAATTCCGCCAAGTCTCTCCAAAGTTCACGATGTGTTCCATGTATCTCTATTAATGAAATACATGCCTGACCCAACGCATGTACTCACCCCCAAGGAATTAGAACTGGAACCCGATCTTTCTTATTGCGAAGAGCCCGTCAAGATTCTTGATACGAGAGAACAAGTACTGAGAAACTAGACGACGTGTCTGGTAAAAGTCTTGTGGAGAAACCATAAGATGGAAGAGGCAACGTGGGAACCCGAGGAACTTATGATGAAGAACCACCCGAGTCATTTCATGCGGTAGTATTCTAGAAATTTCAACGACGAAATTATTTGAAGTAGGGGAGAATGTAACACCCCAAGCTTCTACGGTACGTTTCCCTTTGAATAATGTAATAGCGTGTGTTGTATGCAACATCAAGTTCTAACACACACCACAGCTGATCAAACTAGCCGTTATGAATATTAATACCTAATTTTTAAAATTATATATATTTTATATTTCAAAATGGACTTCATTTTTGGATTAGGAATATCAAAATTATCCTAAGTTGAATTTTTTGTATTTTTCTAAGAACTTCCAATTTTTATGAATAGTGAAAAATACTTAAAAACAACTTTTTAATAAAATTAATTTATAGTGATAAATTATATTATTGAGTGGTTTTAAAGTATAATTAGAATATATTTTTACCATTTTATCCAATGGTGTTCATTATAATTAATTTCACTTTGAAATTGGACATAAACAATTGTCCATCTTTTGATATATATTGTTTCTTAAAAACACGCTATTTGTTGTGACAGCGGGAATTAATTATAAAATTAATTAATACAACATATATGTTTGAAATTTTGTAAAATAGACATCATTTTTTAATTTGGAATATCAATTATAGCTTAGGGTGAAATTTTGGCATTGTTCAGAAAAACTTCAAATTTTGATGAATAGTGAAACCACTAAGTGGTTGTTAAAAAACTGAATTTTTCATAAAACTTAATTTTATTGCTTCTGTGAATGAAATTTCGAAAATCTAAGAGACATGGTTAATATCACGTAGTAAAATGTGGTTCAATGAGATGAAAATAATTTTTGGTGAATAGTAACTTTTTACTTTTATTTACCGAGGTTAAAAGTAAATATGATAATTAAGGGTAAAAAAGATATTAATATTACCCTAACACATGTCCTAATTCTATTGGACATGTGTATCTCGACCAAAAACAAACTTAGGAATAAAATATTATCATTTAGGTCCACTTGTATTAGATTAGGACATTTCTTATTATTTAATTCAAAGAAGAGTTAAAAGAGTTAAAATCAAAGTTTATTTACAAAAACATTTTTAATATAGGGTTATACATAAGAAAAATTCGATTGTAAATATTAATTAGAAAGATAAAAAGATATTATACATAATTATATTTTATTTATAATTTTTATACATTATATAATTTAATTTATTTATGACATAATGGTGATGCAATAATTACCATAATAGTGAAAAATTCAAATAATTGATATTATAAATACCCAAATAAATATAATTTGAGACTTTTAATAAATTAAACTAATTTTATAGGATAATATGACATATTAGGATTGATTTAATTGACTTTTTTCGAACTAATCATTGTGTTATGATTTTCACAATAATCAATTTTCCAAATAGTGTCAAAATTGACATAAAAGAGTTTTTAAAACAAATATTATATTATTAATTGATATTAAATTCATAAATATCTATGGTTTGGAAAAGAGACGTATATCATGATATTTGTGTGATTAATGGACCACTTGGGGGTCTCTTGGATGTATTTAGTAAGTTTATTAACTATATAATATAAAAATACAAAGTGACATGGTATGTGTCAAACTAATTAACTAAGAGTTAAAACTAAAGGATAATGTTAATATAATGACCCAAACCTGTATAAATCCTATTGGTTGAGTGGTTTTCGACCCATCCCCACCTTATCCTTTAAATGATCCACTTTTGAGACATTAGAAAACGAATATGTATTTATTATAAAATAATATTTCTATCTATTCTAAAGGTCCCCTCACCCCTCTTATAAAAGGGCACTCTCCCTTCTCATTACGTCACACCTTCAATGACTTTTCGTTCGGCCAACATCTTCCCAAATACACTCTCAACTTCCCTCTCTTCATCCTAGAGGACTTCCTTTAGTCAGAAATCCAACTTAAGGATCCCTTTTGATCAAATCAAAAGGAAGAACCCGAAGAAGAGGTAATGATTTCACCACCCTTTTTCAAGTTCCTTTCTTCTTACACTTCTTCTTTGTTTGTTATTACCATTCTAAAATAATGAATGCAATATATCCTATATTATGTAATATTATTATAAATATGGTATAACCATATTCAGTATTATATCTATCCTTTTAATGACTTGTCACCATACGTGCGTACGTACGGCTTACCGTCTCCACGTCGTGGTGTAATTGTTATTCAATAAATTATTATTTGGATGGGTAAAATAATGATGTGTAATTCATGTAAATAATAAATATAACATGATAATGATTCTGTATATAAGATATAAAATCCATTTATATATTATTTTAATATCAAAATAATGATATTGTCGCTCGTGCGTACGTACGGACTACCGTCTCCACGAACGCAATGAGATTCATTCTCCATCGTATCCATTCAAGTATAATTATCATTTGATGATTAATAATAGTATTTAAGGACTTGATATCATTTTTTATATGAATAAGATACAACCTATCCATAACAAACACGGCTTATGTAACAAAACATATAAAATAAAATGAGTAAGTTAACACCCGAAACGACGATAATTCTAAGATATTATTAACAAAGAAATGTTAAAAGATCATATATAATATAATATTAATGTATATGGTTATTGAATAATTTAATAAAAATTATTTCACCATTATACAGGAGGTTAACCTACCCCCAACCAAGGAAAATTACAAGGTAAGGGTTTATTTCACAATCTATTCATTATCCGAGGTTGTTTATACGTAATAATCTACTGGGATCCCTTTATCATCCACATCCATGTTTCTTAAAAATGTATTTCAAAACATTTTTACTATTTACAAGAATATGGGTTAAATTCATTTATACCCTTTTTTACTTTTTATAAGTGTTTTATAAAGGACTCTTTCCGTCGTTTTCCAAACAAGGTGCTTTTAACCTTTTCAACATAATTAAGGTAAGAATGTTTTTTTAACTTATATGGCGGGTGCGGCTATTTTCCACCGTTATAAAATCTTCGAAGCTTCCTTTACAACATTATAAGAATATTTTCAAAGAAAATGTTTTATTTTATAAATATATGACCATTAAATGATTTCAAAATAGAAAGAGATATTTCTATAAAAAGAGTTTTGATTTCAATAATGTCAACACCCTTTGATGGATTTTACGCTTATTTGAAGTTGATTTATTATGATACAAAACTTCTATATTGTATTGAAGGTTTTGTGATATTTTTGACTGTGGATGTGTTATTTTTATACCATTCATGGTTTATGGATGATGTATTTACATTTTGTATGCTAGTTTTAATACGAATGTTTATGTTATGTTTAAACCTTTTCATATGGGAATGCATTGGACTTAATATGTGACGGGTGGAGCCCTCTATAGCTCCCCGATACATCAGTAGGTCTCATGAGACAAACTAGTGTCTTGGCACAAGGCTTTGGAAAAAATTTATTTTTCGTCTTGGCACGAGGCCTTGTCTATGTGGTTATGATAGTCTGGCATTATGCATTCCATCATTATGAAAGTGGTTATTGATATTGCATGTGATTATTCGATTAGTAGAATATCCATGTGAATAATTAAATGGCATTTTTTCATTTTATTTTGGCCATACTATGTTCATGTTCAAGTTTAAAAGGATTTTGTTTTAGTTATACATTTCCTTAAATGTTTATTCTTATTTATGAATGTTTCTGCTATATTATTTTCCTTACTGGGCATTTCAGCTCACCCATTTTCTATGTTTTATTTTTCCCAGGATGTGAAGAAGTAAATTATGAATGACCTGCATGGATATTATGAGGGGATAATAGTGTGAAAAATGGATACAATATGTTGTTGTAGTAGTTTTTCACTTTATGATGTAATGTAAAACTTTATGAATATATCTAGTGTTTCCAAGGCTACTAAACCAATCGGTCTTTCGAGATTTGATATTTCTTGTGATCATGCAAATGTTATATAATAATGCACCGACTCTGTGTAACTGGGGTCGGGGCGTTACAGTTGGTATCAGAGGATGTTTAGTACAATCCTTGGAAGCTAGATTTAGATAAACTCTGATTAGAGCACATAGACCTAAGATGAATTTGAGGAATAGTATAGAAGAACTTCCTAGAATTTTGGTATTGTAGATATTTTGTGAGTTTTCCGAGAAATACATCCCTATCTGGATATGAGCAGGTAGAGGCAGCTCTGGAACAGATGTACCTAAGGGTAAAACCCAAAAACACTGCTTTGAGCTAGACTCGAACGGTAACTACTGCACGACAACGGGCCTTGCTGCACTCTTGGTTACGACACTCTCGGGGGATATGCTTAGGATAACTCTAATTTTATTTACAAATCATTATAAAGGGTTTATGAGTATATACTTCCTCAAAGAAAACATTTTTATGATTATGGATTATATACATAAATAGTTCAATTTATGTTAAGTGTTTTATAAGTATGGAATTATGTATATTGATTCATAAACTGATCTAGTTTATGCCATTGTTTAGAAATGGTGCCTAGTGGAAGAAATGGAAACT
Source organism: Viscum album (assembly GCA_963277665.1). Lineage (NCBI taxonomy): Eukaryota > Viridiplantae > Streptophyta > Magnoliopsida > Santalales > Viscaceae > Viscum > Viscum album. The sequence goes on from OY728151.1 coordinate 910,392,018, forward strand.
GTATCAATGCACGCACTCCATTTAGGGATTTCCCTCTTGTTCAGGATAATTATAGTGGAGCTGGTGATGCAACTGGTGCCGATCAGCTAATCACCATACTGGGACAACTCACTCAGGTTATGAATAATAACCTTACCCGTATGGAGCACCCTGATCCGTAGCGTGGAGGATAAATGTTAGATATCTTAATGAGGCAACAACCAAAAATGTTCAATGGGAGTAAAAATCCCTTAGTAGCTGAGAAATGGATAAATTCCCTAGAGAAAATATTTCAGGCTTTGGGGAGTAGTGAAAGGGAAAAAGTTATCATGGCAGTTTACCGCCTCACTGGAGATGCTGATTAATGGTTGTCATTGATTCAAAACACGAAAGAAGATGATGAAGTATCAAATATGGAATAGAGGGATTTCAAAGATCTGTTTTTGAAAAATACTTTCCTCGCGACCATCGAGCAGATATGGAAAGGCAATTTCTGAGTCTGAGACAAAAGGAGGATGAGAATGTCGCAATGTATGAGGCTAACTTTACAATGTTAGAAAGGTATTATGAAGATTATATACGTAACCTAAGAAGTAATATTGATCTTTTCTTTGATGGGTTAAAATCATTTCTCTGTCGAGCATTAGTCTCACAATCCTTCTCGTCGTACGAAGACAATGTCTCATGTGCTATCAAGACAGAAAAGGAATTATCTAAGTCTTATGACATTAAAGGAAAGCAAGAGAAGAAGAGATCTACTAATCAATCTTTGTAATGGAAATAAGGGGAATAAGAGAAAGGTTGAATATCCATCCTGTGTTAAATGTGGGAAGAAACACCCTGGTACTTGCTTAAAGGGAATGGGTGTCTGTTACAAGTGTGGTGAAAAAGGCCACCAAGATCGTGAATGCAAAGGGAAGAAGGAAGCTACCAATGTTTAGTGCTAAAATTGCAGGGAGATAGGAAATTATGCAAATGAATGTCCTATGTGTTAGGGGAACTTACCTCATAAAAGGCCAAGGGATCAAGGCCAAGCTAATGTTATCACTACTGCTGAGGTAGAAGCTCCGGAAGACGTGGTGGCAGGTAATTTAATGGTTTCCTCAAGCTTAGAAAATGAATTATTTGATTCTAGATCATCTCATTGTTTCATATCTTCCCAGTTTACAAAGAAAATTAGATATTTCAAATTTTATTTAACAAGGGAGTTGTCAGTTAAAACTCCTAATGGGAGTATCATTGCAACAAAGTTTTGTGAATCAGTCCCCATTAGTGGAAGGAAAAATAAAGGAATTTGGATTGAACACAAGGTTTATTTTCATTCTCTCAAATTCTCTTTTTTATTTTATAACCAAAAAAATACTTCATTTTTCCTTTGATATTGGTTTTAAATCAATATTAAAATCATATAATTGCTAACTGAAATTATGTGTGGGGAGAAATTTTCTATTTTATTTCACACTATTTCTTGATGGGTTTCTGTATTATTTTAGTGTTAAATAAATAGTTAGTATTTGTTCTTAGATTTTAGTATACTTTACACACTGATAAACATTGTTCTACGTCATTGTAGAGTGTGATAATGAATAATAAAGGACATGTGCCTCAAGAAAAAATGTTTTTCTAGAGAAAAATGAGGAAAGATCGAAGAGTGGAAAATGAACATGCACAATATCATATTTTAAGTTTTATTTTTTTTGATTTTAGATTTTAATATCTATTTTGAAACTAAATAGTTCAATTAAATTTCTAACAATGTTCTTTGGTTGCCCTTGATGAGAAAGAAACTAACAAATTTGGGCCAAATGATCATTTACATTAGGTATTAAGAGATTAGAACCATGAGGGAGTATGATGTTGACCTTGTAAGATAATTATCCCCGCTAGATATTTTCCCACTTCAGGTGACAGTTTCGGTAGCACTGAGATTGAAACAGCTCATGTAGATGCAGGACAAGATCATATAGAGGAAGAAGAGGCCAAAAAATGGAAATGTAAGAGATAAAATGAAATCAAAAAGGCAAAGTTGAATTTATTGAATTCGTGGAAGCCTTATAGAAATCACCTCCACCAAACACCATTATGATTTGTGGTGCATATATTTTGATGATGCATAAATTATATAGTGCACTGGGAAATGGTAAAAGTTGTTTTTGGGATGATGATGTTCCTAGAAATGGTGATGGAGATAGTAATAGAGATGTTGATAGCGATGGAGATGGTGAGGTAGATGGTGATGGAGATAAATATGGTCATAGAGATGGTGATGATGATGTTTAGGATGATGGTGAGGATGATGGTGATGATATTGATGATAAAGATGGTGGTGGTGGTGTTATTGGTGGTGATGCGGATGGTGATTATATTGGTTGTGATGAGAGAGAGAGAGATATCTGTTACATTTTTTACTTATATTTATAAAACATGATGTCCAATTATTGGATTTTAATGCATATATTTGATTCATTAAATGTGTCTCGTCACTGGTTGAATGAACTAATTAGTTTTTTGAATTATGTATATTTTATGGTAGTTTTTTGTATGTTCTATTTGGTAGTTTTTTTGCAGGTAATGGTGTAGTGTTTTTTCATGTTATATTATTTTGAGAAAAGGTGGGGGGTTATTAGGGTTGATGGTTGTAATGTTTATAGTACTCTATAATATTTGTTTTTCAACTGTTGGTATTTTTAAATGGAGATGTATTATAGCAATGATTTCTAAACCATTGGTATTGTTTAAATAGAAATGTCGTGTGCCTCAGGTTTCCTAAATTTTGGAATATTTTTATACCAAAGATTTATTCAAAACATTGGAATAGTGTAAATTAATGTGTCCAATACTATATTCTTATGGAAAACAATTTTTATAGTATTATACCCATATCTAAACTCCCAACAGTTTTGAGAACCATTGGTATAGGTTATACAAACCTTTTTACAGCCTATACTAATGGTTCAAAACTGCTGGTATAGCCCCTGTTTTTTGTAGTGTGAAAATCATAATCTTGATATTGTTTGGGAAATATGATTACTCATAGAAACATTTTCTTGAAAAAACATATTTTTCACCATTAAAATGGGAATAAACCTTTATTTAAACAAAATATCATTAGCTTACAGTATTGAATAAACAAATACATAAAAAAACAAAATTTTCAATTGTAGAAAATTAATGTAGGTACCTTGGGACATCATATTCATATCACTCTAACAATCAATATTACAAGAAATATTACAAGTACTCTTATAATTACTCTTATAAATGGAAAACGCTACTCTTTTATTTCCAACAAAATTATCTAGAGAACATAATCATTACCTAATTCCTTGAGAACTATATCGGGATCACCTGATAATAGACAATGTACGTGGACTATAACATAGTTAAAAAACATATAATATTTCATTGGCATTATAACATGTCATAAAATATTATTCATAAAACATATTTAGAAGTTATTTTGGGCTTTAAGTAAAAATAAGGATAAAAATTCTTTTTCATGGAAAACACTTTAACAAATATTTCTGAGAAGAATTTTCAAAATGGAATTATTTTAAAAAATTATTAAAAACTGAAGATTATGTTTATTAAATAATATTGTTCAGGATGGTTGGAAATTATTCTCATGTCTTATATTTTATAATAAATATTCCTTCCACACTTTTGTAATAATGTTAAAAATATCCCTTTTGGAAAAAGATTCAAAGTATTCTTTTCAAACCATTATAAAAAAGGAAAAAAATTATTTAAAATGAAATAAAATATAAATTTCAGTATATTAATATCATCCTTACAATATTTTTAAAAACAATTATATGGAGGAAAATGAGAAGAGAAAACATTAATGCTTTTAAAATAATGTTTTAAAGAAAAATTCCTTACCTCGAGTCTAACTCACACTGTACATAATTTAAATCCTATATAATAAAATTATATTAATTTTATAATATCATTATAAAATTTTATAGATTTTATCTCTTATAATTAAACAATTTATTTCATTAATTTTAAATACATATTTAATTACCTAATTGGTAATGTCCACATCGAGAGTTTTTAGGATGTTCAGTTAGTAATTTAAAAAAGAATTTTGTAGGTAGATCATGGTCAAAGTGTTAATTGTTACATAATATCCAGAATATAAATATTTAAATTATTATAATTATGTAACATTAAATTTAATTTCATAACTATAAATGAAATTTATGCCTGAAAAGACAATCACATCACTTCATTGAGGATGCAGTCCACATGTCTGCACGAACGATGTTATCAATTTTCTATGAATGAAAAGGTAAGAAAATAGATGATATATAATCTTTATATAATTACTATTATTTAAATAATAACATATATATTAATTAAATCCAACATAATTAGCATCCATGAGAGGAAAATATGGTAAACTAATTACATAGGTTCATGTGGTGGTAGTTCGCTTTACGGACGAAGGATGGTTTAATCATCAATTTTATGGAAGAGAAGACAAATAGTGGTTATGAAAAAAAAATAACATCAATATATATGTTAGAAATTTATGTTAATATATTACAATTTTTGGAATATTTTGGATTAAGTTATAAGAATAAATATAACTAAAATATTTAGTTAAAATCTATGCTTCTTATTCGGGTAACCTCCTTTTATTTATACCTTAAACCCACTAAAGTTGGTATTATACAAAACATAAGTCCCCTAGAACATTTGGATGAATTTTGGGGAGATAATTGGTTAGATATTGGAAGAAAAATATTATTAAAATTGTAGGAGGAAGAGAGGATAGGATGTTCCTTTTTATAAGTGAGGGAAAATATTATTGGAATTACATAAGATATTAAATAATATATATATATATATCATAATAATATAAAGTGGAAAAAAGACTCATAAAATTAAAATATAATATGTGATATGATAGATATAAGATCAAAAAATTACATTTATTAATGTTTCTGTTACATTTTAAGGATTTTCTCTTAGTAAAACCACTTTGAATTTATTTTAACCTTAATCGTTATAACATAACTATTTACCATGACAAATTTTTTTATGAAAAAAATTAAATGTTTAAATGATCCAAATTTTTAAATTTTTAAATTATTATTCAATTTTATCAGGATAAATATCAATTGGTGGAAGATATTAATGTTTATATAAGAACATAAAATTCTTGAAAATCAATTTCTATAAAAACATCTGACTTAAGTGTAAATATATTTTTTCCTTGAAATTAAAAAAAAATAAACCGGTTTTAATATATTTTTTAGGAAAAATAAAAAAAATAGGTTTTTTGTACTTTTTTATAAATTCGAAACTAAACATAACCTACCAACTATGTCATAAAATTTTAAGACCCAAATATAGCTTTTTATTGGAATAAAACATTACTTATTTTCTCAAAAGTCAATATTGGATTTAAAAATTAAAAATAATGTATCAAAATACATTTTTTTACTCTATAACATTATATTTTTCAAAAAACACTCTTATAATAGGATATATTCATGTGTTAGAGAGATTTTAAAACCTTTACACCATAATTTTAATTGAGCTTTACCTCTTTTATAGGGGTGAAAAAATTTAGTATGGTTACTATACATAATGACCAAAAATTTAGTTGGAAATTTTAAATTATATTAATTATAATGATTAAAAACATTGAATCAATTTTATAAAATTCAATTCACAAAATTCACATAATTTCATTTAAAATTAAACCTGAAAAACATGATGAAATTTGATTTTCAAGAAAAAAAATCAACTTTTGTTTAAATAGTTTTTATACGAAAATAAAACATAAATATGATTCCAATTATATTAATAGTATTTTTAATAATATAAATTAACTAATTTTAATTTTATTCATTTAATAATATAATTTATTTTTTAAAATACATAATAAAATATTAATGTTTCGATAAAAGTAGTAGTTTCTACTATTCACCCAAAACTAAAATTTCCCATAAAATTTAAGAAAAATACATGTATGTGAATTTTAAATTGATTATATCAAAAAATATATTCAATTTGTAAAATTATTATTTATAAAATTTATAAAACAACCTTTTAAATGAAAAAATATAATATATGTAAAATCAATTCAGTTAAAATAAAAACTATTTCATTTATGAATTTAAATACATACCCTAATTTGATATATTGAAAGGAATAATTATAAAAAAAATCATATAAGTATAAATCCTTATAAGTATTATAAAATTTCACATATAAAATATCCAATAATTAAATAATTCTTTAAAAAAATCAAAATACAAATCCTGTCAAGGGAATATATTTAACATTTAAGTAGAACATATTTTAAGATATGCAATAACCATAATAATTTTAAAAATAAAATGAGTTTATAATTTTATTATGTGATATCTTTAATGTCATAATATATATATATATATATATTTGAAGACTGAATTAGGGAAGCGCATAGGATTATAGTATGCATTGTATCCTTCTGTCCCTTTGATCATGGGTTCAATCCCCATAGCCTTTTCAGATACGACGATCTTTTACATATCTTGTGGCTTATACATTTTTTATATAATGAAAATTTTTAATAGATAAAATTACAAAATAATAATAAAAGTTTAGAAAAGTATACAACATAAACTAATTAGGTGATAAATATCTCTTTCAATGCCTAGTTTGAAAATAAAGTGATTCATTTAGTCTTAAAATTTATATTCTAATAAAAAAATTATAAAAAAAATATTACAAATTTTGAGATCTTACCCCCATAGTAAATCTAATCCTCAAAATTTTATCTTTATCTCAGAAATCAAGGGTTTAACATTTTAAAATACCTTTCTCTAAAACCCACATCATAAAAAGGGGTAATAAAAAGTCATTTTAAAAGGTGGGATAGGTAAATATGATGATCATATATAATAACAAATAATTAGAATTCTATATTGGAGAACATTAGAGGGGAATTAAAATATAGACATGGATAAAAAAAAGTGTCCACATTCTAATAGAGAGTGATAGTGAACATTGATCATAAAAAAGTGTTTGATTAATAGAAAAAAATTCACAAAACAATAAAATAATGATGTGTAAAAATGACTATTAATTCATCATAAAATAAGGTAATATGATAAAATTTTTAGTCTAAGAACATTATCCTAGAGTTGGGGAATTTCTTTACCATATAGACTAAAAACATAAGGAAATATACTTCTTTCCAAGTATAATTTCGTCCTTTAATAAATGTCCACCAAAATATCATTTTTTTACTCTAAATGATGATTATTCAAGATTAATTTTCATGCATCATGAACTAAAATTAAATTTTAATTATGTATATAAAATAGTGTGCAATATTATTTAACATGTCTCAAAATGGTGAAAAAAGTGAAGATAATATACAATATCAACAAATACTATATTAATTTATAAATACTCAACAATTTACACCAATATTACAACATAAATAATTCAATAAATAACAAGCTCTAAAAATCTTCAATATCATCTATAAAAAAATTAAAACCCAAATATTAGAATGATATGATCATATATTCTTCATTGAAAAATGTAACATATATCTCTAAATAACATCTATCAATCCTAAAGTTAAACATGAAATATTTAAACTCCATATTCCTATAATCTCCAAAATATTATAATTGTTCCCATAAATAACATGAATCAGCATAAATCCAAAATAAAATAATTTATATTTCCAAAAGATAATTCAATATTTATTCTTATAATAAAATCTCATATTATCCAAATGTGCTTCCATTTACCATAATCATATAATATTTCCAAAATTTAATAACCCTTTATCGTATTCTACCACATTTACCTTAACATAAAATATCTTCTTAACCCAAAATGTTATCAATCCAATTAAACTTATGTCCAAAAAATATAAATTATTTTTTCCTAAAATAGATTTTTCACTAAAACACTTATTAATACCTTGGTTAATATTTCCATAAATGAATTCCAAAATATCCTTAATCATCTTAAACGCATATTATATAAAACATCCAAATGGTTATCTATGCCTTTAAACTTATGATCAAACATGGACTTATTAACCCATGATTGTTTCTATAAATCATGAAATATCATTAATTGAATTATCATAACTTCTAAATTTATTTAATCCTTTCACATAATATCAATTTTAACTATCTAATTATTTATCAATATATAATTACATGATTTATAGTAAGGGTTTCAGTTTCATTAATTTTGAAGTAATTTTAATTTTAGCATTTTAGAGTATTAGGAAAAAACTACACATCAAACCATTATAATAAAAATTCTACACATCCACTCAATGTCCATTTTTTCTATAAACAATGGATACTTAAATTTAAACTCTTATTTCATAAAAAACATTTTTGATGGTTTAACATTGAATACACGTCGTGGAAGATTAGAAAATGACATAGTTTCTACTCATACTTGGACCCTATAAAAAAATATAAAAAACTCTATATGATCACAAAAGTCATAGTAAGGGATATTAAAATAAATAAACCCATTAGTTCTTTTGGAAAATCATGAAAACCAAAATAAACATTTCCATTTTCATAATAAAATTTGAACTGAAATAATAATATACTTACCCAAAAAATAAATTTCATTTAAAATTACTAAATAAAACATGTCATAATAAACCATAAATAGAAAAATAATAATCATTCCGGTTTGATATTAAACATGAGCACTCATGAAATCATTTTCAGGAAAAATAATTTTCACTCTTACAAGGGGCATAATATTTACATTAAAAATTCCCATTATCATACCTTATGAAATAAAAAAAATCCATCAGAAAATAATTTGAAATGATAGAAAAATATTGTATGTAAATTTTTACCTCATATTCATATAACTCATACAATCACTGTTATAATGACTCTTAAAAATAAAATAACCTACTTAGTTAATTCCAACAAAAGTATCTGGAGAACATAATAATTAACCAATGCATTATAGATCTATACCAGGCTCACCCAAAAAAAAGTGTATAAGGACCATATCATACATAAAAATCTTATAATATAGAATTTCTATTATAAAATCTCATAAATAATTACATTAAATTCATATGTGGAAGTGAATTTGAGTTACAAAAAAATAATAATAATACAAATCATTTTTATGAGAAAATTATTTAAAAAATTCCAGGAATAATGTTCAATAGGATATTATTTTGAAAAAACATTAAATTTTATAAATTAGGATTCATAAATAATAATGGTGACAATGTTGGGAAATTCCACTCATGATATATACGTTATGAAAAAAGAAGACTATAAATGTCCAAAATAACCCTTTTAAAAAAAATTAAAAACTATTAATTTAAAACATTCATAAATATTATAAAAAATGGATTAAAATTACATTGAACATACATTCGGTTATATTAATTATATACCTGAAATATTTTAAACAACATGGAAATTGATGAAAAATATTAGAAAAAAAATTGAAACATTTAAAATAATTCATTGAAAGTCTTTCACCTCCAGTCGGACGTAACATGTACATACCTTAACTCATGTATAATAAAAATATATTAATTACATAATTTCCAAATAACCCTTTTAGGTTTTAATCTCTTATTATAATGTCATTTATTTTATTTATTTTAAAAGATATATTTATTTATTTAATATGTTAAGTCCATGTCGGGTGTTTTGAGGAAGTTCGGTTCATAATTTCAAAATGAATTTGGTACGTTGAAAATGGAGAAATGTATCATCTTTCCATATTATGAAAAATTTAAATAATGAAGACATTATAATTATGATAAATTAAATAAAATTTTAAAACCATCCATGAAATACTTACAAGAAAATAGAATCACATTATTTCGTGGAGGTGGTAGTCCACATATATCCACAAACGACATTATCATTTATAAATTAATGGATAGGTAAGAAAATAGTTGATATATTTTCCTTATATAATTATAATTATTCAATTAAAAAAAATATATTAATTAAATTCATAATATTAACCATATTATAGAGGCATTGATGGAAAATAAATTACATTGGTTCATAAGGCGGTAGTTCGTCGTACATATTAATGATTGTTTAATTTATAATTTGACATAATAAAATATAGAAAAGGTTATAATATAAAAACATAAAAATATAATTATATGGAAGGAACTAATGTTATTATATAACAATTTTTAGAAGATATTTTATAGATTTAGAAGAAGAAATTATTCTAAAACATTTAGTAAAAAATTATTCCTCTTCATTGAGAAACCTCCTTTTCATTTTACCTTAATCCTTATAAGGTCTATGTTATAACAAACATAATTCCTATATGAAATGGGGGGGGGTATATTTTACAGATAAATTGGTAGGTATCATATTAAATATAGTTCAAGAAATGTGTGAGGAAGAGGGGATTGGAGGCTCCCTTTTAAAAGTGAGGCAAAGGACACACTTTGAATTACCTAAAAGATTTAATAATAGTCATATTTATATATCATAATCATTTAAAGATAATAAAAGTCACCCAAATTTTTATATAAGATTTTATAGGGTCTAAATAAACTCTAGCAATCACATTTATCTAAGAGTTTGAAACATTTTAAGACTTCTATCATAGTTAAATAACTTTAAACTCATTTTAACCATAATCGTGACAACTTAACTTTAAACCATAACAACTTAATTTTATGACCAAAATTAAAATTTTAATTATAAAAAAATTATGATATTGTGATTAAAAAATTTAATCCATTTTATATGGATTTATGTCTATAGGTGGAAGAAATTATTTTTTAATATAAGAACTCAAAACACGTGAAATACAGTTTTCTGGAAAATACATGATTTATGTGGAAATATCATTTTACCTTGAAATAAAATATGATTTATATGAATATTTTTTATTTAAATAGTTAAAAAATTATTTTTTAGACTATTCTAGAAATAATCCACTTAATGGAATCTTCCAACCATTCCATTAAATTCAAAGAACCAAAAATATTTTTTAATTTGAGTAAAATATAACATAACTTATCAAAAGGTCAGATTGGATTAAAAATTATAAAATTGTGTTCAAAAATATAATATTTATTAAATTAAGATTATCTTTTTCTAAATAAATCTCATAAAATATGGTAAATTCATGTGTTAGAAAGATTTGAAAACTTTTCTTCATAGTTTTAACGTGGTTTTACCACTTTAAATTAGGTGAAAACTATTTACTATTGTTAATATTCATAATTAACAAGAAAATATTGATACAATTAAATTATATTAATTATTATGATTAAAAATATGTGATCAATTTTATAAAATTCAATTCAAATAATTTTTATAATTTAATTGAAAATTAAACTCGCAGAACATGATAAAAAAGTGATTTTGAAAAAATATATATTCTTAAGTATAAAAATATTTATATGAAAATAAAGCATAAAATTGATTCCAATGATCTTAATTATATAATTCATTTTATAAATATATTAATTCTAAATTGAAACAATTTTATAAATAAATGTTACTTTGTAAATTCTTAAAACAAAAATAATGTTTTTGAAAAGAAATGTATTTCCTACTATTTATCTAAAAATCCACTTTTTCTTAAAATTCACAAAAAAAATTAATTCATCGCAACTTTCACATTATGGTACCAAAACATAAGTATATTTTATCTAGTTAATATTCTAAAATTTATAACTTACTCTTTTAAATAAAAAATATATAATATAACGGAAAAGGTTTGTTAAAATAATTATCATTTTTATTGAATTTAAAACCATGCACTTATTTTATATCTTGGAAAAATAAATTATGATTCATTATATTGATATAAATTAATTTAAATAACAGAAATTTATACTTACAAAATATTCAATAATTAAATATTTCTATCAATGAATCAAAATAAAAAAAAATTAAGGGAATATATTTAACCTTTAAATAGAAAATATTGTATGACATAAAGTAAACATAATAATTTTAAATATAAAATGAGGAAAAAATATTATTATTTTATATCCTTTATGACATTAATATATATATATATATATATATTATGGATGATAAAATTAGGTAAACTCAAAGGATCTTTGTAGGTGTTGTGCCCTAATCCCTCTTCGATTGTGTGTTTGAGTCTTTTGGCCTCGTCAGATGTGACAGGTTGTAACCCAGCCTGTGGGATACCCATCTCATATATAAAGAATCATTTTAATAAATAAAATTATATTATAAAAAAATATTTATTTTAAGAGGAATGTGAAAAAGGAAACTTCTTAGGTGATAAAAACTTTTTCAGTTCTTAGTTTATAAAGAAGAGATTCATTTTGAATTTACATTTATATTTAAATAAAACAATTTATAAAAATACTTATTATAAATTTTGAGATTTTACACTTAAATGGTATAAAATCATTTTTAAAAATTTTATGTGAACATAAATCTTATTGAGGTATATTAAAATATGTAAACCCATTAGTTCTTTGAAAACATGAAATACCATGAGATATTTTTCATTTTATAATAATAAAATTAGACCTCAAATAATCACTTACTCAAGAAACCAACTTTATTGCCCAAGTATTTTTATAAAACATTTATTAAGAAAGAATAAATTCAATAATATAATCATGAAGGTTTATTCAAACATCATATTCATATCATTATTATAATCATCCTTATAATGGAATAACTTTACTAGTTAATTCCAAAATAATTTTTCTGGAGAATAAATCATTACACAGTGCATTCAAGGGATATAACAAACCCACTCATCATCATATGAAATTTAATATGACCATAAAATCAATTAATCATATAGTTTCTTATAAATTCTTTATAGAACACATAAAAATCATTTGAACCCATAAGAAAAAGAACATATAATTAAAATATAAAATTGAAAAGAAATATCATTTTATTTGATAACTATTTTAAATGAAAAATTCACTAAACAATGATAATTAAATTTAATTTTTAAAACCATCATACCTTAGAAACGAATATTGATAAAAAAAATATTGTACAATATAATTGGAATTGGCTGTCATGCGATAAACAATAAAAAACATTTTCCCCCACTTTTGTAATAAAAGTAAAATTAATGACTTGTGATAAAAGTGTTAAAGAGATTACTTTTAAAAAATTAATGAAATCCATGGAAAATATCAAATGAATTTATTAAATAATATAATTTTATTTAATAATATTCTTTAATAAATATAAATAATTTGTATATGAAAATTAAAGAGTTGAAAGAAAAAAGAGAAAATAATTAAGATAAGGATTAAAAGAAAAACCTCTAATCTTGAGTATCGATTCATTTAGTAAATCCTCTATAATGATTTTTTATTAAAATTAATTAATTATTTACTATCTTAAAAACCTTTTTAATTTTCATTTATTTATTGTTATTCATTTTCTTTAATTTTTTTATCATGTTTCATTGATATACTAAATCGATGTTGGTCATTTTGAGGGTTCAATTAATTCTTACAAAATAGATTTGATGTATTGATCATGATTAAAGGGGTTATAAAATAATTTCATCATATAAATAATTATATATATATATATATTCTCTTTATCATTATATTATCACAAAAGTTTTATAGTTCAATATGTTTTCAAAATAGATTCAAATTTATTAAAAGTGTCTTCATATGATCATTTTAGGCTATTTCATTTTATAATAACTATTTATTGTTTATATTAATAATACAATAGAAAATAATATCATTACAAATACATAATAATGTTATAAATATAATATACATTCATTAAATTAATTTTTATAACCTTTGTGTTTTTTATACCTAGTGGTCATATTTCTTTGTTAATGGATTTCCTTGATGTTAGCCATATTGTTAATATATCAGATAGTTTTTGTATTGCACATTAATTTGAAGTATAGTTATGATTGTTATTTATATTGATGGTGGTTTTTGGTTATTATAAATTTATTTTATTTTATATTTGTAGAAAATTGATATATTTTAAGGCCTCATATGTATATCCATGACTTCTTAGTGTGGATCATCAACCCTTGTCCTATTATAGCTAGGCATGGAGTGGAACACTTGGCCCACTACTAACTTGGGAAGGGTTTTAGGGGTTGGGTTATATCATGTTATTTATTATTAGTTCTAATTTTATCTGTTTTCCTATTGGATGTGTAATTAGAATGGAAAACTTGGATTATTTTTATATTCGCTTCTAACACCTCAAACAATCCAATTATAATTATCCTAACTAAACTACCATATGGACTCAAACATGCCTATCCATATGTTCTAGGTTTTAGACCTGTGTTGATTGCCTAAATAATACACTAGGTAGACTGTTACTTTGACATCATAACCCAAAATAACAAATAAATAACGAAAAATCAATCAACAACACACATCAATCAACAAAACATATTAGATAATACATAAATAATAATAAATACATGTTATAAAAATTGAATATGTAAGTCATAGAATCATACTTCCCAGCTAATCAAACAGAAATATCTCATATATTTAATAAACCAATGAATAAAACAAAATGGGTCTCTTCTACCATACCCAAGCCTCACCTTTATCCCATCTCCAAATCTACATTGAGTTCCTCTAGCCTAAACCACTTTAAAATCTATGCCTAAAACTGTATAAAATACATAAGTTCAACATGATCACTAGGGTTCCCATGCAAGGTGTTAGAAATAAATATCAGTAATGTCTCACCAATTTCCTCTAATATAGACCATCATATCCATTTTTATTCATGAGGAATGTAAATAAATGGAATATATAACTTATTAGCATGTGATTCGGGTTATCATCTACTAACCAGGACACCATGACATCAAACTATACCTATTTTTTCCCAGTTTGAAGAATAGTCCTATCATTCCAAAAACCTAAACCATACTATAACACTCACAGTAAATTTTAATACTATGATAAGGCCACTACCCTCTAACATAGTATAGGTTCTAACCGAACCTCAACCACATCATACCAAGTCTCAGACTCTACCCTCTTACTCCAAGCCAGGTTTGAGAACAATCTCCTAGATTAGTATCCTCTCACATAAGTTATTATACGATAAAAACTTACCACTCAATGTGAGGCCATAGATGCACATCCTAGATCATACATTATAATTCTTTATAGAACCTTCTCACTCAATATTAGACCAAGAATCCACATTTTGGAGCTTACCATATCACTCAAGGTGATCCCTATCAATACGTTCTCACTTAATGTGAGGCCACGAATACAAATAAGATACAATTCTATTTTAATCAATATGGTCCCTTATAAAACCTTCTCACTCAATGTTTTAACAATAATTAACACCATATTCTATACCTTATCCCTCAAGAAGGACATTTTCGTCACCTTATCACTCAAGGTGAGTCTAAATATCCAGTAACATCACCAATAATACAGACAAATGTGCACACACACCTAGTAAAATACATGGAATCACAAATCATAACATATTATCATTATTTATCCCATGATCAGCCCTAAGATCTTGGATATCCTCTCATTACATCATCGCATAACCTACCTACCTAGTCTCATTAGATAATATCCTAAAGAATGACCCAATATTATAATAATGATATATCAAACCCATTATAATCCCTATATTTTCCATGAGAAAACCCCCTAGGATCCCAAAACCATACCCATTCCTTACTTACTAATAGAAATGAACAATCATTGCAAAATGGTGACCCCATGGCTCATAGGATCTACATGACCCTAATCTTAATTGGTTGGGTCTAAATCATCCACAAATCCTCATGAAAACTTCCCAAATATATTATTCCACTAATTAAACACATGAAGACTCTCCTCTAACCTTAAAAGGGATTTCTCAACCAATAATGAGACATACTTCCATCTCACCCACAATAACTAGGCCTAAGCATCTTATATATATCTAACTAACCATAAGAAACCATCCTAGTATATTTGTAACTTATTCTAAAGCCTAATACCTTACCTTGGTCTCTCATAAACTCAAATTTTATCCTTTATCCATTAGAAGCATAGACATCAGAGGCTTCCAAAATATCCAAAATTTAAAAGAACTCATACCCTATATCTTAGAGGTTCAGTGTCACCTTGTTTCTTTACCTAGGATACTCTATGTCCCTATCCTTTGTTTCCAAACACACATTATCTTTTAGGAATTCTTGATCACATAGAAACAAGAATATAGTTTAGTATTAAAGGGACCAAAAGCATCTTTATTTGATTTTTCATTCTCAATGCATGCCCACCCCTACCATAAGAGGTTGAACTAATATCCACCATGCTATTAAAACCTTATCCCACACTGGGAAATTCAGCATCACTAATCCCACACAAAACATAGTGTGTCTATCCTCCAAAAAATCCTTATTTCCAAGAAGAGAAAAATCATCATCGATTGGAATGATTTCCACCACGATATAGTGGAATAATCATCAATAACTATACTAAATCATCAAAAATAATATACTATTTATAGAGAAAAACAAAAAAGACGAAGAAAAATATAAGACAAGAAAATCACTATGGAAAATTCTTCTAAAACACCCATCACTAGGGGGATGTGTGGAAGAAAGGGGGAAGGACTCATCCAAATAGACCATCATCATAATAATTCTATTTTAGATTATGAGGGGGTTAACTAATAAATGGAAGATATATTCCCTTAAAAACATGAAATAGGTTTGTCATAGTGCGACCTTAAATTTAATGGTGCAACGCCCCAACCTAGGGACATGTCATGATGTGACTTAAGGGGTCATAGTGAAATGAAACCCCTATGGTATCCCATCATTGTGAAAACCCTCGATTTATAGCATGGCACTGCACATCCTAGAAAAAACAAATATATGAGTGACAAGACTTCATGGATTAGCCTCTTCCATTTTTGGATTTCCCACACCATAATTTTTACCCTTCAGTGCAACTTTATGGTGTGACTCTAAGGTTATGATGTGACCTAAATTTCCCACATAATCTCAAAAGGGAATAGGTGATGATTTATAATTAATTGTTAAGGGTTTACACCTTTATAGTGTGACACCATTTATCATAGTATGAAATTTATACATAAGGATTCTACATTTGTAAAATACTAAATACATTAAGTTTCCCACACAAAATATTCTACACTATGATGCCCACTAGTCAAATAGTGACATAATTAATGGACATTATGGTCCCCCCATGGCACTATTCTTATATTTATGAGCCATATATAGTAAAATTTCTTATTAATCCCAACCCAACCCTACTCAAACCCTCACTTGAGCACCAAAAAAACATTTGAGCCTCTTTTCAGAATGCATATGTTAGTTAGATTTCTCAAAAAATCATTTCTCTAGGATAAAAAATTAAAATTTACCCTAAAAATAAGAAACAATAAATTTATTATTTATTAAAAACTCCACACTATAAGACTTCTCATACTTTAGGACGACTTAATAATGTCTCGTGATTGTCAATCCATTTATTAATATATAATACAAAACCTCATTACTAATTCCTAATGGAATTTGATGTATTTACAACATCCATGCTCTAAGCCTCAATAAACTAGATTTCATGAAAAATATCTGTTTGATTCTCAAAAAAAATCTTTCATACTAGGTATGATTTACCCAATGAAAGTTCAACCTCACTACACCCAATTACATGACACAAATTGGTCCTCATTTAGAAAACTTTTCCTGAAAACACTTGACTTCACTCTTCAATGCATCATGACTTATCCCAATCATGATTACTTACATATAACAAGAATCATTATATCATTAAAAAAACCCACGTACACTAAATTTTAAATCAGACACTCAATGTATATTCATGGTAATATCCTTGAGCAACCAAATCCATAATCAAACATCTCTCAGGAGAATTGATGTGAACCTAAAATGACTCACCCACATATCACACTAAATTCTACCTTGATCATGATTCTAGCACCTAAAATCCACATACACAATATCAAAATCTAAAATTTGGTATTCTCCAAGTAACTAGATGAAATCAGTTCTAACTACTTTCTAGTATCATGATTCCCTATTGACTATCCACCAACTAGTTTCATCATATCCATGACCCCTCTAACACTAAGGCCATTTACCCACAACCAATAAGATGCCCCCACTATTATAGTATCATTATGATTGTATCATTGGACCAAAAAACCCAATATCCATGATTCACATCTAATTCATTACTAAACGTAGTGGAAAAGCATGTTCAACCCACCTATACCCAAGATCCAACAGGAAACATTGATCTCTACCTATTCCTATCATTCAAGGAGTATTCTCCAAAATTCACTTTCAATTAGGTTCAAACCCTCCATCAACTAATAGTTTTCTTCTTACTATATGGATTCCCTTATGATAATTATCAATCACCACACCAAATAAGTTTTATCACCACTTGTGTGTCCCGCCTTCTATGTCATGATCATCACA
Organism: Viscum album; assembly: GCA_963277665.1. Taxonomy (NCBI): domain Eukaryota; kingdom Viridiplantae; phylum Streptophyta; class Magnoliopsida; order Santalales; family Viscaceae; genus Viscum; species Viscum album. The sequence continues at coordinate 910,410,465 of OY728151.1, forward strand.
TCCTTCAAAACCCTTATCAAGGACCAATCTCAGATCAACCATGTTATAATAGTCCAACCCATCAATGATGTTACCTATTTCTATATGAAAAATACTTCTAATTCCCATCAAAAACTTGGGTCACCTTTCTTGTAAGTGTATCACCAATAACCCCAATTACCTCAATCCAAAGGTGATCCCTTAATTTATACCCACTAAATTCCCACAACTATCCAACTAGAAATTGAGATTATAGGGAAATGATAATTGAACTATCATCACAACATATCCTTGGCTCCCGTAGAACCCATAATATTCCAAATTAACCACAAATGACCCACCCACTGATCCAAAATTCAAAAGGGTTCCATGTGTAACTCGGAAATAATTTCCCTCATGCATCGATAATTTTTCCTAATAATCCATACCAACACTCTTTATACTCTTCCCAAGGTATAGTAAGCCTCTAAGAATCAACTTATGGTTTCTTAAAAACAATCAATCTCAAACTTTTCAAACCCAAGTAGGTATACATTAATGTATCACCCAATCATATATCTGAACTCATGCTCCCATGAGTCTGGTCCCACCAAACATAGGTTCATGTTCCTAAATAATTGACCATGATTCATTTGGATGTAAAACTCATTTATCCAAAAACACTATTGTTACTTTCATTAAAATAATTTTGAGACATATTACTCATTCCATTTCAACCACAAGATTACCCACCACTTAGGATTAATTCCAAAACCATAAGTTTCTAACCATGATCTAACCATCCATGACCGAACCATCTTTTATCCCCATCAACTATCTCATAAAAACACACCTATGACCAACAAGTTAGGGAATCTAACTACTCATTCCCTCTAAACCAAAACTCAATACCAAAATCACTCCAAGTCACTTATGTAAGAAAACTAATGCATTCCACATGTCTTTCTCTACACCCTCAATGGTATCCACATCATTATGGTAACCTATTACTATTCCAAGCCATCTCTCAAGTATACCTCACATATACCAAACCCTCATAATGGTATGAAATGTTTGAAGAAACCCATCAAAGATTTACACACATCCATAAAACCCATTGAATATATAGTCATCATTATATAACATAACACAATAGGATCCAGATAACCTATTGTCATAAAAAAAATTATGGGTTTAGACCATGGTCCATGTAATTATAATTCTACAAAAAGATAAATAATAAAACACTATATAAGTTATTGTTGAATCTTTAGACAATTGAACCCTCCATAATCAATAAAACCAACCACACATGGGAATATGAATTTCATGCGAATCTTACAAGGTAAGTATGATTCATTTACACAGGCCTCTTGCCACTATGGGCTCGGAGGGGAAACCACAAACTAAAACCAAAACCATAATATCGATCTCCAAAAGGCACTTTATTCTTTAATATTAATCTCAATGGTTACATCTAAAACCAAAAACATTGACCCCAAAACCATGGTAACCTAAACATCACATTGGGATGGTGTTCACCATCTTAAGGTTCGTCGCATTCTCTAACACATTCCTATCTTCATCCACCATACCCCACATAGTAAGAAAAATAAATAAGTGTTAGGATAACACTTTTTAATGCCATAAGAAACACTCATAGGTATCCTAGTTAGGGATCCATATGTCCCTAAACACGCATCCTCACATGCCAAAGGTTTTCAAGTGATAGTGCGGGCCTCAATCATACATTGGGAAGACTATTACCTCGATATCATAAAATTCAATAATAAATAAATAACCAAGCATCAATTGGAAACACATATCAAATTATGAATAAATAAGAACACATACATTCTATAAAAATGGAATATACAAGTCATATAATCATACATCCCATCTGATCACCCATCAGTCAGATCACATGAACAAAATAATTATAATAATATATACATAAGGAGGATTTTCTATTATCCATAAGACTCACCACCATCCCATTTCCATATCCTGGTTGATATATTATATCCTAAAGACATGATTCTAAGGGATTATTAATTATTAATAAAAGTAACCTGGATGATTATATTGCATAAAAAACATCAATATGCCTTTGGGAATGAAATCTCATATGAAATAGAAATAAAGAATGTGTTCATCACACCATATAATTCCATTTTTGTAGCCCTAATTTAGTTGTTGATGAATATCACCAAGGAATAACATATCTATCTTCCCTACATGTTGTATCCATGGGCTACACTAAATCACGTAAAGGATTTTTCCAATACCTTCAAAACCTTCATGATATGATAATATCTCTAAAGTAAATATATATGGAAGAAGATAACTTCATAGGGGAGAGTATCGACCAATAACTATGCCAAAATAACATATATGGACTCGTAGAATATTCTCCATTATATAGGCTATGGGGATACTACATGAGCCTACAAAATTACTCATATATTTCATAATTGTATGAATAATTTATTATATTACATATCATGTAACCCTCGAATAATACCTCTCAAATTTTTTCATCTTGTGAACTGAATAATTACTAATATCCAAATGTCTACTAGATTAACTACCATAAATGAATCATATTAGTAATAAATGAATAGTAACTTTTGATTCATGGTTCTATGACTCACCCAAGTCATATAATACGATTTTTTATGGCTTATAATACTATATATGTGTATCATAAAATAAGATATACCATAAAGGATTAAATACAATACTTTTTTTCAAATGTTTTTTGTACCCTATGAGAAATTATGTTTTACTATATGATATCACATGGATTTAGGGTATATTCCTTTTAATCACCAATTTTCACTAAATCCTCATATAATTTTTTTCCATTTCACTATATATCATATCATATACAATAACTTCTGAAATCATATTCAAAAATTATTTTTGATATCTTCCTAAACACTTTTTTAATTTTATGATTAATTTCACATGCTATTACATCATAGTAAATACATTGTGATAACCTAATCCAAAAAAAACTTTCGGATAAAACTATGAACCATTTTCAGAGCGTTTCTATGAAGAAAAATCAGTACTGATTCTATCAAAGAAAAAGTGTGATCCCATAGTCCATTATATCATTGAAAACAAATATGAATCACCAAATCTGTAAATATAAAAAAATAGTATCCTATATAAAATCATCAATTTCATTCATGATACAAAGGGATTGGGAAAATATTTATGAAACATATGTGTCCTTAATCCTGTGTCCAACAACCACATGACATGTTGTAAATTATTTTCAAAAATTCCCTTTTTCAAACACATAAATGATCCTGGGGCATAGGGTTTGTCAATACCAAAATTCCCCCTCACAAATTCTTGAATATCTGAGTATAGAATAATGTTTTCAAAGAATACACCACAAGTTATTCATCAAGTATATGACATCATCACATATCCCTCGTCCAAGACAATAATCACATCATATATACATTTTATTAATTGATATAAATTTCCTTGGTCAATCCCAATGAAGGGAAAAAAATTTATATGTGTCATATGAGAGTAAAAGTATCATATTAGTTGAGATCCAACTGATGACATGGTTATAGGAATACCGAACCACTCCCCGACTATCAAAGCCTCAAGTAACATCCAAAACCAAGATGCCACTCAATAGTTCCCCAATACCAGTTGGTCAAATTCCATTAAGCACATCTCCCCAAATAATGGAGGCTTCTAACTGGTAGTGAGGTACTCTGTCTGTCAGTGGGGAGATTATTCCCTCATCACCAAAGTCCAGAACAATAGAAATACAATAGAATACAAGTAGTGAAAGTAGTAAACTACAAGAATACAACTGATAAATAAATATTATTGGAATTCATAAAAATTAAAGAAGAAATATCATATACATCTGATGATGCAAAGAATCCAAAAAAAAAAGTGCCAAAAAGTATAGTACAATACGTGTGTCAAAAAATAAAAAAGACCAAGTTCATATCAATTGAATCTTGATTGGGAATTGGTTGGATTACTAGGATCATGTCAACCAAAAATGTTCAACGTGACGTAAATAAATCCTGATATGAGGGTTAAGAAAGCCCAAGGCATCCCACGGAATCAAGACCTGAGAAGAATAGACAATATAAGACATCCACTTCCATGTTCAATATCCATGGAGCATAATCCAAAGCATCTAATGAATCCTTCACCATTTCATACCATTCATCATTCATACCATTTATCATTTCATACCATATGAATCTACCAACTCATATAACCATTCAACAACATCTCATGATTTTACCCACTCAAGTATCAAAAGTTCATAATCAATGGAAAAATATATTATACCCACTCATTTAAAAAATTCCATATTAACCAACTTAACAAATAAATAAGGAATATCATATAACAAATTTAATGGGAAGAAAACATCTCATATACATTAATATAAACCAATTTATCTATTTATGGCTTTCTCTAACAACGGAAGCTCAAAACACACCCCTTGGGTGGTCAAAATTTGTCCAGGGCCAATGGAAATTATATATCACACCCCATGGGTGGACCTGGTTAGGGAAACAACCTCTAACACATATCATGGAAGGTAAAGAGAATCCCTAACAGGTTCCAATTCAATTAATTCAATTAATCATTTTAATTTTGGGGTCACTAAAAATAGTTTGGTGGGTGGTACAATGATATATTTGGCTATAAAGCACCAAAACCATTGGGAAAAGTTTACACCACCTAACATAGCTCCATAGTAGAGTGTGCATCTAGTATCAACTTCTGATTTGAATCAGATTAATAGAAAAAAAAAGAACGGATGATGAACCTAGAAATAGAGAATATTAGCTTTCCCATAAATAGTGAAAATGATATCTAGATGAATTAATAATGGATAAAAATTAATTATGTACTCACCTATAAGGATCCATTGAGATGTTCCATGCTTGAATCAAATATTGAATGAAGAACCGATATCAATTACAAGATTAGTCTCTCATTGAGGATCTCAAAATGTTCCAATTCTATGCGTAGGATGAACATGATAATTTTAGGTTAAAATAGATTTAATTCAAAGTGGTCGCACTGTTTGAGTGCACGATTGGATGTAGGAGAGTGGAACTCTCCATATTAAATTACAGGGTTTGACTAATCGTACAAAAACAGTGCCAAAAACCCCACATTCACAAATGAACACATGGAATAATGGTCGTACCGGACAAATCGCATAGTTTTTCCTAACTGTGGGACCTACTCCTACTCTCTCCCCATTCTTATCATGGATTATCATACAATTTTTCTAGCCTCACAGTGACTAAACTAACCATGTGCCGGGACATTTTCACCCCAAAACATGGGTTTGAGGCTCCAAAAAAGACCTATACAACCCTAAAACGTCTTTAATTAAATTATCATCCATATTACGCCATATTTAAACATTTAAACAAAAATAAAATGGATTCATACCTCTTTAATAAAACATGATTTCTTACAATTTCCCCCCATAAATCAATGTGTACCGAAATTTCACTCTCAATTGTTGTCATGATTCATATAAGAACAACTCCAGCCACTAAGCTTGTATTTTATCCTCCCAATCCCAAGCCTCATCCTATAAATAACAATTCTACCATATCACCTACACTAGGGGAACTAACCCTCTTCATAGAACCATCATCATCTTTTCAACGATTCTAATTAGATGCTCCTTAAAGGATGCATCTACCTATAACTCAACCACCTACGGATAAAAAGCATGAGATGGTTCTGAATGATAAAAATGAAGCTAAGATATGTGGAAGATGTCATGCATGGAATGGTACCTATGATTTTACTACAAAAAATAGGATACTGGCATGAATCTACCTAGATTCTCGAATGGCCCGACATATCATGGTGAAAGCATACCATGTCTCATTATCTGTATGTGTCTCAACCTTTTTGAAACAAATAAAAGAACTACTCCACAAACTCAAACTCTTGAGGTCCTATTCTGAAATTGGTGTAAGATTTTAGTCGATACTATGTAGTTTCTTTCTTCTTTAGAATCAACTAGGCCTGCTCTATAGTCTCCTTCATGAAGCATGGTCCTGGTAAAGTTGACTCACCTAGCTCCAAACAACACAAGGTTGATCGGAATGTCCTACCATAAAAAGCGTCATAATATTTCATATGTATCATCAGCTAAATAATATTAATGTAGGTGAATTCAACCAGGGGTATAAACCTCTCCTAGTAGCCCCCAAAATCTGTGACATATTCTCACAGCATGCCCTCAAGAACCTATATAGTATTCACTAACTGACCATCAGTCGGAGGGTGTAATGATTTCCATAGAAGCACCTCTATACCCATCACCCTTTGCAAACTCTACCAGAAATGAGATGTAAACCATGCTTTCATATCTCAAATGATAATGCCCAAGACCCCATAGATCCATACCATCTAATGGATATAAAACCTCCCAAACTCATACACACTAAAGGTATCCATTATTGATAATAAATTGGAAACCATTTTGATACTATCAACAACAACCCACAAAGTATATTTACCTCAAGTCAACATCGGTAAACTAGTCACGAAGTACATCATGACATCTTCCCATTTCCACTCATGAGTAGGTAATTTCTCTAAAATTCTATATGGTAAATGATGTTCTATAATCACCTACTAACAAGTGTAACACCTCATGAAAAACAATCGACCTCACATTTCAAACCCGTCTATCAGTACTGATAGTGTAAGTATAGTACATCTTACTGACCTCGGGATGCATTGTCCAAGCTAAGGCCTGAACCTCTCGCATCAACTTCTCGTGTAGGTATGATGAAACCTATACACGTACATGAAAAAAAATAATCTCATCCTTACCTACAGTCTAACAAGGAAGAGTTGCCTCACCTACCACACTCTCTCGTTCGACTAGGTCCTCTGAGTCTGATAGCTACCTCATCCTCACTCTATCCAAAAGGGTAGAGGTCACAACTATGAATGATAGAAAACTCTACCCCTAACTATTTTTCACCTACACGTGAATCTCAGAATACAAAGCCATGATTTTACACTTTCTACTAGCCTGGTGAACATCCTATATATAATTACACATGCTCAATTAATCAGCCACTAGATTGAATTTTCCAAGAATATAGGCTAGCTCAAAGTCAAAATACTATAGGCATTCCACCCACATTTTCTACCTCAGATTCTGATCACACAATATAAATATATACAGGATGCTTTATTAGATTGTGTACACCACAAAATGCTCTATATGTAAATATTTTCTCCAATAACTCAATGTGTGGACAACCGTAGCTAACTCTTGATCATGTATTGGGTAATTCCACTCATGTGGCCTTATTATTTGAGGCATGTATTCCACGACTCTGTCCCCCAGCATAAGAACTACTCCTATCCTGATACATTATGCATCACACTACACAATGTAGTTCTTTACTGGATCTAGAATTATCAGGACCAGTGCTAAAGTCAATTTCCATTTCATCTCTTAATAGATTGTCTCGTAAGAATATGACTTTAAAAAATCCCACACTTCCTTTGTCATTCCCATCAGTGGAACTGCTAAGCATGAGAAGTCCTGTATGAAATTCCTCTAATATCTATCTAGCCCCAGGAAATTCCATATGTTAAAAAAATTATTGGGATGCTCCTAGTAAACTAGATCTCTCGCCTTCTCTTGGTTAAATGATACTCTTATCTCTGAGATGATGTGACCTAAGATGTTTATTTTATCCATATAGAAGTTGAACATTATGATCATAACTCATAATTGATTTTCTCTCGTTATATCTAAAACAATATCAAGATGTTTTTCATGTTCGTATAGCTTTTTATAATATAAAAATATATTTTCCTTGAGACTCACCACAAAAAATCCGGATAATGATGGAAGACTCAATTCATCAACACCATGAAAACTTCTAGTGAATTCATGAGACCAAATGGAATAATAAGATACTCAAATATACCATTCCTTCTAAAAGAGGTTGTATTATGTATATCTGCAGGTCAGACACATACTTGGTGATAACCTGGCCTCAATTTAATTTTTGAGAAACACACAAGATCCTCGAATTTGATCAAACATGGCATCTATCTATGGAATGAGGTACTAAATTTAAACATTATCCAATTAATCTTACAATAATTTATGAATAGCCTAAGGTTATCATATTCGTTTTTCAAAAAAAGGATTAGTGAACCCCACAGAGAATACTGGGTTGAATAGTCCCATTTTCTTCTCAATACTCCATCTTCATGTTGAGCTCATGAAACTTCATTATAGCCATCCTATAATGTGTAATGGATACTGGTGTATCTTCTATAACTAGCTATATGGATAAATCAACCGCTCTCTTTGGATTTTAACTAGAAAATTCATATGGTAAAATGTCCCCGAAATGATCAACCATTGGAGGAAAGTCTGCCTAATGTGATACCTGCTCATCCATATACAATCTAGTGATGTGGGATGTCATTTAGACCATACCACTATTTTTTGGTGCATCTTGGCTTCCCTGGACATCTAATTCACCATTGTGATTATAAATTGCACCCTATGGTGATGTGAAAGTCTCCCTCCAATAACAAAAGTCATCCCAAGAACAATAAGCTATTATTTAATCCATGATAAGTATTAATTAAAACCTTGTCATCTCAAGGATATAACGATCCCAAACAATAAGACTACCACAAACCTCAAGGGGTCACTCCTTTGACTGGCATAATTCCTCTGTTCTGATTCCCAATGAAGTTTCAAGTGTCACAACACCCTCATAAAACTGTATAACAATCCCAAGGATTTCGACCACATACATAGATATAAAATTATACAATTCAGCTATATCAAAAAGATAAGATGCAATAGTGGAGGCTACTAAGATCATACCTCCCTTCATAGAAGATATGGTACCCTACTCCTAAGGGTTATGGTGTACAAAAAATATGTGTCTTGTACCATGGACCTATGTCACAACCCCACTTCCTGATGTAGGCCCACTCTGATGCCTCAATGTAACTAGTGTCTGGGTGCCCCTTCCATAGACACCACTACCCCGACCTGGTCGATTGGAACTTCTCCAATTCCCTACTTGATGTGGACTTGAGAAAACTTCTCTCAAAACTAGTGTCAGAGATGACCATATAACACCCAAAATTGGAGGGAAGGTCCAGAAAAAATGTTTTATGTCCCCATCCTACCATAATCCCATCACTCAACTAGGTCAATATTTCATTGGTTCCTCTTGTGGCCCTATCATCCATGCTGGTGACAACACACTAAGCTGCTAGTAATTATAGCCTGAATTCTACTAATATCTTGAGAAACCTCAGAATGGTTCTTCCTTTCTGAAGATGTTGAACCACTGGGTTGAGATACTGCACCGCTCTTCTCTACACCCCCAACATCCCTAAAGTTCTGTTTTTTAATCAGCACCTGATTACCAATTTTAGTGATTTTTTTCAATATAAACAAGTTGAATTGAGATCTAATAGCATGTAAGAGACCATCCTTGTAGTGTATCACCCTCGGTATCTCATCAACATGGTACATTGACGCAAAACACGACAACTATGTAATGTGTTCTGAGTACTCTATAATTTTTATCATGACCTTCTCCAAATGCATGAACTCACTAGATAACTCTACCTATAGAGTCTCAGGGTAATATTATTCATGGAACCTGGTATATAAATCATCTCAAATAATATCTCATAGCCTGTCGGCATGGTTCACAACATCCCACCATCTCTTTGTGGCTCCCTGAGGAATGTAATTCTCTATCCTCACTCTCCTCTTAGGAGGTATCTTTTAATACTTGAATATCAAAAATGTAATCTCTATCCATAGCTCAACATCCTACGGACCGCCATAGCTTGAAAATGTGGGAGGATATTGATACTGGAAAACACATGTTAGCTCATCTATAGACAAGTTAGATTGCGGTTCTCCCTGAAAGGTCTTCATGATGTGAAAGAATCCCTCATGGAATTTTACCTCAGTACCTATGACCAAAACAACAGCTGGTTCCACACATGGCACTAAAAGAGGATCCACTGATAGCCCATGGACCACTACCTCTATAGCATGATCATATCCACCCTCTCGATGTATTACTAGAGTTCATCATGGTTGCATTCCCCTTCAATTCCAAACACACACCTCATAAAATAGTGATATCAAAACTATTAGCTCAAAAGTGTATGAAATTTCAAAATCCTCCAAAAAATAGCTCATACCACACAGCCTTATCCTAAATAAAGGACTGTAGAAAGAACAATAGTCAAAAACCACTAGAGAAACTACATTTTTCCACACAAAATCCAGGTCTAGTTCAAGTATTTGTTTCAAATATCACTTACCCATTTTAATTCATGTAATATTCATTTCCATTATTCATTTATTACAAAGGTTTAACCAATGGTTCACCATGTCCCGATCTTTGAGGTCCCAAAACACCTTAGGAACCAAAATTTGGTGCCCATATAATCCACACCATATCAAATTTATATTAAATAATTGAATCAAAAGGTGTGTCACTTTCTAGTCCATAAGGGCCCATAATCCTTATAAACTGAAATATGGCATCACTTTCTCTATCCCCTACACAAAATCTATCACAAAACATGTCACAATAGCCTAAAAATAGGCAGTGCACCCTATATGGCCTAGCATAATGCCTAGAAAGTGATTTCTAAAAAGAATCTAAAATGATGCATGACATAGAATTACCACATCTCATTGGGTTTCAATAAAAATAGAACCCATAGTCATATCAAATAATAACATCACAATTCAATTGAATCTCCCAATGGTGGAATAAAATCAACTGTAATAGCCAAAATCATCAAAATAGAAATTTAATTCAAGACAATTTAAATTTTTCCTATATACGATGTAGTTAATCACGGGAACATCTCATAACCAAAATCCATTTCTATTCTTTCCCTTCCTATTATCAACAATTGGTAAAGAAACCCAAAAAATAAAACTGCTCTGACACCATTTTGTAACATATCAGACCCAGATGCCACTCAATAGTGCCCTGATCCTAGTTTTCCATATGGCCTCAAGAACATCTTCTGAAAGGCTATAGGTTTATGACTAGTAGTGAGGGCCTAGGTGTATTAATGGGGAGATAATGCCCTCATCACCAAAGTGTACCATACTGGAAATACAATAGCATACAAGTAGATGATGTAGTAAACTACAATCATACAAATGATAAATAAATAGCTTATGATTTCATAAAAAAATGGAAGAAACAATCTCACATGTAGATGATGATCATATATGTCTATTAAAGTCATCTGGTACAAAGGATTATTGTACAATAAGTGTATCCAAAATACCCAAATTAACACAAAGTGATATCTTTGAATAGCATCATGATCCTCATCTCTGTCTCAAGTTACACTAATCATAATCATGGAACAAAATCAACCCTCTTTATTTGGTCAATTTTTCCTATCTCTACCTATATGAAAACAATCTGTTCGGGTACCCAGTGAAATCCCAAATAGGGTGTGAGATACAATCTCAGTAGTTAACCACACAAATGTCTATACAAGTCTAGGCTATGAAATATTGTAATCTCACACTGTGCACGTAAATAGGTAAGAAGTAAATGAATGTAAATATTCCCATGGCATGTAAACTACAAGACTAGAAATCCTGAATAGCCTCTCAAGGATCCCTAGAAAAGGTGTTAAAGTTGTTACACAAGGAAACTACAACTAAAATAAATTAATCTCCCTGGCCTTGCTGTAAAACCATAGAACCATATCAACCATGCACTTCCCATATAACCTGGAGTATCGGAAACATCCATGGATAATCCATTAAACTATGTATATCATATTTCTCACAGTAATGTCGTATATCCACATTTTAGACCACGAAGTGCTATATCCAAGTTGATGAAGACCAGGGCATCCTCGTTGAGTCCCAACAATAACTCAATGAAAACTCACTTAGGCACCAGTGTGATTTCAAGTATCATTTAAATCAAACATGTCCTACATGAGTCCAAGAAAACCATATCTGAAGGGTAGAAATTCCCAAGGTACCCCATGGAATCAATACCTAAGGAGCATACTCAATCAAAGGAATCCACTACCATGTTGGAGATATGAGGAGCATATTCCAAGGAATATAATTTATCATTCACTATTTCATACCATTTATAATTCATACCATTTATCATTTCATAACATATGTATCTACCCACTCATATTACCATTCAACGACATCTCATGAGTATTCCCACTCAAGTATCACAATGTCACAATCAATGGAAAAAATGAGTATACCCACTCAATTAACAAAACTGATATTATCCAATTGATAAATTCAATAATTAATATCATATAACAGAATATATGGGATGAAAAAAATATCTTATCCATTAATATTGTAACACCCCGACCCCAGAATCCAGGAGCCGGTGCATTATTTTTATACATTAGCATGATTACAAGGAATAAAATCATGAAGGACTAATCAGTTTAGTAGTTTTGGAAACAATATACATACATAATTTCAACACTAAAACTTGAAAAGTAAAACAACACTAATCTATTCCATTAGAAACATCCAAGATTCCAAGATTATTCTTGAAAGTCACTCATAACTAACTTCTTCATATCCTGGGAAAATGAAACATGAGAAAGGGGTGATCTCATATGCTTAGTAAGTGTAAGCAATACAGCGTAAGAAAACATAAACATTAAGCATGGTGCATAATTGAAAACACATGACTTTACAAATAATAAACATGAACACTTTATGGTAGGAATATGATTTGAGTAAATAATTCCATAATAAAACAGTCATGGGTATTCTACTAGTTGAATAACCACATTAAATATCAAAATCTAATCTCATAATGATGCAATGCGTAATTCCAGACATCATAACCACATATTCAAGGCCTTGTGCCAAGACTATAGATATGGTTTTGTCAAGGCCTTGTGCCACGACACTAGTTTGTCTAATGAGACCTACCGATGCATGGAGGAGCTATGGCGGGCTCCACCCCTCACTTACTAAGCCCAATTAATTCCTCATATGAAAATTTTGAAACATAACATAAACATTCTTATTAAAACTAGCATACAAAATGTCAATACTTTATCCACAAACCATGACTAGTATAAATATAGAACATCCACAGTCAAACATAACTAATTCAATAAAATATTGAATATGGTATTGTAACAGGTTAACATCAATTGATAATAATGAAATATATTGACATATATGAAAATAATCATCAAAACAATTTGAGAGAAATATCCCCCTTTTTCTTGAAAACATTTAAAAGTGACACTATTTATCATGAAATCGTTTAAAAATAGATTTTTGAATCAAAGTGTCCTATACCACTTTGAAACATTTAAAAGGAATTAAAATTTTAAAAAATTAATTTCCATATAAATAAATTCTTAAATCCATTTTTAAAACATGGACATTATTGAGAAATATTTCAAAGAATATGTTTTTAAAACATTTAAAATGATATTTTAGTTCGAGTTCCTAACCAAAAGCGAGACAATTGAATTCAAATAATTGAGGTAATAAAAACATTATAATATCATGTGAATAAAGGGATTCATGATAAACTATGTCAATGTACATTATATACACCATATAAAAGTTAATTGGTGCATAACAACAAAAAAAGTATCAAAGGAATGTAAATTGATATGAAATCTCTTATAAAGACTGTATCCTTAGGTTAGGGATAAATCAAAGACATAATTATGTGTGACAAATATAAATACACTCAATATGATTTTATATTCAGTTTAAATCAATCAGAGTAAATTCACATATATTCTTGTAAAAACAACACCAATGAATTGGATGTTTAACTCAATAAATGGAGATTGAGTTAAAATTACTCTTATCAAGTTCATATCGATGACTTGAGAATTTATCAATGGAGTGACTATGTGTATCAAAAGTATATCCACAGAAATAAAAGTGTAAATTACTACACAAATATTAAATAGTGATTCCCCACATAATCATGGAGTAAAATAATCAATGTAGTATGCGTAAAGCCTAATGAGTGGAAATTGAAATTTGAAATTCCCTTACCGATTTGGTAACTTATAAAACATATAACCCATGAAAGAAGGATTATACAATAAAGATTTAAATACCCATAAATTTAATTATATTACACCAATAATATAATCATGGATAGTACATTCGCCACACAAAAGGAAATAGTGTCCAATATAGAATGAATCTCACGGGAATAAAAAGTGAGATGAAAAACCCTTACTTCATTGTAATCAATCGAGTTGTATGACCAAAAGTTAATAACCACCAAATTAATCACATAATACCATGAATATAAAGATAATAATGATAATATATTTCAAATTTCAGTACACAATACACCACATTCAATAAATAAGTGGTGAATAATGGAAATCTCACAGAAATAAAAGTGAGATAAGAAACCCCTTAACTCAAGTCTGACTTGTCTTGTATGTTCCTTGTTCTTCCTGAATAATAAACATACGTTAATTTATACTTGATTAAGAAAATTTTAAAGTTTATTATTCCATTTATATCACATATTACATTGATATAACAATTATCTAATTATTTGATCTCATATCAGAAATTTTATCGATGTTCAAAACTTGAGTCAAAAATGAACTTGTTATAATTACAATTTTCCCATGTTTTCAAAAGTCCATTATCTCCAAAATTATATCCATGATTTAGATATAAAATATATATGTATATTATATCCCGTATATATATCTATTTATAACATTACATAACATTTGGAGATAAGAAATGAAATGTACCGTTCATGGAGATGGTAAGTCGTACGTACGCAAGAATGCTACTTTCATTTTTTTGTATTTTAATGGAATTAAAACATAATGATACATAAGTATATTATAATTCCAGTATAATATAACATATAATATCATTAATTACATCCCTTATACATCCCACATAAGGCATTAAATAGTCATATCATTTTGAGGGGGCGGTAGTCCGCACTTCCTCAAATGAAATTATTGTGTTTTACCCATAATGGAAACCATAAAATAATGATATAAATGGAAAATACAGAAGCATAAAGAAAACATAAAAATAATTTATATATCATATATAAATAAATTTACATCTTAATGGCCACCATGATAGGCAGTAGGAGATAATCGAACAATCATCGTTTTTTGAGGCGTTAGTTTTCCATCCACAGAAACAGTATGTTATTCACCCATTATATGGAGGTGTCTGTAAGTGTGGTTCTAATAATCCTCATAAAAACATCCTATTATATTGAGGTTACTGTTTTTGTTATAAAATAAAGTAATAAAAAGTTTTTAGGGTTTGGAGAAGTAAAATAAAACAAAATAGAACAAAATAATTTAAGAGAAAGTGTTACCTTTATTTTGGGTAACTTCCTTGGTTTGAACCAAAATAACTTCTCAAAGTGCCTTATGACTAAGGTAAGGCTTCTAGGAGAAAGAGGGGGATATTGAGAGATTATTTTGGTAGGTTTTGGACGAGCCAAGGGTCTTGAGAGGTGTGTGTAATGGGTTATAAGTGGTGTCCTTTTTATAAGGGGGAGGAGGGGCTCTTTAGGAAAGTGTGATAATATTATTTTATTATATAGTGATATTCGGTTTCTAATGGTACAAAAACAATTAAAGTTGAATATAAGATGACTCATGGTTGAAATAATATCATCCAATAATACTTGGACAGGTTTTGGATATTAGTTTAATATTAATAATCATATTTATTTAAATCATTTATTAATGAGGTAAATACAACATCATTATTATGTCATAAATAATTTAATTTATTTGATGTCAAAAAATTATATAAAAATTACCATAATGTAGGAAATATTTTTAGACTTCCAATGATTATTTATAGTCTAAAATATGAGTTATATAACCCCATGTAAAAAATTTATATACTAAAAGATATTTGTTAATGTCATTTTTGACTTTAAGTTCATTAAAATAAAGTGTCATTGTCATTCATTAGTGGCTCCATGGGGTCCCCAAGTCGTCCCAAGGATACCCATGGTCATCCTTGACCCATACAATAAGTTTAGGACAATTGTTAATGTAATTTTGTATTATTATAATATTTTTTACCTTGAATTACCGTATTTACATTTAACCGCAGTAACTAAAAGTCCAAAGTTACTATTCATCAAAAATTATTTTCATCTTATTGAACCACATTATACTTAATAATAATAACTATGTATCTCATATTTTTCAAATTTAATTAACATGAGTGGTAAAATTTCATTTAAATGAAAATGTTGGATTTTTATCTTCTAATCAGTGGTTTCACAATTCATAAAAAATTGATGTTTTCCAGAAAAATACCAAAAATTCAGCCTAAGTTATATTTGATATACCGAATTATAATTTTTTGTCTATTTTACAAAATTCAAGACATAGAATTTTTATTAATTAATTTAAAATTAATTCCCATTGTCAAAACAAATAGCGTGTTTTAAAGAAACATTATCTATCAAAAGACTAACACTTGTTTATGTATAATTTCAAAGTGAAATTAATTCCAATGACCAATATTGGATTAAAGGGTAAAAATATAATCTAATTAAAATTCAAAAACAATTTAAAATACAATCTAACAATATAAATAAATTATATTAAAAAGTAGTTTTCAATTAAAATACATTATTTCTCACTATTCATAAAAAATGAATATTATTAGTAAAATACCAAAATTTCATCCAAAGTAAATTTTTATGTCCTGATTCTAAAGAAAAATTTTATTTTTTAAAAATGAATATGTAAAAGGGTCAAATATTATATTTAAAAAGGGTTCTCCATTAAAAGGTGGTAAAATTGAATTGTTTTGAAAAATACATTTTTTACCTAAAAAATTGAATTTGTTCTTATAATATGTTTGAGAAACACATAATACATAAGTTAAATTTATATGGAGTATATAAAATTCAAAATCTATTTAATACTATTCATAACCGCTTTTGAACGTCTAGTTTGGTAAGTCGTGGTGCACTCGAACTCGGTGTTGTGTGTAGCGCAAGCTATTGAATTTAAAGAAAATAACTTACTATGAAATATTGGGGTATTAAAAATATAAACTAATTCATCAATTTATGTCTTCCTCTAAATATGAATGCTCAAAACACACCCCTTGGGTGGCCATGGTTGAGGAAACATCCTCCAAAAAGTCTCATGAAAGCTAAAGGCCATCCATAAAAGGATTTAATTCAATTAATTCAATTAATCATTTCAATTTTGGGGTAGTTCTAGAATGTTTGATGGGTAAAACAATGAAACATGGTCTATGAAGCACCAAACCCAATGGGAAAAGTATTAACCACCTATTGTAGCTTAGTATTATAGTGTGTGTTGAGTATCAACTCATAATTCGACTTAGATATGGAGAAAAAAATAGACGAACAAACAAAGAACCTGAAATTAGGGAATATTATGTAACATCTCTGATTTTCCATGTGTTATTTTTAGATATTATGTGGATTAATTTCGAGACTTGGGGCTAAGACAACATGTGATTCCAAGTCCCATTTTTCCCTAGATAAATTGTTTAAAAATATTAAAATTTTAATATCATGCGTGTGTAGTTTTCTTGAAAAAGTGGAATAACACCTAAATGGGTGTCTACATCAGAAATATGAGGGAATTGTTGGGTTCATAGAAATGAATATACCCTAGGTGCCACATAACATTTTTTCATCATGGGTCATCTGTAGAAAAATTCATGGAGGGAGTAATCATAAATAAAATAATTTTATAAAAAAAATTGAAGTGAAGGTGGTGGAACTAGGGACGCAGAGACGGTTCAATGTGGGGGCATAGTGGCAGTGTAATGCAAGGACATGAGACACCATAGAGTTTGTCGTGGAATGTGGCAGGTGGTAGCAGGATGCTACGAAGCAGGACACATGGGATGCGGTGGAGAGGGCACCAGGGGACGCAGAGGATTGAACCACATGGGACGTGGGAGAGTGTTCCACGTGGGATGTGATGAAACGAGCCACAGGATGCGATGGGTGGACATGGAATGCGGTTGGAGATGTGGCTACGTAAGTTGAAACTGGGGAAATCATAGACCGGGTCGGATTTGGGTTGAACCTAGGTCAAACCTCGTATCAACTCGGGGCGGTCATATGATTAACCGACATGACCACTCGAGTTGTTGTGGCATAGTCAACCCTGGGGTCAGTCGACTGAGGGGAGGTCCACATGCCTAGTTCCCCCTCCCCCCCCTTTGGAACATAAAAATATTATAACTTTCAAACAGTATGTATGTTTGATGACTCGTCTGTAGTGTTGATACCATGCCATTTGGACGGTCCTTTTAAGAGAAGTTTTTAGTTTTTAGTTTGGACCAGTTTGGGTTGAGATTGTTCTCTTATTTCTTTCCTTGAGGGTTGAGTACAATATTACCTCCACATCACTGGATTATAATCCCCTATGGAGTCATATTTCCAGATATAGTATGGTATCTCTCAGTGGGACTAGAGTTTGATCCTCTATCACCCCTATTGTATTTTTTTTGGAATCAACATAGCCACTGGTAGCAGGGAATTATTCCTCTATCTAGAATGTCGCGTCAATAGGGTTAGAGATATTACCCAATGTGTTTGGGTAGGATTTTATGCATTTTGAATGGATCCATATTTGGTCTGTGGTATTCCCTAGTGTGTCTAGCTGCGATCCATGGTATCCCCTAGTGTGTATGGGTGTGATACCCTCTCTTTGTATCATAAACTTCATTGACCAATATGTTCTCTTTGTGCGGGGCCTGATTGAGAAAGACCTATATGTAAGTACATTTGTTGATATCATTTCCCGAATATCGAGTTCTACCAGAACAACTGTTCTTCAAGAACAATCATATGTCCTATAAATGGTTATTTATTAACTCTATATCATGTGTTTTGGATTTATTATATATGGATATTCTTGTAAGATTTGTTGTATAAATATACCTATGTGGAGCTGAATGTACTTCCCTATTTGGTATTACTATTGGTTTTCGGGTGGCCTACTGGTATTGCTATACTCACACCTACATGGGATTTTCCCACACATGTTGTGTCTTGTGAAAAAGATAACCTTCAGACAGACTGTTAGGAAGACCAGGACTAGGCGGTGCTTAGAGAGGACAAACATACTGAGGTGTGTTCATGTGGTCCAAACAATAGTCATAGTACCTATTTTCCTACAGGTTGGAGTTGTTTTATAGACTCTTTATGGAGGGATTTTATTTTTACCTATTTACTTATAGTACTTATATTTTCATAATATATTATGAGATCTTACTAGTATGCATGCATTGATTACTTTGTGATTTATATTCCATCATTTGTGTTTCGAAGATGTGTGTGTGTGTACTAGTACTTATGAAAATGACTCCCATTTGGGAGATGTTCCTACTCATTCCTAGTCACCAACCCCTGTCCTATTGGTGGTGGCCTTAGGGTAGTAACGGCATAGGGCCCACTTGGATGGGTCATGATAGAGTGGTATAAGAGCGATCAGTTATACTTTAGGACTGGGAGTCTATGAGGTTGGTTTGGGGAAATAGTTTTTAGTGTTTCAGATTTGGATTTCCGGCCATCGACACCATTGTTGGTGTGGCATCCAACATAAACATACACCATGAATCTGATTTCCTTCGATTCGACCCGGTACATGAAATCATTAGTTGTAGGGAAAAACAATGGTACATGCATCATATAGGATTGGTTGTGTTTTCAATGTCCTTGTTGGGCAAAAATCCCTCAAGGTAACATTGCAGTATTTTCGGGTTGATTGTTTTTGTTGACAAAGAGGGTTTCCATGAAGAATTGTCGAGTTCCAAAGAAGTTATTGACAATCCTTGTTGACAAAGAACGATGACAAAGGAAAGGACGATCTGGAGGCGGTACAAAAGAGAAGTACAAGGTGGCGCCGTTTCCTAGTGTTTGCCAAATTTCTGGGGTCCAAAATTTGGAATTTGGTGAGCATCGCGAAAAGTTGATTTCCATGAAGATCATATTTTTATGTGGAAAAGGCATGAGTTTCGTGAAGATGGGATGTATGGATTGGATTTCGTGAAGGCTAGAAAAATGGAGGTGGTGATGCTTCGCGATTACATCAAAGCTTCTCGAACGGCAGAGTTGAAGCGCATCGCGGCGGTGAAGGGCTTTGCGAGGGAGCTTCACAGCGAAGGTGAGAAGGAATGTTGACGGTGATCCTTCGCAATTACTTCAAGCTCCGCGAACGGAAAATTGCCGTGGTGCTTCGCGATTTGGACAGAATTCCAGAAGAAACTTTGGAGCTTCGCGATTTGAGATGACGTGGCATTGACTTCGCACGGAAAGTTCGAGGGTCGGAGGAATCGCCTATAAATACAGGCCGACCCCCTCGAGAGAAGTAGAGAGAATTTTCAGAGAAAATCCATTGCTCTCGGTTCGTAGAGGTGGTTCGCGAAGGCAGTGTGCTTCACGAAAGAGGAGCTTCGCGGTGGCTATTGTAGCTCCACAAATCATGCGAGCTCCGCGTTGACTTAGTAAGCTTCGCGAGGGCCGTTTCTTTGCGACGGCTTGAGCTTCGCGAAGAGTGCTTCGTGAAAGTGCTTCGTGAAAAGGCAGGAGCTTCGCAAAGGCTTGTTTGAGCTTCGCGAAATTGGGAGCATCACGAAGTAGGGTGATTTGCGAAGGTACATTCCAAAGGTAGTTGCCCAGTGGTCAGAGGCAAAGAGGTATTCATCAGTGGATGAAAGTTGGACTTTAACAGAGCATCTATCAACAGTTGAGGATGCATGCATTCATGCAAGTGAAGAGACTTACAAGTCTATAAACTGTGAGTGGATCCCTTCCAAGTGCAGTGAGCATAGGAAGAGGAAAAAGGTGATCCTCTCCACTGGCAGTGAGCTAGAGAGAGAGAAATATGGAGTGACCCTTGGGAAAGCAGTGATCTAACCCTAAACATTGTAAGGGAAGTGAGCCAGGACATATAAGTGATCTAGCCCGAACCATTGTATCCACAGCTAGTGAAGTATAGTGGAATTTGGTATGACCGGAAACCTATCGGCATGTGCTCCTTAGACGTAGCCCTTAGCGGTGAACCAAGTAAAATTGTTCTGTCCTGTGCTTGCTTTACTTTCTGTTTATATTGTGCAACAGGAAAAGAGAGAAGAGTGTTTTTTCTTAACAGCGAAACAAGATCAGAATGAGCATTAATTTTAAATTAGGCATACCCTGATTCACCCCCCCTCTCAGGGTATTCAGCCTTGTGGACCTAACAATTGGTATCAGAGCCAAGGGTTGACAGTTGTTCTTCTCTCAAATGGAGGTCACTAATCATAGAGGGATTCTGATCTTCGACGGATGTAATTTACAGATATGGAAGAATCGAATGCAACACTATTTCTGATCATTGGGAATGGATGTGTTTTCAGTAGTTATGCACGGTATCACAGCTGATATTACTAGTGGTGCATTATCAGAAGCTGAGCATAAATATTTGGATGCTGATTCCAAATAAATCAATGCCTTAGGGGGATCCCTTTCCAATCCCATATATACAAAGTTGGTGTCATGCAAAACGTCACATGCCATGTGGGAAAAGCTTTTGAATATTTATGAAGGGGATACAAAAGTTAGAGAGGCAAAGCTGCAAGTGTTGTGGAATAAGTATGAAGATATGAGAATGAACCCGAATGAGTCTGTTGATGCATTCTTTGACAGGATAAATGCTATTGTAGAAGACATGCGGGGTTTTGGAGAAATTATCGAAGATATAAAAATTATGAAGCGCATATTGAGAAAACTTCCACCTCGGTTCAATCCAAAATTTTCTGTTTTGGAAGATAAAGACCCAAAAGAACTGACATTGGATAACATGCACAACACTCTTGTTGCATTTGAAATGAGAAATGATGATAACGAGACTGTGGAAAAGGGGAAATCCAAAGAGGTGGCATTCAAGGCCATGAAGAAACTCACCATTGAAGATTCTAATGAAGAAGAAGAGACAGATGAGGTGATGTCATTCCTTTCTTCAAATCTGCAAAGAGGAAGAGGAAAGTTTAAAGGTAAACTTCCACTAGCATGCTTTCGATGTGGAAAGGTTGGTCATCTTGCGGAAAGATTCCCCAAGAAATTTTAAGATAATGATGATGATGATGATGAAGTTGAAATTCCCAAGAAGAAGACTTCAACGTTTGTGAAAGGGAAGAAGCAATTTAAGAGAAATTTCTTCAAGAAAAAGAATCTTCTTTCACAAGAATTAGAAAGTTCTGATGAGTCTGAGAATGAAGAGGTTGAGGAAATAGAAAATTGCAGAGATCGTGGGGTAAATGCCTTGATGGCGATTGTTGGTAGTTCTCAGAAAAAGGAAGAAGCTAACACTGAGGAAGAAGAAGAAATTGAAGGCAGAGTTGACATGGAAGCTGAATTAGAAGCAGCTATTGAAGAGATAGATGTTTGGAGAGAGAAAACAAAGAAATCCAACAAGGTGGTACATGATGCCAAACTCTACATGCAACAACAAGAAGAAGAGACGTCTGAGCTAGTGAAAGAAATTGAAGATCTTAAGTCCTCCAGGCCAGAGTGCACAGAAAAGGTTGATGAGCATAAGCTCAAGATTGAAGAACAGAAAAAGGAGATCGATTGCTTGAATAGGAAAGTGAAAGATCACATCAAGAATATCAATGAGCTTGAAGGGGAAGTTGTCGGTCTACGGAGAAAAGTTAAAGACCAGGAAAAACCTTTGAATCCCAACACATTCTTGGGAAAGCAGGTAGTCACGAAGACTGAAAAGAAGAAAGAAGAGCCTAGTATTTCAGCAGGAAAGAAGCAGCAATTGAGCTCAGAAGTTAAGGCTGATTCATGGATTAATCGGAAACAAAAATCTATGGCAGTTGAAGTTCGACCGCAAGCACCCATCCTGAGATTGAAGGTGGATTTGGGCACAAAGCAGAATCAGAATATTCAGAAATCTCAAGGGGAAACTCGTAGTGTTGAAGTAACACGAAGTAATGCACCTTATATCAGGTGTTATTTTTGTGGAAAGATGGGACATTCACAGTATGTATGTTCCATATCCAAAAGATATCGAAGGGAACAAGAACAAAGATGGCATCCAAACAGAGAACGGTTTTCTAGAACATATTTTGAAGGACACTATTTTTGGTGCAGAGGATTTGGGCATATGGATAGGTACTGTACTTAGACCATTCAGAGAAATGTGCCAAAGCAGAATCAAAACGTTCGCAAGCAGCAGGTCAATAAACGGACAGGTGAGTTAAAAATGCAGAGTAGATTTGCAGATTTGCAAGATGAGGCTGGTCCATCATACTCTGAGAAAGAACAGAAGTCTCAATCTATGTCGAGTGTGAAGGAAAAAGTATGGACCAAGAAGAAGAAAGAAGAAAAGGCAGTAGTTGCGGAAATTTCCCTTAAAGCATCAGATCGATCTGGTGTTTGGATCCTTGATAGTGGTTGCACATCCCACATGACGGGTAATAAGGATCTTGTTATAGGCATCAAATATGACAAAGAAGGAGTTGTCAAATTTTGAAATGATGAAGGCTTGAAGATTGTTGGCTCAGGGAAATCCAAGTTTGGGGGAAAAGAGATGAGACGTGCTGATGTCTTGGTAGTAGAGGGTCTCAGTCAAAACTTACTCAGTGTCAGTCAACTATGTGACTCTGGGCACTCTATCCGATTTACCAAGAATGTGTGTGTTGTGAAAGGAAAAGATGGAGTAGCTGTTCTGCAGGGAAAAAGGTCAAAGGGAAATATCTACCTTGTAGGTGGGGAAGAAGATACACGTCTTTTATCCAGAGAGGAAGAAAACCAGTTGTGGCATAAGCGACTTGGTCATCTATGCCAACCATCTCTGGAGGATCTCTTAAAGTGTGATGTTGCTAGAGACCTTCCCAAACTATCACGTGATCGCACTCATACGTGTGATGCTTTCCAACAAGGGAAGATCATCAGAATGGCATACAGGGAAAAGGAACCGAAATCAACTAGAGTACTCGAACTGGTTCATGCTGATGTATGTGGACCTATCTCACCACGAGCTATAAATGGGCAAAGGTACTATGTTCTTTTCATTGATGATTACAGTAGAATGGCCTAGGTATTTGTCATTACCCATATGAAAGAGGTGTTTAGTTGCATAAAACAGTACAGGAGGGAATCAGAAAGGATGCTTGGGCAGAAAATTTTGAAGTTCCGTACAGATAACGGTACAGAATTCACAAACAGTCAAGTGGAAGAGTATCTCGAGAAACACGGGATAAGTCATCAAGTGTCATCAGTAAGAACTCCCCAACATAATGGAGTGGTTGAAAGGAGAAATCGGATCATTAACAACATGGTTAGAACGATTCTTATTGATAAAGACCTACCAGAGAAATTTTGGAAGGAAGCAGTTTTGACATCGGTCTATGTTTCGAACAGGTCTCTATTGTGTCCGAAGCAAGGGAAGACTTCGTATGAAATGTGGTACGGAAAGAAGCCAACGCTGAAATACTTTCTAATCTTTGGAAGTAGGTGTTTCAATCTCAACAACGAAAATCATAGGAAGTTTGAGGCACGAGGAGATGAGGGGATATTCCTTGGCTACTCAGGGAAAAGCAAAGCATATAAATGTTTCAACAAAAGGCTGGTAAAAATCATTGAGAGTAATGATGTGACTATAGTTGAAAATGAACAGAATACT
This sequence comes from Viscum album, assembly GCA_963277665.1. Lineage (NCBI taxonomy): Eukaryota > Viridiplantae > Streptophyta > Magnoliopsida > Santalales > Viscaceae > Viscum > Viscum album. The sequence continues at coordinate 910,435,191 of OY728151.1, forward strand.
CAACGATCCAGTGAACAGTTCCTGGATGAAAGTGATGATGAGGTAAGCAACCCAGGGGGAGCAGAATTGGCAGAAGCTGACTCAGAAGAAGATACTGATGATGAAGCAGAAAGTGTCAAGTCTGTGTCTACGAGGAAGCCAAAGAGTTGAGCGGAAATTGATAGGCAGAATATCATTGGTGATCAAACAGCTCCAGTTCAGACTCGAAGAATGAAATCATTACAGCAAACATCGTTTTTGTCTCAAGTGGAGCTGAAATGTTTTTCCGATGCAGCTGAAGATGAAAACTGGGTTCAGGCTATGAATGAAGAGTTTGATCAAATTGAGAAGAACCAGACATGGGAGATTGTTTCGAGGCCAGCAGACAAGAATGTCATCGGGACTAAATGGGTTTATCGCAACAAGATGAATGAATATGGCACAATGATTCAGAACAAAGCACGACTAGTGTGCAAGGGATACTCCCAGATAGAGGGAATAGATGTTGATCAGACATTTGCACCGGTTTCAAGGCTGGAGACAATCGGATTATTTTTTGCCATCGTAGTGCAAAGAAAGTTCAATGTGTTCCAGATGGATGTCAAATCCGCATTCTTGAATGGGGTTCTTGAAGAATAGGTGTATATTGAACAGCAAGATGGTTTTCTCATTCATGAGGATGAGAACAAAGTTTGCAGGCTAAAGAAGGTGTTGTAGGGGCTGAAACAAGCACCAAGGGCATGGTACTCAAGGCTTCATCAGTACTTGAAGAAGCTTGGTTTCCAGCATGGAGGAGTTGATTACAACCTCTATTTCAGCAATGACAGTAATCAAAGGATGATGGTGCTAGTGTATGTTGATGACATAATTTTTGGCGGATCAGATGAAGCTCAGTGCAGACAGTTTTCCGAATTCATGAAAAATGAGTTTGAAATGTCAATGATTGGAGAGCTAACATTTTTCCTTGGTCTACAGGTGACACAAGGAAGGAATGGAACTTTTATTTCTCAATCCAAATATGCCAAGGAGGTTTTAAGAAGGTTTGTAATGGATAATTCCATGGAGATGAAGACTCTGGTTTCCACCCAGATGAAATTATCGAAAGATGAAGATGGGAAGGCAGTTAATATCATAGAATACAGGAAAATTATTGGAAGTTTGTTGTACTTGACTGCAACAAGGCCTGATATTGGTTTCGCCATATGCCAAGCAGCGAGATATCAGAGTAATCCCAAGGAAAGACACATTCTTGCAGTGAAAAGAATACTTTGGTATATCCAGGGCACAGTGGATTTCGGCTTGACATATACTGATAAATCTCAGACAGAGTTATTGGGATATACTGATGCAGACTGGGCCAGTTCAGCGGATGATAGGAAATCAACGTCAGGTGGTGCTTTCTTTCTTGTTGGATTGTGCATCTCATGGCTAAGCAAGAAGCAATATTGCATTTCATTGAGCACTGCGGAAGCTGAGTATATTGTGGCCACTCAATCATGCACACAGTTATTATGGATGAAGCAGCAGCTTGAAGATATGGGAGTTGAAGTGAAGTCTCCGATCGGAATCCATTGCGATAACTCAAGTGCTATAAATCTCAGAAAAAATCTCGTCCATCACTCAAGGAAAAATCACATTGAGATAAAGTATCATTTTATCAAGGAGAAGGTTGAGCAGGGAATCGTGAATTTGGAGTATGTGCCTACAACACTACAGGTTGCAGACATTCTGACAAAGGCCTTACCCAATAAAGCATTTGAAATGCATCGACTGGCTCTGGGAGTTCAGTTGATTCCCCGCACATGAAATAGTGAGGATGTGGGAACCCCCCCCCCCCCCCCTCTCCCCGAGGTAAGGTGTGTTTTTCCCTAATGTGTTGATATGTGTTCTCTACTCTATTACAGACTACAAAGGAGTGAACTTTGGGTTCGTTGACAAAGGGGGAGAAAATAGTGATTATTCAAGGGGGAGACAGTGTGGCAATTTGATAAATCATGACATATATGGGGAGAAGCTGACCAGTGGAGCATCCGGATAGGGGGAGAAATGATAAAGGGGGAGATTTTTAACTCTGATGATGCTAGAAGTGATCGATCAAAGAATAGATATCACGACATCTGAGGATCGTGATAAAAGAAAAACAGCGGTGTTAGAATGGTGATAGAAGGTTTCCAACTATCATCAATTGGGATCAGTGTGGTTCAACAATTGGTATCAATTTATGAATTGGTATCAGGTTGGAATCGAAAATTGGTGTTTGACATGAAGTGATTCATTGATGAACTTTTCATACTACTCTTGTTTCTCACGCCGAGCATTGCTCATGTGGGATTAGAGTACATGTTAAGTGAATCCTTGAACGCTATCATAATCGCAAGAGGTGAATGGTGGTAGCGGCTGGAAGAAGACTCAATGAGGTATCAAAGTGCAGAAAATCATTCTGAGCAGACTTGTGAAGAGTTGTCAACAAACCCAAAGGGGGAGATTGTTGGGCAAAAATCCATCAAGGTAACATTGCAGTATTTTTGGGTTGATTGTGTTTGTTGACAAAGCAGGTTTCCATGAAGAATTTTCGAGTTCCAAAGAAGTTGTTGACAATCATTGTTGATAAAGAACGATGACAAAGGAAAGTACGATCTGGAGGCGGTACAAAAGATCAGTACAAGGTGGCACTGTTTCCCAGTGTTTGCCAAATTTTTGGGGTCCAAAATTTGGAATTTGGTGAGCATTGCGAAAAGTGGATTTCCATGAAGATCATATTTTTATATGGAAAAGGCATGATTTTCGCAAAGATGGGATGTATGGATTAGATTTCGCGAAGGCCAGAAAAAGGGAGGCGGTGATGCTTTGCGATTACGTCAAAGCTTCGCGAATGGCAGAGTTGAAGCGCATCGCGGCGGTGAAGGGCTTTGCGGGGGAGCTTCATGGCGAAGGCGTGAAGGAATGTTGACGGTGATCCTTCGCGATTATGTCAAGCTCCGCGAACGGAGAATTTCCGTGGTGCTTTGCGATTTGGATAAAATTCCGGCAGAAACATTGGAGCTTCGCGATTTGAGATGACGTGGCATTGACTTCGTGTGGAAAGTTCAAGGGTCGGTGGAATCGCCTATAAATAGAGGCCGACCCCCTCGAGAGAAGTAGAGAGAATTTTCAGAGAAAATCCATTGCTCTCGGTTCGCAGAGGTGGTTCGCGAAGGCAGTGTGCTTCGCGAAAGAGGAGCTTCACGGCGGCTATTGTAGCTCCGCGAATCCTACGAGCTCCGCATTGACTTAGTAAGATTCGCGATGGCTGTTGCTTTGCGACGGCTTGAGCTTCGCGAAGAGTGCTTTGTGAAAGTGCTTCGCGAAAAGGCAGGAGCTTCGTGAAGGCTTGTTTGAGCATCGCGAAATTGGGAGCTTCGCGAAGTAGGGTGCTTTGCGAAGGTACTTTCCAAAGGTATTTTCCCAGTGGTCAGAGGCAAAGAGGTATTCATCAATGGATGAAAGTTGGACTTTAACAGAGCATCTATCAACAGTTGAGGATGCATGCATTCAGGAAAGTGAAGAGACCTACAGGTCTATAAACTTTGAGTGGATCCCTTCCAAGTGCAGTGAGCATAGGAAGAGGAAAAAGGTGATACTCTCCACCGGTAGTGATCCAGAGAGAGAGAAACAGGGAGTGGACCTTGGGAAAGCAGTGAGCTGACCCTAAATATTGTAATGGAAGTGAGCCTGGGCATATAAGTGATCTAGCCCGAACCATTGTATCCACAGCTAGTGAAGTATAGTGGAATTTGGTATGACCGGAAACCTGTCGGCGTATGCTCCTTGGACGTAGCCCTTAGCGGTGAGCCAAGTAAAATTGTTGTGTCTTGTGCTTGCTCTAATTTCTGTTTATATTGTTCAACAAGAAAATAGAGAAGAGTGTTTTGCTTAACAGCGGAACAAGATTAGAACGGGCTTTAATTTTAAATTAGTCATACCCTGATTCATCCCCCCTCTCAGGGTATTCAGCCTTGTGGACCTAACAGTCGTTATTGAGTCATATCTCCAAATATAATCTATTAATCGTGGTACATATTGTTTTCTTTCAGGATGCCTCCACAAAGATATCCATCCAAGATTCCATAGTGAGATCACGAGGATAATATGCCTAGTGAAAAGGCATCGGTGTAGGGGATTCTATCAGATATTAAACCTCTAGGTGGTTTACTTGCTATACCACAACCCATCAAGTAGTAGCGATTACCAGCACTACTAGATGATGATTCATGCAGGCTGAGTGCATTACACAATTTTCAAAGGCAGATACCTCCCAGGTTTCAAGGGGATGTAGACCCATAGTTGGCTAATGACTGGCTAGAGGCATTCACCTATGTTTTATACATTGTGAGGATGCTTATAGACTACATGGAAGTCCTCACTGTGAGTCTTCTTTAGGGATCTATGAGGAGATGGTGGAGCTTGGTGACACAATATCAAAATGAGAAAACCCTCTCCTGGATAAAATTTGAGTGTCTCTTCATAGAGGAGTTCTATCTAGTTACATTGTGATCAATATGCATATATGAGATTCCGTATATGCATTATGGTAGGATGACCCCATAGGAGTGTTCAATAAGGTTTACTAATCTTTCTCACTACTCTATGGACATGCAACAAGATCAGATCTTTAGGTCTAGAACCCTCAATAGGACTTACATCGGGACATCAAGGCCTTAGGGGTATCCATTATCACTCCTACATATACTGGGGTACATGAGAGAGAGTTATAGTGAAGATTTTTATAGCCTAACGGACATCGGTATTGGGAGATAGCAGTGGTTACTAGGTGGCTGAGTTGTCGACAACAGTAATTTGATGTCAATCATAGGGATCCAAGCAGTATAGGTGCTTCAAGGGATGACCCTAGTACTCAGGGTTAGTGGTCGAGGGCTCCCAAGGAAGCTCAAGTTAGCCCAGTGATTGACGATGTTACTCATGAGATATTGGGGGACATCTGGAATGTGATTTCTTGACACATTGTATAGATAATAGAGGGACCTCCAAGGCAGAATAAGAGGCATGAAAAGGGTGGTCAACCGGGTGGAAAATGTGGTGAATGATAAGGCAGGTAAAATGAGGTGTTCGTAGTTTTGACCTATTACCACCACCACCCTTGGGTGGTCCACACTAGGATTAGGGAGATGGTGGTTAGGGGTGAGGCTAGATACAAGTGATGGATTCTTACGAACCTAGAGCTCCATGGATGATACGAGGTACGATATGTGTATTTTCCACCGTAGATACTATTTTTATATACACACATGCTAGTACTTCCTTCATTCCCTCAAACCTTTTTCATGACTCAGAGATTCTGGTCGAATCGTTGAATCGACCATTACACTTAGAGACTCTTATGGGAGGTGATTAAATGATTACAAACCGGTGCATATAGTGTGTCCTGGCTCTTAGAGGTGAGAGTTTCACTTGGGATATCTTTGTGGCAGCGTCGAGGTCTTACGACGTCATTCTTGGTATAGAATGGTAAGCCATAGTCCATGCTTAGATTGACTATTTTAGGAACAGAGTGAGGTGTGGCCATAGTGATAGAACCAAGTTTTCATTTACTGGTGAAAAGTAAATGTCGGTATTATAGGATGAACTCTCACATAGGAGGTTGTAGCTGATTATTCATCAGTTGGCTAGCCACACCCTCAAAGTAGTGGATAACATGACTCCTCACTTTCCTATAGTGGTGGAAGATTATGAGGAGGACTTTCCTGAATGTGTTCATGGTTTACCTTTCCATATGTATTTGGACTTATGCATTTATTTAAACCCTATTACATCCTCTATATATACAACTACATATCTGATGGCTCTTGTAGGGCTTCATGAGATGAGGGTTCACTTGGATGACTTATAGAGGAAGGACTTCGTGAGACCCAGTGTTTCACCCTGGGCATCCCCAGTTTTGTTTTCCAAAAAGGCAAATGAAGGATTGAGGTTATTTGTAGATTATCTAAGCATGAAACATTTTACTATTAGGAATATGTATCCACTATCAAGGATCGATGACCTATTTTTTCAATTGAAAGGGGCGCAATGGTTGTCAAAGATTGACCTCAAATCAAGCTATCACTAGTTGCAAGTACAGGATGAGGATATACTAAAGACAACCTTTAGATTTCATTACGGTCACTATAGTTACATGGTCATTCCATTTAGCAAGAATAATTCCTTATTAGTGTTCATGGGACTCATGAACTGGATCTTTGATCCTTACATATACTGGTTCATGGTGGTTTTCATTGATAACATCCTAATGTACTAGAAAACCGAGGAGGAGCACACAAGACACTTGAGGATGGTTCTGAGCACTCTTTGAGAGCACCAACATTATGAAGATCTCTGAAGTATCAGTTCTAAATTCAAGAGGTCCATTTTCTGGGACATGTCATCTCAGAGGCTAAAGATTCAGTGGATCTAGTGAAGGATGAGGCAGTGCTTTCTTGGGAGCCACCCAAGAGTGTTAGCAAGGTATAGAGTTTCCTTGGGATGGTAGGATACTATCAGAGGATTGTAACCAACTTCTCTAGAGTAGCATCACCCTTGTAGCTTTGACACAAAAGGAGCATCATTTCATGTGCATAGAGAAGTTCCAGCAATGCTTTCAAGAGCTGAGGTATAGATTTACAAGTGCTCACATCTCAAATTTACTGGAGGAAGGTGTTGAGTACATGGTGTTTTTTGATGCATCAGGGACCGAGCATGGTTGTTTCCTAATGTAGGGGAAAGTGGTGATTACATATGGTATGCACCAGTTGAGACATCACAAGAAGAACTACGTGACCCATGGTCTTTATCTATCAGTTATTGTCTTTGCGTTGAATATGTAGATACACTACCTGATGGGTGAATGGTTTATCATTTACTCCGATCAAAAGATTCTCAAGTATATCTTCCCTCACACATTTATGAACTTTATACAGATGAAATGGTTAGAGTTCCCCAAGGAATATGACTTTTAGATTGTCTATACTCCTGGGAATTGGAATGTTGTTGTAGATTCTATCAATAGGAGATCTAGTTTGTAGTTTTTGAACAAGGTGTCAGAGCCGTTTTCATTATTGCAGATATCCTTTATGGATGGATATAGATATGCTTGCCTCTAGTCGATAATTTTCATCCCTCCGATATTACAATGATTTAGGGAGGAATAGCTTTGGGACACTTACTAGGAGGCCTTACATGCTTAGATATCCATTGGATAAGCTCGGGTTGGATATTTTAAAGGTAGGGAGTATGTCATTATTTTTAGTGGGAACACACTTATACCTTTGGATTTGTGGGAGGAGGATTTGAGGGAGTTCCAAACATCACATTTGGCGGTACATCCATATGTGGAAAAGATGTAACAGGACATCCGAAGTCAGTTTTGGTGGTCAGGGATGAAAAAGGGGGTTGCAGAGTTTGTCTATCGATGGCTCACTTGTCAACAAGTGAAGGCTGCGCACGAAGCTCCATTGGGATTAGCTCCTCCCCATGAGGTTCCAAAATAGAAGTGTGATGGTATATCTATAGACTTCGTAATGGGTATACCACATACATCCAGGGGACATGATTTCATATGGGTGATAGTTGAGGGACTAACCAAGCTAGCCCATGTCTTGGATATCTAAGAGTAGAGTTTAGTAGAGAGCATGGGACACCTATACATGCCAGAGATAGTTTGAATCCGGGGAGTAACATCAATGATTGTTTCAGATCATGATTATAACATTACATCCTGGTTGTGGAAGGGATTACTATAGGCACTTGGGACCTAGTTACACTTGAGAACAACATTCCACCCATATACGAATAGCCAGACTGAGCAGACCATCCAGGTTCTGGAGGACATGCTATGGACGTGCATGTTAGATTTTGGCCATAGTTGGGAGGATCACATACCAATGGTATAGTTTTCTTACAACAAAATAGACCACTAAACAAATGGTATGGAAACATAAAATGAATTTTATGGACAACCCTAAAGGTCCCCACTTTGATGGAATGACTCTGAAGAGTTAGCACTCGTGGGACTAGAGTTGGTGTGAGATATAATTGAGAAGGTTTAGAAAATATCAAAATGGATAAAGATAGAAAAATACATTAGAAGTTTTATACTAAAAAGAGATGAAGTCCTTTGGAGTTCGAGGAAGGAGTCCATGTGGTCCTTCGGGTTTCACCTCGATTAGGATTACAATGATTGGACCAGGGCGGTGTTGGATCTTAATATAGATATAATGCATATGAGAAGAAACAATAGAACAAGGGGTGAATTTTATGTTTAAAAACACTGTATTTTAAATCATTAATAGGAACATAGTTTAATAGATCTTAAACTAATACAATTCACAACCAATAAAAATGACCATATGGTCCTGGATCCGATTAATATGATATGATGTGATAGGTTATTAAAACAATTGTATTTTAATTGAATAAAATTATCAGAGTAACACAAATGTAAATGAATCTACCATAAAACATATAGAATATTTCAATACAATATGTAAATAATGTGTCGTAATTAAAACTATTACAGTAGAAAAGAATATGAATATAAATAAGAAACAAAATTATTCCCTTTCTATTACAAATAGAAGCAGAAAAATAAAAGGTATTACAATTCTTTTATCCCAAAGAGTAGGGTATCCTTTCACCTGGGATAAAATGTTTGTCTTGCCACAACCCGTGTAAGCCCTCAATATGATGATCGACATGTCTGTCTTCTTATCCATTGAAGTCATCGATTAAGAAGTTAATCATCACCTCTGTCTTTCAAATACGTGAAATCCCTCGATACAACGATTAGTATCACCTTCTTCCTATCCACAAAAGCCCTCGATTTCTATCACAATGGTCAGTCTCACAAAGTAATACAATTAACTTATTGAAATACAAGAACTAGGAACAAGTCATTCATGCCTTGTATCTTCAAGGATTTCGGTACGAAGAAATAGAGATGCCACACAATCTCTCTCTATAACATGTAAGATACAAAAGTTCTATTCTCTGGTTTGAATGACATCCGATTTATTGTCCTTAGTTTCCAACGGCAAAATTTTTTCAAACGGTCATATTTTTCCAGAAAATTCAAAGGAACTTGGATACCTGGAATTATAATGGTCAAAACAAGCAGAATACATAACATTTCTTTGATTGGTATAAAACTAACTTTATGACATCCTTTTGGTTTTAAGATAGTAAGTACAAAGGTATGAAACAATAAGTATGAGAAACATTTATACGGTATTGGAGTAAGACATGAGTACAATTCTTTACATGATTATGATACATAACTTGGTTACGATGTGTAACATGATAACAATTTATATCGTGATTGTAGTGTACACCATGGTTACGATACATAATATGGTTACACTAATTTTTATGGTTACAATGAATATTGTGGTTTCAATTCATATTGTGGTTAAAATACATAACATGGTTACGATGCTTATCACATATAAGATGTATATCATTGTTATGATTCATATCTTGGTTATGGTACATAACATGATTACGATGCACGGTTACGATGCATAATATGATTACTATGTAACCTGGTTACGATGCATGGTGATGATGCATAATATGAATATGATATATAACCTGGTTACGATTCATGGTTATGATGCATAATATGAATACGATACATAACATTTTAATGAAAACATCATATGTGGTTACGATTGTAAAAAAAATTATGTGACTAAAATAACTTCTATGATTACAATAAGAACTTACATATGTGATTATGATGGAAGAAAAAACATATGATTCTGATGTAGAACAACATCATATGATTATGATAATAAAAAACACATATGATTACAATAAGAAAACAACAAACGTGATTACTATAATAAAATAACACATATGATTATGATAAGAAAAATATATATATAAAAAACAAGAAGTAATTTGTGATTTCCAAAACAAATAGATCAATCGGAAAGTCAAAACAAATTTTGACTCAACAATATCCCCCTATTTGGAAAGAAATAAAAAAACAATCAATAAAGACTTTTCTCCCCTTGATTTTATTAACGCTTCTAAAATTAATAGTGAATACGACTAATTCCACCTTAGGATAAAAATATCATTGACGATCATATTCTATTTACTTTTACTTGTGAGTTATCCCCCTTAATAAGGTATTCACCCTTTTTTCCTTCCTATGAAATAAATTTCTTCTTTTCCAAATTATTCTCCCCCTTTTTAATTTTCAAAAAGAATAAGGGAAAATATTCATGTCCTGTAAAGAGTTAGAGAGAAAAAATTACGAAACGATAGATATTACATGGATTGAAATAATATTTTATTACAACAAGAGTTCTAAAACTCATTCTTTTCGCTATTGTTTTTCCAAGAGGTTGAACATAGAAAGATTCATATTCTTGAATTATTTATTATCCTCCATCAATTTTTCAAGATCTTATTCTTGAGCCTTCATCTTTACGTCATATTATTCAATAATCCTTTCTTGTTTCTAAATCCTTTATTGATGAGGCCGATTGATTTCTTCATGTGCATTAAGCCTAACATCCTGGTCATTGAAATCATCCACTCTGAGTTTGTAGGCCTTCTGTAAGATTACTATTCTATTTGATAATAAAACAAACCCATTACATTCATTCTCCAATTTTTTCTATAAACAATCAAGAACTTCAGATTCTATTATTTTTGAGGTACCATGTCTTTGAAAGACTTCAAGTTTTTCATTAAAATAAGAAACCAACTTTTGGTAGACTGAATTGAGATCATTTACATGCTTCACTAATTCAAAAAAAATTCCACTTGATACTTGATATTATCATCAATATTGTATGACCACTTGAAAACCTTGTTATAAGCCATGATGTGCTCAGTAACACATTCTTTTCATATTTTGAAATCATCTCAATATTCAAAAACGTGTCCATAAGAGTCTTCACAGAATCTATTCTTTCATTATGACTGTTTGAAATTATCTCCTTCTTAGATTCTATTTTTTAAAATAATGTTATAATTTTTTCCAATCTGTTCAGAGACTGTTCAATGTATTGAATTCTATTCATTGTGATTGTTATTTCTAAATTAGTATCTTCATTATATTCTAGGAGATCTCCAAAATGAGTTTTGGTGCAGAAAATATAAGATAGATGATTTCGATTCTTTTCATATTCTTATTATTTATCTGAAATTTGAATAACTTTCATGGAAGAAATCCTTTGAGAACCTTCCTTGAATGGCTGAGGATCAGAAGATAGAAACATAAAATATGGAACTTCTGAATACTCTGTTGAAATATTTCACTTGTATGCATCATAATTCACTTCCATTTTTTCTTTTTCTTTTCTTTATTCTTATTCCCCTTGTTCTTATTCTTATTCTTCTTCGGATTCTTTAATGAGACTTTGTGTAGCCGATTGATTAAATTCCTTTTTCTCTATTACATTCTTTATAGAATTTGATTGAGTTTGAATAGGTCCTTCCCTTATTAAAATTATGGTTCTTTCTTCCTCAGATATCTTGAGAATACTATCAATGTAAATATCTTGGTCATTTTTATTCTTCATGATCTTCTTCTTTTCTTCTTCTTTTAATGTTTCGTTGGTTCTTATTTTCACTGTGAGGGCTTCAGCTGGATCCAAACAAAACTAAGGACTATTTTCTTTCCTTTCATCTTTATTTTTCCTCCAATCTATCGTAACCTACTCTAATACTTCCTTTTTTCTTTTATTTCTTGGGATTTTAAGTCTTAACTACCATTATTTTTATTGAAGAATACATGGATGGCTTAGATGGTTTTTAACACCCTTCAGCAACTTCTTTTGCTTTCTCAGTTTCTGGATCATTCTCAAAAAATTTAATTTTAGGATTTAACTAAATTGAATAATTTCTCAATCTTAGGCACTATTTAAAAAACATGCAGAGGATGGCTGGAAATGTGATTTTCTGAGACATTATGGAACCAGATTTAAGCTTCTTGATTTTTAAAAAAATGAATCCCATAAGATTGAACTTCTTCATATTCAATAAATAATCAAGCACATAAACATTAGAAACATTCAATGTTTTCTTATGACCCTTTCTCGGTACTAGAAATCCTTGTATATGGAGGTCAATGAGTTGATTGTTGGATGATTGATGATTAACCTTTCTTTTATCATCATGAAACTCAAAAAGGTATTCCTATTCTTTCCTCTTATCAAAAGTACCATAAAGTTCTGATAATTTGTGGGAAGGACATAGGGCATCACCCTCATAGAGTACACATAGGAAAGTAATTTCTTTTTTTGTATAGGTTGTGTATTTATTATCATATATCCTAAAAAATCTTGAGACCATTGTAAATCTCCATTGTATTATAGAATTGTAACACTGCCTCATAAAACACAAATTCTTGATCTGAATTCATTCTTTAAAAAAAATGGATTCCCTCCCTTGGAAACCTATTATCCTTTTCAATTATGAATCAAAAGTCTCATAAAAGTCTCAAGAGACTAACCTTTCACCTTGAAAAGTCATATAAGAGAAATATTTTGGAGGCATTTTCTTTGGAGGAGAGGCACTAGACTCAGACATGAAATACTATCTCAAACCCTGATGTTTTTCCTAGTTATAAAAGCTGAGGACTTCTCTGATTATGAAAACTGAGGTAAAAACTAATTAAAAACTATGCTGGGTATTTATAGAGCATCTATAATTGATATAAATTTAGAGGAATTCGATTTGGGATTCATAGGGAGGGGTTCATTTAAAAAAGAATTTGATGGTTATTATTAGATCTAAAAGATATAATGGATGAGAATGACTTTGAACTCTTGAGGTTTTCCTTAAATGAAAATTGTATTCAGAATGAATCTAATTAGGATTTAAAAAATAATAATTGAAAAACAACTATTTTAATAAACAAAATATTGTTTTATAAATTATACCTTTCCACGTATCAGAATAGATATATTGGTTTCATTATATTGTTCTTATGTTAATAATACAAACTATTATGAAAAACAAATGAGACTGATAAGAATCCTAAAACCGATAAAAAATTTGTTACTAATAAATTATTATAATACTGATAATCTAGTACTGATAAAAACATTATAATACTAATAATCTACTAACAATAGAAAAATCTAATACTGATAACATGAAATCGATAAACATGAAACCAATGAATATGAAACCGATAAACATGAAACTGATAAGAAGACAAATCAATAAGAAGTAAAACTGATAAAATATTAAAATGAAAAAAATTGAAACTGATAAAAAGTAAAACTAATAAAATATAAAACAAATAAAAAGTGAAACTGATAAAAAGTGAAACCGATAAAAAAGAAATAAACCGATAAAAATTGAAAATGATAAAATGTAAAACCGATAAAATGTATGTATACTCTCCCTTTGAAATGGAGTAATTTAATGTAAGGAGATCATTTAAACAACAAATAGATTTAAATTATTACATTACTAGGATCATTCCTAGTTTTTTTAATGTATTAAAATCTATAAGAAGATAATGGTTTTTTTAAAATATCATAATGTTTTTCTTGTCTTCCAATGAATTGTAAAATAATATTTCCTTTTTGTGTGTGATCTATCAGAAAGTGATGCATAATATTTATGTGTTTTTCACTTGAGTGATGTGAAGGGTTTTTACTAAGAGAAATTTCACTAGTATTATCAAATATTATTTGAGTTTTAAAAAAAAACTCATGCCATAGTTAGTGAGTGTGTGCTGCATCAACAACACTTGAGTACGACAAATTCTAGCTAATATATATTCAGCTTCGGTAGTGGAAAGTGCAACGAAATGTTATTTTTTCATGAAAAATAAACTAATAAATATCCTAAGAAATGACATGTTCTAGATGTACATTTTATATCCATTCTACAACAACCAAATCCAACATCTGGAAAACATTTTAAAAGAAAATCATTTCTAGATGAAAAAAATAGTCCTAAATCCATGGTTCCCTTTAAGTAGAGAAAAAACATTTACAATGTTTTTAAATGATATTAAATTAGATTATATTGATATCTTGTACATAAGAATACTGGAAACATAATGTATGGATGACTAGCTATTAAGTATAAAAAACATCCTATCATACCTGAAAAAAATATTTGATCTACTAGTTTTCCAACTTCATCAAGATCAAGTTTATTTGAGGCATTGATTAAAGTACTTATACATTTAGTATTGTTATATCCATACTTGTTGTGTAAATATTTGATATAATATTTTTGGGATATATAGGTAAATACTAGTTTTTGAGAGATTTGAAATCCTAAAAAGAATGTTAACTCACCCATCATACTCATTTCAAACTCAGATTTCATGAGATTCACAAAGAAATCAGTTAGGGATTACTGAGTTGATCTGAATATAATGTGATAAACATATATTTGAACAATCATTTTTTCTTTTCTATTTTTATAAATAGATTTTCATTTGAAGTACCATTTGAATAATTGTTTTGTAAAATAATTCATATAAGCCTATCATACCAATCTCTAAGGGGCTCTAAGGGCTCATTTAAGGCTATATAAATCTTTGGAATGTTTAAAAAATTGACCAGGATGTTTTGAATCTACAAAATTAGAAGGATGTACTACAAAATCATATTCTTGTAAAACCCATTTTGAAAATAAAATTTTACATCCATTTGAAACTGTTTTATGTTGAATAATGTTGCAAAGGCTAATAGAATATGAATAAATTCACGTATATCTACCGAAGCATTGGTTAATTAATAGTCTATTCCCTCTTGTTGATTATAAACACTAGCATCAAGTCATGATTTATTATATATTATGACTCCATTTTCATCACATTTGTTTCTAAAAACCCAATTTACTCCAATTACAATGGTTTCTTTAGGTCTTTCAACCAAGGACCAGAATTTATTGCTTTCAAATTCACTTAGTTTATCTTGCATTTCTTTAATTCGATCCTAATCACCTAAGCCCTAGTTATATTTTTAGGTTCAAATTGGGATAGAAAAGAAAGATTTTCTATTTCATTTCTCAAGGAATTTCTAGTCCTTGAGGGTTGATTTACATCACCAATTGTATTATCACTCGGTGGATTCCTAAGAAAAAATTGATTTGGGTTTTTTAAAACCTATTCATCAACATAAGGTAGAAAGTTTTCTAGGGTAAATATTTTAGAAACAATCTCTTGAGTATTCCCATTTTAGAAGAGTTTTCAATAAAAGGTTGATAATCAGTTTGTAAAAACACATCAGTTGATATAGGTAGCAATTTTTTAAAAACAAAAGGATCTGTTTCATCAAATTTAACATGCATTATTTCATCAACAGTACAAGAGTTTTTATTAAAAACTCTATAATCCTAAGATGTAGTGGATAAACCTAGAAACATTTCTTTTTCAGATTTGGGTGAAATGTTATGTAGATCATCATTAGTATTCAATATGAATAATTTTCATCCAAATACTTTAAAGAATAAAACATTAGGTTTTCATATAGTATACAATTCATAGGGTGTTTTATTAAGAAAAATTCTGGTTAAAACTTGATTTATAGTATAAAATTTAATAATTTTTTCTTCATCTCAAAAATTCATAGAAATTGGTTATTCACTCAACATGGTTCTTTTCATTTCCTAAATATACAATTTCTTCTTTAAAAAACACCATTTTGCCGATGGGTTCTTAGAGCATAAAATTTGTGAGGAATACCTTTATTACTACAAAAATATTCAAAATATGAATTTTTAAATTCTCCACCATGATCACTTCGAATAATTATCCGTCATAGGGTTTTCCCATTTTTATCTTAGTATTTAAATATTTTTAAATAGAAAATGCTTTAGATTTCTTTGTTAGAAAATAGGTCCATGAAAATATGGTGTAGTCATCAACTAAAAAAATACATAGTATTTGCCTCTAATGCTTTCAGTTTGTGTAGGATAGAAAAGATCCATGTGCAATAAATGTAATGCAGTAAAAGTTGAAACTTCATTAATTTAATTATAACTAGTTTTATGTTTCTTTCCATATTAACAAGGATCACCGACTTTTGAAGAATCAATTCTAAGATCTGGTAGATCCTTAACAACTATTTTCTTTGAGAGTTTACAAAGATTTCTAAGGTTACATTGTCTTAACCTTCTATTCCATAACCATGATTATTTTTCCATTCCACTTAAGAAAGGTAATTCTTGGATCTTAAGGCCTTTTATGTTAAGCGTGTATACATTCTCATGCCTAAGGTAATAAGAATGAATTCATTCCTGGAATTCTGAACTAAACATTTATCGTTCCTAAAATTCACAAGGTAACCTTCATCACATAATTTAATTTTGCTTATAAGTTTGTTCTTAAGGCCTTTAACAAGCAAATCATTTGTAATTAAAACTTTTCCTAAAAGAACGATATTATCTATAAAAATGATATTTTTTAAGTATTATCTCTAAAGGTCACTCTTCCTTATTTTAATTCAATAATAATTTCAAAGAAATATTTATTTCCATTCATATGTCAAGAACATACACTATCCATGTAACAAATATTCATATTATTGGAACACTTTTTGTTTTCATGAAAATTAAATAATTAGATATTTAGAACCCAAACTTGTTTGGATCCAGAAATTTTAGATAAAATAACTTTATGAATCCACATTTATTTTTCAAAGTGATCATTATGAGATGCTAAAGATTGGGTTTTATTTAAAGAGTAACTTTCTCCCAATGTCCACCACATTGACATTTAGTGTATAATGGATCACTTTTGGGGAAAAATAATTATGACTAAAAATTGATTTTGAATGAGTATAACCAATTCGGGAACTATACCTTAGAGGAAAAATTTGTGAATACATTTTATCCAATTATTTCCTTCTATAATTGAAATTTGATAAATGTTTCTTAAGAGAAAAATATTATATTTTAGTCTTATGACTAAATTATCATTTTCACAAGATTTTTTTTGGGAATTTTTTCTTGTATCAAAAACATTTTTCTTTAAAAAAAATCTGTACAATTTCCTTAGAAAGTTTATCCTTCTCATAATTTACTTCTATAAAGCCTTCTTAAATATTATCAAAATCAAGAGTTTTCTCATCAAGATCTTTTGAAAGATCTGATACATCTTTTGTAAGAATAGATATCCAAGAATTTTTCTTATTAAGATTTTTCTTGAGTATGAAATTATCATTCTCAAGTAATTTGGAAAATTTGGATACTTCTTAAAAAGATGTAAAATTATCCTCTTGTGAGGAATATTCTCCATATATAGTGTAATAATGTTTCTTATTAGGGTAATTGGCATTTAAAGATACATTTTTAGGAGATTCTTCATTGTGTACCTTAGCCAAGATACAATGATTTTCAATAGGTAATCTGGCTATATGTCCAATATTCTTCTAACCAGAGGATTCATATACAGAAGATTATTTGATGAATCTCCACCAATTGCACTACAAGTATCATTTTTATTCATGACATTCTTTGTCTTAGACTTGTAATACTTTTTCTAGTTTCTTTTAGAATGTTTATCCTTATTTTCTTTTCTTTTAAACAAAGGACAATCTGACCGAATATGACCTAATATTTTACATTCAGAACAAGTAACTTCTGAGTCTTTCTTGTACTTTCTATCATTATTTTTGAATATGTACTGAGAATCATTATTTCCCGTAATCTTGTTCATTATTCAAGAAATATTGTCTATTTCATTCTCTGAATGATCACTTTCATTAGATTATGATAAAACAATAGCTTTCCTATCTTGGGATCTTGTTACCCTTTTTGGTGTCTTGGCATTATATTTAGTATTCAAGGATACACTTCCATTACCTTTTTTATTTTTATTAAAATATTCATCTCATTTCATTCTTGTGTCAGGCTGTAAGAGGGTACCAAATAATTCTTCAAAAGTGATTTGAGTAACTTTCATGTTCTCATCAATAGTTGTAATTTTTTATTCCCACTCATTGGGCATTATATCCATTATCTTTTCC
This sequence comes from Viscum album, assembly GCA_963277665.1. Taxonomy (NCBI): domain Eukaryota; kingdom Viridiplantae; phylum Streptophyta; class Magnoliopsida; order Santalales; family Viscaceae; genus Viscum; species Viscum album. The sequence continues at coordinate 910,453,160 of OY728151.1, forward strand.
ACAAGAACATCATCATCAAGGAATTTTTCTCTAATAGATTTAAGATTTTTAATAACTGTCATAAATATTTTTTTAATGTGTAACATTGGTTATCCATAGGTGAAAACCATGATATTCTGCTCGGAGCATAGATCTCCTTGTTTCTATAACTTTAGAAGTACCAAAATGTGTGACTTCCAGTTTCTTCCAGATAGAGTTGGTTGTTTCGCATGATGATATATGACTATATATTTTCATAGTCATAGAACATAAAAAAGTATTGCATACCTTGTAATTTAGTTGATAATCTTGTTTCTCTTGGTTGGTGAAGGTTCTGAATTTCTAGTCTTGAATTTTTTAATCTCTAGTGAGCAACACAAAATTATCCACTCTATTATTAATAATAAATATCTTCATTCTATCTCTTCAGTACTCATAATCATTCCATTCAAAAATAGGTGGTTTAGTTGGGTTTAGATTTTCAATTGATCCAATATTTATTCCTGCCATCTTATAAAATAACACTTTTCCACTCCACATGTTTCTGTAGTAAGTAAATATAAACAAATGATTTGTAACAGAATTACAATTGTATTACAAAAATAAATAAATCAAGTAAAACAAATCAATGGAGACCAGCTCTGATACCAATTGTTAGATTGTAATATAGATGTAAATGTATATGAGATGGCACAATAAAAGAGGGGGTGAATTGTAGTTTTAAAAACATTGTATTTAAACTCTTAACAAAAAACTTAGTTTTAGATATCTTAAACTAATATAATTCACAACCAATACAAATGACCATATGGGTTTGGGATCTGATGAATATGATATAATGCGATAAGTTATTAAAAAATTGTATTTGAATTAAGTATAATGATCAGAGTAATAAAAATGTAAATGATTCTACCATACGACATATAGAATATTTTAATACAAGATGTAAAGAATGTATTTTAATAAAAAAGGATACAATATAAAATAATGTGAATATAATGAAGAAGAAGAAAATATCCCCTATCTATTATAAATCACAGTAGTGAAATAAAAGGTATTACAATTCTTTTAACCCAAAGAGTAGGTTATCCTTTCCCCTAGGATAAAAGTTTTGTCTTACCACCACCCGGGTATGCCCTCGATACGATGATCGGCCCGTCTGTCTTTCTATCCATGGAAGCCCTCGATTAAAAAGGTAATCGACACCTCTATCTTTAAAATACATCAAATTCCTTGATACAAGTATCAGTAGCACCATATTCCTTTACCCAAAATCTCTCTATCATTATCACAATGATCAGTCTAAAAAATCACTTATTGAAATACAAGAACTGGGAAAAATCCATTCATGTTTTCTATATTCAAGTATTTTCACACAAAGCAAGAGAAAAGTCACACAGTATCTCTCTAGAACTTAGAAGATACAAAATTTTTATTCTATGGTTTGAATGACCATCGATTTATAGGCCTCAGGTTCCAAAAGTCACATTTCCTCCAATGGTCATATTTCTCTAGAAAATTTAGAGGGACATGGACACCTGGCATTATAACAATCAAAACAACTTGAATAAGTGACATCGTTTTGTTTAGTATAAAACTAAATTCACAAAATATTTTTGGTTATAAGGTAGTAAATAAGATGGTATGAAACAATAAGTATGGGAAACATGTATATGTTATTACAGTAAGACATGAGTACAATGCATTATATGGGTATGATCATAACTTTATTACAATGCTTAATATTATTATGATTCATATTGTGATTACGGTGCATACCATGGTTATGATACATAATATGGTTTCAATTATTTATATGGTTAAAATTCATATCATGGTTAAAATTCATATTGTGGTTATGATACATAACACAGTTATGATTCTTAACATGTTTATGATGCATATTTTTGTTACAGTACATAACATGGTTATGATGCATGGTTATGATGCATAATATGAATACAATGTAACTTGGTTACGATGCATGGTTACGATTCATAATATGAATACGATACATAACTTGGATACTAAAACATCAAATGTAGTTCTTATTATAAAACAATTTATGTGACTAAAATAACATATGTGATTACGATACAAACAATCATATGTTATTATGATGGAAAACAAATAGCATATGATTCCGTTGTAGAAAAAAATCAAATGATTACGATAAGAAAACAAAACAAATGATTACATTAAGAAAAAACACATATGATTATGATAAGAAAACAAAATATATGAAAAAAAGAAGTAGTTTGTGATTTTAAAAACAAAAAGATCAATGGGAAAGTTGAGAAATATTTGGACACAACAGGTGGAAATCTATCTCTAAGGATCATTGGCCCTTTACAGGTACTTCGTAGAGTTGAAAAGGTGGTGTACTAATTTGATCTACCACATTAGCTATATTGGGTACATGATGTCTTCCACGTGTTGCAACTGAGGAGGTATGAGGATGACCCATCACACGTCATTGACAGGGGAAAGCTGGACATCAAAGATGGGGTGGATTTTGCTGAGTAACCAGTAGAGATTGAGGATCGATAGAATAGGATCTTTTTTGGGTGGTCAACTCCTTTGGTGTGTGTCTTATGATACCATAGGAATCTTTAAAAGATCTTATGGGAGTAGGGGGCTCAAATTCCTGCTCAGTACTTTCATATGTTTTAGTAGCCTATGTTTTTTATTACTAGGAAATAAATCCCCAAGGGGGGTAGAATGTAACATCTCGTATTTTCCATGTATTATTTTTACATACTATAGGTATTGATTTTGAGACCGTGCATTGATATGACATGTGATTTTGAATCTCAGATTTCCCAGAATAACCATTGGAAATATATTAATCATTTAACAACACTGCACACAGATTTCCTAAAAATGTGAAATAATTCTTAAATGAGTTCTCAGATTAGAAATATGAGGGAACCATTGGGTTAAAAGTAGTGAATTTACCCTAGGAATGAAATAAATTTGGTCTGTACATGTTTTCTACAAAAACATTTAGGGAGGGCATAACTGTAAGGAAAATAATTTTATTAAAATTATTTTGATGCGGATGCAGTGAATCCAAGGGATGTGGAGGTGGTGTGGCATGGGGATACAGGTCGCGGTGGAGTGGTTTGTGTGATGTGGTGGGTGGCCTTAGAATGTGGTGATGGCGACAGACACATGGGATGCGGTGGTGGTGGCAGACGCCTAGGATGCAGCTAGTGATCGTGTAGACCAGGCTATGCGAGATATCCTACACACCACTGGGTTGGGCCGAACGAACAGTCAGAGACCAGTAGGTTGGGTTGGGCCTAGTTGACCGGGTGGGACCTATCAGACCACATCAAACCTGGGTCAAAACTCTAATCGGCCCAGGGCAGTTGCAGGGTTGACCATGGCACGGTAGACTGTGAGGTGGTCACATGGTCGACCGTGGGGCAGATCAACCATGAAAGTCGACCACCATAGTTGGTAGAATAGGCATGCAGTAAGTCCATGGGCTAAGTAACCCCCCATAGAAAATTCAAAGTACTATAACCTTCAAATGGTATATCCGTTTTATGTGTTTTATATAGTATTGAGAACCTGAAATTGAGATAGTCCTTTTGAGATAAGTGGTGACTGTTTATTTCAGACCAGTATGGGTTCAGAGTGTTCCCTTGGACTTTTCCTCGAGGGTTCAGTATGGTATTACGTTCACATCATAGGATTATAATCCCCTCCAGAGGTTGATCCCAATATAGAGTTTGGTATCCCTACATGGGACTGTAGTGTGATCCCCAGTCACCCCTAGTGGAGTTTTGTGTAATTGACATAACCATTGAGGTCATGGTTTGGGTCCTCTATTTAGAGGGCTGCATTAGTAAGTCTGATGGTATTCCCTAGTGTGTTTGGATTGGATCCTTTATATTGTGAATTGATCCAGATTGGGTATGTGGTATCCCCTAGTGTATCTGGGTGTGATCTGTGGTATCCCTTATTGTGTCTAGGTGTGATCTTCTGTCAATGTATCATAGTATTCCTTGACCAATATGTTCTCTTTGGGTGGGGTCCTAATGAGATAGACCTCTATGTGGGTGTCTCTGATGATATCATGGCTCAAGGAGTCAATTATCCTAGAACGAGCATTATTTGAGAAGAATCTTATGGAAAGTAATTGGTTGTGGCTTTTGTCTAGACTGTGTGACTTAGACTGAGTATATCTAAATATTCATGCTAAATGTTTTGTAGACATATACTTATGTGGAGATTAGTGTACTTTCCTTTGTGTTATTTCTTGTGGTTTTGAGGTTTCCAACTGTATATTGTTATACTCACCCTGGCATGGGATTTTCGTACACATTTCATGTCTTGGATAGATGATCGACCTGTTAACAGATTATTAGGAAAACCAGGACTTGGTAGTGATTATCAAGGATGGATAGACTAAGGTGTGTTCATGTGGTTCATATAGTAGTCCCAATACCTATTTTCTTATAGGTTTTACTTATTTTACAAAAAAAATTGGTGGGCTTATATTTCACCCTATTTACTTCGAGCACTTTTACTATCATACTCTATTACGAGATCTTAGTGGTATGCATGCATTGATTAATTTTTGTTTTTTACTCTTCAGAATTTTTTGACTTGGAGATTTGTGTGTGTGTACAGGTAATTAGGAAAATGCCCCGCATTTTTTGGATATTCCTACTCAGTGCTAGTCAGCAGCACCTAGCCTATTGGAGGCGGTCTTTGGGTATTCAAGGAACAGGCTCCATTGGGACTGGCCATGACAAATTATCATACACCTAAATAGAATATTCAGTATCCATAGGAACGACTAACTGCTAAAAAAGAGTCTATTACTCACTAATGCAGGTCCAATGAGACCTTCCATGCTTGAATTGGATTTCAAATGGAGAAACGGGATAAAATCCAAGATTAGTTTCTCAAGGTGGCTCTAAAAATGTGCCCCTATTGTGTATAGAATGAAAATGAAAATTTTACGTTAAAAGAGATTTATTTTAATTTAAAATTATAAAATTATCCCAATATAGAGGTTTCACATTGTTTTATCACATGGTTTGACAAAACACATCCCAACCATGCATGGTTAGTTGTAGGAGAGGGGAACATGCATAGTTATATCGAACAGTTTGACTAACTGTTTGGATACCATGCAAAAAAACCCACTATCAAAATTGCAGATATGGATTCATGGTTGTGGGACCTAAATCACATGTTCTAGCCTAACTGTTTGGCCTCCTCCTTCTCTCTTCCCATGCCTCACATGGTTTATTAAACCATGTGACCTACCTCATGTGTCATGAACTAACCATGCACCAAGCCATTTTCAACCCAAAATGTGGGTTATGGGCTCTAAAAATCCCCATACACCTTCAAAATACCCATGAAAAAATTGGGAATCCATATTAGGTAATATTTAAACATTTAAACCAAAATAAAAAGGATTTTCACCTCATATGAAAACTTAGGTTCTTACTTCATAATCATTACATAAGAAAGGTATGAATGTATGAAGGTTCTCATTCTAAGTATCTCAATATCCTTGGGTGTGCTGAATCCAAATATGAATGATGCATCCGTATTATAAAAAATTCAAATTTTAAGACTTTCCACGTGGTATAATTTTTGGGACATATAACGTGAAAAAACACTTTTTTTCCTATTAATAATATTTTATATCCCAATATAAGAATTATACTCATGGGAACCTTATCATTTCAGCATGGCCAATAACACTTCATAATGAACATTGGTTGGGGATAACTGGAATTCATACTTTTAGAGGTTAATTATCATTACACTATATGAAATGTAAACCTACATACATACATGTATATATATATAAAACCCACATAAACCAATGATTGATTAGAAATTAACATTAATTTTACCTCATATGTCTTGTATTCTTAAAATATTTGAGAGTAATTTCACGGGACCACACCTAAGAACCAATTTAACTTATCATATATGATAGGCATCTAGATTATCCTTATGTTTGGTGCTCTTTTGGGATTTGGATAATCTCATTTCACCTCTATGTAGTTCCTTTCATAACCCTATGTGACCATTGGATAAAACACTACCAATAAACTCTTTAGTGATTAATATCTTTGAAGTAAGCCAATTTTAATAATGGTGAAACTTAGAAATAATATTCTTATTTTTTTATTCTTTAATCATGTTCAAACTCATTAACTCAATTAAATTCAATGTTATGATGTTAATAGCTTTTCTATCACTTATAACTCATTATAAGTTCATCATTATCATCATTAGAACCATTTTCATTAAATTTATCCTCAAATTCTTCGGGTAACTATTGTAACTTTTATATTATATCATTACCAATATATTCTCAACATTCTAGGACATCAAGTGAGATCTTATTTTTTATAGTAACTAACATAACTCTTTCATAATTTCTTTATAGTCATATCCTAGACCTTTTAGGATATCAAATAATATTCAATAAAAACTTTTATTAGGAAAATACTTTATTTTTTAACATTGATATTCACTAAGTTCAAAAATACTCCCACAAGTATCTTATATAATATAATTTTTGTTATATCATGTTAATAAATGTAATGCAAAAATCCTTTTGTCTGTAAATAAAATTTATTTTTTATTAATGGGAATACCTAATAAATAAAGTATTATTTATATATCATATATTGTAATCTATTTGTCTTGAAATTTATTTAAAATTAGGGTTCGTGAATTATTACACTATTGTTAATGGAAACATATTCCCTTATAATCTTGGATAACACTTTACCACTAATAAAACTACATTGTTCCTTCTCTCTTTTCCATGTATTTCATAGAGTTAGATGAATCATAAACCATTTGTATCAATACATTTATCCCATTCAATAAATAATGTTTGTTTACAATCTCCTTGTAAGATAGAGAAAAATAAGACCAAAAACACATCTTTTATTCAAATTTATCCAAAATTGAAGTACTTCTTACAACCAAGTCCTTAATGCAGCAACATTTTTACTCCATTACTTGAAATAAAACATCATGATCCCATCTTCATCTCTTTATTCACTTCTAAACTCTTGTATATTTATAACACATGTAAAACATAAATTTGGTTTCATATAAACTTTAGAAAAAAATAATTTCACTCTTTATCATTAATACCATATGTGAACTTTCTTTATTGTTTCTTAAAACCCTTAAAGTATTTAAAAATAGTTACTTTTATGATGTTTAATTTTTTCATAAGGAAAACATTTTACCACCTTCCTTTCCATCATTTTTGAGAGCATTGTGAATTCCCTGACCTCTTTTTTTCTCTCTGAATAAAATTTTTACTGTTATCCTTCTATATCATCATAATTACACTATATTATATACCTCCCATGTCCTACTCAGGTATCAATGACAAATTTTGGAGATTGGGTAATGTTTTATTAAACTAATTCATTTTACAGTTCACAATAAATTTTCAAGAACTTTTTAGAAGTGATTATAGAATGAATTTTGTAACCAGATGAAGCCTAAAATATAACATCAACTTCTACATATACTTTAAATACCCTATAATATTGATTACATGATTTTAGACTAAGGTTTCTTTCACTATTTAACACCAAAATATTTCCTTTGTCACCTCATACATGTGAATCCTAACATAGTACTGATAGAGACTTTTTGGGTTGTCTAGTATTTTATAAGAATCCATGGACTCTTTTTGATTTTGAAACATGTCTTAAATGGTCTTAAGAATGAGTATATATATAATTCTAGTGAATCCTTCACAATCTTATCATATTTCTCTACATATATTTGATGACTAGCTTCACCGGTCTATTTTTTAGGAAGTGGATCCTCAAACACATAGACTTTGACATCTTTATTAATAAATATTATTATGTTCTAGTAAAAATAATTTAAATTTATTACTTTATTATTTTCCTTATTCATTATATATCTTGATTTAAATACTAATAATGAAAATTCCAATATCTATAATTGAATATTTTATCAGATGAGTGTCATTATTAACATTTATTTAATAAGGACTCCCATTTAATGATCTCCCAATCAAAAGATAACCCCTTATAAATGAATTATATCTATCAATGTTCCAAGATCCATATTTCACTAAAAAGTGAGTATGTTATAATTTTCATCTAAAAAATCTATTAATTTTGTAGGTTTTTATCATAATTACATCATATATGATTTCTGGATATTTGAGAGGGAAAATATTTATCCAATCCATCATATAGATAATATAAACATTATTCCTCCATTATCCTAATTTTTATGGTTTACTAGATATGGGAAACCCAAATAAAACTCCCAGAACAAGTCACCTAACCCTTACGATTACCCCATTACTTTATTTTCTTAAATAGGATAATCCATGGGAACCTAACTGTTAGGGCCACCCATACTAAATGATGAAGGTCATGAAAAGATAAACTTTAGAAATAATAAAAAAAACATGGTATGTGGAATGGGATTTAATATCTTCATCTCATATCATGTTGTTATATTTATGTATGCATGTTTCTAGAAATTTAATTTTATAATAAATATTTCAACCATCAAATTGTTATGATGAAATCATATTACTCTCTAACATTTTACACAACTAGTAGTTTGTGTTACTCACCCAAAAATAGAATCTAAAAATATTTACAAATATATAAATTCATACTATGAATAGGGTACATTAACGTTTCATGTAATGGTTTAGAATATATGAAATTCATAATCTCATCAATAGTAAGTCCTGATCCATATATAGTCAAACACATCTTTTCTATAACAAGTCATAAACCTCCAAGCTAGTGGGAAGTCTAAACTAAAGTACCTATACCCTTGGATTCCTTACTCAATAGAAATATTAATTCATCATAAATCTAGAACCTTATATATATATATAAACTATATTCAATAACTGAATTCAATCGAATAAATTTAATTACAAAATGAGGTCAAGATGGATAAAATTTATTATATTTTTTCATACCTATCATGGAAAAAGAATTATAAGAATCAGTTTATCAAATAAATTAATCCCTAAAAAATATAGACATTTTATAAAGAATTTATAAACATGGATATTCAAATATAATAAACAAATAAATAAACATTGTACTTATTTTTCAAACATGAGATATTAATTTATAAAAAATTCATAAACTTAAAATCATAATCCCTTTATAATGCTCTATTGAAAATTCCATAATATATTAATATAAAAACTATATTTATTCTTCATATAAACTCTTTAATATTTTTCATTATATATCCTTTACTTTTAATATATGATATTTCATGGAAACTGTAAACATTTTATGTTTCAATTTTTTATATAAAAGTTTTAGACAATAAATAGTGAAAAAAACTTTTATTACGTCGGTTCTTTTTTAAATTTTTATGTTTCATTTTGGCCAAAATTATTAGAGGAGACATTATAAATATTTTTTTTATGTCAGTTATTTAAAAAATGGTGTAAAAAACATAAATACGAAGCATTTTTTAAGTCAGTTCCTAAAACCTGATGTGGAAAACGCTTTGGATTCATGATTTATTACGTCAGTTTTAAAATAACTGATGTGGTATATAGGTTATTAAATCGGTTTTGTAATAACCGAAATAATAAAATGCGTCTACAAAGCATTTTTTGTGTTCGTTATTAAAAAACCAATGTGAAAAACAAGTTTATCAGGTCGGTTATGAAAACATCCAACGTGATAAACAAGTCTATGAAGATTTTTTTCAAGTCGGTTATAGTTTAACCGATGTGAAAACATATATACTACTTCGATAATTAAATAATAGACAAAAAAGCCCCATTTCGATGCATTTATTACGTTGGTTATAAAATAACCGATGTAAAAAACCAGTCTACGAAGCGGTTTTTCACGTCTGTTATTGTTTAACCAATGTGAAAGCATATATACTACGTTGGTTATTAAATAAACATTGATAAAAACCATTCCCATGCATTTATTAAGTCGTTTATAAAATAACCAACGTAAAAAACCATATTTTTTTTAATAAAATATTTCAACCATTACATTTTTCTTCCAAAGAATAACTGAAACAAGTAGGAAACAGACCAAATCAGAACAAAACACGATCAGAATGCATACCCTAAAAAAACATAACTAGACCAAAATAAGAAGAACCAAATCAAAAATAAATATTCATATACATAACATTCAAAACATAAAATTCATACTAAAGAAAACCTTAAACCCCTTGGACATACCCTACACCCATGGATAGCCCCCCACCTCACTGGATAGCCCCCACCCCCCAGGACACCCTCCCCACCCCCCTGGACACCCTCTCACCCCTAGAAATCCCCCACCCCTAGACACCTTCCCACCCACTAAAAACCACCCCACCCCACTGGACAGCCCCCAGCCCCTGGAGACCTACCCACCACCCTGGACACCCACACCCCCTGGAAATACCCCCACCCTTGGACACCTCTCCCACCACCAGGACACCCCCACCCCCTCTACACTCCCACCCCTGGAAATCCCCCGAAACCCATTGGACAACACCCACCCCTTGGACACCCCCCTTGGGACACCCCCCCACCCCACCCCACCCCCTAGACAGCCCCCCACCCCTGGACATCGCCACACCCACTTGACACCCCTCCCACCCCTGGACACCCCCCCACCTCTTGGACACCCACACCACCTGGACAGCCCCCACCCCCCTTGGAAATCCCCCACCCCCTGGACACCCCCAACCCTTGGACACCCCCCACCCCCACCCCCAGACACTCTTCCACCCATGCACCCCCCCCCCTCCCCACCCTCTGGACAGCCCCCCCCCCCCCCCCCCCCAACCCACTAGACAACCCCCCTACCCCCTAGACATCCCCTACCCCCTAGACAGTCCCCCACCCACTGGACACCTCGCCCACCCTCTGGACACCCCCCTACTCCCCTGGATATCCCCCCACCCCTGGACACCCTCCCACCCCCACCCCCGTGGAGAGCCCCTCCACCCCCCTAGATAGTCCCCAACCCCCCTGGACACCCTCCCACCCACTGGACACCACCCACCCCACTAGACATCCCCCTAGACACTTGCCCACCCCGTAGACACCCCCACCCCCTAGACACCCCTCCCACCCCCTTGGAAACCTCCCCACACCTTAGACACCCTCCCCCCCTGGACAGCCCCCACCCCCTGGATAAGCCCCCACGCCCCATTGTAGATACTCCCACCCCCTAGACACCCACCCACCCCCTGAACACCCACCCAGCCCCGTAAACACCCCCACCCCCCTAGACACCCACCCACCCCCTAGACACCCTCCGACCCCCCTGAATCCCCCCCACCCACTGACTGGACAGCCCCCACCCCCAGGACAACCCCCACACACTAGACGCCCCCACCCCCCATTGATACCCCCCCCCCACAACTTGGACACCCCTCTCCCCCACCCCGTAGACACCCTCCCACCCCTGGACATCCCCCTACTCCTGGACCTCCCCCATCCCAGACAGCCCCCCACCACCTAGACACCACCCCACCCCATCAGACAGCCCCTGGACACCCTACCACCCTTTAGACACCACCCCAACCCCACTAGACACCTTACCACCCCCTAGACCCCCACCCCACCCCACTGGACACCACCTCATGGACACCCCCACCCCCTGGATATCCCCCCCACCCCTAGACACCCTCCCCCACCACTGGACACCCCCACCCCTAGAAACCCCCTCCCCCTGGACACCACCCCCTGGACACCCCCACCCCCTGGACAGCCCCCAACCCCTAGAAACCCCCCAACCCCCTGGACAACCCCCACCCCACTAGACAACCCCCTCCCCCTAGACACCCATCCCACTCATACCCCCCTTGGACACCCTTCCACCCCCTAGACACCACCCCACCCCCCACCCCATGGACATCCCTCACCCCCTGGACACCCCCCACCCCTGGACACCCCCTACCCCTTGGACAGGCCCCCACCACCTGGATAGTCCCCCCACCCCCATAGAAACCACCCCACCCCCACAGGATAGCCCCTCCCCCACCCCCTGGACACCCTCCCACCCCCTACACCCCCTGGACACCCCTCCCACCCCTAGACACCACCCTCACCCCCCATGGACACCCCCACCCCCCTGGACACCCCCCACCCCTAGAACCCCTACTCCTTGGACACCCCCCCACCCCCCACCACTCTAGACACCCCCACCCCCCATTAAACCATTACTATGCTCTCCCAAAGTATGAAACAGGAAGAAACCAGACCAAAATCCATACTAGAAAAACATCAGAACTAGACCAAAACAATAAGAACCAGATAAAAATTAAACATTCATATATAAAACATTCAAAACATAAAATTCCAACTAGAAAACCTATATCCAACCAAAAAAAACTACTAAATACACAATTATAATTAGAATATTCAAAATTACATTTTACATTACAAACAAACTAAAATCGTATCAAACCTATAAAATAATTTGACCATTCCACTTGTAAGTGTTTTACCTCTTGAGAATTATAGGGTTGTGGGTCATAAAATAGCTACAAATTAATATGATAGTGGTTAACATGTATAATGAATAAATTAAATTAAATATTATGGGAAATTTAATAAGTAAATCTTACCAGGTCAAAACTTTACAAGTGTTCCACTTGTAATTATTTCATACATAAATCTTAACATATAATATATGTATTCAACTACGTCTTGTTATTAATGACAATTTTTTTTAAATGAGTGTCAATTAAAGATATCATTTTTATTCAATACATCAAAAATTACAAATTATAAATGGATATTTACCTTTACTTTTACATATTTGATCTTTTCACTCTTTTTATTTGTGTTTTTTGGAAAGTAGACTCATACCCTATTAGAAAATAATACGAATGGGATAAATTTAAAATTGTTTACAATATAAACAACAATTATAAATTGAAACATACATTTGCAACATATTCTTAAAACATCCCCGCACATCCCCATGGACAAAGAATATCCAATAAAGTGTTTCCTCACCTCGTAAAAAAACAACTAATATCCATTGATCAAAGATATAAAAGAAAATTTAAGGTTAGTGGTTTTTTATGTTAAAAGATAACGAACACTTTTCCATATATATGTTTCATACCTCTCACAAAAAGGTATCATCCAGCACTTCGTGATTATATTATGTTTAAATCATTCAGTAATATAAAGTGTTATTTGTTCCTCATCCAATGCATGTGCTTCAGGGGAACTCAAATGTGGGTCCATGAATCCATATATATATGTCCGCTCATTCTTTTCACACATGTTATAATGATACCTAAAACAAAAATACATAAGAATACATTTTTAATAAATATAACATAGGGAAAGGTGTTAAGACTTACATGGAAAAATTATGAACCATGTTGATGCCCAAATTATCTCTAGTAACAAGCTCCATGATATCATTTTTCACAATCCCTGCATTTATTGAATGTCCACAAACACGATCTTCTATTGGAAACTCATAATGATCCTCCAACATATTTGAATATCTTTCCAATCTGTCAAGACTACTAGAATATATATCTAATGTCATAACCATTTTCCTTTGTTTTTTTCTATAAAGTATTTCATTACTTTTTAAGTATTCCTATTAATATAAATATAAAAATATATTAGTATTCAAATGTTAAAACTGCTTTAATTAAAAAAAAGATATAACATACATACCTCTATGGTAATGAGTCGTAGAAGTCTGGATGGCCAAACTAAAAAGTGGCTGATACTCTGTCAAACTGTCTTCACCTCATCTGTAGGTAATGGTACTCGATCTGATCTATCTATAATATCCAAAACAATGACCCTATGATTCTATACCTTTAACTATTTATGATGAATTGTATCTTCTATACAATATATCAGCCCATATGCAACTATATGATGGTGAGGATCATCAACATACAACTCACAATAAGTAGTAAGTTGTGGTGGATGAGTAGGATAGAAAATTGGGTATGCAGGCTGAGGTGGGGTAGTGGGAGCTACTAGAGAAGGTGGAGGATAAAGAAAGGGTCTGCAAGGGGAGGTGGAGGAGTGCGAGATACAGTCTGAAATTGTCTTTGCATGTCTACAAACATAGACTTTACCGATGATCTAATATTTTCCTCCATCTTCACATTAATATTATGAACATCATCCTCCAAGGATTCTATTTCTTTATAACACCATAAATGTAAGATGTTGAAGAATGTGGAAACACTTTTCTTACCAATACACCCATCAGATATCCTCATACATGCTTGTGGTGTTCGGGCTTTCCCATGCTACAGATAAAATATTTTTCATCCCAACTGCTATAAATATACCCTGTGAGCTCTTCTCCTCAAGAGAATCATGTATTAATAAATTGAACATTTCTGTAATGATTCAAATTTTACAAATAATTTAATTAAATTATACAAATAAAATAAATATCTTACAATCCTATCAGTTATGATTCTTGATTCTTTGGAAATATATTTCCCCCTTTTTCCCATCTGAGCTCTCATCCATTTTTCATGTCTAGATGGAGGGGATGGAGGGGAAACCTCTCCAGAGCTTGACGACTCAGCTCTCAGTTTCTATAATTCTTCTGGCATCATTTGTTCTTCCAACAATGAATACGCTCTCTGAGATAAACTATGATTGAATACATTTTTAGATTGGATCTCCTGATGAGATGTCATTGTTTGCTGTAAATTAATAATAAGAAATCATTAACAAAACATTAATAAGATCATTTATATAAGAAATCTTTTAAAAGTTTACATTTCCCTTACCACAAATGAATCTTTTCTTATAATTTCAACAAATTGTCTCCATGTGTCCTTATCTATTAATGGATATATATGACATGGATTATCATGATTCATATGACAAAAATTGAAATCATATTTTATGGCTGATTTGAAATCCCTCCATCTCTTTGAATCCATCGATAAATATTTCTTCCTGACTCCTCTAGTGTCAGGAATATCAAATTTTATCTGATAAAGAATAGGTAAAACATATTATACTAGAAACATTTAAATATTTTTCAAACAAATAATAAATATCTTAACAAAATCATCTCCCACAACTACGATATTATCTCTTTTTCCTCACTTCTCTAATCATCACACAAAGTTCTTCCTTTTCTATTACCCTGAGTTGATACAAAAATCATTAAATCTTTTACATTTGGACCTCTAGGAATATCATTCTCATCAAACTCAATGAGTATCCTCTAGTCCTGGATATGGGAAAGTGATAGTTTTGGTAAATGTGTACAACCACATTTACCAACCCGTGAACTCTTCTTTGTTGTTATGGGACCACATGAGTAAGATCGGGGAACGTCAAGAGAATCATGTGAATGTTCCTCCTGAGAGGTTTGATCATGATGATCATCTCTAGAATCATGGGGTTGATCAACTAATTGATCTGTCATTATCCTTAAAATCAAAAAAGGAAACATTAGTTCACAAATAAAAAAATTCAAATAAAATAATAATAACATAAACCAAAAATGGAAAAGTGAACTATGTTTTTTAATAGTAAACATGGAAAATATGGTAAGCATGTTAAATAATGGTAGAGATGGTAAACATGGTAAACATGGTAGTGTAATTTTCATTCAAAAAAATAAATAAACAGATAAGTTAAGTAAAGGTAAACAATGGTAAACTATGGTAAACATGGTAAACATGGTAAACATGGTAATCATGGTAAAGTAATTATCATTCAACAAAATCAATAGATATTTAAGTTACGTAATGCTAAACATGATAAACTAAACTAAAAAAATTAAAATAAAAAAACATTTTTAACATTTTATGAAAATAATAAATGTAAACAAGAAATAAACATATGTTACTTGTAATATTAGGAATATACAAATTTATTGTTTTCCCAAATTCATTAATCATGATTGTTCCTTATGGGACAAACCATGTCATCAACATGATCATCATTATTTTCTTCTAATATTTCCATGGAAATAGGGATATCACATAAATAAACATCTTCCTAAAGTTGATCCTCACTAACATATTGTTTTTCCCTTGTAAAACAATAGACCGCTGCATATATGATTAATCAAATATGTAGAAAATCTATTTTGAATGTGTTTCCATTATAAAAGAATCTGTTGTGCCTTCCAATCTATTTAGATTAACAACTGTCCTTCCAAATTCGTCATGTCTAACACTATTTTTATTGATAAACCATTTGCAGTTAAAAACATGAACATTAATTTTAAATTAATCTACCTCCCATATATCTTCAATGACTCTATAATATGAACTTGATGAAGAAATTGGTTTTTTGTCTTTAGAACTCAAAAAATGCATTACTCCTGTAAACACCAATACACCACTATTCTAAACTACACTTATATTTCCCTGAGCTTTCATATCAAATGTATAGTCATTAGTGTCATACCCAGACCCTGTTATCACATTGAAAATTGGACAACCCACTGACCATCTTAATGCCTTTAATACATCTTATCTTCCAATAAAGGTCTTTTTAAACCATCGATAAAATGTTTTGTTGTGCTCATTCAAAACCCACATTTCCTTCTTCTTTGGATGACATTGTTTCAACTCATTAATATTAAATTTGATAAATGGTTCAGCATAAACTCTTTTATTCAAGATGTATAATTCTACCTTCTACATCTATTCAGCTGATAATGATTTGACTATCAATCCATGATTCCCCTTTCCCTCATTATTAACTAGTTCTTGAAGAGATGTAGGCAAACCTATGTGCTCCGCCACATCCATATAGCTTGTACAAAACTTTGAAACCTCCTCATAAATATACTTTTCAATAATGTAGGGTTCACATTTATATGGATTCATAACATAAAGCTTAAATATTTTCATATATATTTAAAAAGGATACATCCAAAAATGATATATAGGTCCACAAATTCTTATTTCTCAAACCAGATAAACCATTGAATTTACCATTATATCAAAAAAATATGAAGGAAAATACATTTCCAATTGAAAAAGTATAGAAATTTTATCCTTTTCCAAAATGTTCAACACATTTACATCAATCACTTTATTACAAATTAAATTGAAAAAATAACACAACATCCTTATAGTCTTTCTAACACGGATGGGAAATATTCCACGCAATGAAACTGGGAGAAGTTGTTACATCATGATGTGAGAATAATGAGATTTCATAACTATCAACTTCGAATCCTTAAAAGAGACAAAAAAAATTACATTTGAATAATAACCTTGAGGCACTTTGATACCATGAAGACACTGAAAAAAGCTAATTTTCTCCCTCTTGGATAATGTATGAAAAGACGGGGGAATAAACGTTCATCTTCTATTATGAGTGGGAGCTAACTCCAAACGTATTCCCATTTCTAGTAAGTCTAATCTTGTATTCAACCCATATTTAGTCTTTCCATTAATATCTAACTGTGTTCCAATCAAAGTATCGCATAAATTCTTCTCCACGTGAATGAAATCAATATTATGTTTCACTTCATGGTATCTTCAATATGGTATCTCAAACAATATTTTCCTTTTCTTAAAAATATATCTATCATTACCAGATTTATTTGTCTTTCCAAATGTCACATCACGGTTTTTCACCCTCTCAAAATACACATAAGGGAATAAAGGTTTTGGAAAATATAAAATTCTTGTGATCTATTAAATTCCTTTTTTAGTCTTCAATAAGAGTGGTCCATAGGCAAAAACATTTGATGGCCCATGTATATTGTTTTCCTATCATGATGAAATTGATAATATCAAGTCTGTTGTTCGCAAATTGGAAATTCCTTATGCCCCTTAACACTATATCTATACAAATTTCCATATAATATAAAGTCATTTATAGTGAACATAAGCACTTTATATAGTTGAAAATATTCCATTTTATAAGAATCGTACTCCCTTATTCCATTCTCCCGTAAAAGTATCAAATCTTCAGTCAATGGTGACAAGAAAACATCAATATCATTTCTAGGTTGAGATCATTATACTCAACATGACATATTTGATCTTCATTCAAACATTAGGAGAGAGGTTGTAAATTACCCATAAAACAGGTCATGAACTATGTGTGCTACTGAGGGTTCGGTACAGATTCTTTTCATCTGTGCACAACCCATATCTAAGATTTCTAATTTCATTTCCAAATATAGGATACTGCTCATAAATTTTCTTCCATTGTGGACAATCATCTGGATGACATACTTTTCCATCTCATATCCGCTCATCATCATGCCATATTATCTGTTTTTTCATCATGTGAATTAGTAAATAAACATTTCAAATGATGAATTATAGGAAGATACCAAAATACCTTTGCAGGGATCTCTATAATCTCCACATCATCATGTGATTTTTCTTTTAACTTATATCGTGATGTACCACATTTAGGACACTTTAATAGAAATTCATATTCCTTCATATATATCATACAGTCATTCAGAGAGGCATGTATTTTCTTTTATCCCAATATCATAGGGAATAATATTTTCTTGGCCTTATAATGTGAATCTAGAAAATCGTTGTATTTTAAAAGAATGTATTTCAACAACTGTAGAAGCTCTGTAAAACGTTTTTCACTCCATCCATGTTTCAACTTCAGGTTAATCAATCTTAACAACACTAAAAAAATAGTAAATTCCTTAAAACCAGGATACAATGGTTTTTCAGCATCACCATATAGACGTGAAACTATCCATTCTATCTCAATTTTTTCTGCTGCAATATCTCAAATTATTTATTCAATTCCATTGAAGTTACCATCTTCAAAATAACCACCCATCAGTAGAACTGACATTATGTTCAGTTTCACCATGCCAAATCCAAGGGTTGTAACTCTAATTAAAATCAGGACAAATCAGATGATCTTTGATCTCTCTACTTTTCAACATCTTCATATTCAAACATTTCAGGCATGGAAAGAAAAAAAATGTTGCTTCTTGGAATATTTCATTATAAAAATTCCAAAAAGGCATCAATACCTTCCTCATATTCATTACTCATTTGATGTGCAATAATCCAACTTCGACTCATTATTGACAATAGAAAATATCAAAAATTATATATCCTGTCAAGATAATCGAATTTTATATTTATATGAAAAATATCATCATTTAAATGTAAAAAACTTTTGAAATATAAAACAAATATATGCATATTTGAAAAAGATATGCATGAAAATGATTTAAAAAAGAAATTATAGTTAGATATAATATTTTTCAATTCATCTTTGATTCTTTCTTATTAAGGTACAAAAAGAATACAACCTCGTGGAACTGGATACCAAATTCATCCTTCTGTAAACAATAAATATGAATTATAAATATTAAAATGTGTATACATTAACTACTAAAAATTACACCTATCCCAATGATTTGAAATCATTGGGATAACCCCTGAAACCATTAGGAGAGAATATCACAATGGTTTCACACACCATTAGCATGATAGCCATTGCAATAGCCCTATACTAATGGTTCTATAGGAACCATTCGTATAGATTGTCTGAAGTTAATATATGCCAATGGATTCAATGAAACTGTTGGGATATATATACCAACTATTCAAAAACCTTTGGAATATATGTTTTCTATGAAATAATCTATTCCAACAGTTTTGTGGAAACTGTTGGGATATATGTATACCAATCGTTCCAGAACTGTTGACATACACTCTATAGTATATAATCTATTGCAATGGGGGGTGGGGTTGTCTTGGGGGATGGGGGTTGTCCATGGGGGTGGGGGTGTCCAGGGGGTTGGGGTTGTCCAGGGGGTGAGGGGCTATCCAAGGGGGTGGGGTGTCCAAGGGTGGGGGTGATGTCCAGGGGTGAGGGGATGTCCAACCCCTACCCCCTTGGACATCTGCCACCCCCTAGACACCTCCACCACATGGACACCCCCGCCCCCAAGGACAACCCCATAAACCCCATGGACATCCCCCCACACCCCATTACCCCCACCCTCATGTATTCCCCCACCCCCTTGGACACCCCCCCCCCCCCATGGACAACCACCCCACCCCACCGAACTCCCCTTGGACAAAACCTACCCCCTTGGACAACACCCTCACCCCCTAAACACCCCCACCCCCTAGACACCCCTACACCCATGGACACCCCCTCACCCCCTGGACACCCCCACCACCTTGGATACCCTTGGACACCCCCACCCACTTGGACGCCCTTGGACACCCCCCCCCCCCCCACTGCCCTAGACACCCCCAACCCCACAGACTATCCCCCCACCCCAACCACCTGGACACCCCCCCCCCTCAGAAACCCCCACCCCCTGAACACCCCCAACACCATTGGACAGCCCCCTCACCCTTAGACGCCACCCCCACCCCCTAGACACCCCCTACCTCCTTGTAAATCTCCCTCACCCCCTGGACACCCCCCCCCTGAACACCCCCTGGACACCACCATAACCTTGGACATCCCCCACCCCCTGGATAGACTTCCACCCCTCTGGACTCCCCCACCCCCTGGACACCCCCACCCCCTGGACACCCTTACCCCCATGGACAACCCCCCTTGGACAGCCCTACCCCCTTGGAAATCCCTCTCACCCCCTGTACCCCCCCCCCCCTCCACCCCTTGGACACTCCCTAGACAACCCCACCCCCTTGGACACCCCCCAGATAATGCTACCCTCTTAGATATCCCCACCCCCCAAACACCCCCAACTCCTTGGACACCCCCTAGACACCACCACCCCCTTGGACAGCCCCCCTGGACACCCCCACCCCATGGACACCCCCAACCTCCTTGGACAACCCCCCCCCCCCCCCCACCCATATGGACATGCCTACCCACTTAGACATCCCCTTCACCCCCCTGGACAACACCCCCTGGACACCCCTACCCCCCATGGAAAGCCCCCTCACTCCCTGGACACCACCCCCACCCCCTTGGACACCCCCTAGACACCACCACCCCCGTGTACATCCCCCCTTGAAACTCCTACCACCCTGTACACTCGCACCCCCGTAGACACCCCCACCCCCCTAGACACCCATACCCCCTTTAATAGCCCCCTCACCCCCTGGACACCCCCCCTGGATACCCCCCACCACTACTGGACTCTCCCCCCCACACACACACACAACAATGTACATGCATAGACACATAATAGAACACACAAAAATCGTAAACTTGCATGATATCACTTCAATGGTTTATTTTACAAGAAAAGAATTAAGCATGGTATAAAATAACATGATGACACTTACCATGATATCAAGAAATAATATAGAAAAATATCTTCTTAAAACAAGAGTTTAGGGCATAGAGAAAAATAAAAAATTAAACTGAGTTGTGAGAGGCTTACATTATTGTTGCGAGTCAACTTAATAGATTTGGGGATAATAAAGATGATGTATGATGTTGAAAAAATGATGTTAGAGGGAACGACTTCGAATAATATTTTCTAGGTTTTCCACGTGAGAGAGACGAGTTGCAGGTCACCTGGTCGAAGAAAACAGAATGACCAAATACTGGGTGTGATAAATCATTTAGAAGATTTATCACATTGGTTATTTAATAACCAACGTGATAAACTTTTTTTTATGTTTATAAGTTCGGTTATTTCATAACCGATGTAGAAAATCCTTTATCACATCGTTTATTTTATAACTGACGTGATACAGCACCCAGATTCAATCTTTCACGTCGGTTATAAAATAACTGACGTCAAAAATAGATTCTCCCAAATCATCACATCGGTTATAAAATAACTGACGTGATAAACTAATTTTTTCAGCTTTACACATAAGTTATATATAATTGATGTGAAAAACGCCGACATGGTAAAAGTTTTTTGCACTAGTGAATGTAAATATCATATATTAATATTACATAAAACTTTAATCAAATAATTTTTCAAAAATATTTTGATATGATTTAAATAACTTCTTCAAATAATGCCCTTTTAATTTTAAAAAATTCGAATTAAACATTATGAAAAATTCAAAATTTCCAATATAAACACTTTATATTTTTATTTATTTTTGTTATTTATAATCCCTTTAAAAATTATTCTTATTATTTCCATATAAAAATTTTATATTTAAATTATAATTCATGCTATATAATTTTGAAAATTGTATTTTAATATTAACACTTTAAATTGTGGAATATTTTTTAAAAAATGTTTGATAATAAATTTATAAATTAATTATAAACAATTTGTAATTAATTAATTAATTAAAAATATCATTAATAAATAAATATCCCAAAATATCTTGTATTATAATTTATAAACAATTTATAAATTATATAGATCAATTCTTAATTGAATTATAAAAAAAGCATCATAAATAATTTTTAATGATGTAACAAGACTCTTAGAATTTGATTGATATGATATAGTGCTTAAATCATTTTAAGAAATATTGATAACATTTTACAATTTATAGCCTTATCACCACCTATGATAAGTAGTATACATCAGGTTTTTTCACTCTCATAGTAAAGGTAAAGGCCATTACATATTGGTCTACCCTTATGTATCAACTATCATACCTTTACGTATCAGGGGAAATGACCCTTATGTGTTATAGAATATTTTACAATTCACATCGATATCTTAATGGTGATAAGATGCTCTATTTTTAGGACCTATGACCAATCATTATCAACGAATATGATATATTTATGCCATCTACTGTGAACTATACCAAACTATAGGATTTATACAAATTAATTCATAATAATATCCTATATCATAAGTCATGATTCAATATGGGTAGAATAATATTATCAGATATATTTGATTATAGGGAATGTGACAAGATTTATAATTTCAAAAACCTTCTTTTCTCAACATTATTTCACAAATACAAAAACATGGATTGATTTGATGAAATTGAAAGGTTTCTAAGGAAAGATTAACGATTAATAAAAGTAGTGAAACGAATTGATAACCATAAAACCATGATCAAAATTTCTTTGAGACTGAAATTATATATCAAGTGGAAATGAAGAACACATATGATACACCATAGAATTCCATTTCCATAGTCATAATTTATTATTTAATGAAGATTGCTAAGGAATAACTGAAGGGATATTACCACTAAGGTGTATCCATTGGTTACATCGAATCACCCAAATTCATTAGGTGTTACCATTAAATCTTCCATGATATACTAGTATCTCATAAGAACATAATTAAAGAAGAATTAATCATTGAGTAGGGAGATTTTGATCAATATAAAATTTAATAATCACATATCTAGACACAAATCATATCCTCTATTATATATTATATGGGAAAACTCCCTTATTTCATGCAATTACTCATATATTTCATAAACATATGATTAATTCCTTTCTTTGTATTTCATGTATCCCTTCATCAATAAATCTACATTCATTTCATCTTGTTCAATGGATAATTAATGATAGCCCAATGTCTAGTATTTTCACCACCTTTCATGAATCATAGTAGTTCCAAATTAATAGTATCTTAGGATTTGTGGATCTATGACTCACCAAAGTTGTATAATATGACTACCTAAGGTATAAAATATAATATATATATATATATATATCATAAAATATAATATACCCTAATGGCTTAAATATAGTCCTTTTCCATATATTTTTTCATTCCCTATAAAAATCATATCATACTATACAATATCACGTGGATTTAGGGAACTTTCCTTTTACATAATCCACTACACAACATTTTCTCAAACCTATTGTTTCTAACACACAATGTGTAATGCATTATAAAAATGATGGTTTATTCATGATTCCACTCAACCACTTACAGTTAAAGGATTTCCAATAATGTTCACAATTATATTTTTGATACCTCTTTTTGGATTTCATTGGAAACATGAATCTTGAACCATGATTTCAAAAAACAACTTACTGTTAAATAATTTCAAGTATAACTCTCTATTTTTCTTCTGATGGGATACTAGACCCATGATATTTTTGAGTTCATATAGACTTACATTAAAAAGTAATTCAACATCTAGAAATGTACCAGTGGTGATTGGGTTTATGAATAACTCTAAAGTATTGGAGGTTTAGGTTGTTGTGTTGTTGTAGGAGGATATTATTGCCGATTTTGTGACTCTCATAAATATTTAATATATTTTGATAAATACTTCCTAGTAATAGCATTATTAATAGTAATCCTAGTGTATGTTATTGATCGAAACCGTGAATCGATGTGAAGATATGTTTGTATCAGAGATTCTTTATATTATTTTTACCATGGTTACTATACTGTAGTTTTAATCTACATCGTGGGTCACTTTGGAATTTATCACCATCCACGGAGGTAGTAGGTGTTTTGGAGTTAGAATTATCCCCATAAGAAATTTATTATTACCCATACAGGAATGAAAACCCTCATTGTTTGATTCCACTTAATGAGACTTTTCTTACCTTTTAATGTCGCGTGACAAGGAAAAATAGAGTTCCTTTTAAGTTTATATATCCATGAACAAGTGATGCTTCTTTTAAGGTCATGCGTCCAAAAGCTATGGCTTGTTGTGATTGAACATCAAATAGGAATCCTACAAAACTTGATTAATAAGATTCAAAGCCTATGTAGTTCTGTTTGTAACGTTTAAAGTCATGTGATTGGACCATTATATACCTTTTATTGTTATACTCTAAGGATTTCATGATATGAAATTTAAATTCATTCATATAACATTATTATGTGAATGGTGTCTAATAATGGTTACTGTGGGACTTATGCATGATAAAACATTTCTAGTTCATCTTTTCTATTGGTAGCTTGATTAAATAAGGTTTAGTTGGGGTTTACAGTAATTAGGAGGCCTATATGTGTATAGATCATTGATGGGTCATCAAAATTATAACATCAATTTTAATAACCTGGATCTTCCTTCGGATATGAATCTTGTTTTCTGGTGTTTTTGAGAAAATAGGACTCTCTGGAAATTTTAGGAGTACACTTCGTGTACTTATATGTACATGTACTTTACTTTATTGTCGCGGGTAGCCATGTGTTGGACTTGTAATGGCTAAACACTTGGTCATGTGAGGTCACCTCGAGACCGCCTAAAGAGGGGCTCAGTAAAGGCAAGTACACACCGTGTACTTTTAAAGGACATGTTGTATACTTTATTTTTTTCATTAAATGGACTGGGGTCGCATCTAGTCGGCAGAACACCCTTCTTCTAGGTCTGTCTCATCCAGGAGCATCTGTGGCCAGCGATTCTTCTCTGTACCCCGAACTCGCTATTTATTCTCCGAATTGACCACCGTCGATTATGTTGGAATATCCCTGGTAAGCTCTTCATTCTTCTAGAGCCTGGTTTCCTTATTTATCCTCTTTCATGAAATATCTTCGGTTGAACATTTTTAGCGGTTTTGTAGATCTACGATGTTCTAGGGTGATTCGAGGACTGAGATTCACGTATATCGATTTTACAACACCGAGGTATGTGGTTTGTGAATTTCCATAGTTTGTCTTTGAGTTACATGTGAAAAAGTTCCCAATAACCTTTTTCAAGGTATTGCGTGTTTATGTTTAATAGCCACGTTATTACATGTTATTCCTTGTGTTCTTGAGTAGGGGATTTATGATTGTAAATAGGGTTATTTTCCATGTTATGGATGTGTTTGACCACGTTTTCTTGATTCTGACAATTTGGTCTAGCATTTCCTATTAGGCTATTTTGTTTTCCATGCCTAGTATTGTTAGGATGGAGTGATTTTATCTGAAATGTTGTGAGATTGTTGTAGGCTATTTTTCCAAGTAGTTCTTGATGTTTAATTTGGATACCATGTACTATTTGTGCACGATTGACATACATAGGGATGTGGGAACCTAGTGTAATAGACCATAGAGAGAATGGACATTGAGGGCTTCTCCAGAGTGTTTTTTTACCTTACATTGCGAGACCATAGGGGGTATGGACGTAAGTGCTCTCTCAAAGTGTTTGTAGTTATTTGTTACAAGAACAACGGTGAAATTTGATGTTGAGTGCTTCCCTAGAGTGTCTATAGTTACATATGCGAGACCATAGGGGGAATTGATAGCAAGTGCTTCCTCAGAGTGTCTTTGTTAAATCTAAACCAGAAAGGTTTGACTATGAGAACTTTCTAGAGGGTTGCCTGTGTTTTTTAGCTTGAACCAGAATGGTTAGGCTGTGATTACTTCCTAGAGGCTTACTAATGTTTGGTGGTTTCTTAACTAATAAATAAAAATGGATGTGATTGAAACTGTAGGATTGTTTTCTTTTAAGCACTTCCTTGTCAACTGATTCTTTTTTATTATTTGCTACCATATATATTCACAGACTGTTAGGGACATATCTTTGGGTGGCTTTCCACTGGGATTCATCTCACACCCGGTTTGGGTCATGCTTATGGTCTCAAACATATTATATTGTTGCAGGTCTAGATAAGGGAAAGCACCCTTATACTTCATGTACTTGATTGTTGTGGAGATGGGGAGCATGGGACCAAGATGTGGCTTGCGATGCTATGGAGTTGTTTACTCGCATTCCTTTTGTAGTTTGGTATAGTACTGTATTACAACATTGTGAACTGTTTGGATGCTTTCCTGGACAAATGTATCATGCAACATTTATATAGGTTCTCCAGTTGTTTATTTATTCATTCATCTATTGTTTACTTATTTCATGTTATTCCTGCTTCCCCTATTGATAAATGTTTATTTACACTGCCTTACTCTGCCAATGAGGGAATAGTTTCCCACCTATCACACATAAGACCCTTGTTTCTAGTCGGTGTCCTCTGGAGTTTGGGGAAATGCACTTTAGGCTATGTGACCAACCGGGTATGGGGCACCTCTGGGCGGCTCCCTGAACTAGTATGTTACAAAGTGGTATCAAAGGGTTTCTTTTCTTCTGGACTTACTGTTTGGAGCCAATATCCATGGATAAGATAGAATAGGTAATTAGTAATGAGTTGTGCCTAGGATTAGAAAACTCATGTACATGGAAAAGATAATTTACCGCGATTATTGAAATTTATTTGGTTTTTCAATTTTACAGTTGATTTGATTTCACCGTTGGGTGATTCACATGTTTTGTGCCATTATTGTTGATATAATTGAGGTTCTATTTCTGTTGCAACCCGATGAGATGAGGGTATTCCATCTCATGCATCATATAGGCACTTTATAGAAATCACATGTCATGAATCCTTGCCATGTAACACCCCATGATTTCATAGTACGTTATATTTTTAAAGTAATTCAATAACTTGTGCAACACGCAACACCGAGTTTGAGCGCACCACAACTTCCCAAATTGGCCGTTAAAAAATCTATTATGAATAGTGTAAACTGAATTTTTAATTTTATATACTCTATAAAATTTTAGAATCCATATTATGTGTTTTTTGTACATAATATAAGAACAAAATCATTTTTTCAGATAAAATATGTATTTTTCAAAAAATGAAATTTTATCACCTTTTAATGGAGAACCATTTTTAAATCCAATATTTGACACTTTTATATATTTAATTTGATAAAATACACATTTTTTTAGAATCGGGACATAAAAATTTAGTTTTGATAAATTTTTGTTGTTTTTTGATAACATTCATATTTGGGAGAATAGTGAAAAATATTAATTTTAGCTGGATATTTTTTTTTAATCAAAATAATTTATAGTGTTAAATTATACATTTGAATGGTTTGGAAGTATAATTAGATTATGTTTTTTTTTTCATTTAATACAATTTTAGTCATTATATGAAATTTTACAATTAAATTTGACAAAAACACATGTCAAAATTTTGATATTTTTTACTTTTTAAAAAACCCGCTTTTTAGTTTTGACAACGGGAATTAATTTTAAATTAATAAATGCAACTTCTATGTTTTTAATTTTGTAAAATTGACTTACTTTTTGAATTCTGAATATAAAAATTATCTTAGGGTGAATTTTTCGTATTTTTCTGAAAACGTTCAGTTTGTGATCAATAGTTAAAAATACTAAATTTTAATTTAAAAAAAGTTTTTTAATCAAAATAATTTATAGTGATAAATTATACTATTGAGTAGTTTTAAAGTATAATTATATTATATTTTTACCATTTAATCCAATGTTGGTCATTGGATTTAATTTCACATTTAAACTGGACATAAACAAACGTCAATCTTTTGATAGTTATTATTTCCTAAAAACACATTTTTTGTTTTGACAGCGGGAATTAATTTTAAATTAATTTTTTCCACTTCTGTGATTTGAATTTGAAAAAATGGAATCCATATTTGGAATCATGTGGTCCATATTTTTTAAATAGGTAACTTTTATTTTTAGACATTATAAATAATTATTTCGGTAAATATTTTATTTACCATGGTTAAAGGGTAAATCCGGTAAATAAGGGTAAACAAATAATACTATAATAATACTAAATTACCCAAACTGTAAGAACCTGGGTTTTTGAAACGGGTTAAAATTCCGACCCTATTTGAAAATTTTCTATTTTTTGTAATATTTTGGCTGTTTTTGTGATGTCTGGAAAATCTAGGATGTTTCTGGAAATTTACAGACTACACGCCGTGTACACACAAGTAAACGCCATGTATCGGTTAGGCAGGTGACAACCCATGTGTGACCAAGTACATGTCATGTGGTTCCCATGTGTGAATTTCCATCTACATGGCGTGTAGTCTTTTTTGACATGCGGTGTACCTCTTTCCATGTAAATGGCCAAGTCCCTGGCTGTGTGATGACCGTATACAAGGTCCAAGCCGTGAAATGGACTCCGCTTAAGTCGGAGTACGAAAAAGTAATCTACACGGTGTGTAGACTTGAAATACACTTCTTGTACTTTTATTTTTATTTGAGCATCCGAGACGTCGTCGCGTCTTATTTCCAGAATTATCTTCTTCTTCCTCGTTGGATGAACAGTTCGTCCGAGAACCTCCGAAAAACATAAACCCTCCTAGATTCTTCATACGACCTCCATTCTCCGATCCGTCGGTGGCAGCGAGACCGCATCAGAAAGGCTAACCACACGCACCCCTCTTCTTCCTTGATTCCTTGCCTATTTCTCTACATTTTCGGGATTTGACGGAAACGCAGATCTACCGTAATTTAGACTGATTCAGAGGCTGTTATCAAAGGAGTATCATCATATGAGTACTAGGTGTGTGGTGCATACCTTATTTCATGTTTTCGTAGACTTTTGGGGGTTTCGACCTTCGGGAATGACGTCAGGTATTGAGCGAAACCCTATTTAATTGTTTTTAATTATTTATCTGCAATGTGGGATGCCTCTAGGCATTCCATGACCTTATTGTGATCGAGCGAGGCTGGGTTAGAGCTCATTGATTATCTGGGGAATTTCAGCCGGGGGTGTTGAAATTGGTATAAATTGAACTTTTTAGCTTACACTGTTGATTTTAATTTGTTAAAGCATGATTGAATTTTCTTAAGGCATTCTAGACCTTATGTGCTAGTATGGGACGACACATGTGTAGTACAACTTGACTGTTTAGTAATTTCCTATTCAAAGTGATTCTTTCCAGTATATATATGCAATGTGTGATATTTCATGTTTTGAACTTTTTAGTTATGTTGGGTGTGGCCCGAATATTTTGTTGAGTGATGTTGATCAGAGGTTGGGGCTTTGCCCGGGTTACATGGGTGGTTTCCTACCACGGGATTGGGTATCATGGATGTCGGTTGAGACAGTTGGACTGTCAGGTTGGGCTTGGCCCGAGTTACTTGGATGGCAAGGCCATTAGACATGAGCGACTGGTTCGCTGGGACACGAGGTGTCAGAGGTGTTGTGGCTTGGGAACTTATTGAGGTGATTACCGCTCACCTGGTACTTTTGATTAGTGTGCACACAGATAGACTCCATGACAAGGTGATACGTCCACTCGATGGTTAGAGGCCCCCGATAGATGCGGTTAGGTGTTATTGGTTTGGGTTTCCTTTCCATAGGAAGCCACGTTGGAGGTTAGGATCCTTCGAGAGATAGCGTTGAGGCTGTCAGGTTGGGGGCCGAGGCTCGCCGTGATTTGAGGGCAGATATCACTATCCCTTTGGGTATTATTTGAGGGCAGACATCGCTGTCCCTCCGGTTATTAATAGAGGACAGGTATCGTTGTTCCTCCAGATGTTGTGCAATGGGAACTTTGAGCTTTCGAGCTGGGTTACGATTATTGGGCGTACCATCGGGACATCGGTACTTGAGACACATGGTGTTAGGTGGCACATAGTGCTGGGTTATAGACTAGAGATTATGGCATTGGCTGAAGAAAGTGACACTTCATGGTGGCTGCTAAGCACCAGTTAATTTTGTGTTTACTTTTGGGCATTGTATTGTTTACTGTTTTCTTATATAAGCATGTCTGCTGAAACACTATTACTAGGTACGCACCATTGGGGGGTATCCTACTGACACTCATCTCACACCTTACACGGTCCCTTCAGGATGCGTGTAGACTTTATGAAATTGCGTGCAGGTAGAGGGTCAGATTAAGAAGCTGGACCTTAGTGTTTTTGGCATGGATACTAGCATGGACCGTGAGGTCGTGCCTTACTGGAGTCATTTTTCATAGTTCCCTTTTTGTATTAGCATGCTTACTTTATTAAGTAGCAACTATTGGTCATCCATGGCTGCTATTTTATGTTGATATATATGACTTGCTATGGATGCATGTTTGTTGGTTTACATCTGTAGTTGCTTGTTATATTCAGCATGTTTTTCTATTTAATTCCACTTCCATCATTCTATATTGCTTACGTTGTTTATTCGACATTTGATATGCTTCTGCTCTGCAGGTCTGGTTTGAGTCTGCTGAGTCATTAAATTTCTACTGCCTAGAGACATTATACTCAGACTAGTACCTTTATTTCCTCCATGAGGGTATAGCCTCCCCACTATACCTATTCAGACCCTCACTTCTAGTCGGCAGCCTTTGGCGTTTAGGGGAGGTGCACCTAAGGTAGTAACACCCGACCCGTTTGGCACTGTTCGGGTGGCTGGCCGGGTCCTGGTCGTTACAAAGTGGTATCAGAGGAGTTCTTGACAGGGATTTAGTAGCAGTTCCGTGCTGACTACTAGGAGTTGATACTTCTCTTTTTTTACTTATACTGGTTTTACTAATTGGCTTATGGTAGATTGGAGATAGGTTGTTACTGGAAACTGGGTTTCTAACTTGTGCTTGGGTGCCTGTAGCCCCAGGTACGAGGGACGGACAAAGTTGCCATGGGTGGGAATTGTTGTTTGCTTTTTCTCAGATTATGGTTTATATGATTTCCACCTCGGTGGCTCACTTGATGTGTGATGTTAGTGATTGTGATATGTGAACCTTGACTCGGTGTGGCATGGGAGAATTGGACCTTGGCCTGGTATGGAGAGGCTTGTTTGCTTGGCTTTTGATAGGCACATTTTAGGGTATTTAAATTTCATAATTGCATGTATGCTTTTTGAAGTGATAATTCCATGTGAATAAAAATAAATTGCCATGTTATGTATGCTTTGAAATGTGAATAGGTTAAACTCTTAATATAATTGCTTGTTTATTGCAATATGTATGCTATGATTTTTTTATTCTTAGAATTGCATGTTGCAGGATATTTGGGTCTGGCTCTTATGAGAGTATGCAGGTATTATGATTGAGGCAGTGTAACTGTCAGGATTGGGTGACTCATTCGTCGGGTTAGAGTCAATGTTGGTTGTCAGGGAAGGCATGGCCTGAGGTACCATTGATACTTGGCTCCGTTGAGGGCGGGTAAGGAGGATGTGAGGTCAGGATGCTGAGGGCATTAGTTGCGATAGGGGAGAGTAAGGGTAGTTGTTATACACTGCCACAATACTACTTTCCTTTTCTGCATAGAATTTATTGTTATATATATATGGGTTGTCTGAACATTTATGGTATTCAGCGGGTTACACCTTCATGACTCGATAGAACGTCAGATAGGAAAAGATACGGTGTCGCAGGATCAGGTTCAGAATCCGGTGCAGGCAGAGCATGAGCCGTAGGTACAGGCTCAGGGATAGGATCAGGATCTGGATCCAATGCAGGTAGGACATCAACCGGGTTTGGCAACGTTCGGACCATGGCTTGACGAGCATCTCCAAGCTAGCCTGGTACGTGTCTTACAGGGGATTGACAGAGGCACACAGGGTATAGAGCCTTCTATGGCATATATGACACGAGAGTTCCAGTCGCAGCACCCGCCGCTTTTTCAGGGTGAGGGTGGTCCACAGGCAGCAGATAACTGGATAGAAATCATGAAGATGATCTTTGAGCAGCTTGAGATGCCTCTAGGGCGGAGGGTCAAGCTGGTGACGTACATGCTGAGAGGACCGGAGAAGCGTTGGTGGGATGTATAGGTACAGGCTCGTAGACACGAGGGACTGCCTTGAAAGGAGATCGAGGAAAGGTTCTTTGAGAACTTCTATCCAGAGACACTAAGGTCATAGAGAGCTCAGGAGTTCTTGAGTCTTCAGCAGGAAGATATTTCTGTCATGGACTATGCAGCTACCTTCACAGAGTTTCCTTGCTTTGCACCTAGTATGGTAAGTGATGAAGTAGCTAGGGTGAGGCGCTTCGAGGATGGCTTATGACCCGCCATTCAGGTCCAGGTGAACATCTTCAGGCTGGGTTCCTTCTCTAAGGTGGTGAACCAAGCACTTATAGCTGAGGGAAAACAGAGGAATTGACCCAAGATTGGCAGGACCACAGCTTCAGGTGATGGTTCGGACAGCAGGAAGCGAGGTAGAGATGAGTTGCAGTAGGGTGGGCCGGCCAAGGACTGAGCTAGGCCACCTCGTGGAAATTCAAAAGTGGTTTGCTTTCAGTGTGGGCAGCCAGGACATGTTCGGGCTCAGT
Organism: Viscum album; assembly: GCA_963277665.1. Lineage (NCBI taxonomy): Eukaryota > Viridiplantae > Streptophyta > Magnoliopsida > Santalales > Viscaceae > Viscum > Viscum album. The sequence goes on from OY728151.1 coordinate 910,485,997, forward strand.
GCGATAGGCCTCCGAAGGAGTTCCAGGCATGTGGAAAGGTCGGGCATCTGGAGAGGTTTTGTAGGCGGCCTTCTCAGGCAGCCTGCAGGTAGGGACCAGGACAGACTGTGGCGTCAGGTGATGGTTCAGGTTTGGTACCAGGAGAGGGTAGTTGAGGTTCATCTATGTGCGGAGGACGTGACAGAGACAGTGGGACCCAGCTGAGGGGTCAGTGGCCGGTGACTGGAGAAACACCGCTGGGAGGTTAGGAATCAGGAAGTCGTACTTCAGGCTAGGTGCATGCTGTAGAGCTGCCAGGGACTAAGCAGGCTGGTGAGCCGAGTATGGTGGCATGTACACTGCGGGTGTGGCCGTGATTTTTCTTTTCTTTCTTTTGGCATGGCCTCTTGAGGCATTTCTAGTTGAGTGCATGAGTTTTACATGATACTTGGGGACTGACTAGATGCTATTTATAGGGATTGTCATCATATCAGATGCGTTATATATTTTATTTATATATATTTGAGATGCTTAGCATCATGAGCATCATGGATGCAGGTTAAGTGAGGTTCCATGGGCATTGGAGCATCATGGATGTAGGTTACGTGAGGTTCCATGGGCATCAGGGCATCGTGGATGCGGGTTACATGAGGTGTAAGGCACTCGGTTTTGATTAGAGCATCTATGAGATGCAGGACCTCTTGTAGGCGTATATGGATGCGATGAGGGTTACGTTGGGTGTTGGAAGGGACACGTGGGCACCGAGGAGGTGCAGGAGTGATGATGCATCACGGGAGGAACCATGGGTGTGGGAAATATGTTATTGGGTCTTGTTTGTTTATTTTGATTGCTTTGAACTTTGTTCGGGTTAGAAAGAGTAGGAAATTCCTAAGGTTGGGATCCCCTTGAGGTATTTATCCAGACCATTGAGTCTAAGGTAGTCCAGGTTACTTCGAGCGGGGTGTTATGTTCGGTTCCATCTCCAGGTTTCATTCGGTATCTTGGGGATAAGGTACATTAATTTGGGGAGTTTGTAAGAACCTGGGTTTTTGAAATAGGTTAAAATTCCGACCCTGTTTGAAAAATTTCTGTTTTTTTGTAAGATTTTGGCTATTTTTGTGAAGTCTGGAAAATCTGAGAAGTTTCTAGAAATTTACAGACTACACGCCGTGTACTCCCAAGTACACGCCATGTATTGGTTAGGTGGGTGACAAAATGTGTGAGACCAAGTAAATTCCATGTGGTTCCCATGTGTGAATTTCCATCTACACAGCGTGTAGTTTTATTTGACATGTCGTGTACCTCTTTCCATGTAAATGGTTGAGTCCCTAGCTATGTGTTGACCGTGTACACGATCCAAGCCGTGCACTGGACTCCTCTAAAGTCGGAGTATGGAAAAGTAATCTACACGGTGTGTATTATTAAAATACACATCGTGTACTTTTATTTTTATTTGAGCATCTAAGACGTCATCGTGTCTTATGTCTTTTATTATCTTCTTCTTCCCCGTTGGACGAATAGTTCATCCGAGAACATCCGAAAAATAGAAACCCTCCTAGATTCTTCATACGACCTCCATTCTTCGATCCGTCGGTGGCAGCACGACTTCATCGGAAAGTCTAACCCCGCGCACCCCTCTTCGTCCTTGATTCCTTGCATATTTCTCTGCAGTTTCCATCCGAGCAGAATTGCCAGGATTTGACGGAAATGCAGATCTACCGCGATTTAGACCGATTCAGAGGCTGATATCGGAAGAGTATCATCGTACGAGTATAGGGTGGGTGGTGCATACCATCTTTCCTATTTTCGTAGACTTTTTGGGGTTGTGACATTTAGGCACGATGTTGAGTATTGAGCGAGACCCTATTTAATTGTTTTTAATTATTTATCTGCAATGTGGGATGCCTCTAGGCATTTTCTGACCTCGTTGTGATCGAGAAAGGCTGGGTTAGAGGTCATTTCTCTTCTGGGGCATTTCGGACGGGGGTGCCAAAATGGGTATAAATTGAACTTTTTAGCTTAAACTATTGATTTTAATTTGTTAAAGCATGATTGACTTTGCTTAAGGCATTCTAGACCTTAGGTGCTAGTCTGGGACGACACACGTGTGGTACAACTTGACTGTTTAGTAATTTCCTGTTCAAAGTGATGTTATCCAGTATATATATGCAATGTGTGATATTTCATGTGTTGAACTGTTTAGTTATGTTGGGCGTGGCCCAGATATTTTGTTGAGTGATGTTGATCACAGGTTGGGGCTTTGCCCGAGTTACTTGGGCGGTTTCCTACCACGTGATTGGGCTTCATGGACGTTGGTTCAGACAGTTGGACTATCAGGCTGGGCTTTGCCCGAGTTACTTGGATGGATAGGCCATTATACTTGAGCGACTGGTTCGCAGGGACATGAGGTGTCAGAGGTGTTGTGGCTTGGGAACTTATTGAGGTGATTACCGCTCACCGGGTACTTTTGATTAGTGTGCACACAGATAGACTCTGTGATGAGGTGGTACGGACACTCACTGGGGATATGCCCCTGATAGATGTGGTTAGGTGTTATTGGTATGGGGGTGCTTACCATAGGAAGCCACATGAGAGGTGAGGAGCCTTCGAGAGTTAGCGTTGAGTCTATCAGGTTAGGGGGCCAAGGATCGCCGTGATTTGAGGGTAGATATCGCTGTCCCTCCGGGTATTATTTGTGGGAAGACATCGATGTCCCTCTAGTTATTATTTTAGGACAGGTATTGTTGTTCCTCCGGATGTTTTTCCATGGGCAGGCTGAGCTTTCGAGCTAGGTTATGATTGTTGGGCGAACCATCGGGACGTCGGTACTTGAGACACATGGTGTCAGGTGGCACATGGTGCTGGGTTACAGACCAGAGATTACGGCGTTGGCCGAAGCAGGTGACACTTCCTGGTGTCTTCTGAGCACCAGTAAAGCTTGTGTTTACTTTTGGGCATTGTACTATTTTTTTTTCTTACATAAGCATGTATGCAGAAACACTTATACTAGGTTCGCACCATTGGGTGGTATCCTACTGAGACTCGTATCACACCCTACGCAGGCCCTTCGGGACACGTGAAGACTTTATGAAATTGCATGTAGGTAGAGGGTCAGCCTCAAGAGCTATACCTTAGTGTTGTTGGCAAGGAGGCTAGCATGGACCCTGAGGTCGTGCCTTACTGGAGTCATTTTTCTTAGTTCCCTTTTTGTATTAGCATGCTTCCTTTATTATGTAGCAACTGTTGGCTAGCCATGGGCGCCAATTTATGTTGATAGGTATGACTTTTTATGGATGCATGTTTGTATGTTTATAGTCATAGTTTCTTGTGATATTCAGCATGTTGTTATGTTTAATTCCACTATCATTGTTTTATATTTCTTACGTTGTTTTTCGATATTTGATATGCTTCCGCTCTGCGGGTCTGGTTTGAGTCTGGTGAGTCATTAAATTTTTTCTTCCTAGAGACGTTATACTCGGACAAATACCTTTATTTTTTCTGTTATGGTATAGCCTCCCCACTATACCTATTTATACCCTCGCTTCTAGTTGGCAGCCTTTGGAGTTTAGGGGAGATGCGCCTAATGTAGTAACACCCGACCCGTTTGGCACTGTCCGGGCGGCTGGCCGGGTCAGGGTCGTTACACTAACATGTGTCCTATTCTTATTGGTTGATTAATGTCCGACCATGGGAATCCATGGGTTGACTTTGGGACCCCATGGAGCCACATGGGTGTGATAATGACATTTAATATTAAATAATCTAAAGTAAAGATAAAAATAACAAAAGAAAATATCTTTCAGTAAAACAATTTTTATATAAAGATATATAATTGATCTATTCGAAAAAAATAGTCATTATAAATCTAAAAATATTTCCTACATCATGATAATTTATTTATAATTTTTAGACATAAAATAAATATATTTATATATGACACAATAATGATGTTTTATTTTCCTTATTAATGAAAGAATCAAATAAATGATATTATAAATATTAAAATAAATATAATTTGAATGTTTTGATTCCGTCAACTAATTTTATTGGTTAATATGACATTTTAAGGGTGATTCAATGAATGTTTTTCGAAGTAATAATGTTTTTATGACTTTAACAAAAATAAATTATTAAATAATGTCAAAATTGACAAAATTGAGTTTTTAAAACAAATACTATATTATTGGTTGATGTAATATTCCTAAAAGCCTAAAGTTCATCCAAAGGGCCTAAATAATATTATATGTGTCATTAATGAACCTATTGGGGTTCTCTTGGAAGTTTATGGTATGTTTATTAACCATATAAGATAAAAATATAAAGGGACATGGTAAAAGTCAAACTATTTAACTAAGAGTTAAATCTAAATGATAAAGTTAATATGATGACCTAAACCTATCTAAAACCTATTGGTTGAAAGGATTTAGACCCATACTGTAACATCCCAGGTAAATAAAGAATAAATCATTTTAATTTTTATTAATATTTATGAATTAAATATTAATTTTACTTTAAAGGGGTTGCTATGTTCGATAGCGTACCCGATACGCAAAAAAGAGTTTTTTGAAATCTTACGTTGCACGCTAGTAATAAAATAATAATATTTTAAATTGTAGTTAACACATAGCCATTGTATTGGTGGGAATGAATAGAAATAACTAAAATATGATTATATATGTTTTTTAAATGTTTTTACATTTATCCAACAAAGGATAAGGGCTTAAAATACGAAAATAATTCAATTTTAGGAAAATATACTCTAACATTCACTAAAGGTCGACTTATCACCTTTTGATGGAGAACCGTCTATAAATATATTTTTGGTCACTATTATACATTCTATTGGACCAAATAAAATTATTCTTTAGAATAGAGACATCAAAATTTACTTTGTGTGAATTTTTGGTATTTTTCGGATAAAGTTCATTTTTTAATGAATACTAAAAAATGTTGTATTTTAATTCAAAACCTCTTTTTAATATAATTTATTTATATGATTAGATTATATTTTGAGTTTATTTTAAAGTTAAATTATAATATATTTTTACCATTTAATCCAGTAGTGGTCATTGGAATTAATTTTACATCCAAATTGGACTTAAACTAGTGTCAATATTTTGATACTTATTGTTTCATAAAAACACGCTATTTGCTCTGACAGCGGGAATTAATTATTAAATTTATTAATGTAACTTATATGTTTTGAATTTTTCAAAATATACATCATTTTTGAATTCGGAATATCAAATATAGCTTAGGGTGAAGTTTTGGTATTTTTCTGAAAAACTTCAATTTTTGATGAATAGTGAAACCACTAAGTGGTACTTATAAAAACTGTTTTTCCATTTAAATGAAATTTTACCACCTCTGTGTTTTGAATTTCAAAAATCCGACATACATGGTTATCATTAAGAAGTAAAATGTGGTTCAATGAGATTAAAATAATTTTTTGGTGAATAGTAACTTTTAAGTTTTTAATCGCGATTAGAGGTAATTAGTGTAATTTAAGGTAAAAATAATGTTTTAATAATATGAAATGACCTAGAAACATGTCCTACCCTTATTTAATGTGTCATTGACTACTAAGACAATACATGGGTCAACTTGGGGACCCCATGGATCCACTTTGGTAGGAAAATGACATTAATACCTTTTTATTTAAAGTTAAAATAAAAATGTCACAAACATGAGTTGTTTTACAAAAACAATTTTTAAATGGGGTTATACAAGTCATATTTTTTACTATAATAATTCATTAGAAATCTAAAAATATTTCCTAAATCATGATGTTTTTTTATAATTTTTAGACATTAAATAAATTAAATTTTTAATGATACCATGATGATGCAGCGATTACCTCATTATTTAACGATTTAAAAAAATGAAAAGATAATGTAAAATCTAAGATCTAAACAAGTCAAAAACCTATTGGATGGGTGGATTTAGAACTCTTATCACCTTATCCTAGAAATATATAATTTTGGGACCTTTTAAATCCGAAAATAATTTTATAATAAAGTATCCTTTTATAACTTTCCAAGAGTGCCCCTCCTCTCCTCTTATAAAAGGCCCCCACCTCTACCACCTTACCCACACCTCTCAAACCTTTGGCTCGGCCAAACCCTGTCCATTTTGACTCTCCACATCCCTCTATTACTCCTTGAAGCCTCAATTTTGGCAGAAGTCTTCCCAAGGAATCCTTTGAGCTAAAATCAAAAAGAGTTACCCGTTTTAAAGGTAGTGTTTTCTCTTGTGTTCTTATGTTTTTTTTTCTTCTCCAACCCTCTAAACACTTTTTATTCCTTTAGTATGTAAACAGAACCAGTATCTTAAATATACTAGTATGTTTTTATAATAATGATTTGATCTACACTTACACACACCTACATCTAATGGTTAAAGAACATATTGTTTCGGTGGATGGCGAATTTCTGCCTCACGAAATGATGATTTTTCAACACTCATATAACACCTTCAAAGGTGGACATTGAGATGTCACTACATTTATAAATGATATATAATATTTTTATGTTTTACTTAAGCTCTTGTATTTTTCATTTATGGCATACCTTTATGGTTTCCATTTTGGGTAAACGTGATATCTTCATTTTAGGAAGTGCGGACTACTGCCCCCTCAAAGTGATTTGATTCATTAATACCATATGTTGTACGTATAAAGGACATATTTAATGATATTATATATGATATTATACTGGAATTATAATATACCTTTATATCATTATGATTTCAATCCATTTTGTATGAAATAGAAATGAAAGTAGCGTTCATGCGTACGTACGGCTTACCGTCTCCATGAATGGTGAATTTCATTTATTACCTCTAAATGTTATGTAATATTATAAATGCATGTATATACAGGATATATATGATATATATTATATCTAAATCTTGAATATAATTCTGGATATAATGGATATTTTACCCCATGAACAACTTGTAATTATAAAGAGTTTATTTTTGACTCAAGTACCAATGATCGTTAAAATGACCGTTATTATATTAAATAATTACATAGTGTTCATGAAATGGTAATAAGTGATATGAAAGGAATAATTAACTTGAAAAAGGTTCTTAAGAAAGTATAAATTAACTCAAGTTTATTATTCAGGACATTAAAGAACGATCAAGTCAAGTCGGACCCGAGGTATGGGACTTCGTCTCAATCTCCTTTCATTGAGGATTATTTTGTTTTATACACAAACTTATTTTATACGGTGTATAAAACCCTTTGACTTTTATGTTTATCCAAAAGGAATCTTTTTTATACGAAGCATTTTACTAAATTAAAAAAGGGAATGTTTTTGTCATACGTATGCGGCGACAACGAATTCTCCACCACTGTGACCATTATTTTATTTCCGGCTTCCTTTACAAGCCATAACTTTTTTTAAATGAAAAATAAATACCATGTTTTAATTTTCTTTTATTTTGGTACTAAAAATGGTTTTCATAATGTTTTTATTATGTCAATGTGTTGTATTGATATGTTGTGATTGAAATGTGTAAATGTTATGTTTCCTTTATGTATGTTTTATGTAATATGATTATGTTATGGTTCTTGGGAATTATTATGAAGACGGGTAGTTTCGTGATAAACTATGGGCGGGTGAGCCCAATATAGCTCTCCAATGCATTGGGTAATGCGAAGGAGTTAAACGTTAAGGTTTCGCCGAAGAGATTTAGGGAATATACTATGATGGGTATTCCAAACGTAACCAAGAGGGTTACTCCCTACGTAAGAATGTTATGAATGTCTCAAGTTACCTTTATGTCTTATGATTTCAATGATTTATTCATGATTAGATGAGTTATGTTAAAGTGCTTATGTTTTATGGGTAAAGTATGATTTCATTATTATGTATATATGTACTCATGGTTCCTTTCCATATTTTTATATCCCTTATTGAGATTTTTATGCTCATCCCATGTTTTTGAAATGTTTTTCATAGGTCAAGGGGAAGGTACATGATATGATGATAGTGTTAAAGAAGTATTAAGAAAGAATCCATGTTTTATTTTAAATATTTTTTTGTTGATGGAAAAAATGAATACTATCTTTTATGTAACCACTTTGTTTAAATGTGGAATGTAATGCATGTTTTATGATCTAATTCTCTAAAACTCTAAACCTAAAAAGATCCTCAACGTGTAACTCAAGATTAATTAATGTTTAAGGCTGGGGTCATATAGTTGGTATCAGAGGTCGGTTTAGATAACATTAAGAGTTATAATTCTATTAAATGATTATCCAAAAATATATATTTTTTATGGTCAAATTGAATTGATATAGCATTTAAAGATTACCATATTGCTTATCCTATGATATTTCTGTGTTAAGAATCGTTTTTCATAGAGGAAATAGAACAGATTCTCTGGGAAGGCATACAGAGGGAAATGACCTTTCAAATCTGTATCCCGAGATGGTCAGAATCAGAACTAAACAGTTTATTGTAGTGATGGCTCAGTTGACTCTGGTGAAAAATGTTGGTTGTGTTTATTGATGATATTTTGGTGTTTTCTAAAATTAAAGAGGATCATGAAAGTCATTTAAGTGTTATCTTGAAAACCTTAAAAGAAAAGAAACTGTATGGAAAATTCAGCAAGTGTGAGTTTTGGTTACAACAAATTTCATTCCTTGGTCACATTGTTTCAAAAAATGTCATAACGGTTGATCCTCCTAAACCAACAGTTGTTGAAGAATGGCCAAGACCCATAAATGTAATCGAGATCCGTAGTTTTATTGGTTTGGTAGGTTACTACTGAAGGTTTGTTGAAAAATTTTCACGGTTATCTAGTCCAATGACTAAGCTAACTCGGAAGGGTGTTAAGTTTATATGGACAAAATAATGTGATGATTGTTTTTAGGAACTGAAAATAAGATTGGTGAATGCTCCAGTTTTGGTAGTACCTTCCAAGAATGGGGAGTTTGTTATCTACAGTGAGGCTTCATTGAAAGGACTTGGTTGTGTCCAAATTCAGAATGATCAGGTAATTGCATATGCTTCACGATAGTTGAAAACTCATGAGGTAAATTACCCTACACATGATTTGGAATTAGCTGCTGTTGTTTTCTCTTTAAAAATTTGGAGGCATCATTTGTATGGAGTAAAGTGTGAAATATATATTGATCACAAAAGTTTAAAGTATATATTCACTTAGAATGAATTGAACATGAGACAGAGGAGATGGCTATAATTAATCAAGTATTATGATTTTACAATTAATTACCATCCAGGAAAAGCAAATAAAGTGGATGATGCTTTGAGTCGAAAAAGTAATGCTTCATTATCAATGTTGCATTTGGAACGTGATCCTTTGGTTAAGGATTTGATGAACTTTGGCATAGAAGTTGTTGTTGTAGGATGTACTTCTATTTTGTTTCAGGTATCAGTGAAATCTTCTCTATTAGATAGAATTATGCAAGCACAGAAGCAAGATAGCGAGTTGCAAAAAAAGGTAGAGCTGGTTCAGAAGGGTAAGCTTCCGGAATTCAATCTTGATAATGATTTTGTTTTGAGATTTGGGAATAGATTGTTTGTGCCATGTGATTCACAATTGAAGAGAGATTTGTTATGTGAAGCTCATAGTTCTCCGTTTTCAGTTCATCCTGGCAGTACTAAGATGTTTAGAGATCTTCGGGAGTATTACTGGTGGGATGGAATTAAAAGTAATATTGCTGATTTTATTATGAAGTGTTTGACTTGTCAACAGGTTAAAGTAGATCAGTAGTTACTGAAAGGGATGCTTGAGCCTTTACCAGTTCCAGAGTGGAAATGGGAGAATATATCCATGGACTTCGTTGTGGGATTGCTGAAGACACCTTGAGGTAATAATGCAATCTGGGTTATTGTTGATCACTTGACTAAATCTACTCATTTCCTTTCCATACGAGATTATTTTTCCCTAGATCAATTTTTCCGTTTGTATCTTAAAGAGATAGTCAGGTTACATGGATTTCCTCTATCCATTGTATCTGATCGTGATCCCAGGTTTACTTCTAACTTTTGGAAGGGCCTTCAGAAGTCGTTGGGTACTGAATTAAATTTTAGTACAGCTTTTCATCATCACTCAGATGGGCATTCAGAATGAACAATTCAGACTTTGGAGGATATGCTACGTGCTTGCTCTATGGATTATCAGGGACGTTGGGACCAACATCTTTCTTTGGTTGAGTTTTCTTATAATAACAGTTTTCATTCCAGTATACAGATGGAACCATTTGAGGCATTATATGGGAAGCGGTGTCGAACTACAGCTTTCTGGGATGAAGTGGGTGAAAGGAAGTTGATGGGACCAGAATTGGTAGAAGAGATGGCAGAAAAAGTTCAGTTGATTCAGAAAAACATGAGAACAGCTCAGAGCAGGAAGAAGAGTTATGCGGATAACTGGAGGAAGGATCTATCTTTCGAGGTAGGTGATCATGTCTTTCTCAAAGTTTCGCTATGGAAAAGTGTGATGCGATTTGGTAAGAAAGGAAATTTGAGTCCAAGGTTCATTGGACCATATGAAATTCTGGATAAAGTTGGATCAGTTGAATACCGAGTGGCTTTACCTCCATGTTTATCTCAGGTACACAATGTTTTTCATGTTTCGATGTTGAGAAAGTACATGCCAGATCCATCTCATGTTTTGAGCCCAGAGGTAGTTCAGTTGGAAGAGAATATCTCTTATGAAGAACAACCAGTACAGATACTTGATTGTAGAGAGCAACTGTTGAGGATTAAGGTAATTCACCAGGTAAAGGTTTTATGGAAAAACCATATGGTTGAATAGGAAACATGGGAATCTGAAAATGCTATGAGGAATAAATACCCCCACTTATTTTGATAAGTGAATAAAATTGTGAGGATGCAATTCCCAAAAGGGGGGAAGGATGTAACATCCTAGGTAAATAAAGAATAAAGCATTTTCATTTTTATTAATATTTACGAATTAAATATTAATTTTACTTTAAAGGGGTTGCTATGTTCAATAGCATACCCGATACGGAACAAATATTTTCTTTGAAATCTTACGTTTCACACTAGTAATAAAATAATATTATTTTAAATGGTAGTTAAAACGTAGTTGTTGTATTGGCAGGAATAAATGGAAATAACTAAAATATGATTATATATGTTTGTTAAATATTTTTACATTTATCCAATAAAGGATAAGGGCTTAAAATGTGAAAATAATTCAATTTTAGGCATATATACTCAAACATTCATTAAAGGTCGACTTATCGCCTTTTGATGGCGAACCGTCTATAAATATAGTTTGGGTCACTCTTATACATTCTATTGGGCCAAATAAAATTCTTCTTTAGAATAGGGGCATCAAAATTTACTTTGTGTGATTTTTTGTTATTTTTCCGATAAAGTTCATTTTTTTAATGAATAGTTAAAAATGTTGTATTTTAATTCAAAACCTCTTTTTAATCTAATTTATTTATAAGATTAGATTATATTTTGAATTGGTTTTAAAGTTCAATTAGAATATATTTTTACCATTTAATCCAGTAGTGGTCGTTGAATTAATTTCACTTCCAAATTGGACTTAAACTAGTGTCAATCTTTTGATACTTATTGTTTCATAAAAACACGCTATTTGCTCTGACAGTGGAATTAAATATTAAATTAATTAATGTAACTTATATGTTTTTAATTTTGTAAAATAGACATCATTTTTGAATTCTGAATATCAAATATAGCTTACGGTGAAGTTTTGGTATTTTTCTGAAAAACATCAATTCTTGATGAATAGTGAAACCACTAAGTGGAACTTATAAAAACTGATTTTCCGTTTAAATGAAATTTTACTACCTCTATGTTTTTAATTTCAAAAATATTACATACTTGGTTGTCATTAAGACGTAAAATTTGGTTTAATAGGATTAAAATAATTTTTTTGTGAATAGTAACTTTTAAGTTTTTAATCGCGATTAGAGGTAATTAGTGCAATTTAAGGTAAAAATAATGTTTTAATAATATGAAATGACCTAGACACATGTCCTACCCTTATTGGATGTGTAATGGCCGACCAATAAAATCCATGGGTCCACTTGGGGACCCCATTGAGCCACTTTGGTAGGAAAATGACATTAATACCATTTTATTTAAAGTTAAAATAAAAATGTCACAAACATGAGTTGTTTTACAAAAACAATTTTTAAATGGGGTTATACGGGTCATATTTTTTACTATAAATATTCATTAGAAAGATAAAAATATTTCATAAATCATGATATTTTTTTTATAATTTTTAGACATTAAATATATTAAATTATTTATGATACCATGATGATGCAGCGATTACCTCATTATTTAACGATTTAAAAAAAATGAAAAGATAATGTAAAATCTAAGACCTACACATGTCAAAAACCTATTGTATGGGTTTATTTAGAACTATTATCACCTTATCCTCGAAATAGATAATTTTGTGACCTTTTAAATCCGAAAAAAAATATAATAAAGTAACCTTTTATAACATTCCAAGAGTGCCCCTCCTCTCCTCTTATAAAATTCCCCCACCTCTACCACCTTACCCACACCTCTCAAGCCTTTGGCTCAGCCAAACCCTGTCCATTTTGTCTCTCCACATCCCTCTATTACTTTTTGAAGCCTCACTTTTGGCAGAAGTCTTCCCAAGGAAGCCTTTCAGCTCAAATAAAAAAGAGTTACCCGTTTTAAAGGTACTGTTTTCTCTTGTGTTCTTATGTTTTCTTTTTCCTCTCCAACCCTCTAAAGTCTTTTTATTCCTTTATTTTGTAATAAACTTCAGTATCTTTAATATACTAGGATGTTTTTATAAGAAGAATTCGAGCTACACTTACACACACCTACATCTAATGGTTAAAGAACATACTATTTCTGTGGATGGTGAATTTCTGCCTCACGAAACGATGATTGTTCAACACTCATATAACACCTTAAAATGTGGCCATTAAGATGTCACTACATTTATATATGATATATAATATGTTTATTTTTTACTTAAGCTTCTGTATTTTTCATTTATGGCATACCTTTATGGTTTCCGTTATGGGTAAACGCGATATCTTCATTTTAGGAAGTGCAGACTACCTCCCCCTCAAAGTGATTTGATTCGTTAATACCATATGTGGTATGTATAAAGGATAGATTTAATGATATTATATATGATATTATACTGTAATTATAATATACCTTTATATCATTATGATTTCAATCCATTATGTAAGAAATAGAAATGAATGTAGCGTTCATGTGTACGTACGGCTTACCGTCTCCATGAACGGTGCATTTCATTTCTTACCTCTAAATGTTATGTAATATTATAAATGCATGTATATACTGGATATATATGATATATATGATATCTAAATAATTAATATAATTCTGGATATAATGGATATTTTACCCCATGAACAACTTGTAATTATAAAGAGTTTATTTTTTACCCAAGTACCAATGATCGTTAAAACGACAGTTATTAACTTAAATAATTACATAGTGTTCATGACATGGTAATAAGTGATATAAAAGGAATAATGAACTTGAAAAAGGTTCTTAATCAAGTATAAATTAACTCAATTTTGTTATTCAGGACATTAAAGAATGATCAAGTCAAGTCGGACCCGAGGTATGGGACTTCATCTCAATCTCCTTTCATTGAGGCATATTTTGTTTTATACACAACCTTATTTTATATGGTGTATAAACCCCTTTGACTTTTATGTTTAACCAAAAGTAATCTTTTTTATATGAAGTGTTTTACTAAACAAAAAAAGGGAATGTTTTTGTCATACGTATGCGGCGACAACGACTTCTCCACCGTCGTGACCATTATTTGAGTTTCGGCTTCCTCTACAAGCCATACCTTTTTTTAAAATGAAAAATAAATACCATGTTTTAATTTTCATTTATTTTGGTATTGAAAATGGTTTTCATAATGTTTTTAATATATCAATGTGTTGTATTGATATCTTGTGATTGAAATGTGGAAATGTTATGTCTTTTTTATGTATGTTTTATGTGATACGATTATGTTATGGTTCTTGGGAATTATTATGAAGACGGGTGGTTCCATGATAAAGTAAGGGCGGGTGAGCCCGATATAGCTCTCTAATGCATTGGGTAACGCGAAGGAGTTAAACGTTAAGGTTTCTCCGAAGAGATTTAGGGAATATACTGTGATGGGTATTCCAAACGTAACCAAGAGGGTTACTCCCTACGTAAGAATGTTATGAATGCCTCACGTTACCTTTATGTCTTTTGATTTCTATGATTTATTCATGATTTGATGAGGTATGTTAAAGTATTTATGTTTTATGGGTAAATTATGATTTCATTCTTATGTATATATGTACTCATAGTTCCGTTCCATATTTTTATATCCCTTACTGAGCTTTTTATGCTCATCCCATGTTTTTGAAATGTATTTCACAGGTCAAGGGAAAGGTACATGATATGATGATAGTGTCAAGGAAGTTTCAAGAAAGAATCCAGGTTTTATTTTAAATATGTTTTTGTTGATGAGAAAAATTAATACTATCTTTTATGTAACCACTTTGTTTAAATGTGGAATGTAATGCAGGTTTTATGATCTAATTCTCTAAAAATCTAAACATGAAAATATCCTCAACGTTTAACTCAAGATTAAGTAATGTTTGAGGATGGGGCCTTATAAATACCCACCCTATCCTCGAAATAAATAATTTTTTATCCATTAGAAACCAAAAATTATTTTATTATAAAATATTATTTCAAGGTTTTCCTAAAGTGACATTCACCTCTCTTATAAAATGGAACTTACCCTTCTCTTAATTTCACACCTCTAAAGCATTTTTGTTCATCCAACCCATGCCAAAATATCCTCCCAACATCCCTCACTTCATCCTAAAGGCCTTACTTTGGTCAGAAATCCAACCTAATGAGGCATTTTGATCAAATCAAAAGGAAGAACCCAAAAAAGAGGTAATAATTTCACGACCCTCTTCAAAGTTCTTTTCTTCTTCCACTTCCTCTTTTTTTTGTTTCCATTATAAAATAATAAATCCAGTATCTTCTATATATTGTGATGTTATTATACAATTTTTTCAACCATATTCATTATTCTATCCATCATATTAATGACAAAGTCATCATACGTGTGTACGTACAGCTTACCGTCTCTACGTTGTGGTGTAGTTGTTATTCAATACATTTTTTGGATGGGTATAATAATGATATATAATTGATGTAAATAATAAATATAATATGTTAATTATTCTGAATATATTATATACCATATATTTACATACTATTTTAATATCAAAATAACGATTTTATCGCTCGTGCGTACGTACGGACTACCGTCTCCACGAACGCGATGAGATTCATTCCTCATCGTAACCATTCAATAATAATTTCCATTTGGTTATTAAAAATAATTACTAAGAACATAATATCATTCTGGATTTGAATCAAACAAATTCTATCCATAACAAACACAAATTATGTATAAAAACATATAATGGAAAACGAATCATTTAACATCTGAAACAATGATACTACTGAAATATCATTATAAAAGTAATATTAGAAGATCATATATGATATCATATTAATGTATATGGTTCTTGTATAATTTAATAACAATTATTTCACCATTATACATGATTTTATCCAACCCTTGACCATGGAAAAGTATAAGGTAAGGGGTTTTCATCTCACTCATTATTCCCATGAGATTCATGATATATTGCCACTATTTTCTTTTGTGTGGTGTATGTACTACCCATAATTGTATTATTTGTGTAATAAACATTAATTTATATTCATTTACATCTTCATTGTATGATACTTCTTTCATGGGGTGTATGTTTCGTAAGTTTCCAAATTGGTAAGGGTTAATTTCACAATATCTTTATTATCCGAGTTGTTTTTACGTAAGTATCAACTGGGACCACTTTATCATCCACATCCGTGTTTCTTAAAAATGCATTTCAAATCATTTTTTACTATTTAATATAAAATGGGTTAAATTCATTTATACCCTTATTTGACCTTATATGTTTTTTAAAGGAAACTTTTCGTCATTTTCCAAACAAGGTACTTTATGACCTTTTCGAATAAATTAAGGTAAGAATTATTTTTTTAACATATATGGTGGGTGTGACTATTTTCATCCATTATAACATCGTCGAAGCTTACCTTACAAGATTATAATAATATTTTCAAATTAAATTTTTTATTTATAATTATGTGACTTTAAATGATTTCAAAAAAGAAAGATGTATTTCTGTCATATAGTTTTGATTTCATCTATGCCAACATCCTTTGATGGATATTATACTTGTTTGAAGTCGATTCATTATGATACAAATCTTCCATATTTTATTAAAGGTTGTGTGATATGTTTGATTGTGGATGTGTTATTTTTATACCATTCATGGTTTATGGTTAAAGTACTGACATTTCATATGCTAGTTTTAATATGAATGTTTATGTTATATTTCAACCATTCCTTAAGAGAAATGTATAAGACTAGTATGTTCTAGGTCGGGGACCGGTAAAAGTAAGCCCTCTGAGTTGGGGTCTAGTTACAGCAGAAACATCAGGTTGGGGTCCGGTTATTGAGGCCCTCCAGGTTGGAGTTCGGTTACTGTGGCTCTCAGGGATGGATTCCGGTTACAGAAGCTCTCTGGGTTGGAGTCTAGTTACAGAGGCTCTCCAGGTTGGGGTCCAGTTACAATTATCCCCTAGGTTCTAGCACGAGACCTTGAAATTGAAATTAAAGTCCGGAATTATGCATTCCATAATTATGAAAGTGGCTGTTGATATTGCAAGTGATTATTCCACTAGTACAATATCCATGTGAATAAGTAAATGACATTATTTTATTGTATCTTTTCCATATTATGCTGAACTTTATGATTAGAAGGATTTTCTTTTAGTATTATAAATTGCCTTAACTGTTTATGCTTATTTATGAATGCTTATGCTATATTTTTATCCTTACTAAGCATCTAAGATCATCTATTTCTGTGTTTTATTTTTCCCAGGATGTGAAAAAGTATTTTATGACTGACCTGTAGGGATAGTCTGAGGGGATATGAGTGTGGTATTTCCAAACAATGTTGTTGCAGTTTTTTATTTTATAATGTAATGTAAAACTTATGAATGTATCTATTATTTCCAAGGCTACTAAACTGATCAGTCTTTCGGGACATGATTTTCTTGTATCATGCCAATGTTATGTATTAATGCACCGAATCTGGGTAACTTGGGTCGGGGCGTTACAGTTGGTATCAGAGAAAGTTTAGTAAAAACTTGGGAATCTAGATTTAGATAAACTCTGATTAGAGCAAATTACCCTAAGATATACTTTGAGGATTATTATTTAAGAACTTCCTAGAATTTTGGTAATGTAGAGATTTTTTGTATTTTCCAAACAATACATCCTTGTCTGGATACAAGCAGGTAGAGGCGGCTCTAGAACAGATGTAAATAGGGGTAAAACCCGAAAACACCGCTTGAGCTAGACTTGAATGGGAACTGGTGCATGAGAACAGGCCTTACTGCACTCTTGATTACGACACTCTCGGGGGATATGCTTAGGATAATTCGCATTTTCATTACAATATATTATGAAGGATTTAGGAGTAAATACTTCCTCAAAGAAAACATTTTAATGATTATGGATTATATCAATAAACTATTAAATTTATGTTAGGTATTTTACAAGTTTGTAATTAGGAATTGTGATTCATAAAATTACCTAATGTATGACATTGTTCAAAAATGGTTCCCAGTAGAAGGAATGAGAACTCGAACAATACATATGATCTAAAGATTAAGAATGATCATATCATTCATGGTATTAAGCTAAAATATAAAAGGGAAATAGTCTCCCACGAATTCTCATCATATGAAGAAATAGAATCATGTGTTAATAAGATAACTAATGAATTCTCTGAGTTCTATGGCTTTGAAGGGAAGCAAGAGAAGCAAAGGATGGAAGAGAGAAAGATGGATAAGGGAAGAGGGGAAAAAGGATTTTCCCATATGTGATAAATGTGGAAAGAATCACCTTAGTAAATGCTTGAAGGGAATGGGAGTTTGAAAAGGGTGTGGGGAAAAAGGACACCATGTACGTGATTGCAAGGGTAAGAAAAATGTTTCAAATGTATAATGATTAATCTGTGAAGAGTTGGGACACTACATGAATCAATGTCCCAGTCATCAGAGTATAATGCAAATGATGTTATTGGATAATAATCAAGTTATGATACAATCACAAATTAAGAGGAATGACTAGTGTTTTTATGTTTTTATTAAAGAATTATTTCATTTGAGTATTGTATCAATGATGTACTGGTTATATGAATTATGGAAATAAATAAGGATTATACTAAAATACTATTTCATTGATGATTTGAGATTATATGGTTCTATGAAAAGTTACTCAATAGCAAGTTAAACTTTTTGGAAAATACATAGTTCAAGGAAAGATAAACTTTAATATGATCCTGATACTGAGGTAGTAATTTTGGAATAAGAGATGGTTGATTTGGATAAATTATATTGGATATTCTTGACTAATATAGAACTGATTAATGGTTTTTTATTTCATCATTATCAGGGTATTCAAAATTTTTGGATATAATGAATATATTTAATATTACATAAGGAATAAGGGAGCATGAATGTAATCAATAATGTTTTATTGTAATTCAAGGTGTTACCAGGTTTTTAAAGAATACATGATAATGGTATTCACATGTTATTACGTGAAAAAAAAGATCTTCATTGTGTTTACCTTCCTTATAAATTTTGGTCTTTATGTTTGGACCGAGGTATTTTGGATAACTATAAAGGTTGGAATGGATTACGTTGAACTTTGAATAATATTGTTTAAGGTTAAAACATTTATTATGATTATTTTTTGAATATATTATTATACTATAGTTTTAGGAAAAGGACAACCTGCAGGTCGGGCGATAACCCGTCGCATCGGACAAAGCTGCAAGAATCAAACCCACAACCATAGTATGACATGCCTTTATTACCTACCACTAGCCTACATGAAGTCTGTGGTTATTAAAAAATATTTTTCTTCATTTAAATGGTATGTGTTAATATTTGCAACCTTATACGATTAGGATAAATATAATATTTTTTAGTTCTATTATCTTTTGGAGTGAAAGATGAGTTGGTGGTAGAAATTAGTTGAAGGATGAAACTCTACTTGTCAAGTGTATATATATATATATATATATTATTTTATGAATAAATTAATACTTAAACATTAGGTAAGTGATATTAAAACCAAAAATGTGTTATCCTAATACTGTATGTTTTGTTGAACTGATCATCATAGATCGATGGCTTTGAGACACTCAAGTGTACACATTTTTTTGATTGATAACCTCAATCACTCCCAATAAATATTTATGTTTTTCTGCAATTATATGTCTATAATTTCCACCAATGTTCTTTTATTCGAGATCGTAATTTGGTGGGGAACTTTTCATTTCTCTTTCGTCTTACTAAGTCTAAATTTTATTGACCCTATTTCTGATGTGGGTCTTCTACAAAGGTATTTTCTATTTTTAGCCTTTACCAATTTCAAATTGTGAGGACACAATTTATTGAAGGAGGGGAGAATGTAACACCCCATGATTTCATAGTACATTATATTTTCAAAGTTATTTAATAACGTGTGCAACACGCAACATCGAGTTTGAGCGCACCACAACTTACCAAACTAACCGTTCAATAAGCGGTTATGAATAGTGTAAACTGAATTTTAAATTTTATATACTCTATAAAATTTTAGAATCCATATTATTTTTTTTAGACATAATATAAGAACATATTCATTTTTTTCAGATAAAAGATTTATTTTTAAAAAAATGAAATTTTACCACCTTTTAATGGAGAACCCTTTTTAAATCCAATATTGGACACTTTTATGTATTCAATTTTACAAAATAAACCTTTTTTTAGAATCAGGACATAAAAATTTAGTTTTTATATATTTTTGGTGTTTTTTTGTAACTTTCATATTTGGGTGAATAGTGAAAAATATTAATTTTAACTAAAAACAACTTTTTTAATAAAAATATTTTATAGTGTTCAATTATAAATTTGAATGGTTTTAATGTATAATTAGATTATATTTTTATCTTTTAATACAATTTTGGTCGTTATTTGTAATTTTACAATTAAATTTTACATAAACACATGTCAACATTTTGATATTTTTTACTTTTCTAAAAACCCGCTTTTTGGTTTTTGACAACGAGAATTAATTTAAAATTAATAAATGCAACTTCTATGTTTTTAATTTGGTAAAATATACTTCCCTTTTGAATTTGGAATATCAAAATTATATTAGTATGAATTTTTGGTATTTTTCTGAAAATGTTCAGTTCGTGATGAATAGTCAAAATTACTAAATTTTAATTAAAAAAAACCTTTTTAATAAAAATAATTTATAGTGCTAAATTATACTGCTGATTAGTTTTAAAGTATAACTAGATTATGTTTTTACCATTAAATACAATTTTGGTCATTGGATGTAGTTTCACATATAAATTGAACATAAAAAAGTGTCAATCTTATGATAGTTATTATTTCTTAAAAACACGTTTTTTGTTTTGACAGCGGAAATTAATTTTAAATTAATTTCTGCCACCTTTGTGTTTTGAATTTGGAAAATGGATTCCATATTTGGAATCATGAGGTCCAAATAGTGCAAATTGGTAACATTTATTTTTATACATTATAAATAATTATTTCGGTAAATATTTTATTTACCATGGTTAAAGGGTAAATAAGGTAAATAAGTGTAAAAAAATAATATTATAATAATAA
The DNA here is from genome assembly GCA_963277665.1 of Viscum album. Classification (NCBI taxonomy): domain Eukaryota; kingdom Viridiplantae; phylum Streptophyta; class Magnoliopsida; order Santalales; family Viscaceae; genus Viscum; species Viscum album. The sequence goes on from OY728151.1 coordinate 910,506,822, forward strand.
TAAATTACCCTAACATGTGTTCTATTCCTATTGGTTGATTACTGTCTGGCCATGGGCATCCTTGGGTTGACTTTGGGACTCCATGGAGACACATGGGTGTGATAATGACATTTAATATTAAATAATCTAAAGTAAATGCAAAAAGAACAAAAGAAAATATCTTTTAGTAAAAAAAATTTATATGAGGATATATAATTGATCTATTTGACTATAAATAGTCAATAAATACTAAAAATATTTCCTACATCATGATATTTTATTTATAATTTTTAGACATAAAATAAATATATTTTTAATTATGACAGAATAATGATGTAGTATTTTCCATATTAATGAAAGAATCAAATAAATGAAATTATAAATGTTAAATTAAATATAATTTGAACGTTTTTATTCCATAAACTAATTTTATAGGTTAATATGATATTTTAAGGGTGATTCAATGTAATTTTTTCGAAGTAATAATGTTGTTATGACTTAAACAAATATAAATTATTAAATAATGTCTAAAATGACATAATTGGGTTTTAAAAACAAATACTATATTATTGGTGGATATAATATTTCTAAAAGTATATGGACCAGAAGAAGGGCCTAAGTAATATTATATGTGTCATTAATGAACCTATTGGGGTTATCTTGGAAGTTTATGGTATGTTTATTAACCATATAATATTAAAATACAAAGCGGCATGGTAAAAGTCAAACTATTTAACTAAGAGTGAAATCTAAATGATAAAGTTAATATGATGTCCTAAACCTATATAAAACTTATTGTTTGAAAGTATTTCGACCCATACCAACCCTATCCTAGAAATAAATCATTTTTGAATCATTATAAACCAAAAATTATTTTATTATAAAATAAAATTTCAAGCTTTTCCTAAATTGACTTTCACCTCTCTTATAAAAGGGCCCTTACCCTTCTCTTAATTTCACACCTACAAAGCATTTTGGTTCGGCAAAACCCTACCCAAATATCCTCCCAACATCCTTCACTTCATCCTAAAGGCCTTAATTTGGTTAGAAAGCTAACCTATGGATCCCTTTTGATCAAATGAAAAGGAAGAACCCGAAGAAGAAGTTATAGTTTCACCACCCTCATTCAAGTTCTTTTCTTCTTCCACTGCCTCTTTTTTTTGTTGTTTCCATTCTAAAATAATAACTCCTGTATCTTCTATATAATATGATGTTATTATAAAAATGTTTCAACCATATTCATTATACTACCCATCATATGAATTACAAAGTCACCATACGTGCGTACGTACGGCGTACCGTCTCCACGTCATGGTGTTGTTGTTATTCAATACAATATTTTTGGATGGTTATAATGATGTATAATTGATTTAAATAATAAATATAACTTGTTAATGATTTTTAATTTATTATATAACATCTATTTACATACTATTTTAATATCAAAATAATGATATTGTCACTCATGCGTACGTACGGACTACCGTCTACACGAACACGATGAGATTCATTCTCCATCGTAACCATTCAAAAATTATTTTCATATGGTTATTAAAAATAATTATTAAGAAGTTAATATCATTCTAGATATGAATCAAATATATCCTATCCCAAACAAACACGACCTATGTATCAAAACATATAAAGGAAAACAAATCAGTTTACACCCGAAACGACGATACTACCGAAATATCATTATCAATGAAATATTAGAAAATCATATATGATATAATATTACTGTATATGGTTCTTGTATAATTTAATAACAATTATTTCACCATTATACAGGATTTTAACCAACCCTTGACCAAGGGAAAGTACAAGGTAAGGGGTTTTCATCTCACTCATTATTCCTGTGAGATTCATGCTATATTGCAACTATTTCCTTTTGTGTGGTTTATGTACTGCCCATAATTGTATTCTTTGTATAATAAACATTAATTTCTATGAATTTACATCTTCATTGTATGATACTTCTTTCATGGGATGTATGTTTTGCAAGTTACCAAATTGGTAAGGTTAATTTCACAATCCCTTTATTATCCAAGTTGTTTTTACATAAGTATCTACTGGGACCTCTTTATCATCCACATCAGTGTTTCTTAAAAATGTAATTCAAAACATTTTATACTATTTAATAGAAAATGGGTTAAATTCATTTATACCCTTATTTGACCTTATTTGTTTTTGAAAGGAATCTTTCCGTCATTTTCCAAACAAGGTACTTTATGACCATTTTGAAAAAATTAAGGTAAGAGTGTTTTTTAACATATACAGTGGGTGTGGATATTTACCACCGTTATAACATCATCGAAGCTTCCCTTATAAGATTATACGAATATTTTAAAAATAAATTTTTTCTTTTATAATTATGTGGCTTTAAATGATTTCAAAAAAGAAAGAGATATTTCTATTAAATAGTTTTCATTTCATCTATGTCAACATCTTTTGATGGATTTTATACTTGTTTGAAGTCGATTCATGATGATAAAAATATTCCATATTTTATTAAAGGTTGTGTGATATGTTTGATTTTGGATGTGTTATTTTTATAACATTCATGTTTTATGGTTAAATTATTGACATTTTGTATGCTAGTTTTAATATGAATATTTCTGTTATTTTCCAACCATTCCTTAAGATGAATGTATTGGACTAGTATGTTCTGGGTTGGTGACAAGTAAAAGTAAGCCCGCCTAGTTGGGGTCTAGTTACAATAGACTCTCCAGGTTGGAGTATGGTTACAGAGGATCTCTAGGTTGAAGTCCGATTACAGAGGCTCTCTGGGATGGAGTTCGGTTACAGAGGCTCTCTGGGTTGGAGTCCGGTTATAGAGGCTCTCCGTGTTGGGGTCCGATTACAGTTATCCCCTGGGTCCTGGCATGAGGCCTTGACACAGAAATTAATGTCCAACATTATGCATTCCATCATTATGAAAATGGCTATTGATATTACATGTGATTATTCGACTAGCAGAATATCCATATGAATAAGTAAATGGAATTATATTATTGTATCTTTTCCATATTATGATGAAGTTTAAGTTTAAAAGGCTTTTGTTTTAGTCTTATACATTGCCTTAAATGTTTATCCTTATTTATAAATGCTTTTGCTCTATTTTTATCCTTACTAAGCAACTAACCTCACCCCTTTCTATGTTTTATTTTTCCCAGGATACGAAGAAGTGTTTTATGACTGACCTGTGGGGATAATCTGAGGGGATATGATTGTGGTCTATCGAAACAATGTTTCTTTAGTTTTTTATTTTATAATGTAATATAAAACATACGAATGTATCTAGTATTTATATGTCTACTAAACTGATCGGTCTTTCAGGACATTATTTCCTTGTATCATACCAATGTTATGTATTAATGCACCGACTCTGGGAAACTAGGGTCAGGGCCTTATAGTTGGTATCATACGAAGTTTAGTACAAACCTTGGAAACTAGATTAAGATAAACTCTAATTAGAGCACATTACCCTAAGATAGACTTTGAGGATTAGTATTGAATAACTTCCTAGAATTTTGGTAATGTAGAGATTTTCTGTATTTTCCAAGAAACGCATCCTTTTCTTGATACGAGCAGGCAGAGGTGGCTCTGGAACAGATGTACATAGGGGTAAAACCTAAAAACACCGCTTTGAGCTAGACTCGAACAGGAACTGGTGCATGACAACGGGCCTTGCTGCACTCTTGGTTACAACACTCTCAGGGTATATTATTAGGATAATTCTCATTTTCATTACAATAAATTATGAAGGATTTAGGAGTAAATACTTCCGCAAAGAAAACAGTTTTATGATTTTGGATTATATCCATAAACTATTCAATTTCTGTTAGGTATTTTATAAGTTTGTAATTATGAATTCTGATTCATAAAATGACCTAATGTATGCCATTGTTCAGAAATGGCGCCCAGTAGAAGTAATGAGAACTCCAGAAATACGTATGATATAAAGAGTAAGAAGGATCATATAATTCATGGTATTTAACAAAAATTTAAAAGGGAAATAGTCTCCCTTTTATTCTCATCATTTGAAGAAATAGTTTCATTTGTTAATAAGATAAGTAAAGAATTCTCTGAGTCCTATGGATTTGAAGGGAAGCAAAGAAGCAAAGGATAGAAGAGAGAAATATGGATAAAGGGAATAGGGGAAAAAAGGATTTTCCCATATATAATAAATGTGGAAAGAATCACCATGGAAAATTCATGAATGGAATTGGAGTTTGATATAAGTGTGGAGAAAAATGACACCATGTACATGATTTCAAGGGTAAGAAAAATGTTTCAAATGTACAATGATTCATCTGCAAGGATTTGGGACACTATGTGAATCAATGTCCCAGTCATCAGAGTATACTGCAAATGATGCTATTGGATAATACTCAAGTTATGATACTACCACAAATGAAGAGGAATGACTAGTTTTCTTATGTTGTTATTAATGAATTATTTCATTTGAGTATTGTATCAATGATGTACTAGTTATTTGAATTATGGAAATAAATAAGGATTGTGATGCAGTACTATTTCATTGAGGATTTGAGATTATAAGGTTCTATGAAAAATGACTCAATAGAAAGTTAAACTTTTTGTAAAATACATAGTTCAAGGAAAGATAAACCTTAATATGGTCTTGATACTGAGGTAGTAATTTTTGGAATAAGATATGGTTGATTTGGATAAATTATATTGGATATTCTTGACTACCTTGGTTAATGGTTTGTTTATTTCATTATTGTTGGAGTCTTCAAAATTTTTAGATATAGACAATATATCTAGTATTATATAAGGAATAAGGGAGCATGAATGTAATAAATATGGTTTTATGGTAATTTAGGGTGTTACCATGTATTAAAACAATACATGTCAATGGTATTCACATGTTTTTACGTGGAAAACAAAATATCTTCATTGTGTTTACCTTATAAATTTTGGACTGTAAGTTTGGACCAAGGTATTTTGGATAACTATAAAGGTTGGAATGGATTACATTTAACTTTGTATAGTATTGTTTAAGGTTAAAACATTTCTTATAATTATTTTTTGAATATATTATAATACTATAGTTTTAGGAAAAGGACAACCTGCAGGTCGGGCGATAACTCATCGCGTCGGACAAAGCTACAGGAATCGAACTCACAACCATAGTGCGACATGCCTCTATTACCTTAAACTGGCCTACAGGAATTCTGTGGTTATTACAAAATATTTTTTCATTTAAACGGTATGTGTTAATATTTGTATCCTTATACGATTATGATAAATATAATATTTTTTAGTTATATTACCTATTGGAGTGAAATATGAGTTTGTGGTAGAAATTAGTTGAAAGATGAAACTCTACTTGTCAAGTATGTATATATATATATATTTCTCTTATACTATGAATAAATTAATTCTTAAACTTTAGGGAAGGTATATTAAAACCAAAAATGTTTTATCCTAATATTTTATGTTTTGTTGAACTGATCATCATAGATCGATGGCTTTGAGGCCCTAAAGAATACACTTGTTTGTGATTGATGACCTCAATCAATCCCTATAAATATTTACGTTTTTCCTCCAATTATATTTATGTAATTTCAACAAATGTTCTCCTATTCGAGATCATAATTTGGTGGTGAACTTTTCATTTCTCTTTCGTCTTATTAAGTGTAAGTTTTATTAGCCCTATTTCCGATGTGGGTATTTCGCAAAGGTATTTTTCTTTTTTAACATTTATCAATTTCAAATTTCTATGACACACATTATTGAATACTGGGAGAATGTAACACCCCAAGATTTCATAGAACGTTATATTTTGAAATTAATTCAATAACTTGTGCAACAAGAAACACCGAGTTTGAGTGCACCACAACTTACCAAACTAGCCGTTCAAAAGGCAGTTATGAATATTGTAAACTGAATTTTGAATTTTATAAACTATATAAAATTTTATAATCCATATTATGTGTTTCTTAGATATAATATAAGTACAAATTCATTTTTTCATATAAAAGAAGTATTTTAAAAAAAATGCAATTTTACCGCCTTTTAATGGAGAACCCTTATTAAATCCAATATTTTACACTTTTATAAATTAAATTTGACAAAATAAAACTTTTTTTAGAATTGGGACATAAAAATTTAGTTTTGATAAATTTTTGTGTCTTTTTGATAACTTTCATATTTGAGTGAATAGTGAAGAATATTAATTTTAACTTAAAAAAACATTTTTAATAAAAATAATTTATAGTGTTGAATTATATATTTGAATGGTTTGGAAGTATAATTTGATTATATTTTTATCATTTAATACAATTTTGGTCATTATAAGTAATTTCACAATTAAATGTGAAATAAACACATGTCAATCTTTTGATAGTTTTTACATTTTTAAAAATCTTTTTTCTAGTTTTGACAACGAGAATTAATTTTAAATTAATAAATGAAACTTATATGTTTTTAATTTGGTGAAATAGAATTCCTTTTTTAATTTATAATATCAAAATAAACCTAGGGTGAATTTTTGGTATTTTTTTGAAAACGTTCAGTTTGTGATGATTAGTGAAAAATACTAAATTTTAATTAAAAACAACATTTTTAATAAATAATAATTTATTGCGATAAATTATAATATACATTAGTTTTAAAGTATAATTAGATTATATTTATACCATTTAATATAATGTTGGTCATTGGATGTAATTTCACATTTAAACTAAAATAAACAAGTGTCAATCTTTTGATAGTTATTATTTCTTAAAAACATTCTTTTTGTTTTGACAACGGGAATTATTTTTAAATTATTTTTTACCACTTCTGTGTTTTGAATTTTAAAAAATGGATTTCATATTTTTAATCAGGGGTCCAAATTTTGTAGATAGGTATCTTTTATTTTTACACATTATAAATAATTACTTCGGTAAATATTTTATTTACCATGATTAAATGGTAAATCCAGTAAATAAGGGTAAACAAATAATATTATAATAATACTAAATTACCCTAACATATGTCCTATTCCTATTGTTTTATTAATTTCTGACCATTGGAATCCTTGGGTTGACTTTGGGACCCCATGGAGCCACATGGGTGTGATAATGACATTTAATATTAAATAATCTAAAGTAAAGAAAAAAATAACAAAAGCAAATATCTTTTAGTAAAACAATTTTTATATGAGAATATATAATTGATCTATTCTACTATAAATATTAATTATTAATATAAACATGTTTCCTACATCATTATATTTTATTTATAATCTTTATACATAAAATAAATATATTTATATATGACACAATAATGATGAAGTGTTTTCCTTATTAATGAATGAATCAACTAAATGATATTATAAATATTTAAATAAATATAATTTGAACGTTTTGATTCCATAAAATAATTTTATATGTTAATATGACATGTTAAAGGTGATTCAATGAAATTTTTTCTAATTAATAATGTTGTTATGACTTTAACAAAAATAAATTATTAAATAATGTCAAAATTGACATAATTGAGTTTTTGAAAAAAATACTATATTATTGGTTGATATAATATTCCTAAAAGTCTATGGTTAGGAAAAAAAGGCCTAAATAATATTATATGTGTCATTAATGAACTTATTGGGGTTCTCTTGGAAGTTTATGGTATGTTTATTAAACATATAATATTGAAATACAAAGGGACGTGGTAAAAGTCAAACTATTTAACTAAGAGTTAAACATAAATGATAAAGTTAATATGATGAACTGAACATATCTAAAACCTATTGGTTGAGAGGATTTAGACCCATACCCAACCTATCTTCGAAATTAATCATTTTTGCGGAATTAGAAACCGAAAATTATTTTATTATAAAATAATATTTCAAGCTTTTTCTAAAGTGACCTTCACCTCTTTTATAAAAGGGAACTTAACCATCTCTTAATTTCACACCTCCAAAGCGTTTTGCTTCGTCCAACACCTAACCAAATAACCTCCCAACATCCCTGACTTCATCTTAATGTCCTTACTATGGTCTTAAATATAACCTAAGAATCCATTTTGATCAAATCAAAAGGATGAACCCGAAGAAGTGGTAATAATTTCCCCACCCTCTTTCAGGTTCTTTTATTCTTCCACTTTCACTTTCTTTGATGTTTCCATTATAAAATAATAACTCTAGTATCTTATATATACTGTGATGTTATTATAGAAACAATTTCATCCATATTCATTATTCAATCCATCATATGAATGAAAAAGTCACCGTATGTGCGTACGTACGGCTTACCATCTCCACGTCGTGGTGTAGTTGTTATTCAATACATTATTTTTGGATGGGTATAATAATGATTCATAATTGATGTAAATAATAAATATAAAATGTTAATGATTCTGAATATATTATATACCATCTATTTACATACTATTTTAATATCAAAATAATGATATTGTCCCGGGTGCGTACGTACGGACTACCGTCTCCACGAACGTGATGAGATTAATTCCCCATTGTAAACATTCAAGAATAATTTTCCTTTGTTTATTAAAAATAATGATTAATAACATAATATCATTATATATATGAATCTAATACATCCTATTCATAACATACATGACTTATGTTTCAAAACATATATAGGAAAACGAATCAGTTAACACCCGAAACGACGATACTACTGAAATATAATTATCAAACCAATATTAGAAGATCATATACGATATCATATTAATGTATATGGTTCTTGTATAATTTAAAAACAATTATTTCACCATTATACAGGAGGTTAAACTAACCTTGACAAAGGAAAATTACAAGTTAATGGGTTTTAATCTCACTCATTATTCCCATGAGATTCATGCTCTATTACCACTATTTCATTTTGTGTGGTGTATGTACTTCCTATAATTGTATTCTTTGTGTAATAAACTTTAATTTATGTGCATTTAAATCTTCATTGTATGATACTTCTTTAATTGGGTGTATGTTTCGTAAGTTACCAAATTCGTAAGGGTTAGTTTCACAATCTCTTTGTTATCCAAGTTGTTTTTACATAAGTATCTACTGGGACCTCTTTATCATCCACATACATGTTTCTTTAAAATGTATTTCAAAAACATTTTTTACTATTTAAAAGAAAATGGGTTAAAGTCATTTATACCCTTATTTGACCTCATATGTTTCTGAACGGAATCTTTCCGTCATTTTCCAAACAAGGCACTTTATGACATTTTTGACAAAATTTAGGTAAGAATGATTTTTTTAACATATACGGTGGGTGCGGATTTTTTCCACCGTTATAACATCGTTAAGGTTTCCCTTACAACATTATAAAAATATTTTCCAAATAAATGTTTTATTCTATAATTATGTGACTTTAAATTATTTAAAAAAAGAAATAGATATTTCTGTCAAATATTTTTGATTTCATCTATGTCAACATCCTTTGATGGATTTTATACTTGTTTGAAGTTGATTTATTATAATAAAAATCTTCCATATTTTATTGAAGGTTGTGTGATATGTTTTATTATGGATGTGTTATTTTTATACTAATCATGGTTTATGGATAAAGTATTGACATTTTTTATGCTTGTTTTTGTAATGGACTGAACCTCTCTGGCCCATTCCTTTGTCAAAAAGAAGGCCATGAAGTGTTCTGGAGGGTAAAATGGAATTTTCCCACACATTCCAGAATTTTGAAACTACACGTCGTGTAGTTTGAGTACACGCCGTGTACCCCCTCTCTGGGTATACCCCGTGTTAGAGCCGTGTCCTTGCCGTGTGCAATGAATGGGTACACACTGTGTGTCCAGTACTACACGTCATGTAGTCCTTCCCCATGTACCTATTACCAGTCAACGGCCATGTGCCGTGTTGTAGTCGTGTCCTTGCCGTGTGAAATGAATGGGTACACGCCGTGTGTCCAAACTACACGTCGTGTAGTCCTTCCCCGCGTATGTCTTACCCTCAAACCGTGTGTTGACCAGTCAACGGCCGCGGAGCCGTGTTGGAAGCCGCGTGGAGACTGTGTGAAATAACCTAGTACACGCCGTGTACCATAAAGTACACGCCATGTACTTTTTCTTTTCTCGCCTATAAAAGGAGGGGTACCCTCCTACTTTTCAAATCACCCCTCTCATCCCCTTTCCTCTGAGCAGAGTTCTCCCAAGAGACTCGAAGGCTCTTCCTTCCATAACTTCTTCGTCCGAGCTCCGATTTACAATCCGTCAGTGGCCACGGGATCGTAACGACGAGGTGGAACTTATGAGCTTGGATTCGTTGTCTTTCCTTCAGCATTTACTTTCCAACATCCACTTGAGGAGGTTTTTCCGGGACTCGACAGAAGTGACGGATGCCGACGAACGTCTTCTAAGGTTGATCCGGGGGAGCGTTGTGATCAGAACCTATTGAGGTAGGGATCTTACCTTCATCTCTCTAATTTGTGCATCATGCGGGGTGGGTATCCTTTAGTTTTCATGGGAAATATTTGAACCATTAAATAAAGATAATAACTGGTTAAAGAATAGGGATGGGGGAAGTTGTTATGTTTATCTTTGTTTATCCTATTGATATGTTATGAATTGAATAGGCTTATGCCTACTGAAAATCACGGTCATTGGGGGCCTTTGCTTATGAAATTAAATGTTTCCCTATCTTCCTAGACCGTTTTTGTGGATGGAAACTTTGTGGAATGTGGAAATTGGTTAATCATTTAAAGTTGGCTGTTTAAAATCTGGAACCTTTGTGTGATCACCCAAGTTAAACAAAATGGAATAATGAACATGTGGGTTTTGGCTTGGTTACTGGTGTGTGAAAGGGAGGGGTGAATCCTGGCTTGTTACGAATAGAACTGGCAACAGGGCTGCGGTAAATGATGTTAAATGGGCGATGATGTGGCATGAACATTGTTTTGTGGGTTTTCATGGATCGAGTGGGCAGCGGGGCTGCGATAAATGGTATTAAAGGGATAATGATGTACGGTGCAGTTGTGGTTATGGTAGTTGGAAGCGGAGCTGCAGGGGTGGGTGTGAATGTGAACGGACTATGGGTTGTGATAATAAATAAAAAGTGGAAGAGTTAATAAATGGTGGGTCATGGTAATGGAACAGGAATAATAATCAATGGGGTTGTTTGGCTATTAAGAAGGACTTGGTTGTGTTTCTTGTGTTCTTCCTAACTTGTTCTGTGGATGGCAGGGATATGTCTTATGAACAATCGATGTGGTTGGTTGTGGATAGTTTCCCAGTAGTTAAGGAACTAAATAAACTAATTCTACTGAAACGTGAAAACCTAAATGAGGTTGGGGTTGTTTGTTTTATGTATTCTTCATGGTAGCAGTGCTGAGGCACATGCTCAGTTTCTCTGTTTAGAAGCCATAGGTTGGCTGAGTGTTTGGTATATATATCTGTATCTGTATCTTTGTGTTTTGACGCACCCCGCCCATGTTGAGAACTTTGTGCTGAACACTCCCATTTCATGGGATATGGTGTTTTTTCATTATTTACTAGCTCCTTCTTACTCCTTCTCCCCTAGGATGTCATGGCTTGAGGCGACCTTACACCTAAGACTCTTCGGGTAGGTTTCGATTGGGGTGGTTTTAGCCCAAGATTCTTCGGGAATGTTTTACTATTTCCTAGGAATCATCGAGATGAGGCCCAGGTGTGTGCGGGAGGGATACGTGGTTGTGAGGCCCAGGTTTGTGCAGGCGGGATGCGTGGTTGTGAGGCCCAGGTGTGTGTGGGCGGGATGTGTGGTTTGTGAGGCCCAGGTGTGTGCGGGCAGGATGTGTGGTTTGTGAGGCCCAGGTGTGTGCGAGCGGGGAGAGTGTGGCAGCGTCAGGACGTTCTCCGTTAGGGAGAGCAGCTAACTAATGGGAAATGGTGCGGGGTACCCAATACTCTTGTTCTCATACTACTACTACCTGTTGTTTTTGTGTTTTTGGTGAGTGTGGTTGGTGAGGTTGGGTGGATATAATTTTTTTCTAGGTTTCTTCTTTTGTTCTCATGGGACATTAGGATGTCTCCCTACTTGTGCACGAGGGATTTAGGTTTCCCTACTGAGTATAGTTGTATGCTCACACTACGTTTAATTTCAGGTTTCCAGGAGGACTACCAGAGTCGTGCGAGACCCTATTAGTCGGACAGTTGGAGTTGTTGCAGTTTTTGTACTCTTGTTTCTTTTGGTATTGTACTTTGATCTTTCTTGTACATTCAACTTGTTATAAAATTGTTTAAACATGCATATGGGCTTGGTTTGGGTTTATTTCTATACAATTGTTCTTTTCCATTTTGGTGGTTGACTTGTCCTATTTCCCGATCCTAAAATAATAAAGAGGGTAATGCCTCCCATATCTGTGAAAACTCATACCCTTGGTGATAGTCGCCACCCCGGGGCCTACTGGAGGCGAGACATGGGGTCATTATCTCCCTTTCACCATTTCCAGCTCAGGAAGGGCATCTTTGGTAGGAGGGGGTCATGATAGAAGGGTATCAGAGGTGATGGTTGAGAGATAGGATGGAGTCTGGAGTTAGGCACAGTGAGGATTGCATGGGATGGTAGGGCAACAGTGTTAGTTAATCTTGGTGCGTGACATAGGCTAGGGAATACTGGCTAGGAAACAAGATTTTAGGGCCCCCCTGTGATCCGATGCAAGGACACTGAGCCTACCGAATGACCAAGTGAGACTACATTGATTGCAGGGTAGAGACCCTAGGGAAGGTACATGCATCATCATTATTGTTTTTTACTTGATTTGGGTGTTTTGGGAAAGAAATTGAAATGAAAATAATATAATAAAACCTTGAGAAATTTCCTTACTACTTGGGCGTAGGTGATCTTTGTTTACCGTACAGCTATGGCACCTGGACGTTGTCCCCGGGTGGCTCAGACGTCCAAGGCCCAGCTGATTTAGGTGGTCGATCAGTTGAGGATTGACCGAGAGGAGGAAGATAGCCAGTGGCAGAAGACTCTTCATTATTTCCAGCGGTAAACCCTCAAGAAGTACGAGGGTAGTACATTGGATACGGAGACGGATGGGTGGATTGAGGAGCTAGGGATCGCTTTTACCTTGATCTGTGCTCCGAGGGAGTACTGGGATCCTCTAGCAGTCAGTCATCTGAGAGGTGTGGTGCGAAAGTGGTGGACGCTCTGCCTTGGAGAGAGGATAGAGGGAGAGGTTTCGTGGGATGACATTGAGAAAGAATTCCAAGAGGAATTCCTTTCTTCCATGATCAAGGCGGAGAAGCAACAGGAGTTACTCTCTCTTCAGCAGGGGAGTATGTCAGTACGAGAGCTAGGGATCATGTTCAAGGATATCCTACACTTTGCTCCGGATCTCTTTCTGAATGAGGAGTCTCGGGCGAAACATTTGGAGGAGGCGCTTGGTCCTTCGCTCCAGTATGATGTCACCCGCTTCACCCTTCCGACATACTTGGCAGTACATAAGAAGACAGAGGTTATAGAGAGGATGAACTCACTGGGAGGTGCACCATTATAGGGGATCCAGCCGGGCTCGTCGTAGGGGAAGGCAGTCAGCAGTAAGTCTCCTGCGACAAGACCTTCTAGGTTCAGGCCTGTGGGGAGCAGGCCCGAGCAGTTCTAGTTCAGATCTTCGAGTCCTCGTCCCCTTTTCATGAGCCCAGGACCGAATTGTTTTTCTTGTGGAGGTTTCGGGCACATTCAGAGTCGGTGCCCGACCCGAGCTCAGTACGGTGGAGGTGGGTAGGTTCAGCACCCACCTCAAGAGAACCAGTTTCCAACGAGGCCCTTCAAGCAGCCATAGGAGCATGCTCCTCCGAGGGCAGATTTTGCGGAAGGAGGCCGACCTCAGGGTGCTCCTCAGGAACCTCAACCGGGGCGTGGTCGGGGAGGTGGACGACATCAGAGAGGAAGAAGAGCTGGGCATGGACAATTGCACAAGGCAGAGTTGACAACTCTGGCAGGACCAGAGGTGGTGCAAGGTACGATTTGTTTGTTCAGCACTCTTGTTTCTGCTTTGTTCGATTCAGGAGCTTCGCACTCCTTTGTTTCACCTGGTCTAGCCTATTCTTTGGTACTAGACGTAGAGAGCCTTTCTGTACCACTGGTGCTAATTACACCAGTTGGAGTCCAGAACAGTGTATCTTGTGTTTTCCGAGGATGTGGGCTGACGTTGGGACCACATCGATCTAGTGGGGACCTTCTTCTGTTACAGATGTAGCCATACGATGTCATCCTAGGATTCGACTGGTTGTTTTCTGTTATTGCCGTTATCGACTGCTTCCGAAGAAGAGTCGTGTTCTACGACGTGGATGGGTAGTGCGTATCTTTTGTTGGCGAGAGGAGCTATCAGGTGGGAAGCCGGCATTTGAAGCCTCTCCTTTCCTTGTTAGGCGAGTTATCAGTGGTTCCAGCTGATACCAAGATGATGGATGTCCCAGAGGTTGTTGGGGAGTTCCTCGATGTTTTTTTTGAGGAGGTTGTGACTCTACCCCCCCCCCCCCCCCCCTGACGTGACGTTGAGTTCGGGATAGACTTACAGCCTAGTGCTCGTCCGATTTCGATGGCCCCTTATCGGATGGCACCTTCAGAGTTGCGGGAGTTGCGGATTCAGATTGATGATCTGATGGAGAAAGGTTTTGTTCGACCCAGCATATCGACATGGGGTGCTCTATTTTTGTTCGTGAAGATGAAAGATGGTGGTCTCAGTCTATGCATAGACTACCAAAGGTTGAACCAGATAATGGTCAAGAAGAGCTACCCCCTTCCAAGGATAGATGATCTCTTCGACCAACTGAGGGGATTAGGTTGGTTTCCCAAGGTTGATCTACGATCTGGATGTCATCAGCTAAGGGTAAAGGGAAGTGACATCTCGAAGATGGCTTTCAGGTGCAGGTATGGGCACTTTGAGTTTTTAGTGATGCCGTTTGGAGTTATTAATGCACCAGGTGTGTTCATGGGACTTATGAACTTTGTCTTCCAAGAGTTTCTGGACCGGTTCTTCGTTGTGTTTATCGATGAATTCCTGATCTACTCAAGATCAGAGGAGGAGAACGTTGAGCATCTCAGGTCAGTCTTAGAAGTCCTTCGACACCGCCATATTTATGGGAAATTTTTGAAGTGTAAGTTCTTGACGCAAGAAGTACACTTCCTTGTGCACGTGGTTTCTCAGCATGGAGTGTCAGTGGGCCCGTCGAAGGTGGAGGCAGTTGTTTCTTGGGAAGCACCCAAGAGCGTGGTAGAAGTTCGTAGTTTCCTGGGGTTAGAAGGTTACTATCGGAGGTTCGTTTCGGACTTCTCTTGAGTTGCTTCTCCATTGACAACTTTGACTAGGAAGAACAAGGTCTTCCTATGAAGCGAGCAATTCCAGAAGTCTTTCGACTACCTGAAGGAGAAGTTGTTCAGTTCTCCCGTACTCAGGTTGCTGGAGGAAGGGTTGTTGTATGAGGTGTTTTGTGATGCCTCTGGCCTTGGTCTGGGGTGCGTGCTGATGCAGAAGAAAAGAGTGATCTATTATGGGTCTTGGCAGTTACGCCCTCAAGAGCGTAACTATGCCACCCATGACCTAGAGCTTGTAGCAGTAGTGTTCGCACTGATGTTGTGGTGAAATTACCTCTTTGGGGAGCACATTGTGGTCTTCACCGATCACAAGGCGTTATATCTTCTCCCAGCATGACCTGAACCTGCGGCAGTGGAGATGGGTCGAGTTTCTCCAAGACTATGACATTGAGATCTCTTACACTGAAGGTATGGTCAACGTTTTGGCCGATGCCCTGAGCAGGAAGTCGCATCAGGAAGTAGTTCGGGAATACACTGATGCTTGTAAGGTGATGGGGGAGTTGGTTGCCTTTCACTTGGATGCCAGGGTAGAAGGTGTTAAAGGATGTTTGTTTCAGATGACGGTCCAGTCCTCCTTGTTTTAGCGGGTGGAAGAGTCTCAGTGGGGGGACTCCGAGGCGGAAGTGATGCGGGATTGTGTCGATCAGAGGAACGCTCCAGAAGGATGGTCAGAGGACAGCCGACATCGGATTCTTTTCCATGGAAGGTTGTTTGTTCTGGAGATAATCCGTGAGGGAGTTCTCCGTGAGTTCCATAGCTCAGCCTTGGAGGTATATCTAGGAGTTTCGAAAATGTACCGAGGCCTGAGGGAACAGTTTTGGTGGTCCAGGGTGAAATGGGTAGTGGTGGAGTTTGTGGCTAAATTCCTAGTGTGTCAGCAAGTGAAGGTTGAACACCATGTTCCCAGTGGTTTGTTGCATCCTTTAGATGTCACTAAGTGGAAGTGGGATGACATCTCAATGGACTTTGTCACAGGACGACCCAAATCTCATGGTGGTTATGATGCTATCTGGGTAGTGGTGGATCGACTGACGAAATCAGCTCACTTCTTAGCAATTAAGGAGTCAAGCCCAGTGAGTACCTTAGCACAGAGGTACGTAGACGAGGTTTTGAGGTTGCATGGAGTCCCAAAGACTATCATCTCAGATCAGGATACTCGGTTTCCCTCAAGATTCTTTAGGGGGTTGCAACATGGTTTTGGCACCCAGCTACGCCTTAGAACTGCTTTCCACCCCCATACCGATGGGAAAACAGAGCGGACTATCCAGATGTTGGAGGACATGCTGCGATCATGCGTTCTGGATTTCAGATGATCATGGGTACGAAACTTACCTTTAGTAGAGTTCGCCTACAACAACAGCTTCCACTCTACTATTGGCATGTTTCCGTTTGAGGCTTTGTATGAAAGTCCATGTCGTTCACCCATTTTCTGGGCAGAGGTTTGTGAGACAGGTTCTCTTGGGCCATAGGTAGTGCAGAGCACCACAGAGAAAGTCCATCTTGTACGTGACAGGAAGAAAGCGGCTCAGGACTGACAGAAGTCTTATGCTGATCATCGGACAAGACCCTTGGAGTTTGAGGTGGGAGATCATGTGTTCAAGAAGGTTTCCCATCGACGGGGACATCAGTGGTTTGGGAAAGGGAGAAAGCTCTCACCTAGGTTCATCGGACCTTTTGAGGTGCAGAGGCAAGTCGGTGAGGTGGTATATCAGCTTTCCCTGCCACCTCAGTTGGAGAAGGTTCATGATGTATTCCATGTCTCCCAGCTACGTCTATACTTACACGACGAATCTCACGTTATCGACTGGGGAGAGCTAGATATGGGAGACGACGCAGCCTTCGAGGGACGACCAGTCAGAATCGAGGATCGTAAAGAGAAGGTGCTCTGTGGCCGAACCATTCCATTGGTTCGTGTGTTGTGGAGGCATGGCGGCCTCGAGGAGAGCACTTGGGAGTGGGAGGCCCAGATGAATGCTCAGTACCCGGAGTTGTTTTGACTTGTGTTTTCCCATGTTCTTCTGAGCTTTGTGTTTATGTTCTACTTTGTACCTTTGATATGTGGAAATCTTGGCTTGTCGGTTGTGAGACCTTTTGTTTCCTTGTTCTCTAGAAGTGTGTAGCATGTTCGAATGAGTGGGAAAACGGGAAAAAACTGATCCTTAATCGAGAAACATTAATGCGGATCCGATTGAACCCGTGCGGGCAAGTCAGTGCCGCCTAAAGCGGATAATATCTCGACATAGGAGAAGGAATTTCACCAAGCCACATTTTCGAGCAGTGTGTTGGTTGTGTGGTGTTGGGGGTAGTGCGAGTTGAAAAATCCTAATGAATGAAGGTGGGAAGACCCAATTCTTAATCAAGACGCATTAATGAGGATGCGATTAAACCCGTGCAGGCGAGTCAGTGCCGCATAAAGAGGATAATATCTCGACATAGGAGAAGGAATTCCTAACGCATATGATTAGGGTTGTTGGTTGGGTTCCTGTTATAATGAGAACCCTAAGAGGTATCTTGTTGGGTTCCTCTGGGATGGTTTTTGAATTCTCGAGGATGAAAATGTTTTAAGAGGTATCTGATGTAATGGCCCGGACCTCTCCGGCCCATTCCTTTGTCAAAAAGAAGGCCACGAAGTGTTCTGGAGGTTAAAATGGACTTTTCCCACACTTTCCAGAATTTTGAAACTACAGCCGTGTAGTTTGAGTACACGCTGTGTACCCCCTCGCCGGGTATACTAAGTGTTGGATCCGTGTCCTTTCCATGTGCAATTAATGGGTACACGCCGTGTGTCCAGTACTACACGCCGTGTAGTCCTTCCCCGCGTACATGTTACTAGTCAATGGTCGTGTGCCGTGTTGGAGTCGTGTCCTTGTTGTGTGCAATGAATGGGTACACACTGTGTGTCCAAATTACAAGTCGTGTAGTCCTTCCCTGCGTATGTGCTACCCTAAAACCATGTGTTGACTAGTCAACGGTTGTGGAGCCGTGTTGGAAGCCGCGTGGAGACCGTGTGAAATAACCGAGTACACGCCGTGTACCATAAAGTACACGCCGTGTACTTTTGATTTTCTCACCTATAAAAGGAGGGGTCCCCTCCTCCTTTTCAACTCATCCCTCTCCTCCCCTTTCCTCTGAGAAGAGTTCTCCCAAGAGACTCAAAGTCTCTTCCTTCCATAACTTCTTCGTCCGAGCTTTGATTTACGATCCGTCAGTGGCCACGGGATCATAACGACAAGTCGGAACTTCTGAGATTGGATTCGTTGTCTTTCCTTCGGTCTTTCCTTTCCAACTTCCAACCGAGGAGGTTTTTTCGGGACTCGACAGAAGTGATGGACGCCAAAGGACGTATTCTAAGGTTGATTCGGGGGAGCGTTGTGATCAGAACCTGTTGAGGTAGGGATCTTACCTTCGTCTCTCTAATTTGTGCATCATGCGGGGTGGGTATCCTTTTTTTCCTGAGAAACAGTTGAACCATTAAATAAAGATAATAACTGGTAAAAGAATGGGGATGGGGGAAGTTGTTATGTTTATCTTTGTTTATCCTATTGATATGTTATGAATTGAATAGGCTTATGCCTACTGAAAATCTCGGTCGTTGGGTGCCTTTTCTTGCGCAATTAAATGTTTCCCTATCTTCCTAGACCGTTTTTGTGAATGGAAACTTTGTGGAATGTGGAAATTGGTTAATCGCGTAAAGTTGGTTGTTTAAAATCTGGAACCTTTCTGTGATCACCCCGGTTAAACAAAATAGAATAATGAACATGTGGGTTTTGGCATGGTTAATGGTGTGTGAAAGGGAGGGGTGAATCATTGGTTGTTACGAATAGAACAGGAAACAGGGCTGCGGTAAATGATGTTAAAGGGGCGATGATGTGGCATGAACTTTGTTTTGTGGGTTGTCATGGATCGAGTGGGCAGCGGGGCTATGATAAATGGTATTAAAGGGATAATGATGTACGGTGCAGTTGTGGTTATGGTAGTTTGCAGCAGGGCTGCAGGGATGGGGTTGAATGTGAATGGACTATGGGTTGTGATAATAAATAAAAAGTGGAAGAGTTAATAAATGGTGGGTCAAGGTAATGGAACGAGAATTATAATCAATTGGGCTTTTTGGATATTAAGAAGGACTTGGTTGTGTTGCTTGTGTTTTTCCTAACTTGTTTTGTGGATGGCAGGGATATGTTTTACGAACGATCGATGTGGTTGGTTGTGGATAGTTTCAAAGTAGTTAAGGAACTAAATAAACTAATTCTACTGAAACATGAAAACCTAAATGGGGTTAAGGTTGTTTATTGTATGCATTCTTCATGGTAGCAGTGTCGAGGCACGTGCCAAGTTTCTCTGTTTAGAAGCCA
Organism: Viscum album; assembly: GCA_963277665.1. Classification (NCBI taxonomy): domain Eukaryota; kingdom Viridiplantae; phylum Streptophyta; class Magnoliopsida; order Santalales; family Viscaceae; genus Viscum; species Viscum album. The sequence goes on from OY728151.1 coordinate 910,526,448, forward strand.
TAGGTTGGGCTGAGTGTTTGGTATATATATATATCTATATCTTTGTGTTTTGACGTACCCCACCCATGATGAGCACTTAGTGCCAAACACTCCCATTTCATGAGAGAGGGTGTTTTTACCTTAGTTACTAGCTCCTTCATGCTCCTTCTCCCCTAGGTTGTGATGGCTTGAGGCGACCTTACACCTAAGACTCTTCGGGTAGGTTTCGATTGGGGTGGTTTTAGCCCAAGACTCTTTGGGCAGGTTTTATTTTTTCCCAAGAATCATTGAGATGAGGCCCAGGTGTGTGTGGGCAGGATACGTGGTTGTGAGGCCCAGGTGTGTGCGGGAGGGATGTGTGGTTGTGAGGCCCAGGTGTGTGCGGGCGGGATGTGTGGTTTGTGAGGCCCAGGTGTGTGCGGGCGGGTTGTGTGGTTTGTGAGGCATAGTTGTGTGCGGGCGGGGAGAGTGTGGCAGCGTCAGGACGTTCGCCATTAGGGAGAGTAGCTAACTAATGGGAAATGGTGCGGGGTACCCAATACTTTTGTTCTCATACTACTACTACCTGTTGTGTTTGTGTTTTTGGTGAGTTTGGCTGGTGAGGTTGGGTGGATAGAATTCCTTGCTAGGTTTATTCTGTTGTTTTCATGGTACATTAGGATGTCTCCCCACTTGTGCACAAGAGCTTTTGGTTTCCCTACTAAGTATACTTGTATGCTCACCCTACGTTTACTTTCAGGTTTCCAGGAGGACTACCAGGGCCGTGCAGGACCCTACTAGTCGGACAGTTGGATTTTTTGCAGTTGTTGTACTCTTATTTCTTTTGGTATTCTACTTTGAGCTTTCTTGTACTTGCACCTTGTTATAAAATTTTTTAAACGTGCATATGGGCTTGGTTTGGGTTTATTTCTATACACTTGTTATTTTCCTTTTTGGTGGTTGACTTGTCCTATTTCCCGTTCCTAAAATAATAAAAAGGGGCATGCCTCCCATATTTGTGAAAACTCATACCCTTGGTGCTAGTCACCACCCCGGGGCCTACTGGAGGCGGGACTCGGGGGTCATTATCTCCCTTTCACCATTGATATATCAGGAGGGGCATCTTTGGTGGGAGGGGGTCGTGATAGTTTTAATATGAATGTTTATGTTATATTTCAACCTTTTTTTAAGATGAATGTATTGGACAAGTATGTTCAAGGTTGGGGACCGGTAAAAGTAAGCCCTCCGAGTTGGGGTCTGGTTACAGCAGACTCTCCGGGTTAGAGTCCAGTTACAGAGGCTCTCCAGGTTGGATTCCAGTTACAGAGGCTCCTGGGGATGGACTCCGGTTACAGAGGCTCTCCGAGGTGGAGTCCGGTTACATAGGATCTCCGGGTTGGGGTCTGGTTACAGTTATCCCCTTGGTCCCTGCACGACGCTTTCACACAGAAATTAAAGTCCGGCATTATGTCTTCCATCATTATGAAAGTGGCTATTGATTTTTCATGTGATTATTCGACTAGTAGAATATTCATGTGAATAAGTAAATGACATTATTTTATTGTATCTTTTCCATATTATATTGAAGTTTATGTTTAAAATGCTTTTGTTTTAGTCTTATACATTGCCTTAAATTCTTATGCTTATTTACGAATGCTTCTGCTATATTGTTATCCTTATTAAGCATTTGAGCTCACCCATTTCTATGTTTTATTTTTCTTAGGATGCAAAAATGTATTTTATGACTGACCTGTAGGGATAGTCTGAGGGGATATGAGTGTGGTCTATAGAAACAATGTCATTGTTGTTTTTTATTTTATAATTTAATGTAAAACGTATGAATGTATCAAGTATTTCTAAGGCTACTAAAATGATCGGTCTTTCAGGACATGATTTTCTTGTATCATGGAAGTATTATGTATTAATGCACTGACTCTGGGTAACTGGGGTCGGGGCATTACAGTTGGTATCAGAGGAAGTTTAGTACTAACCTTGTAAACTAGATTTAGAAAAAATCTGATTAGAGCACATTACTCTAAGATAGACTTTGGGGATTAGTATTGAAGAACTTCCTAGAATTTTGGTAAAGTAGAGATTTTTTGTATTTTCCATGAAATACCTCCTTGTCTGGATACGACCAGGTAGAGGCGGCTCTAGCACAGATGTACCTAGCGGTAATGCCTGAAAACACCGCTTTGAGCTGGACTTGAATGAGAACTGGTGAACGACAACAGGCCTTGCTTCACTCTTTGTTACGACACTCCTGGGGGGATATGCTTATGATAATTTGTATTTTCATTACAAGCCATTATGAAGGATTTAGGAGTAATACTTCCACAAAAAAACATTTTTTTGATTATGGATTATATCCATAAACAATTCAATTTATTTTAGGTATTTTAAAAGTTTTTAATTATGAATTGTGATTCATAAATTGACCTAATGTATGCCATTGTTTAGAAATGGAGCCCAGTAGAAGAAATGAGAACTCCAACAATACGTATGATCTAAAGAGTTAGAAGGATCATATAATTCATGGTATTAAGCCAAAATTTAAAAGGTATGTAGTCTCCCATGTATTCTCATCATATGAAGAAATAGTATCATTTATTAATAAGATATGTAAAGAATTCTCTGAGTAATGTTGCTTTGAAGGGAATAAAGAGAAGCAAAGTATGGAAGAGAGAAAGATAGATAAAGGAAATAGGGGAAAAAAGTATTTCCCCATATGTGATAAATGTGAAAAGAATCACCTTGGTAAATTCTTGAAGGGAATGGGAGTTTGATATAAGTGTGGAGAAAAAGGACACCATGTACGTGATTTCAAGGGTAAGAAAAATGTTTCAAATGTACAATGATTCATCTACAAGGAGTTCGGATACTACTGGAATCAATTTCTTAGTCATCAGAGTATACTGCAAATGATGCTATTGGATAATAAGCAAGTTATGATACTACCACAGATAAAGATGAATGACTAGTGTTCTTATGTTGTTATTAAATAATTATTTCATTTTAGTATTGTATCAACGATGTATTGGTTATATGAATTATGTAAATAAATAAGGATTGTATTGTAGTACAATTTCATTAAGGATTTGAGATTATATGGTTCTATGAAAAGTGAATCAATAGCAAGTTAAACTTTTTGGAAAGTACATAGTTCAAGGAAAGACAAACCATAATATAGTCCTGATACTGAGATAGTAATTTTGGAATAAGAGATGGTTGATTTGGATAAATTATATTGGATATTCTTGACTACCTTGGAACTGAGTACTGGGTTGTTTATTTCATCATTATTGGAGTATTAATTTTTTTTGGATATAATGAATATATCTAGTATTATGTAAGGAAAAAGAGAGCATGAATGTAATCAATATGGTTTTATGGTAATTTAGTGTGTTACCATGTTTTAAAAGAATACATGATAATGGTATTCACTTGTTATTACGTGAAAAAAAGATCTTCATTGTGTTTACCTTATAAATTTTGGACTGTAAGTTGGGACCGAGGTATTTTGGATAAATATAAAGGTTGGAATGGATTAAGTTGGACTTTGGATATTATTTTTTAAGGTTAAAACATTTCTTATGATTATTTCTGGAATATATTATAATACTATAGTTTTAGGAAAAGGACAACCTGCAGGTTGGGAGAGAACCCTTCGCGTCGGAAAAAACTACAAGAATCGAACCCACAACCATAGTGCGACATGCCATTATTACATTCCTCTAGCCTACAAGAAGTCTGTGGATATTACAAAATATTTTTCTTCATTTAAATGGTATGTGTTATTATTTGGAACCTTATAAGATTCGGATAAATATAATATTTTTGAGTTCTATTATCTTCTGGAGTAAAAGATGAGTTTGTGGTAGAAATTAGTTGAAGGATGAAACTATATATTTCAAGTATATATATATATATATTATTATATGAAGAAATTAATTATTAAACTTTAGGGATGGAATATTAAAACCAAAAATGTGTTATCCTAATATTGTATGTTTTGTTGAGCTGGTCATCATAGATTGATGGTTTTGAGGCCCTCAAGTTTACACTTTTTTGTGATTGATGACCTCAATCACTCCCTATAAATATTTACGTTTTTTCACGAATTATATGTCTATAATTTCAACCAATTTTCTCATATTTGAGATTATATTTTGGTGGTGAACTTTTCATTTATCTTTCGTCTTATTAAGTCTAGATTTTATTAACCCTATTTCCGATGTGGGTCTTCTGCAAAGGTATTTTCTATTTTTAACCTTTATCAATTCAAAATTGCGAGGACTCAATTTATTGAAGTAGGGGAGAATGTAACACCACATGATTTCATAGTACGTTATATTTTCAAAGTAATTCAATAACTTGTGCAACACGCAACACCGAGTTTGAGCACACCACAACTTACCAAACTAGTCGTTCAAAAAGAGGTTATGAATAGTGTAAACTGAATTTTGAATTTTTTATACTATATAAATTTTTTGAATCCATATTATGTGTTTCGTAGACATAATATAATAACAAATTCATTTTTTTCAGATAAAAGAAATTATTTTTCAAAAAAAATGCAATTTTACCTCCTTTTAATGGAGAACCCTTTTTAAATCCAATATTTTACACTTTTATATATTCAATTTGACAAAATAAAACTTTTTTTTGGAATTGGGACATAAAAATTTAGTTTTGATAAATTTTTGGTGTCTTTCTGATAACTTTCATATTTGGGTGAATAGTGATAAATATTAAATTTAACTGAAAACAACTTTTTTAATATAAATAATTTATAGTGTTCAATTGTATATTTTAATGGTTTTTAAAAATAATTATATTATATTTTTATCATTTAATACAATTCTGGTCATTATTAGTAATTTCATAATTAAATTTGACATAAACACATGTCAATCTTTTGATAATTTTTACATTTTTAAAAACCCGCATTCTAGTTTTGACAATGGAAATTAATATTAAATTAATAAATTCGACTTCTATGTTTTGAATTTGGTAAAATATAATTCCTTTTTAAATTATGATTTTCAAAATTAGATTAGGGTAAATTTTTTTGCATTTTTTTGAAAACGTTCAGTTTGTGATGAATAGTGAAAAATAATAAATTTTAATTAAAAACAACTTTTTTAATAAAAATAATTTATAGAGATAAATTATAATATTGAGTAGTTTTAAAGTATAATTTGATTATATTTCTACCATTTAATCCAATTTTGGTCATTGGATGTAATTTCACATTTAAACTGGACATAAACAAGTGTCAATCTTTTGATAGTTATTATTTCCTAAAAATACGCTTTTTGTTTTGACAGTGAGAATTAATTATTAATTGATTTCTGCAACTTCAGTGTTTTGAATTTGGAAAATTGGATTCCATATTTTTAATCAGGAGTTCCAATTTGTTTAAATTGGTAACTCTTATTTTTAGACATTTTAAATAATTACTTCGTTAAATATTTTATTTACCATTCTTAAAAGGTAAATCCGGTAAAAAAGGGTAAAAAAATAATATTATAATAAATCTAAATTACCCTAACATATATATTATTCCTATTTTTTGATTAATTTCTGACCTTTGAATCCCTGGGTTGACTTTTGGACCCCATGGAGCCACATGGGTGTGATAATGACATTTAATATTAAATAATCTAAAGTAAAGAAAAAACAATTAAAAAATCAAATATATTTTCGTAAAACAATTTTTATATGAGGATATCTAATTGATCTATTAGACTATAAATAGTAATTAGAAAGCAAAAAATATTTCCTACATCATGATATTTTATTTTTAATTTTTAGACACAAAATAAATATATTTATATATGACACAATAATGATGCAGTATTTTCTTTATTAATGAAAAAATAAAATAAATGATATTATAAATATTAAAATAAATATAATTTGAATGTTTTGATTCCATAAACTAATTTTATTGGTTAATATGACATTTTAAGGGTGATTCATTGAAATTTTTTCGAAGTAATAATGTTGTTATGAATTTAACAAAATTAAATTATTAAATAATGTCTAAATTGACATAATTGAGTTTTAAAAACAAATACTATGTTATTGGTGGATATAATATTTCTAAAAGTCTATGTTTCGGCCAAAGGGCCTAAATAATATTATATGTGTCATTAATGAACCTATTGGGGTTATCTGGGAAGTTTATGGTATGTTTATTAACCATTTAATATAAACATACAAAGGGACATGGTAAAAGTCAAACTGTTTAACTAAGAGTTAAACAAAAATGATAAAGTTAATATGGTGACCTAAACCTATATAAAACCTATTGTATGAGATTATTTAGACCCATACCCACCCTATCCTCGAAATAAATCATTTTTGAGCCATTATAAACCGAAAATTATTTTATTATAAAATAATATTTTAAGATTTTCTTAAAGTGACCTTCACCTCTATTATAAAATAGAACTTATCCATCTATTAATTTCACACCTCCAAAGAATTGTTTTTCAGCCAAACCCTGCCCAAATATCCTCCCAACATCCCTAAATTCTTCATAAAGTCCTTACATTGATCATAAATCTAACTTAAGGAGCCCTTTAGATCAAATCAAAAGGAAGAACCCAAAGAAGAAGTTATAATTTAACCTCCCTCTTTCAAGTTATTTTCTTCTTCCACTTCCTCTTTATTTGTTGTTTCAATTATAAAATAGTAATTCCAGTATATTATATATACTTTGATGTTATTATAAATAATTTTCAACCATATTCATTATTCTATCCATCATATGAATGACAAAGTCACCATACGTGTGTACGTATGGCTTACCGTTTCCACGTCGTGGTGTAGTTGTTATTCAATAAATTATTTTTGGATGGGTATAATAATGATGTATAATTGATATAAATAATAAATATAACATGTTAATGATTCTGAATATATGATATAACATCTATTTACATACTATTTTAATATCAAAATAATGATATTTTCCCTCGTGCTTACGTACGGACTACTGTCTCCACGAACGCGACGAGATTCATTCCCCATCGTAACCATTAAAGAATAATTTTCATTTGGTTATTAAAAATAATTATTAATAACATAATATCATTCTGTATATGAATCTAATACATCCTATCGATAACAAACATGGCTTATGTATCAAAACATATAAAGGAAACCGAATCAGTTAACACCTGAAACGACGATACTACTGAAATATCATTATCAAAGCCATATTAAAAGATCATATATGATATCATATTAATGTATATGGTTCTTTTATAATTTAATAACAATGATTTCACCATTATTCAGGAGGTTAACCTACCTTCTACCAAAGAAAATTACAAGGTAATGGGTTTTCATCTCACTCATTATTCCCGTGAGATTCATGCTATATTGCCACTATTTCCTTTTGTACAGTGTATGTACTGCCCATAGTTGTATTCTTTGTGTAATACACATTAATTTATGTGAATTTACATCGTCATTGTATGATAATTCTTTCATGGGGTGTATGTTTCATAATTTTCCAAATTGGTAAGGGTTAATTTCACAATCTCTTTATTATCCGAGGTTGTTTTTACATAAGTATCTACTGGGACCTCTTTATCATCCACATCCGTGTTTCTTAAAAATGTATTCCAATTTTTTTTTCTATTTATTAGAAAATGGGTTAAAGTCATTTATTCCCTTATTTGACCTTATATAATTTTTAAATGAATCTTTTCATCATTTTCCAAATAAGGAACATGATGACCTTTTTGACAAAATTAAGGTAAGAATTCTTTTTTTAACTTATACGGAAGGTGTGGATATTTTCCACCATTATATCATCGTCAAAGATCCCCTTAAAATTTTATAATAATATTTTCAAAATAAATAATTTCTTTTATAATTACGCGACTTTAAATTATTTCAAAAAAGAAAGAGATATTTCTGTCAAATAGTTTTTATTTCATCTATGTCAACATCATTTGATGGATTTTATACTTATTTGAAGTCGATTCATTATGATATAAATATTCCATATTTTATTGAAGGTTGTGTGATATGTTTGATTGTGGATGTTTTATTTTTATACCATTCATGGTTTATAAAGTATTTACATTTCTTGTGATAGTTTTAATTTTGAATGTTTATGTTATATTTAAACCTTTCTTTAAGATGAATGTATTGGACTAGTATGATCTGGGTTGGGGACCGGTAAAAGTAAGACCACTGAGTTGGGGTCTGGTTACCGCAGACTCTCCAGGTTGGAGTTTGGTTACAAAGTCTCTCTGAGTTGGATTCCAGTTAGAGAGGCTCTCTAGGATGGAGTCTGGTTACAGAGGCTCTTTGGGTTGGAGTCCAGTTACAGAGGATCTCCGGGTTGGGGTCCAGTTACAATTATCCCCTAGGTCCTAGCACAAGGCCTTGAACAGAAATTAAAGTCCAACATTATGACTTCCATCATTATGAAAGTGGCTATTGATATTTCATGTGATTATTCAACTAGTATAATATCCATGTGAATAAGTAAATGACATTATTTTATTATATCTTTGCCATATTATGTTGAATTTTATGTTTAAAAATCTTTTTTTTAGTCTTATACATTGCCTTTAATGTTTATTCTTATTTATGAATGCTTCTGCAATATTTTTATCCTTGTTGAGCATCTAAGCTCACCTCTTTGTATGTTATATTTTTTCCAGGATGCGAATAATTATTTTATGACTGACTTGCAGGGATAGTCTGAGGGTATATGAGTGTGGTCTATCGAAACAATGTTGTTGTAGTTTTTCATTTTATAATGTAATTCAAAACTTGTGAATGTATCTAGTATTTCCATGGCTACTAAACTGATAGGTCTTTTGGGACATTATTTCCATGTATCATGCCAATGTTATGTATTAATGCACCGACTCTGGGTAACCGGGGTCGGGGCATTACATGCCATGCCCTTTAGGGGGCATTACCGATTGCATGTTGTTTTGATGGATGTTGCGCTAAATATGCATGTTGTTGTGATAGATTCCTTGATAGAATACCTGTTGTTTTATAGGGTATTGTTTGGATATGGTTTTTCTTTAATGAACACCAAACTTTGGTTCTTGAGGTGTTATGGGGCATCATGGATCGAAATTTGGTGTATTATTGCATTGTTATGCTTGTATATGACATGTATAGGATGCCATTCTTTGATTCATGGGGATTATGGGCCCTCACGGATTAGAGTTTGACACATTAATGTTCATTTTAGTGTGTTATGAGTTCCAAACTAGTTTTTGAGGCTCACTATCTAGAAAAACCCAGAATACACGGTGTGTAATTTTAAATACACACCATGTATCCTTCTGTTCGGGAAGGAAATTTTGTTTAAGTATACATCATGTACTGTATGTACAGGACATGTAGTCTCTATCAATTTCACTGGTTGTGTGGGTAGAGACATGGGGTTGGGAAATCCTTGGTAGCACACACCATGTACTAGACATACACGATGTGTTGTATAAACTGTGTGTCCACCTTTGTGACTAATGACACAGATGGAAGAAAATTAGGTTATACACGCCATGTCAAGCTTGAACACACAGTTTAGTGTAGCCCCATGTATCCGACCGTGTGACTAACAACACGGGTCGGTGAAATCCTTCTAGTAAAAGTCGTGTCTGGCACGAACACGTTGTGTAGTCTTGTTCTAGGGGAACCATGTGGGATAGTCGTGTAAAAGAACTCGTGTAGGGGAACACGATTTAAGTATACTCTGTGTCTGGGAGAAACATGTCTTGTATATGGGGTGTTACACAACCAGTTTTGGTAGGAGTACACACCCATGTGAAGGCTTAAAAGAACATGTCATTTATGAGTCATAAACGCTGTGTATCCCTGTTTTTAAAATCTTGAATGATTTCCTTCTCATGTTCCCTACTTGAACTTCCAAGTTTTATTCCTTTATAATCATGAGCTAAGGTGTGAACTTGACCTTGCAGAGTCATGCCACCGAGACGTCCTCCAGTTGTATGACAGTTATAGGGCAGTGACCAGACACGAGACATGGCTGATCAAGGACTACCAGTAGATCCTCCTGTACTGTCAGTCTTAGTACCAGCTGTCATTCTGGACATAGTTGATGATGCATAGTTCTGATAGGGATTTATGAGGTTCATGCAGAGCCTCTAGGAAGCACTGCATCATGCCCCATCAATGACAGAATTGATGCGGGTTTTCCAGTAACAGTATCCTCCCACCTTCACATGGGAAGGAAGACCTTATGCTACAAATTCATGGTTAGAAGCCAGGTTGTCTATCTTCAAGCACCTATAGACACCTCCAGAGTGGAGGGTGAATCTCTCTACTTATATTCTCTCTGACTCCACCAAGATATGCTGGGATGTAATCTCATAGGTAGGATTCCATCAGGTTATGGCATGGGACGAGTTCATGCATGCCTTCTGTGACTACTTCTACCAGAAGAATTAGAGGGCCGATCCAGCCCAAGATTTCATGAGTCTAGATTCAGGTACTCTCTCAGTCATGGAGTACTCTTCTTGATTCACAGATTTGTAGCACTTTACAAATATTTCAGGAGGTGATGAGTTATTTATGGAAAGGAAGTTTGAGGATGGTCTTAGGCACAACATCTGATCTCAGGTGAATATCTTCGGGTTGACTTCCATCACCTCTATAGTCAACCTAGAACTAATAACTTAGTGCAATTAGAGTGATTCTAGAGCTGTGAGACAGAGTGGTTCAGCATCTGGAGTTGGTACCCCTTTTTCTAACAGCAAGAAGCACCGCATGAAGTCTACACATAGAGATTGTCATATTCATGATACTTCTTCTGGTGGCCAGGTGGTGTGCTACCAGTGTAGGAAGAGCGGGCATACGAGGCCACATTTTTTAGGAGACCCAGTCGAGTGGAGATCCTGTGGAAATATGGGCCATATTTAGCGGTTCTGTCAATTTTTCTCACCAACAGCTGGTGATCAGTGTTCTTCTATGACCCCGTGTTTAGGATCACCACCACCATTTCCTTATCAGTCTAGGAAATGGAATTCTTCTAGCTGTTCAGGACGAGGTGGAGGTTGCGGTCATGGTAGCCAGTCTGCAGGCTTTTAGTGACAATAGGGTGGATCAGATCAGGGTGGTCAGGCAGGTTCACAGGGTCACTGTACATTCCAGACATTTCCAGTGGAGCATACCCAGCAAGAGCAGGATCCCAAACCCTCTACAAATGGAGGTATGATCCTAGTTTCCTAAGTTTTAGCTTCTGCACTTTTTTATATAGGGGTTTCCCATATTTTCATATTTGTGGTTGTTGTGGAGAGACTTGGGCTCTTTATATTTACTTCATCTGATGACTTTTCACTAGACACTCCATTTGGGACAAGAAGGACTAGTTTACATCAGTGCAAGGAGTGCCCTATTAAGGTTGGTGGGTGTCACTTCTTTTGGGACCTTTATGTATTAGAGATGACGGGCTATGATTTCATTCTTGGAATGGACTGGTTAGTTCCCATACATGAATATGTCGACTGTTATCATTGTAGAGTGAGTTTCACATCACAAGAGGGCAGATTGTTTCTTCATAAGGGCTAATGGGATGTCCAGGCGAGTAGAGCATGACATGAGCATCATGGTTTCGGAGAAGTTATAGACCATATTTCTAGTCTATATTTGTATGACTAGAGGACTTCAGAGTTGGACTTTTCTCCAGTGGTGGATCGTTTTAGAGATGTCTTTTCCAGAGTACTTTTCAGGTTTGCCTCCGGAGTGAGTGGTAGACTTTTCTATTGAGCTTGTGCCAGGAGCGGCACTAGTGTCCATTCCTCCTTATAGGATTTCTACACCAGAGTTACAAGAGCTCAATAATAAGTTCTAGGAGTTCCAGGGAAAGGGTTTCATCTGACCTAGTACTTCTTCTTGGGGTTCACCTGTCCTTTTTATGAAGAAGGCGAACAATACCCTCAGACTTTGTGTGGATTATCGGAAGTTGAAGTAGTTGATGGTCAAAAACTGATATCCCTTGTCGAGTATTGATGATCTCTTTGATCACCGTCAAGGAGACCGGGTGTTCTCTAAGATTGACTTGAGATTTTTTTATCATCATTTTCATGTTAGACCATCATATATACCTCTTACAGCCTTTCGGAAAAGTTATGATCTATACAAGTATGTGGTTATGTTGTTCGATCTCACGAACGTGCCTGAATTTTTCATGGCACTAATGAATGGAGTGTTCCATCCATACTTGGATTCTTTTATAGTGGTCTTCGTAGACTATATCTTGGTGTACTCTCACACCAGACATGACCATGACACACATCTTGAGATCATTTTGAGTACACTGAGGGAGAATCATTTATATGATAAGCTCTCAAAATGCTACTTTTGGATGGACTAGATTCACTTCTTTAGTCATGTTATATCAGAGACATGAGTATTAGTAGACCCATAGAAATTGAGAAAAGTAGTTTCCTTAGAGCAGCTGAAGAACATATTTGAGGTGCGGAGTTTTCTAGGGATGGCTAGTTACAATAGGCATTTTATATAGAACATTTCATTCTTAGCAGTGTCGCGGACATGCCTGAAAAAGAATGGTGTGAAGTACTTGTGGTCCAATTCTTGTGAGTCAGCCTTTCAGGAGCTGAATGGAAGGTTAAATTTAGCACCGATTCTAGTTCTTCTAGAGCCAAGAAAGAGTTATACTGTGTAATGTGATTCATCAAGTATCAGGCTAGGAGAAGTACTTATGAAGGGGGAAGAAGTTTTTGGATTTGGGTCTCGATAGTTGAGGCCATATCAGAGGAACTACCCGGCCTATGATTTCAAGTTGGATAAATTTGTTCATGCTTTACACTGTTGGATACATTATCTTCTAGGACAGCATTTTGGGGGTTTCACCAACCAAAAAAGTCTCAAGTTTATCTTCACTCAGCACGATCTGAATCTGAGACAGTGAAAGTGTTTTGAGTACATTCAGTCCTTTGACTTTGAGTACATTCAGTCCTAGGAAAGACAACGTAGTAGCTGATGTGTTGAGTAGGAGGACTTAGATATAGGCAGTTCAGGAGTCCAATAGTGAGTGTCATCTTATGTCTCTGTTCTCTAAGATTCATTTGGAGTTGCATGACAGACAAGGGCAGAAATTTCATTCTTCTATGGCTGTTACCTCTACTCTTCTTGATTGATTTCGAATGAGGCATCTATCATATTCTGAAGCCATAGTCATATCGGAGAGTGTGTCAAGGGAGGACCCTATTTCTGGATGGACCATAGGCGAGGATGAGATCTCTTGTTTTTATGGGTGTGCGTGGATGTCAGCAGACATACATGAGGAGCTGATGTGGGACATTCATTCCTCATTTTGGGCATTTCATCTTGGTATCACGAAGATGTACCGAGATCTGCACCGTCAGTATTGGTGGCCATGTATGAAGATAGATGTTGCTGGGTTGGTCATGAGGTGTTCCACCTGTCAGCAGGTAAAGACGAAGAATCAGTGACCAGTAGGGCTTTTACAACATTTACCCATTATCAAGTGGAATTTGAATGATGTCGCGATGGACTTCATGAGAGACTTACCATGGTCTCCTTGAGGGAATGATGTAGTTTGGATTGTCATTGACTGTCTCACAATGGTTTCTCCCTTTTACCAATCAAGGAGACCTTCAGTGTTGATCAGTTGGGAAGGTTGTACATCTGAGATATTGTACATCTACACGAGGTTCAACACTCTATTTTTTCAGACAGGGATGCACATTTTACTTCTCGGGACTGGTAGAGACTAAAAAAGGATTTGGGTACATAGGTTCTTTTGAGTGCAACATACCATCCCCATAAAGATGTCCATTCCGAGTGTACAATTCAGGTGCTTGAGGACATGCTTCGAGAATGCATCCTGGATAGAGGTTCTTGGGATAAGCACATACCTCTTGTGGAGTTTTCCTATAATAATAGTTTTCAATAAACTATTCAGATGGCACCTTATGAGGCATTGTACGGTTAGTCATATCGATCACCACTATGTTGGATGGAGGCAGTAGAGGTAGTTATATTGGGACATCATCTTTTCTAGGAGACCACAGAGCAGATATAGTTGATTTGAAAGAGGGCGGTTACTGCATAGTCATGGAAAAATTATTATGCTGGTCGACGGAGATGACCTATGGAGTTTGAGGTCTAAGATCATGTTTTTATACATGTCACACAGAGGTTGGGACACCTGAGGATTAGAAGATAGGGTAATCTTTCACTGAGGTACGTCGGACCATTCGAGATTTTGGATAGGGTTGGTCCGGTTTCCTATCGGTTGCAGTTACCTTAGAGGTACCAGGCTATGCACAATGTCTTTCACATTTCTTAGATATGGTAATACTTCTAAGAATCGTCTCATGTATTTCAACCTGAGGAGGTTTAGCTAGAGGGGGATGCATCGTTAGAGGAACATCCTATCCGGATTTTTGATCGTAGTGAAAAGGTTATCTGGGGTCGGTCTGTTCCTCTGGTATGAGTTCTATAGCATCACATGTGAGTACATGATGAGAATTGGGAGAGGGAGGCTGATGCACGATCACATTGGCTAGAGATTTTCGAGGATTATTCTTCTACGCTGCCTTTCTAGGGAAAATCGGAGATAAATTTCTTTAAGGATGGAAGTTTGTAATAACCCGAATCTTCCTTCAGGAATGAATCTTGTTTTCAGATTTTTTTGAGAAAAGAGGAGTTTCCAGAAATTTCAGCAGTTCACACAGTGTACTTATAAATACTCACCGTATACTCTTTTGTTGCTGGTAGTTGTGTGTTAGTTGTGTAACGTCCTAACACATAACCATGTGCGGTGACCTCGAGAGTGCCTACAGTGGGGCTCGGTAAAGGCAAGTGCACGATGTGTACTTTTAACGGACATGTCGTGTACTTTCTTTTTTTCATTAAACGGACCGGGGTCATGCCTAATCGACAGAACACCCTTATTCTAGGTCTGTCTCATCCAGAAGTGTCTGAGGATAGCGATTCTTCTCCAAGTCCCTAAATCTCTATCCGTTATCCATTATGACCACCGTCAATTGCATTGGAATAACCATTTTAAGATCTTCCTTCTTCTAGAGACTCATTTCTTGATTTCTCCTCTTTCACGAGATATCTTCGATTGAACATTTTTCGCGTTTTTATAGATCTATGATTTCATAGGGAGATTCAAGGCCTGAGGCTCACGTATATCGATTGTACAACTTTGAGGTAGGTGGTTTGTGCCTTTCCATAGTTATTCTTTGAGTTATATGCGCAAAATTTCCCAATACCATTTTTTGGGGTACTGCGTGTTTATAGTTAATAACCCTATTATTGTCTGCTATGCCTTGTGAGCTTGAGTATAAGATTTATGATTATAAATATAGTTATTTGAATTTCTATTTATGTGTTTTCAAATACTTTCTTGATTCTGACCATTTGGTCTAGCATTGCCTATTAGGCTATTTTTTCCATGACTATTATTGTTAGGATTGAAGGATTTTATCTGACATGCTATGGGATTTATGTAAACTATTTATCTAAGTAGTTCTTGAGTTTTACTTTGCCTGTCATGTACCATTTGTCCATGATTGACTTACACACAGATGTGGGAACCTGATGTAGTAGACTATAGGGAGAATGGACATTGAGGGCTTCTTCAGAGTGTTTGTTTACCTTACATTGCGAGACCATAAGAGGGATGGACATAAGTGCTCCCTCATAGTGTCTGTAGTTCCATGTTACGAGACCACAGGGGGGATTGGATGTTGGGTGATTCCCGGAGTGTCTATATTTTCTGATATGAGACCATAGGGGTAATTAACGGTGAGTACTTCCTCAGAGTGTCTTTTCTAAAGCTGAACCAGAGGGGTTAGAATGTGAGTACTTTCCAAGGGGTTGCTTGTATTTTTTTGGTTGAATCAGAGGGGTTAGGCTATGAGTAATTTTAAGAGGGATACTTATGTTTTTTGGTTGCTTAACTAATAAATGAAAATTGGATGTAATTGAAACTGTAGGATTGTTTACTTTTGATCACTTCCTTGTCTACTGCTTCTTTTTGCATATTGTCTGCCATATATATTCACTAACTGTTAGGCATAGATATTTGGGTGGTTGCCTACTGGTATTCTTCTCACACCCTATTTTGGTCATGCTTATCGGCCCAAACAAACTATATTGTTACAGGTCTAGATAAGGTAAATCTCCATTCTACTTCAGGTACTTTATGGTTGTGGATCTGGGGAGCATGGGACCAAGCTGAGGCTTGCGATGCTATGGAGTTGTTTACTCACTTTCCTTTTGTACTTTGGTTTAGTACTGAATTCATGCATTATGAATTGTTTGGCATCTTTACTAAACATATGCATCATGCATCATTTATATATGTGCTCTAGTTTTTTTTCATCAGTCTTCCGTTTTTTACATATTTCATGTTATTACTGCTTCTACTATTGATATTTGTTTATTTCCACTACGTTACTCTGCCAATGAGGGCATAGTTTCTCCACTATCACACCAAAGTCCCTTGCTTCTAGTTGGTAGCCTCTAGAATTTAGGGAAATTCTCTTGAGTCTATGTGACCAACCGGGTACAGGGAACCTCGAGACGGCTCCCGGAACTAGGATGTTACATCAATGAGGTTTTGGTTTGGTATTACACAAAAGGAATTGTTCCACGTGTGGATTTCGACCTCCTATGTATTTCTAAATATAAAAGGAGGACTTGATTTAGGGTTAATATGGATTAATGATGATGAGCTGGAACTTACATCGGATTAGATTCACATATATTCATAGATCACTAATGGGTCATAGGGATGAGAACATTAGTGAGTATTAGGCATGGATTTCACTTTGTATGAGGCTCATCTCTTACTTGTGAGCAAGAAAATATGTGTGGGGATTATGAATACACTTCTTGAAGATGTATAACTTGGTCAGTGACTCAAAAATATGAAGGTTTTAGAGATTACACCGAGTAAGAGGTCCATAATATAGTACCTGAGTGAAGTGGTATCCAATTAAGGATATCCTCGGTGAAGTGTCACTCTAGTTAGATGGCATGGGTGATGTGTTTCCCTTTATGAATGTCCTAGATGAAGTATCACCCTACTATGGAGGCATGGGAAATGTGTATTTAATGTAAAGAGACTTATGTAAAGTGGGTGACCAAGTGGTTGGTGTATAAGTGGTCAGTGTCCAAGTGGAGGGTGCCTATGTGGCGGGATCCCAATTTGCAGGTTCCCAAATGTTAGTCACCTAAGTGGTGGGAGATCAAGTGGTGGGTGATCAAGTGGTGGAAACCTACGTCCATGGCACCGAGGTGGTTTTTCTTATAGTAATCTGCATCCACGTGGTCTGCCACCACTACTACAAATGATGCCTTTAATAGGACTAGCATTTATCAGCGTTAGCAAAAAGAGCTGATAAAGGCCACCATTATTAGCGCTTTCTTTTAGTACTAATAAATGGTACCATTTGGGAGTGCTTTATTTTCTGTGCTGATAAAAGTTACCCTTTATCAGTGCTTTATTTTTAGTGCTAATAAATGCATCATTTATATGCGATCTTTTATTGTAGATAAAGATCCATAATAAAGTGAAATAATGAAACAAATAAAAAATATTAATATTTTTTTTAATTATTTTTTTTAAATTGAATTAATTGAATATACAAATATATAAATTATAAAAATTAATAAATAGTATATATTAAATATATAGATATGTAAAATGAATAAAATAAAATAATTAATCAATGAGAAATTAAAAATGAATAAATTAAGAAAAATATTAAAAAATTTATTAATTAAATAATTATTGATAAAAATGAATAAATTTAATACACACACACACACACATATATATATATATTATTAATATTAAAAAATAGTATCTATTAAATATAGATATATAAATTAAACAAATTGTATTATTAAACAAAAAAATTAAAATTGAATAAATTACAAAATAATTTAAAATTTTATTAATGAAACAATTATTAATAAAACTAAATAATTATAATATATATATATATTAATTATAAATATTAATAAATAATATATTTTAAATATAAATATGTAAAAAATGAATAAAATTTAATAATTTAAAACATATTCATGTCATATTAATTTTAATGTTATCTAATTTTTCAATTTTACATATATCAATCATCAGGTGTTACAGTTATTTCACATACATGTATGTAAGTAATTCTTTTTTATATACAATGAACACACACAAATATTAACACAATCAATGAAATATTATATAGAAACATATACATCCAATATTCATGTAATTTATTAAAATTTTAGTATATTTTAGAATTTCATTATAAAATGATACATTTAATATATTATGTTTTTAATCAATAAATTTAATTTATTTATTTTTAATATTATTATATTTCAAGGTTATTTATTCTTTTTTAATATATTTTTTTATTTTTTATTTTATTTTTGAATTTGATCATTTTCTTATCTATCTATATATATATATATATATATATATTTAGTATGTTTTATTATTTTCAACATGTATTCATATTAACTTCAATATATGTCCATATTTTTTAATAATATATATTAAATTAATAAAACTTATCCATTTTGTCAATATTTCTTAAGTGTACTCAATTAGAATTATCAAATTTCACTCAAGTATTTAAGATTATATATGCATTAACAATTTAAAAAATACATTTTTAAATAAATATTTATAAATATATATATATATATGTATATTTACTATATTTATAAATTTATATTTTTATAAATATTATAATGAAATAAATATGATTTTTAAAAAAATATTTATATAATTATAAATAAATAATTATATATTTTTTAAATAATTATCAAATAATAATCAATTTATTTATATAATGTACTCAGCGAGACTTGAACTCGAGACCACACCAAGACCCAGAGGGTTAGCTACCACTAAACCCGATCTTGTGGGATATATATAAAATTATAAAAAATATTTCAATATATAAATTTTTTTCAAGTATTATTCATATATATATAAATATATATAATAATAATAAAACAATAAAAAATATATTTATATAATCAATATTTTTATATTTATATATATTTATTATATATATATAATTATATAATTATATATAAGGATATAAATATATTTATAATTATAAATAAATAATTATAAATATATTTACAAATATATATTTTGTATGTTTATAAATTAATATATTTATAATTATAACAAATATAATATAATTTATTAATAAAGTTGTTAATGTAATTATATATAAATATTTATATATTTAAATAATAATAAAATTAGAATAAACAAATATGTATTTATAAAAAAAATTAAAATATTTTTTATTTATAATAACAATTATAAATCCTTTATCAGTTCTAAATTTTTAGCATTGGTAAAGTTCATTTTATCAGTTATTTTTTTCACTAATAATGATCAAGATTTATCATCGCTAAAAAACACTAATAAAGATTTTTTTTATTAGAACCTATCTATTTAGCAATGAGAAAAGGGATCTATATGAGAACTTTTTTAAAAGTGCTGATGAAATTGTACTCTGTCTATTTAATAAAACCCTAATCATGAATCATTAATTCATGATTCCCAAGCTCTCATGGAATTCCCATGTCGCATGCGCTACTCCTCCATGTCCTCTCGAATGAATCAAGGCTAGAATCCAGTGTTTGTTATTTTCTCCTTTTCCTCTTTCATTGTTTGATTTTTAGGTTTCATTGTTTTCATTTTTTTTGTTCATAAACATAATGAACACTACATTTCATTTATCTCTGTCTCTCACATACATATACCCACACAATAAAACACCTACTCTGTAAACTCATTCTTTCTTTATATGATACCTCAACGAACTACATCTTCATCCGCTGTTGTAGCTGGTGGTGATTTTTTTTATGTTTCTGTTATATTATTTCTTGTTACCTTTTAGATAGTGTGGCTTTTCATTATTTGTATCTTGTTTCCATATAATGAGATGCACATTAATATATAAAAAGTCTAACATTATATTGGACTAATTTTATAAGGAATGTTATTTAATATGAATAATATAAGGTGGGTTAATATAAATATTGTTTTAATGTGAATGGTTTTATGACAACCCTAATCTTTTATTACATATTTAAACATGATTTATTACATAAAACCATCACTTGATACAACATTTAAGAAATATAGGTCTAGTGTCTTCGGGGCTTAGTAACATTACATAACAACTTAAAACATAGAATACAACATCTTATTGAAAACATCCTTTACATGACCACTACATTCCCTCGTACTTAGCATTGCATGGGATAACCTGAATGAATGCATAAGAAAATGGTGAGCTATAAAGCCCAGTAAGGTAGTAAACAAGGAATAACATGAATATTAAAATACATGTTAGAGAATATGAATATCAATGGGGAACAAGAGAAACATGAACATAAAGGCATGATAAAGCAAGATAATAATAACATGGAAATGTGGCAACAACATTTAACATTGGATTAGCATGAGCCAAGGCTCATGGCACACAGAGCATGAGTAAACCCTCATTGCACATGAATCATGAGTAAACCCTCATTTCACTTCAATTTGGATGAGTCAACAATCATTGTGCATGACATATCATGATACTATACTTTACCCAATGCATTGGAGCGCTATCAGGGCGCACCCCTCTTAAACAATTCATTTGATGCATAAGTGTGCCACATGGATCACAAAACATGGAATCAATCATCATCATTCATTCCATGATAAAGGTATGTGGAATACACACATGAAGATTTATAATCAATAAGTAAAAGTTCATAAAGGTGAATACCCTTGATAGAGAAATGGGCATGGTATTCACTACATAATGACATTGGCTTGGAAAATCATAGTGCAATTTCGGCAGCATAACGGCGTGAAATAAGAACACATAAAAAATGTTTTATGAGAGATAAAGGGCTGTATCATCATATTTAAATTTAATTTATAGTAAGGGGTCATATAGATACATTTACCAACAATTTTAATGGAATTTAGTTGCATAATACAAAATAATTACTTTGATGTATATGAGGAGAGAGAAATCCCTCACGGTGTTTCAGCATGGTAACGGGTGTACATGGGAGGAATTAATGAGAGAGAAATGGGTCTACCAACATCCAAAATTAAAGAGGGTAGTATGGGGGAGGTTAAAAATAATACCCCAACATTTTTAATTGAAAACAAAAGGGAATAACAACTTAATGATAATTGGATAAAATTGAGAAAAGAAGAAATCCCTTACTAGGAAGTGTGCTTCCAAAGGCTTGGGAGAGGCTTGAGAGAGGCTTATTTGGAGCTTGGGGTCCTCTGAGAGGATTTTAGAGAGAGGATTTCATAGGTTGGACTAACTGCAATGGATTTGAGTGAAGAGTAAGTGGGACCTTCGGTGAGTTTATATAGGGAAGGAGAAAGAATTCTTTATTATTTATGTTTGGGACACCACACATTAAAGTAATCAAAACCACAAACCATCCCATGGTTTTTTCCCATGATTTTTTCCAAAGGGGAGTGGAAAATAATAGTTTATAATTCAAATGGCCGAACTTCTTGAAATAATGGGGTTGTTTACGTGGAGGTGAGTCACACTCTCAAAGAAATCAGTTTAAAAAGTTAAAATGTTTTATAAGTCTTGAAGGGTCCACTAAAGCATTGTAAAATAAATCCAAAAAAACATAAAATCACATAATTTTAATGGTAAAACATTTAGTTGAAGAAAATAATTTTTATATTATTTTATTACATCACTACTTTGTCATTATGATGTCATAAAACACATTATATATTTCAATGGTATTTAATTTTTACCGAAAAATTCAACTATCTCAAAAAATTATGAATAAATAAATGTTGGATTATTTTGACATCCTAATAATAAAAATAATATTCATTTTATCCAAATAATTTTTTAAATATGTGAATTATCACATTTAAAATAAAAATAAACATTTATAAAAAATTCATGGGTTTTGACAAAAATAGCTTTCAATCCTTAATAAAAATTTAAATTGAATTCATAAAATTATACAATCATTTATATTTAATAAAATTTAATTTAATAAAAATAATAATATTTTATTAAAATAATATTTAATTCAAAAAACCATTAATTCATCAAAATAGATTTTTTGGTTGAATATTTACTAAAAATACGATTTGTTCTTTAAAACTATTTACAAAGTAACAATAAAAAATGAATGTATATTCTCTATACAAGAATAATGTTCATAATTGTAGTAATACGATATTTTTACATCACCCCTTAAAACACCCACATAAGATCTTAGGGTAAGGTGCACAATGGTGACAGACTCTTGGGTAGGATCGGATAGCATTGCTCGAGTGGTAATCTCTATCAACTTCCACTTCTCTCATAGGCAGTTCTTCTCCAGCTTAATGTATTCAAGCTCGGCTTGGACTTGGTTAAGAGAGAATCCCAATGACACCACCTCCTTTCCGATTTCCCAAAAATGGGCCTTGTATGGGGCAATTCTACTGGATGAGGCCATCACTTCCTTTTTCTGAGTAAATTTGATTTGTTAAAGACCTATATTTATAATAATCATGTGATCACTATTCAACGTCTATATTAGAAATGGTCACAATTCTTAATAGTATTTCAAATACAGAAACATAGAACCAAATAAGTGCATATGTTTTACATAACCATAAGAAGACATTTAAATAGACCAAGAGAAATTTTCATTAATGAATATTTAGGTCGATACAAGTTTAATCTAATTATGGGAACTAAAGATCAAATTTTCCAATTTATATTGGTGAAATTTATCAATATGTTATATAGATATAGTTTAATAAGGGTAAAACTCTTTAAATTTTCAATTAAATCAAAATAAACATTATTTTTTAGTTTTTTATTTGATCCCAACTCAAAAGCTGTCATGTATTGTCAATAAGATGTGAGTTTATAATTAATTGACAGGTTCTTAATATTAGAAAATTTACCGAAAAATATATTCACTAAAATTTTAAAGTTATTGGATAAGATGATATCCAATGTGTTCGAGAGATCATTAAAGGAGATTCCATTTATTTCCATTATCAATTAATGGTTTCCAATAATTTCACATGTCCTTTAAATTTAAAACTAGTTAAAGTAATGTTTAATTTTTTTAAAACTAATAGTAAATAGATTTTATAAATTTACTTTATTTTAAATTTATAAATAAAAACATTTCATAGAATAAAAAACTAGATCAGATTCATGTAGAAGAGTTTCCATATGCGGCGTCATCTATATAAGATGTTATAAATCAGTTTACTTTTCTATCAAATAATTTTATAATTAAATTCCTCTCTAGGAATGAAGTCATTTTTATGAATTAAACTGATTTAAGAAAATTTATTTTCTTAATTTTTGTGTGTTCCATATTATTAATACATTTCTCTTTTATAAAAACAAAACATCACAAAATAGTTCAACTATTCATAACCTGACCTAAGCTGAATCAAAATTTTACTCAACCCATGGAACCATCAACCAACATCCAAATAACTAATAATAAATATGTAGAGTTCAACATAATCCGTATTAAATGGTTTAAAAACCAATTCATATGACAAGTGCATATATTTAAAATTGTAAAGAATAGAATCCCATGAATATAAATGCCTACAGGTATAAAAACATTAACAATTAGATAAATAATCTCTAAAAATAATACCCTATACGAATAACCAACATACCGTTGATGAAACAAAATCCATAAGTATCCACTAGGAATAATTTAATACTATATTCCTTCCATTAAATATTCAATCCTTTCAACTTTGAACCCAGGGAAACATCGTCTACATATGCACCAATATGGACATAAAGTGGTTAAGTAAAGTAACTAGGTAGCTTTTCTCTAAATATTTTCCATACCCATGATTCACATGAAAACCATGTATCTACTTTTTATTTTAAAAAAATGTTCATAATTTATGATAATTTAAATAAGAATACAACATATAATATTCATAACTAACATAAATAACATTTCATAAAAAATGACCATGGGTTTCACAAATAAGTTTGTGTTAATAAGGATTCATTTGGGTAAGATAGATATACAATAAAATACACGTCATGCATAAAATTCCACATTTTGATGCATCTTGGATGAAAATTGTTATTGTATTTAATAAGAATATAATACTTAAATACTCTTGTATAACTAACATTCACTATTATTATTTAATCAATCCTTAGATGCTTGATTTACTTCCATCTCTTGATGATGTATTGTACTCCCTCCTTTAAAATAGACTTCCTACCATAATTGTGGTTACAAATTTCCATGATGACATACCTTCTTATCAGATTGAATTCTTTAATATTCATCAAATCCACTTCCATGGCTTTGAATACCAAATATCCCTACTCAATCTCAACTATTTCATCCTTTCAACCTCCTCATTTACTACTTCCTAAGAACATAAAAATGACACATAAAATTTAATAAAATCATAGTGATTTAATTTTTTTTGGATTATTGATATTAATTTTCTTATATGACTCTATTGGTAAATTTTCACAACAATTCATCAAAAAAAATATTAATTTTGTTACAGTCACGTTGGATTCTATTAAAACACCCTAGTTATACATACTTGTATGAGAATAATATAACGATGTGTAACCTCTGAATGACACTCACGTGGCACATTTTTTATAAAAACACACCAAATTAACCTTTTGATTCTATTTCACATAAACCTTGATAAATTTATAAGGGTTCCAATCTATCTCTATAAGGTATTCTCTCACAATGAGAAGATTTCTTTATCCCTTCCTTCAACTTCATCTTCAAGATACTTTCTCTTGGAATCTAGGAGAACGGTTTAGTTTTCAAGATCTCTCATCTGTCTCACACCAATACCACAATATGTTTTTATCTCCTCTAATACCTACCAAAAAAAATAAACTTTTCAAAGTAAGTGGATAACAGTAAATGTTTTTGAGTGTAAATAAATTACTGTGAGTGGAATTCATGTGTATTTGAATGGTATTTCATTCATTTTTAAAATGCAATATGTTAGAATCAATAATTAAAATTTAATTTATTTTTTTATAAACTTTGTTGATATAAAGATCTTATATTTGTGATACATGTGATGGGAAATGACTAGTAAAATAGTTTAGAGTCAGTGCAGCTCAGTGGAGATGAGTTGATGTTCTCATGGCAGTGTTAGGGGCCTTTCATCTCCAAAACAATTATTATTTTATCATGTTGCTTGAGACTCTTCCCCCATATCTTCTATATTGTTTGAACTACTCTGATTAGTAGTAATCCAAAATGATCCCTAGTACCTAGTACATGATGAATTTTGGTTAGAGTAGTTCAAGAAACATATGTGGATATGCAAAAAAGATGGGGCGGATGGGCATAAAGAAATAAAATGTAATAATAACTATTCATGAGGTATTTCGTAAAGGAACATTAGAACCTAAATGATGGTATGAAGTCTAGATTGAAATAGGGAGTCGAATTCATCATCAAGGTATGGAATACAATAAATCATTCAATGATGAATTAAATAAAGCTAGTGGAAGTTAGTTGTATTGTAGAATTATTGTATTATTTCTCTATTCATGATAGTAAAAATTTTCATGAAAGATTCATTCCAATGTGAAATTTTATGCATTGAGTGTATTGTATTATTGTTATTCAAGAAAAATTAAATGTTTGACTACTAATGAAGATAATTTATTTTACACATGATGATGTTTCCAATCCTGACGAAGAACCGATTGTTAATGATGAAACTATCAAATTATTAGGGGATCAATATAATTTTCCGGAAAAAACTACAACAATGATGCAGTATCATAGTGTTGAAGGAAATTACCAATTCAAGAAGTTAGGGTATAAAATTTTAGGTTTCATGGAATAATAACAACCAGCCTATTGAACCCAACAATTTAATGTTCATTAGTTATCTATTGGTCAAAATGAGGATGAATGTGCCGATTGATATTTATTCATGGAACTATGTCCAACTTGTAATAAAGGAAACCATTTGGAATGATATAATGTTAATGTTATGATATTTTTTCTATATTTTAATGAAAAATTATAAAATTAAATAAAGATTTAATTTTGATTATTCTTTTTAGAGTTAATTTATTTTAGATGATTTCTGTAAGATATTTATCTTAATATATTCTAGAAAATACCATAGCGGCTTCTTGACGTTTATTACAAATTTACATCTTATATATGCTGAGGGAAAAGTAAATCCCCACCCAGTAGTTACTTATACACACATTATAATGTAGGAAACATGGAATGCTTTCATCAATCCTCACAATGACAAATCATTTCAAGTGCATTGCAGTTGATAATATTTTATTTTATGTTATTTATTTTATCCAACATGATTCAAATTTATTAGTTTATTTAATATTAAAATAGTGTTAAATATAGGGAATGTGCATCAAAACCAATGCACCCCTATCTAAAAGTAAGTATGAGGCACTCAACATTAGAAAAAAATTGGTATGTATTTTAAATCAATAATAAAAGATTAATTATGTGATATGAAATAAAATATGTTCCTTTATTTATATATATATATTGATGAATCAAAATATGAAGCCAATTCTATCCCACATCATGTTCTATTGAATGAGGATTGTATAAATAAGGAGGTTAAATTATTTAATAAAAACAAAAAAAGTATGGGAAACATGTGTAAGTATGACATAATTTTAATAAGTTATGATTTATAATAATATTATATACAAATATATATTTATGATCATATTTTTTATGGTTTAGAAATAATAATTGGAAATGACTGTACCAAAATAAATGCTACTTTCAGTTGCTTTGAAGCGGCCTAAAAATATGGTAATGTTAAAGGGTTAGGTTTTGTAGTATCTCCTTAAACATATTTTGAGAAGATAAAACCATGTGAAGATATATATAATATGGTGAGACTATTACAAACACAAATATACTCTCTGCATGATATTATTGTTTGATCTGATTTGGTAGTGCAATGTCTAAGAAAGTCTCAAAGTGAACTAGCAGTGAAGCAATGATCCACACATGTACCAAATTATCCCACAATATTTGAGTTTATTTATTAACTCCAACCACACACTTACATATGGTAATAAATTTTCATTACTCTTTCTCATAAATTTTAATCATACAACTTACAATATCTTTATAATACTAAAATTTTATAGGATACAGATGTATGGTATTTTTATATGGAAACATACATGAACTTCTATGTTGTAATGGGAATAATTTATAATATCTTGGGAGAAAAGATACACCATAAAGACCTCACAATAGTTCAACAAATAATAAGTGTTTAGGTATATCCTCGGATGACTAATTAGTTTCCTATTACACTTGATGGTCTAGATATTACAATGGTCAATTATGATATTGGATCTTTCATAGCATGGACATATAATCTTCTAAAGATAAATGAGGTATTTATTTAACAAAACTATTCATATAAAAACTGGTAACGGTTGATGACAAAAGGTCTAAAGTGAGGTGTGTTTTTACATATGGATAAAGTGGTGGGGAAAAAATTGAATCCAGAAATTCTAATGAATCGGCCAAGAAAACTAAACGATCTTCCAAGAGTACCTTTTCCACATGAGTTCTAAAGAAACATTTATTATAATTAAAACATCAGGGATAGACTAGATTTAAAGATAAAACAATTTCTTAAATTAAATGTGAAGAAAAAATATAAGGAAATTCCATGATAGATGTAATTGGTAATGAGACTATAAATGATATTATCAAGCATGAACGGTTGTGTGTCTCAATTGTGAATACATACATAAGGTATATTTTCATACTACGTCTCTCAAAATAGTGACCTAATATTTTTATTAAAGTTAATAAATATTCATATTTTCTACGGATGTTTATATTACAACTATATAAATGAAATATCATGCGAAGAATGATTTGTATTCACTAATCCATGTATCATTTCTACATAAAAACTTAATTTTTATGATGTAGAAATTCATAAGAGATAAAATGAGTTACTCAAAACGTTTAACAAAAAAGGATAATAAAACAGAATATTTTTTATTCCTACAATGTCGAGGAAAAATTCTAAAATCTCATCATATAAAATATATTTTTAATTATTTAATTAATTAATTATTTTTGACTTTTTAGGGTGCACTGGATTCTGATCGATGTCAATCTGGACACCCCAAATATTAATTTTTTATATCCAATGAAAGGATATCCGACCAACCTACCAAAAATGATGAGTATTGTGAATTATTAATACACTAAAATAAAGATTTTATAGATAATATTTGAATCATATGTTTTAGTCTGTGTTTTAATAATAATTCTTTTATGATGGTGCAGTCACTAAATATAGGATAAATCATGGAATGAATTTGATGTCTAAAGATATAAAGTATCTAGATTACAAAAAATAGAAATGAATTTAGGTATATATAGAAATATTTAACTATAAAAACATTTCAAAATATTTTACTTATTTTGATTAATGTTTCTACAATAACAGAAACAAGATAACAACATCAATGGTGGATATTAGGTTAGAAATGTTTTGTGAGTGATCATAAAGCATGAAAATACCATCATCCCCCAACAGGAAATTTCTGAAGGTAATTAAAATTTCATTAAATATATTTCATAATTATTTGTTATTCTATATTTTTTCAATACAATCAAGCTTTCCAATAACCTAGATACTCAAAAAAAAGAAATAATTTTTTTTGGAGATGAGTGGGCAGTGAACGTTTTGTGAGAATGTATGCCGAAAACAAATTTAGGTGATTATCTGCTATATTTGTGATCTAGTATGAGTTATGACCTTCAATATATATATTTTTTTGATGAATTAGTTTCATAAATCTTATATATTATTTTTGATCTCTTCTTGAATGGGATGTATAATAAAGAATGTCAATTTGTTTAGAAGCGATGATAGGAAAACAATAAAAATTGTGGGAAATAAAAGAAGCAAAGGTAGAGCCGAAGAAAGAGTCAGATCCGGAGACAGTATTGGAGTAGTAGGAAGATGTGGAGATATCACTAGAGGGGGAGATGAAGGGATAGCTTTTAAACCACAAAATTGTTTTTAATTGAAGTCAAATGAGGTTCATAACAAGATTTTATTTGATAATAATTGTTTAAAAGTACACACAACACTTTTCACTTAAAATTAGGGAAATTTTGGAAGTGTATAAGATGTATTACTAAAATAATGTTTTTCTCCGCTTTTTTAAGTGATTTTATAAATGGTAGTAATCCATCGGTAAGATCATTTGGTGATGGATGCTTCAATTTCTCCACTAGTGTTATTGAAGAAACATTAGTACAACTCCCCATCATCAAACATGTATATAGTCAAACATATATGTTTGAATAAATACATGTGTAGTCAACCAATTATTTCATCAAGTTTATGAGAGAACTATTGGAGGAAAACTAGCATTGATATATCATGGACATCGAGGAGGGATTGTGTCAAAGTATCTGTGATCAGTTTAAAATTACAATTTTAATGCAAAAAAGTGGTACTCACTAATAACAGAGAAAACATGCTCAAATTTTCTCAATTATTTAAGACTATGATTTATAATTCATTTATGACATGTATGAATCATTCTCAGGTAAAATCTACACATTATGTGGCAAGTATGACTCAAAGTGAGTGTTTCTAGTTTAAAATGACATGTTAGTAAAAAAATGTGGAATATCCAAAACCAAGGAAAAACATTTATATATTTTTAATACTTTAGTATAATGATACATAAGTTATTTTAAATGTGAGTGAATCAGAATCACCTCAATTTGATTTACGATGTGGCAGGTATGATTCCATGTGTGTCTTTTTTATTCAAAATTCACATTAATTTTTTTGAAAAAAACATATATACTCAAAAAATGAGCAAACAGAATATTATTATTTTGGTAAATAAGTAAAATGATCCATAATTCATTTTTGACATGTAGAAATTATCCTCAACTCAATCCAATACACTATATCCATGATATGACACAAAGTTTCAATTATTAGTTTAAAATTGACATTTTAATACAAAAATGTTTCACTCATTGAAAACTAAGAAACTGTTCTCAGATTATATTGATAATTCAAGAAAATTATTCATAATTTATTTTTTACATATTAGAATCAGTCTCATGTTAAACCCATGAATGATGTAATCTGTATGACTAAAAGTGATTGTTTCGAGTTTAAAATGACATTTTAGTAAAAAAAAACACATGTGATGTACTCAAAACAAAGGAAACACATTAATATTTTTTTGAAACATTATTAAAATTATCCATAAGTCATTTTAGATGTTATATAATAATCTTCAACTAAATCTAATTCATGGTGTGACTGCTATGACTCCAAGTGTATCTTTTTATTCAAAATTGATATTAATTCTAGTGAAAAAGACAACTTACATACTCAAAACTGAGAAAACACATTATAATATTTTTGTTACTTTAAAATAATGATATATAAGTAATTTTGGACTTATATAAATCATTCTCAACTCAATATGATACATTATGTGCTTGATATTACTCAAAGTGTCTGTTATCAGTTAAAAATTGACATTTAAATACAAAAAAAGTGTAACTCAGAGAAAACTAAGAAAATGTACTCATATTTTTTTGATAATTTAAGAAAATTATAAATAGTTAATTATTATGTGATGGAATCAGTATCATGTAAAACACACACATAATTAAATCTATATAACTAAAAGTGCATGTTTCCAGTTTAAAATGTCATTTTAGTAAAATAACAAGTGGTGTACTCTAACCCAAGGAAATGAATTCATATTGTTTTGATAATTTATTAAAATGATTCACAATTCATTTAAAATGTGTAAGAATTATCCTAACCTCAATCTCATCCCTTTTCTATCTGATATGACTCTAAGTGTGTATTTTTATTCAAAATTGACATTAATTTTATTAAAAAAACAACCGACATACTCCAAACTAGGAAAACACTTATGGATTATTTTGGAACATTATAGAAATGATCCATATATACTTTTTGATATGTAGGAATCATCCTCACCTATATCTAACCCATAGTGTGACCGATACAACTCCAATATTTTGTTATCAGTTTAACAATGACATTTTAATACAAAAAAGTGTCACTCGTCGAAAAATAAGAAAACACACCCATGTTTTCTTTATAATTTGGGAAAATAATTTGTAATTATTTGTTGACTTGTACTAATTAGTCTCAACTCAAACATATAGATGATGAATCGTTTATGTCATAAGGTGTTTGTTTTTAGTTTAAAATGATATTTCAGTAAGAAAAAACAAGTTGGGTACCCAAAACTAAGGAAAAAGATTTTTAATTTTTTTATAATTTAGTAAAATGGTCCATAAGTCATTTGAGAAATGTAGGAATCAACTTCACCTAAATCTAAAACATGGTGTGACTAATACGACTCCAAGTAGATCTTTTTATTCAAAATTGACATTAATTTTAATAAAAAAACTACTAATATAATCAAAACTAAGAAAACACATTCATATTTTTTTTACTTTAGTAAAATGATACTTATGTAATTTTTGATGTGTATGAATTATCCTCACCTTAATCTGACTCATGGTGTGACCGTTAAGACTCAAATTTCTTGTTATAAGTTTAAAATTGACATATTGATACAAAAAACTATCACTCACAGAAAAACAAGAAAATTCACTTGGATTGTATTTATAATTTATTAAAATGGTTAATAATAATTTTTTATGTGTAGGAATCAGTATCACATCAAACCTAAACATGATTCATCCTATATGACTCAAAGTGCTTGTTTCCAATTTAAAATGACATTTTAGTTAAAACATAAGTGTCACACTCAAAACCATAGAAATAAATTCAGATTGTATTGATACTTTAGTGAAACTATACATAAGTCATTTGGGGAGTTCAGGAATAATCATCACCTCAATCTAAAGCATGGTGTGACTGGTATGACTCCAAGTGCGTCTTTTTATTCAAAATAGACATTGATTTTAATAGAAAAATAACTCACATACAAAAAACTGATAAGACACGTTACGATTGTTTTAGTACTTTAGGAAAACAATCCATAAGTCATATTTTATGTGCAAGAATCATCTACACCTCAGTCTCACTCATAGTGTGACTGGTATGACTCTAAGCGCACATTTTTATTCAAAATTGACATTAATTTTATTAAAAAAATAACTAAAATATTTTATAATAGTATTTTTTTCTTATATTTGTGTTAGAAATTTTACATCATTTAAATTTTATATCTTTATCTGATTTTTCTAATTTCTTCTATTGCTTTAGGTGTTATTTATGGTGATGTAGATCATTTCTACAACACACAGCATGCCCTATTTCTGGGTTTGTCATGTGTTATAGCATCACACTGAAGTATTCCACTGTATCTGTACTTTTAAAAGAACTGGTAAAAGTTTAATTTATCATCACATTTTACAATAATAAATCACCCCTTTCTCAGGCGCATTACTATGCTCTGGCCTCGGGTTCCACTACTCGTTTCTAGGTCAGATTTCGAGTGGGAGTCACGTCGAGGTTTTGGGATAGCGATTTGGTGATTGAGGATCTTCTCGGTGTATGTGGTCTTCCCCATTCAGGGTTTCAGCCCCCATTATCTTTCTAGGGTTTTCCCCCTTGCATCTCTATTTTTTAAAGTCTTTTCCCTGTTTCTTCCTAGGGTATCATCCATGTTCTTTCTTCCTCGCCCTCAGTGTTATTCTGTTGGGGGTTTTTGATCTTCTATTCCTGGTTCGACTTTGGAGGGTTGACGTTGCGGTGAAGGATTATGATGCATTGTGATGTGATGTGGATGGATGCGATAAAGGTGGGCATTGTCATGATGGTGTCTGGATAGGTCCTTATTCTAGTTATCACATTCCCTGGTTTGAGGTCTTTTGGCTGGAGATGGTATTACTGATTCTCTATCCTGTAAAATCTCATTTTTTCCTCTGCACTGGATCCAAGATTCCACCATTCTCTCCGAGGTGGAGCTGGGAAGTGGTCTCCAAGGTTCTTTGGGAAGTGATTTTGATCGGTCAGCATCAGGATATTAATGGTGATGACGATCGATTGGCACCGGTGAGGTATGGTTTCATTCTGGTGATGACGGTGGTGGTTGTTGGCTGAAGCGCGACAGAGTATGTGTGATGCGGGCGGGCTCTCTAACAGGGTTATCTTTTGAATTTTTAATTTTTAATTTTGATAAAGTGGTGAGTTCTAGTTATGGTGTTTTTGGTTCGCTTGATTGTTCAGTGTTTGTTCATCATAACTGTATTATTGTTGACAATGGCGCGATGATGTTGACGATGGTGCGATGATGTTCATGATGGTCTTCGGATGGGGGTGACGATAATATGGTCATGGATGATGGAAAGGGTGATGGTTTTGATGTTTTTTAAAGTTGCGGTGGTGATCACCGGTGGGTTCTCACCGGTGATGTGTGAAGATGGTGATGAAGATATAGACGAGGTGGGTCGATGTCAGGGGCGTGGCTTGAGGAGGCTCACTGACCGAGGATCTGTGTCCCGAGGCATCCTGTGCGATTTTGAATTTTTTATAAAAGTGGATTTCTTCTTTACTATATTTTTATTTTGGTGATCTGGTAATCTGTTGTATATCCCAGTTCCCGCTCACCCAAAAATCGGTTTTCAAAAATCAAATAAAAATATAATTTTCAAAAAATGCATATTCTATCATGTTAATGGCCTTTTTTGTATTAGTGCACCCAGGTTAGGGGTGCTAAAGTAGCTTGGAACTCAATATGTATGTACTCAAGTGGTTGATTCTAATGTAAAATTTATTAAGTGGTTGGTTATCTGGTGGTTCAAGCACCAAATATTTGTTTAACACCTCGTTATTTTAAAATAAGAACATTATGTTCTATAGCATATATAACACGCAACACTATGCATAAACGGCCCATGAAGTATATGACGGTTATAAACGAGCCATTAAATTAGAGTTTATGAATTGTATTAACTACTTTATCAGACATATATAAAAAATTCCTACTCAATATATATTTATTGATAAATTCTTAGGGAATAATCAATCAATTTTTAGTAAAGTAATTTTTTATTCAAGAATATGTTTTCTTCAAAAATGATGTTTATTAATTTTTATGACAAATATTATAATTAATTTATATTTATATTATAATTTTTTTTATAATATGAACATAACTTTTAAATCATCATATCAAAATTAAATTATGGTTAATTTCAGGGATTTTTTAGAAAATATAATTTTTTATTGAATAGTGAAACATAATGATTTTTCGTAAAACTATCACATCATTAAAAAAAATTAATTTAAAGATATCATTATTATTTTAATGTTATTTAAATTAAAATAATTATTTTTGAGTAATATTCAATCCAATTAAATAAATTTGAATCATCTTTATATGGTATATTAGTATAAGTTTATTTTTGGGTTTAATGCTTATTTTCTTGAAAATGATTTTAAAGTGAATTTTGTTTATCCATTTAAATTTATTTCTATAAACCCTAATGTGGAATTATTTAAATGAAAATTGAATATCATATATCTATAATTTAAATTTAAATTTATTTAATGATTTTTACTAGAAATATAGTTAACATAAAATCACCTTATGCTTGGAAAATGCATTTATTGAAAAACTACTTTTTCATCTCATTTGAAGGGTTAATTTTAAATTATATTATTCCACTAATGTTAATATAATTTAGTAAAATTTATTAAATATTTTAAATAATTATAATTTATATTATATAATAATTTCAACATATTTTCTTCATAATGAATAGTGAAAACATTAAAAATATTTTACTGCGGTTAAAGTTAAAACATATTTACTAGGGGGTTATACTAAAATGATATTGGTTAAAATGACCCAAAAACATGTATAAAATCTATATTATGTATATATTTAGAACAAATATCATATTATCTTCTATAATAGTCCATTTTGTATCATTTTGTAATGTGTAAAATGTGGGTATAACTTTTTCTTTTCAAAAATCCCAAGCGTGTCCTCTTCCCCACTTATAAAAGGCCACACCCCCATATCTCCTCTTCACACCCTCAAATAATTTTTTTTTGTAAAAATACCTACCAAAATATCTTCTTTTATTCCCTCATGATATCCTATAATCCTTTTTTATTATAAAACCCTACTATGAAAGATTTTGGTGAAAACAAAAAGAGGCCATCCAAAGAAGAGGTATCGCTCATAACTGAGCGTCGTGTTTTATTTCTTCTTCCACCTCCTTTAAATATTCTTCAACCATGATTATATAATAAATTTAGTATCTTCTATATAATAATATTTTATTATGTTAATTTAATAACCTAAATGTATCTCCCTATCTATCAAATTGGAAACAAACCCATTGTTCGTGTGTATGGATGACTACCACCTCACGAATCGATGTAATTATCTTTACATCGTCACCTCTAATGAATTTTCATGGTGAATGATTTAATATTTATGAATATTATTTCTGAAATATTAATAATTATATAAAATTTACATATCATATACTTTCTTACCTTACCATCAATTAAAAAATGATTGCACCATTTGTATGTGTGTTGGACCTCTACCCTATAAAGCAATCTAATTCATTATTTATTAGTGAATCCCATGGATCATATATGTAATTTTATTAAAATAAATAATATTATATTTATGATATAATTATAATTATATAATGATAAAATAATACTTAAATTCTATTACGACATGTGTCTTTGTTACATATGAATTCATGATACACATAATGCAACTCATAAGATAGTAAAGTCTAGTGTATCTAGTAATTGGGTATATAAAATAACATATTGAACATGGGATACAATAAAATTATTGAAAACATACTTAATGTTATATTAAAATCATTGGTCCTCTAAAGTTTCATGGGATAACCTTTGGACGTACATAAGAAAGGGGTGAGTTTTAAAGCCAAGTATTGGAATAAAAAAATAATAACATGAAAAAAGTATTACATTTTCAACATTAGTAATTTAAATAGAACATAAAATTGGTGAAAACTTAAACATTAATAAAGAGGCATGATATTTCTTGGTAACATAAAGGTAACATAGGAAATGTGGCAACAAATTTAAACATCACAACATAAACATATGTTAAGGATAACCGCCAAGAAATCATAAAATAGTGTAAAATGTCCCATGATTTATTTGGTTCACTCTCTAATCCCTTATATGATTTCTCATGAGACTAAAACATTACCCAATTCACTGGGGAGATATATAATTTTGGGCGCACCAGTCGATTTTATATCATGTTCATGCATAAGTGTTCCAATTTGATCAATCAAAATAGGATTATATTTCATCAAATGTATTTAAAAGGTAAAATAATATGGAATAAATAAATTTAATTCCCTCTAAAGTAAGTATAATTTAATAAATGTGAACACCCTTGATTGTAAATGGGTATGCATATTCACTACACAATTATATGGTATGGAAAATCATAGTGAAATTTCGGCAGCATAAAAAGAGCACAAAAATTTTCATGGGAGGGGTTAATCAGATTGCAATGGTTGTATAATAATTTATAAATAATAAGGTAAGTAAGTAGGATATGGTATAAAATATCCCAAAATTAGGAATTTCAGATAAATGTCATAAGATAATGAATATTATTAAATAAAGAGTAGAAAGAGAGGATCCCTTACTAAATTTTTTGCATAGTAATGGCTAAGGTAACAGCTATAAAAAGAGGTGAAAATGATATCTCATTTTTATTAAATGAATATTATTATATATTGATATTTATAAAGTCTTATAAACTTATCCAATTGATATTGAAAATGCTGAACACAATTATGGAGCTTGAATTGAAAAAAGAGAGAGAGGTCCATCATTAAACTTCAGCATAGCAACGACTAGGTAAATTCTATAATAAGAGTGAATAAATTATATATCATTATTATTAAATAAATTTTATAGTATATGGATCATTATAAATTCATTAAAACATAACCAATTAATATTATAAACGTTAAATATAAAGAATGTTCTTGAATTGGAGAGAAATCCCTTACAGAATTTTTGCATGGTAACAGCTTAGGTAATCATAAAAATGATTTGGGATAAATGATATATCGTTAATATAAAATCAATTTTATAGTAAATGAATGTTTATAAATACATTAACAAATAACAAATTTACATTCTAAAGGGTAATTTCAATGAAGGTTCTTGAATTGGAAAGAATAGTGGAAGGTCCCTTTCCTTGAGAGAGTTATTCCAAAAGCATGGGAGGAGATTCTTGAGATATTTGAGGTGCCTTGGGAGGAATCTTTAGTGGGGAGTTAAGAGTAAGGATGTGGTAAAAAAATTTATTGAAGTGTAATGGGTGAATTGGTGGGTTTATGTAGGAAAACCAGGGGGAGTTCTTTATTATTTCCTAAACATATGTTTCAGACTCTATACAATAAAATAATCAAAATCAAAAACTTTACCATGGTTTTTACCCAGGTTTCGTCAAAATATGAGTGATTTTCATTATTTTATAAGGTTATTGTCATAAATAACTAAATTATTACCCTTTGTGAAGTGTAAGTGAGTCATGTTCGTAAATAAATGATTTTAAAACCATAAAATATTATATAGGTTTTGGATGATTCATAAAGGATTAATCAAATTAATCAAATATTGAAAAAACACATTATTTTAAACTAGAAAATAGATATTTGTTTTGGATACTTTTGTGGAACATATTACATCACTTTTTGGTCATTATTGTGTCATAATACATAATATATATTTTTACTGTATTTAATTTTTACCAAAAAAATATGATTATCTCAGGAAATTATGAAAAAATAATGGTTGGATAATTTTGATGTGTTGGTTAAAAAATGATATTTTTTTATCAAAATAATTATATAAAAATAATAAATTACACTTTAAATTTTAATACTATTTTTAATGAGAAATACTGGTTTTTTGATAATAACTGTTTTCTGATCCTTATAAAAATTACAAGTTCACTTAATAAAATTATATTATCATTTTTATTTAATATATAACATTCCAAAATACTATTTGTTTTTTAAATATCATTTATTTTGTATATATCATGAATTCATTGAAATTAATTTCCCAGTTGAAATTTTTTTTACCCAAAAATACAAATCATGTTTTGTCTCATTAAAAACTAATGTTTATGAAAATCATTGCATAACCAATTATAATGTAAAAAATAGAGAATAAATATAATAATTATTTATTTGAAAATAAAATATAAATATTCATAATATTAGGGTTAAATATTTTGTGTCCTTTTTTAGTTATTATTATTGTTATTATTATTATTATTTTTATTATCATTACCCTTAATTACCCTATTTTACTTTTACTATGGAAATAATTATTTAATTAAGGTTAATATCCATATTTTCCAAATATTAAGTTGAAATGATTACCTAATATTAATTATGATGATTATAATAATTTAATCCTTTTTATAAAATTAAATTCACATAGTTGGTATAATTTTATTTTAAATAAAACATGCATGTGCAACGAAAAATAGTTTTTCAAAAAAAAAAGCATTTTTCAAGGAAATGATGAATATAATTTAACTCTACAACAATAATATTTAATTTATTAATTTAACGTTATAATTATAAATATTCAATATATAAATATAAATTAATTCATCCCCCCTTAGGGTTTATTTTTAATAAATTAGAATGGAGAATCATTATTCATTTTAAAACAATTTAAAAAAAACAGATTTTCAAACCTAAAAAATAACTTATTCAAAAATATGGAATAAATATTGTCTAAATTTAATTTATTGGATTTCATATTACTAAATTATACATATTACACGTTCAATTAAAATTAAAATAATACCAATACTTTAAAATTATTTAATTTATCAAAATAATTGACAGTTTTACAAAATAATCTGTATTTTTCACTACTAAATGAAAAATAAATATTTCCCAAAAAATTGATAAATTTCACCCTCATTTAATTTTGATAGGATAATATAAAAAATTTATTTAATTGTATAAAATTATTTTACTAAATTTTCTTTAGAATAATTATTATATTTTAAAAAAAATAATTAAATTTTTTTTAAAGAAAACATATTTTTGAAGAATACAATGGAATTACTAAAAAATTGAGGAATTATTTACTAATAATTTATAAATAAATTTATGTTGAGTATAAAATATATATATTTAAAAAATTATTTAATCCTATTCAGCCCTTTAAATTTAATGGATAGGTGTTGATGATTATATTTAAATAATTATTATTTATCTGGGTTTAAGGTTGTGTATTTCACATGATATCAAACATAATTTTATCTTCTAAAAAATTAGAGTGTAACATTCCTCCCCCATTTAATAAATTGTGTCCTCATAATTTTCAATTGATCTTTGTAAATAGCATTTTGATACTTTATAAAATCATTAGTGAAAACCCACATTGTAAAAATGGTTAATAAAACTTCCACTTGAAAAAATAAGAAGGGAAGTTCAGAGTCCATCACATAACTAGGTTTCCAAGTATGAGATAATTAGTTGGATGTGAAAATATATACATGGAAGAAAAAAATGACATCCAATGACTAATATAGAGTGATAAAGAACATGGTTAGTAGAAATTCAATGTATAAAAAAACCAAAAATAAGATTTGTGTGAAAAGACACTAACTTCATAATATGACCACATTTTTGTTTCATTATTCTTTTCATAGAGTTAAGAAGTTAATTTACAATATATAATTTAAACATAATGAAATATAATTTCTTGAAAAGTATAATTTTATATATTAATAAATTTCTATTACAATCTAGTCATTTTCTCCGCATGATGGGAACTGAAGATGTTTTTTCCAAAAGCATTAGATTTAGATTCTAATGGATCGCATATTCCACTGAAGAATAAAAATTTATTCCTTCTATAATTAATAAATCCGAAATTTTTTTATTAAATTAAGATAATCCAAAAAATGAATAAGCTATAATACATTAATATCCAAAAATCAATAAAAAACCTTACGGTCTGTCATATATCAAACCTTAAATAATTACACATATATCCTCAAATAACCTCAACATTAAATAATGTTTTACCACAAAGTTTATCTCATAATCTTCATTTTAAACCTCCCAAAACATAAGAGATGTTTTCTCAAACAATCCAATATATTAAACCTAATGGGTATATGTACTTCAACCCAAATATAATATATCTTGAATCAGTATTAATCAACTCAAAATAAAAAATTATTTTATCCAATGGTATGTTTTCCAGAATATCCTTAATCAAGGTAAACATCCATCACAAAAATATACAAAAGTGGTATTAGTGATTTTAAATACTATACCTATACATATCATCCCAAAACTCTTTAGGTTTATCCCAACATAAAACACATATTAAGAGCTACAAATACCTCAATCATATATTTTCCAAAACATCACTTAGTTACAAAATAACTTATATAATTTATCAGTACTTTTTCAACATATGCTTAAAATCCTTAAATAAAAACTAATGTAAATCAATCCTTTTATGTTTCATGATTCTTATTTCCATTATTTGATTAATATAATACTTCTTCAATATAACTCTGAAATACCAATACATAATCACTTTAATCCTTACACTTCAAGGATTTCCATATCATAGGTCCTTAGTCTTATATTTCACCCATGGATTAGGGCATTGAATTGGAAAATTTCAGCATTCTACATATATAATTCATTAAACTAAAAAGGGTTCTATATGATTTAATTTAATCACTTCTATGATACTCTTCATTTTTTATAGAAACTAGATACTTTATACACTATGTTTTACACTTAAAACACCATCAAGTTCCGTTGTTGAATATTCCATTGTGACACTTTCCATATTTTTTAAATGCAAAGAGTTGAATATTTATTCTTTTATCACCTTTATTAGATGAAATTCCTTGAGACATCATCATACTATTCATTTCTTTATTTGGATATTCACATATGTGAATGTTTTTAATTGTGATTTTTATAGGATTTTTTTCATTATCATGATATTTATTACTTTAGATCTTATTATTTTAGGCCTCTCATTTGGGAAGTCATCACATTGATCCTAACATTTATTTTTCATTTGGTTTCTCTTATTTCCATACATTAATAAGAATAAAGGGATAAAATAGGTACGAGTACTTATAAACTATTGAAAACATAATTGGTAAGCCAATAAGATTAAAGTAATAACTTATAAATGACATTTATTTCTTTAACTATCAAATTTCTAGGCTTTAACCTAAGTTATTTGTATTCTATTTCTTAACATAGACCCTTACGAGAATTTTCCCCCTTAATAATGGTTCGAAATGATATTATGAATTTAACAATTCATATTCCCCATGATTTTTAAAACAGGTGTACAACAATTCAGATTCTCATGCAAGAGTTCTCAAATGAGTCTAGCTAAATATGGTTTTCTTGGGAGTTAACCCTAGGTACATATGTTCCAGATCCACATTCATTTGTAGTATTCAGATAGAGATGTATTTTCCTAGAAACTACTTACTCTATATTGTAAAAAAAAATTGGATTACTTATTATTGTTGGAACCAGGTTCTTCAAAGCATGATTTGGTGTATGGTTTGTGTTTGTTGTCAATCCTCAGTGGAAGTTCAGGGTGTGAACCAACAAAGCGATCATACCTTTCAGGAAGAAAACAGTAGCGAAGGTGGCGCTGTTTCCCAGTGTTTGCCAAATTTTTGGGCCTGAAAATCCGTAAATAAAGTAAAGTGTTTTTGGCAAAGATACTTGCGCGCCGAGCTCTTGGAGGATGAAAGACTTGCGCGCCATATGTTTTTGAGGATCAGAACATAAAAATTTGGCTAAGGAAAGAAGGTCGCGCAAGTGTTGGTTGGGTCGCGCAAGTAACTTGCGCGACAGAGGATCTGGAGACAGGACTTGCGTGCCGTCGAGGGACTTGCGCGCCGCCGCGCAGGGGGTCCAGTTTGCCTATAAATACTGGACCACCCCTCCTCATTTCCAACGGAGTTCAAGGCCGAGAGATTGTTCGAGCTCTCGTCGCGCAGGTGGTAGAGTCGCGCAGGTGGTTGTTTTGTCGCGCAAGTAGAGTTTGCGCGCCATTGTTTGGCTGTTCTCCCAAGGCAGTTTGGAAGAGAAAGGAAGTGGATCGCGCAAGTATTTTGTTCAAGAAGGCAGTGTCGCGCAGGTGCTTCAGTGACACTTGCGCGCCAGTTTAGTCTTGCGCGCCTGAGACTTGCGCGCCGCCAGGAGACTTGCGCGCCGCCGGGAGACTTGCGCGCCGGGCTTGAAAAGGAGACCTAGACACTATTGTAGCACGCCTGCCTTGCTGGAGCTGCACGAAAGCCGATAAACTACTCGGTTCATTCGAGGAAAAGTGATATTCTTCTTCTGGTGAGAATCGGACTTCAATAGAGCATCTACATTCAACAAAGGATGCACTCTTATGCAAATGAAGAAGAGACCTACACGTCTATAAACTGAGTGGGACTTCACCAACGGCAGTGAGCCAGGGGGAGTCAACGGGAGTGACCCGAGGGACGCAGTGAGCTATCCCTGAACTATTGTAAAGGTAGTGAGCCTGGGACAGAGTGTCTGTACCCGAACTTTTGTATCCGCAGCTAGTGAAGCATAGTGGATTTAGGTACGACCGGCAACCTGTCGGCATATGCTCCTTGGACGTAGCCCTTAGTGGTGAACCAAGTAAAAATGACTGTGTCTTCTCTGTGCATGTGAATGTTTTCATTTTGATCGTAATCATCATACAGGTTCAACAAGTTCCTACCAACGTGGGAACAAGATCCAACAAATTAAAAGAAAAAGTGGTCACCCTGATTCACCCCTCCCCTCTCAGGGTGTCCCGGGGTCCTTCAATTATGTTTATCCTTATCCCTATGACTTTAAATATATACTTCTAATCATAATCACAAAATAGATAAACTTTCCTTTGATACATATTATAACAACTTGTGTATTTATTACACCTCAATTCATCATTTATTACATAATAATTCACATAATACAAATTATAA
Organism: Viscum album; assembly: GCA_963277665.1. Classification (NCBI taxonomy): domain Eukaryota; kingdom Viridiplantae; phylum Streptophyta; class Magnoliopsida; order Santalales; family Viscaceae; genus Viscum; species Viscum album. The sequence goes on from OY728151.1 coordinate 910,569,569, forward strand.
GATATTTAATTCTAGTTTATTTTGGAAGTATGTATATAGAATAACATACTGAACATGGGATATAATGACATTGTTGAATTCTTCCTTATCATTCTCTTGGAAGTCATCGGTCCTCAAAAACTACATGGGATAACCTGAGGACGTACATATGAAATGGGTGAGCTATAAAGCTCAGTAAGGGAATAAAAAATGGATAACATCAAGAAATTATTAAATTTTATACATTAGGCATTTAAATATAACATAAAATGGTTGAGAACATAAACATGAACAAAGAGGCATGATATATCATGATAAAATAAAGGTAACATGGGAAATGTGGAAATAACATGAAACATGGAGTCATAAACATAGGTCAGGTATAACCACCATGAAATCATAACATGGAGTAAAAATACCCATAATTTATTGATTAACCCCCTAATACCTTTCATAGTTCCTCATGAGGCTAAAACATTACGCAATAAGTTTTTGAATTGTAGATAAATCGCTTAATAAATTTCGGCAATGTAACATCTTAGGTTGAGATCAAAATGAGAGTGTATAAATGATATATAAATTAAAATAACATAAATTTTATAGTAAATGGATGTTTATAAATGCATTAAAATATAAAATAATTGAGATTCAAAAATCTAATTTCAAAGAAGTTTTATGAATTGAAAAGAAGAGAGGACGGTCACTTACCTAGAGAGGGTGATTCCAAAAGCATGGGAGGAGCATCTTTTGAGATTGGGAGAACCTTGGGAGGTCTCTTGATATGGGAGGGGATATTGAGGAAGTTATAAAAGGTTTTTGAATGAAGTGGGATGGGATCATGGGTGGGTTTATATAGGAAAATAGATGGTAGTAATTTTTTTTCTTACATAGATTTTGGAATCTATATAGTAAAATAATCCAAACCAAGAACCTTCCCATATATGTTTTCCATGGCCTCTTCCAAATATGAGTGGATTTCATTATTTTATAAGTTAAGTGGCCGAAATCATTAAAATATAACCCTTAGTCATTTGTAAGTGAGTCATGATCATAAATAAATGATAATAAACCATAAAATAAAATATAGGTTTTATAGTATTCATAAAGGATTTATAAAATTTATCAAAAATCTCAAAACACATTATTTAAAGGTAAAATATAGATTTGGTTTTAGATACATTTATGGAACATATTACATAACTTTTGAGTTATTATAATGTCATAAAACATATTTCATATTTATACTATAATGACCCATACATTACATACGCATATATTACTTCAAAATTGAAAAATATTAATTAAAACATATAATAAAAACATTATAGGACTGTATAGATATAGTGTCTTTAGAAACTAGGAAACATAAACAACTGATTCATAAGATATTTGCATTGTATTTTTCTTAATCCTTTATAACTATACCCTTTATATCTTATATAATACCCTTATATATGACCTAGAGAAAAGAAACATAAGAAAGGGTGATCTCAGATGCCGAGTAAGGTTAAACTAAGAGATATCAATCATAGTATAATCAGAATAAATAAAAACTTAACAATTGAAAATCATACCCTGCCTATGATAGATCATGATATCATGTTATGGGATAAATCATAAAAGGTTATAAAAAATCAATGAACATGTCCCCAGAAGTTGTAACATAAGACATGGAATGTGTGGTATACTCATAATCATAGAAAATAATTTCATATTAGTCAAGGTTCACTTTCATGACCATCATCGTGGACAAAGTCCATTGCTGAACCAAGTTCACTCCTCGGTCTAGCCCTGTAATACTGAACTGAGATCATTTCTTATTCCATTCATGTTTATCTAATGAGATATTAAAATTTTCCCAATAAATTGGAGGGAAATATAGGTCTCACCCATCTCATAATGAAATCATTCTTATATATTCCACAAAAACATAAATCATTCATCCTAGCATAACACAAATAATATTATGGGTTTCTTCAACAACATTCCTTAATAATCTGTCTAAAACAAATTGATGTAATAAATTTTATTCCTTAATAAAAAAAAGGAAATATTAATAATATTAATGGAAATAAAAAACTATTTATAAAATTTCATTTTTGATGGAAAATTATTTTGATAAAACACTTGAAATTAATTCTAGAGGAAAATATCATTTCTTCTTCAAAATATTTTTCTTTTCTCAGAATTCCATGTAATTTTAAATGAAAAGAATTTATTTGAAAATAAAATTGAAATCTTGTAAAGTAATATTCAATGAAATTAGGCATTATGAAAATGTAAAAATTCTTTACTTTTTATAAGTTAAAATAAAACATTCTTCTTGTAATATTTTCAAAAATCCAAAATGTAATTCATTATAAATACCAGAATAGATTCATTTAATACCGTTTAATAAAATTAACCAATGAGTAAAATTTAATTTAAAAATTTTTATAAGGATAGAAAGAATATTTTGGAATACATATTCATGAAACATGGATGTGGATGATAAATATACCCAGTTAAATACTTACGTATAAACAAACTCAAATAAGAATGAGATTAATAAATTATCTATTCCCTGAGGTATGATTTACATTGTATGTATCTAAGACTCTTGTATATTTATTTAGATAATTCCATTGAGTTGTTAAAAAATTATAGTAATTTTTGTGATATCATATATGATCATATTATCTCCAATTTGTTAGTAAAATTATTACTCATCCATCGGGTGTTAACTTCTTTATTTTCTAACGCATGTTTTGTCGGATAAGTTCATATTCATCTTCATATGTTATAGGTATATAATTTACATAATTAAATTAGTATAATAAATATCATATTTAATCATTAAATTAATTTATATAATCATTATTTAATGAGTATCATGTATAATGAATCACATCACATCATGGAGATGGTAGGTCCTATGTATGCATGAATGACGATATAATTCCCTTAATTGTTGAATGGTATTCAATTATATGGTGTATAATATTTCAGAATCAATATAATTTTATAATAATGATATATAGTTATTATTTCCATCATTATACAAATCCAAGTAAGGTGGTGGTGAAAAATAGAATTCACAACAGCATGGAGATAGTAAGTTGTACGTACGCACGCGTAGTGATTTTGTTTTTCGTAGGATTGATAGAAGTTGGAATATGGTTGTTTATTTATCATTGTAATATTTTACTATATCAATGATACTAGACATATTAATTTATAAAAAAACTCTTGATGTGGAAGTAGAAGAATAAATAAGGTTGACAGAATCAATATAGGAGATTACTTCTTCTTCGATCTTCTTCCTCTAAATATCATCTTAAACCACTCGAGTTTGTCATTGCAGAGGACCAGAACCTCAAAAATGTTAATAGGTAAGAATATAATGTAAAATTTTAGGGGATATCTGAGATTTAAGTATCAATGAGTTGGTAATAAATTAGGCAGGATGTCACCTTTTATAATTGAGGTGAAGGGAACCTTTGGAAACTCCACAAATATTAAATTATAATAAACTCAACCCACATCCAAAAACCTCATAAATTAAATTAATAAAAATATTAGAAAATATTAGTTTTAAATATAATCCACTAATAAATTTTAGATATTTATTTATATCAATTTAAACCTTATCATTTTAATTAACACTTAGTTATACATTTTACATTTTAACTAGGGTAATAGATAATTAAATATTAAATGGTATAATATTTCTTTTATTTTTTCCAATTAGATCCCAAATGAATAATTTTAAAAAAAATACCATATAGTAAATATTTTATATTTTTTAACATAATAATTATTTTTAAATAATTTAGTAATACATTATTTTGATAATCAAACAATACTGCCAATATTTCTAATATTTAATTCATTGATATTTAAAAAAATTAACATAACAACTTAACTTTAAAAAAAATTATATTATTTTAATAATAAGAGGTCAAGGTCATCTATAAAATAATTTTGACATATTAATTATCCCAAATTTTATTTATATTAGTATTTTGAATTACATTTATTTTTTTCACTTAACAAAATAACTACTGCATCAGTTTTATGTAATTATTTAATATTCATAATTTTGGAATAAAAAATAAAAATAAAAAAATATGATGAAGATAAATCTATTCATTTTTTAAATAATACTTTTAGTAGATTATATATTCTAGGAAATCTTACATTAAAAATGTTATAATTTTGAAAACATGAATGTGACAACTATAACATCATTTTTTTAAAATAAGTGGAATAAAATTTTCCATATAGATTTATATGGTCAATAACTCAAAACATGGATGATTATGGTCGATATAGACTCGAAAAATAAAATTCGGTCAAGTTTTTTTCCCTTTTAATGTTTATTATAACTTTAATAAAAAATTAATTTACTAATTTTTCATAAATTAAATATGTTCTACATCATTAAGGTATAAATCGTCAAGGTAACTATTTATTTCCTAAAAAATATGAATAAATTACCATGATAAATAAAATAATTATATTTAAAATGAGTACTTATTTATCTTTTTATAAAATAATATTAAAAATTATTTAGTTATTAGAATTTTAGAGAGACATATTTAACGTTTCTTTAAATAAATTAAATTAAATGTCCTAATCTCTTCCATGTGACTTACAAAGGACCCCATTTCTACCCAAAGATGATTTAGATAAAAAAACTCATAAAATGATATTAATAAATGTTTTATGGTGATTTCGTAACATTATTATTACACTTAATTACCTGATTAACCCTTTTGTTGTATTAAAAAAATTATCGAAGTTACTATTCAGAAAGCCCAAAAATAAAATAAAGATATTTACATAATTTGGACCTATAGATTCCAAATATTGATTCTATTTTTAAAAATTAAAAATTAAAAAATTTCTAGTAATTAATTTAAAATTAGTCACATTTTTGGAAAGAGATAATGAGATTTAAAAGTTAAAACGTTGCAAAAGATTGCAATTTTTTACATCTGAATTAAATATAAAATTAATGCTAATGGAGTACATTATATTTAATGATAAAAATATATTCTAGTTATTAATTAAAACAATTAAATATAATAATTTAACCATATAAATTTTTTTATGAAAAAATTTCTTTTCAATTAATATTTAGTGTATTTTTACTATTTATCAATTTTTGAAAGTTATCAGAAATTTTTTAAAAAAATCCTCCAAAGTAAAAAAAAATTATCTTGATTCCAATGAAAAAGTTTTTTTTGTCATATAAAAATTATTAATTCTTCAAAATATTAATTTAAAAAGGGTTCTCCATTAAAAGGCTATAAAATTTCCCTTTTAGAAATATAGGTTTTATACATCACATAGAGTTTATTCGTACTGTATGACAAAAATGTCGATTGGATGAATATCAAAAAATATTGTATTAATTACATAACATATATATTTAATTAATTTCCTTTACTAATATTTATTCATTAAATTTATTATTTAAAAAAACTAATATATAATTGATTTATAATTTTCATAAATAATAGGGAGACGATGGGTTCACCATATATTTTCATAATTTAGTTATATTTATTCCCACTTACCTAACGTCTAGGTTATAAAGGTCATTTAATAATTAGGGTATCTTTTTGTTTGTTTAAACTCACGATTGTGTGTAATGAAATCTATTGAATAATTAAAATTATTTAAAGAAAATATTTCATAAAAATGTCTGAGTGTTACATACTACCCCCTTACACTGAATTTCATCCTCCATGTTCATAATTTGGATAAAAATATCTGAGGATACCTCTCCCTCATAATATCGTCAAGTTCGTACATATCATCCTCAAATTTTTGGTTCCACCATAAAACTTTGACCAAACAAATGGTCTTTTTTGTAGAACTTTTTTGAAATGATCCAGAATCCCTATCGATTGTTCTTCATAAGAATGATCTTTCCCCAGTGGTTTTTCTTCTGAGTTTAGTACATGTGAAGGATCAGGTATTTACTTTATTAAGAGAGATACATAGAACACATCCTGAACTTGAGAGAGATATTGGTGTAAGTTCCCTTCAGTAAGCAACCTTCCAAAGACGATCCAGAATTTCAAAAGGACTGATATACCTAGGGGTCAACTTTCTCTTACTTAAAATTCCCCTTACTCTCTTCTAGGGTGATATTAATAGAAACACTTTGTCACCCACTTCAAAATCTAGGTCTTTTTGTCAGTTGTCAGCATAAATTTTTTTCAACTATGAGCTTCTCTTATGTTTTTTTAATAGATATGACCTTTTCTTCCATTTTATCAACAAGATCCAGTCCTAATAGATTTATTTCTCCAACATAATCCTAGAAAGATGGATTTTTTCACTTCTTTCCATAGAGGGATTCATAAGGAGCCATTTTAATGCTGGAGTGAAACCTGTTATTGTAATAAAATTACCAAAAAGGCAGTTGTTGATCCCAAACGCCCTTGAAATACATAGAACAAGCTCTCAAAATGTCTTTTAGAGTTTGAATTTTTCTATCTGACTAACCATATATATGAGGATGATATGTAGTGTTGAAACATAACTTTTTATCCAGATCCAGCTGAAGAATATGCTAGAAATTCGAGGTAAACCTTGGATCCTGATCAGATATAATGGATAGTGGTACCCCATGAAATCTTACCACTTTCTTCACATATGTCAAACCATGATGATCAAGAGATTAATCCTCTTTAATATCAATGTAGTGTTCTGAATTTTTAAGAAGATCAACTATAACCCATATAGCATTATTTAATTTATATGTTTTGGGAATTCCGATGAAAAATTTCATAGTGATGTTTTCCCATTTCTATTTTGGTATAGTTAATGGTTGTATCATTCCACTATACTTCTGTCTATTAGCCTTACATTTCTGAAAAACCAACAAATAAGAGTCATATTTGGTAACATCTCTTTTCATTCCATCCCACCAGAAAAACACTTTTAGATATATGTACATATTTGTGATTCCATGGTGAATATAGAATGAAGAAATATGAGCCTCGTCAAACAAATCATTCTTCAATTTTTGGTATGGTTAGAATACAAACCTGGTTCTTAAACCCTACTATTCCAACATAATCATGGTTGAATTTAGGAACATTTCTCACCTTCTTTTGTAGATCGACATCTTCCTTCTACTCCTTTTTAATCTTCACATGTAAATATGGTTGAACATTCATTTGAGAAAGATAATATTTATCCCCTTCCCTTAAAATTACAGGCTCCATCCTTCACAAATCCTTAAATATTGGATTTTTTGTGATCCTCATCATGGATAGGCTATCATGGTATATTAGACTCAAAGTATCTTCCACCTTGTTCGCTTTCCCTAGGTGGTAATGTATTGAGAATTCGTAATATTTAATCAACTTCAACCAGATTCTTTAATTCATATTCTGCTCCATTTGTCTGAAAATATACTTTTAACTTTAATGATAAGTAAAAATATCACACCATTCACCATAATGATAATGCATCCATATCATTAATGCAAATATTACCACCCCTAACTCCAAATCAAGAGTTTGGAAATTTTGCTCGTGAATTTTAAATTGTCATGAGGAAAAAGATATCATCATAAAATTTTTCATGAGAACACATCCTAGCCCCTTATTTGATGAATCATTGTACATCACAAACATTTATTTACTACAAGGTAGTGTGAGAACATGTGCACTGGATGACCTTCATTTTAGCTCTTTGAGGTTCTCTTCACATTCCTTCATCAACGTGAGCTTAACTCCTTTCTAAGTCAACATAGTGAGTGGATTAGATAATCATAAAAAATCTATTATAAAACATCGATAATATCCTTACAAACCAAGAAAACTCCAAATCTTAGTTACTATTTTTGGTCTTGACAACATTCAATAACATTTATTTTTCTAGATCCACAGATATCCCCTATTTTGAGATTATGTGACCCAAAAATGATACTTTTTTATGCCAAAATTCATAGTTGGTAAATTTTTCATAAATCTAATCCTTTATCAAGGTATTTAGTATAATTGTCAAATGATCTTACTTTCTATTTGAATAGACCAGAATATCATCTATATAGAATACCAAAAACCGATCAAGATAGTCTGTAAATACATTATTCATTAGATCCATGAAGATAGTGGGGGAATTAGTAAGATCAAAAGGAATCAATATAAATTCATTGTTTCTATACATTGTATGGAATGTTTTATTTAGTATAACTTTTTTATTGACCCTTAATTGATGATATATTGATTGAATATCAATCTTGGGAAAGTATGGAGCTCTGCGTAGTTGATCAAATAAGTCATCAATGTAGGTAATATGATATTTGTTCTTGATAGGGATATTCTTAGGTTCTCAATAATGAATGTATAGTTTCATTGATCCATAGTTAATCTAAAAAACATCATAGTTTCTCCCCATGGTGGATCACTAGGGAATATGAATCCCTTCTCATAATTCTCTTGGACTTTCTTATTCAATTCATATGACTCAATAATGGATATTTTGTAAGGTGTCTTTGAAGTAGGCATATCACCCTGTATGAGTTCTTTTGGAAACTCAACCACACGATTTGGTGGAAGACCTAGAAATTATTCTGGAATGATATCATCACACTCCTGTAAAATAGGTTAATTCTTAATGGTGACTTTCTACCTAGACATTTGAGATAGATAAACTATATTTATAAGAATCAAGATCCATACGAAGGAATAAATTTCAACTGGAAGGTCATATTTATCCTTTCATCAATAGATGATCATAGATTGATCTAGAATATAAAATGTGCCTCCCCTTCCTTAGAAATTGATATGATATCCATATAGATAAAGCCAATACATGCCAAGAATCACATCAAATTCCACTATAGGAAGGATAAAAAGATTTATAGGAAGAACATTCCCACAAACTTCAACTGAAGAATAATTATAAACTTTTGATGACATCATTATGCCATTAAAAGTTGTCACAGCTAAATCAACACAAAATTTTTCAGGAAATATAGAGATACCCTTAGAAAATTATTCAAAAATAAAAGAGTGGGTGTATCTATAGTCAAATAAAACATTTTATACTTTAGAGTGGGTGGTATGCGTACCTTTCACAACTTCATTATTTTACTCTTCATTTTTTATAGTGATCACATGTGACTTTCATTTAACATTGGACTTAAGAGTTTTTTGAAATCAATCATCCAAAATAACCCTTGGGTTAGGGAATTTATTGGTATAAAGCCTCATTTCCTTGAACTTGTAACATTGAGGTGTAAGAGGTGAATTATGTGTATACTTTTCTTTATCTAGATCATTAGATGTCTTTTTTCCATAACATTAGTATTCAACAACCTAATGACCTTCTTTCCAACACTGAAAACATTTTCTATTCCCTTTAAGGCAATTTACTTTATGTTTCCTTCCATACATTGAGAATAAGGGAAAACTCCTCTTTTTTTAGTGTGGTGTTTATGTTTTCTCATGAATTCAGTTTTTCTCTTCTTATCAAACCCATAGGACAGATAAGTTAATCTAATCTCCATCTCAACCTTGATAGAACATCAAACTATTTCCTCATAGTTATTTAAGTCCCTTATGGATAATTTTTTTCAGAGAATTGGTTTTAAGACACTATAGAATTGATAAATTTTACGCTCAGGTTGGATAATAATTCTATCAGTGTACCTATAAAGTCTTATAATATTTTATTTGTAAGTACCAACAGATTTATCATCTTATTTCTTAAGTTCAAGGAACTCATTCCCCATCATTGTTTGAAGTATACGAGGAAAGTACTTATTGAAGATTACATTCTTGAACTCGTCCCGTTCCATGGATTCAATTTCTCTTCTTTTTTTAGTATTCTTGATAATGTTACACCATTGATCAGCTTCACCTTTAAAATTATAGACTACTAAGATGACTTTATCATGATTTGAACATTAAAGAACAGAAAATATCTTTTTATTGGTACTGATCTATTGTTCAGACACTAATGGATTAGTAGACCCACTGAAAGAAGGTGGATGATGCCTCATAAACGAATTAACAGAATTTTGTTACCTCATTTTATTATTTGAAAGTCCATTATGATTCATATCTTATAAACATTGTGTGATAATATCTACAAGATTTTTAATTCTAGCTCCCATGACATTCGGTTTCTCGTGAGGGAAATCATTTCATTTCTCGCTGCATTCATCATTAAAGCAGTTTCTTTGGGTTCCATTCATTGAATAAAACTAAGAAGCATTGTATATGAAACACTAAACATAATGGTAAAACCACATAGTAAAGAATAAAATTTTAATTTAGGACATTTTTTTTATCCTTGGTTATTCATTGTAACGACCCAAAATTTCATTAATGAAAATTCCTCTTGATCTAATTAAATGGATTATTATATAAAATTATTATATAACATATGCAATTATTTTATTTTATGTTTCTATATTTTAAAATAAAATTACGAATTGTAACTATTTCTAATATAGTGTTTGAATAGTGATCACATGATGAGTATAAATATAGGTCTTTAACAAATCCAATTTTCTAAAAAAAAGGAAGTGATGGCCTTATCCAATAGAATTTCCCCATATGAAGCCCATTTTTCGGAGCTCTTAATGGAGGTGGAATCATTGGGATTCTCTCTTGATCAAGCCCAAGCCGAGCTTCAACATATTAATCTCAAACGGAAATGCCTACGAGAGAAGTGGAAGTTGATAGAGATTACCACCCGAGTAATGTTATCCGAGCCACCCCAAGAGTTTGTCACCATTGCAACCCATACCCTTCAGTCTTATGCGGGTGTTATAAGGGGTTATGTAACAAGACCTTAGCACTATGATTATGTGCAATTTTTTTGTATATAATAATGAATATACATTCATTTTGTTATTGTTACTTTATAAATAGTTTTTAAAGCGCAAATAGTATTTTTAGTTAATATTAAACTAAGAAATATATATTTATAAATTAAGGTATTTTTGAATTAAAAAATATTTTAATAAAATATTATTATTATTAAATACATTTTTATTAAATATAAATTATCGTATAATTTTATGAATGCAATTGTATTTTTTATTAAGGTTTGAAAGCTGTTTTTGTCAAAACCCCCCGAATTTTTTATAAATGTCAGTTTTTATTTTAAAAGTAAAAATTCACATATTTAGAAAATAATTTAGATAAAATGAATATTATTTTTGGAATCAGGATGTATAAATTATCTAATGGTGAATTTTTCATAATTTTCTGAGACACTCGAACTTTTGGGTAAAAATTAAATACTGTTTAAATATATAATGTGTTTTATGACATCATAATGATCCAATTGGGATGTAATAAAATAATATAAATTATATGTTCGAACAAAATTTTATTTACCATTAAAATAATGTTATTTTAGGTTGTTTTTATTTATTTTACAAAACTTTTGTGGACCCTCCAAGAGTTATAAAACATTTTCACTTTTTAAATGAATTTCCTTGAGAGTGTGACTCACCTCCACATAAGAAACCATATTATTTTAATATTTTTGGCCATTGGCCTTATAAAATATTGTTTTCTACTCCCCGTTTTCAAACACCATGGGCAAAAACCATGGGCCTATTTGTGGTATTGATTATTTTAATGTGTGGTGACCCAAACCTAAATAATAATGAATTCCCTCTCCTTTCCTATATAAACCCACCCAACCTCCCACATCCTCTTACTCAAATCCTCTGGAATTCATCCAACCTCTTAACTCCTCTCTCTATAATCCTCCCAAGAACCCCAAGATCCCAAGAAGCCTCTCTCAATCCTCTTCCAAGCCTTTGGGATCACACTTCCAAGTAAGGGATTTCTTCTTTTCTAATTTTTGTCTCAATTTCATTATGTTTTTATACCATTTTAATTTCAATTAATAATGTTGGGGTATGATTTTAAACCTCTCCCATACTTCCCTTTTTATATTTTAATTATGAGAGAACCCTTCCACTCTCATTTAATGCATCCCATGCACACCTGTTACCATGCCGAAATTCCATAAGGAGTTTCTCTCTCCTCATTTACATTCAAGAAATTCCTTTTTATTATGAATCTAAATTACATTAATTTTGTTGGGACAGGTTTCTATATGAAACCCTTACTTTAAATTTAATTAAAATATAATGAGACACCCCTTTCTCTCTCATTAACCATTATTATGAATTTTTATGTCACACTGTTATGCTGTTGAAAATTTCACTGCGATTTTCCAAGCAAAAATCATTGTGTAGTGAATACCATACTCATATCTCTATCAAGGGTATTCACTATTATGTATAAATAAATATTTAATTTTGTGTTCATGTGTGTATTCTACATATCTTATTCATGGAATAACTTATGATGTTCAATGATTCCATGTTATAAGATCCATGTGGCACACTTATGCATGAAATGAAATGTTTAAGAAGGATGTGCCCTGATAGTGCTCCAATGCATTGGGTAAAGATTAGTATCATGATAAGTCAAGTAAAATGAGGTTTTACTCATGATAATTCAATTTTAATGAGGATTTACTCATGCTCCATGTGTAATGATCCTTGGATCATGCTAAAATCATGTTAAATGTTGTTGCCACATTTCCATGTTATATTAATCTTGTTATATCATGCCTTTATGTTCATGATTATTTTATTCTCCCTTGATATACCTATTTCCTAACATGTATTGTATCTTTCATTTTATTCCTCATTAACTCCCTTTCTGGGCTTTATATCTCACCCTTTTCTTATGCATGTCCTTAGGTTATCCCATTCAATGCTAAGTATGAGGGAATGTAGTGGTCATGTAAAGGATGTTTTCAATAAGATGTTGCGTCATATGTTTTAAGTTGTTATGTAAAGTTCCTAAGCCCCAAAGACACTATACCTCTCTTTCTTATATGTTGTATCAAGTGATGTTTTCTATGTAATAAACCATGTCTAAGTGTGTAATAAAATTAAGGGTTGTTATAGTTGGTATCAAAAGAGAGGTTTAGTTATTTTGGGATTTGGATTAGAAAACCCCTGTGAGGCCATAGAGACAAGAGTTAGTATAATAAAAACATCCCGAATTTTTTTGGGTATGGAGTAAGTGTTTTATGAAGAAAATACATCCCTATCTGGATACGATCAGGTACCCCGACAAAGAGTTTTAAGCTTGACCCAGGGTATCCTGGAACATGAAAATGGGCATTGTTGTACTCTTGGTTATGAAACTCCTGGGGGATATGCATTGGTAAATTCACAAGCCTAGTATGAACCATTATTATGGGAATTTCCCTATGAAAATATATTATAAAGTAGATCATGGATAATAGAGATTGAAGCCTATGGATTCATAAGTTATGAAAATAAAAGTTATTTATAAGTCATCAGTTTTGTCCTTGGATTAACCTTTATGTGTTACCCCTAACTTTCCTTTTATTCCAGCTAATGTCCAGTAATAGGAAGACTCGGGCTAATAACTGATGTCATGATCAATGTGTTGATTGTTCTAATGAGATTCCCAATCCGATTGGAGTGGAAATCAAGAACATTTTCACGCTTCTCTCTTAGTTAACTCAAGATTTGAATTTAAACATGGGTCAAAAGGAATGTTCAACACCCCCTAAGAAAGATCAAGTCACTATCAAGAGATTCATCAAACAAAGGCCTCATAATTTTAATGGATCATCTGATCCCTCAATCGCTGAACAATGGATCAACTCCATTGAAAATATCTTCTACATCCTTCAATGTTATAAAAAAGAGAAGGTTCTCCTAGATGATTATCATATGGAGGGTGAAACTGATCAATGGTGGAAATTTAAAAAAAAATATTAAGCCTAAGGAAGAGATCAAGGTTTTATAATAGAAGGATTTCTAGAATATTTTTTTTGATAAATATTTTTCGCGCACCCTCTGGCTTAAGATGGAAAGAAACATTCTTTCCGTCAAGAAAAAAGACAATGAATATGTCAAAGCGTATGATGAAAACAACACCATGCTTGCATGATATGCCTCCGGATTTGTCGTTACCTCTGAATACAAGGTATACTGCTTCTTTGGTGGGCTCAAATCTATCACGCGGAAAGCGCTAGTGATCTGTGACTTCGACAGCTATGAAGAAATTTGATGATGTTCCCTCAAGGTTTAAATAGAGATTGGATAATCTTAAACGTATCATGGGGATAAAAATAATATGGTGGACTTAAATTATATTGGTCTGATGGATAAATCCAATGGTGCAATGAAAATCCAACACCCTAATTGCCAAAGGTGTGGAAAGAAGCACCCTGGAAATTTCCTGAAGGGGATGAGGAAATGTTTTAGGTGTGGAAGAGAAGGGAACATGGCTATTAACTATCAGCAAGAAAAAACCACAGCTACAACAGAGGAGAGGAATGCTCTGATCAACCCTCAATGCATTGTTCATTACTTCAACTACAAATAAGTGGGGCACTTTTCAATCCAGTTCCCTAAGAAAAGGGTTTTTAGAGGCAACCAACAACCTCCAAGGCATCTAGGGAAATCTTTTTTCATCACTACCACCGAAGTGAACCCCAACAATGAAGTGGTGATAGGTACGCTAGTTATTAATTCAAGAATAGTGAATATACTTTTTGATTCCGGTTCTATGCATTCTTTTATATCCCTAATATTTAGTAGAACAATCCCAACACTACAAAAAATCATGGAAGTAAATCTATCGGTGAGTACGTAAAATGGGGAAATCATTTCATCCCATGAGTATAACTCCAACCATGTCATAATTTGTGGAGTGAACATCCTGGAAAACCTCATCATACTCCCTCTTGTGTAATTTGATGTAATTCCTGGCATGGATTGGGTTTCCTTATATATAACCAACATAAATTTCCATGATAGGGAAATCACTCTCTATATGGAGAATCGACCCCCGATTCTATACAAGTGCAAGGGGGAAGATGAATCTTATTTATCTCTATCATCTCAAGCATGGATATTACTACCTTATGAGCATGCGTATCTGGCTTAGATGATTGAGTCCAAGGAAGAAACCATCCTTTAAGACATGCCTGTTGTGAGGGAATTCGCTGAAGTGTTTCCCAAGGAATTTCCACGTCTTCCTCCTAGAAGAGATGTGTAATTATCAATTGACCTTATACCTAGGGAATTGTCAATATCCCAGAAACCATATAGAATGGTCGTTGTGGAGCTTGAGGATCTAATGAAACAACTACAAGATAATCTGGATAAATGTTTTATATTCCCAAGTGCTTCACCATGGGGTGCACCAGTCCTCTTCGTCAAGAAAAGGGATGGGTCAATACGCCTTTGAATCGATTAATGAGAGCTTTACAAAATCATGATAAAGAACAAGTATCCTCTCCCTCAAATTGATAACTTTTTTGATTAACTACATAGGGCACATTCCTTCTCAAAGGTGTATTTTTGATCAAGATATTATCAAGTAAGGGTGAAGAAGGAAGATATCCCCATGGCTGATTTTTCTTAAAAGATACGGGCAGTAGGAATTCATAGTAATGCCTTTCGGACTCACTAATGCTCCAACAATATTCATGGACTTGATGAATAGAGTCTTTAGATATTACCTCGACAAATTTGTGGTAGTCTTTATTGATGATATTCTAATATACTCCAAAACCAAGGAGCATCATGAGGAGCATCTAAGAACTGTACTAGAGACCTTGTTGAAGGATAAGCTCTATGCAAAGTGCAAAAAGTGTGAGTTCTAGTTAGAGGAGGTCTCATTCTTGGGACATATCATCACAACCAATGGGATATCTAGGGATCCATCCAAGATAGCTACAATTTAGGTATGGTTGGGGCCAACATTGGTAATGGATATCCGTAGATTCTAGGGGTTAGCTGGATATTATCGATAATTTGTGAGAAATTTCTCACGATTGTCCAACCCTCATACAAAGATAACTCAAAAGGGAGTAATGTTTTCTTGGAGTGATGAATGTGAATAAAGCTTCAAGGAGGTGAAAAAGAGGCTTATCACTACGCTCGTGCTCACTTTACCCACAAGTGGAGAACTTTTTGTGGTCTTCAGTGATGCTTCGAAGAAGGGGCTGAGTTCTATGTTGATGAAAAATGACAGTCATTACCTATGATTCAAGGAAATTGAAGGTTAATGAGTAGAATTATCCAACACATAATCTAGTGTTGGCTGTGGTGATCTTCGATTTAAAAATTTGGCGACATTATCTCTTTGGGGAGATGTATAAAATATATACGGACCACAAAAGCCTCATGTATATATTCACACAGAAAGAGTTGAACATGCACCAATGAATATGGTTAGATCTGATCAAAGACTATGACTACTCAATCCATTACCACCATGGGAAATTGATTCTCGCTCAAATTTACCCAAGAGAAGAAGGTAAGACGGTCCTTGTAGTTTAGCTTGGGTTATCGAATCCACAGAGACCTAAGAAGAAACCTAGAGATATGTAAATTCTATGGACTGTTTTCAGCTATTAAGTGGCCAACTTGGATTGATTTTAGATGGGATTTAAAGATATCTAATATATTTAAGTGAAATCAATTTAAAAGAATGAGTTGATCCAAGATTATCGCTCGGGGTGGATTGAACGTATTTTCTATTTAATGATTTCAATTTCTTAAATTTGATATGGGTTCATTTAAGGAGATAAAACAACATCATCACTTACTGGTTTAATTCCTACACCCTCTAATACTAATCACCTATACACTTGAAGGATCAAAGTTTTGAGCACTTCAAGGTAAAGGATCGTATTAGTACTTGAAGTGTGTGGCCTTAAATTCAACAAGGATGATGGAGTTTAAAAATCATCAAATAAAAATCCCAATTAAAGAAGTGATTATACATTAATTAGGTGATAAATAACATCCAATACAGCCCCTTGCTACTCCCTTGGATCAACCCATAAGTGGGTTAGCCCTCCATTGACCTCATGGTTTCAATGGAAGCGGAAAGTAGACTCATGAGGGAGGAAATGGAGAAGTAAAGAAAAAAAATAAAATGATCACTCCACCGTTGTGTGAATAATTTCACAAGGGTTGGTATGAATAAATTCACACCTTGATCCAACGGTATCAAGGTGATATGAAGAACAACAGAATAAGAGTAGAAGAAAAACTTTTATTAAGAAACTAAAGTGAATTGAACAACTTACATGTGAAAGACAAATTTGAGGCAACAAAAATGCAGCATAACATTACAATTGAACAAAGCATCCAAGATTATCAACTCCTCCACCACCACTGCCTTAAATAGTCATTTTGGAAGCCTTGGGTTGAGCCTCCAATAGTAAAAAGCATCCCACTTTATTATGGAAGGCCTAGGGTGGTGGAAAGTTTGTGGAAAGTTGATTTTTCCACCCTTGACCCGAGGTGGCATCCAGCTTTCCTTCACCGAGCAGACGCGTCTGTAAGGCCTTCTGGATGGCCGAATCAGAGTGGGCCATAGAATACGAAAATGGAGCACCAGATGTCTTATAACAGCCTGTAAAATTGGAGCCCATTTGGAGTTGTGGATTCCGAGATATGATCAAAGTAGTGGTCTGTTTTTCTGGGCCGCAGAATCTGGTCCAGAATTTTATTTCTAACTTGGGCCGCCTAAATGACCAACATGGAGGCCTAATTAGCATTAACTCATGGAGAGTTATTTGTTCCTATACATATATTATAGAATCCCACGAAATTTGGGATTAATTGGTCCTGTATGTTGGGCCCCACAGTCTCATCAGTGGGATGATGTCCAATCTGCCTTCTCCAAAATTGCTTCCTTTCATTTCCAAATATCTCCATCATCCTCCATAAATTCTTCACTGATCCCTGAATCAAAAATGTTCATATTTAAGTTTAGATAAATTTAAAAAAATATCAAATTAAAATCTGTATAATTCAATTCCTTAAAATCAGATGAATCATTTGGTACTTTAAATGATGTTCAAAAATGTACCACATAATAGTGTATTTTAAGAAGGTATTATAATCATAATGTGAAATGATGTTCAAAGTGTAAAATGAACTAAAATGGTGTTTATGAATAATAAGGAAAACGAATATTATGTATATTAACAATGAATATTAGCCTCATTTAGTGGCTAATCACACCCCCCAACTTGAGTTTTGCTAGTCCCGAGCAAAATATATCTCAACAATATGAAATACGAATTCCCTTTTCCAAAAACATTTTAATACACAATGATCACCAAAAAACCTTATACCAAACAATCATGAAACCCCTCAAAATATTTTAATACAAGATAGTTTCATAAGCAGATCACAATCCCAAGCTCATTCCTTTGTTCAAATTCATTGCCATATTTCATCCAATATCAATTAAGTATGAGGATGTGTTGTGCATCACAATAGACATGGGGGTTCATCTTTATTCAAGGGGGAAATTACGGAAGCGCTAGGTGGAATAACATTTCAATATTAAGACGAGTATTCATTTTTTTTGTATAATTTTTTTTTGTTTTTTTTTACAATTTTTCCATGGTAATTGAAATTGCACTCAAAAGAGTCAACCCATGTAGCGAGACTTTGCCGATGACTCCCAGGCTCAAAGACCTTAGGGAACCAAGTGAAGACCTCATACTCAGGAATCATCTCTAGTTAACTCAGTCAAAAACAAATTCAAATTACCAAAAATAGAGTTAAAATTACTAACTCTGGGCCAGACAACTATGGAGTCACGATCCCCAAGTGTCGAAAGCCACGCATTAGGTCATTTCATTTCTCTACGCGCATTTTTTTTAATTTTTTTTTTAATACTCATATTAAACTAAAATGATAACCAAACCTATGCTATTTATTTAGGGGACCCCATGAACTCAAACTAATACCCCACTATCCAAAGGACGTGCATTGTGATCTTTTTTTTATTTGGATGAAAATATAAACGATGAAATATCACATTGGACAGCCACACTTTCTAAAATCTATGCTCATGAAATTATACAAGGATTAAAATCAGAATCAGGGCATGCCAAATTATTTGATATTCAGTTTCAAAGTGTGCAATGTGTATTACCATGTTCAAAGTTAAAGGAATTTTTCCTTCCATTTACACATTTTTATTCAATTCATTCAATTTTTTTTTGACACAAAATCAGTTTTTTATTTTATCTCCCCCCCCCAACTTAAAATAACATTGTCCCCAGTGTTTAAAGAAAAGAAAATTTATAAGGGGGTAGAGGTAGAGAATGGAAGTTCAAAAAGGAAATTGAAACTGAGGATCATGGAATGAAATCACCTAGTGGTTGAAGCTGAAGTTCTTGCTACTCCAAATTAGTCCTTTGATCTCTTGGGGGATGTAGGGACCTCCTTGATTGAACATGTATCACCCAAAATAGTACCTAAACAAAAAGAAGAACAAACCAGAAAAAACAAACAACACAACGACTTATTTAATTCCAAGTATCATCATTTTTATGGTTTCTCCTTTTTTTTTAAATCAAACTAATGATACATTGTCTTCTTTTTAATTTTCTGGGTAAGGTATTACTTAGGGATCACACCGTGTGACACGGATGAATACGATGCTCCCCTTTCATACCCATCCATACTCATAATAGAAGAACAGGTCAATAGTCCTTTTTTTAAATGTAAAAATGATTAATTAATCTTAATTAAAATATAAAGTTTATTAAAACAAAAAAAATGATAAGAAACTTAAAAACCATGGGTTGCCTCCCATACAATGATTTGTTTAACGTCGTTAGCCCGACATGGACCCTAAATCTATCAATTTTTCCTTGTTCATAGGTTGGATCAGTTAACTCAGCCTCTATTTCCTGTTTATTGAATGATTCAATGAATGGTTTTAACCTTTGACCATTGACATTGAAAATGTTAGAACTTGTGGGATCTTGAATCTCTACTGCCCCATGGGGGTACACATAATGCACTATGAAAGGTACTGACCATCTAGACCTTAACTTTCCCAGGTGTAAATGAAGTTTTGAACTGTACAAGAGCACAAGTTTTCCCGGTTCAAAATGTTTGACCTTGATATTCCTAGATTGGTAGGCTTGAACTCTAGCTTTATTGATCCTTGAATTTTCATAAGCCTCTATCCTTAATTCCTCCAGTTCATTGAGATCAAATTTTCTTTTTTGTTCCGGCCAATGAGAGGTCATAATCCATTTTCTTAATTTCCCAAAAGGCCTTTTGTTCAATCTCCACTAGCAAATTGCATGCTTTACCATAAACCAACCTATATGGGTACATTCCTAAAATGGTTTTATATGCAGTTCTATAGGCCCAAAGAGCATCTAAGAGTTTCTCAGACCAATCTTTCCTAGAGGGGTTGACAGTTTTTTCAAGAATTTGCTTAATCTCCCTATTCGCTAACTCGGCTTGACCATTGGTTTGAGGATGGTATGTAGTGGACACTTTATGAGAAATACCAAAATTAGACATGAGTGAAGAGAATGGGAGGTTGCAGAAATGGGGTCCTCGATCACTGATTATAGCCCTAGGAATTCCAAATCTTGAAAATATGTTCTCTTTTAGAAATCGAATCACAACTTGATGATCATTGGACTTAGTGGGAATGGCCTCAACCCATTTTGAGACATAATCAACAACTAAGAGTATGTAGAGTTATCCCCGAGAGTTTGGTAAGGGACCCATGAAATCAATTCCCCAACAGTCAAAGATTTCAACCACTAAGATGGGAGTGAGTGGCATTTGATTCCTTTTTGTGATGGACCCTACTTGTTGACACCTAGGACAGCTTTGAAAAAATGTGTAGGAGTCCCTTGAGAGGGTGGGCCAGAAAAGACCACATTGAAGAATCTTAGCAGATGTTTTCTTAGAGGAAAAGTGAAATCCACATGCCTCACTGTGACAGAATTTAAGGATGGACTCTTATTCAGATTCTGGAACACACCTCCTAATGACTTGGTCAGGGAAAAACTTATAGAGGTATGGATCATCAAACACGTAGTGTCTAACATCAGAAAGAAATTTCCTTCGATCTTGAGTCCCTAAGAATTTTGGAATGACTCCTGTCACTAAGAAATTTGCTATGTCAGCATACCAAGGGCAGTCACTCAAAGAGTATAACTGTTCATCAGAAAACGAATCAGACACAGAAAGGTGATTTGAGTTGTCTTTGAATTCCATCCTAGAGAGGTGATCAGCTAAAACATTTTCAACTCCCTTTTTATCCTTGATTGTGAGGTCAAATTCTTGTAAGAGAAGGACCCACCTAATCAGTCTAGCATTAGCATCTTGTTTTTGGAAGAGGTATTTTAGTGCAGAATGGTCAGTGAACACAGTGATGGGTGATCCTAAGAGGTAGGACCTAAACTTCTCTAAGGCAAACACAAGATCAAGTAACTCCTTTTCAGTGGTGGTGTAGTTTATTTGGGCATCATTTAAGGATTTTCTTGCATAAGCAATGACATAAGGAGTTTTATCATAACGTTGTCCTAACACAGCTCCAACAGCAAAGTCACTGGAATCACACATAAGTTCGAAAGGAAGGTTCCAATTTGGAGATTTCATAATCGGAGGAGAGGTGAGCGAGGATTTGAGGGTTGAGAATGAACCCTCACAGCTTTCTGTCCAAACAAATGGAGCATATTTTACTAGGAGAGCACAAAGGGGATGAGAGATTGAAATAAATTCCTTGATGAATCTTCTATAGAAACCATCATGTCCTAAGAAAGACCTCACTTCCTTGACAGTTTTGGGTGATGGAAGGTGACGAATGATGTCAACCTTGGCTTTATCAACATCAATTCCCCTACCTGAGACCAGATGGCCTAAAACTAGTCCCTCTTTAACCATAAAATGGCATTTTTCCCAGTTTAGGACCAGATTCTTTTCTTCACATCTTGACAAGACTCTCTCCACATTCTGCGAACATCCCTCAAAAGTATCCCCAAACACAAAGAAGTCATCCATGAAGACCTCAAGAAAATACCCTACCATGTCTGAGAAGATTCCCATCATGCACCGCTGGAATGTTCCAGGGGAATTGCATAACCCGAAGGGCATGCGTTTGAAAGCAAAGGTTCCGAAAGGACATGTGAATGTAGTCTTCCCTTGATCCTCTAGGGAGACCCCAATTTGATTGTACCCTGAGTACCCATCTAAGAAACAGTATAAGGCATGACCTTCCACTCTCTCAAGGACATGGTCAATGAATGGTAGGGGAAATGGTCCTTCTTGGTGAATGAGTTTAGTTTCCTATAGTCAATGCAGACCCTCCATCCACTACTCACCCTTGTTGGAAGAATCTCTCCATCCTCATTGGTTATCACTGTGATTCCAGCCTTTTTTGGAACCACTTGGATTGGGCTCACCCACTCACTCTCAGATATGGGATATATGATACCAGCTTTTAACAATTTCAGAAGTTCCTTACTTACTACCTCCATGAGATTGGGATTGAGTCGCCGTTGAGGTTGACGACATGGCTTTGAATCAGATTCCAGAACAATCCTATGAGTCCCGATAAGTGGGCTAATCCCAGGAATATCAAAAAGGGTCCAACCAATGGCTTTCTTATGCTTCCTAAGGACATCTAGAAGCATCCTCTCATGATTGTATTCAAGAGAAGAAGAAATGACAATAGGATGTGTTTGATTTTCCCCTAGGAAGGCATACTTTAGTGCAGTAGGAAGTTCCTTCGATTCAAGATCAGGTTGGTTCAGAATTTCAGCAGAATATTGGGACATTGGATCAAGATAAATTTCTTTTTTTAGAGTTTTAGATATGATTGATTCCCCACATGTAGAAGTTTCATCTACTAGATTGGATTGATCAGATTTAGGGAAGGAAGTTTGATTGGTCTACATGAAATTGGTTTCTTGAAAGGTTTCACTGATTGTTGGACCTAAGACTTCATCATAAGAGAAATTTGAAAATGATTCAATCAGAGGAGATAAACTTCCTTCATATGAACAAAGGAAATCAATCTCATCCTGACTTAAACATCCATCAAATATTCATTGATGTTCCATGGATTCATTATCAATACTTCCTATCATATTTACTTCATGAATGTCCTCGTCATCTCCTATTTGTGATCTTGGATTATAGATGTTCAAGTCTAGAATCATGTTCCCAAAGGTGATGTTCATGTTCCCATTTCAGACTCAGATAACAGAGTTGATTGTTGCAAGGAAAGGACGACCAAGGATGATTGGGGTTTGTTCCTTATTTCCTATGTTTGGATGGTTGTCAAGTACAATGAAGTCAGCAGGGTAGATAATGTTTTCAACCTTTACCATAACGTCCTTTAAAATCTCCTTTGGAACCCTAATGCTACGATCAGCAAGCTGAAGTGTGACAGATGTGGGTTGGAGCTCTTCTAGGCCTAACTGGCAGTACACAGCATATGGGATGAGATTGACACTAGCACCTAGGTCACACAAGGCCTTGACAACTTTGCTCTCTCCTAGTTCAAAATTGATGTAAGGGCAACCTGGGTCATTCAACTTAGGAGGAATGGTCCCTTGAATGGTGGTACTCACATTAGCAGCCAAAAGGACTTGGTTTTTATGTGAAAATTTTCTTTTAAAAGTGCACAAGTCCTTAAGGTACTTTGAGTAGGAAGGTATGGTTTGTATTGCATCGAGAAGAGGAATGTTCAACTTGACTTGTTAGAAGATTTCCCTCAATGTTTCACTCAGTTCAGTCTTGGGTTTCCCCCTCATGCGTTGAGGAAATGGTACAGGTTGTGGGATTGTTTGTTGAAGAGTTTTTTCCTTGAAAATGTTATCAGTTTCCTCAGTTTGATCTTGTGGTTCATTTGAATTTTCATCCAAGTTTGAATCTTCAGGTGGGTTCTGAATTAGTTGTTCAGGTTTCTCAATTGATTTCCCACTTCTTAAAACAGTCACAGCCTTAAGTTGTTCATGAGTTGTTTGAGCACAACTTGACTCTCCCCTTGAAGTTGAGGATGGCACCGCCTGAGTAGGCATGGGTGCCTTTCCAGTTTTGATGGTTTGAAGTTCTTGTTTTAGGGAAGATACCTCAGAGTTCATCCTCTCCATTTGTTTGCACAATTATTCTAGTAGGCTTTGAGGAACAGTTTGGGTGGGTGCTTGAGTAGGTTGGTTTATCCCAGGGGGATATTTTGGAGGTGGGACGGTTTGTTGAAAATGGACCGGTGGCTGTTGGTATTGGATAGGTTGGGTTTGGAACTGGTTATGGGTTTGGTAGTTATGATGGGGGTAAGGATTTTGTCCCTGTGGTTGGCTAGGTTGTTGGTTATCTTTCCAGCGGAAGGCTGGGTGGTCGTTATACCTTGGGTTGAAGGTGTTTTGGTATTGAGTCTTTTGAAAGTTCAAAGCATTTACTTCCGCTGGGGGTCCTCCTAAGAGAACATCCTTGATGGATGGAATGGTTGGGTAGTTGTCTGTCTTATGGTCATGATTGTCACAAATTGTGCAAACAGGGTCAACAGTTTGGATTTCATGGACTTTCCTAAGGTCTATCTCTTCAGCCTTCCTAGAGAGTGCTGCGATTTTAGCCCTATGGATTTCCTCTTCTCTAAGTGTATGAATTCCAGTAGTTCTTTATGTCTTTTCAGAATAAGGTGAAGTTCCCCATGTTTGGTTTTGTTCAGAAAGGCTTTCTAGATACTCGTAAGCATCATTTGGTGCTTTGTTTTTAAAGGTTCCATTACACATCATGTAAATGAATTGTTTGTTCCCCAGACCCAACCCTTCATAGAAAATTCTCACTTGTTCAGGAATAGAAAAACCATGGTGTGGAACCATGTTTAGAGTGTCTTTGAACCTCTCCCATATTTCATAGAATGACTCTCCCTCTTTATCAAAAAATTTTTGGATACTCTTTTTAAGTGCAATTGTTTTGTGGTGGGGAAAGTATTTTTTGTAGAATTCTCTTTGTAGATGGTCCCAAGAGTTGATGGATGATGGTCTCAAATTGTTTAGCCAATTTTTAGCTCGATCCTTTAAAGAAAAAGGAAATAGTCTCATCTTAGCAGATTCTAGTTGATGTGGGGGACACATGGTTTCTACAATGTCATTGAACTCCTTAATGTGCAGGTATGGCATCTCGGACTCCATTCCATGGAATGTGGGAAGGTGGTTTAGGACATGGGGTTTAAAGATGTAGTTGGAATATCCTATGGAATTGTGTCTAATGCATGAGGGGGCATTGGTCCAGGAAGGTGTGAGGTAGTCATTCATGGTTTGATCAATTGCATTCCCCAAGTTTGGGGCTACCTCATTTGGGTTTCCATTTTGGTTCCCACCCGGGTTTATGAGTTGGTTTCTTTGAAGACCTTCCATTTAAATTGGCTCAAATTTGGACTCTAGAGTATTAGGAAGATTATGATATAATAAAATGAGTTCCCTTGGTGTACTTGACTCCCCAACCCCAGGACTATTTACCCTAACTAGACGGTTTGATTGATCGCGGGTGTAGGCGGACATGTGCCAAAAGAAAAAAAACGAGAAAGGGACAAGATAAGAGAATTTAGATGAGAAAAGAAGAAATGGGGGAGAACAGAATGGGTGTTTAGATGACTTAATTGGGTCCCCGGCAACGGTGCCAAAATTTTATTCTCGCTCAAATTTACCCAAGAAAAGAAGGTAAGACGGTCCTTGTAGTTTAGCTTGGGTTATCGAATCCACAGAGACCTAAGAAGAAACCTATAGACACATACATTCTATGGACTGTTTTTAGCTATGAAGTGGCCAAATTGGATTGATTTTAGATGGGTTTTAAAGATATCTAATAGATTTAAGTTAATTTAATTTAAAAGAATGAGTTGATCCTAGGTTATCGCTCGGGGTGGATTGGACGTATTTTCTTTTTAATGATTTCAATTTCTTAAATTTGAGATGGGTTCATTTAAGGAGATAAAACAACATCATCACTTACTGGTTTAATTACTACACCCTCTAATACTAATCACTTATACACTTGAAGGATCAATGTTTTGAGCACTTCAAGGTAAAGTATCATATTAGTACTTGAAGTGTGTGGCCTTAAATTCAACAAGGACGATGGAGTTTAAAAATCATCAAATAAAAATCCCAATTAAAGATGTGATTATACATTAATTAGGTGATATATAACATCCAATCCAGACCCTTGCTACTCCCTTGGATCAACCCATAAGTGGGTTATCCCTTCATTGATTCCATGGTTTCAATGGAAGTGGAAAGTAGACTCATGAGGGAGGAAATGGAGAAGTAAAGAAAACAACAAAAATAAAATGATCACTCCACCGTTGTGTGAATAATTTCACAAGGGTTGGTGTGAATAAATTCACACCTTGATCCAACGGTATAAAAATGATATTAATAACAATAGAATAAGAGTAGAAGAAGAACTTTTATTAAGAAACTAATGTGAATTGAACAACTTACATGTGAAAGACAAATTTGAGGCAACAAAAATGCAGCATAACATTACAATTGAACAAAGCATCCAAGATTCTCAACTCCTCCACCACCACTGCCTTAAATAGGAATTTTTGAAGCCTGGGGTCGATCCTCCAATAGTAAAAAGCATCCCACTTGATTGTGGTAGGCCTAGGGTGGTGGAAAGTTTGTGGAAAGTTGATCTTTCCACCCTTGACCCGAGGTGGCAGACATCTTTCCTTCACCGAACCGAAGCGTCCGTAAGACCTTCTATATGGCCGAATCAGAGTGGTCCATAGAAAAAGAAAATGTAGAACCGGATGTCTTATAACCTCCTGTAAAATATGATACCATTTGGAGTTGTGGATTCTGAGATATGATCAATGTAGTGGGATGTTTTTCTGGGCCGCAGAATCTGGCCAAGAATTTTATCTCTAACTTGGGACGCCTAAATTACCAACATGGAGGCCTAATTAGCATTAAATCCTGAATAGTTATTTGTTCCTATACATGTATTCTAGCATTCCACGAAATTTGGGATTAATTGGGCCAGTATGTTGGGCCCCACAGTCTCATTAGTGGGATGATGTCCAATCTGCCTTCTCCAGAATTGCTTCCTTTCATTTCCAAATATCTCCATCATCCTCCATGAATTCTCCACTGATCCCCGAATCAAACATGTTCATATTTAAGTTTAGATCAATTTCCAAAAATATCAAATTAAAATCTGTATAATTCAATTCCTTAAAATCAGATGAATCATTGGGTACTTTAAATGATGTTAAAAAATGTACCACATAATAGTGCATTTTAAGAAGATATTACAATCATAATGTGAAATGATGTTCAAAGTGTAAAATGCACTAAAATGGTGTTTATGAATAATAAAGAACACGAATATTATGTATATTAACAATGAATATTAGAATCATTTAGTGGCTAATCACACCCCCAACTTGAGTTTTGCTAGTCCCGAGCAAAATATATCTCAACAATATGAAATTTGAATTCCCTTTTCCAAAAACATTTTAATACACAATGATCACCAAAAAACCTTATACCAAACAATCATGAAACCCCTCAAAATATTTTAATAAAAGATAGTTTCATAAGCAGATCCCAATCCCAAGCCCATTCCTTTGTTCAAATTCATTGCCATATTTCATCCAATATCAATTAAGTATGAGGATGTGTTGTACATCACAATAGACATGGGGGTTCATCTTTATTCAAGGGGGAAATTATGGAAGCGCTAGGTGGAATCACATTTCAATATTAAGATGAGCATTAATTTTTTTTTTGTATATTTTTTTTTGTTTTTTTTTTACAATTTTGCCATGGTAATTGAAATTGCACTCAAAAGAGTCAACCCCTGTAGCGAGACTTTGCCGATGACTCCCAGGCTCAATGACCTTAGGGCACCAAGTAAAGCCCAAATACTCGGGCATCATCTCGAGTTAACTCAGTCAAAAACAAATTCAAATTACCAAAAATAGAGATAAAATTACTAACTCTGGGCCAGACAACTATAGAGTCACAATCCCCAAGTGCTGAAAGCCACGCATTAGGTCATTTCATTTCTCTACGCGCATTTTTTTTAATTTTTTTTTTGAATACTCATATTAAACTAAAATGATCACCAAACCTATGCTATTTATTTTGGGGACCCCATGAACTCAAACTAATACCCCACTATCCAAAGGACGTGCATTGTGATTTTTTTTTATTTGGATGAAAATATAAACAATGAAATATCACATTGGACAGCCACACTTTCCAAAATCTATGCTCATGAAATTATACAAGGATTAAAATCAGAATCAGGGCATGCTAAATTATTTGATATTCAGTTTCAAAGTGTGGAATGTGTATTACCATGTTCAAAGTTAAAGGAATTTTTCCTTTCATTTACACATTTTTATTCAAATCATTCAATTTTTTTTGACACAAATTCAGTTTTTTATTTTATCTCCACCCCCAACTTAAAATAACAATGTCCCCAAAGTTTAAAGAAAAGAAAATTTATAAGGGGGTAGAGGTAGAGAATGGAAGTTCAAAAAGGAAATTGAAACTGAGGATCATGGAATGAAATCACCTGGTGGTTGAAGCTGAAGTTCTTACTGCTCCAAATTAGTCCTTTGATCTCTTGGGGGATGTAGGCACCTCCTTGATTGAACATGTATCACCCAAAATAGTACCTAAACAAAAAGAAGAACAAACCAGACAAAACAAACAACACAATGACTTATTTAATTCCAAGTATCATCATTTTTATGGTTTTTCCTGTTTTTTTTAATCAAACTAATGATACATTGTCTTCTTTTTAATTTTCTGGGTAAGGTATTACTCAGGAATCACACCGCATCACACGGATGAATACGATGCTCCCCTTTCATACCCATCCATACTCATAATAGAAGAACAGGTCAATAGTCCTTTTTTTAAATGTAAAAATGATTAATTAATCCTATTTAAAATATAAAGTTTATTAAAACAGAAAAAATGATAAGAAACTTAAAAACCATGGGTTGCCTCCCATACAGCGCTTTGTTTAACATCATTAGCCCGACATAGACCCTAAATCTATCAAATTTTTCCTTGTTCATAGGTTGGATCAGTTAACTCGACCTCTATTTCCTGTTTATTGAATCATTCAATGATTGGTTTTAACCATTGACCATTGACCTTGAAAATGTAACCACTTGTGGGATGTTGAATCTCTACTGCACCATGGGGGTACACATAATGCACTATGAAAGGTCCTGACCATCTAGACCTTAACTTTCCTGGGTGTAAATGAAGTTTTGAACTATACAAGAGCACAAGTTTTCCCGGTTCAAAATGTTTGACCTTGATATTCCTAGATTGGTAGGCTTGAACACTAGATTTATTGATCCTTGAATTTTCATAAGCCTCCATCCTTAATTCCTCCAGTTCATTGAGATCAAATTTCCTTTTTGTTTCGGCCAATGAGAGGTCATAATCCATTTTCTTAATTGCCCAAAAGGCCTTATGTTCAATCTCCACTGGCAAATGGCATGATTTACCATAAACCAACCTATATGGGTACATTCCTAAAATGGTTTTATATGCAGTTATATAGGCCCAAAGAGCATCTAAGAGTTTCTCAGACCAATCTTTCCTAGAGGGGTTGACAGTTTTTTCAAGAATTTTCTTAATCTCCCTATTCGCTAACTCATCTTGACCATTGGTTTGAGAATGGTATGTAGTGGACACTTTATGAGAAATACCATACTTAGACATGAGTGAAGCGAATGGGCGGTTGTAGAAATGGGTTCCTCAATCACTGATTATAGCCCTAGAAATTCCAAATCTTGAAAATATGTTCTCTTTTAGAAATCGAATCACAACTTGATGGTCATTGGACTTAGTGGGAATGGCCTCAACCCATTTTTGAGACATAATAAATAGCTAAGAGTATGTAGAGGTATCCCTGAGAGTGTGGGAAGGGACCCATTAAATCAATTCCCCAACACTCAAAGATTTCAACCACTAAGATGGGAGTGAGTGGAATTTGATTCCTTTTTGTGATGGACCCTACTTGTTGACACCTAGGACAACTTTGACAAAATGTGTAGGAGTCCCTTGAGAGGGTGGTCCAGAAAAGACCACATTGAAGAATCTTAGCAGATGTTTTCTTAGAGGAAAAGTGACCTCCACATGCCTCACTGTGACAGAATTTAAGGATGGACTCTTGTTCAGATTCTGGAACACACCTCCTAATGACTTGGTCAGGGAAGAACTTATAGAGGTATGAATCATCAAACGCGTAGTGTCTAACATCAGAATGAAATTTCCTTCGATCTTGAGTCCCTAAGAATTTTGGAATGACTCCTGTCACTAAGAAATTTGCTATGTCAGCATACCAAGTGCAGTCACTCACAGAGTATAAGTGTTCATCAGAAAACAAATCAGACACAGAAAGGTGATTTGAGTTGTCTTTGAATTCCATACTAGAGAGGTGATCAGCTACAACATTTTCAACTCCATTTTTATCCTTGATTGTGAGGTCAAATTCTTGTAAGAGAAGGACCCACCTAATTAGTCTAGCCTTAGAATCTTTTTTTTGGAAGAGGTATTTTAGTGCAGAATGGTTAGTGAACACAGTGATGGGTGATCCTAAGAGGTAGGACCTAAACTTCTCTAAGGAAAACACAATATAAAGTAACTCCTTTTCAGTGGTGGTGTAGTTGATTTGGGCATCATTTAAGGATTTTCTTGCATAAGAAATGACATAAGGAGTTCTGTCACAACGTTATCCTAACACAGCTCCAACAGCAAAGTCACTGGCATCACACATAAGTTCGAAAGGAAGGTTCCAATTTGGAGATTTCATAATCAGAGGAGAGGTGAGAGAGGATTTGAGGGTTGAGAATGAACCCTCACAGCTTTCTGTCCAAACAAATGGAGCGTCCTTTACTAGGAGAGCACAAAGGGGACGAGAGATTGAACTAAATTCCTTGATGAATCTTCTATAGAAACCATCATGTCCTAAGAAAGACCTCACTTCCTTGACATTTTTGGGTGATTGAAGGTGACAAATGATGTCAACCTTGGCTTTATCAACTTCAATTCCCCTACCTGAGACCAGATGGCCTAAAACTAGTCCCTCTTTAACCATAAAATGGCATTTTTCCCAGTTTAGGACCAGATTCTTTTCTTCACATCTTGACAAGACTCTCTCCACATTCTGCAGACATCCCTCAAAAGTATCCTCAAACATAGAGAAATCATCCATGAAGACCTCTAGAAAATCCCCTACCATGTCTGAGAAGATTCCCGTCATGCACCGCTGGAATGTTCCAGGGGCATTGCATAACCCAAAGGGCATGCGTTTGAAAGCAAAGGTTCTGAAAGGACATGTGAATGTAGTCTTCCCTTGATTCTCTAGGGAGACCTCAATTTGATTGTACCCTGAGTACCCTTCTAAGAAACAGTAGAAGGCATGACCTGCCACTCTCTCAAGGACTTGGTCAATGAATGGTAAGGGGGAATGGTCCTTCTTGGTGAATGAGTTTAGTTTCCTATAGTCAATGCAGACCCTCCATCCACTACTCACCCTTGTTGGAAGAATCTCTGCATCCTCATTGGTTATCTCTGTGATTCCAGCCTTTTTTGGAACCACTTGGATTGGGATCACCCACTCACTCTCAGCTATGGGATATATGATATCAGCTTTTAACAATTTCAGAAGTTCCTTCCTTACTACTTCCATGAGATTAGGATTGAGTCGCCGTTGAGGTTGACGACATGGCTTTGAATCAGATTCCAGAACAATCCTATGAGTCCCGATAAGTGGGCTAATCCCAGGAATATCATAAAGGGTCCAACCAATGGCTTTCTTATGCTTCCTAAGGACATCTAGAAGCATCCTCTCATGATTTTATTCAAGATAAAAAGAAATGACAATAGGATGTGTTTTATTTTCCCCTAGGAAGGCATACTTTAGTGCAGCAGGAAGTTCCTTCAATTCAAGATCAGGTTGGTTCAGAATTTCAGCAGAAGATTGGGACATTGGATCAAGATCAATTTCTTTTTTTAGAGTTTCAGATATGATTGATTCCCCACATGTAGAAGTTTCAGCTACTAGATTGGCTTGATCAGATTTAGGGAAGGAAGTTTGATTGGTCTCCATGAAATTGGTTTCTTGAAAGGTTTCATTGATTGTTGGACCTAAGACTTCATCATAAGAGAAATTTGAAAATGATTCAATCCAAGGAGATAAACTTCCTTCATATGAACAAAGGAAATCAATCTCATCCTGACTTAAACATCCATCAAATATTCCTTTATGTTCCATGGATTCATTATCAATGCTTCCTATCATGTTTACTTCATGAATGTCCTTGTCATCCCCTATTTGTGAGCTTGTATTATAGATGTTCAAGTCTAGACTCATGTTCCCAAAGGTGATGGTCATGTTCCCATTTCGGACTCGGATAACAGAGTTGATTGTTTCAAGGAAAGGATGACCAAGGATGATTGGGGTTTGTTCCTTATTTCCTAAGTTTGGATGGTTGTCAAGGACAATGAAGTTAGCAGGGTAGATAAAGTTTTCAACCTTTACCAGAATGTCCTTTGAAATCCCCTTTGGAACCCTAATGCTACGATCAGCATGCTGAAGTGTGACAGATGTGGGTTGGAGCTCTTCTAGGCCTAACTGGCAGTACACAGCATATGGGATGAGATTGACACTAGCACCTAAGTCACACAAGGCCTTGACAACTTTTCTCTCTCCTAGTTCAACATTGATGTAAGGGCAATCTGGGTCTTTCAACTTAGGAGGAATGGTCCCTTGAATGGTGGTACTAACATTAGCAGCCAAAAGGACTTGGTTTTTATGTGAAAATTTTCTTTTAAAAGTGCACAATTCCTTAAGGTACTTTGAGTAGGAAGATATGGTTTGTATTGCATCGAGAAGAGGAATGTTCAACTTGACTTGTGAGAAGATTTCCCTCAATGTTTCACTCAGTTCAGGCTTGGGTTTCCCCCTCATGCGTTGAGGAAATGGTGCAGGTTGTGGGATTGTTTGTTGAAGAGTTGTTTCCTTGAAAATGTTATCAGTTTCCTCAATTTGATCTTGTGGTTCATTTGAATTTTCATCCAAGTTTGAATCTTCAGGTGGGTTCTGAATTAGTTGTTCAGGTTTCTCAATTGATTTCCCACTTCTTAAAACAGTCACAGCCTTTAGTTGTTCATGAGTTGTTTGAGCACAACTTGACTCTCCCCTTGAAGTTGAGGATGGAACTGCCTGAGTAGGCATGGGTGCCTTTCCAGTTTTGATGGTTTGAAGTTCTTGTTTTAGGGAAGATACCTCATAGTTCATCCCCTCCATTTGTTTTCACAATTGTTCTAGTAGGCTTTGTGGAACAGTTTGGGTGGGTTCTT
Organism: Viscum album; assembly: GCA_963277665.1. Lineage (NCBI taxonomy): Eukaryota > Viridiplantae > Streptophyta > Magnoliopsida > Santalales > Viscaceae > Viscum > Viscum album. The sequence goes on from OY728151.1 coordinate 910,602,791, forward strand.
GAGTAGGTTGGTTTATCCCAGGGGGATATTTTGGAGGTGGGACGGTTTGTTAAAAATGGACCGGTGGCTGTTGGTATTGGATAGGTTGGGTTTGGAACTGGTTATGGGTTTGGTAGTTCTGATGGGGGTAAGGATTTTGTCCCTGTGGTTGGCTAGGTTGTTGGTTATCTTTCCAGCGGAAGGCTGGGTGGTCGTTATACCTTGGGTTGAAGGTGTTTTGGTATTGAGTCTTTTGAAAGTTCAAAGCATTTACTTCCTCTGGGGGTCCTCCTAAGAGAACATCCTTGATGGATGGAATGGTTGGGCAGTTGTCTCTCTTATGGTCATGTTTGTCACAAATTGTGCAAACAGGGTCAACAGTTTGGATTTCATGGACTTTCTTAAGGTCTATCTCTTCAACCTTCCTAGAGAGTGCTGCGAGTTTAGCCCTAAGGCTTTCCTCTTCTCTAAGTGTATAAATTCCAGTATTTCTTTGTGGCTTTTCAGAATAAGGTGAAGTTCCCCATGTTTGGTTTTGTTCACAAAGGATTTCTAGATACTCGTAAGCATCATTTGGGGCTTTGTTTTTAGAGGTTCCATTACACATCATGTCAATGAATTGTTTGTTCCCTGGACCCAACCCTTCATAGAAAATTCTCACTTGTTCAGGAATAGAAAAACCATGGTGTGGAACCATGTTTATAGTGTCTTTGAACCTCTCCCATGTTTCATAGAATGACTCTCCCTCTTTTTCAAAAAAGTTTTGCATACTCTTTTTAAGTGCAATTGTTTTGTGGTGGGGAAAGTTTTTTTGTAGAATTCCCTTTGTAGTTGGTCCCAAGAGTTGATGGATGATGGTCTCAAATTGTTTAGCCAATTTTTAGCTCGATCCTTTAAAGAAAAAGGAAATAGTCTCATCTTAGAAGATTATAGTTGATGTGGGGGACACATGGTTTCTACAATGTCATTGAACTCCTTAATGTGCAGGTATGGAATCTCAGACTCCATTCCATGGAATGTGGGAAGGTGGTTTAGGACATGGGGTTTAAAGATGTAGTTGGAATCTCCTAGGGAATTGTGTCTAATGCATGAGGGGGAATTGGTCCAGGAAGGTGTGAGGTAGTCATTCATGGTTTGATCAATTGCATTCCCCAAGTTTGGGGCTGCCTCATTTGGGTTTCCATTTTGGTTCCCACCCGGGTTTATGAGTTGGTTTCTTTGAAGACATTACATTGAAATTGGTTCAACTTTGGACTCTAGAGTATTAGGAAGATTATGATCTAATGGAATGAGTTCCCTTGGTGTACTTGACTCCCCAACCCCAGGACTATCCACCCTAACTAGACGGTTTGATTGATCGCGGGTGTAGGCGGACATGCGCCAAAAGAAAAAAAAACGAGAAAGGGACAAGATAAGAGAATTTAGATGAGAAAATAAGAAATGGGGGAGAATAGAATGGGTGTTTAGATGACTTACTTGGGTCCTCGGAAACGGCGCCAAAATTTTATTCTTGCTCAAATTTACCCAAGAGAAGAAGGTAAGACAGTCCTTGTAGTTTAGCTTGGGTTATCGAATCCACAGAGACCTAAGAAGAAACCTATAGACACGTACATTCTATGGACTGTATTCAGCTATGAAGTGGATAAAATGGATTTTTTTTAGATGGGTTTTAAAGATATATAATAGATTTAAGTGAATTCAATTTAAAAGAATGAGTTTATCCTAGGTTATCGCTCGGGGTGGATTAGACGTATTATCTTTTTAATGATTTTAATTTCATAAATTTGAGATGGGTTCATTTAAGGAGATAAAACAACATCATCACTTACTGGTTTAATGCCTACACCCTCTAGTACTAATCACCTATACACTTGAAGGATCAAAGTTTTGAGCACTTCAAGGTAAAGGATCGTATTATTACTTGAAGTGTGTGGCCTTAAATTCAACAAAGACGATGGAGTTTAAAAATCATCAAATAAAAATCCCAATTAAAGAAGTGATTATACATTAATTAGGTGATACATAACATTCAATCCATCCCCTTGCTACTCCCTTGGATCAAACCATAAGTGGGTTAGCCCTCCATTGATCCCATGGTTTCAATGGAAGCGGAAATTAGACTCATAAGGGAGGAAATGGAGAAGTAAAGAAAATAACAAAAATAAAATGATCACTCCACCGTTGTGTGAATAATTTCACAAAGGTTGGTGTGAATAAATTCACACCTTTATCCAACGGTATAAAAGTGATATGAAGAAAAACAGAATAAGAGCATAAGAAGAACTTTTATTAAGAAACTAAAGTGAATTGAACAACTTACATGTGAAAGACAAATTTGAGGCAACAAAAATGCAGCATAACATTACAATTGAACAAAGCATCCAAGATTCTCAACTACTCCACCACCACTTCCTTAAATAAGAATTTTTGAAGCCTTGGGTCGAGACTCCAATAGTAAAAATCATCCCACTTGATTATGGTAGGCCTAGGGTGGTGGAAAGTTTGTGGAAAGTTGATTTTTCCACCCTTGACCCGAGGTGGCTGCCAGCTTTCCTTCACCGAACAGACACGTCTGTAAGACCTTCTAGATGGCCGAATTAGAGTGGTCCATAGAATCAGAAAATGGATCTAAGGATGTCTTCTAACCGCCTGTAAAATATGATCCCATTTGAAGTTGTGTATTCCGAGATATGATCAAAGTAGTGGGATGTTTTTCTGGGCCACAGAATCTGGCCCAGAATTTTATCTCTAAATTGGGCCGCCTAAATGACCAACATGGAGGCCTAATTAGCATTAACTTCTAAAGAGTTATTTGTTCCTATACATGTCTTCTAGAATCCCAAGAATGTTGGGATTAATTGGGCCTATATTTGGGGCCCCAAAGTCTCATCAGTGGGCTGATGTCCAATATGCCTTCTCCAGAATTGCTTCATTTCATTTCCAAATATCTCCATCATCCTCCATGAATTCTCCACTGATCCCTGAATCAAACATGTTCATATTTAAATGTAGATCAATTTCCTAAAATATCAAATTAAAATATTTATAATTCAATTCCTTAAAATCAGATGAATCATTGGGTACTTTAAATGATATTCAAAAATATACCACATAATAGTGCATTTTAAGAAGGTATTACAATCATAATGTGAAATGGTGTTCAAAGTGTAAAATGCACTAAAATGGTGTTTACGAATAATAAAGAACACGAATATTATGTATATTAACAATGAATATTAGCCTCATTTAGTGGCTAATCAGAAATCGAACAAGGTGGAGGATGCTCTAAGTAGAAAGGACCCAATGATTCTATCATTGATGAGAATTGGGAAGGATCCAATCTTCTTAGATTTGATGAATATGGACATGGGAATCATAAAGAAGGGAATATCATCAATACTTTCACAAATGTTTGATCAAACATCTCTTTTGGAAAGGTTAAACTATGATCAAACAGATGATTTGAGAATTCAGAAGAAAGTGGAAGCTATCAGAAAAGGGAAATCCATGTATTTTAATGTTAATGAAGTAGGAATTGTGAGATATGGGAAAAGAAAATGTGTTCCATCAAGTCTGGGGCTGAAGAAAGATCTTTTGGATGATGCACATAGTTAAAATTTATCTATTCACCCAGGAATCACAAAGATGTATTGAGATCTCCGAGAGCATTATTTGTGGGATAGTATGAAGAAGGAGATCGCTGAGTATATATCAAAGTTCCTGGTGTGTCAGCAAGTGAAGGTAGAGAGGCAGAAGTCTAAGGGGATGATGAAACCATTTCCCATACCAGCATTGAAATGGGAGAACATCACCATGGAATTTGTCACCAGACTTCCAAAGACATCCAAAGGCAATAATGCAATCTGGGTTATTGTGGATTGTCTTACAAAGTCTACACACTTCATTGAAATTCAGGGGGATTTCTCATTGGATCAACTGGAAGGGATATATATCAGGGAAGTGGTAAAGTTACATGGAGTACCACTATCTATTGTATCCAATCAATATCCAAGATTCACCTTTAAGTTTTGGAAGAGTCTTCAACATGCTCTAGATACTGAACTAAACTTAATATGGCCTATCATCCTCAAAATGATGTCCAATATGAGAGAACTAGATAGACACTAGAAGATATGTTAAGATCATCTTTAATGTACTTTATAGGAGGATGGTATATACATATTCCTGTATTTGAATTATCCTATAATAATAGTTTCCACTCAAGCATTCGAATGGCACATTATGAAGCCCTACAGGGGAAGAGGTGCAGAATATCGACATGTTGGGATGAAGTCAGTGAGCGTAAGCAGCTAGGACTAGAAACGGTCTAAGAAATGGTGGAGAAGGTGAAAACCATTCAGCAGCATATCAAGGCAGCCCAGAGTCAATAGAATAGTTATGTTGATAACCAACAACGAGACCTTGAGATTAAATTTGGAGACATGGTATTACTATGCATATCTCCCTGGAAGAAGGTCATGATGTTTGGAAATAAAGGTAAGTTAAGTCCTAGGTACATCAACCCCTTCGAGATTCTTGACCGTGTCGGGGCTGTGGGCTATCAACTAGAACTTCATCCTACGATGGCCAAAGTACATGATGTCTTTCAGGTATCCCTCTTAGGGAAGTATATACCAGACCCTTCACATGTACTCTCTTCAGAGGTAGTATAGTTAGAGGATGATCTTTCTTATAAAGAGCAACCAACGAAGATCTTAGATCATTGGGAAAAATTCCTACCAAATATGACAATGCCCCATGTGAAGGTGTTTTGGTGAAACCAAAATTTTGAAGAAGTGAAGTGAGAATCAGAGGAAGTGATGAAGTAGAGATACCCTCATCTTTTTTAGTGTGGGAAAAGAAAATTTACAGGGGGAAATTTCTTAAGGGGGGAAGGTTTTAGCGACCCAATCTTTCATTAATGAAAATTACTCTTGATCAAATTAAATGTCTTATTATGTAAAATGGTTGTATAACATATGAACTTATTTCGTTTTAAGTTTCTAAATTTTAAAATACCGTTAGAATTGTGATTTTTTCTAATATAATCATTGAACAGTGATCACATGATTAGTATAAATATAGGGATTTAACAAATCCAATTTACTCAAACAAAGGAAGTGATGGTCTCATCCAGTAGGATTGCCCCACATGAAGCCCATTGGTCAAATCTCTGAAAGGAGGGGGCATCATTGGTATTTTCTCTTGACCAAGCCCAAGCCAATCTTCAACATGTTAATCTCGAACAAAACCACAGACGAGATAAGTGAAAGTTAATAGAGATTACCACCTGAGCAATGTTATCAGAGCCACCACAAGAGTCTTTCACCATCGGACACCTTACCCTTCAGTCTTATGAGGGTGTTATAAGGGGTTTTATAACAAGACCATAACACTATGATTATGTGCATTATTTTTTTATATAATAATGAATATACATTCATTTTATTATTTTTACTTTGTAAATAGTTTTTAAAGCGCAAATAGTATTTTTAGTTAATATTCAACTAAAAAATATATTTTGATGAATTAAAGGATTTTTGAATTAAATAATATTTTAATAAAATATTATTATTATTAAATTACTTTTTATTAAATTTAAATGATTGTATAATTTTATGAATGCAGTTGTAATTTTTATTAAGGTTTGAAAGCTCTTTTTGTCAAAAGCCATGAATTTTCGATAAATGTGAGCTATTATTTTAAAAGTAAAAAAATCAAATATCTAGAAAATTATTTATATAAAATTAATATTATTTTTGTAATCAGGACATCAAAATTATCCAACGGTGAATTTTTCATAATTTTCAGAGACAAGCAAATTTTTGGATAAAAATTAAATACCTTTTAAATATATAATGTGTTTTATGACAACATAATGACCCAATAGTGATTTAATAAAATAATATATATGATATTTTAGGCCACTATATGTTTTACCATTAAAATAATTTTATTTTAGGTTTTTTTGATTTATTTTACAAAACTTTAGTGGACCCTCCAAGTGTTATAAAACATTTTCACTTTTTAAATGAATTTCTTTGTGAGTTAGGCTCACCTCCACATAAGCAACCACATTATTTTAAGAGGTTTGGACATTGGCCTTATAAAATAATATTTTCCAATCTCCTTTCTAAAAAAAACATGGTCAAAAAACATGGGCTGAATTGTGGTATTGATTAGTTTATTGTGTGGGGACCCAAACCTAAATAATAAATAAATCCCTCTATTTTCCTATATAAACTTACCCAACCTCACACTTCCTCTTCACTCAATGAATTTTTAGTTTTTACAACCTATTCCCTCCTCTATTGTTAATCCTCCTAAGGTTCCCCAAACTCCCACTAAGCCTCTCTCAAGCCTCTCCCAAGCCTTTGGGATCACACTTCCAAGTAAGGGATTTCCTCTTTTCTCATTTTTGTCTTAATTTCATTATGTTGTTATACACTTTTAATTTCAATTAATAATGTTGGGTTGTAAATTTAAACCTCCCCCATAATTACCTATTTATGTTTTAATTATTAGAGAACCCTTTCACTTTCATTTAATGCCTCCCATGCACACCTGTTACCATGCTGAAATTCCCTAAGGAATTTCTCTCTCCTCATTTACATTCATGAAATTCTTTTGTATTATGAATCTAAATTCCTTTACTTATGTTGGGACATGTTTCTATATGAAACCCTTACTTTACATTTCATTTAAATATTATGAGACACCCCTTTATCTCTCATTAACCATTATTACGAATTTTTATGTCACACTGTTATGCTGCCGAAATTGCACTACGATTTTCCAGGCCAAAATCATTTTGTAGTGAATAACATACCCATATCTCTATCAAGGGTATTCACCTTTATGCATAAATACATATTTAATGGTACATTCATGTTTTTATTCTACATATCTTAGTCATGGAATAACTTATGTTGTTGAATGATTCCATGTTATATGATCCATGTGGCACACTTATGCATGAAATGAAATGTTTAAGAAGGGTGCGCCCTGATAGCACTCCAATACATTGGGTAAATATTAGTATCATGATACGTCAAGTGAAATGAGGTTTTACTCATGATAATTCATTTGTAATGAGAATTCAATCATGCTCCATGTTCAATGATCCTTTTCTCATGATAAAATCATGTTAAATGTTGTTTCCACATTTCCATGTTATGTTAATCATGTTATATCATGCCTTCATGTCCATGTTTATCTTATGCTCCATTGATATGCCTATTGCCTAACATGTATTTTACATTTCATGTTATTCCTTGTTAAATCCTTAACTGGTCTTTATATCTCACCATTTTCTTATGCATGTCCTCGGGTTATCCCATTCAATGCTAAGTACGAGGGAATGTAGTGGTAATGTAAAGGAAGTTTTCCATAAGATGTTGTGTCCTTTTTTTTAGGTTGTCATGTAATTTTCCTTATCCCCAAAGACACTATACCTATATATATTCTATGTTGTATCAATTGAATTTTTCTATGTAATAAATAATGTCTATGTGTGTAAAAAATTTAAGAGTTATTATATTCATGATCATTTTTAAAATACTAGGATTGTAACCTATACTTCAGCATATCCTTAGGGTTATTCATATGGTTTTCTCATCCTAGTTTCTAAATATTAACTATACATTTACTATGATACCAATTATAACAACCCATACTTTACAAAAATAGATATTAATTAATAATTGATGAATATTCATTACAAAATAAAACAAAACCATGACAGGACCTTATAAGTATAGTGTCTTTAGAAAATGGGAAACACAAATAATAATTCATAAGACGTATACATTTTCTCCTATGAATTGCATCATAATTAGACCTTCTATATCATACATAATACCCTTATTCATGACCTTGGGAAGATAAACATAAGAAATGTTGATCTTAGATGCTCAGTAAGGGTAAACAAGGGAGATATCAATCATCGAATAATCACAAGACATAGGAACATAACAATTGAAAAACTTATCTTTTATATGAAAGATCAGGATATCATGTTATGGGATAAATCATATAAGTTCATAAAGAATCAATTAATGGACATGTTCCAAAAATTAATAACAAAATACATGAAATTTGTGGCATACAAATAAATATAGAAAATCATTTCATATTAGTCAAGGCTCATTTCTATGACCATCATAGCAGACAAAGCCAATTAATGAACCGAGTTCCTCCTACTTCTATACCTTTAATACTAAAATGATACCATTTTACATTCCATCCATTATTATCTCATGAGATGTAAATATTTACCTAATGCATTGTAGGGATATATAGGCCCCATACATCTCATAATTAAATAATTCTTACATGTGACACACAAACATAAATCATTCATCACAGCATAACCTAAATAATAAAATGGGTTTCTTAAATATCATTCCATAATAATCCATATAAAACAAATGGATTTCATAAATTACATTCCATCATAAACACAATAAAACCATTTTAATAATAGTAATTTAAAAATAACCTTATTTAAATAATGTCATATTAGATAGAAAATAATTTTGATAAAGCACTAGAAATTAATTCTTGAGGAGAATATCCTTTCTTCTTCAAAAAAAATTTCTTTTATCAAAATTACACAAAATTTTAAAAGAAACGAACTTCTTTGTAAATAAAATTGAAATAATGTAAAGGATTCTTTATGGAAATAAGGTGTCATTAAAATATAAATTTTTTTCATGCTGTATAAGTTAAAATAAAACATTTTACTCAAATTTTTTTCATAAATTCAAAAATTACTTCGTACTGAAAATGAAAAAACATTACTTTCATACCCTTTAATAACAATTAACCAATAGGGAAAATTTAAATTAAACAATTATAGAAGGATATAAAAAATATTTTGGAATAAATATTTAGGAAACATGGATGTAAATGATAGATATACCCTAGTAAATACATATGTATAAACAATCTCGGACATGAATGGGATAAAAAAATTATCTCTTACCTAAGTTACAGTCTCCTTTGTATATATATGAGCCTCCTTTAAATTTATTTAAATAATTTCATTAAATTAGTTTCGAATCATAGTCATTTTTATGATATCATATATGATCATATTATCATCCATTTGTTAGTAACATTATTACTCGTCCATCGGGGGTTAACTACTTTATTTTCTTACGCATGTTTTGTCAGATAAGTTCTTGTTACTCTTATTACGTTACAGTTATATCATTTAAAAAATTATATTATTATAATATATGTCATATTTATTCATTAAATTTATTTATATAATCATTATTTAATAAACATCATGTAAAATGAATCACATCGCATCGTGCAGATGGTAGACTGTATGTAAGCACGAGCGACGATATCATTCCCATAATTACTGAATGGTATGAAGTGGATGGTGTATAATATATTAGAATAAATTTAATGTTATAATAATCATATATAGTTATTATTTTGATCATTATACCCATCCTTGTTATGGGTGGTGAAAAAAAGGTTACACCACGGCATGGATACGGTAAGTCGTATGTACGCACATATAGTGATTTCACTTTTTGTAGGATGGATAGAAGGTGGAATATGGTTATTTAATATTCATAAAAACATCTGTATATATAATTTTACTAAATTTATTATTTTATAATTAAAAAATCATGAATATGATGTACGATAAGAAAAAAGTTTGAAAGAATCTGTAGAGGAGATTACCTCTTCTTCGACGTACTCCCTCTAAATATCAACTTAAATCACTAGAGTTAGTCTTTGGGGAAAACCAAAAAAACTAAGAATTTCCTAAGTGAATATTATAATAGAAAATTTCATGTTACATCCAAGATTTAAGGCTCAATAAGTTTTGAATAAATGAGGGAGGAGGTCCCCTTTTATAATTGATGTGCGAAACACTTCTGGAATCTCCAAAAATATTAATTTATAATAAACTCAACCCACATCCAAAAACCTCCAAAATGACCCAAATTCTAAGATCATATAAGATAACGTTTCAATATCATCAAATAATATATTATAGACATGTATTTATGTCGTTTTTAAACCTTATTGTTTTAATTTACACTTAGTTATTCATTTTAGTTTTTAACTAGGGTAACTAATAGTTCAATATTAGAAGGGTGAAATATTTTATTATTTAATGTAAATTAGACCATAAATAAATAATTTAGAATATTTTATAACATATCATAATTATAATATATTTTTAAAAATGTTGTATTATTTTTAAATAATTTAATAAAACATTACTTTGATAAACAAACAATAGTGTTAATTTGGAAACTATTTAATTCATTGATTTTTAAAAATATTAAGATAACCATTTAACTTAAAAAAATTATTATATAATATTAATAAAAAGTCAAGGTCATATATAAAATTAATTTTACATATTAATTATCCAAAATTATATATATCTTAATATTTTTAAAAATATGTATTTTATTTTTCCATTAATAAAATAACTACAAAAACAGTTTTGCGTAATTATTTAATACGATTATTTTTTGAAAAAAAATTAAAAATTAAATAATATGATCAAGATAAACGTACTATATTTTATAATAATGACTTTAATCAAATTTATCTTCTATAAAATTCTATATTAAAAAATTTATAATTTTGAAAACATGAATGCGATAAATTTAACATCACTTTAAATAAAATAATATATGTTTCATAATCTTTTCCATATATATCCAAATGGTCAATAACGTTACCCATGGATGGTTATGGTCGAGATATGATTGACCAATAATATTTGGTCAAGTTTTTGAGCCTTTTAATGGTTATTATCATTTTAATAAAAATTTGTTTATTGATTTTTCATCAATAAAATAATGTATGCATCATTAATGTATAAACCGTCAAGGTAATTATTTATTTCCTAAGTAATTATTTATTTTCTAAAAAGTAGGGAGAAATTATCATGATAAAAAACATTTTAAATTTAAAATGAGTATTTATAATTGAATTTGTTTTATGTATACACTTATATTAAAAATTATTTTTTTATTAAAATTTGAGTGATATATAATTTTCTTTTCTTTAAATACAATAAATTAAATGTCCTAATATCATCCAAGTGGATTCCAAAGGACACCATTTCAACCTAATGATGATTTAGGTCAAAAGGTACTCCTAAAATGATATTAATACAAGTTTTAGGAAACTTTTATAATAGTATTCTTACACTTAATTATCTGTTTACCCTTTTACCTTATTAATAACAAATTACCGAAGTTACTATTCATAATGCCCAAAAATATTAAGATAATTACATAATTTTGACCTACTATTTCCAAATATTGAATCCATATTTTAAAATTAGAAACATTTATTATTTAGTATTTAATTTAAAATTAATCTTGTTATCGGAAAGAGAGAATAGGTTTTAAAAGTTAAAACATTACAAAAGATTAAAATATTTTTACATTTGAATTAAATGTAAAACTAATAATAATGACTTGAATTATAATTATTTTTAAAAATATATTCTATTTATACTTTAAATCCATTAAATATTATAATTTAACCATAAAAATTATTTTTATGGAAAAATTTGTTTTCAATTAATCTTTTGGGTATTTTTACTATACATCAATATTGTTATGTTATCAGAAAAATATTAAAAATTATTCCAAAGTAAATTTTTATATTCCAAATCCAAAGAATAAGTTTTTTTATCATATAAAAATTAATAATGTTTTAAATTTTAAATTTAAAAAGTTTTCTCCATTAAAATAATCTAAAATTACCCTTTTAAAAATATAGGTTTTTATACATCAAATAAAGATTATTCATACACTATGAAAAATAATCCTATTGAATGAATATCAAACATATTTTAATAAGTATATAACATATATATTTATTTAATTACATTTACTAATATTAATTCATATAATTTATTAATACAAAAAACAATAAAAATAGATAATTGAGTTTTAATTTTAATAAATGAAGATAGCCAATGGATTCACCATACATTTTCATTAGTTAGTTATATTTATTCTCAATAACCTTAGTGCTATGTTATAAAGATCATTTTATACTAAGGGTGTCTTGTAGTATGTTTAAACTCACGATTTCATGTAATGTATGCTATTGAAGAATTAAAATTATATAAATAAAAAAAAATTATAAAAACATCTCAAGGTTATATATACCATATTTAATTTTTTTCTGAAAATTATACTATCTCAAAAAATTATAAAAAATAAACATTGGATAATTTAGATGTAATGATTCAAAAAAAGGTATTTATTTTATCAAAATAAATTTATAAATATGATATATTGTACTTTTAAATTAAAATCTACGTTTATTGAAATATTATGGATTTTTTCCAATAATAGTTTTATAACCATTATAAAAATTAAAATTTCACTTAGTAATATTATATTATCATTATCATTTGATATTTAATATTTTAAAATTATATTTTATTTAAATATAATTCATTATTTATAATTCTTGAATTAATTAAAAATAATTTCTTAATAATAATTTCTTATTACCCAAAAATAAAATTCGAGCTTTGTCGTATAAAAAACTAATTTTTATCAAACTCAATACATCATCATTTATAAAGTAAAAAATTAAGGAATAAATATAATCACTATTTTATTAAAAATTAAATTTACTTATTCATACAATTATGGAAACTTATATTTATCCCTTAATAATTTATCATTATTATTACTCTTAATTAAACTATTTTACTTTTACTAACAAAATGAAAATCATGTTCCTAGAATATATTATTCAATCTGGGAAGCAGAACCCTCACAATTCTCTCTTCCAGTTGGCGACGATGACGACCATTGCCCTGGCTCCTCCCCCCTTAGTGGGGGAGGGGGAATCATCGTCCCTCGAGAGGGTAGGGTCATCATTCTACCCCTTCTCGAATCCTCGTTTTCTTCCCCCTTTTCCAAAAGCGTTGATAAGACCTAAAGTCCCGAATCTTCTTGATGGACATCCAAACCTTCAGATTTCGACTTTTGAGTCCACATAAACCTCATCACTACTGAACCTCAAACTGGTTGCTCGATTTAAGCAGAGTAAACCTTCTTTCAATTCATTTGACAGATTCGTCTTCGCCTTTTGGGATCTTTAAGAAAGGGCGACAGTCGTCTTGCTTGACAGCCACCATATCATGATTCGCTTTGAATCAGAGGTGGAACTCATCAAATCCTAGTCGAGGGACCCTCATAACTTCAATGGGTTTCACTTCTTCCTCTTACGCTGGTCCTTCGACTTCTATATGAAACACGATTCTCCCTCTACAGCGGTCTGGTTAAGCTTCTTGAATCTTATGTTACCTTTTCAAAATCCATATGTTATCAGAATGTTGGGTAACCTCGTCAATAGGTTTCTATGTTCTGATAGACTCATTGAGGAATTGTGAAATCCAATCAATCCCTGGGTCTATGTAGAATTAGAAGCATCTCGGTTACATTTTGAATTTGTTTAGATAACTATTATTGAGGGATATAGGTGAATGAAACGAGTGGTTAATGAGAATTGGCCTGAATATTTTTCAACATGCAGTCACCTGGGACACTCTTCAAATGTTTGCTGAAGGGGACCTCCAACCCAGGCTTTGGAGACTCACCGTCGGGTATAAGTGGTTTTATAAAGGAGGTATAAAGTTTCAAAGGGTATGGATTCTGTGGTTTACCAGGGGATCGTTCGGAACAAATGAAAATTGGCTCGGATGGCTGCATTTGTGGTTCTCATTCACTCATTCATTTATAGAAGGAGGTCGTGAAGGGCATTCACAAGGTGGATGAGGTGAGAGTTCATGGTCCTAAGTCGATGGAAACTACGGTGACCCAAGATAATCTAAAGGTTTCTGAAGTGTTTAGCATGCTGAGGAAGTATTTCGAGGGCCCTTCCAGGTTGTGTTTACAGAAGGATTATGATTCTATACTTGTGGAGGATCAGGTAAAACAACACAGGAACGGAACTGCAGTGGTTAGGGAGTAGCTGGTTGAATGAGAGGGGGTCACCTCTGCTTTGGAAGTGGCTAGTCCAGTCAGAACTAGGGAAGTTGGGGGTCATGTTCCTTTGGCTAGGCATGTGATGCAATTGAGAAATAGGTTTGATGGCCTCACAGAATCATGATTGAATTTTAATCTGATGTAATCCAGTGATGCTAAGGGGGTATATAAAGAGAATAACCTTGATGAAGATTTAGGTAATGAGGAGGCCTCTATGGCAATTGAAGAGACTCCAAGTCTGGATATCAACAATCTGCAGTACAAAGCAGATTACTTTAAGGGCAGATGTTGAGGGTGAGGGAAAGGAAACTATTAATCGTAATTGAATTGTGGTTAGGTGTCTTTTGATAATTGAATTAAACACACCTTAACAGAGGAAGGGGAATGACAAGGGATGAAAGGAACCTATATCGGAGAATCTCTTTGGCAAGAGGGGGAGTTTTTCTTGGGGTGATAAATAAAATTTTAGAAGTTTGGACAACCTTTTATATAGTGATATTTTACAAGGTGGGTAAAAGAGTATGATTAAGGATGAAGTAGTGTTTTCTACTACTCCAAGAATAATATTAAGGAAGGACTACTCTTACCTTATGCGATCGGTGAATACCAGAGCTTTATCTAAGTGGGATGGTGGGGTCATCCTTTCTTAAAAAAACAGTTTATCCAAGAAATCTTGTCCAGGTCCACTCTCACTGGATCAAATGAGGAGTCGGGACCAAGGTGATAATCTCTTGAGGTGTTATAATCCAGCTTCTGAATGGGAATCCTCTACTGTGGAGGAGGACTCCAGTGTTGGTTGTGGTGATGAGTATGGATATTATGATTTGTAGTGGTTGTGCTGGTATGTCCTTGTCATTTGACTTCATGCTCTAGGTTTTTAGTTTGTGTTTGTTGTGATCTTGTAAGGTTTATCACTAGCCTTAAAGTGACTCTTGGTTTCTCACTTTTCTTAAATGTGTTTGAAAATCAAAATTTAATTTTTAGTCTAAAGAAATAATTATTTAATTACGGTTAATATTTATATTTTAAAAAGTTTAAGTTAAAATTATTACCTAAAAATTATTATTTTTATTTTAAATAAGGAATCATTTTTAGAAAATTGGAATTGAAAAATTGGTAGAATTAAATTTAAAATAAAATACAAAATCTTGACGAAAAGCAGTTTTCTAAAAGAAAAAAACTCATTTTTCAAGGAAATGATGATTTTACATTAACTCTATAACTATAATATTCATTAAATTAATTTAAATTAATAATGACGTATATATTACATATAAATTTAATTTAAATAATTCCCCCTTAAGGTATGTTTTAAATTAATTAAAATGGATAAACATTGTAAATTTTAAAACAGTTTTCAAAAAAATGTGTACTCAAGCCTAAAAATAAACTTATACAAAAATCTTGTATAAAAATGATCTAAATGTAATTAATTGGATTATATATAAGTAAATAATAAATATTTTAATTTAAAATAAAATTAAAATAAAAATAGGGTTTTTAAATTATTTAATTTTTCAAAAGAAATTACAATTTAACAAAATAATCGGTATTTTTCGCTATTCACTAAAAAATAAATATTTTCTAAAAAATCAAAACATTTCACCCTAAGTTGATTTTGATATGATGAAATAAAAATATATCTAATTATATCAAATAAATTTATGATATTTTCTAGAAAATAAGTATACTTTTTTATTCATAAAAATAAATAATTTATTTTTAAAGAAAATGTATTTCTGAAGAATATAGAGATATTACTAAAAAATTGAGTGATTATTTACTAATAAGTTATTAATAAATTTATATTGAGTAATAAATATATATATATATCATAAATTATTTGATCATATTCATACTCACAAATTTAACCACTTGGTTATAATGATCATATTTAAATAATTATTATTTGTTTGGGTTTGGTATTCTATATCGCATACACTATCAAATATAATTTTATATTTTAGAAACATTGAGGGTTATATTCTTACCCCATTTAATAAATATTATCCCTTAATTTTGAACATGATCTTGGTATGAAATTTTTTTATACATGGAAATATCTTTATTGAAAACCACAATTAGAAAAATAGTTAATAAATCATCCACTTGAAAAGAGAGAAAGGGATGCACAAAGGTCTTCTCATAACTAGTTTTCTAAGATGAGAATATTACAGGGAAGTGAAAATGTAGACATGGAATAAAAACAACTAACATACAATAACTAATAGAGAGTGATAAATAACATGGTTAGAATAAATTCAAAGACACAAAAAAATAAATATGTGATAGGTTAAAAGACTGTCAATTCATAATAAGAGAACATTTTTGTGTCACAATTTATTTCCTTGAGTTAAGGAATTTATTTACCATCTTCAGTTGGAATATAAGGAAATTTACTTTCTTGAAAAGTATAATTACATTCGTTAATAAATTTCCACTAAAATATAATATTTCTCTCTAAATGTTAAGAACTCAAGATGAATTTTTTTCAAAAGAACTATAATACACTTCATATAGATCACATAATCCACAAAATAAAAACATGTTATTCCTTCTATCTTTACTAAATTTAAAATGGTTAGAATGAATTAATATAATACTAAAAATGAATAAACATTAATATATTAATCAAAACAATTCCTGAAAAAATCTCAATGGTTTCTCTTGGAACATTCCTTAAATAAATACTACTATATCCAAAAATTCACCAAACATTAAGGAATGTTTTAATCTAAAAGTTTGTCTCATATCCTTCACATTAAACATCCAAAAAAATAAGATAATTCTTATATGTTATCCTTTTCATTAATCCTAATTGATATATATACTTCAACCCAAATAAAACATCTCTATAAACATCATTAATCACCTCAAAATAAAAAATTCTTTGATCATGTAATATGTTTTCCCAAAAATATCCTTAATCATACTAAACATTGTAACATTAAACATTAAAAGTGGTATTGATAATTTTAAGAATTATACGTATAAATATAATACCATGAATATTTAGTTTTAACACGACATCAAACACATATTAAGGGTTAATAATCCCTCAATCATGTATTTTCTAAAATATCAATTTATTAGTAAATAACTTTTATAGGTTATCGGTAATATTTCGACATATTCTTCAAATTATTATAGTAAAACTACTAGGGATCAGTCCTTATTTGTTTCTAGATTATTATATCCATAATTTCATTCACATATTACTTCTTCAACATAACTCTCAAATACAAACAAATAAACTCTTTAATCCTTACACCTCACTGATTTCCATAGCATAGGTCCTTAGTCTTGGGTTTAATCCTTTGATTATACCGTTGAATCATATAATTCCCATATTCACTATACATAATAAATTGAAAAAAATGGTATCCGTATGATTTAATTTATTCCCCTCAGTCACATTATTCATTTTTGTGAAACTTAAAACTTTATACCCCATTTTACACAATTAAAGCACCTTAAATTTCCTTTTTGTAAATTCCCTTAGTGTTTCTTTCCACATTTTTGAAACATAGGGAATTTAATCTTCATTCTTTTATCACCTATATCAGATGAACTTACTTAAGAATTTATCCTCCTATTATTTATTAACTTTTTATATTAAACTATTTTATTGTGTTTAATTACTATTATTTATCTCTAGTTTGGAATAATCACGAGATGTATTACAAGATCTCTTAACATGTTGGGATTCTCATTTAGGCAGTCATAACATTGCCCCTCACATTGATTTCTCATTAGGTTTCACATATTTTCATCCATTGTCTAGAATAAAGGGAAAAATTAGGTTTGAGTACTTTTAAACTATTAAACACATAAATGGGAAAAAATAACAGTAAAGGGGTAACTTATAAATGACATTTATTTCTTTGACTATTGAATTTTTAGTCTTTAAATTATGTTATCCATGATATTTTTCCAAAAAAAGATCCTTATGAGGAATTTTACCTTTAATAATGGTTCATAATGATCTTATGTATTTACCTAATCATATCCTCTGGGATTTTCAAAATAAGTGTATATTAAGGCCCATTTCCATACACCAGTTTCTAATCGGGTCTAGCTCAATTTTGTGGTTTTATGTGATTAGCCTTGGTACAATTGTGCCAGATCCATATCAACATGTAGTATCTAGAAAGTGATGTATTTTGTTGGAAACCACTTAATCAATACTTTACCCAAATTTAGATATGTAATTCTAAGTATATTCTTATCCTTAAGGATTTCACTATATTTCTTTTAAACTTAGTCCAAAACATAACTATAATTTCTTTTGATACAAACTATGTCAAATTGTGTCATTATTACACCTTAATTCATGATTTAATATATAATAATACACATAATACAACCCAAAAGGTCATGAAGTATATTTTCTTATGGAATTCGGTACATAGCATAACATCTGGAAAATGCGATACACATTTTTTTTACAAACTTCCTTAATAATATCTTAGAAATCATTAGTCCTCTAAAACTGCATGGGATAGCTTGAGGACATACATAATAAATGGGTGAAATATAAATCCTAGTAAGGGAATAAACAATGAATGAAATGAATAAAGGACTACATGTTATACATTAGTCATTTTAATTGAACATAAAATGGGTGAGAACATAAACATTAACAAAAAGGCATGATATATCACGATATCATAAAGGTGACATGGGAAATATGGAAAAAACATTAAACATGACATGATAAACATAGGTCAAGGATAACAACAAATACATAATAATATGGTATGAAAAGTCTTTTGATGGATTAGGTTCACTCTTTCTTCCCTTGTGTTATTCTTCATGATACTAATAGATTTTCCAATGAATTGGAGATCTATATAATTATGGGTTCACCCATCACATTCATATCATGTACACGCATAAGTGTTCCACATAGATCATTCCATATAGGATCCTATTTCATCACATTTTCATCCAAGATAAATGAATTTAGAATAAATACATGTAATTAAATAATCAAGGAATTATAAGTACATAAATCCAAACACCCTTGGTTGGAAATGGATATGGTTATTCACTACACATTTGTTTAGCATGTAAAATCGTAGTAAAATTTTGACAACATAATGGGGGAAAATAAATTTTCATGGGAGGGATTAATGATAGTGAAATGGGTATATAATAATTTAAAAATAATAAGGTAAGTAAGATGGATATCTTAGAACATATCCAAACATTAGTAATTCAAGATAAAAGGCATAAGATAATGAAAATGCTTGAATAAAGAGGAGGAGGGGAGGATCCATTAATACATTTTGGCAATGTAATGGAATAGGTAAATGAAACAATGAGAGGGGATAAAGTATATCTAAATGTAAGGAAATAAATTTTACAATAAATGGAATTTATAAATTCATGGAAACATAACAAATTTATATTCAAAAGGCCAAATAAAAATAAGGAGCTTGAATTGAAAAGAAGGGGGAGAGGTCCTTTAAAAAACATTAGCGTAGTGAAGGATTAGGTAAATGATGTAACCCGATAAAATAAATTATATATCATTGTTAGGAAATAAATTTTACAATATATGGAGCTTTTATTATGTCATGAAAACATAACCAATAGAGATTCAAATAGTCAAATACAAAGAAGGCGCTTGAATTGGAGAGAAATCCCTCATTAAATTTCGGTATGGTAACATCTTATGTAAAGGTCAAAATGAGAAGGGATAAATTATATTTAATTAAAATAGAAAATATTGGATAGTAATGGGATTTTTATAAATTCAAGAAAATATAAAAAATTTCTATTCGAAATTCTAATTTTAAATAAGGTGCTTGAATTCAAATGAAGAGAGGAAGGTCACATACCTTGAGAGGGTGATTCAAAAAACATGAGAGGAGTTTATTGATAGCATGGGGGAATATTGGGAGGAATATATATAAAATATGGTTAATTAAGGACGTGATATAATGTTTTTCAATGAAATTTTATTGGGGTTTTGGGGGTTTATATAGGAAAATATATGGGAGTTCTTTATTATTTTTCAAACATAGGTTTTTAATTCTATAAAACAAAATAATCAAAACCACAAACCTTTAGATGTTTTATGCCCATAGTTTCTTAAAAATAATAGTTTTTTTAATTATTTTATATTTTAAAAGTATTAAATAGTTAAAATAGTACCCTTTGTGATTTAGAAGTGAGTCATTTTGAAAATGAAATGATTTGAAAACAAAACAAAAATATAGGTTTTGGAGGATTCATAAAGGATTTATAAAATTAATAAAAGAACCCAAAAACACATTATTTTAAAGGTTAAATATATATTTGGTTTTTTATACTTTTATGGAACATATTAAATCAATTTTGGCTCATTATTATATCATAATACATACCGTACATTTATATATTATCTAATTTTTACACGAATATTTGACCATCTGATAAAATTATGAAAAAATAACCATTTTATAATTTTGAAGTGATGATTCCAAAAATGATATTTATTTTATAAAATTAATTCTATATATATTATAAATTATACATTTAATTTGAAATACCTATTTATTGAAAAAAAATTACAATAATGTTTTTCTAACCCTTATAAAAATTAAATTTTCACTTAGTAAAATTTATATTATCGTTTGTACTTACTGTATAATATTTTATAATACTATTTTATTTAAATATAAGTATTTAATAATTTTAGATTTAATTAAAAAGAATAACTTAATTGAAATTGATTATTACCCAAAAACATAATTTGTTTTTTATCATATTAAAAACAAATTTTAATCAAACTCATTACATAATAATGTACAAAGTAAAATCAATCAAAAATAAATATAATCAATGATTTATTGAAAATTAAATACAAGTATTCTTAATTTTAGGATTATTTTTTCTCTTTTTAAATTATTATAATTATTATTACCCTTAATTAACCTATTTTACTTTTACTGTAAAAATAATTAGTCAACTATGGTTACAACCCATATTGTCCAATGATTAAGTTGAAATTATTAAATAATATTAATTATTATTATTATTTCTATGGAATAATTTTTATAAAATTCAATTCATATAAGTGGTATAATTTAATTTAAAATAAAACACACAAGAATGAAGACAATCGATTTTCTGAAGAAAAAAATCATCTTTTATTAAAAGGATGGTTTTACTTTAACATTATAACAAGTAATATTTTTTAAATTTATTTAAATTCATAATTATAAATATATAATCTATATATTTAATTTAAATCATTTTCCATTAGGGTTTATTTTTAATTAATTAAAATGGAGAAACATTATCCATTTTGAAATAGTTCTTAGAAAACTGTGTTTCTAAGCCTACAAATAATTATATAATAAAATATAGTATAAAGATTATTCAAATGTAAATAATTAGATTATATATTACTAAATAAAACATATTTTAATTTAAAATACAATTAAAATAGTAAATATTATTTTAATTTATTTTATTTATCAAAACAAATGATAATTTTGACAAAATAATCATTATTTTTCACTATTCACTAGAAATAAATATTTTATGGAAAATAAAAAAATCACACTATGTTAATTTTGATTAGATGATATCAAAATTAGAATTAATTTTATCAAATAAATTTTCTAAATCTTCTATAAAATAATAACATTATTTTTTAGAAAAAAAGAAATAAGAAACATTTTCAAAGAGAACATATTTTTGAAGAATATAATGACACTACTAAAAATTTGGGTTATTTTTTACTAATAATTTATAAATACATTTATTTTGATTAGAAAATTTCTATATATATATATATATATATCCTAAATTATGTAATCATATTCATACTCACAAACATAATTGCTAGGTTATAATGGTCATATTTAAATAATTATTGTTTATTTTGGTGTGGTGTTGGGAATCTCATATGCTATCAAATATAATTTAAAATTTCAAAAATGTTGTATGTTACTCCTTATTTCCAAAATTATCATTGAAAAATGGAAATGGTGTTCATACGTACATAGGGCCTACCATCTCTATGATTTTAACATAGTTCATTTTTCATCAATATTATTCATGGTTGGTTTTAGAAGTATAATTCATGTATATATATGATAATTATTCCATGATTATTATTTTGGATATGATTTAACAATTACATACTTGACCAAAATCAACACACCAAATCAGTTTTGAAAATATGGACTCAATGTCCTCAAAACACCCAACATGAAATTATATGATTAAGTAAATAATTTTTTCATTGAAATAAATTAAATAAATGGATTATGGATATGGTATAAAACCTATATAATGTTATTATGAAATAAAATAAATTATTTAAGTTTATTTTATAGGATTAAATAGACATTCATCGAAATTTTAGACTCAAGGTAAGGGTTTCATGGATCATTTTTACTTCTATAAGACATATGCCATATTCACCACTTATTTATATTATGTGGTGTATATATACTACACCTATTACATTTAATATCATGAATACTTCATAATACTTGGTATTTTATGTTTCAATTTGAACTATTTATTCCAAGTGGATTCAACTTGAATGTTACCAAGTGGTAATGAATTTCATAACTCAATTTCCATTCATTGGGTTATATTACTTCTTTATTGTATTTGATATTCAGATATTATGTTTATAATTAATTTTTATTATTTAATGTTTTATTTAAACCTTTTTATGTGGATTTAAATTTGATATAAATACATGATCTATTTATTAATTCGAGACTCAATGATATGATCTTTTTAAGGGTTATTAATTCAAATTCTCATTCTTTGGGACATATGTTTAGTATATTCACCTATATTAATTTATTAGGTGTATATAGTACCCCTTATACATGTTATATCTGTAATATACTTATTTTGATGATATTTAAAGTCAAATTTTATGTTATGTTTTCATGTGGATTAAGATTTTAAAGATACCAAAGTGCAGAAGGATTTATGTTACAATCTTATTTCTTTTTTGGAATGTTTACGCTCAAGGTTACATAGGGGGAAATCATATGCTCTTGTTTTATTTAAACACATATCATTTATTTTCAAATGATTATGAATATTGTTTACTTTTTAATTTTTCTTTTCCTCCCATATTTATTAAAGAAACATCTAGGACGTCATTTTTATGTGATATTGATCTTTTTTCTTCTTTTTGATCGTTAATATTTCTCTTCCATATACATGTTTTCTAAAATTTTTTCTAAATTTTTTTTCGGAACCAAAATGATTTTCTAAATATATTTCACAAGATCTTGGACCATATTTTAAATGGTTTTAAAAAGAAAATTCTTATCATTTTTTTAATATGCAACTTTAAACTCTCTTTAAAATGTTTGAAAGAAATTTTCATTTGTAAAGATTAAAATATGAATGGTTATTCCAACCATATTGACCATTATTTTCTTTAAGTAATAATTTTTTTACTTCCATGTTTATTTTAAAAGAAAAATATTTTTGCAATATTTTATGATATTTTAGTATTTTAAATTGATTTTTGAAGTGAATGGGTTATTTTTCTAAAGAATTTTTAATGGTATTTTAATGGTGTTTTGATTCATCAATTTCGACAACCCTTTATGATACTTATGATCCTTTGGGTACCATTTTAAATGATACCATCCTCATTATTTATCTTGATGGATTATGGTTTTTCAAATAGATTTTCATGGAAACAGTTCATTTTCCATAGGTTATTAATGTTATGAAATGAATAAGGGTTGTTTTATTATTATTATTAAATGAAACCTCTATATTCTTCATTCAATTTATTGTTCTTGTTAATTGTTTATATGATAGTTTGGGCCCCATTATAGCATACGAGTGTGCCCAATATATCATATAAGATAAGTGTGCCTAGATAGTTCCCTAATACATTCGGTATGAAGTCGACAATATCATTATTACATTTTTAATATTTTAGTATGGGTTCTATGAAGATAATGTTAAAAGATACCAAAATGTTTTCTTTATTCTTACTATGTTTTTTTAATGATTCCTTTGATCAAGATTGGCATCACATAGCTCGTGATTATTTATTCCTATGACCTTTTCCATTTATAAATCATTATTCTTACCCACATGTTTATTGATCCAGTTTTAAAGAGTATGGTTTCTCTAATTTTATTCTCATTCACTTTGATTAGGTTATCACACCCTTATTCCCATATTATTCTAATTGATGAAATTCAATTGTTAATTATTATGTTTACTGTTACTAAGAATTTGATCTTAAGATTATTATGTTTCCTTTTTCCTAGAATATAAAAAAATTATGTTAAAAAATTATGTCTATAAGGGTTTCATATGGATGATGATGATAGACTAAAGTGTCATAAGAAAAATATTGGTTTTGTGGGAGAGAAACTCACTTGGTGACATGATTATTGTTTATGTAATAGTTTTTCCAAATTATATAAAACTCTAAACCTAAATGTTCTTTGGGTATATAATTTATCAGTTATTTTCTTTTGTTTTGATAAGTTTTGAATAGAAAAAATGGGTCAGATTTATTAGCATCAATTCAAAAATAGAAATATTCTATTTATAGCATAGGATCTGGTAGTGAGGGTGTATGGCTGTTAAAGTTGGTATCGGAGGTAGGTTTCAAAAAATTTGAAGATTATGATGTTTTCATGTGAGGATTTCTTAAGATTTATGGATTCCATCATGGGTTTACATGTTTAAGGTTAATCAAAAGTTTATTTTCATAGACACCCCTTTTTGGTTTAAAATAATGAAATTTGTAGGTGATTAATGAAACATTAGGAGATGTTTAATTGGGTTGAGGTATGTGTAACTCTTAGATTTAATGTGAAGTATTATTTGAGTAATAGTTCCATTACTTTTTTTGAGATAATTTAGTTGTATTGGTGACCTTTATTGTTTTTCATATCATTGATATTGATTTAATTATGGGTTATTACTATTGGGGAACATATGGTATTACAAACCATGGGATTGAAATAGATTTGGTGACTGTGTGTCTAATGAATAAGTTCATTATATTAGGGACTATTATATTTTTATTTTAGTATTTTAGGCATGAAAAATTCACCATGAATACTCATCTATTAGAGAAAAAGATGATACTATGGTGAAAATTGATTAAAGGACGAAATTTCACTCATAACGTAAATATATTTACTTATTTAATAAATATAGATGGTAAAATAATTCATAAAACATAATAAAATGATCACAAAACAAAAAAGTATTATTACCATCATTTTTTATGAAATTTATGGTATTTTTCACACCTATTTAGTTTATTATTTTGTGTTTATTGACTTTCTCATGATCATTGACTTTGTTATGGTCAATGATATTTTTCACTCACTATCATTAATTGGGAACTATTATTTTATACAATTTATATACCTTCACTTCCAACGAATGTTCTCCTACTTTGAAACCTAGTTATGAGTTATTCTAGATGAAATTTTTACTTTATTTACCCTCTTTCCAAGGGGATGTTTTATTGACAATTTTAACGATGTGGTATTTCAATAAAGGAATCATAAAATATAAAAAAAATTAATTATCAATATTTATATCAAATTTATAAGACACAATTTGTTAAATGGTAGATAATTTAACACAATAAGATTTTAAAATAAGTATATTGCGTTCAATAGGATATACGACACAGAACACCGAGTGTAAGTGTCCCATGAAATATATGATCGTTATAACCTAGCCATTAAATTGGAGGGTATGAATAGTTTTAATTACATTATGATATATATATATATATTCTACTAAATATAAATTTTTGGATAAATTATCAGTTAATTTTTAATCAGTTTTTAGTAAAGTAATTTTATTCCATAAGAATATATTTTCTTCAAAAACGTTTTTTATTTATTTTTTTATGAGAAAATATTATAATTAATTTACATATATTTTTGAAAATTAATTTTATTAAATGAAATTAAAATTTGAAATGATCTTATAAAAAACTAATTTTTTTGTGAAATTTTGGGATTTTTTGAAAAATATTGATTTTTCAGTAAATAGTTAAAAATACCGATATTTTTAAAATTGTCATTTATTTTCAAGAAATTAATTAATTTAATGATCCTAATTTTATATGAATTTTATTTAATGTAAAATAATCATTATGAAGTTATATTTTATCCAATAAATTATATTTGAATCATATTTATATTGGATTTTAGTATAATTTTATTTTTGGGCTTAAAAATACATTTTATTAAAAACTATTTTTAAGTACATAATGATTCCACATTTTAATTAATTAAAATATCCCATAATTAGGATTGATTAAAATTAAAATTTTATATTATATATATGAATTTTAATTTAAATTCATAAAATTATTGTTATTATTCATATTATTAATATAAAATCATCTTATGCATGAAAAATACATTTTTCAAAAACTCGTTTTCCATCACATATATGGGTTCAGTTTTAAGTTAAATTCATCAAATTATATAAATTTAATTTGGTAAAATGGTTTCAATATATTTATTAATCATAATTAATATTATATAATAAGTTTAACTTGATTTTTGGTCTTAATTAATTGTGAAAACAGTAAAAATATTTTACAATTATTAAGGTGAAAATAGGTTTACCATGTGTAAACTAAAATTTAATGGTTAAAATGACCTAAATATTTTTACAAAAAATATTTTAGGGAAATATTTCTGCCTTATATCATCTAATTATCAATAATGGTTCATTTTGGAGTCTTTCAGCATTTGTAAAAAATATGTACACCTTTTTCTTTTTAAAAAATCTTAGTGTTTCATTTTCCCCACTTATAAAATGCCACCCCCTATCCCATCCCATTAACAAATTAAAATCATTTTGAATCATCCAATACCTACCCAAATACCTTCTTAACTTCCCTCCCCGCATCTTATAATCCTTGTCTTGATTAAAAAATCCTCCTATGAGGGAATTGGTGTAAACCTAAAAAGGTCATCTGTAGAAAAGGTATCATTCTTAACTAGGAATTATTTTTTATTTCTTCTTCCAGATTATTAATATATCTTTCATCCACATTGATATTTTTTATTCATAATTTTTAGTTCTTAATTTTCCATTCATTTAGATTTGGAAATCACAAACACTCTCTTAAAATAATTTTTTAACATTATATGTCCCAAGTGATTTAGTATCTTTTTTAATAAAAAAATTACATTCAACTATACATAGAAATTTATTATTTTATTATGAATATAAACTCATTATTATTAAATAAAATCATTCATATTTATTATGAATTTGATTAATTGGACTTACCATTTTTCAAACCAATTGTTATAATTTATTCTTGTCTATTGTACTTATAAAAGTCAGGAATACCAAACCGATTCCGGTAATGTGACATTGGGATAACCCTAATATAGATTACTATATTGAAAATTGTTAATAAATTAAATCGTAATATCAAATGTTTATAATAGGAGTGTCAAAGAATTATTTCTATCATAAGTAATAATTTTAATTTTGTAATGGTGCCAAAAATGACATTGGACATTTAGTCACACCAGAATATTGTAAGCTTTCAAAGAGTGATAAATTTGAGGTTGTCACAACAAAATCGGAAATATGAACATTAGAGATCCACCTATAAATATATGGTCATTTTAAGATTTTTGATAGGGTCACATTCGCAAACCAATTTGTATGAAGTTTTCTCAACATGAATATATTGTGCCAAAGTATTCATAATACTTTAGAGAGATGTAGTTCAAATGATTCCTTGTTAGGGTTGTTTCCTTTAGAATTAATTTTCTTTGGTAATCATGTGCCTTATCATTATTATGATCAAGGTATTACAATTATAGGAATATAATGAATCTAATCCATCGGATCAAGGGATTCTAGTTCTAGGAAGACAAGAATCAATCATAGTATTAATGGATTTAGAGTATATAAAGACAGAGCTTATTCCAATCATTATAACGATGGATTTCCTAATAAGGAAAGAAAATAATTACAGTAAGTATAAAAATATGGATACCTTTAGTCAATGTTATTGACTACCTTTACTCTTAATTTTAAAAGAGGGTATTCGTTTAATATATATTATAAGTCTTTCTTACTTTTACTAGATATTTTATTTCCTATTTTTATAATTCTATTATGTTATGAATGTAATAAAAATTTATTTTTCAATATTATATTTCTATATTATTATTTTTATTGGTGTATGCAATATTAAGATAAAACATATATTTTTATAGTCAAATAATCTAGGATTTTTATTCTTTCACATTGATCATCTTACATTATGTAGGTCCGATAATATTACATTAAGTTGTATTGTGTATAGATTAGTTTTAAATTTTTAAACTACTATTCACACCCTCTTGTAAGTAAATCCATCTAAGATAATATTATGATCCATCAATTGGTATCATATTAAGTTATAATATTTATATAATTTCTGAGTTTTTTCATTCTTTACTTAATAAAGGTTTTTTATGAGTTTTTATAAAAATATTTCTTTATAAACATTGTTATTATAATCTGTATTTATCAAAAAGAGTTTTTATTAGTTTAATATTTAAGGTATGAATAATTGATCTATTAAGGATTTTAATTTGAGGTTGAACACCTATCTTTGATGGGAATTACTATTATTATTTGAGGGATAGAATGAAAACATTTTTTATCAACACTAGAGTAGATAACTTTTTCATTTTTATTAGAAAGTGCAAGATTCTTGAGAATAAAGATTATTATTTTACAAAATCTGAGAAATTAAAATATCATATGAACTAAAAAGTATTAAATACTTTATTTTTTTCTATGATTAGAAATATCTATAGTCATATATAATTTTATGAATATTCAAACAGTATTTGGATTAAATTTAAATTAACACATCTGGATAAATCCAAAGTTATAGAAACTAGAAGATTTATGCTTAAGGATGATTACAAAGCCTTCTATTTTCTATTTGGTGAGACAATATCCAATATTTAACTATGGTTTATGAATATTATAAATATTTTATAGTCACTTCATGAAAAATATATTTATTATCAAATTTTGGTCAAAAATATTATAGACATAATTGTAAATGAGTTTGAATCTAAAAGATGTATTGTATATGATACAAGAAAGAATATTAATCTTACATTATATGATCTTATTGGTAACCAAAAATAGTATGAGGGAATAATAAAAAGATATTGTGAAAAATAAAAAAATAAAAATGGTGTAGTTTCTTTTTCTACAACATCTATTGTACCTTCTAAAGTTCAGTTAGTGTATAAAGTAGTGGAATATTCCATAAATAATAATGTTTTTATTGATTCTGATTCAAGTTCATCACCACATTCTGTAAATGATTTATTAAATTGGCTAAAATGATTAACAAAATCATTAAAAATAAATAATTTCAATATTGATACAAAATTTTTCTTAAGGATAAAGGTGGCAAGAAGGATTTTGAGGTCACATGTTACGAATATAAGAAAGCAGGAGATATTTTATACTATTTGAAAACATTGAAAAGGAATGAAAAAAAGATATGAATTCCGATAGAAATTACTAAAAATATTATAAGTCTAAAGGAAGTATAATTTTGAAATATTTTTACACATGGAGTTCCATTGTGGGATATTCTTCATAAAATTCTTCTGATAATGAATGTTTTTTACAAATAAACATTTGAATTTTTGAAAAATTACCAATGATAAATGAATTTTTAAGGGAATTATTATACAATAATAAATACCTAATTAATATTTTTTAAAATGAAAATTATCCTGATGAGAAAAAAATATACATCTATTATGGATGAAACTTCCCCAACAAAAGATAATACTTTACCTATTTTTTATGAGGTTTCAAGATTTTCAAAACTACTAGAAAATAAAAATTGTAAGATTTTTAAAAAAAACATGACAATGCCAAAAAAAATGCTTAGTAATATTCAAGAATAAATATTTTAACTAGGTAAATATCAGAACTTCTGAAATATCTTGATAAAACTTATTTTGGAAAATAATGAAATTCAAAATATTTTAGAAAAATTGATTTTGAGAAAAATAGTTTACCAACTAATTTCCAAAAAACATAGTTCTAAAACTATTACCAATGAGTATAAGAATTTAGTTGTAAAAATAAAATCTAATGTTTCTATCTTAAATTAACCTCTAACTATTTCTACCATTTGTAAGGAAAACATTGATAAAATTTACAGGAAAATAGGACTTTATAGTGATAATGTCATAATCGGTTTTATCAATAAAAAAACATTTTTTAGTAATAATTACTTTATTCTAAAAAGTGAACTTTTTTTACTAAGTTCCAAAGTGGTGGCCACTATAAAAAAAAATTTCTTTAGATAGAGTAAATTCTTCTGGATTTTATAAGGATTATTTTTCAAAACATAACTCATTTTCCCAAAGTAGTAAATTTGGGAAAATATTGTTATCAAAAATTATATTTTATGATAATACCATACCCAAGAAAGTTTGAGTTCCAAAAAACGACTTTTTTGTTTTAAGGAAAATAAAGAATGTACTAAAAATAAAAAAAATTGGTACATAGATAGTTTTTTTACTGAAACATGATTGGAAACAAAGATTTATCCAAGATGATAATCAAGATGAAAGTTGTAAATGTAACTTTCGGTGATAATTCTCAAGTAGAAATCATTGGTATAGGTAACATTGTACTTATAGTAAAATATTTAATTTAAAATGAATTATTTTTTATAGGACTTAAGAAAAACCATATTATCATAAGTAAATTATGTGATTAAGTTTACCTTGTGAAATTTAGAATTGATAAATGTATTGTAAATAGTTACAAGGATGAATTTAGTATGTTTTCCAATTGGTATGAGAACTTTTGCACACTAAACATGGAAGACCTTTAGATCCAATAATTACCTTGTATAAGTAAAATGGAAGGTCAATATTGGTTATGGAATGAACTTTACGACACTTTAATCTTATAATATTTGTTATGATGATTAAGAAAGGACTTATGAAGGATTAACCAGAACAAAGGTTTGATACTTCAATTGTGACCCTTGTAAATACGGTAAACAACAAAAGTCATGTTTTAAATATATCAATGAAGTCCCAACTTCTGATGATTTTAAGTTAGTAAATATAGATTTATTTGGTCCTACAAAAACGGGAAGTACTAGTTTAAAAAAATGTGTATATTTCTTAGTTAATTCTTACACTAGATGCACTTGGGGTCTATATTTTTATAAGGAAATATGAAGTCTTTAGTTATTTTATACCATTTATATCCAATGTTAAAAATAAGAAAAACATTTCCATGATAACAATTCATAGTGATCATGTTGTAGAATTTGAAAATTCACATTTTTTAAATTTTTGTAGTAAGAAAGTTATTGAAGAAAACTTTCTAGAACCTCAAACTCTAGAACAGAATGGTGTAGTTAAAAGAAGAAATAGAATTATTTATAAGATTACTTGTACCATACTGAGTGAATAATTAGTTGCTAAATTTTTTTGAGATGAATTATTTTGTACTAATTTCTTTACTTTAAATTTATTTTTAATTAGAACTTTTCTTAATAAAATTCCTTTTGATTTGTGGAGAGGAGGAAAACCAAAAGTTTCTCACTTCAAAGTATTTGGTTGCAAAGTATTTATTCTGAATACTAAAGATAATCTACATAATTTCTCACCAAAATATAATGAAGGAATATTTTTAGGTTATTCTACTACTTTTAAGGATAATAGAGTTTTTAATAAAAATACAAGTTCTATTCAAGAAATATTACATGTTATGTTTGATGAAACTGATCCCTTTGTTTTCAAAAAATATCTACCAACATCTTTGAATTGTATTTATAAAACTGATTTTCAACCATTTTTATAAAGTTCTTCTCATAAGTAAATTACTCATGAATTAGTTTTTAAAGTTATTCCTTAGGAATATTTTCCACCAATTGTTGAATAATATTCTTTGAAAACCCAAGAATCTAGTTTTTTCTTAGGAATAAACCTAGTTAAAGTATCATTATTGATGTAGATCAATGGGTTTTTATAAAAAGTTCATTTAGAAATGAAATTGAACATCTAGAATTTTTATCTCACTTTGAACCCCAGAATCCAAATGAGGCTTTAGGTTATTATTATTGGATAAAAACAATGCAAGATGAAATCAATGATTTTTAATGTAAAAAAAATTTAGACTTTAGTTGAACGACCTAAAGAAACATCTATAATTATGATTAAAATGGGTGTTTTGGAATAAATGTGATGAAATGGAATAATTGTGAGAAATAATGTTATAATTATTTCTAAATGTTATAATGAATAAGATGGAATAAATTAGAAATAAAATTATTCTATATTTGAAATACATTCATATATTAGAATAATTTTAGCATTTACAAAATTCATTAATATAAAACTTTTCAAATGGATGTGAAATGTACTTTTCATAATGGGTATATTCAGAAGGAATTTTATGTGGAAAAACAACTTGGTTTGGAAAATAATAAACATATAGAACATTATTTTAAGCTTACAAAGGGACTTTATTGAATTAATAAATTACCTGGAGGTTGGTATGGTAGGTTAATTGGATTTTTGTTACAACAAAATTTTGTTAAGGGAGTTGCGGATCAAACAATTTTTATAAAAAAACATAATAAAAACATTATTATTTTGAAAATTTATGTTGATGACCTTATTTTTGGTTCAACTCAAATATCGTTAATAGATTACTTTGTGGATCTTACGAAGTCTGAGTTTGAAATGAGTATGATGGGTGAGTTAACAAATTTTCTTGGCTTCCATATTTCAAAAATACGAGAGGGAACTTTTATATCTCAAAAAAAGTATATGAAATATCATCTTAATAAATTTTTGATTGGATAATACTAGAAGCATTAGTTCTCCAATTGGTACCTCCAATTCTTTATATCTTGATGAGGCTAAGAAACTCGTTGATCAAAAAACTTGTAGAAGTATGATTATAACCTTACATTACTTAATATATAGTCATCCATATTTAATGTTTTTAGTATTCCTTTTTGTTAGATATCAATACAATCCAAAAGAATATCATTTTAAAGATGTAAAATGAATTTTTCATTATCTTAAGGGTACTCTAGATTTGGGGTTACTCTATTTTTTTAGAATTTTTTTGAATTACTTTTCTTAGATTTTGACATTGGTGGGTGTAAAATGGATTGGAAAATTACATTAGGAACTTTTCATTTCGAAAGAGATTATTTTTTTTCTTGTTTATGTAGGAAACAAAACTCAGTATCACTTACCACTAATGAAGCCAAATATGTTGTATCTAAAATTTGTTGTTAACAAATATTGTGGATACAACACAAACTCATAGAATATGGTTTGAGTTTTACTAAAAATCAAATACTTTGTTATAATACAATCATCATTGGTTTATGGAAAACCCTGTCAAATCACTCACATGTAAAACACATATATTTAAGACACAATTTCTTTTCTCATAACATACCTAAATGAGATATAATTTTGAAATTCCCTGGAATGCAGAAATAAATTATGATATTTTTACTAAAACACTTTTTTCTAATAGATTTCAATACATTAAACAGAAGATAGAAATGATAAATGTTAAGTGATAATTCATATCTACTATTTTTTACCCATCTCATTAAATTAATATACTACTTTTCATAAGGGGAGTTCATATATTTATGTTTTTCAAAAATACTCTTTGGGTTTTCGTAAATTTTTATTTTTTAAAATTGTTAGTTTTATAAATTTTTAGTTTTATAAAATGATATTTTTCTAAAATTTTTGTATCATATTGAATTTTCCAGACTAAAACTTTTATAACATTTCCAGATTAATAATTATCAAATTTCTATCCAAACTCAAAAAAAAATTACAAAATTTCTTAACTCAAAATTTATTAGATGCATTTTCTTTTTAAAACTACTGTCATGATTTTTCATAATAAAACTATCATAATTAGTTTTATTTTAAAAACTATCATAATCAATTTATTTAAAAGAACAAGAATAATAGGTTAATCATGTTGATAAAACTTTCCACTCCCAAATTTAATCTTCTATTCATTCATGTTTTTCGCTATTTCATTTCTTTAGTATATAATTGTTGTTTTTGTTATAATTTTTGTTTCAATAAAAACATTGATTTGTTTTTTAAAAACATTATATTTCTTTCCTAATAGAAATGATTCTCAATATGATGAGAAGTTTTAAAAACCTTGAGATTTCAAATAAAAATTAAAATCTTTCATTCATTATGCCACGGTCTTCAGAACAGAAATTTTTTCCATCTCAATCATTGATTTGAATATGGAATATAAACTATCTCTTTGGGTGCCTATATAAGGGTGGGTCACCCCATTTTCTCACATTTTTTATAGTTTTTACTCCCGAGTTTTCAAACCATTCAATCTTTTTAGTCCGATTATTTTTATTTTCATCCAATCTATAGTCTCAGTTCCTATTACGATAGTGAAAAAATAATATTATGAAAAATGGTATTTTTTCATGGAAATTCATATTGAGAGATCTTCTATAGATAAGTTCAATACTACTCTAAAATGGATAGTATATTTTCAAGGTTGGGAAATAATTTTTGTTGATAAACTAGATAATGATTTTGACTTATATAATCCAAATGTGGATTGAGAATTTTATGCTTCTATTTAGTTTAACATTGAAAATGTATTGGATAATTTTTTTTCCATGTTTAGAAATATATAAAAATTTTCATATAAAAGAGTAGTAGACATGATTGGTGTTCCTTCTGATGGAAAAGCTTATTTACCTTCTCTCAATTTGCAGAATAGATATGGAAATTTCAAGAAGAGTAACGCTAAAGATTATTTGTTCAAATTCTATAAAAATGTAAGAAAAGATTCACATATTACTCTATATAATAGAGTTATATATTTCTATAATCAAGGTTATATTATTCCATGGAAAGGTAAAAGGGATACTTTAAAATTTTTTGATTTTTTCGTTCTAAAATATATGGTCAACATAAAGAAAATATAATTGGTGAATTTCAATTTCATTTTGGCAGAAAATATTAAAAGTTCCTCAATCAAGTCGAAGATTATTATTTTTTCATACTTCATCAGTATGTTTATTATGAAATGATTGCATATTTTTAATATCGATAATAAGTCTTACCTAGTCCGAGATAATATATAATTAATATGTGGGGATACTATTTCCATAATGAAATTGGTTTTTTTCTTAAATACAAAAAGTTTGTTAAAAAGGATAATGGAGATTCATTGGAGGAACAACCATCAAGGGAATTTAAGGACGTTAAAAATAATAAAACGATTGAGTCTTCCCCACCGGTGAAATAAAATAAAGATAAGAAAATTCCAGATAATGTTTTTAAAAATATCATGGCTCATAAGACACAAAGGAAACCAAGGGATCTACGGTTTGGAATTGATCCAGCTGAGGAAAATGCCTTAAAAATATAGATAGAAGATATTTTAAAATATGAAAAAAGGAGAAAAAATAGAAATAATGGTTGTACAAAG
Organism: Viscum album; assembly: GCA_963277665.1. Classification (NCBI taxonomy): domain Eukaryota; kingdom Viridiplantae; phylum Streptophyta; class Magnoliopsida; order Santalales; family Viscaceae; genus Viscum; species Viscum album. Next base: position 910,638,301 of record OY728151.1, read on the forward strand.
TAATTTTTTTTGAAGGTTTGTTAAAAAGAGTATAGAGAGAATATGAGAATATAAATATACAAGATTCTCATATCGATCAAGTAATTTTAGAAGATGGTCTTTTTTAAGAAACTTATGTCATTATTATTGATATCCCTTCAGTGGATAATAAGGATAAAGGAAAAATTTGTTGAAGAATCTAATCTTATCATACATGAGAAAATATCAGTATCTAAAACCATTGGAAAGGGAATTTTAATAATAAATAGACCATTAGAAGAAGATAGTGAGAAAAAAATATAGAGAGGAATAAGACGAATAAATAGAAGAATAAGTAGAATAAGAATTAAAACTTGAATAAGAATAATAATAATAATAATTTAGTGAAGAAGTGAAAGACGTTGATGATGGAGAAACCCAGATAGATAAAATTTCAAAACAAAAGTATTCATTAGTATCAAAAACATCTTCATCAGAATTACATTCTAGTTCCGATGAGGACGAAAAATATTCTTCATAAGAACAACAAAAGTCATCAACAAAAGAGGAAGTAAATTGATACTCAAAGGAAGAAGAAGAAAACTAATATTATCAAACAAAAGTTTCTGAAAAAAATTAATCTAATAAGAATGTAGAAAATTTTAAAATATAAAATGATAAGATTGTTTTAAATAAATGTAAATAGAAAAATGGGGATGTTTCCAAACATGGTACTAAAACCTCAAGACCAAAACCTCCCAACCCCTCATTTAGTTCATCGGATTTTAAAGAAACCATCGCACTAAATATATTTGACTATATTTTCCAATATTTGAAAATATTATAAAACACCATTCTATATTTTTCGAAACTTGATATAATGTTTAAAATTAGTCAAAATAGCCTCAGTGAAAAATTAAAATCATTGAGAATTTTATCTGAATTAATCATTTTTATTGAATTTGAGCTAAAAAGCTTTTAGTAAAAGTACAAAACTTTTAAAATTTCATATAATCAGATGGTGAAGTGGTCCATCTAATTAGATAATGATATTCAAGAACATGATGAACTATTTGTTTAAATAAAGAATGTTTGGTTAGAAATAGTACATTCCTTTTACAATTTATCCTAAGATAAGTTCAAAAGAGTAATATTTGTTAAAGAATTCATAGATTTACTTGATGATCAGACATAATAAGTAAAATTATAGAAATAAAAGGTTCATAAATTAAATTTGGAGATTACTTATCATAGATCGTGTGAAACCAAACGTTTCTTTATGAATGAAGTGAATAAAAAGTATTTTAATGAGATTTAATTCTTGAAGACTGAAGTTCAAAAGTTATCCATTCTAGAATAAAAGATCATAAAATTTGAAAATGGTCAACATGAATTCGAAAATATGAATTCTTTTCTGAAGAAACATATGAAAATAGATTAAAATTTCATTTTAACTCTTGATGTAAATTTTTTAAAACATTTGATTGGTTACTTATTATGAAATAATTTTCATCAAAATATTTTAGGATTGAGTGTTTTCAAATTACAATTGGATATATCTTCTTTCATACTATTCATGGATGATTAGTTAGTTCTTTTTTTGTAATTTTTCTTTTCTAACATTTCAAGAAACATTGGATTCTTTCAAATTCCATTTTGATAGTCACAAACGAGAATAATATTTTATAAATGGTGAAAAGTATTAATAAAATGGGAGATATAATTACTCATGGGAGAAGTATTCCTTAGGGGGGGATGTATTATTTAAGGGGGATTTTTTATAATAATTTCCATCGTATTCAAAAATATTTATAAAATCAGGGTTTTTAATAAAAAATATCTTCAATAACTTGTGTAAATCCCACCTATACCAACATTTCTTTCCCAACTGTTTGAAAAAACCATTTGGATAAAGAATCTTTACCAAACATTCTATGAAACCGTTGGTATAAACTAATATAAGTTGGGTTTTCCCAAGGTTTTAGTAAAACATTGGAAACAACCACCTCAATACCAATGGTTTACTATAACCGTTGGGATAGACCTACCTAAAACTGCTCTCCATAACAATCCTTATCCCATCTGTACTTCACCTCACACCCCACTTCTCCATCCCTACAACATAGCTCCTCCTACCCCCCCCCCCCCCCTCGCTGCCACTCCCATACCGACCCCCCCTGCCACTACTCCTATCCTGACCCCCCCCACCACCCCACCCTCTCCACCGCTCCCATCCCCCTCGTGCTCCCATTATCTCATTCCAAATCCCTCTCGCTTCTCGTCCATCCCTGCTCCTCGCTCACCACTCCATGCTCGTTGTTGGTCACCTCTCCCCTCCTCACATCTCGAGCCCTAGCAGTTGTCGTTCGCCCCTCCCCCTCAAACTCTTTACTCCATGTATCATCTGCAAGACGTTCACAGAGGTAGATTTTCTCATTTCAGATGGGTCTCTTTTTGGGATATTCATCTATTTCACTAAATTTTGGTGAAATCAATCATTTATGATAGAGATTTTTCTATAATTAGGAATATGGTACCCCCAGATCATGCCTTCCAGTTTTTTCACATTAATTCATTATGTTTTTAAATGTCTCATATTCTTCTAAGGGTTTTCCCCAAAATAAATTTTATTAGTTATTGAATAGTCATATTCAATTGGGGCTTTGTGCAGCCAAGATTGATGGATGCATTGGGAGTGACATAGCTAAATAACTACACTATATGAAGGATTCATTTTGAAAAATTATTTTCCTTTAAAAAATATATATTGTGAAGTGCGTGTTATTTGACATTTCCATTCAATTGTTTTTCTATATCAACAAGTGTTTTAATAATGTGGGTTTATCAACTTTTATGTTATAAAACTGATTGAGGCATTTGTTCTCAACACTGGAGCACTTTTTTGTAGCTCAAAAGTGTTTGATTTTTTTTGCTCTTTTTTCTTAATCACATTCTAAACAAGTTTTTTTAGGAAACATGGTTTTCACTTCTTTCACTTGTTTATTATTGTTTGAAAAATTCATATTCACTTGAGAAATTATAGAACACTCAAATTTTTTAGTTTTTTTGGTTTATCCTTTTATAACTCATCAGAAAATATGATAAAACATTATTTCTTATCATGTTCAACCTTCTTTATAGGTGTGGATCCATTTGTAGAAACTGATTTGGAACTTGATAACATTGGCTCATTTCCCTTACCACTGATCAAATGCTTTTGACTAGGAATCAAAGTCATACATATGATATCTCTATGACCAACATAATTACACTGTCAAACAAATTCTTCAACTGCTTTTGATTTTCCATAAGAAATATCTTAGGATCTTCTTTAGAAATATAAACTACAAATCAAATTCTACAATCTCTTTCATGGATGGTTTCCATATTCAGTAAAAACTTTCTATCATAAAATTTGTAGATCTTTATATTTATTTTTAAATAGTCTATCCACAATCCATTTTTTATTTTATTGAAAATACACTTTAAGGGTAAGTGGAAACTAACAAAAACATCCTTCAGCATCAAGTCACACCCTCAAAATTTTTTAAATATTCTATAATGTATCCTCTCCTTCCATAATTGAAGTATATTATACATACTGAAACCCCATGATGATCATCTCTTTTCAATGACCACATGGGAATGTCTTTTTCTATTTTTTTTCTTCAGTTTACACCTCATGGTAGACTTTTTTTCATTTTCTCTACTTATTCAATCATGGAATCCTCTTTTCATTAACATATTCCTCATTTTGAGTTTCTACACACCAAAATTCCTTATAATAGTGACCATATACATTGCAATATTCACAAAATTTATCAAGGATTTCAAATATGTTTCTAAGAGATAAATTTCTCTTCATATATGAAAACTAATTTTTAATAATAGTTTTCTTCTAAGTTTGAACTATTATCTCATTTTATTATGCTCTTATACCACTTGTTTGAGTATATATATTATACCAACAATCAATTTACCTGTGCCCAAACTTCTAGCAACACCAATAATTTACAAAAAAACTTGTTTCTTTCTCCTCTAAGGTAGTTTTTCTATATTTATTTCATTAATGTCTTTGGATAGATTCAACATAATTTTTAGACTGGTTTGAGGAACTACTCTTCATAAATATTCTCACATCCACCATTAATGTATTGGTGAGTGTCGTTATATTTTATATCACAGGGTTTTGAATATACATTGATCTTGGTATAACACTTACAAATAAAAGGACTTAGTAATTATAAATTTATTAGGGTAGTAGGATAAATTATTCCATGAGGATAAAGTGGAGGACTCTCCAAAAGTTATAAATATTTATTTTGTTTTAGTATGAATCTATTTTTAGTATAAAATCTTCAATGTGATTAGAGTGGTAAAACCTTTATTCTCATTTCTTTGGGGAGGATCATCTTTGGTTGATTCTAGATTCTTTGAGTTTTGGTCCAAGCTCTAATCACATAATAATGTGGGGATATTTCTCAAAATCAAATAATTTTAATCTCTTTTTATATTATTATTTTATTCTTTATTCATATTTTTAATCTCTTTTAGTAAACTATAATGATCTTTCACAATTTTAGTTATCACATGTAGTCAAAAATCCATAATATTAACAATGGCTTTATACAACTTTTCTAAGGTAGGAAAGCTTCTATAATTTACACTTATCTAATCTTGTGATATTTTATAGATACTGAGCTATAATGAAATTATCTCTTCTCATGTATCATTAATAGGTGAGAACATGCTACTCAGTTCATCTTGGACTATAAAAAAGTATAATCTTCTCTATTCTAGAGAATATTGTACGAAGTATCTGATTAGGATTCCTTTGGAGAATCTATTATTGGAATATCTTGCCAATCATAGCAATGAGCCTGGTAGTTTTGAGACTAAATCATGTAATAATATCATGTCCCATTTCATGGTTAGAGTTTAGTATATGGATTTTGATGCTTATAAATAAATTATATTTTCTGATTGTATGAGTTACTATATATGGTCACTTCAAAACAAGACACTTGGTTCACATCTTAGTTATGGATGTGATTGTAGGAGGAATTCAAAACCCAAAAATGTATCATTAAAAAATAACTTCATTATATTAATGATTATAAAAATTAATACTTTTATGTTTTAAAGGATCTAAAAAAGGGATTGTATGTTTGATTCTAGCTAGATATGGGATAATAACATTATCATGGTATAGTTAAACTATAATGAAAAATAACACTTTATCATAGACATGGAACCTTATTTGGTCCATTATTTTTTACCTTTTTGATCATCCCTTTATAGGATGGTGGTATGAATTTTATCTCTGATATGTAAAGGATTGAAATTAGTGATAAACAATAAGGTACTTGGGATAAAAATATGAATTAGATTTAACTATTAAGTTTTTTTCTGGTAGTTTTATTTTTTATAGTAAATATCCATTTTTTAATTTTTTTTATGCTATTAAATATTCTATTTTTTTGGAAATTGTGTCCTCTAATAAAATTTTATTATCATGTGGGATAAAAATAGAGTTTTAGTTCATCTTCAATGCACTCCCTCTTGATGTCGTTGTATGGTTAATTGACAAAGATGACATTCTTGGCATAATTTAAAAGTATTTGGTATTTTTTGAAAATAATTAATTGAGAAATATGATATTTACATAATGTGATTATGATTGATGTTAAAAACATAATTAAAAAAACAAACAAATATAACCTCAAGTAACGTTGTCCATTTAATTGTTAAATAGAATTTTCTATTCTTACAATTTTGAATCTGGTGCTACAAATAAATATTGTTCATCACTTATAGCACATATTATTTATCTTATTATTTATTTTTCTAGGTATTCTAGAATAACAGTAGTACTTTCCTTAAGCATATACATACATTTCCTCCACTTCAACCTATATCTTTCTTGCAATACTGTCTTTTAATTCCTTATAGTTCCATTACTGTAGATCTTTGAAAGCACGAAAGTTTTATCTTGAGAAATCCAAAGAGAAGAGTGTGGTGTGTTCTCATTGTTTGGTTTTATGCCACATTATATGTTAGTTATAGTTTATCTTTTCTAAATCATTTCGCAAAAACCTATTGTATTTTGTTCAGGGATTCAAGAGCTTTAAAAAGACTGCATGGGAACTCATTTTGTGGCTCAAAAGATCTATGGAGACAACTATCTCGAGTTATATTGATGAGTATGTACATAGTTACTAGATTCAATAAATATTTATCTTTAACAATAATGAGAAATTCAAAATTTGAAACCTACTAATCTGAATAGAGTTAAAATGTCCTATTTATGGAAAATTGATTAAAAAAACATGGAACGGTGTAATATTTTCCATTCACCATCTATGAATGATGTATAAAAACATACATCATATTTACAATTAAAATTAAGTCTTCATTAATCCTTGTATGAACTACACACCCCTTAACTCAAACATACTTCTATTTTCCATTTTTCAAGGATATTTCATCTTTTTCAATAATTTTTAGAGCATTATAATCTATAAAATAAACCTTTTTATATAATTTGGAAGTATATTTCATCAGACTTTCCCTACTAGATGTTAAGTGAAAGTAATATTGAGATTATATAGCTAAGACTCAAGAGAAATAGAGATACTCAACAACATACAACTCTTATATCCTAATATAAGATTATGAAATCCACATTTGAAATTGTATCTTCCATAATTTAATCTCCACTCATTGAAATCATTTTTTATGTGTCCTTTCTTCCCATAATTCCAACACATGGGACCAACTTCCTCTTAGCAACTCCCACTCCAACATGTTCTTATTTCCTTTTTCTCTAACATTTCTGTGTTGTGGAACTCTCAACTTCCTTCCACACTATATGAATTTCTAGAATATTCCTCCTTTAGATGATGTTCTTCATTTTATATTAGGTCTTTAATATTTTCAAAGACCTTATTTGTTTTTTAACATGAATTACTCACTACAGTTTCCATCACATCCCAATGTTTTATAAGGTTTGGACTCAAATTCCCACTCCTTTCCATGATTGGTTAGTCACCCCAATTGAGTATTCTCCACTATAACCCCACATGGTTACACTAAGGACCTTTAAAATCTATAAGAGTATAGACCCACTATGCTCCTACTATAGAGTCTCACCAATGAATGCATCTTCCCACTAACCAATAAAAAAGAATGATTAAAATAAAAGAGTATCTCACATGAATTAGGAATGAAATTTCATCACATGGTATATGATAATCCAATGATAGATGATGTAGGTTCAACAATAGAGATAGGTACAATTAATATTGATTCATCATTATAAAGTGTTTTATTTGAAAATATTGCTACTAATTATATTATTTAGACCTATATTGTGTATATAATAAAACATTTTATTTATTTCATGCATTATGTTATTTAAATTGCATTTCTTCTAGGTAAAAGCAGAGAGAAAGGTATCTGATTCCCCTCTTATGATTTTCCTAATATGATATCACTTGTTTATATGTATTTTTTACTCCAGATATGAAACCAATTGATATAATTATTAATATAGATTGACTGGTTATTATTAATTCCATGATCGACTAGAACCCAAATGAATGAAATTTTCCAAGATAATATAAACAAAAACAAGAAAAACTAAATCTAATGGAAGTGACCCAAATAAACATGTATCGAACAAAACCAAAAAAATCTGAAACTCAAGCCAAACTTATTATATACCATTAATAGGAAGAGTAATTGTTAATTAATAGGAATATACTATTTGATAGTATAATTTTGAAACATGGATTTGTTTCCCCTTGCTGCAGGAACATGATTCAACCCATGGGTAATTTTGGTTCTTATTTGTTGGGAAATGATGTGTATAGTCATAGAAGATTGGTATGTTTTAGTTTAGTTCTTATTTTATTTTCTTTATCGCATTTTCCACTAAGGTCTTTTACTAATTTATATGGACATAGGGTAGTTATATTCTGCGAAGGGGCCTAGAAGAGGATCAGATTGATTCAGTCTTTCAGCTTTGATCCGAGGTAATATTATATGGTTACTAATTGTCTCTCACCTCATGTATTTGGGGGTTTTAGTGTTTTGGAATCCATATTATGTTTTTGGTAGGGCGTTGGATTGTTTCGTGTTGGTTCGGGTGGATTTGGTTCTCTTCTACCAATCGAGGAAAGGATTTAATGACATTGGTTGGTTTCTCACTGGTTATGTAGTGTACTTTATGTGTTTTAAGGTTTCCAATATCCTTTGGACAGTGGTTTGATCCCTACTCGTTGGTTTCGAGCTGCCAAGTCGAGGGCGACTCGCCTTCGTGTGCATAAGTAAGTAAGTATATGTATGTGGGTTCCCCCATTACGTTTATAGTCAACCATGGGAGTGATTATTCATGTATAGGGCTAGGTGTTCCCATGTATATATATAGATGCATACGCAGGTGAGTGGATACTGGTATATGAATATAAGAATATGTTCAAGGATCCCCTTTCACATGCTCATGGCCATGTGGGTCTATGCCTAGGAGCTAAGTGTCCTTGTATGTGCGTGAAGGTGTGTATACCTAGTGGGGGAGTAGCATCTTTTAGTTATAATGCTCCATGATCTGAAGTAGATGGCTTGGTTCTACCACGAGGTAGGGTCCCTCTCTTAGCCTCTTTAATTCAATAATTCTTTAAATTGAATTTAGCTTCTATTTTGATTCTTCTTAATTATATTGAATTTCATATCTTTAATAATTGTTCTTTAATATAACTTTTTCATTTGATAAATAAAGTCATGTTTTTATAATAAACCCCCTCCAATGAAGGTGCAATGTCTGCAAAAACTCACAGTGATAGTTATGTTGATCTAGTTGCTTAACTTATTGAATTTGATTTGTGATAAATGACTTTTAGAATAAATTTTAAATATAATTAAATGAATTGTTTGATAAATCAATGCCATGATTTTATAATAAAACCCCTCCAATAGAGGTGCTCTATATTCTAAACTAAAGAGTAGTGATAGTTATTTATATCATACTTAGATTTGGTTTGAGTTTTCCATATGCCTCTTGTTGGTGTTTTTTTTGTGGACAGTTAGTTTTTTTTCTTTGAATAATATTAATTATCTTATAATACTTGTTTAGCTCAAATTACATTTCTTGAGTAGGCGTATTCCTTGACCATGAATCATTCCTTTTCACCAATTGAATATTATAAATGAAGTTTCCATGTTTAGGAGAAGTGAATGAATTTGTAAATGGTTTGTGTAGGGTGTATGATTCTTTTCTGTCGTTTCATTTCCCTTTAGACATTGTGTCATTGTGCTTCTTGATACAACCTTTTAACAAACCATTTTTATAGCATATTAAATAGTTGATTTGTTCTATCATGTCCGTTCTGATCTTCTCTTATGGTGAAACTCATTTGGGGTGTTTTCCTGGCCTCTTGGACACTCCTTTGGGTGTTTACATGAGCCCATATATATAAAAACACTAATTTTGTAGAGACCCAAAGCTTGACGTACATGTACAATACATTAATTTTGTGGAATACTTAATACATAACAAAAACAGACACAGAAGGATCATAATAGTTTAGTGTCTTTGGAAACTCAGAATAAAATCTTCTAATCGTGGTGAAAGATCTTCAACATCTCCCAATAAAGATCTTCCCTTTTTTCTTACCTAAAACCTTTCATTATATCCTGGGGAAAAGAAAACATAAAAGGGGTGAGCTCAAATTCTCAGTAAGGGTAACCATGGATAAAATAAATCATACCATATACATTTGAACTTAAAAAAACATGAACATTAAAAATCTTCAGCAACAACATAAAACATGGAAGTACATAAGTCATAGATCATAATGGAACATAAATCATGATAAAATATCATGGGAATAAAACATGTAATTGTGGAATCCATTAAGCACATGTAATGATTTCCATAGTAGCCAAGGCATTGCTGCCAAGACCATCTTAGTGGACAAAGTCCCTTTCTGAATCGAGTTCACTCCTCGTTCCAGTCCTGTAATACTGAACCAGATTGACTTACCGTTCCATCCATGTCTATCTCATGAGATATAAATATTTACCCAATGCATTGGAGGGAGATATAGGTCCCACCCATCTCATAATGAAACCATTCTTACTTATGCCACAACATAAACATAAATCATTCATCACAACCCAAAGAATAAAATGGGTTTCATAAACATCATTCCATCATCACATAATCCATATAAAAGAAATGGATATCATTTCATAATAAGAAATATGAAACCATGTAAATCATAGATAAATTATACTTGAAACATACACATATGAAATAATGTCATCTTAGATGGAAAATGGTTTTGATGAAGCACTTGAAATGAATTCTTGAGGAAAATATCCTTTCATCTTGAAATTCATTTTCTTTTCACAAAATTCCATTCAATTTTAAAAGAAAAGGATTTTGTTCAAAATATTCATGAATTCTTTTGGAGGAATCTTCGTGAAAATAAGGCTTTATAAAATCGTAAAAATCCTTTCATGCCGTATACGTTAAAAAACATTCTTCACGTACTTTTGTCGAAAAAGTCAAAAAGTACATTGTAGGGTAAATAAAAGAAAGATTCCTTCCATATCATGGGTTAAAATTCAAAATGGGTAAAAATTAATTTAAACATACATGAATAAATTTTTAAAAAACATAGACATGGATGATATCAATAACCTCAGTAAATACTTACGAATAAGCAATCTCGGATAAAAATGAGATTTGCAAAATTATCCCTTACCTTAGGTCTGATATGCTTCGTACGTATCTGAACCTCCTGTATAATGAGTTAAATAATGTCATTGACTCATTACAGAATCATATTCATTGTTATGATATCATATATGTATCACTTATGACTTTATATTACCCGTTCTTTTGTAAATTCCATGTTAAAGTAGCGTTTTGGGTAAAATCATTTCATTTATCGTATGTGTTTCGACTTGTTGTTCATGATATTAATACTTATATCCTGATTTACATAATTCCAGAATGTAAAACATGATTTATATATAATATATATTCATCATATACATATATATATTATAGATCGATAAAAGGAATGAAATACACCGTTCATGGAGACGGTAGGCCGTACGTACGCATGAACATTGTTTTCGTTTCCTTATTGAATTGAATGAAACTAAATAGATGATATACATATATATATATACATAAATCCAGTAGCATTCATATATTTCATTATTATTCATTATATAAACTTTATGATCATTCATGTATGGTTAACATGGAGAATGAATCTCATCGCGTCGTGGAGACGGTAGTCCGTACGTACGCACGAGCGATGATATCGTTCCCATAATTATTGAATTGAATTGCAGTGGATGGTATAATATATTAGAATCATTATGATTTTATAATAACCATATATAGTTATTCTTTACACCATTATACCCATCCATGTAAGGTGTTGGTGGAAAATAGATTTCACCACGGCGTGGAGACGGTATTCCGTACGTACGCACGCGTGGTGATTTCATTTTCCGTAGGATGGATAGATGGTGAAATAGGGTTGTTTAATAATTATAATAACATATCATTATATGAGTTATACTGATTTTATTAATTCATAATGAAACAACTAAATAAGAATAAGTGGAAGAAGAAATAAAGTTGAAAGAATCGGTAACGGACATTACCTCTTCTTTGAAGCGCCTCTTTGAGACCTCCTCTTAGGGCACTAAAATTGGTCTTTTAAGAAGACCAGAACCTCTAGGATGTTTCTATGGAAGTGGATAAGATAATTTTTCAGGTTTTGGCCGATCTTTAAGTCTCAATGTTGTGTTAGGAAGAGAGGGAGGAGGTGCCCTATTAAAAGGGAGGAGAGGGGCACCTTTGGAAATCTCAAAAATATTAATTTATAATAAATCTAACCCCACTTAAAAACCTAAAAAAATGACTCCTATTCAAATATTAGATGATATAGGGTTGTAATATCATCAGAAAATAAAATTTAGACATGTTAGTAATTTATTTTAAGCATTATCAACTTGATTTATCCATATTTATTCAATTTATTTTTATTAGGGGTAATAACATTCTAAATTTTAAATTATAACAAATAATTACTTATTTGTTGTGAATTGTCCATAATTTGATACTTTATAACATTTTAGAGCATATAAATTTAAATTTATAATTTGTAAATATTTTTGTGATTTTTAAACAATTTTATAATATGTTATGTTTATAAAATAACAATACTGTCAATTTTGACACTATTCATTTATTTGAATTTAAATAAACTATATACAGAAGATATGTTCAAACTAAAATCTTTAATAGATTCATAAAAGGTCATATATATCTATAAAATTAGTGTAGAACATTAAATAGTTCATATAATATTTATTTTATTATTTTTAAAACCATTTATTTGGTTTATCTCTTAATAAAATAATTACTACAACATTTTTGTGTAATTATTTAATATACTTATTTGTTGCATAAAAATTAAAACTAAAATCCTATGATGAAGATAAATCTATTAACTTTCACAATAATACTTTTACTTTAATTTATCATCTTAAAATCACAATATTTAAACTGTTATATTTATTAAATTATGAAGGTGACTACTTTGGCATCATTTAAAATAAAATAATATAAGTGTCATAATCACTTTTATAAGGCTCCCAATGGTCAATTATTATACCATTGGATGATTATAGTTTACATATACATGACCAATAATTTTTGGACCGGGTTCTGTGCATTTTATGGTCACTATTAGTTTAATAAAAACTATATTCTTGATTTTTCACTAGATAAACAATTTCTGCGTCACTATTGTGTCAAAATTAATGATAATTATTTAATCCCTAAAAATTATAAATAAATTCATATGATGTATATAATTGTATTAGCTTTCGGGATACTACTCATTTTCTATGTTTCAATAAGTTTATCACTAAATTAAAATTATTATACTTATAAGATTTAAGAGAGTGACATGTTGTCACTTTCTTTGGTTTTAATAATAATGAAATTATTTTCATGGAAAAAAGTCCATTAAATGAATCTAATCCAACCCTTAAGTGATATGGGTAGACTTTTAGTCATCCAATAGAATTTTTTCATTTGTTAGGGTAATTTTATAATATTATATTTACCCTTAATTACCCGATTTACCTTTAACTATGGTAAATACAATTTACCGTAGTTACTATTCATAATTTCCAAAAATAAAAAATATCCTATTAACATAATTTGGACCCACTGATTCCAAATATGGAATCCATTTTTCGAAATTCAATACACAGAAGTTGCAGAAATTAAATTAAAATTAATCTCGTTGTCGAAAGAAAATGGGTTTTTGTTTAAAACATTGCAAAAGATTGAATTTATTTAACCAACGAATTCAATGTAAAATCAAGGCTAATGACATACATTATATTAAATGGTAAAAATATATTATATTTATCCTTTCAAACCATTCAATATTATAATTTAATCACATAAGTTATTACGATGAAAAAAAAGTTGTTTTTAATTAAAATATAGCGTGTTTTTAATATTCATTAAAATATGAAAGTTATCAGAATAATATGAAAAAATTATCCAAGGTAAAATTTTATATCCTGATTCAAAATAATAATTTTATTTTGTAAAATTGAACTTATAAACATGTCAAAAACTAGATTTAATGTGGGTGTTCCATCAAAAGGCGGCAAAACAGCATTTTTTGAAAAATACTTATTTTACCCGAAAAATTTATTTTCTTCTTATATCATGTTCTAGAAAATGAGTAAGATGAATAATAATGTTATAAAATTAAAAATTTAGTTAATACTATTCATAACAGCTAGTTCATAATAATATTATAATAATATATCATTGTTTAGTAAAACCCGGTATTGCGTACAACACACGCTATCGAGGAAGGTCGCGATTGCGTGTAATGCAAGCCATGTCAGGGTTGTGTGTTGTGAAAGAACCCTTTGTTATTTCATATAACAGAATCCAACCATATTTCATTTATACATTGAATATATATATATATACACACAATGTTGTGTAGAATGACTATTATAAAACGCACGTGAAATTGTGTGTAACACAATCTAAGAATAGTGTTGTGTATACTTCAAGCTAATACAGTGTGGAGTATAGCACAAGATAATCTTTTTGTAGAATAAAACACATGACATCAAATAAATTAAAAATAATACTTATCATAAAATATCAGGTTGTTACAAATGGTGTCAATGGTTATCACATGTCAGGCTTATGGTTCTCCCCACCATAATCTTCATATTACCACCACCATTTCATATGATTCAGTTCCTCCTCCTTTTAATATTCATATTGAAACATTTCCCATATGTTCTAATGAGAATAATTATAGTGGGGACACTCACTAATGGTATTCTTCTCACTATGGAAGACCTGTATATAGAAAAGTATAAAAAGGTGATGGAGATATCCCTATGTCATTTCCCATAGCATTTTTGGAAAGCTGTCTATTTTGGTGTATCAAGATTTTGTAGTGGATACAAATAGCCCATTGGTCATGGTGTCTGACGTTTTAAAGGGAATATTTCATAAATAATTGTGGTTTCATGCCTTGGTGTGAAGTTCTAAAGCATTGTGTTTGGAAACACAATTCAAAAATGAGTTCTATGTCATTAGGTTCAAGATTTTAAAAGGAAATATTGAATGGTTTTTTTATGAAAAATATATTCAGTTGGAGGTTTAAAATATTACTAAAGTAATGGAAAATATGGAGAATTAAAAGGGAGGTCTCCTCACAAGATATTCAGATATTTTAAGTGGTGGATTTAAAAGGAGATATTTGCATATTATGTGGATTTATTGTTAATAATTTTCAATGGATGATGATTGAAAACATGAAGAAGTTAATGGAAAACTGTAGTGAATGTTCTTGGAGTCTTATTTAGTATATTTATTTGAATTAAAAAACTTTTTCTTTGCGTAGAAACATCGAGAATAAAGAAATTTTTATTGAATCCTCATGTGATCCACACCATTCATAGTTGAGCATGAAAATGGCCAGAACACACACACAAACTATAAGGACCTGGCCTTATTACATACATATTCTTGAAATTAGTCAAGAAAACACTTCATTTTACATTAATGATCTTTTAATGTTCAGAGATTTAGAGAATTGGGACAATACATTCATAACATACACCTTATTACATAGTGGATACTATAAAAACAGTTTCCATTTTTTTTAAAACATAAAATATTAAAACTACAACATGACTCCTTGACAATTATTCAACATTTGACATGGATTCCTTCATTGTATTACACATCCATTAACCTGTGAAAATCATTTAAAATCATGGTATGATCACAAAAGCTTAGCAAGGGATGGAAATGAAGGAGAGAGTACATTAGTCCATGAATACTCATAACATATGAAATCATTTACAAAAGACATTCTTGTTGCCCATATATACTTACTTTATGTAACATAAGATTTACAGAAGATCCACACAAAACATGAGAACATAAATATAATAATAAACGTATCTTGGGGCATTACTTACATAATATTGTAACCCTCATGGCTACCTTACAATTCATGTACCTATCGCAGTTACACATGGAGTAACCATACGGCTGACCTCAAACTTACACATAAACAATGAATTGGAGAGAGATATAGGCCCCACCCTTCATCATAAATAATTTCTAATAACCAAAACATAATCATACAACATGAATAATTTCGTAAAAACATTGATTTGGAATTTCTAAAAACTGAATTTAAGAAAATTATTTTTAAAGAAAAGCCCCTTATAAATATCATAAAATTGAAGAGAGACTTAATAGAGTGGATGGAGTTTGTATATATACTATAAATTTACATAATAAAAAATAATCCAAATAGAACCCATCACACAAAAAATTTAAATAGCACATAATTAAATAAGTAGAAAGTTAACCCTAAGAATGGAAGTCGGGTTAAGAATTCCCTTACCTTGGGTTTGTCTTAATTCAAACTTGTTTAATCATCCTGTATAATGGTCAAAATAGTGTTATTATTATTTTAAAGAAATATTTTCATGTTTATAACATCTTATATTATCATTTCATAACATCATTTCACCCTTTAATTGTTAGTATTTTTCTCCTTGCGCTGTTTTTGCGTGAGTTCTTCACATGATTTCCATGATTGGTTCACGGTGGATGTTCATGTCCATTGGAAGTGAAACTCTAGAATTGTAATGGATTAGTATTTACATATATTAATTAACATAAATTGTACCATTTATAATTTTTAATTCTTACATTAGGATGTTTCATATGTTAAAACATTAATGATGTTCATTTAGATCATTTTAATGGTTCTTTGATAATAACGACCTCATTTCGTTTTATAAATTAAAACCATGTGTTAAAAATAATTACAGAACCATGGATTAGCTATAATAAATATATGATAACTTAGTTAAACCATAAAAATGGTTTCATAACCAGACATTAAATAGTTAATGAAAATTGAAATCACATCATCCATGATGTCAGTAGTTCAACACATCACAGACAATGTTTTTATTCCTTGAATAAGTGGGAGAGAAGAAAAATAATGATGATGAATTTTCCATGAACATGAGAACATCCATAATATACATTATTTATAGATATTTAATGCCTCTTGGGTATGAATATATGAATAAATAATAAGAAAATAATGGAACTCAAAATATAATAATAATTGAGAAATCCAATACAAAAATTCGGCAGCCTAATGGCTACGCAACATGGTTGTAGAAAATATTAAAAAGAGAGGGGAAAAGGGTCACCCATTCATAAATGAATCATAATATAGAGTAGATGAATAATAATGAGGAAATAATAACATGGTATGGAAACTTTAAAGTTATACCACGTAAAAGAGAACTTGAATGGAAAAAAGAATGAAATTGAGAATTCTCTTACCTTGTAGAGTAACACTTAGAACATGAAGGTTGGGACCTTGGGGGATAAAGGAAACCTTGAGAGGACTGCTAGGAAGGTAAGTATGCCAAAGCATCATTGAGGGGGAATTGGGAATGAAGTTAATGAAGTAATTGGTTGGTATTTATAGGAAAATTAAGGGAATATTTTAATAATTTCTAAGGGACACCTCATGAGTGGTATTTGCAAAACCATGGGATTTCCCATGGTATTTTCCCAAGATATAAGACAGTTGGGACACCTCACATCTTATTTAACTATACACAAGTAGAACAGATTTTTGACATCATTATTACATCATTAATTATTCTATTAATACACCGAAACTAAAAGCTGTATTTTTTTACTATTCACCAAAAAATCAAATGTTTCAGAAAAATTCCCAAAATTCACCCTAACTTTTTATCAACGTGTAGAATTAAAAAATGAAGTACATTTTTGAAAAATATTTTTATAATTATTTTTAATTTAATTTTTAAATAAAATCATACATAATTCAAAAATTAATTATTTAAAAACTATAATTGCTTTTATATCACGATGAAAAATTAACCAAGATGTTATTATCTTAATGCCTTATGAAAATAAAATAATAATAAAATTAACTATTCATTAGGGTCATATTATTATTCATATTACTATTCATAAGGGTATGTCATTATTCACAAAAAAAAATTGGTTTCATCAGATCTCAAATAACATGCTGAACACAATTGTAGAAGACCATTTTTTGAAATTCAAAACATATAAGAAATAAAATTATGTTTAAAGGTGATTTATAAATATCTACTTTAAAACAAAGTTCCATACATTTCTACTTATTTTTAGAAAACCTAGGGGTGTTACATTATCCCCAGCTTTTGGAAGTTCCGTCCTCTCAATTTTATTTACTTATTAAACAACTGAGGGTACTTTTCCCTCATAGCATTTTCAAACTCCCATGTTGCTTCTTCAACCATGTGGTTTCTCCACAAAAGCTTTACCTGGTGTATTAACTTATTCCACAAAACCTGTTCCCTTTGATCAAGAATCTGAAATGGTTTCTCTTCATAAGAAATATTCTCTTCTAGCTGAACTGCTTCTAGGCTCAAGACATGTAATGAATCTGGAACATACTTTCTCAACATCAAAACATGAAAAATGGTGTGTATCTGAGACAAACTCGAAGGAAAAGCTACACATTATGCCATTATTCCAACTTTCTCCAAGATTTTAAAAGGATTGATGAACCATGTACTTAGCTCCCATTTCTTACCGAAACACATCACACATTTCCAAAGAGAGATTTTAAGGAAAACAAAGTCACCTACCTCGAAAGAGAAGTCTTTCCTTCTATTATCTACATAACTTTTCTACCTCCTATGAGTTGTCCTCATGTGCTTCTAGATCATCCTCACTTTATCAGCCATTTCTTCTACTAATTCTGGACCCATCAACTTTCATTCACCGGCTTCATCCCAAAATGCTGGAGTCTGACACCGCTTCCCATACATGGCCTCAAAATGTTCCATCTAAATACTAGAATGAAAACTATTATTATAAGAAAAATCAACTAAAGAAATATGTTGATCCCAACTTCCATAATAGTTCATTTCACAAGCTCGAAGCATATCCTTCAAAGTTTGAAACGTTTATTCTGATTGCCCATCTGATTGAGGTTGAAAATCTATACTAAAATTTAACTCTATTCCCAAAGACTTCTGAAGTCTCTTCAAAAAGTTAGGAGTGAACCTGGGATACTGATCTGATACAATGGAAATAGGAACTCTATGTAACCTGACAATCTCCTCAAGGTACAATTGAGAAAGCTGATCCAAATTCATTGTATCTAGGATAGAAATAAAATGTGTAGACTTTGTTAGCTGATCAACAATAACCCAAATCGCATTGTTACCACTAGAAGTCTTTGGTAGTCCCACCACAAAGTCCATGGATATATTCTCCCATTTCCACTCTGGTACTGGAAAAGGCTAAATCATCCCCTTCAGTAACTGCCGCTCTGCTTTAACCTGTTGACATGTCAATCATTTATGGTAAAATCAGAAATATCTCTTTTAATTCCATGCCACCAATAATACTCCTGAAGGTCTCTTTACATTATAGTACAACTAGGATGAATAGAAAATGGAGAACTATGAGCTTCACACAACAATTATTTCTTTAACTGGGAATCACAAGGCACACACAAACTTTTACAGAATCTCAAAACACAAAATTTATCAAGATTAAATTCTGGAAACATACCCATTTTAACAAATTATACCTTTTTCTGTAGCTCATGGTATTTTTTCTTTACTTGCTTAATTCTGTCTGACAAGGAAGACTGCACTGTAACCTGAAACAAAACAGAGTTATTTCCTACACCAACAACCTTTAAGTCAAAATTCATAAAATCATTAATTAAGGGATCATGGTCCAAACGTAGCATGGTTAATGATGCATGATGTTTCCGACTTAAGGCATCAGCTAATTTGTTTTCTTTTCTAATATGGTAATTGATCATGCAGTCATAATCCATTATCAGTTCTAGCCATCTTATCTGCCTCATGTTTAATTCCTTCTGAGATAATATATTCTTCAGAATTTTATGGTCTATATATATTTGACATTTGATTCTGTATAAATGATGCCTCCAAATTTTCAAAATAAAAACCACAGCTACCAATTCCAAATCTTGTTTCAGATAATTTATCTCATGAGGATTAAGTTGTCTCAAAGCATAAGCAATTACCTGATCATTCTGCATCAAAACTCAACCAAGTCTTTTCAAAGAAGCATCACTGTAGATGACAAACTCACTATTTCGGGAAGGTAAGGCCAAAACATGATCATTCACCAATCTCTTCATTAGTTCTTGAAAACAAACATCACATTCTTCTGTCTAAACAAATTTATCCCCTTTCTGTGTCAACTTAGTTATTGGTCTAGATAACCGTTAAAAGTTCTTAACAAACCGTCGGTAATAACCTACTAACCCAAAGAAAACTATGAATCTCTATAACATTTGTGGGTCTTGTCCATTCTTCTACTACTTTTGTTTTCACAGGATCAACTGTTATTCCATCCTTATATACAATGTTCCCAAGAAAAGAGATCGGTTGCAACAAAAAATCACACTTACTGAATTTTATATATAGTTTATTTTCTTTAAAAGTTTTCAAAAAAAACCCCTTAGATGTTTTGCATGCTCCTCTTTTTTTAGAAAATACCAGAATTTCACCAATAATTACAACTAAAAACTTATCCAAGAACTCATTAAATACTCTATTCATAAGATTCATAAATACAGAAGGTCCATTACTTAATCAAACGGCATAACAAAAAATTCATAATTCCCATATCGAGTACGAAAGGTTGTTTTTGGGATTTCATCCTCCTTCATCTTTAGCTGATAGTGTATGGATCTCAAGTAAATCTTGGAAAAGTTCTGAGCTCCTGGGGGATTATCAAACAAGTCATCGATATGAGGAAAATGATACTTGTTTTTAATAGTGATGTTATTCAAAGCTCTATAATCAACGCAAAGTCTCATGGAACCATCTTTATTATTAACAAACAAAACAGGGGCTCCCCATGGTGAAGGGCTAGGATGAATGAAGCCTTTATAAAGAAAATCCTACAATTGATTTATCAATTCAAGAAGTTATATTAGAACCATACGATATGGGGGTTTTGAAATTGGATTAGCATCAGGATTAAGTCAATTGTGAATTCGACTTCTCGATCAGGTATGACACCGGGTAACTCATCAAGAAAAACATCAAGGTATTCATTTACCATTGGCACATCATTAATTGGAATAGTTCCCTTATTTCCAACAATATGAACAAGATAACTTTCATTTCCATATTTCAATAGTTTCTCAGCTTCCTGATATTTTATCAATTTTATGGGTTCATTCTTGTATAAAAACTGAAACTCTTTCGAAAAACAACTTATTTAGCTCTACATTCAATCATAGCATGATAATCAGAAACCCAATACTTTCCCCCAATAACATCGAACTCGACTAAGGGTAAAACAACAAGGTTTGCAGGTAAAGTCTTTCCACATAAATCAATAAAAAGATTCTTATAATTCCTCTTTGTTATAACATTTCTCCTTAGTGTTTTAACAAGTTTGGGTCTCATTTGTTGAGGTGATATTTCTGATGTACCAGAAAGTTTCTTAGAGATGAAGGAATGTGTAGACGCCATATCAAAAAAACTTTAGCAAAATCTGAGTGAAAAAATTAAGTACCTGATACAACTTCATTGGATGGCCTGACATTTACTGACGTAGTCACAAAGGATCTCACTACACCTTTCTGCGTGTAGTCTGGCTTCTTTGCATCATTCATATCTCTCTTTGGGAAGGCTTTTGGATAATGTCCCATCTCACCACATTTAAAACACTTTATAGTCTACTTATTAGAATTAGTCATATAATCATTTTCATTTCAATCTCAGGACATATGTCCAAACTTACCACATTTAAAAAACTTCCCAGTTTTTCTAATACATTCCCCAGGGTTCTTCTTGCCACACTTTTCAAAAACTGGAAATTGGGTTTTCTTACCATCATATTTCTTTGGTTGATTCTTACCCATTGTTTTCCATCTGGACCTCTTCTTCTATTTGTATCCAAAATGCACGTGATCATCAGAAAACTCCATCTCTACCATCTCAACATATCGGACTAGTTTCTCATAACTTTTGAATTCACGGTAGGCCAACGCCCTTCGATAGCTTGGCTTTAATCCTGAGTAAAAGCCGTTGATTTTACTATCAAGATCCAGAATAAGATTTGGAGCATACCTCGCCATTCAGGTGAAGTTCTCTTCATACACAGCCACTGAATCTTCCTCCTTCTATTTTAATTCAAGTAATTTCTTCTCCATCCTAAGTCTCACCACCTTAGGAAAATATTTTTCAAGGAAAAGACTTTTAAATTCATCCCACTATAAGGCATACAAATCTTATCTACCCCTGATATTCCTTACCATTGACCACCACTGATCAGCTTCACCTTCAAAATGCTAAATGGAAAGACATACCTTTTGATTGCATGAACATCCCATAACATCGAATATATTTTCAAGGACATTGATACATCCTTCACCTACTACTAGGCCAGAAGATCCATTGAATGTAGGAGGGTGTTGTCTCATAAAATCTTCCACTACAGTCATGTTCCATTGTGGTACCTCTATTTGTTATCTTTCATGGATTCCACCACCATTTATTTCCTACTTTAGTTGATCCATTACTATCACAAACTGCTCTGTTCCAATCCCTATCATTTCGGGCTATAGATCCAGAAGGATGTCATTTTGTCAGTGCCGCTCCCCTTCAGCATCCATGTACCTTCTGCGGACAACCATTATGAACAAACATATCATAGATAAAGCAACATGTAAATATTTAAATGCTAAAACAATTAAAATTAATCATAGAGTAAAAATCATTTACGGTATTCTCTTAACATCATCCTAGCCCCTAAATTTATCTAAAACATCCTCTGATACCAACTATAAGGACCCAGCCTTATTACATACATAGTCTTGAATTTAGTCCAGAAAACATTTCCTTTTACATTGACGATCTTTTAATGTTTAGATATTTTGAAAATTGGGACAATACATTCATAACATACACATTATTACAGAGTGGATACCATAAAAACAGTTTCCATTTTTTTAAAATATAAAACATTAAAACTAATACATGACTCCTTGAAAATTATTCAACATTGAAAATGCATTCCTTATTTGTCTTACACATCCATTAACCTATGAAAATCATTTAAAAACATGCGATAAGCACAAAATCTCAGTAAGGGATGTAAATTAAGGAATGAGCACATTATTCCATGAATACTCGTAATGTATGAATGCATTTACAAAAGACATGCTTGTCACCCATATATACTTACTTTGTGTAACATGAGATTTATATTATATCCACAAAAAACATGAAAACATAAATATAATCATAAACATATCTTTGGGAATTACTTACATAATATTTTAACCCTCACGTCTACCTTATAATTTGTAACCCTCATGGCTACCTTACAATTTTTGTAACCATCGCAGTTACACATGGAGTAACCATACGACCGACCTCCAACTTATACATATCCAATGAATTGATGGAGATGTAGGTCCCACCCTTCATCATAAATAATTCCCAATAACCAAAAAATAATCATACAACATGAAAAATTCCATAAAACATTGCTTTGGAATTTTGTAAAACCGAATTTGAAAAGAGTATTTTTACAGAAAAGCCCCATATTAAATATCATACAATTGAAGACAGACTTAATAGAGTGGATGGAGTTTGTATATATACTTTAAATTTAAATAATAAAACATAATATAAACATAACCCATTACACAAAGAATTTAAATAGTACATAATTAAAGAAGTATAAAGTTTACCCAAAGAATGGAAATCGGGTTAAGAATTCCCTTACCTTGGGTTTGTCTTACTTCAAACTTATTTAAACATCATGTATAATGGTTAAAAGAGTGTTATTAGTATTTTAATGAAACATGTTCATGTTTATAACCTCTTATATTATCATTTAATAACATCATTTCACCCTTTAATTGTTATTATTTTTCTCCTTTCAATGTTTTTTGGAGAGTTCTTGACATTATTTCCATGATTGGTTCATGGTGGATGTTCTTGTCGATTGGAAGTGAAACTCAAAAATTGGAATGGATTAGTATTTACATATATCTAGTAACATAAATTGTACCATTTATAATTTTCAATTCTTTCATGAGGATGATTCATAAGTTAAAACATTAATGATTTTTGGTTAGATCATTTTTGTGGTTCTTTGATAATAAAGACATCATTTCATTTTATAAATTAAAACCATGTGTTAAAATGAATTAAATTACCATGGATAAGCTATAATACATATATTATAACTTGTTTCAACCATAAAAAATGGTTTCATAACAATACTTGAAAAATTTAATGAAAATTGAAATCACATCATCCACGATGTCGGTAGTTTGACACATCACAGACAATGTTTTTATTCTTTGAATAAGTGGGAGAGGTGAAAAATAATGGTGGTGAATTTTCCATGAACATGAGAAAATCCAGAATATAAATTATTTATGGATATTTCATGCCTCTTGGGTAATAATATATGAATAAATAATAATAAAAGAATGGAACTCAAAATAAAATAATAATTGAGAAATCCCTTTCAAAAATTCGGCTGCCTAACAGCTACGCAACATGGTTTTAGAAAATATAAAAAAGAGAGGGGAAAAGGGTAACCCATATATAAATGAATCATAATATAGATTATATCAAGAATAATAATGAAATATGAACATGTTATGAAAACTTGAAAGTTATACCACATAAAAGAGAACTTGAATGGAAAAAGAAAAAGAAATTGGGAATTTTCTTACCTTGTAGAGTAACCCTTAGAACGTGAAGTTTGGGACCTTGGGGGATTGAAGAAACTTTGGGAGGACTACTAGGAAGGTAAGGATTCCAGAGATTTGTTGAGGATGAATTAGGAATGAAGTTAATGAAGGAATGGGTTGGTATTTATTGGAAAAGTAAGGGAATATTTTAATAATTTTCAAGGGACACCTCCTGAGTGGTATTTGCAAAACCATGGGCTTTCCCATTGTATTTTCCCATGGTATAAGCCACTTGGGACACCTGAAATCTTATTTATCTATAAAAAAGTCAACCAGATTTGTGAAATCATTATTACATCATTAATGATGTCATTAATACACAGAAACTAAAAACTATATTTTTTACTATTCACCAAAAAATCAACTGTTTTAGAAAAATCCCTAAAATTCACCCTAACCATTTATCAACATGTAGAATTCAGAAAATGAATTCAATTCTTTGAAAATATTTTTCTAAATTTTTTTAATTTAATTTCTAAATAAAATCATACTTAATTCAAAAATTAATTATTTAAAAACTATAACTGCTTTTATATCATGATGAAAAAATAACGAAGATATTATTATCTTAATGCCTTACGAAAATAAAATAATAATAAATTTACAATTCATTAGGGTCATATTACTATTCATATTAAAATTCATAAGTTTATGTCACTATTCCCAAAAAAACAAGTTTCTTTCATCAAACTCCAAATAATATACTGAACACAATTGTAAAAGACCATTTTTCGGAATTCAAAACATATAAGAAATAAAATTATGTTTAAAGGTTATTTATAATTATCTAATTTAAAACAAAGTTCCATGAATTTCTATTTATTTTTAAGAAAACATGGGGTGTTTCACACACACATATATATATGTATTGCATGAGTCCATTATGATAAGTGTAAATACCTACACAACATTGCAACATCTAGTTCTTCTATATTGATATAGAAGCCTTGTGTGATCCACATCATTCATAGTTGTGCATGAAAACGACCAGCACACACACACACACACAGATATATATATATATATCACTTTTAGTGGTATTCTCATTTGAAAAAAAACATAAATTTATAATTATAAACCACATGGATGCATACAGTCATACATCAACTAATTTCCCACCAATACGACCCAAATAAAAAAATACACAATAAAATTTATTTCTATCCTCGATCACCACCTAATATCATCACCTTCAATCCCCATTGACTTACTTCATCCTAATCCAGTACATAATATTTTCATAAATTACTAAAACTATCATAAGATCTACATACATACCAGGTTGATCATGCTAGGTGTTAGAAATATATGACCTTATAATCTCACAAAGAGACGCTAATATGTTGTTACATATAGATGTATATCTGATTGAAGTAAATGTTATGAAAATAAATAGACATACATATTGTGTAAGATGTCGTGGTTCAATTAGGACACCAAGACTCCATATTTATTAGGACATTGTGTAATAAATAGGATTCTATGATACACAACCATAGATACATTTTTCTAAAAAAAAACATGCATCATTGCACCATCATAAAAGAAACCCATATTATACACAAATGCTCTAAATAGGGAGTATAAATAATTACTCAACCACAACCGGAATGTGTAGGTTAGAGTCATGTATTCAAACCCTAGACTAATACTTATCAATCAATATAGGTCATCACTCAACTCCCAGCATCTACCATACTACTAAAGGTAGTCTCTCATACCACTATATATCACATACCAACCTTCTCACTAAAAAAAATCCATGTTAATACATTATGATCTATGTAAATCCATTTTCTAAAATAATACCATATTAACCATGGTAGGTCTAATATCACATTCCAAACGCTCCATAATCACTCATGGTTATGTTCATCTAGAACCTTATCAATCAAGGTGAGACCATTATCTTGACCACTACCTTACCAATCATGGTAGGGTTACATATCATGTTATAATATGATAACTTTATTATCACTCATGTAAGGGTTCTTCCAACACCTTATCAGTCAATGTGTTGTCATTACTTAAGATATATCACTATAGGTGTTTAAATTTTTCACCCAAAATGTGTATGAAATAACAACACGGTCATTTGGTCCATATAATATCTCACCAGATAGGTACATGGTTTTAGTCACTTGTGACCTATACCTCCATCTCAAAAATGTCTCACCATCCAAGTGAAAAATACCAGTCCTCTTAGTACTCATCTATCTTACACTAGAGAATCCATTAGAGTCCTTGAGTCTCAAATTTGTCTCATACCCAAAAAATAAATAATTACCTCATGATAACCTCAATTACTCTATGATATTATTGGAACTTTCCTTGAATTCGAGTCTACCTATTCTTACAAGTCCCCACCACCACACTAACTCAGGTACCATTTTCTATGTGTATCATAAGAGCTCTCAATACCACTTGTTGAAGGAAAAACATCTTTTTCACACAATTTATAGTCCTTGAGAAATAATTATACCTTTTCACATATCATATGTCATTCCACCATTAGGAGTGTGCTCCCTTCCTCAGATGGGAGGGTACTTTTTGTTTTTTTCTTGTGACTAGTTGTTTATCATTAAAGATATTTTTAAACTGATTATTTCAAGAAAATCATTGCATTGTATGTATGAACAAAACCGCTATGATAAACATTGTTCCTTATGATCCTAGTCATAACATGTAACTAACCAGACATGCCTTTAATTCCTACAGTTTGATGTTCAATTTATTTAATGGGAAACATGGATATTCATACCTAGATATGAAACTAAATATCTTCCCTTGGCATTTTCCTCCTTCTGAACAGAATTATCCTCCCTGTTAACAATACATAATCTCTTTTATTTTCCCCTAACCATACCCTTTTTATCATTTAGTCTAAATAACTCTCATTGAAATTTTTATACGTTCTTCCCTTCTTACATGTTCTGGCTAGCTGGAAGAGGTGCCTACTATTTTTTTTATAGAGAAGATGAAATAAAAATGGTTCTATGAATTGTTGGTATACATATTATGTTGTGTATAAAAACAGTTCTCATATTGTGGGTATACCTATTTTCTAACGTTTTCAATGAAACCATTTAAATAGAGTGTGTTTTTGTAGGTATACCAATGGTTGGTAAATCATTTGTTTATACCCATACCACCCAACCTCTGTCAACAGTTCACTCTGAACCATTTCAATAGGTGAATACCAACGATATAAAATCATTGGTCTAGTTGTAAAAACCCACAATTGTTAACTGTTAGGGTAGAAAATTACCAACAGTTAACACTAAACCTTTGGTATTTTAAAAATCAAGGAAACTTATCCAAAATGTTCAAGTTAAACCATAGGGATATGGATATCCCCATGACTCATAGCCCAAAGGTTCATGGAACCATTGGTATAGAATATCCCAATGTTTTTTGGGATTTTAACCACGGTTTGGAACTATTAGTATAATCTTATTTTACAATTGTGAATGTTCTTAAAAGAACAAAATACTGTTAGAGTTTTTGAAGTTGATAATTTTCATATAAGTATTGTGGTTTTTTCTTTCCAAAAAGTGGGAGATTTTTTAGTCATAAGTTTTACATATTAAATTTCCATTCCTTTAGTTTTGGAAATCACAAAGAGTCACTTTAATCCTTTTTTATTAAATTTTTAGGTCCCAAATTTTTTAGTATATTTCTAAGGAAAACATTAATTTCTACTTTAAATAGATATTTTTATTGTATTATGAATATAAACTCATAATTATTCAATATGATCCATCAGATTGAGTATGAATATAATTAATTGGAATTAACTTTATTTAGAATAGTAGTTAGAATTTTTTATTTCCCATAAAACTGATTATGACTATTAGAAAAATTATAGTAATGATAAATTGTACTAACCCTCATAAAGATTAACATATTTAAAAATGATAAGGAAGTCCATAGAACTATCTTAACCTTATAATTGTAGTATATAAGAATTGTTTTTATCATAAAAAATACATGTAGAATTTTAGTGGTGCTAAAAATGACATAAGAAATTTATTTATGCTAGAATTGTGTGAGCTATCAAAGAGACAACTGTCTGAGGTCATTGAAACTAACTGTGAAATATTACTATTGGAGATTCGCTTATAAGTATTTGTTCATTTTAAGAGTTGGGATCTGATCACATTCTCAAGTCAATATTTATAATTTTTTCTCTGCGTGAACATCTTATTCCAATGTATTTTTAAAACATTAGAGAGTTGTAGTTATAAGGAATCCTTTTTGGGGTTGTTTCCTTTAGAATGAGTTTTCTTTGGAAATAACATGTCTAGTCCTTATTTTGATTGAGGGATTATGTGGATAGTAAAATGGTAAATAAAATCCATCATTTAAAGATCTTCTAGGTCTATTAATATAGACATTGATCATCATATCGAGTTCTTCCAAGGATAGGATGACAGATCTTATTCTAATAATTGTATCGATGTATTTCCTCATAAGGAAAGATAGAATTTTTAGTAAGTGTAAAACAATGGTGTCATTTATTAAAGTTTATTTACTACCTTTACTCTTAAGGTTAAAATAGGTTATTCTTTTGATATAGCTTGTAATACATTATTACTTTTACTAGATATTGTATTTCTTTTTTTACAAGCCTATTCTAATGTGAATGTAATATAAAGTTAGTCATCTTAATTATCTTTATATACTATATTTTTATTATTTGAACTATTATTATGTTAAAAAATACTTTGATATAATCAGATAAAATATGATTCTGATTCTTTCACTCTAATCATTGGACGATCTATGAAAATGATAATATTACTTTAATAGGTCTTGTGTTTTGATTAGTTTAAACATTTAAACTACAATTCATCCCTCTGTTATGTGTATAACCATTAAAGATACTCCTACAATACAAAAGATATAATATAATAATTATCTCTTATATATTGATATTTTATTATGTTTATGGAATAACCAAAATCCATCTCCATTTCCATCAACTAAGAAATGAAATCATCGTTCGTGCGTATGATAGACTACTACCTATCAAACAAATTATCATTCATTTTCCATCATCACTTATCACATTAATTAATGAAGATAGATTTAATGTTAATATATAATATTAATGAAATATTATTAATTTTTTAAAATTAATATATCACTACTGGAATGTTGGGTTTTCCCCACAGTTACATACCAACGGTTTCATAGAACCGTTGGTGAAGGAGGTTTTTCCCAATGGTTCATTAGAACCGTTGGCATAGATGTTCCCTGGGAGGTTTTTCCCAACGGTTCATGAGAACTGTTGGGATAGATGGCTTTGGGGAGGTTTTTGCCAACGGTTCATCAGAACCGTTGGGATAGATAGCTTTTCCCAATGGTTCTCATGAACCGTTGGGATATATGTATGCTTTGGGGAGGTTTTTCCCAATGGTTCTCTAGAACCGTTGGGATAGATATACATATGCCAACGGTTGTTAAAAACCATTGGCAAAGTGTTGGGAGGAGAAAGAAAGGAAGTGATGGCAAGAGGGGGGGTGAATTGCCTTTTAAAAAATAATTAACAATTTAAAATCAAAGTAAAAGAATGCAGCGGAAATAAAAGAGGCAAGACACAAAATTGATAACGGAGTTCGGCCTAAAACCCGGCCTACGTCTCCGCTCCCAACTCAACCGTTGAGAGATTTACTACCACTTGCTTTTCAATGGTTTTAGCAAGAAACCCACTAGACTTTACAGGTTAGTCTAGAACCTATTACAGCTTGCTTTTATTGGTTGAGAAAGAACCCACTTGCTTTCAATGGTTAAGCAAGAACCCATTAGCCTTCTTACAGGTGAAGGCTAGCTCACCTTTGTCTCAAGCCTTTTACAAGGTAAGGCTTGACCAACCTCTTCACACCTTGAAGGTGGTGTGAGAACCCAAAGAAGAGAGGATGAGAGAAATGGGGGGTTTGTAGGCACAAACCCAAAATGAAGCTCAAAAATGATAAACAAGAAAAACCGTAATGGGAGAATCCTTGGGAGCCAAAGGATTGATGAAGTTGATGAAGTGATCTCCCAAGCTTCTATGGTGGTGCTCCTTGGATGTGAAAGTTGGTTGGAGCAATTGGGGTTCCCTTGGAAGAAGTCCGCCGGAGGTTCGCCAAATGATGAGAAATGTGTCCGTTGGCTTCACAATTGTTCCGACATTAATACATAGGCTTTCGGGGGTTCCTAGTCCTTTATTTATAGAGGGGGAACCCTCATATGGCCGTTGGAGGTCTTCGGAGCCGTTGGAAAGGGCTTCGGAGCCGTTGGGAGGCAAGTGGACCAGCCTGGTCAAAGGCCCAACGGCTAGTTTGACTGGTTCCACCGGCTGACCGGTGCTTGGCCACCGGTTGGCCGGTGTTTGAAAAAAGGAGAGGCCTTCGGGCTCAGGCACCACCGGTTGGCCGGTGCTGAGGCCACCGGTTGGCCGGTGCTGAGGCAGTAGCTTCCTCTTCTGTGCAGGTGCCACCGGCTGACCGGTGCTGAGGCCACCGGTTGGCCGGTGCTGAGGCAGTAGCTTCCACTGTTTGGGCTGGGTGCCACCGGCTGGCCGCTGGTGTGACACCGATTGGCCGGTGGTCTGGACAGAGGGATGCCTTCTGTCCAGGGTCCATCGGCCGGCCGGTGGTGAAGCCACCGGTTGGCCGGTGGACTGAATTTCAGTCCATTTTGGCTTTTTGCCTTCTTGGCCTTCTTGGCCCAATTCCTTGGCCACCTGAAATCATGCCTATCATCCAAAAACACTTAAAACAATATTAGAAAAACAAGACGGTGATTGTGATCATGAAAATAAAACCACGAGGGGTTCGAGAGGTACAAAAATCTCCCCCTATTTTGATGATCACAATCACCAAAACAAACAATGTAAAAATGAAATGAAAGGCATGCTTTAAAAGATTTTTCCCCCAATCAACCAAGAATTTCTCCCCCTTTGTGATTATCAAAATAGCACGGGGCATAAAACTTGATTGAGGGAAAAAGGGATTTTAAACCATTTGAAATTTTTGAAATTTGAATTGAAAGTTTGAAATGAAAATTGAATAACAGTTTGAATTGAAAGTTTGAAATGAAAATTGAATAACAGTTTGAATTGAAAGTTTGAAATGAAAATTGAATAACAGTTTGAATTGAAAGTTTGAAATGAAAATTTAATTGAATATTTTGAAATGAAAGTTTCGATACCAAGTGTTGAAATTGAAAGTTTGAATTGAATATTGAATTGAATATTTTGAAATGAAAGTTTCGATACCATGTGTTGAAATTGAAAGTTTGAATTGAAAATTTTGAAATTAAAATCAAAAGGACTTAAACGATCCTAACTCCCCCTAAATAAAAACAACAAATCACCGGGGAGAGGTTTTTGGAACCGAGACAAATTTTGGTCCGGTGAGACTCGCTAGAAGGGATTTTTCAATCCACACTTTCCTAGTGGCGGGTCTTCTCCTATAAAATTCATCATTAAATGAAATGGTTTTAGGCCTACCATACCGGGCATTTTTGCAATTGCACTCATAAATTAAGTGCCCGGGTTTTTTGCAATAATTACAGAATTTAAATTGAGAGCTACCCCTTACAAAAATAGTAGGTGCATGGGAAGAGGAAGCTTGCTTGGAATAGCCAAGCCCTTCGGTGGTTCAGGATATGCGTTGGGAACCAAGGAGTTTGGTCAAATTTTGTTCCCCTTGGGTGAACTTGGCTAGGGATTCCCTTAGATCTTTGATTGTTGATTCCATGGAATCAACATCGGGAAGATTTTGGATTTTGAGGGACAGCTCTTCCTTCTCTTTGAGAAGTTGTTCTTTTTCGGAAGAGAGTTTTTTGAAATTCTTTTTTAATGCAACAAATTTGGAAGAAAGTTCGTGAAAACCTTCCTCCAATTGGTCTCGCGCATGTTGGAGATCCTCATAAGACATATGATTGAAAGAATTTGAAGAACTAGAGGATGAGGAGTCGGAAGATGATACCTCATTACATGCCCTTAGGCATTTGTTACCGTTGTCGCTCGAGGAGGAGGAGGAGGATGATGTGGAGCTATCACTCCATGTGGCCTTGAAATCCTTCTTCTTCTCCTTTTGTTTGGCCTTTTTCTTGTTGAGTGGGCAATCGGGCTTGTAATGGCCTTTCTCGCCACACCCATAGCATGTTACCTTGGGCTCGGATTTTTCGTCGTGTTTTTCCTTTCGAGCCTTGCGGGATTTCTTCTTCTTTTTGTTCTTCTTCATGAATTTGTACATCTTGCGGGCAAGGTTCTCCATTTTGGAATCGCTGCTTGAAGAGGAAGAAGATGAGGAGGATGAGCTTTCTTCGTTTTGTACCTTGAAGGCGATGTTCTTTGGAACTTTGATCGGTTTTCCTTCCTTTTCAGCTTGCCTCCTCATGGTGATCTCATAGGTCATGAGGGATCCGATGAGCTCTTCGACCGGCATGTTTTTGATGTCCTTTGCTTCTTGAATTGTCATTACCTTTGGATCCCATGAGCTTGGTAGGATCCATAGGATCTTCTTGACCATCGTTTCTGCAGAAATATTATCTCCAAGAGATTTTCTACCATTGCAAACGTCAGTAAAACGAGTAAACATTTCAGAAATAGATTCGGATGGATGCATGGAAAATGACTCAAAATCTTGACGATACATGTCCAATCGAGTATCCTTCACTTTGTTGGTCCCCTCATGGGTAACTTCCAAAAGTTTCCAGATTTCATGTGAGGAGGTTCTTGTGGAAACTCGATTGAACTCATTACGATCAAGGCCGCAATGTAGAGCGTTCATGGCTTTGCCATCGAGCTCGAAATTTTTAATATCGGCTTGGGTCCATTTGGATTCATCGGGAGAAGAGAGAGTGTAACCTTGCATGACAATTTTATAAATGGGATAGCCAATGCTTCTAAGAAAAGCGGTCATGCGGGTTTTCCAATAAGTGTAGTCGGTTCCATCAAAAAATGGAGCACGACCCAAAGAATAGCCTTCGGGGGCGAAAGAAGTGGAAGCCATCAAAAATGGATCTTAAATTTGAAACCGGTTAGGGTATTACTCAAATTTTGCCTCTGATACCAATTTTTGGGCGGAGAAAGAAAGGAAGTGATGGCAAGAGGGGGGGTGAATTGCCTTTTAAAAAATAATTAACAATTTAAAATCAAAGTAAAAGAATGCAGCGGAAATAAAAGAGGCAAGCCCAAAAATTGATAACGGAGTTCGGCCTAAAACCCGGCCTACGTCTCTGCTCCCAACTCAACCGTTGAGAGATTTACTACCGCTTGCTTTTCAATGGTTTTAGAAAGAAACCCACTAGACTTTACAGGTTAGTCTAGAACCTATTACAGCTTTCTTTTATTGGTTGAGCAAGAACCCACTTGCTTTCAATGGTTAAGCAAGAACCCACTAGCCTTCTTACAGGTGAAGGCTAGCTCACCTTTGTCTCAAGCCTTTTACAAGGTAAGGATTGACCAACCTCTTCACACCTTGAAGGTGGTGTGAGAACCCAAAGAAGAGAGGATGAGAGAAATGGGGGGTTTGTAGGCACAAACCCAAAATGAAGCTCAAAATGATAAACAAGAAAAACCGTAATGGGAGAAGCCTTGGGCGCCAAAGGATTGATGAAGTTGATGAAGTGCTCTCCCAAGCTTATATGGTGGTGCTCCTTGGATGTGAAAGTTGGTTGGATCAATTGGGGTTCCCTTGGAA
Organism: Viscum album; assembly: GCA_963277665.1. Lineage (NCBI taxonomy): Eukaryota > Viridiplantae > Streptophyta > Magnoliopsida > Santalales > Viscaceae > Viscum > Viscum album. The sequence continues at coordinate 910,672,382 of OY728151.1, forward strand.
GAAGTCCGCCGGAGGTTCGCCAAATGATGAGAAATGTGTCTGTTGGCTTCACAATTGTTCCGACATTAATCCTTAGGCTTTCGGGGGTTCCTAGTCCTTTATTTATAGAGGGGGAACCCTCATATGGCTGTTGGAGGTCTTCGGAGCCGTTGGAAAGGGCTTCGGAGCCGTTGGGAGGCAAGTGGACCAGCATGGTCAAAGGCCCAACGGCTAGTTTGACTGGCTCCACCGACTGACTGGTGCTTGGCCACCGGTTGGCCGGTGTTTGAAAAAAGGAGAGGCCTTCGGGCTCAGGCACCACCGGTTGGCCGGTTCTGAGGCCACCGGTTGGCCGGTGGTGAGGCAGTAGCTTCCTCTTCTGTGCAGGTGCCACCGGCTGACCGGTGCTGAGGCCACCGGTTGGCCGGTGCTGAGGCAGTAGCTTCCACTGTTTGGGCTGGGTGCCACCGGCTGGCCGCTGGTGTGACACCGGTTGGCCAGTGGTCTGGACAGAGGGATGCCTTCTGTCCAGGGTCCAGCGGCCGACCGGTGGTGAAGCCACCGGTTGGCCGGTGGACTGAATTTCAGTCCATTTTGGCTTTTTTCCTTCTTGGCCTTCTTGGCCCAATTCCTTGGCCACCTGAAATCATTCATATCATCCAAAAACACTTAAAACAATATTAGAAAAACAAGAGGGTGATTGTGATCATGAAAATAAAACCACGAGGGGTTCGAGAGGTACAACACAAAGTTCTCCCCAAATTCTCAGCCGCCTGTTCTCTCCCCCATTCGCGATACACAACCCTAAAACGGGAGCAGCAGCCGATTTAGGGGATTTTGGAGGTACTGCCGGCCAGACCTTGAATCTTCCATCTCTTCTTTAGGTTATTCTTCTTCTTTATCTGAAAACGTATTCAAATGTTTCGATAGTATTTAAACGTATTTTCATTTTTCCCATCAGTTTAGGCGATTTTGGAGCTACTGCCGGCCGGACCAGCCTAAGGGTGAGTTTTCTTGAAAATTACTTTTTGGATTTTACCCCTTGAACATGGGATGTCATTTGTGAAAGGTTATATAAATCGAATTGATTGTTCGATTTCTGAATTGAATTGTAAATTAAATTAATTAAGGGTATTTTATGGTTTGCATTCCCCTTTTAACACATGAATGCCAATTATTTTTTAACACATGTTTTAATTGTATTGCCTTGCCAATGTGAGTAAAGTAGAGACTATGCTATGAATCTATGAAATTGGATTGAATTTATCTTATATTTTATGTTACCATGTTATATATATTATAACTAATGCATGTGATATCTTTATAGTCTTTTTAGGAGTGTTCTATTAAAAATTCCCATGTGAGTGCTTGAATTTTCATTGAATTGCTAGCCATTATGAGTTATGTTGAGACCATGATATGGAATTTATTGATTAAGCAAGGGAATCTCATTATCTTTTCATTACAACATGAGTAAATGAAGCTTCATTCTTTTCAGGTTATTATTTGATTGAGTCTCCATTTTGAGGTGAGTTGTATTAAATACCTTTCTTTTTGACCTTGGTATGTTTAATGAATTGTTTAAATGAAATGGAATTCATTAAATGATTAATAGTAAATAGTGATACATGGATTCTATTAGGATGCCAGGTATATAATCTTGTTTCTATTAACTTATACGCTTTATGTGATAAATGGATTCACAGTGGAATTCCACGGATAGACTCATTTCTTTGAATATTGATTAAGCCATGGGTGATACATGGATCCAAGGGAAGGATTCCATAGATAGACTTATTGAATGTAGAATTATATTCCAATTGATACATGGATTCTTATGATAATTCCATAGATAGACTTATTGAATGTAGAATTATATTCCAATTGATACATGGATTCTTATGATAATTCCATAGATAGACTTATTGAATGTAGAATTATATTCCAATGCTATGCGTCTTGTGTGGTGGTGGTGTGGTTTTTGTGTTTTATGGTAGTAGTGAAGTGTGTGATTATGTAGTTAATGTGAACCCATAGGTTGAGTATTTTGTGCTATCTATATATCATGTATTTTTATGTTATTTCTACACATTCCCAACCAGAGTTGGATAAACTTACCAACGATCAGAGGTTTTGAGTTATGAGTATTTTTTCTAATATATAGGATGGTGGTTATATGTTTGGATAGCTACCATGTCTTCCCTACTCTTCCTTCAAAAGTGATTGACCATGTGTTTTTAGGCAAGATGCGATGTGATTGTCCATGTGTCTTCAGGTGAGATGTACTATGATTTCCCTAGTGTTTTTCGGTGAGGTGTGATGTGATAAGGCTATAATAAGATGTGGCATGTGGTTGGGGTCATGTAGGGTAGGAGGATGGCATAAGGTTGATGTTATTCATGTTCATGATACCCTACTAATATGTTTATGGGATGAGTCATGCTGTTATGTGATATAACACATTAAGTTCTTGTTGGTTTTACATTTTTTCAATAACACATTTGTATGTTTTTTTGACATGTGTAGTTGATACCTTGATTATTTTCTTCCTTTATCATTTACTTAAATGTATTTTCTATTATAGTTAATGCCTATTGAATTGTTTATGACAAAATGACTTATATAAATTCTTTTTACAGAATGGACAGAAGTTGGATGTATGAAACCGATCGGATCTCAGACGATTTTCAAAACAATTTGGAGAGCTTTATAGATTTTGCATTTCACAATGCTTCAGATAGTGGTCGCATACACTGCCCATGTTCCAATTGTGTTGGTAGACCTTGGTTGAGCCGTGAAGATGTCAGCTACCACATAACCAAAAATGGGTTTCAAGCAAACTACTTTCTGTGGTATCACAATGGGGAGAAAACGAAATCTCAAATTGGTGATGATCGAAATGAAAAGACTGAAATGGAGAATTTGTTAGATGATCAGTTTCTGTTTATTTGTCATCATGAAAAAGAAAGGATTTCGACTCAAGAAGACTTCGATATGAGGACAGCTGATGCATCTAGTGAAAATGATGATATTGATAGGGTGAAAAAATTGAATGATGCTGCCACGACTCCAGTATATCAACAATGCGATAAAATGAAAAAGCTGGAATTTTTAATCCGATTATTTCATGGGAAAACTATGTATGGGATTTCTAATACAGCAATCGATTACATTCTTACCCTCTTGAAGGATTTACTTCCAGATGATGCAGATATTCCCTCAAACCACTATATGGCATGGATGTTAGTTGAGGAACTTGGATTTTCAAGAAACAAAATTCATGCTTGCCTGAAAGATTGCAGTTTATTCTGGGAGGAAACCGCTGAACGAAATGAATGTATAAAATGTGGCACATCCCGCTGGAAGTCAAAATCTGATGGAACACCATCCCACGTTCCACAGAAAGTAATGTGGCACTTTCCATTGATCCCCAGACTCCAGAATCTTTTTATGTATGATGACATATCAATAAAAATGAGATGGAATGATACCGAGAGAAAGAAGACTGATGATGAGTTGGTTCATCCTGCAGATGGATTTTCATGGAAGAGATTTGATGCTCGACATCCTGATTTTGCAGCTGACGTGCGTAATGTGAGGCTGGGTCTTTCATGCGACGGTTTTAATCCGTTTGGGCAGATGCTTATTTCGCACAGCACATGGCCCGTTTTTATACACATTTATAATCTTCCCCCATGGTTGTGTATGAAAAAATATTTCACTTTCATGAGTATACTCATATCTGGTCCTTCTGATCCCGGCATTGATATTGATGTATACATGAAACCTTTAATAAAAGAGTTGAAACTTCTTTGGGATGTGGGTGTGTGCACATACGATGCATGTTCGAAAGACATATTTCAGATGTGCGTTGTGCTTATGTGGACAATCAATGATTTTACGGCTTATGCAATGATGTCTGGATGGAGCACGAAGGGGAAACTGTCATGTCCAGTTTGTATGAAGAATACACGATCCAGAAGACTGAAACATCGTTGTAGTTTCAGTTTTATGGGACATCGATGATTTTTGCCAAAGGATCATCCATATAGAATGAATCGTCGAAGATTTGATAATACTATAGAGACTGATGATCCACCTCAGCGTATGTCTGGAACTGATGTGCTTAATGAATTGAAAGATTTCAGTTTTTCGTTCGGGAAGGGTCAAATGAAATCTGGAAAGAGAAAGAATGTTTCCACAGAAACCTATTACAATTGGAGGAAGAGGAGTATCTTTTTTGATTTTCCTTATTGGTCAACCAATTTGCTACGTCATTGCTTAGACGTAATGCATATTGAAAAGAATATATGTGAAATGTTGCTTTCAGTTCTTCTAAATGTCAAGGGGAAGACAAAAGATGATTTACGATCTCGACGTGACTTGGTGGATTGGGGCATCAGACCAGAATTGCATCCTGTGTGTATCAGTGAAAATAAATGGCAACTTCCATGTGCTTCTTATGTGATGACACCTACTGAAAAAAAACAATTTTTGGAAGTATTAGAGACTATTAGAGTTCCTGATGGCTATTCAGGAAACATATCTAAACGGGTCAACATAAGAGAGTTGAAGCTAAAATCTTTGAAGACTCATGATTATCACGTTCTACTGCATGAGTTGCTTCCAATAGCAATCTGTCATCTTTTGTCCAATAATGTAAGGGTGGGTGTTATTCGTTTGTGCCATTTGTTTAGAGATATTTGTGCTAAGAAGTTGTCCAAGTCTTTCTTGCAAAAAATGTTGACAGATGCCCCATTAATTTTGTGTGAGTTGGAGAAAATATTTCCCCCATCATTTTTCACATGCATGTTGCATCTGACTGTCCATATTCCAACTGAAATACTTCTCGGAGGACCTGTTTCTTTTCGTTGGATGTATCCAACTGAAAGAAATATGTTCACATTAAAGTCTTATGTTCGAAACAAGAATCATCTCGAAGGTTCTATCGTGAACGGTTACTTAGCTCAAGAATGTATGGATTTCTGTTCAATGTATTTGTCTGATCTTACTACAAGAATGAACAGACCAATGAGAAATGAAGAAGAACAATATGAGAAAATTGAACCCAGTTTTCCATCACTTCCTCAAATAGGAGGAATTCCTGGATCATATACATTGAAGACATTAAGCCATGAAGAGCGGGAGATGGCACATTGCACAGTTTTGTTCAACTGTGATTTGTTCGATGACTATATCAGGTAACAAAATTGAATATTTATATCTTACATATATATCTGTTAAACTATTCATATTTTTTTATCTACAGGGAACATAAAACAATGATAAATAGGAAGCATCGTTCTTTATCTTTGAGAAGGAGAGAGACTTTGCATAGCAAAGAGTTTTCTGCTTGGTTAAAATTGAAGGTAAAAATATTACTGTTTAAATTAATTATTTAAATATTTACTTAAGTTTAACTGTCATTTATATTGCAGGTATTGAGTTTGTCTGCTGACTCTGTCTCTGAGGAAATAAGAGTTTTGGCTTTTGGTCCTAATACGGTGGTTCGTGACTGTAAATCAATTGTTATCAATGGGTACAGATTTATTGTCACTGAACGATCCAAAAACATGAGAACACAACATGATGGTATTATGGTTACTGCCACAACAGATTGGTATGCCAGTGCATCAGATAGTAGACCGCGACTTGAAAATGTGGGTTATTATGGAGTCGTTGAGAAAATAATAATATTGGATTATTACTCTCATGGACGAGTCACAATGATGAAATGCCATTGGTTTGATTCGATGACGAGACATGGCACATTTATTGATGATTGTGGATTTCGAGTAATTAATATGACCCGCACTCTTGCAACCGAAGAACCATATGTTTTGGCATCAATGGCTAAACAAGTTTTTTATGTCAAAGATCAACTTCAACCTGAATTTGGTGTCATAGTTGAAGTAATTCCAAGACATATTTTTGATGATGCTGATGATGGAATTGACACTGTCCCTATTTCCATTGGAACCAATCCATTTATTTCTTTTGATGAATCCAATAGCTCAATTGTCAGAGTTGATTGTAAACCTGAAGTTGTGGTTGGAAATATATAGAATCATTCATCCATGTTCTCAATTCTTTTGGTTTACCTCGAGTTGGGTTGTTAAGGTTGGTAATATTCATATTTATTTAGTATTGATCACAAATATGTTTTAGCTGACTTGACCGTTATGTGAATTTTCAATGTTTATTGGTTGCTGTTTTATTTGAATTGCATTTTCTAATTTGGAATTGAACTGTATTCAAACCAAATCAAACAATATTTCTAACTTGGTGAACATTACAACTTGTATGTTTTATTAAATTCATTCAAGCTCTTCTAAAACAATTGATAGCTAAATTACCAATGAATCCCCTCATTCCCTCATATATTTAGTTTTTTGGTTTACACATTAATTTTCATTTTCTAATTAATTACATATTTGTTTTCCAATGCAGGAAATGAAGCCAATTGAAGAGAGACGAAGAAAAAAAATGGCGGAGAACAATCGTCGGATGGAGGAGATGGGCATTCCACCATTAGTGCCTACAGTGAGTACTTTATTTCAAATATATATATATATATATTTACAGAATATATAATGTCATGTGATTAATTTTGTTTGTAAACTTTTTTGTAGGATCCACCATTACGTCGACAGTTATTCGACGAGGAGCCTAGTACTGGTCCTAGTACTCAGGCCGGTGGTACGAGGAGGGTTCGTACCAGAGGTGGACATAGAGCTGCACGTGCCCGACTAGACCCTGCCCCTCCCACTGACATTTCAGCCTTCCCACATTCTGATCTCGGTGTGTCGTTAGGGACACACGGGATATTTAGACCTCCCATGTTTTCTCTACCTTCTGCATCTTCTTCCCCATCATTTTCACATCCCATGATGATTCCCACTCCCCAGTCAGTATCAGGTCATACAGTTGTTCCATCTTCTTTTCCTTCTACTTCTGTCTCTCCGAGATTTTATATTCCATCATCTTCGACTCCTGTTCCACCAGAGGGTGTTCCATCAGGTTCTGGGGATCCGGCGCCACTCATTGATCAGACTAGCACAGGTATATTTATAAAACCCTAACAAATTTTTATAGAAATATTTATTTTCATTATAACATGTTTTTATAAAATATTTGTTTTTCTTTCATGACAGATACATCTACTGACAGGAGGCGGGGGTGGGGCTGTACACGCATGCGTTCGGTGTGGAACCGTCGCACACAGGTTATGGTGGAATATAATGAAGACAATCAGATGGTTGAGAAAACAGGGCAGCAATGTCGGAGTTTTATGGCGATGCTTTCCAAATACTCCGACATCATTCCCGTTAGCCCGCTGTCGTGGAGACATTTACCACATGAGGTCAAAGATAGAGCTTGGGCAGAGATATGGGTAAAAAAATCTGTTGTATTTAATGCCATGAATTTTTTTTGTATTTATATAAATTAATATTTTCATTTCAGCTTCGATTTAATTTTCCCGACGGTGAGGGTGCACGACTGGAACGTCTAAAGGATTTAGGAGAGCTTTGGAGAGCCTACAAGCATGAGCTGTATATTGGCTGGCGTGCTAGAGTTGGCACTGAGTTAGAGGCGGTACCAGTCGTGGATGATTGTCCTATAGAGCAGTATCGTCAGATGATTACTCATTGGACGAGTACCCAGTTTAAGGTATGAATTACATTTGAGGTATTTAAATAATAACTTTCAAGTTTTTCATTAATATTATCCTTTGCATTATCAAATTTTATTTAGGAATCATCTGGAAAAAATAAAAAAAACATTGATGCAAAAAAATACCTCCATACACTAGGACGCACGACGATGTCGGATCATGAGAGGCAGCAGGTAAGACAATTGTTTATAAGTTTTCTTTATGACTTACATTTTCTTTTGTTTCCTCAATTATTTAATTATTTTCTGAAGTATTTATATAACTTTTGTTTTCAATGTCATTGTAGAGGCATGTACAAAATATTGAAGGACGTGTGCCTCGAGAAAAACTTTTTTTCTCGAGTAGACGAAAAAAGGATGGAAGTGCTGTCAATGAAGCGACTCAGCAGCAGATTGTAAGTTTTAATCTGTTGATTTTATATTTTAATATCTATTTCGTAACTTAATAATATATTTATATTTGTAACAGGATTATTTAGAGTCCCTCGATGCCCAAGAAGCAGACAATTTTGGGCCATCTGATCACTTACATCAGGTGTTGGGAGAGGATCATTCTGGCAGAGTACGCTGCCGACCTAGGATAGCCCCGACGAGGTATTGGCCTGCCTCAGGTACGAGTTGTAGTGCCACCGAGCTGCAGCAAGTTAGGGCACAGGAAGAACAGGCTTAGAAAAGGGCCACAGAGACGGCAGAACTGTCTGCTAGGGAAAACAGTGCATTTATGAAATTTATTGAAGTTCTACGTCCAACACTTCCAGCAGAGGCCAGCCCAGCAATTGATGAATACATGTCATCGATACATTCTATATATGGTGCACCAGGTGGCAGTTCCAGTGGTGGTCAGGCCGATGTCCAGCTTGAAGATGATGATGGCGAGCAGTCTGATGCGGAAGAGGAGGGAGATGAGGAGGGCGAGGAGGAGGGCGAAGGCGAGGAGGAAGGCGCTGTGGAGGGTGAGGACGATGACGAGGACGATGACGAGGGCGATGATGATGATGATGATGGTGATGGTGATGCTGATGTGGGACATATTGATCCGTTACATTTTTGACTTGAGATTTGATGTTTAATCTATTCTAGTTGTTGGTTTTATCTAGACTCGTAGTATAGTATTGGAGTTGAGTTATTGATATATATTTTCTGTTTTTATAGATGTTGTTGTCTTTTAGTGGTTGTGTGTTTGAGAACTCCCTGGACAACCCCCCTCATTCTTGGACCCTGGACAACCCCCCCTCCCCCTTGGACCCCGAACACCCCCCAAATACCCCCCGGACAGCCCCGCGGAGAGCCCCCTGGACAGCCCCCCGTACAGCCCCCAACCCTCCACCCTGGACCCTGGATAGCCCCCCGGACATCCCCCCGGACAACCCCCCCACCCTCCCCCTTGGACCCTGGACAACCCCCCAAACACCCCCCGGACAACCCCCTAAACAACCCCGGACAACCCCCTGAACAACCATCGGACAGCCCCCTAAACAACCCCGGACAACCCCCTGAACAACCCTCAAACACCCTCCGGACAGACCCCGCACAGCCCCCCCACCCTCCTCCTTGGTCCTCGGACAGCCCCCCCGGACACCCACCGGACAGCCCCCCCCCCCCCCCCAGACAGCCCCCGCGGACAGCCCCCCCACCCTCCTCCTTGGTCCCCGGACAGCCCCCCGGACACCCACCGGACAGCCCCCCCGGACAGCCCCCCGGACAGCCCCTCCACCTTCCTTAATTTCATTAGCTCTGAAATGTTTCATAGCATGATCAACTAAAATCTAATCCATACTAAATATGATATAAAAATATTCTATATGAATTTCCATAAGATTTTAAGTGAAAACAAAAGGTGACATACCAAAAACTGACCAAACGCATTCGAAATGTGTTGATGCTTTAGGAAAACGATCCATGGGTCATATGTGACGTGTACGAGTCATCCCCGCCTCAATCCGAGGCGCGGTGTGGTCGGAACAACTCAAAGTGTATGTCTTTTGTTTCAAAAGGACATCATTTTAAGTGAAAAACATCAACTGGCATACGGAAAACCGGCCAAACGCATTCGGATTGTGTTGATACTTTAAGACAACGATACATGGGTCATTTTATACGTGTACGAGTCAACCCCGCCTCAATCCGAGGTCGTCCGCTATGAATTTGACCGTTTGACGCCCGTTTTGGCCGTTTATGACACCAGAACTGCGTTGTCGGTCACCGCGGGCACACGGCACGTCCGATTGACGTGCCGTCTGCTCGACCACTTCATAAATCAGTCACCCGTATTTTTCGTCTGATTTCAGGCCATTCTGAAATCGTTCGGCCCGTTTGGACCCCCCTCACGCGCGTTTACGAAGCGCGAGCATCACTTAAAACACGAATATTGAGCCGTACCGCGCAAACCGCACGTACGATTGATGTTCCGTCTGCGCGTACACGTCACGAATAATAATTAGAATGTTTCCCGGTGGTTTCAGGTCAATCCGAGGTCGGACGCTATGAATTTGACCGTTGGACGCCCGTTTTGTCCGTTTATGACACCAGAACTGCGTTGTCGGTCACCGCGGGCACACGACACATCCGATTGATGCGCCGTCTTCTCGAACACTTCATAAATCACTGTCCCGTATTTGTTGTCTGATTTCAGGACATTCCGACTTCGTTCGGCCCGTTTGGACCCCCCTCACGCGCGTTTACGAAGCGCGCGCATCACTTAAAACACAAATATTGAGCCGTACCGTGCAAACCGCACGTCCGATTGACATTCCGTCTGTGCGTACACGTCACGAATAATAATTAGAATGTTTCCCGGTGGTTTCAGGTCAATCCGAGGTTGGCCGCTATGAATTTGACCGTTGGACGCTCGTTTTGGCCGTTTATGACACCAGAACTGCGTTGTCGGTCACCGCGGGCACACGACACGTCCGATTGACATGCCGTCTGCTCGAACACTTCCGAAATCAATGTTACGTATTTTTCGTCTGATTTCAGGCCATTCCGACTTCGTTCGGCCCGTTTGGACCCCCCTCACGCGCGTTTACGAAGCGCGCGCATCACTTAAAACATGAATATTGAGCTGTACCGCGCAAACCGCACGTCCGATTGACATGCCGTCTGCGCGTACACGTCAAAAATAATAATTAGAATGTTGCATGGTGGTTTCATCTCAATGCGGAGACGCGGTGTGGCCGGCACCACTCAAAGTGTCCGTCTTTTGTTTCAAAAGGACGTCATTTTTAGTGAAAAGCATCAACTGGCATACGGAAAACCGACCAAACGCATTCCGAATCTGTTGATAATTTATCCCAACAATCCATGGGTCATATGTGATGTATACGAGCCAACCCGGGATGAATCCGAGTCGCGGTGTGGCCGGGATAAGTCTAAGTGGCTCTCTTTTGTTTAAAATGAACACCATTTTAAGTACATATGGAAAAACAACCAAACGGATTCGGTTTCCGTTGAAACTTTAGGAGAACGATCCATGAGTCATATGTGACGTGTACGAATCAACCCCGCCACAATCGGAGACGCGGTGTGGCCGACACCACTCAAAGCGTCGGTCTTTTGTTTCAAAAAGACGTCATTTTAAGTGAAAATCATCAAGTGACATACGAAAAACCGACCAAAGGCATTCGGACTGTGTCGATACTTTAGCACAAGGATCCATGGGTCGTATGTGACGTGTACGAGTCAATCCCGCCTCAATCCGAGGAGCGGTGTGGCCGACACCGTTCTAACTGTGTATCTTTTGTTTAAAATGGACAGGATTATAAGTGAAAAGAACAACTGGCATACGCAAAACCGACCAAACGCATTCCGAATCCGTTGATAATTTATCACAACGATCCATCAGTCATATGTGACATGTACGAGCCCACTCGGGCTCAATCCGAGTCACGGTGTGGCCGGGATCAGTCTAAGTGGCTCTATTTTGATTAAAATGGACATCATTTTAAGTACATACGGAAAACCAACCAAACGCATTCAGTTTCTGTTGAAACTTTATAAGAACGATCCATGGGTCATATGTGAGGTGTACGAATCATCCCCGCCTCAATCCGAGGCGCGGTGTGGCCAACACCGCTCTAACTGTGTCTGTTTTGTTTAAAATGGGTAGGATTATAAGTGAAAAGAACTGGCAAACGCAAAACCGACCAAATGCATTCGGTTTCCATTGAAACTTTAGGAGAATGATCCATGGGTCATATGTGACGTGTACGAGTCATCCCCTCCTCAATCCGAGGCGCGGTGTGGTCGGAACAACTCAAAGTGTATGTCTTTTGTTTCAAAAAGACGTCATTTTAAGTGAAAAACATCAACTGGCATACGGAAAACTGGCCAAACGCATTCGGATTGTGTTGATACTTTAAGACAACAATCGATGGGTCATTTGAGACGTGTACGAGTCAACCCCACCTCAATCCGAGGTCGTCCGCTATGAATTTGACCGTTTGACGCCCGTTTTGGCCGTTTATGACACCAGAACTGCGTTGTCGGTCACCGCGCGCACACGGCACGTCCGATTGACGTTTCGTCTGCTCGACCACTTCATAAAGCACTCACCCGTATTTTTCGTCTGATTTCAGGCCATTCTGAAATCGTTCGGCCCATTTGGACCCCCCTCACGCGTGTTTACGAAGCGCGCGCATCACTTAAAACACGAATATTGAGCCGTACCGCGCAAACCGCACGTCCGATTGACATGCCGTCTACGCGTACACGTCACGAATAATAATTAGAATATTTCCTGGTGGTTTCAGGTCAATCCGAGGTCGGCCGCTATGAATTTGACCGTTGGACGCCCGTTTTGGCCGTTTATGACACCAGAACTACGTTGTCGGTCACCGTGGGCACACGACACGTCCGATTGATGCGTCGTCTGCTCGAACACTTCAGAAATCACTGTCCCGTATTTTTCGTCTGATTTCAGGCCATTCTGATTTCGTTCGGCCCATTTGGACCCCCCTCACGCGCGTTTACGAAGCGCGCGCATCACTTAAAACACGAATATTGAGCCGTACCGCGCAAACCGCCCGTCCGATTGACGTTCCGTCTACGCGTACACGTCACGAATAATAATTAGAATGTTTCTCGGTGGTTTCATCTCAATCGGAGGTCGTCCGCTATGAATTTGACCGTTGGACGCCCGTTTTGGCCGTTTATGACACCAGAACTGCGTTGTCGGTCACCGCGGGCACAGGGCACGTCCGATTGACGTTCCGTCTGCTCGACCACTTCAGAAATCACTCACCCGTATTTTTCGTCTGATTTCATGTCATTCCGACTTCGTTTGTCCCGTTTGGACCCACCTCACGCGCGTTTACGAAGCGCGCGCATCACTTAAAACATGAATATTGAGCCGTACCGCTCAAACCGCACGTCCGATTGACGTTCTGTATGCACGTACACGTCACGAATAATAATTAGAATGTTGCACGGTGGTTTCATCTCAATTCGGAGACGCGGTGTGGCCGGCACCACTCAAAGTGTCTGTCTTTTGTTTCAAAAAGACGTCATTTTAAGTGAAAAGTATCAACTGGCATACGGAAAACCGACCAAACGCATTCCGAATCTGTTGATAATTTATCCCAACAATCCATGGGTCATATTTGATGTATATGAGCCAACCCGGGATGAATCCGAGTCGCAGTGTGGCCGGGATAAGTCTAAGTGGCTCTCTTTTGTTTAAAATGAACACCATTTTAAGTACATATGGAAAAACGACCAAACAGATTCGGTTTCCGTTGAAACTTTATGAGAACGATCCATGGGTCATATGTGACGTGTACGAATCAACCCCGCCACAATCGGATACGCGGTGTGGCCGACCCCACTCAAAGCGTCGGTCTTTTGTTTCAAAAAGACGTCATTTTAAGTGAAAATCATCAAGTGACATACGAAAAACCGACCAAAGGCATTCGGACTGTGTCGATACTTTAGCACAAGGATCCATGTGTCGTATGTGACGTGTATGAGTCAATCCCGCCTCAATCCGAGGAGCGGTGTGGCCGACACCGTTCTAACTGTGTATCTTTTGTTTAAAATGGACAGGATTATAAGTGAAAAGAACAACTGGCATACGCAAAACCGACCAAACGCATTCCGAATCTGTTGATAATTTATCACAACGATCCATCAGTCATATGTGACATGTACGAGCCCACTTGGGCTCAATCCGAGTCGCGGTGTGGCCGGGATCAGTCTAAGTGGCTCTCTTTTGATTAAAATGGACATCATTTTAAGTAGATACGGAAAACCGACCAAACGCATTCGGTTTCCGTTGAAACTTTAGGAGAACGATCCATGGGTCATATGTGAGGTGTACGAATCATCCCCACCTCAATCCGAGGCGCGGTGTGGCCAACACCGCTCTAACTGTGTCTGTTTTGTTTAAAATGGGTAGGATTATAAGTGAAAAGAACTGGCATACGCAAAACTGACCAAACGCATTCGGTTTCCATTGAAACTTTAGGAGAACGATCCATGGGTCATATGTGACGTGTACGAGTCATCCCCGCCTCAATACAAGGTGCGGTGTGGTCGGAACAACTCAAAGTGTATTTCTTTTGTTTCAAAAAGACGTCATTTTAAGTGAAAAACATCAACTGGCATACGGAAAACCGGCCAAACGCATTCGGATTGTGTTGATACTTTAAGACAATGATACATGGGTCATTTGAGACGTGTACGAGTCAACCCCACCTCAATCCGAGGTCGTCCGCTATGAATTTGACCGTTGGACGCCCGTTTTGGCCGTTTATGACACCAGAACTGCGTTGTCGGTCACCGCGGGCACACGACACGTCCGATTGATGCGCCGTCTGCTCGAACACTTCAGAAATCATTGTCCCGTATTTTTCGTCTGATTTGAGGCCATTCCGACTTCGTTCGGCCCGTTTGGACCCCCCTCACGCGCGTTTACGAAGCGCGCGCATCACTTAAAACACGAATATTGAGCCGTACCGCGCAAACCGCACGTCCGATTGACGTGCCGTCTGCGCGTACACATCACGAATAATAATTAGAATGTTTCCCGGTGGTTTCAGGTCAATCAAAGGTCGGCCGCTATGAATTTGACCGTTGGACGCCCGTTTTGGTCGTTTATGACACCAGAACTGCGTTGTCGGTCATCGCGGGCACACGACACGTCCGATTGATGTGCAGTCTGCTCGAACACTTCAGAAATCACTGTCTCGTATTTTTCGTCTGATTTTAGGCCATTCCGACTTCGTTTGGCCCGTTTGGACCCCCCTCACGCGCGTTTACGAAGCGCGCGCATCACTTAAAACACGAATATTGAGCCGTACCGCGCAAACCGCACGTCCGATTGACGTGCCGTCTGCGTGTACACGTCACGAATAATAATTAGAATGCTTCTCGGTGGTTTCAGCTCAATCCGAGGTCATCCTCTATGAATTTGACCGTTGGACGCCCGTTTTGGCCGTTTATGACACCAGAACTGCGTTTTCGGTCACCGCGGGCACACGGCACGTCCGATTGACGTGCCGTCTGCTCGACCACTTCAGAAATCACTCAATCGTATTTTTCGTCTGATTTCATGTCATTCTGACTTCGTTCGTCCCATTTGGACCCACCTCACGCGCGTTTACGAAGCGCGTGCATCACTTAAAACACGAATATTGAGCCGTACCGCTCAAACCGCACGTCCGATTGACGTGCCGTATGCGCGTACACGTCACGAATAATAATTAGAATGTTTCACGGTGGTTTCATCTCAATCCGGAGATGCGGTGTGGCCGGCACCACTCAAAGTGTCCGTCTTTTGTTTCAAAAGGACGTCATTTTAAGTGAAAAGCATCAACTGGCATACGGAAAACCGACCAAACGCATTCCGAATCTATTGATAATTTATCACAACAATCCATGGGTCATATGTGACGTATACGAGCCAACCCGGGATGAATCTGAGTCGCGGTGTGGCCGGGATAAGTCTAAGTGGCTCTCTTTTGTTTAAAATGAACATCATTTTAAGTACATACGGAAAAACGACCAAACGGATTCGGTTTCCGTTGAAACTTTAGGAGAACGATCCATGGGTCATATGTGACGTGTACGAATCAACCCCGCCACAATCGGAGACGCGGTGTGGCCGAAACCACTCAAAGTGTCGGTCTTTTGTTTCAAAAAGACGTCATTTTAAGTGAAAATCATCAAGTGACATACGAAAAACCGACCAAAGGCATTCGGACTGTGTCGATACTTTAGCACAAGGATCCATGGGTTGTGTGTGACGTGTACGAGTCAATCCCGCCTCAATCCGAGGAGCGGTGTGGCCGACACCGTTCTAACTGTGTATCTTTTGTTTAAAATGGACAGGATTATAAGTGAAAAGAACAACTGACATACGCAAAACCGACCAAACGCATTCCGAATCTGTTGATAATTTATCACAACGATCCATCAGTCATATGTGACATGTACGAGCCCACTCGGGCTCAATCCGAGTCGCGGTGTGGCCGGGATCAGTCTAAGTGGCTCTCTTTTGATTAAAATGGACATCATTTTAAGTACATACGGAAAACCGACCAAACGCATTCGGTTACAATTGAAACTTTAGAAGAACGATCCATGGGTCATATGTGAGGTGTACGAATCATCCCTGCCTCAATCCGAGGCGCGGTGTGGCCAACACCGCTCTAACTATGTCTGTTTTGTTTAAAATGGGTAGGATTATAAGTGAAAAGAACTGGCATACGCAAAACCGACCAAACACATTCGGTTTCCATTGAAACTTTAGGAGAACGATCCATGGGTCATATGTGACGTGTACCAATCATCCCCGTCTCAATTGGATTCCACATATAATTGTCATCTAAATTTTAAATTGAATTCTATATGAATTATGTATGTTTATGAATTGTAATTTAATTATGGATGTGTATAGTTTCAGGATCCATTATATGTTAAATGTGTATGAATTTGTTCGTAATTGTATATGTATGTTTTATTTTATTACAGGTACAATAGTTGGATCGAAAATGAGGTGAAAATGAGGCCTGAAGATGAGAGGTGCCTGATGTACAGGGGAGAGGGGCTGTCAAATTGCAGGTTGCTGCAATTTGCAGCATAGGGTATGCCAACGGTTTTAAACCGTTGGCATATAATTCTAAATAAGTTTTTACCAACGGTTCAATGAACCGTTGGTAAATATCTCTTTTCCCAACGGTTTAGAACCGTTGGGAAAGAGTTCACCCATGGAAAACTATCCCAACGGTTCTTCAAAACCGTTGGGATAGTTAAGGTATATTTGGTTTTTCCCAACAGTTTGGGAGAAACCGTTGGGAAAAACTATCCCAACGGTTCACCCAAACCGTTGGGATAGAGTGCCTTCTGTCAGCCTACCCCAACGGTTTCCAGTAAACCGTTGGGAAAGGTTTTCCCCACGGCTTACTTCCCAACGGTTTGGAGAACCGTTGGTATATTATATACCAACGGTTTGAGGGGCTTTCCCAACGGTTCACAACCATTGGGAAATAGTGTATTTCCAGTAGTGTATCATATAATTTTTTACCCTTCCATACATTTATAAATGATAATGTTATTATTTTTTACGGCGGACTACCACCAAGAGATGCAATGTGATTCATTTTTTGTTATCCTATCACAAGGATTATATATGTAAGTGTATTTAATGAAATAATATTATAATAATGATATAATTATTATTTTTTAATTGTAAAATAATACTTACCTTCTTTCCATAAGGATCTTTGAAAAATGTAAATGTTGTTTATGCATGTGTACAACCTACCATCTCCATGATTGTAACTTCCTTCATTTTTCATAACAATTATTCATGGTTTGTTTTAAAATTATACATTATTTATAAAACTGATTATTATTTCATTAATATTATTTTGGATATTATGGAATAACGACCTATTTTACCATGGTTAGCACACCGAAGTCACTTTGAAAATACGGACCGAACATCCTCCAAACATTCGATGTGGACTTAACTGAATATGTAATTAAATATGTCAATAAAATAAATGATATAAATTTATTAATTATAATAGTTTAAACCTTAAAATGTTCTATTAAATAAAATAATTTATATGTGTTTATTATATAGGAGTTAAAGGACATACATAGAATGTTTTTACTCAAGTTAAGGGTTTCTCGTCACACGTTTTTTTTGTGATACATAATCCATATTCACTACTTATTTATACAGATTGTTTTATATATAATTTACTTTTTACATGTAATAAAATGAATCCTTAATAATTAATTTTATTTTATGATTCAATTTGAATTACTTTATCAAAGGGTATTCGACTTGAATGTTACCAAGTGGAAAAGATTTTCATAACTCAATTTCTTTTCATTGGGTTATATTACATATTCACTATCTTTGATATTCTAAGATTATCTGTGTAATGATTTTTTATTATATTATGTTTTATTTCCACTTTTTTATGTTTATTTTAATTTTATACACATAATCTATCCATATATTAATTCTCAATTCAATGATATGATCATTGTAAGGGTTATTCATTTCAAAATCTCTTTCTTTGGGGAATACATTTATGATATGAACCTGTCCTATTTTAGGATGAGTATATACTTCTCCTTTGACATGTTATATCATGAATATAATTATTTTTATTATATTTATTGTTTCATTTTATGTTATTCTTTCATGTTTCTTATGATTGGGATGTTACCAAACTGGAAAAGGCTTTATATTAAAATCATTTTTCTTTCTGAAACTATTTATGTTCAAGTTTCCCTAGAGGAAATCATATTCTCTTATTGTATTTAATCAAATATATTTTATTCTACTCTAGTTATGAATTTTTTTAAATGTATAATTTCAATTTACTCCTTTATTTATTAAAGAAATATCAATAAAGTCTTTTAAAACTGATACCAATTTTTTATCTTCTTTTTTATTGGGAATCATTCTCTTCTATATCAATGTTTTCTAAATTTTTTTCAAAGTTGATATTTTCTAAACATAAATTGATAACAAAAACTATTTAACATGATCTTTTATATTATCTTAATTGTTTTTAAAAAAGAAATTATTAGAACTTTCCAAATGTGTTACTTTAGACTCTCTTTAAAAAATGTTTGAAAATAATGTTTATTTTTAATGTTTATGACATGAACATATTTTCCAAACATCATAACCACAATTTTATTGGGATATTCCTTTATTAATTTCCATTTAACATTTCAATGAAAAAAAATCTTGTTATTTTTTTTTATTTTTTTAAAGTGATTTGCTATGTGAAAATTTTATTTTTCTGAAGAATGTTTTTAATGATCTTTTAATGGTATTTCCATTCATCTTTTTCAAAACCCCTTTATTATACATATGATTCACTACAGAAAATTTGTAATGATACCATCCTCATTATTTCTTTTGATGTATTTTGATTATTTTGAAGATATTGGCATAGAACCCACTCCTTTTTTATGGGTTAATCAAGTAATAAAAGGAATACTGGTTGTTTTAGGATTTTTATATTAAAATTAAATATCTCTGTACTTTATATATGTTTTGGTTATTGGAAATTATTTACATGATTAGATTATCTCCATTATATCCCACAAGTGATCCTGATATAGTTTATATGATTATTTTACCCAGATAGCACTCTAATACATTCATTATAGAAGATGAATATATAGTTATTCCATTTGTAAGGGTTCTATAATAGTTCTATGAAGATAATGTCCCATGATACCAATAGGTTTTTTTATACTTGATATTGTGTTTAATGATTCCTTTGATTAAGATTAAAATTACATGGCTCTAGATTATTTATTCCAATGAATCTTTCCTCGATTTAGTCTTTATACCAGGACACATGTTTATCGATCAGGGTCTAATGGGTATGATCTATCTTATGTTATTCTCATGCACATTGATTATGTTATTGTACCATTATTCTCATCTTACTATCACTAATGAAATTCAATTTTTAATTCTTATTTTTACCCTTACTGAGAATTTGATCTCACCCTTCTTATGTTTCCTTTTCCCCGTGTAATAAAAATTTATGTTAAATAAATTGTGTGAGTAATGTTTTCACAGAGATGATGTTGATGGCCTAACTGACTGAAAATCTAGGTTTAGTGGGATAAACACTAAATTGAATACATGGGTATTATTTCTGTAATATTTTATCCTAATTCTATAAAACAATAAACCTAAAAGGTACTTGGGTATGTAAGTGTTCTGGAATTTTATTTATTTGTTTAGGATGGTAAAAATGGGGTCTAGTTTATCAATATTAATCCAAAAATGAAATGTATTTTTTTTGCATTGGATTTGAGACTGTGAGTTTGGGGATATTATATGATGAGAACTAAATTGATTTTTTTCCATGATAAAATATCTAATTATGAGGGATTTGGTAAAAACTTTATACCCCCACGCCTTAGGTTTCGATTTTGAAATAACCTAAAATAGAGGAGGGAGGATTAATAACACATAAGGGTGTTATTCACTTTATTTTTTGATGAAAATGGGAGGAAATTTGGTTCTTATATAAGAAACAATGGTCTTGGAACTCTGGTATTGAGGTAACCACCTCAAGTTCATTGGTGTGTATTTGGGCACATGAGGTAGGGTTTTCATGACCAAGGGTGAATGATAGCGTGAATTTAATAGGGTGGAAAAATATTAGAGTATGAGGATATACACATAGAGGATGGTGTGTTAAGTTGCACAAGTGATTTAAGGCATGCATATCTAAGCCCACAGAGCTGAGCATGTAGAGTTGTGAGCCAAAGTAAGGCACACAAATTTGGGTGCCTAAGCATGTTGTAATCAATGCTTTTTCCATTATAAAATCCCAAATTCAAATAACCATAAATTTTTATTCTCAGGTATATTTTGGAATTTTGAGTATTCATATCAAATCCAATTAAATTAAATACACCCTTAGTTTTGGCATTCTTCATATTACATGTTTCCAGAGGATTATAACTACCAAGAAGACCATTAAAATGGATTTTATGGTTTTAAAAACACATTTAATCAACAATGGATAAAATAAATGGTTTCGTATAAATTAGAGGTCATCACCACTATGTCATCGGATGGGGAAATTTTTTTCAAAAACCTCCATCCCTCAGTTTTTGATCAGTCATATAGTCTATGGAGATACCATTAGTGGATTATTCATGTACAAATCTACTTTTCTTCTTGTACTTAATTTTTATTATTTGATTGATGATTGTATCTTCTATTTCATCGTAAAGTGTGTGGAACACATTTTTTGGTGTTGAAACCTATATAATAGGCAAAATTTTCGCACATTCACCAAGGATCCCATATAGGTTGTGAGAAATACATCACAGTATAGTCTTACCAAGTATCATTTAATATACTCTATGATATCCAAGTGTATGCATGATGAAAGTAAATAAATAAAATTTATAACATATAATCATATTTGTTGGATCATTCTGTTCTAACCAAGACACCACAACACCTAACCATACATTCTTCATCATATACTAGAGAACAATCACCATATGCCACAACCCTGACCCATACCCAAATAATCTAGGTAGGTTGGCATACCATGCCATGAACACTACCCTAGAACTCATGGTATATTCCATGATAAACCTTAACATCTTCTCACCAAGTCTCAACCTCTACCCTAATACTTAGGTTTAGGTCCTATAACAATATCCTCAACCAGTACACTCTCACGCAGGGTGGTCAATTCCAAGACCTTATCCCTCAAGGTGAGGTTATACTTCTAATATCATGCTGCATTACAACCTATAACAATACACTCTCACTCTAAGTTGTCTATTCCATCACCTTCTCACACAAGGCAATCCTATACATCCACATCTTGGAGTATACCCTCCCACCCAATGTAGTTGTTTCTAGAACCTTCTCACTCAACGTGAGGCCAAGAATCCATATCTTGGACCCTACCTTTTCACTCAAGGTGGCCCTTTCCAATACCATATAAATAAAGGTGATGTTAATCATCCATTCACTAGAATATACATTATCTCTCAAGGTGGTCCCTAGCGACATATTATGCCTCAAGGAAAGGACAATAATCCATATCATAGACAATACATTCTCAATCAAGGTGTCCCCTACCAAAACCTTCTCACTCAGGGCTAATAAAAACATCTATTCAAATCAGAAATCTTACACATAGTCGATCACACACACCTAGAAACATATATCACATCAAAAATCATCTAACATGATCACCATGGATCCCATAATCTGGTCATGCATCTTTTATAACCTATTATACCATCAACACATCACCTACCCATATCCTATATCCTATCCCAATGTCAAAATCATGGTATTCCAAACCCATTGGAATTTGAATATGACCCATAAGGGCATCCACTAGTTTCCCAAAACCCAAATCAGTCTCTATTTACTAATATTACCCCTCACATTTCACCCAATAGTGAACCCATAGATCACAGGACCTACTTAACTATAGCCTAAATAGTCCAGGTCCAAATCATCCTCTAATTCTCTCATTAATGTTTTCTATGAATTATTTCTCTCATTATATGTACCAAGACTCTCTTCCAACATAGGAGGGTGTTCTAAACAAATTATAACACATATGACCATCTCACCTATAATCCATAGTCTCAAACCTCAAATTAAAATCCAACTACCCATGTAAACCAACATAGGATAATATCAAATCATTACAAATCCCACAACCTACCTTTGTTCTCTCAAAAACTCAACAAACATCCTCACCCCATTAGCAATGTATCTACTGGGTTATTCAAAAATGACAAACATGTATAGGAGAACATACCCCCAACTTTAGGAGGATTAATTTCACATTTTATATTTACTTAGGTTCCTCTAGGTCCCTATATCTTTTACCCAAACACACATTCTCTTGAAATCGTGCGCATTCAGGCATCAATAATAATATGGAATTACCCAGCCCAATTAGAATACCACTTAGAGGGGATGGTTAATCAATGGTATATGTATTTCGAAATTCTTAAAAATTGAACTCTTATAATAGATTAAGGTCATGATCTACACAACTTAAACACTCCCTCCCCTCGATTATAGAATTAATAAAAATAATGTACAGTGTAAAAGTATTTTTTATAAGGATTGGCCTAAATGTGAGAACATATTCCTTTTTGGTATTTGTTAGACACCCCAATCACATATTGTTCACCATAAAGAAGTGGTTACACAAATAATATTCCTCACTGCTTTATAAAATATAAATAATAATATAGTAATACTATTATTTATAGAGTCCTAGTAGAACAATAACTTCTCCCAACAAGTACAAAATAGTTCAACCCAAAATTAGAAAGTTCACTTCTTTTCTCTTGGTTTCCTCTGCAATAATTTATTATGATATTTCTCCATGACCCTTCATGAGGAATATATTTTTAGTTTCTCACTTATTCAATAAATTTGACTTTTAATGATCACTATAATATTGGGAAGTCATTCTAACCTTTTGTAGATCTTCAATGATATGATTTTCTACCTAAATAATTTATTACTCAGAATCTATAAGTTCTGTTTTCTTTTCTAAAAATTATTGAATTCATGCTATCTTTCGAGTTATGATAAACAAGTTCTAAAAATGATTTCGGTGTCATCTTATCAATTTTAACTTCTAAATAATTTATTTTATACCTTTATTCTCACCCTTTTAAATACACAAATATTTACTGAATAAAATTTTCATGATTATTTTGGGAAACTCTTCATTATTCTAGGATATATAACATATCCCTAATGAATAACATAAGTAATTATGAATAAAAATTTCAAATATTTAATTTCAAAATACCCATCAAATTCATAAAAAATTATTATTTAATCTCTATCAATATTTAATTAAAATAACATTGTGACTTGGGATTATTTATTTTTCAAAAAAAAATCATAGCATTGAAATAATTAAAACTATTTTTCCACATTTTCGTGAGCTTGTTCATCATGACATGGAACATTAATTTATGGAATGGACATTAAAATATTTATTAGTTTAAATCATAATTTATTTGAATAATCATGATTTTTAATTCATTTAAGACCAACACTGCAACATCATCAAATATATCATCATTATTTGGAATAATTCATTCTTGATTCAATGGATTCATTATTGTTCAGAAAGGTAGGATCTGTATGAACATATAAGGTGACAAAACATGTTTATATAGTTAAAACATATTATTTTAATCCACATTAAAAAGTCACATGAACCTGATGAAGTACAATAGTTCAACCCTATAATGTTTCCCATCCTTATAATGATTCCCATGTACCTTATGATGTTTAAATGACACTCATATAAAGTATGCATATACCGTATGATGATCGGGATCCAATTAAAGCTATACGGTATACCTTACAATGTAAATATAATAACCTTATGAATTCTAGAAAAAAATTTACAAAGACATTCCTTAAACTTATGATGATCGACATCAATATTATGCACTTCTAAAATCAAATAGATAATGTTTTGTGTTATATATTATGAAATCTATGAACCCTATGAAGTTGATCCTTATGAAATCTATAACATCATGAAATTTCTTAAATATTTAGATTCAGCACTAAAGTTATAGAATTATTAAATCATCCAAGAATATCTGAAATAATCTCAAATACCTTTACAAATATCATCTAATTTTTTAATCATAACATATTTGTATTTCAACATCCTTTGTATTGTTTCTCACATATTTATCTAGTTTTTATTCCTCAATATTACTTCCTTAATCCCACCACTAGATAGCTTCCTCCAAAAGATTTTCTAACCTATAATAAATAGTGTTTATTCATCAACACTTTTCTTTAACTTGAAGAAAATCTCACCAATAATCACATATAATAGATATTTACCTACAACTTATCTAGCAAGTTGTTCTAAGTTACCACATAAATTTATTTTCCTATACAAATACATTCTTCAGAAATATTTAAACACAAGAAACTTCATCATCACTATACTTTATTCTTATTCTCATGTATTTACACCCAACACCTCATTAGCCTACATTGACTTTCACATAAGTCATTTTGATAAAAAAAATACAACCTCAACCTCACAAATCAATTTGGGTACTTAAATCTCCCACTTTGGTTTTTTTAAAAATACCAGATTTACACAAAGTCTATGTTTTATTATCATTCTTATTAATAGTAAATGAAAAGGTTTTAATTTTAGGGAATATCATCTCATCCTATATTTATTTTACTTATATAATTTTAAAGAAACTTCTTCTCTCCCTTTTCTTTAAGATAATAACATGGTCTAATACTTTAAGATAATAATGGCATCACATGTGTTTTGACCAAGTGATGTCAGTTATAAACTCTACTTCTATATGGGATAACCTGGTATGAAAAATATTAGTTAATAAACCTAGAAATCATAGTTATCCAATAGTTAGTTCAAGATGTGATACTACTTTAACTTTCTCATTTTATGGTTTGTAAGGTTATATTTTTTTAAAAACATTATCCGACACCCATATTAAAAAAAACATCAAAAACAGTCAATTTAAATAAATAAAAATCTATTTTGACTTTCATTTTCCATAAAACATCACTCCCCTTTATGAATACATTTATTATAATCCCAAATAAGGATTTAAGAGTGATTTTTTTACCTCAGATTCCAATTTTTTTATAAATTTTCTAGTTTTTTAATTTATACAAAAGGACTTATATCTAACAGCTTCTTTAAAAATTAATCTCCCCACAATGGATACAATCCATTATCTATCATTATAGTTATATAATTACATGATGGTCATCTCTCCTTTTTTAAAAAAAGATTAAAAACTCATTTATACCCCCTAATTTATCCCCTTCAATTCTCTACATCTATGTATAAATAAAATAAATAATGGAATAATGAGGATCCTATTCTTTCCTTAGTAAAAAAATCAAGGATGAGAGTTTTCTCTCAACAATGATTCATCATTAATTTCAATATCAACTTGGATATAATTCTCTATGCACAAATTCTTATTATGGTCCTTTAAAGGTTTCATGGTTATATTATTCCATTCATTAGTTTCCTTGTGTGCAGTTGTCTTATTCACATTATACATCAAGGAAAATGCGTTACCTAATCCTTGCATTATATTTTTTATCAATTATTATTAATCTAGTAGGATATTCATAAAGTTATCCATACTATCTATATTAAATTTTCACCTTCTATATAGATTCTCTTGAATCGTTGGGTCATCTCTTTTAGATAACCTCTCATGAAAATCAATCCCTTCATGGGAAATAACTTGTTTATGTTTATCATTAAAATTTTCATATGCTATCTCTATATGTATATTCATTTCCAATTAGACTATCTATATAGTTATGAACCCCTTTTTTCTGTGATTATATTTCTTGTTTTTTTCACTTTTTTTCTTATAAACCTCAACAAAAAAATGTGCTTCCTTCACCTTATAAATTTACTTCCCTTTTACATTATATGGAATCTATCCAGGAAACCTAGTCATTCATTCCGTGGTACTATGACACTATGGGTCACACTTTTTATATATTTATTCTAACATTCATGTCGATTTTATGTTGGCATATTAAATGAATTTTGTTTTCATGACTTTTTTTTTGAAAATATATTCTCTCATTCTAAGAATATAACCCCCTTAGATCATTCCTCTTATAAGGTAATGAAATATTGAATTAAAATGAGTATTACTTTTTTCTAAAACCCCCAAAACACCATCAGTATACTTTAAACCTTAATATTTTATACTGAGGATAAATATTTCTAAAAAACTTTTTATATTCCAACTACAAATTGATCATGTATTTTTTTATGGATTCTTATATTTTTAAAATATTTTTCTCTTCCTTTGATGTATAAGAGGTTATCTCAGTTATATTATTCAATAAAATATTTAGGATTGGTTTTAACCTACACTGTTAAATATAATAGGTTTAATTTGAGATGTATTAGAAGCAGGACTAACATGTATCTTTTGAACCACATTTTCACTAGCTTGTGATGATCTATACGTAACCTAAAATTCATTGTTATATTGTTCTCTAATATTATTCGAATAATTCTAAGCTTTAGGACAATTTGATTGTGTCTTGTACAATTCTTCTTCACATATAGCAAGTTTTTCTGTAATATATTTCACCATTTTATCTATCTCTATCACTTTAAAATTGAATTTCTTGGTATCATAAATTTATATTACTTATATATTTATATACTCTACATTTAATTAACACATGTTTTGGTTTTAATTCATCAATATACTATTCTCCTTATTTAGTTTTTTTAGCTCTAGACAAGCTTCAATTCAACCTTTAGAATGTGTTTTAGCTATGTTGGTTTACTTACATCTTCTTTAATTCTTGAGGTATCAAAACATCATTCAACATATCCATAAAATTATTTAACTTCTCAATAGATTCATATTATAATTGGATAATTTATTAGGAGTCTTCTGGTTCTTCTATTCTCATAAAACTTCTCTTTTTACAGCTATATAACTTATTTTAAATTTCTTTAGAATTTACTTTATTTTATTTTTTACCCATAGTTATTTTTCTAATGATTCTCCTCATCTCTATTTGATTCATATTTATAAACCTTATTCTTTAGAAAATTTAATAAAAATTACCAATCTCGTTACAACTCTACCACCTTAGTAGGATATTTCTTTTTCTTTTTCTCTTTACCTTATATGATTTCTTGGATATAAGAACAATAATTTTCAAAAAATATTCATCCTCATTATTAGATTCACTATATTCTAAAACTTTATCATCTTTGATTTTTAGTTTTAACATGGCCTCAAAATCCATCTCATCCTTGATCTTCTTTTTGAAAACTAGAATCCTTCTCATTTCATAGGAATTGAGATTATTATGTAATTAACCAAGGGTAATATCATTTATTTATTTTAAGGTTGAAATTATTATATCAAATATATCTAGAAAATTTGTCATCATCTTTTATAAAATTTTAATGTCATTTAATTTTTCTTCACACCATTGGATATTGTTGAGAATTTTGTTCACTCTACTAATGTAATCATCAGTTTTTTCTTTATCATCCATCTTAACATCCATAAATTTTCTTCTCAAAATCAATATTTTTTTCTTATTTTCTTACATATTTCATTCATAAATACTCTCTAACTTTGTCCATATTCCCTTAGATATTTTAAGTCCAAAAACTTCTTTATATTCCTTTTTTGAAAGAATCATAAGAATGGATTTTTGTGATTTTTCATCAACTTTAATTATTATCTTGTTATAAAATTATATATTAGAGTCTTTCAAAATGGGTGTAAATATCATTTTTACTGTATCGTAATATTTTAGTCTAAGATATTAATGATATGGTAGGTTTGTATTCTTCAATTGATGATAGATATTTCTATCAAATATGAGAACTGTAGTGACTTAGGAATAAAATATAATCTCATTACATAATTTTTTTATTAATATTCATTATATTTCATAATAAAACACACCCCAAAACCTATAGGTTTAGTTTATTTAGTGACTCGATACATAATAAACATATTTAAAAACCATTATTCAATATATATCATCATGTGGTTGTCATAGTCCAGGGTCAAATGAAATTTAATTAACCAAGAATACAATCTGTTGGGACTAAATAGGGTCATTTCCATTAGAGTCTGTGGGTTATTACTACACTATTATCAGTCATTTATTTATTTATTTTCATAATTATAAATGAATTAATATAGGGTAGAAACATGTGTTTACATGAATCAAAATTAAATTAAAGCTGAAAAATACCAAGTTAGAAAAGAAAGGGGATGAACCCAAGGCTCAACCACTAATAAAATTCATTATCCATTTATTTTTTCATTAACCAATTGATAATGTAATAAATTATATTCATGAATCACCATCCTCTATTGATCTTTTAAGATCATGTGATCTTTTAAATATCTCCTAGGTTTATACAATCTCTCTTCTTTCTTCGTTTCATATGATTAATATTTCACGGTAGTAAAAATGTCACCAAACCCAACCCAAATATATCATTTGGTTATTAATCTATAACTCCCTCTATTATATCATATATGAAAATAACTAAGGAAAGGTAGGGAGAAATAATTAGTTGAGGTTAGAATGAAATAGGTATAATTATTTGGAAGGTGAACAGTCACTACACCAATCCTAAAACACTACCGCTTCCCAATCATAATTGAATAAAAAATTAATAAATCAAAATGGTTATTCAATTATCTATATCCCTCCCTCAGGAAATAATAACCTTGGTTTAGTAATTCATTTCTATTTTGTTAAGAGATCATGGTTACAAAATAAATAATGGATCATAAACAAAAATTTAAAGAGAAATAAAAAAATAATTTTACTTCATAGTACACTTAATAAAAATATAATACAAGCATAATAAAATAGTTAAAACAATCTTAAAAAGGGTAATTATCATTCCCCACATCTTTTAAAACATTTATATATAGTATCTCATACCCTCCTCATTAAATTATTTAAAATTGGTACATACCTGATTGATAGACTCATCCCATGATCAAGGTCTATATGCATTCAAGAAGAATCAGAGTCGATGCCCTTTACTTTATCATGCTTGTGTTGCAAATCAGTTTCTACTTGAGGGAAGTTGTTGCTACAAGCCTTGAATGGGAAGGATTTGGGGATATGGGGTGTATGTGCTACTAATTTTGGACATAAATGGAATTTTAAAGGGCCTTCATGGATGGTGGTCCTGATTTGGTGGATTTTATCATTGTTTGATTCAGTATTTTGGATTTGGAAGGATCCAACTATAAGGATGAACATGTGTTGAGCTACTATAATCAGTACTGAGGAACATGAGTAGTGATTTAATCTGTATATTCATATTAGGTTTGGGTGTTTCATTAGTCTTTAATGTAGAACTCATACAATTTACTTCATTGCATCAATGTTTCATGATAAACTGCCTAGTTTGTTTCAATTGTGGAGGCATAGTGTGGTCTTGGAGATTTATTAAAGCATTGGAAATAAGAATAGGGTTGGATTCGGTGTATGTGTTTGATGTGTAGATACTATTAAAAATGGAATATTGGATGGTACATATGTGGATGAAGAACATAGTTATATAGATCATGAAATCACATGTCTTGTATGGTTTTTGGTGATGTAATATGTTTTAAGTGTATGGTGTGGGATAAATTATACCGATCAAATTCATATGTTCATCAAGGAAATACATCGAGAACCTCAAAAATTTTTGTCCTTGATAATCATATCTACAACACTATGAATCATTGAGTACCCATTAAATTTTATCTTTTAATAGTAAAACCACTAATGAACACAAGTCTTCTTCTCAATCTTGTGTTAGTCATCATTCATCAACTCACCTTAGCATCGACGTATGGTCTGTATTTCACATGTGAACATTTAAAATTATTTAATAAATAGGTTCAAGATTATCTCTAGTTTAATTACATATATTTATCTTCAAATAAGATAACAATATCCTTAATTAATTAGTTGGACCTCATTTTAAATCTTAGGCTACCCTTGAAAATCCAAAATCAAACTCCCCTAGTTGGAAAAAACCTAAATCATGATTGAATTTAACACAATGCACAAGATTGGATTAGGTACTTCTATAATTTTATTTTCAAAAAGAGGTCATCTACTTAAAGGAATTGGAGAGCTAGGCCTTGTGTAGTAAGCCTTAAATAGTAGTGATAAGTCTTACAAAGCATCCTAAAGTCATAATATCTTCATGTCAGAAAGGTCTTTCATGGTGTACTGAAAAAATATTATGTAATCTATCACAAGAAACTATAAGTGGTGTATGGATTTTAATGAATATTGTTTTGTATTTGGAATACTTTAGTTTTTATCAATACTATGAAAATATTGTGACAACTCAAGTGCAAGAAGAGGGACCAACCTAGAGTAGAATTTCTATCCTGCATGTGTATTTACAAACTAACCTAAATCAATTAAAAATGAATTATGAAGAAGTCAATTAAAATTCATTTGAATACCCATCATAATGGAAATTAACGTATAAAATTATTGATTGAAATCTAATATTTCTAGGTTAATTAAACCATTTCCACATATAAAATTCAAAACTAATTTTTCTGGAATTTTACCAAGATAAGACAAAAAAATATAAAATTTATTTTTAATCATTAAAATGATCAAACTAAACCAGAGTTACTTTGTTCACTCAAAACACACACAAAAATATTAACTCAATTGTTTTCAAGTTGTATACTAGAGTTTTTAAAGTGAATTAAATATAAATTTAAAAAAAATATCATTTTATAACTCCCCCACACATATAATATTTCACTCCTAGTAAATTAACTCACAAAAAGACTTAAACCCATATTTAAAACATTAAATAGATAGATCATCCAAATAAACAATTTCATACCATTTAAACATTAATAGAATTAAATATACATTAGACCTTTTATGACACATGAGTAGGTATATCTATCAATTTAATGTAGGGTCCTATAAAATTTTGTCTTAAATCAAGTTCAAATTTTTATTTCTAGTAAACTAACATATTAAAAACAATATTTTTTAACCGAACAGATTCAAAAAAACTCTTGAAGATTTAAGATAGTTTTATTTTATTTCAAACAACTATTCAAAAATTTATTAACATTCATAGATAATCCAAATTTATTTCTTTAACATGATTAAATTGAAAAAAATGTAACTTTGGATAATCCTTTGAATAAACAACAACACCTCTAGGATGATATTAACTAAAAAAATTAGAGACAAAATATGATAAGTTTTAATAAATGAATTTTCAAAAATACAAATCAAAAATTCTCACCAACATGTACAATTTTTTATAAAACATAGTTTCAAATTTCCAACCCAAAGTAATAATTTGAAACAAATATTTTCAAAAAAAAATAGTTTGGATTAAATTAATCACATTCCAATAGATAAAATAGATTCACCAAAAACATGTATATTAGCTAGGGTTAGAATTTAATTTTTCAACACAAACTTCTTTGTTAATATATTTAAGGAAGCATAATTTTTAACTATAAAAACTAGTATTATACAAATACCAAAATCTTTTTTTCTAAACTATAATATTATTTCAAATCAAACAAAATAGATTTTGAAATTTATGTTTAATTATGAAATTAAATCAATGAATAAGAAAATACATACTCATGAAAAATTATAATAACCATGAAAATTATGTGGGAAATGTTTTGGTTTGTTACACTAAAAATTTCAACATACATTATACATGAATTTAATTTAAAAGGCATCAATTTCACTTATCCATGAGAAGTTAAATATTTAGTATATATTGAAAACAAAATTTTTACCAACATCACATGAATTTAATTTTCTACCTTCACTCAATATAATGTATTTTCCTAGAATTATTCTCATTCTTGAAAAAAAAAATTCCTCAGTATTGTGAAAAGTATCATCTCTCCACACTGTGGAAAATGAAAACTTAATCAATCATGGGGACTTGAAAACAAATTGGTTGATGAGGGTTTGTGGTTCAGTGTTCAAAAACATCGTCTGGAAATTGAAAGGTTTGAAACTTTAAATACAATGCATGGTCAATTAAATTAAGTAATAAATATCCCCTTCACTCAATCCCCTTTTATAATATATGACTCCCACACTCCCCTTTATTTATTTTTCAGGCCATGATTCATGAAAATGTATCTGTTCAATGACTTTATCTTTATTCTAATTTTTAATGGTTTTTATATACATTTTTATTTTTTTTGGTGATTTTTTTTCAATTGAGTATAATGAATGATGATTCATACCCTTTTCTTAATTAGGGTTATGAATCAAAAAAAATAGTAATGAATATTACAATCTCACATCCCTTTTTAAATTTTTTATACCATTTTTAGGATAATACGATGATAATAAATGGAATAAAATAGATGATAATGAATATTTCCCATATCCATATTTCAAATTCCACATATCAAGACACACCTCTCACATTATTCTTTGCATAAAATTTTTTCCCAAATAAAAACACATGTAAACCACTTTTCCTTCACACTTGGACTTTAATTAATCATGAAAATATATTTTAGAGGGAGGATTGGTAAGGTATAATTAGGATTTTAATGTGGATTAAACTTTTAAGGACATTTATGGTTATCTAAAGGCTTAGTAAGGGTTCATACTCAAGGTAGGTGTTATTATATATGATGGGATAACCAATTGAATTCCTCCATCACATTGAAAGTATCTCATGAATTCCAAATATATAAAATAGAATAGAAACAAACCATTAGTTTATAAACAAATACAAATATTCTTATATTAATTAAGGGTATCAAAAAGATGATTTCAAGGATGTTCAAAAACCTTTCAAGATAAGGATTTAAATATTATCTAGTCACTAATGGGTTTGGATTTAAATTTATAGTTAAATATCATGAAAATTATTGAAAATATGATCATAGGAAAATAAAAATAAATAAGAAATAATTTGAAATTTTTGAATTCAATAGTAGGATCAAGCTACTCATAATCAACTTGGAGTTAAAAAATGACATAGAATTTCTGAATCATCTAAAATAAAGTTTAAAAAATAAACCTAAAGTGAATTTGAATAGTAACATAAAATAGAACAATTATTTCATGTTTTTAAAAATAGAATTAAAAAAACACACTAAAATTAAAAAAAATATGGTATCCAATAGATTACACCACCCCCACATATAGTTTCATTAATATCTTCAACAAAAATTATAAAATATTATACAATTTTAAAGAATATATATATATATATATATATATATATATATATTGGATCTCATTGTAATGGAATAAATGAACCTATTTTTATTTATTCACTAAATTAGGAAAGTTAGACACCCCAGAGCCTGAAATCCCAGATCTTGTGTTAAAAACATAAAATTTTACACACTGTATTTGATAAACATCTATAATTATAATACAATTATACATTTACAACAAAAATTAATTTTTAGGTTTATAGTTTTTTATATTTAGTATAAATATTTAACAAGTTGAACTCATGTTTTGTGTATCAAAGGGAAATTTTTCCACTATTTATTAAAATAATTAATCCATAAAAATCCTTCAACCTCTATAATAAATTCTCTACATAACATGTTCTTATATATTAATCATACATCTTAATTTCTTTCATAACTATGGGAAAATGGAAACATAATAAATGACTAAGATAAGATTATAAGTAAGGGTAAAAATAATTTCTAATAATCAATGAACATAAGTGAACATAATAAAAGAATATGGGTATAATAAGATATATAAAGAGGTTATAACCAATAATTAATAAATTTTAAATCATGGAATAATTATCAGAATACATAATACTATAATAAAGATTGTGTAGAAACATGAGTGAATAAACATAAGACATGAGATAATAACATAGCCACGAGAATAATCATAAAACTAAGTCATTATTCAAATATTGAAAAAACATTAATATAGAGAAAAATTACTTTCACGAGTCACACATGTTCACCCATTCTTGAAAGGAAAATTAATTTCACCCATGTATACATCACCATCGTGAGTCACACACATGAAACCTTGCTTGAAAACAATTAAAATGTGTCTAAATATACATATATCATGAGATTTAAACTTTTAACCATAATATTAGAGAGTGATATAGGACCCCGCCCTTAATTCCTCTAAACATATGTGTTCCACATGAAATTAATCATTCAACATTTCATAAATAACCCATGTAAATAAAATTGGTTTTATTCATCACATAATAATGTCACATGGGATAAAAATGGTTTTTATATTCTATTAAAATTGAATAACATAAGAAAATAATTTATAATTCAATCCAAAATAATAACACAATAAAACCATGGAAATTAATGGGTATACAATGAAAGAATTAAACTTTATAGGTAAATACCACTAAGACAATATAATAAAGCATATAATATTTACACCATATAGATAAATAGTATATGGTTAAGTTAATAATTTCCCCAAATCAATTCTTATGTGACATCTAGGTGAAAACCCTTCAATTAGAGGAAGGAAATATAGAGTTCTCAAATTGGATGACATTAGAAGAAAAATTATGGTAACACAATAAATATGATTAGGAAATACAAATGAAATTATGGATAGTTCCTCCAAAAGAGAAGAACATAACATAATTCATCCCGAGAAAAAAGATAAATTGTAACATGTATAGAATATCATTCATCAATATTAATGAATGTCAAAGGATGTGGATTTAGATAAAAACCATTTTTTGACCATTGGGAAGAATTTAATTTTAAATAAGAAACAACCATGGCCTTTTTCAAAACATTTATTTAGATATGAGTATTTTATAAATCAAGGAGAATAATATTTTCATTAAGAAAACAATTATATCATATAAAGAAAGTGTCACTGAAAATTAAAAAGAGGAAGAAATGACGCATTCACATGAAAAATATTAAAAAGTTATTATTTTTACACATTCATGATAATTAATCATGTATCATCCCAATATTTTAAATGATTTTCCTTTGAAATAAAACTTGAGGTATTCGATAGCTTCCATTACATGCAACTGTGATCCTATATAAATCCCAATATAGAAAACTATTATAACATAGCCATTAAATTCGAAGGTATGAAGAGTAAAAAAATATGGAAATTATATATAAAGGTTTTTATTAATTTAAATTTAACGATTAATGTATAATAAATAAGTTCTCAATTTTTAGTAAAGTCATTCTTCTCATCAAAAAATTTTTTCTTCAAAAATGGTTTTTTTCATATTTTTTCACATGAAATTTAAAAATAATTTATTCAATTTTTAGAAATTATATTATAATAAATTAATATCATTTTTAAAATTATAAAGTAAATATTATATGAGGTTATGTTTTATAATTTTTTAAAAAATATTTATGTTTCAGTGAATGGTGAAAATACCGATTTTTTGGGAAAAAATGTCATTTATTTTAAAGTAAATATAAAATATTTTTGGATTTGATATTAAAGTAACTAAATAATTCATTAATTTTAAATAATATTATTAATTACATAAGAATCATCATTATACTTTATTTTGGTATAAGTTTTTTTTCAGCTTAAAGACATATTTTTCTAAAAACATGTTCTTATAAGAGCAATGTGTTTTAATCTTAATAAATTAATTTAATATATATTTATTAATTGTTTTAAAAAATTATATATTATATAATAAATATAATATTTTAACATTTATTTTATGGTTTTTACTATGCATGTAATAGAAGTATATTAAGTTTTACTCTTAAAACCCCATTTTTCAAAAATGAGTTTTTGTAGTGGTTTTCACACTTTATTAAAATTAAATTCTTCCTATTATAGAAATTGAATAATTTAAAACGACTTATATGTTTTTAATTATAATAATTTACATAAATTAATATTTTCAACATAAATTTGTTTAGAGTGAATTGAAAAAATAGTAAAATTTTGTTACCACAGTTAAGGTTAAAATAGGTTTACCAGGGGTTAAACCATGAAATAAGGTTAGGATTTACACCTACACATATAAAATTATTATTCCTTAAAGATATTTAAATCATATAAAACCTATACATATGGATCCAATTTAAAATTTAATCGACCTTTTATCATTGTAATCTATAATGAAATTGTCTATGTGTGCCTCCCCTTACTTATAAAAGGGAATCTATCCTCCTACTTTATTCACAACATTAAATACATTTAAATCAGCCAATACTGACTAAAAATAATTCATAGAGTAATTCCATTCATCCTAGAGATTATTTTCTTCTCTTAATACTAATCCTTCAAGGATTAAGGCATAAACCAAAGGAGTTCTCTCAAATAAGGGGTAAGGATCATAACCAAGACCTTTAAATTTTATCTCTTATTATACTTCTTCTAAAATTGTTGTATCAATTAAAAATATAAATATGTTATCATAAAAATAATTATATGTTATTATGATGATATTACAATCATTTACCACCTCTTCTCAATGAAAGTGGATATGAAATTATCATTTGTTCATATGTATGGACCATCACCTCCATGTAGAAGTACAAAATATTTCCACCACCCTCCTTCATGGTCGGTTATAGTGATGAATTTAATAATTATATATTATAATTATTTAATAATAATTATTCTAGAAAGTTGAATTAATATTTATCTTTCTTTCATTCCATCTGAAACATCCTATGTTTTTTTTGAGCAGGTCAAAATCCTCAATTTTATTTTGTATTTTAGAGTTTGGTGATCAGGACAACTCTTTTATTAATCTTTAAAACATAATTTTGACATTTAATTTGAGTTAATGCCTTATTTTCAAATGGGTTCTAATGATTTATAAGTGCCTCTAGTTTTTGGTTAGGTGTGCCCTTGGCCAAATACCCAACTTTACGGGGTGGACATACTGAGGCACACGGATTTAAAAAATAGTGTCGCCTCCCAGGAGAAACTGCATGTCACCGTAGGTAAACTAGACATGGTTTTGAAAACTATTAAGGAGGGGGGGTCTTGGCCATGAGAGGATCACTATATTATTTTATAGTGGGGTTTCACACATTTTTTATATGGTTTAGTAAACTTTGCGCATGAACCATGAAAGGTTTAGTGCCTATAAAGTTGGTACCACGTGGTTTTCCAAACTGTGTGGTGACTATAAAGCCTCTTAAAAAGGTAAAAATGAATATTTTTTTCCTATTTTCCTTAATAGGGTTTCCCCTCTTATTTTCTTCATCTGTGTCTCTCCTCTTGTAAAGTGGTGGGTCTCTCCTCGCCCTTATTAATCTATAACCTCAATCCTTCATCGGATCTCCATTATTCAAGATATCGATCTCATTAGAACTACATCAGTAGGGGATTTGATCCACTTGATTTGTTTCTTCCTTTCTCTCGGCATACTGTTCACTAAATCTATGTGAGATATTTTTCCTTATTTTCAAGGTGTTTGTGTGAAATGTTGATTTCATCCAAATCGGATTGAGTTAAAGGATAATATCATGCGAGAGGAAATTTACAAACATGAGGTAGGGGTAACTAGATTTATATTGATTTATCTTCTATTTTGGTGGTACATTATTGAGTTCGTTGTTAGGTTGTCTGATAGATACCCTTATAATTTGATGCTTATATTATAATTAATTAATTGAACCTGTGAGATACCTACGGGAATGGTCTTCCATGAGTAAAAATGGTATGATCCTTGTGAGAGGATTAATACCTTTTTAATTATTGATCGAGGGTGATTATTTATTAAATTAAATTCTTTATGATTCTTGTGATGAGTTCTGTGGGAATGTGATGGGTGCGTCTATAGTATTTACATGGTATTGAATATTGGTATGAGGATATATGGTTCATCAGGTTGGGAAAGGACCAGAATCTATGAGGGATATTGATCATTATTTAGGAAATTTGGTCATCTGGTTGAGGTGGTGAGTTAATCAGGTTATGGGAATGTATCGTGTGATATTGGATGGTGTTGACCATTGGAATGAGTGACATGGTTTTAGGGGAGCATAGTGATGGGATGATGTTTCTTAGTTAATATGTTGGTGATTGAAACTCACCCTGATTGGTTTACACACCTATTGGAGTCATGTGGAAATAGATAAGACTATGATGATGAGGTGGTTTTGACCACTCATGTGGGTAGATTCCTCCAACACATGCGGATTAGGAAGCTGTTGACCATCATTAAAGGATGGTGGTTCTTTCAATAAAAATCCATGGGGATGGTGAAAATCCATTGGATGAAAATGTGGATATCATTGGTTGGGAGATGAGGGTGTCCATATTATTTATGTCATTAGGCTAGGATTACTTGGGAGGATGGACATCATCATTCCTCGGGACATCATATGTTCTGCCGATAATGTTTATTATTTGGAAGGTAGATATCATTATACCTCAGGATGTCAGGCATCGAGATAATGGTAGATTTTGAGTAGGGTTCTGAGGGACCATATACTTATTTTTTGGGCATTTATTTTTGGACATTGATATATTATTGATGGAATGAGTTTTTGGGTGTCAGTTTTAGATGTGAAACCTATGGTCTCACATAGGATGACTTCCATTAGATAATTCCTTTGTATTTATGCTATGTATCATCTATAAAATAGTTATACTATAAATAGTTGAGGGAGGTGATTGATTTCTTATGAATATTGAGTGAAAGGGAAGGAAGTTTATTTATATGACATTAATGTGCTGTTTTATCTACTTTTTGACACACCTACTTTATCGTCGATGTAAGTTAGGCACACATTGGTGGTGGCCTACTAATCTTTACTCTTATGCAATACATGGGACCTTCAGGACGCTTGTCTAATTTATCATTTTGTGATCAATTAAGGATTTGGGATCATTTTCTGGACCATAGTGATCATGTTGGGCTATTATCATTGGATGGATATTAAGGGACTATGGAAGTTCCGACATTAGGTGGAGTTTATTTTTATGTCTTTAATTTTGAATTATCATTATTATTTTATGTATGTACTGGTGGTTGACCATGGGAGAACCATTCTTAATTATTTTCTTGCATGACCTAAATTGTATTCATGATCTATAAATTGTGAAATGTGGTCTTTTTTTCTTAAAATTGTATTTTATTCGTCAATTGGTATATTTGAGATTGTTTATTATTATAGTTGTTGTCCTTGATTTCTTTCACTGAGGAGGGTTACTAGTCTAGTGTTTATGGTAATTCTTCGAATTTAATACTTTTCTATAGACCATTATTGTTATCTCCACTAGAGAGTACATTATCCCCCATATCATTTTTTACACCCTCACTACTATTCAACATCCTTTGGAATATGGGGAGGTGTGCTTAAGGCATTGTGTCACTCCAACCCGTAACACTGTTTGGGTTTCGAATCGAGTTGAGGCACTAAAAATTGTACCAAACATGTTTTTTACCTCTTTTTCCATATTACTATTTGTTTTATGGTAGTTCAAAGACTAGGATGTAATTGGAACTAGGTTTAGATCTCATATTTGGGTTCTTACAACCCCATGCATAGTGGACATACCGAGTTTTCAGGGGTGGGGAATTTTTGTTCTATTGTGTTCTAATATAGTTGATATGATTTCCACCTTGATTGGTTCACATGGATATAATTATTATCTGTTGTGATATGTGACCCTTGGCCCAGTATGGAAAGGGGGGATTTTGGACCCTTGGCTTGGTATGGAAAGGGAGGTCTTACTATACTTCCTTGATAGGAACATAGGATAATTGATATATAGATATATATATTCCTTTGATAAATTTCTTGTGATCATCATTGAAAATATGGATTTTGCTAAGATGGTTTGGGTTGTTTAAAGTGTCAAAAAATGAATATAAACAGTGTTTTCTTAATTATCCTCTCGTTGGTGGAATTCTAATCATCAAACCCATTCATAAGTTTCTAATGATATCTCTATGTGATGTGATGAATATATGGGCCTGACTCCGATAGGAGGAGGTATGGATGATGATCATAGCGGTAGGTTGTTTAAAATTTCATCAAAGAAGAAAAAAAAATATTTTCTGATTAGCCTCTTTGGTGGAAATTTATTCAACTACCTCAGATTGATATGTTCCACCTAACTCTGTTATGGGTAGGTAAGGGTCCATGAGGCTGTATTTATATGTGATACCTAGCTGTGATATGGGCGGGTAAGGGTATAAGAGTACAGATGTCATGAGACATGGTTGTGATGGGGAAGTGTAAGGGTAATGATATTAAGATTCTTGTTATAGCATTCCTGATCTTTGTTATATATATATATATAGTATTATTATGGTTGGATGACCATGGTATTGTTATTCAGTGGGATTCCACCTATATGAGCTCTGTTGGAGCAACATAAGGGTGGTGATATGGTGTCGTAGGACCATGCCTAGCAAGAGGCCCCTAACAGTCGGGATGGGGCCCGAGAGGGTCGGGCAGATCATGATCCATATGTACAGGATTAGGTGAATGCTCTGGCATAGGCGCCAGTACATATGGGATAGCCATCAGATTTGACAGGTTTTCGGTCGTGGCTTAATAACTAGCTCAAGGTGATCCTTGTAGGTTTTGTCCAGGGGATTAATAGCAGAGAATAGTGAGAGGATCCTTCTATGGTGTACATGACCTAAGAGTTCAAATCACAATTCCCACTTCTATTTTAGGGTGAGGGTGGACAATAGGCAATGGATATCTAGATGGAGTCGGTCCATACATCATTGAGCAGCTTGAGATGCCCCAAAACTGGAGGGCAAAGCTGGCTGCGCGCATTCATAGAAGACCTCAAAAGAACTAGTGGGATATATAGGTACAAGTAGGTAGACACAAGGAAATTTCCTTGAAGGATTTTGAATCTGGTTTCTTCAAGCACTTCTTCCATGAAATGTTTATGGAGGATAGATCTTGGGAGTTGTTTAGCCTAAAGTAAAGAGACATTTCCTTCATGAACTACGCAAATACTTTCATATATTTTTCTAATTTATTACTCAGTATGGTGGATGATGAAACCAAGAGATTACGTATTTTTTAGGATGGTTTATGGAACACCATCAAGGTGTAGGTAAAAAAATTCAGGTTGGCCTCCTTATCATAGGAAATTAATCATGTGCTGATATTTGACATCAATTTGTTAGATCATCCTTATTTGAGTCGGGTGATAGCATCCAGTGATTATATCGGAAATGATTTAGATAGTTGGAATTAAGTGCGAGATGAGTATCATTAGGTAATTCGGTCTAGTGACTCGAGAAGACGACCAAGGAGTGGGTCAATGACAATGTGCTTCTAGTGAGGGCAGTCAGGTCATTGGTGGATGCAGTGTGATCAGGCACTGAAGGAGAGCTGAGAATGCGGCTAGGTTATGCATCTTGAGAGCTTCTGTAGTAATCCTTATAGGAATTCAAGTAGCTATGGATTGGGGAAGAATTAGGGATATGAGGTCAGAGTAAGAGTGGTACTAGGAGCCGGTAGCTGAGATTC
Source organism: Viscum album (assembly GCA_963277665.1). Lineage (NCBI taxonomy): Eukaryota > Viridiplantae > Streptophyta > Magnoliopsida > Santalales > Viscaceae > Viscum > Viscum album. The sequence goes on from OY728151.1 coordinate 910,714,061, forward strand.
AGCTGTATTTAGTGTTCATTGAAGAGATAGTGGGACCCAATAGTGGGGTCAGTTATTGGTGTTTGGTCTAGATCCATAGAGAGGCTAAGACTTAGGTAGCCAGGCTTCAGCCTAGTTGCATGTTGTTGAGATTCCAAGGTTAGAGCATATAAGTGAGAAGACGATGGCTTGAGGTACTTTATGGTATGTCCATGTTTTTTTTTGTTTTGGAATGGCCCCTTTTTGTATGTAATGTTCAATTTTGGGTGAACATGGTGCAAGGAATATATTATTCTAGACTAATAAAAAAGCCTGTTAGTAGGTTGGAATCAGCTTGGATGTGTGATATATATATGACATGCGTGGAATGAGAATTTATTGTGAGGATCAGTTGATGTTTGCCCATTTTAAGGTTCATTGGAATCTAGGTATCGGTGCAATGTGGTATTTATGTGATGTGAAAAGTACCAAAACCTTTTATGGTCATATGTTGAGATGCATGACCTCATAGGTTTCATCTTTTTTTGGGCATGAGGTGAGAATCTATTGAGGTTTAGATCATGATGGGTGTCCGATGTGACATGGGATGATGTGAGAACATGATTAGGTTTCCTAGTGATGACGCATCATCGGAGGACTTTTGATTCTAGGGATGGTTAGAGGACCATAATAATGTTTGAGTTTTGGATCGGGAAGCTACTATGGTAGGTAAATACTATGGTGGGGAGTGCCTTTAGAGAGTTGACCTATGAATTGATGACCAGGGTATACTGGGGTATTTTAATAGTATGGGAATGTTTGGTACCCTATTCGAGTAATTCTTTATATCTTGGGGATGATCTACATTAAGGTGGGGAGACTGTAACGTCTCGGGTTTTTGGAGTGGGTCAAAATCCTCAACTTGTATGAATATTTGGAGTTTGGTGAGCAGTCCAAATCTTTTCGTGATATTAAAAAATCAATTATGAGAGGTCTTTTGACCCAACACCTTGTTTTTAGATGTTTTTAAATGTTTTCCATGCACCTCTGGGTTTTGGTAAGATTTTAGGTGTGCCAGAGTCTGAACACCAAACTTTCTTCGGTGCATAAACTGAGGCACATGGTTTTGAAAACCCATACAGCCTCCCAAGAGAAATCATGTGGAACTCAAGGTGCATTCGACACAATTTGGAAAACCATGAATGTGTTGGTACATATCCATGTGAGGACCACTATAGTTTTTTAAAATGGGGTCTTATATGTTTTCCACGTGGTTTGTTAAACTATTCCTACGAACCATGCAAGGTGTGGTTCCTATATAGTGTACACCGCATGGTTTCCACATGGTTTTATGAAACATATGGTCATCTTTCATCCTATTAAAAGCAAAAACTAATGATTTTTACCCTTTTAGACTTAAGATGGATTCCCATATTCTTTTCATCACACATGGCTCTCCTTCTGGACGGTTCTAGAGATCTCCTCTCTCTCCATTTGGATTTAGCCTCGATCCTTCATCTGAGCTCTATTCTTCAGTCCATCAATATTTTTGGAATAGAATAAATTAAATTAAAAAATTCATCAAAATGAGTTTCTTTATTTGATCCTAAAATAAAATCATCAATATAAATTTTAACAATTAATAAATCATTTGAAAAAAAATATTAAAATTGTGGAATCAACCTTTTGTATTTTAAAATAAATTTATAAATGTAATTTATTTAACCTTTTATAACAAGCCCGAGGGGGATTATTTTAAACCTTAAAGAGCTTTGTTTAAATTGAAAAAATGTTTTTTAAATATAGGATTTTCAAAATGGGTGTTTAATCCATATAAAAATTTTCAAAAATAAAACCATTTAGAAAATAACTTTTGACATCCATTTTAAAAAGTTTAAAATTTAAATGATTAGAGAATTACAATAATATTATAATGGATTCTAGTCATAAAATATGTGTAAATGGTTCACCATAATCAATAACTTATTCTTGATTATAGCCATCAGAATGTTACCAATGATATTACCTTATTCTTCAAGTTACTTTTTGAAAAACACACTTAGTTCCAATAATAGGATGATTATCAGGATGCTCTGTGAGAGTCCAAATTATGTTACTTTAAAATTGGTTCAACTAATATTGCATGTAAATTATTCAATTAACATTTTTAATATCACTATCAAGGTAATTAGGTCCATGGTGAGAGAGAAAATTTTGATTGTCAACATCATTTAAAATCGACCTTTTAGTACAAGCTTAGGATTTTAATTCACCAATAAAACTCTCAAGAGGATGGTATTTGGATTGTACCCATGAATTAGGTAAAGGAGTAGAAGGGGGGTCTATGACATATTAAATTTATTTTGAAGATTGAGGTTTAGATATGGCCAAACTAGGTTAGTCAAAATCACCATCACTTTGGGGATGTGATTTATAAATATTATCATAAAATTTGATTTGAATTGACTCTTATAATATCTTGATCCTATTATTTAAGACTCGGTAGAATTTACTTGATTTTGAATACCCATTAAAGATACCTTCATCAGATTTAGGGTGAAACATTCCTAAAAAATCATTGGTATTAAGGATAAAGCATTTCCAACTGAAAAATTTAAAGAGGCCAACTTTTGGAATGTTGACTTTCCAAAGTTCATAGGGGGTTTTACTAAAGATGGATCTTATGAGAACATGGTTAAGGATAAATCAAGTGGTATTAACCACCTTTAACCAAGATTATTTAGGATGTTTAAACTCCTTAAATATAGTCCTAGACATTTATTATAGGGTCATATTTGTTCTTTTTACAACCCCATTTTGTTGAGGTTTTCTGGGAGAGGGGAGAAGTAATGATGATAACCTTAAGAAGCACAAAAACATAAAATTTTTTATTATTAAATTATCAACCATGGTCACTTTTATGGGAAAATATTTTTTATCCTTTTTAATTTTCAACTTTCCTTATAAATTTGATAAATAATTTATAATCCTATTTTTTATGAGCTAATAAGAAAACCCAACTAAATATAGTATAATTATAGATAATTGTAAAGGTAAAATTTTTACCTTCAATACTAGAAACCTAAGTTGTACTAAAGAGTTAAATGTGAGATAGTTATAAGGATTTATATTAATAAATATTTTTTTAGATTTGAAAGAATATTTATGTTGCTTTCTAATTTTGTAAGGCTTATAAATTAAGATATCATTGAAATAAAATTTTATTAAATATTGTATAAATCAGTTATGGTTGAGATTGACAAGAGAGTGAATGTTAAAATGACCAAGGCACCAATAAAAAAATCCAAGATTATTTTTCTTGTGAACTTAAACACTTAACATTTTTACTTATAAAAGACATTATATCTATAATATAAACATTTTGAAAATAAAATCCGGTAAATAAAATTTGTCCCTTAGAATTAAAAACTTTACAATAATCATTTTCAAAAATAATTTTAAAACTTTTTTCATATAATTTTCTAATACTTATTAAATTTTTCTTCAATCCATTAAAAAATAAAACATATTTAATTAAATTATAGTTAGAGAAATGAATCATACCTATATTAGTAATTTTACCTTTTGAGTCATATCTATATACGATATGTCCTCCATTGAAATGTTTAAGACGATTGAATTTAGAAGGATCATTATACATGTGACTTGATTTAAATTTATCAATATACAAAATATCTTATTGGGTTTTTCCCACAAGACCCTTTTCCTAAAAAATATTATGAGACTAATTCTTTTGGTACCCATATCTTGTGTCCACCTTGTTTAGCTGACAAATACTTTTAAATCCAAACATTTTTAGAACAATTTTTTTCAAAATATGATATGCGATATGAATTGTATTTGGTCTACCATATCTATAATTTTTACAATTCCATTCATAAAAAATATTCCTAAATTTCTTTTAATAATTACAAAATTTATTTTTGGAAGTTCTTTTTAAAAATAACCTTTTTAGAATTTTAGAAAAAACTAGATTTTTTAAAAAACCACTTATTGAATTAATTTTAATAAAATTTTGAGACCCTAAAACCATTTTTAGATATATATCACAATTGGTGAATTTATAAAGATTATTTTTAAGATATTTAATTTGAGATTCCAAATTTTCAATATGTGTCTTCTATTTTATTTTTAAAACTAAATCATCTTTTTCTTTTAAAAGTTTATCTTTTTCAAAAACAAAAAAATTTTAATTCTTTTTAATATCATTAAATTTTTAAAAAAATTCAAAAAATTAATTTTTATTTTGATCCCTAAAATAAAGAATATTTTTATAAATTAAATAATTTTTATAAGAGGTATAAGAGTAATAAGTGGAATGAGAAGAATTTATTTTGTTATATACCTCGATATCATCCATAAGGAACTTAGGGATTTCATTTCTTGATTCATATGTTGAAAGTGTGTCCTCACTAGTACTCTATGTTGAAACTTTTTTATATTTATTAATTTTTTTCTTATCTCAATACTTATTGTTCAAGGGATAATTCATATTGATGTGACCCTTGTTTTTTAAACAAAAGCATGTAACTTCTATTTCTTGATTTACCTTTTTGAATTAATGAGAATATATTTTATTTTTCATACACTAGTTCATATTTTTGGAAATTTGAGCAATATTGGCTTCAATTTTAGATGTTTCATCGATTATTTCCTTGAAATAAATTGTTTGTTTAGTTTAGTTCACCTAATTCTCAACATTTTCAGCTTGTATTTTCATAGTTATCTCATATTTCATGAGAGATACGATGAGATCCTCAAAAATTATATTCCTTATGTATTTATATTCTCGGATCATAGAGCCTTTCGGTTCCCAATTGGTTGGTAAAATTCAAAGTATTTTCTTGACTAAATTTTCTGTAGAAATGGAATCAACAAGAGCCTTTCATCTATTACAAATTTCATTGAATTGATTAAAAATTTCAGTAATACATTAGTTAGGATTCATAGAGAAACTCTTAAAGTCCTATCTAAACATATATAATCTACTATATTTAACTTTGTTTGTTCTTTTATGAGTTACTTATATTCTTTTCTATATTTCATGAGCCTTTTTATGCATAAATTTAATTAAATTCCTTTTTTATTAACAATAATGAAGGGAATTAATTTATTTATAATATAATAAAAAATTAAAAATATCATCAGGGGTCAATTTGTCTTCATTTTCAGTATCTTTAGTATTACCATTCATAACTATGTTCCATGAAGAATAACCAATATATTTAAGAAATGTATATATATGAGTTTTTCAATTAGCATAACTATTACCATATAAAATGGATCACATCCCATATAGTGTCCTTCATGGGAACCATGGGTGTTTGAAAAATATATTTATAAGAAATAGAATTTCTTGAAAAATTACTTAAACATTTTTAAAATTATATATGTTTTAAAAGAGTTTTAAAGAAAATAAATAAACAATCTAATATTCCTTTGATACAAAATTAAGAACATATTAGTGTAAAATGACAAGAGTAGGGGTGAATTTACCTTTAAAAATCAAAGGGAAAAAGTCAAATTATTAATGGATATAAAATTCTTTTAGAAATATTTAAGATAATTAAAAAATTTTGAGGAATTTAAAGAGAAAAAATGAAATAATAAAATCAAAGTTAAAAGAAAGATTAAATTACTATATAATATTATAATATTAGAAGAAAATATGAATGATTGATTCAAAAATAGAATGATTAATCATATTTATGGATTAAGATATTGATTAATAAATTGAATGAAAATAAATAATAAATAAAAATATGGAAATTAAATAAGGAATGTGATTTAATAAGTAATTTCAGAAATATCTCGAGAAGATCCCCTACGTCTATAGCCTCAATCACTTGAGGGTTTAAGGTATTAGAACCATGGATTTAATGGTATCCAAGATACCAAAATTCCCTTGGTTTTTTAGGTTATACTACGAAAATAGAATACAATCACCATAGATTTTTAATGATTATATCTAGAAACCTCAAAGATAAAAATATTCCTACCTTTTAATAGTTATGGAAAGAATAATTGAATCACTCGCTTTAGTGGTAGTGACCACTTATAATAGAATAAAGATAGAAGGATAGAGGATTAGTAGAAGAAATCTCAATTAAAAATAGTCTTGATTCTATTAAACAAATAAGAAGATCCATTATGATAGAATGATAAATACAGCGGAGTGAGAAGAAAATTACAATAGCATCACACTCTTGAAAGGAAGAAACATCACTTCGGAAGAAATTTGGAGATCTTAGTACATTCTAATTGGAGAATTATTGAGAAGGTATAATTCCATGGCCACCAAGAGATCTATTTATAGCCTTAAAATTATTTAGGGACATTCTATAATTCTTTAGTGGAATTCAAGCTGAAAAAGACCACTATAATGTATTTTTTATCATAATAAATTCCATCTTGGACTAGAATTCCTAATTCCACTAGTTACCTAGTATCCTATATCGAGTATCTGGTGGAATACTTGGAACTCCATGCATACTAATTTCTTCTATAGACTAGTCGGTGCTCCTCCACCAGCTAGTCGATGGAACTCTTGAAAGAATGGGTGCTTCTTCCTTCACCATCGATTGGTCGGTGGAATTAAACTAGTTAGATAGTGGTTCTTATGAACATCAAGGGTTCTATCTACATCAAATTAGTTAGTCAATGTAGCCTGCATAGCTCCATATTCATTCATGGTCACCCTTTATTATTTCTAAATCCTTTAATCAATATTCAAATGTGATTCCAAAATCTTGAGGAATTAAAAAAGATAATTTCTAGTCATCAACATGTTCAATAAAATTCCATTGAATTTATTTTAAGATCTTCATTAGTTTTTTCAAAGACATAACTTAATGTTTAAACGGTATAACTAAAAATCTATCAAAGAAATTGTTACAAACAAAAACGAGTGTTTGTGGTCATGAAAAAAATAATAAGGTGAGAAACACAAAACATAATCATAATTAAACACATGGTATAGACCTAAAATATCCCACTGACACACTCTAGGACACCCACAATGCCTTGAAATAGGTAAATAATTACTGAAACCATTGGCCCCTTGAAGGCTATTTAGGAAGCCAATATAGATGCCAAAATCCATAATTTTCTCCACGAGATAAAAATCTATAAGAATATCAATGTTTACCCCCTTCAATAATAACATCCAGAGTAACGGGAAAATTAAGATGAACCTATCATGCTCTCTATGAAACCTTAACAACCAAAAGTATTTAGTCAGTCCATTAGGACAGAAGTAGGTGGTTCATTCCATCATACCCAAGTTAAAGTAAGAGGTTTTCCCGTTATCCCAAGACAGATATAAGTGTCACCACCTACCTGAGGCATAGGTCAATGTTCCTAGTGGTTCATTATTCAATGGATCATTGTGACTTCCAAGCTCTTGACCATGAATTCTCTGTATCATGAGCTATTTTACCTATCATGGGGGTATATGCATATTGATTCCACCTAAGATGATGTGATTGGCGCTCTTACCGATCACCTTAAATCCATAAATACACAAAAATTGTCAGTTTTACCTAAAAGTGATTAATATCTAGAATTGATATATTATAACCCTCCACCCCATATTTCACCAACCCAAGATTCACCTCTTTAAATGGACTGGGTGACCTAGAGTAGAACCTTTTCCATTTTTTCTCTCAGGGTAGTCTGTTTTGGGAACTCTGAATTAGTAAGAAACTTCTAGGATTTAGTGATTTTTATAGACCTCACAAGGAACTACCCTTTATGGTGTAGACAAATGGAACCATGATTCATCACTAGTTGGTAGGATCTTCACCAATAGTTTCTCTATCAGTTCAGCTCTGACTTATATAAGACAGGAATCACTGAACTCTCAAAGTGAAAATGGTAGGATAATGAATGTTTCACTAACTTCATTGCTTAGTGGAAAGGGTTGAAATACTCCCCAAACATCCATATTACCTATGAAAAACTATTGGGGATGTACATTGATAATGTTCATGGTGAGTTAATTTTTGACCCTCATGTAAGGACATGGATCTGTGTGGAACAATACCGTGTGCGTTTTTGAAGATCGAGGTGCTCAGAGAAGTCTTAGAGGAATTATAGAGTGAATCAACTACTAAAATATTCAATTAGGGATATTTCATGTTGTTTACACATTTTACATGATTTGAAATAGTGTTTCACAATGTTTAATGAATCAGGGTATGAAAAATAAATAAAAATGAAGAGGTGACATGTTTTTTGGTGAAAACTAAATTCTGGGGATTACACAACATGAAATGGGATTACAAGTCATGTAATTCCCCACTACAATGATTTAATAAGTGTTTTTAGCCACTCAGGTTTGTTAAACCCTATGACTTTAGAAGATCTCTCTCAATTCCAGGAGACCTTCAAACCCCCTCTTCAATGTTTTTGGATTCCTTAATCAAGGATTTATTTCTAGCTTCCCTCCTTCAATTTGTAGCAATACATATTCTATCCTAGGTATGATATGCCTCTGTTATTTTGGTTTCTTTGATACATTTCCTCCTATTTACTCTTTCCATGTGATGGTTCTTAATCTCCATGTTTCTAATGAAGTTTTCTTGGTTGTTGGTCGGTGGGGTTGTGTTATGGCATCCTCTTGTGGATGTAATTATTGTGGGAGAGGTTATCGGGATCCGTTGTGTGGTCCATTATCATGATTAGAATATACACGAATTTTTGAGGTAGGGGATTCATTCCTTCTCTATTTATTTATGTGAAATAATATATCTAGCATGATTTATCCCCATGGATCACAATGAAATTGACCTAATAATTATTTAAATTAGATTAAAGAATTAGTATCGATCACATAGCGATGTTTCTACTTGTTACCATGATAACAGTTTACCTATTGGTTTTCTAGGTTGTGTGATATCTATTCCTTGATTGGATTATCATTTTGTTCTTGATGAAAATTGGTAAAAAAACAAAAAGCTGGATTTAATTGATAATTTATTGGTCAATGGAAGTAAAGATGAATATTTAATGAATTTGGTTTTTATTGATGTAATTAGATGTTAATAAAATTGATAAAGATTTTCATGCTTAATTTAATTAGTTAATAAACCTGAAGAATTTTGATTCTTATTGATAAAGGAATTAAAGTAATGTTAAATTAATTGTTTAATTATTTTTTGATATCTTAGGATATCTTATTGCTTAGGTTGACTATAGTTGGAACTTGTGAATAATGAATTAGTTAATTCAAAATTTAATAATAATTGGTTTTGTGATAAAAGATAATTCTATGTAGGGTCTGAGTTTCCTTCTTTCTTGTAAAGTCTTAGTGCCTTCTGCTTTGGATATGTGATATCTTGACATGTGTGAAGGATGAATGCCTTGTTTTAGGTCCAAGATCCCAGTTTCTTGTTTGTTTCCTACTTCTTATGATGTGATGTGAGCTTGGTATGGATGACCCTAGAGGGATGTTGTAGTTTTTGGGTGCAAGGAGACTCGGGTGTGATGTGAGCCTGGGATGGTTGATCCTAAAGGTTTGTTGTGGTATGTGGGGTAGGGAGGCCTAGTTTTTGTGGTAGTAGTTTTCACTTAGAGTGGCGACATGGATCTGTTTATACATGTGGGTTTTGGGGAGGACACTGGGGATGATGGAATGGTTTTAAAATGGTCTTACCTATTAATATGAAATCTAGATTCTTGTTTGAATATGTTTATTGGTTGATGGCTATGTTGTTTTTTATCTACTTTCCTTTCCCCACAGCTTTAGGCAGATGGATGTGCTCGGTTTTGTACCTTTTTTTGGCAGCATAGGATGTTTTCCTAGAGTACCTAGTAATATGGAAAGTAATAATTTTAATAAATGAATAAATTTTTAACCCATGGGATTATAGCATACTAGGATGAAATGATGAGGTTATAATTCTGAGAGGCCATGGACTCGATTTTCTTATTCCTGGAGGGCATGGAACATTGATGTGATGATAATGAAATGAAATTTGAAATTTTTTAATGTTTAATTAATGTCTAAAGAATTAATTAACGTGAATTGAAATGGATTAAAACAAATAAGATAATTTAGTGTAGCGCTTCAAATGGTTGTGTGGTTTTAGGATATCTACTCTTAGCAGTGGCAGTCAGGAGTCTTGGAGACATTATCTACAATGGATTCTAATGCTAGGTTATTCCCATAGTGTGGTTATGAGATATATTATAACATGTACTTCTTTTGTTTCTATAATCTAATCCACCCTATTAGTTAGGGAAATCAATACCATGGGGATTCTAATCCCTATGGGTATTTTCCCCAACATCCCAGTGGGAGGATGGATGGCGGACTGCCCCCTTTGACCCTTTTATCTTCTCTTGGTATTTACTTGTGCTGGTATGCACCATAGTTATTTTTCCCCATATATGTATTTAGAGGGTTTTAATGTCTTGTGGTTATTTCACACACATGAATTATGGATATAGTTTCCTAAGGACCATTGTAGGTATAACCAGTATAGGTTATGATGGCTTGAGGATCCTTACTCGGTGTATGGGTTGTGATGGATTAAGGTAAAATATCCAATGTATGATACACATTATAAAGGTTTTTGTGTCTCCCATAAACTATCTAGTTAATTTTGGTTATGTGGACGTTTTGGTGTGATGAATGAGGTGAATGTGGTGGTCCTTCACCAGGTGTCTATGGGCTAGCCTTTTAGAGAGAGATATTCAGGATGTGCGTCATTGGGGAGAAGTGGAAAACCAGTGGGGAAGTGGTAATGGGGTACCCCTGATATTATTTATTATATTATATTCTATTATATGCAATACTTAGTGATATTATCCATAGTGTTTTTGTTAACTTAGTATACCTATCTACGCGATGAATTGGTTTCACTTATTTTTCATTATGATTTAGCATGATTTCTTTACTCTTTCACAAGAGGATATGGTGAGGGTCCTACTGAGTATACTGTTATATACACCCTTCATATATATATATATATATTCATTTCATTTGGAGTAGGTTGGATATCAAGCCAATTATTACAAGATTCGGGTTTATAAGGAGTTGTTTGGGCTTTGTGGTCACTTTGGTCTTTACTTATATTTTGGTACTTGAATTTTTCCTCCGAGTTGTAGTAGTTCTTGTTTGAAATTACAAATGTGCACTAGTTTTGTGTTTTATATTGTAGTATGATCAGGATTTGGTAGGTGTATGTCTTATCTCTCTCTTTCTCATGTGTTCTCATAGAGGGTAATTCCTCTCATCTATGTGTTTACTATACCCTTTGTGTTAGTCGCAAACCCGATGCCTAATAGAGGTAGGACTTGGGTTTCCCTATCTATCTTCTCCCATTTCCTGTTAGGGAGGGGTACACTTTGTGTGGAGGGGGTCAGGAAAATTTGGTATCATAGCTCTTTTTAGGGATAGGATGGACTTTTGAGTTAGGAACAGGTGAGGTTGCATGGGATGGTAGCAAAACAGTATCTTCTATGTTTTTCAAGCATTATAAACATGGGATACTAGATTGGACATGAGTATTTAGGTCCACCTGTGATCTGATGAATGAACCTTTAAGCTTACAGTGGAAACTAAATGAGGTGATACTGGTTTTAGGGTAGAGACCTAGGAAAGGATCATGCATCATTATTCTTTGTGACTATGTTTAAATGGGTAGACCTTGGGATAGGTTAACCTAAAATAAATAAAATAAAATAATTAATTAATGTTCAAGTATTCCATATTCCAGTTTTAATAGATCTAACAATCTATTCCTTTGTAGGTATGGATCGTGGTTGGAATCCTCATCAGGTTTATGCAGAAGATGTTCTAAAGGTTATTCCAGCAGATCGTCGTAGAGTAGTGGTTGACGATGACAGAACTTATAGAAGGACTCTTAGAGATTTTCTTTTCTAAAGTCTACATATATATGAGGGATCTATTTTAGAAACAATCATAGATGAATATTTGAAGGAGGTTGAGATAGATTTCAGTTCTAATCCTTCTCAAAAGGAGAACTGGGTGTCATTGGATTTGACAATGTTTCATGGGGAAGTAGGGAAGTAGTTGTTCTTATTCCTCAGAAATCACAGGGAGCGGACAGTCTTGTGGGAGGACTTCTGAGACTAGTTTAGATATTAGTTTCTCTCTTTGACCATAAAGGTGGTAAGTCTCCAAGATCTACTTACATTTTTGAAGGGGAGATCCAATATGGGGGAGTTTGGGATCTATTTTTAGAACCTTCTGTGATATGCTTATGACATATTTCTAGATAAGGAGGCTAGGGTGAGGCATTTTGAGGAGGCATTGCATCTAGAGATCCAGTGCCAGGTTACCCCATTTATGATAAAGTTGTATATTAAGGTGTTGGAAAGATAAGAGGTTATTGATAGGATGTTATCTAGAATTAGATCATCATGACAGGGGAGTCATCAGGATTCCTCATGAAGTAGAGAGATGGTCTAGGGTTCCTAGTTGTCAACGAAGAAGAGCTCGGATCATCCGGGAGTAGGTCCCAGGCCTCAATGTCTCATTTATTTTGGTGAAGCGTCTTTCAGGCCTATTCCAAGGGATAATACAATTTTTTTTATTGTATAGATTGAGGTAATCAGTGGTGAGAGTGACCAAACTTTCTATGCAGTCATTGTCCACCAGTTTTTTTGCTTTAGGTTCCTCTACTACGGCAGTTCCAGCCGAGGCAACAGCAGTAGGTTGCTCCAATTTATGATCAGCAAAGAGTATATGTGATAGGAAGAGGACAGCCTCGAGACTCTCCCCATCCTCATAGATTAGATAACGACCCAAGAGTTGGTCATCAGTGTGGTCATAGATTCCATGGAGTATGTCATGGTCAGCTTCATGCTTTAGCATTGCTAGCACTAGGAGATCCATATTTCATTTGAGGTAAAATTTTCTTGTTTTATACTTGGTTTTATGCCTTTTTTGATATAGGAGAGATTCAATCCTTCATATAACCTACCCTTATCCATGATATGGGACTTTAGGTATATAGGCTCCTAGTTCCCTTGGCATTGACTGTGCTAGTTGAAGGTTGAGCTGACTTGTTTGAAGTATTTAGAGACTGTGAGCTGGTGATGGGGAAGCACCACTCTTGAGGAGATTTCATATGTTTACAGATACAACCATAATACATAATCCTTATAAAGGATTGGTTTTATTTGATGTAGGGTATCAAGGATTACTTGATGAGGAAGGTTGTTTTCTTTAATGCTGATGAAGATCCAATAGTGTTTTTTGGTGAGCAAGACCCTCGAATGGGTCAGAGGGTTCCATCCTTATCATCCTTGATGGAAGGGCTAATGTTGAGCTCATCAGAATCTCAGCATTTGGAATTTACCCGGGTCATAGAAGAGTACCCTGATGTCTTTCTAGATGTGGTTGTAGCATTACCCCCACAACAAGATATCAAGTTCCTGATCAAACTACAGTCAGGTGTGTCTCTTATCTCGATGTCTCCATATATGATGGCACCTTATGAGTTGCGAGAGCTACGTATAAATCTTGATGGTCTATTATAGTGTGGTTTTGTTTGGACTAGTGTGTTACTATGGTGTGTACCAGTTTTTTCATGAAGATGGTTGATGGCAGTTTATGGTTGTGTATCGATTATCCTCACTTAAACCAAGTGACAATGAAGAACTGTTATCCTCTTCCACATATTGATTATTTTTTCATAGTTCCTTGAAAGATGTATTCTAGTTTTAAGAATCACTACTTCCCAGTGGTTTCCATTGGATTTATATATATAACCAGAAACATCCAACAGTACTTTATCCAAAGGGTACATGCTTTCCAAAGACAGGAATTCATTATGTTTGAACTTCATGATACTTAAGAACATGCATTGGTTGAGAGGATGGGTGGTTAGACTCATCACACCCTTTTGGGGGTAATTATTGTCTAATCTAGGATTCTCTTTATAATTTAAGATATTTTCGTGAATCCTTATTAATTCACAAAGTATATCATAAGTATCCTTTGGAATTTTCAATCACTTATTTAGCAAGTGAAAAGTATTAAATCATCTTTATATATTTGAGGTTCTTCATTAATAGGGGTATTCGTATGTATTCGAGGTTTTCCATAAATGGTATCCTATTGTATACTACTTAGTGATTCTTTTAATCATTATTATGATGATAATAGTTTTTAAGCCACTAAGTGGGGCACTCTGTAATTTATTGTTATCCAGGGAGATGAAGGTTTGGTTTGATCTTGGGATCGGGCCCATAAAATGGGCTACCTACGTATCATTGTAAAAGTAATTAGAAACCTTTTAGTTTGGTGACACATAATGGGAAACAACGTACCTTTTATGTTCATGTGATGAGGACCGAGCTGTATGGTTTAATGTCATGTGGTGTGGACATCTAAGTGGAAGGGGCTTAGTCAAAACATAGTGTGGGACTTATCTTGAAGCATCCCAAGGAACCTGTAAAGGATATGGGTTTCCAAGTAGGATCAGACCCTGTAGTGAATATTTACCAAGGATAATAGGGTTGATTTAAGGTATTGGGTTTTATCCTCAAGGTGGAATCCTACGTATCTCATATAGATGGGAATCAAATCCCACATAGTTCAATAAGTCTCATAGGAGAGTATATTTCTTTGAGAGAAATGGGTTGGGCTTACTTCCAAAAAAGGATACCTTGGTGGTTTGAGGATTTAATTTGAGGCTTATTCCTAAAGAGGATGCTCAAATTAGGGGAATTAGGGCTGGATTCTTGAAGAGTACATCCAATGAGCTCAGGCCCTGAGAAGGCATCCTACGTATCCCAGTTATGGTGGGAATCAAATTTCTCGTATTTCATTCCTTTGTGAAAATGTTGTGACCGTGAAAAATTTCTAATCCCATGTGAGTCATGCTTGGTGTGAGAAAAAAGAGAGTGTCAAAGATTCAAAAAAATCATCCACACTTTCCCTCTTCTGCTGATGGAAGGGGGCGCACCTATGGCAGCGGGAGTGGATGAGGGCGAGGCGACGATCCTTCCCTCTATTCTATTTACATTGGACAATAATAAAATTTAAGGAGGAAGGGATGAAGGTTAGGTGCTTACACCATGAGGGCTTCCCATGGTGACAAATCCCAACATGAGAGGGAAAGGGTAACAAAAGTTCATGTTCCCATATCCCCTCTGATCTTTGGCTCCGAAGAAGAAAGGAGGAGCAATTATGCTACCTCCTACAAAAAAGTTAGGGGATTACGCCAGGATGGTTTCCCTAAAATTGATCCTGGTAGGGGAGGGAGACTTCTCCTTTACTTAAATGGAAAATTAAGTATGAACCATACCTTCCCTACCAGATACCTAAGGTTATGGGTCATCTCTTTGAGAAGGGATAGGTTAGGACCCAAACCCTCCTTCAAACTGGGAACTTCCCAACACTGTTCTTGGGAGAAACATCCATGTGACTATGGATATACAAAACCAAAAACATTCCTTGTATCCTAACTCCCTTATAAAACAAATGTGGGAAACCTTTGACTATGGAAATACAAACCCAAATAGGAGACACACTGATGTTCCTTTCCCAAAGGTTTGATAAGTCAGGAGGTTTCGGTGGAGGTCTCAACAGAATCTCTTTCAAACAAAGGAGCCAAAGAGGAAGAAGTATTTCCATGGATGGATTTGATGAAGTCTAGATGGTTTTTAAACTAAAGAGAGTAAGTGAATTAAAAAGGGGCGCTCAAGTAGATAAGGGTGTGCAAGTATGGGAATGCAAGTAGACTTGAGAGACTTGATATTCACTTAAGAGACAAACAACGTGTATGGTAATACATGGGAGAGACTTGTATAAATCCTTCAGTAGTATTCATAGGTAATCCCAGAAGTGGGGCGCTCAAGTTCCTATGAAAGGAATAGGTGGTGCACAAGTGTTTCTGATTTATAGAGTTTGGCCGCTTTAGGTGATAAATTGTTATGGTTTTGAAACACTAAAAGGACTTAACTCCAATGATCCTCATTTAAATCCTTCACTCAAGGTTTTAAAGAACTACCTTTAAAGTTCAGGAAGACTTGGAAAAAGCACTAGGGAGACCAGAGTAGCATTTGGGCTTCAAGGAAATTCTATCATCTAAATGGAGGCCCCAAGGGTCTATTTATAGGAAAAAATAGGACCTTGGTTGAAAGGAGTTTGGGAACGCAAGTGGGTTGCGTGCCAACTTTGTGGTGCACAAGTGGTTGTGCGCTAGATGGGTGGTAACCAAGAAGACTTGCGTGCTGCCAATGATTTGTCCTAACTAGAGTGTCTCCTTGAGGACTTATCCAAAATAATAGTTTCATTCTTCTCCATCATGGTGGCACACAATTGTTTATGCGCAGGTACCTTGGGAACCTCTTTAGGGACTTATCCAAATAATTTCTCCATACTGTAGGGGCTGCACCCCCACACCCCTGCTTGGGATCAGTGTCGGGTTGCAGTCCTGACCCTTCACGTCAGTGCCTTCTCTACCATCACTAACCCCCATGAAAAATGCAGAGTCGCACCATGAAATTTTCGAGCCTGGTTGAGGACATTTTATAGAGATGTTCATGGAACACATTTCATGGTGTCTAAAATGATTTATTCAATCAACAGAAGGGTGAAAGTTTGTTCTTGAAGATCGATTTTCAGTTAGGATATAATTAGTTGCATGTAAAGGATGATGATATTTTGAATACTGATTTATGTTGTCCTCGTGGGCATTATGAGATTTTTGTGATGAAGTTATGTTTAACAAATTCTCTCACTTTGTTCTTGGGGTTAATGAATGATATGTTCCATGATTTCCTAGATAAGTTTTTTGTGGTCTTCATTGATGAAATTCTTATGTAATCTGCATCTGAGGAGGAGCATGCAGAGTAGCTGCATTCTATTTTGGGAGTTCTTCACCATGAGAAGTTGTTTGGTAAGTTGATGAATTGTGATTTTTGGTCTCGAGAAGTCCGTTTCATGGGGAGTGTTGTTTCCCAGTAGGTAGTAGTTGTGGATCCATCGAGTATATAAGTAGTTGTGTCTTTGGAATCTCCCAAGACAGTAGCAAAGGTGTGGAGTTTCCTTGGTCTTTCAGGCTATTATAGGAGGTTCATAACCAATTTCTCTTAGTTTGAGACTCCTATAACAATGTTGAATAGAAAGGATCAGGTGTTCCTATGGACTGATTAGTGTTTGATGGATTTTTAGTATCTTAAAGAGAATTTTTTCAGTGATCTAGTTCTTTGTCTTGCAATTGAAGGAGTTCAGTTTGAGGTTTTTTGTGATGTTTCACGTCATGGGTTGGGATGTGTTCTGATGAAGTGGATATCAGTAATTTCTTATGGGTATCATCAGTTTCATAACCATGATCATAACTATAACACCCACAATATTGAGTTAAAAGTGGGGGTGTTTTCTCTGAATTTGTGGAGACATTACCTCATCGGTGAGATTTTTCTAGTCTTCACCAATCATAAGAGCCTGATGTCCCAATGTGACTTAAAATTTCACTAGTTTTGGTCGATGGAGTTCTTACATAAATAAGACTTTGAGATTTTATATAAACCTAGGAATTTGATTTTTGTGGTTGATGCATTGAGTAAGAATTTGTGTAGTTATGTAGTGTGTGAATCGGGTGACTCTGGGAGAGGGATGTAAGAACATTCAGCATTACATCTAGATATGAGAGAAGTCAGGGCAGAGGTTATCTTTTTTAGATGATGGTGAAATCATCTATAGTGTAGTAGGTGGATGAATCCTAGTTGGGGGATCTGAAGTTGGAGGTTTATATAGAATGAGTTTTTTGTGGTGAATCTCCTGATGTTTGTTCTAAGGATGAAAAAAACTGAGTGTTGTTTCAGGGAAGGATTTTTATTCCTTTATCAATGCGTGAGATGGTTCTCAGAGATTTACATAGTTCTCCCTTGACGGTACATCCTAGAATGAAAAATATGTACTGATCTTTGAGGGTTCAGTTTTAGTGGGCTACATTAAATCATATGGTTGTAGGATTTGTGTCTCATTGTTTGGTCTGCCAAAAGGTGAAGGTCGAGCACTGTGTTCTAGGTGGTTTTCTCCAGCCATTAGATGTTCCTAATTGGAAGTGGGACGACATCTCGATGGACTTTATTACCTGTTTACCATGATTACAGGGAGTCTATGATGTTATATGTGTATTAATGGATCATTTGATGAAATCTTCCCACTTTATAGTGATTAAGGAGTTGAGCTCGGTGGAGATTTTTTAGGTAAGTATCTAGAATAGGTGGTGAGACTACATGGGGTCCAGAGGATGATCATTTCCAATTGAGACCCTCATTTTACCTCCAGGTTTTGGAGAGGTCTCTAGCATTATTTTTGTTAGGAGTTAGGCCTTATAACTTATTTTTATCTAAAAATGGATTTTCAGATAGAGCATACCATCCAGACTCTTGAAGAAATGTTGCACTCTTGTGTAATTAATTTTAGATGTTCATGGATGGGGAACTTTACCTTGGATTATTTATCTTAAAACAACATTTTTGACTCCACCATCAGTATGGAGACGTTTCAATCCTTTTATGGTCGAACTTTTCATTATCCATTGTGATAGACTTAGGTCGGAGAGTAAGAAATTCTCAGGATGAAACTGGTATAGAACACAATAGAGATGGTTCAAGTGATTCGTGAGATGATGAAGGTAGTGAAAGATCATTAGAAATCATATTTTGATCATAGGATGAGACCTCTGGAGTTCGACTTTGGGGATCATGTGTTCTTGAAGGAGACCCCCCATCATGGGTAGTGAATATTTGGTCATGGTAGTAATCTTTCTCCCTGATTTTTTGGTCCTTTCAATGTATTGGCACGTGTTGGGACTATGGCATATCAGATAGCACTTCCCCGGAAGATGATCCAGATACGTGATGTTTTTAACATGTCATGACTCTATCTTTATATTCATGATGACTCTCACATCATTTATTGGGAATAGATCCTTGTTGATGATGATGCGACCTTCTAGGAGCATCCTGTAGAGATCCAGGACTACCGAGAGAAGGTGTTTTGTGGGTGTGATATCCCCATGGTTTGTGTCTATTGGTGGCATAGTGGCATGGAGGAGAGTACCTGGGAACATGAGTTGGAAATATGTTCTCATTACCCTAATATTTTTTATGTTTATCTCTTCTTTCGTAATGCTATTAATTTTTTGGTTGTAGACATTTTTCTAGTTTATGATATGGATCTTTCTCTTCTTATTTTTTATGGCTTAATGTCTTTCCCTGGGAGGCGAAGACATGTGGGGAATGCCACATGCTTTCCAGGTTTATCTTATTGAGGTTTGGTGAGTCTAATATCCCACTATAGATGGTGAAGACTCAATGAGTACTTCATCTACTCACTATGTCAAGCCCCTTGCGCTTGGATGGGGATGGTTGAGCTCCTGTCATGGTGAGATCTTTGAGAGGTATCTCTTTGGGTGGTTTTTTGAACAACCCCTTTTTTGTTTACTCCCTAGGTTGGTTTTGGATTCTTGAGGACAAGAATTATTTAAGAAGTATCTAATGTAAGGTCCTGGATCCACATGGATCGAACCGTTGTGTGTTTTCAAAGATCGACGTGCTTGGAGGATCCTTGGAGGAATACTAGAGGGACTCAGCTGGTAAAAGCTGTAAGCAGGGAGATTTCACACCGTGTAAACATTTTACACAACACGAAATAGGTTTTCACGATGTGTAATGAATCAGGGTTTTAAAAATAAATAAAAATGATGAGATGATGAATTTTTCATAGAAAACAGAATTATGAGGATTACATTATGTGGAAGGGGATTACACATGTAACATCCCGGTTCCGGGTGCCACTCAACGGGTGCCCAGTTGTCACATTTGGTATCAGAGGAGGAACCCAGCCTTAAGTGTGGTGCACTTCTTGGGTTGAGTTTTAGGGCCCACAATAAGGACGTTTTTCTCTAAAAGGGGGATATTGTAACACCCCTGAATGATAAAGGGTTAAATGACTAAATGATATGACTCATGTCAATAAGTTGCACCTTCCTTTTCATGAGCCTATCAAATTAGAACTCCACAGTTAGGCATGCTTGACTTGGAGTAGTGGCCATGATGGTTGACCTTCTAGGAAGTCTCCCAGGATGTGTGTGAGTGATGAAAAAGCACACTAGAAAGGACAAGTGTTGGCATGATGGTACTATCATTAGTCAGATGACCCGTTCAGGCACGTGGGTGGACCCTAGGGTGGGCCCCACATGTATGTGGGGAAAATGGTGGTACCTGGTGCACCAAGACCCGACGGCCATGTTAAGGAAGGGTGGTTGTGCTGTCACTGGGACCCAGTTGTCACAGGACACGATATGTAGTCTTGTCTGAGGACAGACCGTGTGGTTTTAGCCGTGTGGCTGGGAAATAGGGTGGTGTACACACCGTGTGTGGGTGTAACACGACTTGTAGTGTTAGCTGAGTAGTCAGTCGTGTCACAAATGACATAGGCAGATGGAAAATTACAGTACACACACCGTGTAGTTTTGTTTAACGGGAGCCGTGTGGGTGGGCCATGTAAAAGGACCCGGGAAGGGGGAAAAAGTCAGGTACACGTCGTGTAGTCAGTATACACGCCATGTAATCTTGTTGTGAAATATTGAATGCCTTCTTCCTCCTGTTCTCCTTTTGGTACCTTAATTTTCAGACTGTGATAATATTGATCTAAGGTGTGCATTTGACCTTGTAGATTCATGCCACCAAGATGACCACGCGTTGTTCGCCAGGAGAGTGGCAATGATTATACCCTAGAGATGGGATTCCATGGGAAACCATAGGGTGGTGTACACGCCGTGTGCGGGTTTAACACGTCGAGTAGTGTTAGCTGAGTAGTCGTTCATGTCACAAATGACACGGGCAGTTGGAAAATTATAGTATACACGCCGTGTAGTTTTGTTTAACAGGAGCCGTGTGGCTTGGCCGTGTAGAAGGACCCGAGCAGGGGAAGAAAAGTCAGGTACACGCCATGTAGTCAGTATACATGCCGTGTAATCTTGTTGTGAAATATTTAATGCCTTCTTCCTCTTGTTCCCATTTTATTCCCTTCGTTTTCAGACTATGATAATCTTGATCTAAGGTGTGCATTTGACCTTGTAGAGTCATGCTTCCGAGACGACCACGCGTTGTTCTCCCGGAGAGCGGAAACGATTATACCCCAGAGATGGTAGGCCATGGGATACCATGGGATCCTCCAATAGAGCCAAATGAGGCGCCAACCGTTATACCGGACACAGGCGCGGAGGCGCAGTTCTGTGAAGGCTTTATGAGGTTCATGCAGACCTTTTAGGGAGAACCACCGGCTGCCACATCTATAGCCGAGCTGACTCATATATTCCAGTAGCAGCATCCGCCTACGTTTTCAGGGGATGGAAAACCACAGGCTGTGGAGTCTTGGTTGGGGTCTATGCAGACTATTTTTGAGCATCTTGAGACGCCTCCAGGGCGGAGGGTCAAGCTTGCGATGTATATGCTCCCAGATTCTTCCAAGAGGTGGTGGGATGTTACCACTCAGTCTGAGCATCACAGAGACATAGCATGGGAATATTTTCAGGTAGTATTCTATGACTTCTTATTTCCAGAGACGCTGTGGGAAGATAGAGCTCGAGAGTTCATGAATCTGCTGCAGGGCGCTATATTGGTGATGGACTATTCTGCTCGCTTCACTGAGCTTCAGTGTTTTGCACCCGTTCTGGTGGGTGATGAGACGTTGAGAACCAGACGCTTTGAGGATGGTCTTTGATATGACATCCGAGCACTGGTGAATGTTTTTAGGTTTCCTTCAGTACATGTTATTGTGAACTAGGTGCTGATTACAAAGAGGAACCTTCATGAGGCTAGTGGTGTGGGCCAGGGCGGTTCAGCACCAGTTTCTGGTACTATTTCTACTGGAAAGAGGAAGAGACAGATGGACTTCTCTCAGGGTGCTAGTACCAACTAGAAGAAAGTTTCAGGTGGCCAGGTCATGTGCTACCAGTGTGGTAATGAGGGGAACAAGAGACCTCAGTGTCCACGAGACCTAGTGGAGTTCCGAGCTTGAAGAAAGATAGGTCATCTACAGCACTTTTGTAGGGAATTTCCATCAGTGGCTAGTGAGAGGGGTTCTGTGTAGACTTCGCGTGCAGGAGAAGGACCAGTAGCTTCTTACCAGTCAGGAAACTGGAATACGTCAGGGCGTGCAGGCAGGGATGGTGGTTGTGGACGTGGTATCCAGACATCAGGATCTCATAGGCGGTAGGACGGGACAGCTCAGGGTATCCAGGCTGTGTCGTAGGGCCGCGGCACTGGTCAGGCATATGCAGTGCAACAGACCCAGCAGGAGCAGGATCTCGGACCTTCTACAGTTAGAGGTACTATTCTAGTAGCTTATGTCTTATCTTAAGTACTTTTTGATATGGGTTCTACACATATCTTTATATCTATACCCATTTTGGAGAGCCTTGGGCTCTGTGTTTCTTCTTCTTCTGCTATTATGACACTATACACTCCATTGGGAACCAGAACGGTTGGTGTACGTCAGTGTAAGGAGTGCCCCCTTGAAGTTGCAGAGTGTCACTTTCTATGGGACCTCTTTGTCTTAGAGATGACATCTTATGACGTCATTCTCGGGATGGATGGTTGGTTCCCTTTCGAGCCTTTGTAGATTGCTATCATCGCAGGGTGAGGTTCACGTCACCAGAGGGCATAGAGTTTCTATACAGGGGTGAGTGGGATGTTCAGAAGAGTCGAGCTAGACCAGAGCATCATGGGCATGGAGGAGTCATAGCCCACATTGCGAGTTTATATCTGGATGATTCGGGGACTTGTCAGCAGGATTTCCCTCCAGTGGTTGATCGTTTTAGGGATTTCTTCCCGGATGAATTTTCGGGTCTACCTCCAGAGCGTGAGGTGGATTTCACTATTGAGATTGTGCCAAGAGCAGCATCGGTGTTCATTCCTTCTTATAGGATGGCTACATCAGAGTTTCCGGAGCTCAAGAGGCGGTTAGAAGAGTTACAAGAAAAGTGTTTTATCTAACCCAGTACTTCTCCTTGGGGTTTGCCTGTCCTTTTTGCGAAGAAGGAAGAGGGTACCCTCAGACTCTGTGTGGATTATCGGAAGCTAAACTAGTTGATGGTCAAGAACCGATATCCCTTGCCGAGGATTGATGATATTTTTGATCAACTTCGCGGAGCACGAGTGTTCTCAAAAATTGACTTGAGATCTAGATATCATCAGTTGTGCGTGAGACCATTGGATATACCGCTTATAGCTTTTTGGAGCAGATATGGTCTGTACGAGTACTTGGTTATGCCGTTTGGACTCATGAATGTGCCAGCAGTTTTCATGGCTCTAATGAATCGTGTGTTCTCATCCCTATCTGGATTATTTTGTGGTAGTATTTTTGGGAGATATCTTGGTTTACTCTCACACTCGACACGACCATGCCACCCATCTTCAGATCGTATTGAGTATAGTAAGAGAGAATAAGTTATATCCTAAGCTCCAAAAGTGCCACTTTTGGATGGACCAGATTCACTTCCTGGGTCATATCATCTCAGAGGCAGGAGTTGTAGTAGACTCAGAGAAGGTGAGAGTAGTAGTTTCTTGGGATCATACTAAGAACGTGTTTGAGATACAAAGTTTCTTAGGGCTGGTTGGTTACTAAAGACGCTTCATACAGGACTTCTCCCACTTAGAAGTATTGTTGACGAGTTTGAATAAGAAGGTTGTGAGGTTTTTTTTATCAGAAGATTACGTGAAAGCCTTCCAGGAACTGAAAGGAAGTTGACATCAGCACCAATACTAATACTCTCAGAGCAGGGAAAGAGCTATATAGTTTACTGTGATGCATCAGGTATTGGGTTGGTAGCTGTGTTGATGCAGGGCAATCGAGTTGTTGCGTACGGGTCTCAGCAGTTGAGGCCACATGAGAGGAATTACCTGATTCATGATCTCGAGTTGGCTGCAATTGTTCTTGCATTGCACTTTTGGATACATTATATCTTGGGAGAGCATTTTGTGGTTTTCACTGACCACAAAAGCCTCAAATATATCTTTACTTAGAGTGACTTGAATTTGAGATAGAGAAGGTTGGTCGAATACCTTTAGTCCTTCAAATTTGAGCTTGCCTATACACCTGGTAAAGGTAATGCAGTAGCTGATGCACTAAGCAGGAAGACTCAGATACAGGCAGTGCAGGAGGCTAGTGGTGAATGGAAGCTTATGTCTTTGTTCTATGAGATGCATCTGGAGGTGCATGATAGTCAGGGGAATACCTATCTTTCATCTTTAGTTGTGACTTATACCCTCCTGGATAGAGTGAGTATGAGATAGCTATCTGATTCCGAAGGCCTAGTTCTATGGGATTCAGTGGAAAATGAGGACCCTCCTCCTGGTTGGACGATAGGTGATGATGAAATATTGTGTTTCCATGGACAATTATGGGTTCCAGGGGATATACGTGAGGAGATGATGCGGGAGTTTTATGATTCAGCTTGGGTAGTTCATCCTAGAGTTACCAAGATGTACCGTGAATTGAGATGTCAGTACTGGCGGCTGGGTTTGAAGAGAGAGATAGCTGGTTTTGTTACAAGATGTTCCACCTGTCAGCAGGTGAAGACGGAGCATCAGAGGCCAGTTGGGTTGTTACTGCAGTTACCCATCTTGGAGTTGAAATGGGATGATGCCACGATGGACTTCGTGACTGGGTTTCCAAGGTCACCTCGAGGCAATGATGTCATGCGGGTTGTTGTGTACAGACTCACAAAGGTAGCTCACTTTCTGCTAATCAAGGAGACCTTCGGAGTTGATGAGCTTGGGAATTTGTATATCCGAGAGATCGTATATCTTCATGGGGTTCCTCGTTCTATTTTTTCAGATAGGGACGCCCTATTTACATCTCGTTTCTGGTAGAGTTTTCAGAGGGAACTGGGTACACAGGTGCTTCTGAGCACAGCTTACCACCCTCAGACTAATGGTCAGTCAGAGCGTACGATATAGGTGCGTGAGGACATGCTGCGTTCATGCATCCTAGACTTTAGGGGCTCTTGGGAGAATCATATACCCCCTAGTTGAGTTTTCCTATAATAATATTTTTCAAGAAACTATTGAGATGGAACCTTACGAGGATCTATATGGTAGTTCATGTCGATCACCATTTTGCTGTTTAGAGTTAGGTGAGGTAGCTTTACTGGGACCACATCTCATGCAAGAGACTTTTGAGCAGGTCCAGTTGATTCAGAAGCGGATGGCTATCACGCAGTCTCATCAGAAATCTTATACTGATCACCGCAGACGAACCATCGAGGTCGTGGTTGGGGATCAGTTTTTCTTGTGTGTTTCACTGAGGTGGGGACAAAGGAAGATCAAGAGACAGGGTAAACTTTCACTGAGGTATGTGGGGCCATTTGAGATTCTGGAGAGATTCAGTCTGGTTTCCTAACGGTTACAGTTACCACAGAGGTACCGATCCCCGCACGACATCTTCCCTGTATCTCAGTTGTGTCACTATCATTTAGACCTGTCTCACATCTTTCATCCTGAGGAGGTTGAACATGAGTTAGATGTGTCCTTTGAGGAGCATCTGATTCGTATCGTTGATAGGAGCATGAAGGTTCTCTGAGGCCGGTCAGTTCCTCTTGTACGAGTGCTATGGAAGCATGACCGAGTGTAGGACGAAACATGGGAGCAGGAGACTGACATACATGCTCAGTGGCCAGAGTTTTTCTAAGCTTTATCTTCACCACCCTTGGAAGGGCAATTCAGGGACAAATTTCTTTAAGGGGGGAAGTTTTTAAGAACCCGGTTTTTTTTTTAGGTACGAGTTTCTTCTTTTCTCTTTTCATTAAGTGTTTTTGAGAAAAATAAGGAAAATGGGTAAAAATCCTAAATTTTGGGACTACACACCGTGTACTGTTCCACACACCATGTACTTTGGCCGTGTGGGATGAGTAAACAGGGTGTGTATCCATGTCGGTGATGAAGGGTGTAAAAACCGACTACACACCATGAAGTGGATATTTACATTCCGTGTAGTCAGTCAGCAGAAAAATAGTAAGGCGGTGGAAGTAGCCGCTAGCAGAGTGGCAGTACACGCCGTGTAGTCAGAAATACACACCGTGTACTCATGTCGATGGATAAACAATGTGGTGGTTCTGCCAAAAGAACAGTTAAATGAGAAAAGTACACATTGTGTATTCAATAGTACATGTCGTGTAGTTTGTTTTTTTTTTTGCTTAAAATGGGAAGTATCCAACCCTGTTCACAGGGAAGGATTAGAACCGGAGGAAGGAGTCGGGAGAGAGGGTTAGACCTTCGAGGAGCTCCAGATCGAGTACTGGGAATCCATTTTATGCACTGTCGATCTCCCTAGAACCGCACGAGTGAGTTCTTCCTCCTCCTGGCGTAGTTCTTACCAATTATTTCCTGAGGGAAAGTTATTTGAGTTTGAAATAGGTTTTATTTAACCTCATATCTACATCGTTCTTGGACGATTCTAGGATTTTCATTCACGTATACTATTCAGGGGCGTTTAAGGTAGGTGGCTTGGTGTTTAAATTCCAACTGTTGTGCATTTTTGTGTACTGTTGAACTAAAAACCCATGTTGGGGTGTCGTGTGGCTGAGGCCTTAGCTGTTTTAAATACCCATAATTGTATAGGTAATTGAATGTGATAATAAACTGTTGTTTGGGATCACTGCTTGGATCCAGGACCACCCCGGGGGTTCATTCCACTTTTTAGCCGTTTGGCCAGGATACCCGAGGGTATGCCACGTTTCTTTTGCGCATTAATTTTGGATTGAGAGGAATTGTATGTGAATTTCTTGTTTATATGTTGAGCATGGCCCAGTTACTAGTTTAGCCTAAGGGCAGTATTTTCTTTAGCCTGAGGGCAGTGGTTATTTCGGCCTGAGGGAAACTTCTTTCATGCCTGTGGGCAATAGACTCTGTGCCTGAGGGCAACACTTCGTACGCCTGAGGGAAATATATGTTGTGCCTGTGGCAAATTACCTACAGGTTGTGTTTCTGATTACCTGAGGGTAATGGTTTTCATGTTTGAGGACACTGACTATTTACATAGAAATCCACTGTGGTGGTCTCTTTATAATGAATGAGTAAATGAATAACAAAATGGAAATAACTAGTAAAGTTAGTTACTTTTGAGTACAACTTAGTTTATTTCATTTTACTATTGTGCACCATTGTTGTATATTTGCACACAGTTGGGCATGGGCCTTTAGTGGGTGCCTACTGGGATTTATTTCTCACACCTTGTTTGGGTCATGTCTTTGGCCCAAATAGATTACATTTCTGTAGGTGTGGATAAGGGAAAGGGTCCATATATAGGTACTTGATTGCTACTGAGGAGTAGGGGAGCATGGTTCCGAGCTTAGGCTCGCGATGCAACCGACTATTTTGTTTTGTTTTGTTGTACTCTATAATGTATTGTACTGTATTGTTGTGTAACATGTTCTGGCTGTTTTCTTAGAACTTGAGACATGTTTCATCATTATCTATATAACTGTTGGTTATCTTTTACTGAAGTTGTTTATTTTAAATTTTTATGGTTTATTACTTCTTCTATTGTTGAATTTTTTTATTATTCTGTTGCGCTACACTTTGACAAATGATGGCATAGTTTCCCCACTATCAGACCAGGGCCCTCGCTGCTAGTCGGAAGCCTCTAGCATTTGGGGAAATGCGCTTGAGGTCATGTGACCAACCTGGTTCGGGGCACCCGTTGAGTGGCACCCGGAACCGAGACGTTACAACACGTTATGTAATTCACTACTACAGTGTTGTATTAATCATTTTTAGTTGATCAAGTTTTTCAAACCCTGCAGCTGTGGTGGATCTCTATTGATTCCAGGAAACTCGATGACCCCTTCTTCAATGTTTTGGGGATTCGATCATCAAAGACCAATTTTAAGCTTCCCTCCTTTGATCCTTAATGATCAGTCTTCAATCTGATGTATGATCTACCCCCTTCCTTATGGTTTATTCAATATATCTCCTCCCATTTATACTTTTCATGTGATGTATCTTGATCTCCATGTTCATAATGATGTTTTCTTGGTAGTTGGCTGGTGTGGTTGTGCTGCAGCATCCTCGACTAGATGCAATTATTGTGGGAGAGGTGATTGGGATCTATTGCATGGTATGTTATCTTGTGAAGAATTTAGACAAAATTTTGAGGTAGGGGGGTCATTTCTTCTCTATTTACTTACGTAAAATATTATATCTAGAATGATTTATCCCCTTGGATCGCAATGAAATGGACCGAATAATTATTTAAACGAAATTAAAGAATTTGTATCTATCGCATAGTAATGTTTTTGAATGTTACCTTGATAATAGTTTTACTCTTGATTTGATAGATAGTGTGATATATATTACTTGATTTCTTTATCATGTTTTTATTTATGGAAATTGTTAAAGAACCTAAATATAAAATTATTTGATAATTAATTAGGTAAAGGAATAAATAGGCATGTTTAATGAATCTGGTTATTTTTGATGTAATTAGTTGATAACCAAATTTATGTAGATATACATGCTTAATTAAATTAGTTAATAAACTTTAATCATGTTTATACTTGTTGTAAAAGGAATTAATGGAATTTTAAATTAATTGTTTAATTAATTTTTGATATCTTGAGATAGCTTGTTGCTTAAGTTTCCTATAGTTGGAATCTATGAATAATAAATTCGTTAATTAAAAATGTAATAATAGATAGTTTTCTGATAAAATATAATTCCTTTTAGGGCCTGAGTTTCCCTCATTCTTATAAAGTCCTTGTGCCTTTTGCTTTGGAGCTGTGAGAGCTCATTGTGTGTGAAGGATAGATGCCTTATTTTATCTCCAAGAGCCCAGTTTCCTATTTGTTTCTTATTTCTTATGATGTGATGTGAGCCTGGGATAGCTGATCCTGGAGGGATATTGTGGTTTGTGGGATAAGGGAGCCCCAAATGTGATGTGATCCTGGGATGGTTGATCTTTGATGGTTGTTTTGTTATATGGGGCAGGGTGGCCCAATTTTTGTGGGATCATTTGATGCCTGGAGTGGCGAGATTCATCAATTTATACATGTGGGTGTCAGGGAGGACACTGGGGATGACATAGTGGGTTGAATCGGGGATTTCCCATTGATATGAAATCTAGATGCTTGTTTGAATCTGTTGATTGGCTGACGGTTAGGTTGTTTGTTTATCTGCATTTTTCCCCACTTCTTCATGCAGAATGGATGTGCTTGGTTGTGTACCTTTATTTGGTATCTTAGGATGTTTTCCTACAGTTCCTAGTAATATGGGAAGTAATAATTTTAATGAATGAATACATTTTTAACCCATGGGTTTGGAGCTTGCTGGGATGCAATGCTGAAGTTATAATTACGAGAAGTCGTGGAATCAGTTTTCTTATGCCTTGAGGGCATGGAACTTCTTATGATGATACTGAAATTTAATGGGGAATTTTTTAATAGTTAATTAATGTTTAAAGAATTAATTAACATAAATTTAAACTAATAAAAAGGAATAATATAATTTAATATAGATCTTAAAATTTTTGTATGCTTTTAGGATATCTAGTCTTAGTAGTGGAAGTTGAGAGTCCAAGAGATGTTAGCTGCAATTGAGTCTAAGGTTAGGTTATTCTCATAGTTTGGTTGTGATCTATATTAGACCATTTACTTTTTGTATTTCTATATTATACACCACCATATTGGTTATGTAAACTTACAGCCTAGGGATTCTGAGCTCTGTGGGTGTTTTTTCCAATATCTCGGTGGGAGGATAGATGGATGCCTACCCCCTTTGACCCTGCTCACTTATATTGGTAGTTACTCATTATGGTATGCACGGTGGTTATTGTTTCCCATATATGTGTGTAAAGGGTTGTAATGGCTTTTAGTTATTTCACACACATGTATTCTAGATATATTTTCCTAAGGACTACTATAGGTATAACATGTATAGTTCATGATGGATTAAGGATCCTAAGTCAGTATATGGGATATGATGGCTTGAGGTATAATTTTTGATGTATGATGCATGATATAAGGGATATGGTGGCTCCTGGAAACTACCTGGTTACTTTTGATTATGTGTAATTTGTGGTGTGACACATAAGGTTCATGTTTTGGTGATTCTCCCAAGTTTCTACAAGATATCCTTTTTGGAGAGAGATTCTCAAGGCGTGTGATGTTGGGGAAAAGCAGAAAACCAGTGGGGAAGTGGAAGCAGGTTACCCTTGATATTCTTTATTATATTATATGTTATTATATGTGGTACTTGGTGAGAGTATCGATGGTGAGGTTGGGAACTTTGTATACCTTTTTATGTGATGAGTTAGTTTCACATGTTGTTTACTGTGATTTAGCATGTTTTCTTTAATTTTTCACGATATGCTATAAGGAGTATCCTAATGAGTATATTGTTATACTCACCCTATATATATATATATAATATATTTCAGTTCAGTTAGAGAATTTTGGATATTAGGTTGGTTACTACTAGCTTGGGGTTTAGCAGGAGTTTTTTGGGCTTCGTAGTAACTGTCGTCTTTACTTTTCTTTTAGTAGTTCTAGTTTTCATTCTAGGTGTAGTAGTTCTTGCATGAAATTACATATGTACACTTGTTTTTTCTTTTATATTGTAGTCTGAGTAGGATTTGGTTGGTGTATGTCTTATCTCTCTCTTTCCCATGTGTTTTATTATAGGGTAATGCCCCACATCTGTGCAATTATTATACCCTCGATGATAGTCGCCAACTAGGGGCCTACTGGAGGCGGGACTTGGGTATCACTATCTATCTTATCCCATTTATATCCCAAGATGGGTACACTTTATGGGGAGGGTTTGTGACACTAATTTCCTCGAAGTATCCAGGCTGGTTTTGGGAATTCATTTAGAGAGCATGGATTCATGTGGAATCCATACAGAATAACAAGATGTAGACTCACCCATTATCTCTTAATGATCCTATATGAAGTCCTTCTAGATAATAAATAGCTATTTTTACACAAACTCATCACCCTAGTTTGATCCAAATTCAGCTAACCCTATGGAATAAGCCTCATCAAACACTACCTTGGTTCAAGAATAATACTAAACCCCTTCATCATGTCTATGAACCCAGAATCTATTACATTGAATGGAAGTTCAAGGTATATTCCTTTAAGTATGATAGAGTATTAGGCATCATCCATTGTACCCTAGATAAGAACATTCTCAACTTTCTACAAATCAATAAACCATAAGAATTTGAGTTGAATAACCAACCCAACTACTACCCCGACCATGTATTCCATGGACACACCATTAAGGAGTGTTTTATATTCAAGGATTGTCTCTAGAACTAGGTGGACCATGTAATAGTTTAATTGGGTGTCCCTCCAACACATGTGACATATGTATCATCTACCCTTATAGATGATGAATATTATAGATAATGGTTGTGGGTATTTGGATGAGGTGTATAGAATTTTAATGATTATCTAGCCTTAAATTAAATCATTCGAGCTCATGGAGACATCTGAGCATAGTTAAATCAAACAGTTCCTTTCATAGTCATCTTTCCCACTCTAGAAACTTCATCAGATTTACAGCCCTAAAAGGGTCAAAAGATCTAGCACCGACAATGCTAGGATAGTCAATAGATTTTTCTAGAGCCTAATATTATTTTTACCCTCATATACTCCATACATATTGCATTGGGAGGAGGCTCCATGACTCTTATGATCTTAAATGATTCCACTAAGGAATAACAAGAGTATGTCTCCATCAATGCCATTAGATTGGTGGAACATTGTATAGAGCTTAGTGTAAAAGCATAGAAGTTGGATCCTTCCGGTGATTCTATTTGATGTTATCAAGGAAAAGGGAAAATTCCCTCCAAAAAAGAAAAATTATGAGGTTTTATCCCAAAAATCATTATTTATCCCACTAAGACTAGAATATGGGAATTATTAAAAGATCATTAGGATAATTCTTCTAATGATGGACCATCCATTATGCCTCTAATATCTATTTTATTGGTTAACCACTTGGCTCATCCATGGATATCCAAGGATTATCCACAACCATAAAAGGTTTAACCATAGCCATCCAATAGGTAATAGAATACATTAAGTCCTAGTCAGGCCTCATTACCTCATCTGACTATGCCCACTACACTTCCTATTAAGGAGAAACCCTTAGGGAGAATAAATGTGCCCCAATATCAAAAGTATTATGTGATCAAGGACCTCACTGGTATTTTTTCACGACTTTTAATCCTTATCATGTCTCACCCATCAAAGGAGTTTGGTGTAACGTCTCACCACCCTATGGCCACTAAACTGGTTCTTGGATCTATGGTATACCATGAGACTTTAGGTGCACCTCCCCTTGCACCAAATACTATTGACTTGTAGTAAGGGTTTTTTGGGTGATAGTGGGGAGACTATACCCTATGGTGATAATAGTAATAATGATAACACTATGGAAGTGTTAACTCAAGAACAAAAAAATAAATTTTAACAATAACAATAACAAGACAAAATATATGTGATAAACTAACTAGTGTCTATATGTTATTCTATTCATACAAGAGTA
This sequence comes from Viscum album, assembly GCA_963277665.1. Classification (NCBI taxonomy): domain Eukaryota; kingdom Viridiplantae; phylum Streptophyta; class Magnoliopsida; order Santalales; family Viscaceae; genus Viscum; species Viscum album. Next base: position 910,746,593 of record OY728151.1, read on the forward strand.
AACAGAATCTCCCATAGGTCTATCATATATATACATATACAAAATAACAAAAATAAACCACCAACCAAGAACTAAGGAACCACCCATCCCATATTACAAAAACATTTCCATTATAACCATGCACTATCTACGTACCCATATCCATTAAACTTATGATGTTGAGAATTTTCCCTTTGTTATATAGAAAAACCTAAAGTTTACATGTCCCCCGAAAGTCCTATGTATGGTGTGAGTATGAAATCTATAGGCTACCAACAGCAGTTTCACTACCTTATATATATACATATACTAATTTATAAAAAAAACATAAATAAACTTTTACCAACACATCTCACATAACACACTCCACTCATGATCTATTATCCTTGAGTGAGCCCTTACCTGCCTCGACTAGTGAAGGAGTGGAATGATACATCCATGGCCAATCATGTTGGAATATCCCTAAACCTTCCAACCATTCTCATGTCACACAGTGTCACATTCCAACCATCACTACATACTACATGGATCAATATGTCTTCATTACCACATAATCATCTCGAGTCAACCTAATTCCTCAATGGAATGTCTACAAGAAATATCACAAGTCCCAAGGACGTCTACATCCTTTAGAAAACTGTCAGCTCAATGGTCTGATGAACCCAAGGCATAGTGATACCCATCCTCTTATAATATTATCCCAATGGAACCAAAAAATATGGAAAGCCTCATCTCCAACTAGTGATCTCAACTACCACCAACCATGTCCTTCCATGATGTAAACTCCCTCAATACTGATGGTTGACACCATCCCCTATGTTACTTGATCTACAGAGGCCTCTACCCATGACGATTGGTTAACACCACCTCCCTAGGTCCTATCCAATGTTCACATGACCCCAACATATCTCTCATCCACACTTGATGATTTAAATCACCAAAAACCTAGCACACACCTCTAGGAAATCTTTTTCTCCACCTACAGGCCACATTTCCTTACCGCGATAATGGTCAACACCATCCACCACATTCTGATGAACCACGTCACCTCACTTTTGGTGTTTAACATCACCCATAGCCACATGGTACATGATCAATTCATTCTCTCAAAGCCATCTTAGACATCTTATCATTAAAATAATTTGTATAATATGTGTCATCATGCCCAACCAAACAAGGAACCACATATAGCACCTTCCAGGCCATACTTGGAACAACCATTATATAACACACATGATACAACCAACTGGTGTCTCCCATAAATAATAAAAACTATAATAAATTCATAAATGGTATCACCTGGTCCACCCCACTCACTTTTGTTTACCATACATCACATATCACATTTATTGACCTACTCTTAGATTCTTATTTGTCAAATATCAATCCTTAATTCAAGCTCAAATGGTGAGAATCAAAAAAAATCTGAAAACCCCTAAAAATAGGACATCATTGACATAAAAGGTGAGAAATCAATAAATAGTGGAGGAAATAGAGAAATTCAAAAGTCATATAGATAAACTTTCTTCAAACTCTCAATAGTAACAAATGGTGAGAGAATCCATCAACGAACGGAAGAGAAATTATATAGAAAGGGGAAAACCCCAAAGGGAAAGGCATGAGTCAGTATTTCTTGGATAAATAGACTCCCCCAAATACCTCTTATATTTTTAAAAGAAAAAATCTAATTAAGTATTTACAAACTTTTAAAGAAACCTCCATACATGATTCACAACATTAAAAATTAGTTTACACCGTGAAATAGTCTAGTCTTGGTGCCCTCTCCTCTGCCCTATTATTTAACATTTTAATGTCTGGTGACATGCCATGAAAGATTTAAATATATATCTTTTTAGCTGCAGACTGACCTTATCCTCCCAAAAATTATTTTGAACCATTTATGAAACCTAAAACAATTAAAATAAGACCAAATATATGGAGTTTTAGTAAAAAATCTATCTATACACCTTATATGTGGTATGATGTTTTATAATCTACCCACCATACAATACATTATACCTGATCTATTCAGACTATACACTAATCAACATATCAACCAACTCAATAACCCCACTCTCCATTTCCCAAACATTGAGATTATGTTGTCCACATTTATCTTATACCAAATGTCCCATACTACCCCAGCTACACAATATAAGAAACCAATTCCATCTATGGGAACTTCCCATCATAATAATTTCCTACCTAGTCAATTTTTGACCCAATTTCTAAATATCTTGATGGTACCACAATGTCCATCCTCCCAGAACACACACATTCCAACCACCATACACAATAGTTCTCAAATCTCATCAGATGCTCATTTCATAAATGCACTATATATAAAGTCCATAAAATCTCACATCGATATTGATTCTCACACAAATTCAACATCACAGCTTATGTCTACAAAAATCCATCATCACTTTTGATTCCCACATAAATCATTCATTACATCTAATTCGACACATAAATCCCACATCGCTCTCAATGCCCAAATATTTACCTGCACTAGGTAAATTCACTCATCGTACACACACCTCGTGTATCAGTGTCTATCATAAAAAACCAAGAACCATAATTACATTCTCATTTCATACCTCTAACTATCATTGGATCTCTATCCTACTATATGTATGTATTCTTGATTGTATACAGTTTTCCCAAAGCCCAACTACCAGATAAGTATCTTCCCTACATATCTATACTCATTTTTGTACACTTACCCACACTACTAGGTTTCTCTCTCCATGATACATCATGAATATGTCTTTGTATCCCATCTACTGGCTCCTAGTACAACTCATTTTCCTACCTTAGATACCTGAGTCTAACTCGGTCTATAACTCCCAACTATCTACAAGGTCTTATAATAAAACCTCTATATATGCCCCATCTAGACACATACCCATAACTAATTGAATGGTTGATCACACTAAGACCAAACATTACATATATTACCACACTAGAAACATTTCATCGATGATCCACTTTGTGGAGGAATCCTTGAGTCACTACTTTTAATACCTTACCAGATCTTCTTATGGCCTTGTTTCAAGCCACCAGAAGCTCTGCTACCTATCTCACCTCACACCACTGTCTAGCTTGATATTTTATAATCCATAAAATTCCAATCATCTTTCAATATATGATTCCATGCCTCTAGAAATGAGTTTAACCTAAATATGTTTACCTGCATCCCGATATCATGTCATAAACTATCCTCAAGTCATCACACTATGGTGATGTCATCTCTTTCCATCATTGTTGTGAAACACAATAAGTCTATAAACCTCCCATCATAATCCATAACTGGGATCTATCCCTACTATAGGTATATAAACACATGATCTCAATCCCCCCTTAGTGTATCAGGGAAAAATTACTCAAAAAATATGGCATGGAATCCCTTCAATGACAGACCCTCATGTTAACCTATGTTTACCTATACATGACACCATTGTTTCAATGGTCCCCTGAGAAAATATATATTCAAGTTCTCCCTCCACATTGGGGGTGTCATAATTTGATCAAATATAGTTTGTAATGACTCTATCTTAAACTTCACCAACTACGACCCACCCTCTCCCTAGAACAAAGGAGGGTGCTATGACTGAAACTATCACATTAAATATACCATAAATGGAAAAACTCCCTCATATCCTTAATAAATTATTTGAATGACCCACACCATGATCACCATGAGTTTCTCATTGATCCATGTCCCAAAGTCCTATGCCTATAGTGGTTTTCCTACCTTCCTTGGTGCTTCTACCTATGGACCATGATCACCTATTCTCTTAGGGACATCATCACATTCATTCCCTTGCGGCACTACATATCTTCCCTCTTGATTATCCAATGGAGGATACCTTGGTGGAATCATACTAAGAACAAAATACCATGATCAACATAAAAGATAATAGTCCAAGTATCACAAATAGGGAATGTTGTAACAGGTAGTGCATCTCACTACACTTACACTTCCCTATCGCACCCATGTCACATATCAACTAGAATCATGGCTCCCTACCTACTAATATCAGGATCATACACCACATAAACCATGAAAAAATAAGATCCACACACCCATCACACTAGGGATCACATACTTGGGGTGGATGAGTATAATTACACCAAGAATACAAATGGAAAAACACTGCATAGGTTGTTGTTTACACTTTAAATAGCCCAACCCATTTTCATTTCTGAAACCACTACCTTTCCCTAGGTTAGCTATGTAGAATTCCTCAAATAGAATATACAAGAAAACAATATTTAGTCTATTTTAGGAACTTTAAATAGCTCAACCCTTTATTTTGTTCTAGTTTCAAAGAAATAATTATAAGCACGCATATATGTCATGTGATTACTAGGTTTTTAACATGATGCATGAGTGCTACCTATTTCCTCTCGAGGAAAAGTGTCTAAAAAGTCATTAACATTAAATACTAATTAGTTAAAATAAAATTACTCAAATTTAACCATGTAATGAAAAAAATCACATCTACTCTAGAAAATTGGACTTAAAGTCATGTAGGTGTTGTCCATACACACAACATGTCATCTATACCACGTTCCAACACATTCCTAGACTCTTAATCTACCACACCCCCAAATAAAAAACCAATTTTTAATATCCTGGTTTTAGTACCACCTAGTAACAACCAAACATTTTAACCACTTTATAATCAACATACTTAGGTACTACCATGAAATACCTAATCTCTTTAATGTTACGTTGTAACACCAATAAGCTTTTATACCACTTTGTATTATCCCACCACCCCATAGTCACTTGACTGGTGCCCAGAATGGTGGTGTTCCATGTTACCTTATGCATGCCTCCCCATACACCAAAGGCTACTGACTACTAGTGAGGGTTTTTTAGGTGATAGTGGGGAGCTTATACCCTCTGGTGATAATATGAATAATGATAACATTGCAAAAGAGTTAACTCAATCATAGTAGAATAATTTTAAACAAGAACAATATATTTCAAAAATACATATGATAAACCAGCTAGTGTATACATGTCATTTTATTCATAATTGAGTAAAAAAGATCACATGATATTTGATTATATATATAAATATACAAAATAAACCAAATAACACGCCAACCTAAAATTGAGTAACCACTCCGACCATCGGTCAAAAACACTTCTATCATGCTCTCACACTATCTTCGTGACCTTTTCCACTAAGCACCTGATTTTGAACCTTTTCTATTTCATGTACTCAAAAATATAAAATTTTAACATGTCTCAAAGGGATTTTGTAGGGTTTGAGTATAAACTCTTTAGGATACCACCAATAGTATCCCTAGATTACATCTATAAATATACCAGGGTATGAAAATTTTTAAAGAAAAAGAAACCAATATATCTCACATAAATTGATCCACTAATTCTATATCATCCCTATGTGAGCATTCTTATACCTCTTCCAATGATAGAGTAATATAACACATACATGGTGTGTCATACTAGAAGATCCTTTGGTTATCCAACCATTCTCGTATCACATGGAGACACACGCAAACCATCACTGCATACTTCATGGAACCACATAGCATCATTCTCATATGATCATCTTAAGTCAACCTTAAACCCCAAATCCACTTCCACAAGACATATCACATGTCCTAAGAACTTCCACTTCCATTAATTAACCACTAACTTAATATTCTAATGAACCCAAGGCATTGTGATACCCTTACTCCTATAATCTCATCCCAATAACCCCTACCTAGATAGGGACCCTCACCCCCAACTAGTTGTCCAAACTACCGCCGACTCTGGCCTTCCATAGTGAGAACCTCCCCCATAATGATGGTCAACACCATCCCCAATTTAACTTAATATATGGAGGCCTCCACCAATAACATGTGGTCAAAACCAACTCCTTGGGTCCTGACCAATATGAACACAACCTCAAAGACTCTCTAGGCCACCCATGGTGTGTGGCATCACCAATAACCTATGTTTCACCTCCAGATAACCTTCTTCTCCATCCACAAGCCATGTCTCCCAACTACATAAATAGTCAACACCATCTGCCTCATTCTAATGAATAATTTCACCTAACTTATAGTGTTTAACATCACTAATAGTCACATGTGACATGCCCAATGTATTCCCATAGAACCATCTCATCCATCACATCATGAAAATAATTTCCATAATTAGCATCATCACACCCAACCAAAAATGGGAAAAACTTGTTGCACTTTTCATTCCATACTAGATTCAAACACACCATAACACACATCAGACTACCCATCGGTGTCTTCCAGGAATAATAAAAACACTATGTAGTTCATAGATTGTCACTCTTAAACCACCCCACTCACACCTATTTTCCATGCATCACAGATTTCACATATAATTTATGGATACTCTAGGAACCACATACCTTATACTCATAGACTCATAATCACCGAATATCATTCGTTGATGCAAGATAAAATGTTGATAATAATAAATCAAGATAAAAATAGTAAAATAGAAAATAACACCCATAAATAGTGAGACATCACTAAATAGTTGAAGAAACATAGGAAGATCATAGGTGAAAGGATATTCTTACCTCAATATTTTGATCATAATGAAAAATGAGATAATTCATCAAAAAATGAGACAAAAATACTCTTGAAAGGGGAAACCCCTAATGGGAAGTGGTGTGTCATTGTTTCTTAGCTGAATTACCTCCCCCAAGTCCCTCTTTTCTTGTAAAAATAAAAAACCCTAATTAATTAATTAATAAAATTTAACAAACTGTATGGCTATGATTCAAAATGTGAACATGTTTTTCAAACCATTAAATAGTGGAGTTTGGGGTCCCTCCCCTCTGATTGATTATTTCAAACTGTGATTCCTAGAGTCACAAATTGAAAGGTTGTGGTCTACATATTTTCATCTTTAGACCTAGTCAATACTTCCTAAAATTATTTTAAGCCATTTTTAGAACCCAAAACACTTAAAAAAAGTTAAAATACTTGGTTTTTAGAAAACATTTACTAGTTCTGCACCTTAGATGAAGTCTTGGGTTTTATACTTCATGAGGCCCTCATTGAGGACCTAAAGAGCCATCTCCAATTTGAATTTAAGGTAGCATATTCTGATTCATAACATGTAGAGGAAACTAGGTATAAAGAGTTCCACACCATCATCTTCTTCTCTATAGATGATGAAGGGCTTTTCATTCAGGGAAACATATGACAACCCTATATCTAAGGAAAAATCAATGGTGTAGTTGTATGCCAGTGCCTGGTGGACAATGGATCTAGATTCAACCTCATCATGACTCGAATGATCTATAAGATAGGACTCGCTAAGGAAAATTTGATCTCATATAACATGAATATTCATGGATACGATAAGAGTAAGCAAAATCCACATAATAATATTCATCTGAAGATCTAGTTTAGAGCTTTGGTATCAAATACCAAATTCAAGCTTGTCTCACAAGATACAACCTATAATGACTTTCTGGGAAGGTCTTATCTCCACCTCCATATATAAATCCCCTTTTTATATCATTAGTGCATCAAATACTCCCTTAATGGTCAAGTAGAATTACTCCATTGTGACACTTCTCCTTTTGAATCATGTGAATCTTGATACCTTGATATTAGGTATTATAAGAGGTAAGGGAAGATATCCTAGGTTGATGAATCTAAGAATATCTATTCTACAGATGACTTAACTACCACCTCAACAGATCCCTAGGAGGATATGAAGGAGAGTTTCATTTTTAAAATTCATTTTTTTTGAGGTGATAACACCATATAATGGAAACCATTTCATCATGCCTAAGAAAAAGGAGTTCTCTCAGATCACATCATATTTATATAAAGGATTTATGTCTCTAAATATTGAAACCCCATTCTTATTTTATAATATAAATTCTATCCCTTGATCACTGATAGATATCTCAACTACATATTTTAGAGAGAAGGATTGACCCATTAGTTGTTAACCAGGAAACATTATTTTTATAAAAATAGAAAACTAAAATGTTGAAGGTTACACCATATAGATGCCACAACCATCATCATCATGGTATCTGTAGATCTAGAGGAATAGGAACCCACTCCTAATAATTCTACTCTTATACAAGAAGATAATGTCACCACACAATCTCTCATTATTGTGTAATCCTCTCCTCCATCCAATCATCATGATTCTGATGAATATGAATTAGATAAATCCCCTCCTACCTTTGAATAAGGATTTTCCACCACCACTGATGAATTGATGCAAGTTAACCTAGGAAATGAGAAAGATACAATGTTGAAACTGATATGTTTCATCATTCCCATTAATAAACAATAATAGTGTATCTCATTCCTAAATTAGAACCATGACATATTTTCATGTAACAACAAGGAGATACCAGAGCTTAAAATTCTAGTCATAATACACAACTAGGGAATTCCCATTGTCCATCATGGATTCGAATAGGCACCTAGAAAAATCCATCCTTCTCATGGTTCCATGGTTGAGGGTGAAGTTGATAAGCTGATCAGATCCAACCTCATCAGATAAGTTAATTATCCAAAGTAGCTATCCAACTTCATCTCAGTCAAGAAGTATAATAAACAAATCAAAGTTTTTATTGACTTTCAAGATATCAAACCCCATTTCCAAAAGTATGACTTCCTTGTCCTAGTCAACAAGTTATTAGTTGACATAATCATTGGATTTCAAGATATCTCATTCATGGATAGTTATTTTTGATGCAATCAAAACTGAATGGATCCTAAATATGAGGAAGTCGTCCCATTTAGGTCACATCAAAGAACTTACTAATACCAAGTGATTCCCTTCAGCTTTAAGAATATTGGTGAAATCTATCAACAAACCATGCACCAATATTCAAGTAACTCTTCATAACATTAGTGGAGTTCTACATGGATGAAGTGTGGTAAAATCCGATAAAATCTAGGACTATATCAAGGATCTTGAGAAATGTTTTAGGCATTCTCTAATCCCACCACCTTAAGATGATCCCCTTAAAGTGTGCATTCACGGGTACCTCTAGGAATTTTCTTGGATTCATTTTCTATTACTGAGGCATTGAGATCAACCCATCAAAGATCATGACAATAAATAAGATTCCTCCTCCATATAATCTCTAAGGGTTATGAGGATTTAAAGGATATCTAAACTATATAAAACATTTTTTCACCAACTTAATAGGTAAATATAATCCTTTTTTACATGATGATGAATAAAGGTTTCTTCTATCATTGGTATGAGTAATATCGAATCTCATTCAATGACATCAAGCAGTATTTATTGTGCCTTCCAGTCCTAATATCGCATGTCTAAGGTAAACCTTTGGTCTTTTATGTGACCACCCTAGAATAGTATTATGGTTCCCTATTAGGTTAGGAAAACAATGGAGGTGATAATAATGTTTTGTACTATCTTTGTCACATTTTCCTTCATACTAAGACCAGATATTCTCCCATCAAGAAGAACCACTTCACCTTAGTCTCTATGATCTAGAAGTTGCTTCATTATTTGAATCATTGTGATATCTAGGTAGTTAACCGAATTAACCCATTGAAGTAAATACTAAATCATCTCATGTTTATGGGATGATTGGAATTATGGGAATTAATATTTAAATGTTTCGACATCAGGTTCATTCCTCAGTAGGTAATAATGGGACAAGAAATGGAATATTTTCTTTCAACGCACCCAACCTCTAAGCAGTTACCCCTAAATATAAACTTCCTGGATGAAGTAATCCTATTAATAAACTAATAGATTTTTTTAAGAAGATTCACGTAGAAAGTGCCTCCAAAATAATGATTAGGAAAATAATCAACATCCTTCAGCTCAATAAGGTCATCCTTGATATTTTTTCATCACTCCCTCTAGGGACCTCATATTGTAATCCTTCCTCCTCTTAGTGGAGTTTACTAATAATGAATTTGAGTACTAATACCTAATAATTGGTCTTGAACTGGAACTCGAGATTGAGGTTCCATGGTTTCATGTGAAAGGTGACTTATAGATGTTCATCAATCAATTAAATGGTGACTATAATATCAAAATCATAGAAGCTTATCCTTTTAATCGAGTACACTTGTGATCTGATGGCTAGTTTACCTAAAATATGAAAGTGTATAATTTCACACAATCCTGAAATGATCAATAAGATTCGTTAATAATCCTAGTTATGTTCCTCACTGAGCTAGATTAAGATGAATTGGCCATCTATGTGGCACATCTGAAAGTGATCACCCCTATTATTCTTGATGAGGATGAACGCTAGGTGTCTCAACTTTCCACCAATTACTTCTTGGAAGTTCCCTAAAATTACTCCATGGAAGAAGAATAATCCACATAGATGAGTCATATTATTGAGTACCTCCAACACATAACTACACCATCTAACCAAACTGGGCATGAGCAGATCAACCAGCGTGCAGTGAATTTTATCTCCCATGATGGCCCCAACATAGAGCAGGTCCTCTACTGATACAACATTGATGGTATATTACTTTTTCATACAATTAAAGGAAAACCCTTTTGTTTTTTAAGTTTTATATGTCATATTTGAAGCTCTATCATTAGGTATAAAGGTTTTACTAGTTTTGGCTAACCATAGTTCATGACTGCATGAAATTCACTAAGAAGTGTCATGCATGACAGAACAAGACCATCTTTATACATCATCATCCAAATAGTATTTACACCATCTATTATTATAATCAATTTTATATATGGGGATTTTATATCATGATTCCCTACCCACCAGTGGTATCCTGATGGTGCAGGTTTATCCTTACCTACACCGACATCCTTTTAAAGTGGTCTAAGGTCATCCCTCTAAAGGAAGTTAAGGATTGATTCATGATCAAATTGATGAACTCCAACATAATACATCAGTTTGGGATCCATTGTAACACCTTGATAATTTATGAATTATTTCCTTTTAAATAAATTCAGTCTCTTTGATAGCTTTCAATGCATGAAACATTTTGTTTAAACAAAACACGATACTCTAATAAAATATTATGTAAACATAACCATTATAACCTAGTCATTTAATTGGAGGGTATGAATATGACTAAACAAATTGTGAAAAATAGATATATTTTACACATATTCATTGTTTATATAATTATTTTAAATAAAAATAATAATCATTTAAAAGTAAATGAAATTTTTTCTGAAAAAACTGCATTTTTTCAAAGAAAAGCATTTTGTCGCTTCTTTCATACTTGTAATCAAATTAGTTTTTTAATATTTTATTAAATTTATTTAATAATATTAATTTAATTTTTTAAATCATCATAAAAAAATTATCTTAGGGTAAATGTTTTTTATTTTTATGAAAATTTTTATTTTTCAATGAATAGTGAAAAATCTTGATTTTTATTGAAAACTACCTTTTTGTATAAATTATTTAAAAGGTTAATTTAATTTTAATTTGGTTTTAAAGTAAAATTATATAAAATATATTAAAATTTAACTAATTTATGACAATTTTATCAATTTTATTTTCAATATCAATATAAAAACCTTCCATACTTATGATATTTTTCCCTTTGGAAACTCGCTTTGTCCTCGTGTCTCTCGGTATAATTTTAAATTGGATTCTTATACTTCTGTGAATTTAATTTATAAACAAGGATTAAATATTTTTAATTATCATAATTTATATTTTATATTAAGTAAAAATTAATTTTTTACCATTATGAATAGTAAAATAGTAAAATTTAATTATCATGGTTAAGGTAAAAACTGATTTACATGGGGGTTAAACTAAAAAGATAAGGGTTAAAAGGACATAGAAACTTGTCTAATAACCATTTAAATGACATTTTTTACCTTTTAACCTATAATGGTCTATAATGTTTCTTTTTAATATTCTTTTGGATTCTTAAAAAAGTGGGTTTAATTGTTTCTTTTCAAAAATTATATGTGTATCATATCCCCCACTTATAAAAGGCCACCCACTATCCTCCCATATTCACACTTATAAATCCATTTTTTCAACAAAAAAATTACCCAAATCACTTATCTACTTACCTATACTAATAATATAATCCTTTTGAATCTAAAATCTATCATAGGAAATCTTTTTGTGTAAACCTAAGCAGATCATCTAAAGAATAGGTAGCGTTCCTAAACAAAAAAATTTATATTATTTCTTCTTCCACCTCATTAAAATATTATTAAATAATGATATTATAATGAAAAAATATATACCATATAAATATCTATTATTATTTTATTTTAATGGCTTATATCCATCTCCTCTTCCATAAAATTGGAAATTAAATTATCGATCATGTGTATAGAAGACTACCGCCTTGCAAACCGATTTAATTCTTTTTCCATAACCAAATTTAAAGGGTGGTTATATTAATGGATTTAACATAGATATATGATATTTATTATATTTTATTAATTTTTAATATCACATATACCTTTTTCACATTCCAACCTATTTAAAATACGATATTGTCACTCATGTGTACGACAGACTACGACCTCACAAAGTGATGAGATTTGTTTCTCATTTATGATGTATGTGGAATGTATTAAAGATGAAATTAATGAATATATGTGACATGTATGAGATTATATTGATTTTTGAAAATTACTATATCACCCACTTTACAACACCACAATATTTTACGGTATATATCCTCTTAAATAAATTCAATACCATACATTACACACAAAATTGTTTCATATAGTATAAATCATAAAAAATCACATAGGGAACACAAAAAAAACTTTATAAATAATTAATTAATAAAATAAAAGGATTTTTCTAGAAATTAAGTAACATATATCAATGAAATAGTTACATGACATTTGGAATAGTAATATGAACCTTACGAATAGTAATTCGTCCAATAGAATAGTAGCCTCACCTATGAAATTATAAATAAAATTTAAGAATATTATAAATGGTAATATGATATAATTACATCATAGTATCAGTAAATAAATGTTTAAAAATTATTAATTAAGTGTTACTATTTTTTATAAATATAAATGTTTTTTTAAATTTATAAATAATATAATGATTAAAACGAAAAATTATTTACATAAAATAGAATAATATATTATTATATTGTTGTATTATTATTATAATATAATTTTATGAGACCTTAATTAATTTTACAAAGTTGTATAAAATTAGTTATAATTTTAAAATTGGTATTTTTCGACTAAATGATGATTTTAATTAAAAAATAAATCACTCTTATTTAGAAAAAAATTCATAAAATGGAGTTCATATTTTATTTCTAAATATCAAAAAATGAAAATTGTGAATTTTTGGTATTTTTTAAAATAGTTGAATTTTTGTGAATAGTGAAATATGATAATTTATGATATAAGCTAAATACATGAATTATTGAATCATAGATTATGTATGAATAATAATATCAAACTATCCATTATTATTTTAATATATTTAGTGATAATTCTCAAACTATTCATAGTCTTGAGGAAAAAATAATAAACTAATGAATAAAATAATGTGAAAACGCCCCACTCCACTATAAATACCACCCCTCACCACCTCTTCTCCTCACATGTCTTAATACTTGAAGATTAACTAATTATTACCCAATAAACTTCTCAATTCACTTACCCACATCTAGGATCCTTTTTTCTCACCAAAATACCAATCTTAATCCCCTTAAGAAGGCCCTCAAGGAGAATAAATTCATGAGGTAAAATCCACTTTCATTTACCTTTATTTTCTTTTCAATTTCACTTATTTTCTTATCCTTACCTCACATACTCTATAAAAATATGAATGATAACTAAATTGTCTTATATATACTTAAATTTTATTGTTTTAATGTAAAATCCATCATCAATCCCATTCTCCTCTCCTTTTTATTCTAAAAATGAAAATATCATCCGTGATGTGCCGATTTACTGCCATCGTAGACAATGTGTTTTAATTTTCCATTAACACATTAAAATATGGTCATAAAACCATTATTATGGTTAAATAATACTTTATTATACATATTATATTTCATACAATGTTCTGTAACTATTATATATACATAATATTAATTAATAAAATAAAAATAGTTCATAATAATCTAAAATTCACTAAAATAAACTGAGGTTCATCATTAACATCTTATCTAATAAATCATCTTCATATCTGGAAGAAAATTGATATATAAAACCATTTAATATTCTATAATTTCATTAATAACATATAATTTAGTTTCTGGATAAATAATATCATTTTTACATGAACTTCCATATGTGTATACAAGTGAACCAATCATGAAAACCAAGGAAACGAACACTCACGAACAAAAATAAATCTTATAACTCATAAAAAAGTCCATAAATGGACTTAATAAAATTATAATAAATAAAATACATGTTTAATATTTTTTTAATTAAATTATTAATGAATCTAATTTCATTACCCAGAATATTAATTGAAAGTACATAACACTTTCAGACATAAGGTAAGGGATTCTCCCAGAACCTCCATTCTTCATTCAGGTTACATATTCTCTCTCTTTACCCCAATGTAATTATTAATTATTCTTATATAATCCGACTAAATCCTTTTCATATTTTCCAAAAATATGCACCTAGATCAATTAATCCTTCATTGATTTGGAAATACGTGTTTTATAAGTTTCACTTTTCAATTCCTCCTAATAAGCAAGCCCGATGTAGAGGAACTTTCCAATCGCTTACTCATTTTCAAGTATACTCCATAATTTGTTTTAAGCCGCAAATATTTTTCTAAAATAACTATTATTATCATAATAAATCTATTTTTCCATTTTTATTTTTATAAAAACAGTTATGCCTTTTCATACTTTAAAGAATCTGTTATATTTTTCCATTAATCTTACTAAACAGACTCATTTCTGAAGATTCTTAAAAACTCTTTTCTATGTTTTCACTTCAGTTGTACATAATTTATCATAATCTATGAATATTTTACCTCTTGAATTTATAATTATTATTTATATCCATTATTTCAAGGAAACAATACTGATATTCTCTTTGACCACTTATTCATTGTGTGTGGTGTATATATATTTCTCTTTTATTTATGATCATCATTCAATATCCATATTTCTTGGTTCATAGATATGATTATTGTATTATCCATAGAACATTTTAACATACACTATTTTCTTTGAATGTTGATATTGAATTGAATCTATCTGTGGGAAATTATTTGGAATTGTAGTGATGGGTGGGGCCCAGTTATTGATACCCCCTCGATGCATAGACATATCTCATGAGACAAAACAGTTGGAGAAAAATCCTTCATGTTTATTTCCAAATTGAATTAGATGGGCTTTTACCCATAGACATAAATATTCTTAAAGGTATAATGTTTCATGTTCCAGCTACAGGATTTCTAATAAATAATCATTGTTTTCATTCATTATTCAGTTTTTACTTTCCATGAGGTTTTCATTATGAACAAATATATGGATGAATTTTTATTCTTAGTGTACTAGTGGCATGTGTTTTTAAGATTATTTACCTTACCATAATTACTTTTCATTTTTGACTTTTCTTCATTTATTATTGTTTTATATAACCCTTATTGAGTGTTTAAGCTCACCGTTTTATTTTTTTCCCCTTCTTTAGGTTATGAAGATGAAATCTTTGAATAAGTGAAAAGGAGAAGTCTATTTTATTTTTTTATGTTCTATGTTTAATTATCGATGTAATAAAATAACCATGTATGTATCTAGTTATTAAAGACTACTAAATTGATTGAAACTTGTTGATGTTATCTCTTGTACCTATTCCATTGTAATAAAATGACCATCGAATCTTGGATACTAGACTCAGGGTTGTTATACTTGGTATCAGAGAAAGTTTAGTAGAAACCTTATAAACTAGATGTTAAATAAAGATGAGAATTATAATAACTCCTTATAGTGAATTTTTGGATCAATACTCATGAAGATTATGAGATAAATTATTGTGTTTTGTTATTTAGTAATGTAACCTAATGGAAGGAATGGAATAAATACCTGGGTAAAATGTAGGGATTACCCTACTAAGAAAGTCAACACAGTTATTGTTATAGCTGATAAAATTATTTCCATATTATGACAGCTTAGACAAGATATGAATAATAACCATACTAAACCTATGTTGGATTGTTTCATGTGAAATGATCCCCCATATTTTACTGGGACAACTAATACAGTGGTAAATGAGCAGTATATCAAATCCCTTGGAAAGATATTTCTGGAATTGGGATGCAAGGAAAACAAAAAGTTAGTATTAGTAGTCTACTATATCAACAGAGATGTTTATCAGTGGTGGTCATTGGTCTATAATACTCATGATTAATATGAAATATAAAACATGGAATGGATAAATTTTAAATAAATTTTCTTCGATAAATATTTCCCAAAAGAGAAATGAACTAAAATGAAGAGAAAATTCTTTAGCTTAAAGCAAAGGGAAGAAGAGAGTGTTGTAGAGTATAATGTTACCTTCACAAGACTATTCAGGTATGATATTGATTACATACATGATTCCTAAGACAATATTGATCAGTTATTTGAAGGTCTTAATCCAAGTCTCTAGAGGGAACTGGATTCTCAAACATTTTCATCATATAATGAAATAGTATTAAGTGACATAAAAATAAAGAAGGAATTTGTGAGATCCTATTTTTTCAAGTGAAATAAAGAGAATAATAGGTTTTCTGATAACCATGGAAAAGGTGAAGCTCCAAACAATAATAATGGAATGAATTAATTTCCATTATAAGAAAATTGTGTAAAAAACCATCCTGGGAAACTCTTGAAATTAATGGGAGATTTTTATAAGTGTGTATAAAAGTTTCATCGAGAAAAGGAATGAAAGGGGAAGAAACAAATTAATGTTGTTCAATGTTTCAACTGTAATGAAATGGGGAATTATTCAAATCAATTTCCCAAGAGTCTGGATAATCTACCATAGAAGAGACCAAGGGGAGGTGGTCAAGCTTATGCGATCACTATAGCTAACATAGAAGTACCTAATGATTTGGTGGCAGGTACATTAATCCTATCTTCAAATATAGCCAATGATTTATTTGATTCTGGTTCATCTTACTATTTTATATCTACCCAATTTTCCAATAAAATGAGATATTTTTCTTTTGATTTAATAATGGAGTTGTCAGTCAAACCCATAAGGGAAGTTGCACTGAAATAAAAATGTGTAGGCCAATTCCCATTATGTCATATAAATGTGCTTTATTTTCTGACCATATCAGCATACCTACGGTTGAATTTGATATAATACTCAGAATGGATTGGATTTCAAAATATGATGCGATAATTTATTTCAAAAAAAGAAAATTATTATTTGTGAGGAAGATGTAGAATCCCTTATCTTTAGAGTAGAAGCTTTATCATCTAATTCTTATCTAGATACACCCCCAGAAGCTCTACTAAATGAAACTTTTGGGGAGGAGGAGAAAAAAATCTAGGGATGAGTAAATTCGTCTTTAAATTGATGATGCACCAATTTTTTCAGAATACATTAATGTATTTTATGAGGTATTACCTAGGTTCCCCCTAGAGCATGAAGCTGAATTTACCATTGATCTAACCCCTGATGCAAGACCAATATCAAAAACTCCCTATAGAACGGAAACTCTTGAATTAGTGGAGCTAAAGAAACAACTAGAGTATTTTATTAATAAGGTATTTATTCACCCTAGTGTTTCTCTATGGGGATCCCTTAATCTCTTTGTTAAGAAGAAATATGTATCCTTAATCTTGTGTATTGAATATAGAGAAATAAATGATATTATAGTAAAGAAAAAGTATCCTCTACCTATCATTGATGATTTACTTTATCAACTTCATGGAGCTCAATATTTCTCAAAGATTTAACTTATTTATGGGTGTCATCAGTTGTGCATAAAGAAAGAAGATATTCTAAGGATAGCTTTTTAGAAAATTTATGGACATTACAAGTTCACAGTAATTCCATTTGGATTGACAAATTCACCCTATGTTTTCATGGATTTAATTAACATAATATTTATGGAATATATTCTTTATTTTTTGTGGTATTAATTTTTTATATTATGGTATATTATAAAACATATAAATACCATGAGAATCACTTGTGGATCATTATTGAGACTCTCGGAAGGAAAGATTAATATGGTAAATTTAAAAAGTCTGAATTTTGGCTTCAGAGAATTTCTTTTCTAATCTATATTGTCTCTAAGGATGGAATCTCAGTTGGTCTTTCTAATATAAAGGCAATCCAAGAATAGCCAACACCAACAAGCATAACCATGGTATGTAATTTTATTGGTTTAATAGGTTACTATCAGTGTTTCATTCAAAAAATTTCATGATTGAATAACCTGTTAACCAATCTCACATATAAAGGGGTTATGTTCATATGGACAATATAATGTGCATAATGTTTCAAATAATTGAATAGAATATTAGTTAATTCTATGATTTTGACTCTACCATTAGGAAATGATTGATTTTTACTATACAGTGATGCATCGAAGAAAGGATTAGGTTGTGTCGTTATGAAAAATGATAAATTTATTGCATATGCATTAAGGAAGTTGAAGAGTCATGAACAAAATTATACAACTCATGATATCAAGTTATCAGACCTATTATTTTCTCTAAATATTTTGAGACACTATCTTTATGGTGAAATATGTGAGATATATATGGATCTTAAGAGATTATAATACATCTTTACACAGAAATAAATCGACATGAGGAAAAGATGATAACTTGAGTTACTCAAATATTATGATTTTTCAATACACTACCTCATAAGAAAAGAAAATAAGGTATCAGATGAATTAAGTAGGAAAGATCATAAACTTCTAACCCAAATGAGGATTTAGAAAGATATTATTTTCATGTATTTATTGAAGATGAATATGGTAATTTTTTAGGAAGAGAAAACCTCACTTCTTTTTCAAAGGATTGTGAAACTATATTTACTAGAGAAGATAAAAAATATCTCAATATGATTATGAAAATCTTCAAAAGAAAACTAAAGCTATTAAGGACAAAAGATTTAAAGACTTCGGGTATGAGGATGGATTTCTAAAATTTGGAAAGAGTTTATGTGTTCTATCAATAACTGATCTAAAAAGGAAATATTAGATGATACTCATAGCTCAAATTCCTCTATACACCTTGGTAGTACTAAGATGTATAGATTTTTGAAGGAACATTTTTTATGGGATAATATGAAGTCGGAAATTGTCGACTATGTGTCAAGGTGTCTAGTTTGTCAACAAGTGAAGGATGAGAGATAGTATCCTAAAAGGGTCATGCAACCTATAATTATTCCTATGTTAAAGTGAGATGACATTACGATGGTCTTTGTCACAGGACTACCAAGGAAACATAAAAGGAATGATGCAATATGGGTTATTGTTGATCATATCAAGAAACCACATATTTTCTTTCAATAAGTGAATATTTACCTCTTAACGCCTAGAAATAATCTATATTAATGAAGTTATAAGACTTTATAGTGCACCTATATCGATTGTTTCTGATTGAGATCCTTGTTTCACTTCAAAATCCTAGAAGATTCTTCAAAAGGCTTTGGATACTGAGCTTTATATGTGTAGTTCTTATCACTGGAAAAACAACTGATAGACTAAAAGGACTATTAAAACATTAGAATACATGTTGAGATAATTATCACTTGAATTTATAGGTATGTGGAATCAGTTTTTACATTTGATATAGTTTCCTACAATGATAGTTTACATTCAAGTATTCAAATGGTGCCATATGAAGAATTATATGGAAAGCGATGTTGAACTCTAACTTGTTGGGATGTAGTTAGTGAGAGGAAACATATAGGCCTACAAATTATTAAGGAGACAACAAAAAAGGTAAAGACTATTCAAGCTCATATTAAATCATTTCAAAGTAGACAAAAGAGTTATGCTGAAAACCAGATAAAGGATTTGGAATTTCAAGTGGGTGATCATGTCTTTTTGAAACTATCTCCATTGAAGGGTGTCTTAAGGTTAAGTAAGAAAGGGAAACTAAGCCCTACGTACATCATACCATTTTAAATTCTAGAAAGAATTGGATTTGTAGAGTACTGATTATAAATGTTTCCAACTATCTCCAAAGTGCATGATGTGTTCCAAATATCATTTTTAAATAATTACATGCTAGACCCAACTCACGTCTTCACCTCTAAAGAAATAGATTGATAACCAAATATTTCTTACTTTTTATAGCCTATCAAGATTCTGGACCCAAGAGAGAAAGTATTGAGAAATCAGATAACTCGACTATTAAAGGTTCATTAAAAGAACCATAAAATGGAAGAAGAGACCACTATAAAAAAATACATTAGAGGGGGTTATTTATAGGGGGTTATGTACAACCCCCTCTAAATTCATTTTCTATAACATTATAGGGGGTTATGCACAAACCCCTTTAATCATCGAATTTAGAAGAGCTTATAAACCCCCTCTAAATTCATTTTCTATAAAAATTAGAGAGGGATTATGTAAAACTCTCTCTAATCATTGAATTTAGAGGGGGTTATGGATCCCCTTAATTTCATAAATTAGAGGGGGTTTTGAACTCCCTCTAATTTTTTTGATATTATTTGTTTAATATCTAGTTGGATTTTAGAGGGGGTTCAAAACCCCCTCTAATATCTTAAATTATAGGGGGTTCAAAAACCCCCTCTAATTTCTTAAATTATAGTTGGTTCATAACCCCCTTTAATATCTTTAAATTAGAGGGGGTTCAAAACCCCCCTATGATATATTTAATTTAGAGGGGGTTCAAAACCACCCTCTAATGTCTTTAATTTACAGGGGGGTTCAAACCCCCCTCTAATTTAAGAGATTAAAGGGGTTGTGAACCCCCACTATTTAAAAAAAGAAACTTCTATAATATATATATATATATATATATATATATAATTAATTAAAACACAATATATAAATGTATTTAAATACATTATATGAAATATTATATAAAATATTTATATGATTGTATTTAATTGTATTTATATGTATACAAAACTATAACTATATAATATTATGTAAATTAATATATATTTATTTGTATAAATTGTATTTTATATAATCGTATTTATTTATAATATAAAAGCATAAACATATTATATAAATATATACATAAATATAATTTATCTAAAAAATATATCATATAAAAACCCAAGATTGTAGTTTTCATAAATCATATTATAATAATAAATATATTTTTATCTAATAGGTTTATGCATTTATATTATGTATATAATTAATATTATATGAAATAGAATTTATAAAAATAAATTTATATTAATGTATATTTTTCGAAATACAAATATATATTAATGTACATAATAATAAATATATATACTGAAATACATTATATAAATATTTTTAGAAATTGTATTTTGTGTAATATTAATTGTATATAATATAAAATTGTATTTTATATAATATTAAGTATATTTTTTTATAAATTTTATTTCATATAAAATTGATTTTATATAATATACATATTAACTATATGTAATATAAAACTGTATTTCATATAATATTGATTATATATAATATACATATTAATTATATATAATATAAAACTGTATTTCATATAATATTGATTATATATAATATACATATTAATTATATATAAAATAATATTAATTATATATAATATAATATTAATTAAATATAATATAATATTAATTACATATAATATTAATATTTGTATAAATTTTATTTCATATAATAATAATATATTAACTTTATATAATATTATACAGTTTATACAAATAAATATATTTATTAATATAAATAATAATAAGTATATATTAATTGAAAGACATTATATAAATATATTTTTAAAGACCTTATACAAATATATTAGGTAAATACTTATATATATATATATATTGTTTAAATATATATATATATAGTATAATATAAATATGTATTTAAGTATATAAATAATTTACATAAATATATAATATAAATGTATTTAATATAATATATATTCGATATAAATTATAAAATAAATGTATAGTATTTATAAAACCAACATATAATTTTTATAGACTAAAAAATAAATTTTATAAGAATAAGAATAATTAATAATATTATTGTTATCACGCGCACACACACACACACATATATAAATACAATATGTACATATATACTTGTTTAATATATTTTGGTGATTTATAAATATATAATATATAATATATATAATTTCATATAAAAATAAATATAGTAAATAATATATATATTATTATTTAAATGTGAGTAAATATATTAATGTAATAATATTTTATATAATAAATAGTCAAATATATATAAATAATATAAGGTGTAAAATATATTTCAAAAAACATTTGTTGTAGTGGCGAGTAGGTGAATTCTGGTAGAGGATTTGCAGGGTTGTGCAGGTTTGAATCACAACGACGTATATTTTCCTCTAGGTGGGCTGGAGGCGCGGTTAGGGAGGTGGGAACCGAACCGGAAGTGGGAACCGAGGTCGGATAGAGGTGGTAACCGAGACCGGAGGTTGGGGGAACTAGAGTCGGGCTGGGGGTGCAGTGTGGGATGCGGGGACTGGAGGGGTGGGGTGGGAGGGGGGATTGAACAGGGAATGGGTCGGGTCATTTAAAAAATATATAAAAAGATTTAGGGGTGGTTTTTCACAACCTCCCCTAATGTAACCCCTTTATTAGGGGCAGTTCAAACCACCCCTAAATCATTTCAACTAGTGGTAGTTGTGACGTTGGGGAGTTTATGTCAACATTAGAAGGGGTTTAAACCCCCTCTAATTCAATCGCTGCTAAATTCATTATGACTTTAGCAACGATTACTCAAAACCACCACTAAAGGAAGTAGGTGTCTACATTAGTAGCGGTTCCTCACAACCTCCACTAATGTCTTTAGAATGGGTTATAACCCCTTATAATGTCAAAAATAACCCCTTCTAATGTGCCCATTTTTTTAGTGAACATGGGAACTAGAATTTGTTATAAAGAATAACCACCCACTTCTCTTTAGAGTGCAATATTCCTAAAAAAGTTTTTGGATGAAATTTCAAAAAGAGAGAAGAATATAACATCCCCAAGATTTTACAGTATGTATCCTATTAAATAAATTTGATATATTAAATTGAGGAAAAAAATTAATCCATATAGTATAAATCATATAAAATTACATAGATAACCCAAAAACAAACTTTATAAATGAATAATAAATAAAATACGAGGTTTTTTCTAGAAATTAAGGAACATATATTAATGAAATAGTAACTTGACCTATGAAATAGTAATTTTACCCTTAGGAGTAGTAATTAATCTAATATAATAGTAACCTCTCCTATGAAAGTATGAATAAAATTTATGTATCTTATAAATTGTAATATGATATAATTATATCATCATACTAATAAATAAATGTTTTAGAAATTATTAATTAAGCATTGATATTTTTAATAAACATAAATGTTTATTTATTATTTTATAATTAATATAATGATTTAAAAAAATTTATATTCATAAAATAGAATAATAAATTAATATATTTTTGTCTTATGATTATAAGATAATTTTATGAGATCTTAATTAATTTTTCAAAGTGTTCTAAAATAAATTAAAATTTTAAAATTTTTATTTTTCGATTAAATTATGATTTTGATTAAAAATTAAATTTTTCATTTTTAGAAAATTATTTTCATAAAATATTGTTACTTTTTAAATTCTATACATATAAAAAATTTAGGTTGAATATTTGGTCAATAGTGAAATACGGTATTTATGATATAAGATAAATACATGAATTATTCAGTCATAGTTTATGAATGATTGATGTAAGAGAAAAATATTTAACTCTTCTTAATTATTTTAATATATTTAGTGATAATTGTCAAACTATTCATAATCTTGAGAAAAATTAATAGACTAATGAATAACACACCCCAGTATCCAAAGATCATTAAGCTTCACCTAGTCTTGGTCCCTCTATGAATCTATCAAAAGGTTGGTCATCTTTATAAGACATTTCACATGAAGAAAAATACCATGTACGGGTGAGTATAAAAATACCCAGTAGGACACCCTGAAATCACTAATAATATAGCATTAATAATAATAATCATCTTATCATAGGGTTATTTCAATAGCATATATAACAAGAACATCTAGATATAATCATAGTGGACACACAGTCTCAAGGTAAGGTCATAACCATAAATCCATCCTAGGATTTATGTTTGAAGGTTTCGTATAACACTCATTTGGGGAAACACGCTACATGAGTCAAATATCACTAATGGAATCCATCATAGATGTTGTGATCATTAGGTCTTGCCCTAAGAATTATATTCTAGAATTATGAAGAGATCAATACTCATAAGGGGATAACACCCAAGCCCATGGGGTATACCAACAACCCAATCTGGTTTAACCCACCAAGTAAGGGATCTTCGCCTACATAGTGTTAATCACGATGATTCTGAGAACCTTTCTTAGGAAAAATAATAATGATAGTAGATCTCACTTTGGGCCTCACAAATGGATTCCAATAATTTAATCCATGAATAAAGTTATTTAGAGGGGATAACCATCCTATGAAAAATATGTGATTCTATAATAAACCCTTAGGGTAAAGATAAAGGGATTTTTTTTCCTATGAAAACTTGTCCAAACTGAAGAGGACGTGGGCTCCAAGGCTTCTTTGAGAAGTTACTTGGTATGTACTATGAGTACGTGGCATGTCCCTTTGGCATAGGGTTCTACCTATGTATCATGGATCATGACTGTGTCCTTTTATGAGTACAATAAATGTATCCTACAACACAAAATATGTGGGGACACATGATATCCTTCGAATGTACTCCCTATTCACATCAATCTATCTACCAAGGTGTACACTATGTGTGGCATGTCTCACCTGACATGTTATGCCACTTGGCCTCCTATTCATGTACCTATGGTAGATGTTGAGATGTCCAGTTAAGTAAAACATAGTTTATGGTTGGTACCACATAACATTTGATCCTTTTCTCTATGAATAAACCCTAGTCAACACTCAAGGGGGGCCACACAACACTTAATTCCAAATTATACTTCATGTAACCTAGGATTTTCCAAAATCCTGAATCTATCTCTTGCATTTTCTACCACTCTTCTAGCCTCCAATCTGGGAAATAAATCATAATGGTTAGAAAGTAATTGTTCCATATAATCCTTTACATTTTCACTCACTAAAATCCAGTCACAAAATCACATGGGAAAACCCTTTCATCACCACCATCAATACAAACCTAGATCTATGGTATAAATCCATTATTCCAATAAATGGGTGCACAATGATTGATTATCAGGCATTTTTCGAACCACCAGCCAAAGTGAACATTAACGATAAACGAATGAATAATGGGGGAAGAAATGCACAAAACACAAACATGACGAAAAGACCTTGACCAATGTTTTTATTTACCTCAATCATTTTTTGTTATAATGATGAAAAAATAGATATAACATAGACAACAATATAATCCCACATAATCTTGGATAATCTACCCCATACTTGCAGTATGCATAATATATGAATCAAGTCATTAGTTGATTGATTTTCATTCATCATAGGAATAATCAAATGGGTATAAATCCACATAAAACAAAAATCCTACCTTGATATGGATCAATCACTCATGAAGAACAATTTTTTTCTTTTTCATTGGAGGGATCCTTGAATTCTGATGGCATAACAATCCATGATCTCAATCCAATATTATGTCATCCACCAAGAACTCTCTCCTACAATGATCCTCCAGATCTCTAGGGTTTAGTGTCCAACCTAGAGATCTCCTCATAACCATATATTTATAGAGAAAAATAAAGATTGTTGTGTCAACATAATAAAATTTATTTATTTATTTATTTTATTATTTATACTCTTGATGGATTTTAACCAAACATGTGGCACCAAAAAATATTATATCACATCTCTGGTAAAATTATTTCTCTAAACTCAACGGTATCCTCAAATTTTTTATCCAAGCCTTTTTTAAGAGTTATTCCACTTTTTTTGGAAAACTATGCAGATGTTATATTTAATAAATTTAATATATTTCAAAAATTAATTCTGGGATCACCGGGTCTTGGAATCTCACATCGCTTCAACACCTAGCTCTGATAATAATCCATATAATATCCAAAAGTAATACATGTAGAAATCATATTCGTTACAATTTTAGGGAAGGGTTTGGTTATAATCATGGAGCTTTTTCCATGTATGGTTTTTATAGGGAATTTATTGGATTAGTTGGGTGTTTTTTCATAGGTAATGACTTTTGTCTTGATTTTAATTGAACTAATGTAGGTGTATCTAGTTGTTGCTTTATATTACATATAATTGGATTTTTTTGGGTTTTAAAGTGTTTATTTATTAAGGATATACTTATATATGTGTTCCTTGAATGAAAAATTATAACTTTTAAATGGATTTAACCCTTTCCATGGAATGATATTCCATGCCAAGTGTTTTTAAAAATACCCAAGTGGTATTTAAAAGCATGTGAGTGTTTTATAAGAGGTTCTTGATGCCAACTTGATTTCTTAAATGGGAAGTTTGTATAAATTTATTTTCAAAATAAGTTTTTTAAGTGTTTTAAAAGTGTTCAAAGTGTTTAAATGGGTTATTTTATTTTAAAGGGGGTGCGTTAACCCATGTGAGTGGTGTTTTGAAACCTTTGGATAACATTGATTGATTTCAAAGGTGGTTTTAAAGGAAGTTTGAGTTCACAAATTGGTTTCAATAAATTTTTGAATAAAAATATGTCTCAAGAGTGGATTTAGATTATATTTGAAAATAGTGTGAGTTTTCTTGGCATAAAAAGTATATTTGGACAGGACCATTTTCCACTTTTTTAAAAATGAGTTTTCAAGAAAGGTGTTAGACTCTCTTTGAGCCTTTTATGACTATTATTATGCCTATGTTGTCTTGTGGTACCATGAGGTTATGTTTTATATTGAGGCATCCTTATATGTTGTTCAATAATAGATTTGAATGGGGATATTTATTGAAAGGGTGTAGGAGGTGAGGTGTGAGTTATTTCAAATTCTATATAATTGATTTATATGATGGATTATTTGTGATCACCGCCATTTGACTTATCATGGGAGACCTTGGGTGTTTTAATAGTTGTATTAGGTGTTTTAACACATGGACTAGGTTATTAACTATAAAATGGATGTTTTCCATGTATATTGAGAGATCCCATTGAGGTAACTTTCACTATGTGTACTGAGAGAACCCATGGAAATGATGTTGACCAAGGGACCGAGTGAGCTCTTGGAATATAGGGATTGAGGAAGACCTAGGGAGATTCTAATTCTATATAGGTTTTGGTGATGACTGAGAGAGATTCAGAAAATTATTGTACTACCTTAGGGACTAGTTAACCTTGGTTTATTCTAATTCATGTTATACCCCCATTGGTTACATCCCATAATACTAGGATTCTACTCATGATCATTTAAGTGGTTTCATTTACATTATTATATCCCTTCCTTATTGTATTATTTCTTGGAACCTATTTACTTTTGGTTTTCTTCCTTTTCATGTGACTTTTACAAAGTAGTTCATGTTTTTGTGATTTCCTCCTTTAGTTTATGTAATTCTTTTCAAAAAAATTTAAAATTGATTTGTAAAAGGTTTTAAAATAAGGAAAGAAAAATTATGGTTTAAGTGTGTTTTAAAAATATTTTATCATTAGTTTGGAATTCATGTTATTTAAATGTGACAATATGTTTTCAAAATTTATTTTAAATTGTTTTTATGATGAAGTGGAAATGATTTTTTTAGACTCCAGTGTGTGTGGGTTTTAAAAACATTATTTTATGCTTTCATTTATAGTTTAATTATAATGTGGTTTTCAAAGATATTTTTAAAAATATTTTATAAATTGGAAATCCACTTTTGATTTCTAAGAAGGGAATTTTAAAAAGAGTTATTTATGATATGTTTTTAAATTGGGACTTTAAAATGGTTGTTTGGAAAAGGATTCTTTAGCTAGAAAAAAACATTTTCTAAGTGATTTTTTTATTTAAAAATAGACAATGAAAGATAGTTTTAACATAGTTATGATGTGTTGTTTGTCTCCTTACGTAAAATATTATGAAAAATTTATACTTTTCTATAACATTTCAAACTAGAAATTGTATGGTGTAATATGAAAGTGACTGTATAGATTTGGTAGGTGAAGACCTACTGAGCTATTTAACTTGCACATTTATTCAATAATCCCAACTTTGTTCCAATCTGATTCTTCTTTAGTGATATTTTAAGTGATATGTTGAGTTAGATAGTGAACATGACTCATGTGGGGTTTTTTAGAGCAATTAGGGGCTTTCCTTTGGTTTTGGAATTGTTTTACACACTTTGGTTTGGTGTGCTTTTATGATTTGGATTATTTGTATATGATTTCATTTTTCTCTTTATATGAAGATTTAGTTGTATCCTTGGTTTGTATGTTTATTTATTATTTCCTTGGATATTTTATTCCATTTTTTCTACTGTTGATTTATATTATTGTATGAGGGAAAAATCATTCCCATGTTTTGTTATGTGATGCCCAATCACTAGTTTAAAGCCTATGGGTATTGAGAATGCCCATTGGGACTTATGGAAGGTTGGGTTAGGTAATATTTTAGATAGAATCTTGAGATGATTCATTAAAAAATGCTATCAGATCATAGGTTCTCATTGGGTTCTAGGTTCTGTAATTCTCTCCTAGTATTTGGGAATTTGGTAGTTTGGAGATAAGAATGTTGGGACTTGAGAGGTAGGAGTGGGGAGAGTGTCATGAGATCTTTCTCACCCTAAGCCTAGAGTTCTATGGTTATTCATGATTTTTTACTTTGATTCTATATTTCCATTTGATGGAATTTTTGGATTATGATTTTATTCCTATAGTGGTGATTTTTTTATCCTTATTTTAATATCTTAAGTTATTTTGGGGTCATATTTAATGCTTTTGGATAGACATGGAGAAGGTAATCAAGGTGTGAGTTCATCTTGTAGGTATTAAAAAATCATTTAGAAACTAATCTCTTGATATTGGACATGTTCTAGGGATAATTTCATGATTGGAAAGTGGTCATCAACCATGTGTCCAATTCAATCACATTTATGCATCCCACTTAACTTTTCTATTTATACCCCTTGATGCTTGTATTGAAAATTATTAAAATTGGAAAAGATTGAAGGTGGGATTTGTGATATGTTGTAATTTTTGGATTATATTTTGAGTTGAGTTTTGTGTTACGAATTTTTCTATGTGATTTAATATTTGATTTTAAATTGGGTTTGTGCATGTAAAAGTAGATTTCATAAGAAAAATGTTTTTAGTTTGAAACTATGCCTTATGGATTATTTGTAAAATGAGATATGGTTTAATGAAATATTTATGAAACAGTTTATTTCATTGTGAATTATATAAATTATTTTGATTTTAAACAATTTAAAGGTGTTTTTGAAATTAAAATTTTTAAAGGTGAGTTTTCTATTTCAAGGGAAGCCAGTGATTTACAAAACCAGACTTTATGACCTGTTTGGGTTTTTACCCTTGGTATGTGTTTAAAAAGGGTAAATTATTTGAAAATATTTCAAAGTGTAAGTGTTAATTTTTATCATAAAATTTTAAAGTTTTTTTTGGTTTTAAAGTTTATTGGTGTGTATTTTGAAATCTTTTTTGGAAATTTTTTAAATTAACCAAGTTGGTTTCAATCTTGGGGTTGAAATTGTAAAACGGTTTTTTTTTCTTTTTAATAAAATTTAGCCTGATTTTAAGGGTTAATTGGTTTTAAAAATATGTTTTTTAGACTCTTAATAAGGGTCATGTGGCTTTAAAATAGTTTTGTTTGTTTTAATAAATCATTTGAATTGGATGACCCTTTTTTTATTTTGGGGACCACTTGATATGATTTAGGGTTTATGAAAAAGTTGATACATGTCTTTTATTAAGTTATCATAACCGTTCCAAAAATTTCTAGTATAAAAGTAGATTTTCTGTTCATAGGGGATTTACAGCCTTTTGGATTTTACACTTCTTGGGATCTAAATGGAGTGGAGGGTTTTATTCTATCTTCCTTGCACGATGTATTATATTTATCCAAGGAAGTTTTTTATTGTGTCTCTCTTGGTAATTATATTAGTTGAGTGGTTTAGAACTGTGATACTTGGTTAAATAGTGGAACATATGTGGGTTAGTTTTCTTATAGACTCTTGTGATATCCTTAGTTTAGGACATTATTTGATTGAGCTTGGATAAATATGAGATTTAAGGTGGAGTTTTTCATTACTTGACAAATCCTTAAGGTTCTTGGTTGTCTCTCTTTTATATGACTACCCATTTTGTGGTTTAATCTTGGTGAGTTTGGAGTAGTTGTGGCTTGTGGAAATTCTTTTTTAGTGTTCTTTTTTGGTGCCTTTTTAGATGGTTGTTATGAGTAGTGGTTGTATTGGGAATGTTCATGACTTTTTTCCTAGTGATATTGTATTTCTTGTTTAGGGTATATACCATGGTTTGGGATTTGGTTTATTGGATGTATATGGGGAAAACCAAGGGTACATGCATTGGTGATTGGGGGTGAAGTTTTTTTTGTGGGACTAAGGGTTCCATAAAGCTATTTATTTTATCATAATCACAATGGGATGGTTTTCCATGGATTTGGATCTAAACACCCTCATAATAATTTAGTGCCCCTAGGGCTAGAACCTTGTCATTTCTTAGTGTGGAATGTTCCAAATTTTTATACTCCTTGGTTTTGAGATGCCATGGATTTTGTGACCTAGTTTTGAAGTCATTCAGGATGATTTTGTTTTAGTGCCTCACTTGGTGGTTTTTGAGAAAATGTTTTGTAATTGGTATCAACTGGGGGGAGTTTTGTTATTCCATTTTGCATATTTTAGGAATGAATTTTTCATTGATGTTCTCTTGATTTATAGATAAGTGGATTCTTGTAGTTACACCATTGTTGATCAATTATAAATGGTGGGGAGACTTATGCTAGGTCTCTTCCATATTAGAGCTTATCTTTGATTGGTTGTTGATTGGTTCTACATGATAATGTTTGATGTTTTTTGAGGATTCTTATGGTTATTCAAGGGCTTATATTTTTCCTTGGGGTTTTTTTATAATCTTAATTACATTATTCTTTAATTTGACCTAAGACTTTTATGGGAAAAAGGTGGCATGGTGGGGAGAATTGTTAAACTACCTATGTCATTGTGTGGTTTATTTTTTATTATTTTATCTTTTTATTGTTTAAGTTTAAGTTTTTCATACTTATGGTTTGGATTTTTAAAGTTTATATTATTTTCCCTTCAGTGTACATTTTTTAAAAATGGTTCAGAGGAAACTATGTGGTTACCCTTACATATTTTAGTTTTTAGTTAAAATTGTTCTAGTATGGTTTAGTCTGTACTGGTATCCCATTATTCAATCCAAATCATATAGATCCTAGGAGAAAACTTGAAGTACCTTTGGTATATAAGGGTGAGGGAGCATGGTTTTCACACTGTTAGGTAAAACATGTAACAAATATGTGATTTAGCCAAGAAATTTTATATTTACTTTTATTATGGTGGGTGTATGGTTATTAAAACTATGTGGGGCCTTGTGGTAAACCATTTTTAGTGCCTAGTTGGTTCCAGTGAGGGGTGCATGATTAGGAAAACTATACAGTATTCCTAGATTCATTAAAAATTAAATTTACACTTTTTCTCATGATAAATTTTTAACCCTCTGACCCTCCGATTTTCATCCATATCATTTTAATGGACAAATAACCTATAAGGAAGATTAATACCTTCCTCCTATTCCATTTTCAAGGTCAGCCTCCTTTTTTCAAGTGCATTCCTCTTTGGTAAGTCCCTCTAAACCCCTTCCTTTTATTTATCCTCTTTTAATTGATTTATCTTCTTCCCAAGAAGCCTAATAATCATGTGGGTCAATTTTAGGGTAAGTTTTATACCTAATCATGGGTATTTTTCTATGTAGGGGTTATAGAGGGAATGTTTTGTCTTTTTTGGGTTTTCACCATCATGGGTATTATCTTCTGGTTTGATCATTGTTAAACTGAGGTAAGTGTTTATTATTGTAACTTTATATTAAATTTCATTGGATTCTTATTTTTTTTAAAGTGTTTCATTATTAAATGTGTACCTATTTATGTGTTACTTATTGGATAAGTGGTTATTTATATATATATTTAATCATTTTCATGTAATGATATTTCATTACAAGTGTTTTTAAAAAAATTACCAAGTGGATTTTTAAATAATAAGAGTATTTTAAAAATAGTTCTTGATGTCAACTTGAATGTTTAAATAGTAATTTTGTATCAATTTATTTTCAAACTTAGTGTTTTAAGTGTTTTTAAAGTGTTAAAATATTTAAATTGGTAGTTTAATTTTAAAGGGGGTGTGTTAACTCATGTGAGTGATGTTTTGAAACCTTTGGATAACCTTGGTTGATTTTAATGGTGGTTTTAAAGGAAGTTTGAGTTCCTAAATGGATTTCTAGAAATTTTTTAATAAAAATTGGTCTTGAGAGTGGACTGAGATAAGATTTAAAATTGGTGTGAGTTGTCCTGGAATTATAAAAATATTTTGAAATTCCCATTTGGAACTTTATAAAAAATGAGTTTTCATGAAAGGTGTGAGACCCTCTTTGAACCTTGTGTGACTATTATTATACCCGTAGTGGATTGTGATCCCGTGAAAGGATGTTTTATAATATTGAGTCCTTGTATTCTACTTATATGTTTATTTGAATAGGGTTTTTTTCTTGTGAGGGTATATGAGGTGTGGAATGAGTTATTTAAAATTCTCGATAATTTATTTATGTGATGGTTTATTTGTGATCACCTCTATTTGACTTTTCATGGGAGACCTTGGGTGTGTGAGTAGGTGGATTAAGGGGTTTCATCCCTGAACTATATTGTTTACTTACAAAGGTATGTCTTACATGTGGAATGAGGATCCCTTGGAGGGAACATTCTTCATGTGGACTGAGATATCCCATTGAAAGTATGTTGTCCAAGGGACTGAGTGAGCTCTTGGAATATAGGTTCAGGGGAAGACTAAAGGAGCTTAAAATTTTATATAGGGTATAGGGAAGACTAAGATACCTTATAAAATATTTTTTACTCACTTAGTGACTGGTGATCCCTAGGTTATTATAAGGCATTCTATACCACCATTGGTTAGATCCCATGATACTAGGATCCTACTCAAGATCATTTAGGGGTTTTTTTACTTTTTTAGATCCCTTACTTCTTGTATTATTTCTTGTAACCTATTTACATGTGGTTGGTTTCCTGGTTGTGTGACATTGATGTAGTATTGTATGTTTGTATTCTTTATTCCTTAAATTTATGTATTTCTTTTAAAATGTTTTTAAAATGGATTTGTAAAAGGTTTTAAAATAGGGAAAGTGAAAGTATAGTTAAAGTTTGTTTTAAAATATTTGTATCATGATTTTGGAAGGAATTTTCTTTAAATGTGAAAAGATGTTTTCCAAACAGATCTTAGAGTTTTTAATGATGATGTAGAGATTTTTTATTTTGAAACTCTAGTGTGTTCATTTTTTAAAAACATAGGTCTAGGCCTTCATTCCTAGTTTACATATAATGTGGTTTGCAAATATTTTTTTGGAAAAACATTTGTAATTTTGAAATCCACTTTCTAGTTTTAATAAAGGAATTTTAAAAAGAGACATTTATGAGATGGTTTTAAAATGGGAATATAAAATAATTGTTTGGAAAAGAGGATTTGGTTGGGGAAACGTTTTTTCAAGTAATTTTTTCGTTTAAAAAGAAAAAATAAAATAAAATTTTAACATAATTATGATGTGTTGTTTGTTTCCATATGTAAATGCTTATGAAAAAATTATATTTTTTTATTGTATTTAAAACTATCATTTTGTGGGTATAATATAAAAGTGGTTTTATTAATTTAGTGGGGGGAGACCTACTAGGTTGTTTATATCATGCCTTTATTTAAAATTTCTTGGATTGTTTCAATTTGATTCTTATCTAGTGATCTTATGAGGGAGATGTTGAGTTGGATGGTGACTATGGGTCATGTGGTAGATGTTTAGAGTATTTCAAGGATTCCCTTTGGTTTGGGGACTGTTTTAGCTACTTTAGGTTGGTTTACATTTATTCTTTTCTTTTGTGTATATGTTTTCAATGTTGTATTTATGTGGGTATTTAGTTGAATCCTCAGTTTAGATGTTTATGTATTGTATCTTGATTAGATGGTTTATATAGTTTATTTACATTGTTAATTTATATTATTGTATTAGGTAGAAATCATTATCAATGTTTGTTTTTTGATTCCTAGGAACTAGTTTCTAGCCTATGAGGATCATAAATGACCTTTAGGCCTTATAGTAGGACGGGTCGGGTGACGGTTTAAATGGAAACTTGGTCCAATTTATTACATTAGGTCTATTTTCTTCAAATGTCCCATTTTTGACCCCTAACTCCAAAAAACCGATAAATTTCTTAAAATGAAATGAAAATATAAATTACATTCATATCAGCGACACGATAGGTGTCACGATTCTCCCCACCATGCCACTTTTTCCCCCAAAAAGTCTTCAAGGATCAGATAACATGAAAATATGAGGTCAATACTCTTTTACTAAGGATTCCTATTACCAGATCGCATTGATATCTTGTCCATGCTACTGTATCACACATACTAGATGGATTGACATTCCCCCAAACACCTTAATATGATGGTCTAGAATATAAATAGGTTTCTAAACCATAGAGGTGTTGTGTTATAAGTCTAGACTCTCCCATTACACCACATGGGATAGATTTGGATGGTACTTATTTATCTAGGAAACATGGAATACATCATGGATCAATGTCAATGAGATGTTGAGGCCAAATGGTATGCCACATTTCCAATATTATCCCTGATCTCAAAAGGCGTGACATAATATTATTCTAGCTTACCATGTTTCCCCAAGTGATGATGTACCAACTGATGAGAGGCCTTGATAAACATGTAATCACCTAAATAAAACTCCAGTGTATGGTTAGAATGGTAAATATAAGATTTATGGTGACTCAGATCTATCAATAATGTTTTTTGAATCAATTGGACCATGCTTGTAATTACTTGAAAAATACTCAACCCCAATAGTGAATCCTCACCAAAATCATACCAACATAAGAGGGACTGGAATGGTCATTTGTACATGTATTAAAATGGGACATATTTATCTAGGATTGTTAGTAATTGTTATAGGAAAATCCATCCAATAATACTAACTTATCCTATGATCCACCAAAGTTAAGGATGCAAGCTCATAGAATATCCTTAAGAATCTAGATATCCCATTCCATCTATCCATTAGTCTACATATGGTATGAACACTTAATTTAAATAGATAGATAAAATCCTCCTATATTCCGTTTTAAAAATGGGATGTAAATCATGGGATTTGGTTTGAAATTATCATTAAAGGAACATCATGAAGACAAACAACATATTGTTTTTAAAGTCATCTAAGATCTTTCACATTAGTTGACTCCTCAATAGGAATGAATTGGTATTATTTCATTAACCAATCAATAATTACTTATATATAATCATTTCCCCTTAGAGACCATGGAAATCTAGTCATGAAATCTATTGATATCCCATCCCATTTTCACACCAAGATAGGGAGATCATGAAACAACCCATCCAGATTACAGTGCATGGCTTTGATTCTATGATAAGAGGGGCACTTAGAGACAAATTCCGTAATATAATATTTCATATCATGACACCAAAATTAGTATTTCATATTATATAACATTTTAGTGTCTCCCATGTGAAAGTCCTAACTATAGTGGTGGCCACCACTCACCTTCTTCCTCAAATACAAAGGGACTATCAATCACTTCCAAAAATAGAGGATAGCATTGGGAGATCAAGATAAGTAACCCAAGGTATCCCTACCATTTAATATTAATTTAATATACTAAAAATATGGTTTTTTCTGTAGAAGTTGAATCTAGTCATTAATAGAGGAGTTGATTTGCATACCAGTCAAGTGCACCCATTCACCCACCTCTTCCACCTCCACATAAAACTTAGTGAATAAACTCATCATACCACATTATTATATAGAATATTTTATTTACTAATTCAGTAATTTCCTACTTGACACATAGGTAACTGTATTCACCTTTTTGAGAATGTAATCCTTAATAAAATTGAATGTTTGAAGATACTCTACCCAACACCTCTATCTGAGATTTATATCTCATTGGGTAAAGATATATTATGGACACATGGGAGATAATTAGATGGTTAACTTATCACCAAATAGGTGGTGGAACCACATTTTCAATACATTAATCATTAAAAATAATTCAATTCCATGAGTGGGGTGGTTAATTTCATGAGGGCACAACTAATGTGATCCAATAGGCTACCACATGGTCACCCTGCATCATGACACACTCCAACCCCATACCTGAGGCCTTAAAATATATATATTATCCCCTAACTAGTTTTGGGAGAATAAAAACAATACCATAAGATAACCTCACTTTTATCTCTTCAAAATACCTTTGAAATTTCTCATCCCAAGCAAATATCACACCCTTCCAGGTCAAAGCATTCAATGGAGATTTTATCCTAGATAAATCTTGTACAAATTCCCTATAATATCCCAATATTCCCAAGAAACATTAGATATCAAACACATTATTGGGTATATCCCAATATATTACCACCATAATCCTATATAATTCCATCTAAATTCCTCTTTCGAATACCATGTGACCCAGGAATTTCACCTCCTGGGTCCAAAAAGGGAATTTGGATAACATTTCATATAGATGGTGGTCCCTCAAGGTTCCAAAACAATATCCAGATAAAGTTAATGTTTCTCAATTATATTATATTAAACCAATATATCATCAAAACAATACCATGAAGGATTCAAGGTACTAACAAAAAATATGGTTCATTAAATCCATAAAGATTATGGGGGAATTAGTGAGACCAAACAACATAACCAAGTACTCAAAGTGTCTATACTGGATTAGAAGAAAGTTTTGTAAATATTTGATTCCCTCACCCACAAATGGTGGTACCCTAACCTCAAGTCAATATTTGAAAACCATTGGGTGGTCCTGAGCTGATCAAGCAAATCATCAATCTGAGGTAGAGGATACGTATTTTTGATTGTCACTATATTGATATTCGAGTAGCCAATCCAAAGATAGGGGATTCCATGTAATTTGTTTAAAAATAGCACTAGAGATACCCACTATTACATGATTGAATAGATGGATACCTTGATTTTTGATATATTCTAACTAGAAATTTAACTTCTTTAACTCAATAGGGGCCAGTATTTAGTTTAGAAAGAATATTGGACTTGTCCATGGGAGTAGTTTAATGGTGAAATCCACCACAAGAAGAGGAAGTAAACCATAAAAATAATTAGGAAAGACCTAAAGGTTCCTATCCACCACTAATGGAATTTTTTCATTTAAAACCGTTTTTATAGAATCAATATACATCTCATAAAACTAACATGAAATAGATCATTTCATTGAAACACTCAAAACACCTCTACCTGACTTTAAATTGTACGCACCCTAAAATAAGTCAGTATTCCCATTATAAGATATATAAAAAACCATTTGTTTTCATAAATAAATCTTATATTTATTTAAAACCATCCAATCCATTACAAATATAAGTTCGAACGTGTCCTTATATAGAAATAGATAGTTCCAAACAACCTCAGCATTGGCAACAGTCACATGGCACTTAGAGAACTTAAAACCTTATTTTTTCCTCAATCAAAATGGATTATAGATATCCATTGCATATGGAATTAACTTAGATCCTAGTCCCAATGAAACAATTAATATAGATGAAATAAATGAATGGGATGAAGTTATACTAAAAATCCAAATCCATAGATGAAGTAATAAACATTATACTTTTAATAGTAATTGGCCCCACATATGACTTTTTTAGATCATGATCTACCATATAAAAGTGCCTATTTATAATAAAAATATATGGTTTCTTAGAAAAATGTTAGTCCCCTTTCACTTGGGAATGAGGTTCTACTCTGTTTGATACATCTGACTACACCTGGGAACCCTTGGTATAAATTGAACCCACTATACTATCCTAGGGAAAGTACCTACAATACTATTGAAGATGTCCTAGGAATCCAAAATAGTGGTAGGTCCTCAAATATTACTTGAAATTCTACTTGGTATTCCCGGTATTTCCATACTAATAACACAAAAACTGGATTTCATCCTAAGGAAGCCACTAAAACATGGTCATAGGGACGTTACACACTCCCGTTACTACCTAATTATGGCTCCACATGATTCCTCTTTTCCCCTAAAGAGGATCTCTAGATTATACCCATTATAGTAGGCTCGTGTATAATACCTGTCAGCCATGTTTTATTTTCCTTTACCATATCCTCATTGTCCACCACTTCAGCGTAGATAGGTATGAATAGAAGAATAATATAGGGCCTGGTTTATAGCTTCAAACCCATCTTGAAATGATGTTCCTTGAAGTAGTTATTCACCAAGAGATCAAGTAAAAGATTTACTAGCTCGGTAAACTAAGTATAATACTTTTTCACCAATTGGTGACCCTACTCTAAGGTCACAAACTCCCCATACTTCACTACTCATAAGGTATCTGGGTAAAATTATTGGTTAAACATCTTTTTGGACTAGGTCCAAGTATGATCTTCATGAAGTTTAACCAAAACCACCGAGTCTTTCCACCTATGAATCAACCCTTCCAACACATAGGTATAAAATTATACCTTTAATATATTGGGTGTATATGTAAATAATAAGATATGATCAATCTTTTCTAACCATTATTCCAGTTCTTAAAGCCCCTAGTCACCCTAAAACATAAGCAGATTCTACTTCCTGAACTCTTGGGAATGATCCATCAACTGGACTTTCCTCAGAACCCTCCTTTTCCTAAGAGAATAAATGGTCTTTATTAACTATTCAGTGAGTTGGGATTACACTAAAGGATTGGATGGTAGAGTATTTTTTGTTATTTCCACACTCTAATTTTAAGAGGTCCTTCTGGGAGGCATGTTCTAAAAATATAAAACATGAGAATACAATTAATAAATAATTCATTTTGAAAGAACTATATGAAAAAGAAACTCAAGAAATCATCTCAAAGAACATAAGATAATTAAACCATAAAAAACTCATAAAATTACGCATGATAAAATTTAACCTAAAAATCATTCCTAACTACCCTGGTAACTTGAGGTCTAATATAGAGAATAGTGGGCTAGGAACTCCCCTATAACCTTACTTAAGTCCCAGTGATCCTAATCCAAACTAACACACTAGCCCAAATTGGAAGATCTTAGTGATACCATTTTGTAACAAACCAACCTGATTCAACCTTTCACATCACCAAGTTCGGCCTACCATTAGACCTAGGGTGTGTTCTTGATTGCCTTGACATGAAGACAAGTGATGAGTTACTAATGCTAACATGTGGGAACAATTTCACCCTCAAAATCCCATAAAACATGCCAAGGATTCCATCTAGGAATCTGGTATAACTCTTCCATTGTTTGGATTCCCATGCAATAAAATAATTAGATACAATAATATAAAATAATCCAAATAGAGTATAATAAGAAGAATTGTAACAGTAAACCATGACCGACATAAAAATATAACTAAAGTAGGAAAACCCATACTTCAATTACATAAAAAGGAGAGTCAAAATACACCTCAATGGCCACCTTCAGCATAGAGGGAAACTTATATGGGACTGAGGCTTACATATCTTTATCATTTTATGCCTTAGAGCTCAACCCTACCACTATGGTCGGATAAATATGATCTTCACTAATAGAAAATGTCTTGGGTGTCACTCTACCACTCCAGCCATCAAGGTGGTGATTGGAGCCTCAAGGCCTTCTGTTGGGACCTATATTTTCTTTTTCAAAGGGAGAATATCATCATACATTGTCAAAAAAGATCAAATGTAAATTTATCCAATAGCAGTGAAAAATATGGACACAAATTATAGGATTGAGGAATTATATGTTGTGAAGACTTCAGAAATGTCAAGATCTGGATACTTCCCCCTGTATGGATTCTACCTTAACCTAAAAGATTTTTTCGATCAATGATATGGGGTGGTGTGTTCCATTAGCATACGGTTTCACCTTTAGGATATTAGGTCATGGGTCTCTATGAATGGCGGGGGGATAGGGGAATTTGAGGATTGTTCGATCACCTACTCTATCGTCCCCCCCATTGGTTGTTCCCAAGGGGACATGAAGGTATCATTGTCCTCACTCAGTGAGGTTATCTCCTCTTCACTTGAGGATTCCTATTCAAATTAGTGGATGAAAATTATAAATACATAGATATTAACTATAACACTGAATCAAAAAATCTGAGGCTTAACTCACCTAGCATGAGCTTGTTTGATCTATACTTGAGCATTATTTCCCCATTCTCTTGGGAACTTCTATACTCCATAGAACTACCCCAGAAGTCCTCATCAATAGACTTCCTTATATCTATGTTATGATTCAGTGTTCTCAGAGTTGGAGCATCCAAAACTGGTGCCTATTGTACTGGAACCTTTATAGTTGTTGGCTTACTCACTGCCGACCGATCATGACATATACCCTATCATTATAAGGGTCTCTATCATCTTTTCAATATGCAATGACCTCTAGCTTCAAGATATACTCAAATATCTTCGACCAGTCATCCTAGGTTGTGTGTTTAGAGATCCCAATATATAGTAGCTTGATTTTATCCCTATTTAGCCTCTAACATTGTTTCTCTATTATCTGATCCATCCATAGCCAATACCACTCCTCCCAAATATTAGAGAAAATTGCATCATCTATAACTTCTATGAGATAGTGCATACACTTCCCTAGAGCCTCAATAGTACCACCTACAGGAGCCCGAGCACTCTCATCTTACTCTTGAGGCCACTTACTTGGGATCCCTTCACCTAAAAGAGTACAATAATTAGTGGACCTACCCAGATGGTATATAAGGTGGATCCAGGATCCCTCAGTATTTGTGGATTTCCAAGCACAGACCCTCCTCCCAACTTGGTGAGCACCCTTTATGGAAAATATCATCCTACCAACCTATTCTAGTAATTCCTATAAATAATACACTTGGTTCACTCATCATCATAACATCACTCTAGGGTATGTTTTTAACTGGCTCTATATATAATCTGGAATGAGACCGATAACAACATTTTATGATTGTGTTATGGTCACCCCCCCCCCCAATATTTCTCAAGTGAGAGGTCCCCAAAGATGACACATGATGGTAGGGTGACTCTATAATAAAACCTCAATGTATAACTGTACCATAAAGAGTTTGATTCACCCAAAGTGTAAAGTGAACCTAACTAGGGTTTATAGCTCTCAATAGGTCTTGTCACCAGTCTATATGACCAACACCCCACCACTGAAGTATTGGAAAAATGATAATTTTATGGGGGTTACTCTCCAATCATCAGTCATTTCCCTAGTCAGGGTAGGGTGATAATTAAAGTTAAGGTTGTCAGGGTAGTTGATATGTTCTACCACCCTTATTGTTATCAATCAATGCAGGTCACACCCCAGTGATGTTAAGAAGCGATAGTTTAAATGTAGTCTTTGATAGAATGATAGGGTTTAGAAACACATATTCATTGAGGTGAAAAGTGTCTCATTCATGAAATAAATATAAAGGGATGTAGAGGAATATATGAATTCCTATACTAATATGATCTATCTAGTAATACATCCTCACCAATATGGGAATTCAAAAATTAATCTAGTTTTCAGCTGCCATCACTTCTTCAATTATAAAAGTGTCAGTCCATGCCCCCATGTTCTCATCACTAACAAGAAGCATCCATTTACTCTAGAATTTCACCAAAAACACCATGAACCTAAATTTAAAGATCTAGACCTCCTTTATATTATAACCCCACTTCTTATATGAACCTTTCTCGATAATGAGCAAGTATAACCTTAGCTTTCTATATTTTTGAACCCTGAAGAATTGTGTCAGTTTCCCTAACATCTTATTTTGGGAACCATTCAATAAAATAATGATCTATGTCTTGAACCAAACATCAAGATGAATAATTTATTGATGTTGAAATATCCCCATAAATTAGTCTAACAACACCCTTACCATCATCGGTGTTTATTCCACATCCCCTAAGAACAAGATGTTGGGAGGAATTTTCCATATATGAAGTTGATTATGGGAATCCCAATGATGTGGTAGATATTACACAAGTTGATCTATAACTACTTATGATGAACATGGATGGTTTTTGTGTCCATTGAACACTTTCTCAACAACTCTATCAATAGGTTTAGATAACGATAATCAAGGAACCGTGATGTCTGTAGGAGTTCATACAACCCCAATTAGTTTAGCTTTTCTATGAACTTCACATGGGTATGGTGAACCTAGTACACCTAGGCCCACATTTAGTAAAGTTTCCTCTAAATTAGAAATTAAAATTCATATACCATCTCTCATGGTTGTTTGGAATACTCACTTGGATAATGGTATAGTAATGGGGTGGGAATGCCTTGGTTGTTGGAAAATTTTTAATGACTATCCCAGTCTGATTCTGAGGGTATAAACAGTTCTAAGATTTTGATCCCACATGGAATGGAAAGTGGTAGTTATGTTCAATTTTTTTAGCTCATTGTGGATTATAATCTAGTGTACTGATGTTTCAATGATGGGATCAGGAAAAAGAATTTCAAAATACAAGATGAATCCATAGATTGATATATAGTTTCATAGTATATAATCCTTTTTCCCCAAAGTGAGTAGACTTAATAGATCCTAGTTCTTAGACTCAACTATTATGATTTGATATATCTTGGGGTTCTTATTGATTTATTTTCTCTCAATGGAATTAGAAGTTATAGTAGCTATGGAAATATGTTCTACCATTTCAGTAGAATTTTTAAACTTTTTTAACTCTAGTTCACACAACTTTACTTCATCTCAAACAAGTCTCATTCACAAAAATCTATTTTTCATAAGTTTATTCTCACATATGATTGAATTAAAGTGTGTAAAAATTGTTTTTTTTGTATCTGGGATCATGTAATGTGATGTTTTGTTAACACCAAACATTTTAAACTCAATGGGTTTATGTAAGTTTTTGGTTTTGTAAAAATTAAGGGTTGTAATCCTTCATAAAATCTCATAGGTCATACTAATCCCCCTTCCCCTATTTATAGGTGAGTATTAACTCGGGGTTGTAGGAACATGTTCAATATTATATGATAAAAATGTGAAATGACTATAATTTGGAATTTTCCTCATAATTCAACCCTCCACTTCTCCATCGGATCTTATTCTGAGGAGGGGAATTTGTTGGAACCAAAAACATACATTTGTGGAATTCAGACATGTACCTAAGAATGATCGAGGTAATAAATTCTAATCAGAAGTAATTTTGAAAAAAGGACAACATTTTTCACATATTTACAATAGTTCATGTAGCTTCCTAAAATTCAAGAAAAATGAGTTTCATGAGTTCTTCAAAAAGGGTGTCGTGCAAGACACTGGTTCCATGAACACTATGTGCCACCACCAAAAGGAAAAGGACAAGAGTTCTCCTAACTATAGGTGTGTGAAGAAAATTTTAAGTTACATTAAAACTAAAAAGTTATGAAACCAACTATAGTTTCATGAACTAGGTAATTAAATAAGAAAAAAATTCTATAAATATAGAATCACACCTATTTTTGGGGAAGAACCTATGGAAGTCAAAGGGTCGCGCTCTTAGCTCGCACAACTCTTTATTTCATGAATTTTTGCAACCTAATACCTACATAGATTCTCAAATGTGATATAATTGTGTCAAATACCTCACATGGGTCCTTAATTATATTATATCATGTTTAAGGTGACATCACACAACTTTCATCAATGAATAAAACAATTCACGCAAAATGAAAAACCTTCATGAAACTCTATGTTTTGTGAAATATCCAAACATTCATGAAAATATGCCTTATCAATCCATGTAATCCACTTTTACTAGATCCCATAGCTCAAACAGCCTTATTTATTCTTGTAACTCCAAATTTTTTCGAACTAAACTCTAAGTACCCCTTCTTGACACCTATTTTCATCACCTGTAATTGCACAAAATTTGAATACTCATTGGCCCTGTG
This sequence comes from Viscum album, assembly GCA_963277665.1. Lineage (NCBI taxonomy): Eukaryota > Viridiplantae > Streptophyta > Magnoliopsida > Santalales > Viscaceae > Viscum > Viscum album. Next base: position 910,790,882 of record OY728151.1, read on the forward strand.
TCCATTTGATCTGGCCTTACTCATGAAAAATACATATGCACAACTAGTTTAGTAGACCCTTATGTCCAATCACTCTCCACCAAGAATAGGTTGGGCAGTATCTTTACCATCTTCTCTTAAGCATGTCTCTCTCACATTAGGCCTCCCACATGCTTCCTAAAATGGGAAATGTCCACACTTTTTCCCTTCAAATATTAATTGTGCAATTAATGTGTAAGCACCAACCATGGAATAATCAAGGGAGACCACCCATTTTTCCACTAGATAAGAATGTGTAGGATCCCTATATCCTTCTCTCCCCCCATCCTAACCAGGATTAGAAAACATAATGTGTAATCCTCGTACAATAAACCATCATCGCCCACATCGTAATAGTCCACATCCTAATGAAACGACATTAAACTACATGACAATATCCTCATCACACAAAATTAAATTATTTCCCACATACTATTAATATGATTTTAAACTACACAATAATTTCCTCAACATAGTATGTTGAACTATATCCCTACCCTATATATCAATCATAGTATTCCCTATGTGATGATCACAGAATTCCTTCTGTGATAAAAATGAAATGAATTATGTGAAAAGCATGAGATGATTTCCCCCGTTTTATCCATAAACTTCATAGAATAATCCTCACTCCATCCCTTATTTTCATTCCTTTCACAACTCTAGTTTCCTTACTGTATCACATAAAATTTCATGGTATGTTCTTGTTACATGACCCTAAACTTTATAATCAAACTACATGGGTTTTGATTCCTATCAAAAGTGGGATACATAGGACACCTCTTTGAGGTTTGATCCTCACTTCCTAAAAACCTTGTTTCCCCAAAATTGATGGGATTACTTGGTTAATGAGATCTAGGTGACCTTAACATCTCCAAAACAATAACCCCACTATAGTTTTATCTCCACCTTGGAAGGAAATGACTCTAAATCCTGATTATCATTCAAGAGTATACCAAACCTCTCACTAAACTATCCTAGAGTCACCACTATGAATTATTGTCACTATAGGACATTAACCTATGTCTATACCATATGTTATGAGCATATGTGGGACCTTCCTTAATGGACTCTAAATATGTGATTGACTCATATTTGATGAGTTTATGTGGGACCATCCTCACTAGACTCTGAATATGTGATCGACCCATAAATAATGAGTGTATATGGGACTATCTCTAATGGAATCTAAATATGTGACCCTCTATTACATGATAATTTTATTTGGAACCCCTACTTAATGCATCAGAAATCCCGCCCTATGTGATGAGACTAGGGATCCTTAAGTGAAGAGCCTAATAAGCCTATGTGATGAGCACAGAATCTCTTCCCCTCCACTTAGTTGACAAGATTAAGACGATGTCTCATGTTATTATCACGATATTCCTTATGGGAAAAGCATAAGAAGCTGGTTGTGCCCAAATTTACCCAAGAAATATAGTAAAATCAATCACTTTTAGTACAACTTGGGTTATCGAATCCACAATGATCGAAGAAGTAACCTTGAGACACTGAGATTTTATGTGAGGTTTCCTATAAAGTGTCCATCTTTGGGGTTGATTTTGATTGAAAAACTAATTATTTAATTTAAATAATAATTAAAAAACAAAAAATTACTTGATCTAAACCAATTAATTAAGATGTTTGATCCTAGGTTATATCTCAGGGTGGATTGGATGCATTTGTTTCTTAGAAAATTTGAGATCACTAATTCAAGATGAATCCAAAAAATGATATAATTCCACAACCTCATCCACCAATTTAGTTCTTACACAATTCCAAGGATAATCACTAATTCAATTAGAGGATCAATTTCCTGATCACTCCAAGGAACGTGATCATACTAGCACTCAGAATGTGTCGTCGTTAAACTTAGTGAAGGTGAAGAAGAACATAACTCATCGAATGGAAATCTTAAAATAACAAATTGATTTAAAAATTAAATTATATGAAAGAACATAAAATCCATATCATGCAACTCCCTAGGGACAAAACATAAAATTTTATCCCTCAATATATGTTATTCTACCAATGGAAGTGAGAATTTGACTTAAAGAAGTTGGATTAAAGAAGAAAAACTTTAATAAAAATTAACACTCCACCGTTGTGTGTGAAATTCACAGGTGATGGTGTGAATAAATTCACACCATGACTCAATGGTATAAATGTGTGAAGAAAAGGAAAATAAAATGTGAATAAGAAGAAAAACTTCTATTAAGATACTAAATGTGAAAGAAATACTTACATGGGAAAAATTGATGATGCGATTACAAAATGAAAGTAGGAAATTACAGTTGAATGAAATACAAAAGATGAAAGAAAAACATGGATGATAATTACCTTCTCCATCGGATCATTATATTTGAATATTAAGAGCCTTATATAAACCCCCCAATAATAAATTTCATTACCATTAATTGGGATAGTCAAAAGAGCATGAGAAAATAAAGGGAATTTCAACGTTTCAAAGTTGACCAGAAAATTCGTCCAAATTCATTCTCCATTTTGACATGTGAATTTGTAACTTAATAATACAGAATATGGAGGGGTTGTAGAAGAGTAATATGATATTTAATCTGTCCTATATTAGCTATAAAAATATCAGGTCATTTGGTTCATCCTTTTTGAATTTATGATCGAAATGGTGGGATAACTTTATGTGCATTCAGATCGAGCCCACCATTTAAATGTCAGCTTCAGATCCCTTTATCTCCATGACAACTTCATAATTAGCTCTGTCCACAGTTGAATTAGTGAAATTATTTTTTAAAAATTTAAATTATTTCAATTATTTTATTATTAAATCAATTTAGGTCCTTGAAATCAAATTCATGTTAAATTTTTATATTAAAACTTTCTATAATTATAAAAAATTTCTCTTTGGAAAATGACTTTTTCGTCGTGTCTACAGGTTTAATTTTAAATTATATTTTTCCAATTATGTGAATGTAATTTGAAAAATGGTTTTAAAATTTGGAATCGGGATAATTAATATTATATAATAATTTCAACTTAATTTTTTTTCATAATTAATAATAAATATAATAAAAATTAATCACCACAACTAATGTTAAAACGAGGTTTTATGTGTTACATGCACCTGTGATAGAATTAATTATCCATACACATAGGATTATTATTTTATAAAATTAAAATAATATTTAGAATGATTTGTTCCATATTATATAACAATTATCATTTTATTTTTATTCTTAAGTGATAAATCCTCTAGGTAAATATATAAAAAAACTAGTTACCGTGGTGAGAACTAAAATGATAAAAGTAAGTAAACTTAAAGGATAAGGAATAAAATGTTTAAAATATGTGTTTTTTAATGTTTTATAGGTGTTTATAGACCATATATTTCCTTACATCCATTATTTATCAATTTTTGAAGCATTTGGTGTGAGAGTTACTTCCCATTATTTAATAGTTTTGGGTATTTACAAAAATGTCCCTCCTTGTCAATTATAAAAGGGAACTTCCTCTCCTCACTTATTCGAAACTCTTAATATATTTTGTTTGAAAAAAACCTATAAAAATACCTCCCCAAAATCCTTATCCATGTTATATATATTCTGATTGTACCAAAATACCATCCCTATGGTCCTTAATAAGAGATACAAAGGAGGTTTCTCTAAGAAAAGGTAATTATCTTAACTAAGTTATTTCTTTCCAATTATTCTATTACCAACTTCAATTATAACTTAGTAATTAAAATATAATTACAAAATTATATGAAATATAGTGTTATATTATTATTTTTATGGAATAAACTATATCTATCTCTTCTTCCATCAAATGGGAAATGAAACCGTGGATCGTGTATACGGAGGACTACCGCCTTGCGAAATGATTTAATTCATTTTCCATCACCACCTCACACAGTTCAACATAATGATGGATTTAATTTTTATATATGATATTTATAAAATAATTATACTTTTTTATTTATAATATCACATATAACTTCTTACTTTCTATTTTGTGGGAATATGATAACAACGCTCGTGTGTACAGCGGACTACCACCTTGCGAAGTAATGTGATTTGTTTTTCACGTATGATTTACATGGAAGGTAATAAAGAAAATTTTAATGAATATATATGATATATATTAATTAATAATTTCTATGTAAATGTGATATTTTATTTACCTTCCTTTTATTCCATCCTTCTGGAAAATTGAAACAACATTCATGCGTACGTACGACCTACTATCTCCAAGAATAGTGTAATTAATTTTCTATCTACAACTTTAATGGATTATTTTAAATACATATATAATGAATATATATGAAATTTATACCATGGTTAAAATTATGTATATTTTGTAATCAAATTAATAGGACCAAAAATTACAAAACCAAACATACATGAAAAACGAACCAGTTATTACCCTAAACATGTTTTCAACAAGGAATTGTTAATAAATGGGTAATAAAAGGTCATAAATAAATAATATATGGTATGATATATTTTAGTATGGATTTGGAAAACATGTATAATTAACCTATATTTATTATATAGTATGTTTTAATGTGTATAAATAAATTTAATACTTAATGTAAGGGATTTTTGTCCCACTTTTATTTCCACGAGACACATGCCACATTCACCATTTGTTTCTTTTATGTGGTGTATATACTGCCCAAGAATGTATTTTATGATGATTATTATGGAATTTATAGGGATTTAAATATCTATACAATGTAATTTATTTCATGGGTATTATGATTTTAATGACACAAAATTGGTAATGTTTTTATGTTATAATCTCATTATTTATCAAGATTGTTTATGATTATTATGGAATCTTTCATTTTTATTACATAACTTTACATTACATTGTACAAAAAGAGGATATTTTAAAGTTTATTTTATTGGAAAAAAATACATAATACATTAAAACATTAAAAAAATAATTTAATCCACTTTAATGGTTTATTATTTGGTTCACCCTATGTAAAATTACTGTATATCATAACCTAGGGACATACATTAAAGGAAAGGGTGAGAATAAGGCCTATTAAGGGAAAGCAAGAGAAACAATTTACAAGTGGCCATGAGAATTATTGATATGAACTTTAACAATATCATAAAGCCATGATCAAAGAAAAAAAGAGACATATCATAGTAAAAATAACATGAATCATAACATGGAAATGTGGATAAACATTTAATTAAGTCATTCATAAGCATATTACCAAGTTTTATCATTGAGGTGTCATAAAAAATTACCAAGGTTATTCACCAAGGTATCATAAAACATGTCATCTCTAGAGATTAAATTATTTATCAAATTCATTGGAAAACTATAAGGGTGCACACTTAATATGTATTAATTAATTTGAGTCACATAGATCATAATAAAATATTTTAAAAATAACCTGTGGAGAAAAAAGATACAGGTTTCATATCAAAATCATGACGATTTTAAAAAAAAGTGCTTAAAGATAAGATCTTTATGTCATTATTAACCCACAAAAAAGGAAGGTGAGTTTAATGTATGTTAATAATAGAATTAAATATACCATTTTTACATCTAGATGAATAACCCTAGAAAATAAATAGTTTTTGTTTTTCAAAAAAGAAAATAAGATATTTTCTTGAGGAAAAGAGAAAAATTTTGAGAAGAAAATCTGGTAGCATAACAGGTATGAAACATGGTTTTAAAAAACATTAAAAATAGAGGGTGAAAGGGTATACCATTAATAAAATAATCTTAATACAGTGAGGAATATAATAAAATGGAAAGAATAACATATTATTAAAATTTCAAAGACACACCACATAAAAAGGAAACTTTAAAGGAAAAGAGAATTTGAGATTTCCCTTACATTGAAGAGTGTTCCCAAAACTTGAGGATCAGGACCTTGGGGGATTGATAACACCTTTTAATGAAACCTTGGGTGGTAAAAATATCATATATTAATGTAGGATTAATTTTAAGTGAATTTTAATGGAGAAATGGGTGATTATTTATAGCAAAAGAGGAGGATTTGTTTATTAATTTCCTTGGACACCTTGGTAGTGGTAAATGAAAAACCATGGGCTTACCCATGGTATTTTTCCATGGTATTAGAAAATTGAAACATATTTTATATAATTTTACCCAAAAATAGTATACCATAATTTTATATTACTTATTTTGTCAATGAAAAGTAAAGTTTCCACAAAATTACATTTTTTAAGTTAAAGTTTCCATTGTAAAATTTGGAAAGTAAATTATATATTTGAGAATTGATTAAAATATATTAAAATACTTGATATTAATAAAATAATATAATTTTAGTCTTGAATCATATTTAAATAATTATTACATCATTTTGACATAATTATGATGTTATTAAGCTTATCGAAAAACTCAAACTATATTTTTACTGTTCACTGAAAAATAAAATATTTTAGAAAATTCTCACAAATTCACCCTAACCTAATTTCAACAAGATGATTTAAAAAATGATATTTAATTTATCATAATAATTATCTAAATATTAGAATTAACCTTTAAATATAAAGATCCTTATTTATTAGACATAATAGCGTATAGAAAATGCATAGTGAAAATGCATAGATAAATTTCTGATAGTTGAAAAAAGAAAATTATTTTGTCATTTATATTTATATAGAATTTTTTAACCATATTATTTCATTAAAATAAGCATTATTCATAATATATTATTTTATTATAATATTTATATCTTTTCTAAAAAGTAAAATTTTTGTCTGAAAAATCAATTTATCAAATTCTAATATAATTTTATTAAGTAAAACTATTCTTGAAAAGGAAATTATGGAATAAAAATTATATTTATACAATGTTATTACACTTTATGTAACTAGGACCTCAAAACATAACCCTTTATGACACTCGCATAATACCTAAGGTTAAGGTGTGTGATGGTGATATATTCTTAGGGCAATTCAGATAATATCTCCCAAGTGGTAATTTCCACTAACATGAACTTATCTCGTAGGAAATTTTGTTCAAGATTGACATGTTGAAGCTTAGATTGGGATTGGTTAAGAGTTAATCCCAGTTATGCTACCTCCCTCCCAAGATCCTACAAATGATATTCTTATGCCATGACTCTACAGGTTGATTCCATCATTTCTTATTTCTACATTAATTAACTGTTATCATTTCTATTTATAACATGAATTATAACACTATAATTATTATTAAGAGTATTATTTCCAATGATCATATTGACCAATAGTCATATAATGATCGAAATATGATGATAACATTTCTAAGTATACTCACTTAATTATTAAAGAGATATAATTTTTTTGAGTATAATATAACACATATTTTCAGGAAACAATTATCATTCAAAAAGTTTAGGTCATTACATTCTCCCCACTTAATAAATTTCATCCCTGAAATTTCATATCATTCCCTCAGTTGAGAAAAGGTGGGGGTACTTCTGGCTCATTGTTTCCTCTGGTTCACACATGCCTTCATCATATTTATGGTTCCTCCACAACACTTTAACAAGGTGGGCAGTCTTGTTTCATAAAACCTTGCCTCTACAGTCCAAGATCTCTACCAGCTACTCCTCACAAAAGAGGTCATGTTTCAGTTGTACCACCTTAGGATTCAGTACATGTGAAGGGTTAGGTATGTAATTCCTCAAGAGATATACATGTAATACATAATGAAATTGATATATATTTGGGGGAATTGAAAGCCTATAAGACACTACTACTATGCGATCAAGGATTTCATAGGGTCCAATGTACCTGGGGATGAGCTTCCCTTTCTTCCCAAACCACATTATTCTCTTCCAAGATGAAATTCGAAGGAATAATTTACCACTAACATAAAACTCTAAGTCCCTTCAATGGTTTTCAGCATACATCTTTTTCAGAATATGAGTATCCTTTCTTTGTTGTTATATGACATGAACCTTTTCTATCATATCTTGCACAAGATCATTCCTATGAAGATTTCTCTCACTAACTTAAGCCCAAAAAAGTCATATTTCTACACTACTTCTCATATATAGCTTCATAAGGTTCCATTTGAATACTCAAATGGAATCTGTTGTTGTATGAGAACTCAACTAATGGGAGATGTTGACCCCTTCCACCTTTAAATTACACCGATCATGTTTGCAATATGTACTTGAGTGTCTAAATAGTCCTTTCAGATTGACCATCGGTTTGGGGGTGATAGTCCATATTGAAATTCAATTTGATAATCATATCATGTTGAATACTTCTCCAAAAATTTTACGTAAACCTTGGGTCATGATAAAAATGATAGAAAGTGAAACTCCATGAAACCTCACACCTTCCTTTCCATAAATATTGGAAAGTTGGTTAAGAGAGAAATCTTCTCAAATATAGATAAAATGGGTAGTCTTGGTGAGACGGTCCACTATAACCCATATCGTATTGTTTCCTTTTGATGTTTTTAGGATACCAGTGACAAAGTTCATAGTGATATTTTTCTACTTCCATGCTGGTATGTGTAGTGGTTGTAATACCCTTTTAGGAAGTTGTATCCCTTCCTTCACTTGTTGAGACACCAGACACCTTGTAGTGTAGTCGAAAATATCCTCTTTCATGTTATCCAACCAATAATGATCACAAATGTCCCAATACATTTTTATGATTCTAGGATTTATTGTGTAAGTAGATATATGAACTTCATCCATTAGCTCCTTCTTTATTTCCAGAATAGAAAGAACACATAGCCTTGTATGAGATTTTAGTAAACCTTCTTGATCAATGTTGAACTCAGGAAACTTCACATTCTTCACAGCCTATAACTAATTTTTTAATAAAGTATATTCTCTTTTAGATTTATTGATCTTATCTAGTAATTACGTTTGAGAGATAATTTTGGGTAGGGTTGATGATATCCTTTCCCTTATGATTCCCAAGTCCAGTTTTACTAGGTCTTTGATCAAAGGACATCCTGGAATCCTCATCATTTCCAACACAATAGAGTATTTCCTACTTAATTCATTAGTGACTTTGTTTTCTCTTCTAGGATTATAATTAATTGAACAATAATAGTCTTTAAGAAGTTCCAACCATCTCTTGTTTCTCATGTTCAATTTATTTTGTATAAAAATACACTTCAAACTTTGATATTCTGTGTATATATCACATTTTCCCTATAAAGATAGTGCCTCCATATCTTCAGAGAAACAATAGTTGTATCTAGCTTCATGTCATGCATAGTATAGTTCTACTCATGATTCTTCAACAATCAAGATGAATAAGTAATCGCCTTATCATTTTTTATGAGGCCACACCCAATCCCTTTTAGACATGAATCGCTAAAAATGGTGAATCTTTCTCTGATAGAGGGTAGAGTTAACATGTGTGTAGTAACCAATCTCTTATTCAGCTCTTGGAACACTACTTTTTCTAGATTAACTTGAACCCTTTTCAAGTTAACTTGGTTAGTGGATTAAAAATTTGTGAAAAGTTTTACACAAATCTCCTATAATATCCCACTAATCCAAGGAAACTATGAATCTCAGTTACTATTGTAGGATGATTCCACTCCTTCACAACCTTTTTCTTGAAAAGATCGATTGAGATTCTTTCATTGGTTACAATGTGTCCTAAGAAATAAACTTATTGTAACCAAAGTTCAAATTTTATGAACTTTCTAAATAGTCTCCCCTTCCTCAGAGTTTGAAATATAACCCTTATATGATCCTCATTATCCTCATTAGTTTTGGAATATATCATAATATCATATATAAAAACTACCACAAAGTTATCAAGTTATTCCTTAAAGTCTCTATTAATCAAATCCATAAAAATAACAAGATAATTAGTCAAGACTAATGGAATAACAACAAACTCATAATTCCCATATATCTATAAAAATGAGGACTTGGTAATATCTTCTTTCTTCACTCTCAATTGATGATAACTAGATCAATGATCAATCTTGGAGAATAATTGAGCCCCAAGAAGCTGGTCAAATAAATCATCAATTATTGGAAGAGGGTACTTGTTTTTCACTGTGATCCTGTTAAGTTCTCTATAATAAATACATATCCATATTGATCTATCCTTCTTCTTCACAAAGAGAATAAGTTCTCCCCAAGGAGACACACTTGGTTAGATAAACCCCTTCTTCAAAAGATCTTGGATTTTCTTTGTTAATTCCTCTAGATACACATTTTCTATTCAATATGGGGTCTTTAAAATTGGCTTGGAATTAGGAATGATCTCAATGGAGAACTCTACCTCTTTTCTAGAGGAGGTCCAGGTAACTCATCAATAAATACATCAATGTATGCCTAAATGATGGGGACATTATTTATTCATATACTTTCATTTACTTTATCTTCACTAATCATTTTCATAAATTAGGTTATTGGAGGTGCTTCTAGACAAAGCTCAGGATGAGAAATCTCTCCTTTGAAAACAATTTTAGGTTTTCTGTTCAAGACAACTAAAATTTACTAACTTCTATAGTTGGTCTTAGCATTATACTTTTATATCCATTCTATCCCTAGTATAATGCCGAATTCTAGTATGGGATTGAATACTAGATTTTCAATGATATTATGCTCACCAAAGTAAATAATAGACTTTCTATACATTTTTTATACTAGGATAATCCCTCTAGGAATCTTGGCTCATAGTTTCACTTCTATAAGTTTAGGGATTGATTATATATTCTTTGAAAACTTATAGGAAATAAAAGAATGAGTAGAACTAGAATCAAACAAAGTACTTGCTATATTTGTGAGAACAAAAAGAGTACCTACCACCACATCATTTAGATCTTAAAACTCAGTTATCATGATAGAAAAAGAACAAACTTTCTACCTTGGTCTATGCTGAGGTTGATGGTGATTCCCCTCAATTAAATTTAGATTTGGATAGTGATTTCAAAAGTTCCAAATTTTTCCACACCTAAATAATTGAACTTCAGGATGGGAATACACTATCTTCCCTTTATTGTTAGTATTGAGAAATTTGGTATTCACCTCACTATGATAGTTTCAAGAAATATGGACATCTATTCCACACATTTAATATTTCCTTCTATTGAGCTAGCAATTCCACGAATAACTCTTCCCACATTTTTTGCACATGAGATGTTTCATTAGATTTCATCTTCTTCCTTGATCAAAGATCCACCCCAAGTTTATCTCAAAATATCTCTTCTTTCCATTTTATCTATGGGTCTAATACTTCTCTTTGAACTCCATTTCAACTTTCATAGCACTCCTCACGATCTACTCATAGTTTTCATAGTCTCAGTTGGCTAGATTCTTCTGTAGATGGAGTATTAGTCCACCAAATAATATATCAACCTTCCCATTAGGATCCATGACAAACCTAGTGGTTTAATGGGAATTTCTTGTGGAGATAATCTCATAACTTCCCCCAAATTCATTTTCCTTCAGCTTTATCTCTAGGAATTCCTTCTCTATTTTAGTTCACATTGAATGGGGGAAATATTTTTTTTAAAAGGTTCCCCTAAACTCTTCCCACTCTATTGAATCAATATCCCTTATCGGATTAATGTTTTTAATCAGTTTCCACCATTGATCATATTCTATCTCTAAGTGATACACAGCCAGAGTGACTTTCTCTTGTTCCAAATAGTTGAGTATAGAAAAAATCTTTTCTATAGATCTTATCCATTGTTCAGCAATCAATGGGTCAGTAGATACACTAAAATAAGGTGGTCATTGACACATAAAGGACTCAACATAAAATTTTTCCCTTAGAGGAGAATATGGTAACTCATCTTGATTCAAGTTATTTATCATAACTCAAGTCATTTGATTCATCATTCTTATGAAGTTTTCTATTTTCACTTCCATAAGAAGACCATCAGTGCCTGGTCTGATGTGTTCACTATTTACCCAAACCATTTTCTAAAAGAATAAAACCTTAGTGAGAAATGTGATTCATTTAATAATATTATAATTATAAAGAAATTTCATGTCTTAAAACACCATGAATAAATATTTTATTCTTTAACAACAATTACATTTTCTACAAATCCTTCATAATGGATCATAAAAAACTTGTGATTAACCAAACATATCCCCCGAGAGTATCGAAACTGGTGCACAGTAAGGATTTTTGTCTTGTACAAGGTTACACTAAGTCAAGACCGACACACTTTCTTGGAGTCATTACCCCTAGGTAAATCTGTACTAGAACCACATCCACTTGTTTGTATCCAGATATGGATTTATTTTCTCAAAAACCACTTACTTAATACTTCACCAGAATACCATGATGTTTTCATATATTTAAAATTGTCCCTAGAGTTCTTCCTAATGTTTTAAAATCCTATTTTTCACAAATAACTAAACCTTACTTTGATAAAAACTATTAAATCCCTCATTTTTATTACATAACTTTACATTACATTATACAAACAATGGATCTTTTAACATTTAGTTTCTTGAAAAAAGGTACATAATACATGAAAACATAAAACATTAATTTAATAAAATTTAATGGATTCATATTTGGTTTAAAATAAGTAAAACTCCAAAATCTCATAAATTGGGAACATACATCAAAGGAAAGGGTGATCATAGGGCCCATTAAGGGAAAGGAAGGGAAACAATTTACAAGTGATAATAATAATTATTGATTAGAACTTGAAGAATGTCATAAAGACCCAAGAAAAGAAAAAATATACATATAATAGTAAAAATAACTTGAATAATAAAATAAAAATATATATATAACATTTAATTGAGTCATTAATAAGCATATCACAAAGTTTTATCACCGAGGTGCCATAAAAATTTACCAAGGTTATTCACCAAGGTATCGTAAAACATGTCATCTCTAGAGATTATATTATTTACCCAATGCATTAGAGAACTATAAGGGGACATGATTAATATTTATTAATTAATTTGAATCACATATATCATAATAAAACATTTCATAAATAACTAATGGAGCATAAAAAAATTGGTTTCATATCAAAATCATAACGTTTTAAAAAAAGTTTTTAAAGACAAGATCTTTATATCATTATTAACCCACGAAAAAGGAAGTATAGTTTAATGTATGTTAATCCCAGAATAAAATAGATAATTTTAAAATATAGTTGAATAACCATAGAAAATAAAGAGTTTTTTCTATTCAGAAAATAAAATAAGATAATTTCTTGAGAAAAGGAGAGAAATTTTGAGAAGAAAATCTGGCAGCATAACGGGTATGAAACGTGGTTTTAGAAAATAATAAAAAGATAGAGGAAAAGAGTATCCCATTAATAAAATAATCTTAATACAGTAAAGCTATAGAATAAAATGTATAGAAGAACATATTATGGAAATTTTAAATACATACCACATAAAAAGTAAACTTGAAAGGAAAAAAGATGTTGAGATTTCTTTTACCTTGAAGAGTTTTCCAAAAACTTTAGGATCAGGAACTTGGGATATTGAGGAAACATTGGGAGGAATCCTTGGGAGGTAAAAATTTCAAATATTTGTGGATAATGGATTGGAATTGAAATGAAATGGAGAAATGTATGGTTATTTACAGTAAAAGAGGAGGATCTGTTTATTAATTTCCTTGGACACCTAGGTAGTGGTAAATAAAAAACCATGGGCTTGACCATGGTATTTTCCCATGATATTGGAACCTTAGAACATATTTTATGTAATTTTATCCCAAAATATTCTACCATAATTTTATATTACTTATTTTATCAATGAAAATTAAAGTTTCCACCAAATAACATTTTTAAGTTAAAGTTTCTATTTTAAAATTTGGAAAGTAAATTATATATTTGGAAATTGATTAAAATATATTAAAATACTTGATATTAATAAAATAAAATAATTTTAGTCTTCGATTATGGTAAACTACTTATTACATCATTATTACATAATTATGATGTCATTAAACTTACCGAAAAACTCAAACTGTATTTTTCCTATTCACTGAAAAACAAGATATTTTAAAAAATTCTCAAAAATTTACCCTAACCTAATTTTGACATGTTGATTTAAAAAATAAAATTTATTTTATCATAATAATTATCTAAATATTATAATATTAACTTTTAAATATAAAAACCCTTATTTATTAAAAATAACCGCAAATAGAAAATGCATAGTGAAATTGCATAGTGAAATTTCTGACACTTGAAAAAATAAAATTATTTTATCATTTATATTTAAATAGGAATATTTTAACCACAATATTTTATTAAAATAATTATTATTCATAATATATTATTTTATTATAATAATTATATATTTTCTAAAAAGTACAATTTCTGTCCAAAAAATCAATTTATTAAATTAGAACTCAATTTTATTATGAAAAAGTAATCTTAAAATGGAAATGATGTAACAAAAATTTTACATATATAATTTAATTACACTTTAAGTAACTAGGGCCTAAAAACATAACCCCTTATAACACTTACATATGACCTAAGGGTAAGGTGTGCGATAATGATAGATTCTTGGGGAGACTCGGATAATATCACCTGAGTGGTAATTTCCACTAACATGAACTTCTCCTATATATAATTTTTTTCAAGATTGACATGTTGAATATCGGCTTTGGATTAGTCAAGAGTGAATCCCATTGATTCTATCTCCCTCCCAGGCTTCAACAAATGATATTTGAATGACATGGATCTACTGGTTGAGGCCATCATTTCAACTTTCTATATTAATTAACCAAAATCATTTTTATTTATAACACTAATTATAATGTTAAAATATTCATTAAGAGTATTATTTACAACAGTCACATTGAAAAATAGTCATATAATGTTCAAAACATGGTGGTCAAATTTAAAATTATACTTAAATAATTATTAAAGTGATATAATTTTTTTGAGTATAATATAATACACATTTTCAGGAAACAATTATCATTAAAAAAGTTTGGGTCGTTACAATTATGCTTCTAATGATGAAATATTATGATATAACCCTCAAGAAACTAATGTATTTTATAATACCATGGTTATTTATGGATAATATATGTTTTCCTTTAATTTTACCCTCTTTAATAACACAAGAGACTGAAATATTTTTTTAAGAAAATCTGACTTTATTTTTCTCTTCGGTTGAAAACTATTTTTCTTCCATATCTATGTATTCTAATTTCATTTCAGGAATGTTTTTAATATTATTATATAATTTTTAAAATTCATTTTTACCCATGTTTAAATTTTTAAAAAAATGGTTTTAAATGAATATTCTTTTTCTTTTTTGAACGATGTACATTTTACTTTTATCGAAAATATGAAAGGAATCTTTGCTTTAACGTGTACACCATGAATGACAGTTTCCACTATCATGGCCAATCAATGGTTTAAATATTACTTTAAAATTTTTCAATTTTATTTTAAATTAAAATGTTTTATTCAATGTTTGATAAAT
Source organism: Viscum album (assembly GCA_963277665.1). Classification (NCBI taxonomy): domain Eukaryota; kingdom Viridiplantae; phylum Streptophyta; class Magnoliopsida; order Santalales; family Viscaceae; genus Viscum; species Viscum album. Next base: position 910,806,279 of record OY728151.1, read on the forward strand.
TTTTAGATTTCAAAAATGAGATTTCAAAGTAGAAAGGATATTTTCCTCAAGAAATGTTCCAAGTAATCCATCAAAATAATTTTTCATCTTAGATAACATACCTTGATATTACTTAAGATGTAATGGGGATATGAGCCAATGATACCATCCTTATTATTTATCTGGATGGTTTATGTTTATGATGAAAATATTTTTATGAAATTTTTCCTTTTTCCAGATGTTATACTATCATGAAATATTTATGAAACTCATTTCTTTTCCACAGGTTATCTTATAATGAAATTTTTATGAAACTGATTTATTTTTAATGGGTTATGATATGATTAATGTTTTATGATCTATTGGAACATATATTTATGATTTTCATTATGTAATGGGTGAGACAAAATCTCCCTCTAATGAATTGGGTAAAGTTTTATATCTCATGAGATAATTATGAGAAACAAGATGATGAGCTTGATCCACTATAGGAAATAGACTAATGTACTTGATCCTCTCTGGGAAATAGGTGATGATTCTTGATCTATTATGAAATGGGAAATAAGTGTTAATTTCTAATCTGTTATGATTTGATGGTCTCAGATGTTAACATTGACATAAGAAATGGTTTCTATATTTATGATAGTGACAAAATTATATGACATAAACTAATATTTCATGATTGAATTATGATGATTTCAAAATCTTATGGTTATTTTATTTTGAAATGATAATTTTTTATTCCTTGAATCATGTTTATGATCCATGATATATTGGTTATAAACATTATAAGTTATATTTATAATCTCATACCCTTATGCCTATCTTATACTTTCATATGATAATTGATTGATATCTCTCATGTTTTCCCTTACAACGCGTATAAGATCACACTTTCTTATGTTTCCTTTCCCTAGGTTATAAATAAAGTTTTAGTAAGGGTATTTATATGAAGAGTAATAAATGATAAATTCTTTAGAGGAGATGTTGAAGATCTTTCATGAAATAATAATATTGTGTAAATAGTCTCAAAAGACACTAAAACTTTATAATCCTTGGGAATTTATTTATGAAATGTACTATATATTCATATAAAGAGATGTAATATATATATATATATGAAAATTCTGGGTAATTATTGAAAACATCCATTTTTTTATGAAACTAGACATTTTTATTGCATCATCAAACCGAATAATCCAACTCTGGGAATCTTGATTCAGTCCTTAAATCGACCTTTGTAACTTGAACACCTTAATAGAATCATTTATAACTTCAAAAACATCAGGTTTTATCATATACAAATCCTTTAATAAATTCATGTTAAGGTAATAGGTTTTGAAATACATATGATATATCTTATAATCATAATGATTTGATATGGAAAACAAAATATTAATGGACTTTATCCCCACAATAGGTGAAAATGATTCTTTATAGTCAATTACATGAGTTATTTTTTAACCATTTTCCACTGGGTATTCTTAATAGGTATAAAATCTACTATCCATGGTGGTTTTATTGTAGAAAACCCACTTACACTCTATAGGTTTAACCCCTTCAGGTGTATCCACTAAGTACCAAATATGGTTAGAGTACATAGAGTCCATCTAAAATTCCACATCTTTTAAACATTTCTTGGAATCAAAACTCTAAATAGTATCTCATTAAGAAGTAGTTTCATCTTCTATTATTGTAACTTCATCATCATTATCCATAAGAAATCCATATCTCTCAGTTTCCTCATGAATCTCACCAGACCTTAAAGGCTCTTGTGTAACTTGAGTTGGTTCTTCTTCCACAACTATTTGTGGAGTCGACTCAAATTCTATTTCAAAAATACTTCCTATTTATTGGTTTTAAAATTATATAAGTTTAACTTTCCTCTAACTGATTTCTCTACTTATATAATATTTCTCAATAAATATACCATTTTGAGCCACAAATACTTTGTGTTCAATAGGGTGGTAGAAATATTATCCCATAGTTTCTTTAGGATAACCAATAAATAAGAAATTATCAAACTTGGGGATAATATTATTAGAATCCAACAACTATATAAGTGATTCACAACACCAAATCCTCGTGAAATAAATTTTGGGACATTTCCCAATCCATATCTCATATGGTGTCTTCATGACTGCTTTAGATGGAACTTGGTTAAGTAAAAATATAGCAGTCTCTAGAGCATAACCCTAGAATAAAATATGAAGGTTACACTAACTCATCATAGATAAAAAAAATTCTAACTGGGTATGATTCCTCATTCCAGACACACCATTCCACTGTGGAATTCTAGGAAGAGTGAGTTGTGGAATAATCTCACAATCCCTTAGATGATCATTGATTTTCTAGCTCAAGTATTCACCACCCCAATATGATCATATAATCTTAATACTCTTTCCCAATTACTTTTATACTTCATTATAAAAACTTTTCAACATTTAAAATTTTTCATACTTATATTTCATCAGAAATGCATATCCATAATAACTAAAATCATCCGTAAAAGTAACAAAGTACCTAAAACCACCACTTTCTTAAGTACTCATTAGTCCACATACATCACTATATATGATATCCAATAGTCTTCAAGCCCTTTCACCTTTTCTCCCAAAATAAACCTTGGTCATTTTATTTACACTACTATAAAAGAGGCCATTAACAGTGCTAATAAAGGTTACCCTTTATCAGTACTAAAAAAGAACTCATAGATAGAACTTTTTTCAACTCTAAAAAAGTGTTAAAAAAGTACCCTTTATCATTTCTTTTTTTTTGTGCTGATAAAGGGTAACCTTTATCACCACTTTCACTTAGCGCTGATAAAGAGTACCCTTTATGAGCATTATATTTTTAGCACAGATAAAGGGCACCCTTTATCAGTGCTTTATTTTTAGCACCGAGAAAGGGTACCCATTATCAGCACTCTATTAGCACTGATAAATGTAAAGAATAAAATGAAATAATTAAAAAAATAAAAAATAAATAAAATATTAACAATTTTATTAATTAAATAATTATTGATAAAAATAATAAAATGAATATATATATATATATATATATTATAAAAATTAATAAGTAGTATATATTAAATATATAGATATGTAAAATGAATAAATGAAATAATTAAAAAATTAAAATTAAAAATGAGTAAATTAAGAAAAACATTATACATTTTATTAATTAAATAATTATTGACAAAAATGAATAAATTTAATATACATATATATAGATTATAAATATTAATAAATAGTATAAATTAAATATTGACATCTTAAATGAATAAATTGTAATAATTAAAAAAATTAAAAATGAATAAATTGTAATAATGAAACAAAAAATTAAAAGTGAATAAATCACAAAATTGTTTGAAAATCTATTAATGAAACAATTATTAATAAAAATAAATAATTATAATATATATATTAATTATAAATTGTAATAGATACTATATATTAAATATATATATATATATATATAATAAAGAAAATTTAATAATTAAAAACATATTAATGTCTTATTCATTTTTAATGTTGTTTAATTTTTACAATTTAACATATATCAAAGGTCGTGCATTACATTGATTTCACATACACATACAAAATTAATTCATTATTATATACAATTCACACACACAAATATTTATGTGATTAATGAAATCTTATATAGAAAGACATACACCTAATATTTATGTAATTTATTCAAATTTTAGTATATTTTAGAATTTTATTATAAAATGATACATTTAATATATTATGTTTTTAATCGAACACTTTTATTTATTTATTTTTAATATTATTACAGTTATTTAGGTATTATTTATTCATTTTTAATATTTTTTATTTTTTATTATTTATTTTATTTTTGAATTTAATAATTTTATATTATTAATTTATATATTTCTTTTTACTATGTCTTCTATTTTCAATAGGTATTCATATTTACTTCAATATATATATATATATATATCCTTATTTTTTAATAATTTATATTTAATTAATAAAACTTATCCATTTTTAAATATTTTTTAAAGTGTACTCATTTTAAATTATTCAATTTCACTCATTTTTAAAATGCATGTATTTAAGATTATATATTCATTAATAATGTTTAAAATATATTTTTAAGTAAATATTTATAAATAAATATATTTATAAATTTATATATTTATAATTATTATAAGTAAATAAATATTATTTTTTAAAAAAATTAATTATATAATTATAAATAAAAAATTATATATATTTAAATAATTATAAAATTATAATAAATTTATTTAAATAATGAATATACTATATATATATAATTTGAGGCTTAAGCCTCTGTTTATTTAGGGAAAAAGGCTACATTACAAAGAAAAGTAGGAAATATACAATATAGAGATGTACTCAACGAGACTCAAAATCGAGACCTCACTAAGACTCATAAGGGTAGCTACCACTAAGCTACACCCTGGGGGATATATATATATAAATATATAAATATATAAATATTGTTATTTTTTAAAGTATTATTCATATATTTATAAATAAATAATTATATATTTAAATAATTATAAAATTATAATAAATATATTTAAATAATGAATATATCTATATATATATTTATTATATATATAATTATATAAATATATATAATGATATAATTATATTTATAATTATAAAATTATAATATATATATTTAAATAATTAATATATTTACTATATTTATATTTATATTTATTTATTAAATATATATATAATTATATAAATATATATGATGATATAAATATATTTATAATTATAAATAAATAAATATAAATATATTTATAAATGTATATTTATTATATTTATAAAATTATATATTTATAATTATGAATAAAAAGATATATAATTTTTTTAAAGTGTTAATTTAATTATAAATAAATAATTATAAAATTATTATCAATAAATAAATAAATATATAAATATATTTACAATTTTTTTATTTATAATTATAATTATAAATCCTTTATTAGTGTTAAAGTTTTTGCGCTGATAAAGGTTCCTTTTATTTGTGATTTGTTAACACTGATAAAGATGTCTTTTATCAGCGCTTATCAATTTAGTGCTGATAAAATGGATCTTTATTAGTACTTTTTTAAAAGTGTAGATAAAGGTATCCTTGATCTATGTAAAGAAACCCTAACCACGACTCATTCAATCATGATTCTCAAGCTCGCATGGAACTCCCCTGCTACCGGTACTACTCCTCGATGTTCTCTTGAATAAATCAAGACTAGAATCCAAGGTATATTATTTTCCCTTTTTCTTCTCTCATTGATTGTTTGTTTGGATTCCACGGTTTTCATTTTTGTGATGTTCCTAACCATGATGAACCCTACATCCCATCTCTCTCTCCCTCTCTCACTTACCTATACCTACACAACACCACCCCTACTATGTAAACTCATACCAGCTTCATACGAGACCACTACGAACTATATCTTCATCCACTATTGCAAATGATGGTGATTTTCTTGATGTTTCAATTATTATTTCTTGTTACCTTTTAGATAGTTTTGATTTTCATTATTTGAATATTGTTTCCATAGTATGTCATGCACATGAAGAATGAATATATATTGAAGTAAATATGAATATTCCTTCATCTCCACGTGACCCAAATTTCTTATGTTTTTCTTTGTTGATTAGAAAGAACTTACTCCCAAAGATTCAGAAGTACTTCACCGTTGGATTCTTCCCGTACCACATCTCATATGGAGTCATTCCTTCCTTTGGACACAACAGATCCCTGTTAGAAATGTAGACCGATTTCAATACTGCTTCCTTCCAAAATTTCTCTGGTAGGTCTTTTTCTATAAGCATCGTTCTGGCCATGTTGTTGATGATCTGATTTCTCCTTTCAACCAATCCATTCTGTTAGGGAGCTCATACTGAATAAACTTGATGTCTTATCCCATGTTTCTTGAGATAGTCTTCCACCTGACTATTTGTGGATTTTGTACCATTGTCATTATGAAACCTTAGAATTTTCTGTCTGAGCATCCTTTCGCACTCCCTCCGGTACTGTTTTAAGCAGCTGAACGCATTCGACTTATGGGAAATAACAAATACCCATGCCATTATTCCATATTCATCAATGAAAAGAACATAGTACCTCTTTCTGTCAATTTATGTTGGTGTGATAGGACAACAAACATCAGCATGCACCAATTCGAGCACTCTTGTTGACTTCTTTTACTTTGCTTTATACGTCTTTCTGATGAGCTTCCCTTGTTGGCATGCATCACACATGTGAGTATGATCATGTTATAGCTTAGGGAGGTCTCTTTCTGCATCACACTTTACCAGATCTTCCAGGGATGGTTGGCATAGATGACCAAGTCACTTATGCCACAATTTATTCTCTTCCTCTCTGGATAAAAAGCACATATCTTCTTCTCCACTTACAAGGTAGATATTCCCTTTTTTCTTTTTTACATGTAGTACCACTATACCATCTCTTCCCATAATGACACAAGTCTTCTTGGTAAACCGTATAGAATGCCCGGAGTCACATAATTAACTAACACTGAGCAAATTGTGACTGAGACCTTCTATAACTAAGACATCAACACGTCTTATTTCTTTACCCCCAAAACTGGCCTTTCCCAATCCAATTATCTTTAGTCCTTCATCGTTTACAAACTTGAAAACTCCTTCTTTTTCATATTTTATGCATGTAACCATATCCTTGTTGCCTGTAATGTGAGACGTACAACCACTATTAAGGATCCACACACCAGAATGATCTGATGCTCTAAGGGAAATTTCAGCAACCACTTCCTTCTATTCTCTCTTCTACTTATTCCATATTTTTGTCTCCACACTCGGTATAGATTGAGACTCATGATCATTCTCAGAGTATGATGGGCCTACTTCATCTTGAAAAGCTACAAATCTATTTTTCATTTTCAACTCACCTCTCAGTTCATTAATCTGCTGCTTGTGAACATTTTGTTTCTGCTTTGGCACATTCCTTTGTATGGTTGAAGTGAATTACCTAGCCATGTGCCAAAATCCTCTGCACCAAAAACAATGTCCTTTAAAATATATTCTGGAGAACCATTCTCTATTTGGATTCCACCTTTGTTCTTGTTCCCTTCGATATCTTCTATCTATAGAACATACACTTTGTGAGTGTCCCATATTTCCACAACAATAACACCTGATAAAAGGTGCATTAATACGTGTCGCTTCTATACTGCTAGTAGTACCTTGAGTTCTCTGAGTTTTCTGATTCTGCTTTGTACCCACATAAATTTTCATATTCGGAATAGGTTCTTGCAGTATGACTTCAACTCTAACTACTTTCTATTTCTGATTAAGTCCCAAATCATCCTTAACATCGGAGCTTTATTACTGCTTCTTTCCTGCTGAACTACTAGGATCCTCTTTCATCTTTCCAGTATTAATAATATTATGCTTTCCCAAGAATGTGTTGGGAACCAAAGATTTTTCATGATCCTCAACTTTTTTACACAGACCGACAAATTCCTCTTTAAGATCTTCGATGCGCTTGACATGATCCTTCACTGTGATATTCAAGCCATCGATCTCATTCTTCTATTCTTCAATCCTGAGTTTATACTCACTAACGGATTCTAAATTCTCTAGCACTGATGACCTGAGTTTCTCAATTTCTTCTATTAACTCAGACTTCGCTTCTTCTTGTTGTTGTATGTAGAGTTTGGCGTCATGGACAACTTTGTTGTATTTCTTTATTTTAGCCTTCCAAACATCTATCTCTTCAATAACATCCTCTAACTCAGCTTTTATATCAAGTCTTCCTTCAACTTCTTCTTCTTCATCAATGTCGGTTTCTTCCTTCTTCTAAGCACTACCGAAAACTGCCACCATAGCATTTTCCCCATGATCTTTGAAGTTTTCAATCTTCTTATCCTATTCATCCTCAAACTCATCTGAACTTTCAAATTCTTGTGAAAGAAGATTCTTATTCTTAAAGAAATTTCTCTTGAATTGTTTCTTCCTTTTCAAAAAAGCTGAAGACTTCTTCTTGGGAATTTTGACTTCGTCATCATCATTATTGTTATATTGAAACTTTTTGGCCACCTTTCCACAAGATAACCAACCTTTCCATATTGAAAGCATGCTAATGGAAGTTTCCCTTTAAACTTTCCTTTTACTCTTTGTAGATTTGAAGAAAGGAATGGCATCGCCTCATCTATATCTTCTTCTTATTGAGAATATTAAATGGTGAGCTTCTTCATGGCCTTGAATTCAACTTCTTGGGATTTTCCCTTTTCCACAAGATCGTTATCATCATTTCTCATTTCATATTCAACAAGTGTGTTGTGCAGGTTATCTATTATTAGCTCTTTCAGGTCTTTATCTTCCAAAACTGAAAATTTCGGATTAAACCGAGGTGGAAGTTTCCTCAGGATGCGCTTCACAATTTTTATATCTTCAATAACTTCTCCATGACCTCTCATGTCCTCCACTACAATATTTACCCTGTAAAAGAATACATCAATAGATTCATTTGAGTTCATTCTCAGATATTCATACTTGTTCCACAACACTTGCATCTTCGCTTCTCTAACCTTTGTATCACCTTTATATATGTTCCACAGCTTTTCCCACATATCATGTGATGTTTTTCATGACATCACCTTGGTATAAATAGCATTGGATAGGGCTCCCCCTAAATCATTAATTCCCTTTGCGTCAGCATCCAATTGTCTTCGCTCATCTTATGATAATGTACCACTATTAATCTCAGTTGTGATACCATGCATTGCGGCTCTAAACACATCCATTCCCAAAGATCAAAAGTAGTGTTGCATCTAATTCTTCCATAGCTGAAAATTATTCCCATCTAATATCATAATTCTTTTATAATTGATGACCTCCATCTGAGAGAGAAACTGATATCAACCTTTTTCTCTGATACCAATTGTTAGGTCCACTAGGTTAGATACCCTGAGAGGGAGTGAATCAGTGTATGATAGATTAAAATAACTGCCCCTATTGATCTTGTTTCACTATTAAGAGAAACTATTTTCTCTCTCTTTCTCATATCAAAGTATAGATAGAAATTAAATCATGCACGAGACACAGCGATTTTTACTTGGTTCACCCTCACTGGGCTACGTCCAAGGATCATACATAGGAAATGTTCCGATGTTCCAAATCCACTATAAGTGCATTGTTGTTTACATGTTCAAATCAGACTCATTGTCCCTCCTAGTTTACAACCACTTACAATATGAAAGCTCACTGCTCTCTCAATTTAAGTGTGCTCACTGGTTCTTCAGAAGATCCACTCATAGTTTATAGACCTGTAGGTCTCTTCATTATCTCTAATGAATCTTGCATACTTAATTATTGATAGATGCTCTGTTGACATCCAACTTTCACTCACAGATGAATCACTCTTTGCCCCGGGTGTACCGAGCAACTGTAATTTTTGTGCGCATCCCTTACTGCACCTTGCGCAAAATTCTATGATTTTGTGCAAAATTAACTTTTCTTGCAACATCCCTTTTATGAGAAACATCCCTTTTTCATGAAATAAATGATTTTATGTGCAACATCTTTTACACGCAACCTCTACACTACCCTGCACAGAATTCTCTGCTTTTGCGCGAAATTCACTTTTCGTGCAACAGTATTCTTTCGTGAAACTCTCTTGTGCACTCCAATTTCGCATGCCAGAGCTCAGATACTCTCTATGGCTTAAGATATTTCTAATTAAGGGGGGTCACTTCATATTTATAATCAAAATCTACCCCTCACGAAAAACCCTCCTTGAGCGCGTAATCCACTTCGAGCGCGAAAAACACATCTTCCACACAACATCATTTTTCGCGCACTGCTCCAATTTTTCACGCACCTCATGCCTTTTCAAATTTTCAAGCTTTAGATCTTGAAACACCTCTTGTGTGAAAAACTACATCCCACTATTTCACACATCCAGCAAATATTTCACGCACCACATTCCTTTTGCACGTACCGCGCAAATATTTTGCGCACCACGCTGATTTTTCCCACGCCGCTATATTTTTCGCGCACCACAATGATTTTTCGCGCAACACATTATTTTTTCACGCACCACTCTGAATTTTCCCATTCCTCCCTTTTCCAAAAATGCATCTCTCCATTTTTTGATTTTTAGGACCAAAAATTTGGCAAACACTGGAAAACGGCGCCACCTTATATCTTCTCTTTTTGTACCACCTCCAGATCGTCTATTCCTTTGTCGAGGTTCTTCAATAAATCATAGATTATTGAAAGCATCCCTTGAACTCGAAAAATCACCATTTAATCCCCCTTTGTAAACACACTCATACACCATGGTATGCTTTGTCGACAAACAAAACATGGAGGCCCACTTTTTCAACAAACACAATCACCTCAAAAATGCCTCAATGATGCCTTGAGGGATTTTTTCCCAACAAATTTTATGGTGGATCCTGTAAATTTAATTTCATTTGATTATTATTTTTTTTTCATAAAAAATTTGAATATAAATATGAATATAATTTCACATGATTAATATATTATTGAATAATGAGATGATGATATACCATATGCAAGAATTATTAAAGGTGTTAAGTTAAAATTGTGAAAAATATTATAAAATTTAGTGTTGCTTAGCACTATTATATTATATCTATGATTATGGTAATTTTTACCATAACTGAATTGATATATCTAAGTCGGTTAAATGGAAAAGTATTTTCTCGGATTACATTATGGTTGGTGGTATGTTGTGATGGAAAGTGAATTATATTTTGGAAATTTAATAAATTATAATCCATAATTATAATTGTATTTAGGCTATTTTTGAATATTAGCGGGTTTAAATTATACATGGGATAAACATATTTGAAAAAAAATAAGTGTTAGGTTTTAATTATGTTAGATTTTAGAAAAAATAGTTTATATAGAATATTGATCAATTATTATGTATTACACATTCTATAGTAGAAATATTTAAGTGATTATCATGTTTTATTATTTTATTAAGGGATTTGATGTTTAAAATTCCAGATTAGTTATAGTTTTTATATATGTATTTGATATTTTATTTAGTAAGTCTTCATTTTAATATTTTTATACATTTTTACTGATTTTTTACTAATTTTTTTGTTTACTAGTCTAATAATTTGTTCTCTAGAGTAAATTTTTTAAAAATTAATGTATTAAATGTAATATGTAACTATTTTTTAAAATTTTGACAAATCCTTCCTCATATTTTTTTTTTTGAATAATCACTTGATGTTATTTGAAATTATTTTTAATATACCTCTCAATGTATGACAATAATATTTTTCTACAAGAAATACATATGTGGATGTGATAAAAAAATTTATCATATATTATGATATGATGGGTATTATGTGAGGGATTGGTATGGTATTTTAGAATGTGAGTTACTATAGACATGTTAGTGATTCATCAAGGTCTAGGGTGAGGGTGATGTGACATTTGTGTTGTTTCATGTTCTTCATTATGGTTTTTCAGAAGTTACGTTTGAATAATGTATTATGGCACCAATTGTGTGGTTCATTCCTAAGGAAACCAATTATGTTAAGACTTCCATATATTTCAAATGCGCTTCCTAAGAAAAATGGATATGTAATACCCATTTCATGATTTGGATTTAATAAGTAAATTGGACGGTTATCCATGAGGGATAGTCTCTGATACTAGGGGTCTAAGGTAAAATATCATGGTACCTGTGATATGGTTATTTCTAGAGGGAGATAAATAATTTTTTATCCTCCTATAATTTAAATTTTAACCTATTATTAGTGAAATGATTTGAATGTTATGGAAAAACCCTAGTATACACTTATATTATGATTAGAGCCTTTATATTCGAGATACAGGTGAGAGAAAAGGACTAATAAAATAAATTAGAGTTAGTGAAACTTAGTAGGGATGAGTTTATGTTCTCATAGTAATTCCAGGGACCTTTTATCATTTTGAGATGAGATTTGAAATTTAAAATTAAGCTGTGGTAATTTAAAATGTTTTAAGGTGACAACTTTTATCCTCACTATCTTCATCTCCTGAACAATTATTATTTCATTTTGTTTCTTGAGACTCATACCCCATCACTTCTATGTTACTTGAACTACTTTGAGTAGTAGTCATCCAAAATGATCTCTCATAGCGGGTATGGGATGAATACTGCTCAAAGTTGTTTGAGTAAAATAGGTGTATATGATTTAAAGAGTATGAAGATGGAGTTAAATTAAATTATCCATTTCCTTTAAAATTAATTCATACTAATAATTTGACAAAAGAGTATAAAGTTAAATTTAAAGAGTTCATAAAGTTTTTAAGAGGGCATTCATGTGACCCTTCTCAAATCATTTATCTATGTTTATGTTGTTTTTATTCAAGAAAAATTAAATTTTTGTATAATCATGCAGACAATGTTTTTTACACCAGATTATGTTACTAATCCCAAGGAAGAATATACAATTGATGATGAAACTGTAGAATTGTTAGGGGATCAACAACATGTTGATGAAAAATAATAACAATAACACAATATCACAACGTTGAATAAAATTATCATAGTAAGAAGTCAAGGTATAAAATTTTAGGTTGGTTGGAATCAATGCGGCCAACCTATTGACCTCAACAAGTCAATGTTCATTATTTGTGTTGGGTTCAAAACAAGGATGAATGTACCGATTGATATTGATTCATAGAACCACATTTAACCTGTAATGAAGGAAACCATTTGGAAAGATGTAATGGTAATGTTATGATATAATTTCTCTATTTTACCAAAAAAATATATAATGAAAAGTTTGTTTAATTTTAATTATTCCTTGTAGAGTCTATTTATTTTAGAATATTTCCATAATAAATTTATCTTAATGGCAAATGGAAAACTTCATAGAGGCTTCCACACTCTTCTTATAAAGTTACATCTTTTGGATACTGAGGGGAAACTAAATCCCCACCCACTAGTTATTTATGTACAAATTATAAAGTAGGAAACATGGATTAATTTCATCAATCATCACAATGGAAAATCATTTCAAGTGAATTAAAATTTATAATATATTATTTGAGATTATTTATTTTTTCTAACTTGATTCAAATTTGTTAATTTATGAAACAAAAAAAAAGAGTGTTGAAAATAAAGAACGTTCATCAAAACCAATGTACCTCTACCACCTAGAAAGGATGGGGTATGCTTCATTAGAGAAGAAATTGGTATTTAGTTTAAATCAACAATAAAATTTTAATAATGTGATATAAAACAATATATTTACCTTTTATTATATGAAAATTGATGAATCGAAATATTAAGCCACTTCCATCCCACGTCATGTGCTATGAAAGCAGGCCCATGTAAATAAAGAGGGTAAACTAGTTGATGAAAATACAAAAACAGTATGAGAAACATGTTTAAGTATGACATAATTATAATTAGTTATTATTTATAATAGTATTACATAAAAATATCTATTTATGTTCATATTTTTTATATCGTTTAGACCTAAGAATCGGTGGTGACCATACTATAATTAAAACTAATTTCGGTACCTTTAAAGCGGTCAGAACAATATGGTCATGTTAGAGGATTAGGTTTTGGAGTCTCTCCTCAAATATATTTCAAGATGATAAAACCACATGAAGATACATATAATATTGTGATATGATTGTATACACAAATATAATCACTACAAGATATTATTGTTCGGCCCCGTTTGGTAGACCAATGTATGAGAAAGGATCAAAGCAAACCGGTGGTGGAACAATGATCTGCACATGAACCAAATGATCCCAATATATTTAAGGCTAGTCATCCCCCAACCACATATCTTACCTGAGTTAATTAATTTTTTCATTACTATTTATCCTAAATGTGAATCAAATAACTTCCAATAACTTTATATTAGTAAAATTCTACAGGGTATAGTTGTAGGTGATTTGTGTCTGTCGACACCCACGCACCACCTTTTTGTGATGTGTACAATGTATAATATCCTAGGAGATAATATACAACATAAAGATATCCCATAAGATCACATGGGAGTGGAGATTGAGGTAGCTCATGAGTCGACTACTGAGTTTCCTATTCCACTTGATGATCCAAATATTACAAGGGAAAATGATGCTATTGGAGCTTTTATATCATGGTCATATAATCTTATAAATATACACAAGGTATGTCTTTAACAATTTTTTCAAACGAGAATCTTATAACGGTTGATGAAAAAATGACTAAAGTGAGGTATGACATTACAGATAGATAAAGTAGTGGGAAAATGGTAGGTCTGATTAAGAAAATCTACTGAATCGAATAAGAAATTAAAGACCTTTTGAGAGTACATTCCCACCACCAGTTCTAGAGAAAAAATTATTATCATTACAACTTCATATAGAGACCATATTTAAAGATTAAAATATATCTTACATTCTATATAAAAAACAAATATATGGAAATTTTTTTATAGTTGTAATTGATCTTGAGACTATAAATGAGATTCTCAAGCATGAATGGTTGGGCATCTCAGTTGTGAATTTATATATAAGGTATATTTTCATAACATGTATTTTCAAATTATGAGATAATATGTTTATTAAATTTAATAACTATTCATATTTTCTATAGGAATTTATATTACTACTATATAAAGGTAAAATCATGGGAATCCTAATTTGGATTCATTAATCCTTGTATCATTTCTATGAAAAAACTTAATTTGGATAATGAATAAATTGAGAAGAAAAAATATTATTTATTCAAAGTGTTTGATTAAAAATTATCAAAGGAAACACCATTTTTGATGTCTAAAATGAATAATTAAAACTCTATAATCTAATCACATAGAATTTATTTTTAATTTTTACACTAATTATTTGTATTTGTTTTTAGGAAGCACTGGATGCTGATCATAGTCAATCTAGATACCCCAAATATTTATTTTTTGGATCCAATGCATGTATATCAAACCAAAGGACCACACATGATGTGCATTTTGAATTTTTAATACACTACAATCAACATTTCATAGATAAAATTATAATTATAATTTCCAATCTGTGTTTTAACAAGAATTTTGTTATGATAGGGTGATTGCTAAATATAGTCTAAATCATGCTATAAAGTTTGTGTCTGAAGATATAAATCCTATGGATTACTATAAATAGAAATAATTAAGGTCTATATATAAATTTTTAACTATAAAAACATTTCAAAATAATTTACTTATTTTGGTTAATGTTTTTACAGTGTCTAAAGCAAGATAACGACATCAATTGTGGATATTATGTTTTTAAATTTATGATAGAGATCATAAATCATGAAAATACCATCATCCCCAATAGGTAATTTCTAAAGTTAATAGTAATTTTATTAAATATATTTCATAATATTTTATTTTTGTATATTTTCTCAGTACTATCAAGATTTTCAACAACCTCCATACTCAAAAGAATAAGTAAATTTTTTTGAGATGAGTGGGTAGTGTACATGTTGTTATAATGTGTACTAAAAAAAATTTAGGTGATTACCTACTATTTTTGTGTTATATTATGATTTATGACCTCATAAATATATTTGGGGTGGTAATAATTAGTGTCAGAATTCTTATATATAATTTTTGATCTGTTTATCAAGGAGAAGTATAATGGAGGAAAGAAATTTGTTTAGAAGCACTGACCTACAAATAATAAAATAGTTGGGAAATGGAGGAGGCATAGTTTGAGGAAGAGTAAAAGTTGGACTTAAATACTGAAGTGGAGGAGGTGGTAGATGCGGAGATCAAAGCATAGGAGGAGACGAAGAACTGGCTTGAAAATAATAAAATTGTTAGGAAATGTATTAGAAAGTGGAACATACCAAGATTGTGTTTGAGAAAAAAATTTGAAAAGTTTTCACAACACTTTTTACTTAAGATAAGATCAATTTTAAAGTGTTTTAGGTGGATTATTGAAAAAATGTTTTTCACCACTTGTTTAAATGATTTTATATAGGAATTTAAGTGGAGGATTTTTTCAGAAAAAAAAATCCACTTATTTTTTCAAACAGATTATCATAGGATAGAATTTATTTTATAACATTATAATTATTATCAAATATTATTGAAGTGTTAAAGCAACCCATCACCAAGAACAAACTAAATAAAAAAAAAGATGCAGTTTCTTACCCATGACTTCTCTACATTGCAAAGAAAAGGTCTTAGTAGTGGATCTAATTGTCACTTGAGAGTAATAAAACACCAATACAATCGTAAAAAAGGTATATAATCAAACATAATTTTTTAATAAATATGTGTGTAATCAACCACCGAAACTAGTAGGTGTTTGATAGAACTATTGGAGGAAAACCAGTATTGAGAGATCGTAGTCATCGAGGAGGGATGGTGTCAAAGGAAACATGACATCAAATGAAAAGAAACAACCTTCTGAATAAATACTTGAAAATGAACAGCTTGCTTCAAATTAAATCATGAAGCATCAAAAATACAAACAAACAAACCTTTGAGAAAAAGTAACAGCTTGATCTAAAACCTTTAAAAAATAAATAAAAAAAAATTCATAAACTAAATCATGAATTTTCAAAAAAAGAGTAATAAAATGGTTTTAATTTGGTGGGTTTTGGAATTATTTGCGCTATTTCATCATCAATTATATGCATGATATAATATCAAAAATTCTTGTTAAATCCATACATGTAACATTCATTATGCATGTGCACATTCATTATATAAAATGATCCATGTTTACAAGATCATTAATAAAAAAACTCATCATCGTTATCAATAAAAAATACATGAGAATATGTATATTCCCATTTTTATGAAAAATAATTATGATGTTATGTTAGAGTTTATCATCACCTATAAAATGCATTTGGATTTTTTTGAAATTGACATTAATTTTAGTAAAAAAGACAACTGACATACACAAAACTGAGAAAACATATTTGGATTATTTTGGTACTTTAGGAAAATTATCCATTATTAATTTTTGATGTGTAGGAATCACCCACACCTCAATATGATACTTGATGTGATCGATATGTCTCAAAGTGTCCGTTATCAGTTTAAAATTGACATTTTAATACAAAAAACTATCACTAACTAAAAAATGATTAAACATGATCATATTTTCTTGATAATTTAGGAAAATGATTCATAATTAAGTTTTGATGTGTAAGAATAAATATCTCATTAAACCAACACATTATATGGCCTATATGACTCAAAGGGTGTTTTTCCAGTTTAAAATGACATTTTAGTAAAAAACACAAGTGGTGTACTCAAAACTGAGGAAACTCATTTAGATTTTTTTGATACTTTATAAAAAAGATATATAAGTCATTTGGGACATGTAAGAATAATCCTCTCCTCAATATGATGCATAGTGTGACCAGTATGACCCCAAGTGTGTCTTTTTATTCAAAATTGACATTAATTTTAGTAAAAAAGAAAACTAACATACTCAAAACTGATCAAACACATTCAGATGGTTTTGGTAATTTAGTAAAACGATCCCTAATTCATTTTTTATCTATAGAAATCATCCTAATATCAGTATGATACATGGTGTGCTCGGTATGGCTCAAGGTGTCCATTATCAGTTTAAAATTGACTTTTTCATAAAAAAAGGTGTCACTCAGTGAAAATGAGAAAACATGCTCAGATTGTCTTTTTAATTTAAGAAAATAATTAAAATTCATTTTTCACATGAAGGAATAATTCTCACATAAAACCCACGCAAGATGCGACCTTTATGATTCAAAGTGTTGGTTTCGAGTTTAAAATGACATTTTAATAAAAAAAACAAAAGAGGCATACTCAAAACCAATGAAACACATTCATATTGTTTTTATAATTTAGGAAAATGATAAATAAGTCATTTTAGACATGTAAAAATCATCTTCATCTCAATCCAATTCAAGGTCGGACCGGCATGACTCCAAGTGCATCTTTTTATTCAAAATTGACATTAATTTTAGTAAAAAAGACAACTAACATATTCTAAACTAAGAAAACACATTTGTATTGTTTTGCTAATTTAGAAAAATGATCCATAAGTAATTTTTTATGTCTAGGAATCATCCACACCTCAATACTATACACTATGTTCCTGGTAGGACTCAAAGGGTCTGTTATGAGTTTAAAATTGACATTTTCATACAAAATAGTGCCACTCACTGAAAACCAAGAAAACACGCTCAGATTGTGTGGATAATTTAGTAAAACTATTCATAACTATTTTTTTTGTAGTAATTAGTCTCACATAAACCCACACATGATGCAACCTATATGACTCAAAGTGAATGTTTTCAGTTTAAAATGACATTTTAGTAAAAAAACACAAGTGGCATAATCAAAATGAAGGAAGCACATTCATATTGTCTTTATACTTAAGTAAAATAATACATAAGTCATTTAGCACATGTAAGAGTCATTAAAACCTCAATCTGAAGCATGGTTTAACCGATATGAATCCAAGTGCGTCTTTTTATTCAAAATTGACATTAATTTTAGTAAAAAAACAATTGATATACACATAACTAAGGAAATGAATTCCTATTGTTTTTTTTTAATTTATAAAAATGGTCCCTAAGTCATTTTTTATGTTTATGAATTAGACTCACCTCAATCTGACACACAATATTTCTAATATGACTCAAAGTGTCCATTATCAGTTTAGAATTGACATTTTAATATAGAAAAGTTTCACTCACTAAAAACCAAGAAAATGCACTCATATTTTCTTGAAATTTTATTACCATAATTCATAATTCAATTTTTATGTGTATTAATGAGTCTCACATCAAACCCACACAAAATGAAACCTATATAACTCAAAGTACATATTTCCAGTTTAAAATGACATTTTAGTAAAAAACACAAGTGGCGTACTCGAAATTGAGGAAACACATTCGAATTTTTTTGATATTTTATGAAAATATTCTGTATGTATTTTGAGATCTGTATGAATCATCCTCACCTCAATCTGACACATAGTGTGACCTGTATGACTCAAAGTGCATATTTCTATTCAAAATTGACATTAATTTTAGTACAAAAAAACTATCATACTCAAAAATGATTGAATGCATTTGTATTATTTTTTTACATTATGAAAATAATCCATAATTAATTTTTTATGTATAGGAATCATCTATACCTCAATCTAATACATGATGTACCAGTTATGACTCAAAGTTTCCATTATTATTTTTGAATTGACATTTTAATACAAAAAATGTTACTTACAAAAAACCAAGAAAACGTGATCAAATTTTTAAAAAAAATTAGTAAAAAAATTAATAATTCATTTATTATGTGTAGGAATTAGTCTCATATCAAACCCACATACGATGCAACCTTTACGACTCAAAGTGGGTGTTTTCAGTTTAAAATGACATTTTAGTAAAAAACAAAAGTGGCATACTCAAAAATGAGGAACACATTCAGATTATTTTTATACTTTAGTAAAATAATTATTAAGTCATTTTGAACATGTGTGAATAAAATTCACCCCAATATGATGCACGGTGTGATTGGTATAACTACAAGTGTGTCTTTTTATTCAAAATTAACATTAATTTTAGTAAAAAAGAAAACTGACATGCTCAAAATTGAGCAAAAACATTCAGTTTATTTTGGTACTTTAGTAAAATGATCCATAAGTCATTTTTAATGTGTAGGAATCATCCATACCTCAATTCTATATATTATGTAACCAATATGACTCAAATTACCCGTTATTAGTTTAAAATTGACATTTTAATACAAAAAGTTTCACTCACTGAAAAACATGAAAATGTGATTGTATTATCTTGATAATTTGGAAAAACAATTCATAAATAATTTTTGACATGTAAGAATTAGTCTCAAATCAAACCAACAAATGATACGACATTTATGACTCAAAGTCTGTGTTTCTAGTTTAAAATGACATTTTAGTAAAAAACACAAGTGGCACACTCAAAACCAAGGAAACGCATTAAAATTTCTTTGATACTTTAAGAGAATGGTCCATAAGTCATTTAGGATGTGTAAGAACTATCCTCGCCTAAATATGATGTGCAATGTTACCTGTATGACTCCAAGTTCATCTTTTCAATATATAAGAGTCATTTTAGTTTAAAACATGCATCGTATCGACAAAACTGAGAAAAAAATCCAAGATTTTTTTCTCATCATTGTATATGCTATTATTTAATTAATTTCTTTACCATTTAATATTATAATTATTTATTTAATTTTAATAGATATAATGCTTGAAGATGAACAATAAATGGTGTAACGTGCAAAATTCAATCACAACGTAATCTGATACACAGTGTTCCTGATGTGACTCAATGTTTAGTTTAAAATTAACACATTCTATTTAATTTATTTATTTATATTATTAAAAACAAAAGAATTTTTTTCTTATATTGGCGCATTATTTTTATCGATCAGGGTTGTCTTGTTCTTTTATATAGGTTTTTTCTTTTTATTTATAATATTGTTTTATTTCTTGCATTTGTGTTGTAAATTTTATTTATTTAAATTCTGTATTTGTATCTGATTTTTTCTAATTTATAGTGCTATTTCTGGTGATGAAATGTGATGTTATAGAACACTATAGTATTCCCTTTTTTTGGTGTTTCATTGTGCTGCAACATCACACAATAGTATTCCCATTTATCAACACTACTAAATTTTATGGTAAAGGAATCCTTTATTAGTTCATTTATTATCACTAAATAAATGCGCTGATAAAATCCTATGACTTTTAACTGTATTGTGGTAGTCAACCATTTTTTAGTGCTGATAAAGACCTATTTTAGCATTGTTAAAGGCCTATTTTATAGTAGTGTTAGTAATAATGATTCACTTATATCAAAAAATTCATAATCAAACGATTCAAAAAATCTATATTTATGTATTCTTTGAATGTGTTTCTCATTTATATATTCAAGGTGACAATGCCAAAGGTGGGTGGGATTATAATCAACCTTGAAATTCTTATTTTAAATGTTATAAATAATATTGTTCATATCTAGAGTATATATAGCATTCATTATATTACTAACACTAAAAAAAGTTTCATTCTTATATATAGAATATTTTTTGTTCTTAATAATGAATGAAAAACCTATCATGTCCAAACAAGATATAAAAATAAATTTTTTGTTTTTGGTGGAAACATAATAACAGTTTTTCAATTCTCAGACTAATCCATTAGGTAGACTTATATCATAATCACTGAATTCTAATGTAGAAATTTTGTCTCTATTTCTGACATGAATATATACTTCACCATTCATCAATTTTCTTCTATCTACGAGTTTGTTTTTGTCAGCACAAATGTGTGACACACACCCAATATCTAATGACCGTGAGTCATAGTTAGTGGAATTTATCTATATAACATTCGCATTTAGGTACACTAAATATTTCTCACCAAGAACACTTCTAAACCTTACATACCAATATTTAGATATTTTATAGTTCATACCTATTAGAGATATCAAAATTATTGTGGTTAAGTATGCCATAATCTACAACAAAGATATATTTTTGGGTGATTATCATTGATAGTATCTTTTCATTAAGTAATTTAAATAAAATTACTCCCACTAAAATTTATGACCACAAACAATAGATTCATTTAGTGATACAAGATTGATATTTCACTGAGTTCTGGACCACTTTAGTGTTTCTTCCGTTACTTATCTATTTAGTTAGGGAATCATCTATTAGAGTTGGTTTCTTAGAACTAACTATATGATATTTGGATTGCATGAAAATTTAAATATGTTAATATTAATTTAAATATCTCATCACATATTTTTCATAGTTCTGTGTGACTTTAATGTGATAATGTCCTATAGTATCTTCTAAATTAAAAGGGCATAGCAGTTCCATGTTATGGTGAGAACCTTGAAATTCTATGGTGATATTCTTAAAACCTTGTACTATGGTCAGATAACATTATATGATGGGGTAATATAGTACATTGACTATTAAGTGTGACTACTCATAAGTAGATGATAATTTATCTCAATAAGTTTTTATTTAGTATTATCCAATATGGGATGTTATGATAATAGACTTGTGAGTAGGAATTCCATATGTTAATGTGTCATTGTATATTCCTATCTGTGAGCATATATAATGGTCCTTAAACATTAATATTATTATCAATACATGTCATGACTCATGAACAAAGATGTATTGGAATAAACCAAGATGAAAACAGTTCATAGAAAAATTGGGTAGATTGGGTGTGTTGCGAATGATGTGTTATCAATGAATAAGTTGAGGAAGTATTTGTCCCTTCTGTATTTATGGAAGTTTATATCTCATACCTTTTATTTAAAAAGAACTATCACATTAAATTCCATGGTCATGGTGTAAAAATTAATTTATTTTAGATAGTTGAAGAAAGAAATATCAAGTATATAGGATGCTGACATGGGTGTGCAGCTTATTTGATGAGATATTGTGATATATGGATTATGTTACACAATAAGCGCTCATGTGTGATTGTTGACGTTTTGACATTACTTCTTTATATTGGGTACCTTTATCCATTTATAGATAATAATCTTTTACATTAGGTAAGAATACTTAATTACATTGATAAATAATCATATAGGGTTAAACACTAAGTGTTTTTCTATTGAACTCAATTAAATTCAATTTGAATTTAGTTATTGGAATAAATATTATTTTCAAGTTCAAGGAATAATTTTATTTAGTATTTATTGATCGCATAAATTAAATATTTATTTATTCATAATAAAATTATTTATTAGGCATATATATAATATTTATTTATATATCTCAAGGAGGAGTAGAAGAACAAGATTGAGTCTGATGATAAATATTAATTTTCAAGATGGTAAAATAATATTTATCACTACGCCAGTTAGAACACAACATGAGAAATAGTAGTAATATTATTATTGCATGGAATGGGTTCATATAAGGTCTCTTTATTATTTAAGTATCATTTTGAAATTAAATAGTATTTAACCATAACCCTATCTCTATAAATAGATTATTATGTCTATTGTGTAGAGGTTGATCAAAATTGAGAATCATTATGCACAAAAAATTCTAGATCTATCTCTTAATATTGAAGAACACTATAGGGATTCTCTTTCCTCCTTGATCATATCAAGAATGAGATTGTAAGGGAAATTATTCAATACTATAGTAATCTTCATAATGATCAATATAAACAACGTAATATAATTTATCTACTGTGCTAGTACCCAACAATACATCAGTGTTGTTCAGAGATAAAAGGAGCATGTGTTAACCACTGCTAAAAGGATTCTACACTTGAATCCTATAAACACATCGAAGATTGAACAAAAAGGATTTTAGATTATCAAAATCATCATCAAAGAAATATCTTAAGACTGGGGTATTATTTCTTTAGATCTTTTTAAATTAATAATAAATTTAATTTGAAAATATCTCCAATTGATTCCGACCACCTTATTTTTCAATATTATTTGGAAAATTTTCATTGTTCATGGAAGTTACATCTTGTACAATATGTGAATTTTCCATCAAATCTGACAATTTTTTAGCCAGGATTGGCCTCGATAAGTACTTCTACTACACCTGAAACCAATAAGTGTTATTAGAGAAGTCAAGTTCAAATTTACACTTATTTATTTTATTTTTGATCATTATGAATTTAAAAATTTTATTTTATTTTAAGTTTTAATGCATTCAAGACCCATAGTTGAAATTTCCTCTTCCTCCTCTTTATTTTTCCCTCACATAACCTAGATCAATTAATAGTTAATAAATAACACATCTGAAGAACCCATCTAGAGATACTAAAAAATCTGGGTAGATAATACAAGATTACACTTCATGTACTTCTATGTCACATTCCATCTATCCTTGTTCATTGCACTAGAAAACCCACCTAGACTCTGATCTATCACGTAATGAATACAAAATGCATGCATTAAATGCACTTCTTGTTTACTAGCCAGAGTGGAACATGACTTTGTTGGACTACATGTCATGTAGATTTCCTACTCACCGTGTAGTCCATGTTTTTTCACATCGGAAAACATAAATTCAAGATGTGTCATGTAATTAATACACCATGTGTATTTAGTACATGACTTGTAAATAATAGAAACCATGTGACTTGAATTACACACCATGTATCCATTATACATGTTGTGTGCTTCATAAATGTTCATAATAAGCACAAGACATGTGTAACAACCCGTATTTTCAATGAATTTATGAATCGTTAGTTTTTCCATTGTAATTCCTTAAATAGCCCTAATAATGGTTTCTAATCAATCCAAGGAGGTCATGGGGGTGTTTGGGGCCCATTCAGAGCCTAGAGACCTAAAATGGGATAAACAGATTGGGATACATGGTTTTCCTATAACCGTGCAGTTAGTTGTAGAATGGGGATAGATCCCTTTCGCATGGTCTACACATGGTAAGTCAAACCTTGTTCCTAACTATGTGAGGAAACCCTTTTCTATAGACAACCACTCACGATTTGTGCATGGTTTATAAACCATGCACCTAAACCATGTGCTTTGATATCTTGGGGTGAATTTACTGTTTTCCCCCCACTCAACCTTTTAAGAATTTTTTCTCTTTTTCATTGCTCCTGTAGGGGACAACCAAGGTTCTACTCTTCCCATTGAGCTCAAATACACCTAATATAGGCATCCATGTAAGTTATTCATCTGGTGTCCAATATTAGATCCATTGAAAGCATTGGATCTATCTTGGTAGGCTCCCCTAGTCTCTTATCTTCAATCAAAGTTAATCTTTGAATCCATTGTTCTATTTAGGTGTAGGTTCATTTTCCCTATTTTCAGGGCATTGGACTATTTCTCAGATCTATTCCAACCTATTTTGAATAGAAGGACAATATTGTGCAAGGATTCATCTACAACCTTAAGGTAGGTGGTAACATTTTTTTCCCTTCGAGTTTCATTGTTTCGTAATTATGTTGTTGTTCCGTATGTCAGCCTTTTCCGAGCATCTCCTTTATATTGATTACGTCATGTATAATTTAACATTTCACCTTAATACATGTCTATTGATACTTTTTGGATGGGTTAGAGCTTGTACATACCTTATAGGGTCACCCCATGGGTGTTCCAATTAGAATTAGCCATTTTATCCAATTAGTTAAGTTTTCCTAGAACTCCTAATGAGCTAAAAACTTGGATTTTAAATGAATTTTCCCTAATATATGAGTATTGAATGAAAACCAAAGCACCTATTAGGTGTTTGTTCCTCATGTAGTTTCAATTTCCCAGGTAGGAATATGCCATGTTTCCCATGACACCTTTCCTTGACACTTAATCCTTAGTAATGGAATTGTTATTTCTTAATGAATTAGATGGTCTGGCTATGTTAAATGCTCGTGCTTATATAGTATGGATAATTCATGATGTTTGATTTATATGAATTGTAATGTTTTTAAAATGTAATTGAACTTGGATAAATACATTCATGAGGGATATTTTCCTCATGTATTGAATTATATATATGACCATTACCTTGATAATGTTTAATTGAAATGCATAAGAGGTTATACCTTATGTGTTAAATTATAAATGAATATGCCTATATGTGGGATTGGTAAAATAAATGGATGGGAGGTAATTCTCCATGCTATTTATAATTATAATACACCTTTATAGAGGTTGTGTATGATTGTAAGGGGGGTTGAGCCTGGAGGGAAATCGTACTTCCTTACATTGGGTGTGGAGCATGGTGTCTTGCACTAGTGATACGATATGGGCGTTGGGATTTATATGCCACGCTCCATGATTAAAGTGTTTCCATGGCATCTCACTCACCATACCAAGTGTTTTTTAATGACTTGTCTCACTCTTCTTGGGATACAGGGCATGTACCCTATTTCACTAGCTTATAGGATAATTTAGACTAGTCATAGATGTCTATATTATGCCCTAGTCTAGCCAGTACTAGTATTCCAGGTATATGGCTATTAGGTGTTTTCACACACATGGTTCATATAGGTGGATACAATATATAATTACACTATATGTATATAACTAATATATATATAGTAATATATTAGACTTTTATTCCAACCATGAGATTAAGTAGGTAGACCCGCTATGTTTCCTATAAGGACTGAGTGGGATGGTTATTTATTTTGGCATTATTTTACTTTTCTTTTTATACCTTCACATTGTTTACTTATGAGAACTACTAATATTACATGTAAACATTTTCTGTGGTGTCCTGCTGATATTTTTATCTCACACCCTACCTGGGATGCCTTTATTACTCGAGAAAAAATATTCTTATAGGTATTAATAAGGGCAAAGGCCCTGCTTCAGGTTGTTGATTTTCTTACCTAGTTGGAGCTTAGGAGAAGAGGATTGAGCATTATCTTGAGATTCTTATGAAGTTGTTTCTATATTTTTATCCTTTTGTGCTACTGTATAGAATGATTGTATCTTCCTATCTCTTTTTTCATTATATAATTCCATGCATAATTTATTGACACAACCATAGAGTATTTTGATTATTAGTTTTTCAGTTTATTATCTTCCACTACTTACTTATTTAGTTATCTATTTATGCTACCACGGTTTATTGATTTTGTCTACATATATTATGCTTCCAAAACTATTGTATGTTTATTGTTATATTTTCTGTGCTACTCTAACATGAGGGTATAGTCTCCCCATGGTACCATATTTACACCCTCACTGTGAGTCGGCAACCTTTAACATATGGGGAGGTTCTCTTGAGACCATATGACCCACCATTTTTAGGCACGGGTTAAGTGAACCCTGATTCAGGACGTTAAAAGGTGGTATCACAGAGGTTCCTTTCTTATTTTACTATTTAGAGAAAATATATTGGAGATCATGAATGTTTAGAACTTTTTCATAATCCATGCTTGGGTGCCACAAACCCATGTTCGGGGTAAAAGCCAAGTTACTTGGATTATAATTGTTTTTCTAATTTTGTCTATTACTATTGATATCATTTCATAATTGGGTGGCACACTTGTTTCATGATGTTATTGATAT
This sequence comes from Viscum album, assembly GCA_963277665.1. NCBI lineage: Eukaryota > Viridiplantae > Streptophyta > Magnoliopsida > Santalales > Viscaceae > Viscum > Viscum album. The sequence continues at coordinate 910,833,315 of OY728151.1, forward strand.
TGGTATGAATGGGAATGATGATTCAATTACCATGGACTCATGAAATGAGGGATTTGCATTAGATTTTTCATCATTATAGGCACAATATGATTAATAGGTCATGCATTTTTCCATTCCATGTTTATTTTTAACAAGAATTTTCCCATTTCATATTTATAGAACCTTGTATATATATTGAATTGTGTTGATGCTTCTTGTAGGTATTAGAGAACATAATTGATACTTACAGTGTGTGACTTAACCTAACAATGTTTTCCTGAATAGTTTAAAGCTTGCACCTTATGCATTCAATTATGGAACATTGAGCTATGGACCATTGGTCGCATGAGCTGGAACATGTTGTGGTATGGGTTAAGTGGATGCCATTTTTAGTTTATATGGAGTATGGGACCTTATAGATTGGAAATGGAAATCCATTTAATTCAACCATCTAAAGTGATTGAATATTTGAGAAGCACAAATTCAAAATGATTATTATTACCAAATTAAAACAACCATATTATATATATATATATATCAGATATAGAGACCTAGACCCAAACCTATCCTTAGTAGTGGGTATCTTTTGTGTTCTTATAAATTTTGATCCTCTATTCTACCATCTAGACCTAGCTTTTGAAGTAGGTAGAGAGGTTTGGTTGTTTCTTATAAGAAGGATTTACTCCTATCCTAGTTTCTTAAATGCAATATTCTAAATTGTTTAAATCTATTCTAAAGTGTGTGTCTTGATTTGTAGTGTCATACTGCCACAAATTCCTCTAGTCACATTCCCTAAAGGTGGAGAAGACCATGTACCTCAGGTGGCGGACTGTGAGCCGCCAGTGATTCCACCTATAGATCCACTTGTGGATCCTCTTCTTGTTCTAGATATGGGCACTAAATCCCAGTTTTGATAAGGGTTTCTGCATATGAATCAGTCAATTAAAGGTGTAGTTTGACTTTCCCTGAGTGTGGATGAGTTGACTCATGATTTCTAGTAGTATTATCCTCCCACATTTTTGGGGGATGGAGGACCACATGTTGTAGAGTTTTGGCTCAAGGATATCTTATCTATATTCGAACATCCAGAGATTTCTCTAGAGTGGAGGGTCAATCTAGCTCTTTATATGCTCCGTGACTCATCTAGGAGGTGGTGGGATGTTATCACCCCGGAGTATCTACATAAAAATATGATCTGGGATGATTTTTAGACCATATTCTATGAATAATTATTTCTCTAGACTTTGATGGCAGAGAGATCTAGAGAGTTCATGAACATGAATCTAGGGATCATATCTTTTAGGGAATACTATACTCATTTCATACCCCTACTCTATTTGCTGATGATCTTATGACTGGTAGAAAATTCGAGGATGGGATGGTTTACACCATCTATTCATAGTTCAATGTGTTCAAGTTGAATACCATTTTAAAAATTTCCAACCAACCCCTGATTACAGAGCGGAACTGTAACGCCCCGACCCCAGCTACCCAGAGTCGGTGCATTACTTTGTAACATTGGCATGATCACAAGAAAGATAAAATCTCGAAAGACCGATTGGTTTAGTAGCCTTGGAAACACTAGATATATTCATAAGTTTTACATTACATCATAAAAAGAAAAACTACTACAACAACATAATGTTTCCACAGTCCACACTATAATCCCCTCATAATATCCCTGCAGGTCATTCATAACTTACATCTTCACATCCTGGGAAAAATAAAACATAGAAAAGGGGTGAGCTCAAATGCCCAGTAAGGATAACAATATAGCGGAAACTTTCATAAATAAGAATAAACATTTAAGTCAATGTATAACTAAAACAAAAGCCTTTTAAACATGAACATTCAACATGGTATGGCATAAATAAAATGAAATAATGCCATTTACTTATTCACATGGATATTCTACTAATCGAATAATCACATGCAAAAATCAATAACCACTTTCATAATGTTGGAATGCATAATGCCAGACTATCATAACCACATAGCCAAGGCCTCGTGCCAAGACTACAAATAAGATTTTGTCAAGGCCTTGTGCCAAGACACTAGTTTGTCTCATGAGACCTACCGATGCATCGAGGAGCTATAGCGGGCTCCACCCGTCACTTATTAAGTCCAATGCATTCCCATATGAAAAGGTTTAAACATAACATAAACATTCGTATTAAAACTAGCATACGAAATGTCAATAATTTCACCATAAACTATGAATGGTATAAAAATAGCACATCCATAGTCAAACATATCACAAAACCTTCAATACAATATAGAAGTTTTGTATCATAATAAATCAACTTTTAATAAGCGTAAAATCCAACAAAGGATATTGACATAGATGAAATCAAAACTATTTTTAGAGAAATATCTCTTTCTATTTTTGAAATCATTTAAGAGCCATATAAAATAAAACATTTTCTTGAAAATATTCTTATAAGCTTGTAAGGAAAGCTTTGAAGATTTTATAACGGCGTAAAATAACCGCACCCGCCGTATAAGTTAAAAAAAACATTCTTACCTCAATTCTGTCGAAAAGGTTAAAAAGGACCTTGTTTTGAAAACGACGGAAAGATTCCTTTATAAACCTCTTATAAAAAGTCAAACAAGGGTATAAATGACTTTAACCCATATTCTTGTAAATAGTAAAAATGTTTTGAAATACATTTTTAAGAAACATGGATGTGGATGATAAAGATATCCCAGTAGATTATTACGTATAAACAACCTCGGATAATGAAGAGATTGTGAAATAACCCTTACCTTGTACTTTTCCTTGGTTGGGGTAGGTTAACCTCCTGTATAATAGTGAAATAATTGTTACTAAATTATACAAGAATCATATACATTAATATGATATCATATATGATCTTTTAATATTGATTTGATAATAATATCTTAGTATTATCGCCGTTTCGGGTGTTAACTTACTCATTTTCTTTATATGTTTTGTTACATAAGTCATGTTTGTTGTATCTTATTCATATCCAGAATGATATCAAGTCCTTAAACATCATTTTTAAATCATTAAATGATAATTATACTTGAATGGATACGATGGAGAATGAATCTCATCGCGTTCGTGGAGACGGTAGTCCGTACGTACGCACGAACGCTACTTCCATTTAATTTTTATTTTAAAAGAATCGAATACCAATGATACATAGGTATATTAATATTCCAGTATAATATAATATTTTATACATGTTACTTAAGTTCATTAACACCATCCTTTATACGTTCCATGTGTGGTATGAACGAGTCATATCATTTTAAGGGGGCGGTAGTCCGCACTTCCTCAAATGAAATTATCGTATGTATATACAACATGAAACGAATAATGGTATGAAATAAAATGGAATTACAGAAGCTTATATATAAAATATATATTATTAATATCATATTTAATTACAGTTCTATCATAATGGCCACCATGAGAGGCGGTAAGATGTATTTGAACAATCATCGTTTCGTGAGGCGTTAGTTTTCCATCCACAGAAACATTATGTTCATCATCCATTAGATGGAGTTGTGTGTATGTGTAGTTTGAATCCTTCTTATAACAACATCCTAGTATATTTAGGATACTGGTGTTGTTACAAAATAAAGGAAATAAAAAGAGTTTGGGGGTTGGAGAAGCAAAATAAATGAAAATAATTTAAGAGAAATCGTTACCTTTAATTTAGGTAACTCAATTTGGTTAGAACCAAAGGACTTGTTGAAATGCTTTCTGCCTAAGGGGAAGCTTCAAGGAGGAGGAGAGGGATGTGGGGAGCTTAGTTGGGCAGAGTTTGGACGAGACAAGTGGCTTGAGAGGTGTGAAGAATGAGTAGAAGTGGTCTCCTTTTATAAGGGAGAGGAGGGGCTCTTTAGGAAAGAGTGAAAGTATTACTTTATAATATAATTATATTCGGTTTATAATGGTCCAAAAATCATTGAGGTCGAAGATAAGATGAATCATATTCTAAATAACATCAACCAATAAGAATTGGACAGGTTTTAGATAATATTTTAATCATTATAATCTTATTTATTTAAATGATTTATTAATGAGGTAGACATTGCATCATTATTGTGTCATTAATAATTTAACTTATTTGATGTCTAAAAATTATAAATAAAATATCATCATGTAGGAAATCTTTTTATCTTTCTAATGAATATTTATAATCGAAAATCCAACATGTATAACCCTATGTAAAAATTGTTCTTCTAAAAGATGTAAGCTTATGCCATTTTTATTTTTATTTTAACTTTATTAATATAATGTGTCCCTACCACATACAAGTGGCTCCAAGGGGTCCCCAAATTGACCCAAGGATGCTCATGGTCGGGTATGTGTCCACCAATAAGGTTAAGACACGTTTTAGGGTAATTTTGTATTATTATAATATTATTTTTTAACCCTTATTTACCGGATTTACCCTTAACCATGGTAAATAAAATATTTACCACAGTAATTATTCAAAATGTCTAAAAATAAAAGTTATCTATTTACACAATTTGGACATCCTGATTCCAAATATGGAATCCATTTTTCTAAATTCAAAACACAGAAGTGGCAGAAATTAATTTAAAATTAATTCCCGCTGTCAAAACAAAAAGCGTGTTTTTAAGAGGTAATAACTATCAAAAGATTGACACTTGTTTATGTTCGGTTTAATTGTAAAATTATGTCCAATGAACAACATTATATTAAATGGTAAACTATATTCTAAATATACTTTAAAACCACTCAAATTCACAATTTATCACTATTAATTATTTTGATTAAAAAAGTTGTTTTTAATTAAAATTTAGTAATTTTCACTATTCATCAAAATATAAAAGTTATCCGAAAAGTACCAAAATTTCACCCTAGGATAAATTCGATATTCCGAATCCAAAAATGAAGTCCATTTTAAAATATAAAATATATATAATTTCAAAATTTAGGTATTACTATCCATAATGGTTAGTTTGATCGGTTGTGGTGTGTGTTAAAACTCGAAGTTGCGTACAACACACGCTACTGTTTTATTCAAAGGAAAGCGTACCGTGTAAGCTGGGGATGTTTCATTTTAAATTTTTTGATGTCCCCATTTATTCAAAAAGTTTAAAATATTGTATTTAAAAAGGTTTCACTATTAAAAGTTGATAAAAGTGCAATACTGAAAATGAATCTGTTCTTGCATTATGACTAAGAAACTCATAATATGGATTCTAAAATTATAAGGATTATATAAAGTTTAAAATGTAGTTAATGCTATTCATGACCTCTTTTAATGGCTTTTTTTTAAGTCATGGTGTGATTGAACTCGGTGTTGCGTGTAGTGCAAGTTATTGAATTACTATAAAATCTTGGGGTGTTACATTCTCCCCTCCTTCAATAAATTGCGTCCTCGCAATTTGAAATTGTTCTTCGAAAATAAAAGGTTGAAAATAGAAAATATCTTTGTGGGAAAACCCACATCAGAAATTGGGTTACTAAAATTTAGTCTTAATATGAGGAAAAGAGAAATGAAAGGGTCACCACCAAATTATGATCTCGATTAGGAGAACATTGGTGGCAATTAGAGACATATAATTGGAGGAAAAACGTAAATATTTATGGTAGTGATTGAGGTCATCAATCACAAACAAGTATAAAATTGAGGTCCTTAAACTCATCAATCTATGATGATTTGAAATACCATCGGTTCAACAAAACATAGGGTATTGGGATAACACATTTTTGACGTTTCAAAATATCTTAGTTGAAATCCCACATCGAAAAATGAATTAATGAGGCCTCTATTTAAAATAAAGAGTGGAAAGTATGAAGATTACCGAAAATAACACATACTAGGGTTCCATGTAGGAAAATATGGATATGGAGGAGAAATCTAACCATCAATTATCTGATGGAGAGTGGTAGAGAACATGGCTATAAAAAGGTCAACAATCCCAAAGCCATAAATTAGTGATGATTTAAGGTACCATCTAGGACAACATTTTTGTTCTATGTTCCTTTTATTAATGTTGAGGAATTTATTTATGAGATTGGCTAAGATCATAAGGAGACATACTTACTTTATAATTATAGTTTTATACATTAATAAATTTCTACCAAAAACTCATCATTCACTCGTAAAAAAAATTCTATTTATACTACTCATAGAGGGTTCCAAAATAAACGAATTTATAATTCATCTACCAGATCTTTTAAAAAAACTTCTTTATTTAATACAGGACATCTCGTGGGATAGTGGTAGGTGATACACCCTTGTCGCCCTTCGGTTGCGGGTTCAAGTCTTGCGGCCTTGCCGGTCGCGACGGGTTGCCGCCCGACCTCTGGGTTGTTCTTTTATGGTAATCAAAAATTAATCCCAAACTAGAATTTATCCAAAATACTTCTATCCAAACTCACAGTCCAATATTTATAAGGAAGGTAAACTTAATGTAGATCCTTTTTACCCCGTAATAGCATATAAATACCTTCATCAGGTATTCTTTTAAAACACTGAAACATCCTAAATTATCATAATACTTATTGGTTACATTCATGCTCCCTTATTCCATATAGAATGCTGGATATACTTCATCAATCCAAAAATGTTTTAAACCCCCATAATGATGGAATATACAAATCATTAATCAGTTCCATGGTAGTCAAGAATATCCAATATAATTTGTCCAAAACAATCATGTATTATTCCAAAATCACTACCTCGCTATCAGAACTATATTATGATTTATCTTTCTCTCAACCATATATTTTCCAAAAATTTATCCTGCTATTGAGTCACTTTTCTTTGTTCCACACAATCTCAAGTCCTTAATGAAATAGTACTGCAGTACAATCCTTATATACTCCATAATTATTATAACAAGTACATTGTTGATACAACACTCAATTGACATAATCAACATAAGAACTCTAATCATTCCTCTTCATCTGTGGTAGTATCATAACTTGATTATTATCCAATAGCATCATTTGCGGCATAGTCTGATGTCTGGGACATAGGTTCGCGTAGTGTCCAAACTCCTTGAAAATGAAGCATTGTACATTTGAAACCATTTTCTTACCCTTGCAGTCACATACTTTGTGCCCTTTTCCTCCACACTTATAACAAACTCCCATTCCTTTCAGGCAAGTTCCAGGGTGTTTCTTTCCACAGTTACCACATATAGAAAAATTCTTCTTTTCCCTCTTCCCTTTATCCATCTTTCTCTCTTCTATCCTTTTCTTCTCTTGCTTCCCTTCAAAGCCATAGGACTCAGTAAACTCTTTACTTATCTTATCAACACATGATATTATTTCTTCATATGATGATAATACATGGGAGACTATTTCTCTTATCAATTCTAGCTTAAGACCATGAAAGATATGATCCTTCCTTCTCTTTGGATCATGTGCATTTCTGGAGTTCTCATTCCTTCTACTGGGCGCCATTTCTAAACAATGGCATAAACTAGATCAGTTTATGAATCAAAATACATAATCCCATACTTATAAAACACCTAACATAAATTGAACTATTTATGGATATAATCCATAATCATAAGAATGTTTTCTTTGAGAAGTATATACTCATAATCTCTTCAAAATGATTTGTAAAGAAAATGAGAGTTATCCTAAGCATATCCCCCGGGAGTGTCGTAACCAAGAGTGCAGCAAGGCCCGTTGTCGTGCACCAGTTCCCGTTCGAGTCTAGCTCAAAGCGGTGTTTTCGGGTTTTACCCCTAGGTACATCTGTGCCAGAGCCGCCTCTACCTGCTCGTATCCAGACAGGGATGTATTGCTCGGAAAACTCACAAAATCTCCACAATACCAAAATTCTAGAAAGTTCTTCTATACTAATCCTCAAAGTTCATCTTAGGTCTACGTGCTCTAATCAGAGTTTATCTAAATCTAGTTTCCAAGGTTTGTACTAAACTTCCTCTGATACCAACTGTAACGCCCCGACCCCAGCTACCCAGAGTCGGTGCATTACTTTGTAACATTGGCATGATCACAAGAAAGATCAAATCTCGAAAGACCGATTGGTTTAGTAGCCTTGGAAACACTAGATATATTCATAAGTTTTACATTACATCATAAAAAGAAAAACTACTACAACAACATAATGTTTCCACAGTCCACACTATAATCCCCTCATAATATCCCTGCAGGTCATTCATAACTTACATCTTCACATCCTGGGAAAAATAAAACATAGAAAAGGGGTGAGCTCAAATGCCCAGTAAGGATAACAATATAGCGGAAACTTTCATAAATAAGAATAAACATTTAAGGCAATGTATAACTAAAACAAAAGCCTTTTAAACATGAACATTCAACATGGTATGGCATAAATAAAATGAAATAATGCCATTTACTTATTCACATGGATATTCTACTAATCGAATAATCACATGCAAAAATCAATAACCACTTTCATAATGTTGGAATGCATAATGTCAGACTATCATAACCACATAGCCAAGGCCTCGTGCCAAGACTACAAATAAGATTTTGTCAAGGCCTTGTGCCAAGACACTAGTTTGTCTCATGAGACCTACCGATGCATCGAGGAGCTATAGCGGGCTCCACCCGTCACTTATTAAGTCCAATGCATTCCCATATGAAAAGGTTTAAACATAACATAAACATTCGTATTAAAACTAGCATACGAAATGTCAATAATTTCACCATAAACTATGAATGGTATAAAAATAGCACATCCATAGTCAAACATATCACAAAACCTTCAATACAATATAGAAGTTTTGTATCATAATAAATCAACTTTTAATAAGCGTAAAATCCAACAAAGGATATTGACATAGATGAAATCAAAACTATTTTTAGAGAAATATCTATTTCTATTTTTGAAATCATTTAAGAGCCATATAAAATAAAACATTTTCTTGAAAATATTCTTATAAGCTTGTAAGGAAAGCTTTGAAGATTTTATAACGGCGTAAAATAACCGCACCCGCCGTATAAGTTAAAAAAAACATTCTTACCTCAATTCTGTCGAAAAGGTTAAAAAGGACCTTGTTTTGAAAACGACGGAAAGATTCCTTTATAAACCTCTTATAAAAAGTCAAACAAGGGTATAAATGACTTTAACCCATATTCTTGTAAATAGTAAAAATGTTTTGAAATACATTTTTAAGAAACATGGATGTGGATGATAAAGATATCCCAGTAGATTATTACGTATAAACAACCTCGGATAATGAAGAGATTGTGAAATAACCCTTACCTTGTACTTTTCCTTGGTTGGGGTAGGTTAACCTCCTGTATAATAGTGAAATAATTGTTACTAAATTATACAAGAATCATATACATTAATATGATATCATATATGATCTTTTAATATTGATTTGATAATAATATCTTAGTATTATCGCCGTTTCGGGTGTTAACTTACTCATTTTCTTTATATGTTTTGTTACATAAGTCATGTTTGTTGTATCTTATTCATATCCAGAATGATATCAAGTCCTTAAACATCATTTTTAAATCATTAAATGATAATTATACTTGAATGGATACGATGGAGAATGAATCTCATCGCGTTCGTGGAGACGGTAGTCCGTACGTACGCACGAACGCTACTTCCATTTAATTTTTATTTTAAAAGAATCGAATACCAATGATACATAGGTATATTAATATTCCAGTATAATATAATATTTTATACATGTTACTTAAGTTCATTAACACCATCCTTTATACGTTCCATGTGTGGTATGAACGAGTCATATCATTTTAAGGGGGCGGTAGTCCGCACTTCCTCAAATGAAATTATCGTATGTATATACAACATGAAACGAATAATGGTATGAAATAAAATGGAATTACAGAAGCTTATATATAAAATATATATTATTAATATCATATTTAATTACAGTTCTATCATAATGGCCACCATGAGAGGCGGTAAGATGTATTTGAACAATCATCGTTTCGTGAGGCGTTAGTTTTCCATCCACAGAAACATTATGTTCATCATCCATTAGATGGAGTTGTGTGTATGTGTAGTTTGAATCCTTCTTATAACAACATCCTAGTATATTTAGGATACTGGTGTTGTTACAAAATAAAGGAAATAAAAAGAGTTTGGGGGTTGGAGAAGCAAAATAAATGAAAATAATTTAAGAGAAATCGTTACCTTTAATTTAGGTAACTCACTTTGGTTAGAACCAAAGGACTTGTTGAAATGCTTTCTGCCTAAGGGGAAGCTTCAAGGAGGAGGAGAGGGATGTGGGGAGCTTAGTTGAGCAGAGTTTGGATGAGCCAAGTGGCTTGAGAGGTGTGAAGAATGAGTAGAAGTGGTCTCCTTTTATAAGGGAGAGGAGGGGCTCTTTAGGAAAGAGTGAAAGTATTACTTTATAATATAATTATATTCGGTTTATAATGGTCCAAAAATCATTGAGGTCGAAGATAAGATGAATCATATTCTAAATAACATCAACCAATAAGAATTGGACAGGTTTTAGATAATATTTTAATCATTATAATCTTATTTATTTAAATGATTTATTAATGAGGTAAACATTGCATCATTATTGTGTCATTAATAATTTAACTTATTTGATGTCTAAAAATTATAAATAAAATATCATCATGTAGGAAATCTTTTTATCTTTCTAATGAATATTTATAATCGAATATCCAACATGTATAACCCTATGTAAAAATTGTTCTTCTAAAAGATGTAAGCTTATGCCATTTTTATTTTTATTTTAACTTTATTAATATAATGTGTCCCTACCACATACAAGTGGCTCCAAGGGGTCCCCAAATTGACCCAAGGATGCTCATGGTCGGGTATGTGTCCACCAATAAGGTTAAGACACGTTTTAGGGTAATTTTGTATTATTATAATATTATTTTTTAACCCTTATTTACCGGATTTACCCTTAACCATGGTAAATAAAATATTTACCACAGTAATTATTCAAAATGTCTAAAAATAAAAGTTACCTATTTACACAATTTGGACATCCTGATTCCAAATATGGAATCCATTTTTCTAAATTCAAAACACAGAAGTGGCAGAAATTAATTTAAAATTAATTCCCGCTGTCAAAACAAAAAGCGTGTTTTTAAGAGGTAATAACTATCAAAAGATTGACACTTGTTTATGTTCGGTTTAATTGTAAAATTATGTCCAATGAACAACATTATATTAAATGGTAAAACAATATTCTAAATATACTTTAAAACCACTCAAATTCACAATTTATCACTATTAATTATTTTGATTAAAAAAGTTGTTTTTAATTAAAATTTAGTAATTTTCACTATTCATCAAAATATAAAAGTTATCCGAAAAGTACCAAAATTTCACCCTAGGCTAAATTCGATATTCCGAATCCAAAAATGAAGTCCATTTTAAAATATAAAATATATATAATTTCAAAATTTAGGTATTACTATCCATAACGGTTAGTTTGATCGGTTGTGGTGTGTGTTAAAACTCGAAGTTGCGTACAACACACGCTACTGTTTTATTCAAAGGAAAGCGTACCGTGTAAGCTGGGGATGTTTCATTTTAAATTTTTTGATGTCCCCATTTATTCAAAAAGTTTAAAATATTGTATTTAAAAAGGTTTCACTATTAAAAGTTGATAAAAGTGCAATACTGAAAATGAATTTGTTCTTGCATTATGACTAAGAAACTCATAATATGGATTCTAAAATTATAAGGATTATATAAAGTTTAAAATGTAGTTAATGCTATTCATGACCTCTTTTAATGGCTTTTTTTTAAGTCATGGTGTGATTGAACTCGGTGTTGCGTGTAGTGCAAGTTATTGAATTACTATAAAATCTTGGGGTGTTACAGGAACTTGAGGGATACTGAAGGTGCGAGTCAAATAAGTCCAGCACCTAGATTTTCATGTGGTTCTTCTTCTAGGGAAAAGAGTTTTTTTTAATAATCATAGAGGTAGAAGTGGTTAGGATCCTTTTTAGATAGTTTTCTTATCTTACATCAATGATAGAAGCCATATAACATTAAGTCTCAGTGTCCATGGGTTCTGGTAAAGTGTAGAGGCAACGACATGATGGGGCATATCTAGTTCTTCTGAGGGAATTTACCTTAAATTCCTAGCGACTGAGTATCTTCACCTACTCATCAATCAGGGGTAGGTCCAGTAGGATCATGATAGGAAGTCAGTTGGAATACCATTGGTCGATCAGGTTGAGGTGGTGGTCGAGGCAGAGGTAGCCAAAATTATGATTCTCAGCACCAAAAGAATAGGCCTGCTCAGGGTAGTTAGGTAGTATCTCAAGGTCATGGTATAGTCCAGTTATATGAAATTCATCCTGCACTATAGGAGTAGAGCGTCAGACCATCTACAATACTAGGTATTATTCTAGTGTCTCCACTTTAGTGTATTTTTTATTTACCATAGGCTTGTCTCACTCATTTATATATGAGGAAATCACTGAAATTATGAGCCTCAATATTGAGAAATTCTATGACATTATGATGATAGAAACACTATTAGGTATCCATACAAAATGAATTCTCCATTATAATAATTTTTTCCATGAGATAGGTAGTTACCTTTTCATGTGGGATATGTATATCCTCGTCAAGATGGGATTTGAAGTAATCAGCAAGATGGACTAGTTAATTCCTTATCGATCCTATATTGACTGCTATCATCAAAGGGAAACATTTACATCACCAGAGGGCATTACGAGCATGTGTAAGGGTGAATGTGATGAACAAGATTTGTGATCAGGACCTGAGTAGTGGAGCCTGGGTAATGTAATAGCTCAGATCACCTATCTTTTCCTTGTTGACCAAGGGCTACAACCCGTCATATTTCCTCCTATAGTGGGTAATTATAGAGACTTATTTCCTGAATACTTATCTAGTTTACCTCTAGTTAAATAGGTAGAGTTTACTATTGAGATAGCACTCGGAGCAGCACCAGTGACCATTCCTCCTTATAGGATGACACCTAAGGAGCTTCTGGATCTCAAGAATCAATTGGAGGATCTAGAGGATAGAGGATTTATATTCCCTATAACTTCTCCTTGAGGATCACTAGTTCTTTTTTCCTAGAAGTAATATGGTTCCCTCATGATTTTTATGGATTACCATCATTTTATTCAACTCACGATTAATAACCAGTATCCACTTCCTAGAATAGAAAAACTCTTTGATAATATTGGAGGAGAAAAGGTGTTTTCAAAGATATATTTGAGTTTGGTCTATCACCATGTGTGTATCAGGTCCTTAGACATTCCTATCAAAATTTTCAGGAGTAGGTATGGTGTCTATGAGTACCTAGTCATGCTGTTTGGACTCGTGAACATAACTATGGTCTTTATGGATCTTATGGGATTAGGTTTTCTACCTGTATCTAGATTCATTTGTGGTTATATTTATTGACAATATATCAGTGTATTCACATTATAGAAAATATTATGAAACTCATCTTGATATCATTTTGAATACACAAAGATAACATCAGATCTACGCTAAGCTCAGTAAATTCCACTTTTGGATTGACAATGTCCACTTTATGGGTTACATTATCTCAGAGTCATAAGTTTCAGTAAACCTAGATAAAGTGAAATCTATAGTTTCTTAGGATCAAACCAATAATTTATTATACATTCAGAGTTTATTAGGGATTTCAAAATATTATATACAATTCATCCAGGATTTATCACACCTTGTAGCACTACTTATGGGATTGAAAAATATGGGTGTGAGATTATTATGGTCAGAAGCTTGTGAAGTAGTCTTTCATTATTTGAAGGGAAGACCAACTTCAGCACTGATAATAATTCTTTCAGATCTAAGAAGGAGTTATACTATATATTATAACACATCAGGTATCAAGATTGGAGCTATTTTGATGCTGGATGAGCGATTATTTCCATATGGGTCTCGTCAGTTGAGGCCTCATGAGCAAAACTACCCAACACATGACCTTGAGCTTGTTATTGTAGTTCATTCCTTATGTTGTTAGAGACACTATATACTTGGAGATCATTTTTTGGTATTCACAGATCAGAAAATCCTTAAATATGTCTTCAAATAGTAGGATTTGAATCTCAGGTAGCATAGGTGGGTTGAGTTCCAATCGTCATTTGATTTCAAGCTTTCTTACACGCCTAGAAATGGGAATTTAGTTGCTGATTCTCAGATCTTGAAGACTTAGAAATATGTGTTTCAAGAATCTAGTGTAGAATGGTTTCTTATGGAATTATTCTTAGATAAGAATGTTGAGTTTCATGAGGACGATGGTTAGACTATCCTATCATCCTTAGAAGTGACTTCTACTCTTCTGGAATGAGTACAAATGAGACAATTATATGATTGTTAAGGCCTTGTACTAAATGAAATAATTTCGGATGATGGTACATATTCAAGTTGAACTATAGATGGGGATGATACCTTATTATTCCATGGGTGTGTATGGGTACTGATAGACATCATAGAGAAGATGTTGTGGGAATTCCATGCCTTAGTATGGGTGGTTCACCTAAGTGTCACCAAAATGTATCGAGATCTACAATGCTAGTATTAGTGTCCTGGTATGAAACATGAGACTGAAGAATTCATCAATCGATGTTCCACCTATCAACAGGTAAAGGCAGAACATCAGTGACCGACAAGACTTCTATAGACTTTGTCTATTCCCAATTGGAAATTGGATGATGTTTCAATGAACTTTGTGACTAGTCTACCCAGATCACCTAGTGGCAATGATACAGTGTGGGATGTAATTGATCATTTTAAAAATGTTTCACACTTATTAACTATGTGAGATACATTCGTAGTAGAAAACCTAGGAAGGATGTACATCAGGGATTTTGTACGTCTTCATGGAGGTCCTTGTTCTATCATTTCTGATAGAGATGATCATTTAATGTCACAGCTATAGAAGGGGTTGAAGAAGAACTTGGGTTTGTAGATGATTTTGAGCATGACCTATCACCCATAGACCAATGGAAAAATAGAGCACAGTATTTGGGTTCTAAAGGATATGATATGTGCATGTGTCCTTGAATTTGGGGGTTCTTGGGAGAAACACATCCCCTACATAGAGTTTTCCTGTAATAATAGATTTCAGGATACCGTTGCGAAAGATACTTATAAACCCTCATATGGAAGGCCTTTTTGCTCACCTATGTTCTAGATAGAGGCAGGAAGTATCTATGATTGGACCACATCTCATGCAAGAGACAATAGAGAAGGTCTAGCTAATAAAAAATCATGTTGATAGCTTAGTCCAGACAACAGTCATATGCCAGCAAATGATGACGACCTCTTGAGTTCAAGGTCAAAGACCAGGTTTTATTATGAGTATCACAAAAGTTGTCCCATATACATATTTGAAAGCAGGGTAAGATCTCACTGAGGCTTATTAGACCCTTCGAGGGTGCGAAATAAATCAGACCAGTGGCTTACCAGTTGAAACTTCCTTAGAGATATCAGTCCATGCATGATGTATTTCATGTATCTTAGCTTCAAAAATACTATCATGACCCATAAAAAGTATTTCATCCTAATTTGGTTGAATTGGAAATGGATGGTTCCTTCAAAGAGTATTCCATTCATATAGTTGACTAGAGTGTGAAGACACTCCAGGGAAGGTCTATTCCTTTAGTATGGGTGCTATGGATACAAAGTTGTGTATAGTATGATACCTAGGCACAGTAAGTTGATATATGTTCTTAGTGGCCAAAAATATTTATTGAAGACACATCTTTACCTTGAGAAGTCCAACTCGGGGATGAGTTGCTTTAAGGAAGGGAGGTTGTAACGACCCGTCTTTTCAACGAAGGTAAGGATCATTAGTTTTTCAATTTTAATACCATAAACATCCTAAATAAATATTTATAATAAGGTAAAGGCGGCCACATGGGTGTTTGGGGATTATTCAGAGCCCAGAGCCCCAAAACGGTAAAAATAGTCTGGGGTGCATGGTTTTTCTGGAACCGTACGACCCAAGGCACACTATCATACAACCTATGGTAAAATTAAGAAAGAGACCTTTTACACTTTTTGTGTATAGTTAATCAAATATTATTCCTAAACATGAGGGGATCCTGTTATCTATAGACAACCATGCACCTAAAATACATGCTTTGATATTTTGGGTTGAATTTACTATTTTCTCCCACTTAACCTTTTAAGCTTATTTTCTATTTTCCCTTGCTCCTCCAGCAGACAGCCAAAGTTATTCTCCTCTCTTTTAGCTCAAAGACACCTAATCTAGGAATCCATGTAAGATCTTCATCCGATGTCTGTTCTTTTATTTTTTTGAAGCATTGGATCCATCTCGGTAATCTCCCATTGTATCTCAACTCCTATCAAAGTTAATCTTCGAATCTATTGTACTATTTAGGTGTAATCTCATTTTCCCTATTTTTATATCATTGTATTTATTCTTAGATATCTCTCAACCTGCTTCGAATCTAAGGCCGATATCGAGCAAGGAGTCATCTACAACCTTTAGGTAGGTGGTCATGTCATTTTCCCTTTGAGTTTCATCATTTTGTAATTATTCCATTATGTCATATATCGAAATTTTTTGAGCATATACTTTATATTGATTCCTTCCTATCAAATTGACCATTGTACCTTAATACATGTCTATTAATCTTCATTGGGTGGGTTAGATCTTGTAAATACCTTATATTGTCACCCCATGGGTGTGCCAACTAGAATTTTCCATTTTGGCCAATTGGTTAAATTTTCCCAGAACACCTAATGAGCTAACAACTTGGCTTTTAAATGAATTTTCCTTGATATATGAGTATTTAATGAAACCCAAATCACCTCTTAGGTATTTTTTCTTCTTGTAGTTATAATTTCCCAAGTAGGCATATTTCATGTTTCCCATGACACCTTTCCTTGACACTTGAGCCATAGTAATAGAATTTCAATGTCTTAATGAATTTGATGGGTTGGTTATGTTAAATGTTATTAGTCATATAGGATGTCTAATTCATGATGTTTACTTCATATGAATTGTAATGTTTTGAAAATGGAATTGAATTTGGATAATTACATGCATGAGAGGTCTTTTCCTCATGTATTGCATTATATATATGACCATGATTTTGATAATGTTTAATTAAAATGCATAAGTGGTTATGCCTTATGTGTTAAATTATAAATGAATATGAATCTTCTATATATATGTGGGCATGGTGAAAGAAATGGATGGGAGGTAATACCCCATGAGAGTTATAATTATAATATGCCTTTATAGAGGTTTTGTATGATGGTAAGGGGTGTTGGGAAAGGAGGGAAATCACACTCCATTACATTAGGTGTTGATCATGGTGCCTCTCACTATTGATGCGATATGGGTGTTGTTCTTTATGTGTCGCATTCCATGATTAGTGTGTTTCCATGACATCTCACTCACCATCCCGAGTGTTGTTGCATGACGTATCTCACTCTTGTTGGGATGTAGGGTATATACCCTATTTCATGAGATTATAGGGTCGTGTATATTGTTCATGGATGTCTGAGTTATGTTCCAATCTAGCTGGTACTAGTATTCCATTTATATGGACATTAGGAATCTATACACACTTGGTTCATATAGGTGGATGCAAAATATAATTATACTATATATATATATATATATATATTATTAATATATATATATAGTAATGGATTATACTTCTATTCCAGCCATGAGACGATGTAGGTAGACCCGCCAGGTGTCCTATAGGGACCTGAGCAGGTTATTTATTTATTTTTTCATGGTTTTACTTTTCTAATTATACTTGCACACTGTTTAGTTACATGCACTACTCGGATTACATGTAGGCACTGTTGGTGGTGTCCTAATGAAATTTTTATCCCACACCCTACTCAGGATGCCTTTGGTACCTGATAATACTATCTTCTTGTAGGTATTGATAAGGTCAAAGACTCTACTATAGGTTGTTGATTTTTATACCTAGTTAGAGTTTAGGAGAAGAGGATCAGGCATATTCTCGAGATGCTTATGGAGTTGTTTCTATATTTTTGTATTTTTGTACTACTGTATAACATGCTTGTATTTTTCTGTCTTTTTTTGTATTACAACATGACATGCATCATGTATTGACATTGCCATAGAGGCTTTTGTATTATTATTAGTTTTTTAGTTTATTATCTTCTGTTTCTTACTTATTTAGTTATCTATTTAAGTTTCTTAATTTTATTGATTTTGTCTGTTTATATAATGATTTTTCTACTATTTTATGTTTATTGTTATATCTGTTATCCTATTCTAACATGAGGGCATAGTATCTCCACTATACCACCTTTACACCATCAATGCTAGTCAGCAACCTCTTGCATACGGGGAGGTGTTCTTAAGGCCATGTGACCCACCAGCTCGGGGCACGAGTTAAGTGGAACTAGGGTTAGGATGTTACACTGAGTCCCTAGGAATGTACTATGAATATCCAGTGAAATGATGTACAACCCTTGTTTCCATCTTCGACACACCATGTACTTTACCTATATAAATGGAAATATTAAATTAAATTAATTAATCCATTAAACCTCATCGACCTGAGTTCCATAAAGTCATTAAATTTAAATTACACATCATTTATTAGGTTTTATATTATATTAAATTATTAATTAATTATGTATAATATTCAAAACTATGAATCATGTATGACCATTGCATACTAAATACTCAACACATTAAATTTTATAGGTAATATATTATTAATGTGCTTTGTGTGGAATTAATTTGGCAGTACACTCCATGAAATTATGATATATTCTATGGAAACAATATGATATATGAGTGAATTATATACACCAATAAATATACTAAGTATTTTTTATAGGTACTCGCTGAGTTTATTTTTAGTAAAAAGTTGTGTACAATTTTATTATGTTTTAAATAAAATAGAATAAGTTATTTTATTTAAAATCATAGTGGAAGGTAATTTCAAGATGATTAGATAGAATAACATAAAATAAATTAATTTATTAAAAATATAATTAATTAGAATAATTCGAGTTCATTTTTTTATCAAAAAATGAATTGAAATAAATTTTAGTTAGTTTTTTTAAATGTGTAATTGTTACATGTGAATGATCAATCATGAGATTTTACCAGACCTATATATGTGTTTGTTTTATTAAATTTTATTTTATTTCAAGAGTTTATAATTATTCATTATTAAATTAAATATGATGTCTTATGTTTCATCTCCCCATTTATTATGTTGGACTTTCTTGTCTAAGGTTGTTTTATGTAATCCCCCTCAATTAATCCTTAGGTTCCCCTCACCTGTGTGTGAGTTATAAAATGTATGTAATAAAAGGAGTATTCAAAGTAAAATGGTCTCAATTCAAGTTAGATCCAAGGAATAGGTGGTTCAAGATGGAACCGAGATGAAACCAACCCGATTGATAAATAGGTGAATAGGTGGAATGCTATAACTCATGCGAAGACCGACATAGGGATTTTCCACTTAGGGTCATAGGTCGATTTATTTTCTGCTTAATAAATCAAACATTAGATATTATTTAGATCACATAATTTATTTATTTTATTTATGTCTACACATGATCTATTTTATAGATACAAAACTTTTATCCATAAATAAATGTTTTAATATGAAAATATGTAATTAAAATAAATGGGTTATGCATAAATGTTTTATCAGAACATGGTTAATCCCTAAAGTAAAATCAACTTTATATTAACTATACATGTGAAGGATAAAAAAATATTTTTGCATAAAAAACATAAAAAAATACTCTCAAGTTAACATTAAGTCATTTATCCTTTCATCATATGAATTAAGATGAACTCATAGTTAAATTGTCAGTTCATCCTTCACCAGGGGATATCATAATTATCAAAAATTATTAACTAATATGTCCAATATAAATCTGAAGGAAAGTGTTGAGGAAATCAGAGTCAGGATTTTTGGATTGGGGATTCCACTCAACGGTTCAAGGAGCTTCCAATTTGCAGTTGGTAAGACCGTATACCTAAATATTTTCTTATAATTTTCATGGCCTTTGTCTAGATTATAAAAAGAGAAATATTAAATATTGCCACTATAATGTCTATAATATGGGTAACTAATAGTTTAATGGTTAGGGATATTGAGACCTAATATATTAGTGGTAGACTTAATTAAATTTAAAAATATTATTTTGTCACACAGAAATTATAATTAAGTAAAGTGCAATAATATACTCTTTTATTTAAAATAATGAAAATTTCATCCACCACCTTACCCATACAATAAATTCTATATAAATTCCACCTCCTAACTAGTAGTGACTTCTAGGAATGGTTTATATTCTTATGTGTAGTGTTTTACCATGAACATAAATCTTACATGATAGAATCTCCAATTCTTGATCCACCTATAAAGGAGGAAAGTGATAAGGAGTTCACTATATATGATAAACACCTGAGTGATGCAGTTTAAATTTAGTTTTTAATTATTTTATTCATGTATAATGAAATCATGATGTCACATGAATACATGGATTCTTATAGCATGCTTCAACATCTTTGTGATATTTATCAGGAGAGAGAAATATAGAAATAGTTTGAGATATCCAAAGCACTTTTTCTGAGAATAAATTGAGAAGGTATTCTAGATGGGCCTCACATAGCCAAACTAATTGGATACATTGAGGGCCTATAGGTTCTAGGGTTTAAACTACCTGAATAACTGTACACTGATCACATTCTTTATTCACTCCCTCATATCTTCTCTAGATTTATTATTAATTTCAATATAAAAAACACAGAGAAGTATCTTTAAAATATTCTCACTCTAAATCACTAAGTTGACAAGGATATAAAGTGTGAAAATTATTCTATACTTATAATTAATAAAAGGAAAGACCAGATGAATAGATCTTAGTTTAAATATTTTTTAAAAATACCTTCTAAGATGAGAATAATCAAGGTACTGTCTAGGAAAAAATATGCTATCTATTTCACATGTGGAATGATGGGATAGTTGAAGAAAAACTGCACCCAGGAAAATACGAAAAATGAATATTCAGGTGTATTTTTTATTTAGGTCAATTTTTATGTTTCTAAAAATTAGGTATTAGATATAACATTTGGTGCTCACATATTTATTCAAATATAGAAAAAAAGTAGATTTTAGAATATTTCCTAAGGTGAGGTTGATATACATGCATCCAACATAGCTTAAATAATTATTATGGCCATCAGGGACTACCACCTCATATTTACAATTGGAATTATCTTGGTTCTATATGATTGTTGTTATGTGTCTTCAGTTACAAAAAACATTATTTATGTGCCCAAACTTGATACAAATAGATTTATTTTTAATTTTGTAAATAAGTATTGATTCTTATATAAAGAAAAAAAATTTATGGTAAGGTATATTTACTCAATGGTCTTTAAACGTTGGATTACACAAATAAAGTATTGTTAATTGATATTGAGAATAGTTTATATGATTCATACCACGCCCAATTATGGAATCACCGACTAAGTCATGTAAATGAAACAAAATTGACAATATTACACCAAGATGGATATTTAGATTCTTTTAAACTAAAATCTATTAGTTTGTTCCATTCATGTTTACAATGGAAAATGAACAAATCTAAGTTTATTGGAAAATGTGAAAGGCCCATTGAGTTTATTGAGTTGGTTTATACCGATATGTGTGGACCTTTTTCGGTTGAATCCAGGGGTGGGTAATCATACTTTATAACTTTTATTATTGACTTTAGTATATTTATATGTCTACTTATTGAGGTATAAGTTATATTCCTTTGAAAAATTTAAGGAATATAAGAATGAAGTTGAGAACTAGCTTATTAGAAAGATTAAAAAACTCTACCATACCATGGTGGAGAATATCTTAACCAAGACTTCATTGATTATTTATAAGAGCTTGAGATTGTATCCCAACTCACTTCTCCTTATACACCATAATGGAATAGTGTAAGTGAAAGGAGGAACGACACCCTATTAGATATTGTGAGATCAATGGAGATTCATGTGATTCTTACATTATACTTTTGGGGATACACATTGGAGGAAACAACACACATTCTAAAATGAGTTTTAATTAAACCAAAAAATGATATTCCATATGAACTTTGGTATATAAATAAACCCATGTTGTCACATATATGAGTAGGGGTATGTGAAGTTTTTATCAAGGATATTTCTAGAAACAAAATTACACCCTGATGCACTAATTGTATCTTTATAGGATATCTTAAGGAAACAAGGGAATATTACCTATAATACCCTTCAGATGAAAAGATTTTGGTTGAAAAAAATACCACATTCGTTGAGAAGGATCATATATCTAAAAGAGATATTGGGAGTGATATAAACTTTGATGAAGTCTAGGATTAAGATAAACAATATTTTGCACATGAATAGATTCCATAAAGACTTGTGGAAGGGAAATTTCCAGAGATATAATTACTGTGTTTGAGTACAAGGGAGTTTGGAGAACCTGAAAAAATATATAGTTTTCTAGTCACCAAGGATGGTGACTCATTATTAGTTGATATTAATTATCTTGTAACCTACAAGGAAGTAGTTATTGGCACAAAAGTTTCTATGTGGAAAGAAGTTATGAATTCTAAAATGGATTCCATGTATAAAAAATTCAATACTTTAGTAGATCCTACCATGGATGTAAGTCCCACTGGTTTTCAATGGGTATTCAATAAGAAACTATACATGGATAGAAAATTTAGTACTTATAAGGAATGACTAGTTTAAAAAGGGTTCAAACAACATTAAGGAATAAACTATGATGAAAAAATTTCACCAGTAATGTTGAAATCCATCTGAATTATAATTTCTATAAAACATATCATGACTATCAGATTTGGTAGATGGATATCCAAATATCCTTCCCTAATAGGTTCCTTAAAGAAGATGAATATATGAAACAACTCGAATGGTTTATGACTCAAAAGGATGTTAATAAGGTATGAAAGTTGTAGAGATCCATTTATAGATTAAATAAAGAATCCAAGTCATTGAAAATTCAGTTCGATGAATACATAATGAATTTTTTTTATAAATAATGAATGTGATCTTGTGTCTATAAGTAGTTTAGTGGGAGTGTAGTTGTTTTCTTAATAGTTTATACAGATGAAATACTAATTATTGGAAATTAAATAATAGTTGTACAGTATGTTAAATCTCGGTTGAATGCATACTTATCCATGAAGGAATTAGAAAAGGAAACATATATTCATGGGATTAATATCCATCATGATAGATCTAAAAGTCTTCTTGGTCTAAGTCAAAGTACATACATTGACAAGTTATTGAAAAAATTAGTATGGAAAAATACAAGAGGGGATTGTTTCTAGTGTCACATGCCATTTATCTTTCCAAGAAAATGTTTCCTCATAAACATGATGAGGGATATAGGATGACAAGGATTATATATGCATCAACAATTGGGTTAGTCATGTATGTTATGTTATTTACAATGATATATGTCACTTATACATTAAGTGTTTTAAGAAGATACCAAAATGAACTAGGTGACCATCATTGGATGGCAGCCAAAACTATTTTAAGTATCTAAGGAAAGATAAGAATATAATCTTTGTTTTTGGATAATATGATGAACTAGTAATCAGGGGATATATAGATGACAATTTCCAAATAGATCAAGATGATATAAAATTGCATTTGGGATGCAAATTCACTCTCAATGGAGGTGTTGTGAGCTGGGAGATCTCAAAGTAGGCCATGGTTTCATATTATATAGTAGATACTGATTATATAGTGCCTTATGAGGTAACTAAATAAGTGGTTTGGAAACATAATTTCATCAAATATCTTTATGTGGTTCCTAGTAGTAAATATCGTATCATAGTTTAGTGTGATAATACTATAGTTGGGGCTCTTTAAAAGGAGCCAATATCACATTTGCGGACAAAGTGAATACTTCAAAAATATCGTCTCTTGAGATATTTTTCTTAGAGAGGTGAATTTTAAGTGAGTAGAGTCTACATGGAAACCAGTGTACTGGACCCCTTTAATGAATCCTCAACTCATCATAAACACGATCATCATTTGAGATCTAGAAGGTTAAATATCATTGGGAGTGGGATCTAGTCCAAGTGTGAGTTTATTAGAGTCGGTGTCTTTGAACCAACTGTATTTTATATGGATTTCATAAATATTCAAATAAGTGAATATTAATTTAAATATATTATTATATATAATTCATATTTATGCATAAGTTTAATGTAATAATGTCTTAGAGTATCTATCGTATTGAAATGGCATAGTGGTTCCTTAATTTGATGAGAAACTTGAAATTCCATGATGACATTCTTAAAACCTTTTAATATGGTCAGATAAAATTATATGATGGTAAATATAGTATGATGACCATTAGGTGTCAGTAATCATAAGTAGATGAGATTAAAGTATGCACTTTGTGGTCTCTAAGATGAGAGATTATAATAATAGGACCACCAGTAGGAATTCTAGATGTTTATGTGTCATTGGATATTACTGTATGTGAGCATGTGTAATAGTATTTAGAATTTAAGATTATTATTAATAAATTTTATTACTTTTTAACATATATGTATTACTATAACCCATTATGAAAACAATTAATGTCAAATTTGGGTACATTGGGTGTGTCACAAATGATGTGTTATTAATGAATGACTCGAGGAAGGATTTATCCCATCCATATTTATAGAAGTTGATATCATGGTTCTTTGATTGAAATATAACTGTCGCATTAAATTCCATGGACATGGTGCAATGATATGTTTATTTCATATAGTCAAAGAAATACATATCAAGCATATAGGTTGATGACATTTCTATTCCACCTGCTCAATGGAATATCATAACAAAGGGATTATATTACACAGTGAGTACTCATGTGTGGTTTTCAACATTGCACCATTAAATTATTTATCTTGGGTGCATTTACCCATTTCTATATAGTGATATTAGACATTAGTCAATACTTCTTAATGAAAATTAGAAAGAATCCCAGATTTTCAGACACTAAGTGTTTCCATTGATCTCAATTAAATTCAATTTAAATTTAATTATATGAATACATATTATTCTTAAGTATGAGGAATAATTTTATTTAGGATTTATTAATCACATAAAATAGATAAATATTTATGTGTAAGGTAATTAATTATTACATAGATATATATAATATTTATTTATAAATATCTATAGGGACCAGTATACTATGATTGAGTTCGATGATAAATATTAATTTTAAAGACGGTAAAATAATATTTATCATTTCACCAGTTATCACAAACCATGGGAAAATAATAATATTATTATTATTATTATATGGAATGTGGTTATATAAGGTTAATTATATTATTTAAGGGTAATTTTGTAATAAAATAATATTTAAACCTATCCATTTCTCTATAAATAGATGATTATGTCTATTGTGTAGAGGTTGAACAAAATTCAGAATTTTTCTGCATAACGAAATCTAAAGATCTTCCTCGAGAATGAAGAATGATTTAGGGATTCTCTTTCCTTAATCATCTTAAGAATGATATGGTAAAAAAGATTATTCAAGATCAAAGGAATCATCATAATGAAAAATAAAAACACTTTAAGATGGTTGATATACCGCACTAGCACCCAATAATCCATCGGTATTTTTTGGAGATCAAAGGAGAATTTGTGGATCAATGCTAGAGGTATTCTACACTTGGTTCCTAAAAATAAAATAATGGTTGACCAAAAAGGGTTTTGGATGATCAACATCATCATCAAAGAAAGATATCAAGACATATGTATTCTTTCTTATGATATTTTTAAATTAGTTATAAATTTAATGAGAAAATATCTCCTCTTAGTTCCAACCATCTTATTTGTCAATATTCTTTGTAAAATTTTCATTTTTCATGTTGTCTACATATTGTAAAATATGAAAATGATCCATTGAATCTGAAATTTTTTGAGTTGGAATTGGTCTCAATATGTTCTTCCACTGCACTTAGAACTAACATTATCCCAATCATATTAGTTACGAATCTTATATACCTAAGCAGATAACACTTTATCCATATCCACCATATGGATTCACTTAAATCTATTCCTATGGTAACCTAATCCTATTAGGGTATCCCAGCTAGTGTAACTCAAATTAAACATTAAAAACATGCTAAAAATGGACAATCTAGGGGAACCCAACTTTAACATGACCTGTCTAATAGGGAAATCAACAGTCATTTATTAATTTATTTTCTTATATAATATAATACAAGGGAACCTAGATTTAACATGACCCATCTGATTGGATGATTGTGGTCTTGAAAAGCGACACTTTGGAAGCAATCTCGCACTTAATATTTAGGGAGCTTTCAAGCATCACCAATTTAATATACATCATATGCATATTAAATCCATAACTATTTTATCTTATATAATATTTATCTTCACATGTTTTATTCCTTTTTTGTATTCATTATTATAATGTTTTAGTTTTGGAATCTTAATTTAAACCACCAAATTAATGTGTTCAAACCACATTAATGTGAAAATATTTACACAACCCACAAGTTTGTGTTACTCACCCAAAAATAGAAGCCAGGTATATTTTTACATATATGAATGCATCATATTCATAAGGTACATGAAGTATTTATATAAATTCATAAATTTATTTTAGATTTAAAATCTCCACATGAGTAAACCTGGGGTGATAGATAGCCAACCCCATTTGCCTTTCTAGATAAGGCATAGCCTCCAAGATGGTAGGAAGTTTGACCCCAAGTACCTATTCCCAGAGAGATTTTACTCAAGAGAGAATTCAATTCATGATACTTATAACACTTAATATACATAAACTATATTCAATAACTATTCTTAAGCACATAAATAAAATTAAAAACCGATTTCAAGTTAGACGAAACTAAATTTTATAGAGTCACACCTAACATGTAATGGAGGGATCTAACTTCTATAAGTAGTATAACAAGTAAACATAAAACATACATAATATTCACATTTCTTAAAAAATTTACAAAGCATGAATATATAATAAATTTAACAAATAAATATACATTTTATTTATTTTATAAAACATTATATAACTATCCACGAACAATTCATAAATAAATGCTTATAAAAATTTTTATAAATTACCAAGAATATACAAATTTTTATATTAATTTCAATAGAAACTATTTCATATTTTATATTATATGGAATTTAAATGATATTTAATGAATTATAAACATTTTATAATTAAATTTATATTATAAACATTTCACATAATATAAATACTATATATTATATAATTTATAAACATTTTATAAAATAACCTTTATGATTTATAAATAAAAATTTTATTTCTAGATCACAAAACATGTCATATAATAATGTAAACGGTATTTTAAACATAAAAATTTAACATTTGAGGAAAAATTTTCATAAACATTTATTTAATCATTTATAAAAAATTTATAATTGATTAATTATTTCATAAATTACTTATAAATTAAATTTTCCCAAAATACATTTTATCATTATTATTTTTTTGTTTGACATGTCGCGGTTTGGAACTATTTTATTAAGAAAATATAATCTTCTTTTTAATATGGTTTAGAGGTAACCCTTGCATAACCCAGAGGCCTAGAGGCTCATAGGCCCAATACTACATGGCCTGAAGGCCCAGTGGCCCAAAGGACTGTACATGGACCTAAGGCTTCGAGTGAGTATTCTGTATCATGTCATGTCACCAGTCAAACATCACGCCACCCCCTACCAGTAGTCATCGCAACATGATCCTAGTATGAAATTTTCATTTCCCCTACCATGAAACACCAAATCATGATAGGATGATGCAATGAGGTAGGGCACCCATCCATCGATAGTGTGGGGGGGAGGACCAGATTATAAGTTCTAACATACTTATATCTCTTTTGATCTACTCACCCGGTGATGCTTTTTTGGCCCATTTCTTTCCTCACCTGTCTATTTCACTACATCTTTAGACTAGTCCCACATTAAGATAGTTACATTAAATGGAACCCCTCCACCCCACAATGGGTAATAAAGGTTGGATGATAAGTTCCAGCATACCCATCCTTCTAATTGAGGCCTCTCACCTAGTGGTTTCTTTACACTACCTTCTTTATACGCCGATAGGTTCACTTGGTTCCTATCATTTTTTCTGCTACCCACTAGTGATGACTCAGAGGTCCCATGCCTAAAGACCAAGATGTTGTCCCAAAAACCCAAAATCACAAGGAAAACCTAGATGGAGAAACCTCCCTATCCCACTACCTCTCAAATTAGTTCCACCATGTTCTCATGATGATATCTCTCTTTCCAGAACTACTAACAACACTTCTTCCACAAACCTCGACCAATGCACTAGATACCTGAAGAAGTTCGAATATAATCCAAAGGATATGATGAAGCCGGAGTTTCAAATAGATCTATTCATGATCTGAGATTAGTTACAAAAGATGCCAATTTTTATCTGAAAAGATCCCAATGACTAGGATCACCACTTCCAAGGATAATGTGCACCCTAAAGACACTTTTTCCTATCATCACTGCCAACGACAGCACTATAGTCCACAAACTATGTTCGATGCACCGATGACCCAAAGAAGACCAAATCTGAGTGATGACATGATGAAGCTGAGATGTAACCAGATCTACATGATATCTGATCCTAACTACCAAATATTCTAGAGAAATATCTAGAATTGATTCTTGTGATCAAGATAACTAATTCCAAGTAGCCACAACTAGTTCAAACTTTTGAAACCTCTAGGGATATGTGATGAAGTCAAAACCAAAGATGTTTGGAAGACCATTAGTATATAATATGATGAGTATATATTTCAATCCACTAATTTGGTAAATCTACACTCATATCAAGGAATCCCAACCAAGGTCTATTTAGAGGAGTTCCCAAACATCAGGGGGGTTCTCATTTTAACATGATCTATAAACATTTTATAAGATATTTAAATATTTAAAAATGATTTATAAATTTTTTTCTATTTACCTGTATCCAAAGGGGTATACCTATATATGGGTAACCTATGGTTAATATTATGTAAAAATTATATATAAAGGTGATTCATGGTAAGAGTCACTGCATAAAGGTAGTCTCTACTGATCTTTACATATAACTTCCTACATAAGTGTAGATCATGTGAACCATTATGCGAAAATTTTATACATAAGGATAACCTTAATTTTCTTACACCATGTAAAGGTAAACATTTAAGACCTTTACAAAACACCTTATTTACCTTTATGTGAGAAACTTTATAAGGGGAGTAAGACAAGGATCCTTATATAACATTGTTTGTGTAAAAGTAAAACTTCATTACCTTTACATATCTTATTCACGTAAATAAAAATTGTATTTTTCCTTTATGTAGATTCATCTATATAAAGTTAATTAAAATTGATCTTTATGCATCTCTAAATGCTTCTACTATTTTATGATACACTATTCTTTATTTTAAAGTAATTATATACATTAAAACTAGTAATAAAAACATGTTTTAAAACTAAAGAAAATATCTAAAATACCAATTATGGGTTTTGTTCGTTCATATAATGATAATTGGAATCCAAAAACAACTTGATTTATCTTTAATAAATCAAAAGTGTAAATTATCTAAAAAAATTAGTACCTGGTAGTTTTCCATTATAATAGATTTCATCTTCATCCTTAGAAGAAGAATACTTAGTGAATATCACTTGAAGTAGAAAATGTATGATTCATACATCAGAGAGAATACACCAGCTGATGGATCCTTGATCATATTAAGAGGATACTCGAATGATGAAGGGGTGTTAGATTCTTTATTGAGAAATGATAAACATAACTTTAGGAAGAAGATAATTTTATCAACTTTTCATGAAATTCATGATAAAAAATATGTTGAAAAAAAAAGAAATCAACACCCACCCACCCATAGAATATATCATATATCTTATATATCCAAATCCTGATGCAACACACCATATGTCTCATAGTCAATTTGGGTGTAGAATCCATTGAATATTTAAATGAATAAAAAAATAATAAATTAACCAACCCTTTGGTTCTAAAATAATGAAATTGTGTAGGTAAAGTGATAGTGCACATGATACATCACATGCAACATATTAAATATGAATCTCATTAATATTTAATGTAATATATATATATATATGTCTACATATATATCAATTTTTTTATACATTCATCACATTCATGTATTCTAAGTACACTTTTAACACCTTCACTATGGTATATCCATCGGATAACTTGAATCACTCATCGAATGGGCAAGATCATATTCTATTATCATGACATGATAATTCTAATCATGGAAAAGATAGAGGGAGGAAGATATTTGGGGAGAATCCTGGAAGTCATAGAGTGGCTCAACCAATAACTATCTCATGGAAAATTCCTCCTTTATACAGCCCTTGGGAAATTTTAAAATGCTTATACATTAACTCATATGTTTCATAACATATGGGTTAATGATTCAGTTGATCATGAATTCATCACATTAATTCACCCTTTTATTCTCTATACGTTACATCATATGTAACATTTGAATAATGATATCCACCAATTGAGGATTCTAAAATGATAACACTTAATGTTCTAATTCCTCAATCATTCATAGGGTGTTCACATAATTTTTAAAATATAATTTACTACAAAACACTACCTTAAGACATAACCCTTCATAAACTATGATAGGTATGGTAATTAACAAGATATAATATGTCATAATTTATGATATCACCTTATTTGACCATAACATACCATATAAATTCGTCACATGTATAAGGTATTTAGGTCACATATCCTTCATATACGTCTAAATGAGTCATCGTAATTTCCAATTAAAGTCTTCAAGGCTATCAAGATATGAGAAAAATAGGATATGTATCTCCTGTATTAGAATAAAAAAATAAGAAAACTATGTACCTACACATTATTATTATGTTCCACTTAAGAAAAAATTACCTCTATCTTCAAAGGATCAATAACATCGCCTTAATAAGATATGAAATGTCTAGGGAAATTCACTTCATGAATCAAAAACTTTCACTTGGATAGTTTATCACATAATTGATACATCTAAAGAATCTATAAGAAAATATTTTAAATACTTAACATGTTCTTATTTTTTTCCAAAATACACTATAATTTCATTAATGAACACCTTCATAAATTAGTCAAATAACTCATGAAATTTTGAGTTCATAATTTCAATGAAGTTTATTAGGGTGTTAATACTTTTGAATTGAATCACCATAAACTTAAAGTGTCTCTAGAGACACCTGAAAGTGGTATTTTGAACATATTCTTATTTCACCCTTCTCTGGTGATATCCCAACTATAGAATAATCATTAATAACTACATAGATTCATTCAACTGATCAAAAAAATCATTAAACCATGAGTGGGGGTAATAGTTATTCATCATCATCTAATTCAACCACCAATAATCTATAAATAACCACTAAGTATCATCTGCATTCTCCATCAATAGTACCAATGATCTCAATAAGATATGTTATGTCAGATGAAGCTTCTCTATAAAGCATCATCAACATGAATATTGACTCTTTAGATTTTCAAGAAAATTTATTCCCTACATATTTTGTTTTGGAAATAAATTTAATCTTTTTAATAAATTTTATTACACTTAAAAAGTTATTTTTTACTTGTTATTGGCATGCAGGATGAAAATCCAGTGAATTAAATTTCACGCCCAGATTAATTTCACTGAATGTACAAGCACTTTAGGGGTGTTGGTTTAATTTAATTTAAATATATGAAGTGATCTAGAGTTTATAAAAAGATGTTGAATCTAATTTATATGTAGTTACAACTGACCCTAAATAATACTTATCTTTAATGTCAAAGTTTTTTCTATCTTCTACTGTAACACCCTGAAATTCTAAAGTAAGAACCTTATATTCGATATCATGCATGACATGCAACACCAAGCGTGTAAGGGGATATAATACTCTGATACTTTAAAATATATTTACTATTATAAATTGATTTGATATACTATATATTTTTCAATTCACACAACACCAAGTTAGCATACGTTACACTCAAGAGTGACTTTATTCAAAATCTTACATTACATGCAAGATCAAGTTTTACCGAACAATAATATATTATTAAAATATTATTATTTAATATAATAAGATATAAAATATCTGTTAAATTATTGGTTATAAAAATGATTAATTAACTTATGAAAATCTATTATTTATAAAAATATAAAATGAATTAATAGGTTACCAATTAATTATAAATGAAAATATAAACCAATTGAATATAAAGGAAATATTATTATTATTATGCTCACAAAGGTATTTTGTCTTAATAAATTAAATTAATTACAATTAGTGAATTATATTAATTAAATATATATGTTATATATTCAATAAAATATTTCTAAAAATCATCCAATATATTCTATAGACACACGATAAGAATAAACTAAATATTACACGTAAAAACCCTATATTTTTATTAAGGCACTTTTACCATATTTTAATAGAGAATCCATTTCAAATTCAATTTTGACCATTTTATAAATTTTATATGTCAAAATAAAATTCTTCTTTTGAATATAATCATAAAATTTTTCCTAGGGTGGATTTTTGGTATTTTTCTGTGAAGATTCATTTTTTAATGAATAGTGAAAAATACTGAAATTTAGTTCAAAACTGTTTTTCATATAATTTATCTATAAGGTTAAATTATGTTTTATATTTGTTTTAAAGTTTAATTAGATAATTTTTTTATCAATTAACCCAATTTATTTAACTTTAATCAATTTCACTTTTAAATTTACTATAAAAACTTTGTAAACTTTTGAACATTTTTACTTTAAAAAACCGCATTTTCATCCCGCCTGCGGGATTAAATTTAAATTAATTTCTGCCACTTATATGATTGGAATTTTTAAAAATGGATTAAACATTTGGAATCATAATAATTTATAATATCTAATAAGTGAAACTTATTTTTTACCAAAAAGTTTACTGAAAGTAATTAAACTTAATTACAACAATTAAGGTTAAATTAAGCTTAATAAGGGACTAAACCTTAAACTTAAAACCTAAAACGACCTATAAACTTGTTCAAAATATATTTTATGAAAATATTTCGACCCTATCATACCTTTTATAGACTTTTTACCATTATTTATCCACTTTCAATAAAATAACATGGGCGGGGTTTCTTTCTTTTAAAAATATTACAAGAGTGCCACTCCTCCTCCATTATAAAAGGCCTCCTTTCCTCCCACTTCCCCACACCTATCAAGCCATATAATTTCAGAAAAAATATTCTAAAATAGATCCCAAAAATACCTCACTTCATCCTTTAACCCTTCCTTCTGGTAGAATGTAATCCAAGGAAGCCTTTTGGTGAAAACCAAAAGGAGTTACTCGACTAAGAGGGAACATCTTTCCTAAAGATCTTTAATTTTATTTCCATTATCCACTCCCTAAATTATTATTTTTTCAATGATAACATAAAAACACTAGTACCCTAAATTTACTAGTATTTTTTTATGTTAAGGGTTATATATTCACTTAAACACACCTCCATCTAATGGATAACGAACATATTGTTTATGTGTGTGACGGACAATTGCCTCACAAAACGATGAATGTTCATTTTTCATTTACCACCTATCATGGTGGAAATTATGATTGGAAATATTTTTATATATATTATATATTATATTTACTATTTATTTAATCTTATGTAATTCTCTTATAACACATATCTTTATACTTTCATTTTGTGTAAAAATGATAACATCGTTTGTGGAAGTGCGGACATAGTCCCCTCAAAGTGATGTGATTCGTTCACACTATAAATGGAATGTATAAAGGATGATTTTAATTAAAAATATGATACATAAAAAACATATATATTATATTCATTAAATAATCGCCTTTCTAAAAATATAATATATCATTTTCTTTATTACCCTTTCACACACTTAAAAAGTAATAACGTCGTTGGTGGATATGTGGACAACCACCTCCTCGACACAATGTATTTCCATTTACATCACAAGAATTATATATTTATAATTATATATGATTTAATAATATAGTATTTATTATATAATTATCCTTTTTAAATATTTTATTTACTTTCCTTCTTTCCTAAATGATCATTGAAAAATGGGAACGTTACTCATGAGTACGTACGACCTACCAGCTCCATGAGTGTAATGTTGGTTCATTTTTAATATACATATTTAATGATGGATTTTAAAAGTATAATTTATGTATAAATATGGTAATTATTTCATTATTATTATTCTATATATTTTATATAATGACTCCTTTGACCATAGTTGACCTGCTAAAGTCATTTTTGACACATAAACCGAATTTGGACAAAACAACCGACGTAAACTTAATAGATTAAGTAGTTGAATAAAACATGATAATAAGTGAAATTAAAGTTATTATAAACATTAAAAAGGTTATCAAGAAATTAAATAATTAATATAAGTTTTTTATTCAGGAATATAAAGACACACAAGACAAGTTGGGCTCTAAATAAGGGATTCTTGTCTTGATTTTCTTTCTGTGAGACATACTTTATTATTGTTCACCTAATTTATTATATATGGGGTAAATACTTCCACATTGACATATAATATCAATAATTATATTATCTTAATGGTATTTAAATGTTTTATTTAATGATTATTCCCTTTGGGTTTTCCAATTCATTTGTTACCACATTGGTAAGGGAATTTCATCTCAATTTACATTCCATTGATACTTATTTGTTATTATGTGTCAATTCACATTTATTTGGTGTATATAATTAATTTTTAAATGTTATATCATGAATATAATTACTCTCATGATATTATAAGTTTTATTTTAATATCATTCCTACATTTGGATTATGATTTAAAATTTTCAAAGTAGTATGAGACACTTTGAAATGTTTTACGATTATTCTCCTCATAATGATTATATTTTGTGTCTCACTTACTTTGGTTATTGTTAACTTTATCTTGAAACAATCACTTTATTTTAATCATTTTTCATTGGAAATTCACTTTAATATCCATATTACCATACAGAGGATATTAGTATTTCCTAAATCATATACCATTTTACATATGGTGTTTACTTTGATAGTTATTTGATTATTTGGGGGAATATTGATAATTTTGTAATATTTATAGATATTTGATAAGTAATATTATTTATTTTGACTATTCGATATGATGAATTATTTGGAAAGAAAATTATGGGAGGATCCTGAACTTTATATAGCTCCTTGATGGATGGATCATGAGAGAAATAAGTTGGCCAAATTAAACAGGTTTCTATCTCTAGTATTAACCATATTATGAAAGGGATTGATGGTATATATTTTCATGTGCCATAGAAATGAAATCAATTAATAAATAGTTTCCATCATTTAGTTTCAGTTTTTATTTATCCATGAGATTTTGCATCAACATATCTATAGATGTAATTCATTCTCATTTTATTGATTTATGGCATGCGTTTTAGTTTCTTACCTTGCCATATTAGTTATTCCTTATCTAGTTATGTAAATGGAAAGTGTGATTAGTTATTTAACTTTCAATATATATTGATTCATTTTTTCTTCCATTATATTTACCCTTAATGATAATTGGATCTCACCCTCATTATGTTTCTTTCCACAGGGTATGAAGAAGAGAACTTTGAATAAGATTTAAAGGATGCAGTTTATTTTAGTTTATTGTGTAACATTTTTTGTTTTGTTTTCGAAATGTATTATGGGTATCATTTTGGTAAGTTGGATTTACAATAATTCTAAACTGATCGGTCCTTTGAGATTTGATTCCTTATAATCATGCCAATGCAATAAAACAATGCACCGGCTTCGGGCTTCTCAGGTCGGGGCATTTCATCTACTATAATTTGGACCATGACGTTGAGTATTAGAAGATATGAAAAATTAATAATTATAAAATTATCTAGTTGTTTTAATGTTTTTAAACTTCTTATTATTGAGAGTTTTTTTATCATTGTAATAGTTTTCTTCTTGTGTGCTTTTTTAAGATCTATGCTATTTGGAGATTATCTTTGTAAATCTATTTAGAAATTTATTTTTTTTATTTTTTTTATTTCTAATCATTGTGATCAATGGATTATTGGGATAGGAATACAATTATAATTGAGGTATTACAGGGATAGGTAGATAGAGAAACCTTCTAGCTAGTTTAACCTTATGCCTTATGAGGATAGAAAGATAGGTACCTTGGATATGGTTAAAAAATCCTCACTATGCTTTGGATAAAAGTGTAGTTTAATAATATCCTTTTGAAGGAAAATTTTTATTATAATAAAACACTTCACATTTTTCTAATTTACTACTATGAATATTCTTTATATGTTTAATTTTTTCATATTTTTTTAAAGTTACATCAAACTAAATTTTCACAGGGTATACCATCTTCAGTCACGTATTTGTTAAAATTCTGATAGTATTTATTTCCACTGCATTTACTATGATAAATTTAAATTTAATTAAAAGATTATATTTCCAATAAACCTAAAACTTTTGGTGGAAAAAAATCATAAGTCGTGTTTTGACCAACAATTCACCTCTATTTTATCATGAATGTCGTATATATTTGGGACAATACTTGGTATGAAATAAGATCCCTACATTTGAGACTAAGCCTGATTTTCATTTGAAATTTCTCTTTGATCACTATAATTATATTTCTCAGTTTCCTTAAACCAATCGTGTGGTAGAGAAAATATTTTTTAAATTATTTTAGGAATACCTATTGAAACTATAGGAAACTTTAATCCCAATTATCCCTTTATCTTTTATGGGAATGATCATAAGTACTTTCATGACCGTATAAATAATTTTTTCATTAACACTGGAACTGAAAAATATATGTTGATGGAAAAAAATTAAAACATTCCTAATAAGGATCCTTCTACGTTTTATATATATGAGAATATTTAGTTTTAGGGTAGCTATAAAGTGAAAAATAATTTGTTATTGTCAATTTTGGGGAACATTTATAGTCAAATATATTCTTTTTAAACTGCAAAGGAATTTGGAAGAAGTTATAGGTTACTCATTTAAAATGTTCAAAATTTCTTAAAATTATAAGAACTTTGTTAAGAGTATATTATTAAGAATTTTATTTTTTACCTGGAGAGTCTTTTTCTCATATTCATCATTGATTCATGACAATTGTGAAAAATCTACAATTTCGTACTTAAAATGAGCTATCATATGTTCATCTAGTTGAAAAAATGATGGATATACTTCTGAAGGAGTGGGATTCTAAGCATACAACCATTGATGATATGAATAACCTATCTAAGATAAGTCTTGATGATTTTATTATAACTCTCATCAAATATAAGATTATGTTAAAAAGAGATGTTGATAAGAAGAAGAGGAAAATTGAGTAGTGTTTACATCTACTATGAAATTTTCTTATTTTAGAGTTGTAAATCCTTGAGTTAATCTTAAGAATAAAAAATCTAAATTTTCATAAGATATTAGTAATATATAATCTAAAAAGGTGGATTTTTTAAATTAGTAATAAGGATGAATAATATTATCAAAAATATGAACTTTTGTATGATCACCATAAATATAGAATAGAAAAACACAATAAGAATGAATCATCATATATCATTCGTTATGTGTGTAAAAAACTAGTTATATAAGACCTGATTGACCAATATTAAAGAGAGAATAAAGGAAATTGAGAATAACTTCTAAAATCATATGAAATAAAAGTATTAAATCCTTATATACTTTGAGTGTGAGTGGAGGTGACATAAATTCTGATAGTTTTTTAGATGAAAGTATAAGTTATAGTTAAAATATTTTTGGCTCCTACGTTGATATCCCTAAAAATGAGAAATGTATTATGGAAAAGATAATTGTAGAATCTCTTATAAATTTATCTTTAGATTCTAAATTTTCTTTTAATCCTGAAGAGTATTATTCAACTTCATTTGATGATGAAAAAAATCATTAGAATATAGTTCATCTGATGATGAAGAATATTTTCCTACATATACATAAATGGTGAGATACGTAACTATTATGGAAAAAGTGAATTATAAGTTAAATAATAATTATAATTATTCTAAAACTAATATTTATAAGGATAATAACTAATATTTATAAGGATAATAACTTAATTTAAAAAGATATAACTAAAATTTCTAAACTTTAATTAAAATTAGATTCTAAATCTAGCTCAAGTTCAACTTCTGATGATCGAAAATTAGTTCTTAAACATAAATATAAAACAAGTGGTTTAATGAAAATTTTTTATAACTTTACATCTAGTAAATTTTTTTGACAATATTTATAAAAAAATTAAACCATATTGAACTTATAATAAAATTAGTTATACTTTTTATAAGTCTTATTTTCAATCTAATTACTGTATACCTAGAGTTTTCCCTTTTGTAAAAAATTACAAAGGGAAGGTCATTGGGGAAAATTTTATTTCTTAAGTCTTGTTAAATATTTTTGATATCATAAAGCTTTTATTTATAAATAACCATTAGTTTTTAATCATAATAAGGTTGGAAAAATATAGGTTTCTAAAATATTTCTTGCTAACATTTGTTGACCCAAGTAAGTCTGGGTACCAAAAAATTAGTCCTCATATTTTTATAAAAAGTGGTTTAGTGACAATAAAAAAAACAAGTGGTGCATGGATAGTGTTTGTTATCAATACATTACAAGAGACAACTCCAACATCTGGAACATGAAAATTTTAAAAGATGGATGAGTCACTTTTGGAGACAACGCACAAGGTGAAATTATTTGAACTAGTGATGTTTATTTCTTGGAATATATTTAATTTCTAATTTTTTGTATGTTTTAGGACATGAGTAAAAACATATTAGGATAATCCAACTATGTGATGAGGGTTACCTGATGAACTTTAGTATTAATAAATGTATTATTCAACGTTTATAAGGTGATTTTGTTCTATATGATGATAGGCATGATAATGTTTTCAATCTTAACTTAGAAGACCTTAAGAATCATAATTTTCCTTTTTAAAGTGTTATTGAAGATTTATCTTGGATTCTTCACATAAGGTTAGTTCACTATAACCTTCATATTTTATCTAAACTATCTAGAAAATGTATTATTAGGGACCTACTATAACTTAAGTTTAACTCATCCAAAATTTGTTATCCTTATCAATTTGTTAAGAAACAAAATTCAAGGTTTAAACCTATTAGCAGTGTCTAAACTTATATAGACTTAAAGTTGGTGCACATAGATATTTTTCTTCATACATACACCTATATTTATTTTGTTTTAAATATTTTCACACATATATTAAAAATAAGAAAAACATATCTTTAATTACTTTCCTAATTGATTACGGTGGTGAGTTTGAAAATTTTAATTTTGAAACTTTTTATAGTAAGAAAGTGATTACTCATAATTTTTCATCACTGAGAACTTATAAACAAAATGTAGTCATTAAAGGGAGAAATATATTTTTTTAGTAAATGAATTGAACCTTTTTTATTGAATATTTTTTTGCTAAATAATTTTTTGAGTATATAATTATTTCTTTCCATACTATAAATTGAGTTTTAATTTGACCATTTCTAAATAAAACTCCCTATAAATTGTGGACTGAAAGAAAACCAAAACTTTTATACTTCAAAGTCTTTGGGTGTAAAGTATTAATTTTGAATAATAAATATCATGTTTATAAATTTTATCCTCAATAAAAAGAAGAAATTTTTCTTGGTTATTCTATAGATAGTAAGACATGGAATGTTTTTAATAAATGAACTAACTTTGTTCAGGAAATAGTTCATGAAAAATTCAATGAAACTAATCCTTATGTTTTTGTAAAACCTCCATAAGTAAATCCTCCAAATGGTGTTTTTGAAATAATTTCAGTTAATAGACTAGATGTTGAACCACAACAATTGAAAAAAAATCCTATAGTAACTACGTCAATAGATTCTAAAAATCTGAAAGCCACTTAAATAGAAGATACACAATAAATAGTTAAGGAATAAAAAACATTTTTACCTAAAAACCAGTTTATCTTAAGGAATAATCCCACTGATAATATCATTAGAGATATTATTAAACCATTCAAAACTCAAAGCTACTTAATAAATTACTGTGAAAATAATTCATTTCTATCATAATTTTAACCAAAAATGACAAATTATGCCTAGGGTGATAAAAGTTGGATAAGGGCTATGGAAGAAGTGCTTAATCAATTCAAATGGAATCAAGTATGGAATTTTGTTAAATGACCTAAATAACTTCCAGTTATTGGAGAAAAATAGGTTTTTAGAAATAAATTTTATGAAAATGGAATAATTTTAATTAATAAATGAATAATTTTTGTTCAAGATTATAATCAAGAAGAAGCCAAATATTATGAAGATACTTTATCATAGATAGTTAGGCTTGATTCTATTGAATTATTCCAAGTCTTCTCAACACATGTGAATTTTACTTCTAAGAAGTGAATTTTTTAATAGTTATGTTTGAGAGGAAGTTTACATTGAACAAACCACTGATTTTGAAGATTTTTCTCTTCTAGAACATATATTTAAACTTCCAAAATATTTTTATTACCTTAAAGAAGCTCCAAGAGACTAGTACAATAGACTTACAAGTTTTTTAATTTAAAAATAATTTGTTAAGGAAAAATTTTGATCCAATTATTTTTATAAAAAAATTTTTCAAATATACAATCATTTTTAACATTTATATTAATGACATTATTTTTGGTTCACCTCAAAAATATCTTTTTGATGACTTTTTTGAACTTATGAAGTGTGAGTTTGATATTTTCATGATGAGTGAACTCAAAATTTTCATTGGTTTACAAATTTATCAA
The DNA here is from genome assembly GCA_963277665.1 of Viscum album. NCBI lineage: Eukaryota > Viridiplantae > Streptophyta > Magnoliopsida > Santalales > Viscaceae > Viscum > Viscum album. The sequence continues at coordinate 910,874,204 of OY728151.1, forward strand.
AAATCATAATGAAATATTTTAACTCAACATAAATATACTAGATATTTACTAAAATATTTCTGGTTTTGACATTGTTTTGAGTATTAGTACTCCGGTATGTACCTCAATAAAATTACTTCTTGATAAATCTGGTAAATCAGTAGATTAGAAATTTTATGGAGGTAAAACTGAATGTTTAATATATTTAATAGAAATCTAAGAAGACATTATGTTTTTAGAATGTATATGTGAAAGATTCTAAAAAAAATAAAAATTAATCACATTTAAAAGAAGTAAAATTCATTTTCATAACTTGAAAGGTTCATCAGAACTTGTTATATTCTATTCTTCTAGAACTTATTTTATAATCAAGAGTTACTCAGATTCTAAATTTGGAGGCTTTGGGTTATATAGAAAGATTGATTTTAGTAAATTATATTTTCTAGGATAGGCTTTAGTCTCATGGTCTAGAAAGAAGAAAAACCCAACATCACTCTACACTGTTGAAGCTGAATATATTCTAGTTGGAAGTTATTATGCTCGACTGTTGTGGATATAACATGAAATCATATATTTTGGTTTAAAATTTACTCAAAATTACATCCTTTTTTGGAAATACTAGTATAATTTATTTATCCATAAACCCATCAAATCACTCCAGATCTAATTATATAGATGTAAGACACTATTTCCTTAGGAATCACACACTAAAATGAGATTATCAAAATGAAAAATAAAATTAGTAATATTTTCACTAAACCTTTAAATTATGATAGATTCGAATATATTAAACATAAGTCGGGAATGATCAATTTAAAGTGATATTCAATTCACTTATTGTTAAAAATATCTATTAAAATTGAAAAACTCCTCGAAAAAGGAGGAAGACATTTCTTATAGAATTTTTTTTAACATTTTATATAGAATTTATTATTTTTTAAAAGTTTAATAGAAATAAGTTTTGTATTCATTATAAATAAATCTAATGAAATATATTATGATTATTTTTCTTTAATTAATCTCTAAAACTTATTTTTTTCAATTTTTCTGATGTTATACTTATGAATTTTTTTAATCCAAGTAAATAATTAGAAGTATGTTTCAAAAATTAGAATTTTAATAAAGAAAAACATAAGAAATTATCCTTTAAATTTTCACTTGAACCATATTTAAAGGAAAAATATTTTTTATGGGCATCAAAACATAAATTCCAAAATAATGTTCAATATTTCTTATCATATTAGTCATTAAATTTTTCTGAAGTCTTTTTATTTCAAAATTTAGAGAAAGGTTTTTCCTGTTTATATTTTCTTAATAGAAGAATGAATTAACTAGGTGGGATAGTTCTTTTAATTTTGTAGATGGTAAATTCAATAGTTTAATGAGAAACTATACTTCTGGAAAATTAAAATTATCATGAAGCCTTCTTTTAATACCCTAATTTAATTCTTTTAATATTATTATTGAGGGGGGAAAAGTTTTGATGAATTGTTTATTTTCAAAATATTCCATGTTTTCAAAAGGAATAAATTTTAAAAAACAAATGAAGTATTTAATCCTTATCTTTGTTTATGATTTTTTTTCAAAGTAGGAGATATTTTTTTGGGATTTTTTTAAAATGGGGTAAATATTAAATATTCATCTTTATGAGTATTTATTTTTGTAAATAAAAAAGGGGATAATTTTTTAAAATAAAATGCTTTCCAGAATGTTTATGAAGTTTTTAGATGATATGTTTTGAAATAGGTGAGAATTTATTTTAAGAAAATTTAATTTCTAACAGATTGAAAACATAAAGTGAATTTCTAAAAAATTAAAAAACCAAAATATTTTATTTTTTATTTCATCCAAAATTTTATATTTACCTTCATGTATTATTCCTTATATAAAATTAGATATTTTTAGGGATATTGACTACTTACATATTTTTTTGAAAATCAGAATATACTTTTAATGAATATTTTGTAAGTTAAAAAGTTGTTTTGTAGTTGTTGTTGGCATGTGGGATAAAAATCTTGTGATTTGAATTTCATAGAAATGTTAATTTCACCGAAATTTACAAGAATTATAGTGGTGGAGGGTTAATTTCATCAAAATACATGAAGTGATGTTGAGTTCATCAAAATATGATGAATATTCTTTTGATGTAGTTACAACTAAACCAAAAAAAATTGGATTTTAAACATTGAAGTTTGTTAAAAAAATCCTATAACTATTTTAACATCCCACCCCTCACCTATTAGATTGGTAAGAGTCACTGACATTACTAGGCCTTAGGTGACATCCCCAAGACACCAAAGGCTGATAATAAATTCCAAGGGATTTATAAATAGTTGGGGGATTATTTCCCCTTTCAAAATAAAACAGCCATACTAGATAATCATAACCAATAATCACTATATGATTCCTGAGAACAATGTAATACATTAAAAGTAATACCAGCTGACAACATTACCAAACTACAACCATGAACCATATTAGAGTACAAAGTATAAATTAAAACCAACAACCCAAAGGCAACCAATACATTCAACAAAAACTCTCAACAAGATCCAAGATCTAACTCAACAATCTATGCCCAAGGTATCATGATACATCACTATATAACTAGGATACCACTCCTTTACCCGTTTCTTGATATAAAACACCTAAAAACACCCAAATTGACCAAGAAGGGGGTGAGTATAAAACTCATTAGTTTTTATCCAATGACTTCCCTACTCACTCCACTAGGATAGAACATGTTAGCACAATTTATATAAAATGGTTTATATAAAAAAATTTAAAAAATATTATATCAAAAGAAAAAAAAATCTTCCAAATCAACCAATTTTACAAATAAATCAACCAAACAAGCCTTTAAAATCATTTCTAAAATTCCATTTTGGCATACCCATTCCATTTCCACACATCCACACATCCATATATTCATAAAACCATAGAACTCCCTATAATCACGAGTAGTGATTCATCCTTTAACCAAGCCATAACTTGGTGAACCATTTTTATGGGGGAAACTTCACACCCTTGTCTATACTATTCTTTTTATGGTGGAAACGCCATACCCTTATCCATCCCAAATGTACATGAACACACACAAACCATATAAGCCAAAACTCATGCCATTTAATTTCAATAAAAAAAATTATTTTATTGAAAAGGTTTCCATAATACTTTTCCATGAATCAAAACAAAACCATATTTTAAAATCACCATTTTAAAATTATAACAATAAATCACTTTCCACAGAACCAACCAATTTCACAATTTCACAAAACCATCACTAAAAATGTTTTCCATCAATAATTTCACATAAATTTCACAATTAAAATGAATAAGCTCAATAAATTAGAAATAAATACTTCAAGTTATAACTAATATGAGTTTAGAGTGAAGTAACATACCTTGAAAACTTAGGCGAAAATGAAGAATGACACACATTATTCAATAAACATGGCTTATCTCTTCCAAAACTTGCCTTAGATCTTGTTCCCTATCATCAACACAACCATATCTCTTCATGATTGGAAACACATAACATCGATCTATCCCCCAACGGATTATATTCATGAATCCAAGAGATGGAATAAGAATAAACCTAGGTAAAATCACCAAGAAAGGGAACATACCAAGGATTTTGACCTCTAATGCACCAAAATTCGCCAAAATATCACTCCCAGATAGAAGGGAAGTGTCTCTCCAGCCTTGGGAGGGATAGGATCTCTAATTGTGTCCTATTTAGGGGTAAAAGAGGGATTAAGGAGGTGATTCATATTAGATCCACAAAATATGATCTAGTTTTTAACACCATATGGTTAGGAAAACCGTGTGTAAACTATGTACTAGACACTAACTCCAAACACCCTTCGAATGGTTGGATCATATAGTTGGAAAAACTATGTGTCAAATATTGTAATCCCCTCTATCCACACTTTCATGGTTTCTCTTAGGTGGCCACATAGTTTGGAAAAACCGTGCGCCTAACCATGTGTCTACCTAGTGCCCACTATTTCTGTTTCATGGTTTCCTAAAAGGTGTTACATGGTTACTAATAACCAAGATCAAACCATGAACCTATATAAAGTCCCCAAAAACTTTTAAAAACTCCTATAAACCTCCCAACACATAACAAAATTATTTTATATACTTAAAATAAATAAATAAAGGTCCAATTATCTAAAACCATGGGTACTATAAATAGGAATATAAATTTGAGGGATGAGTGATACAAAAAAATGATCATTGTAAAATTCTTTGGTTGTTTTGAAATTTTAAATTATTTTTTATTGAGAGTAATTCAGATCAGTGTAATAGTTTTTTCTAATTATTTTTTCTAAGAGCTATGTTGTGTGGGGTTTCTATTTGAAAATATCTTTAGCAATTTCCATTTGTATATATTCTATTTATGATCATTGTGATTGAGGTATTTTAGGGATAATAAGATAGATCTTGGTGTTTCTAATCCTGTGTGATCAAGGGATTCAGTATATAAGAAGAAAAAAATTGTTTCTAATCATTCTGATCGAGGGATTCCATGGATAGGAAGAAAGATTGTCCTTACAATGATTTTAAGTCAATGAATTCTAAGGATTGAAATATGAATACCTTGGATCAAGTTGAAATATCCTCCTTATACTTTGGATAAAACTTTGGTTTAATAGTATTCTTTTAAAGGACTATTTGGATTTTAATCCAATAATTCATGTTTTGTTAATTTTATGCTACACATATTCTTTATACTTTTACTTTTATTGGATTTTTCTCAACTCCTGAAAAACTATATTTTCACTGTATATGTCATTTTTTAGGTTGTATTTAATCTTTTGATAGTCATTTTCTATAATTTTTTACTCTGATAAATTATAAGTTGATTATAAGATTTTATTTCTGATCAACTTATAACTTGATGTGGAAAAAATTGTAAGCCATGTTTTGGACTATAATTAACCCCCTCTTGTCTCTTGTCTGCTATATATATCTAGGAAAACATCCATAACTCTCATAGATCCAAATATTTCATCCAATAACGAGATATAGAAATTAGGGATATGTTAGGATGTAACTCTATCCCAGAATTTATCTCACAATTAGGGGGTAATTTCATATTCCTTTCAGAAAAAACATATGAAAACTCTTCTAGAGTTCTTAGAAATACCTTTACTCATGCTTCTATCAAACTCAGTATTAAACCCAATAACTATTATTAAATAGGATTAATGAATCTACAATCTATCAAATGATCCTACTCACCAACATATTTCATGCACTCCCATTTTACATAGGAGAATGTCACTTGTCTCTAATAATAAACAATGAGATATTGCATTGAGTATTACCAATCCACATTGAGGATAACTTCATATAGTTGTATCTGTAATAGGAATAACTCATCGGTCAATTGATATTTCCCTTTCATCAGCCCACACACTTAATACACCTTTTCTAAACTAAAATAATCACTAACTAATGTTGATAACACTAAGGGAACAAGTAGTCTATTCACCTTAAATCCCAATAGTCGGACTAAGGTGAGTGCAATGAAGGTGTAACGCCCCGACCCCAGAATCCCAGATTTGGTGCATTATTACGTATCATTAGCATGATCATAAAAGATCAAGTCTTAGAAGACCAATTAGTTTATTAGCCTTGGAAGTACTAGATACATTAATAAGGTTTACATTACATCATAAAATGGAAAACTACAACAACATTGTTTCTATAGACAACACTGAGATCCCATAGACTATCCCTGCAGGTCAGTCATAATATACTTCTTCGCATCCTCAGAAAAATAAAACATAGAAAGGGGTGAGTTTAGATTCTCATTAAAGATAACAATATAGCAGAAGCTTTCATAAATAAGCATAAACATTTAAGGCAATGTATAAAAATAAAACAAAAGCCTTTTCAACATAAAGTTCATCATAATATGGAAAATATAAATCAAAATAATTTCATTTACTTACTCATATGGATATTCTACTAGTCGAATAATCACATGAAATATCAATAGCCACTTTCATAATGATGGAATGCATAATGCCAGACTTTCATAACCACATAGTCAAGGCATTATGCCAAGACTACAAATAATATTTTGTCAAGGCCTTGTTCTAAGACCCTAGTTTGTCTCATGAGACCTACCGATGCATCGAGGATCTATAAAGGTCTCCACCCATCACATGCTAAGTCTAATTAATTCCTTATATGATAAGTTTTAAACATAACATAAACATTCATATTGAAACTAGCATATGAAATGTCAATAATTTATCCATAAACCATGAATGGTATGAAATAACACATCCATAGTCAAACATATCACAAAAACATCAATACAATATGGAATTTTTGTATCATAATAAATCAACTTCAAACAAACTTAAAATCCATCAATGGATGTTGACATAGATGAAATCAAAACCTTTTTAGATAAATATCTATTTCTATTTTGAAATCATTTAAAAGTCACGTAATTATAAAAGAAAACATTTTTATTTTAAAATATTCTTATAAGATTATAAGGGAAGCTTCAACGATGTTATAATGGTATAAAATAGCCACACCCGTTGTATAAGTTAAAAAAAGTACAATCTTACCTTAATTTTGTCGAAAATGTTAAAAAGTACCTTGTTTGGAAAATGACGGAAAGATTCCTTTAAAACCATTTTATAAAAAGTCAAACAAGGGTATAAATGACTTTAACCCATAGTCTATTAAATAGTAAAAAAAATTGGAATATATTTTTAAGAAACATGGATGTGGATGATAAAGACGTCCTAGTAGATGCTTACATAAAAACAACCTCGGATAATAAAGAGATTGTGAAATTAACCCTTACCTTGTACTTTTCCTTGGTTGAGGGTAGGTTAACCTCATGTATAATGGTAAAATAATTGTTATTAAATTATAAAATAATCATATACATTATTATGATATCATATATGATCTTTTAACATTGCTTTGTCGATAATATCTTAGTATTATCGTTGTTTCGGGTGTTAAAGGATTCGTTTTCCTTTATATTATTTGTTATATGAGTCATATTTTTTATGGATGGGATGTATCTTATTTATATCCATAATTATATCAAGTCTTTAAACATTATTTTTAATCATCTAATAAAAATTAGTCTTGAATGGATATGATGGGGAATGAATATCATCGTGTTCGTGGAGACGGTAATCTGTACGTACGTACGAGCGACAATATCATTCTTTTGATATTAAAATAATATATAATTGGATGTAATATAATATATAAAAAATAATTATCATTTTATATTTATTATTTACATCAACTACATATCATTATTATACCCATCCAAATAATAATGTATTGAATAACAATTACACCACGACGTCGAGATGGTAAGCCGTACGTACGCATGTATGGTGATATGTCATTTAAAGGAAGGATAGAATAATGAATTTGGTTGTACCATATTTATAATAACATCACAGTATATAGAATATACTGGAGTTATTATTTTATAATGGAAACAACAAATAAAAAGGAAGCGGAAGAAGAACGGAACTTGGAAGAGGTGATGAAATATTTACCTCTTCTTCAGGTTCTTCCTTTTGATTTGATCAAAAGGGCTCCTTAGATTGGATTTATGACTAAAGTAAGGCCTCTAGGATGAAGAGAGGACATTTTAGAGGGTATTTGGACAGGGTTTGGCCAAGCCAAAAGGCTTTGAATGTGTTAATTAGAGAGAAGGGGGAGTTCCCTTTTATAAGAGGAGTGAGGGGAACCTTAGGAAAAGCTAGAAATATTATTTTATAATAAAATAATTTTCGGTTTCACATGGCTCAAAAAAAGATTATTTAATGTCTAAGGTGGGGATGTGAAGAAAACCACTCAACCAATAGTCTTTAGAAAAGTTTGGGTCACTATATTAACTTTATCTGTTAGATTTAAATCTTAGTTAAATAGTTTGACATTTACCATGTCTCTTTGTATTTTTTATATTATATGGTTAATAAACTTACTATATAATTTCAAGTTGTAAGAACCCGGATCTTCATTTCAAGTATGTTTTTCCTTTTTCTAGAGTTTTTAAGAAAAATTAACTTTCTGGAAATTTTCGATGTACACGCTGTGTACTTTCTGAGTACACGTCGTGTACTCTTCTCCGGATCGAAGCCATGTACTGGCCATGCTTAGGCCACACACATGGTGTGTAGGGGTGACGTGGAGGCCGATTTTGGAAGAGTATGGAAAAGACCCAGTACACGCCGTGTACCTTAAAAATACACATCGTGTACTTTTCTTTTTTTCACTAAACGGACCGGGGTCGCGCCTGACGCATAGAAACACCTCCTTCTAGGTCCCGTTCATCCGAGAGCGACTCGTACGGCCTGATCTTCGACAAGCCCCCGTCTCCTCGTCCATTATCCGATTCGAGCATCGTCGATCGTGTTGGAATCGCGGTGGTAATATCTTCCTTCTTCTTGAGCTTCGTCTTCTGATTCCACTTCATTTTCGAGTTATCTTAGGTTGATCGTTTTGTGCGTTTTCTCAGATCTACGACGTTATAAGGGGAATCAATCATCGTGGTTCACATATATCGATCTCCAAGGATCGAGGTAGGTGTTTTGTGCCTTTCCGTAGGAAGTCTATGAATATTTTGTGCAAATTCCACTAATTCCCTTGGGCAGGGAAATTGTGGGTTTCCTGTTTTTCCCCTTTTGTTTGCCTGCTTTGCTTGATTGATGTAGTAGAGGTTTATGCTTGTGAGTAGAGTAATTTATTTTGTGCTCAGGTTGCTTTTCCATGCTTGTTGTATTGTTTAGCGTTGCCAGTTTCCTTTTCTAGTTGTAGGATAGTGGAACTGTTGCTTCATTATTGTTTTTGAGCCTTAGAATGATAGCCAAGTAGTTATTGAGGTTTACTTGGACGATGTATGTGCGTTGTGCATGTTTATTCCACACAGGACTATGAGAACCTAGTGTAGTAGACCAAAGGGATAATTGACGTAAGGGCTTCTCCAGAGTGTCTTTTAATATGATGTGAGACCACAGGGGGAATTGACGATGGGTGATTCCTCAGAGAGTCTGTAGTTCCTTGACGCAGGCCACAGGGGGAATGAGACGTTGAGTGCTTCCCGAGAGATCCTTTAGTACAATACGAGACTATAGTGGGAATTGACAGTGAGTGCTTCCTCAGAGAGTCTATTCATAGCTGAACCCGATGGGTGAGACTGTGTGTGCCTCCTAGAGGGTTGCTAGTACTTATAGGTTGAACCATAGAGGTTAGGCTGTGAGAGCTACCTAGAGGGTTGCCTTTTTTTTTCCTATTACTGGTTGCTTACTTGTGTACTTATTTTTTAGAACTGTGGATTGTAACTGCTTGTGTTTTCCTGTTTACTGCTTCTTGTTTTATTACTGCCATGTATTCATTGACTGTTAGGAACAAATATTTGGGTGATTTCTTACTGGGACTGTATCTCACACCTTGTTTGGGCCATGCTTTTGGGCCCAATCATACTATGTTGTTGTAGGTATAGATAAGGGCAAGTTCCCTTCTACTTCAGGTTCTTGATTGCACTGGAGTTGGAGAGCATGGGACCGAGTCGTGGCTTGTGATGCTAAGGAGTTAATTTGTTTTATTTTGTACTTTGTTTTCATTTGTACTTCAGTACGTTGGTCTGTTTACTGCTTTCCATAGACATATGTACCATGTTGCATCATTATTATTTTATACATTCCTTCCGCTGTTCAGTTCAGTTGTTGTATGATGTTTATTGTTTCCACTATTGTGTCTGGTTGTTTTTCTGGTGTATACTTTACCGAATGAGGGAATAGTTTCCCCACCGACTCACCAAGGCCCTCACTGCTAGTCAGCAGCCTCTGGCATTTGGGGAAACATGCTTGAGGTCATGTGGCAAACCGGGTACGGGGCACCAGTGGAGGGGATCCATATTCGAGTCGTTACAAAGTGGTATCAGAGGAGTTATTTTCTCTTTCTTTACTGTTTGGAGACTTTAGCAAGGGATAGGACGAACTTGGTATTTGGTATTAAGCTGTTCTCGGGAGTAGCTAACCCATGTATAGGTAAAATCCATACTACCTCGTTAATTGCAGTTTCTAGTTTTGAGATTTTATGGTTGATCTGATTTCACCTAGAGTGATTCACATGACTTGTGTTATTATTGTTTTGATATTTCGGTTCTATTTCTATCGCAACCCAATGAGATGAGGGTATTCCATCTCATGCATCATATAGGCACTTGTATAAATCACATGCCATGCATTCTTGCCATGCCATCTAGGGTGCATTAGCAAATGCATGCTGTTGTGATAGACTTTGTGTAGATTATGCATGCTGATGTGATATATTCTTGATAGATTCTCTACTATTATGTTAGAGAACTATTTTTTTGTGCTTTGCTTAAAATGAACGCAAAATTTTGATTCTTGAGGTGTTATGGACCTCTCGAATCAGAAATTGGTGGATCATGATCATGTTTTCTCTTGTGTATGATTGTAGGAGATGCCAAGCTTTGATTCGTAGGGAGTATGGGCCCCCACAGATCGGAATTTGGCACCTCTTTACCTTGTTTTTAGTGTTTCTGGGAGTCTGTGTAGTTTCTAAGATACTTCCCAGAAAAACCCAGAATACACGGCGTGTACTTTTTGGATACACGCCGTGTAGTTTTCAGGCTGTGTCACTGACTGTGTGAGAAGAACACGGTGTCATGAAATTAACTTTAGGAACACGCCGTGTATGGTAGGTACACGCCATATAGTAATGAGCCATGTACCCGGCCGTGTCAATAATAACACGGTTCGGGGAAGCTTGGGTAGAACATGTCGTGTCCATAGGGAACATGTCGTGTAGTCCTGTCTAGGTACCCGGCTGTGTCACGAACAACACGGGCCAGCATTACCTTTTTTTCCACATGTCGTGTTTGTTCGGAACACGCCGTGTAGTCTTGTTCAGGAACTCAGCTGTGTCACGAACAACACGGGGCGGTGTCACCTTCACCTATACATGCCATGTTTTTTCAGATCACGCTGTGTAAGGTTTAGCCGTGTAGACGGATGTGTGTTTAACAAGACGGGACGCCAAAGACTTGTCCACTACACGCTGTTTCCTTAGGGAACACACCGTGTAGTATTAGTTTAAGGAAACCGTGTGGGTCAGCCGTGTAAGGTACTCGGGCAGGGGAACAATTTTCAAGTACACGCCATGTGTGGGGTCAACACGCTGTGTAGTTGAGGTGTACATGACTTGTAGGGCAGGAGTATACGCCCATGTCAGTGGCTTAAGAATACACGTCGTGTAGTGTTTATACACGCCGTGTAGTCAAGTTTTGTAAACTTGTGTGTTTTTCTTTCCCTCTTCCCATTTTGTACTCTTGTGTTCTCTGTCCTTGTTCTCATGATCTATGGTGTGATTTTGATCTTTCATAGCTATACCTACGAGACATCCTCCGGTCGTACGTCTGTCGTCAGGCAGTGATCAGACACCAGATATTGCTGATCAGGGACTCCCTGCTGATCCTCCAGTCAGGCCATCCTTGGCACCGACTGTTATACCAGTTGCAGACACTGATGCACAGTTCAGGGAAGGTTTAATGAGGATGATGAAGGCCTTCCAGGGATCACCACCTCCTACCTCGACTATGGAAAACTTGACGTGGGTTTTCCAGCAGTAGCATTCTCCTACTTTCTCAGGGGAAGGAGGACCACAGGCTGCAGAGTTATGGATGGAAGCCATGCTGACTATCTTCGAGCATCTGAAGATGCCTCCAGAGAGGCGGGTCAAGCTCGCTACATACATGCTATGAGACTCCTCCAATAGGTGGTGGGACATGATCTCACAGGCAGGTCAACAGCAGGTTATGGCTTGGAAGGAGTTCTAGCGCGTGTTCTACAACTACTTCTACCCGGAGACCCTGAGGGACGATCGAGCCCGAGAGTTCATGAGCTTAGAGAAAGGAACTCTTTATTTCATGGAGTATTCTTCTTGTTTCATTGAGCTGCAGTGTTTCACACCCCTCTGGGATGGAAGTGGGTTGTTCTTAGCAAGGAAGTTTGAGGATGGTCTCAAGAGGGAGATCTACTCGCAGGTGAACATCTTCCAGCTGACTTCCATCACTTCCATCGTCAACCAGGCACTGATTGCAGAGCGCAATCTGAGATACTCTAGAGCTATGAGCCAGGGCGGTTCTGCTTCTAGAGCTAGTTTGCCTCCAGATGACAACAAGAAGCGTTGTAGGGAGTCTATGCGTGGTGACCTGAGGAAGCGTGATGAATCATCGGGCAGTCAGGTGACATGCTACCAGTGTGGCCGATCAGGGCACACGAGGCCGAAGTTCTAGAAGGACCCCATGGAGTGCCGATCTTGCGGAAAGTTGGGTCACCTTCAGCGTTTCTGCTAGGTTTTCTCACCATCAGCTGGTGACCGGGGTTCTTCCATGACTCCTCATTCGGGAGCAGCACCAGCAGCTTTTCACCAGTCGGGGAGCTGGATTTCTTCCGGCCGTTCGGGCCGAGGTGGAGGTCGAGGCTATGGCGGTCAGCCACCAGTCCCTCAGCACCAGTAGGAAGTTTCAGCTTAGAGTGGTCAGCCAGGGGCACAGGTCCGTGGTGCAGGTCAGTCTTTCGCCGTGGAGAATATTTATCAGGAGCAGGATCCCAGCCCTTCTACAGTTCGAGGTACGATTTTATTAGCCTCAATTTTATCTTCAGCCCTTTTCGATACTGGTGCTACACATAGCTTTATCTCTATTGTTGTTGTGGAGAGCCTTGGGCTCTACATATTTTCTTCTGCCGACTCGTTGACACTAGAAACACCTTTGGGGATGAGGACATCTAGTGTATGCCAGTGTAGAGTGTTCCCTCTCGAGGTTGCAGGGTATCGTTTCTTATGGGACCTCTATGTCCTAGAGATGACAGGATATGATGTCATCCTCAGGATGTACTGGTTGGTTCCCTTCCAGGAAGTCTTCGACTATTATCGTCACAGAGTGAGTTTCATTTCACCAGAGGGTGAGTCTTTTCTTCATAGAGGTGAATGGGATGTTCAGGCGAGTCGAGAAGGACTCGAGCATCATGGGCTAAGAAAGGTGACGGCCCAGATTGCTAGTCTTTATCTGGACAATCAGGGGACTTCGCAGTTGGACTTTCCTCCAGTGGTGGATCGTTTCAGGGACGTCTTTCTAGAGGAGTTTTTGGGTTTTCCTCCAGATCGTGAGGTAGACGTTTCTATTGAGCTCATGCCAGGAGCAGCACCGGTGTCCATTACTCCTTATAGGATGGCTACACCTAAGTTTCAGGAGCTCAAGAAGCAATTGGAGGAGTTGCAGAAAAAGGGTTTCATCCAACCCAGTACTTCTCCTTGGGGTTCACCTATCATGTTTTCAAAGAAGCCAGACGGTACCCTTTGGATTTGTGTGGATTATCGGAAGTTGAACCAGCTGACGGTCAAGAACAGATATCCCTTTCTGAGAATAGATGACCTCTTTGATCAGCTTCGAGGATCCCGGGTGTTCTCAAAGATCTATTTGAGGTCCGACTATCATTAGTTGTGCGTTAGACCATCATATATACCTCTGATAGCCTTCAGGAGTAGGTATGGTCTATACGAGTATACAGTCATGTCGTTCGGTCTCACGAACATGCCTGCAGTTTTCATGGCACTGATGAACCGAGTATTCCATCCTTACTTGGACTCTTTTTTCACGGTCTTCGTGGACGATATCTTGGTGTACTCTCACACTCGACACGACCATTCCACACATCTTGAGATCGTTCTGAGTACACTGAGAAAGCATTGGCTTTATGCTAAACTCTCGAAGTGCCACTTCTGGATGGGTCAGATTCACTTATTGGGTCACATCATCTCAGAGGCAGAAGAATCTATGGACCCATAGAAAGTGAGGGATGTAGTTTCATGGGAGCATCCGAAGAACGTCTTTGAGGTACGGAGCTTTCTAGGGCTGGATAGATACTACAAACACTTCATTCAGGACTTTTCTCATCTAGCAGCACCTTTGACAGGTCTGACCAAGAAGGGGGAGAAGTTCTTATGGTCAGATTCTTGTGAGTTATCCTTTCAGGAGCTGAAAGGGAGGTTGATGTCAGCACCGATACTAGTCTTGCTAGAGCCATGCAAGATCTACACTATTTACTGTGATGCTTTAGGCATCGGACTAGGAGTCGTGCTTATGCAAGGAGATGGAGTCCTTGCGTATGGATCTCGATAGTTGAGGCCACATGAGAGGAACTACCCTATACACAATCTAGAGTTGGCAGTTGTTTTTCATGCCTTACGTTGTTGGAGACACTATCTACTGGGAGAGCACTTTGTGGTCTTCACCAACCACAAGAGTCTCAAGTATATATTCACTCAGCGTGATCTGAATCTAAGGCAGTGCAGGTGGGTTGAGTATCTTCAGTCGTTTGATTTCAAACTTGCCTATATGCCAGGAAAGGGCAACACAGTGGCAGATGCGTTGAGCAGGAGAACTCGGGTTCAGGCGGTCCAGGAGGCCGGAAGTGAGTGGTAGCTGATGGATCTGTTCTCTGAGATGCATCTGGAGGTGCATGACAAACAGGGACAGACTTTCCGTTCTTCTGTAGTTGTTACCTCTACCCTACTTGATTGGGTATGGATGAAGAAACTATCAGACTCAGAAGCCTTAGTCCTACGGGAGAGTGTGTCAAGAGAGTACCCTCTTCCTGGATGGACGGTGGGCGAGGATGAGATCTTGCGTTTCCAGGGACGCGTATGGGTGCCAGCAGACATACGCAAGGAGATGATGCGGGATTTTCATTCTTCTATTTGGGAAGTTCATCCTGGTGTCACCAAGATGTATCAGGATCTTCATTGCCAGTACTGGTGGCTAGGTATGAAGAAGGATGTTGCTGGTTTTGTCATGAGATGCTCTACTTGTCAGCAGGTGAAAGTAGAGCATCAGTGACCAGTAGTCCTTTTACAGTAGTTACCCATTCTGGAGTGGAAGTGGAACGATGTTGCGATGGACTTTGTGACTGGGTTTCCGAGGACGCCTTGGGGAAACGATGCTATTTGGGTTGTCGTCGACAGGCTCATGAAGGTTTCTCACTTCTTGCTAATCAAGGAGACCTTCAGTGTCGATGATCTGGGATGAATTTTCATCCGAGAGATTGTTATCCTTCATAGAGTTCCGCACTCCATTGTTTCAGACAGGGATGCGCGCTTTACCTCTCGATTCTGGCAGAGACTTCAGAAGGCCTTGGGTACACAGGTACTTTTGAGTACATCATACCATCCCCAAACTGATGGCCAGTCCGAGTGCACGATCCAGGTGCTTGAGGATATGCTATGAGCCTGCATACAAGAATTTGGCGGTTCTTGGGAGAATAATATTCCTCTGGTGGAGTTCTCCTAAAAAACAATTTCCAGGCGACCATTCAGATGGCACCGTACGAGGCCTTGTATGGTAGGCCATGCAGATCACCCTTATGCTGGCTGGAGGTAGGAGAGGCAGCTTTGTTGGGACCTCGTCTCATTCAGAAGACCTCAGAGCAGGTAGAGCTGATTTGGAAGAGGATGGCTACAGTACAGTCTCGACAGAAGTCTTATGCTGATCAGCGGAGGCGACCTCTGGAGTTTGATGTCAGGGATCAGGTTTTCCTGCGTTTCGCATCGAGGTTGGGACACAAGAGGATTCGGAGATAGGTTAAGCTTTCACCATGGTACGTCGGGCCATTTGAGGTCTTGAAGAGAGTGGGGCGGATCGCCTATCGGTTGCAGCTACCTCAGAGGTATCGGGCCATGCACGACGTCTTCCACGTCTCTCAGCTCCAACGCTACTTTTCAGACTCATCTCATGTCTTTCAACCTAATGAGGTTGATCTTGAAGCAGATGCATCGTTTGAGGAGCATCCTATCCGGATTGTCGATCACAGTATGAAGGTTCTCCGTGGGCGGTCTGTTCCTCTAGTACGGGTGCTATGGAAGCACGGGCGAGTACAGGACAAGACTTGGGAAAGGGAGGCCGATGTACGATCGAAGTGGCTGGAGCTGTTTAGGGTTTCTTCTTCTACGCCTCTCTAGGAAATTCGGGGACGAATTTCTTTAAGGGGGGAAGTTTGTAAGAACCCGTATCTTCGTTTTAGGTATGTTTTTCCTTTTTCTGGAGTTTTTAAGAAAAATGAACTTTCTGGAAATTTTCGAAGTACACGCCATGTACTTTTTGAGTACACACTGTGTACTCTTCTCCGGCTCGAAGCCATGTGCTGGTCGTGCCCGGGCCACACACTCGGTGTGTAGGGGTGACGTGGAGGCTGATTTTGGAAGAGTACGGAAAAGACCCAGTACAAACCGTGTAATTTAAAAATACACGCTGTGTACTTTTATTTTTTTTTCACTAAACGGACCGGGGTCGTGCCTGACACACATAAACACCTCCTTCTAGGTCTCGTTCATCCGAGAGTGATCCGTACGGCCGGATCTTCGACGAGCCCCCATATCCTTGTCCGTTCTCCGATATCGAGCATGGTCAATTGGGTTAGAATCGCAGCGGTAAGATCTTCCTTCTTCTTGAGCTTCATCTTCTGATTCCTCTTCGTTTTTGAGTTATTGTATTTTGAGCATTTTGTGCGTTTTCTCAGATCTACAACATTCTAAGGGGAATAAATCGTCATGGTTCACATATATCGATCTCCTAGGATCGAGGTAGGTGGTTTGTGCCTTTCCATAGGAAGTCTGTGAATATTTTGTGCAAATTCCACTAATTCCCTTGGGCAGGGAAATTCTGGGTTTCCTGTTTTTCCCCTGATGTTTTCCTGCTTTGCTTGATTGGTGTAGTAGAGGTTTATGGTTGTGATTAGAGTAATTTATTTTGTGCTTAGGTTGCTTTTCCATGCTTGTTGTACTGTTTAGCATTGCCAGTTGTCATGCCTAGTTGTAGGATAGTGGAACTGTTGCTTCATTATTGCTGTTGAGCCTTAGAATGATAGCCAAGTAGTTCGTGAGGTTTACTTGGACGATGTTCACGCATTGAGCATGTTTATTCCACACAGGACTATGAGAACCTAGTGTAGTAGACCAAAGGGAGAATTGACATAAGGGCTTCTCTAGAGTGTCTTTTAATACGATGCGAGACCACAGGGGGAATTGACGATGAGTGCTTCCTCAGAGAGCCTGTAGTTCCTTAACGCGGGCCACAGGGGGAATTAGACGTTGAGTGCTTCCCCAGAGAGCCTTTAGTATGATACAAGAATATTGGGGGAATTGACAGTGAGTGCTTCCTCAGAGAGTCTATTCATAGCTTAATCAGAGGGGTGAGACTGTGTGTTCCTCCTAGAGGGTTGCTAGTACTTAAAGGTTGAACCATAGGGGTTAGGTTGTGAGAGTTACCCATAGGGTTACCTGTTTTCTTCCTGTTACTGGTTGCTTACTTGTGTACTTATTTATTATAACTGTGGATTGTAGCTACTTGTGTTTTCCTATTTACTGCTTCTTGTTTTATTACTGCCATGTATTCATTGACTGTTAGGCACAAATCTTTGGGTGATTGCCTACTGGGATTGTATCTCACACCCTTTTTGGGCCATGCTTTTGGGCC
This sequence comes from Viscum album, assembly GCA_963277665.1. NCBI lineage: Eukaryota > Viridiplantae > Streptophyta > Magnoliopsida > Santalales > Viscaceae > Viscum > Viscum album. The sequence goes on from OY728151.1 coordinate 910,891,749, forward strand.
CAAACATACTATGTTGCTGCAGGTATAGATAAGGGAAAGCGCCCTTCTACTTCAGGTTCTTGATTGCACTAGAGTTGGAGAGCATGGGACCGAGCCGTGTCGTGCGATGCTGAGGATTTACTTTGTTTTCTTTTGTACTTTGTTTTCATTTTTACTTCAGTAAGTTGGTTTGTTTAGTACTTTCTATAGACATATGTACCATGTGGCATCATTATTGTTTTATACATTGCTTCCGCTGTTCAGTTTAGTTGTTGTATGCTATTTATTGTTTCCACTATTGTGTCTGGTTGTTCTTCCGCTATATACTTTACCAAATGAGGGCATAGTTTCCTCACTGACTCATCAAGGCCCTCGCTGCTAGTCGTTAGCCTCTGGCATTTGGGGAAACGCGCTTGAGGTCATGTAGCGAACCGGGTACGGGGCACCAGTGGAGGGGCTCCGGATTCGGGTTGTTACACAAGTGAACCCCAAGTGGTTAATTAATGATACACCTATCATTATATAAGTCTTTTGTTCGAACCTTGGAGTTTTAGGAATAGAGTATCAAATAATAATATAATATTTGTTTTAAAAACTCCTTTATATCAATTTTGACACTATTTAATAATTGATTTTTGTTAAAGTCCTAAATACTTTATTAATTCAAAATAAATTCATTTAATCAATCCTAACATGTCATATTAACCTATAAAATTATTTTAATTCATAAAAATCCTCAAATTACATTTATTTGGATATTTATAATATCAATTATTTTAATATTTTATTAATTACGTAATTACTCCATCATCATTGTGTCATAAATAAATTAAATTATTTAATGTCTAAAAAATATAAATAAAATAAAATTCTGTAGGAAATCCTTTTATATTTATAATTAATATTTATAGTCTAATTTATCTTATGTATAACCCTGTTTTAAAAATGTTTTAGTTATTATACTTTGATTTTAACTCATTTAACTATTCTTTAAATAAAATAATAATAATTGTCCTAATCTAATCCAAGTGAACCAGAGAGGTTAATATTTTATTCCTAAGGTTGTTTTTGGTCGAATTATACTTATAAAATAGAATTAGTACATGTTTTAGGGTAATAATAATATCATTTTTACCCTTAAATACCCTATTTACTTTTAACCGTGGTAAATAAAAGTAAAAAGTTACTATTCACCAAAAAATATTTTCATCTTATTGAACCACATTTTTCTTACTGATATCAACCGTGTCTCTTGGATTTTTTAAATTCCACTCACAGAAGCGGTAAAATTAAGTTTTATGTGAATTTTCAAATTCTCCTAGGAGGTGGGTAAAAGACGGTGAAAAGTTCAATAAAATTTTTATATATCTAAAATTTTTATAAACTGACTCCAATGAATTAAATTGAACTTATATAGGTATTATGTATCTATTTTGAACTAAAATAAATTTAATTAAAATAAATAATTATTTAAATAAAAATTTGGTTTTAAACTATAACTCAGTGTTTTTCACTATTCATCAAAAATTGAAATTTTTTAGAAAAATACCAAAAATTCACCCTAAGCTAATTTTGATATTCCGAATCCAAAAATGAAGTCCATTTTGAAAGATTAAATTTATAAAATTTCAAAAAATAGGGTATTACTATTCATAACGGCTAGTTTGATTGGTTGTGGTATGTAAGAACTCGAAGTTGCATACAACACATGATATTGTGTTATTCAAAGAGAAGTGTACCATGGAAACTTGGGGTGTTACATTCTCCCCTCCTTAAAATAATTTCATCTTCAAAATTTCTAGAGTATTATTGCGTAAAAAGACTTGGGTGGTTCTTCATCATAAGTTCCTAGGGTTTCCACGTTGCCTCTTCCATCTTATGGTTTCTCTATAGAACTTTTACCAGACGAGTCGTCCGGTTTCTCAGCAATTGTTCTCTTGTATCAATAATCCTGATAGGCTCTTCACAATAAGACAGATTGGGTTCTAGTTATAATTCCTCATAGGTGAGTACATGCATTGGGTTAGGCGTGTATTTTCTCAATAGTAATACGTTGAATACATCGTGAACTTTGGAGAGACTTGGAAGCATTTCCAAATGGTAAGCTATAGCCCCAATTCATTCTAGAATTTCGAAAGGTCTGATGTACCTGGGACTCAATTTTCCCTTCTTACTGAAACATATAACACCCTTCCATGGAGAAACCTTCAAGAAAATATGATCTCCTACCTGAAATTCCAAATCCTTCTTTTGGTTATTGACATAGCTCTTCTGCCTACTTTGAGCTGCTTAGATGTGGTTTTGGATTACCTTCACCTTTTCCATCATTTCCTCCCCCAGTTCTGGGCCTATGAGTTTTCTTTCACCGACATCATCCCAACAGGTTGGTGTGTGAAATCTCTTTCCGTATAACGCTTTATATGGTGCCATCCGAATACTTGAATGGAAGCTATTGTTATAAGAAAATTCTACAAGAGGTAAATATTAATCCCACATACCTTGAAATTCAAATGAGCATGATCTCAACATGTCTTCTAAGGTTTTAATAGTTCGTTCTGATTGTCCATCGGTTTGGGGGTGGTTGGAAGTTCTCAAACGAAGTTCAGTATCCAGGGCTTTCTGAAGACTTTTCCAGAATCTTGATGTAAAATAGGGATCCCGATCAAAAACAATTGATAGTGGTACACCATGAAGTCTTACAACTTCATTAATATATAGTCTTGCTAATCATTCAAGTGGTATATCTTCTCTTATAGAAATAAAATATTCTGAATTGGTAAGACGGTCAACAATGACCCATATTGAATCATTACTTCTAGGAGTCTTTGGTAGTCCCATGACAAAGTCCATCGTAGTATTATCCCATTTCCAATCAGGTATGGGAAGAGGTTGCAAGAATCCTTCAGGATTTTGCCTTCCAGCTTTCACTTGTTGACAAACCATAAATCTTGACACAAAATCAGAAATCTTCCGCTTCATGTTGTCCCACCAAAAATATTCCTTCAAATCATTATATAGTTTGTTGCTACCACGGTGTATAGAGAAATTGGATCTATGAGCATCATCCAACAATTCCCTTTTTAGATCCGGTATATCGGGAACACAAAGTCTCTTCCCAAATTTCAAAATTCCATCTTCATACACAGTCACTCAATCTCCCATCATTCACAGCTTTAATCTTCTTTTTAAACTCTTCATCACCGGTCTGAGAACCCTTTATCCTTTCTAGTAAAGATGGTTTGGCAACCATTTGAAAAAATATTGATGTTTCACCTTCCATGGTGATTCTCATATCCATATTTACTAGATCCATGTATATAGGATCCTTTTCAACTCTCATCTTGTTCAAAACTCCATGATCCTTTCTACTCAAAGCATCGGCCACCTTATTTTCCTTCCTCGGGTGGTAGTGTATAGTGAAATCATAATCCTTGAGTAGTTCAGGCCAAATCCTTTGCCTCATGTTGAGTTCTTTCTGTGAGAAAATATACTTCAAACTCTTATGATCGGTATATTTCTCACATTTTTCACCATAGAGATAGTGTCGCCAATTCTTCGAAGAAAATATTACTACTGCTAACTCAATATCATGAGTAGGATAGTTTTTCTCATGAATTTTTAGCTATCGTAATGCATAGGAAATAACTCTATCATTCTGCATAAGGACACAACCAAGTCCTTTCTTCGATGTATCACTATAAATAACAAACCCATCATTACCTGATGGTAGAGTCAAGATAGGGGAATTGAATAATATTCTATTCAATTCTTCAAAACATTATTCACACTCTTTTTTCCAAACAAATTTAACCCTTTTTAGTGAGATATTTGTTAATGGGTTATCCAACCCAGCAAAATTCTGGAAGAAACGTCGATAATAACCTGTTAAACCAATAAAACTGTGTACCTCAGTTATACTCGTTGGTGCTGGCCATTCTTGGATTGCCTTGGTCTTTTAAGGATCAACAGAGATTCCATCAATAGAGACAATATGGCCAAGAAAAGAAATCTCATGAAGCCAAAATTCACACTTTCTAAACTTCCCATATAATTCATGTCTTCTAAGAGTCTTTAGGATAATGTGCAATTGATTTTCATGATATTTGTAGATTTTGGAGTATACCAAGATATCATCAATAAATACCACTAAAAATTCATCAAGATATTCTTTGAAAACTATATTCATTAGATCCATGAGGACAGAGGGTGCATTAGTCAATCCAAAAGGAATTACTGTAAACTCATAATGCCCGTACCTGATTTGAAATGTTGTCTTCAGAATGTCTTCCTTCTTCACGCACAACTAATGGTATCCATATCGATGGTAAATATTTGAAAAGTATTGATCTCTATGAAGTTGGTCAAATAAATCATCAAAGTGAGGTAGGGGATACCTGTTATTTATTGTTATAGCATTAATCTCCCTATAGTCAATGAACAACCTCATAGATCCATCTTTCTTCTTAACAAAAAGGATAGGGGCTCCCCGTGGGGAAACACTAGGGAGAATAAATCCCTTATTACTCAATTCCTCTAGTTGTTTCTTTAGTTTCACTAAGTCAACAGTGTCCATTCTATAAGGGGTCTTTGATATGGGTCTTGATCTAGGAATTAAATCAATGGAAAACTCAATTTCTCGTTCTCGAGGATGTCCAGGTAAATATTCTGGAAACACATCAACATATTCTTTCACAATAGGTACATCCTATATTTGAACATTTCTTTCCTCACCCATAGTTATTTCATTCTCTTCCTCCCCAATAATTTAATTTATTTGACCTACTGGGGGTGGATCTAGATAATAATTAGGTGGTGATGATTCTGCTCTAAATATAAGGTGTTCTTTATCATCGCCATCAAAAATCGTAACCTCCTTCTTCTTATAATAAATTTTCACATCATGGTCAGAAATCCAATCCATATCGAGGATTATATCAAATTAAATCACGGGTATGATGATGAGATCAGCTGATAAAGAGCATTTATATTCCCTAATGGGAACTGATTCACAAAACTTTGTTACGATGATACTTCCCTTGGGAGTTTTGACTGACAACTCCCTTGTTAAATAAAATTTTAAATATCTAATTTTCTTAGAAAACTGGGAAGATATGAAACAATTTGATGATCCAGAATTAAATAAATCATTGGATAAACTTGAGGAAACCATTAGATTACCTGCCACCACATCTTTCGGAGCTTCAACCTCAACAGTAGTGATCGCATAAGCTTGGCCTTGATCCCTTGTACTTTTATGAGGTAAGTTTCCCTGATGATTAGTACATTCATTTGCATAATGTCCCATCTCCCTAAAATTGTAGCATGGAACATCGGTAGCTTCTTTCTTCCCCTTGCAATCACGATCTTGGTAGCCTTTTCCACCACACCTGTAACAGACTCCCATTACCTTCACACAAGTGTCGGGGTGTTTCTTCCCACATTTATTGCAGGATGGATATTAAACTTTTCCCTTCTTCCCATTATTTCCATTTCTAGAGTGATCAGAAGATCTCTTCTTCTCATTCTTTTCTTTAAAGTCGTAAGACTAAGAGAATTCCTCTTCTATCTTGATAGCACATGAGACAATATCTTCATACGACGAGAAGGATTGTGAGACTAATGATCGACGGAGAAACGGGTTTAACCCATCAAAGAAATGATAAATCATAATTCTTGGGTTATGTATATAATTTGTAGCATGCCTTGCTAACCTTGTAAAGTTAGACTCATACTTTGCAACATTCTCGTCCTCCTTTTGCCTCAGAGTCAGAAATTGTCTTTCCATATCTGCTCGATGGTCATGAGAAAAGTATTTTTTTAAGAAAATATCTTTAAACTCCCTCCATTCCATATTTGATACTTTATTCTCTTCCTTCGTGTTTTGAATCAATGACCACCATTGATCAGCATCTCCAGTGAGGCGGTAAAATGTCATGACAACTATTTTCCTTTCACTACTCCCTGAGGCATGGAATATTTTCTCTAAGGAATTTATCCATTGCTCAGCTACTAGTGGATTTTTACCCCAATTGAATATTAGTGGTTTTTTCCTCATGAAGCGATCTAACTTTGATCCTCCACGCTATGGATCAGGGTACTCTGTACGGGTAAGGTTATTATTCACAACCTGAGTGAGTTGTCCCAGTATGGTGATAAGATGATCAGCACTAGCTGTATCACCAGCTCCACTATAATTATCTTGAGTATTAGGTAAATACCTACATGGAGTGCATGCATTGATATGGTTTTCATTCCTTCCACTAGGCGCCATTTCTAAACAATGTCATAAACTAGATTATTTTATGAATTGAAATACATAATTCCAAACATGTAAAACACTTAACATAAATTGAACAGTTTATGGATATAATCCATAATCATAAAAATGTTTTCTTTGAGGAATTATATACTCATAAAACCTTCATAATGGTTTGTAAAGAAACTGATAATTATCCTAAGCATATCCCCTGGGAGTGTCGTAACCAAGAGTGCAACAAGGCTCATTGTCGTGCACCAGTTCTCGTTCGAGTCTTGCTCAAAGCGGTGTTTTCGGGTTCTACCCCTAAGTACATCTGTGTCAGATCCACCTCTACCTGCTCGTATCCAGATAGGGATTTATTTCATGGAAAACTCACAAAATCTCTATAATACAAAAATTCTAGGAAGTTCTTCTATACTAATCCTCAAATCCTATCTTAGGGTAATGTGCTCTAATCTGAGTTTATCTAAATCTAGATTCAAAAGTTTGTACTAAACTTCCTCTTATACCAACTGTAATGCCCCGACCCCAGAAGCCTAGAGTCGGTTCATTATTACGTATCATTGTCAAGATCATAAAATATCAAGTCTCAAAAGACCTATAAGTTTAGTATCCTTGGAAGTACTAGATACATTTATAAGGTTTACATTACATCATAAAATAGAAAACTACAACAACATTGTTTCCATAGACAACACTGAGAACCCATATACTATCCTTGCAATTCAGTCATAATATACTTCTTCACATCCTAGGAAAAATAAAACATAGAAAGGGGTGAGCTTAGATGCTCAGTAAGGATAATAATATAGCGGAAGCTTTCATAAATAAGCATAAACATTTAAGGTAATGTATAAAACTAAAAAAAATAATTTTCAACATAAACTTCATCATAATATGGAAAATATAAATCAAAATAATGTCATTTACTTACTCACATGGATATTCTACTATTTGAATAATCACATGAAATATCAATAGCCACTTTCATAATGATGGAATGCATAATGCCAGACTTTCATAACCACATAGTCAAGGCCTTGTTCCAAGACTAAAAAATATATTTTTTCAAGGCCTTGTGCCAAGAAACTAGGTTGTATCATGATACCTACTGATGCATCGAGGAGCTATAGTGGGATCCACCCATCACATACTAAGTCCAATGCATTCCTCATATGAAAAGGTTTAATCCTAACATAAACATTCGTATTAAAACTAGCATAGGAAATGTAAATAATTTATCCATAAACCATGAATGGTATGAAATAACTAATCCATAGTCAAACATATCACAAAAACTTCAATACAATTTGGAAGTTTTGTATCATACTAAATCAACTTCAAACAAACTTAAAATCCATCAAAGGATGTTGATATAGATGAAATCAAAACCTTTTTAGAGAAATATCTCTTTCGATTTTGAAATCATTTAAAAGTCACATAATTATAAAATAAGACATTTATATTTGAAAATATTCTTATAATATTGTAAGGAAAGCTTCGATGATGTTATAATGGTGGAAAATAGCCACACCTTCCGTATAAGTTAAAAAAAGGACATTCTTGCCTTAATTTTGTCGAAAAGGGTAAAAAGTACCTTGTTTGGAAAACGATGGAAAGATTCCTTTAAAACCACTTTATAAAATTCAAACAAGGGTATAAATGACTTTAACCCATAGTCTAGTAAATAGTAAAAATGTTTTGGAATACATTTTTAAGAAACATGGATGTGGATGATAAAGAGGTCCCAGTAGATACTTACGTGAAAACAACCTCGGATAATAAAGAGATTGTGAAATTAACCCTTACCTTGTACTTTTACTTGGTTGAGGGTAGGTTAAACTCCTATATAATGGTGAAATAATTGTTATTAAATTATACAAGAATAATATACATTATTATAATATCATATATGATCTTTTAACATTTCTCTGTTAATAATATCTTTGTATTATCGTTGTTTCGGGTGTTAAAGGATTCGTTTTCCTTTATATTATTTGTTATATGAGTCATATTTGTTATGGATAGGATTCATACTATTTATATCCATAATTATATAAAGTATTTAAACATTATTTTTAATCATCTAATAAAAATTAGTCTTGAATGGATATGATGGGGAATGAATCTCATCGTGTTTGTGGAGACGGTAATCTGTACGTACGCACGATCAAAAATATCATTATTTTGATATTAAAATAATATATAATTGGATGTTATATCATATATAAAAAATAATTATCATGTTATATTTATTATTTAAGTCAATTACACATCGTTATTATACTCATCCAAATAATAATGTATTGAATAACAATGACACCATGACGTGGAGACGGTAAGCCGTACGCACGCACATATGGATATATGTCATTCAAAGGATGGATAGAATAATGAATTTGGTTGTACCATATTTATAAAAACATCAAATTATATATAAGATATTGGATTTATTATTTTATAATGGAAACAACAAAGAAAAAGGAAGTGGAAGAAGAAAGGAACTTGAAAGAGGTGATGAAATATTTACCTCTTCTTGAGTTCTTCCTTTTGATTTGATCAAAAGGGCTCCTTAGGTTGACTTTATGACTAAAGGAATTCCTCTAGGATGAATGGAGGACATTTTATAGGGTATTTGGTCAGGGGTGTCCGAGACAAAAGGCTTTGAAGGTGTGAATTTGAGAGAAGGGGGAGTGCCCTTTTATAAGAGGAGTGAGTGGCACCTTAGGAAAAGCTAGAAATATTATTTTATAATAATTTTCGGTTTATAATGGATCCAAAATGTATTATTTAAAGGATAAGGTGGGTATGGGTCTAAAACCACTCAACAAATTGGTTTTAGTCATGTTGGGTCACTGTATTAACTTTATCTTATAGATTTAACTCTTAGTTAAATAGTTTGACATTTACCATGTCTCTATGTATTTTTATATTATATGGTAAATAAACTTACTATATACTTTGAAGAGAACACCAAGTTGTTCATTAATGATAAAAATATCATTATATAAGTCTCTTGGCCCCACCTTATATTTTTAGGAACAGATTATCAATTAATAATATAATATTTGTTTTAAAAACTCCTTTATGTCAATTTTGACACTATTTAATAATTGATTTTTGTTAAAGTTCTAAAAACTTTATTAATTCAAAATAAATTCATTTAATCAATCCTAACATGTCATATTAACCTATAAAATTATTTTAATTCATAAAAAGTCTCAAATTTCATTTATTTAGATATTTATAATATCAATTAATTTAATATTTCATTAATTAGATAATTACTTCATCATCATTGTGTCATATATAAATTAAATTATGTAATGCCTAAAAAATATAAATAAAATATAATTATGTATTAAATCATTTTATATTTCTAATGAATATTTATAGTCGAATTTATCTCATGTATAACCCTATATTAAAAATGTTTTAGTTATTAAACTTTGATTTTAACTCTTTTAAATCTTCTTTAAATAAAATAATAATAATTGTCCTAATCTAATCCAAATGGACCAAAGAGGTTAATATTTTATTCCTAAGGTTTTTTTGTCGAATTATACTTATCCAATAGAATTAGGAAATGTTTTAGGGTAATAATAATATCATTTTTACCCTTAAATACCCTATTTACTTTTAACCGTGGTAAATAAAAGTAAAAAGTTACTATCCACTAGAAATTATTTTCAACTTATTGAACCACATTTTTGTTAATTATATCAATCGTGTCTCTTGTATTTTTGAAATTCCACTCACAGAAGCGGTAAAATTAAGTTTTATGTGAATTTTCAAATTCTCCTAGGAGGTGGGTAAAAGACGGTGAAAAGTTCAATAAAATTTTTATATATCTAAAATTATTATAAACTGACTCTAATGAATTAAATTAACTTATATAGGTATTATATGTCTATTTTTAACTAAAATAAATAATTATTTAAATAAAAATTCGGTTTTAAACTATAACTCAGTGTTTTTCACTATTCATCAAAAATTGAAAGATTTCATAAAAATACCAAAAATTCACCCTAAGATAATTTAGATATTCAAAATCCAAAAATGAATTCCATTTTGAAAGATAAAATTTATAAAATTTCAAAAAGTAGATATTACTATTCATAACGGCTAGTTTGATTGGTTGTGGTGTGTAAGAACTCAAAGTCGCGTACAACACACGCTAGTGTATTATTCAAAGAGAAGCGTACCGCGGAAGATGGGGGTGTTACAGAAGGTGTAAAAAACTACTATGTAAATGAAAGTATAAATCATGGTAGAACAAAGAAAAATGGTATATTTAATGATCCTAGGTTCTCTTGGTGTTGATATATCTATTTCATGAAACTTCCCACATCATGAACCCTTGTATTGATGTCCATGATGTTTTTTACCACTATGTCTATACTCCACCTGAGTCTCTAGAGGACGAAGGACTTATCTATTAAAGATAATATTTAAGAGTAAAATGTTATTGATATTATAATTGAAACTAATCATAGACCTCACACTAGCCACTAAATAAGACTAAACATTAATATCATCAATTTTTTCATTCTTCATATAAATAACAGACTATAATTGAGTTTCTGGTATAAGTCTGAAAACTTCAAGATCAAGATAAATGATATAAATAATTATGAGGGTGATTCCTCACTAGTAAAAACCTCAAATACACTAAAAATCAATAACCTTTATCTACTACTTAACCCTTCATAAAATTATTATGATTCCCTCTTAAGGTGAATCCTTTCCCACTAAATTCTTCTCAATTACCTCAACCTTCATCAACACCTCAATATATGTCAACAACATTAAAGAGATAACCTAACACTAGATATTTTGGGATAAAGGATCCTCAAAATGTTTCACCCTAAACTCATTATCTAGAAAAATATCAAGAAAATAAAATGGTTTTTGAACTTTACTAGGAATTTCCATATACTTGAGTTCCCATGTTGAATAGTGAGCAAATCCCGTTTTTGTGATAGATTCAACATTGAAGATAAGAAATAAACTCAACACTGGCTTTGATATCTATCCCACATCACATATGAATAAACTCATTTTCTTATAAAAATATTCCACCAATTTCATGATATTCCTCTTGATAAGCTAACTACTAAAAGAATTCAATCCTCATTCTTTTCATGAATAAAATCAAAATAGATCTTAATATCCTCTATCCAGCTATTTATCTTCTATTCAAAGATAGATCTCTCATAAATCAGCATAATCTTTCACTAAAAATTTTATATAATATTCATCCATGAAACTTTAACCATAAGATCAACTCATATACAATCAATAAGAACATCCCGCCATAATTTTCAAACTTAAACCACACAAGGTTGTTGTCTAACAGCTGATAACTCAAAAATGTAAATGCGTTTTATTGAAAATTTAAGTAAAACGTGAATTTATATTACTAAATTTTTTATTTTTTAATTTTTTATAGTAGGATTAAGATTTAATAGGAGTTTTGAACAAATTTTAATAGAATTTAATATTTATGTCATGGAGATCTATTAAACATGTCATGGTCAACCATTGAGGCTAAAACAATGAGATAAATAGTCATAGAGTAGTTTGTTATGGAGGGTAGGGAATTTTTCAATAAATTATTAGGACCATTATTCCGTGGTATATGGAATGGTTGAACTTTAATCTATATAAAATGAGATAATAGAAGCAGTCATAATAAACTAAATTTCATGGCCAGAAGAAATCATGGTCCGCCACAGACATTTTCATGAAGATTATATCACGGAATGAAGGAGTGAGATAAGTCGAAATTTAAAACTTATATTAAAAATAGTTTTTTTTAGATTTAAATTTTATTTGAAGATATGGGATGACCATGGGTATTTTTAGACTCAACATGATGTGGTGATAAAGGTTTTTAAGGAAAACGTGAGAAATTTTAAAGATATTTGAAGAGATGTTTTAGGATGTTTTGAAGGATTTCAAGGGTTTATTTTAGTTAAATTACGTTCCTATATATTCATTGTGGGGGACCATTTTCAAAATTTGTAGAAATAATATCCTATTAATATGACTTTTGGAAAGCTTAAAAAAAATTTAAATCACTACCATGGATATTTTGGTAAAGTTTATCATGTGGAGGATGCCTTGGATGAGTCAAGAATATTCTTTCCTCCATAAGGAAGGACACATGACATAGTGAAAAACCTTAAAAAATCTATATATCAATGGATAATTTTAAAGGTTTTGTATCTCTAAAAATGGGAAAACATATGGTATTATTTTGAGGTATATCTAGCACACACACAAAATTTTTAAGGCCTACTTTGAGAGTCACTGGGACATAATTAAAGGAAATAGGATATGAAAGATATAAAGATATATAATATATATCTTTATTTATTAATGGAGGGAATTGTATTAGAGATTTAAATAAACACATTAACCTCAAGGAGAAGGTACTTCAGTCGGAGGATGCAATATATCAATGGATATGGTTAGCATTTACTTTAGGATTTTTTTCTTCCACGATCTTATGTTTAACATGGATAAAACCTTTTATTATTGTGAAAAATAATTGGGGTAAACACTTTTAGTTGATTTTTGTAATGAATTGTGGTTTAATGGTTCAAATTTTTTCTTTTTAATATTTATTCTTGTTGGGTTTCTATATTCATAAATTCAACTTTCTCTAAGAATAATTAATGTTTATTGATTAATGAATTATCATTAAATTTATAAACTAGGGGTTAGATTCCTTCTTGACCATGGGATTATTTTAGGTTATTATGTTTAAATATGGTTTTTCATTACATGTTAATTAAATGAATTAAAGTAATTTAATATAAAAAAAGGGGGTTTATTAATTAGAGAGTAATTATGAGACCAAGGGTGAACTCAGATTCAATTACAACAATGATTAGACCACTCATTAATAATATTTGAGTCTAAATTATCTTATGATTCCATATTTATAAATAATTAGTATATTTATCATTCATAATTCCTTAATTAGTTTTTGATTTACATTAAATCATTCAAATTGTAGGTCTTAACTTATAAACCTAAAGATTCATGTTAGGTACCACTTTTCTTAATGGTTTTGACCTAAAACATAAAATATATTATGAATTAGTAGTTTTAGTTTAAAGGAAGAGTATTTCATATATTTTTAAATTCTATTCACCATGATAATTAACAATGCCTCATGTGTGGTAAAAGTTTTTAACACAATTTATGTGGAATTGAAGACTTAGTATAAACCTTGGTTTCATAAAATAGTAAAAGTATTTTCTCTCATGTTTTTCAATGTTTCCTCTAGGGACCCACTCTCTCCACAGATCTACATCCTTGGACTATTCATGATCCTTTTATAGTCCCTCATTCCCACCTTCCAATGGAATAAACCTTCCACCATTAGGTGTGATGTTATGGGATCCTTAATTGAAACAAGGTGATGATATGGTGGTTCTTCCTTCTATATATTCCTCGATGTTTTCCTCCTAGTTTGGGTCTCCCTTTATGATTTAAGATATGTTTGGGAATATCATTCCTAATGTCATATTCAAGTGGTCACTGGTTAATTATTCCTCTTACTACCAAGATAGAGTGATTACCTTATAGTTGGAGCTGATGAACTATATTATACATGTTGGGAATCTATAAATATATTACTTATATGGGATGGGGGAATCTTTTTCTCATGTAATAAGGTGTCTTTGTCTCAAAACCCAAGGTATCTTATAACTTCCAAGAGGAAAATTACACTTATCATATAAGTAATCCTAGACTAGTCACCTAGGGAATCCTATTCTCGTCATACAAGGAAAATCATGTTTTTCACATGAGGCATCCAATTCCTATCAGTTCAGGAAGCTTACACTCATCACATAAGGCTTCCTTGGATCATCACCTTGGTAATACTGTAACCATCACATAAGGTAAGAATCTTAATATCATCACCTAAGTAGAGAATGAAAAAAATCCCATGATCATTTGATAGGCTTATGATTATCCACTGAAAGTGGCTAATATTCATTGTTAATATCTTAATATTCATGTGTTCCAAAGTCTACAAATATCATTTTTAGTTCATTATAGAAATTGAACTTCATTTCTCATCTTAAGTGCAATTCATGTTTAAAATTCAAATATGGGCCCAATCATTCATCTATTTATGAATAACATTATATTCATTATTTGAATTTCATATTTTAGGATATGATTTATCACTTTGTTTGGAACATTTTATATTTTTAGGATCGATGGATTAATACTAAGAGAGGATGGATATTTTTCAGTATGAATGCAGAAAGTTTATAGACAAAGCATAATGGGCCTAAGGCCCATCAAACAAAATTGGGTCCCACAAAACAAGCCCAATGAAGCTCAAAGTTTTACTGTATAAAGATAAAAATATGGGTATAATTTTATTCAACAGTGTACAGAGCTAATTATGAATTTTTCATGGAGATAAAGGGTTCTGAAGTTTACATTTAAATAGTGGGCCTGATATGAATGCATATAAATTCATCCCATAATTTCAATTATAACTTCAAAATGGTTGAACAAAATGACCTAAAATTTTTAAATATAATAGAGGAAATATGTAAGATCTTATTTCTCTTATATGACCCCTCATAATTCTGCCATATTCAGTTACAGATTCACACTCCAAAATGGAGGATGAATCTAGATGAATTTTTTGGTCAACTTGGAAACGACAAAATTCCATTTATTTTCTCATGCTCTTTTGAATATACCAATTAATGGGGATGGAATTTATTTTTGGGGGTGTATCTAAGTCTCTTAATATTACTATATAATAATCCAGTGGTGAATGGAATTATCATCCAAGTTTTTCTTTCATCCATTGTATTTCTTTCAATTATAATTTACTACTTTCATTTTGTAATTGCATCGTCAATTTTTCCCATGTAAGTTTTTCTATCACGTTTAGTATCTTAATAAAATTTGATCTTATTATTCAAGTTTTCTTTTCATTTTATTCACACATTGATATCACTGAATCATGGTGGGAATTTATTCACACCATCAATTGTGAATTTCTCACACAACGGTGGAGTGTTCATTTTTATTAATGTTTTTCTTCTTCAGTACAACTTCTTTAAGTCTACTTCTCGCTTCCATTGGTAGAATAGAATATTTGGAGGGATAAACTTTTATGGTTTGGTCCTAGGGAGTTTCATGAGATGGATTGGATGTTATTTCATGTAATTTAATTTTTAAATATGTTTTCTATTTTAAGATTTCCATGCGATGAGTTATGTTCTTATTCGTCTTCACCATGTTTAATGACGAAACATTCAGAGTGCTAGTATGATCTAATTCCTTGGAGTGATAATGAAATTGATCCTCTAAGTACATTAATTATTAGCCTTGGAATTGTGTAAGAACTAAATTTCTGGATGAGTTTGTGGAATTATCTCGTTTTGTGGATTCATCTTGAATTAGTGATCTCAAACTTTCTAAGAAACAAATGCATCCAATCTACCCCAAGCAATAATATTGGATCAACCATATTAATTAATTGTGTTAGATCAAGTAAATTTGTGTTTTTTTAATTTTTATTTAAATTAAATAATTAGTTTTTTAATTTAAATAAACCCCAAAGATGGCCACTTCATAGCCAACCTCGCATCCAATCTTAGTGTCTCAAGGTTAATTCTTCAGTCCCTATGGATTCAATAACCCAAGTTATTATACAAGTGACTAATTTTACCATATTTATTGGGTAAATTTTGGTGCAACCAAATTTTGGTGCTTTTTCCAGGGACCCAAGTAAGTAATCTTAGACACTAGCATTCTTTTCTCACCCCAATTTCTCTTTTCTCATCCCCATTTCTCATCTCTTTCCCCTTTCTATTTTTTTCGATCCTGAAAATAATGATTCCAAATTTCGAAATACATACAATGGAGTATAATCAACAATATCCCTTCAAAAACTCAGGATTGAATCAATTAGTAAATCCACATTGGGAATCGCTGATATTTTTTAATTACTTTGATCAACCTTTGAATGAATACCCCACACCCAATAACATGAACGACATTTGTAATGATGAATGTTTAAAAGATCAATTTCCAACCCTATCAATAATGATTGAAAAGATAAATATTGAGGAATTAAATGATGTACAAACATCTATAAATCATAATCCTGAAAAAATTCTTGAAAAATTGTGTGAAAAAATGTTTAAAATGAATTCAGAAGTTTCATCACTGATATTAGAAATACAATGTATTGAGACTTCTGAGGAACCCATTTCCACTCAGGATATCCTTTTCTCATCACTATTAGAATAATATTTTATCCAAAAAACCACTCATGAATTTAAAAAATAAATAATCTTTAGATATGGGATAACTGAAGAAGATCAAGTAAATGTTGAAGGTTATTTAAATCAGGAGGAAATTAATTTTTTGGATTCACAAGGGGAGAATTTGTCTTCATGGATAGAGTGTCCAAAATATTTCTCTAATAATGATTTTTTATAATCATAAATCATTGAACCATTGAGAGAGATAACCAATATTGAGTCTATACCCACTCCCAACATTCAAATGGGCAATTTTGGGGATGAATCATATTCTCAAAAGGAACCAATTCTTTCAAATATTTTTAGAGAAGAAACAAAATTGGATTCAAATCTCTATTATTATTTGGGAAAATTCAATCAAACTGAACTCAAAGTTATGATCCTTCCTTCCCTACTCAAGAATCCCTCCATTTATGATAATCAAGTCCATTCAATTATCATCTATTTTCATCAAGAATCCCACAAAGGAGGAATTACCCTTGAAATATTATGAAAGACTCCAGATGATACTCAATCAACCATTACTTAAATTCAATGGACTTTCACACTCATTGTTAAAAAAGGGTTTTCACATGAAACAAATGAAACAAATTCTAAAAAAAATAATCAATCCCAATAAAGTTTAAGTGAAAAATAATGGGGTCCTAAAAATGTTGAAAGTTGGTGTTGGATAATTTGGGGGTCCAAGTCGAGCTAACGACTTTAAATTAAACGCTTTCTGGGAGGCAAATCATATTTTTCATTTTTTATTTTATTTTGTGTGTTTTTGTTTTTCTAGGGAACCCTTTGGGGTTTCCAATGTGATCTAATATTTTTTTCTGAGATTTAATATATGAAGAATTTTGATAATTTCAAATAAAACTGATTCTTTCCAATGTTCAAGCCCAACCTTCAGTCACCCCCAAGGACTCTATACATGTTATGTGAAGCCAAATTTATCAATTTCTTTTTGATGGTCATCAAATTTAAACTAGGTGATTTTGTTCCATGAATTTATTTCAGATCACATTCTTCCTCTATTTCTTTCTAGTTATTAACTCTCTCTTATATTATATTTCAACACTGGGGGTAGTGTCATTATATGTTGGGGGAAGTGAAAATATGGGATTTTGAAGAGAAAAAAAATGGGCTTTTATGATTAAAAAAATTAATTTAAAAAAAATAAATTCATTATCCTTGAATGAATTAATGTATATTGTGAAACATGAAAAATTATTTTCAAATGATTTTGAATTCCTTGATTACAATTTGAATTCATTTTTATGTCCATGATCATAGTTTTTGGAATATGCAGTTGTTTAATGTGATTTTTCAACATTTACATTTTCATCCTATTAATTAAAATGACACAATGCATGTCTATTGGATATTGGGTGTAAATTTGAGTTATTGGGTCCCTTTCATCATAGAACAGGGTTCTAGGATACTTTTAGTTTAATTTGAGTATCAAAAAAATCAACATAAAATGATCACATAGAGCAATGTTTTTTCCAAATGTGTGGCAGCCGGAACTTGGGAATCGTGACTCCATAGTTGTCTTGCCTAGAGTTAGGCTTTATATCTCTATTTTAGATCATGTAATTGACAATATGTGTGGAATCCGGCACTTGGGTATCGTGACTCCATAGTTTTCTTGCCCAGAGTTAGTCTTTTCATATCTATTGTGGTTAAATAATAAAAAAAATCAACAAAAAAAATTGTATAATCATCTGAAAGGTTAATGTGATTCCCACATAACACTTCCATTTTTCCCACTTGAACAATAAAATAGGCCCCATGTATTTTGTGATGCATAACACATCATTATGATTAATTGAAATTGGATGAAATATGATAATGCATTTTCACAAAGGAATGGGTTTGGGCTTGGGATATGCTTGTGGACCGATCTTGTGTGAAATAATTTTTGAAAGGTTTCATGATTGTTTGAAATGATGTTTTTATGAAAAATATTTTTTAAATTTTTTTTGAAAAATGGAATTAAATTTCATATTTTTGAGATAATTTTTGCTTGGGACTAGAAAAACTCAAGTTGGGGGTGTGATTAGCTGTTGAAAGTGGATAATATTCATTTTTAATATCTTAATATTCTTGTGTTCCAAAGTCCATAAACATCATTTTTAGTTCATTATAGAAATTGAACTTCATTTCTCTTCTTAAGTGCAATTCAGGTTTAAAATAAAAATTTGGGCCCAATCATTCATCTGTTTATGGAAAACATTATATTCATCTGTTTAAGTGAAATTCACGGTTTATTAAAACTTGGT
The DNA here is from genome assembly GCA_963277665.1 of Viscum album. Lineage (NCBI taxonomy): Eukaryota > Viridiplantae > Streptophyta > Magnoliopsida > Santalales > Viscaceae > Viscum > Viscum album. The sequence continues at coordinate 910,910,573 of OY728151.1, forward strand.
GTTTCATGTAACATGAGATATAAAAGAAATTAAATTTATTTGAAAAATATATATTTTCTAAAATCTAGGGGTGTTATATTCTACCCCAATTAAAATGAATTTATCCCTTAAAATTACATCACTTTGATGTAAATAATTAAGGATTATTCTACCTCATCATATCCTCATTTTTGAACATATATTCTTTAAATTGTTGGTTTCACCACAATAATTTGAACAAATGGGTGGTATTGTTACTTAGAACATTCTATGTACAATAAAAAATATTCATAGGTTATTATTCATAAGAAATATTTTTCTCTAGTGTTAAGACCTCTAAGTTTAGTACATGTTAAGGGCCAGGTATGTACTTCCTCATGATAGATACATGGAACACAATGTGGACTTGAGAGAGGTCTAGTGGAAGGTACAATCAATATTCTACCATCTAGATATGATCAAGAATTTCAAATGGACTAATATAACTTTGGATTAGCTTTCCTTTCTTTCAAAATACCATTACCTTCTTCCATGGAGAAATTCTTAGAAACACCTTATCACCAAATTCAAATTCTAGATCTTACTATTAATTTTCAACATAAATTTTCTTATGAATTTGTGCATCCCTAATGTGTTACTGAATGACTCTAAAATTCTCTTCCATTTATTTAGCAAGATCAGGTCCCAATAGTTTTCTTTATCTAACTTCATCCCAACACATTGGATTTCTACACTTATTTTCATAGATGGATTCAAAAGGATCCATTTGAATAATTGATTGAAAGATATTATTGTATAAAAACTCAAATAGAGGAAGGTGTTTAACCCAACCAACTTTGAAATCTAGTGAAAAAGATCTCAACATATCCTCTATGGTTTGAATTGTTCTCTTAGACTTACCATGTGTATGAGGATGATATGTAGAAATGAAACATTTCTCTATATTCAGTTCCTACAAAATATTTCACCAGAACTTCAAGGTAAACCACAGATCCTGATCAGATACAATAGAATGTGTAACTCCATGAAACCTTTCCACTTCCTCAATGTATATTATGGAAATTTGACCTAGATATAAATCTTCTCTAATAGCGATGAAATGTGATAAGTTTTTATGGTTAACGAATACAACCCATATAACATTGTGCCTTTTATGTGTTCTAGGGAGTCTGATGATAAAATATATAGTGATGTTTTATCATTTCTATTCTCATATGGGTAATGGTTGTAACATCCCCTTATAATTCTATAACTCATACCTAACTTACTGACATACCAAGCACTGAGATACAAACTCTGTGATATCTCTCTTCATTTCATCCCACTAGAAATAATCTTTAAAATATCTATACATCTTTATACTTCTAGGATGAATAGATAATGAAGAACTATGAACCTATTCTAACAGCTCCTTCAAATTATATATGGATAGAAAATACACATGATTCCTAAACCTTATCATTTAATCACAATCAAGGTTGAAATTAAGAACATTTATCTCCTTCTTTTGCATCACTATATCATCCTTCTATGTCTATTTTATCCTCACATGGATATATGGTTAAACACTTATTTTAGAAAGATAATATTTCTCCCCTTCTTTCAATATTTAAAGATACATCCTTTGAAAATATAGAAATATAGGATCTTTTATGATCCTAATCATGGATAAGTTATCATGATCCTTTCAACTCAAAGCATCTTCCACCTTATTTTCTTTCCTGTGGTGGTAATGTATTAATCATTCATAATCTAGAATAAAATCCAAAAATCTTATCTGGAACATATTTAACTATTTTAATGTGAATACATACTTTAAAACTTATGGTCAGTATATATATCACACCTTTATCTATAAATATAATTCCTTCATATCTTTAGTGAAACAAATACCACAGCTAACTCTAAATCATGAGTTGGGTAACTTTTCTCATGGAACTTCTATTATCATGAGACATAAGCAATCACCATGTCATTCTACATGAGTATACATCCCAGTACCTTTATCAATGCATCACTATAGATCACAAAGCATTCTCTATTGTAGGGTATTGTAAGAAAAGGTTCACTCACTAATCTTCTCAACAATTCAATGAAATTACCCTCACATTCATCTATATAAAGGAAATTTGATCCCCTATGAGTTAACTTGGTGAGTGTATTAAATATTCATGAGAAAATATCCATAAACTGTAATTCCTCGACACCAGTTTCCCATATTCGGTGCATTATTACATAACAATGTCATGATTATAAGGGATAAAATCCTGAAAGACCGATTAGTTTAGTAGACTTGGAAGTATTAGATACATTAATAAGGTTTAAATTACATCATAAAATGAAAACTACAATAACATTGTTTCCATATACAATACTGAGAACCCATAGACTATCCCTGTAGTTCAATCATAATATACTTCTTCGCATCCTGAGAAAAATAAAACATAGAAAGGGGTGATCTCAGATTCTCAGTAAGGATAAAAATATAGCGGAAGCTTTCATAAATAATCATAAACATTTAAGGAAATGTATAAAACTAAAACAAAAGCCTCTTCAACATAAACTTCATCATAATATGGGAAATATAAATCAAAATAATTCCATTTACTAACTCACATGGATATTCTACTAGTCGAATAATCACATGCAATATCAATAGCCACTTTCATAATGATGGAATGCATAATTCCAGACTTTCATAACCACATAGTCAAAGCCTTGTACCAAGACTAAAAATAGGATTTTTTTCAAGGCCTTGTTCCAAGACACCAGTTTGTCTCATGAGACCTACCGTTACATCGAGGAGCTATAGCAGGCTCCACCCATCACTTACTAAGTCCAATGCATTCCTCATATTAAAAGGTTTAAACATAACATAAACATTCATATTAAAAATAGCATATGAAATGTAAATACTTTATCCATAAAACATGAATGGTAAAAAAATAACACATCCACAATCAAACATATCCCAAAACCTTCAAAACAATATGGAAGATTTGTATCATAATAAATCAACTTCCAACAAGTTTAAAATCCATCAAAGGATGTTGACATAGATGAAATCAAAACTATTTGAAAGAAATACCTCTCTCTATTTTGAAACCATTTAAGAGTCACATAATTTTAAAAGAAAACATTTATTTTGAAAATATTCTTATAAGATTGTATGGGAAACTTCAACGATGTTATAATGGTGGAAAATAGCCGCAACCGCCGTATAATTTAAAAAAAATACATTTTTTCCTTAATTTTGTCGAAAAGGTCATAAAGTACATTGTTTGGAAAACGAAGAAAATATTCCTTTAAAAACAAATATGATAAAATAAGGGTATAAATTACTTTAACCCATATTCTATTAAATAGTAAAAATGTTTTTAATTACATTTTTAAGAAAACAGGGATGTGGATGATAAAGAGGTCTCAGTAGATACTTACGTATTAACAACCTCAGATAAGTAAAGGGACTTTATAATTAACTCTTACCTTGTAATTTTCCTTGGTTGAGGGTAATTTAACCTCTTGTATAATAGTTAAATCATTGTTATTAAATTATAAAAGAATAATATACATAAATATGATATCATATATGATCTTCTAATGTTGCGTTGTTAAAAATATTTTAGTAGTGTCATCATTTCGGGTGTTAACTGATTCGTTTTCTTTTATATGCTTGGTTACATAAGCCATGTTTGTTATGAATAGGATGTATTTGATTCATATACATAATCATATTAAGTTCTTAAACATTATTTTTAATCATAAAATGAAAATTATTCTTTAATGAGTACGATGGGGAATGAATCTCATCCCGTTCATGGAGATGGTAATCTGTACGTACGCACGAGCGACAATATCATTATATGGATAGTTAAATAGAATGTAATTGGATGGTATATAATATATAAATAATAATTAACATGTTATATTTATTGTTACATCAGTTATACTCATTATTATACCCATCCAAATAATGAAGTGTTTGAATAACAAAGTACACCACGACGTGGAGACGGTAATTTGTACGTACGTACGTATGGTGACTTTGTCATTTATAAGATGGATAGAATAACGAATATGGTTGTACCATATTTATTATAACATCATAGTATGTATAAGGTACTTGATTTATTATTTTGGTATGGAAACAACAAGGAAAGAGGAAGTGGAAGAAGAAAAGAACTTGAAAGAGGGTGGTGAAATTATTGCCTCTTCTTCGGGTGTTTCCTTTTGAGTTGATCAAAATGGCTCCTTAGGTTGGATTTATGACCAAAGTAATTCCTCTATGTTGAAGTGAGGTAAGTTGGAAAGATATTTCGGTTGGTTTTGTCTGAGCCAAATTTCTTTGGATGTGTGAAATTAAGATAAGTGGAAGTACCCTTTTATAAGAGAGGTGAGGGTCACTTTAGGAAAATCTTGAAATATTATTTTATAATAAAATAATTTTCGGTTTCTAATGGATCAAAAATAATTTATTTAGAGGATAAGGTGGGTATGGGTCTAAAACCTCTCAAAAAATAGGTTTTATACAGGTTTAGGTCACCATATTAACCTTATCTTTTAGATTTAACTCTTCGTTAAACAATTTGACATTTACCATGTCTCTTTGTATTTTTATATTATATGGTTAATAAACTTACTATAACAATCCAAGACAACCCCAAGTGGTTAATTATTAATATATATAACCTTATATAAGTACTTTTTATGAACCTTAGATTTTTAGGATTATTATATCAATTAATAATATAGTATTTGTTTTAAAAACTCAATTATATCAATTTTGACACTATTTAGTATTTGATTTTTTTGAAAGCCATAAAAACTTTATCACTTAGAATAATTTTTTTTAATCAACACTAAAATTTCATATTAACCTATAAAATTAGTTTAATTCATCATAAGTTTAAATTTAAATTTATTTGGATATTTATAATATCAATTATTTTAATATTTTATTAATAGGGTAATTACTACATCGTTGATGTGTCATAAATAAATTAAATTATTTAATGTATAAAATTTATAAATAAAATACCATTTTGTAGGAAATATTTTTAGATATATAATGAATATTTATAGTCGAATTTATATTATTTATAACCCTATATTAAATGGTTTAGTTATTAAACTTTGAATTTAACACTTTTAACTCTTCTTTAAATAAAATAATAATAAATGTCATAATCTAATCCAAGTGGACCAAAAGGATAATATTTTATTCCTAAGGTTTTTTTTGGTATAATTACACTTTTCCAAAATAATTATTACATGTGTTAGGGTAATTATAATATCATTTTTACCTTTAATTACCCAATTTACTTTTAACCGTGGTAAATAAAAGTCAAAAGTTATTATTCACCAAAAATTATTTTCATCTTATTGAACCAAATTTTACTTAATGATATTAACTATTTCTCTCTGATTTTTTTAAATTCAACTCACATAATCATTAAAATTAAGTTTTATGTAAATTTTCAAATGCTCCTAGAAGGTGGGTAAAAGACGGTAAAAAGTTTAATAAAATTTTATATATAAAAAATTATTATAAAATCACTCCAATGAATTAAATTGAACATATATAGGTATTATGTATCTATTTTGACCTAAAATAAATTAAAATAAAATAACTAATTATTTAAATAAAAAGTTAGTTTTAAACAATAACGCAGTGTTTTCTCTATTCATCAAAAACTGAAAGTTTTCTGAAAAATACCAAAAATTCACCCTAAGCTAATTTTGATATTCCAAATATAAAAATGAATTCCATTTTGAAAAATAAAATTTATAAAATTTTAAAAAGTGGGTATTACTATTCATAACGGCTAGTTTTATTGGTCGTGGTGTGTTAAAACTCCAAGTTGTGTACAACGCAAGCTAGTGGATTATTCAAAGGGAAACGTACCGTGGAAGTTTGGGGTGTTACATTCTCCCCTCCTTCAAATAATTTCATCCTCGAAATTTCTATAATATTACTACATAAAAGGATTCAGGTGGTTCTTCATCATAAATTCCTTGGGTTCCCACATTTCCTATTCCATATTACGGTTTCTCCATAGAACTTTTACCAGACGAGTCATCTAGTTTCTCAGCACTTGTTCTCTGGTATCAAGAATTCTGATAGGATCTTCGCAATAAGACAGGTCGGGTTCCAGTTCAATTTCATCATAGGTGAGTACATGCGTTGGGTCAGGCATGTATTTTCTCAACATTGATACATGTAATACATCATGAACTTTGCAGATGTTTGGAGGCATTTCCAAATTATAAGCTACAACTCCAATTCATTCTAGAATTTTGAAATTTCTGATGTACCTGGGACTCAATTTACCCTTCTTACCAAATCGTATAACACCCTTCCATGGAGATACCTTTAAGAAAACATTATCTCCTACTGGAAATTCCAAATCCTTACTCTGATTATTGGCATTGCTCTTTTTCCTACTTTGAGCTACTTTGATGTGGGTTTGGATAATCTTCACCTTTTCCATTGTTTCTTCAACAAGTTCTGCGACTATGAGTTTTCTTTCACCAACATCATCCCAAAAAGTTGGTGTGCGACATCTCTTTCCATATAACACTTCATATGGTTCCATCTAAATACTTGAATGTAAGCTATTGTTATAGGAAAATTCTACCAGAGGTAAATACTGATCTCACATACCTAGAAAGTCAAGTGAGTAAGATCTCAACATGTCTTCTAAGGTTTAAATAGTCAGTTCTGACTGTCCATCAGTTTGAGGGTGGTAGGCAGTGCTCAAACTAAGTTAAGTATCCAAGGCCTTCTAAAGACTTTTACAGAATCTTGATGTAAAAGGAGGATCACGATCATAAAAAATCGATAGGGGTACACCATGGAGTCTTACAAATTAATTAATATATATTCTTGTCAGACGTTCAAGTGGTAAATCTTCTCTTATAGTAAGAAAATCTGTTGACATGGTAAGATGATCAACAATGACCCATATTGCATCATTCCTTCTAGGATTCTTTGGTAGCCCCATGACAAAGTCCATCGTAATATTATCCCATTTCCACTCAGGTATGGAAAGAGGTTGAATGAATCCTCCAGGTTGTTTCCTTCCAACTTTCACTTGTTGACAAACCAAACATCTTGACACAAAATCAGCAATCTCCCTCTTCATGTTGTCCCACCAAAAATGTTCTTTCAACTCTCTATACATCTTGGTGCTTCCAGGATGTATAGAGAAATTGGAGCTATGAGCATCATCCAACAATTCCCTTTTTAGATCAGGTATGTTAGGAACACAAAGTATCTTCCTGAATTTCAAAAATTCATCTTTATATATGAAGTCACTCAATCTCCCATCATTCATAGCTTTAATATTATTTTAAAACTCCTCATCATCGGTCTGATAACTCTTTATCCTTTCTAGTAAATATGGTTTGGAAACCATTTGAAAAGGTATTGATGTTTCACCTTTAATGGTTATTACCATATCCATATTTACTAGATCCATGAATATAGGATCCCTTTGAACTCTCATATTGTTCAAAACTCCATGATCCTTTCTGCTCAAAGAATTTTCCACCTTATTTTCCTTCCCCGGGTGGTAGTGTATAGTGAAATCATAATCTTTGAGTAGTTCAATCCATGGTCTTTGCCTCATGTTGAGTTATTTCTATGAGAAAATATCTTCAAAATCTTGTGATCAGTATATATATCACATTTTCACCATAGAGATAGTGTCTCAATATCTTCAAAGAAAATATTATATCTGCTAACTCAAGATCATGAGTGGGATAGTTTTTTTCATGAATTTTTAGCAGTTGTGATGCATAGGCAATAACTGTATCATTCTGTATAAGTATAAAAAGAATTCCTTTCATTGAAGCATCACTATAAATAAAAAACCCATCATTCCAAGATGGTAGATCCAATATAGGATCATTGAATAATATTCTATTCTATTATTCTAAACATTCTTCACACTCTTTGTCAAAACAAATTTCACCCCTTTACGTGTGAGCTTGGTTAATGTGTTTGTCAATCGATAAAAATTCTAGATGAAGCCCCGATAATAACCTGCTAAATCAATAAAACTGTGTACCTCAGTTATAATTGTCGGTGCTGGCCATTCTTTTATTTCTCTTTTCTTAGAAGGATCAACAAAGATTCCATCCTTAGAGACAATATGTCCAAGAAAAGAAATCTTCTGACACCAGAATTCACACTTGCTAAACTTCCCATTTAATTCATTTCTTCTAAGAGTCTTTAGAATAATGAACAAGTTATTTTCATGATCTTCATAGCTTTTAGAGTATACCAAGATATCATCAATAAATACCACTACAAAGTCATCAAGATATTCCATGAAAACTATGTTCATTAGATTCATGGAAACAGAGGGTGCATTAGTCAGTCCAAAAGGCATTACTGTAAAATCGTAATGACCATACTTGGTTCAAAATTCTATCTTTGGAATGTCTTACTTCTTCACGCACAACTGATGATATCCAGATCGAAGATTAATCTTTGAAAAATATTGAGCTCCATAAATTTGATCAAATAAATCATCAATGTGAGGTTGGGGATAATTTTTATTTATTGTTATGGCATTGATATCCCTGTAGTCAATGCACAACCTCATAGATCCAAATTTCTTCTTAACAAAAAGAATAGGGGCTCTCTATGGAGAAACTCTATGGTTAATAAATATATTATGACTCAATTACTCTAGTTTTTTCCTTTAGTTCCACTAATTCTACAGTTTCCATTCTATAAGGGGTCTTCGGTATGGGCCTTGAACTAGGAATTAAATCAATGGAAAACTCAATTTATCGTTATGGAGGATGTCTAAGTAAATCCTCTAGAAACACATCAACATATTCATGCAAAATAGGTACGTCCTCTATTTTAACATTCTTTTCCTCATCCAGAGTTATTTCATTCTCTTATTTCCCAATAATTTAATTTAGTAGAGCTACTAGGGGTGGATCTAGATAAGAATCAGATGGTGATGTTTCCGCTCTAAAAATAAGGTAATCTTTATCATCATCAAAAATTGTAACCTCCTTCTTCATAAAATAAATTTTTGTATCATATTCTGAAATCCAATCCATACTGAGGATTATATCAAATTCAATCATGGGTATAACGATGAGATCAACTGATAAAGAACATTTATATTCCCTAATGGGAACTGATTCACAAAACTTTTTTTCAATGATACTTCCCTTATTAGTTTTGACTTAAAAATACCTTATTAAATAAAATTAGAAATATCTAATTTTATTAGAAAACTGGAATGTTATGAAAAAATGTGATGATCCAGAATCAAATAAAGTATTAGATAAACTTGAGGAAACCATTAAATTACCTGCCACCACATCTTTCAGAGCTTCGACCTTAGCAGTAGTGATCTCATAAGCTTGTCCTTGATCCCTTGACCTTTTTTTAGGTAATTTTCCCTGATTCTTAGGACATTAATTTGTATAATTCCCCATTTCTCTATAATTGTATCATTCAACATTAACAGCCTCTTTCTTTCCCTTACAATCACGAGCTTGGTGGCCTTTTTCACCACACTTGTAATAGACTCTCATTCCCTTCAGGAAAGTACTGGGGTGTTTCTTCCCACATTTACTACAGGATGGATATTTAAATTTTCCATTATTCCCCTTATTTCCATTTCCAGATTTTTCACTAGATCTCTTTTTCTCTTGTTTGCTTTAAAGTCGTAAGATTTAGAGAATTCATTTTCTGTCTTGATATTACATGAGACAATATATTCGTATGATGAGATGGATTGTGAGACTAATTATTGACATAGAAATGGTTTTAACCCATCAAATAATTGATCAATATTAATCCTTGGGTTACATATATAATCTTCTACATGCCTTTCTAACCTTATAAAGTTAGCCTCATACTTTGCGACATTCTCATACTCTTTTTACCTAAGACTCAGAAATTGTCTTTCCATATTCGCTCGATGGTCATGAGGAAAGTATTTTTCTAAGAAAATTTCCTTAAACTCCCTCCATTCCATGTTTGATACTTCTTCGTCTTCTATTTTGTTTTGTATTAATGACCACCATTGATCTGCATCTCCCATGAGGTGATAAACTTCCATGACAACTTTTTCCATTTCGCTACTCCCCAAAGCATGAAATATTTTCTCTAAGGAACTTATCAATTTCTCAGCTACCAATGGATTTGTCCTCCCATTGAATGTTGGTAGTTTTTTCCTCATGAAGTGGTCTAACATTGATCCTCTTCATTGTGTATCATGGTGCTCCATACGGGTAAGGTTATTATTCATAACCTGAGTGAGTTGTCCTCATATGGTGATAAGCTAATCAGCACCAGTTGCATCATCAGATCCACTATAATTATCTTGAGTAGGATGGAAATCCCTACATGGATTATGTGCGTTGATATGGTTTCCATTACTTCCACTATGTGACATTTCTAAAAAATGGCATACACTAGATTAGTTTATGAATCACAATACATAATTCAAAACTTGTAAAACACTTAACATAAATTGAACAGTTTTTTGATATAATCCATAATCATAAAAATGTTTTCTTTAAGGAGGTATACACTCATAAATCCTTCATAATGGTTTGTAAAGAAAATGTGAATTATCCTAATCATATCCCTTGGGAATGTCGTAACCAAGAGTGCAGCAAGGCCCACTGTCGTGTACCAGGATTCCTAGGGTCAAGCCCGAAACTCTTTGTCAGAGTTTTCACTCTTAGGTACATCTATGCCAGAGATGCCTCTACCTTATTATATCCAAACAGGGATGTATTTCTTGGAAAACTCACAAAATCCCTACATTACCAAAATTCTAGGAAGTTCTTCTATACTAATCATCAAAGTCTATCTTAGGGTAATGTTCTATAATTAGAGTTTTTTTAAATCTAGTTTCCAAGGTTTATAATAAAATTCCTCTGATACCAACCGTAATGCCCCAACCCTAGTTACCTAGAGTCGGTGCATTATTACATAACATTGGCATGATCACAAGGGATCAAATCCTGAAATACTAATCAGTTTAGTAGCCTTGGAAGTACTAGATACATTCATAAGTTTTACATTACATTATAAAATGAAAAACAAAAACAATACTATCTCCTTTTACCACATTCATATCCCTTAGACTATCCCTATAGGTCAGTCATAATATACTTCTTCGCATCCTGGGAAAAATAAAACATAGAGAGGGGTGAGCTTATATGCTTAGTAAGGATAACAATATAGCGGAAACTTTCATAAATAAGCATAAACATTTATGGCAATGTATAAGACTAAAAAACAAGCCTTTTAAACTTAATATTCATCATAATATGGAAAAGATAAATCAAATAATTCTATTTTCTTATTCACATGGATATTATACAAGTCGAATAATCACATGTAATACCAATAGCCAATTTCATAATGATGTAATGCATAATTCTAGACTTTATAACCACATAGTCAAGGACTCGTGCCAAGACTACAAATAAGATTTTGTAAAGTCCTTGTGCCAAGACACTATTTTGTCTTATGAGGCCTACTAATGCATCAAGGATCTGTAGCGAGCTCCACCCATCACTTACTAAGTCTAAGTCGTTCCTCACATGAAAAGGTTGAAACATAACATAAATATTCGTATTAAAACTAGCATACAAAATGTCAATACTTTATCCATAAACTATGAATGGTAAAAAATAACACACACACAGTCAAACGTATCACAAAACCTTTAATACAATATGTAAGATTCGTATCATAATAAATAAACTTCAAATAAGTTTAAAATCAATCAAAGGATGTTGACATAGATGAAATGAAAACTATTTAAAAGAAATACCTCTTTCTATTTAGAAACCATTTCAAAGTCATATAATTATAAAAGAAAACATTTATTTTGAAAATATTCTTATAATATTGTATGGGAAGCATAGATTATGTTATAATGGTGAAAAGAGCTCCACCCACCATATAAGTTAAAAAAAATACATTCTTATCTTAATTTTTTCAAAAAGGTCATAAAGTACCTTGTTTGGAAAATGAAGAAAAGATTCATTTCAAAACATATATGGTAAAATATGATTATAAATGAATTTAACCCATAGTATAGTAAATAGTAAAAATGTTTTTAATTAAATTTTTAATAAAACATGGATTTGGATGATAAAGATGTCCCAGTAGATACTTACGTATTAACAACCTCGGATAAGTAAAGAGATTGTAGAATTAACCCTTAACTTGTACTTTTACTTGGTCGAGGGTACGTTAAAATAATGTATAATAGTTAAATAATTGTTATTACATTATACAAGAATCATATACATAAATATTCTATCATATATGATCTTCTAATATTGCTTTGTTAATAATATTTTAGTAGTATCATCGTTTCGGGTGTTAACTGATTCGTTTTCCTTTATATGCTTGGTTACGTAATCCATGTTTGTTATGAATAGGATGTATTTGATTAATATATGGAATGATATTAAGTTCTTAAACATTATTTTTAATCATAAAATGAAAATTATTCTTGAATGATTACGTTGGGGAATGAATCTCATTGCGTTCGTGGAGAAGGTAATCTGTACGTACGCACGAACGATAATATCTTTATATTGATGGTGAAATAGTATGTAATTTGATGTTATATCATATATAAATAATAATTAACATGTTATATTTATTATTTATATTAGTTATACTCATTATTATACTCATCCAAATAATGAAGTGTTTGAATAACAAACTACACCACGACATGGAGACGGTAATCCATACGTACGCACGTATGGTGACTTTTCCATTTATAAGATAGATAGAATAAATAATATGGTTGTACCATATTTATTATAAAATCATAGTATGTATAAGGTACTGGATTTATTATTTTGGTATGGAAACAACAAAGAAAGAGGAAGTGGAAGAAGAAAAGAACTTGAAAGAGGGTGGTGAAAGTATTACCTCTTTTTCGGGTGTTTCCTTTTGAGTTGATCAAAAGGGCTCCTTAGGTTGGCTTTATGATCAATGTAATGACTCTAGGTTTAATTGAGGAAAGTTGGTAATATATTTGGGTAGGTTTTGGCTGATCCAAATGGATTTGGAGGTGTGAAATTAAGATAAGGTGAAGTACCCTTTTATAAGAGAGGTGAGGGTCACTTTAGGAAAAGCTTGAAATATTATTTTATAATAAAATAATTTTTGGTTTCTAATGGCTCCAAAATGATTTATTTTGAGACTAAGGTGGGTATGGGTCGAAAAACTCTCAAAAAATTGGTTTTAGACAGGTTTAGGTCACCATATTAACCTTATCTTTAAGATTTAACTCTTGGTAAAATTGTTTGACATTTACCATGTCTCTTTGTATTTTTATATTATTTGGTTAATAAACTTACTATAATAAGACAAGGGAACCCCAAGTGGTTAATTATTAATATATATAACCTTATATAATTCCTTTTTCAAAACATTAGATTTTTAGGAATATTATATCAATTAATAATATAGTATTTGTTTTAAAAACTCAATTATGTCAATTTTGACACTATTTAGTATTTGATTTTTTTGAAAGCCATAAAAACATTATCACATCGAATAAAATTTATTTAATCAACCCTAAAATTTTATATTAACCTATAAAATTATTTTAATTCATCATAAGTCTCAATTTACATTTATTTGGATATTTATAATATCAATTATTTTAATATTTCATTAATAAGGTAATTACTGTATCATCATTATGTCATAAATATATTAAATTATATAATGTATAAAAATTATAAAAAAAATACCATTATGTAGGAAATATTTTTATATTTCTATTGAATATTTACAGTCAAATTTATATTTTGTGTAACCATATTTTAAAATGGTTTAGTTATTAAACTTTGAATTCAACACTTTTAACTCTTCTTTAAATAAAATAATAATAAATGTCCTAATCTAATATAAATGGAAAAAAAGGATCATATTTTATTCCTAAGTTTTTTTTGGTCTAATTAAACTTATCCAATAGAATTAGTACATGTGTTAGGGTAATTATTATATCATTTTTACCTTTAATTTCCCTATTTACTTTTAATCGTGATAATAAAAGTCAAAAGTTACTATTCACAAAAAATTATTTTCATCTTATCGAACCACATTTTACTTACTGATATTAATCGTTTCTCTCAAATTTTTCAATTTCAACTCACAGAAGGGGTAAAATTAAGTTTTATGCAAATTTTCAAATGCTCCTAGAATGTGGGAAAAAGACGGTAAAAAATTCAATAAAATTTTATATATCTAAACTTATTATAAAATCACTATAATGAATTACATTGAACATATATAGGTATTATTTATCTATTTTGACCTAAAATAAATTAAAATAAAATAACTAATTATTTAAATAAAAAGTCGGTTTTAAACAATAACGCAGTGTTTTTCACTATTCATCAAAAATTGAAAGTTTTCAAAAAATAACAAAAATTCACCCTAAGCTAATTTTGATATTCCAAATACAAAAATGAAGTCAATTTTGAAAAATAAAATTTATAAAATTTCAAAAAGTTGTTATTACTATTCATAACGGCTAGTTTGATTGGTCGTGGTGTGTTAAAATTCCAAGTTGTGTGCAACGCAAGCTACTACATTATTCAAAGGGAAACATACTATTGAAGCTCGGGGTGTTACATTCTACCCTCCTTCAAATAATTTATTCCTAAAAATTTCTATAATATTACAGCATAAAAAGATTCGGGTGGTTCTTCATCATAAGTTCCTCGGGTTCCCACGTTGCCTCTTCCATCTTATGGTTTCTCCATAGAAATTTTTCCAAAAGAGACGTCCAGTTTCTCAACACTTGTTCTATGGTATCCAGAATTCTGATAGGCTCTTCACAATAAGACAGGTTGGGTTCTAGTTCTATTTCATCATCAGTGAGTACATGTGTTGGGTCAGGCATGTATTTTCTCAACAGTGATACATGCAATATATCATGAACTTTGGAGATATTTGGAGGCATTTCAAAATGATAAGCTACAGATCCAATTTGTTCTAGAATTTTGAAAGGTCCGATGTACCTAGGACTCAATTTACCCTTCTTACCAAATCGTATAACACCCTTCCATGGAGATACCTTTAATAAAACATTATCTCATACTTGAAATTCCAAATCCTTCCTCTGATTATTGGCATTGCTATTTTTCCCACTTTGAGCTACTTTGATGTGGGTTTGGGTAATCTTCACCTTTTCCATTGTTTCTTCAACAAGTTTTGGGCCTATGAGTTTTCTTTCACCAACATCATCCCAACAAGTTGGTGTGGGACATCTCTTTCCATATAAAACTTCATATGGTTCCATCTGAATACTTGAATGTAAGCTATTGTTATAGGAAAATTATACCAGAGGTAAATACTGATCTCACGTACCTAGAAAGTCAAGTGAGCAATATCTCAACATTTCTTCTAAGGTTTAAATAGTCTGTTCTGATTTTCCATCAGTTTTTGGGTGGTAGGTAGTACTCAAACAAAGTACAGTATCCAAGGCCTTCTGAAGACTTTTACAGAATCTTAATGTAAAATGAGGATCGTGATCAGAATCAATCGATAGTGGTACACCATGGAGTCTTACAAATTCATTAATATATAGTGTTTCCATGCGTTCAAGTGGTAAATATTCTCTTATAGCAAGAAAATGTGCTAACTTGATAAGACGATCAACAATGACCCATATTGTATCATTCCTTCTAGGAGTCTTTGGTATCCCCATAAAAAATTCCATCATAATATTATCCCATTTCCACTTAGGTATGGGAAGAGCTTTCATGACTCCTCCAGGATGTTTCCTTCCAGATTTCACTTGTTGACAAACCATACATCTTGACACAAAATCAAAAAATATCCCTCTTCATGTTGTCCCACCAAAAATGTTCCTTCAAATCTATATACATCTTGGTGCTCCCTGGGTGTATAGAGAAATTAGAGCTATGAGCATTATCCAACAATTCCCTTTTTAGATCAGGTATGTTAGGAACACAAAGTCTCTTCCCAAATTTCAAAAATCCATCTTTATATATGAAGTCACTCAATCTCCCATCATTCACAGCTTTAATCTTCTTTTGAAACACCTCATCATCGGTCTGAGAACTCTTTATCCATTATAGTAAATATGGTTTGATAACCATTTGAAAAGTTATTGATGTTTCACCTTCCATGGTTATTTTCGTATCCATATTTACTAGATCTATAAACATAGGATCCATTTCAACTCTCATCTTGTTCAAATCTCCATGATCCTTTCTGCTCAAAGCATCTTCCACCTTATTTTCCTTCCCTGTGTGGTAGTGTATAGTGAAATCATAATATTTGATTAGTTCAATCCATCATATTTGCCCCATGTTGAGTTCTTTCTATGAGAAAATATACTTGAAACTCTTGTGATGAGTATATATCTCACATTTTTCACCATAGAGATAGTGTATCCCTATCTTCAAAGCAAATATTATATATTCTAACTAAATATCATGAGTGGGATAGTTTTTTTCTTGAATTTTTAGTAGTCGTGATGCATAGGCAATAACTGTAACATTCTGCATAAGGACACAATCAAGTCCTTTCTTTGAAGCATAACTATAAATAACAAACCCATCATTCCTTGATGGTAGATTCAATATAGGAGCATTGAATAATATTCTCTTCTATTATTTGAAACATTATTCACACTATTTTTCCAAACAAATTTAACCCCTTTACGTGTGGGCTTGGTTAATGGGTTTTCCAATCGGGAAAAATTATGGATGAATCACTAATAATAACTTGCTAAATCAATAAAACTGCATACCTCAGTTATACTCATTTGTGATGGACATTCTTGTATTGCTCTTGTCTTAGAAGGATAAACATAGATTCCATCCTTAGAGATAATATGGCCAAGAAAAGAAATCTCCTAAATCCAGAATTCACACTTGCTAAACTTCCAATAAAATTAATTTCTTCTAAGATCCTTTAAAATAATGCGCAATTGATTTTCATGATCTTCGTAGCTTTTGGAGTATACCAAGATATCATCAATAAATACCACTAAAAAGTCATCAAGATATTCCTTGAAAACTCTATTAATTAGATCCATAAAAACATAGGGTGCATTAGTCAGTCCAAAATTTATTACTGTAAACTCATAATGCTTGTACCTAGTTTGAAATGTTGTCTTTGGAATCTCTTCCTTCTTCACGCACAACTGATGATATCTAGATAGAAGATCGATATTTGAAAAATATTGAGCTCCATAAAGTTGATCAAATAAATCATCAATGTGAGGTAGGGGATACTTGTTCTTTATTGTTGTAGCATTTATCTCCATGTAGTCAATGAACAACCTCATAGATCCATATTTATTCTTAACAAAAAGAACAGGGGATCCCCACGGAGAAATGCTAGGGAAAATAAATCCCTTATTACTTAATTCCTCTAGTTGTTTCTTTTGTTCCACTAATTCCACAGTGGCCATTCTATAAGGGGTCTTTGAGATGGGCCTTGAACCAGGAATTAAATCAATGTAAAACTCAATTTCTTGTTCTGGAGGATGTTCAGGTAAATATTCTGGAAACACATCAACATATTCTTGCACAATAGGTAGGTCCTCTATTTTAACATTCCTTTCCTCACCCACAGTTATTCCATTATCTTCTTCCCTGATAATTGAATTTAGTATAGCTACTAGGGGTGGATCTAGATAACAATTAGATGGTTATGTTTCCACTCTAAAAATAAGGTACTCCTTATCATCATCAAAAATTGTAACCTCCTTCTTCTTACAATAAATTTCACATCATGGTCTGAAATAAAATCCATACCGAGGATTATATCAAATTCAATCAAGGGTATGACGATGCGATCAGTGGATAAAGAACATTTATGTGCCCTAATGGGAACTAATTCACAAAACTTTGTTTCAATGATACTTCCCTTAGGAATTTTGACTTACAAATCCCTTGTTAAATCAAATTGGAAATATCTAATTTTCTTAACAAACTGGGAAGATATGAAATAATGCGATGATCCAGAATCAAAAAAAGTATTGGCTAAACTTGAGGAAACCATTAAATTACCTACCACCATGTCTTTTGAAGCTTTAACATCAGTAGTAGTGATCGCTTAAGCTTGGCCTTGATCCCTTGGACTGTTTTGAGGTAATTTTCCCGGACTCTTTGGACATTCATTTTCGTAATGCCTCATTTCTCTACAATTGTAGCATTCAACATTGACAGCCTCTTTCTTTCCCATACAATCATGAGCTTGGTGGAATTTTTCACTACACTTGTAATAGACTCCCATTCCCTTCAGGCAAGTACCGGGATGTTTTCCCACATTTACTATAATATGGATATTCAACTTTCCCCTTCTTCCCCTTATTTCCATTTCCAGTGTGTTCAGTAGATCTCTTCTTCTCTTGCTTTGCTTTAAATTCATAAGACTTAGAGAATTCATTTTCTGTCTTGATAGCACATGAGACAATATCTTCGTACAATGAGAAGGATTGTGAGACTAATGCTAGATATAGAAATGGTTTTAACCCATCAAATAATCGATCAATCTTACTCCTTGGGTTTCGTATATAATCTGTTGAATTCCTTGCTAACCTTGTAAAGTTTTCCTAATAATTTGCGACATTCTCATCCTCCTTTTGCCTCTGAATCAGAAATTGTATTTCCATATCCACTCGATGGTCATGAGGAAAATATTTTTCTAATAAAATCTCTTTAAACTCCCTCCATTCCATGTTTTATACTTCTTCATCTTCCTTTGTGT
Source organism: Viscum album (assembly GCA_963277665.1). Lineage (NCBI taxonomy): Eukaryota > Viridiplantae > Streptophyta > Magnoliopsida > Santalales > Viscaceae > Viscum > Viscum album. Next base: position 910,929,333 of record OY728151.1, read on the forward strand.
TTTGGATTAATGACCACCACTGATCTGCATATCCCGTGAGGTGATAAACTACCATGAAAACGTTTTCCCTTTCATTACTCCCCAAATAATGAAATATTATCCCTAAGGAACTTATCCATTGCTAAGCTACCAATGTAATTATACTCATATTGAATGTTGGTGGTTTTTTCCTCATGAAGTGGTCTAACATTGATCCACCACATTGTGGATCAGGGTGCTCCATACGGGTAAGGTTATTATTCATAACCTGAGTGAGTTGTCCCAGTATGGTGATAAGATGATAAGCACCTGTTGCATCATCAGCTTCACTATAATTATCTTGATTAGGAGGGAAATCCCAACATGGATTACGTGTATTTATACGGTTTCAATTCCTTACACTAGGCACCATTTCTAAAAAATGGAATACACTATATTAGTTTATGAATCGCAATACATAATTCCAAACTTGTAAAAAACTTAACATAAATTAAACAGTTTAGGGATATAATCCATAATCATAAAAATGTTTTCTTTGAGAAGGTATATACTCATAAATCCTTCATAATGGTTTGTAAAGAAAATGAGAATTATCCTAAGCATATCCCTTGGGAGTGTCGTAACCAAGAGTGCAGCAAAGCCCGTTGTCGTGTACCTGGATACCCCATTTCAATTCTGAAACTCCTTGTTAGAGTTTTAACTCCTAGGTACATCTGTGCTAGAGCCTCCTCTACCTTCTCATATTCAGACAGGGATGTATTTCTTGGAAAACTCAAAAAATCTCTACATTACCAAAATTCTCGGAAGTTCTTCTATACTAATCCTCAAAGTCTATCTTATGGTAATGTTCTATAATAAGAGTTTTTCTAAATCTAGCATCAAATGTTTTTACTAAACTTACTTGGATACCAACTATAATGCCCTGACCCCAGTTACCTGGAGTCTGTGCATTATTATATCACATTGGCATGATCACAGGGGATCAAATCCCGAAAGACCGGTCAGTTTAGTAGCCTTAGAAGTACTAGATACATTCATAAGTTTTACATTACAAAAATGAAAAACTACAACAACATTGTCTCAATTGACCACATTCATATCTTTTAGACTATCTCTACAGGTCAATCATAATATACTTCTTCACATCCTGGGAAAAATAAAACATAGAAAGGGGTGAGCTCAGATGCTCAGTAAGGATAACAATATATCAGAAACTTTCATAAATAAGTATAAAAATTTAAGGCAATGTATAAGACTAAAAAACAAGCCTTTTAAACTTAAACTTCATCATAATATGGAAAATATATATTAAATAATGTCATATACTTATTCACATGTATATTCTACTAGTCGAATAATCACATGTAATATCAATAGCCAATTTCATAATGATAGAATGCATAATTTCAGACTTTATAACCAAAAAGTCAAGGCCTCGTGACAAAACTACAAATAATATTTTTTCAAGGCCTTTTTCCAAGACACTAGTTTGTCTCATGAGACCTAATGATGCATCGAGGAGCTCTAGTAGGCTCCACCTGTCACTTACTAAGTCCAATGCATTCCTCATATGAAAAGTTTTAAACATAACATAAACATTCGTGTTAAAACTAGCATACGAAATGTCAATACTTTATCCATAAACCATGAATGGTAAAAAAATAACACATCCACATTCAAAAATATCACAAAATATTCAATACAATATAGAAGATTTGTATCATAATAAATCAACTTCAAATAAGTTTAAAATCTATCAAAGGATGTTGACATAGATTAAATGAAAACTATTTTAAATAAATACCTCTTTCTATTTTGAAACCTTTTAAAAGTCACATAATTATAAAAGAAAACATTTATTTTGAAAATATTTTTATAATATTTTATGAGAAGCTCCAATGATGTTATAATGGTGAAAATAGCTACATCCGCCGTATAAGTTAAAAAAATATATTCTTACCTTAATTTTGTTGAAAATATCATAAAGTACCTTGTTTGGAAAATGACAAAAAGATTCCTCTCAAAACATATATGGTCAAATAAGGGTATAAATTAATTTAACCCATAGTCTAGTAAATAGTAAAAAAAAATTGAATTACATTTTTAAGAAAACACGAATGTGGATGATAAAGAGGTCCCAGTAGATACTTACGTATTAACAACCTCAGATAAGTAAAGAGATTGTAGAATTAACCCTTACCTTGTACTTTTCCTTGGTCAAGGGTATGTTAACCTCCTGTTTAATAGTTAAATAATTGTTATTAAATTATAAAATAATCATATACATAAATATTATATCATATATGATCTTCAAATATTTCTTTGTTAATAATATTTTAGTAGTATCATTGTTTCGGGTGTTAATTGATTCGTTTTCCTTTATATGCTTGGTTACGTAAGCCATGTTTGTTATGAATAGGATGTATTTGATTCATATCCATAATTATATTAAGTTCTTAAACATTATTTTTAATCATAAAATGAAAATTATTCTTGAATGATTATGATGGGGAATGAATCTCATCACATTCGTGGAGACGGTAATCCGTACTTACGCACGAGCGAAAATATCATTATATTGATGGTGAAATAGTATGTAATTGGATGGTATATCATATATACATAATAATTAACATGTTATATTTTTTATTTACATCAGTTATACGCATTATTATACCCATCCAAATAATGAAGTGTTTGAATAATAAACTACACCACGATGTGGAGACGGTAATCTATACGTACGTACGTATGGTGACTTTGTCATTTATAAGATGGATAGAATAAATAATATGGTTGTACCATATTTATTATAACATAATAGTATGTATAAGGTACTGGATTTATTATTTTGGTATGGAAATAATAAGGAAAGAGGAAGTGGAAGAAAAAAAGAACTTGAAAGAGGGTGGTGAAATTATTACCTCTTCTTCGGGTGTTTCCTTGAGTTGATCAAAAGGTCTCCTTAGGTTGTATATTTGACCAAAGTAATGCCTCTAGGTTGAATTAAGGTAAGTTGGAAAGATATATAGTTAGGGTGTGGCTGAGAAAAATGTCTTTGGAGGTGTGAAATTAAGATAAGGGGAAGTACCCTTTTATAAGAGAGGTGAGGGTCACTTTAGAAAAAGCTTGAAATATTATTTTATAATAAAATAATTTTCGGTTTCTACTGGCTCCAAAATAATTTATCTCGAGGCTAAGGTGTTTATGGGTCGAAAACCTCTCAACCAATAGGTTTTTGGCAGTTTTAGGTCACCATATTAATCTTATCTTTTAGATTTAACTCTTAGTTAAATAGTTTGACATTTACCATGTCTCTTTGTATTTTTATATTATATGGTTAATAAACTTACTATAACAAGAAAATAGAACCCCAAGTGGTTCATTATTTATATATATAACCTTATCTAAGTCCTTTGGATGAGCCTTAGATTTTTAAGAATATTATATCAGTTAATAATATAGTATTTGTTTTAAAAACTCAATTATGTCAATTTTGACACTATTTAGTATTTGATTTTGTTGAAAGCCACAAAAACTTTATCACTTCGAATAAAATTTATTTAATCAACCCTAACATTTAATATTAACCTATAAAATTAGTTTAATTCATCATAAGTTTCAATTTACATTTATTTGGATATTTATAATATCAATTATTTTAATATTTCATTAATAAGGTAATTACTGCATCATCATTGTGTCATAAATAAATTAAATTATCTAATGTCTAAAAATTATAAATAAAATACAATTATTTAGGAAATATTTGTATCTTTATAATTAATATTTATAGTCTAATTTATATTGTGTGTAACCCTATATTATAAATGGTTTAGTTATTGAACTTTGAATTTAACACTTTTAACTCTTCTTTAAATAAAATAATAATAAATGTCCTAATCTAATCCATGTAAACAAAAAGGATCATATTTTATTTATAAGGTTGTTTTTGGTAGAATTACACTTATCCAATATAATTAGAACATGTGTTAGGGTAATTATAATATCATTTTTACATTTAATTAAGTTATTTACTTTGACCATTGCCAAGGTTGCTTTTACAGTGGGTGTGGGATTGCCTCATCCATTGAAGCGGAGATGCTAGGAGTCATCCATGCTGTTGATTTTTCTCTCTAAAGAGGACGGCGAAAACTGTGGATTGAAAGTGATTTTACCACCATTGTTCAAGCCCTTTGTAATGGAGTTATTCATCTCGCCTGGCCGCTCACTATGCGTTGGATGAATTGCCTAAATTCGCTTCAGGAGATTGACTACATTGCCACACATGTCTTCTATGAAGCGAATGTTGTTGTTGATGCCCTTTCCAACAAAGGTGTCCACCAGAGCATGATTTGGCTGGATGCGCTGCCAGCTGATTTACTTCACCTCTTTGAAAGAGATTTTAATAAAATCCCATCCTTTAGACTCATGTAAACTATTGTTTCTTTAATTAATAAACGGTGCTTCGGTCTTTGACCGAGGCATTACCCAAAAAAAGTTATTTACTTTTAACAGTGGTAAATAAAAGTCAAAAGTTACTATTCACCAAAAAATTATTTTCATCTTATTGAACCACATTTTACTTACTAATATTAACCATGTCTCTCTGATTTTCTAAATTCAACTCACAAAATCGGTAAAATTAAGTTTTATACAAATTTTCAAATGCTACTAGAAGGTGGGTAAAAGACGGTAAAAAGTTCAATAAAATTTTATATATCTAAACTTATTATAAAATGACTCCAATAAATTAAATTGAACATATATAGGTATTATGTATCTATTTTGACCTAAAATAAATTAAAATAAAATAACTAATTATTTAAATAAAAAGTAGGTTTTAAACAATAACATAGTGTTTTTCACTATTCATCAAAAATTGTAATTTTTCAGAAAAATACCAAAAATTCACCCTAAGATAATTTTGATATTCCAAATCCAAAAATCAACTCCATTTTGAAAAATAAAATTTATAAAATTTCAAAAAGTGGGTATCATTATTCATAACGACTAGTTTGATTGGTCGTGATGTGTTAAAACTCCAAGTTGCGTACAACGCAAGCTACTACATTATTCAAAGGGAAACATATCATGGAAGCTTGGGGTGTTACACAAACAATCAAAAATATCCATCCAAACCATGAAAACTATGGATCTCAGTCATAGTGGTTTTTCTTGGCCAATGTTCAATAGCCTCCATCTTTACTGGTTCCACCAATATACCCTCACTTGTGATTATATGACCCAAAAATAAAACCTTTTGTAGCCAAAATTCAAACTTTATAAATTTTTTATTTAGTTTATCCTTCCTTAGGGTATCAAGAATAATTCTCAAGTGATCATCATGATCTTATTTTCTCTTTGAATAAATAATAATATCTTCTATAAATACTACTGCAAAATAGTCAAGGTAATCTCTAAATACTTTATTCATTGAATCCATGAAGATACAAGGGGAATTAGTAATACCAAATTAAATCACTATATATTCATAATGTTCATACCTTAAATGGAATTATATATTGGTTATATCCTCCTTCTTGACCTTCAATTGATAATATCTCGAACAAAGGTCAATCTTGGAAAAGTATTGATATCCACACATTTGATCAAATAAATAATCAATATGGGGTAGAGGATACTTGTTTTTTATTGTGATCTTGTCCAGTTTCTTCTAATCAATGAAGAGTCACATAAATCCATATTTATTATTAATAAAAATAATTAGTGCACCCCAAGGTGACACACTTAGATGAATGAATCCCTTTTCAAGGTTATCTTGTATTTTAATCTTTAATTCCTACAGCTCAATCGGTTCCATTATATAGAGGGTCTTTGAAATAGGTGTGGAACTAGGTATGAGTTTTATTGATAAATAAACTTCATGATTCAGTGGAAGACTAGGAAACTCTTATGGAAAGACACCAACAAACTCCCGCACATGTAATATCATCGATGTTGAGTTTCTTCCAAACTATATGAGATAAAAAAACCTTTTTAATAGGAATCAATACCCATACAATGGATGTGATTTCCAGCATAATTTCATATATATTGTCACACTGAAAGAAAATCATAGGATGGTTCAAAATATCAAACATTACTTCCCTTCCTTGTCAATTAATTTGGTCTTTATGTAAAGAAATCCAATCCCTACCAAAGATAACATCAAATTCAACTAGATGAATAATGATAAGATTTACAAGAAGCGCATTCCCAAAAACTTCAACCAGATAAGAATTGTATTCTTGAGATTCAATCATTGTATCATTAGGGTTTTTCATTGAAAATTCAAAATCTAATCATTGAGGATAACAATGAACATCCCTAGATACTTTTCATGATATATATGAACTCATATAACAAATATCATATAGGTTAATTCAATATTTGAGAATACCTATTACCACCTTAACTTTATCGTTCTATCTTCAATCACATACTAAAACCAAAATGGTCAGCATGAATATCAAGAATATTTAATCAGTATGGTCAATAATTCATAGGATTTTTAGACCACAAAACCTTCTTTTTAATATATGAATCCTTATTTTTAACCTAGTTCATTCATGATTACCACCTATTAAAATCCTTTATAATTGTTTGTAAAGAGTTTGTGAATTTCCAAAGCATGTACCTTGGGAGTTTCAAACCAAATGTCTAGCAAGGACCATTTTCATGCACCGTGTGATGATCAAGTCTAGCTCAATGTTCCCTTTTCAAAGTTATTAACCCTAGGTATAACTATTTCAGAGCCACATATACTTGTAATATCTATAAAAGCATATAATTTCTTGGAAACCACTTGCTTTATCTGTCACCAAAATTTTAGGACATTTTCTAATACTTTGGAATATCCTTATACTTATCCTTATACATATCCCTAGACATATTTCTAGGGATCTCACAAAATGTTTCTCATCCTAGTTTCCAAATTTTTAACTAAACGTATCTATAATACTAAAAATAGAGACCTAGGATTTTTATATATAGATATTACATCTTTTTATATGAATATTCAATACATTTCACTAATACACACCTGTTTATCTTAAAGGTTTAGTTTTTTTTAGGACTAGTTACATAATCTTATTATTTCATGAAATATATTCAACATCTCACATAAATATATTCTCATTTAGTACTCATAATAGACATAACTGACCTATACCTTCATTCATAACCTTAGGAAAGGAAACATAAGAAAGAGTGAGAATAGATGCTTAGTAAGGATAAACATGATAGATATAAATTGATGATCATATGAAAGCATAAGATAATTATAACGATATGAGATTATTAATATAACTTAAAATTTTCATACCCAATCTATCATGGATCATAAACATGATTCATGGAATAAAACATTATCATTTCCAAATACATGAATCATAAGAGTGAGAAATCATCATGACTCAATCATTGACCATAAGTTCATGTCGTATAAGTGTGGCACCATCATAAGTATAGAAACCATTTCTTATGTAACGGTTAACATTTAAGACCATAAAATCATAGCGGATCATGCATCAAAAAAAATTCCATTTCATAACAGATCAGGTATCATCAATTGTTTCCCATTATGTATCAAGAACATTGGAATGTTTCCAATAGAATATCAAGCACATTGACTTGTTTCCCATCATTATCTCGTGAGATAAAAAAAATTACTCATTACATTGGAGGAGGATATAGGTCTCATCCATAACATAATGAAAATAATTCATATGTATTCCATGAGATCATAACACATTAATTGTATTATAACCCATGAAAAATAAAGGGGTTTCATAAACATTTCACCTTAGTATAACCCATGTAAAATAAATAGGTTTCATAAACATTTCATCATTTTATCATAGCATACCTGGTGGAAAAAGGAATAGTTTCATAAAAATCTTATCATCATTAATATAAACCATCCATAGAAAGAATAAGGATGTTATTATTGGATAATATCTATGGTACAGCTTAACTAACATCAAGGGATGTCACCTTAGATGAAAAATGATTTTGAAATGTATCTTAGAACATTTCTTAAAGAAAATATCCTTTCCGAATTGAAAGCACTTGATTAAAATCTAAAAATTTATCAAACATAAAAGAAAATATTTTCTTTGAAAATAACCTTATAAAATTATAAAGGAATATTTAAACCATTGTTCGTTCATGATGGTAGAAAATACCATTCATGTTGTACATGTTAAAACAAATATTCCTTTCAAATTTTTAGTAAAATTCAAAAGTACCTTGTTCAAAAAATGATAAGAATTTTATTTTAAATAATTTTATTTAAACATGGTTAAAAATTAATTTTAACAATTATATAATAACATTAAAAACATTCTTAAATTTTTTTTATAAAACATGGATATGTTAGAAAAAAGGGTTTTGACTGAAGAGAGAAATAAAGTTGATTTTTATTAAAAAAATATTTCAGTATCTTGAGTTATTAAAGAGAGTAAAAAATAAAGGAAAAATATATTCTCTATACATAACCATAGTATAATAAAAGAAACTATTTTCTTAAAATTTATATCATAAAATTTCATTATCAGAAGCATAATCATAAACAATCTCGGTAAACAATGAGATTGTGACATAAAATCCTTACCACTTTGGTATCATTAGAATCATAATTCCTGCGAATGAAAGAACCTTATATAGATATTTAAATAATAATAAATTATATAATTATTCTCATAAATAAAATTCATGGGCAGTATATACACCACACAAATAAAACAAATGGTGAATATGGCATATGTCTCACCGAAATAAAAGTGAGACAGAAATCCCTTACCTCAAGACTTGAATTTATTCATACACATTAAAAATTATTGAATAATAAATATATATTTATTATAAATATATTTCATAATAATACTCATATTATCATACCATATATGATTTAATTATAACCTTTTATTACCTGTTTATTAATAATTCCTTGTTAAAATCAAATTTTGAGTAATAACTGCTTTGTTTTTCAAGTATGTTTTGGTTTGGTATTTTAGATCATTTTACTTTGATCATGGTTCCATAATATCAATAATTTTAATCATTATATAAATATAATATATATTCATTATATATTTATTTATGTTAATTCATTAAAGTTAGATATAGAAAATCAATTGCATCGTTCATGGAGATGGTAGGTCGTGCGTACGCTTAAACACTATTTCCATTTTCTAGATGGATGGAAAAAATGGAATTTAATAATATAAATCATTCAAATATTAATTTTGATTTCATATATCACATAAATTCATTTAATTTATCCTTATTACCTTCTATGTAAAGCGTATTTAAAAAAACGAATCACATCACTTCGTGAGGTCGTAGTTCATCGCACACATGAGTGGCATTGTCATATTCCTAAAGAATAGAAATTAAGAAGTTATATGTGATATTATAATTCAATAAGTATAATTATTTTATAAATATCATATATAAAAATTAAATCCATAATTATATCCAACTATGATAGGTAGTGAAAGAAAACAAATTACATCGATTCGCAAGGCCGTAGTCTACCATACACACGATCAATGATTTATTTTCCCATTTGATGGAAGAGGAGATGGATATCGGTTATTACATAAACATAATAACATATAATTATATTTAATATACTGGTTTTATTATATATAAATTATTAAATCATAATTTAAGGTGGTCAGAGGAGAAGTGAAAAGAAAGAGCTTAGTGAAGACAATTACCTTCACTTAGAGGAACCTCTTTTGGATCTCTTATTAAGGACTATGGGGTTGGTCTTTTTGGATAAACCAAATATCTAGAATTTGTATAAGGATTTTAGGGAGATTTTTTTATAGGTTTGTTTAAATATGTTTTAATAATTGAGGGGAGGAAGTTCCCCTTTATAATTCAGGAGGAGTGGTATTTTTGTAAATACTCAAAACTATTCAATAATGGGAAGTCACTCTCACCCAAAGTGCCTCAAAAATTGATAAATAATGAATTTTAGGGAATATATGGTCTAAAAACACCTCTACCGCAATAAAAACATAATTTTTAAACATTTTATTCCTTATTATTTAATTTTACTTACTTTTACCATTTTAGTTTTCACCACGGTAACTAGTTTTTTTATTTATTTACCTAGGTGATTTATCCCTTAATCCTAAAAATAAAATAAGAATTATTAGATAATATGGACCCAATGATTATAAATATTAAGTCCAATTTATCAAATAAAAGTTATGTGTGTGAATAAAATTGATTTTAACATGGGCGCATGTAACACGCAAAACCCGATTTTAACCTTTATCGCGGTAATTAATTTTTATTGTCATTATTATTAATTATGAATAAAAATTAAGTTTACCTGATTATATAAAACTAATTATTATGATTCCATATATAGAATCGATTTTTCTAAATTCTATTCACAGAAGTGTAAAAATATAATTTAAAATCAAACCCACAGACACAATGAAAAAACGGTTTTCTAAAGAGAAAGGTTTTATAAGTATAGAAAGTTTCAACATAAAAATTCAAAATTAATTTGATTAAAATGACATAAATTGGTTTAATAATTAAATAATTGAACTAATTTTAATTTTAAAACATTTTTAAACAAGATTTAACTCTGTAAATTCTTTAAATGAAAAAGAAATTTTCAATAAAAATCAGTATTTTTCACTATTTACCAAAAAATTAATATTTTTAGAAAATTATCAAAAAATTACCCTAAGATAATTTTGACATGTTAGTTAATTTTTTCAAATAAATTTTCTACAAGTTTCAAAAATTAATTTTATTAATTGTTCAAAAAAATCAATAAAAATTATTTTTTGAGAAAAAATTATTTGTGAAGCATATAAAGACTTAACTAAAAATTAAGAAATTATTCATAAATATATTTTATTTTTCTAAAAAAATTATAATTAATTTTAAAAAAAAATTATTCATTTTAATATCACAAAAATTAGTGGTTATGTTATAATGGTCATGTTTAAATAATAATATTAATAGTATATCACGGTTCATTAAAATTAGTGTTGTGTGTAAGACAGGATATTGAAAAAATTAAATTTATTTTTAAAAAATATTTCAAAAAATATTGGAGTGTAAAATTATACCCCCATTAAAATTAGTTTTTCCTCAAAATTATTTCAGTTTAAAACAAACAAATGAGGATATTTCTGCCTTATCTTGTCCTTAGGTTCCCAGGTAACTTCTTCAAATTGGTAGTTTCATCACAAAACATTGACCATGTGAGAGGTCTTATTTCATAGAACTTTATCTCTATGATCTATAATATCCATAGGTTGTTCCTCATAAGAAATATCTTTCTCTAGTGGTATAACCTTTGAGTTCAGTACATGTGAATGGATAGGTAATACTTAGGAGAGATACATGGAACACATCGTGGAATTGATAGAGGTTCGGTGAAAGTATCAAACAATAAGCTACCATCATGATATAATCAATAATTTCAAAGGGAGAAATATTCCTAGTGCTTAGTTTTCTATTCTTTCCAAATCTCATTACCATCTTCTATAGAGAAATTCTTGGAAACACATTATTACCAAATTTAAATTCTAGATCACACTGGCAATTGTCAATATAATTTTTATACTGAATTTGTTCTTCTCTTATGTGTTATTAAATTACTTTAACCTTGTATACCATTTATTAAGCTAGATCAGGTCACAATAGTTTTATTTATCTAACTTTATCCAAGAATTTTGGTGTTCTATACTTATTTCCATAGAGGGCTCCATAAGGAGCCATCTGAATGCTTGAGTGAAAGATATTATTATATGAAAACTCAACTAAAGGAAGGTGTTCATCCCAATCACCTTTGAAATCTAGAGGATAAGATCTCAACATATCCTCTAGTGTTTGAATTATTCTCTCCAACTGGTCATCTATTTTAGGATGATATATAGTGTTGAAACTTAGCTTCATATCTAGGACTTGCTGAAGACTTCACCAGAACTTCGAGGTAAACCTCAGATCCCAATTAGATAGAATAGAATATGGTACTCCATGAAACCTTACCACTTCTTTGGTGTATATCCTAGAAATATTATCTAAATATAAATATTCTATTATAGAAATAAATTATACTGACTTGATAATAAGATCGACTATAACCCATATATCATTATTCATTTTAGATGTCTTGGGGAGTCCGATGACAAAATCCTTAGTGATGTTTTCCTATTTATATTTTGATATGGGTAATGGTTATAACATCCCCTTGGAATTTTTCCTCTCAATATTAACTTGTTAATATACCAAGCACTGAGATACAAACTTTTTGATATCTATCTTCACATTATCCCACCAGAAATACTCTTTCAAATCTCTATACATCTTTTAACTTCTAGGATGAATAGATAATTGAGAACTGTGAGCCTATTATAACAGATCCTTCTTCAAATATGGTATGGATAGAACACATACATGGTTCCTGAACCTTATCATTTCATCATAATAAAGGTTGAACTCAAGAACATTTCTCACCATATTTTGTATCTTCATATCATCCTTTTATTCCTATTTTATCCTCAAAATGATATATGGTTGAACACTTATTTGAGAAAGATAATATTTCTCCCCTTCTATCAAGATTTCAAGATACGTCCTTTGAAAATCTAGAAATTTTGGATCTTTTGTGATCCCCGTCATGCATAATTTAGAATGATCCTTTTGACTCAAAGCATCTTCTACTTTGTACGCTTTCCAAGGGTCGTAATGTATTGAGCATTCATAATATTTAATCAACTCCAACCAACTTCTATGGCACATATTTAACTCTTTCTATGTGAATATATACTTTAAAGTCTTATTATTATTATATATATCACACCTTTATCCATAAAGATAATGCCTACATATCTTTAGTGAAAAAATTATCACAACTAACTTTGAATTATGATTTGGGTAATTTTTCTCATGAACCTTCAATTGTCATGAGGAATAATCTACCACCCCATCATTCTACCTGAGGAAACATTCCTGTATCTTCTTTGATACATCATTTTAGATCATAAACCCTTGTCCGTTGTAGGTTAATGTAATCATAGGTGTGATAACTAATATTCTCTTCAGTTCCTTGAAATTCCATTACATTCATCTATCCAGAGGAACTTGGATCCCTTCTAAGTTAACTTGGTGAGTGGATTATATATTCATGAGAAATTATTCAAAAATCATCAATAATATCCCACAAAACTAAGAAAACTATAAATCTCGGTCATAGCGGTTGGTTTGGTCCAACATTCAATAGCCTCTATCTTTGATGGATTCACCGATATACCCTCGATTAAGATTATATCACCAAAAAATGAAACCATTTATATCCAAATTTTACACTTTTTAAATTTTGAAAATAGTTTCTCCTTCCTTGGGGTCTTCAGTAAAATTCTAGAGTGATCTTCATGCTCTTACTTACTCTTTTAATAGATAAGAATATATTCTATAAAGACCACCACAAACTGATCAAGGTAATCTCTAAAGACTATATTCATTGAATCCAAGAATATTATAGCGGTGTTAGTGAGATCAAATACAATTACTATATATTCATAGAGTTCATACCTTGTACAGAATTTTTTCTTGGGTATATCCTCCTTCTAGGCCCTCAAATGAAGATATCCATAATAAAGTTCAATATTGGAAAATTATTGATCTACATGCAATTGATTAAAAAAGTCATCAATATGGTTTTTAGGATAAATTTTATTTATTTTGACCTTTTTTAGTTCCCAGTAATCAATGAAAAGTCACATTGATCCATCTTTCTTTTTAAAAAAGAACTTGTGTACCCCAAGGTGAAACACCTATCTGAATGAATCCCTTTTTGAGGTTCTCCAATAGTTTTTTCTTCAATTCATACAACTAAATCGAGGTCATTTAATAGGGAGTCTTTGAAATAGTTGTGGCACCAGGTATGAGATTTTTTGAGAACTCTACTTCATGATTTGGTGAAAGATTAGGTAACTCTTCTAAAAGGACATCAACAAACTCCCACACAAGTCACTAATAGAAAAAACCCTATACCAATGGTTTGAAACCGTTGTTATAGGCCCCCAAACCATCGGTATAGGCTATACCAATTATTTGGAGGACCTTTGCACTATTTTACATCGATATAGACCTATACCAATGATTTTGAGAAACTGTTGGTATAGGTAATTTAAAAAAAACTTGGATAGATTTGATCCCAGAACCTTCAACATAAATTTCAATGACCTAACCACTAAGATACAATAACTTTTGTGAACATAATATGATAAATATATATTTTTATATTAAAAATTAATTTAAATTTTTATTTATTTAGTGTTATTTGATAAAATAATAGTTAAAAAATCCAAATACCTATACCAATAGTTTTAAAACCATTGGTATATGCCTATATTGATGGTTTTACAAATCATTTGTATAGGTATGTGGATTTTTGGGACCTATATCAATGTTTTTTTTAAATTATTGGTATAGGGGTTTATTGTGTAAGTTATACCAATGTTTTTGGATAAACATTTTATATATTTATAACTTATACCAATATTTTTTCTAAAACTGTTGGTATAAGGTCTTAATATGGAAGTTATACCAATGGTTTTGGAAAAACAATTAGTATAGTTATGACCTATACCAATGGTGTTTTCAAAACCATTGGTATATGGTCTTAATATGGTATTTATACCAATGTTTTTGGCCAAAAATGTTGGTATAAATATCACTTATACTAATGGTTTGGCCAAAACTGTTGGTATAGGGTCTCTTTATGATACCTATACCAACGATTTTTACCAAATTGTTGGTCTAGATACTCTATATAAATGGTTTTTAAAACCATTGGTATAGGTCTGTTGGTATAGCTCCAATTTCTATTAGTGATTCATATCATCAATTTTGAGTTTCTCCCCAACCATCTAAGATAAAAACCCCTTTTAAATAGGAATAAATACCCCTGAAATGGATTCAATTTCCATAAAAAGTTCATATTTATCATCACACTGATATAAAATCATATGTTGGTTCAGAATATCGAACTTGAATTCTAATCCTTAGTAATTGATGTGAGATTTATATAGATAAATTCAATCCATGCCTAAGATAACATCAATTTCAACTAGAGGAAGAATGAAAATATTTTCAGGAAGCACATTCCCACAAAATTCAACCAAATAAGAATCGTTTACATGAGATTTGGTTATCATACTATTAGGATTTTTCACTACTAATAAAAAATATAATCATTGAGGATAACAATGAACATCCATATATACTTTCCATGATATACATAAACTCATATAATTAATATCAAATAGGTTACTTCAATATTTTATCATACCTATTATGATCAAAACTTTATTATTCTATCTTCAATACCATAGTAAAACTAAAATGGTTAGCATGACTATCAAGAATCGTTGATTAGAGTGATCTATAATTCATTGTATTACTAGATTATAACACCTTATTTTCAATATATAAAACCTTGGTCTTAACCTAGGTCATTAGTGGTTGACACTTATTCAAATCCTTCATAATGGTTTATAAAGAGTTCTTGAATTTTCAAATCATATCCCCTAGGAGTTTCAAACCAGGTGTGTGGAATGGCCCTTTTACTTTCACCAGTTGATGATAAATTCCATCTCAATGCATCATTTTTGGATTTATTACCCCTAGTCACAACTATAACATATCCACATCCACTTTTAGTATCCAAACAAGGATTTAATTACTTGGAAACCAATCGCTCTATCATTCACCAAAATTCCAGGATATTTTCCTATACTTGGTCATATCCATAGACTTATACTTAAACATATCCCTAGACATATCCCTAGGAATATCACTAAATTTTTCTAATCCTAGTTTCAAAATAATTAACTAATCATTTCCCTTATACCAATAATAGAGACCCAAGCCTTTCATATATAGATATTATATCTTTTTTAGATGAATATTCAATACATTTCACAAATACATGCTTGATGATCACAAATGTTTAGTGTCTTTAGAGACTAGTTAAAAAATATTTTTATTTCATGAAATATCTTCAATATCTCCCATAAATATTTTCTCATTTAGTACTCTTCATAGACATAACCTACCGAAACCATTCCTTATTAACTGGGGAAAGGATACATAATAAAGGGTGAGATCAAATTCTCAGCAAGGGTAAACATGGAAGATATTAATCAATGATATTATGAAAGAAAAAAATAAGCATATGGGTATAAGATTATGAATATAACATAAAAATTTTGTACCCAGTATATCATGGATCATAAACCTGAGTCATGGAATAAAACATTATCATTTCAAAATACCTGAATCATAAGCATGAGAAATCATCTTAACTCAATCATGAACCATAAGTTCATTTCATATAAGTGAGGCACCATCATAAGTATAGAAATAATTTCTTATTTCATGGTTAACATATGAGACCATAAAATCATAATAGATCAAGAATCATCACCTATTTTCCATTTCATAATGGATTAGGCATCATTACTTGTTTCTAATAGAAGATCAATCATGTCATCATGTTTCCCATAGTGTATCAAGTACACCATCTTGTTTCCTATAATTATCTCATGAGATATAAAACTTTACCCAATGAATTGGAGGGAGATATATATCTCAAAAATAGCATAATTAAAATCATACATATTTATATCACCAGATCATAAAACATTAATCACATTAAACCCCATGAAAAAGAAATGGGTTTTATAAACATTTCATCATAGCATAACCAGTTGAAAAGAAATGGGTTGCATAAACATTTCATCATTTCATTATATAATAATCCATGGAAAAGGAATGGTTTCATAAAAATATTATCATCATAAACATAAAAAAAATATAGAAATAATAATTATGGTATTATTGGATCATATCCCCAGTAAATCTTAAGTATCATCAAGGTATTTAATCTTATATTAAAAACTATTTTTAAAGATCACTTAAAACATTTATTGAGGAAAATATACTTTTCAATTTGAAATAATTTATTTAAAATATAAAAATTTCTAAAACATTAAAGAATAAATTTCCTTTGAAAATAAATTTGAAAAATTATAAATAAATCTATAAACCATTGATTAGTCATTCCAGTAGAGAATAATATTCATGTCATACATGTTAAAACAAAAATTCCTTTCTTGTTTTCTATAAAAGTAAAAAGTACCTCATTCGGAAAATAAAAATAAGATTCATTTTAAAAATATTAAAAATTAATACATGGTAAAAAAATTATTTTAACAATTATATAATAATATTGAAAATATTCCTAAAAACATTTTTATAAAACATGGATATATAAGCAAAAAATTTGACCGAAGAGAGAAATAAATTTAATTTTTATTAAAAATATTATTTTAGTCTCTTGAGTTCTTAAAGAGATTAAAATAAAATTAAAACATGTATTCTATATAAATAACCAAATTATAAGAAAATTAATTTTTTTCTTGATATGTATATCATAATATTTCATCATCGTAATCAAAATTATAAACAATCCCAATAAATAGTGAGATTATAACATAAAACTCTTACCACTTTGATATATTTAGAACATAATCCCCATAAAAGAAAGAACCTTATATGGATATTTAAATACCCATAACTTCCATAAGAATAATTATAAAATAAATTCATGGTAATTATATACACCATACAAAAGAAACAAGTGGTGTATATGGCATTTGTCTCACAGAAATAAAAGTGAGATGGAAATCTCATACCTCAAGTCTTGACTTTCTTTATAAATGTTAAAAAATCATATATAATAAATATTGGTTTATTATAAATATATTATAGAACCATAATCATATATATCATACAATATATTATTTACTTATGACCTTTTATTACTCATTTATTAACAATTCCATGTTAAAATCACGTTTTGGGTAATAACTGCTTCATTTTTCATGTATGTTTTGGTCTGGTATTTTTGATCATTTTACTTTTATCATGGTTCCATAATCTCTAAAAATATTACCATGATATAAATATCATATATATTCATTATATATTTATTTATATTAATCCATTAAAATTATAGAGAGAAAATAAATTACACCATTCATGGAGATTGTAGGTCGTACGTGCGCATGAATGTTGTTTCCATTTATAGAAAAATGTAATGAAGGGAATTTAAATAATATATCACCTTTATATAGTAATTATAATCTCATATATATCAAATATATTCATTAAATTTATCCTTATTTATTTCTATGAAAAGCGTAAGTGAAAAACGAATCGCATCACTTTGTGAGGTGGTAGTCCTCCGTACACATGAACGACATTATTGTATTCCCAAAAAATGTAAATTAAAAAGTTATATGTGATATTATAGTTCCATAAGTATATTTTTGTTATAAATATAATATATAAAAAATAAATCCATCATTTTATCCAACCATGATAGGTGGTGATGGAAAATGAATTGCATTGATTCACAAGGCGGTAGTCCGGCATACACATGATCGAGAGTTTTGTTTCCCATTTGATGGAAGATAAGATGGATATAGGTTATTCCATAAAAATAATAAAATATCAGTATATTTAATATAATTTTGTTTTTATATTGTAATTATTAAGGCATAATTTAAGGTTTTTAGAGAAGAAGTGAAAAGAAAGAG
The DNA here is from genome assembly GCA_963277665.1 of Viscum album. NCBI lineage: Eukaryota > Viridiplantae > Streptophyta > Magnoliopsida > Santalales > Viscaceae > Viscum > Viscum album. The sequence goes on from OY728151.1 coordinate 910,947,968, forward strand.
CTTAGTGAAGATAATTACCTTCTCTTAGAGAAACCTCCTTCAGATATATTATTAAGGACCCTATGGTTGGTATATTGGGATAAAAATAAGCCATATAAAATGTATAAGTATTTTATTTAGTTATTTTTTCAGGGATTTTTTTAAAAAAAATTCTTAATAGGTGTGAATAATTGAGGGGAGGAAGTATCCTTTTATAATTGAGGAGTGGTATTTTTTTGTAAATACTCGAAACTATTCAGTAATGGGAAGTCACTCTCATAAAAAGTGTCTCAAATTTTCATTACTAATTGATTATCGGGAATATATGTTTTAGAAACACCTAAATCATAAAAAACACATGTTTTAAACATTTTATTACTTAGACTTTAAGTTTACTTACATTTACCTTTTTTGTTTTCACCGTGGTAATTAGATTTTTTATTTTTTTACCTAGATGATTCATCCATTAAGAATAAAACTAAAATGTCTCTTATTATATAATATAGACTATATGATTATAAATATGAATTATAATTTATTAAATAAAAATACTATGTGTTATGAAAATTAATTTTAACATAGGCGCATGTAACGCGCAAAACATTGTTTTAACCTTAATCGCGATAATTAATTTTTTATATATTTATTATTTACTATGAAAAAAAATAAGTTTAAATTATTATATAATATTAATTATTATTATTAAAAATATGGAATCCATTTTTCAAAATTCCAATCATATAAGTGGTGAAATTTAATTTAAATTTAACTCACAGGCACGATGAAAAAATAGTTTTCCAAAGAGAAAATCGTCATAAGTATATAAAGTTTTAATATCGGAATCCAACATGAATTTGATTAAAATTAAATAAATTGGTTTAATAATAACAAAATTTTACTAATTTTACTTTTAAAACTTTTTTTAAAAATATCAAACATTGTAAATTCTTTAAATGAAAAGTATTTTTTAATAAAAATATAATATCCTAGGTATTTATCGAATAATAATTTTTCATATCTATTAATATTTATGAATAAGATATTATTTTTTTTGTTAAAGGGATTATTTTTCTTATAATGTACTCAACACACGACAATGGGTTTCTCTGAAATCTTATGTTGTACAGAACTTAAGTTATACCAAAAAATAATACAATAATATTATTATTATTTTAAATGGTAGTTAACGTCTAGCAGTTGTATTAGCCAAAATGAATAGAACTAACTAAAATATGATTACACATTTTTTTCATTGTTTTTACTTTTATCCAATAAATTTTAGAGGCTTAAAATGAGAAAGAATCCAAATTTAAGCATAAAATAGTCTAATATTTTTAAAATGTCATTTTACCACCTTTTGAAGGAGAACCTGTTTTAAATATAGTTTTTGTCACTTTTATATTTTCTGTTTGAAAAAATAAAATTCTTCTATATAAGCAGTACATAAAAATTTACTTTGGATATTTTTTTTGTAATTTTCTGATAAAGTTCATTTTTTAATGAATAGTGTAAAATATTGCATTATAATTCAAAACTGCCTTTTCATCTAATTTATTTATATAGTTATATTGTCCTTTTAATTGGTTTTAAAGTTAAATTAGATTAATTTTTTATAATTTAATCCAATTTTGTTCATTGGAATTAATTTCAAATTGAAATTAAACATAAACACAAGTCAATCTTTTGATAGTTTTTACTTCTTAAAACCCGCTTTTTACTTTTGACAAAAAGAATTAATTTTTAATTAATTTCTGAAAATTATGTGTTTTGAATTTGGAAAAAGGATTCCATATTTTTATTTATAATTTCCAAATTTTTTAAATAAGTACATTTTATTTTTTGCTATTATGAATAGTAACTTCAGTAATTATTTTTATTTACCATGGTTAAAGGATAAATCTGGTAAATAAGGGTAAACAAATAATATTATAATAATATTAAACTACCCTAACACATGTTCTAATCCTATTTAATGAGATATATCCGACCATGGGCACCCTTGGGTTGATTTTGGGACCCCATAGAGCCACTGGGTTGTGATAAAGACATGTTATAAGAATTAATTTAAAGTAAAGAGAAATATAACATAAACATGTATCTTTTACTTAAATAATTTTACAGGGTCATATAATTTATATATTTGACAATAAATATTCATTATAAATCTAAAAATATTTCCTAAATCATGGTATTTTATTTATAATTTTTAGATGTTAAATAAATAATTTTATTTATGACACAATGATGATGAAGTGATTACCTTATTAATGAAAGATTCAAATAAATGATAATATAAATATTCAAACAAATTTAATTTGAACTTTTTGATGTCATACACAAATTTTATAGATTATATTTACATATTATATTTGAGTTAATTCTTTTGGTTCTAAGGAATAAAGTTTTTATGACTTTAACAAAAATTAATTACTAAATAGTGTCAAAATTGACATAAATGAGTTTTTAAAACAAATACTATTTTATTAAATGATATAATAGTCCTAAAAAACTAAGATTCGGAAAAATAACTTATATAATGTTAAAAGTTTCATTAATTATCCACTTTTGGTTCTCTATTCATTTTATAGTAACTATAGTAACCATATATTATGAAAATACAAGAAGACATGGTAAGAATTAATGTTTTTAACTAAGGGTTAAAGCTAAAAGATAAGGTTACTTTTGTGACCTAAAATTGTCTATAACCTATTTTTTTGATTATTTTGACCCATTACCATATTATCCTCTAAATATGTTACTTTTTAACTATTATAATTCGAAAATAATTTTATAATAAAATAATATTTCAAGGCTTTCCTAAAGTGCCCCTCCTTCCTCTTATAAAAGGCCACCATATCTACCCACTTACTCACACCTCTAAATCCCCTTGTCTCATCCTAATTATGATAAAATAATATCCCAATATCCCTAATTCCCTTCTATAATCCTTACCTTTGGAAAAAGTCAATTAAAATAATCCTTTTGGCACAAATCAAAAGAAGTTACCCGATTTAGAGGTAACATCTTCTTTCAAGTTCCTTTCCTTTATTTTCCTTCTCCACTCCCTATGCTATTCTTATTATTTGATTAAATAAAAACAAAAAATATCCAAAATATACTAGTATTTTTTTATGATAAGTATTTGAACTAAACTTACACACACCTCTATCTAATAGATATGAACATATTGTTTCTGTGTACGGTGAACTACTGCCTCACGAAACGACGATTGTTTAATTTTCTCTAACCATCTCTCATGGAAAACATTATGATGGAAATTTATTTATATATGATATATATTATATTATATTATATTATATTATATTATATTATATTATATTATATTATATTATATTATATTATATTATATTATATTATATTATATTATATTATATTATATTATATTATATTATATTATATTATATTATATTATATTATATTATATTATATTATATTATATTATATTATATTATATTATATTATATTGTCTCTATTATTCTTTAATTTTTATGTACAAAATATATTTATGCTTTCCATGATGTGTAAATATGATAATTTCATTTGAGTAAGTACGGACTACCGCCCCCTCAAAGTGATATGACTCATTCATACTATACATAGAACATATAAAGGATAGTTTTATTAAACCTATGAAAAATAAATGACATAAATATAATACTATTATTATAATATACATTTATATCATTTTATTATTATTCTTTTAATATGACAAATAAATGAAAGTAGCGTTCATGTGTTCGTACAACCTACCGTCTCCATGAACGGTGCATTTCATTTATTATCTCCAAATATTATGGATATTATAAATACATATATACTGGACATATATGGTATTTAAATCCTAAATAATATTCTTCAGATAATTTAATTTTAACTACATGCACAATTTACATCAAAACAAGTTCATTTTCTACTCAAGTACCAAATATAGACAAACCGACTGATATGAACTTAAATAATTATGTAATTTTTATAAAATGATGATAAGTAATATAAAATTAATAATAAACTTGAAAAAAGTTCTTAATCAAGTATAAATTAACCTAATTTTATTATTCAATAATATAAATAATGAACGAGATAAGTCGGATTCAAGGTAAGGGAAATTTTAACTCAGTCTCCATTCATTGAGTTAAATATCCATGTCATTGGTTTTATTTTTTCAAGAATATGTGTTAATGGAATCTGATTATTTTACTTTGAATATCCACTTATTTTGAGTGTATTTATATTTTCCACACATAATTATGTCATTTATTTGTCCTTAATCTAATGATACAATCTTTGTAAGGGATTTCATCTCAATCTCCTTTCATTGAGGCATATCTTGATGTTATGCACCTTTATTATCATATAGGGTGTATATAAAACCCTTTTGGCACATTATATCGTGAATTTTTATATTATAATTATATTTAAAGTTTTTTTTAATTTTATTCCTTAAGGATTTTTATTCAAGTGCTTCTCAAGTGGCAAGGGACTCTTTAACTAAAACATCATTTTAAATGATTTAAAGATTTATTCTTCTAAAACTTTCTATTTCATGGACATGTTTTCAAAATAGTTTTTAATAATTTATTTATATGGACATGAATGTTTTAAAATTTAAATTTATTTCAAAAGTTTCAAAGTGGTATGGGACACTTTTATTCAAAAGTATTTTTATTAAAAAATTTAAATGGTTTTTGAAATGGATTGAATATTTAAATATCTTGAAATGATTTATTATGATTGAAAATGAAATGTTATGAGTGAAATGTTGATAATTTCAATATTTTATATCTTATGATTATATAATGGTACTTGTAAATTTTATAGGTGGTTACGTGATAAACCAAATATCGGTGGTTATGTAGTAAACCAAAGACAAGTACTTCCGTGATAAACCAAGGATGGGTGGTTACATTATAACCTCTAATGCATTGGGTATGGAACTCAACCGTATAGATATTCCATTTAGTGATATGTATGGAAGTCGACCGTATGGTTATTCCATTTAAGTATGTTTATGTCACAAGTTACCTTATATGTGATATATGTTGCTTTCTATGGGCTTTATGGTAATCTTTTGGTTACAAAAAGCGTAAGCAATGAGCATATATTCAGTGAAGTATATTCACTACTTCTTAAAGTTTAAAAGTATTACATTATGATAAAGTATCCATGGTTTTCATATTTTCCCAAGACTAATAGTTTTCCTTATTTATGTATATCTTACTGAGATTTTTATGCTCATCCCAAGTTTTGAAAATGTTTTTACAGGACTTAAAGAAGAATAGATTCGAGGATGTGATCAAGAAAAAGTTATGTCATTAAAACATGAAACGATACCATGTTTATTTTAAATAGTTTTTGTTTTATGGAAAAATGGATAGTGATTAGAAGTCTATAATTTTAATATTTAAGTTGTTATGTATGAGTTATGAACTAATTATCTAAATATCTAAACATGAAAAAATCCTTAATATGAATTAAAGTCAAATTAATGACTTATCTCGAGATTAAGTAATGTTTAAGGTTGGGGCCCTGTAGTTGGTATTAGAGGTCAGTTTAGATAACATTATCAGTTAGAATATTTTTAATAGAATATCCATAAAATATTTTTACATTATGGTCAAATTGAAATGATATAGCATTTGAATATTTCCGCATTGCTTTGTCTAAGATATGGTTGTTCAAAATGGTTTTTCGCAGAGAAAACAGGGCAGTTGTGATGGAAAGGCATACATAGGTAAATAACCTTACAAATCAACATCTTGAGATGGTCGGAATTAAATATTAATAGTTTTTTGTAGTGATGGATCATTTGACTCATGGGATAAATGGTGATGGTGTCCATGCACGAGATCAACCGGACCAACCATAGAGGCAGATGTCAATCGTAGAGCATTTCATGAGTCAAAGTCCCCTATAATTCAGAGTATCATCTGACCCTATGCAATGTTAAGGGTGTATTAAATCACTAGAAATGATTTTTGATGTAATGGGGTGTTTTTAAAATAAAAAGGTTTGTCTTATTTTTTATCATTTTGAACGTGAAGCCAATCAGTGGTGGTCAATGATTAAAAATATCAGAGGAAGTGAAGATATTGATGCAATGTAATGGGATGATTTTAAGAATATATTCCTTGAGAAATATTTTCCTAAGGCTATTAGACTTAGGATGGAAAATAAATTCTTGGAATTAAGACAAATAAAGGAAGATTTTGTGGCTGCAAATGAATAGAATTTCACCCGATTGTCAAGGTACATCCAAATTTTTTCCGAGATATTAATAGTAAGATAAATTGGTTTTACTCAGGATTAAAGCTGAAATATGAAACGGTGATAGCTTCTCATGAGTTCAAATGCTATGAGAAACTTTTCTAATGTGTTGAAAAGGTAGAAATAGAGTCTTTCATTAGTTTCTAGATCAGTTTGTGATTATTTTTATAGATGATATTTTAGTATATTCTAAAAGTCAGGAGAAACATGAAAGTCACTTTAGGATTGTTTTTAAAACCTTAAAAGAAAATAAACTATATGGAAAGTTTATTAAGATAGAATTTTGGTTGCAAAAAATTTCTTTCCTTGGTCATATTGTTTCTAAAGATAGCATAAATGTTGACCCTTCTAAAAAAAGTTTTTGAAGAGTGGCCAAGACCAACCAATATCATAGATATTCATAGTTTTCTTGGATTAGTGGGTTATTACCGAAGGTTTGTTGAAAACTTTTCTCGGTTATCTATCCCACTAACTAAGATAACTCAAAAATGTGTTAAGTTTATCTAGACAAAAGAATGTGATGAATGTTTTTAAGAACTAAAAATAAGATTAGTAAATGAACCAGTTTTGGCCATGTCTTCCAGGAATTGTGAATTTGTTATCTATAGTGATGCATCATTGAAAGGACTTGATTGTTCCCTAATGTATAATTACCAGGTAATTTCTTATGCTACACATCATTTGAAACCTCATGAGTTAAATTACCCTACACATGATTTGGAATTAGATGCTTTTTTGCATTAAAAATTTAGAGGCATCATTTGAATGGTGTAAAGTGTTAAATATATACTGATCAAAAAAATTTGAAGTATGTATTCAGTCAGAAAGAATTAAACATGAGACAAAAGAGATGGGTGGAATTAATCAAGGATTATGATTACATGATTCATTACCATCCATGAAAGGAAAATAAATTGGTTGATGCTTTGATTCGAAAGTGTAATGTTACATTAACCATGCTACTTTTGGAATGAGATCCTTTGGTTTTTGATTTCATGAATTTTGGATTCGAAGTTATTGGTGTAGGGAATTCCTCTATTTTGTTTTAGGTGGCAGTGAAATCATCTCTATCATACCGAATTAAGAAAATGCAGAAAGAATACAGTGAGTTGTAGAAAAAGGTAGAATTGGTTCAGAATGGTAAATTATATGAATTTAACATTGATAAAAATTCTATTTTGAGACTTGTAAAGAGATTGTATGTGCCTTGTGATTCAAATTTGAAGAAAGATTTGTTATATGAATCTCATAGTTCTATATTTTCAGTTCATCCTGGAAGTACTAATATGTATAGAGATATTCAGGAGTATTTCTAGTGGGATGGAATGAAAAGAGATATTGCTGACTTTACTGTGAAGTGTTTGACTTGTCAACAGGTTAAATTATAATGAAAGTTACCAAAAGGGATGCGTCAACCTTTACCAGTGATGAAGTGGAAATGGGAAAATATATCTATGGATTTCATAGTGGGATTACCAAATACTTCTTGAGGTAACAATTCAATCTTGGTTATTGTTGACCGATTGACTAAATCTACTCATTTTTTGCCTATTTGAGATACTCTATCTCTAGATCAACATTCTTGATTGTATATTAAAGAGATAGCCAGGTTACATAGAGTTCCTCTCTCCATTGTATCTATTCATGATCCCAAGTTCACTTATAAATTTTTGAAAGGCCTTCATAAGTCATTGGGAACTAAATTAAATTTCAGTACATCTTTTCATCCTCAATCATATAGGAAGTCAGAACTAACAATTCAAACCTCGGAGGATATGCTACGTGCTTGTTCAGTGGATTACCAGGTAAGTTGGGATCAACATATTTATTTGGTTGAGTTTTCTTATAATAACTGTTTTCATTCCATTATATAGATGGTACCATTTGAGGCATTATATGTAAAGCGGTGTTAAACTCTAGATTTTTGGGATGAATTAGGTGAAAGAAAGTTGATGGGACCATAATTGGTAAGAAAGATGGCAGAAAAGGTTCAGTTGATTCAGAAGCACATAAGGAAAACACAAAGCAGGTAGAAAAATTATGTGGATAACTGAAGGAATGATCTTTATTTCAAGGTAGGTGATCATTTCTTTCTTAAAGTTTCTCCATAGAAAAGTGTGATGTGTTTTTCTAAGAAATTAAAGTTGAGTCTGAGGTTCACTGGACCCTATGAAATCCTAGAGAAAGTTGGATCAGTTTCCTACATGGTGGATTTACCTCCAAGTTTATCCTAGGTACACAATGTTTTTCATGTTTCAATGTTGATAAAGTATATTCAAGATCCATCTCATGTTTTTATTCTAGAGGTAATTCAGTTGGAAGAGAATCTTTATTATGAGGAACAGCTAGTACAGATTCTTGACCATATAGAGCAAGTGTTGCGGAATAAGGTGATTCATCAGGTAAATATTTTTTGTAAAAACTATATGGTTGAAGAAGCAATGTGGAAATATAAAAAATTGTATAAGGGATAAATACCCTCACTTATTTTATAAGTAAATAAAATTGTGGGGACACAATTTCCAAAAGGGGGAATGATGTAACATCTTAGTTATTTTATAAAATAATACTTTTTAATATCTATTAATATTTATGAATAAGATATTAATTTTATGTTAAAGGGACATTTTTTATAATAGCGTACTCGACACGCAACAACGGGTTTATCTGAAAGCTTATGTTGCACACAACTTGAGTTATACCAAAAAATAATACAATAATATTATTATTATTTTAAATGGTAGTTAAAGCCTAGTCATTGTGTTGGAGAGAATGAACAGAACTAACTATACTGTGATTACACATGTTTTTTAAATGTTTTTACTTTCATCAAATAAATTTTAGAGGCCTAAAATGAGAAAAAAATCCAAATTTAAGCATAAAATACTCTAATATTTTTTTAAACTTGTTTTACCACCTTTTGAAGGAAACCCCATTTTAAATATAGTTTTTTTCACTTTTATATGTTATTTTTGAAAAAATAAACTTATTATATAGAATTGGGACATAAAAATTTACTTTAGATTAATTTTTGGTAATTTTCTGATAAATTTCATTTTTTTAATGAATAGTGAAAAATACTGCATTTTAATTCAAAACTGTGTTTTCATCTAATTTATTTATATAGTTATATTATCCTTTTAATTGGTTTTAAAATGTAATTGGATTAATTTTTTATAATTTAATCCAATTTTTTTCATTGGAAGTAATTTGACATTGAAATAGGATATAAACACATGTCAATCCTTTGATAGTTTTTACTTCTTAAAAACCAGCTTTTTGGTTTTTGACAACAGGGATTAATTTTAAATTAATTTATGAAAATTGTGTGTTTTGAATTTGGAAAAATTTATTAAATATTTATAATCATAAGGTTTAAATATTTTAAATAAGTACATTTTATTTTTGACATTATGAATAGTAACTTCAGTAATTATTTTTATTTACCATGGTTAAAGGGTAAATCTAGTAAATAAAGATAAAAAATAATATTATAACAATATTAAACTACCATAAAACATGTCCTAATCCTATTGGATGATATATTTCTAACCATTTTCATACTTTTTTAGATTTTGTAACCCCATGGATCCACTTGGGTGTGATAAAGACATGTTATAAGAATTAATTTAAAGTAAAGAGAAATATAACATAAACATATATCTTTTACTAAAAAAATTAATATAGTGTTATATAATTGATATATTTAACTATAAATATTAATTATAAATCTAAAAATATTTCCAACATCATGGTATTTTATTTATAATTTTTATACATTAAATAAATAATTTTATTTATGACACAATGATGATGTAGTAATTACCTTATTAATGAAAGATTCAAATAAATGATATTATAAATATTAAAAAAATATAATTTGAACTTTTTATGCCATAAACAAACTTTTTGGATTATATTGACATATTATATTTTATTTAATTCCTTTGGTTCTAAGGAATCAAGTTGTTATGACTTTAACGAAAATCAATTACTAAATAGTATCAAAATTGACATAAATGAGTTTTTAAAACAAATATTATTTTATAAAATGAAATAATCATCCTAAAAATATAATATTCGTCCAAATGAATTATATAATGTTAAAAATGTCATTAATGATTCACTTTTAGTTCTCTTGGCATTTTATAGTGACAATAATAACCATATATTATGAAAATACCAGAAGTCATGGTAAGAATTAATGTTTTTAACTAAGGGTTAAAGCTAAAAGATAATGTTAATTTTGTGACCTAAACTTGTCTAAAACCTATTGGTTGAAAGTATTTATATGAATTATCATATTATACTCGAAACATATTACTTTTAAACTATTATAATTCTAAAATCATTTTATAATAAAATAATATTTCAAGACTTTCCTAAAGTGTCCATCCTCCCTCTTATAAAAAGTCACCACCTCAACCCACTTACTCACACCTCTAAATCACTTTGTCTCATCCAAATTATACTTAAATAATCTCCAAACATCCCTCCTTTAATATTATAATCATTAACTTAGGAATAAGACAATTTAATAAAGCCTTTTGTCTCAAATCAAAAGAATTTACCCGATTTAGAGGTAACGCCTTCTTTCAAGTTCCTTTCCTTTATTTTCCTTCTCCACTCCCTATAATCTTATTATTATTTTATTACATAATAGAAACAGTATCCAAAATATAATATTATGTTTTTATGAGAATTATTTTAACTACACTTAAACACACCTCCATCTAATGGATATGAACATACTATTTCTGTGTACGGCGAACTACTGCCTCACAAGACGATAATTGTTCAATTTTATCCTACCACATATCAAGGTGGCCATTATGATAGAACTGTATTTATATATGATATATATTATATTTATATTTTCTCTATTCTTATGTAATTTTTATTTACAACATACCTTTATTCTTTCCATGATGTGTAAATACGATAATTTCATTTGAGGAAGTGCGGACTACCACCCCCTCAAAGTGATATGACTTGTTCATGTTATACATGGAATGTATAAAGTATGGTTTTATTGAACCTATTATATGTACATGACATAAATATAATACTAGTATTATAATATACATTTATATCATTTTATTATTATTATTTTGATATGACAAAGAAATGAACGTAGTGTTCATGCGTACGTACGGCCTACCGTCTCCATGAACAGTGCATTTCATTTATTATCTCAAAATATTATTGATATTATAAATAAATATATAGTGGATATATATGATATTTAAATCATGAATAATATTCTAGAGATGATTGAATTTTGACTACATGGACAATTTACATCAAAACAAGATCATTTTCAACTTAAGTACCGGATATCGACAAACCGACTGATATGAACTTAAATAATTATGTAATTTTTATAACATGATGATAAGTAATATAAAATTAATAATAAACTTGAAAAGGTTTATTAAGTAAGTATAAATTAACCTAATTTTATTATTCAGGAATATAAATAATGAACGAGACAAGTCGGACTCAAGGTAAGGGAAATCTTAACTCAATCTCCATTTATTGAGTTAAATATCCATGTCATTGGTTTTATTTTTCTAAGAATATGTGTCAATGGCCTATGATTGTTTTACACTGAATATCCACTTATTTTGAGTGTATTTATATTTTTCACACATAATTATGTCATTGATTTAACCTTAATCTAATTATATGATCTTTGTAAGGGATTTCATCTCAATCTCCTTTAATTAAGGAATATCTTGATGTTATGCACCTTTATTATCATATAGGGTGTATATAAAACACTTTTGACAAGTTATATCATGAATTGGTACATTATAATGATATTTAAAGTTTTTTTAAATGTTATTCATTAATGATTTTTATTCAAGTGCTTCTCAAGTGGAAAGAAGCTCTTTAACTAAAACATCATTTTAAATGCTTTAAATAGGTGTCCTTATAAAACCTTCTATTTCATGACCATGTTTTCAAAATTATTTTTAAGAATTTATTTATATGGACATGAATGTTTTAAAATGTAAATTTATTTCAAAAGTTTCAAATAAGTATGGGACACTTTGATTCAAAAGTATTTTTATTAAATGTTTTAATTTTTTTGAAATGGATTGAATATTTCAATATCTTAAAATGATTTCTTGTGATTGAAAATGAAATCTTATGAGTGAAATGTTGATAATTTCAATATTTTATATGTTATGATTATATAATGGTACTTAGACAATTGATGGGTGGTTACGTGATAAACCAAAGACATGCGGTTACGTGATAAACCAAAGATGGGTGGTTTCATGATAAACCAAGGTCGGGTGGTTATGTTATAAGCTCCAATGTATTGTTTATGGAAGACAGCCATATGGATATTCCATTTAGTGATATATCTGGAAGTTAGCCGTATGGTTATTCCATTTAAGTACGTTTATGTCCCAAGTTACCTTATATGTGTTATATGTTACTTTCTATGGGATTTATGGTAATATTTTGGTTACAAAAAGGGTAAGTAATGAGCTTATATTCAGTGAAGTATATTCACTACTTCTTAAAGGTGAAAAGTATTACTTTATGATAAAGTATCCATGGTTTTCATGTTTTCTGAAGACTAACAGTTTTCCTTCTTTGTGTGTCCCTTACTGATCTTTTTATGTTCATCCCATATTTTGAAATTTTTTTCATAGGACTTAAATAATAATAGAGTCAAGTATGGATCAAGGAAAAGTTATATCGTTAAAACATGAAACAATTCCATATTTCTTTTTAAAGAGTTTTTGTTTTATGGAAAAAATGGATAGTGAGTAGAAGTGTATACTTTTAATATTTAAGTTTTTATGTATGAGTTATGACCGAATTATCTAAAGATATAAACTTGAAAATATCCTTGATGTGAATTAAAGTCAAATTAATGACTTATCTCAAGATTAAGTAATGTTTAAGGCTCGGGCCTTCTAAAAAATCAGTATTTTTCACTATTCACTAAAAAGTTAATCTTTTCATACAATTATCCAAAAATAATCCTAAGATAATTGTGAAATGTTTATTCAAAAAATGAATTATATTTTTTCAATTAAATTTTCTAAAAGTATCAAAATTTAATTTTATTATTTTTTTATAAAAAGCAGTAAAAATCATTTTTTTAGAATAAATCATTTTTAAATCATATAAAGACTTTTCTAAAAATTAAGTACTTGTTTATAAATATATTTTATTTATCAAAATACTTTATACTTAATTTAAAAATTGTGTTTATTCCTATTCATATCACCAAATTTAAGGTATATGTTATATTGGTCATGTTTAAATAATAATATTAATAGTATATCGTGGTTCGTTAGAAGTTGGTGTTGCATGTAAGGCATGCTATCGAAAAAAATTAATTTATTTGAAATATATATATTTCATAAAATCTCAAGGTGCTATAATTCCTATGTATATAAGAAGGTTAGTAGGAGTATCGTAGTGTTTTTGATATTTTATATAGATGACATACTACTTATCGGGAATGATGTCCCGACACTTCACTTTGTGAAGGTGTCATTTGGTAAATGTTTCTCAATGAAAAACATGGGTGAAGAAGCCTACATAATGGGTATGAATATATGTAGAGATTTAACTAATAGGTTACTTGGACTAAGTTGAAACACATATATTGTTAAAGTGGTAAAGTGTTTTAGCATGGATAAATACAAGAAGGGGTCTTTACCAATGTTGTATGGAATAAATCTTAGGAATATTTAGGATCCCTCTAAAAAGTTATAAGGGATGGATCAAATTACTTATGAATTTTCCATATGATGTATCATGTATTTCTTGTTATGTATTCATCCCAATTTCTCTTATGCAATGATCACAAATAGTATATACTAATCTAATCACAATGAGAGTCACTGGATTACTGTAAAGAATATTATAAAGTACTTGGGAATGACTAAGGATATGTTCTTGGTATTTAGAATAGATAATGAATTTTTTTTAAAGGGTTACACATATTCTTGTTTCCAATCCAATTAAGGTGATCTGAGATCTAAATCTAGATTTTTGTTTTGCCTAAATAGTAGATCTATCTATTGGAAGAGTTCCAAACCACCATAGTGTACTCGACAATAGAGGTAGAGTACATTGATACATCTAATTATGTGAAAGAAGTTTTTGGGATCAAGAAGATCATTACTGTACTTGGAGTGATTCCTAGCATTGAGAGATAAATTGATCTATTTTTGTGAAAACAATGGGTTTTTTCTCAACTAATGAACCCTAGTCTCACCATAGTACCAAATACATCCTTTGAAAACATCATATCATATAGGAGATAATTTAGAGGGGTGATATAAATATCATTTGGGTGGTTACAAATGAGAATGTAGTAGACCCATTGATGAAACCAATACCATTGCAACAACCTGAGGGTCATATAGAATATCTAGGTGTAATACACATGGGATATTTTTTATAATGATTATAAATATATCATGTTTTTATAATAAAGTAAATGTCAAATTATAATTTATTCATGTGTGTTGAATTTTATTTTTCATGAATGGTTGAATGATAATATACCCTTAAGGTGAGACATTGATTTATCCCTAACCGATGATTATTACAGAGTATTGTGATTTTTAATGATATATTAAGGTTAGCTTGAATATATTCTTATACTCTTTACAAAGGGTTACATATGAGTTAAAAATAATGGATTCATGGGTTAATAAGTAGAGACTTATTACTTTGACTACCTCACCAAAGTATATTTCATGAAATGACATACATTTATTGATATACTTAGGGGTGTGTTCTTATTATCAATCCTTCTTACCCTATTTTGGTGAGACACATAGAATTATAACCTTTATAATTTGGTACCCTACTTATACAAGTTTGAAAATATATTAACTAATACATGGGTGGTTGGGTATATTGTTTACTATTTCATCGATTGGAGCATAATCAAGATGGAATTTTTTCAATTGTATGACAAGAAAAGGAATCTAGACCTTGATTGAATTAAACTAGGAAAATGAATGTTCATGCTTAGTTGAGTCACATATGATGTGTTAGGATACTTAGATGAGGGGAATGTGATATAATCATTTATAAGATGAATGAAATTTGATGTATGCATCAACTTGGTAATTTGTTTTCACAAAATCAAGAAAAGATGAGTTAGTTATACTAGATTGAAGTGTGTTATGTCTAGTGGTCAATTGATGTAATAGAAAAATGGATTATATAGGTATAGATATGACATATATGATAAATATTATGGTATAAATATTTGTATAGAGGTATGAGTATGTTTGATGAAGATCACACCATACTCCTTACTAACATTAGTAGCACTGATGCTTTTATAGAGTCTGTTATTTTCTTACATCTATAAAATATGAATTTAATATTTTCTTTCAATTTTGTTAAGGCTTGCAGGGTCACACAGTTAGGACCTTGGATAAGGATAAAGTTTTGGACAAATTATTTTTTCAAAATTAAGATATTTTTATGAAAAAACTATCCAAAATAGTTTGTATAGATTCATAAAGAGTTGTGAAGTTTTGCACTATGTCCTTATGAATTTTAATTATAACTGTGAGTCCTTATGAATTTTAATTATAAGTGTGATATTTTTGAAAGTTCATTTAAAATACATACATGTTATGCATACATAATAAAATTAATATATATATATATATATATATTAAATATTAATGATATTCATATTTAATATGTTTAATGTGATAAAAAATTTGCAGTGACACTTAACCCATATGGTTTTATCAGTTTAAAACCAAAGGGTTGGTTAATTTATCCTTTATTTATTCATTAAAATGTTTGATGAATGCTATACCCAAACGGATTATGATTCATGTTATGTGTTGTGTTGGGATTCATCTATATAAGAGATATGATCTCTTCTATGGGTGGGTGTGTAATGATCATGTTCATTCAATGGATTTGTGATCATCAGTTTCATGAAAATTTGATAAAACTCTCTTCTTCCCAAATTATTGTTTATCATTTCTCAACAAAGGTTCTAGAACCATTTTAGTATTTGATTATCTTCTTAGTACAATAAATCATCCTTTAACTGGTTTATTCTATTTGTGTAAGGAATCATATGTTTTCTACTTCAAGTGGTCTTCATCAATAATTATCCATTTAATGATAAAGATGGAAGCTATTGTAATAGTCAAATACAAGGTACTCTATTTTTAGATATTTTACAAGTTTTATTTCTTAAAGATAGATTGGGAAATTTTTGGGTTGTTTTACACTACTAATGATCATTATATGGTTAAATTAAACCTATCATAAGGGTGTATAATGGATTCCTTTTATTTATCTTCCTCAAACATATTGATGAATACATTGGTAGTCGTGATCATTAGTGCAAGGTATGCATGAGTTATTCTTTTTATATTTATACTTGGTTATGGGTTTCATGCCTGTTGGATCTTAGGATGAGATTTATTATCATTTTCACTATATTTATTAATTTTTAATCGATCCTTATAAACCAACCAAGGTTAGTGGTGGGTAGTATTTGAGTACTTGAAGGTGAAGTTAATTAGTGGCTATGTTCTTGAAGCCAAACCATAATGTCACATGACTGATCTATGTATGGTATATATACAACCAAATAGAAATTAATTTCACCAAATAGTAATTAATGATATGGGATAATTATAATATAAAGAAATATAATGAGTTCATTTATCTTATAGAAACATATGGGTACTTGATAGGTTGACATTTGATTAATCTGACCAATAAGAGATATGAACACCTCTAACTCATTCATCATGTCATGGTATACATACACCACATTTAGATTCTCTATGACAATATCATCAAAAATTAGATAATATTGGGTGAACACTTAGCCAATATATAATCATCCAACTTCCATTTTACACCAAGAAATGGTGTGATAAAAAAACAAGGGAAAAGAAGAAATTTAGTCATTATGTAGTATAAAACTAAACAAATAATGGGATATCCCAAGTGGAAGTTAGGGTTATAAATATATTAATCCCTAGACTATAATTCACCAAAGAAAACACAATAGTAAATTCTAAAATTCTTGAAGGGTGGTCAGTAAAAAGCTTAAGAACAAATGGGTTTGAATGGTTTGAAATATAGGAGTTATGTTCAAGGTTTATTGAAATTTTAATCATCATGTTTTGGGTTTCATGTTTGTGCAAGTGCATATAGTGATCTCTTATGGTTCATGGTAGTTATATCCTCATGAATTTAATTATTGAACCAATGATACTGATCTTTCAGTGATAATTTATACTTTGAATTTTTGGAAACATTATCTTATTGTAGATTTCTTTTTGGTCTTCATGGATCATAAAATCCTATTGTATATCTTCTCTCAGAAATATTTGAATTTTTTTCAGTGGAGATGAGTGGAGTTACGAGATTGTGACTTCAATATCTCTTATACACTAAGGAAATGAAATATGGTGGATTATGTACTGAGTAAGTAGAGTTATAATTATTTTTATCTTGAGGTTGGAGATGAATTGATGATGGTGGAGGAGCTCACAACTTTTTATTTATATATGAATGAGGTACTCATTGAATTTCTCCTATATCAAATGATAGTACACTCTCCCTTGCTTTAGAAAGTAGAGGAATATTATTTGGGAGATCCTGAGGTGGAGGTATAGAGAGATCATATCACTCTTTATGATTCTCTTAAGGGGTGGACAGAGGGTTTCCAACATCAATTGTTATTTCAAGGGAAGTTATTTGCTTTGTAGGTGATAGGATAGATGGTTCTAAATTAATTTTATAAGTCACCTTTAGCATTATGTCCTAGTATTTTTGAGATATATCATGTTTTGAAGGAGAAGTTTTGGTGACATGGTGTGAAGAAGTATGTGGTTGTGTTCTTATCTATATGTTTTAGCTATTGGTGGGTTAAAGATGAAAATTTAGTTCCAGAAAGTCTATTATTTCCTTTAAAGGTTCTATAATGGAATTTAGTTGATATATCAATGGATTGTATGACCTGTTTATTGTTTTTAATGGATTAAAGAAGTTGACTCATTTCTTAATGGTCAAGAATCCAACTGCGATGGATACTTTAGAGAGAATACAATTCAAACACTATAGTATAAGTTGTGGGCATCTGTTCTTGATTTTAGAGGTTTATGGATGAATAACCTACCCTTGGTTTAATTTTATTATAATAAAATTTATTATTCATCCATTGGAATGAAATTGTTTGAATCATTGTATGGGTGGGATTTGTTAGACTAATGATGTTATTACAACATATCTCATGTGCTTTATGGTTTGATGATCTAGAAAAACCTCATATGTTTCTAATGATTATATTTTTAAGTTTTTTTATCATGTTTTTATCTTATTTAGTTCGATTATACCATAGTATAGAATTTTTTTAAAATTTTATAAAATTTTACTGAGTTTGGAAAATCATCTATGTGAGGAATTTGGCTACAAAGACTTTGGATATGTCGAGCAATTGGCTATGTCAATTACCTTAATGAAAGAATATTCTATATAAATTTTCTAAAATAATTATGGATATGTGATCATAATGTATACATGATTGGGATACATGAATAAATCAACTATGTGAAGAACGTCTATGTGGATCAATTCGACTACATGATTTTAGATATGTGGATTTTGGCTATGTGGTGATCCAAAATTGACTATGTCATTCTGAAACTTGGGTATTAATTAATTTTGGACTATTTTAAGTAAAAATTAATGCTACTCTTGACGAATTAAAACATTGGACTACTTATTTAGGTAAAAATTAATTTTCAATGGCTAAAAGTGCCAAGAAAATAAAGAGAGTGACTGTTTTATTGCGCGGTGTTTTTTTCAAGGTAATTTTCATAAAATGACATTTGGAGTTTTACCCCAAGGACTATTTTTATTTGATATCATATAGTGTAATATTAAGTGAGAAGATATAAAATAGTATTTGGACAATAACAAACTTGTACTCACTCACTCTCCCTCTCTCTCTAAGCTTTCTATGTTGCTTCTCTATACTAAATAGAAGAAAAATAAGAATCATGTTATCTATAGGTGTGTTATAAAGATCAGCCTTACTATGTTTTAGATGACTATTCTTAAGATATACTTCATTTTTATTCTATCTCTTGGAGAACTCTTCTCTTATGTTCATTGTATCTTGCAATTTTGTGCTTCATTTTGTAATATCTCAATATTATCTTATTTAAATAAATGAGCACTCCTTGAAATGAGTATTGAAGGATATTATTTTTATACATACTTGTAATAACATGGAAAAAAGATCCTAGATTTGTACCAATTTATAGTTTATTTCACTCATTCGGGCAGTCCCAAGGGAAATGAATGGTTTTAGTAAAATAGCCAAGCTCTAAGAGTTAATTATTGGTGGAGTAGACTAGGGGATTTATGTTCCCTAAACCATTATAAATCTTCTATGTTTAATATTTTTCTTACTATTTTTATCTCCACTAATTTATTTTGATAATAAAAGATTATAATCTATCATACCTTAAAAGAGGGCGGTTTAAAGTGAAAAAATTTTCAAGAACTCAATTCACCCCCCCCCCCCATTGAGTCTTTTTGCATTTATTCTTCGAGCAATGGGCTTTTGAATCACCTTTATTCTAGATTGATGTTGGATATTAAATGATTATTATACCATATTTGATGAAGAGTATGAAAGAGAAAGTGTAGGTGATTCGTGAGAAGATAAATTTTACTCAAGACTATTATAAGTCATATATGGATCAAAGGAGGAGGCCTCTAGAGTTCAATATCAACTATCATGTGTTCCTAAAGGTTTTTCCTCATCATGTATAGTGTAGGTTTGGTAGTAAAAATAACTTTTTCCCATGGTTTTTTGGACTCTTTGAGGTGTTGGGGTGAGTTAATGAGTTGATGTATTAGTTGGTACTTTCACCCCAAATAGATTAAGTTCACGATGTTTTCCATGCGTCACAAATCCATATAAATATTCATGATTAATCTTATATAATTTATTGGGGTGATTTTGATATTGAGGATGGTGGAACATTCATAGTGTAACACCCTAAAATAGATCACCAGGTCTAAGATGAAGGGTCATGTGAACTCATGTGTGCCTCCATGTATACAAAAAACTACAAACTAAAAAGAGAGGGCATGAATTGTACCATGGGTATACTATTCCCTCAGTATTAGGTAACTATCAGAGTAAAAACATACAATATAAGAAATAATAATAACCAGAAGCAATGAACACAGTAGAAGCAGTAGATAACATCATTAAAATTTTGTATAAAATGGAATACAATAACCAGTATCTCAAGTTAAAATTGATCCCCACAAGTGGAAGATAAATAAATAAAAATAAAAAAATAATGAAGTGATCATAATAAAAAATATCTAAGAGTATATCCCATAATCTTCTCAATCCCATACACCTACATCTACTTAGAAATCCATCATAAGGCCCTTTCCTTCATCTAGATACATAACCATGAAATATGCATAGGCATCGAGATTACCATGAAGGGTGTGAATATAAACCCAATAGGCCACCACTAATAATCCATTAACATATGTGAAATGAATGTCTAAAGGTGTGGAAATTTATAGAACTAAATAAATAAGTAAACATGAAACATATATTAGGACATTGTTCATTAACCAGAATACCATAAATCTTCATCCATACTTGCTTTAGATCTATGTCAAATGGAAGTGATAGAAGGAGCCTCGAAATCAACCCAAGACATGGAAAATTCATTCTCAATCAAGTTTTAGACTTTCATAAAGTAACAAATCATAACTATCTCATATATAAAACCATTACATCTCACTTAGGGTGGGTTATAACATCATCCATGTCCTATCACTTAGTATTGGGTCACAATCTTCGCCATCATCTCATAGTCTCAAACCACCCCCTCTTATCTGGGGGAATTTACATCACTTTTCCTTGACCATTTCCTCTCACTCAGGGAAGCATACCACAATCTCACTCGATAAACATCATCCTTATTCTCTCACTCAATATTAGGTCATAACAAATAATCAAAACATTCCACATGTAATAGTATATATAATAAATAACAACGGGTCTGATCAAAAAATCACTTTAGGCCCAAACTCCAACTAAGAAAACCCTATCCCTAACCATAATGTGAGGTTAGGTTCCATTTTTTCTAAGTCATTTAACTTGAACTCCCCATATAAGGAGTCAACCCCAACCATTCAAGCTTACCCAATTACTTGATACCAAAAATTTGTTTATCTCAAGGCTACAAATTCACCCACATTAAAACTAAGGCATACAACTTTATGGAAAAAAAATGTAACTTTGTAAGGGCTTCCTACCTCAATCTTAATAGAATGTACCCACTAAGTCACACTCCCTGATTCAATTCCAACCCTCTGGAAACCTAAAATTATAATCATATCTCTATATTTAATGTTTTGATAATAGAGACCAATATATAGAGGAAAAAGTATGTATCTAGGGGTAATATGGGATTATACTTTCCAAGGAAGAACCTTTCTTGTGAACACCACTTTAGATAGGAAAGAAACGATAATATAGGAGATTAAATCACTAAGGAGAAGCCCTCCTACATTTCCCAAGTCATGTAAGGGTAGGGGAAGAATTTGGTAGAAATAAAAAGGGGTTCCAAGAAAATTATAGACCTTCCCCTTCAAAAAATCTACCCAGTGAGTGGGTCTTGGTGAAACCATAGGATTTGCATTATATTTCCTCCTTGCTAAGAAGTATTTTAAATTAGTCGTTAGACTATAATTCAAGCACCCAAAAAATTATAAAGGGGTTACCCCCCTACAAGTGGCCCCTTGAATCATTTACATATGGTCATGCCACAAGGAATCCACCTAGAAAAGCCCCACAGTACTACCCTCATGGTTGCACCACAATCCTTCCCCTTCTCCAGCAGCCATGTCGCAATCCCCATCACCACACCACAACTAATTTCCTATGGTAGAATTTCAACCATAGGCTCAACTAACTCTCCCACAACCCACTCTTGAGATACCTCCAACACTTTAAATATCCTGAAAATATTAAAATTCATTATAATAAACATTAATTTAAAACAAAAAACATCTTCTAATTTTAGGGGCCTTATACATAGAATGACCTGTGAAGATTTAGGATAATTAAGAGAAATTTCTATGAGGATTTTTCATCTATTAAGTTCATGTTTTATGGAGGCATTATCTCTTAGTGTAATGTACATGGGAGTGAGAGTTATTTATGATATCTCAATACTCAAAGATTTTTTGAACCTTATTATTATAATGAAGATGATATTTTATTGTGTAATTAAGTATTTGAGGTTGTTCTTTCTCTTATGTGTTGTGTTTGGGTAGTGGGATTCCTATTTTATATATATCTTACAAGGTGGTTAAATTTTCAAGTTATTTTATTATTTTTGGGATTTTATTTTTGATTCTAGAATATGAGAATCAATTGAGAGGTAACTAATATAGAGGCATGAATTTTATTTGGTCATTTACTATGTTTTTTTGAAGGTGTTAGAGGCTATGGGGTGATTTTGGAGGTGAATTATGGAATGAAAGTTAAGTATTTTAATTTTAGAGGAAACCACATTGTGGGGGGTCCAAACTACATCATTGTTTATGGATTCATTATGGTTTTGGAACACATCATGTATATTAATCATGGTTTTGGATAATATTTTTATAATTAAAGTCATCCATTTATAGGGTAGAACTTATTGGGATCAACCTATGAAAACAATTATAAAGTGGGAGATTGTTTGGTTTGGTGTGAGAAATGTTTTCTTGGTAAAGTGTTGGAAACTTTCAAAAGGAAATTTTTTGGAAGAAGCACTTTAGGACTTGGATGGACATCTTCCACCAGCACCATATCCATAATGAGGTTGATATAAGAACCTTTAGTGGACATAGCTAAACAGACATAGTTTCAATATATATTTTAGTCTAGATAGAGGTTTCTGAATAAAGATTAATAGATTGAGTTCAACTAATGATACAATCTAGACAAAGTTTATCAGATAAATATGGCTATATTAAGGATTCTAGCAATGAGGATTCAGTGAAATAGGGTAAAATAAGTTCACCAGACAAACTTTAAATTGGAAAGGGTTCATAGGAAATATTCTATTAGATAAAGTGCACTAGATAAACATGCATTAGATGGAGTCCATCAGATAGAGTCTCGTGAGATGTATTCCATCAGATGGAGTGTATTGGATAGAGTCCATTAGAAGTCACATCAGATAGATTCTATCTGAAAGATTCTCTCAGATTTATTCCATCATATGGATTCCACCAACCTAAATTCTATTTTTTTGGAAAAACATGTATCATATGGATTCCATCAGATGGAGTCCATTAGATGGAGTCTCATCAGTCAAAGTCCACTAACATGACTTCTCTTTACACAGGTTTCATGCATGGGTACTAGATATTGGTAGTTTCATTGAATGGTTCAATAGTGTATTAGAGGTTTCCCAGTTCAATGGTAGGTTGAACACGAATTTCATAGGTTGGTGTAAACTATTCACTAGATGAAGACCTCTGTAAAGATAGGGGTTGCCCAGCTAAAAATATGAGTTGGATGAATGGTGTTGATGAGGCATGACCAAGGATAAGGTTTCCCCTCATTAAAGGGGGAATACCTAGGCACTCTTTAGTCAGTGTCAGAGTAGAAAATGACTAAATAGACCATGATCGGGTAGACAATGATTAGTGAAAGAAACAACAGGTGAAAACATTGGTGGGGATTATTCT
The DNA here is from genome assembly GCA_963277665.1 of Viscum album. NCBI lineage: Eukaryota > Viridiplantae > Streptophyta > Magnoliopsida > Santalales > Viscaceae > Viscum > Viscum album. The sequence goes on from OY728151.1 coordinate 910,972,007, forward strand.
AGTAATATATGTAGGTTATGTGTATTTTTTCCTGTAACTAGATATTGTTCCAATATAATGGATTAAGTGTTTTTATTATCCTATAGATGTCATATATTCATATGAACCACATTATCCCTATTATTCTTTGTGCTTTTTCTTTTATATGTAACATCCTCGTATTATTTTAGGTACTACTCATTTCATGTTCTTATTTTTATCCTTCCATTAGTCATTTTCAGTTTTTTCTTAATTTTTAAGTTATTTTTATTTGGAAAGAAGGGTATGAGGGTGAGTTTTTGACTTTTTAAGTAGTTGATAGGTGCCTAGGTGGTTGGTATAGGTTTGGATAAGGACCTATAGTTGGAATTTCTATAGGTATTCCACCAACTATTCGATGAAGGCCATTGGATAACTAGTGGTAGGTTGATAGAAGGGATTATTGGAGTTAGTGTTCTAGAACCAATTTTTTTACTTTTGATTACATGTTTATTCATAGAAGTGAATATTAATTAAAATATCTTATTACATATCTTTCATAGTTTTTCATGACTTTAATGTAATAATTTTCTAGAGTATCTGTCATATTAAAAAGGTTATAGCAGTCCCCTGTTATGATGTGAACCTTGAAATTTCATGAAAACATTCTTATACCTTGTTCTACGGTAATATATAATTATATGATGGGGCGCATAATATGTTAACTTTTAGGTGTGAGTACTCATAAGCAGATGATTCTCCCTCTCAAAAATTTCACACTTGGTAATTTCCAATATGGGATATTATGAGAAAATACCCACTATTAGAAATTCCATGTGATTATATTTGATATGATATTCTTATCTATGACTGTGTTTAATGGTCCTTAGAATTTAAGATAATTATAAATTTATTTCATGACTCACACTTAGATTTACTGGCCAAATTCATGATACCATATGTTCATGGGAAGTAGGGTATGTGGGTTACATCATGAATGACATGTTATTAATGAATAAGTTGTGGAAGGATTTTTTTTCCTTCCATATTTATAGAAGTTGATATTTCAACCCTTTGAATGAAATATAACTATCGCATTAAATTCTATGGTCATAGTGTAATGATGAGTTTAGTTCAGATAGTCAAAGAAAGATTTATCAAACATGTAGGTTTTACATGGGTGTGAAACCTTCTTGATGACATATCATGAAAAATAGATTATATTATACAGTGATAACTCATGTGTGGTTGTCTATATTTCAACATTAACTTATTTATCTTAAGTGCCTTAACCCGTTGTTAGATAGTAATCATGGGATTTAGGCAATCTCACATAATTCTAATGAAAAAGAAACCTAGAGGGTCACACATTATGTTTTTCCATTGATCTCAATTAAATTATCTTTGAATTTAATTTTTAGAATAAATATTTTTCTCAAGACCGAGGAGTAATTTTATTCATAATTTATTGATCACGTAAAATTGAATTAATATTTATTCACAAGGTAATTATTTAATTATGAGGGTATATAATATTTCTTTATTGAATGAATAAATAATTTTTTATTTATATATTTGATAAATACCAAGGAGGACTAGTGGACCAAGATTATGTATGGTGATAAACATTAATTTTCAAGCGTGTAAAATAATATTTATCCTTGTGTCAGTTAGCGCATGCCATGATAAAATAATATTATTATTATTATTTTATGGAATGGGGTCATATAAGTTTTAATATATTATTTAAGTTTTGTTATGAAATTAAATAATATTTTAACACTAACCTTGTCTCTATAAATAGAAAATTATGTCTATTATGTGAAGTTTGATTGAAATTAAGAATTGTTGTTAACAATGAAATCTAGAGCTCTCTATCAAGAATAAAGAACACTATTGAGATTCTCCTTCATTATCCATCATCTTAATAATGAGACTTCAAGGAAAATTATTCAAGATTGAAGGAATCATCATAGTGATCAATATGAATACCATAAGATGATAGATCTTCCATGCTAGCACCTGAAAATCCATCGGTGTTGTTTGGAGATCCTAAGAGAATGTATGGATCACCACTATATGGATTATACACTTCGATCCTTCAAGATCAAATATGGTTGACCAAAAAGGGTTTTACAGATGATCAAAATCTTTATCAAAGAAAGATATCAAAACTGAGGTGTTTTTCTTCCAATCTATTTAAATTAATTATAAATTGAATGTGAAAAAGATATTATCATTGTTTTGATGACCTTATTTGATAATATTATTGGGAAAAAAATTATTGGTCATGATTATTATGTATTCTAAAATATTATAATGATCTAATGAATATGATAATTTCTTAGTTGGGATCATCCCTGATAAGTTCTTCTATTTCTCCCAGACCATAAAGGATTACCTATAGGAATCCCATCAAGTGGCCAGTGGGGTGTCCAGAGATGTAGAAATTTTACCTATACCACCAGCCACCTAGTAGGCTAACTTGTAGCTTCTTAATTTTTATAGAATCCACTATTTTTCGTATAGCGACATTTTTGGGTAGGGAAGTAATGGGAAATTTTTTATTTTTACCACCTTAAATGTTTGTTTTAATTCATAATTTATCTCCTTCAAACCTAATTAGAATCATTAAACTTGGATACTCTCTTGGGGTGTTCTTGGATCCCTAAACTCTTCTCTATAGTGGATAAAAGCACTGATTGAAACCTTAGACCTCTCCTGGTAAGTTGATCACCATTTTAATCATGGATCTTCTTCTTCTGCCAATTCCTCTTGTTTCTCTCTTGAGGGGTCTTGATCTGATCTTCAGTCTTTGTGGACCGTTGATTGATAATTTTAGTGGTAAGTGATAATTTTAGTTTTATTCATTCTATAACATTTCAATTTGGATATTTATTATTGGTAATTTGTGTTCTAGGGTCCCATTTTGATTCCTAAGGCCCTCCCCTCATATTATCTCACTGTTTACCCATGGTTATTGTCATTCTAACTGTTTCAATGTATGTGGTTTCATAAATTGTATTTTTCATGTAAACCTTTATTTATTTATTCTTGAAATTGATTTTTAAAATTATTAAAAGTCATGGAAATGGTTTTGGTGAAATATATTGGTTTTGATTATGGTTTTGAAAATGGAATATCCCTTTGGTGTTTTTAATGGAAATGGTTTTAATGTGTATTCAATGATAAAATGACCAATGATTGAATTGTAAATGGTAAACTCATATGTGTTCGATGATGAGGTAGGGATCCATCCTTATAGATGAAATTTTTCTCTATAGACATGTTCTTCTTGGGTAATGTGTGCACTGACATGCCTATATTGTGGCAAGGATTCAAACTTGAGAGTGTCATCTTACCTCATAGACCTATTCTTATAGGGTAATGTGTATTCTAGGTGGCTTACTAATAACAATAATTTTAATAGGATCCTAATTGAACTAAAATTATTAATACTCATGGGATTTTTATCTCTAGTATATATCATTGAAATGATTGTTGTTATGTTTGTGGAAATACTTTGAAAACATATTTATTTGGTATGATTTATAAAATATGAAAGAGTGATTTATCCATGTATTATGTTAAACTATATATCAGGACTTGTTTTAAAATTAATTAATCATAATTGGTTTATATTGAAAATTATACTTATGAAACACTTGGTGGGATCCTACTAGTATCTTTTTCTCACACCCTTTATACATCTTTAGGTGTATATAGATCTTGTTATATTTGATGTAGGTAAGGTTAAGTCACAAAAAGGAGGTAACAGGTTCGTTCATTGGTAGGTTTTGGGACTTTGGAGTTGGTATCATGTCACAAAGAGTTTCGTTTTGAAGTTTTTTTGTATTATAGTTGTTTTTATGTATCAAAAAACTTTTTTCCCTATTTATTGTACCTTTATCTTATTGTTGATTTAGGTATACAGGCATATTCTATATATGTTCATCACCTTGTTTTAGTTTCTTTGTGGTAAAATCATTCTCAAAGGTATTTATTGATTCCCATGCACTTTTCGCTATCCCATGGGGATCGAGAACTCCCTTCGGGCCATGTTAGAACTATTTTAGGTTATGGATGGTTTGGTCAATCACGATTTCTTCCTAAAAAATTGGTATTAAAGGGATATTTTTTCTGTTTCTATTGTCGGTATACATTTTGGGACATCTTGGTAGATATGATATAGGAATGTAGGGACTTAAGGGGCATGTTGCAAGTGAGTGCCCATCTATCTATCATTGTGAAGAGCTTTAAGTTACCAAGTTTTATTGGTAAGTGTGTCTTTTGGGATTTGGATAGATTTAATATTAGTCTTTCTTCATTTTTATCTTGATAATTCCATTTTTTATGTTATTATAAGCTTTAATTGATTCATGGATCTCATGTTTTTAGGTCTCTTTATCTATTGATGTATATTATCATACCCCTCATAAGACTTGTAATGGTTCCTTAAGAGGGTTCTATCGATGAATCATGGTAGGGAAATGCTCTATTTGATCATAATATGATAAAATCAATCATTCTCATGGTCCAAGCTATGGACCAAGCTGTGGAACATGCCCCTATTCAAGCTAGAAAGGAAGAACCATGAAGGGATGAGGACAAGAATCGGGACCAAGAATTTCTTCACCATAATTAATTGTATTTCCATGATATGAATGATCCTTAGGAGGTGTAGGATTGGTTTAGAAATCTCGGAAGAGTCATATAATTCCTAGATACTTCTGACTCAATCAAAGTAAAGTTCACCATCTTCAAGATTGAAATTATGAGTAGAATGTGGTGGGACTTGGTTTTCTTGGATAATAAGTATAAGGGATTAGAGTGTAAGGTCTTCAAGGCCATTTTATCTGATAGTTTTTACTTTGAATATATTAACATGGAGGAATCCATGGAGTTCCTCAAGCATGATCAAGGATATCAGATTGTGATAGAGTATGTTAATCGCTTTATTGAGCTTTTTGTGTTTTATTCTGAGGTTGTGTCTAATGAGAAGATGAAGGATTGAAGGTTTTATATGGGTCTTAATCCTGGTATATATTCATAGATATTAATATTAAATATGACCACCTATGTTGAGGTAGTGGATAGGACCTTGATGGTAGAGATTGACCTAGTAGGTAAGAAAATATTGACCAAAGTTTCTCTTCCCTCTGGTGGTAGCTCTAGTGGTTATTTTAAGGGTATAAGGAAGAAGATTTTGTTCCATTGGGGAAATAAAATCAGTTCTTCTTAGAGGTCCCTTATTTCACCATTAATAGTGTATAGTGTCTTAACATGTTATTAGTGTATCCAAATAGGACATATGAAGTGAATTTTACTCATGCCTCTAAGGGTTTGCAATGTGTGTGGGCGTTATGGTTACTTGAAAAAGTTTTATCGAGCTCTATATTTACCTCACTCTAGTATAGACTCATTGACACCTAAAGGATTTTTTTATAGTTTTATTCTTCATGGACCATATGGTTCTAGCTAAAAGCCTCCATAATGAAGACATTACACATAGTTAAGGAGTTTCCAGTGGAATTTGATGTAATTCATGTGATCGTGGTGCCATTTTTTGTTTCTTCTACTTTAGTGACTACCCTTTTTAATTCAGATTAATATCACTCATTTTTTATAAAATAATTTTGTGTCTCTTCTAAAACATCCAACAGAACTCGTGTCATTCATTATAGAATTGGTGATGCCTCTAGGAAAGAAGAAGGAGTAGGGTTTATATTTTCCCTCGTGCTCTTTCTTATTGTGTGATATATAGATGATATGGGATTTCTTAGTTCTCAACTTGGACCTTTTTGATGTGATTATTAGGATATATTGGTTGATCACTCACAATGATCAGATTGATTATTATTATTGGTGGGTTTTTTTCACCGCTTCTGATGGGAGCTTCCATCTGTTTTAGGGTGAATGGGATATATGGTCCAATCAGGTGGGGCCTTCTCTTCTAGTACTTAGTAAGTTAATGTTTTTTCTACAGATAAGTTGGAATAGGAATATAATAATAGTTTCCAGCCTATATTATTCAACAAGTTTCCTAAAGGGTTTTTGAATGATGTGTAGGGTTTTCCTCTAGAGTAGGATGTGCAGTTCTCGGTTGATTTAGTGCCCGAAAATCACCTGATATCGATGTCATCTTACTGTATAGATCTATATGAATTGAATAAGATGAAAATTTAGTAAGATTATTTTAGGGATGAGAGATTTATACACCCAATTGTGTAACCTTAGGCATACCCCATACTTTTTCCCAAGAATTTTGATGAAATTATTCACTTATGCATCGATTATCAGAAGCTTAATCAAGTAACAGTCAAGAACAAATATAATTTTCCTCACATTGATGATTTTTTCAATGATTTGAAAGGGGAAAGGGAGTTTTCTAAAATTAATCTTTGGTCTGGTTACCACCAACTCAGAATCAAGGAGTTAGGTATTTCTAAGACTGTCTTCAGGAGTAGGTATGGACATGTCAAGTACCTCAGAATTTCATTTGTATTAACTAAGACTCATGTTAACTTAATGGAAATGATAAACTGAATATTCCATGAGTATATTGACACTTTTTTATAGTGTTCATGGATGACATCCTAGTGTACTCTAAGACTGAGGACGATCATGTTTATCACTTAAGGTTTGTTTTTGGAATTGTGATGGATCACCATCTTTATGATAAATTATCAAAGTTCTAGTTATGGATCTGATAGGTTAAGTTTTTAGGAAATGTGATCTCATAACAAGGTATCTCAATTGATCCTAAAAAGGTGATAGTTTTCATTTCAAGGGAAGCACCATGAAATATCATAGAGATACTTAGCTTTCTAGTATTTTTGGGATATTATCAATGGTTTTTATAGGATTTCTCAAAGCTTGTGAAACATTTGACCACACTCACCTATAAGGGGGTGAAGTTTCTATGAGATTCAAAGTGGATAAAATCATTTTATTAATTGAAGAATCATTTGACCTCAGTATTGATTATAACTTTACCAAAGTCTAGTTAGGGCTATATGGTTTATTAAGACTATCACGAACCAGCCTAGAAATAATGGTACCCTGGTACCTGAGCCAACTCTAACAAAGCCAGAAGGGCATTATCGATCCCCATGTGTTTTTAACTAATACCTAGAATCATATAAGAATTAGCAGGGAATGAATTTTCCAAAAAATAATGGAAGGTAAAAGATACAAGTCAGTATTCTCAAAACTCTAATGGGAGAAAGTACCAAAAAACAAATAAGTGAAATATTACTAGATATAAAGATAAAAATTTCAAAGGAAACAACAAAATCAACTAGAAAAAAGTATCAAAATATCTTGTGTGACAAGTGGACAAAAACTCCACCAGACACCATCATCACTTCATAGTGCCAAGGATCATGAGCATACACCTTCTCCAATTATTGATTTCCATTTTCTCAAACCTAATATAAGAAAATCTACAAATTCTCAAATAAAAAAGGCAGTGTGTTAGCTATAAACACCTTTATGGTCTCACAAAGTGTTCTATAATCAATGTCATAACAATTAAACCAATTATGATTTAATTTAAAAAAAATTAAACAAGGCATGGTATTACATTCACATATTTTAAACCAATGCATAATTTCACATCAAAACAGATAGTAGATATATAAAAACTTTCTTAAAATAACATTTTATATAACACTTATATAAATAAATTGGTATAAATAAAACATTTCAATAATCAATGGAATGTACATTCAAGTCATCAAATCATGGAACCATGTAAAAAAATCTCATGGTATGTTATTTTAGGTAATAGGATCCTCAAAAATATCAATTATGTTCTTGTATCAAGATAAGTGTGAACACTAAAATCAATCTACACCCAAAATGGGGAACCCTCATGGGCCATATAAACCCCCAAAGGGGAACCCTCTCAGGCATTCATGCCACAATTTTTTAGATAGAGTTGTCATATTCAATCCATTGTTGGGGATTCAAGGTACTAGTTTTCTTTTCCGAGTTACCACTAACTACCCAAGATAACATGTAATTCAAATAATGAATCAATAAAACATGGGAAAATCAAACATTTAAAATTAATTCAAATTAAAATTTCCTAGTTTCATTTTTCAACATGCCTTTATCATTTCAAAACCAAAACAAATATTTTCATCAATTGATGACATTTCAAATAATATTTCACTTTAAACCATTTTTCTCAAGGTTAAACATCAAATAAATTTATTATATTAATTTCAAAATCAAGACATCATTTTCAAAAAATTCACCCCATGTTTCAATTCCACTAAAATTGGGGTTTTCTTTTCATAATTTCCATGCCATTTCAAATCACACATCAAATCCTTTCAAATCATGGTTTTAAAATAAATTAAAAACTAATTTCAATTAAATAAAGAAATTTAATGTTTCAATCATAGGTCAAATAATTATGGAACCACTAACCTTTAAATCAAGAGATCACAACTCACAATGTCCACAACAGGGAATGCCAATAGAGAACAAAGGAGAGAGCGATTAAGAAATGAAACCTAGAATCAAGATCCATCAAAAAAAGATTAAATCCATCAATAACATGATTATCCATCACTCACTAAGGAGTATAGAAAGAGAGATCATAATAAACCACATGATAGGAGATCTACTTACCCAGAGGAGATCAAATGCAATCATCATAGCTTCGATCCTCCAAGAAAAGGGTTTAGAGGAGTCAAAATAGCCTCTTAGGAGCCTTCAAGGACTAAGGATTAGATTTAGGTTTAAAATAGGATGATTAGGGGTTAAGTCATAGGATTTAAGTATTTTAATAAAATTTTTAGGTTAATTAAAACCTGTTCACATGGTTTTTTGGGTAGGATCACACGGTTAGACAAATCATGTGCCCTAACCGTGCACCCCTACTCTATGGGGTGCACTGTTTCTCCTAGGTGGGAACACAATTTATCAAACCGTGCACCAACCATAAAAACCCTAAATATCTTGGGGTGCACAATTTAGAGGGTATGGTTATACGGTTTGGAAAAATCATGCACCCCCTTCTAAAGGCTCAACCTAGGGTGCATGGTTTTCTGAGCCAAACCGCACGATTTTACCTAACCATGTGTCAATCGTGCATAACCCCTTGGGATTCCAAAACTTTTCAAATTCTCCTAGAAAGACCCCAAAACAAGACCTAACTTAAATTAGATCAAAATAATGTTTAAATAATACTTAAAATTAGGTAACAAGATGTTATAATGATGCTTCGTGTTTAGGTTTGGGATGTGTCCTTATATAAGGAGATCATATTGTGGATTTTGGATCACGTCAACTTTGACCTCATGAGAGAAAGTATCCCACTAATTATTTGGAACTTGGAATGGTTTTGAATGTCCTAAAACGTTTGACTCGCTATCTTTTCAAGGGAATTTTTATTTGCTAATTTGACCATAAAAGTTTTGATTAATCAAATTATAGAGGATATGATTTTTTCCTGTGTCTTGAACTTAAATGGTTATTGTTATATAGAAATTTGGGGTTGTTTTAATTTTCTTATAACAATTTTTATCAGTAATCCATAAAAATGGAACCATTTAAAGCTTTATAGGGTCATCCTTGCAGCTCCCCCTTTTTTGGTCTTTGGGTTGGAGAAGCTTACTTGGTTTGAAAGAGTTTGGTTTAGGAGAAAACAGAGAAGATATAGAAAGTATTTGGTGATAGCTCAGAGTCAATAAAAGTCCTATGTGGATCAAAGTTGTCATATTTTGTACTTTTTGGTTGGTGATCAAGTGTTATTTAAAGTCTCTCCCTGATTTCATCGCTGATGGCTTGGAAAGTAAGGGAAACTCACCCCTAGGTTTGTGGGACCATTTGAGATCATTGAATAACTTGGGAATGTTCCATATCACTTGGATTTACCACCATATATGTCTTTGATCCATGACATCTTCCATATGTCTCGTATCAAAAATTATCATCTAGAATCGTCTCATGTTCTAAATTGGGAAGACCTCAACATATAACTTGATATATGTTAGGTCCACTAGGTCAAATACTCTGATAGTGGGTGAATCGGGGTGTGACAGATTAAAACTATTTTCCATTTGGATCTTGTTTCATTGTTAAACAAAATATACTTCTCTCTTTCTCTCATAGCAATATATGAATAGAAATGAAATCATGCATGGGACACAATGATTTTTACTTGGTTCATCCTCACTGTTCTATGTCCAAGGAGCATACAACGGCGATATGCCGATATAAAAAATCCACTAAATCTCACTACCAATTACAAGGTTCAATCTAGATCTTCTATTCCAAGGATCACTGCCTTTACAAGATTTAGGTTCTGCTCACTACATTCCCAAGGGTCACTCCATATGTATCTTTCTCTAGCTCACTACTAGTGGAAAGTATCATCGTCTTCCTCTTCCTTTACTCGCTGATCTTGGAAGAGATCCACTCAGAGTTTATGGAATTGTAGGTCCCTTAATTTTCATGAAATAATGCATCCTAAATGTTGGTAGATGATCTATTGAATTCCATTTTTCACTCGTAGATGAAATCCACTTTTCTTCATACTGCTAGGTTAGCAAAAATTTCTTTTGCAAACTATTTTTGAGCTTTTTAATGATTCCTTGAGTCCTCCATGAACCAACTAGATTCCTCCACATAACACCTTGATTCCTCCATGTACTGTGTAGTAGTTATGGTTTTCGGATCACCTCTCCTCTATGAACCATCTTTCCTTCACGTATCATCCCTTCTTTGTGGATTGTCTATGCTTCTGTGAACCATCTCTCATCTAAAAAATACCTCTGATATTGTGGATCATCTCTCCTCCACATACCAGGTCTTCCTCCTTTTCATACCGTGTCTTCCTCCTATACATACTGAGTGATCTTCCTCTGTGTATAGATTTCTTTGCGGGCTAAAGTTCCCCAAAAAAACCTTCAACAGAATTGCTTCTGCGTGAACCACTTCACAGAATTCTCCCTCATGAACCACTTTCAGACTTAGTTGAATTCTCAGAGTGATGATTTTCTCTAATTGGATTATCTATATGTAATTAGGGTATTATAACTCCTTATATAGGAAAATATATCCACAAAATTTTTTAATCTGAGATTACCCAAATCTACAATGTGGTACAGCCTTCACATCGTACCACTTCTTCCGTAAACTGTTCTGCCCTATATGGTCTGCATACCACCTTTACTACTTCACGGTGGCCCAAATAACCACCTCATTTCTAAAAATGATAATCCATTCCATGTACCACAAGCCTTCCACATACTATATTCCTTCTTCGTGAACCTCCTTCACTCCGCAAACTATTCTCATACGTGGTCTACATCTCGCGCTTCGCAGTTCCCTACCTTTCTCAATTTACTTCAACATTTTGTGTACCACTTTTTTATTCTATGAACTAGGCTTCATGGTCTACATAATGTGTACTCCTATGTGGAAATAATACTTTTCCAAAAACTAAAGTGTCGATTTTGAGGTCCAAAATTTTGGCAAACACTGGGAAATTGCACCACCTTAAACACCTACTTTAGTAAACACCAACCATGCTCATTTTCAATCATCTATATTTTTTAACAAACACAATCACACCCAAAACATACCAAGAGGACACCTTGAGGGATTTTTACCCAACAATATCCCCCTTTGGGTTTTTTGACAACACTTTAATTAATTTGATATCTCATTAAATCTTCTTCCAACTTTTTCCAGCATTTGCTTCTTATGATTAAGATAGCAATCAAGGATTTACTCAACACATACTCTAAGTCCATATGAGACATTTTAGGCATGAGAAATAAGAGTATAATGCAAATTTCATCAATGAATCACTTCATTACATTCCAAAACCATTCTTATTCTTTAATCACGAACCTCAACTATTGTGATATATATCCTTTGATCAATCGCGTCTAGAATTGTCAGATTTAATACTCCCCCTATGTCACTTCTCCCTCTAATAGATTTAACTCCCACTATCTCACTGCTCCACCTAGAAACTTCTCCTCATGTCTTGACTCAGAAATTTTCTCCCTTTTAATAGAACAATTTCTCTCCCTTTGTTAATAAACCTGAAGGCCATTCCTTTGAGGTCTGAAATAGGGTAAAAAACACATATTAGCACATTAGGGAAAAACACACAATACCTTGGGGAGAGGAGGGACCACATACACTCTTTTTCAAGTGCTGGAAGTCGACTGAACTCCCAGATCTAGTCGATTCCTTTAAAACGCTTCTTTGGGTAAGACCTTTGTCAGAATATCTATAACCTATTGTTCTGTAGGCACATACTCCAAATTCATAATCCCTTGATCCACCTTATCCTTAATGAAATTATGCTTTATTTCAATTTTCTTTGTCCTTTAGTGATGGACTAGATTTTTACTAATATTTATAGCACTTTAATTATCACAATGGATTCTGATCGGAGACTTCACTTCTACTCCCATATCATCAAGATGTTGCTTCATCCACAATAGTTATGTATACACTTGAGTGAATGTAATTTATTCAGATTCTATAGTTCTTAATGAAATTCAATCTTGTTTCTTTATTAGACAAGAAATACACAACCCACCAAGATAGAAAGAACCTCCTAATTTTTATTTTTTATCATCTACTGATCTGGCCCAATCTACATCTGTATATCCCAATAACTCTTGTTGAGATTTATCATTGTACATCAAACAGAAATCTACAGTTCCCTTGATATACTAAAGTATTATTTTTACTAAAAGCATGTGTATTTCCTTGGGATTTCTTTGATATCTCACTACTTGGAATGTGGAAAAACAATATTTGGTCATGTCGATGTTAAGTACAATATAATTCCAATGATCTTCTTGTATTCTATGACATTTCCCTCTTTGATTTTTTCATCCCGAGATGGTTTCATTTGGGCAGCCACCAGAGTCTTCATATCCTTGGAATTGTCCCTTCCAACCCTTCTCAAAACTTCTTTGAAATATTTATATTGAGAAATGAATATGTCATTCATTCCTTGTGTTACCTATAAACTGAGGAAAATGTTCTTTCACCAATCACTGACATTTCAAACTCACTTTTCATGAATTTGGAAAACTATATACATTGTGCTTCATATTATCCTCCAAATATTACGTCATCGACATATACCAACACCATCATCCTTTTATTACTTTCATGGTTTACATATAGATTGTAATCAACTCCCCCACACTAAAAATTGATCTTTTTCATAAACTGATTTATCCTTGAGTACCATGCTCTTGGTGCTTTCTTCAAACCATATAATTCCTCCTTCAGCTAAAAAAATCTATTCTCATATTCATGAACAAGAAAACTATCAAGTTTCTCAATATAAACTTCTTCTTTTAGAACCCCATTTAGAAATGATGACTTGAAATCCATCTGTAAAATATTTAACTTTCTTTTCACTACTATGGAAAAGAATAATCTAATTATGTCTAGCCTTAAAATAGGTGAAAATGTTTCATCAACATCGATACCCTCTATCTGTGAGTACTCTTTGCACACTAGTCATGATTTATTTCGAATCGCAGCATCATATTCATTCATTTTGTTGTGAAAGACCCATTTTGTCTTGATGAAATTCTTATCTATTGGTATTGAAACAATATCCCATATATGATTCTTCTCAATTTTTTCAAGATCTTCATTAATATCTTGAACCCAATTCTTATCACCAGCTGCTTCACCAAAACATTTTGGCTCTACCTATGATAAGTATGATGCTTGTTGTAGAGTCTTCATCCTCTGTGTCTGCACTGGAACTATCTGATCACCAACTATGTTTCTTCTATCAATTTTAGATCTTATCTTCTATCTTTGTGCAAATACTTATTTATCCTCATCTTTCTCATCATCTGAGTCTTCTTCGGAATCATCCTCCAAAACTAGATCATCCCATGATCTTCTTATTTCTTCATCACTATCCTCATGATACTAAGCATGTATTTGTTGAAGGTTATTCTCATTCTCCACTATGGTTATATCATTTCTTTAAAAAATAATTCCTAGACTCTTTTTGAAACATTTATATGACTTGATTTTATTTGAGTATCCAAGAAATATCCTTTTATCTCCATGAGATTCAAATTTCCTATGTTTCTCCTTATTGAGAATGAAACAATTACTTCTTAAGATTTGAAAGTACTTCAATGATGGATTCTTTCCATACCATAGGTCATATGAAGCCTTTTCTTCCTTTAGACATAGTAACACTCTATTTGAAGTGTCGACTATTTTCATCACTTCTTCTTTCCAAAATTTATTTGGAAGGTATTTCTCAATGAGCATTGTTATGGCCATATTATTGACAATATAATTTCTCCTCTCAACTACTCAATTCTACTATAGAGTTCTTACTGCTAAAACTTGATTTCTTATCCCTTGTTTCTCTAGGTAATACTCCACTTGTATATTTGTGAACTCTGTTCCATTATCTATTTAGATCTTTTGGATTTTAGGACCTAGCATCTTTTCAACTTCCCATCGATATCTTGTAATGAAGTTATACACCTCCAACTTGTGGGTAATTATTGATACTCATTCCATCCTACTATAATCATAAATGAAGAGTACATAATATCTCCTCCCATAAAGATCTCTTAGTGAAATTGGTCCACACACATCAATATGAACCAAATCAAGCAATATTGTTGACCTTTTATACTCTTCCTTATATGTCTTTCAAATGATCGTCCCTTACTGGTAGTAATAAAATGTATGTGTATGATCATGTGATAATCTAAGGAGATCTCAAGCAGCATCATATTTCACTAGATCTTCCCAGGACATTTGACTTATGTGGCCAATATGTTTATTTCAAAATTTATTTTCTTCTTTCTTGGACAAAAAGCGCATATCTCCTTCTCCACTCATGAAGTAGAGATTCCCTTTTGAACAATTTCCTTGCAATACAACAAAACCATATTTTTCCATGATGACACAAAATTTCTTGGAAAATCTTATGCCATGTCCTGAGTCACACAATTGACTTACACTTAATATTTTTTGACTAAGACCTTCAACAACCAAGACATATTCACATCTCATGTCTTTTCCCCCAAACTTTTCTTTCTTAGAGACAATGATTTTCAACCCCAAATCATTAACAAATATTACGATACCTTCTTTATCATACCTGATTCTCATCTCCAGATCCATGTTTCTTATCATATGGGAGGTGCATCCACTGTCAATGATCCATATCCCGATGTGATCTGATTCCTTGAATGCAATTTCTGCAACCACTGCCATCTCAGATATTTTATTTTTGATCCATGTTTCTGATTTCATACATGCTATGGATTGATAATCTTGACATTCATTTTTGGTGGTCTTTATTAATGATATACTGGTGTATTCTAGGACAAAATAAGATCATGATCAACACTTGGTTATAATGTTGGGTATATTATGTGAGCATCATTTGTATGCCAAATTATCAAAGTGTGATTTCTAGATAGAAGAGGTGCATTTACTTGTCCATGTCATTTTTGAAAAAGTGATCTCTATAGATCATGAAAAATATAAGTTTTTTTCTATTGGAAACCACCCATAAATGTCTTTGAGATACGTAGTCTCCTTGGATTAATGGGATACTACAGAAATTTTTCATGTGATTTTTCATGTTTGGCATCAGCAACTATAGATTTGATTAGGAAAGGTGTTCCTTTACAATGGAAATATGGATGTCAAAAATGCTTTAAAGAACTTAAGGTTAGAATAACATATGCACCTATCCTCACATTTCCAAAGACTGGATGTAAATGTAGTCTATTGTAATGCATCAGGATCTGGGTTTGAATGTGTTCTCATGAAGGGAAATCATGTTGTTGCTTATAGTTTACAATATTTATGGTTTCATGAGAAAAACTACCCAACACATGAATTGGAATTAGATTCCATGTTACATGCTTTAAATACTTGGAATTAGTATATTTTTTTGGGAAATTTATAGTGTTTATTGATCATACGAGTTTGAAACACATTTTATCACAAATGGATTTGTAACTAAGGCAATGAATATAGATGAAATATATTAAATTTTTTTGCTTAAAATTGATGTATACACTAAGTAAAGGGAACTTTGTGATCAGAATTCATATTCTTAGTTGGCTAAAGAGGATTTGAACTAGTGGTAACTAATATAAGTCATAGTGGATATGCATATGGATTATGCATAAAATGGTGATGTTGTAATTTTCTTTCTAGTTTCATTTTTTCCTAATTTGGTTGAGTAGGTTAGAGTTTCTTAGACATCTGATCCTGATTATTTTACTATGAGGTCAAAACTCAATGATAGGGAGACCATTGAGGTTTAGAAGCTAGATGGGAGTTCAGATTTGTGGTTTATAGATCGAATGGTCGTACCTCTAGCTTATCAGGAACATATTCTTTGTGCCTGCCACCATTTGAGATGAGTTATTCACTCGATAATATAGAATATTTATAAATAATTGAAAGTACATTTTTTGTGGGTTAGAATGAAAAGATATTTAACAGAGTATGTATTGAGATGTCTCGCCTATAATTAGGTCAAGTAAGAGCATAAATATCTAATAGTTATGTTGCAGTCTTTACCAATTCCCATATGTAAATTGGAGTATATAGCCGTGGATTTTGTAACAGTTCTACCAAGGATGGTTAAGAAACACAATTCCGTATGGCTAATTGTGGATTGACTCCTAAAGTAGTCTAATTTTGTCCCTATTTTTGGATCTCATATGTTGGATCACTTGTCCAAAATCTAAATTCAGTAAATTTTAAAGGTGTATGGTATTCCAATATAAAATGTATCTAATAGTGACCCTAGGTTTATGTCTCATTTTTTGACATCCTTATAGAAATCCCTTAGAATATAGTTGACAATAATTATGACTTATCATCCTCAAATAGATGAAAAATATGAATGGAAAATCAAAACATTGGAGAACGTGATTAATACTTGTGTAATGGATTTTGGTGGATCTTGGGAGGATCATATACCTTTATTAGTGTTCTCATACAATAACATTTATCAATAATCGATGCATATGACTCCTTTTGAATCATTGTAAAGGAGCCCTTGTCGCTCTCCACTTTGTTGGGTGTAAACAGGTGAGACTTCACTAATTGGACATAGCCTTGTGTAAGAGACAACATAGAATATTCATTTAATCAAAAATAGGATGGATATGGCTCATATTTATCATAAATCATATGTGGACCATCATCGACAACCATCTTTGTTTGAGGTGAGTGATCATGTTTTATTGATAATATCTTCAAGACTTGGGAATCATCATTTTGGTAAGCATGGAAAGTTATCCCCATGGTATATAGTCCATTTTTAGATACTTGGAAAATTTAGTGATGTGGAATATCAGTTTCAATTTCTACTAAGGTTCAGTTCAATGCAAAATGTGTTTCATGTATCTATGTTAAAGAAGTATCAACCTAATCCTAAACATATGATTTTATGGGATCACATTTACCTAGAGCCAGATTCTATGTTGATTCATGTTCCTGTAAGGATTATGGATAGGAAATAAAAGATATTTCATGGGAAAATCATCATTCTAGTGTGGGTTTTATGGAAACATGGTTGGATTTAGGAAGAAACGTGGGAACATGATAAGGAGATATTAGAGTAATTGTTTAAACTCTTCTAGATCAGCATTAGTTTCCCACTTTCTAGAGATGGAAAGGCCAACATTGGGGAGAATGTATCACCCCCTATTTCAAGTACATGAACCTTTATTCATTTATTTTGAGTATATATAATTATTGATCTGAGTTTCGGGAGGTTATGAGTTGTTTTGTAATGTTTTGGAGGCTTTTTTAGAGGTGCATAGTTTGTGCATGGTTAGTAGAAACCATGCACCATCTTTGTGAAACTATGCAAGGGAATATAGTGGGCACTGGGAAAGAACGTGATTGGTGAATATTTTATCCAAACCATGTGAGTGACCAGGGGAAACCATGCTTCTTGAAATAGTGGGGAAAACATGGTTGGGGAATGATTTGTCTAACTGTGTGGTCCAACCATGTGAGGTATGGCCTTAAGAAAGTAGCACCACATAGTTATCTCATAGTTTTTCAAACTGTTAATCCTAACCATGTGGCATATAGTTGTCCCTTTTAAATTTGTGGTTATAATATAAATTAATCCCTTTAAGCCTTTTTAATACCCTATTCTCCCAATAACCCAAATTCCTTTTTCTCCCTAGGCTATAGAGACAATACCCATAAATTCAGAAGTGATTATTAATAGAATCATAGTGTGTTGGAGGTCTGGATTCATCAGTAAGTACTCATTAATCCTTAGTTTACCTATATTCATTCTTCTTATCCCTCTTAAAACCTTAGATCTAATCCATTTGGGTATATATATATGTTGTGTTATGTAAATCGTGATGAGATCTTGTTGGATCTAGTGAAGGGAACATGGGTTGTGATTGGATCTTGAAGTTGTGTAGTGTCATTCTTCGTTTCCACCAACCATTGTGAGGTAGGTAGATTATCTCACAACTTCACTTTATTTATAACTTTAAGGCTTAGTTTTAATTGAATTATTTGATTGAAATGGTGGTGAAATACTTGTGTGATCTTTGTTGGAAAATCCTATTTTGGTTATGGCTTGGAAATTATAAAAAAAATTGATTTGGTTTTCAAAAGACTCTTTGGTTATAATTTTAAAATGATGTTTTTAAAATTATGGATTAGTTTTGTATGAATGTAAATCATTTGTTGAAATTATTTAAAGAAATAAATTTTTTCATTTGTAATGGATTGGTATGATTTTGGAATAACCAGTTTGGTATGTGTAAAGTGGGATGGATTATGGTCATGAAGTACCACCATAAAAGTTAGGATGAAGTATAGATGTGATGTTCCACCATAAATGGTAACACCAAGCTTGAGTGTGTGTGTGTGTGTGTGTGGATATGTGTGTGGACATAAGAATGAATATTCCAAGTGTAAGTAAAATGGTTTTGGAACTTGTTTATTGTTTTTCCTTGTAACGTGTTTACTGTTTTGCTATAAACTAATTTAAAATGATTTTAAACTATTTTATAAAATTGTGCTGACAATTTTTTTCCAAGTGTTGTGAGTTGGTAAGTCATTGGGGAAATCCTAAAGAGCTTAGACTCACCCCTTAATTAGTAACTATTGTGAATTTTCAAATGCCATCTATTGAGACACAAGTAAATGCAAGGTATCTCGGTTCTTCAGTTATGATTTATTATACCATGGTAATGTAATTTGGATTTAGATCTTGGAGTGACATGGGTGTTTCTAGTTTATTTACTTGGGAGTTTTGATATTTTTTGGTATTTTGGTTCTCTTTGAGTATGTCTTTTGGTTTTTGATTGTACTCTGATATGGTTTATTGGTTTGGTTATATTTTGAGTTTTATTTTTTACCCATGAATGATAAAGAGGTTTTGTTTTATATTTTTATATAGTTTGGATGTTTTATCTTTTAAAGTTAAAAATCATCTCCCAAATTGTCTTGAGTCCCTTGGAATTTATTTCCATCCTTTGGTGTCTTGGGGATGTCACCTAAGTCCTAGTATCACACCTATCACTTATCAAGCCAATGAGGAGGGGTAGTATGTTTCAAGAACTATGTCATGGTTTATCCACTATGACATGGTTTATGAGAAGTGTCCACTTTTCTAACTAGAGTTTGGAGTTTTAATTTGGTGGGATTTGTTTGAAATAGAGAGTGAAAACATGTCATAGTTAAGGTTGTGGTTGGAAATAACATGGTTTGTCATGAACTCTATCATGGTTGACATGTGGTTTGAAAGAGGAGTCAGGGGACCACATTTTGGTGTCGAATGACCATTTTTTGGTTTATTCAATTCCACATTTTATGAAAGGAAATTAATGGTAAAATTTTTGGATTTTTATTTTTTAAGGAACTATGCTTTTTGGATTGTCTTTGACTAACTAAAACCATGACATGGTATGGGTTACCACATCATGGTTTGTAGCACCTTAATTTTTAATATAAATTTGAGATATTATCTATTTTTATTCAATTTTCTTGTATATCTTGCAGCCTTAGGAAATTAATAGGCATGGTCTTGGTGGTTTTGGACACTCTTGGTGGATCTTTGAGACCCTAACTTCAAGAGATGGAGTCTTCACGTTCTGAGGTACTCTTCCCTCTTCTCCTTCATCTCTTATACCATTTATTTTATCTTGAGAACCTATAGTAGTGATGGATACATAAATATGATTAAGTATTGGTGTGAAACTAGTGAATCATAGGTTTTTAGAGGATTTTTTGAGGACGTGGATGCTTAATCATCAAATTAATCTCTTATTGATATCATAACGGTTCACCCTTCATTTGAGGTGGGTGATTTAGTTTCACTCTTTTATTTTCTCTATTTTTAATGTAGTTTAAGAAAAATTTAGTTTTATTTGAGTAAGGAGATGATATTTACCTAGTTTAAAGAATAATAATTAAACTGAATCTAGGATTACATGATTATTAAGTGTTTTATGTGATTTCTTATTATTATTTTCTTCATGGTTATCATACAATTGATGTGGAAGTAACATTGACATGTGTTAAGGTGGTATTTATTGTGTTATGAGTAAAGTTACATTGATCATGTAGTTGTTTCATGATAAAAAAATGGAAAGTGGTAATTTTATTGACTGTTGTTATAATAGTGTTATAAGGTTAAATAATGTGTGGTGGTTTACTAAATAATATATGATTGTGGTAGTGTAATATGTGATAGTGTGGCCTATTGATGTGGTTGTGTTTCAAGGTTGGTATGAGTTAAGTGTTACAGTTGATCATGATGTGAGGTATGATAAAAGAAAACAATTAATTGAATAATTGGAGTGGGAATAAGATTGTGTTAATAAATTAATGATTAAATGAAACATGAAATTAATATATTAAAGTTCTAAATAAATTTTACTAAAGTGGGGAACATTATTATGAATAATGACTTAATATAAATGATGAGTTATATGGAAGTGGGTAGTGGGGTTGTGGAAAATTTCTTAAATTAAAATACACTGCCACAAAACAGGGCAAGGGAAGCGCTGCCCTTTATTAGCGCTAAGCAGAAATCACTGATAAAGGGGTGGTCCTTTATCAGCACTAGCTAAAATAGTTGATAAATGTAGACTTTATCAGTTCTAAAACAAGCGTTGATATAGGTGTACCCTTTATCAGTGCTTTTTTTAGCACTGATATCGATGTACCCTTTATCATTGCTTTTTTAGCACTGATAAAGTGTACATTTATCAACGCTATTATTAACACTGATAAAAGTTTTTATTATTAATTTATATAAAATTATTATTTTTTATATCAAAAAATAATGTTTATTATAGATTTATTATATTTATTAGATTAATTCATTGTATTTATTATATTTGTTATATTTATTATATTTATTTATTTTATTTTATTTATAAATATATAATACTTTTTAATATATATATATATATATAATTAAAAAGGATTTCTGAAATAAGTATTTATCAGCGCTATAATTTTAGCGATGATAAATATTTGTTTTATGAGCGCTTTTTGAGCACTGATAAAGGTATATTTTATCAGAGATTTTATTTTAGCGTTGATAAAACATACATTTATCAGTGCTTTTAACTAGTGTTGATAAATGTTCCAATGTTTTTTATAAAATAACCCTAATAGGCCTCTCCTCTATTGCATTCATTCAAGCCTTCACGAAAGTTGAACCCTGTGTCATGACTCCTCCTCCTCCTCCTCCTCCTCTACCACTGCCGCTATTGTCGCTACCTTATCCTCCTCCTTCACCGCGACTGTCCTCCTCCTCCTCCACTATCGATGCCTTCTCCTCCTCCTCTGATGCGATCCATCCTCCGTCGCGACCATCCTCCTCCTCCTCCATCATCGTTGCCTTCTCCTCCTCCTTCTCCATGATCCCTCCTCCACTATGACCTTGATTCTCCTCTTCCTCTGTCGCCGCTGCATCCTCCTCCTCCTCCAGCCACTGAATCATCCCCCTCCACTTTGAGGTTGGTGGTTTCAAACCATTACCAATGTTTTATGTATTGTTTCATGTATTTTTATATGTAGTTTTATGGTAAGAGGATTATACTTGTGGTTGAGTTGGGTGGGGTGATTTAGGATGCTTCAATTGACTGTATAAGGGTGATCCCTAAGTAGGATAACTCTAAGAGGAATTCATTTTGTGAGTTTCATCATTAGTTCTTATTTAATTATGAGGGAAATATAACTAATTAGAATATAGAGATATGGTTAGAGGATTTTTAGATTTGTTTTATTTTGATTCTTTATATAAAGAAACATTGGATTCCATTGTTTATTATCTTGTTTCAGGTAGCTATTCATTAGGGATGGATCTTGTTTCTTGGTGATTATGAGGATCTAGAGATATCATGGGAGATGTTTTGTAGTCAATCATTTGGATAATTTCATTTATTTGGAATTGAAGGAGAAATAATGGCATGTGTTGGCATGTGTTTTTTTATATCTAATAGGGGAGATCCAATATATTATAGTTTGGAATTTATTTTAAGAATATTCTTTTCCATACTTATAACGTTATTATTTAAAAAAATTCTAGGTTGTGGTATTTTTATTAGGTGACGCAACTAGAGATCAAACATCGACTCACCCCATTTACTTTCCCAATGTATTGTTTGTTCTATAAAAGTATAAGGTAATAGATATTAGTCTAGTGTAAAACGATTCATCTCAAGAGTGAATCCATCAAAAATTATTGAAGAGAAAGTATATGAATAGATTTCCTCAATTTTCAAAGTAGTTCATGTGTTGGCTAGTAGGGAGTTGGTCTAAACTCATTTTTTCTAATTTCACTAGAGATAAAAGTTCTCAGGCCTCAACCTATACCTCTATAATTGTTTTTTCCCTTGTGAACATCATGCTCATTATCTATTCCAATGAAAACCTTTCAAATTGGTCATCATAGATCATCCCACCCAATTCATGTTAAATAATTTAAATAGTTTAATCTAATTCATTATGATTTTTAACAAGGCAAACAATTTTTTTGGGAGGTAGAAAGAATATTGAGTTGGTGGAAGATATTAACCCTTAGGTAAATTAGGCTATGTGTATCCATGTAAAAAATATTCACAATAGTGATCAATCATCAATAATAAGTCATGATCTAGGAGAGAAAATCATAGCCTTAGTAATGCATAAAAAACATAAGTTTATAATTCCTCCGCGCTACGCCAACCTCCCCCTCCTCTCCTCTTGGGTGGTTCTCCCACACCTAGTGTATGTTTCATATTTCATAACTTGTATTGGAGAGCCTAGGATAATTTTTACCTATATTATTCCTTCTATATATTAGTGTCTGACCCCCCCCCCCAATCCTATATTTAAATGGACATGGGTCAATTACAATTGGAAACGTAATGATATGGCCCAGACTGGTATCATAACCAACAACTGACCTGACTTTCCACTAACCTAAGAGGCTTTCATGATCCCTACGGGATAGAAATGATCCCCTAGGAAAAAATACAATTAATGTGGAATGTTTTACCCCTAAATAAGAGTAAATTAAAAATGATATTTATCCGGAAAAGCAGACATGTCTCATTCATAAGTTGAACATCTAAGAAAATAGTAGATACACAAAAAATAAATAAACGGGAAGCAGATATCATAGATGGAAAATAAAATCCCACTATTTACCAATAAAATTGTTTAACATTTGAGTTCTCATTTTATTATTTCTTTTCAATTGGAAATATCCTTTGTCATGCGCCTCTCCTCTACTGTGAACGCACCTCTACTGCTCATTGAACGACACCTTCACGGTGAGTTTTATCCTTTTACTCATTGGTTTCATCTTGTTCGCAAGTTATTACTATTTGATATTGATGTTTATGTTGTGAAATGTACAGGATAAATGTCCTGCTGAAAATTGTGGCTGTTGGTGGTCCTGGTTTGCGCACTAAGTGAATTTCATGTTGGTTAGTTCCTGTTGAACATTTGAATATAAAAATTGGTAATTTGCGTATACTGACTAATGAATGAATTCCCCAATATGATAAAACTTTTGTCATAACCCCTGAATTAACAAACAGAATTGAATAAGGGATGCTTTGTAAAATCTAAAATTTTGATTTTTTGGTTTGTATGGTGTTGCGATTGTGAGCACGATTGTGTGTTTGTATGGTGTTGCGTTTGTTGGCATGATCGGTTTTCCATTTGTTTTCCATGTTGTAGTTCTTCCACCATTGAATATCAATCCAAACTTTACCCATTCCAATGGCACCACTACTTTGTTACTAGTGAAATTCCACTGAATCTTAGAAAATCACTTCACTAGAGGACTCTATAAGACACTTTATGGACACCCTAGTCAAATAACCATAACAACACATGTAATGAATCCTTCCACCCATAAGCACTCTATTGAAAATCATACCATATATTAGTTTAGTACCATAGTTCTTGACTAGAGACATTATATTTCTAAATAAACACTAAAAAACCAGTTTACAACAGTGCATATAGATCGAATGTGGGATACTAAAACATTCTAGTGTAAGGTATTCTCATAGCTTGTTCTATTGATCAAGTGGTTGGGAAGATAGGTGTGATCTAATTTGGTCTTGAGTAATGCATGGAGAGGTAAGGGTATTGTTTACCATAGCTAGTTCCATTGATTATAGTTGGATGATGACCCTAGTTGAACATATTTTGTGTAATTATTTTGTTAAATATTAATATTACACTATCAAATCGGATGAATATGAATAAATAATGGATGAATTCCAATTGGTTGACAAAAGAGTATGAATATGGAGTGAAAGAGTTTATCAAGTTTGCAAAATATCATGCATATGACCCTTGTCAAATCCTTTTTTTGTGTTTATGTTGTTGTTATTAAAGACAAATTAGTCCATAGGATTTGTAAGAACACTTGATCTGTCACGTAATAGATTGAAGTTATACATGTTGTAATAAACATGGGGGAAAAACGAATGTAGGTAGTGGCTAGGATAGAACTGTGTTTTATGGATCATCTGATATGATTACAAGCGTGAAAAATGAATACGATCGTATGGAGGATGTGATTACAGATGTGAATGATGGTGAAGATCATATTGAGGAAATGAAAAGGACAATTAAAGATGAACTTCATGATTGCCCAAAATTGATTGAGAAGTAAAAGAGTTGTGCAAAGATGTCATTTTATGATAGTTTCACTAAATATATAGCATTGTTAGTTGTACTAGAGCTGTATAATTTGAAATCAGGCAACAGGTGGAGTGATGCCAGTTTTACGAAACTACATTCTCTCATGAATGACAAGCTACCAGAAGATAATGAGCTCTCGAACTGAACATACGATGCCAAATGAATTCTATGCTTGATGGGTATGATCTCTGAAAGAATACGCACGTGCCTGAATGACTGTATATTGTTTTTCAAGGACCACCAATCACTTAAAGAATTCCCAAAATGTGGTGCTTCTCAATAAAAGAAAGATGAATCCAGTCCTATGAAAGTTGTATGGTACTTTCCAATCATTCCAAGGCTTAGGTGCCTATATGGAAGTGAGGATACTTCAAGACAATTGACATGGCATGTAGATAAAAGAATTAAAGATAGGAAACTGTGTCACCTGGAAGACTCTCCTCAGTGTAATAGAATTGATCATGAGTATCCTGAATTTAGAAATGAGTCGAGAAACCTTCGTCTTGTGTTATCTGCAGATGGATTGAATCCTTTTGGTTTTCAAAGTAGCAGTCACATTATATGGCTAGTTATGTTGGTAAATTATAACTTCCCACTATGGTTATGCATGAAACGAAAATACATCATGTTGTCTATGCTTATATCAAGACCAAAACAATCGGGTAATGATATTGATGTTTATTTGGATCTATTAATTGGGGATTTGAAATTATTGTGGGATTCAGGTGTTACGTTGTATGATGCTTACAAAAATGAATATTTCACTTTAAGAGCCATGTTGTATGGGACAATAAATGACTTTCCTACTTATGGAAATTTTTTAGGATATAGCATTAAAGAAACTCAAGGGTGTCCCATTTGCGAACAAGGTACACGGTCAATTAGGTTGAAACATTCATCAAAAATTGTGTTTCTAGGACATCGCAGATTTCTAACCCGAAGACATAAGTACTGATCTTGGACAAAATCATTCAATGGAAGTTCATAAGAACATACAACACTGTCTCTAATAATAGGTGATCAATTTTTTTAAAAGTAAAATATATGGAAACTAATTTTGGTAAACTGTTTTGGAAAAACCTTACGAAAACCGGTTGGAAAAAGTGATTAGTTTTTTTTTAATTACCATACTGGAATTTTCTATATGTCAGAAATTTTCTTGATGTTATGCATGTTGAAAAAAATGTATGTGATAGTGTCATAAGCATGTTTCTAAATGAACCCAGCAAAAAAAGGATGGAATTAAGGATAGATTGTACATGGTTGAGATGGGAATACGAGAAGATTTGGAACTAGTGAAGGGTGAAAAATGAACATTTCTTCCACCTGCTACTTATACTCTTTATAGGTAGGAGAGATATCATTTTTGCAACTTCTTGAATAACATAAAGGTTCCAGAGGGGTATTCATCAAATATAAAGAACATTGTGTTAATGAGATATTTAAAGTTAAAGGGTCTGAAATCACATGATTGCCATGTTTTGATGAAAGATATAATTCCTATAGCTTTATATTTCATTTTTGCCAAGAATGTACGTTATACATTAACGAAACTCTGTTTTTTCTTCAAAGCTATATGCAGCAAAGTTATAGACCCGACGAAATTGACAACTATATAAAGAGAAACTTTTGTCATGTTATGTGAATTAGAAATGTTCTTCCTGCCAATATTCTTTGATATGATGGTTCATTTGATGGTTCATTTGGTGAGAGAGATTCAACTATGTGGTCTTGTACATTATAGATGGATGTACCCCATTGAAAGTTATATGAATATTTTGAAAAGGTATGTCAAAAATCGAAGTCGGACAGAGGGTTGTATTGTGGAGAAATATATTGTTGAGGAAGTCATTGAATTCTATACCGAATACCTGTATGGTGTGGAAATCATTGGCCAACCTAAATCTAATCACACTAGGCAGCTTGAGGGTGAAGGAATTTATGGAATAGAGGTTGTCACAATCAATATTACATATCGTGAGCAGGCTCACCTTTATATTTTTCATAACAGTTTCGATGTTGACCCATATGTTCAAACCAACAAAGAAATTCTTAGTCATTTGAATCCATTTAGGGATGAAAAATGGATATCATATACACATAATCTATAGTTTATAGGATGGCTTTGGGACCATATTTTTAAGAAGTTAGATGAAAATCCGGACTCAATTTCAGAATGACTTCGATGGCTAGCTGGAGGAGCAAGTGTATATGTATTATCTTACAATGCTTATGTATTTAATGGTTATACATTCTATACTAATGAGCATGATGAATATAGTACCATGCAGAATAGTGGGGTTACAATTGTGACTGAAGCAATGTATGTTTCCGGTGTTAAGGACAGAAATCCAATTTATGTGAATATGTCATACTTTGGCATCATCAAACAAATATGGGATTTAGATTATACAAAATTCCAAGTGCCAATTTTTCAATGCAAGTGGGTTGATAATAGGAGTTCCATTAAAATATATGAATTATGATTCCTAAAAGTTGATTTTAGTAAGGAAGTGGAGAAAGAAGAACCATTTATAATGGCATCACAAGTAGTGCAAGTATTTTATGTTCCAAATCCTACAAACCAAAATGGGTCAATTGTTCTGCTATCGACCAAAACAACTGAAGGGTCATATGCAAGTTCAATAGAGGGTGACCCTTTCATTGGGAATTCACAATCATTTCATAGTGGTCCCAATGCAGACAATGTTTTGTATGTCAGAGGAGACCACAATGAAGTGATTTACATAGTCGATAGAGGGGCCAAATCTCTTCATCCTTTAAAAAAAGAGTTCAATAATCAGGTGATTTGTTTATTGTAATATACATTGTGTTACATTATGTTATTATCTGTTTGCTACTGATTTTATGTAATCTAAATTAAATGTTAAACCACTTCTACAGATAATGACTTCTGCACCTACTACTGTGCCCAATCCCAAGGCACAATAGGTCTCTCAACCTGCTGTTGTTGGTCCTAGTGAAGAGCAACAACAAGTTTCTCAACCTGTTGCTGCTGGTCTCATTGTTGAGGTATAACAGGTTTCTCAACCTATTGCTACTGGTCCCAGTGTCGATTCTAGTGCTATAGAGGAACATAATGATGATTCTTTTTAGGAAATGGTAGGAAATGAAACCCTGATGGCACAAAAAAACAACAATGTCGTAGTTTGACAGTGTTAGAAAAAACACTTAAGGAAAAAAGCAAAAGGCATCAAATATGAGGTGGGATGGAATAAGTGAGGCCAATATGTTAACCCCAACAAATCCATCTTTAGTAACTACATTGGAATTGTCACTCAAAAACGTGTGTCCATTGATGTACAGTCATGGCACTATGTTGTCACTGGGCTTAAGACACTAATCTGGTAAGAGATTATGGTAACATTATGATATCATTTCTTTAATTTATTAAAATAAAATAAAATAATTAAACATTGACTTACTCTACATCATCCATTGCATGGTGCATTTATAGTAGATGCCTCGCACAAGGAATATGTATTAAGAGTTTCAGGAAGGATTCATAGAGGCTTCTGTACAATTTTAAAAAAATATCATCTTAAAGATGCTAAATGGAAAATAAAGCTGCACCCACATACTCTTTATACACACTTGATATCCCAAGGAGTGTGGGATGAGTTTAGCAACCTTCATGGGGAGCATACTTTTCAGGTACATTGTTTCTGTAAATATGTTGTTTGACGTTGCTTGTATTCATCACTTTGATTGACAGTTTTTTATTTATGAAACAGCAACTGAGGGATGAAAATAAAGAACGAGCATCAAAACTAGTGCACCCCTACCATAAAGCAAGGATGGGGTATGCTTCACTTGAGAAAAAATTGGTATGTGTTTTAAATCTACTGTAATGCTTTTATGTAACATAAAACAACACCATAACCATGTTCCTCTATTTATATGCAGATTGATGAATCGAAATTGAAAGCCACTTCCATATCATGCCATGTTCTATGGAATGAGGCTCATGTAAAAAAAAAGAGGGGATACTGGTAGATTAAAACACACAAAAAGTGTGGGAAACATGTGTAAGTATGACATAATATAAATTTTATTTTCTTTAAATTTCTATTACATAACAATGAGTACTTATTTTTCTATATTTTATATCTGACTTAGTCATAGGAATCAACAACACTCACGCCAGATACAGACATACTTTCAACAGACTTGAAGTAGTTAGAATAGTATGGTCGTGTCAGAGGTGCAGGTTTTGGGGTGACACACCAAACATATTTTCAGAAAGAAAAACAAGAGGAGGATCAAACTGAGGAAATAAAAAAGATGAGAGAAACAATATCTATGTTTCAAGAAGAATTACAATACCAAAGAGAGATGATATCAAGTTTTATGGGAGGAGGAAAATATAATAAACAACTCAGCAATAACCCATGCACAAAGAACCCCCCCCCCCCAGCTTTGAGGTGAGCAATTCCCCTCAAAAACCTAACTTAGATGAGGTAATCAATGTTATAATAATTGTTTCTGTGAAATGTGAATCACATGGACACTGATACCTTTCCTGTACTAATATTCTAAAGGGTGAAAATGACTGTGATTTATATCTATCAACTCCCACCTATCACCATATAGCAAGGGATACGGTGTTCAATATGCAGAATGACATGCTACACAACAGAAAACTTTCAACAGATCATGTAAAAGTGTTGATTAATATATCTAATGATCCGAGTGTCGAGCTACCTATTCCAAATGACAATGATGACATTCTTACAGTCGAACAAGCTGTTGGAACATTCATCACATGGTCGTCAATTCTTGTAAAAAAAACATGTCAATAAAGAGGTATCCATTTCCAATTTATTTTTTAAGATTAACCTTTAACATTAAATGAAAAAAAATTTGAACCAATGAATGTTATTACAGAACAACAAATAGAAGGGAGTGAAATAAAATATCATATCAAAACTATCTCAAGGATCAACCAACTGATTGAAATGGTCTACTGAGATCACCTTCACCCCACTCATTCTATATCCACAGTTATTATCATTGAAGGCTCATGTGGATACAAAGTTGATAGACAATAATACTCACACAGTTTATTTTGAAAAAAATATGTATGGAGAGGAAAAATCGAATTTCATTAGTGCTAAAAATGTAAATGAAATCCTCAAGTATGAATGGTTAGGCGCCTCAGTTGTAAATGTATACATGAGGTATGTTTTCATGATTTTATTTTACAAAATATGATATACTATGATAATTATGACTAAATACATTTCATATTTTTCACAGGCGTATATATGAAAAACAATTAAAGGGATTTTCCCATGAACAAAAATTTGGACTTGTTAGTCCTCACATCACCTCTTAAAAAGAAGAAATATATTCTGATAAAGAGGCTGCAATAATTTCATCCCTGCTCAAATCGTTTGAAAACAAAATTATAGATGACAGACTCTTTTTAATACCAATGATTCATTGGTAAAACTCTAAAATTTAATCATATCAACTATATTTTCATTTTGTTCATTAATTATTCCTTTTTTTTGTTTTTAAGAAGCATTGGATACTGATTGCAGTCAATTTGGATACTACAAAGATTTATTTTCTGGATTCAGTGCATGGATATGCAACAAAACGACCACGCATGATGGTGTTTGTTAATTTTTAATACACTAGATCCAACATTTCAGAACTAAACATCAAGTTATAAAATTTATATTATCTTTTAATGAGGATTCTGTTATGATAGGGTAGTGTATCAATATCGTCTACTTCATGGAATGAATCTAGAGCCTAAGGAAAAGAATGCCTACAAGATCTACAACTGGAAAAGTATCCAAGTATATATAATAACATTGCACTATCCAAACGCATATCAAAACAAATTACTTATTTTTCTCGATGTTTCTGCAGTGTCCAAAACAAACAAACAGAAAGGACTGTGGTTATTATGTTTGTAAATTTATGAAAGAGATCGTATTTCATCAACAAACTAGCATCTCTGAAGAGGTATTTTCAAAAATAATTACGAGTTCATTTAAAATATTTATTAATCCTTTTTGTATTTATATTTTTTCATTACTACCATGACTGTCACAAAAACTCATATTTACAAGATGATATAGATGTGTTTAGAAATGAATGGGCAGCATACCTGTTGGAAGATAGTACACAAATAGGATGAATTTGAATTTCTACTACTTATGTTATCCTTATATGATCATTTATATCTCCCTTGTTTACACTTATTGAGCATATATGATCACCCTTTATTATGTTTTATATCCTTAGGTTATGAATAATGATTTTAGAAATGAATTGTCTTTCTAGTAAAGCATAACTTAATGAGAGACTCTTATGAACTAGTTCTTTATGTTTCCATGTTTTCAAAATCACTAGACCTAAACTATTATGGAATGGATCATTTATATTCTGTATTTTGGTCATTTATGTAGTTTTTTCTATTGATTTAGTGTGTTGGAATAATATTGGTTGTGCACCACTCACAAATTTAATAATAAAACTAAGGATTCTTCACTACTATTAGTTAACTACCGCTTATCATAGCATCTGATCTGAACTTATAATCTAGCATCCCCATGATGCTCTCATCCGACACCATCTCTATGATATCATCATTCTACATTCACTTTTCCTTATCTTCCTGAACCCATTTACTAGTTAAATGAGTGTAGTAAGAGAAGGAAAAGTGAACGCTTAATGATGATATCATAGAGATGGTGTCCGATGAGAGCATCATGGGGATGTCGGATCGGAAGTTCAGATCAAATGCTATGCTAAGTGGTAGTTAACCAACAGTATTAAAGTGCACAAAGAATCATTAGTTCTGTTATTAGCTTATATTTGGACCAAATAAACCATTTGGAAAGATTTAAATGTAGTGTTACGATATAATATGTCTACTTTAACAAAAAATTATATAATGAAACATTGATTTGATTTTCATTATTCCTTATAGGGTTAGTTTATTTTAGAATATTTCTATCCATGTGACATGCCTTTGCAGGAAGAGCAACGATGTTGTGTCACTCAATCACAGAGGTAATCTTGATGTTTGCATAGTAAAATCATTATCCATAGAAATTGCATCTCAACAATTACTCAAATAAACCTGCATCATATATACATATGAATGCCCATTAAAATCTGGGTGCCTATGCACCTCATATAGATTCAGCATCACATCAATTCCCAGATGCATACACACCTCACATACAAATTCCAGAAGAATAAAAAAGTACTTTGTTATAAAGAAGTGAATACCTGACTGATTCCTTGGGCCTTCTATTTTTCTTTTAGTATTCTAAGATACTCTTGGTATTCTGTGAAAATTCCTATAGATAGGAGAGTAATGGGAAATCTATTTCACTAATGACTCAATATTTCATATCTCTATGAGAACTATTAAGTTTTTTCTCAACTTCACATAAGCCTCTTCATGTGATCATGTCACATAAGCTCATTTGTATGAATGCTTCATGTGAACTGATTTTGTGATCTCATCACATGATCAAATCATATAATAAAAGTAATTAACTTGAACTATAATTCATGTATTCTTGTCTTATTTACATGATCACATAAATCTTCAAGGGTCGTGTAATCGTATAAATATCCCAGGTTTATTTGATCACGTGATCCTATTATGGTCATGTGATCACATGACTTTGAACAAGTCATGCACTTAATTTTAAAGCCTATGTGGATTGATTTTAAAGGGTTATAACATGATTTCGAGCTTAAAACCCATATTTACATATCAAAAATGTATAATTATATATCAAATTATAATTTTGGGTGGTTATTTGGATGGGTTATTCGATCAGGTGGAAGCTTTGGGATGAAATGGGGTTTTCCCTTCTTGGTTCAATGTACTGCCATAGAGTTTTTGGTTGAGCTGAAAAATATAGGATTTTATGAATCTATTTAGGCTTACCAAACCTTTACTTATTTCAAAAAATATATGATGGTAGACTTATTCAGTTTATAGAGTCAATACATGAACACATTTCATTTTATGTATGGTGAGTTCGACATCAGTATATGGGACATTAAGATGATCTATGGTGAGATGGTTTTAGGAGACAAGTATGATGAGTAAATTCAGCCCATTCCAACTACGGTGGGGTTGGATGGGGGGGCCACATTGGTGGATATTAGTTACTTAATACTCATAACATTCCAAGTTACCGGTTCAGGAAATTTCTATAGTGCGATGATTTTATCCACTTGGATTAACTGACGAGTGGTATGCATAATACCACTTTGGGAGATAGTTCAGTGCATTCAGATGAAATTCCCCACTCCTCCCCTACACAGGGGCTCTGGCATCATCAAAAAGTTATATTCCAGACAAAAAAACATCTTCCAGAAGACCCATAGATCTCTAGATGTCTTAGAAGAAAATGAGGCACTTAGATCCAACACCATCAACAACGAGGGTGCCAACAGATTTGGTAACAATGTATGGGGTTCCCATGAAATAAGTTCCAGTCGGTGGGGGATCTAATCAAATTATGGTGGTGTTTCCCATCGCATTCCAATACTGGGACAACTATAGTAGGAATACATTGACCATAGAGGTCTGGAGAGTGTTGTGTCAAGTGGAAAAAGAGCTAGAGGGGTTTGGGATTGTGATCGCTCACCAAGGAATCTTCTATGAAAAATAGCCCATTAAAGTAAAATCACTTCTCCAAGAACTTAGTGTGGTGATTTATTCTATCAAAGTCCAAGAACATTACACAAACCTAGCTTAGAGAATGATAAATTCTTACAATATCCTCATTTGAGGCATTGGGCTGAAGGAATTTTTCAATCATTTCTTCCTTGGAGTGGAATATGAGCTTCAGGAACTCCCCTATCTCTTCTTCCATCACATTTGGATCTCTACTTGGATCACCACTTTCCCCATCTTAAAGGTATTTTCTTTCCTTTATACCACCTTTATTGGCCGACCTGGTTTCCATTGGTTTGGGAAAGTAAGAATAGTCTTTACATCCCTTGGGTTTTTTCCCCAAGACGACAATGCATTTCCTGGGGTCATGCTTCCCTTTTAGTCCCTTCTTCCTTCTGGGGATGTTAAGACCTTTACCTTCGAAATGGTCTCAACTATCCACTGAGAGTTGGCTATAACTGTCATCACCTGAATCATCCTCCTCATGAGACACAGCTTGATCTTGAACAGCCAGACTATCAAAACGGTTCCTCAACTCAACCCCTGATCCTTCCGTGGGGGTCCTCGGCCCAAAACAATTGCCCAGGTCACTGGGTCTCTTCCTGTTATTCCCCATACACGCAGCCTTTATATGGGATGGGGGTTTTTAATAGAAAATGTTTGGGTCCAATGGGCCCAAGACACTCCCCTCATCTCGACTCCCTTTTCCAAGTTGAGACACTGCTACAGATAACTGGTGCACCTTCTACATTCCTGGAGGCTTGGCCACACTCCCCTCCTTAAGCCTCCCTTTGTTATGTGGATGCACCATAGCAGTCAGCAAGGCCACCTCCTGCAATATGTTCCATGGAGATTCATCCTCCTCACTATACAACATCATTTCAGTTTCCATGTAGACCTCCTTCTCTGAGAAACCAAAGCTATCTTTGGAACTGTGACTTCTTCACATGGAGGCTCAAAAATAGTAGAGACAATGTGTTCCATAACTAAATTAAGATTTCTATCTGGTTGGACATCCCCACCTTGAGAAGGAGACTGAGAGTCCGAGCTCTCCACACCTTCATTAAGGTTAGAACCACAGGCAGAGCCATCCCCTGAAGCCCTTGCATCACACTGAAACGCCTCAGTGTTGATAGAGCTCTCCACTCCTTTCTTGGACACCCCCTACCTACCTCCTACAAACCTATACTCCTGGTACCCTGTAAGTGATATTGATTAGGAATATCAAATTTCCCCTTTGCATTTTGGCCACTACATAAACCCTCGAGGGGCTGTCATGAACAACAACCTCACCTAGGACCATATTCTGCTTAGCAGAAATCCAGTGTCCAAACCCAAGTCTACATGTCACTGATGACTGTCCCAAACACTTGAAACTAGAAAATAAGTCATACCATGACTCATACATGACCTTCTGTATACACCGGTATTATTCTCTTATGGTAATC
Organism: Viscum album; assembly: GCA_963277665.1. Taxonomy (NCBI): domain Eukaryota; kingdom Viridiplantae; phylum Streptophyta; class Magnoliopsida; order Santalales; family Viscaceae; genus Viscum; species Viscum album. The sequence continues at coordinate 911,007,314 of OY728151.1, forward strand.
CAAACAAACTCAGGAGGCTTCCTCAAGGCATCCACTTCCACACACACACGGGGATTAATAGGATGGAACACAGCAGCGTTTTGGTGATCAGAGGATAAATACCTCCCTACAAGGTTCCCAAGAATCCTAATGATCGAAGTATTTTGAAAAGGAAGGGGTAGATTAGGGAAACTCACCTAGATCTCCACCGAAGGGGAGTCTCTCTTTATATGAAAGTCATAAGACCATATTTGGAGGAAGAAGAGGTACCTGTTGCAGTTGTGATTTACACTAGACCAATCTTTTATTAGGTCATCCTTTGACGTGAAATAGATCAAAATGAATCTGTTTTAGAGAAGACCCATCATCACCCTCTCTTCTAGATCCCAAGAACTGAAAAAAAAACCTATCAAGGGAGTCCACCGATGGTCTTCTCTATGAGAAACGTGCTATACCAGGGTCCGATTGAGGAGTGTCGAGGCATCATTGAACTTCGTGATCAATAAAGGCAAATTATGGATCCCTATATAGAGCTCAGGAACCTTAGGGAATATGAAGCTCTGTGGGAAAGGTGGAAGGAGCTCAAGTTTGGAGAATGGGGATAAAGAGGCCATCACTCTCTTAGAGGACAACGGAGGTCCCTCCCCCTCCAGTGGGAGAGGGACTGGCTCGGTGGTCACCATCTTCATGGGGGAGAAGCCTTTATTCCTTTTTTCTTGGATATTTCAAGAGGTTGGTAAAATTTGGTCACCTCCCATCTCTCCAGTTAACTTTCCCAGGGACACGGTGGCCAAAGATGGTTCAAAATGTGACTGAGAGGCTGATGATCAGGGATGTCCAAGTCAAATATATCTCATGTATGTGGTTGTTTCTAATCCAAAGGAAACACCATTTGTGCCACCATCAGCACCACCTTGGGCACCTCAAGTTATCTTTTGAAGTTCTTTCCTATAAGAGGACTAATAAGGGAAAGTTGCCAAGTCCATACACTAAGAAACCTCTGAAAATCATTAATTTTTGTACTTTGTGGACTTTTTTCTTTTTCATTACTCTAGTATCTTATCATGGCCGCTTACCTACTCATATCAAGGTCAGGTATCAAGTATCATCTAGTCTTATGACCCCCTACCTACCCAAATGTGTCTTTTTTATTAAAAATTGACATTTTATTAATGTATTCTTTCATATTAATGTTCCATTTATTTCATTATTGTATTACTAACATAATATTTGTTTACTTATATAGGTGGAATTTTTTCCTGAGTTTGGATTATTTTTTTGGCAACTAATACCATGGATGACAATTTTTGAGATGGGATCATAGATTCAAAATGGATGAAACATTAATGTTTTTAACTGTTTGTTGGATAATTGTAATTGTAACCATATAAAACATTGTTTGAAATATATATAGTAGTGTGTGTTTTTTGTATTCATGATTTCAAGTAAATTTATATATAATTTTTTTCAAAACTCTTGTGCACGTTGTTTTGTTTTTCTATGCTTTTTTTTTGTGTGTAGGTGTTGTTTTGTATAGCTATTTTGTGTGCAGGTGTTGTTTGGTGCTATGTGTGTAGGTGTTTTCTTAGGTGTGGAGGTTCTGTGTAGGTTCTGGGTTTGCTCAGGAAACTTGGCCTTTATCAGCGCTAATTGATCGCTAAAAAAGGCCCCCTTTATCAGCACTCAAAATAGCACTGATAAAGGAATCCTTTATTAGTGCTCAAAATAGAGCTGATAAAGGTGTCCTTTATCAGCGCTCAAAATAGCACTAATAAAGGGGGCCTTTATCAGTGCTAAAAAAACACTGATAAAGAACCCCTTTATCCATGCTAAAAATGCGTTGATAAAGGGGGACCTTTATCAGTGATTTTTTTAGTGTGGATAAAGGGAACCCTTTATTAGTTATTTTTTAACACTATTAAAGGGGACCCCCTATCTTCGCTGTGATTAATAGTGCTTTTCTAGTGCTGTTAAAGGCGATTTTTAGTGCTTTTAAAAGCCATATTCGTAGTAGTGATAGTGTGGTAAATTAATTGTTGGTATATTTCATGTAATTAATAATATTTGGAATTAATGTGTAATCTGGATTTGTAAATGAAATATGTAATGGAGAGAATAATCTGGTTAATGTGTGATTGTTGTGTCGGTTTATTGTGTGTTTAGAGGTGGAAACAATTTTAGTGTGGTGTAATTAATGTGGATTATTAGTTATGGTTATGGATGTGGAATGATGGGAATTGGACCCTAGGATGGGATTGTATGTTATTATATATCATTGTACATTTTGTTATTTCTTACACGCCACCACCTTATTCGGCCAACCTGACCGGTTCCCATGAGATATTTTGGATACCATATGAACCACTGAGATATAAAATATGAGTGATAAGTATGACTAAATACCCCTATCTTACTCTTCATTTTGACCGGAATGTGGTTACATGGAATTGGTATTGTTCGTGGCATGTGTGTAGCTTGGTTGTGGTGTGAGGTTTTGGTGTGGGGACTGTAGTGCGAGACTATAGTATGTATATGTGGATTAAAGTTATTATATTTGAATATGTACTATGGTTTTTATAATTCCCCATCCTTAAACATTACTTAATCTTGATTTAAGTCAATAATTCGATATTGAGGATCTTTTCAGGTTTAGAGTTTTAGAGAATTAGGTCATAACTATTACATTACATCTCAAATATTATAAAGTAGACACTTCTACTCTATCCAATTTTTTTCACAACAATAAAACTACTTAAATAATACAAGAATTATTTTCTTGATATAAATATTCCTGAATTCTTACTTTCTATTACCCATCCTTATACCCTATGAAAAACATTTCAAAAACTTGGGATGAGCATAAAAAGCTCAGTAAGGGTTATAAAATAAGGAAAGAAAACATTAGTCCATCAATACATAAAAATCAATAAAACCATACTTTTAAATCATAAAAAATAATCTATTTAACATAACTCATGAAATCATAATATTTATGAATATCACATAGAAATCATAAATCATAAAGGTAACTTGTGTCATCCATAACATACTCACATTGTAGCTTTCACAGCCACATCGGTAGTTACGTTTGGAATACCCATCATAGTATATTCTCTAAATCTCTTAGGAGAAACATTAACGTTTACCTCTGTCATGTTACCCAATGAATTGCAGAGATATCTTAGGCTCACCCACCCTTGTTTTATCATGGAACCACCCGTATACGTAAACAATTACCAAGAACCATAACATAATCATAACACATAAAACAAGCATAAAAGAAAGATAACATTTCCACATTGCAATCACAATATATGATTTCAAAATATGACATAATTAATGCTTTATAAAAACCATTTTCAATACCAAAATACATGAAAATGGTATATGGTATTTATTTTCCTTTTAACAATGTTATGGCTTGTTAAGGAAGCCAAATATCAAATAATGCTTGTGGCGGTGGGAAGGTCGTTGTCACCGTGTACGTTAAAAATAAACATTCATTTTTTTGTTTAGTAAAATGATTCATAGAAAAATATTAATTTTGAAAACCATTTAATTAAATTAAAATAAAAAGGGTATAATTATACACCATGTAAAATAAGGTCATGTATAAACCAAAATATGCCTCAATGGAAGGAGATTGAGACGAAGTCCCTTAGCTTGTGTCTGACTTGTCTTATTTATTATGTATCTCCCTGAATAATAAAGTTAAGTTAATTTATACTTGATTCAGAACCTTTTTTAAGTTTATTATTCCTTTTATATAACTTATTACCACGTTATAAACATTACATAATTATTTAAGTTAATATCGGTTGTTTCGTCGATATTTGGTACTTGAGCCAAAAATGAACTTGTTATAATTACAAATTGTCCATGTGGTCAAAAGTCTATTATATCCAGAATTATATTAATGATTTAAATATCATATATATACAGTATATATATGTATTTATAATAGTATATAACATTTGGAGATAAGACATGAAATACACCGATCATGGAGACGGTAAGCCATATGTACGCATGAATGCTACTTTCATTTATTTTTCATATTTAAAGGAATTAAAAATAAATGATACATAGGTATATTATAATTCTAGTATAATATCATATATAAGTTTATTAACTCCATCCTTTATACGTTTCATGTATGGCATGAACGGTTCATATCACTTTGAGGGGGTGGTAGTCTGCACTTCCTCAAATAAAATTGTCTTATTTACCCATTATGGAAACCATAAAGGTATGATATAAATAAAAAATACAGAAGAATAGAGAAAATATAAATATAATATATATCACATATAAATATATTTCCATCATAATGGCCACCATGATAGGTGGTAGGGAAAAATCGAACAATCATCATTTTGTGAGGCAGTAGTTCGTCGTACACAGAAAAAGTATGTTTGTATCCATTAGATGGAGGTGTGTGTAAGTTTAGATATAATAATTCTCATAAAAACATCCTAGTATATTTAATATACTGTTTTTGTTATAAAATAATGGAATAAAGCAAGTTTAGGGGGTTGGATAATGAAAATAAATTAAAGAAGCTTGAGAGAAGACATTACCTCAAATCGGGTAACACCTTTTTTATTTAAGCTAAAAGGATTTCTAGAATTTCCTTCTGCACAAGGTAAGGCTTATATGAGGAAGGTAGGTATGTTGGGCGCTTATTGGAGAATATTTTGTAAAATACAATGTACTTTAGAGTTGTGAGTAAGGGGTTAGAGGTGGTGGCCTTTTATAAGAGGGAAGAGGAGCACTTTAGGAAGGCATTGAAAGATTATTTTATTATAAACTGAATTTCTATTTTAAAAAGGTCAAAAACTCATTTAATTATAATATATTATTTTTTTTTCTAAATTCTCTCAAACAATAGTTTTTAAACAAGTCTAAGTCACAAATTTAACCTCATCATTTATCTTTAACCCTTAGTTAACTAGTTTAACTTTTACCATTTTTTCTTGTGTATTCATACTATATGGTTAATATAGTTACTATAAAATGTCAATATAACCTCAAGTGGTTCATTAATGAAATTTTAAACCTTATCTAAGTCATCTTTCTGAATCTTATATTTTTAGGACTATTATATCATTTAATAAAATAGTATTTGTTTTAAAAACTCGTTTATGTCAATTTATATACTATTCATATCATGACTTTTAAAAAATTCATAACTTGATTGTTTAGAAAAACCTTAATTAATTAAAATATAACAAGTCATAATTATCCCTAAAATTCTTTTATGGCTTAAAATTTTCTAAATAAATTTATTTTAATTTTTATAATCTCATTTATTTAAAACATTCATTAAAAAGGTAATCACTACATCATCATTGTGTCATAAATAAATTTATTTATTTGATGTATAAAAATTATAAATAAAATACCATGATATATTAAATCTCTTTATATTTCTAATGATAATTTATAGTCAAAAATATCACTTATATAACCCCATATAAAAAAAATTTCAGTAAAAGATACATGTTTAGGTTATATTTTCCTTAACTTTAAATTAAAAGTAATTAAATGTCATTTTCACACAAAAGTGGCTCCATGGGGTCCTAAAATAGACCCAAGGATGTTCATGGTCGTAAATATCTCATAAAATAGTTTTATGACATGGGTTATGGTAGTTTAATATTATTATAATATTATTTTTTACTCATATTTACCAGATTTACCCTTTAACCATGGTAAATAAAATATTTACTGAAGTTACTATTCATAATGTTTAAAAATAAAAGGCACCTATTTATACAATTTTGACCTAGTGATTCCAAATATGGAATTCATTTTTACAAATTCAAAATACATAAATTTCAGAAATTAATTTAAAATTAATTCTCGTTGTCAAAACCAAAAGTGTGTTTTTAAGAAGTACAAACTACCAAAAGATTGACATGTGTTTATGTCCAATTAAAAAGTGAAATCAATTATAATGACCAAAATTGAATTAAATGATTAAAAAAATAATCTAATTACACTTTAAAAATAATTAAAAAGATAATCTAACCATATAAATAAATTAGAAGGAAATACAGTTTTGACTTAAAATGCAGTATTTTTCACTATTCATTAAAAAATGAACTTTATGAGAAAAAAAACCAAAAAATTACCCAAAGTAAATTTTGATGTCCCATTTCTAAAGAAGAAATTTATTTTGTCAAATGGAATATATAAAAGTGACAAAAACAATATTTAAAAAGGGTTCTACATCAAAAAAGCGGTAAAACTACCTTTTAAAAATATTAGAGTATTTATGCTTAAAATTGGATTCATTATCATTTTAAGCCTCTAAAATTTATTGGATAAATGTAAAAACATTTAAAAAACATGTTTAATCATAATATATTTAGTTCTGTTCATTCTTTCCAGTATAACGGCTAGTTTTTAACTACCATTTAAAATAATATTATTATATTATTATTATTTTCAGTATGACTCGGCATTGTGTGCAACATAAGATTTCAGAGAAACCCATTGTTGCATGTCGGGTATTACATCGAACATAGAATCCCCTTTAAAGTAAAATTAATATTTAATTCATAAATATTAATAAATATGAAAATGTCATATTCTTCATTCACCTGGGATGTTACATCCTTCCCCCCTTTTGGAAATTACGTCCTCGCAATTTTATTCACTTATCAAATAAGTGGGGGTATTTATCCCTCATAGAATTTTTATTTTTCTATGTTGCCTCTTCAACCATATAGTTTTTTCACAAAACCTTTACCTGATGAATTACCTTATTTCACAACACTTGCTCTCTTTAGTCAAGAATCTGGATGGTTGTTCCTCATGAGAAATATTCTCCTTCAACTAAACTACCTCTGGACTCAAAACATGAGATAGATCCAGCATATACTTTCTCAACATTGAAACATGAAAAACATTGTGTACCTAGGATAAACTTGGAGGTAAATCCACTATGCAGGAAACTGATCCAACCTTCTCTAAGATTTCATAGGGTCCAATGAATCTCGGACTCAGATTTCCCTTTTTACCAAAACACATTACACTTTTCTATAGAGAAACTTTGAGAAAGACATGATCACCTACCTCGAAAGAAATATCCTTCTTCCGGTTATCCACATAACTTTTCTACATGCTCTGAGCTATTCTCAAATGCTTCTGAATCAACTGACCTTTTTCTACCATCTATTCTACCAATTTTGGTCCCATTAACTTTCTTTCACCTACTTCATCTCAAAAAGCTAGAGTTCGACACCACTTTCTATATAATGCTTCAAATGGTGTCATATTTATATTGGAATGAAAACTATTATTATAAGAAAACTCAACCAAAGAAAGATGTTGGTCCCAAATTCCCTGGTAATCCATTGAACAATCACATAGCATATCTTCCAAGGTCTGAATTGTTTATTCTAACTTCCCATATGATTGTAGATGAAAAGTTGTATTAAAATTTAATTTAGTGCCCAAAAACTTCTGAAGGCCCTTTCAAAAGTTATAAGTGAACCTGGGATCATGATCAGATACAATGGAGAGGGGAACTCCATGTAACCTGACTATATCTTTAATATAAAATCGAGAAAGTTGATCTAGAGATAGAGTATCTCGAATAGGAAGAAAATGAATAGATTTTGTCAATCGGTCAACAATAACCCAGATTTCATTATTACCTCGATAATTCTTCTGTAATCCAACTACGAAATCCATAGACACATTTACCCCTTTCCACTCTAGCATTGGAAAAGGATGAATCATCCCTTTCAGTAATTTTCATTCTTTTTTAACTTGTTGACAAGTTAAACACTTCACAGTAAAGTCAGCAATATCTCTTTTCATTCCATCCCACCAGTAATACTCCCAAAGATCTTTGTACATCTTAATACTGCCAGGATGAACTGAAAACAGAGAACTATGAGATTCACATAATAACTCTTTTTTCAACTGGGAATCACAAGGAACACATAATATCTTTTCAAACCACAAAACAAAGTCTTTGTCAACGTTAAATTTAGGTAACTTGCCCTTCTGAACCAAATCTACCTTTTTTTGTAGCTTGCTATCTTCTTTCCATGCTTGCTTTATTCTATCTGCTAGAGATAATTTAAATGACACCTGAAACAAAATAGAGGAATTACCTACACCAACAACTTCTAATCCAAAATTCATCAAATAAAAAACCAAAGGATCTCATTCCAAACGTAGCATAGTTAATGTATCATTACTCTTTCGGCTCAAAGCACCATCCATTTTATTTTCCTTCCTCAGATGGTAATGGATCATGCAATCATAATCCTTGATTAATTCTAGCCATATCATATGTCTCATGTTTAATTCTTTCTGAGTGAATATATACTTCAAACTTTTGTGATCAGTATATATTTCACACTTTACGCCATACAAATGATGCCTCCAAATTTTTAATGAAAAAAACAATAGTAGCTAATTCCAAATAATGTGTAGGGTAATTTAACTCATGAGGTTTCAACTGACGTGAAGCATAAGAAATTACATGATCATTCTACATTAGGACACAATCAAGTCCTTTCAAAGAAGTATTACTTTAGATAACAAACTCACCATTTATGAAAGGTAATTCCAATACTAGATAATTCACAGATCTTCTTTTCAATTCATGAAAACAATCATCATATTATTTTGTCTAGATTAACTTAACTCCCTTACATGTTAACTTAGTTAGTGGGCTAGATAACCAAGAAAAGTTCTCAAAAAACCTTTGGTAATAACCCGCTAATCCAAGAAAACTATCAATCTTTGTGATATTGGTAGGTCTTGGTCACTCTTCAATAACTTATATTTTAGAAGGGTCAATAGTTATGCCATATTTAGAAACAATATGACCAAGTAAAGAAATTTGTTGCATCCAAAATTCACTCTTACTAAACTTTCCATATAATTTATTTTCTTTTAAGGTTTGAAAAATGATCCTTAAGTGACTTTCATGTTCCTATCGGCTTTTATAATATACCATGATATCATCAATAAACACAACCACAATTTATCACATGATTCAACTAAGCCATCACTGCAACAAACTGTTCAATTCTGATTCCGACTATCTCTGGATGTTGATTTGGAAGGTCATTTCCCTCTTTATGTCTTCCCAACATAGTTTCCCTATTTTCTCTATGAAAAATCATTCTGAATAAACATATCTTAGAAAAATAAACGTGGTAATCTTTAAATGCTATATCATTTCAATCTTACTATAAATTAATTTATGGATATTAATTTAACAATATTCAAACTCCTAAAGTTGTCTAAACAAACCTCTGATACCAGCTATAAGACCCCAGCCTTAAACATTACTTAATATTGAGTTAATTCAAGAATTCTACATTGAGGATCTTTTCAGGTTTAGTGTTTTAGAGAATTATTCCATAACTATTAAAATACATCTCAAATATTACAAAGTAGACACTTCTACTCTATACAAATTTTTTCACCACAATAAAACTCCTTAAATAATATAAGAATTATTTTCTTGTTATAAATCTTCCTAAATTCTTGATTTCTCTTACCCTTCCTTATACCCTATGAGAAACATTTCAAAAACTTAGGATGAGCGTAAAAATCTTGGTAAGGGTTATAAAATAAGGAAATAAAACATTAGTCCATCAATACATACAAATCAATAAAATCATACTTTTAAATCATATAACATAAGATCTTTAACATACCTCATGAAATCATAAGATTTATGAATAGCACATAGAAATCATGAATCATAAAGGTAACTTTTGGCATCTATAACATACTTACATTGTAGCTTTCATAGACACATGGGGAGTTACGTTTGGAATACCCATCATAGTATATTCCCTAAATATCTTAGGAGAAACATTAACGTTTACCTCTATCACGTTACCCAATGCATTGGAGATCTATCTCGGGATCACCCACCCTTGGTTTATCACTAAACCACCAGTATACATAAACAATTCTAAATAACCATAACATAATCATAACACATAAAACAGTCATAAAGGAAAGATAACATTTCCACATTGCAATCACAATATATCATTTCAAAATATTGATAAAATAAATGATTTATCAAACCCATTTTCAATACCAAAATACATTAAAAGGGAATATAGTATTTATTTTCCTTTTAAAAATGTTATGGCTTGTTAAGGAATCCAAATATCAAATAATGCTCGCGGCGGCGGAAAGGTCGTTGTCACTGCATACGTTAAAAAGAAACATTCCTTTTGTTGTTTAGTAAAATGCTTCATAGAAAAAGATTCCTTTTTAAAACCATTTAATTAAATTAAAAGAAAAATGGTATAATTATACACCATCTAAAATAAGGTCTTGTATAAACCAAAATATGCCTCAATGGAAGGAGTTTGAGACGAAGTCTCTTACCTTGTGTCCAAATTGTATTGTTCATTCTTTATCTCCTTGAATAATAAACTTAAGTTAATTTATACTTGCTTCAGAACATTTTTCAAGTTTATTATTCCTTTTATATCACTTATTATCATTTTATAAACATTACATAATTATTTAAGTTAATATCGGTCATTTTGTCGATATTTGGTACTTGGGTCAAAAATGAACTTGTTATAATTACAAATTGTCCATGTGGTCAAAAGTTCATTATCTCCAGAATGATATTCATAATTTCAATATAATATATATCCAGTATATATATGTGTTTATAATATTACATAACATTTGGAGATAAGAAATAAGATGCACCGTTCATGGAGACGGTAAGTCGTACCTACGCATGAACGCTACTTTCAGTTCTTTTTCATATTTAAAGGAATGAAAACTAAATGATACATCAGTATATTATAATTTTATTATAATATCATATATAATTTCATTAAATCCATCCTTTATACTTTCAATGTATTTCATGAATGAGTCATATCACTTTGAGGGGGCGGTATTCCGCACTTCCTCAAATGAAATTATCATATTTACCCATTATGGAAACTATAAAGGTATGGTATAAATGAAAAATAAAAAAGCGTAGATACAATATAAATAAATTATATATAACATATAAATACAGTTCTATCATAATGTCCACTATGATAGGTGGTAGGGAAAAATCGAACAATCATTGTTTCATGAGGCAGTAGTTCGCCGTACACAGAAATAGTATGTTCATATCAATTAGATGGAGGTGTGTGTAAGTGTAGATAGAATAATTCTTATAAAACCATCCTAGTATATTTAATATACTTTTTTTGTTATAAAATAATGTAATAAATATTTTTTAGGGGGTTAGAGAAGTAAAATAAATGAAAGAAGCTTGAGAGAATACATTACCTCAAATCGGGTAACTCCTTTTTGATTTAAGCTAAAAGGATTTCTAGAATTTTTTTATTCCCAAGGTAAGGATTATATGAAGAAGTGAGGGATTTTGTGAGATTATTGGGGAATAATTTTTATGATACAAGGGGCTTGAGAGGTGTGAGTAAGGGGTTAGAGGTGGTGGCGTTTTATAAGAGGGGGGAGGGGCACTTTAGGAAGGCATTGAAATATTATTTTATTATAAACTGAATTTCAATTTTCAAAATGTCCAAAACTCATTTAATTCGAATATAAGATTATTATTTTTCTAAATCCTTTCAACCGATAGTTTTTAGACAAGTATAGGTCACAAATTTAACCTTATGTTTTAGCTTTAACCCTTAGTTAACTAATTTAACTCTTACCATGTCTTCTTGTGTATTCGCACTATATGGTTAATATAGTTACTATAAAATTCCAATATAACCTCAAGTGATTCATTAATGACATTTTAAACCTTATATAAGTCATTTGGACGAATATTAGATTTTTAGGACTATTATATCATTTAATAAAATGGTATTTGTTTAAAAACTCATTTATGTCAATTTATATACTATTCATATCATGACTTTTAAAAAATCCAAAACAACTTGATTATTTATAAAAAGCTTAATTAATTCAAAGATAACAATTAATAATTATCCCTAAAATTATTTTATGGCATAAAAAGTTTCAAAATAAATTTATTTTAATTTTTATAATCACATTTATTTAAAACATTCATTAATAAGGTAATCACTACATCATCATTATATCGTAAAAAAATTTATTTATTTGATGTTTAAAAATTATAAATAAAATACCATGATGTAGGAAATATTTTTATATTTATAATTACTATTTATAGTTGAATATATCACTTATATAACCCCATATAAAAAAAATTTAGTAAAGCATACATGTTTAGGTTATATTTTCATTAACTTTAAATTAAAAGTAATTAAATATCATTTTCACACACAAGTGGCTACATGGGGTCCAAAAATAGACCCAAGGATTACCATGGTATGAAATATCTCATAAAATAGGGTTAGGATATATGTTAGGGTAGTTTAATATTATTATAATATTATTTTTTACCCTTATTTACCATATTTACCCTTTAACCATGGTAAATAAAATATTTACTAAAGTTACTATTCAAAATGTCTAAAAATAAAAGGCACCTATTTACACAATTTATAACTCCTGATTCCAAATATGGAATCTATTTTTCCAAATTTAAAACATATAAATTTCAGAAATTAATTTAAAATTAATTCTCGTTGTCAAAACCAAAAGCATGTTTTTAAGAAGTAAAAACTACCAAAAGATTGACGTGTGTTTATGTCCAATTAAAAAGTGAAATCACTTCCAATGAACAAAATTGGATTAAATGATAAAAAAAATAATCTAATTACACTTTAAAACCAATTAAAAATATAATCTAACCATATAAATAAATTAGATGAAAAGATAGTTTTGACTTAAAATGCAGTATTTTTCACTATTCATTAAAAAATGAACTTTATCAGAAAAATACCAAAAATTTACCCAAAGTAAATTTTGATGTCCTTATTCTAAATAAGAATTTTATTTTTTCAAATGGAACATATAAAAGTGAAAAAAAAATATTTAAAAAGGGTTCTCTATTAAAAGGAAGTAAAACTACCTTTTAAAAATATTAGAGTATTTATACTTAAAATTGGATTCATTCTCATTTTAAGCCACTAAATTTTATTAGATAAATTTAAAAACATTAAACAAACATTTTTAATAATAATATAGTTAGTTCTATTAATTCCTAACAGTACAATGGCTAGGTGTTAACTACCATTTAAAATAATAATATTATATTATTATTATTTTAGTATGACTCAACATTGTGTGCAACATAAGATTTCAGAGAAACCCATTGTTGCATGTCTGGTAAGCCATCAAACATATAATCCCATTTAAAGTAAAATTAATATTTAATTCACAAATATTAATAAATATAAAATGTCATATTCTTCATTTACCTGGGATTTTACAGTTGTGGTACCTAGATACTAGAAGGGGTAAGAGTGTTGCGGTCTATGAATTTAGGATGAGAGAGTGACTAAATTGGTGGGGAATAAAGTTCTGGAGTTATTTCCCAAGAACCAACTTGTTTAGTACTTTATTATATGTTTTTATTAATTAAATAAGTTTTCTTATCACATATTGATTATTCTTCTGTATGATATTTGTATTTAATAATTTTATTAGAATATATGTCGCACTAAAAGGTCATAGTAGTTCCTCGCTATGATGAGAACCTAAATATGCCATGACATTATTCTTGAATCTTATTCTATAGCTAGATGATATTTTTTGATGGGGAACAGATGATATAGGCTATTAGGAGTAGGATTCTCATAAGACATTGAGACACCTTCTTATGGTGTTTGCTCTTGGAAATCTCCAAGATATAATGTTATAAGAATAGGTCGTTCAATAGGAAATCCACATTTCATGTGTCATTGGATGTTCCTATCTGTGGATGTTTGTATTGATCCTTATACTTTAATATCATCATTAATGGATATCACAGCCAGCGTAATTTTATGTATTGATGAAAACTATGACAACATATAATGAAAGTTGATATCTCAGGACCTTTAATGGAATATAACTTCCTACATAAATACATGACTGTGGTGTTTTGTGGGTGAGTTCATTTTCAAAAATTCAAAGAAAGAGAAATCAAGTATATAGGTTTATGGCACTAGTATACAACCTTCTTGATTAGAGATATCATGATAAAAGGATTATATACAAAATAAACATTTTTAGGAGGTTGGAAATCATTGTGACATTAACTTCTTTCTCTATGGATTCATTAGCATGTTATTAAATTCTAACCTTAAGCAATTATGTCTAATGCCACTAAGAAGGAGGCCTAGAGGGTCACACACTAAGTGTATCTACAATATTAGTTAAATTCAAGTAATGAATTTAATAAGTTGGAATAAATAATATTTATTCAGGTTTAGTTGATCATCATAATTTAATAACAAATTATTCCAAAGAATAAAGTGAGTTAAAAAATAAATAATAAATATTATTTTGTAAGTTTGGTAAATATAATATTTATTATATTTATCATAAAAATAATATAGCGATAATTATTTAATTAAATAGCCATTATTTGATGATCGATAAATGTTAATGAGGGAAAGAAGATCGAGTTTAATGTTCCAATTAGAAATTATAGATATTTATTTATATTATTAATGTGTTGAAGATGTCAATCAATTAATATTATTATTATTATTATTAATGTGCATGAGGTAAATTAATAATATTAAAAATGGTTAAGGGATTTTGTGAAATTTTACAACCCTAAACCTACCATAATAAATATCTAATTGTATCTAATTATATCTAAATATATCACGTTCATAAAGTGGCTTTTTGGGCATGTAAAATGGACAATAGAGAGATATCTAGAGATATATCTTGAAATATATCTAGAGAGATATATCTTAAAATATGTCTGGAGATATATATATATATATGTATATCTAGATATATATCTAGAAAGAAATATAGATTTCTATAAATATCACTCTCTTCCTCCTCTCTCATGTCTTAGATAGAGCACCAAGAGTTCACCCTCTTCAAGAAGAAAATTGTTGTGGTCAACCATGAACAATGAAAGTGATCAGGATCAACCATGCTAGCACCCAGTGATTTGAAAAAGTTGATTATAGATTGTGGTGTATATGTGGATCACCACTATAGGGATTTTTTACTTGAATCTTATAGCACAATGATAATGCAATGAAATCTATTGCATCGGATTGTCAATGAAAGAAGAATTACAAGTTGTGGTGATTTTTTATCTACATATAAATTAATTATAAATTACATGTGAAGATCCTATCCCTTGAATTACAACATATTAATGTAGTCCATTAATCTATTGTTTTCATTGGACATGGTCTCATGATTATGTAAAGTAATGATTACATGTGATTTAAGACTAAAAGTCGAGTTGGTCATACCTTCAAAGGATGCTTCAGCTATGATCGGAACCTACAAGTGGTATTAGAGTTGTCACATGTTTAATTTATAATTATTTATTATTCATTAATTGATTTCTTGAGTTTTCATTTTATTTTACTTAAAGTTATTTTTTTTATAATATTACATCATCATCTCTTATTTTCTTCATTATCGATAACATAATCAGTAATTGGTTAATGATTAAAAATGGAGAATCATATTTATAGTACATGGGGTTTCCCAAGCATGTCATTTATATAATACATGACACGGAGACTGACATACTGTGGACATGGGCATAAAACAAGTGCATGCCATGTAAAATATTACATTATATACAGTCTTCTACTGACAGTGTTCTCAAATTTTCATGGAAAGAAGAATTAAATATATAATTAAACCTATTGATTATGTATTTTATGTGTCGTCTATTCGATAGTATAGGCCATGTCATAGGATTAACAATTATATATTAAATTAATTTCCATGTTAGAATTTTGATGAATACGTGAGGTTTCCTCCAAGTACACTTGTGTAATTCATTAATTTTAAATGATAGTGATTCTTGTTTAAAATTATAGATAGCGGTAAGTTAAGGATTCTTGGATTTAATTAAGATAAATTGAATAAATTGGATTAATTCATGTAGTATTATCTTAATTAAAGAACAAAGCAAAGTAATTGATGATAATAATGAAAATGTATTCTCATTACATGTTTATGTGTGGATGGTCATGTGATTAGAATATCCTTTTGTATGTGATTGGTTTATTTTAATTTATTTTGATTAAATTAAAATGATGGTCTGCGAGTCATCATGTTCCCTTATTATGTAAGGGTCTACTTTCCCATTGTTTCTTTTATGTAAACCCCCTTTATCTAGTCCATTGAATCACCTCATCTGTGTGCCAATAAAAGCTTATGTGAGGAGGGAGATCCTAGGATAGTGGAGATGATCTAAGTTAAGGAGCTGAGATTAAACCAATCAACATGATACATAGGATCAAAATAATAAGGTTATAACACAAACCAAGTTATGGTTTAAGGTATATTTTCCCCTAAGGTATAGGGTTATTTTATCATTTTATATATAAACTAACCATTATAGAATATCATGATCATGCCACTTATATTTTATTTTTGTAAGTTTCATGGTTAATTATTTATGTTTGTGAATTCTATGTGATCACCTAATAAATAAATTAACAAACATGAAAAATAGAATAAAATATAATCCTATTATGTATAAATATTTTATCAAACATAATTAATCACTTAAGTAAAATCCACTTAATATTAAAAAATAATGTAAAAGGTAAAATTGGATTTATTCATAATGGATAAAAAAATATCTCAACTAAAATATTAAGTCAGTATAGTCTTCCACTAATTAAGTTAAAATGGTTTCCTAGTTCAAAGTGTTTGACCAACAAAAGTTGGGGTGCTTTCAATTATCGTGGAAACTTTAAGCTTTAATTTTCAAGTTAACTTAACTTGGTCTATATCAATGTTTGAATACCCAAGTAAGAATTGGTATAAATAAGAGTAAAGTTGTGATAAAATCATTAAAACATGATTTTAGTATTGGGTAATCCACTCAACAGATCAAGGAACTATGAGTTAATGTATTTGTAAAGTTACGCAAACCTAAAACCCTTTAAATAGATTAACATACCCAAGTTCAAGTTATTAGAAGATGAATATGGATCCTTTCCACTAGAATATTCAAGCGATAACATATTTTGAAACTTATGGTGGAGGATATTAGGTTTCAAAAAATAGTTAGAGATTAACGGAATTTAATTCATTTTAAATTTGTTAATCTATTTTTGTAATCTAAACAAGTACTAATTATCTGCTCTTAATTTTTAGAAATTGAAAATCAAAAAAATCAATAATATCACTATGATCCATGCTTTATAGGGATAACATTCTCACCGGTATAAAGTTTCAATAATGTTATAGAAACTTTCCCATTATACTATGTCGTGAATGGAAATTGTACATGTTGGAAACCCCAATTCCATAGTCTATTCCCAAATAGGAGAATGAGGAAGAAGTGTATCTTTATTTGAATCATGTGTAAGATGATATGGAATTCTAATTTTTCATGTTATCCTCCATTTACAATGAGATTTTAAATCAATATAAGGATATGTATGTGCATAGCATCATTTCTCACATTAAGGATCTCCATCAAGAAAAGGTGATATCAGAGGGATATGAGATCTCAAATGCATTGTTCACATGAAATATTGGAGATTTTTCTCTATATGGGGCTCATGTGTCAAGATTATTAGATACATTTATCATCTAGACATCTTGGGTTTTAATATCCCTAATGAGTTGTGCACAAAAATCATTTTATCCTCACTACCCAGAACCTTCTCCAGTTTTATTGTGAATTATAATATGAGAAACAATAAGAAGAAACTTTCAAAAATTCTTACACTTATTCTCCAAGTTGATAAAGACATGGTACATGACAAACTCATTTCCTTATGGTGAATAAGAAGAGAAAGAACAAGTAAAAGGAATGAAAGACTCATTCTAAGTCTAAATCTACTGAGCACCATCCTTGTAAGAAGAAGAAGATCCAAAGGCAAGGAAAGGAATAGGATGTTGTGTGTTTTTCATGTGGAAAGTAGGGCCACTGAAATAGTAATTACACCCATCCAAATAATCAAGGGTAAGAACTATGTGTGTTTCTTATTGATTGTAACCTTTCCGTATCACCAATTTGGGTATCATATACTTCCTATGGTGATCACATTTGTATCTAAATATAAGAACTAAGTAGATTTTTTAAGATTACCAGAGATGAGGTGGATTTAAAAGCTATAAATGGTGTAAGGCTGGCTACTCTATCTATTGGAGACTACCATCTCACATTACTGATAGGATTTATTTTAGTTTTAAAGAATTTTTTTTATGTGCCTAGTGTTACCAAGAGCATTACTTATGTTTCTTATTTAGATATGGATGGATTTATTTTTATCTTTGGAAATAATTTTTGTAACTATTATAAAGATAACATATGTTATGGTATGGAATAGTTGAATAATTATCTTTATTTATTAAATTATAAAAACTAAATATTGACAATTAATAATGTAACAAATACACATAACTCATATAACACCCGGTTATGGAATCACTGATATGGTCATGTAAACAAGAAGCATTTGAAAAAACTCTATCAAGATGGTTATTTATACTCTTTTGAGATTAAGAAACTTGAAATATGTCATACTTGTTTACAAGTTAAGATGATAAAACCACCATTCGGTGGAAAAGGTGAAAGGGTCACAAAGATTCTATAATTGGTATACACTGATGTGTATATACCTTTTCAAGTAGAGGCTAGAGGTGGATACTCATACTTAATTACTTTTACTGATGACATGAGTAGGTATGGTTATATCTACATAATGAGGTATAATTTTGGATCATTTGATAATTTTAAAGAGTTTAATAATGGGGTTGAGAATCAGATTGGTAATAAGATAAAGAAACTTTGATCATATCAAGGTGGTGAATATATTAAACAAGACTTTATCGACTTTCTACGATAGTATGATATTTTATCCCAACTCAATACACCTTATACTCTACAGTGTAATGGTATTATTGAAATGAGTAATTGTACCTTATTGGACATGGTAAGGCTGATGATGATTTATGCAATTCTTCCATTATATTTTTGAAGGATATGCATTACATATGGAATTATATTTACTAAACTAGGTAATAAATAAAGTGGAAAATGGTATTCCCAGAGTTATAGAGTGGAAAGAAACCCATTTTGTCACATTTTCATGCATGGGGATGTGAGGAATTTGTTACAGATAGATCAAGAAACAAACTAGAACCCCGAGGAACAAAGTGTATTTTTATAGGTTATCCCAAGGAAACAAGGAGATACTATCTATACAACCCTTCAGATAATAAAGTAACTATTATAAGACAATCTATTTTTTAAGAATGATTACATGCTCAAGGAGGATAGTTGGAGTGAGATTTAATTTGATGAAATTTATGCTTAAGAAACATTAGAGTTTGTACAAGAACTTATTCTACAAGTCCCCATAGAAAATGATGTTCCTGAAACAAAATCATTGTGTAAGAGTGCTGGATAAGTAAGAGAACTAAAGAGATATGGTTTTCTAGTCACTAATGATGGTGACTCATTATTGGTTAATGATGATACTATTTCTTATAATGAGGTAGTAGAGAGCTCAATAAATTTAAGATGGCAAGAAGACATAAATTTTGAGATGGATTTCATGTATCAAAACCAAGATTGGTTTTTGATCGATCTTCCAGTTGATGTAAAACTCATTGGGTGTAAATGGGTATTCAAGATAAATATAGACATGGAATTTAAAGTGAATACTTATAAAGCATGTCTAGTGTATAAAGGTTTTAGGCAATGTTAAGGAGTTGACTATGAAGAGACATTTTCCACATTTTCCATGTTTAAATCCCTCATAATTTTGTTTGTCATAGATGATTACCATGAATATGAGATTTGGAAAATGGATATCAAAACTACATTACGTAATAGGAACCTTAAAGAGGATGTGTATATGACACATCCTGAAGTGTTTTTGAGTCTAGTAAATTCCAAAAAATATATGAAAGTTTCAGAGATCCATTTATAGATTAAATAAAGCATCCAGTTCATGGAACATTTGATTCGATGAAGCCATAAAATAATTTGATTTCATTAAGAACATGTTTGATTCATGTGTTTACAAGTGGTTTAGTGGGAGTATAGTTGTTTTCATAATAGTATATGTTGATGACATATTTCAAATTGGAAATGATATACCAGCATTACAATAGATTAAGATATATTTGAGAAAGTGTTTCTCTATAAAGTACTTGGGTGAAGAAACCTATATTCTAAGGATCAAGATCATGCATGATAGATCTAAGAGGCTTCTTAGACTAAGTAAAGGTACATACATTAACCAGATACTGAAGAGGTTCAATATAGAATAATCCAAGATGGTATTGGTTTAATTGTCACATGATATACATATTTCCAAGAAAATGTGTCCTCAAACACAATAGGAAAGATAGATAATTAGTAAGATATAATAATCTTTAGTGATAGGATATATCATGTATTCCATGTTATGTATAAGGCTTGACGTTGGCTATACTTTGAGAATGGTAGGCAGATATAAATAAGATCTAGGAGAACATCATTAGACTACTATCAAGACTATCCTTAAGTATTTGAGGCAGACTAAGGATATGTCCTAGTGTATATAGGAAAATAAGAGCTAGTCATCATGGGTTATAATTATGATACCTTTCATATATATTATAATGATCTTAAGTCATGGTCTGGATATATCATTTGTCTTAATAGAGAATCTGTGAGCTGGAAGAGTTAAGAGCATCTATTTTTTGCTAATTCTATAGTGGATTATGAGTATATTATGGCTTATGATGAATCCAAGGAAGTAGTATGAATTAAAAACTTTGTCTAAGAGCTTGGTGTGGTACCTTATAGTGAAGAACCTATCACAATTTAATGTGGTAGCACTACCGCGGTGGCTCTTTCTAAGGATCCAAGGTCACACCAAAAGAAAAATCATATACTTCAGAAGTTTCATATCTTGAGGTATTTTTCTCAAAAAGGTGAAGTTAAAGTTAGAAAATTATCCATGTAGGAAAACGTGGTAAACCCCTTAATGAAGGAATTATCTCAACAGAATCATGATTATCATGTGAGAACTAGTGGACTGAAATTCGTTTCAGTTGACTCTAGTGCAAGTGGGAGTCTGTTGGAGTTGGTTCCCTAGAACCAACTTGTTTAGTACTTGATTAAATTTTTTTCTTAATTAAATTTTCTTATCACATTTTTATTATTATTCTATAAGATATTTGTATGTGATAATTTCCTTAGAATATATGTCGTACTAAAAGGTCACAACAATTCCCTGCTACGATGAGAACCTAGAGGTTCCATGACATTATTATTGAATCTTATTTTATAGATGGATGATATTTTCTGATAGGACATAGAATATATAGGATATTAGGGGTAGGAGTCTCATAATACATTCATACACCTTCTTATGGTGTTATTCAATGGTAATTTCCAAGATATGAGGTTATGAGAACAAACCCCTTAATAGGAAATCCAAATTTCCATGTGTCATTGGATGTACCTATCTGCGAACATGTGTATTAATCCTTAGAATTTTGTATTATCATTAATTGATATCATTAATCGTTTATTTTGATGTATTGATGAAAATTGTGATGACATATGTTCATGATGAAGCAGAATATGTTGGGTGTGTCATGAGTGATATAGCATTAATGGATAATGTGAGAAAGGATTTATCCCTTTTATCCTATAATGGAAGTTGATATCTCATGCCCTTTGATCAAATAGAACTTCATGTATAAAACCATGGTAATGGTGTTCGGTGGGTGAGTTCATTTTTTGAAATTCAAAGAAAGAGAAATCAAGTATACAGTTTGATGGCACTGGTATGAAACCTTCTTGATTAGATATATCATGATAAAAGTATTATATTACATGATAAATGTTCATAGGAGGTTGGATGTTGTTGTAATGGTAACTTATTTCAATATATATGTTTCAAAATTTTTCTAGATTCTAACCTTAGACTTTAGGTGGTTATGCCTAACGCCACTAAAAAGGGGGACTAAAGGGTCACACACTAAGTGTATCCTCAATCTCTGTTAAATTATAGTAATGAATTTAATAAGTTAGTATAAATAATACTTATTTAGGTTTTTTCGATCACCATAATTTAATTTCAAGTTATTAGAAATAATAAAATTAGTTAAATAATTAAAATTAGTTTGAAATTTTGGTGAATATGATATTTATTATATTTATTGTATAAATAATGTAGTGAAATTTATTTAATTAAATAGTCATTATTCAGGGATTGATAAATGTTGATGAGGGAAATTAGACAGAGTTTAATGGTCCAATTAGAAATAATTTATATTTATTTATATTTATTTATATTTATTTATATTTATTTATATTTATTTATATTTATTTATATTCTTAATGTGTTACACATGTCAATAGATTAATATTATTATTATTATTATTATTATTGAACATAGGGTTAATTTAGAATATTAGAAATGGTTAAGGACTTATATGCAATTGTCCAACCCTAAACCTTTCATAATAAATATCTAATTATATCTAAATATATCACTTTCCTAAAGTGAATTTTTGGGCATGAATAATGGATAAGAGAGATATATATCTATAGAGATATATAGATATATATCTATAGAGATATATCTTAGAGATGTCTAGAGATATATCTAGATAGATATATATGGAGAGATATCTAGAGTTATATAAATAGATCTCTCTTCCTCCTCTCTCACATCTTCAAGAGAGCACCAAGAGTTCTCTATCTTTGAGAATAAAATTGTTACGGTCAACCACAAACAACCCAAGCAATCAGGATCATCCATGCTAGAACCCGGTGATTCGATGGAAGTGATCAAATATTGTGGTACATGTGTGGATCACCACTAGAGGGATTCTATACTTGAATCATGTAGTACAACGATGGTGCAATAAAATCTATTCCATTGGATCATAAATGACATCAAAATTACAAGTTAAGGTAATTCTTTATCTAATTATCAATTAATTATAAATTATATGTGAAGATCCTATCCCATTGGTTCTATACTATTAATTTAGTTTATTAATCTACTATTTTTTTGTTCATGATCTCATGATCATGTAAAGAAATGACTGCACTTGATTTAAGATTAAAAATTGTGTTGGTTATACCTTCAAATGATGCTTCTATAATGCCTGGAACCTGCAACAAGTGTGAGGTGCCTCTTCTTTTTATGTTTACCATATTTTTTATATTTTATTGGAAAGTAGAATTATGGTGGGATGATTTTTCAGATTACTTGGGATGTGCTAGAAGTTTTTTTTATTATTTATTCAAAAACTATTTGGTATGATTCTTCCACATTGATATGAAATTTTATGGTAAGTAACCCACTAAGTATATTTGTATTCTCAACATTGGATCTATATATAGTTTTTACAAATTTTTAGGATGGAGTCAAAGAATAATATAGACCTTATTAACTCATGATATGGTAATTGTTTAGTGTCAAAGTTTATCCCATAGGGAATTGTTTCATTCTTAGTATTGTCTATAGAGATGTTATTTTGTTTTGTATGACATTACAGGTATATTATTTTTATTATTGGGATTTGGGATATTTTTTTATAAAGTTTTGTTGATTGGTATTTTTCTTATCTTTCCTGAAATTAAAGAGGGTATTGTCTCCCATATTGTGTGTTTTATACCCTCGATAGTAGTCATCAACCTGTGTCCTACTAAAGGTGGGATTCAAGGGTCACACTTGAATTCAAAGCTGACCTAGGAGGGGTTCTAGGGGTGGATCATGACATTGTTAGAGAATAAGATTCATATAGTAAAGAGAAATATTTTTATCTTATTTAAAGTTTTTTTTAATATCTCATGGTATATCTTGTGACATGAGTTTTATATTTTTTAACTGCATTTTGGGTGTGAAATTGTAGTACAAACCCCTTTATTTTGAACATCAGTGCACCTTTACACACTATTAATTTTATGATCCATGGACATTGACTATATTTTTGAAAAAAAATTATCCTAAAACAGAATTAAATGTTCAAAATGGGTCTTAAACATAGTTTTTCTTTAACTAATACACCACCTTTAGAATCATATTTAGTGTTTTTACTATGGGTTCCTTGGTCAATGAAGTTATTGTTAACGAGTCCCCCTCATGAATCTACATTGAAATTCCTAGGTGTCAAGTAATGTGATTAATTATACCATAATTTATGTCTTAATTTATCACCTACTATGTTCATATCTTCTAAATTAAAAAAACAATGTCCATATCTTAGAGTACTATCATAAACACCATGTATTTGTTTGGTTTTAGCACCAACCCTTCTCTCTTTTTGACATATCAACCTCTTTAGACACTCTAAAGTATGTATTAATGTTCATAATTAAACCATTTATTGAAATTAATTAGATATAAACTAATAAATTTAATTATCTTCCAAAAAATGATATCAATGAATGATAGTTTCTCTACACTATGTCAAACAACATCTCTCATCTGTAAAATCACCATGATGAGACAACAATCACTAAAAAATTTCAAGGAAATTACTCTCAATTCCCCACAAAAATTGACATTTTAGATTTCAATAACATTTGGATACCTAGCTCATTTGGCATGGAATATTTAGTTATGTACTCTAATTTTATTTTTGTGTGTCATTAGTAGAGAAATAGGTATCCATGGCCACTGAAAGAAATCAAATAAGGGGCTTCCATGACACAAGCTACTACTCTGGGGCCACTTTTTGTGTTCTTGGTAGAAGAAGTTTCAAATTCCCCTTTCACAACCACCAATGGTTATCACCATCAACAAGTGGTCTCTTTTGGTAATCGTGGAAGATGAGGTCACAAATAAACCTTTTGCGACCACCAATGAAGGTCGTCATTAGTTAGTATAGGTAGTTTTTTGCAAATACCTCATTTGAGACCATCACTAATGGATACTAATACTCTATTTTATTTAAAAAAATATAAATAATGATAATGATAAAGTAATAAAAACCATGGATTTAGATAACTAAATTCATGAAATTTAGATTTCATAAATATAGGTCAACAAAACTATATAAATTAAAAATGGTATGAGAATCAAATAATATTCCACCAAAGCAAATATAATATGAATTATAGGGGATATGTGATTGAATCATTTGAAAATTTTATAGTGTAGTGAGAATATAAATCTAAATTACAATCGCCTAACTATTTTTAAATCCGCCACACAGCAAAAAGAGTTCATAAAGAGGACATGATTTATAATAAATCATTTCTTAAAAATAAAATAATAGGTAAATAAAAATAAATTAAAAATTACCCACAATTTAAACTCAGATGTATTGAAAAATAATAATAAAATCTGGGGTCAATTAAGCATATTCATAATCATATGTGAACTTTAAAACTAGTTAAAACCCATGGATATATTTAAGGGTAATTTGGAGTTAGATGTTATGTAATTTATTAGAATTTTCATAAGTGCTAAGATTACATGTTGAAATATTGTTTCTGAAAACTATAGTGGTTTTGTTTTTAGATTGAAGTTAAACTATTTTTGTAAAAGAAAAAATAATTTATATTTTTTCAGACTTTATAAAATAAGTGGTAAGTGATATAAACAAAATCCAGTAAGTATTGTCATGTGGATACTAAAAAACCTTCATGTAGTCTTTTAATCACACAAAAAAGTTAAACCACAATATAAAAAGTGTAAAATACCTAAATAAAAATATTTAAGAATGGTTCATAGCCCTGTGCTAATCATAGCATAGTAAAGTAAAGATTTCAAACCACACCAAATAAAGAATAAATTACCTAGAAAGTTGCACTGACATATAAAAAATGACAAAAAAAGTTACTAACTCACACATTCATTGAATCAAATTGATAAAAATTTGAATCAACAACCTACTAGGGATAAATTAGAAGAAAAAAATATTCCCCTGAAAATGATGCTAGTTAATTTGTAAATAAAACATATAAAATACACACATAAATATATATAAGATAAAAAAATGTAGTTAATGAAGCAAATGGATTAAAAAAATAATAAATGAAAAATTTCAAAATATATTTTATTGGATCCAAAAAAATTATTTAGAAATTAAAGGCAGAACCAAATTATTGGGATTTAAAGAGTTAAAAGTTAACAAAATTCCAAACTAATACATTCTTCTAATGTCATATACAACTAAAAATTTAGGTTATTTCCACACTTATATTGTTTGGTTTACATTAATTTTGGGAGTATAGTAACTTATTTCCATAATTTATATAAATTGTGGCAATAATACAGCGACTTATCGGGAAACACCCCCCACCAAATGATCACACAATCAAACTACCCTTCCCTGACTACTCTCGTGAAGAACACGATATGGTCCTTACTATCATGACATAATCTCATTCAAAGGAACCCTACCTAATCCCTGACCTCGCAACATTATCTCATGAAAAGGAACCCTACCATCTTTGGATCTATCAAAGGAACCCTACTCGCTCCCTACTCTCACAGACGAACCCTACCAGCCAAGGGAATGAACCTTCTGGCTCCCTGCTATCGTGATTCACCCATTCCTATAGGTAAGCACAATTCTTAATTCCATTTGAATGAAATGAAAAAAAATGTATTTCACCTCTCATTGGTGGATTTATATTTAGTTATCCATACACTGGAAGCCTGAGATAGAAACCCTAATTTCCTTTATAATTGATGATTTCCACGAACCAATTAGATCTCTCTTCATCATTGCTCACATTTCCCTTCTTCAAAAATACCATCTTCACCAACTATGAAACATTAAGGTTAATTTGGTCTTCATTCCATGAATTTATACAACATAGTATTCTGATTATTGTAGAAAATTTCCCATTTTTCTTCCCTTTTACCAATATTTCATTTTAAATTTCATAGAAAAATTATATTATTATTCCCAATGCATACTGTATATTTAGGTTTTGAATATTTGGTATACTCAGTATATGAAAAATCCATATATTTTATATGAATGATTCATATCCACTACAAACATATTATATATTTATCTCTATAAATATCTATCTTTTAACAGTTACCCATATCATAATGAATCCTCATCTACCATTCTTTTATTTCTGACAAAATTAAACAAATGATGAGATATTTTTTAATATCAATATTCAATTACTCATACTAGTTTATTTTTTGTCTAATACGTTATATGATTAAAAAATTGAATATAATGATCGTGTTACATCCCTTATCACACTACAAGTAGTCCCCATATTATATGTATATATATATATAATTTTAAAAATCCTACTGAGAAAAAAAAAATTGAAAAATCAACCAAATTAGAATTATCCAAACTGGATCCAAACAATCAGTTCATCTAAAATATATAAAATATTTGTTTCTAGTTCAACTCTTTTTTGTAATGAGAGTCTTAATTCAACTGCTTCTACTTGAGCACACCTATATTATATGATAATTATCATTCCAATCAAATATTAAACAATCATCTCTCACTTCCCTATACCACAATTTCTAGTCTATACAAAGCTTATAACATCTCTTAGATATATATAAATTTATAATCATCCATTTATTTATGTTTAGAAACCAATTACCTCCAAATATTCTTAATAAATGTAATTCATTAAGGTGTAATTTTATTTTCAGATTTATTAATACAACATTTCTCATGTATATGAATTTATTAATACAACTCGTTTTGTGTATGTTTATAAAACTTTCCATATGTATTAATTACTCTAGGTGTAATTTAATTTTCATATTTATTAATAAACACTTCTCATGTATATGAATTAGTTATTAAAACTCTTTCTTGAACTAGAATTATTTTCCTTAAATTTTTTATGATTTATTACTATTTTTTTTATCACTATAGATTTCAAGTGCAATTAATGGTGATAATTCATATTGAAAGAATATCAATTATTTTGTTTGATATATAGGTAATACAGTTTGTATAAAAAATAACCTATGAATCAAGAGAAATTTTGATTAAGATAACTACTTATTCTAAGTTTCTTTATTATACTAACTTAAAAATCATTCTTAAATTTAATTTATATATCATACAGAAGACTTATGAGTTCATATTCCCTCATGAACTGTATATTTTGAAGAAGAAAACAGTTTTACTATCAATGTAAATTTTAGATTACAATATATTAGAACATTGTAAATACTTTGATAATAACATGTATGGAATTTTATTTATTTATGAAATTTAAGGTCTTATCATAGAATTCTGGAAATATTTTAACTATATGCAAGTTTTATTATTATTTATAATCATATTTTCTTATATATTTTTCATATATCCAACCATACAAATTATTTTTATAGTATATTTTAATTCTTACTAGGTTCATGTCATTATTGAAACATCATGTTACAATCGTAGAGTTGTAGAATTCATGAGTTCAGTTATCCAGACTGGAACCCCTGTGGTATGCACCTGGGATTTATATACATCCTAACCATATTAAAAGATGCTCATTTTTATAGTGCTTCTACTTATGCTACAAATATATATTTATAAGAAGGTACTTCTTCATCTTCTTATGCTCATGCTTATAAAAATATTGAATACATACATACATATGTTTATGCCTATGTATATTCTCATGTTAATCCTTATAAAATTACTAAAATACACACATTTTGAAGCTAATAGTGCATATGTTTATGCTTATTCTTAAACACTCACTATAATACAATTGCATTATAAAATACTATAATACATAGATAATTTCAAATACTATAATATAAAAGTGCTATAAAAATATGATATTATATAAATCATAATAAATTCATTTTCTTTAGATTATTCTTATATAGAAAATTTATTATTTACATATATATACTTATGTTTATGGTCATTATTACACTAATATGTATACCAAAACAAAAATAATACAAATTTTCATATTGTCAGTGCATATGATTTATTATGATTATAGATGTACTATGATATATAGACATTTTCAGGTTTATAGTGCTTATGATTATTATTATGCTTCTATAAATACTAATATACATACACATTATCATATATTATAATATAAAATTTTTAACATTAGGCCTATGTGTTGCATTATATTACATTTTCTCATTATGAAATTCAATTTACAATATACCAAAATTATTAACATGGAAAATATAGATAGTTGTGTATGAAAAAATCACCATGATATTCATATATTAATAATTTGTACAATCGAATCATGTTTTATCTATTAATGACATTAATTTTTTCTTTCAGACAGATTTGTAACTATAGTTTGATTATGAATATTCACTACAAGTTACTCATCAGAGTAACTTATTTTTAATATGTTAACCATGATCATATTATTTTAGGTGTGTTACATTCATGGAATTAAATATTTATCACAAATCTTAATCATTATTGACCTATTATTAAAAAATAGGATCCATTCAACATGGAATCTTCTTAATAAATCCAATTTTCTCAATTTTCCAGGTACAAATTTAATAAACATTTTCATTAACATATTTAAATTTCCTCATAGGTTTTAATGAATTTTATGAATAAAATTTTCAATTCATTTCAATTCTTAATCATTATTTACATTTTTCCCTTTAGAATTTATGGATTATTTTTTTCTTCTAATTTACAAGACGTGTTAATATATTTAAGAATAGAAGAAAATTTATTTGTATTTATTATATACCACAATCAATAAATCCCTCATATTAAATGTTTTTTATTATAAGATCCCATCATTTTTCAGGTGTATCTCTCTCTAATTTTTTTGTTAATATTTTTTTTTCAGTTGTGATTTCATCGTGAAAGTATGTCATTTAAATAAACATAGTTTTGGGTTGCAAGGAAACTTGAGAAAGACTGAATAGTGTCTATGAGGATATATTTTTTGGAGAAAATGACTTAAAAGTTTAGGGATGTATGCTTGTTTGAATTAATGGAATTCGGTTATAGATGGGTTAAGCGTTTCATGGGTTCTTAGTGAGTTGAGAAACTTTAAAAGTGGTTCAGTTCAATTAAAAGGAAAATGGGGTGAAAATAAATTGAATAACATTTACACACCATGTAAATGGATTACACATCATGTAATTGTTTTAGGGTTTTAATAAAATAAATTCGATGGGATGGGATTTTTGGCTAATTCCATTAAAAAAATTACATGATGTGTAATCACATTACACTCAATGTAAATACATGACCGATTGTTTTAAACATGATATGTGTCTTATTTTCATTCTAATCCACTGTATATTCTCTTCACTTGACCCTAGGGATTTCTCCAGGTGATTTTGGGGTTCCAACTTCCCTTCTAGACATCCCATTTGTGTGAGTTATCCCTAGTAAGTCTTTTTTATTAGGTTTCTTCCTTCTCTTCCTTCTTCTCCAACCATTGCGGTAAAATCCTTTGACCAATTGCATTGTTGGTTTTTATCTTGATCAATTTTTATCTAATAAAACCTTTTAAATAATCATCACCTTATTCTTCATGGACGTTGGTTGTTGGAAGCATTGTTGGACTGTTGGTTAAGAGTAGGGGGTCTAAATCTTAACCCTATGGTTTTATAATTGCCAGTTTTATGCAATATTATGATTGTGTCATCGTTGTGTGCACCCAAATAAATTTAATAAACAAAGGTAATTATTCCTTTAAGTCCTTTAGTTACAAATGGATTTTAACTGGCTCATGGCTTCCCATGGGGTGAGAAAACCATGATTATAATTGAATTGGAAAACAGCTTAAAGTATGTTTAGCATGACATGTGACCTAGAGTGATTTATTGTTATAGAATCTCTAAATTGTGGCTTATTGATTATTGATATAACTGTTAATAAATTATGATATAAATTCAAGTGGTATTTGAAAGATAAATGGTAATTCTCATAATTAACCATTGAGATATATGATGTGATATTGTGATATCAATGTTGTTTGATAGGACATGTGTTTCATACTATAATGCTTATATATCAAGATCAACCCTAGAACATTCACACTTATATGTTTTAATGTTGATATTGAGCAGACTCAGCCCAGTCCCATGTTGTAATGCTTATAGAGAGTGAGTTGTTCCTAGTCCCATGTTGTAATTATTATAGGGATTTGACTCAGATTTTGTAATGCTTATAGGACTTTGACTTGGATTATTCTGACTATACCATGGTTATATGGTTGTAGTTTTCATGGTCATAAGACATGATCATAGATATTCTGAAATGGCATTGAAACATGTTATTTTACCTTGGTTATATGGTTATGGTTGGCATGTTCATAAGACATGCTCAGAGATATTCTGGCATAGAGTCGAGGTAAGTTGTTGTTGTATTTTATTAATGGCTAAATTAATTAATACACTTGTTTATCACCTTATTTCATAAACTTGTTATATGAATAGTTTTTTTTATACATGGTGGTGTTGACCTATTAATTTATATTCACTCCCTATTTAGGCCATCTTTTGGTACCTGAGTAGATTTCATGGATGTAGGTTTGGATAAGGGAAAAGAAACTTGTTGTTGATTGCTTATTTTGGATGGGTTGGAGTTTGGAGATGGAACTGGTGTGGGGTTAGAGACTTGGGACTTTGAGTCTTTTATTTAATTATTCTATTATTTTTCTTGTATTTTTCTAGTATGAAATTTAGTTACATTCCAGCACATCATTATATTATTCTTTATTATTTATTGGATTATTCAGTTGGCTTATGTTGTTGTCTTACACTATGTATTTACTTTGATTATTTTTGTTCTATTATTATTTTTTTCTACTTTTATGACAATTCATACCAGGGGGTATAGTCTCCCCACTATACATTTCACACCTCCACTACTAGTCGGCAGCCTCTAGCGTACGGGGAGGCGTGCTTGAGTTCTCATAACCAGCCCTCTCTGGTCACGTGAGAGAGTGCTAGTTTGGGGGGCATTAAAGTGATCATATAAGAAATTGTAGTGGTTGTAAATACCCCTATTACATGAAAGGTGTCCTATTTGTATCAAGAAGGTGTCATGACAACAAATTTTCAAGCATCATCCTTCAATGATGAAAACCATTTAAATTATAGTGTACTGAATTCATCTCACTATACCAGCAGTCCAGAATTCATAGAATCCTTCAGTAATAAAATCCATTTGTGTTATAGATTATCATCAACCATCAATTATGAGGAAACTTTAGAATATGGTATTGAAAACAGTGTACATAGTGGTCAGTTCATCTTTTGTATCATCTTGTTGTAAAACTACTACAAGAATGTTTTCATACCACAATCCAGACACATACCATGTTCTTAGTATTCATATATTTTTTCCCCATTCAACATTATCAAAAACATATTGTGTTTTCACTATATATATTATTCCTCATTTATCAAATTAAATAAATATAGTACTATTTACATTGATTACAGATGTGTTAAGATTTCATATCTTAGAAATAATTCCTATGAAAAATTCCCTGATATTTATTCCCATTAAAACGGACGGGGGAATACTAGTTTAATTTTATTTGATGGGGCAAGTTGCATATTGTGTTATATAATACTTGTATGTGATATGAATTATATATAAAGACAAGTACATATAATAAATAGGATTATTTGAATAATTTATAGAAATAAATATATATAGATATATATCATTAAATTAATTGTAATATTTAATGAGGATATTGTGTGGACCCATGATATCAACATGAAATATAACTTATTTATGAATATCATGATTTTACAATGATGGTGAAGATTAATTAAGAATGTCATGAATTAATTAATTAATTGATATCAATTATTAAATATAACATGGTGGCTTAAATTAATAGATTAATGTGGAAAACTAAAAGGGAGGAAAATGAAATCTTCTTAATGCAATTTTCTATAAAAAAAAGTGAATAAATAGGATGAACTAAGAAAAAATTATGATGATTATACTTATGAAGTGATCTAGGACTGAAGATGTGAATCTTAAAATGAATAAAAATAATGATCTCTGTGATGATAAAGTATTTTTTGTGTGACTTTAGTAGTGATATGAACAATAAATAGGTGACATGTTATTTATATAATATCAATAATGAATGGTGACATGAACCATTTCAATTGAGATTAGGTATTTCTAGAGATAATTATTTGGATAAAATATGATAATCATGCGAAAATATTTTAATGATTATATAAAAAACATATGGTGATGTTGATATTCATATCATCACAATGGTGATATAGTGAACTAAATAATATAATAAATGACACTTAAAGGTCCTTTTATTTTGATATGATATAAAAATATTATAGAATATTATGATTGATTGATGACTTAACATGGAAATTCCACATCACTAATAAACTGATTACTAATAAATCTATGATTTCTTAGTTTTATTAATCACCACACTTGGTATATGTGATACAGTTCAGTGGTTGGAAAATATTTTTGATGAACCTGACCCAAATACCCACTCAAACTGGTACCCATCCTGAATTTCCACATACTTGAAGAGTGTTCTCAATCCCCACGGGCTGGTGACTAGCACCCGGGAATCAAGTAATAATCAAAGGGAATGATTTTTTCCAAATTGAACCAAAGACATGGAATATATATATATATATATACAAAAAACAAATTGAAAAGGTAGAAGAAATAGACATACATTATTACTGAAAGAAGATATCAGAAAAGATACAACTCAAAAGTAGTCAGAACATCCCAAATTACAAGTCCAACATCAAGGGACAACTAAAATGGAAAACTAACTACTCCATGTGATAGTGTGGGAAAACTCTCACCATCTCACCACCAACTTCCCAGACCCAGCTGATAGAAACCTCATCATCTCACTATAACAACTTGTTTTCATGCATCTAAAGACATACAAAGGTCTATACACTGTCGAAGGGGTTTATAGGGTGTGAGATAATAGGCTCAGTAGGATCACACCCAGGTGTTCCATATCAATTCTCTGTAAAAAAATATGAACAATTCTCAACTTCAATAAAAATTATACATGATAAATAGTTTAATAATTTTTATTTCAAAAGCATGACAAAACATTTAATTTCCCCTTTTTATACATTTCTGAAACAAGTCAAGAAACACTGTTCAAATCATTTCATATATATCAATGCAGTCAAATAAAACCAAATCATGCATCACATATCATATCAAATTCATGGTAGTACAAGCTAAAATGGTATAATCTAAAATAGACAAAGCACAGGTAACATCATACCAAGGATCATTACAGGATAGTCTAGTTAGGACACTCATACCTAAACATACACAATTTTGTGCATCAAGTATATAGATATATGCATCAAATCTAGAGAGACAAAGAACTCCCTAGAAAGTGAACCCCCCCCCCCCCGATAGATCTATAAAGTCCCTAGATCAATGGGCCTACGGAGAAGAGGAACACCCCATGAGCGAACCCCCTGAAAATTGGATGAGGTCTGTTACTACACCTTCCACCTAAGTACCTAAGGCTTCCCATGTGCTCTATTTTCCAGACCATTTCATCAAAACCATTCTTTGAAAACCATTTCATAAATCCATTTCACAATGATTTGAAAATACCTTTTCCTTTTACCAAAACAAGGGGAAAACCATATTTTATTAAAAACCCATTTCCATGCACACAAATCAATCATGATAATTCATTTATAAAACAATTTTTCAAAACCAGTGAAATAAAGTTCATCCAAAATAGGCTAGAGACAGAACCACCTACCTCAAACTCGGGTCGAACATTCCCACAATAGGATCCACCAACATAGAAGAATGCAAAGACAATGATGGAGGCCCTAGAATCAATCCTCACATATCAGAATCTATTCAATATAAAAATCAGTCAGCGGAGAGGATAGATCACAACATACCTCAAATAAACACGCATGTCTCGCCATAACCAACACCATGGTCAATATCTTGAGGAAGATATCACAACAAATCTAGAAAGGATCAAGAATATTATCATCATATATCAATATATCCAAAAATGCAACACAATGGTGCTACTATGATCAATGTAAATGAAGAATCATAAGGATTACTCACCTCAAGAAATGCATCGCAACCACAATGGAGATAAATTGTTGAACGAAGTAATCTGGAAGGAGTAGAGATCCCCAAAATCACTTGGGAGAGATCATGGGTTGAGAGAGAATAGACCTATGTCCAAATGAAAAACACATAAGTTTTGTAGTGCCCTAAAAGAATATGTCATGAAAACTACATGGTGTCAAACCCCCTTTCATGTCATTTAATCAATGAAACCCAAAAATGTTAAAAAAATTCATCACCTCGGATTAAAAATCTGATTTTTTTACCATTTCACAATGTGTAATATTTTCATGGAATGTAAACCCTTTCACAACTTGTACCAGTTCATGGAATCTTCCCATCCACCAATACATGACGTTAATATTTTACACTATATGTAAAACTTTCACGATGTTTAATCATTACATGGCATGTAATTTCCTAGTTGATAGAAAAAACTCCAAATTCTCCTAAAAAACCCAAACCAATACCAGTGTTATCCAAACTTGGGTAGAACCTTGAAAATACTTTAACATATTTATACTCAGACTCCATTAATTCAAAAAAACATGCATCCCCAAACTTTAGGTTATTTTTCATTGAAAATTATTTCTGTCCCTAGGAGTCCCAAAACACACCAAAATAATGATGGAAATTAAAAGTGAGAATATAAATACCTAAAAGTGGGTAACAGGATATTAAAAACTCCCCACCATAAGAATTTCCATCCCTAGGAAGTCATGTGGAATAATTATGTCCATAAAAGAGGTGTGACCACCCCTACCTCATCAACGACTCACACTCCCAAGTCTCATAAGAATGTGATTTGTGCCACCATAAAACTATGACCAATGAAATTGAATTCTCATGAAAAAATTTTACTTGAGAGTCAATAATATCCACTAGATACACCACAATAGAAACATCTGTCTCAAACTCAATATCTTTCTAAATCAAAATGTGAGAGGGATTGGGATGGTATTTCCTAAACTGTGATATGTGGAAACATCGTGAATTCCCATCAAATAAACTGGAAATATCAACTGATAATAAATCTCCCCAAGATTTTCAATGACCTCGAATGGTTCAAAATATCTCAAATACAACTTTCCTTGCTTTCCAAGATGATGGCGACCCAAACGAGGAGAAAATTTCAAGAAAATTAGGTAACCAATAGAAAACACCAAAGTATAACACCAATGATCCACATATGATTTCTATTGAATCTGAGCTATAACTAGATGTCGATGTATATCCTGAATCCTCACTAACATCTTTTGAATAATACTTGGTCCCACAAAAGAGGATTCACCCACATCTTCCCAATAAAGAGGTGACCTTCACAGGTGACTATATAAATCCTTGAAAGGATCCATTATGATTAATGATTGATAACTATTTTTATAAGAAAAATCAACCAATCCTAGATGGTTATCCCATGATCTACCAAAATCCAAGACGCAGGCATGAGGAATATTCTCCAGGATCTGAATAGCGCACTCCATCTAACCATTTTTTTGTGGATGGTAAGATGTAATCATCCTGACCTGAGTCCTCATAACCTCTTGGAGACTCCTATAAAACCTCAAAGTAAAGCTAGGATTCCTATCTGAAATAATGGTAGAAGAAGCCACATGTAATATCATGAACTCATGCACATACAACTTACCCATATCTTCAACTTTTGTAGCATCCCTAGTCAGAATAAAGTGAGATGACTTTATCAACCGATCAATCACCACCCAAATAGAATTCCTACCTTAAAAATTTCATGGTAATCTAACAAAAAAATCCATTGACACCTCATCCCATTTCCAAACTATCAATAGAAGAGGCTGAAGAAAACCATAATGTTTCAAATGCTCTATATTTATCTATTAATAGGTGTAACAATAGGAAACATGATTTACAACATCACACTTTATACCCAACCACTATAATCATCATCTCATTTCATAATACATTTTTTTAGTTCTCAGATGAACGACCCATGAAGAACTGTGATAGTAAAACAAAAATTAACTCCTTAAAAATGATTGTATGAAAAACTAATAACCAAAACAAACAATACCATATGAAGAGAGAGACCAACTAGAAATGGTCTCCCCATCATATAGGGTTTCTCGAATTCTTCTGAACTCATCATACTACTACTGAATCTATAGAATAGACTCAAGGAGAGATGATAATAAACGAACACTAGCCAGAACCATACCTAAAACATCCTCCTAATCATACCAGTGAAACTGAGTGAAGAGATCCTTAAGGTTATACTCTTTCTTTGATTCCAGAATAGACAAAGATGGTAATTTCCTACTAAGAGTGTCTAAAATAACATTTCCCTTCCCCGAGTTGTAGGAGATGTCAAAGTCAAACGTATGAAGGTATTCAACCCACCACATTTTTCTTATATTCAAGTCTTTCAGAGAAAATATATATCTTAGGATCTTATGTTTATAAAAGACCATGAACATTTCCCTAAAAAGATAGTTCCACCAACATTTAAGTGCATGAATAACTAAAAAAAAGCTCTAAATCATGAGTGGGGTAATTATTCTCATGTGGTTGGAGTTAAAGTGAGACATAATCCACCACATGATTATCCTACATAAGCACACAACCCAAAACAGCACCAGAAGAATCACAGAAAACCACATACCCCTTATCGAGCTCAGGTAAGATCAGAATAGGAACCAATGTCAGAAGTAATTTCAGCTCATCAAAAGAAGACTGACACTTTGAATCCCATATAAATTTAACTCCTTTCCTAGTAAGAGTAGTCAAAGTTGATTCCAATTTTGAGAAATCTTTAATGAACCGTCGATAATATCTAGCAAGACCAAGGATGCTCTAGATCTAAATGACATTATATGGCTCTTCTTATGAAAAGATAGTCTTTAACTTCTTAGGATCAACTAATCATCCATGATCAAAAATCATTTTTCTCAAGAACTTCACTTCTTGGATCTAAAAAATCATTTTTGAAAGCTTTCCATACAAATGGTGACTCCTAAATAATTCTAAATCTAAACTCAAATGGTTCTTGTGCTCATACTCAGATCTTGAATTAACCAAAATAATATCCACAAACACTGCCATAAAAGTGTCAAGATACTCATGGAATATATGATTCATCAAATCCATAAAAATTGTAGGTTCTTTAGTCAAACTAAACAGTATCAAAAGATATTCGTAACGGTCATACCTTCTCCTGAAAGTCATATTCAATTCATCAGACTCCAAAACTCTGAGATGATGATAACCCAAACAAAGATCAATATTTGAAAACCACTTTACCCCCCTTTAACTAATTAAAAAAATCATTCACATGAGGCAAAGGATACTTATTCTTAACCGTTACCCGGTTCATCTTCTGATAGTCCACACACAATCAGAGTAAACCGTATTACTTCTTGGAAAATATCACTGGGGATGCCCAAGGTAAAACACTGGGGTGAATGAAACCTTTCACCATCAGTTCATCCAACTAAATCTTGAGGTCTTTCATCTCCACTGGTGTCATATGATAAGAAGGTGTTAAAATCAGATGCATACCTAACACCAGGTCAATAATAAACTCTACCTCCCTCTATAAAGTAATAATAGATAAATTATCTGGGAAAACGTCAAGGAAGTCTCAAAAAATAGAGTGAAGATAAATAATAGAAGAAACTTCATTGGGATTAACTAATATAGTAGGCAACAAACTCCTGATATCTTGTAGGGAAGGTCCTGTATGACCATACCTCAGATCCCAATCTCCTTGAAACACCTTTAAACACTCATCATCTATGATAAATGAGACACACTGATGATAAAAATAAACCTTATCATGATGAGAAATAATCCAATGCATCCCAATGATAATTTCAAACAAATCTGAATTTAGAATGAGTAAATCCCATACAACTCCACATCAAATGTCGATAGCGAACAAAAAGGACACTGAAACCCCTGATCTTTCCTCTTCCTAAGAGGTGTCACTAACTCCATAAAAAAGGACATTAACTCCATTTTAAGTTTAATCATATCAATAAAATGGTCATATATAAACAATTGGGAAGCATAAATATCAAATAAATCAATCACTACTAAAGATGCAATAAATATGGTACCTCACTCTATTGATGGACATGCATCTACCTCCGTCAGAAAATAATCAACTATATGAAAGAGATTTACTCCTAAGTCTTGTGTCTAGATCCCTATAATCTTTGAAGCATATAACTACACCATAGTAGCTTTTGGAGCTGACAATTCTTGGCCATAATGAGGCAAAAACATAGCTGGATAAAAATGTTGCAGATGGCCATAATGCCCACAACTGTTGCATATCTTTGCAGATGCATGACAAGAAAATAGAGTGTTTCTGACCTTTACACACTGGTAGTAATTCATAGTAACACTAATAGTTGTAACTAAATGTGCAGTGGATACATGCTATTGAGAACCACCTCCACCACTTTTATGATGATCTTTCCACTTCCTCTTTTTCCCCTATGCGCCACTGAAGCTGCCACTAGGTGGAAGATAAATAGTATAACAACCAAAATTTCCCTCCATATTAATATATTCCATCATTTCTCTATATACAATCTCTACATAGGTTGAAATCTTTAGCATAAATACATGAAATCTAATATTTGGTCACAAACCCTACAGGTACTTTTGAGCCTTCAGCTAGTCATTATTTACTACATCTAGAGAAAAATGAACTAGCTCCACAAACCTATTGGTGTATGCCTACACTGAATTCTCCCCCTACTGCAAATAGAGGAAATCCAAATACTTCTCCATCATCAATGACTTTGGAAAAAAAACTGATGGAAGAAGAGAGTCTTAAAAACCTTCCAGTCCAAGACCACGTGTCTATCTCCCTGTACTATGGAATCCCATCATCTCTTATTGGGACCCTCAATTATGAACACCACACACTTCACCTTAATACTCTTTGGTGTGTCTAGAAAGTCAAATATATGATCGATATTATATATTTAGTCCTCCACCACTTAAGGTTCATTCATACCATTCTCATGAAAGAATTATCGTGATTGATCCCTTTCTTATCCATCTCCTGATTGTACATCAACAACTACGTTTTAGACTTGTGGTACATTTTTATCGATATCATGACCTACCAACATGATAGCCTCAATAATATTTTGATCTATATGTGGATTTCCTAAAGGAGCTTCCACTACACCCTCTCGAGGAACCAATGAAAGATGTATCAGAGGCATATTTTTGCACACTGAAATAGAAGAAATGATCAGGCAACATAATAATCTCAGTTCAAACTAGAAAACCATAATAAAAATTAGAGATTAATATCAAGAACTCAAAATATAATACATATATCCCAACATACCATGGTAAATTGAGTCTCATCAGGGAAAGAGATGGCCAAGAACTCACTACAACCTACCTCTCGTGTTCCAACAATCCTATCTCCAGTATACCAAATTTTCCAAGACAAGGACTCTTAAGGACTAACCACCTCTAATACCAAATTGTGATGAACTTGATCTGGATACCCTCTCAAACTGGTAACCAGCCTGAATTTCTACTTAAACGAAGGAAATTCCCAATCCCCGTAGGTTGGTGACTAGCACTTGGGCATCAAGAAACAACCATAGGGAAAAATTTTGCTCAACCTGAAGCAACAACATGGAGTTTGTGTGTGTGTGTGTGTGTTTGTCTATAAACTATAGAGTGAAACAGTGGAAGAGATATACATTTTCCATAAATGAAAGAAGATAACAAAAATGATACAACTCAAAAGTAGTTACTACATACCAAAGTACAAGTCCAATATAAAAGGACAACTAAAATTTAAAAATGATTAATCCATTTAATATAGTGGGAAAACTCTCACCATCTCACCACTAGCTACCCAGACCCAGCTGACAGAAACTTCACAGCCTCACTACAATGCCTTTCATTTCCCTACATCTAAATATATATAAAGGTTTACACACCACCGAAGGGGTGAATAGGGTGTGAGCTAACATGATCATTAGTATCCCACTCAGGTGTTCCATATCAAGTCTCCATACAAAAATCTGAATAATGCTCAAATTTAAATAAAACAAGGCATGATAAACAATTTAACAGTTTTTATATCAAAATCATGAAAAAGCATTTAATTTCCCCCTTTTCCACATTTCCAAAATAATTCAGGTAAAATAGTTCAAATCATTTAATATACATCAAAGCAATCAAATCAATCCAAATCATGCATCACATATCATATCAAATCCATGGAAGTAAAAAATAAAACAGTACAATTCAAAATAGCTAAAGCATGGGTAACATCATGTCAAGGATCACTATAAGTCAGGCTAGCTAGTATATGTGTACCTAAACATATACAAAAATGTACATAAAGTCTCTAGATATATGAATTGAATCTAGAGATTCAAGGAACACCCTGAAAAGTGAAACCCCCAACAGTTTTATCAATTCCCTAGATCAACGGGCCAAGGGAGCATAGGAACACCCGACAAATGAATGAGGCTTATTACTACACCTTCTAACTTATTACCCAAGGCTTCCTATGTGCTATATTTTCCAAACCATTTAATCAAAACCATGCTTTGAAAACCATTTTATAAATCCATTTCACAATTCCTTGAAAATTCATTTTCCTTTCACCAAAACAAGTCAAAAATATATTTTCTCACAACCCTTTTCCACACACACAAATCAATCATGCCAATTAATTTAAAAAACAATTTATCAAAACTAGAGAAATAAAGTTCATCCAAAAAGGATATAGATGGAACCCCCTACCTCAAACTTGGTTTGAACATTCCCGTAACGAGATCCACCAACATAGAAGAGCACAAAGACAATGATGGAGGCCCTATAATGAATCCTCGCATCTAATATTTGATTTGATAAGAAAAAAGGTCATCAGAGAGGACATATCACAACATATATAATGACCCATACTTTACATACATTGATATTACTTAAAATTTGAAGAATATTCATTACAAAATATAATAAATCTATGATAGGACTATATAGGTATAGTGTCTTTAGAAACTGGAAAACATAAACAACTCATTTATAAAACATCTTTATTGTATCCCACTTATTTCTTCATAATTAGACCCCTTTTTTACATATATTTCTTAATACCCTTCTTCATTCCCTAGGGAAAAGAAACATATGAAAGGGTGATCTCATATGCTCAATAAGGGTAAATAAGGTAGATATTAATCATATCATAATCATAAGACATAAGAACATAACATTTGAAAATATTATTTTGCATATGAAAGATCGCGATATCATGCCATGGGATAAATCATAAAAGTTCATAAAAATCAATGAACATAATTCCAAAATTCATAACATAATACATGAAGTTTTTTGGTATACACATAAGCATAGAAAATCATTTCATATTAGTCAAGGATCATTTCCAAGACCATCATAGCAGAAAAAATCCATTACTAAACTGAGTTCACTCCTCGTTTCAGTCCTGTATTACTGAACCGAGATCATTGCTCATTCCATCCATGTTTATCCCATGAGATATAAATCTTTACCCAATGAATTATAGGGAGATATAGGTCCCACCCATCTCATAATGAAATCATTCTTACGTGTGCCAAAATAACATAAATCATTCATCATAACCCAAGGAATAAAATGGGTTTCTTAAACATCATTCCATCATAATCCATATAAAACAAATGGATTTCATAAATAGCATTCCATCATAAACACAATCAAAACATATTAATAATAGGGATAGAAACATAACCCTATTTAAATAATTTCATCTTAGATGGAAAATAATTTTGATAAAAACACTTGATATTAATTATTGAGGAAAATATTCTTTCTTCTTCAATAACATTTTCTTTTCTCAAAATGTCATGCAATTTTAAAAGAAAATAATTTATTTGAAAACAAACTTGAAATTGTGTAGAGTATTATTTATTGAAATAAGGATTTATGAAGACGTAAAAATCCTTTCATGTTGTATAAGTTAAAAAAACATTATCCTTGTACTTTTTTCATAAAAGTCAAAAAGTACCTCGTATCGAATAACGACAAAAGATTCCTTTTATACTGTTTAAAAAATACAATAATGGGTAAAATTGACTTTAAAAAATTGTAGAAGAATATAAATATTATTAAATATTTAGGAAACATGTATGTGGATGATAAATATACCCCAGTAAATACTTAAGTATAAACAATCTCGGATAGTAAAAAGATTACAAAATTAGCCCTTACCTTAGGTATGATTTCCTTTATATGTGTCTTAACCTCCAGTATAATGATTTAAATAATTTAATTGACTTATTTTAGAATCATTTTAATTTTTATGATATCAAATATGATCATATTATCATCCGTTTGTTAGTAAAATTTCATTTTTACTCGTTATTCGGATATTAACTACTTTATGTTCTTTAAGGAAATTATTTATTTCCTAAAAATTACAAATAAATTACCATGATAAAGAAAAAAATTATATTTCAGATGATTGTTTATAATTGAATTTTTATTTTGTATAACCTTATATAAAAAATTATTTTGTTACTAAAATTTGAGTGAGACATATTTAACTTTTCTTTAAATAAAATAAATTAAATGTCCTAATCTCATCCAGGTGGCTTCCAAAGGACACCATTTCGACCCAACGATGATTTAGATCAAAAAAAACTCATCCAATGATATTAATATAATTGTTAGGGTAATTTTATAATAGTATTATTACCCTTAATTACTTGATTTACCCTTTTACAGTATTAATAAAAATTACTAAAGTTACTATTCATAATTCTCAAAAATAAAATAAATACATTTACATAATTTGGATCTAATAATTCAAAATATGGAATCCATTTTTCAAAATTAAAAACATAGAAGTTTCAGTAATTAATTTAAAATTATTCTCATTTTCGAAAAGAGAGAACGGGTTTTAAAAGTTAAAACATTACAAAAGATTGAAATGTTTTTACATCTGAATTCAATGTAAAATTAATTATAATGAAATAAATTATATTTAATGATAAAAATATATTATTTTTATACTTTAAAATCATTCAATATTATAATTTAACCATATAAATTATTTTGATGAAAAAAGTTGTTTTCAATTAAAATTAAGTGTATTTTTACTATTTATCAAAATTTGAAAGTTATTATAAAAATATTAAAAATTCATTCAAAATAAATTTATATATCCTGCTTAAAAAAACGTTTATGTTTTCATATAAAAATTATTAATGTGTTAAAATCTTAATTTAAAAGGGGTTCGCCATTAAAAGGCGGAAAATTACCCTTTTGAAAAATATAGGTTTTTATACATCAATAGGATTTATTCATACCCTATGACAAAAATATCTATTGGATGAATATAAAAAAAATATTTTATTAAGTATATAACATATATATTTCATTAATTTAATTTACTAATAGTAATTCACTCAATCTATTAAAAAGGTATAAAAAA
The DNA here is from genome assembly GCA_963277665.1 of Viscum album. Lineage (NCBI taxonomy): Eukaryota > Viridiplantae > Streptophyta > Magnoliopsida > Santalales > Viscaceae > Viscum > Viscum album. Next base: position 911,051,839 of record OY728151.1, read on the forward strand.
TATAGTTGATTTATATTTTTCATAAATAATTGGTAGCGAAAGACTTCACCATACATTTTCATAAGTTAGTTATATTTATTCTTGCTAACCTAACAGCTAGGTTAAAATGGTCATTTTATACTAAAGGCATTTCACAGTTCATTTAATGTAACGCCCCGACCCCAGCTACCCAGAGTCGGTGCATTACTTCGTAACATTGGCATGATCACAAAAGATCAAGTCTCGAAAGACTGATTAGTTTAGTAGCCTTGGAAACACTAGATACATTCATAAGTCTTTCATTACATCATAAAGTAAAACAAAACTACAACAACATATTGTCTTCATATCCCCTAACACTATCCCTGCAGGTCATTCATAATATACTTCTTCACATCCTGGAAAACATTAAAACATTGAAAGGGGTGAGCTCAGATGCTCAGTAAGGATAACTATATTGCGGAAGCTTTCATAAATAAAAATTAACAATTAAGGCAATGTATAACTAAACAAAAGCCTTATTAAACTTGAACTTCAGCATAATATGGAAAAATTAAAATCAAATAATTCCACTTACTTACTCACATGGATATTCTACTAGACAAATAATCACATGAAAGATCAATAACCACTTTCATAATGAGGGAATGTATAATGCCGGACATTCTGAAACATTTTGTCAAGGCCTCGGCCAAGACGTCTAAAATGATTAAGGAATCGTCCAAAACCATAAATCAAATTGGGAAAGGGCCTCGGCCAATTCCATGTCTAGTTGTCTCATGAGACCTACCGATGCATCTAGGAGCTATAGCGGGCTCCACCCGTCACTTATTAAGTCCAATACATTCCTCATATGAACAGGTTTAAACATCTCATAAACCATAACATAATCGTATCACATAAAACATGCATAAAGGAAACATAACATTTCCACATTTCAATCACAAGATATCAATACAACACATTGATATAATAAAAACGCTTTCAAAACCATTTTCAATACCAAAATAAAAGAAAAGTATAACATGGTATTTATTTTTCATTAAAAAAAGGGTATGGCTTGTAGAGGAAGCCGAAACTCAAATAGTGGTCACGGAGGCGGAGAAGTCGTTGTCGACGCATACGTACGACAAAAACATTCCCTTTTGTCATTTAGTAAACGCTTCATATAAAAAAGATTCCTTTTGAATAAACGTAAAGTCAAAGTGGTTTATACACCGTATAAAAGAAATTTGTGTATAAAACCAAATATGCCTCAATGAAAGGAGATTGAGATGAAGTCATTACAAAGATAATTTTTAAAATAAAATAGATATATTATGTGTATTCACTATAGGTACACATAAAGAAAGTAAAAATACAAAATAAGACATAATAATATCATGACATAATTTGAAAGTAGGAGATTAACCCAAAGAATGGAAGTTGGGTTAAGAAGTTCCCTTACCTTGCGTCCTGTCCTGACTCGACCATTCTTTAACCTCCTGAATAATAAACTAGAGTTAATTTCTATTTACTTAAGAACCTTTTTCATGTTCATTATTCCTTTTATATCACTTATTACCATGTTATTAACATTATGTAATTATTTAAGTTAATAACGGTCGTTTTGTCGATCTTTGGTACTTGAGTCAAAAATAAACTTCTTATAATTACAAGTTGTTCATGTGGTGAAATATCCATTATATCCAGAATTATATTCATGATTTAGATATCATATATATCATATATACAGTATATACATTCATTCATAATGTCACGTAACATTTAGAGGTAAGAAATGAAATTCACCATTCATGGAGACGGTAAGCCGTACGTACGCATGAACGCTACTTTCATTTCAATTTCGTATTTAATGGAATGAAATCATAATGATGTAAATTTATAATATAATTACAGTATAATATAGTGTATAATACCATTTAATCCATCCTTTATACATCCCATATATGGCATTAACGATTCAAATCACTTTGAGGGGGCGGTAGTCCGCACTTCCTAAAATGAAATTATCGCGTTTTACCCATAATGGAAATCATAAAGTATTCCATAAATGAGAAATAAAGAAGCATAAGTAAAACATAAACATATTTTATATCATATATAAATATATTTACATCTTAATGGCCACCTTTGAAGGTGTTATATGAGTGTTCAACAATCATCATTTCGTGAGGCAGAAATTCGTCATCCACAGAAATCGTATGCTCTTTAACCATTAGATGTAGCTGTGTGTAATTGTAGCTCTAATCCTTCTTATAAAAACATCCTAGTATATTGAGGATACTGGTTTTGTTACAAAAGTAATGAATAAAAAGAGTTTAGGGGGTTGGAGAAGAAAAATAAAACAAAACAACATTAGAGAAGACATTACCTCAAAATCGGGTAACTCTTTTTGATTTGAGCCAAAGGCTTCCTTGAGAAGAGTTATTCCCAAAGTGAGGCTTCTAGGAGTAAGAGGGGGAAGTTGGGAGAGTATTTGGGCAGAGTTTGGCCGATCCAAATGGCTTTATGGTGTGAATAAGGTGGGAGAGGTGGGGGCCTTTTATAAGTGGAGAGGAGGGGCTTTTTTGGAAAGATTAAAATGTTACATTATTACACAATGCTTTTAGGATTCTAAAGGTCCCAAACTTATATAATTCGTGGATAAGGTGATAAGGGTTAGAAATATACCCATACAATAGTATTTGGACAAGTGTAAGCCTTGGATTTTACATTATCTTTTCATTTTATTAAAATCGTTAAATAATGAGGTCATCGCTGCATCATAATGATGTCATAAATAATTTAATTTATTTAATGTCTAAAAATTATAAAAAAAATACTATGATGTAGGAAATCTTTTTATATTTATAATGAATATTTATAGTCAAAATTTGGACTTGTGTAACCCCACTTAAAAACTGTTTTAGTAAAATAACTCATGTTTGTGTCAATTTAATTTTAACATTAAATAAATATATATTAATGTCATTTTCCAACTAAAGTGGCTCCATGGGGTCCCCAAGTTGACCCATGGGTTTTCTTGGTCGGCCATTACTCATCCAATAGGAGTAGGACAAGTTTCATGCTCATCTCATATTATTAAAACATTATTTGTACCTTAAACTACACTAATTACCTCTAATCGTGATTAAGAACTTAAAAGTTACTATTCACCAAAAAATTATTTTAATCTCATTGAACCACATTTTACTTCTTAATGACAACCATGTATGTCAGATTTTTGAAAATCAAATCACAGAAGTGGTAATATTTCATTTAAACGAAAAATCAGTTATTTAACTACCACTTAGTGGTTTCACTATTCATCAAAAATTGAAGTTTTTCAGAACAAGGCCAAAATTTCACCCTAAGCTATAATTGATATTCCAAATTCAAAAATGATGTCTATTTTACAAAATTCCAAACATATAAGTTGCATTAATTAATTTTATAATTAATTCCCACTGTTACGACAAATAGCGTGTTTTTAAGAAACAATTTATATCAAAAGATTGGCAATTGTTTATGTCCAATTTCAATGTTAAATTAATTCTAATGACCACCATTGGATAAAATGGTAAAAATATATTCTAATTATACCTTAAAACCACTAAATAGTATAATTTATCACAATAAATTATTTTGATTAAAAAGTTGTTTTAAGTATTTTTCACTATTCATAAAAAATTAGAAGTTCTCAGAAAAATACCAAAAATTCAACATAGGCTAATTTCGATATTCCGAATCCAAAAATGAAGTCCATTTTGAAATATAAAATTTCTATAATTTTAAAAAGTGGTTATTACTATTCACAACGGCTAGTTTAATTAGTTGTGGTGTGTGTTAGAGCTCGAGGTTGCGTACAACACACGCTATTGCATTATTCGAAGGGAAACGTACCGTGGAAGCTTGGGGTGTTACATTTAAACTCATAATTGCGTGCAGTACAAGCTATTGAAGAATTAAAATTATTTAGAGAAAATATTTCATAAAAACATTTGGGTGTTAATTAAACTAAATTTTGCCCTCAAAATTCATCACTTGGACACAAAAAGATAAGGATATATCTCCCTTATCATATCCTCAAGTTCCCATGTAGCATCCTCAAAATGGTGGTTCTTCCACAAAACTTTAACCAAGTGAGTGGTCTTGTTTTGCAGAACTTTTTCACTATGATTCAGAATCTCTATCGGTTGTTCTTCATAAGAAAGATCTTAATCCAGCGGTACAAATTATGAGTTTAGTACATGTTAAATATCAGATATGTACTTTCTCAATAGAGATACATGGAACACATCATGAACTTGAGAGAGATTCTATGGAAGCACCAATCAATAAGCTACCTTCCTAACATGATCTAGAATTTCAAAAGTACTGATATACCTAAGGCTCAGCTCGCCCCTTTTTCCAAATCTGATTACTCTCTTCCAGAGAGATATTCATAGAAACATCATATCACTCACTTAAAACTCTAGATCTTTTCTTTAGTTTTCATCATAACTTTTTTCCGAAACTGAGCTGCTCTTATGTGCAGTTGAATAGATCTGACCTTTTCTTCCATTTCATTAACAAGATTAGGTCTTATTAGATTTCTTTCCCTAACTTCATCCCATCAAGTTAGAGTTCTTCACTTCTTTCCATAAAGTGATTCATAGGGATCTATCTGAATACTGGATTAAAAGCTATTGTTTTGAGAAAATTCTACCAAAGTTAGGTGTTGATCCCAACCACCTTTGAAATCCATAGAGAAATCTCTCAACATGTCTTCTAGAGTTTGAATTTTCCTTTCAGACCAACTTTCTGTCTGAGAATGATAAGCAGTACTAAAACTTAACTTTGTATCCAGAGCCTACTGAATACTTTGCTAGAACTTCAAGGTAAACCTCAGATCTCAATCAGATACAATAGAAATCAGTACTACATAAAATCTTACCACTTTCTTTACATATATCCTGGAAATATTATCAAGAGAGAAATCCTCTCTAATAGAAATAAAGTGTGCCTACTTCGTAAGGCGGTCAACTATAACCCATATAGCATTATAGCCTTTGGATTTTTTGGGAAGTCCAACAACAAAGTCCATAATCATTTTTTCCCATTTCCATTTTGGTATGGGTAATGGTTGTAACATCCCCTTAGACTTCTATCTCTCAACCTTAACTTTATGACAAACCAAGAACTGAGAGACATATTCAGAAACATATCTTTTCATGCCATCCCACCAGAAATAATTTTTTAGGTCTATGTACATATTTGTGCTTCTAGGGTGAATAGAGAATGAAGAACTATGAGCCTCATCCAATAGCTACTTTTTTAAATTCTAATATGGGAGGAATACAAACCCAATTCATAAACCTTATTATACCATCACAATCAAGGTTAAATTCAGGAGCATTTCTCACTTTCTTTTGTATCTCTAAATATTCCTTATGTGCCTCCTTAATCTTCACTTGTATAGATGGTTGAACATTCAATTGAGAAATATAACATTTCTCCCCTTCATTTAAAATTTCAAGATCCACCCATTGAAAATACTTAAATATTAGATTTTTGTGGTCCTCATCATGTATAGGCTAGCATGGTCCTTTCAACTCAAAGCATATGCCACCATTTTTGATTTCTTAGGGTGGTAATGTATTGAGCAGTCATAATCTTTAATCAACTCCAACCATCTTCTTTGACTCATATTAATCTCCTTTTATGTGAAAATATACTTTAATCTTTTATGATTACTATAAATATCAAACCTTTTTCCATAAATATAATTCCTCAATATCTTTAATTCAAAGATTACCGCAGCTAACTCCAAATCATGAGTTGGGTAATTTTTCTCATGGATTTTTAATTTTTGTGAGGCATAAGCTATCACCATATCATTTTGCATGACAAAAAAATTGAGCCCCTTCTTGGATTCATCACTATAGATCACAAACCTTTCTCCACTACAAGGTAGTGTGAGAATAGGTGCACTGGATAACCTTATTTTGATCACTTTGAAATTATCTTCACATTCCCATGTCCACATGAACATAACTCCTTTCTGAGTCAACTTGGAGAGTGTATTACATAATCGTGAAAAATATTTCACAAAATCTTTATAATATCTATACAAAATAAGAAAACTTCATATCTCAGTTACCTTTGTTGGTATCAGCCAACTTTCAATAACTTCTATTCCTACTGGACCCACAGATGTCCCCTCTTTTGAGATTATGTGACCCAAAAATGAAACTTTCTGAATACAAAATTCACACTTGGTAAATTTTTCATAAATCTTATCCTTTATGGTCATCGATGCAATTATAAAGTGATCTTCATGCTATTCCTTGATTTTCAAATAGAAAATAATTTCATCTATAAAGACTACCAAAAAATAATCAAGATAGTCTTTAAAGACTCTATTCATTAGATCCATGAAGATAGTGAGGGTATTAGTAAGACCAAAAAGAATCACTATAAATTCATAGTGTACATACCTTGTATGGAATGTGGTCTTTGGTATATCCTCATTATTGGCCCTTAATTGATGATATCCTGAATGAAGATCAATCTTGGAAAAGTATTGAGATCAGTGTAGTTGGTCGAATAAGTCATCAATGTGGGGAAGAAGATATTTTTTCTTTATAATGATCTTGTTAAGTTCTCAATAATCAATGAAAAGTATCATTGATCCATGTTTATTCTTAACAAACAGAATGGGTGCACCCGAAGGTGATGCACTAGGGCGTATGAATTCCTTTTCAAGATTCTCTTAGTGTTTCTTCTTCAATTACTGCAACTCAATTGGGTCCATTCTATATGGTGTATTTGAAATAGTAATAACACTCAATATGAGTTATATTGAAAACTAAACCTCACGATTCGGTGGAAGACCTGTTAATTCTTCTGGAAATACATCATCAAACTCTTGTACAATGGGTGTATTATTAATTATGAGTTTCTCCCAAACCATTTGAGATAGATAACACTACTGGAAAAATGATCTATACCCACGGTTCAAAATAGTGGGTATAGCCTATACCCACAGTTTTGGGAATAGTGGGAAACTGAGGCGTCGGGATAGGTCCCCAGCCTATACCTACAGTTTTACAAACCGTGGGTATAGGTTTTTTTCCACTATGTCAAAGCCTCATACCTAGTTGTCACGCTGTCAAAGCCTTATACCCACAGTTTTAAAACCGTGGGTATAAATAGTACAAAAAACACAGTAGTAGGGATTGAACCTGCAACCTACCTTTTTAATTCTAGACACTTCACCACTCATCCTACGTCACTTACATGTATATATATCTATATTTTGATAAATATATTAATCAAAATTCGTATTATAAAAAAAAACCTCATGGGTTTTTATCCCGCGTCTTTTTTTTCATACTTCCAACGCTCAACCAACCTAGAAAACTCACTTATATATAAATATATATATATTTATTGTAATATATTAATATTTCTCCCTGTATTAGAAAAAAAAAGTGGTTAGCGTGATTTGATCTCACAACCACAGAGAACATAAAACAACACCTCACCAACTCACCTACGAAACTTATATGTTTATATATTTGTATCTACCTAAATATATTAATCCAAACTGTGGGTATAGGTTTTTCGGCCAAATAGTTTTTGTGTCCCGTGGAAAATTGTTTTCCTCTATAATATGGGAAAAATATACCCACGGTTTTATAAAACCGTTGGTATAGGTCTTCGAAAAAATCCTATACCCTTGGTTTTTCCAAAATCATGGGTATAGGCCTTGAAAAAAAATTCTTATACCCACAGTTTTGGCAAAAACCATGGGTATAGCTATTTTTTCCCCACGGTTTTCCAAAACTGTGGGAATAGGTCTTCAAAAAAAAACCTATACCCACATTTTTGGAAAATTGTGAGTATAGGTTCCCATACTACCCCTATACCCACGTTTTTGGGAAAAATTGTGGGTATAGGTCTATTTTCTAGTAGTGTAACCTTCATTTATAGGAATCAAGACCCATAATATAGAAGAAATTTTCACTGGAAGGTCATACTCATCCTTCCATCGATAGATGATAAAATATTGATCTAGAATATGAAATGTGACTTCTCTTCCTTGGAAATTGATATGAGGTCTATATAGAGAAATCCAATCCAAGCCAAAAAAACACATCAAATTCCACTATAGGAAGGATCATAATATTTGTAGGAAGAACTTTCCCAAAAACTTTAATCGGAGAAGAGTTATAAAATTTTGATGTGATTTTTGTTCCATTAGGAGTTGTCACAACTAACCCAACATCTGATTGTTGAGGTAATATGGTGATACCCTTAGAAAATTATTCAGAAATAAAATAGTGGGTGTATCTAGAATAGAATAAAACATTTTCTACTTTAGAGTGGATGATAAGTGTACCTTTCACCACTTCATTATCGTACTCCACGTCGCCGATAATGATCACATGTGACATGCCTTTGTATTTGTCCTTAAGAGTTTGCTGACATTTATCATCATCAATAACCCTTGGATTAGGGAATTGATTATAATAATGCCCCATTTCCTTTCACTTGTAAAATTGAAGTATAGGAGGTTCATTTTGTGTAGCCTTTTCTTTATTTTCATCATTAGACATATTTTTCCCATTACTTCAGCATTCAAATGCCTAATGACCTTGTTTTCCACACTTAAAACATTTACTAGTCCCTTTAAGACAATTTTCTCTGTATTTCTTTCCACACTTTAAGCATAAGGGAAAACCCATCTTCTTTTCAGTGTGTTCTTTAGATTTTCCTTTTAATTCCATTTTTCTCTTCTTATAAAACCCATAGTACTGATGGGTTACTCCAATATTTATCTCAACTTTGAGATAATATCAAAAAATTTCTTCATAGCTATTGAATTCCCTTATGGATAATTCCCTTCAGAGACTTAGTTTTAAGCCACTAAAGAATTGATCAATTTTACTCTCCGGTTGGATAATAATTCCAGAAACATATCTTGCAGGTATTGTAAAATTTTCTTCATATGTACCAACGGATTAATCATGTTTTTTCTTAAGTTCAAGTAACTCTTTATTTGTCTTTTTATGAAGAATACGAGGAAATAACTTATTGAAAAATAAGTTCTTGAACTCATCCCATCCCATGGACCCGATTTCATCTCTTTGCCTCATATTCTTGAAAATGTTCTATCATTTATAAGCTTAACCTTTCAAATGAAAGACTACTAAGATGAATTTATCATGTTTTAAACATTAGAGAACTTAAAATATCTTTTAAATGGTACTAATCCACTATTCAGTTACTAATAGATCAGAAGATACACTGAAAGAAGGTGGTCACTGCCTCATGAAGGACTCAATAGAATGATGTTACCTCCTTTGCTCGTTTGGAAGTATTGAATGATTCATAGCTTAGGAAATTTTTGTGAGTATGGATATAAGAATTTTCATTCTATCTCCTATAAAATTTGGTTGCTCAGGAGGAAAATCATTGCATTGTTCATCGCATTCATCATTAATGCAATTTCTTCAGGTTCCAGCCATTGACTAAAACCAAGAAGCATAGTGTGAGAAACACTAATCATAATGGGAAAACCACATAATCAAGAATAAAATTTCAATTTAGGACACTTTAGGTTTTATACTAGGTTATTAATGATCACTTCTAAAAAACTAGGATTATAACCAATACTTTGACATATCCTTTGGGTTCTTACTAAGGTTTTCCCATCCTAGTTTCCAAAGGTTAACTATGTATTTCCTTTAATACCAAATATAAAGTCCCATACTTTAAATACATTGACATAACTTCAAAGTTGAAGAATATTCATTAAAAAATATAACAAATCCACGATAGGACCATATAGGTTTAGTGTATTTAGAAACTGGAAAACATAAACAACTAGTTCATAAAACATCTTCATTGTCTCCCACTTATTTCATCATAATTAGACCCCTTTTGACATATCTTACTTAATACCCTTATTCATAGCCTGTAAAAAAGAAACATATGAAAGGATGAGCTCAGATGATCAGTAAGGTTAAACAAGGTAGATATCAGTCATATCATAATCATAAGACATAAGAACATAACATTTGAAAATCTTATCCTGCATATGAAATATCGTGATATCATGCCATGGGATAAATCATGAAAGTTCATAAAAATAAATGAAAATAATCACAAATTTCATAACATAATACAGTAAGTTCTGCGGTATACACATAAGAATATAAAATCATTTCATATTATTCAAGGATCTTTTCCAAGACCATCATAGCGGACATAGTCCATTACTCAACTGAGTTCACTCCTCATTCCAACCCTATATTACTGAACTGAGATCATTTCCCATTCCATCCATGTATATCCCATGAGATATAAACCTTTACCCAATGCATTATAGGGATATATAGTTCTCACTCGTATCATAATGTAATCATTCTTACGTGTTCCATAATAACATAAATCATTCATCATAACCCAAGGAATAAAATGGGTTTCTTAAACATCATTCCATCATAATCCATATAAAACAAATGGATTTCATAAATATAATTCCAAAATAAACACAATCAAACTATAGTAATAATAGGGATAGAATAATAACCCTATTTAAATAATTTCATCTTAAATGGAAAATAATTTTAATAAAATACTTGATATTAATTCTTGAGAAAATATCCTTTCTTCTTCAAAATCATTTTCTTTTCTCAAAATTCTGCACAATTTTAAAAGAAAAAATTATTTGAGAACAAACATTAAATTATGTAGAGTAAGATTCATGGAAATAAGGATATATTAATATTTAAAAATCCTTTCATTCCATATAAGTTAACAAACATTATCCTCATACTTTTGCTGGAAAACTCAAAAAGTACCACGTATCGAATAATGACAAAATATTCCTTTAATACTATTTAAAAAATACACTAATGGGTAAAATTGGATTTAACAAATTGTAAAAGAATATAAATAGTATTAAATATTTAGAAAACATGGACATGTATGATAAATATACTCTATTAAATATTAATTTTAAACAATCTCGGATAGTAATGAGATTGAAAAATTATCCCTTACCTTAGGTCTGATTTCCTTTGTATGTTTCCGAACCTCCGGTATAATGATTTAAATAATTTCATTGACTTATTTTAGAATCATATTCATTTTTATGATATCATATATGATCATATTATCATTCATTTATTAGTAACATTTCATTGTTAATTATTATTCGGATATTGACTGTTTTATGTTCTTATGCATGTTTTGTCGAATAAGTTCTTGCTATCCTTATTAGGTCATAGTTATATCATAAAAAATGATATTAGCATAATATATAGCATATTTACTCCTTTTTTACATTTATATAATCATTATTTAATGAATATCATGTAGAATAAATTTCATTTCATCGTGGAGACGGTAGGTCATACGTACGCACGAGCGACGATATCATTCCCATAATTTTTGAATGGTATTAAATTGAATGGTGTATAATATTTTATAATTAATATAATGTTATAATAATAATATATATATATTATTTCTATCATTATACCTATCCAATTAAGGTGGTGGTGAAAAACATATTACACTGCGGCGTGGAGACGGTAAGTCGTACGTACGCATGCGTGGTGATTTCATTTTTCGTAGGATGGATAGAAGGTGGAATATAGTTGTTTCATAATTATAATAACATCACATTATATAAGTGATACTGGATTTATTACTTTATAATTAAACATCTCATGAATAGTAAGTAGAAGAAGAAATAAGTTTTAAAGAATTAGTAGAGGGGATTGCCTCTTCTTCGACGTGTTTCCTCTAAATCTCCCCTTAGAGCACTAGAGTTGGTATTGGAAGAATACCAAAACCACTAGAATGTAACTAGGGTAGTTGAGAATGGAAAATATCATAGTATGGATGATATTTAAGGCTCAAAGTGAAGTGAATATGTGAGGGAGGAGGTGCCCTATTATAATTGATGTAAGGGACACTTTTGGAAACTCAAAAAATAATAATTTACAAAAAAATAAAACCCTACCCAAAAAATCTCTAAAATATGCCTATTTTGAAGATAATATGATAAAGGGTTGTAATATAATCAACTAATAAATTTTTTGACAAGTTTTCTATCAATTTAAACCTAAATATTTTAATTAACATTTAGTTATTCTATTTAATTTTTAACTAGCGTAACAAATATTTAAATATTAAAAGGGTGAAATGTTTACTTATTTGATGTCAATGAGACCGTAAATAAATACCTTAGAAAATTTTTAACCATATAATAATTATTATATATTTTTTAAAATGTTTTATTATTTTTAAATAATTTAATGAATCATTATTTTCCTAAACAAAAAATAGTTTCAATTTTGACACTATTAAATTCATTGATTTTTAAAAATATCAAGTTAACAAGATAACTTAAAAAAACTATTTTATTATATTTATAAGAAGTTTAGGTCATCTATAAAATTTATCGGACATATTAATTATCCCAAATTATATTTATTTTAATATTTATAATAACATTTATCTATGACCTCCATTAACAAAATAATTACTACATTAATTTTGTGTAATTATTTAATATACTTATTTTTTAAATAAAAATAAAAAATAAAATACTATGATGAATATAAATCTACTATATTTTATAATAATACTTTTATTATAATTTATCTTCTATAAAATCCAACATTAAAAATGTTAAAATTTTGAAAACATGAATGCGACAACTTTAACATCACTTTAAATAAAATAATATAAGTGTCAAAATCTCTTCTATAAGGCTCCAAATGGTCACTAACTCGACCATTGAATGGTTATAGTAGATATATACTTGAAAAATAATATTTGGTCAAGTTTTTGTCTCTTTTTATGGTTATTAGTACTTTAATAAAAAAAATTATTGATTTCTCATCATTTAATTAATTTTTACATCATCAAAGTATAAGTATTTTAGGTAATTATTTATTTCCTAAAAAATAAAAATAAATTACCATGATAAATAAAAAATATTTATATTTCATATGAATATTTATAATCAAATTTATCTTCCATATAACCTTATATAAAAAATTATTTTTTTATTAAAATTTGAGGGAGACATTTTCAACTTTTCTTTAAATAAAATAAATTAAATATCCTAATCTCATCCAAGTGGCTTCCAAAGGATTCCATTTCAACCCAAGGATAATTTATATGAAATAAAACTCATCCAATTATATTAATATAAGTGTTATGGTAATTTTATAATAGTATTCTTACCCTTAATTACCTGATTTAGCCTTTTACTGTATTAATAAAAATTACCAAAGTTACTATTCATAATACCCAAAAACAAAATAAATCTATTTACATAATTTGGACCTAATTATTCCAAATATTGAATCCATTTTTCAAAATTAAAAAAACATAAGTTTCAATAATTAATTTAAAATTATTCTCGTTGTCGGAAAGAGAGAACGAGTTTTAAAAGTTAAAACATTACAAAAGATTGAAATGTTTTTACATATGAATTCGATGTAAAATTAATTATAATGACATAAATTATATTGAATGATAAAAATATATTATATTTATACTTTAAAATTATTTAATATTATAATTTAACCATATAAATTATTTCAATGAAAAAAAAAATTCAATTAAAATTTAGTGTATTTTTAGTATTCATCAAAATTTGAAAGTTATTAGAAAAATATTAAAAATTCATTCAAAGTAAATTTTTATATCCTGTTTACAAATAAAATGTTTATTTTTTTGTATAAAAATCATTAATGTTTCAAAATCTTAATTTAAAATGGGTTCGCCATTAAAAGGCAGAAAATTACCCTTTTGAAAAAGTTAGGTTTTTATACATCAAATAGGATTTATTTATACCCTGTGATAAAAATATCTATTGGGTGAATAAAAAAATATTTTATTAAGTATATAACATATATATTTCATTAATTTCATTTACTAATAGTAATTCACTCAATTTATTAAAAAAATACAAAAAAATATAGTTGATTTATATTTTTCATAAATAATTGGCAGCAAAAGACTTCACCATACATTTTAATAAGTTAGTTATATTTATTCCCGTTAACCTAACAGCTAGGTTAAAATGGTCATTTTATACTAAGGTCATTTTGTGTTTCATTTAAACTCACGATTGCGTATAGTGCAAGTTATTGAAGAATTAAAATTATTTAGAGAAAATATTTTATAAAAACATCTAGGTGTTATATTATACCCCACTTAAACTAAATTTTTCCCTTGAAATTATTCACTTAGATACAAATAGATTAGGGTATCTCTCCCTCATTATATCATCAAATTCCCACGTAGCTTCCTTAAATTGGTGGTTCCTCCATAAAACTTTAACCAAGTGATTGGTCTTGTTTTGCGGAACTTTTTCGCTACAATCGAGAATCTATATCGGTTATTCATCATAAGAAAGATCATGCTTCAACGGTATGACTTCTGAATTTAGTACATGTGAAGGATAAGGTATGTACTTTATCAAAAGAGATTCATGGAACACATCATGAACTTGATAGAGATTCAATGGAAGAGTCATTCGGTAAGCTACCTTCCCAACACAATATAGAATTTCAAAAGAACCAATAAACCTAAGGCTCAGCTTGCCCCTTTTTACAAATCTCATTACTCTATTCCAGGGAGATATTCGTAGAAACACCTTGTCACCCACTTTAAAATCTAAGTATTTTCTTCGGTTTTCAACATAACTTTTTTTTACTCTAAGCTGCTCTTATGTGTTGTTGAATAGATCTTACCCTTTCTTCCATTTTTTCAACAAGATCAGGTCATAATTGCTTTCTTTTCCTAACTTCATGCCAGTAAGTTAGAGTTCTATACTTATTTTCATAGAGGGCTTCATATATATCCATCTGAATACTAGAGTGAAAGCTATTATTGTAAGAAAATTCCACCAAACATAGGTTTTGATCCCAACCACCTTTGAAATCCATAGAGAAAGATCTCAACAAGTATTCTAGATTTTTAATTGTCCTTTCAGACTAATCGTCTATCTAAGGATGATAAGCAGTGCTAAAACTTAACTCTGTATCCAGATCCTATTGAAGAATTTTCCAGAACTTTGAGGTAAACCTTGGATCCTGATCAGATACAATGGAAAGCGGTACTCCATGCAATCTTACCACTTCCTTTAAATATATCCTAGCAAGATGATCAACAAAGAAATCATCTCTAATAGAAATGAAGTGTGCCAAATTTTTAAGGCGATCAACTATAACCCATATAGCATTATGGCCTTTAGATGTTTTGAGAAGTTTGACAATAAAGTCCATAATGATGTTTTCCAATTTCCATTCTAGTATGGGTAATGGTTGTAACATCCCCTTAGAATTCTATCTCTTAGCCTTAACTTTCTTACAAACCAAGCACCGAGATACATATTCGGAAACATCTCTTTTCATGTCATCCTAACATAAATACTCTTTCAAGTCCATGTACATCTTTGTGATTCCAGGGTGAATAGAGAATAAAGAACTATGAGCCTCATCCAATAGCTCCTTCTTTAATTCTAGTATGGTAGGAATAAAAAATCGATTCCTGAACTTTATTATTCCATCACAATCAAGATTTAATTCAAGAAAATTTCTCACCTTCTTTTATAGCTCTACATCTTCCTTCTGGGCCTCCTTAATCTTCACTTTTTTATATGGTTGAACATTTAATTGAGGAAGATAATGTTTCTCCCCTTCCTTTAAAATTTAAAGATCCATTCTTTTCAAATACATAAATATTGGATCTTTTTTTATCCTCATCATGGATAAGCTAGCATTGTCCTTTCGACTCAAAGCATCTTCCGACTTGTTTGCTTTCCCAGGGTGGAAATGTATTGAGCAGTCATAATCTTTAATCTACTCCAACTATCTTCTTTGATGCATATTCATATCCTTTTATGTGAAAATATACTTTAAACTTTTATGTTCAATATAAATATCACACCTTTCACCATAAAGATAATGTCTCATATCCTTAATGAAAAGATTACCATAGCTAACTCCAAATCATGAGTTGGATAATTTTTCTCATGGATTTTCAATTGTCGTGAGGCATAAGCTATCACCATATAATTTTTCATGAGAATAAAATGGATACCCTTCTTGTATTCATCACTATAGATCACAAACCTTTCTCCACTACAAGGTAGTGTGAGCAGAGGTGCACTGGCTAACCTTCTTTTGAGCTCTTTGAAATTATCTTCACATTCCTCTGTACACACGAACTTAACTAATTTATGAGTCAACTTGGTGATTGTATTAGATAATCATGAAAAATATTTCACAAAACATTGATAATATCCTACCAAACTAAGAAAACTTTGGATCTCAGTTACCGTTGTTGGACTCAACCAACTTTCAATAACTTCTTTTTTTGCTGGATCCATAGATATCCCATATTTTAAGATTATGTGACCCAAAAATGAGACTCTCTGAAGAAAAAATTCACACTTGGTAAATTTTTCATAAATATTATCCTTTATCATGGTATTCAATACAAATATCAAGTGATCTTCATGCTCTTCCTTTCTTTTAAAATAGACAAGAATATCATCTATAAAGACTACCACAAACTGATCAAGATGGTCTCTAAAGACTCTATTAATTAAATCCATGAAGATAAAGGGGTCATTAGTAAGACCAAAGGGAATCACTATAAATTCATAGTTTCCATACCTTATACGAAATTTTTTCTTTTCTATATACTCATTATTAAACATTAATTTATGATATCCTGAACGAAGATCAATCTTGGAAAAGTATTGAGCTCCATGTAGTTGGTCAAATAAGTCATCAATGCGGGGAAGAGGATATTTGTTCTTGATAGTGATCTTGTTAAGTTCTCGATAATTAATGTAGAATCTCATTGATCCATCTTTCTTATTAACAAACAAAATAGGTTCACCCTAAGGTGATGCACTAGGGTTTATGAATCCCTTGTCAAGATTCTCTTGGAGTTTCTTCTTATATTCCTACAACTAAATTGGGGCCATTCTATAAGGTTTTTTTGAAATAGGAAGAGAACTCGATATGAGTTCTATTGAAAACTCAACCTCGATATTCTGTGGAAGACCTGGAAATTCTTCTGAAAATACATCATCAAACTTTTGTACAATGGGTGTATTCTTAATTGTGATTTTATACCCAACCATTTTAGATAGATAACCTTCATTTATAGAAATCAAGACCCATAATATAGAAGAAATTTTCACTGGAAGGTCATACTCATCCTTGCATCGATAGATGATCATAGATTGATCTGGAATATGAATTTTGACTTCCCTTCCTTGAAAATTGATATGAGATCCATATAGATAAATCCAATCCATACCGAGAATCGCATAAAATTATACTATAGAAAGTATCACAAGATTTGCAGGAATCACTTTCCCACAAACTTTAACCGGAGAAGAGTTATAAACTTTTGATGTGATTGTTGTGCCATTAGAAGTTGTCATAGCTAACTAAACATCTAATTATTGAGGTAATATAGTGATACCCTTAGAAAGTTATTTAGAAATAAAATACTAGGTGGATCCAGAATCAAATAAAACATTTTCTACTTTAGAGTGGATGGTAAGTGTACCTTTCACCATTTCATTATCGTACTCCAAATTGCCAATTATGATCGCATGTGACTTGCCTTTGTCTTTGGCCTAAAGAGTTTGCTGAAGTTGATCATCATCAATAACCCTTGGATTAGGGAATTGATTGGCATAATTCCCCATTTCCTTTAACTTGTAACATTGAAGTGTAGGAGGTGCATTATGTGTATCATTTTCTTTATTCGCATCATTAGACATATTTTTTCCATCACTTCAGCATTCAATTTCCTGATGACCTTCTTTTCTACACTTAAAACATTTACTATTACCTTCAAGACAATTTCCTCCATGTTTCTTTACACACTTTGATCATAATAGAAAACTCATCTTCTTTTCAGTGTGGTCTTTAGATTTTCCTTTGAATTCCATTTTCTCTTCTTATCAAACCCATAGGACTGATGGGTTACGTCAATATCCATCTCAACCTTGAGATCACATTGAATTATTTCTTTGTAGCTACTGAAGTACCTTATGTCTAATGCCCTTTGGAGACTTGGTTTTAATCCATTAAAAAATCATTCAATTTTACTCTCAGGTTGGATAATAATTCCAGAAGTTTACCTTGAAAGTATTGTAAAATTTTCTTCATAGGTACCAATAGATTCATCACCTTTTTTCTTCATTTCAAGGATCTCATTCCCCATCTTTGTTTGAAGAATATGAGGAAAGTAATTATTAAAAAATAATTTCTTGAACTTTTCCCATTCCATGGACTCAATTTCATCTCTTTGCATCATATTCTTGATAAGTTTCTACCATTGATCAGCTTCACCTTCCAAATGATAGACTTCTAAGATGACTTTATCATGTTCTGAACATTAGAGAACTAAAAATATCTTTTTAGTGGTACTGATCCACTGTTCTTCCACTAATGGATTAGAAGACCCACTAAAAGAAGGTGGACGATGCCTCATGAAGGACTCAATAGAATTTTTTTCCCTCTTTTGCTTGTTTGGAAGTCATGCATGATTCATAGCTTGGAAAAGTTTTGTGAGAATAGCTACAAGATTTTTCATTCTAGATCCCATAACATTTGGTTGCTCATGAGGAAAATCATTGCATTATCCATAGCATTCAGTATTAATTTGGTTCCTTCAAGTTCGATCCATTGACTAAAACCAAGAAGAATAGTATGATCAATAATAGTCATAATGGGAAAACCACATAATCAAGAATAAAATTTCAATTTAGGAAACTTTAGGTTTTATCCTAGGCTATTCATGATCACTTCTAAAACACTAGGATTATAACCAATACTTCAACATATCCTTTGGGTTTTTACTAAGGTTTTCTCATCCTAGTTTCCAAAGGATAACTATGTCTTTCCTCTGATACCAACTATAACGACCCATATTTTACATATATTGATATTACTTCAAAGATGAAGAATATTCATTACAAAATATAACAAATCCATTACATGACCATATAGGTATAGTGTCTTTAGAAACTGGAAAACCTAAATAACTAGTTCATAAAACATCTTCATTATATTCTTCTTATTTCATCATAATTAGATCCTTTTTGACATATCTTAATTAATACCCTTATTCATGACCTGGGGAAAAGAAATATATGAAAGGGTGAGCTCAGATTATCAGTAAGGGTAAGAAAGAGAGATATCAATCATATTATAATCATAATACATAAGAATATGACATTTGAAAATCTTATCCTGCATATGAAAGATCATGATATCATGCCATGGGATAAATCATGAAAGTTCATAAAAATCAATGAACATAATCCCAAAATTCATAAAAAAAGACATGAAGTTTTTTGACATACACATAAGCATAGAAAATAATTTCATATTAGTCAAGGATCATTTACAAGACCATCATAGTGGGAAAATTACATTACTCAACTGAGTTCACTTCTCATTCCAGCCCTGTATTACTGAACCAAGATCATTTCTTATTCTGGTCATGTCTATCCCATGAGATATAAATCTTTACCCAATTAATTGGAGGGAGATATATGTCTCACCCATCACATAATGAAATTTTTCTTACATGTTCCATAATAATATATATCATTTATCATAACCCAAGGAATAAATGGGTTTCTTAAACAGCATTTCATCATAATCCATATAAAACAAATGGATTTTATAAATATAATTCCATCATAAAAACAATAAAACCATAGTAATAATAGTGATATAAACATAAACCTATTTAAATAATGTCATCTTAGAAGGAAAATAATTTTGATAAAACACTTTATATTAATTCTTGAGGAAAATATATTTTCTTATTCAAAAACATTTTATTTTCTCAAAATGCCGCACAATTTAAAAAGAAAAGAATTTATTTGAAAATAAACTTGAAATCATGTAGAGTAAGATTCATGGAAATAATTATTTATGAATACATAAAAAAACTTTCATCCCGTATAAGTTAAAAAAATATTCTTTTCATAATTTTGCTAGAAAAGTCAAAAAGCACCTCATATCGAATAACAACAAAAGATTCAGTTCATACCATTTAAAAAATTCACTAATGGGTAAAATTGACTTTTAAACTATTTTAGAAGAATATAAATAGAGTTACATATTTAGGAAACATGGACTTGTATGATAAATATGCCACAGTAAATACTTATGTATAAACAATCTCGAATAATAATGATATTGTGAAATTATCCCTTACCATAGGTCTGATTTCCTTTGTATGTATCTGAACCTCCTATATAATGATTTAAATGATGTCATTGACTTATTTTAGAATCATATTAATTTTTATGATATCATATATGATCATATTATCATCTGTTTGTTAGTAACATTTCATTGTTACTCATTATTCAGATATTAACTCACTACTAGACAAATGGGTTTTAAAGCCCCCTAACATGGGTGACTGCCTTTGGCGGTTGCTATTGGTGGCCTATAGTGACGACCAAAGGGGTCGCTGGGCTTTTAAAAAAAAACCTTTGACCCCCCCCCCCCCTATGATTCCCCTACCCCCCCCCCCCCCACAATTCCCCTACCCATCCCCTCGTCGTCGCCCGTCCCCCGTCCCTCGTCCCCTCGCCGCCCTCCGCCCTCTACTCATCCTGCGTCCCCCGTCTCCTCGCTGCCCTCCACCCCCTCACCCATTACCCGTCCCCTCACCTCCCTCCACCCGTCCCTCGTCCCCTCGCCGCCCTCCACCCCCTCATCTCCCATCCCTCGTCCCCTTGTCGCCCTCCGCTCAGGCTCCCCACCATCCCCTATCCTCTCCCTCTTCATCCCCTCCCTCGCCACACTGCCATCGCCCATCCCCTCCCTCACTGTCCCCTCCCTTGCTGCACCGTCACCACCCGGTCCCCTCCCTCCCTGCATGGCTGCTTCCCATCCCCTCGCCATTGTTGCTCGTCCACTCCGGCTCCCCGCTGTCCTTTGTCACCTCCCTCATTGTCCCACCCTCATTGCACCATCGCCACCTCACCGCCTCCTCCTCTAGCTCACCGCCACCACCGCCCGTCCCCTCCCTCGCCGCACCGCCTTCGGCTCCAACTCCCCTCCACTACCTCTCTTCTCCCTCACAGTACCACCTTCGGCTCTCCTCCCTTCTAGATTTATAGTGCAATCAGGTATGCCCTAATTTCCATTTAAGAGTTTTGATTTTGGGAAATTTACAGCACAAATTTGTCATGCATGAAGATTATATGAATATTGTGTGTTAATAAAAAGTGTGGAAATGGAATTTCGTGTGTATACGGGCTTATGCACATATGAAACAATGTGTCTTGACAGTGTGTGTGTGAGATACTTCACACTTTACTTAAGGTTTGGAAGTTACATACAATGTTTGAGTCCATGTATATATTTACTGAATTATTATTAAGTTGTGTTGTTATTTTATTTATACCATTCTTGAGTTTTACCACATGTCTCTGTGTGTGTGTATACCATGAGAAAATGTTTGAGGTTTGACCACATGTGTGTGCTTGCATAGACCATGAGACACATGTTTGAGTTTGATCACATATGTGTGTTTCGATACTATATGTTATTATTAATATTATATGTTCTTCCTCTATATGATATTACATGTTTCAATGTGATGTAATTTTTATATATTTTATATTGTGTTGTTATATGCATGGTACCAATGTTACTGGTGTACTTATTGTGGCTCAGTAGCCCTTAAGGGGGAGCATGGTAAGATGATGTATATTCCATGAATATTGGACTGAGATAACACAAGTCGTGATAGATTGGTATTTTTTTTTGTTCTGGAATTGTATATATTTGATGTCATCCTGGATATAGATTAGTTAGTTTTCCATAAATTAGAGATTGATTGTTATCATTGATGGTTACTTTGTACTACCTCTGATGGCACAAAGGTAGTGTGAATCCAAGAGGCAGTGAGACATTATGTGTACAAAGATATAGTTTCTATGAGTTTGAGAAGACTGTACATATTATTGCATGAAGTATTCACTATTTGATCAAAATATGATTAGGGACTCTTGAATATATAATCATCATTAGATTTACCATACCAAATGACGACGATGACATGGGCTTTCACTTACATTCCATTATCTATTCTCTTGTTTATTATTCAGAGATATAATTTTATTATTTTATCAATGGTCCACAAGCAATTGGTTAGTATTTATTTTAAATATATTTGATATGAAAAATGCATGTAATAAGTCTTGTTTAAATGTTTGTTATACAGATATTATTATGGATAAGAGTTGGATTGATCTTCCAAATCGAACATCTAGAGAATATTTCAATGGCATTATGCAGTTTATTGAGTTCACTGGAGGATTTTAAAGTGACTATATTAGTTTTCCATGTAGAAAATGTTCTAACAGATATCAATTAACACGAGATACTATGAGGGAGCACCTATTTTTTAACGAATTTCTAAAAAATTATAAGAGTAGGACTCATCATGGAGAAGAATATGTTCGTTGTCAAAATACGGATGCAGATCAGATGGATGTTGATGCAAGGATGAATGATAAAACGCATGAAATGATTACTAAAATGGTATGTGGGTTGGATCCTAAAGGCATTGACATCCATAATCTTGAGACTGGGGAGATAAATCTTTGCTCTGGTGCTGATCTTGATTCGAGGAGGTTTTATGAAGCACTTGATGATGAAAAAACACAATTATATCATGGATGTAATTCTTACAATAAATTGTCATTTATCATGGAGTTTTTGTATTTGAAGACTTTGAATCAGTGGTTAGACACATCATTCGACATGTTATTGGTGTTATTGAAAAAGGTTCTTCCTGTCGACGCTAAGATTCCCGAGTCGTATTACCATGCTTGTAAGTTGACAGAGAACTTAGGTTTTACATATGAGACCATAGATGTATGTGAAAACAACTATATGTTGTTTAGAAAGTAAACTGTCCATTTGGATATTTGTACGGTTTGTGGCCCTTCCAGGTGGAAAGAGAATAGGGGAAATCAGACTCATCAAATTCAGATTGCGATACAGAGGAAACCGATTTCCGTAAATCAAATGTGTTATTTTCCCCTTAAACTGAGGTTGAAAGTATTTTTTATGTCATCAAAAGTTTCTGATTTAATGAGATGGCATACAGAAATAATTCATGAAAGTGATATGTTAACCCAGACGGTAGACTCTCATGCATGGAAGGATTTTGATAAGAGACATCCTGACTTTTCTAAAGATGTTTGTAATGTCTGATTGGGGTTGGCAGCAGATGGTTTCAATCCATTCAAGTCTATGGTTGGTGCAACTCATAGCACATGGACCATGGTGTTGGTTCTGTATAATCTTCCCCCGTGGCTTTGAATGAAGCAATAATTTATATTACTTCCCACTCTTATTGATGGACTTAGAAGTCCGGGGGATAAGATTGATGTTTACCTTCAGCCATTGATTGATGAGTTGAATGAATTTTGGGGTGATGGTGTGATGACTTATGATTGTGAAATAAATGAAATGTTCAAATTGCAAGCTTCTTTATTGTGGACAATCAATGAATTCCTGTATTATGCAAATTTATCAGGCTGGAGTACGAAAGGAGAATTTGCTTGCCCTTGTTGCAATAAAAGTAAAAAATCTGTATGGCTTAAACATTCCAAAAAATGGTCATACATGGGTCACAGACGTTTTCTCCCCCCTCAACACGGGTTCAGAAAGGACAGAGTGGCATTTGATGGTTCTAGAGAGTTTATCCTAGCACCAAATATCATGATAGGAGTCGAAATGTTATCGCAGATTAAGGAAAAAACATCCGCATGGTATATGAAATTCAGGATTTGTTGGCTCATCTATTATGTAATATTCATGTTGCGGGTAGGCAGCGCAGTCACAATTGGAAAAAGAAAAGTATTTTTTATAGTCTTCCGTATTGGAAAACTAACATGCTAAGGCATAATTTGGATGTTATGCACATTGAAAAAAATGTTTGTGATAATATATTGTGAACAATTTTAGGTGTCAATGGAAAATCAAAGGACCATGTTAATGCACGTCATGATTTGGAAGAAATGAGTTTAAGGAAACAGTTTCATTTACACTTAGTTGAGGGAAACAAGGAATATATGCCTGATGTACAATATATGATGACTACAAAGGATAAAGAGACATTTTTTTCCATTTTGAAGATGCTCAAGGTGCCTGATGGTTACTGTCACAAACCAAATTTGGCCGCCATCGAAACCAGTACCAAACCCAGCCCGTGACAAGGCCCGAAAGGCATTCCTGATCCCCACGAGCTAGCATAAGTTCCCGGGAATCATAAATTGTAGTTTGGGAACAATTTACCCGATTTTATAAACACTAAACAACAAACGAACTCAATAAAACAAATCTGGATTTTTCAATTAAAACCATCTTTTACAAAATTTCAGAACTGAATTACATGACTTGAAACAATGTCAAAAGGCCACTAAAAAGGTACAAAACCAAAAAATTATATCCAATAACCACCTCAAGTCAAGGGGTAATCACCCTAAATCTATCTCCATGAAGATACGCCAAGAAGGACTTCTTAGAACCCAAACCACTAGCACTGAAACTGTACCCAAACCTGTGAAACAAAATAATCAAGTCTACTTACACCCAAAGGTGTAAGTAGGGTGTGATTCAAATCCCATTAGTACACCACCACTATGACATTCCATGTGATATACATTTAAAGACAAAAAGCGTGCATGTTTTCAAAAAAACATTAAATGCTAGTTACAATTTCTAAAAGATGCAACCGAGAAATTAAAACAGTTTTCAAGTGGGATAATTTAAAGGATGAATACTTTTAAAATAAATTCCAAAGCTACTGAAATTTCCATCCCAACACACCATATGTGGACGGTAAACACAAATCGTCTAATGAGCGCAAGCAATAGGAAAATAACCCCTAGGCACTAGCTCGATGTGGGTCTCAGGTACCTCGTATCTCGGTGAGAGTAATCATCACAAATATCTGTTCTCGTGCACGATCCACTAGTAGGAAACATACCCATAACCTATTGGTCCCCAATCATCATCATAATAGTTTATTTAGATTTTTAAGTGTCAATCTTGCTAAGTGAAACTGAGGTCAAACCCCATGGATTCACTATCATACTAGTACACGTCCACCCACCTAGATACCCGGGTTTTCCCTTTGTACTCAAACAAGTTCAACAAGTCAAGAAATATAATTTTCACATGAAAATATAATTTCCACATCAAAAATTCACCAAACAGCCCACATGTATACCACACAAGTTACAAAAGTCCACTTTTCATTCAAATTGATTTTGAAATCCAAATCACACCAAAATAGCCCACAACACTTTTCACATTTCTTTAACACTTCCACAAATCCATTAAACAATTTTATAAAACATTTACAAGGTGATAAAAATCACATAACATCACACACACACATTCCATATAATACCCTTTTTACCTTCAAAATCATTTTACCATCAAACTTACACGAAACATCCCACAAACAAGTTTTGCTCCAACGTCACAATTTCATAAAACATTATAAATATGTTTGACATATTAAAACATTACTTCACATTTCCAAAACCCATATTAGGTGAACACACACACCAAAAAATACATATTCACCATTTTCCCACTTTTTTTAACCAACTAAAACATTTACAATTTTCATAAAAAGAACCCAAGTGGTGTAACTATGTCTTGCACACAAAACCCATTTCAAAACCCCCATTTAAGACAAAAACCATACCAATTCCTATACAAAACATAATTTTCAGCCCTAGAGACATTTATAAAGCCACTTTCAAGTGTTATAAAATCACCTTGAATAATACCACAAAGATACAAATGAAAACACACATTTTCATAAAATGCTCTCAAGAAGTATAACAATATTTTTCAAATCAAACCTATTAAAAAACCCTCTTTTTAGGCCCACATGACACTAATATATTACTAAACCATAATTTTCAGGAAAAAAATATTTAGTAAACCAATTCCATAAGTTATGAAATACACCCAAATAATACCCCATGAGTTACACATGAAAACACCCACTTTCAAGTTAAAAAGCAACTATAAAATTAAACACTTAACCAAAACAATAATAAACAGTTTTTGCACCACACCCAACATATGAGGAATATAAAAAATGAGTAAATACATCAATATAACTTGTCAATAATTGTTTACACATGGAACCACCTACCTTTTATGTCAAAACCCTCAAAACATGGTGCGAAACATAAACTACACCATCGCCGCACCTCAAGGAAGTGAAATCCAACCTAAAACCACAAGATTTCACCCAAAAGACAAGAAATAAAAACCTAGGTTATAACCCTAACTTCTATACATTAGGAACCTCAAGGATAAGGGAAGAAACCCTAATCACATTGAATGTAACCCTAAGAAAATTGAAAGAAGAATGAAGAAAACCAACTTACTTGAGGTATCTTGTAGAAATCGCCCCAAATACACCAGTAGATGAATTTTCAAACAGACAAAAATTCAAATGAGGTTATAAAAAGAATAAGGATACCATTTAGGAATTTGAATGGGAAAAAAAGAGTGATAAATGAAGGAGTTATGAAGGAAACAAATTACCTTTATAAATCTGCTCGAATTGAGAAATCTTAAGAATTTTTATCTTGTTCTATGAAGAAAACGAGATACAAAGAGGGGTAGAAGAGATTGGAGGCGTGCCTAGTTTTAGTGGTCTCGGTTTAGAGTTTGAATTACTGAAAAATAGTTAAAATTGAATAAGTTATTAAATAAAAAAAAATTAAAACTAGAAATGGGCTTTCGGGGTGTCCAAACTCCTTAAATAAAACCCAAATCCACCATGATTATGGATTTCTAAAGGCTCCAAATTTAAATGGTGGTGTTAATAGGTCAGGGGAGGCCATTTAGTAATTTTAATGGATGAAAAATGTTAAAAAATGAATGATTTATAAAATAAACAAAATTTATTTTTAAATTGGGAATTGGGCTCACGGTTTGGCCCAATTCATGAAAACTCACCCATTTCTCCATAAAAACTTGGGAAACCCCCAAAACAAAGCATGAATGGAAAATAAATTAAAAATACCTTTAAAATAAGTTATGTATGTGAAAATTCTCCCCACCATGAAAACTTTCCACCCCGGAAAGTCACATCATGGTCAAAGAAACAACCAAACCCAATTGAGAAACCAAGAGGTACTCCCTTGCCAGGTTTCGCCCCTAAAGGCCAAAACACCTCTAGTGATCAATTAAGGAAGGATTACTCTCACCACTAGAACTTGCACCACTTTCCTGAAATTATCAATCACATTCATACTTTATCCAAAAATAAAACTCCTCAAACACTATCCAAAAAAGACTCAAGCAATTCACCCAAATGAACAAAAACTTTGAACAAGGTTACACTTGCCCTACTATAACTAAACCATTGGGCACTATCCAGTATCAATGTTTACCCACAGAAGATGTAGGTAGTTAGATATCTTCAAAAAATAATACCTACTTTCAAGCCAAGACTAAGGAAAAAACTGAGTTACTGGTACGGGGAGATACAAATGGGCTCCCCATCATAAGAGACAACTTAAATTTTTTTTTCGAGATAGAATCGGGACACTAACTGGGGGGCCAAAAAGAATCCCTAGTACAAGGGGTAGACATCCATTAGAAATTTCTAAAATAACATACATGAGACCCATAGTGGGTCTCCCCACCATAAGACTTAACCATCTTAACTTACCATCATGGGTCGGCACAGAAAGACCCAAAAATTTAAATATTTAGGAAGGTCGCACAGTTAGTCCACATAGTTTTTGAAACCGTGAACTAACTATGCAGATCATTCTTTCTGCATGGCTTCCTAGAACACGGTCACTCCTAATCATGTAAAAATAATGTGCTCAACCTGTCTAGCCAAATTTCCAACCATTCTCCAAAGACTAAATGGAAACCAAATGGGGAGATAATGACATTGGGAAATGACATGGGTACAAGGCCCTCCGCCTATTTCCACCAAACGTGAACAACAGAAGAAAGATGGTGATACAAGAGGTTTAACTCTTTTAATCTTTCATATTGAGGATAGGTTTTTGTACAAGGGTTTAAATGACCCTGGGATTTCCCCTGACTATGAGCCAGCTTCTCTCTGAGACCTATGGCTGGAGCTCAAATGATTGAAGTATCATTGGCCTCGCAGTTAGGCTTTGGAAACTCACTGAATGAAAATTATTCTTTCGGTGCCACCAAAAACTACACCGCAATCCTAGATAAGTTTTACAGACATAACACATTCCAAAATCACTTTACCCTATCCCAATATTTCATTGAAACAAGGGCTTAGAAAATGAACACACTTCACACCTTGTTTCTTCGGGTGAGAAACAATAGAAGTAAAGAAAACATATACTCACCTTCCTCATAAATGAAAGATTTTGAAGTTTTTCAAAGGGAGACATTCTCCCAATATAATAGATAATCATAGGATTTCATGACTTTCACCTTTATGGTCAATCAAGCACATGACATTACAAGGCATCATCGAACATGACCATTGTGACTAATACAAACAATGCATGGGGAGGGACCTTATACAATATCCCCAAACAACACACAATTATAGAAAGTGGCCACAATATCCTCTCATGACCATATTTCCCACACTGGTAGTTTAATGTGAACTTCTTTTTTGAGGAGAATATGAAGGACCCAGAGACCCTCTTAGACACCATCCAGATACTCATCCATGCTAACAACCCTAGACCACTTCCACCATTGGAAAATCAGGAAACTTGAGAAGCTAAGGTCTCTTTCAACCTTCCACGATCACTCTCCCACTACAAGAGGATCCAAAAAACCCAATAATGGAAAGGGTTTATACTCAATATACAATGCCCGAGAAAAATATTCCTTATATTGATCAACTGGAGGGTCTTCGAACGGTGAAACAATCCGGGTTGCACTTCAGTTGTGCACTAACCCTTAATGGGGCGTACCTTATCCAACAATAGAACCCAAGGACCCAACCAAGATGGTATACTGGTCAAGACATACTACAAACCAGATCCAAACACATGAAGGGAACCACTATAAAGTCAACTCAAAACATTTCTTAGAAGAGACCACTAATCGGACCTTTAACACAGTTTACCGACCAAACACAAACCCAAAAAACAGTTCAAACAAGAGGGGTTCTTGGACTCAAAACATTCCACAACACCAACAATTTCAAAAACACATAATACACACCATCACAAACTAGTCATCAAGACATCAAATTTTTTTCCTTTAAGCTCATCTTTTTGAAAATAAATGGTTCAGCGGTTAGTGTATCCACCAATGGTACCCCATGATCCTCACACATGCATGTTTTTGTGCCACACCGGGCACCCTCCTCATATCCATCCTGGAACGCATCCATCCATGTAATCAAACATCCATAATCCTATACAACCCCATGCATTTGTTCACTCACAGAAATACAAAAGTTTAAAATAAAAATTCTTTCCACTTTTCAAAACCAAAATAGTCAACCAATACCTCCTTTTTCTCTAAACCACTATCCACAAAATCAAACCCAAATTACAGCTTAACAAAATTTTCAGAAAGGAATAATCATTTAAATGAAAACACACTTTCAAGTCATAAGAATTAATTTAAAAACATCTCATCCCATTAAAACACCTTTTAACAATTTAGAAAACTCTATTGGAAACACATTTTTTAAAACCAACTTTAACACAATTTTTTGATTTCAAAAGAGGTGTAAACACACCATTTTCCATTTCAAAAAAAATTCTGAAAACTCAGTTCCAGAATTTCACAAATCAATCCATTACCACTTTATTAGAAAATAATTTCTCAAAACTTTACGCTTCTTAAAACCATGAAATTCTTCCTTAAAAACCGAACTTTCATGATTTCAAAACTAAAGGACATAATACAATGTGAGGGGAAACTAGCTTCGGTGGGTGACATGGACATATGGTTGGTGGACATATGCCAATCACTTCACCATCACAAAGAGTGTTATAGGGAAATATCCCCGGCTCCACATGGCTTTCCAGGACCTACGAGCTCACTAAGACCATTAACCTAACTCTCTTTTCATTTACCCTAATCGTCATCAAACCAAGAAAACCAAAGGACTCAGATAAGTCTCGACTCCCCTAGTGACTTGAATCCCGTCATGAGTTTTGGTGATCAGGAACACTACCCATAACCAGAATTCCAAGTCCCAAAAATCCTAACTTCATACTATCCCGACTGCTCCCCAAATAACATGACTCAAGGAGTTAACATGAACCTCCTCTAATACCATTTTGTCACAAACCAAATCTGGCCGCCATTGAAATTGGCACCAAACCCAGCCTGAGACATGGAACGAAGGGCGTTCATGATCCCCACGGGCTGGAACAAGTTCCCAGGTATCATAAAATGTAGTTTGGGAATGATTTACCCGATTTTATAAACAATAAACAACAAACGAACTCAATAAAACAAATCTGGATTTTTCAACTAAAACCATATTTTAAAAAATTTCAGAACTGAATTACATGATTTGAAACAATGTCAAAAGGCCAATAAAAAGGTACAAAACCAAAAATTGATATCCAAGAACCACCTCAAGTCAAGGGGCAATCACCCTCAAGCCATCTCCACAAAGACGCGCCAAGAAGGACTTCTTAGAACCCAAAACACTGGCACTAAAACTTACCCAAACTTGTGACACAAAATAATCAAGTATACTTAAACACAAAGGTGTGATTAGGGTGTGAAAATCCCATTAGGACACCACCACTACTAGATTCCATGTGATAAACATTTAAAGACAAAAAGCGTGCATGTTTTCAATAAAACATTAAGTGCTAGTTACAATTTCTAAAAGATGAAACTTAAAAATTAAAATAGTTTTCAAGTAGGCTAATTTAAAGGATAAATAATTTTAAAATAAATGAAAAATATACTGAAATTTCCATCCCAACACACCATATTCTGATGGTAAACACAAATCGTCTAATGAGCACAAGCAATAGGAAAATAACCCCTAGGCACTAACTCGATGTGGGTCCTAGGTACCTCGTATCTCGGTGAGAGTAACCATCACAAATATATGTTCTCATGCACGAGCCACTAATAGGGAACATACCCATAACCTATTGGTCCCCAATCATCATCATCATAGTTTATTTAGAGTTTTAAGTGTCAATATTGTTAAGTGAAACTGAGGCAAAATCCCACTGATTCACTAGAATACTATATACATCCACCCACCTAGATACTCGGGTTTTCCCTTTGTGCTCAAACAAGTTCATCAAGTCAATAAATATAATTTTCACATGAAAATATAATTTCCACATCACAAATTCACCAAACAGCCCACATGTATACCACACAAGTCACAAAAGTCCATTTTTCATTCAAATTGATTTTGAAATCCAACTCACACCAAAATAGCCCACAACACTTTTCACATTTCTTTAACACTTCCACAAATCCATTAAACAATTTTATAAAACATTTAAAAGGTGATACACATCACATAACATCCCACACACACATTACACATAATACCCTTTTTACCTTCAAAATCATTTTACCATCAAACTTACACGAAACAGCCCACAAACAAGTTTTGCTCCAACATCACAATTTAATAAAAAAAATTAGAAATTTTAAAAACATTCTAAATTTTTTTGACATCTTAAAAAATCACTTAACCTTTCCAAAACCCATATTAGGTGAACACACACACCAAACAGTATATTTTCACTTTTTTCCCACTTTTTTTAACCAACTAAAACATTTACAATTTTCATAAAAAGAACCCAAGTGGTGTAACTATGTCTTGCACACAAAAACCATTTCAAAACCCCCATTTAAGACCAAAACCATACCAATTACTATCCAAAATAGAATTTTCATCCCTAGAGACATTTATAAAACCACTTTCAAGTGTTATAAAATCACCTTGAATAATACCACAAAAGATACAAATGAAAACACGCATTTTCATAAAATGCTCTCAATAAGTATAACAATTTTTTCACATCAAACCTATTAAAAAACCCTCTTTTTAGGCCCACATGACACTAATACATTACCAAACCATAGTTGGTAGGACAAACAAGATTTAGTAAACCAATTCCATAAGTTATGAAATACACCCAAATAATACCCCATGAGTTACACATGAAAACACCCAATTTTAAGTTAAAAAGAAACTATAAAATTAAACACATAACCAAAACAATCATAAATAGTTTTCGCACCATACCCAACATATGAGGAATATGAAAAATGAGTAAATACATAAATATAACTCATCAATAATTTTTTACACATGGAACCACCTACCTTTTATGTCGAAACCCTCAAAACATGGTGCGAAACATAAACCGCACCACCGCCGCACCTCAAGGAAGTTTAATCCAACCCAAAACCACAAGATTTCACCCAAAAGATAAGAAATCAAACCCTAGGTTTGAACCCTAACTTCTGGACATTAGGAGCCTCAAGGATAAGGGAAGAAACCCTAATCACATTGAATGTAACCCTAAGCAAATTGAAAAAAGAATAAAGAAGACCAACTTGCTTGAGGGATATTTTATAAATCGCCCCAAATACACTAGTATCTGAATCTTCAAATAGAAAAAAATTTAAGTGAGGTTCGAACAAGAATAAGGATACCATGTAGGAATTTTAATGGGAAAAAAAGAGTGAGAAATGAAGGAGTTATGAAGGAAAAAAAATACCGTTATAAATCTACTCGAATTGAGAAAGATTAAGAAGTTTTGACTTTTTCTGCAAAGAAAATGAGATTAAAAGAGTGGGGGAAGATATTGGGGGCGCCTAGGTTCAGTGGTCTCAGGTTATAGGTAGAATCACCAAAAAATAGTTAAAATTGAATAAGTTATTAAATAAACAAAATGTTTTTTTAAAACTATAAATGGGCTTTCGGGGGGGGCAACTCCTTAAATAAAAACTCAAATACACCATGATTATGGATTTATAAAGGCTATAAATTTAAATGGTGGTGTTAATAGGTCATGGGAGGCCATGTAGGAATTAAAATGGATGAAAAATGTTGAAAAATGAATGTGTTATAAAATAAACAATTTTTTTAAAATCGGGAATTGGGCTCACGGTTTGGCTCAATTCATGAAAACTCACCCATTCCTCCATAAAAGCTTGGGAAACCCCCAAAACAAAGAATTAATGGAAAATAAATTAAAAATACCTTTAAAATAAGTTATGTATGTGACAGTTACTCTTCTAATATTTCAAAGTGTGTGAATCTGATGAGCAGGACATTGCAAGAGTTGAAAAGTCATGACAATCACATACTACTTCAATAGTTGATTTCAATCGCAATTTGTGATTATTTATCCCCCAATTTTGTTCAGATGTTTATTGAGATGAGTAATTTTTTTGACATATTTGTTTAATAAATCAACAAATGAGTGATTTAAAAAAAATCAGGACCGAATTGTACTTACACTTTGTCACTTTGAGAAACTATTTCCCACCTCATTTTTTGATGTTATGGTTCACTTGACAGTGCACCTAACTAATGAATTGATGTCTGTCAGTCTAGTGCAATTCAGGTGGATGTATCCTATTGAGCGGTATTTTAGTACATTTAAACGATTTTTACGCAATAGATCTCGTCCGGAGGCATCAATAGCCAATGGTTATTTGATGGATGAGTGTACTACTTTTTGTGTAGAATATCTTATGGATGTTGAAACAAAATTAGATAATCCCTCTTGAATTCATGATGGTCCAGTTGGAGAAGGAACCATATTTGATATGGACAACATCGATTGGATACAAGCACATTGATATATCTTATTCAATACTCCATCAGTTGCACCATTAATGCAGTAAGTGTCTTATCACTTTTATTGTTTAAGTTTTACATGTTTTGTTTACATAAGTTGATCATTTAAACATCGCATTATCATTTACAGGAAACTCATTAATGAGATAAAATAAGAGATGTATCGTGAGACTGAGTATCAAATTCAACAATCTCATTATGCATCATTTCATGATTGGTTCAAGGATTTTGTACGTATAAATTGATTTTCATTATGAGTGAAGTATTATACTAATTTTTTATGCATAAATAATTATTGAATTCTATGAATTATGTAGGTTTATAAGCTGAGGGAATTAGGGGACCCCATACTAACTGAAGAATTTATACAACTGGTTGAGGGTCCATCTATAACAGCTCGTCGTTATAAAGCTATAGATGCTAATGGTTTTAGATTTCGCATTAAAGATGATGATGACAAATGAGCAACACAAAACAGTGGCATCGGTTATCCATTTGTCAATTTTGGTTATTACTATGGTCAATTGATAGACATCATTGAAGTTGTATACACACATGGGTTGAAGTACATATTATTAAAGTGTAATTGGGTTGATCCAGTGCATGGATGTAAAGTCGATCAATATCAGTTTCCATTGGTGAATTTTAACTATATGTTATATAGAAATGAATGAGATGATAATGAACCTTTCATTTTGAAATCACAATCAGAACAAGTATTCTTCATTACTTTTCCTTAAAATCCAAGTTGGAAAGTTTTTGTGAAAATGTCCCGGCAGTGAGTGTTTTTATTTAAATAAGATGAACCCGAGACTGTTCCCTTTGTTTCCCAACAACTTGATCAGCATACCATAGTTCAATGTGAAAAATATATTTCTTGGGTCAGAGCAGTCGTTGAAGGAGAAACGGTTGATTTTCATGTTTAATTAAAGGTATAATTGTTTTCCTGCTATTCAGTATTGAATTTCCTAAGATATTATAAATTATCTAACCATTTTATAAATCCATGTAAGTTTTAATACTCACTTTTGGAAGTTTATTCATTTATAAATATTTAGGGTGATTTATCTTTTGGTATCTTCATGTTATTGTCGGTGTATCTTCTCATTGAGGTATTCTTCATTTGGTTCATGTTCTTCTTGAATTTTTATTAATTCAATATGAAATTTGGCTATGTATTTATTGGTTTTGTACATAATTTTATATCTATTTTGTTAACTTTTATATTTTTAAAATACATTTACAACTAATTATTCAATCCCTTTTTGTTTTATTAACAAATGTACAAGTTTGATTTTCTTAAAAACAATCCAATTTATCTTTTGGACACTTTGGATAGTCCCCTTACTAATGTTTTCTATGACTTCAGGCATGTCAGGGGAAGAGGCAGCAGATCCACATCATCCATCTGAGCCATCTATGTCTCAGGGTTGAGGTATGTTTGAATGTAATTGTGTTTATTTTTTATGTAATTGATAAACATATATATATTTATTTATTTATTTATAAAATCTTTCGAATTATATATATAAATGTTTTCAACAGGATCAGACTCGACCGCTTCTTCCTCTCGCAAGAGAGGCCCTGGTCGTGCCATTTTATCATGGAATTATGACACGATGTTTGATGTTTCCTTTGATGAGATATTTCATCCTGTGGGACTGAATTCCCCTATATTTATTCTTTAGTTGGGTCATATTATATGTGACCCACATTGATTTCCATTGACCATACATGACTGGGCTTCTATCTCTCAGGACACATTAGATCATCTTTGGAGGGAGGTTTAGGTAAGAAGACCATTTTAATTTCTTCCCTATGTATAAACAATACTAACATATGTGATTTTTTTTCTTAAATAGAATAATCTGAATTTATGCCCCAATGAGTTTCGGCCCATGTGTATGAGTAAATTTCATAAGATGTGGAAATATTATAAAGTAAAATTCAAGAGGGGACACTGGGTACCAAATGTGGGTGCCCCAGACATTCTAGAAAAAGTCCCGAGAGGTGTTCTCCTAGATCAGTGGCATGACTTAGTTGCATATTGGTCTATTGAGGGTGTTGCGGTTTGTATATTTATTTTGGTATATATATTTTCAAGAATGTTTGATTTGTTTGAAATTTGAATTAATTGAATGTAGGAGGTGTCAGCACGCCATTCTGAGAATTGAGTATTGCAGGGACCACCTCACAGGCTCGGGACTCGTCACATGTCTCAGATCTGACATGAGGTATTTATTATTCATTTTTTAATTTATTAATTAATATGTTATTGTGTTTATATTCTATTCGTATACAGTTACGGGAGAAAGGTGCACTGACTGATAAAATGTCTGTGTGGATGAGGACTCGTGATCGAAATGATCCAGAGGCTGAAGCATTGATAGTAAGTGCTTGTACTCGTTACCAATACTTACATAAATCTATATATTAACATATATATGTATATATATTTAAATATTGCACAGGATCAATTTGAATCTGAGTTAGAATAGCTGCCAGAGGACCAGCGACAGCTTCCCATGCGAAGGGATGAGATCTTCCATCGCATTATTGGTTGGGATGGGAATGGATATAGTTTAACCTATGGAATAGAGATTCCTCGTTCTGTAGTATCACGTTCTGCAGTTTTCGGTCATGTTATTTCTCAGATGAAACAATAATTGTTAGATTTTGAGGCACGATTGCGCGCTTTCGAGGACGTAAATGCACAATTGATCCCTGAGGTTAGAACACTATGGGAATATGTGCGTCCAGGTGATGGTGCAAGGGATCATGCAACGCAGGTTTATACTGAATTTATTTATTTACTTTCTATTATTTTTGTTATGAAAATATTCATAATTTTTATTTGTTTTAGGCCCCTGGCCCACCGGATGGAGGTAGTAGTCATGACCACGCATGACGCATCATATTCATGAGGTGTGTTTCTTTTTTTATTGGTGGGGTTGTTATTGATGTTTCAAAAGGTAACTTTATTTTTCTTGGTGATGATCAAGAAGAATTTAATGTTTTTAGGAAGTCCACACTTTTGGTGAGTTTCAAGTTAATTGATGTGGTTGAATATGTTTTTAGAGCTGGGATAAGAAACGATACCCATGGACATTCTGTCTGGGGGTGTTGGGAGCTGTATGGGGGGTATGGAGTGGGATGTTCCGGTAGGTGGGGGGTTGGGAGCTGTTTGTGGGGTATGGAGTGGGTTGTTCGGGGGGTGGGGGGTTGGGAGCTATCTGGGTGGGTTGGGAGGGGGGCTATTCAGGGTGGGGGCTGTCCGGGGGGGTTGGAAGTGGGTTGTCCGGGAGGCGGGAGGGGGTGTTTAGGGGGGGTTGAGAGTGGAGGGGGTGGGGGTGGGGGTGGGGGGCTGCGGATTGGTGTTGTCCGGAGAGAGGGGCCTATAGAGGGGCTGTTTGGTGGGAGTTTTTTAAGACAATTATCTATTAGTCCATTAGGCTAATTTTACATTAGGTAATTGTCCATTATGTCATTAGGCCTATTGGCCAATTAGTCATTATTCCATTATTGTAGAGACCTGAAGCTTATCGTACTTGGACATTACATTACTTTTGTGGAATACTTAGTACATAACAAAAACACACACACAAGGATCGTAATAGTTTAGTGTCTTTGGAAACTCGGAACGTAATCTTCTAATCGTGGTGAAAGATCTTCAATATCTCCCATAAAGATCTTCCCTTTTTTTTTACCTAAAAACCTTTCTTTATATCCTGGGGAAAAGAAAACATAAAAGGGTGAGCTCAAATGCTCAGTAAGGGTAAACAAAAGAAATATCAATCACATCATATACATAAGAACATAGCTTTTGGAAATCTTAACCTGCAAAAGAGATCATAATTTCATAACATGGGGTAAATCATGGCAGGGAAATGTAATCACAATAATAATAAATTAAAACATGAAACTTTGTGGCATTCACACATAATCATAGAGAATCATTTCTTGTTAGTCAAGACTCATTGCCAAGACTATCTTAGTGGACAAAGTCCCTTTCTGAATCGAGTAACCCTCGTTTCAGTCCTGTTTCACTGAACCGGTATAACCTACCATTCCAGCCATGTCTATCTCATGAGATATAAAATCATTACCCAATGCATTGGAGGGAGATATAGGTCCCACCCATCTCATAATGATACCATTCTTATGTGTGCCACAAAATCATAAATCATACATCATTTCATAACCCATGTAATAAAATGGGATTCTTAAACATCATGCCATCATAATCCATAAACAATTGATATCATTTCATCACAAGAAAACTGAAACCATTTAAATCATAGAGACATTTTACTTGAAACATACATATCAAATAACGTCATCTTAGATGGAAAAATAGTTTTAAAAAAAACACTTGAAATGAATTCTTGAGGAAAATATCCTTTCTTCTTTAAAAACATTTTTCCTTTCTTAACATGTCATAAAACTTTAAATTAAAAGAAGTTGATTAAAAATAAACTTGAAAACTTGTAAAGTAATATTCTTGTAAATAATGTTTTAAAAATCCATTCATGCCGTATACGTTAAAAAAAACATTCTTCGTACTTTTGTTGGAAAAGTCAAAAAATCACCTCGTACGAAAAAGCGACAAAAGATTCCTTTCATATTCTTTACTAAAAACTCAACGAAGGGTAAAAATTGATTTAAACAATTGTAGGTGGATGGAAATAATATTACATATTGATGAAACATGGATGTGGATGATAAAATACACCCCAGTAAACACTTACGAATAAACAATCTCGGATAAAAATGAGATTGTGATATTTCCCTTACCTTAGGTCCAATTTGCTTCGTATGTATCCGAACCTCCTGTATAATGATTTAAATAATGTCATTTACTTATTACAGAATCATATTAATTGTTATGATATCATATATGGTTCACTTATGACATTATATTACCCGTTCTTTTGTAAATTCCATGTTAAAGAAGCGTTTTGGGTAAAATCGTTTCATTTATCGTAGGTGTTTTGACTTGTTGTTCTTGACATCATTATTACTTATATCATGATTTACTTACTTCCAGAATATAAAATATGATTTATATATCATATATATTCAGTATATATATATATAATAGATAGATAAATAAAATGAAAAAAACACCGTTCATGGAGACGGTAGTCCGTACGTACGCATGAACGCTGTTTTTCTTTCCTTATTGTCTTGAAATGGAAGTAAGTAGATGACATACATATGTATATATATATACATAAATCCAGTAGCTTTATAATGTAATATATTTCATTATTATTTCTTATATATACATTATAATCATTCTTAAATGGTGAACATGGAGAATGAATCTCATCGCGTCGTGGAGACGGTAGTCCGTACGTACACACGAGCGATGATATCATTTCTATAAATATTGAATTGAATTGGAGTGGATTATACAATATATCAGAATCAATATGATGTTGTAATAACTATGTATAGTTATTCTTTACACCATTATACCCATCCATGTAAGGTGGTGGTGGAAAATAGATTACACCACGGCGTGGAGACGGTATTCCGTACGTACGCACGCGCGGTGATTTCTTTTTCCGTAGGATGGATAGATAGTGAAATAGGGTTGTTTCATACTTATAATAACATATCAGTATATTAGTGATACTGATGTTATTACTTCATAATGAAACAACCTAAGAAGAAGAAGTGGAAGAAGAAATAAAGATGAAAGAATTGGTAACGGTAATTACCTCTTCTTTGAAGTGCCTCTTTGAGACCTCCTCTTAGGGCACTAGAATTGGTCTTTGAGGAAGACCAGAACCTCTAGGATGTTGCTAGGGAAGTGGAGAAGGTATTTTGGCAGGGTTTTGCCGAGCTTGAGTGCTCAAATTGGTGTGAGGAGGAGGGGGAGGAGGTGTCCTTTTATAAGGGAGGAGAGGGGCACCTTAGGAATATCTCAAAATATTATTTTATATTAAAGTCAAAATCGGTTTATAATGGTTCCAAAGGGTCTTATTTAGAAGATAAGATGGGGAGGGGTCGAAATCCTATCAACCAATAGAATTTAGACAAGTTTAGGACATTATTTTAACCTTATCAATTAAATTTAACTCTAAGTTAAATAATTTAACTTTTACCATGTCTTTTTGTTTTCTTTCACTATATGGTTAATAAACTTACTATAACATGACAAACGAACCCCAAATTGTTTATAATTAATATATATATCCTTATCTAAGTTATTTGGCCGAACCTTAGATTTTTAGGAATAAAATAACAATTAATAATATAATATTTGATTTAAAAACTATTTTGTGTCAATTTTGACACTATTTGATACATGATTTTTGTAAAAGTCATAACAGAATTATATGTTCGAACCAAGTTGATTAAATAAACACTAATATATCATAGTAACCTAGAAAATTAGTGGAATTCATAAAAAATCTCAAATTATATTTAGTTTGGTGTTTATAACATCAATTATGTCAATATTTCATTAATAAGATAATTACTGCATCATCTTTGTGTCATAAATAAATTAACTTATTTGATGTCTAAAAATTACAAATAAAATACCATCATGTAGGAAATCTTTTTAGCTTTCTAATGAATATTTATAGTCAAATTTATCGTATGTATAACACCATATTAAAAATGTTTTAGTAAATAAACTTTGATTTTAACTCTTTTAACCCTTCTTTAAATAAATTAATAATAAATGTCTTAATCTAACCCAAGTGGGCCTAAATGGTCATATTTTATTCCTAAGTTTGTTTTTGGTCGAAATAAACTTGTCCAATAGGATTAGGACATGTGTTAGGGTAATATTAATATCATTTTTACCCTTAATTACCCTATTTACCATTAACCGTGGTAAAAAAAAGTAAAAAGTTACTATTCACCAAAAATTATTTTCATCTCATTGAACCACATTTTAGTCCTTGATATTAACCGTGTCTCTCGGATTTTCGAAATTCCATTCACAGAAGCGGTAAAATTAAGTTTTATGCAAAATTCAGTTTTTAACCTACCACTTAGTGGTTTCACTATTCATCAAAAATTGATGTTTTTCAGAACAATGCCAAAATTTCATCCCAAGCTATATTTCATATTCCGAATTCAAAAATGAAGTCTATTTTACCAAATTCATAACATAAAAGTTGAATTAATTAATTTTATAATTAAATCCCGCTGTTAAAACAAATAGCGTGTTTTTATGAAACAATATCTATCAAAAGATTGACACTTGTTTATGTCTAGTTTAAATGTGAAATTACATCCAATGACCAACATTGTATTAAATTGTAAAAATATATTCTAAATATACTTTAAAACCACTCAAATTAATGATTTATCACTATTAATTATTTCGATTAAAAGAGTTGTTTTTAATTATAATTTACTAATTATCACTATTCATCAGAATATGAAAGTTATCCGAAAAGTACCAAAATTTCACCTTAGGCTAAATTCGATACTCCGAATCCAAAAATGAAGTCTATTTTGAGAGTTAAAATTTCTAAAATTTAAAAAGTGGTTATAGCATATCGTTGTTTAGTGAAACTCAGTATTACATACTACACACGCTATCGAGGAAGGTCGCGATTGCGTGTAATGCAAGGCAAGTCAAGGATGCGTGTTGTGCAAGCTCCTTTTGGTGTAGCGTACAACACAAGACATTAATAAAATAAAAAAGAATATTTTTCATAAAATCTCGGGCTGTTACATTCTACCCCCCTTAAAATGAATTTCGCCCTCGAAATTCGTTGGGGTTATAAATGGTTTATTATTCGAAAGTTTCTTTAATAGAAACCCACATCATAAAAGGGAATACCAAAACTTGGCTTTAAAAACTAAAGTATGAAATGTAACGATTACCCAAATAAACTAATCGTTGGGTTTCCACATAGGTAAAAATATGGATATGGAAGAGAAATCTAACCATCATGTTCTGATGGAGAGTGGTAGAGAACATGGCTATGGAAAAGCCAGTAATCACAAATCCATAGATTTGTGACGATCTAAGGTACCATCCGATTCATCAGGTATAAGATCACTAGGACAACATTTTTGGTTTTCAAGATCATTTCCCTAAAGTTGAAAATTTGCTTAGAATAAATACTTACTTTATTTTGGTACAATCTCACTTTTGTTCGTGCCTTGAACAATTTCTACTTCATCTCTTAAATAAATGAAGTTGAATTTGTTATTTGTGAAGTGTTAGCAGATCATGTGATAGAATGACTG
The DNA here is from genome assembly GCA_963277665.1 of Viscum album. Lineage (NCBI taxonomy): Eukaryota > Viridiplantae > Streptophyta > Magnoliopsida > Santalales > Viscaceae > Viscum > Viscum album. The sequence goes on from OY728151.1 coordinate 911,093,932, forward strand.
TTCATTCCATCTGTCTCAAACAAAAGGTTAGCAAAAGTTATTAAATATACATAAGTCATTTTATAGTGAGATTAATCATATATGGTTCCTAAAATGGACTTATACTTCATATATCATGCTGCATAATATAATAAAACTAGTTTCTACTAAACAGGGACTTCCTGTAGGTCAGTGGTAGGCGATAAAGGCCAGTCGCACTTCGGTTGTGGGTTCGATTCCTACAGCCTTGTCCGAAGCGATGGGCTGTCGCCCGTCCTGCAGGTTGTCCTTTTTCTAAAACTACGTTACTATAACATCCCATCAATAATATCGAAAATCTTCTATCCTTAAACAATACTAACTTATGTCCAACATAATCCAGTCTAATCTTTAGGCTTATCCATAATACTGCAGTCGACTCTCATAATATAGTGAAAACGATTACCAGAGATTTAATACTGTCGTTGATCCCCATATATCTTGTTGGTCACATTCCAAACATTCAAAGGCCTTAATCTTGTACTCTCTTGAATACCCATTGAACCTTAGTGAAAACATGAATGCAGTTAAAAGTTAACACTTTCCACATACCAAAATCCTCAAAATTCTATATTCTCAAACCATGATATCACTTAGTCCTTATATCAATCATGAGCTCATGAATACTATTAAACATTTAATTTTCGCATCTTCATTATGCGCATATCATCTTATTTCCAAAAAATATCTCAATCACTTTGAATACCACATCAATAAATATTGCAATACGCAATGATACAACATTATTTTGGAATCCCATTACATAAACACTTAATCATTCCACCACATCGTTGTCATATTCAACATTTCCAATAGTGATCGCATGTGATTTCCCTTTGTCCTTTGCCTTCAGTGGTTGCTCATGTTGATCATCACTAACCCTTGGATTAGGGAAATTATTAGCATAATGCCCCATTTCCTTGCACTTGAAGCATTGAAGTGTTGGCGGTGCATTCTCTGCAGTGTTTGCTTTATTCACATCATTAGAAACCCTTTTTCCATTACTTCGACACTCAGCTGCTCGATGACCTTCTTTTCCACACTTAAAACATTTTCTAGTCCCTTTTAGACAATCTCCACCATGCTTTTTTCCACACTTTGTGCATAAGGAAACATTCATCTTCTTTTCACCATTATTCTGAGATTTCTCCTTGAACTCCATCTTTCGTTTCTTGTCAAAACCATGAGATGGATATGTAACACCAACTTCCATTTCTACCTTGATAGCACAACGCACAATTTCTTCATAGCTACTGAAGTCTCTTATAGCTAATGCCCTTCGAAGACTTGGTTTTAAGCCACTGAAAAATCGATCAACTTTACTTTCAGGTTGGATGATAATTCCAGAAGCATACCTTGCAAGTCTTGTAAAATTTGCTTCATAGGTACCAACAGATTCATCGTCCCTTTGCTTCAGTTCAAGAAACTCTTTCTCCATCTTTGTTCGAAGAATACGAGGGAAGTACTTACTGAAAAACAAGTTCTTGAACTCGTCCCATTCCATGGACTCAATTTCATCTCTTGGCCTCGTATTCTTGATAAGATTCCACCATTGATCAGCTTCACCTTCCAAACGATATTCTGCTAAGATGACTTTATCATGTTCAGAACATTGAAGAACTGAAAATATCTTTTCAGTAGTACAGATCCATTGTTCAGCCACAAGTGGATCAGAAGACCCACTGAAAGAAGGTGGGCGTTGCCTCATGAAGGACTCAATAGAATATTGTTCCCTTCTCTGCTCATTTGGAAGTCCAAAATGATTCATAGCTTGTGTAAGTATAGCAATAAGATTTTGCACTCCATCTCCCATAACATTTGTTTGTTCAGGAGGGCAATCATTGCATTGTCCATTGCATTTATCAACACGGTTCCTTCGGGTTCCATCCATCGTCTAAAACCCAAAAAGAATAGTGTGAGAGGCAAAAATCATGCTAGGGAAAACAACATAATAAAAGGGGAGTACCTTCAATATCCAACATCTTAGGTTTAATTCTATGATCGTTAGCGTAATTCTATTACTATAACCTATACGTATACTTATCCCTAGGGACATCCCTAGACATACCTTAGAAATATCTCTAGGGATCTCACTAACGTTTTCGCATCCTAGTTTCCAAAGGTTGACTAAACCTTTCCTCTGATACCAACTGTAGAGACCCGAAGCTTATCGTACTTGGACATTACATTACTTTTGCGGAATACTTAGTACATAACAAAAACACACACACAAGGATCGTAATAGTTTAGTGTCTTTGGAAACTCGGAACGTAATCTTCTAATCGTGGTGAAAGATCTTCAATATCTCCCATAAAGATCTTCCCTTTTTTTTACCTAAAAACCTTTCTTTATATCCTGGGGAAAATAAAACATAAAAGGGTGAGCTCAAATGCTCAGTAAGGGTAAACAAAAGAAATATCAATCACATCATATACATAAGAACATAGCTTTTGGAAATCTTAACCTGCAAAAGAGATCATAATTTCATAACATGGGGTAAATCATGGCAGGGAAATGTAATCACAATAATAATAACTTAAAACATGAAACTTTGTGGCATTCACACATAATCATAGAGAATCATTTCTTGTTAGTCAAGACTCATTTCCAAGACTATCTTAGTGGACAAAGTCCCTTTCTGAATCGAGTAACCCTCGTTTCAGTCCTGTTTCACTGAACCGGTATAACCTACCATTCCAGCCATGTCTATCTCATGAGATATAAAATCATTACCCAATGCATTGGAGGGAGATATAGGTCCCACCCATCTCATAATGATACCATTCTTATGTGTGCCACAAAATCATAAATCATACATCATTTCATAACCCATGTAATAAAATGGGATTCTTAAACATCATGCCATCATAATCCATAAACAATTGATATCATTTCATCATAAGAAAACTGAAACCATTTAAATCATAGAGACATTTTACTTGAAACATACATATCAAATAACGTCATCTTAGATGGAAAAATAGTTTTAAAAAAAACACTTGAAATGAATTCTTGAGGAAAATATCCTTTCTTCTTTAAAAACATTTTTCCTTTCTTAACATGTCATAAAACTTTAAATTAAAAGAAGTTGATTAAAAATAAACTTGAAAACTTGTAAAGTAATATTCTTGTAAATAATGTTTTAAAAATCCATTCATGCCGTATACGTTAAAAAAAACATTCTTCGTACTTTTGTTGGAAAAGTCAAAAAATCACCTCGTACGAAAAAGCGACAAAAGATTCCTTTCATATTCTTTACTAAAAACTCACTGAAGGGTAAAAATGGATTTAAACAATTGTAGGTGGATGGAAATAATATTACATATTGATGAAACATGGATGTGGATGATAAAATACACCCCAGTAAACACTTACGAATAAACAATCTCGGATAAAAATGAGATTGTGATATTTCCCTTACCTTAGGTCCAATTTGCTTCGTATGTATCCGAACCTCCTGTATAATGATTTAAATAATGTCATTTACTTATTACAAAATCATATTAATTGTTATGATATCATATATGGTTCACTTATGACATTATATTACCCGTTCTTTTGTAAATTCCATGTTAAAGAAGCGTTTTGGGTAAAATCATTTCATTTATCGTAGGTGTTTTGACTTGTTGTTCTTGACATCATTATTACTTATATCATGATTTACTTACTTCCAGAATATAAAATATGATTTATATATCATATATATTCAGTATATATATATATATAATAGATAGATAAATAAAATGAAAAAAACACCGTTCATGGAGACGGTAGTCCGTACGTACGCATGAACGCTGTTTTTCTTTCCTTATTGTCTTGAAATGGAAGTAAGTAGATGACATACATATGTATATATATACATAAATCCAGTAGCTTTATAATGTCATATATTTCATTATTATTTCTTATATATACATTATAATCATTCTTAAATGGTGAACATGGAGAATGAATCTCATCGCGTCGTGGAGACGGTAGTCCGTACGTACGCACGAGCGATGATATCATTTCTATAAATATTGAATTGAATTGGAGTGGATTATACAATATATCAGAATCAATATGATGTTGTAATAACTATGTATAGTTATTCTTTACACCATTATACCCATCCATGTAAGGTGGTGGTGGAAAATAGATTACACCACGGCGTGGAGACGGTATTCCGTACGTACGCACGCGCGGTGATTTCTTTTTCCGTAGGATGGATAGATGGTGAAATAGGGTTGTTTCATACTTATAATAACATATCAGTATATTAGTGATACTGATGTTATTACTTCATAATGAAACAACCTAAGAAGAAGAAGTGGAAGAAGAAATAAAGATGAAAGAATTGGTAACGGTAATTACCTCTTCTTTGAAGTGCCTCTTTGAGACCTCCTCTTAGGGCACTAGAATTGGTCTTTGAGGAAGACCAGAACCTCTAGGATGTTTCTAGGGAAGTGGAGAAGGGATTTTGGCAGGGGTTGGCCGAGATTGAGTGCTCAAATTGGTGTGAGGAGGAGGGGGAGGAGGTGTCCTTTTATAAGGGAGGAGAGGGGCACCTTAGGAATATCTCAAAATATTATTTTATATTAAAGTCAAAATCGGTTTATAATGGTTCCAAAGGGTCTTATTTCGAAGCTAAGATGGGGAGGGGTCGAAATCCTATCAACCAATAGAATTTAGACAAGTTTAGGACATTATTTTAACCTTATCAATTAAATTTAACTCTAAGTTAAATAATTTAACTTTTACCATGTCTTTTTGTTTTCTTTCACTATATGGTTAATAAACTTACTATAACATGCCAAACGAACCCCAAATTGTTTATCATTAATATATATATCCTTATATAAGTCATTTGGCCGAACCTTAGATTTTTAGGAATAAAATAACAATTAATAATATAATATTTGATTTAAAAACTATTTTGTGTCAATTTTGACACTATTTGATACATGATTTTTGTGAAAGTCATAACAGAATTATATGTTCGAACCAAGTTGATTAAATCAACACTAATATATCATATTAACCTAGAAAATTAGTGGAATTCATAAAAAGTCTCAAATTATATTTAGTTTGGTGTTTATAACATCAATTATGTCAATATTTCATTAATAAGATAATTACTGCATCATCTTTGTGTCATAAATAAATTAACTTATTTGATGTCTAAAAATTACAAATAAAATACCATCATGTAGGAAATCTTTTTAGCTTTCTAATGAATATTTATAGTCAAATTTATCGTATGTATAACACCATATTAAAAATGTTTTAGTAAATAAACTTTGATTTTAACTCTTTTAACCCTTCTTTAAATAAATTAATAATAAATGTCCTAATCTAACCCAAGTGGGCCTAAATGGTCATATTTTATTCCTAAGTTTGTTTTTGGTCGAAATAAACTTGTCCAATAGGATTAGGACATGTGTTAGGGTAATATTAATATCATTTTTACCCTTAATTACCCTATTTACCATTAACCGTGGTAAAAAAAAGTAAAAAGTTACTATTCACCAAAAATTATTTTCATCTCATTGAACCACATTTTAGTCCTTGATATTAACCGTGTCTCTCGGATTTTCAAAATTCCATTCACAGAAGCGGTAAAATTAAGTTTTATGCAAAATTCAGTTTTTAACCTACCACTTAGTGGTTTCACTATTCATCAAAAATTGATGTTTTTCAGAACAATGCCAAAATTTCATCCCAAGCTATATTTCATATTCCGAATTCAAAAATGAAGTCTATTTTACCAGATTCATAACATAAAAGTTGAATTAATTAATTTTATAATTAAATCCCGCTGTTAAAACAAATAGCGTGTTTTTAAGAAACAATATCTATCAAAAGATTGACACTTGTTTATGTCTAGTTTAAATGTGAAATTACATCCAATGACCAACATTGTATTAAATTGTAAAAATATATTCTAAATATACTTTAAAACCACTCAAATTAATGATTTATCACTATTAATTATTTCGATTAAAAGAGTTGTTTTTAATTATAATTTAGTAATTATCACTATTCATCAGAATATGAAAGTTATCCAAAAAGTACCAAAATTTCACCTTAGGCTAAATTCGATACTCCGAATCCAAAAATGAAGTCCATTTTGAGAGTTAAAATTTCTAAAATTTAAAAAGTGGTTATAGCATATCGTTGTTTAGTGAAACTCAGTATTACATACTACACACGCTATCGAGGAAGGTCGCGATTGCGTGTAATGCAAGGCAAGTCAAGGATGCGTGTTGTGCAAGCTCCTTTTGGTGTAGCGTACAACACAAGACATTAATAAAATAAAAAAGAATATTTTTCATAAAATCTCGGGCTGTTACAATTATTCCATTAGGCCAATTGGCTAATCGGGCCATTAGAAAAATTGTCCATTAGGCCATTAGGTCATTGGATGTTTGTCCATTAGGCTATTTATCAATTAGGACAATTTTCTAAGAGACTATTAGATCGATTGGAAATTATATCCTTAGGCCATTTTTACAGAAGTTCATTAGGACAATTGACCATTAGTTTATTAGGGAAATTGTTCATTAGACTGTTAGACCATTAGGGAAATTGGCCAGTTGGCCAATTGTCCAATTGGATGTTAGTCCAAATGGCCATTAGGCCATTATTCCATTATTCAAATTGTACAACAATACAATAGTCCATTATTCCAATTGTACAACATATGCGGTGTGCACGGTATGACCGAATATGTTGTTTTTAACAGTTTGGTGACCTCTAAAAGGGTGCGTTGGGTGGTCAAAACTATCCAAACGACCTCGTAATGTCATTAAATCATACGAAAAAAACCTTGGTGTGAATTTTGAAATGGTCGGGAAGACGGTACGTCAATCAGAGGTGTCGTTTGACCGCGGTGACCGGAAACGCATTTCCATAGTCATAAAACACCAAAACGACGTGTAACGGTAAAATTCAGAGAAAATGTTCTCAGAATGACTTTAAATAAAACAAAAACAATAGAAATATTATTCGTGACATGTAGAAGGATATGGCACATCAATCGGACGTGCGGTGTGTGCGGTACGACCGAATATGTTGTTTTTAACAATTTGGCGCGCTCTAAAAGGGTGTGTTGGGTGGTCAAAACCAGGTGAAAAAACTTAGAATGCCATGAAATCATACGACAACAACCGTGGTGTGAATTTTTAAATGTTCGGGTAGACGGTACGTCAATCGAAGGTGTCGTTTGACCACGGTAACTGTAAACGCATTTCCGAAGTTATAAAACACCAAAACGACGTGTAATGATCAAATGCAGAGTAAACGTCCTAAAAATGACTTGAAATCATACGAAAACAATATAAATATTATTCTTGACATGTAGGAGGAGATGTCACATCAATCGGACGTGTGGTGTGCCCGGTACGACCGAATATGTTGTTTTTAACAGTTTGGTGTGCTCTAAAAGGGTGCGTTGGGTGTTCAAAACCAGCCGAACGACCTTGGAATGTCATCAAATAATACTAAAACAACCGTGGTGTGAATTTTGAAATGGTAGGGTAGATGGTACGTCAATCGGACATGTCTTTTGACCGCGGTGACTAGAAACGCATTTCTGGAGTCATAAAACACCAAAACGACGTGTAACGGTAAAATTCAGAGCAAACGTTCTCAGAATGACTTGAAATCATACTAAAACAATAAAAATATTATCTGTGACATGTAGTAGGAGACAGAATGTCAATCGGACGTGTGGTGTGCGCGGTATGACCGAATATATTGTTTTTAATAGTTTGACGCGCTCTAAAAGGGTGTGTTGAGTGGTCAAAACTAGCTGAATGAACTCGGAATGCCATGAAATCATATGAAAACAACCATGGTGTGAATTGTAAAATGTTCAGGTAGAAGGTACGTCAATCGGAGGTGTCGTTTGACCGCGGTGACTGGAAACGCATTTTTGGAGTCATAAAACACCAAAACGACATGTAACGGACAAATTCAGATAAAACGTTCTCAAAATGACTTGAAATTATTTGAAAAGAATATAAATATTATTCGTTACATGTAAGAGGATATGGCACATCAATCGGATGTGCGGTGTGTGCGGTACGACCGAATATGTTGTTTTTAACAGTTTGGTGCGCTCTAAAAGGGTGTGTTAGGTGGTCAAAACCAGGCGAACGAACTCGGAATGACATTAAATCATACGAAAACAACCGTGGTGTGAATTGTAAAATGTTCAGGTAGAATATATGTCAATCAGATGTGTCGTTTGACTATAGTGATCGGAAACACATTTTTGAAGTCATAAAACACCAAAACGACGTGTAATGGTCAAATTCAGAGAAAACGTCCTCAGAATGACTTGAAATCACACGAAAACAATATAAATATTATTCTTGACATGTAGGAGGATACATAACATCAATCGGATGTGCGGTGTGTGTGGTACGACCGAATATGTTGTTTTTAATAGTTTGGTGCGCTCTAAAAGGGTGTGTTGGGTGGTCAAAACCAGCCTAACGACCTCAAAATGTCATGAAATCATACAACAACAACCATGGTGTGAATTTTGAAATGTTCAGGTAGACGGTACATCAATTGGAGGTTTCATTTGACTACGGTGACCGAAAACGCATTTCTGGAGTCATAAAACACCAAAACAATGTGTAACGGTAAAATTCAGAGAAAACGTTCTCATAATGACTTGAAATCATATTAAAACAATAAAAATATTATCCGTGACATGTAGGAGGAGATTTCATGTCAATCGGACGTGCGGTGTGCGCGGTATGACCGAATATATTGTTTTTAACAGTTTGATGTGCTCTAAAAGGCTGTGTTGGGTGGTAAAAACTAGCTAAATGAACTTGGAATACCATGAAATCTTATGAAAACAACCATGGTGTGAATTGTGAAATGTTCGGGTAGAAGGTACGTCAATCGGGGGTGTCGTTTGACCACGGTGACTGGAAATGCATTTTTAGAGTCAAAAAACACCAAAACGACGTGTAATGGTCAAATTCAGAGCAAACGTCCTCAGAATGACTTGAAATCACACAAAAATAATAGAAATATTATTTTTGACATGTAGGAGTAGATGTCACATCAATTGTACGTGTGGTGTGCGCAGTACGACCGAATATGTTGTTTTTAACAGTTTGGCGCGCTCTAAAAGGGTGTGTTGGGTGGTCAAAACTAGCGGAATGACCTCGGAATGTCATGAAATCATACAACAACTGTGGTGTAAATTTTGAAATGTTCAGGTATACGGTACGTTAATCGGAGGTGTCTTTTGACCGCGGTGACCGGAAACGCATTTCCGGAGTCATAAAACACCAAAATGACGTGTGACGGTCAAATTCACAGAAAACATCCTTATAATGACTTGAAATCACAGGAAAACAATAGAAATATTATTGGTGACATTTAGAAGTAGACAGAACGTCAATCAGACATGTAGTGTGCGCGGTACTACCGAATATGATATTTTTAACAGTTTGGCGCACTCTAAAAGGGTGCGTTGGGTGGTCAAAACCAGCCGAACGACCTCGGAATTCCATGAAATCATACGACAACAACCGTGGTGTGAATTTTGAAATGGTCGGGTAGACAGTACATCAATTGGAGGTTTCGTTTGACCGCGGTGACCAGAAACATATTTTTGGAGTCATAAAACACCAAAAACAACATGTAACGGTCAAATTCATAGAAAACATCATCATAATGACTTGAAATCACATGAAAACAATATAAATATTATTTTTGACATTTAGGATGAGACGGAACATCAATCGGATGTGCGGTGTGTGTGGTATGACCTAATATGTTGTTTTTAAAAGTTTGGTGCGCTCTAAAAGGGTGCGTTGGGTGGTCAAAACCAGCCGAACGAACTCAGAATACCATGAAATCATATGAAAACAACCTTGGTGTGAATTTTGAAATGTTTGGGCAGACGGTACATCAATCAAAGGTGTTTTTTGACAGCGGTTGTAACACCCCGACCCCAGTTACCCAGAGTCGGTGCATTATTGCGTAACATTAGCATGATCACAAAAGATCAAGTCTCGAAAGACCGATTAGTTTAGTAGCATTGGAAACACTAGATACATTCATAAGTATTACATTACATCATAAAGTAAAACAACACTACAACAACATCTTGTCTTCATATCCCCTCATACTATCCCTGCAGGTCATTCATAATATACTTCATCACATCCTGGAAAAATTAAAAACATTGAAAGGGGTGATCTCAGATGCTCATTAAGGATAACAATATAGAGGAAGCTTTCATAAATAAACATAAACATTTAAGGAAATGTATAACTAAAACAAAATCCTTTTAAACTTGAACTTCAACATAATATGGAAAAAGTAAAATGAGAAAATGCCATTTACTTATTCACATGGATATTATACTGGTCGAATAATCACATTCAATATCAATAACCACTTTCACAATGATGGAATGCATAATGCCAGACTATCATAACCACGTATCCAAGGCCTCGTTCCAAGACTAAAAATAATATTTTGTCAAGGCCTCATGCCAAGACACTAGTTTGTCTCATGAGACCTGTCGATACATCAAGGAGCTATAGCGGGCTCCACCCGTCACTTATTAAGTCCAATGCATTCCTCATATGAACAGGTTTAAACATATCATAATCCATAACATAATCGTATCACATAAAACATGTATAAAGGAAACATAAAATTTCCACATTTCAATCACAAGATATCAATAAAACACATTCATATAATAAAAACATTATCAAAACCATTTTCAATACCAAAATAAAAGAAAAGTAAAACTTGGTATTTATTTTTCATTTAAAAAAAAGTTATGGCTTGTAGAGGAAGCCGAAACTCAAATAATGGTCACAGCGGCAGAGAAGTCGTTGTCGCCACATACGTACGACAAGAAAAACATTCCTTTTTTTCATTTAGTAAAACGCTTCGTATAAAAATATTCCTTTTGAATAAACGTAAAAGTCAAAGGGGTTTATACACCGTATAAAAGAAAGTTGTGTATAAAACAAAACATGCCTTAATGAAAGGAGATTGAGACGAAGTCCTTACAAAGATCATTTTTTTTAAATAAAATAGTTCTATTATGTGTATTCACTATAAGTACACATAAAAAAGTAAAAATACAAGATAAGAAATAATAATATCATGACATAATTTGAAAGTAGGAGATTAACCCAAAGAATAGAAATTGGGTTAAGAAGTTCTCTTACCTCGTGTCCGACTTGACTCGATCGTTCTTTAATCTCCTGAATAATAAACTAGAGTTAATTTATAATTTCTTAATAACCTTTTTCAAGTTCATTATCCCTTTTATATCACTTATTAAAATGTTACGAAAATTATGTAGTCATTTAAGTTAATAACGGTCGTTTTGTCGATCTTTGGTACTTGAGTCAAAAATAAACTTCTTATAATTACAAGTTGTTTCATGTGGTGAAATATACATTATATCCAGAATTATATTCATGATGTAGATATCATATTTATCATATATATCCATTATATACAAGCGTTTATAATATTACAAAACATTTAGAGGTAAGAAATGAAATGCACCGTTCATGGAGACGGTAAGTCGTACGTACGCATGAACGCTACTTTCATTTCTATTTCGTAATTAATGGAATGAAATTATAATTATATAAAGGTGTATTATAATTCCAGTATAATATCATATATAATATCATTTACTCCATCCTTTATATGTCCCACATATGGCATTAACGATTCAAATCACTTTGAGGGGGCGGTAGTCCGCACTTCCTAAAATAAAATTATCGCGTTTACCCACAATGGAAATCATAAAGGTATGCCATAAATGAAAAATAAATAATCATAAGGAAAATAAAAACATAATATATATCATATATAAAAATAGTGTCATCATAATGGCCACCATGAGAGGTGTTAAAAGAAGATTGAACAATCATCGTTTCGTGAGGCATAAATTCGCCAACCACAGAAACAGTATGTTCTTTAACCATTAGACGAAGGTTTGTGTAATTTTAAATCAAATCCTTCTCATAAAAACATCCTAGTATATTGAAGATACTGTTTTTGTTACAAAATAAAGGAATAAAAAGAGTTTAAGGGGTTGGAGAAGCAAAATAGAACAAAATAACATAAGAGAAGACATTACCTTAAAATCGGGTAACTCTTTTTGATTTGAGCCAAAGGCTTCCTTGGAAAGAATTCTGCCCAAAGTGAGGCTTCTAGGAGTAAGAGAGGGAAGTTGATAGAGTATTTGGGCAGAGTTTGGCCGATCCAAATGGCTTGGAAGGTGTGAATAAGGTGGTAGCGGTGAGGGCCTTTTATAAGAGGAGAGGAGGGGCACTCTTGGAATGTCATGAAATGTTACTTTATTATATAATGAGTTTCAGATTTTAAAGGTCCCACACTTATATATTTCGAGGATAAGGTGATAATGGTTCTATATATACTCATAAAATAGTTTTTTGACAAGTTTAAGTCTTATATTTTACATTATCTTTTCATTTTATTTAAATCATTAATTAATGAGGTAATCGCTACATCATCATGGTGTCCTAAAAAAATTAATTTATTTAATGTAGAAAAATTATAAAAAAAATATAATGATGTAGGAAATATTTTTATCTTTCTAATTAATATTTATAGTCGAACATTTAACTTATATAACCCCATGTAATAATTGTTTTGGTAAAACAACACATGTTTGTGACAATTTTATTTTTACTTTAAATAAAAAGTTATTAATGTCATTTTCTTACCCAAGAAGCTCCATGGGGTCCCCAAGTTGACCCATGGATTGTATTGGTCTTCCATGACTCATCCAATAAGGGTAGGACAAGTGTAAGGGTATTTTCATATTTTTATAATATCATTTTTACCTTAAATTTCACTAATTGCCTTTAATCGCGATTAATTAAACTTAAAAGTTACTATTCACAAAAAAATTATTTTAATCCCATTGAATCACATTTTACTTACTAATGAAAATTATTTATGTCGGATTTTTTAAAATAAAATCACAGAAGTGGTAATGTTTCATTTAAACGAAAAATCATTTTTTAACTAACACTTAGTGGTTTCACTATTCATCAAAAATTGAAGTTTTTCAGAACAATGCCAAAATTTCACCCTAAGCTATAATTGATATTCCGAATTCAAAAATGATGTCTATTTTACAAAATTACAAGCATATAAGTTTCATTAATTAATTTTATAATTAATTCCCACTGTCACAACAAATGGCGTGTTTTTAAGAAACAATATATATCAAAAGATTGACAATTGTTTATGTCCAATTTCAATGTGAAATTAATTATAATGACCACCATTGGATAAAATGGTAAAAACATATTCTAATTATACTTTAAAACCAATCAATAGTATAATTTATCACTATAAATTATTTTGATTAAAAAAGTTGTTTTTAAGTATTTTCACTATTCATAAAAAATTGGAAGTTCTCATAAAAATACCAAAAATTCAACATAGGATAATTTCAATATTCCAAATCCAAAAATGAAGTCCATTTTGAAATATAAAATATATATAATTTCAAAAAGTGGGTATTACTATTCATAATGGCTATTTTGATTGGTCGCGGTGTGTTAGATTCTCAAACTTGCATACAATACAAGCTATTGCATTATTGAAAGAGAAGCGTATCGTGGAAGCTAGGGGTGTTACATTCTTCCCTCCTTCAATAAATTGTGTCCTCGAAATTTGAAAAAAAAATTGAAAATAAAAGGTTGAAAATAGAAAATACCTTTGTGGAAAACCCACATCGGAAATAAGGTTAATAAAATTTAGCCTTAATAAGAGGGAAAGGAAAATGAAAAAGTCGCCACCAAATTATGATCTCGATAAGGAGAACATTGGTGGAAATTAGAGACATATAATTGGAGAAAAAACGTAAATATTTGTAGGGATTTATTGAGGTCATCAATCACAAAAAAGTGTAAAATTGAGGGCCTCAAAGCCTTCAATCTATATTGATTTAAAATATTATCAGTTAAACAAGACATAAGGTATTAGGATAACACATTTTTTGTTTTAATATCCCTTTAATAAAGTTTAAGAATTAATTTATTCATAGAATAAGTGATATGTATATATATATTTATGCTTGATATGTACAGTTTCAACCTTCAACTAATTTCTACCACAAACTCATATTTCACTCAAAAAGATCATAGAACTCAAAAATATTATATTTATCCTAATCGTACAAGGTTAAAAATATTAACACATACCATTTAGATTAGGAAAACTATTTTTTAATAACCAGGGACTTCCTGTAGGCTAGTGGTAGGTAATAAAGGCATGTCGCACTATGGTTGTGGGTTCGATTCCTACAGCTTTGTCCGACGCGACGGGTTATCCCCCAACCTGCAGGTTGTCCTTTTCCTAAAACTATAGTATTATAATATTCCAAAAATAATCCTCAGAAATGTTTTAACCTTAAACAATAATATCCAAGGTTCAACTTAATCCATTCCAACCTTTATAGTTATCCAAAATACCTCTGTCCAGACTTTCTCTAAAAGGTCTCTAAATTCCGAAATCAATTGTAACATCAGATTCCCCAAAAAAAGTAAAGTTTCTCTTATTGTCACATACTAAAAATATGATTACCTTCATCATATTAAAACCTTAATGAAAACAACAAGTACTGCAGTACAATCCTTATATATATTTCAAATTATTCTTATAACCATAATATAGTTCTTGAGTCCAACAACACAAATACAATAATTATTCAACTTCATCCGTAGTAACAGCATAAGCTTGGCCTTGATCTCTTTGCCTTTTCTGAGGTATGTTTCCCTGACGCTTAGGACATTCATTTGCATAATTCCCCATTTCTCTACAATTGTAGCATTCAACATTGATAACCTCTTTCTTTCCCTTGCAATCACGAGTCTGGTGACCTTTTCTCCACATTTATAACAAACTCCCATTCCTTTTAGGCAAGTATCGGGGTGATTCTTCTCACAATTATCACATAATGGAAAATCCTTCTTTCCCTTTTTCCCTTTATCTATCTCTTGTTCCACCTTTCTCTTCTTCTCTTACTTTACTTTGTTGTCATAAGACTTAGAGAATTCCTTTTATGTCTTGATAGCACACGAGACAATATCTTCATACGATGAGAAGGATTGTGATACTAAAGCTTGACGGAGAAATGGTTTTAACCCATCAAAGAAACGATCAATATTACTTCTTGGGTTACGTATATAATCTGCAGCATACCTCGATAACCTTGTAAAGTTGGCCTCATACTTTGCGACATTCTCATCCTCCTTTTGTCTCAGACTCATAAATTGTCTTTCCATATCTGCTCGATGGTCACGAGGAAAGTATTTTTCTAAGAAAATCTCTTTGAACTCTCTCCATTCCATACTTGATACTTATTCATCTTCCTTTGTATTTAGAATCAATGACCACCATTGATCAGTATCTCCAGTGAGGTGGTAAACTACCATGATAACCTTTTCCCTTTCACTACTCCCCAAGGCATGGAATATTTTCTCTAAGGAATTTATCCATTACTCAGCTAATAAGGGATTTGTACCCCCATTAAATGTTGGTGTTTGTTTCCTCATGAATCGGTCTAACATTGATCCTCCACATTGCGGATCAGGGTGCTCCATACGAGTAAAGTTATTATGCATAGCCTGAGTGAGTTGTCCCAGTATGGTGATAAGATGATCAGAACCAGTTGTATCACCATATCCATTATAATTATCTTGAGTAGGAGGGAAATCCCTACATGGAGTGTGTGAATTGATACGGTTTCCATTCCTTACACTAGGCGCCATTTCTAAACAATGGCATAAACTAGATCAGTTTATGAATAAAAATACATAATTTCGTACTTGTAAAACACTTAACATAAATTGAACAGTATATGGATATAATTCATATTCATAAAAAGAAATGTTTTCTTTGAGGAAGTATATACTCACAAACCATTCATAATGATTTGTAATGAAAATGAGAATTGTCCTAAGCATATCCCTCGGGAGTGTCGTAACCAAGAGTGCAGCAAGGCCTGTTGTCGTGCACCAGTTCTCGTTCGAGTCTAGCTCAAAGCGGTGTTTTTGGGTTTTACCCCTAGGTACATCTGTGCCAGAGCCACCTCTACCTTCTCATATCCAGACAAGGATGTATTGCTCGGAAAACTCACAAAATCTCTATAATACTAAAATTCTAGGATGTTCTTCTATACTAATTCTCAAAGTCTATCTTAGGTCTATGTGCTCTAATCAAAGTTTATCTAAATCTAGCTTCCAAGGTTAGTACTAAAATGCCTCTGATACCAACTGTAACACCCCGACCCCAGTTACCCAGAGTCGGTGCATTATTGCATAACATTATCATGGTCACAAAAGATCAAGTCTCGAAAGACTGATTAGTTTAGTATCCTTGGAAACACTAGATACATTCATTAGTCTTACATTACATCATAAAGTAAAAAAAACTAAAACAACATCTTGTCTTCATATCCTCTCATACTTCCCTGCAGGTCATTCATAATATACTTCATCACATCCTGGAAAAATTAAAAACATTGAAAGGGGTGAGCTCATATGCTCAGTAAGGATAACAATATAGTAGAAGCTTTCATAAATAAACATAAATATTTAAGGAAATGTATAACTAAAACAAAATCCTTTTAAACTTGAACT
Source organism: Viscum album (assembly GCA_963277665.1). Classification (NCBI taxonomy): domain Eukaryota; kingdom Viridiplantae; phylum Streptophyta; class Magnoliopsida; order Santalales; family Viscaceae; genus Viscum; species Viscum album. Next base: position 911,110,623 of record OY728151.1, read on the forward strand.
TCAACACAATATGGAAAAAGTAAAATGAGAAAATGCCATTTACTTATTCACATGGATATTCTACTGGTCGAATAATCACATGCAATATCAATAACCACTTTCACAATAATGGAATGCATAATGCCAGACTATCATAACCACGTAGTCAATGCCTCGTGCCAAGACTACAAATAATATTTTGTCAAGGCCTCATGCCAAGACACTAGTTTGTCTCATGAGACCTTACGATGCATCGAGGAGCTATAGCGGGCTCCACCCGTCGCTTATTAAGTCCAATGCATTCCTCATATGAATAGGTTTAAACATATCATAAACCATAACATAATCGCATCACATAAAACATGCATAAAGGAAACATAACATTTCCACATTTCAATCACAAGATATCAATACAACACATTCATATAATAAAAACATTATCAAAACCATTTTCAATACCAAAATAAAAGAAAAGTAAAACTTGGTATTTATTTTTCATTTAAAAAAATTTATGGCTTGTAGAGGAAGCCGAAACTCAAATAATGGTCACGGCGGCAGAGAATTTGTTATCGCCGCATACGTACGACAAGAAAAACATTCCTTTTTGTCATTTAGTAAAACGCTTAGTATAAAAATATTCCTTTTGAATAAGCATAAAATTCAAAGGGGTTTATACACCATATAAAAGAAAGTTGTGTATAAAACAAAATATGCCTCAATGAAAGGAGATTGAGATGAAGTCCTTACAAAGATCATTTTTTTAAATAAAATAGTTCTATTATGTGTATTCACTATAATTACACATAAAGAAAGTAAAAATAAAAGATATTAAATAATAATATCATGACATAATTTGAAAGTAGGAGATTAACCCAAATAATAGAAATTGGGTTAAGAAGTTCCCTTACCTGGTGTCCGACTTGACTCGATCATTCTTTAATCTCCTGAATAATAAACTAGAATTAATTTATAATTGCTTAAGAACCTTTTTCAAGTTCATTATCCCTTTTATATCACTTATTAAAATGTTACAAAAATTATGTAGTCATTTAAGTTAATAACGGTCGTTTTGTCGATCTTTGGTACTTGAGTCAAAAATAAACTTCTTATAATTACAAGTTGTTTCATGTGGTGAAATATCCATTATATCCAGAATTATATTCATGATTTATATATCATATATATCATATATATCCAGTATATACATGCATTTATAATATTACAAAACATTTAGAGGTAATAAATGAAATGCACCGTTCATGGAGACGGTAAGCCGTACGTACGCATGAACGCTACTTTCATTTCTATTTCGTAATTAATGGAATGAAATTATAATTATATAAAGTTGCATTATAATTCCGGTATAATATCATATATAATATCATTTACTCCATCCTTTATACGTCTCACATATGGCATTAACGATTCAAATCACTTTGAGGGGGCGGTAGTCCGCACTTCCTAAAATGAAATTATCGCGTTTACCCACAATGGAAATCATAAAGGTATGCCATAAATGAAAAATACAGAATAATAAGGAAAATAAAAACATAATATATATCATATATAAAAATAGTGTCATCATAATGGCCACCATGAGAGGTGTTAAAAGAAGATTGAACAATCATTATTTCGTGAGGCAGAAATTCGCCAACCACAGAAACAGTATGTTCTTTAACCATTAGACGAAGGTGTGTGTAAGTTTAAATCAAATAATTCTCATAAAAACATCCTAGTATATTGAAGATACTGGTGTTGTTACAAAATAAAGGAATAAAAAGAGTTTAAGGGGTTGGAGAATCAAAATAAAACAAAATAACATAAGAGAAGACATTACCTTAAAATTGGGTAACTATTTTTTATTTGAGCCAAAGGCTTCCTTGGGAAGAATTATGCCCAAAGTGAGGCTTCTAGGAGTAAGAGAGGGAAGTTTAGAGAGTATTTGGGAAGATTTTGGATGATCCAAATGGCTTGGAAGGTGTGAATAAGGTGGTAGTGGTGGGGGCCTTTTATAAGAGGAGAGGAGGGGCACTCTTGGAATGTCATGAAATGTTACTTTATTATATAATGAGTTTCGGATTTTAAAGGTACCAAACTTATATATTTAGAGTATAAGGTGATAAGGATTCGAAATATACTCATACAATAGGTTTTTGACAAGTTTAAGTCTTAGATTTTACATTATCTTTTTTTTTTTTAAATCGTTAATTAATGAGGTAATCGCTGCATCATCATGGTGTCCTAAAAAATTTAATTTATTTAATGTCTAAAAATTATAAAAAAAATATCATGATGTAGGAAATCTTTTTATATTTCCAATTAATATTTATTCTAAAAGTTAACTTATATAACCCCATGTAATAATTTTTTTGGTAAAACAACACATGTTTGTGACAATTTTATTTTTACTTTAAATAAAAAGTTATTAATGTCATTTTCTTACCCATGTGGCTCCATGGGGTCCCCAAGTTGACCCATGGATTGTCTTGGTCGTACATGACTCATAAAATAAGGTTAGTACAAGTGTAAGGGTATTTTCATATTTTTATAATATCATTTTTACCTTAAATTTCACTAATTACCTTTAATCGCGATTAATTAAACTTAAAAGTTACTATTCACAAAAAAATTATTTTAATCCCATTGAACCACATTTTACTTCCTAATGAAAACCATGTATGTTGGATTTTTGAAAATCAAATCACAGAAGTGGTAATATTTCATTTAAACAAAAAATCAGTTTTTTAACTACCACTTAGTGGTTTCACTATTCATCAAAAATTGAAGTTTTTCAGAACAATGCCAAAATTTCACCCTAAGCTATAATTGATATTCCGAATTCAAAAATGATTCTTATTTTAAAAAATTCCAAGCATATAAGTTGAATTAATTAATTTTATAATTAATTCCCGCTTTCACAACAAATAGCGTGTTTTTAAGAAACAATATATATCAAAAGATTGACAATTGTTTATGTCCAATTTCAATGTGAAATTAATTCTAATGACCACCATTGGATAAAATGGTAAAAATATATTCTAATTATACTTTAAAACCACTCAATAGTATAATTTATCACTATAAATTATTTTGATTAAAAAAGTTGTTTTTAAGTATTTTTCACTATTCATAAAAAAATTGGAAGTTCTCAGAAAAATACCAAAAATTCAACATAGGCTAATTTCGATATTCCGAATCCAAAAATAAAGTCCATTTTGAAATATAAAATATATATAATTTCAAAAAGTGGGTATTACTATTCATAATGGCTATTTTTATTGGTCACGGTGTGTTAGATTCTCGAACTTACGTACAATACAAGCTATTGCATTATTGAAAGAGAGGCGTATCGTGGAAGCTCGGAGTGTTACAGCGGTGACCAGAAATGCATTTTCGGAGCCATAAAACACCAAAACGACGTGTAACAGTCAAATTCAAAGAAAACATCATCATAATGACTTAAAATCACACGAAAACAATTGAAATATTATTCGTGACATGTATGAGGAGACATCACATCAATCGGACGTGCAGTGTGCACGGTACGACTGAATATGTTGTTTTTAACAGTTTTGCGTGCTCTAAAAGGGTGTGTTGGGTGGTTAAAACCAGATGAATGACCTCGGAATGTCATGAAATCATATGACAACAACTGTGGGGTGAATTTTGAAATGGTCGGGTAGACAGTACATCAATCGGAGGTGTAGTTTGACCGCGGTGACCAGAAACGTATTTCTGGAGTCATAAAACACCAAAACGACGTGTAACAGTCAAATTCACAGCAAATGTCCTCAGAATGACTTGAAATCACATGAAAACAATAGAAATATTATTCATGAGAGGAGACATAACATCAATTGGATGTGCGGTGTGCGTGATACGACCGAATATGTTGTTTTTAACAGTTTCACGCGGTGTGCGCGAAGAGCATTCCTTTTTAGACCACAAAAAACTTCCACAAGCTAAACCAAAGACTCCAAAACAAGAAGAAAAAAATCCTAAAATTATAAAATTTCATAAATTGGGGGTTTTAAATTATTATAGCACCCATGATTTGATGTGAGACTTAATTTTAGTATATATATATACTAACTAAATAAATATGTCTAATTTACGTTTGTTTTGTTTTGTTGTTTTTTTTGTATCTTATTGTAGTTTTATTGAAGTAGAATATTGAAATGGATTGGACCTGTTTGGATCGTTGAATATGATGCATGTCTATCATTTATTGTTTATGAAGATCCTGATGTTTATGCTTTTTGGAATTGTTTTCTTTTTTTTATGATTTTTACCCTGTTTCTGCTGTTTGGGAACCATCAGTGAATTTTTTTTTTTAAAAACTCCATGATAGAGACCACCATTGGAGGTCACTATAGTTCATCTGAGCAGTAGGATAGCGACCACTAATGGTGGTCTCTATAGCTCGGCCGATCAGTAGGTCAGCGACCGCCATTAGCGGTCGCTATTGCTCGACCGAGCAGGAGGTCAGCGACCGCCTGGTGGTTGTTGTAGGCCAAATTTTTAGGGGGCCCTTTAGCGACCGCCATTGGTTGTCGCTGTAGGCCTACAGCATTGGGCCTAAAGTGACCGCCATTTTTGTTCGTTGAGCGGTCTCTAAAGACCATTAGCGACTGCCAATGGCGGTCGCTAATGCCCGAATTTTTAGTAGTGACTGCTTTATGTTCTTATGCATGTTTTGTTGAATAAGTTCTAGTTATCCTTATTAGGTTATAGTTATGTCATTAAAAAATGATATTAATATAATATATACCATATTTATTCATTCTAACATTTATATAATAATTATTTAATAAATATCATATAGAATAAATCACATCGCATCGTGGAGACGGTAGGTCGTACGTAAGCACGAGCGACGATATCATTCCCATAATTATTGAATGATATTAAATTGTATGGTGTATAATATTTAAGAATTAATATCATGTTATAGTAATCATATATAGTTATTATTTCCATCATTATACCCATCCAAGTAAGGTGATGGTGAAAAATAGATTACACCATGGTGTGGAGATGGTAAGTCGAACGTACGCACGTGTGGTGATTTTGTTTTTTTAGGATGGATAGAATGTGGAATATGGTTGTTTCATAATTATAATAATTTAAAATTATATAAGTGATAATTAATTTATTAATTTATAATTAAAAAACTCATGAGGAGTAAGTATAAGAAGAAATAAGTTTGAAAGAATCGGTAGAGGGGATTACCTCTTCTTCGACGTGCTTCCTCTAAATCTCCCCTTAGAGCACTAGAGTTGGTCTTGGAAGAAGACCAAAACCACTATAATGTAACTAGGTAAGTTGAGAAGGTAAAAGGATAGGGGATGTCTGAGCTTGAAGGCTCAAAGTAAAGTGAAGAGGTGAGGGAGGAGTTTCCCTTTTATAATTGAGGTGAGGGGCACTTTTGGAAACTCCATAAATAATAATTTATAATAAAATCAAAACCTATCCAAAAACCTCAAAAATGTCCCAATTTAGAATATGAGATGATATAGGGTTGTAATATCATCAAAAAATAAATTTTTTACAAGTTTTATTTCAATTTATACCTTAATATTTTAATTAACATTTAGTTATTATATTTAATTTTTAACTAGGGTAACAAATATTTAAATATTAAAAGGGTGTAATATTTACATATTTGATGTCAATGAGACCATAAATAAATACCTTAGAACATTTTTACCATATTATTATTATTATATATTTTTAAAAATGTTTTTTTTTTATTTTTAAATAATTTAATGAAACATTATTTTCCTAACCAAACAATAGTGTCAATTTTGATACTATTAAGTTCGTTGATTTTTAAAAATATTAAGATAATAAGTTAACTTAGAAAAAACTATTTTATTATATTCATAATCAGCCAAGGTAATCTTTAAAATTTATTTTACATATTAATTATCCCAAATTATATTTATTTTAGTATTGTTAATAACATTTATTTGTTACCTCTATTAATAAAATAATTACTACATCAATTTTTTGTAATTATTTAATATACTTATTTGTTGAATAAAAATTAAAAAAAATATATAATGAATATAAATCTACTATATTACATGAGAATATTTTTAGTCAAATTTACCTTCTGGAAAATCCAACATTAAAAATGTTATAATTTTGAAAACATGAATGCAACAACTTTAACATCACTTTAAATAAAATAATATAAGTGTCACAATCTCTTCTATAAGGATCCAAATGGTAACTAACTATACCCTTGGATGTTTATAGTTGAGATATACTTGAACAATAATATTTGGTCAAGTTTTTGGGTCTTTTATGGTTATTAGTAATTTAATAAAAATTGTTTTATTGATTTCTCGTCATTTAATTAATTTTTACATCATCAAAATATAAATCTTTAAGGTAATTATTTATTTCCTAAAAATTAAAAATAAATTATCATGATAAATAAAAACATTTTATCTTTAAAATTAGTATTTATAATCAAATTTATCTTCTGTATAACCTATATAAAAAATGATTTTTTCATTAAAATTTGAGTGATACATATTTAACTTTTCTTTAAATAAAATAAATTAAATGTCTTAATATCATCCAAGTGGATTAAAAAGGAAACCATTTCGACCCAAGTATGATTTAGGTTGAAACACACTCATATTATGATATTAGGATAAGTGTTAGGATAATTTTATAATAGTATTCTTACCCTTAATTACCTGATTTACCTTTTTACCGTATTAATAAAAATTACCGAAGTTACTATTCATAATGCCCAAAAATAAAATAAATTTATTTACATAATTTGGACCTACTGATTCAAAATATGGAATAAATTTTTCAAAATTCAAAACATATAATTTTTAGTAATTAATTTAAAATTATTCTCGTTGTCGGAAAGAGAGAACGATTTTTAAATGTTAAAACATTGCAAAAGATTAAAATGTTTTTACATCTGAATTCAATGTAAAATTAATTATAATAGTATAAATTATATTTAATGATAAAAATATATTATATTTATACTTTAAAACCATTCAATATTATAATTTCACCATATAAATTATTTTGATGAAAAAATATTTTTTCAATTAAAATTTAGTGTATTTTTACTATTCATAAAAATTTGAAAGTTATTAGAAAAATATTAAAAATTCATTAGAATTAAATTTATATATCCCACTTCAAAATAAAATTTTTATTTTGTCATATAAAATTTATTAATGTGTCAAAATCTTAATTTAAAAGGGGTTCTCCTTTAAAAGGTGGAAAATTACCCTTTTAAAAAATATAGGTTTTTATATATTTAATATGATTTATCCATACCCTATGACAAAAAAACTATTGGATGAATATAAAAAATTTATTAATTATATAACATATATATTTCATTAATTTCATTTACTAATAGTAATTCACTAAATTTATTAAAAAAATTAAAAATATATAATTGATTTATATTTTTCATAAATAATTGGTAGCGAAATACTTCACCATGCATTTTCATAAGTTAGTTATATTTATTCCCACTAACTTAATTGCTAGGTTAAAATGGTCATTTTATACTAAGGGCATTTCGTAGTTTTTTTAAACTCACAACTGTGTACAATGCAAGCTATTGAAGAATTAAAATTATTTAGAGAAAATATTTCTTAAAAACATCTGGGTGTTACAACATAACTCAAAGAAACATGAACTCCACGCCATAATCAACACAACAGTCAGCCTTCGAAGGAAGATCTCGCAACTGATCTAAAAAAGATCAAGAATATTATCATCACAGATCAATGAATCCAATAACGCAACACAATAGTGATACCGTGTAGTAATGCGAAATGGGTGGGTTGGGTGAGGAGGGCCAAGCCTGTGCGGGTTTGATCCCATGTGGGTTTATCTTCAAAAGATTTCATATAATGTAAACAAAAAATTTCAAACCCACCCTACCCCACATAATCCCACGGGTAGCCCACGGGCTATCCTGTATTTTTAAAAAATATATAATATTTATAATCATTTAAATATTTTATTTTTTTCATTCTTAATGGTAGTTGTGGGGAGAATTATGGATTAAACATAAATAGAGTTTGATGGGATGTGATGGATCATTTTTTGATGGGTTAATGGTGTCATGCAGCAGTGCCGATATGGTGTTGAAATGTTACGATACAAAGTATGTGAGTTATCAGTGAGGGGGTATGACTGATGATGTTGTTTGTGTGGGGATGAGAACGGTTGGACCTATGAATGAACAATGAATTTCCAGGTAATAATCAGTTTTATAGGATGAGATTAGAGTTCCAATGAGGTCCTTTTATATTTTCTTAATAACAAAATAAATTTAGATAATCAGAATAATAAATCGACCCATAAAATATTATGATTATGATAACTCTTTTAGAATTGAAACCATGTGAAAGGGAGATGACTTCCATTTTTCAAGAGGTGGGATGAAACACCATTTGAATATGGTTAAAAATAACTATATAGATATTATAATATTGTATTAAAATAATAAATATAGACCTATTTAGAATTCACGTGTGAATGAATGATAAATTAGTATGACCATTATGATGAGAAATCATATGTCATGGTTTAATCATGATTTTTTATTAAAAAACTAAAATCTTAAAGAATCGTATATTTTAATAATAACATTTTTTTAAACCAGGCTCGCTGTTAAGCCTGCACCCATATGGGCTCAACCTACCTTAGCCCGCACATGTGTGGGCTCAATCTGCATTGGCCCGCACTCTTAACGGTCAAATTTTTTTGGTCTACCTCACCCTGCATCCGCCCCATATCCAAGAAGATCATAGGACATGGGTCTATTTTTATTACTACTACTGTGATCATTAAGAACAAAGAAGCATAAGGATTACTCACCCAGAGAAACACACCGCAACTGAAATAGTGTTCAATCTCTGAATGAATTGATCTGAAAGGAGAGGTGATCCCCAAAATTTCCTAGGAGAGATCCTAGGTCGAGAGAGAAGAGACCTATTTCTGAATGAAAATCATATCATTTGTGCAGTACCCTAAAAGAAAAAGTAGCGAGAATAACATTGAGTAAAACCCCTTTTCACGTCATGTAATCCATGAAACTCAAAAATGCCGAAAAATGCATCACCTCTGATTAAAAATTTAGATTTTTACCTTTTCATGACATGTAATATTTTCACAGTGTGTAAACCCTTTGACACCTTGTATCGATTCAAGACATCTACTCAACCACCAATACATGATGTGAATATTTTACACGGCATGTAAAACTTTTATGACGTGTAATCATTATACAATGTGTAATTTCCTAACGGATAGAAAAAACTCTAAATTATCCTAAAAAACCCAAACCAACACTGGTGTTCTCTGAACTTGGGGAAACCCATACAAATCCTTTAACACATTTATATACTAACTCCATTAATTCAAAAAAACATACATCCTTGAACCTTAGTTCATTTTCCCTAGAAAATTCTCTCCATCCTCAGGAGTTCCAAAATGCACCCAAATAAAGAGGGAAATGAAAAGTGATAAGAGAAATACCTGAAAGTGGGTAATTAGATTCTACAATATCAATGAAGAAAATATCCTAAAATAATTAATAATATTTTTTTCAATAAACTAAACTTCAGTGGAAGGGATGGTTTTGGAAAGCGGTGTATTATTATAATTTTGTATACCTAGAATTATTTACTAAGAATGTTATACCTAATTTTATATTTAATTATATAATGTTGAAACTATTATTATATGAATTTTAAAATTTCTGGTGATTTTTTAGTTGAAAATGTGTTTTAGAACCACTTAATCATTTATCTAATATAGCATGATATATGTTTTTTGTTTAGTAGTGTATCATAAGAACTCTTACTAGGTATAACTCATAAGCATATAATATGTTCTCTGCTTTGTGAAATTCTATTATTGGTGAGTTTCCTATAAGTTATATATTAGTATAAATTGGTTTATAGTTTAATTTTGGGCATTCTCTTAGATATTTCATCGTTGTGCTATATGAAATTTGCAATAAATAGTTGGTCATTTTTAAAAGGGAATGGTTTTTCAATTGTGTTTCTTAGGAGTTAAGACCTTGCAAGTTTTAATGTCTTTGAGAAATATTTGAGATATATTTGAGTGGTGATTCTTCTAGAAAACATTGATGAAATGGTAACAAGGAAATTGTTGAATTCCGCCATTGAGAAAGCAACACAATAAGTTTTACATGAGTATTGGAATAGTCAAAAGCAGAAAAATGACAAGCTGGTCAAATTGATATCGATTATATTTTCTTCCCTTCCCCTATAGAAAGTGGTAACATTTGAAAAAATTTTATGGATCATACACATGATTTATGATTATGGTTGTGTGGTGCTTGTTCACTATGTAAGTGGTGAGGGTGTTGTTGCTAAAGGTGACTGTTGATGTTGGTGTTTATGAATGAGTCTATAAGGGTAGAGATGAGATTTATGATTGAAATTATTGATATTGTATATGTATATGTGGTGATATATTATTAGGTTGTGTGTGTTGGAATTATATGAAATTGATTGTTTGATTTGAATGCTGTTTTATAAGAAAAATGTTTTGACTTTTGTGATATAATGCTCTAAGTGGTGGAATCCGGTAATATAATGAAAAAAATCATGATTTTAACCAGTTTTCATACCATGGGTAAAGATTCATTAATAGAATGGAAACAAAATCGTGGTTTTAATTGTGGTTGTCAGATGTATAAATCCATGGGTGTAGCCACAGTTTTTTCCATGGTGTTACCTATAGTAACCTAACCCCAGTAAGCTCTAAGTAGGTGTTTTCTACCATTACATTGGCATAATATGAAAGTAAACTCATCCCAAAGGAATGGTCAATTTAGTAGTCATGGTAAACTAGATACATACATGAGTCTTACATTACATTTTGAATACACAAATTACAACATAATTTTTTTATAATAACTTTATTCCATCTAGAATATCCCTATATAAGAGTCATGATTACTTCATAAAATACCAAGGAAAGGAAAAAAAATAAGAGTGATATCAAATGATCAGTAAGGGTTAAGTATAGTGGAGTAATAATGAATCAATGAGAATAATCAACATGACAAGGTAAATAACTGAAACACGTGTCATTAATAAATAACTTGAGCATAATAATAAAGGAATAAATGATGATCAAATAATTCCATATGAATAATCACATGATCATGAAACTTAAATCATGGATATTCTAACTAATTGAATAATCACATGGAATATCATTAACTGAATTCATAATGATGGAATGCACAATGATGGATATCTAAAACTTACTGTTGAGGCTTCATGCCAATATATTTAATATTTTCAAGGATTCATGCTAAGAATCTAATATCATCAAGGCTTCATGATAGGAATATAATATCATCAAGGTTTCATGCCAAGAATCTAGTACCGTCAATTATTTGTACAAAGAATCTAATAAATAGGTAAGATATTGGCTAAAACCATATCTAGTTTGTCTCATGAAACTTACTAATGCATCGAGGGGATATGGTGGGTCTCACCAATCACATACGAAATCTAATGAATTCCTTGTATGAAAGAGGTGAAACATAATTAATATAAAATTTCATATTAAAACAATCATAAGAAATGTAAATACTTTCCCCAATCAATAAATATAATCATAGAATATTTGGAGTAAAGTTAATGACATCAAAATAGTACATACTTAGTTAAACTGATCATAAACCATTTGGAGAGATAATAAGGATGATATCATTACAATATATACCCATTTGAGTAAGGGTAAATGGTTGTTGTCATTGATGAATATAAATACCATAAAAAGATCTTTAAAAATATTCTTAAGGAAAATGTTATTTTCATTTTGAAAAACATTTTAAAAATCCTTTTCTTTGAAAACCACTTTTAAAAACATTTTCTTAAAAAATATGATCGTAAAATTTCAAAAGAATCTTTAAATAAATTATGGTTATGTTGATAGGTAATTTCATACATATTATAAAAAAAATTCATTTTTCATGGTAAAAATGTTAGAAAAGTGCCTTGTTCGAAAAGTGGCAAGAATATTCCTTTGAAAACATTTAATAAAAAGAAAAAATGGGTGAAATTTTCTTTTAATAAACCATTTTGAAAAGGTTAAAGAAAAAAAATTGAAAATATTTTTAGAAAACATGGTTTTTTAAGAAAAAATATTTCTAACCGAAGAGAGAAATGAAGTTGAAATTTATTAAAACATTTTCTCAGTTATTTTAAGTACCAAAGAGTGGGAAAATTGTACTATTATTTGAAAATAATCATGAATAACTATAGGAGAATAAAATTAAAGGTTTTTTTAAACAATGATCATATAATTTATTTTAATGGAAATCCAATAATAAAAAATCTTGATTTGAATGAGATTAGGAAAAAACCCTTAAAATGATCATAACATTGAAGTGAGAATTAATCAATGAATCAATTATGTGTATCAACTGTAAATACACATAAAACAAGTGTAAATACAACAATATATAGTCAAAAGTCATTATAAACATAATAATAGAATATTAATGACAATGAGGGAGTAATATACGCTAATGAAAAGGAATTGAGTTATGAAATTCTTTACCACTTGGTAACTTTTAATTCAAATCCCCTTAGATTAAATAATTCAAATTGAAAATTAAAATACCATGAATAATGAAGTATTCATGATATTAAATGTCAATGTGAATTATAGACACCATATAAATGTAATTAGGTACATATAATTAAAATATTTCTCAATGAAATGAAATTGAGATGAAATCTCTTACCTCATGCTTCCTTTATATTGAACATGATTTAAACTCCTGTATAATAGTTGTAAACATGTTATTAACTTATTCTAGAACCATATTAATATTTATTATATCATATATGATCCTTTTATAACATATTATTACCCATTAATTAATAATATTTCATCATTTTCATCAATTTGGATAATAACTACTTTGTTTTTCGAGTATGTTTTGACTTGTTATTTTTTATTCCTCTTACTTAAATCATGATTTCATCATCTCTAGAATGTAAACCATGATGTAAATATTATATATATTCAGTATATATTTATTTAGAGTAATCCATAAATTTTTGTGAGGTGAGGGAAGTTGGGAAGTGATTTATTCAGGGCTTGGCCGAACCAAAGTGGTTTGGAGGTGTGAAGAAGGGATAATAGGGGGTGTCCTTTTATAAGTGGGGGAGAGGACACGATTTTTATTTTTGAAAATTATTGAGTGATACCAAAAAAATTTCATGTCAAGTGGATCCAATAATAGAAAAATATTGATCTTATAAGGTATAAGGTCTAAATATGGTTATCCAATGGGTTTTGAACATGTTTCTAGGTCATTTATCCCCTTAAGTTGAAGGTTTATTCCCTTGGTAAACTTGTTTTTCTCTTAATTATGGTGATTAATTTTAATTGTTTTCACTAATCATTAGGGTAAAAAATTAATTTTACCCTATTATACATTATAAATTATGATTATTACAAATATGGAATCCATTTTTACAAATTCAATTCATAAAAGTGGTAAAAATAATTTAAAATTAATCTCACGGACGAAACAATAAAGTGGATTCTTAAAGTGAAAATGTTCAAAAGTTTACTAAGTTTTTTTTATCAAATTTCAATATAAAAATTATTCAAATAATATAAATTGGATTAATATATTTATATTTGATCAAATTTTACTTTAAAACCAATTTAAAATATAATTTAACATTATAAATTATTTAGATGAAAAGTCAGTTTTCAATTAAAATTCAGTATTTTTCACTATTCATCAAAATATGAAACTTCTCAAAAAAATACCAAAAATTCAACCTAAGATAATTTTTATATTAAAATTTAAAAAATTAATTTTATTTTTTCAAATAAAATTTATAAAAGTGTCAAAATTTTGTTTTAAAATAAGTGTGGCCTTAAAAGGTGGAAAAACTGACTTTAGAAAAATACAGGTTTTTATAAGTAAAATTAGATTTGTTCTTATTTTATACCTATCAAATATATTTGATGAATGTAAAAAAATATTGAATATATAATATATAAATTTCATTAATATCATACACTAATATTAATTAATTTAATTTATTAAGATGAAACGCCTTTGGTGTATAAAAATAGTTTTGTTATAAAAACATTTCCTTTATATTCAATTGATTTTTATATTAATTTCTAATTAATTGGGAGATAATTAATTAAACCATATAATTTAATAATTTATTTAATTATATATATAACCACCAATTTAACAACTAAGAGATAATTTTCATTTTAAATAATAATATTAATAGTATTCGGTAAAACTCAGTCTTGCATGTAACTCAAGTCATCAAAGAAAGTCATTATTGCATGTAATGAAAACTAAAATAACTATTGTGTGCACTCCAAGATATATAATGTATTGAATTTATTTAAAATATTAAACATATCATAAAATCTTGGGATGTTATATTCTTTTCTACACTTGTTGTTGCGTGTCATACATGTTATTGAATAAAAAGTTATTCTTTTATAATTTTTAGGGTGTTACATTCTCCCCACCTTAAATATATTGTGTCATTGAAATTTAAATTTGATCTTGGTAATCTAGGGTTTGATATTTAGAAATAAAATTATTTAAAAACCCACATCATAAAATGGTTAATAAAATATCCCCTTAATAAGATAGAAATAAAAGTACAAAAGTTATCGGGAATAATTGCATAACTAGGATTTCAGATAGGAGAACATAGGAGGGAAATAAAAAATTATACATGAAAGAGAAAAATAACACCAAAATACTGATTAAGAGTGATAGATTTTATTGATCACAAATAATTTTATGGTAAATTTAAATTTAATGGCTTCAAAACCACAAATCTTTGATGATTTAAATTACCATCTAATTCATCAGATATGAATGTAATAAAATAATATTTTTATTTCAAAATCCTTTTTCTTAAAATTGATGAACTTTCCTAATAGAATATAATTGTTTGATTTATTTCCATTTCATAAGAACAATCTCATACTTTGGTTGTTCCATGATCAATTTATAATTCACTTCTTGCTCCCAAAATGATTTTTTTTCTAAAGCACTAAAATTCACTTTTAATGAATCATAAGTTCCATAAAATAGTGACAAGTATTTTTGTTTGTCTCTAATTATTTTCCAAAACCTATAAAATTAGAAAAAGTTATATAATATAATAAATTAATCTATAAAACTTCATCAAAATTTCAACATAAACTATTTCATAAATGTTTAACCTTATGAACCTTCCAAAATATTAAGATCCATAACTTTAGAAAGAAAGTTAATGAATTTCCAAAATGATATTATCATTAATCAGTTCTAAGGTAGTTAGTAGTATAAATTTTATTTATCCATATCAATCATATCTTTATCCAAATATCATTATCACAACATTAGGAACATATTAAGGGTTATATTTCCCTCAACCATGTGTTTTCCTAAAATTTTAACTTGCTAATTAATCACTTTTCTCGATACCATTCAACATATACTCTCAAATACTTAATTAAATAGTAATGCAGTACAATTTTTATACATTTCGTAATTCTTATAACCATTAAATCATTGATTAATATACTATTATAATATAATTCTTGAAACCAAACATAATAACATTAATCATTCCACTTCATTAATAGTAATAACATAAGCTTGACCTTGATTCATTAGCTTCTTCTGAGGTATATTCCATTGGAACTTGAGGCATCTATTTTCATAGTGCCCCATATCCATATAGTTAAATCATTGAACACTATAAAATTATTTATTACCCTTACAATCCTGAGCATGGTGGCCTTCCTATCCACACTTTTATAAAACTTATTTTGCTTTTAAGAAAGTACCAGGGTGTTTCTTTCCATAATTATTACATTTAGGAAAATATTTATTTCTCTTATTTACTTTATCCATCTTTTTCTCAGATGTCCTAATGTTATCATGATTCCATATGAAGACATAATAATTAGATAATTATTTCTCTATCTCATTAGCACATGATACTATGTCCTTATATGATGAGAATGTTTGAGAAACTAGTTCCCTTTGAAATATTGGTTGAAGACCATAAAAGATATGATCCTTCCTACTCTTTGGATTATATGCATTGGTGACGTTATCATTTCTTATTCTAGGAATCATTTCTAAATGACAATATACACTAAATTGGGTCATATCATTATAGAACATAATTTATAATCTCAAAACAAGTGAAATGCTTAACACGAATTGACACAAATTGAAAATTTCATGTGTAGCTAATCCCATAATCCTAAACATGGTATCTTTGGGAAAATCATTATTTTCAAATCCTTTATAATGGTTTTTAAAGAAAATTTGAATTATCCTAAGCATATCCCCTTGGAGTTTCAAACCAGGTGTGTAGTGAGGCTCGTTTTCGAGTATCAGATAATGCTCGAGTCAATTCTGACATGCCTTTTCTCAGAGTTATTACCCCTAGGTACCTCTGTTCCAAAACCATGTCCACTTGTAGTATCCATAAAGGGATTTATTTCAAGGAAAAACCACATAATATCTATCTTAACAAAACTTTAATATGTTATTCTATACTTATCCTCAAATTATATCTTAGGGTAATGTTCCCTAATTTATGTTTTCATAAATGTAGTTCTCAAGGTTGCTACTAAACTTTATTTGATACCAACTATAGAGATACAACCTAATAAGCTCAGATATGGTGCCTACTACCATTACATTGGCATAATATATAAGTAAACACATCCCAAAGGACTGATCAGTTTAGTGTTCTTGGTAAACTAAATACACACATGTGTCTTACATTACATTTGGAATACAAAAATTACAAGATATTTGTTTTTCGAGAATAATTTTATTCTATCTAGAATATCTTTATATAAAAGTCATAGTAACTTCATGTAATCCTAGGGAAAGGAAAAAAATAAGGGTGAGATCAAATGCTTAGTAAGGTTTAATTATAGTAGAATCAATAATGAATCAATGTGAATAATCAATATGACAAGGTAAATAATTGAAATGCATGTCGTTAATCAATAACTTGAGCATAATACGAAAGTAATAAATGATGATAAAATAATTTCATATAAATAATCACATGAGCATGAAAATTTACCATGGATATTCTAACTAATCTAATAATCACATGGAATATCAAAAAATAAATTCATAATGATGAAATAAAAAATGATGGATATCTAAAACTTATTGTCAAGGCTTCATGAAAAGATATTTAATACTATCAAGGCTTCATGAAAAGAATATAATAACATCAAGGTTTCATGAAAATAATCTAATACCATCAAGGTTTCATACTAAGAATCAAGTATTGTTAAGGTTTCATGCCAAGAATCTAATAAATGGGTAAGGCCTTAGCCAAAACCATATCTAGTTTGTCTCATGAAACCTACCAATGCATCAAGAGGATATAGAAGTCCCCGAAAATCACATACGAAATCCAATTCATTACTCATGTAAAATGGGTGAAATATAATTAACATAAAAATTCATATTATAACTAGCATACGAAATGTAAATACTTTACATAATCAATAAACATAATCATAGATCATCCAGAGTAAAGTGAATGGCATCAAAATAGTATATCCCTAGTTAAACTGATCATAAACCATCCAGAGAGATAATAAGGATTATATAATTACAATATATACCCATTAGAGTAAGGGTAAATGTTTTCTATTATTAATGAATATAAATACCATAAAAAGATTTTTAAAAACATTTTTAAGTAAAATATCCTTTTTATTTTGAAAAATATTTTGAAAATATATTTATTTTGAAAATCACTTTTAAAAACATTTTCTTCAAAAATATCTTCATAAACTTGCAAAATATGTTTCAAATAAATGACATTCATTTCAGCATGTAATTTCATACATGTCATAAATAACATTCTGTTTGTATGGTAAAAATGTTAAAAAAGTGTCTCGTTCAGAAAGAGAAAAGAAGATTCCTTTGAAAAAAATTAGTAAAAAGAAAAAATGGGTAAAAATATATTTTAATAAATCATTTTTAAAATGTTAAAGAAAAAAATTTTGAAAACATTTTTAGAAAACATGGTTTTGTAAGAAAATAGATTTCCGATTAAAGAGAGAAATAAAGTCAAAATTTATTAAAAGATTTTCTCAATTATTTTAAGTACCAGAGTGGGAAAATGGTACTATTACTTGAAAATAATAATGAATAACCATAGGATAAGGAAATTAAATGGTTTATTAAACAATTATCATATAATTTCCTTTAATATAAATTCAAGAATAAGTGATCTCAATTAGAATGAGATTGTGAAAAAACCCTTAAATTGATTATAACGTTGAAGTGATAATAATTAATAAATAGATTATATGTATAAACTATAAATTCACATAAAAAAGTGTAAATAAAATAATATATAGTAAAAAGTAATTGTACACATAATCATATAATATTAACAACAACTAGAAAGTAATATAACCCAATGAAAATGAATTGAGTTATGAAATTCTTTACCACTTGGTTACTTTTAATTCAAATCCTCTTAGATGAAATAATTCAAATTGAAACTTAAAATACTATTAATAATTAATTATTCATGATCTTAAATGTTAATGGGAATTATATACACCATATAAAAGTAATTAGGTTCATAACATTACAATATGCCTCGTGAAATAATATTGAGACGAAATCTCTTACCTCACGCTTACTTTTGGTTGAACATGATTTTACCTCCTATATAATGGTTTTAAACATGTTATTAAGTTATTAAATAAACATATTAATATTTATTATTTCATATATGATCCTTTTATAACATATTATTACCCTTCATTAATAATCTTTTATTATTTTCATCATTTCGGGTAATAACTGCTTTGTTTTTCAAGTATGTTTTGACTTATTATTTTTTGTTCCTCTTACTTAAATCATGATTTAATAATATAAAAAATTTAAACCATGATGTAAATATCATATATATTCAGTATATATGTAATTAGAGTAATCTATAAAATTTTGTGATAGGAAATTAAATATATCGTTCATGGAGACGGTAGGTCGTACATACGCATAAACATTGTTTTCATTTTCTTATCGTATTGAAAGAAATAAAAGTAAATGATATATATATATATATATTATAATTCCATTATAATTATTATTTTATATATATCACATATTTTTATTAAAATCATCCTTAATACATTCCATGTAAAGCATGAATGAATTGCATCACTTCACGACACGAGAGACGATATCGTATTCCCAAAAAATGGAAAGAATTAAGGTATGTGTGATATAATAACTCTAGAAGCATAATAAAATCATAAAAATAATATATATAATATATAAACTATAAATCCATCATTATTTCCATCCTTGAAAGGTGGTAATGGAAAGAAGAAAGACATCGGTTCGCGAGGCGGTAGTCCACCGTACACACGAACGATGATTTTGTAACCCATTTGATAGAAGTGTGTGAATTTTTACCTACTAAAATTAGCATAAAAACATATCAGTATATATAAGGTACTGAGTTTATTATATAATCATGGTATACTAGGAATTGAAGGTGGTGGATAAGGAAATAAAATAAAAATGCTTTTAGAAGAACATTACCTCTTCTTCGGGTATCCTCCCTAGGTTTGTACTAAAAACTTCAAAGGTTTTAATTATTCCAAAACTAAGGATTATAAGATTAGGAGAGATAATTTGTTAAATTATTTGGCACATGAGCCTCATCCCGGTTGGTGAGGACTCGGTAAGTGCATCCAAGAGACCCGAGATCAAATTTGGGTGGAGACATATTTCTGGTACTGTAGCAGTACTGTAGTGGGAACTGTAGAATTACTATAGTAGGAACTATAGTAGGTATTGTTCAGTACTATAATAGTTAAAACTATTCATCCATCTGGGCCTTTGGGCCATCGGTTTGCTCCTCGGGTCCTGTAAGGCTTCTGGGCCACCCAAGGTCTTCGAGCCAGTTGTCTCTCAAGGACTTCAGGCCACCTCAAGGCCTTCGGTCCACCCCAAGTTCTTCAGTCCACATGAATATGCATATGTACTAGTTAGACTATAAGGGACAAGGCTCCATATGAGGATTAGTGCATGCACATTCACCATATCAAAGCTAACCGGAATTGGAAGAACGATAGGGAATGGCATTATCATCGGTATTAGGTCTGTGCAGCTCTGCACAGGATAGCTACCCAACCAGCCTTGCGAAGGGGGAGTGCTAATATCATGACATGTGCTGGTGAGGATCAGTTCCAGGTTGTCTTGTCTAGGTGATTTCCTCTAAGACCTACGGGTCCTGTAATTGTCTCTAAGCCTCCGGTCCTTGTAAGGGTTCTACCTCACCCCTTGAAAGATGGATTATCAATAATAATAATAATAATAAAAGGCCTTCATTCCATTCAGTCAATTTGGGAAGTTATTTGGGTTGGTCTTGGATGAACCAAATTGGTTTTAAGGTGTGAATAAGGGAGGGTATGGGGTGGCCTTTTATAAGTGGGGGAGAGGACACACATGGTATTTTTTAAAATTATTGAGTTATGTAAATTGGATCCAATAATAAAAAAAATATCAATAAAATAAGGGATAAGGTCTAAATATGGTCATCAAATGGGTTTTTTACTTGTCTATAGTTCATTTTTTCACAAAAGTTTAAAGTTTAGTCCCTAAGTAAGCTCATTTTTATCTTAATCGTGGTGATTAATTTTAATTATTTTCACTAATAATTATGGTAAAAAATTAAGTTGAACATATTATAAATTGTAAATTATTATGATTTCAAATATGGAATCTATTTTTCCTAATTCATGTCATAGAAGTGGCAAAAAATAATTTAAAATTAATCTTGCAGATGGAATAAGAAAGCGGGTTTTTAAAGTCAAAATGTTCTAAAGTTTATAAAGTTTTATGTATAAATTCAATATAAAAATGATTCCAATAATATAAATTGGTTTAATAGATTTATAATTGATCAAATTTTACTTTTAAATCAATTTACAACATAATTTATCATTATAAATTATTTATATGAAAAGTTAGTTTTCAATTAAAATTCAGTATTTCCACTATTCATCAAAAAATGAAACTTCTCCGAAAAATACTAAAAAGTCACCCTAAGATAATTTTAAAATTAAAATTTTAAAAATGAATATTATTTTTTCAAATAAAATTTATAAAAGTTTGAAAATTTATTTTTTAAAATAAGTGTGTCATTAAAAGGTGGAAAACTACCTTTAGAAGAATATAACTTTTTATGCATAAAATTAGATTTGTTCTTATTTATGTTTATCAAATATATTGGATGAATAAAAAAATTATTGAATATATAATGTCATACCCTGACCTTGTTGGTTAATTATTTTAATTATTTTTAATTATTATTTTGAGTTTGGACGTTTTTTTCACTATTGTGCGGTCAGCCCACGCGGTTGGGAGTGACTGTGCGGTGTCTGTGTGGTTGCCCAAGTGGTTTGGGTTGTGGCGCGTGGCTTTTGCATGGTTTATTAAGTCGTGCGACGAGCATGCGGCTCAGCATTGTAAGCGGGTAGTACCGAGTGACACGGTTTGAATGCAGTTGGCAGGCGAACCGCGCGGTTGCCCGGTGTTCGGATTAAATAAATAAAGTAATTCAAAGATAAAGAAAATAAAATAAAGTTAAATAAAGTAAAAAAGAATTATGGAAAACGGTTAATAATAATAATAGTAATAATATTATGATTTTTAATATCATTATGATCATTATTATTATTATTATTGTGATTATTATTATAATTATTATTAATAAAATTACCTTCAAAATTAATTAATTTATTATTATTATTATTGTAATATCATTATTATTATAAGAATTAAAAAAATGGGTAAAAACCCTAAGGGGGCATCCCCCCTCCTTCCAGGCATAGGGCGCCCTCCCCCGCCCTGTTCCCTCTACGCACGCAGACCATTCGGCCAGCCCCTCCCCTCGTCGCTCCAGCTCTGGCGGCCTGACCATCGCGCCCCCCCCCCCCCCTTATAGCCAGCATCCCCCTTGCCACGCCGTGCCACCTCCATGCGCCGCACCCCGACCGTCGCGTTACCAACGACACATCTGGGTCCCCCCTCTCCCGCTCTGGCCGGCCGTGACCTTCTCTGGCGAACCCGACCCCAACGGCCTCCCTTCCCAGCATAAGTACCAGCTCCTGACCCCCCCTTCTTTGTTCTGTAGTATTTCTTCTTTTTTGGATATTTTCTTTAACTTTACCTAAACCCTAACACCTTGTTTTGTAATTCTCACATTTATCTCATTGTCTAGGGTGTGCATTTGGTCCGCAGGGCATTGTTCCTCCTTCCGTCAAGGTTTTGTTACGTCCGCTCTTGGTTTGAGGTAGGCAAATCCATGATTTTTTTTCCTTTTCATTTCCTTTAATTCTTGATGTTTATTTTAATTTATAACCTTGTTTCGCACCTATATGATACTCCTGTATAGCTTTTTGTGGTGTTTTAAAGTTGTTTGGTGTTGTTAAAAATAGTTTTTTACATGAATATTAGTTTATGTCCATGCATATTTATGTTGTAGGTGTTTAATAAAATGTTTACTGAACCCTTTTAGTGAATTTGGTTGGTTGTATGAGGATTTCCAATTTTAAATGTTTTGTTAAATGGATTTAGTTAATAATTTGGATTTTTAATATGCAATGCAAAGTGATTTCCTTCAAAGTGGTTTGGAACTTGATTTGAAAATATCTCCTTGGGTTTTGAACATTTATTGTGATTTTTAAATGGCTGAAATAGATGGAAATGAGTTTCAAATGTTTTATTTGGTTTTAGAATGTTCCACTGGATGAATACACATCCATGGGTGCGCTAGGTGCACACATGGATGTGGAATCAAGTGAAGATGACACTCTAGATCCAATCTCCCTCAAGAGTACCTCTTCTCCTCTTTCTCTTTTTCCCCCTAAAATTTTTTCATGTTTTCCAAAATTGGGGAAGTGGTGCTCTTTGTGTTTCAAAAATGATTTCAAATGTGTTCCCTGTGATTTTTCCTGGTTGGTCTTGAAACATGCTTCAATGAGTGGTTGGAAACTATAGCTCGTTTGGAATTTTTCAAAAGTGTGTTATCTTAGGAGTGTTGTGAAATCATGTTTGGCACTTTCTTAAGTGTTGTTTGTTTTAACTTGATTTAAAATGAGCATGGGCATGTTTTGGTACATGCTTGGTGTAATGGATCGTTTGTCCATGCTTGTTTAAAATGATGTTTATTGTCATGTTGGAAATTTATCCAAGTATTTTTGGTAAATGGTTTATTGTTGTGAAGCTAAAGACCTGGTTTTCATTTTGAAGTGGCTATTTGGAAAACCCCTCTTCGGTTAGGCCTCCTGCATCGTTGATTTATTGTGAGATGGGAGGGTCCTCGGTATGGGACCTCCTTTGTATGATAATTAATTTAAGGCAAGGTACTAACCTTTAGGTGTCTGGGGTGGTTTCGGATTGTGTGGTGTGCTTGGTTATATATGAGGCTTGTTGTTTGAATGTGTAGCACACCCCTTTGTGAACATAGCACAGAAACCTAGCATAGCAAGGAGGTTTACTGAGAACGATTGATGTACTAGAAGTTCATTTACTGTCCAGTGGCCCATAGTAGGTGGATATTCGGGATTATTGTTATGGGATAATTCCCCTCGGTCTGACCTGAGAAAGGGTGGTTGGGAATTAGGGCATTTGATTCTGTCTTGTGTGGCATGCTATCAGGGATGGAGTCACAGGTATTAGTATGTTCTGGTCTACCACTAAGTTCCTAGGTTTTTCTTGATCCTTCGATACGAGCACTATTGGTACCATTTCCCTTATTTTGTTTAGAATCATACCCTTGATTTTGGTTTTGGAATTTTCTTGGAAAAACAGTGAATGCATGGTTGGTTTTAAAAATGATTTCAAAATAGTTGTTTGGAAAAGTTTGTGTGCACCCCTTTTTCCTTCTTTTCCTTTTTTTTTGAATTATAAGGGCAATGGAATTGTGATTGTTAGTTTTTTGAAATGCATTTCATATGTGAAAAGATTATTTTTATAACCGTAGTTAAAACTAGTATTATTGGGCTGTTTTGGAATTAGAAAATGCATGGATTTGGTGGTTTTCTTTTGGCATCCCTACTGAGCATTTTAATGCTCACTCCTATCTTATCTTTCCAATCATAGGTTCTTTTCTAGTTCAGGTTTCCCAATTTCAGTTGGCACTTGGAGTGGGGTGGTCTTGTGGCTAGAGGTGACCAAGAGGTCACATGGAGATCTAGTTAGTGTGGTTCAGTTTTGGTTTTAGTTTTCTATTTCAGTTTCATTTAGTTTTATTCTATTCACCTTTGTAACTGAATTCTGTTTTTTTGTATGGGGTTCGGTTGGTTTAGTTTGTTGGTCCTGGTTGTTTTTCTCTGGGATGAAATCGTTCCCAAGTGTATTTTTTGATGCCCGACACTAGTTTCCATCCTGGGGGGATCGGGAATGTCCCTCGGGACATATTGCGGACTGGCTTGGGTGACCGGTTCATGGTCGACTCAGGTTGGTTTGTGACAAAATGGTATCAGAGGAGGTTGTTTCTTGTTATTTGGGGGTGTCTGGTAGATGGAGATTAGGATTTTCAGGGCTCGGGAGGTAGTTGCGGGAAGGGCGACATGAACACTTGCTTGTTCTGAACCTCTAGTTTCTAGGGGTGGTCCATCTTTGATTTTTTAGCTTTTGTTTTGGGATTGAGGAATGAAAATGGATGTGGTCTGGTGTCGTGTCACGACCTCACATGGATTAGTGACCCATGTGGAGTTTGAGTGTGCGGTTAGTCTTCTCCTAGTCGTTGACGGTTGCTTGGGTTGTGGATCACTACCATATTTCCTGGTTAAACGTAACTGCTAGTTCCTCATTCCGGTGGTTTGTTGAATGTTGTGTTCTGTTTTGGTTTTGATTAGTGTAAGCATGTTCTTGAAAATGAAAATGACTTTAAAATTGAAATGCTTTCTTTCAAATGGTTTTAAACTGGTAAAGGGGGATTTAAAAATTGAAATTGTTTTGGGTTGTGATGAGGAAAGAAAGGATGTGACCCTCGGTGTTCTGTATGGAGGATCACATGTGTGTGGGTATGTATAGAAAGTGTGTGGGGGCACTTTTTTGTGTAAATTGTGGATAGAAAGGGATGGAAACACATGTGATGGTTCATAGGATTCCATGAGTGATTGTTTTAATAAAAAAATATCATGGTTTTGGAAATCAGTTTTTCATTGAGGCATGGATTTTGTCTTATGAAAGGTGGATTTGGTATTTGAAAGATGGCCTTGGGATAAGGAAGTTTTAAATTTTAAATGTAAAATGTGATTTTGAAAAAGAGGATTTTGATTATGTTGGTATTTTGTTGGTTTGATGTCGATCCTGATTCATGTTTTGTATTGTTTGGAGTATACCACCCAGAAAGGTCCCTGGTGTTTCCAATGAGTCATGACCAGGTTTCGGTTCTTTTTATATATTACTTTTCCTTCGAGGTGGTTGAGGTTTTATAGAGGTGGTATAGTGGTTTGATGTAATTGGAGCATGACTTCGGGTTATTGGGAACTCCCGGGGTTGTTAGAGTTCGTATTGTCTCATGGTTGTTTAAGGGTCCGGTTTGGGCCTAGTGAAGGTTAGTTGTCTTATCATCGTTAGAGTTTGGAGAGTAGCTGGTGGTGATTTGATTTTGTAAAGGTTACCTATCTGGTAAGGAGGGCATGCTGGAGGAACCTTCTCCAAGAGGTTATATTCGTTGGTCCTGGCATCTAGTTCGTCAGGACACTTTCGGGTGTGCCATCAGTATGGATGGTTTGAGAATTCCAAGCTATTGTGTCACATCCCTCCAAAGTCCTATCATCGTTGTGGTTGTTTGGGTCATTGAGGGAAGTTGTGTGGGAATCGTCATTTGAGAAAGCAGTTTTGTTTGTTGGGGGTAGTTTCTTGAAGTGTTAGTTTTTCTAAAGGGGTGTTTGGGCCTTAGTCGGGTCCATTCTGGTTTTGGTTTCTGGGGTGTTTTGTTTGGAGATGTTGGGTGTGGAGAGAGGAGTGGATGGTTTTCCGACCCACTATATAATCTAGTTTTTCTTTCATAAGTCTATAGTTGTGGTTTCTCACCCTTGTGTGGAGGGTTTTTGGTTCTTGTGGTAGGTTTCAACCCCGTGGATTGGTCTGGATCTTGTGAAAAGAAGTTGGGTAAGTTTGGGTCAAGAGTTCCCACGTGGGACCCCCCCCCCCCCTCCCGGGGTGGTATATTTGGGTTTTAATTTCTGTGCTAGTAGAATCCTTGTGTTGGGTAGAACCCCCTCGTGTTATCCCCTTTTTTCGTGGTTTCATCTAGATTGGTCGGGTGTGACTTGGGGAAAAATAAATAGTCACCCCAGAAATTCCCCGGTTCCTCTGGTTCTGTTCGGGCATGGACTCAATTCCTGACTAACTTTCAACATGGTGACTTTCTGGGGGCAGAAAGTGTCTGTGGTGGAGAGAATTTTCACACCCTGACCTTGTTGATTAATTATATTAATTATTTTTAATTATTATTTTGATTTTGGATGTTTTTTTCACTATTGTGTGGTCATCCCGTACGATTGGGAGTGATTGTGTAGTGTCTGCGTGGTTTCCCAAGTGGTTTGGCTTGTGTAGTACGACTTGTGCACAGTTTATTAAGTCATGCGACGAGTGTGCGGATTAGTACGATAAGTGGGTAGTGTCGGGTGGCACGGTTCGAACGCAGTTTGCAGCGAACCACACGGCTGATCGGTGTTCAGATTAAATAAATTAATTAATTGAAGGATAAAGAAAATAAAATAAAGTTAAATAAAATAAAATAGAATTATGTAAAATGTTTAATAATAATATTAATAATATTATGATTTTTAATATTATTATTATTATTATTATTGTGATTATTATTATAATTATTATTAATAAAATTACCTTCACAATTAATTAACTAATTAATTAATTATTATTATTATTAGTGTAATATCATTATTATTATAAGAATTAAAAAAATGGGTGGAAACCCTAGGGGGGAGTCCCCCCTCCTTCCAGGCACGAGGCGCCCTCCCCCTCCCTATTCCCTGTGCATGCATGAACCAGCCATCCAGCCCCCTCCCCTCGCCGCTCCAGCTCCGACGGCCTGACCGTTGTGCTCCCCCCCCCCCTCATGGCCAGTAATACCCTCTCCTCACCATATCTCCTATGTGTGTCGCACCCTGATTGTCGTGCTACCAACGGCACACCTGGGTCCCCCATCTCCCACTCTAGCCGGCTGTGGCCTTCTCTAGAAAACCTGACCCCGACAGCCTCCCTTCCCGGCATAAGTCCCAGCTCGTGACCCCCTTCTTCGGTCGGTGGTATTTCTTCTCTTTTTGGAAATTTTTTTTTTTAATTTTACCTAAACCCTAATGCCTGATTTTGTAATTCACACATTTATCTCATTTTCTAGGGGGGTGTGTTTGGTATGTGGGGTTTTATTCCTCCTTCCGTCGAGGTTCCATCATGTCCGCTCTTAGTTTGAGGTAGGTGAATCCATGATTTTTCTTTCCTTTTGAATTTCCTTTGATGATTAATGTTTATTTAAATTTATAACCTTGTTTCGAACCTATATGATACTTCTATACAGCTTATTGTGGTGCTTTAAAGTTGTTTGGTATTGTTAAAAATAGGGGTTTACATGAATCTTAGTTTATGACCATGCATATTTATGTCGTAGGTGTTTGATAAAATTTTTATTGAACCCTTTTAGTGAAATTGGTTAGTTGTGTGAGGATTTCCAATTTGAAATGTTTTGTTAAATGTATTTGGTTCATATTTTGGATTTTTAATATACAATGCAAAGTGATTTCATTCAAATTGGTTTGGAACTTGATTTGAAAATAGATCCTTGGGTTTTGAACATGTGTTGTGATTTTAAAATGGGATAAATGGATGGAAATGAGTTTCAAATGTTTTATTTGGTTTTTGAATGTTCCATTGGATAAATACACATCCATGGGTGTTCTAGGTGCACACATGGATGTGCAATCAAGTGAATATGACACTCTAGAGCCAATCTCCCTCAAGAGTACCTCTTCTCCCCTTTATCTTTTTTCTCTAAAATGTTTTCATGTTTTCCAAAATTAGGGAAGTGGTACTCCTTGTGTTTCAAAAATGATTTCAAATGTGTTCCTTGTGGTTTGGACCAGTTGGACTTGAAACATGCTTTAGTGAGTGGTTGGAAACTATGGCCCATTTGGCGTTTTTCGAAAGTGTGTTGGCTTAGGAGTGTTGTGAAATCCTGTTTGGCACTTTCTTAAGTGTTGTTTGTTTTAACTTTATTTAAAATGATCTTGGGCATGTTTTGGTAAATTATTTGTGTAAGGGCATGTTTTGCCATGCTTGTTTAAAATGATGTTTATTATTGTGTTGGAAATCTATCCAAGTGTTTTTGGTAAATGGTTGATTATTGTGAAACTAAAGACCCTATTTACATTTTGAAGTGTCTATTTGGAAAACCCCTCTTAGTTTATTTATCCTACCTTATTGATTTATTTTGAGATGGGAGGGTCCTCACTATGGTAACTCCTTTTTATGATAATTAATTTAAGTCAAGGAACTGACCTTGAGGTGGACTAGGTGGTGCCATATTGTGTAGTGTGATTGGTTATATATGAGGCTTGTTTTTTGAATGTGTGGAACACCACTTTGTGAACATATCATGGAAACCTAGCATAGTAAAGAGGTTTACTGAGAATGATTGCTACACTGGATTTTCATGTACTGTCCAATGGCCCATAGTAGGTGGATATTTGGGATTATTGATATGGGATAGGGCCCCTCGGTCTGACTTGAGAAAGGGTGTTTGGGCATTAGGGTGTTTGATTTTTCCATGTGTGGCATGCTACCGGGGATGGAGTCATAGTTATTAGTATGTTTTGGTCTACCTCTGAGTTATTAGATTTTATGTGATCCTTAGATACAAGAAATATTGGTACCATTTCCCTTATTGTGTGTAGAATTATACCCTTGATTTTGGTTTTGGTGTTTACTTGGAAAAACTATGAATGTATGGTTGGTTTTAAAAATGATTTCAAAATAGTTGTTTGGAAAAGTTTTTGTGCACCCTTTTTTCATTCTTTTCCTTTTTTTTTGAATTATAAGGGCAATGGAATTGTGATTGTTAGTTTTTTAAATGCATTGAATATGTGAAAACCTTATTTTTATAACTGTAGTTCAAACCAGTATTATTGGGCTGTTTTGGAATTGGAAAATGCATGGATTTGGTGGTTTCTTTTTGTCATCCCTACTGAGCATTTTAATGTTCAGGTCTATCCTATATTTCTAGTCATAGGTTCTTTTCTAGTTCAGGTTTCCCAGTTCGAGTTGGCACTTGGAGCGGTGTGGACTTATGGCTAGAGGTGACCAAGAGGTCACATGGAGATCTGGTTGGTGTGGTTCAGTTTTGGTTTTGGTTTTCTGTTTTAGTTTAGTTTAGTTTTGTTCTATTCAACTTTGTAACTGAATTCTATTTTTTTAATTTTATAGGGTTCAGTTGGTTTAGTTTTCGGGTCTTGGTTGTTTTTCTCTAGGCTAAAATCATTCCCAAAGTGCATGTTTTGATGCCCGACATTGGTTATCATCCCGGGGGGATCGGGAATGCCCCTTGGTACATGTTGCGGACTAGCATGGGTGACCAGTTCATGGTCGAATCTGGTAGGTTCATGACATATAATATATAAATTTCATTACGATAATCCCCTAATATTAATTAATTTACTTTATTAATATAAAAAATATTTGGCGCATAAAAATAGTTTTTATTTAAAAAATTTCTTTTATATTAAATTGGTTTTTATATTCATTTATAATTAATTGGTAACCTATGAATTCAACCATATATTTTAATAATTTATCTAATCCTATTTATAATATTCAATTTAATTTCTAGGATATAATTTTCATTTTGAATAATAATATTAATAGTTTTTAGTAATACTCGATCTTGCATGTAACGCAAGTCATTGAAGAAATTCATTGTTGCGTGTAATGCAACCTAAACTCAGTGTTGCATGCATTGAAATCTATAGGATGTATTTAATTTATTTAAAATGGTAAATATATCATAAATTCTCAGGATGTTATATTTATTTCTATGCTTGGTGTTGCGTGTCATACATGTTATTGAATAAAAAGTTATTCTTTTAAAATTTTCAGGCTGTTACATTCTCCCCACCATAAATAAATTATGTCCTCACAATTTAAACTTGATATTGATAATCCAGGGTTTGATATTTGGAAATACCATTATTTTAAAAACTCACATCATAAAAGTCTTAATAAAATATCCCCTTAATAAGAGAGAGAGGGATGTACAAAAGTCATCTAGAATAATCACATAACTAGGTTTTCAGATAGGAGAACATATGTGGGAAATGAAAGCATGGACATAGAAGAGAAAACTAACACCCAAATACTGATGGAGAGTGATAGAGGTCATTGATCACAAAAAAATGAATGGTCAATGGAAAGTTAAGGGCCTCAAAACCATAAATTCATGATGACTTAAATGACCATCACTACTACAAATATGGCTTTTATCGGCGCTAAAAATAGCCTTTATCAGCGCTAAAAAAACGCCGATAAAGCCGGCGAAGATAAAGGGGGGTTCCCCTTTATCAGCGCTCCGAAAAGCGCTGATAAAGACCCCTTTTATCAGTGCTAAAAAAAAGCGCTGATAAAAGGGGTCTTTTATCAGCGCTAAAACAAAGCGCTGATAAAAGGGTCCTTTATCAGCGCTTTGTTTTAGCGCTGATAAAAGACCCCTATATTAGCGCTTCCTTTATCATCACTTTCATTTTAGCGCTGATAAAGGACCCCTTTTATCAGTGCTTTTTTAAATGTGCTCATAAAAGGTAAAAAAATTTACAAAAAATTTAAAAAAAAATTAAAAAAAATTTAAAAAATTTAAAAAATACTGCCAATCAGGGGGTTTTTATAGCGCTTGAGCCCCCCCTTTTACAGTGCTTTTCTACCCCTGTACAGCGCCCCACGCATCCCCTTCACCCTTTAACAGCACTTGCTGCTATATTCCCCCATGCACGCGCGCCCCTGCCTCCACTAGGATTTGAACTCTAGACCTCCCCCCTACGCGCCTAAGCCTTTACCACTACTCTATTTTGATTTTTCTTCCAATTCATGATATCTCTATATATATATATTTATATATTTAGTTATATTTATTCGTATAGTAATATATATTTATATTAATATATATATATATAGTTATATTATAATATATATATATAGTTATATTATAATATAATATATATATATAGTTATATTAATATATATCTATATATATATATATATATTTAGTTATATTTATTCGTATAGTAATATATATTTATATTAATATATATATAGTTATATTATAATATATATATAGTTATATTATAATATATATATATATATAGTTATATTAATATAAATATATAGTTATGTTAATATATATATAGTTATATTAATATATATATATATAGTTATATTTATTCGTATATTAATATATATTTATATTAATATATATATATAGTTATATTAACATATATATAGTTATATTAATATATATATATAGTTATATTAATATATATAGAGATATTAATATATATATTTATAGTGATATTAATATATATATTTATAGTGATATTAATATATATATTTATAGTAATACTAATATATATATATGTAGTTATATTAATATATATATAGTTATTAGATTAATATATATATAGTTAGATTAATATATATATAGTTAGATTAATATATATATGTAGTTATATTAATATATAGGTATATAAATATTCATATATTTGTATTTTAAATAAAATGGATGTTAGTTATTATTTAGATAAAGCTAATATATTTTATATATAAATATATTTTATTATTTATATTTATAATTAAATTTTTAGGTGTGAATATATAAAAAATATGAATATATTGTTATATATTTGATTATAAATAGTAGTGAATTATAAAAAATGATGAAATTTCAAAGACATAATATCAATATGAATGTAATAACTTAGAATAAATTCATACCCCACCAAAAAAATCCAATAATACCCCCTTAAACGAGGCTGAAAATCCACAAAATGTAAAAAAAACGGGGTACCCCGAATAAAAACTCAGTTTTGGAGGCCTTCTGGGCCTCTTTTGGCCTTGAAAATACCTTGACTAGGGTCTCCCAAGGTCACAGCGACGTAGAGCTCATCGCAGGCTTCGATTTGATATGTGGTAGAGTTCAAACAGACACCCGGATCAAAAGTTATGGCTGTTTGAAGTTTGAGTTGCGTTTTCAACATATTTTGGATCTTTTTTTAATTTTTTTAATTTTTTTAATTTTTTTAATTTTTTTAATTTTTTTTAGTCTTAAAACTGTTATTAAATGAATATTACTCCATAATAATTAGCAAATTATTAATTAAAAATATTTTTTTAAATTTTTTAAGAAGCCATTTTCATTAAATATCTTATATATTAAGTATATTAAGTGTAAATGTACATTTATACTTATCTAAAATATATTTAAAAATTATATATTATATTTATATATCAATATAATTATATTTATATATTAATATATTGATATATTTTGTATAATTTTTTTTTTGAATTGACCCTTTATCAGCGCTTTTAAAAAAAGCGCTCATAAAGCCCCCCCTCCTTTATTAGCGCTACTAAACAAGCACTGATAAAGGGGGGGGGGGCGCTGCGAAAAACTGTTTTTGTGGTAGTACATCTAATTCATCAGACATGAATGTAATAGGATAACATTTTTATTTCAAGACTCTTTCTCTTAAAGTTGATTAAATTTCCTAAGAGGATATACTTACTTTATTTTAAACCATTCGATAAGAACAATCTCATCCTTTATTTATTCCATGATCAATTTATAATTCATCTCTTTTATGAAAATGAATTTTTTTTCCTGATGTACTAAAATTCACTTTTAACAGATCGTAAGGTCCATAAAAGAGTAAAAAGTCTTTTTATTTATCTCTAAATATTTTCCAAAACCAATATGGTTATCACAAGTTGTCTTATATAATAAATTAATCTCTAAAACTTCATCCAAAGTTCAACATAAACCATTTCATAAATGGTTAACTTATGACCCTTCTAAAGGATTAAGATCCATAACTTTAGAAATAAGGTTACTGAATTTTCAAAATGATCTTATCATCAATCGGTTCCAAGGTAGTTAGTAGTATCCAATTTACTTTATCTATATCAATCATCTATTTATTAAAGCATAATTATATCAACATCAGGAATATATTAAAGGTTATATTTCCCTCAACCTTGTGTTTTCCAAAAAAGTTTAACTTTCTAATGAATCACTTTTCTCAGTATCATTCAACTTATTCTCTCAAATCCTTAATGAAATAGTACTGCAGTATAATTCTTATACATTTTATAATTCTTATAATCAATACATCATTGATGAATATAATCTTATAACATAATTCTTTAATCCAAATGCAAGAAAATTAATTATTCTACTTCATTATTAGTAATAACATAAGCTTGACCTTAATCCCTTAGATTATTCTAAGGTATATTCCATTGGTGCTTGGGAATTTTTTGTATAGTGCCCCATATCCTTTCAATTGAAGCATTTAAAATTGGAAAATTATTTCTTACCTTTGAAATCTTGATCATGGTTTCATTTATCTCCACACTTGTAGCAAACTCTCATTCCTCTTAAGAAAGTATCAGGGTGTTTCTTTCCACAATTATCACATGTGGGAAAATACTTCTTTCTCTTATTTCCTTTATCCATCTTTTTTCCAACTATTCTATTGTTATAATGCTTCCCTACTAATCCATAATACATAGATAATTCTTTCTTTGTCTCATTATCACATGATACTATGTCATCATATGATTAGAATGTTTAGGATACTAATTCCCTTCAAAATATTGGCTCAAGACCATAAAATATATTATCCTTCTTACTCTTTGGATCATGTGCATTGGTGAGGTTCTCATTCCTTCTATTAGGCACCATTTATAAATTATGACGTACACTAGATTAGGTTTTATCATTATGGAACATAATGTATAATCTCAAAACTAGTGAAATACTTAACACAAATTAAAAATTCCATGTGTAGATAATAATCATAAACATTGTCTATTTGGAGATATCATTATTTTAAAATCCATCATAATGGTTTATAAGGAAAATATGAATTATCCTAATTATATCCCCATGGAGTGTCAAAGAAGGTGCATAGTAAAGACCATTTTCGGGTACAAGGTAACACTCGAATCAAGCCTGAAATGCCTTTTTTTAGAGTTATTACCCCTAGGTGCCTCTATGCTAGAACCACATCCACTCATAGTATCCATACAGGGATGTATTGCAATAAAAATCACATAATCTCTGTCTTACCAAAAATTTAAGATGTTCTTATATACTTATCCTCAAATTATACCTTAGGGTTATGTTCTCTAATCTATGTTTTCTTAAATCTAGTTCTCAAGGTTGCTACTAAACTTCCTCTGATACCAACTATAGTGACCAAACCCAAGTAAGCCTAGAGTTGGTGCTAGATACCATTAAATTAGCATAAGATAGAAGGAAACACATACCAAAGGACCAATCAGTTTAGTATTCTTGGTAAACTAGATACATACATGTGTCTTACATTATATTTTGAATACAAAATTACAATATATCTTTTTTCAAAAAGAACTTTATTACATATATCATATATATGCATAATAGACATAGTAACTTCATGGAATCCTGGGGAAAGGAAAAAAAATAAGGGTGAGCTCAAATTCTCAATAAAGGTTAAGTATAGTGGAAACAATAATGAATCAATGAGCATAATCAATATGGAAAGGTAAATAATTGAAACATGTATTGTTAATCAATAATTTGATCATAATACAGAAGGAATAAATTATGATTAAATAATTCCATATGAATAATCACATGAGCATGAACCATATCCATAGATATTCTATCTAATTAAATAATCACATAGAATATCACTAACTAAATTCATAATGATGGAATTAACAATGATGGATATCTAAAACTTATCGTTGAGGCTTCATGACAAGACATCTAATATTGTCAAGGCTTCATACCAAAAATCTAATACTATCAAGACTTTGTACCAAGAATCTAATACCATCAAGGCTTCATGCCAAGAATATAGTGACGCCAAGGCTTCATGCTAAGAATTTAATAAATTGGTAAGGCCTTAACCAAAACCATATCTAGTTTGTCTCATAAAACCTACTGATGCATTGAGGGGCTATAGTGGGATATTCCCATCACATACAAAATCCAATTTATTCCTCGTATGAAATGGGTGAAACATAATTAACATAAAGATTCATATTAAAACTAGTATACAAACACTTCTGGAGAAATGACCTATACCCACGATTTTGGGAACCATGGCCAATCAAGGCATCGGGATAGGTCCCCAGCCTATACCCACAGTTTTTACAAACCATGGGTATAGCTTTTTTTTCCATGCTATCAAATCCTCATACCCATTTCCATGTTTTCAAAGGCTTTACCCACGTTTTTAAAACTGTGGGTATTAATTGTACAAAAATAATACCTACAAGTGTTGAACCCGCGACCTCCAAGACCTACCCCGACACATCTCACCACTAAGCTACAACACTTACGATTATATATATCAATATTTTTCTAAATATATTAATTTTTATCCATATTAGAAAAAATGATGGTTGCGTATTTTGATCCCCGATCTTTCTCTCGAACTCTACTGCAGCTAACCAACCCATCTACACCGCTTGTAGTTAAATAAATCTACATTTAGTTTAATATATT
Source organism: Viscum album (assembly GCA_963277665.1). Classification (NCBI taxonomy): domain Eukaryota; kingdom Viridiplantae; phylum Streptophyta; class Magnoliopsida; order Santalales; family Viscaceae; genus Viscum; species Viscum album. The sequence goes on from OY728151.1 coordinate 911,146,523, forward strand.
ATTATAGCTCACTGTATCAGAAAAAAAAGTCTATAGGATTTGATCCCTAGATCTTCAGAAGTAACAAAGAGTGCCTCACTAACCATCCTACGTAGTTTATTTTTATAAATATTTTTATCCATTTAAATATATTAATTCAAACTATGGGTATAGGAGGGAAAACCGTGGGTATAGATTTTCCCGCCAAATATTTTTTGTTTCCCGTAGATTTTTTTTCCACCAATGTTATACCCATGGTTTTAAAAAACTGTGGGTATAGGTCTTCGAAAAAAACCCTATGCCCATGGTTTTTGTAAAACTGTTGGTATAGGCCTTGGAAGAAACACCTATACCCACAGTTTTGACCCAAATCGTGGGTATAGGTTTTTTTCCCACGGTTTTGAAAAACCGTGGGTATAAGTCATCAAAAATAAATCTATACCCACAATTTCTCCCAAAACTTTGGGTATAGGTCCATTTACTATACCTATACCCATGATTTTACAAAACCGTGGGTATAGGGAACCCCTATGCCCACAATTCTAATAAAAACCTTGGGTATAGGGCTATTTTCCACCAGTGAAAATGTAAATACTTTCTCCAATAAATAAACATAATTATAGACCATACAAAGTAAAGTGAATGACATCAAAATAGTACATCCCCAGTTAAAATTATCATAAATTGTCTAGAGAGATAATAATGTGATATCATTACAATATATACTCATTGGAATAAGCATAAAGGGTTGTTGTAATTGATGAATATAAATACCATAAAAAGATATTTAAAAACATTCTTGAGAAAATTATCCTTTTTATTTTGAAAAATATTTTGAAAATAATTTTCTTTGAAAATCACTTTTAAAAACATTTTTTCAAAAAGATACTCGTAAAATTAAAAAGGAAGCTTCAATGAAACGATGGTCATGTCAGCGGGTAATTCCGTACATGACGTAAATAACATTCCTTTTGCACGGTAAAAAGGTTATAAAAATGTCTTGTTTGGAAAGTTATAGGAAGATTACTTTTAAAACATTTAGTAAAAAGATAAAATGGGTAAAATTTAATTTTAATAAATAATTTTAAAAATGTTAAAGAAAACATTTTAGAAAACATTTTTAGAAAACATGGTTTTGTAAGAAAACATATTTCTGACTGAAGAGAGAAATGAAGTTGGAATTTATTAAAACATTTTCTCAATTATTTTATATACCAAAGAGTGTAAAAATGGTATTATTAATTTAAAATAATCATGAATAACCCAATAATAAGAAAATGAAAGTTTTTATTAAATAATTATCATAAAAAAATTAATGTGAATTCAAGAATAAACAATCTCGATTAGAATGAGATTGTGAAATAAACCCTTAAAATGATCATAATGTTGAAGTGAGAATTAATAAATGAATCAATTGTGTGAATCATCTATAAATCCACATAAAATAGTCAGAAATACAACTGTAATGTCTCGGCCTAGATGACCTCTAATATGGTAGTCAGATCGATGGGTCTCATGGCCTTAAGCACGTCTCCCCGTATGCCAGAGGTTGCTAACTAACAATGAGGTTCTAAGGAGGTGATAGTGGGGAGACTATACCCTCATTCTCAGAGTAGCATATCTGTATAACAGGTATAAATAACAATCAATAGTTGAAGTAGTAAATAATTTGAAGAAAAAGTAGTGAAAGAATAATAATAAATTGTATACAACAGTTGGCCAGCACCAATATATAATAAAGCATGCATGTCCTGATGATGATACATAAAGAAAATAGAAAACGAGCAACGTGCTACACGATACAGTATAGTACAAAAAGAAAAGAAAATTAAATCCCCAAGGCAATCTCCATGAGCATCCCAAGCTCCAGCTCTATCATGTGCTCCTAACTCCTAGGTACTAGCTAAACAACTCAAGTAATCAACCAAGGTCCTATAATATAAGGTCTACTCAGGTACCCCAGTGCAATGGAGGCCCGAGCAAGGTGTGAGATATAAATCTCAGTAGGTTCCCACCCACGGTTTCTATGACTGAATCCAATCCATAAATGTAAATAAGTATTTTGTAGGTAATATTAACAAATTAACAGACTGAATAAATAAACAACAACCCTCCTAGGTTCCTAAGGGACACCTAATGGTTATACCTACTTCAGCTCATAGTTGGAATAAGTCTAAATAGTAACTATATATATATATATATATATATATAGTAGTAATATATTTGTATATATAGTTTATTTATATATTGCATCCACCTAAATGAACCAAGTGCGTGAAAATTCCTAATGACCATATACCTAGAATATTAGTTATTGGATGGATTGGGGCTTAACTCAAGCATCCATAACCAGTCAAATCGAGCCTAAAAGCTCATGCAATAGGCTATATGCCCTACATCCCTATAGAGTTAGAGATGTCATACTATATTACTCGAGATGGAAATTGATCTGTCATGGAAACACTCTAATCATGGTACATGGTGCATAAATCTCATCACCCATATAGTATCACTAGTGTGATATGTCGTGAACTCAACACCCGATGTAAGGGGAGTGTGATTTTTCTCTTGTCTCAACACCATTTACCATCATACACAACCTAGGTATAAGGCGTAATCATATTTATCATAAATTTCCATGAGGAAATACCTCTCATGCCTTACATTTATCAAGCCCATATAAAGGCATCATCATATTTATAATACAAGACATGTGGCAATACCTCTCATGATTTTCATTTAAATAACCCATTATAATCGAGGGCATATCATTTATAACAATTCATATAATCATGCAATAAATGACGTGGCCTTTCCACCCTTAACATTCCATTTCATTTACCACATTCAATTCAGTTAAGGCATGAAATTTAATATAATCAAGACATAACATTTAAAACAACCAAAGAAGGCATTTCATCATATGTAATCTATTCAACTTGAAACTTTCCATTTAGTTAATCAAAACATGGAAACTCACTTTACATGGATCAAGAGGCACTTAGAAGGTGCTATGGTTAGCTGGGAAATTACCTATATGTGTAATCCTATTTATAGGTCATGCCAAGCCCTTAGGAGGAGTGATTTGGTTTGGTAAACATTTAATCGGGAGTAAAATTCATATCATAACTCTAATAAGGGCCATGTCTCAACATGCCATAAACCAAACCATGAAATCAATCATAAAATAATAACCACAGCAATAAGCTAAGAATGATACATATCATTATTCAATACTTTTTGGTTTAGAAGACAATGCACCTCCATCGAGGGGTTTTATTACAAAATCATGAAATTGTTCATAAAAAATAATCTAATAAATTATGTATCACAACTTAATTCACTAAATATTCATTTGAAATAACTACCAACATGGAAAATAACTATCAGTCTTAACATGTCTCTTAGTAGGTGCCTTAATCAAATTGGGTAATTTCCTACACATGGAAATTCCATTACAAATCCAAGATGAAAACTTGGAGGAATTTCATACATTTAACAATTTATTTAAAAGGGGTAATTCGATTCAGCACACCCATGGGGTGTCTGTGACTACGGTTGGAAACCTAAAACTACTAAATTATGGTCAAAGGGGGTGCATCTAGGTGTGAGGGTCAATTAGACATGAAGGAACCTATTATAAAACAACGCTTGGCAATGGATGGCATGCGTCGTAATGGTGCTATATGTAAAATGATGGAAACTTGAAGAAAGATTCATATACCTCCTAACTCATACTTAGGATGTATCACTCATCCAATATTCAGGTCTGATTCAATCCGTTTTGGAAGAGATCTAAGAAATGGACATTCATCCTGAAAATAGGGAAAATGAGCTTACACCAAAATAGCACAACTGAGAGGAAACTAAATTAAGAATGATACAAAATGACTCGAGAGCTTAATGACGTAGATCCATAGATACTGACAGAGTTCGATTCTAATGATGGATAGAGAAGTTATCACAAATCCTAGATTAGTCTTGGAGGAGAATCCAAAGGCACCTGGAGAGGGCTTCATGTGGGTGAGGGAGAGGAAGAAAAGAGAGAAAGAAAATTATAAGGCATTAAAAAAATTTTGGTCATTTCACCCTAAAAAATTGGGTCCCACAATTTGGCCACATGGTTTAGTCAAACCGTACACCAACCGTGCACCACCCATCTCTTAAGAAAACACCTCGCATGGTTTGAACCACACAGTTACCTTAACCGTGCACCAACCGTGCAGTGAATAGTGTTGAGGTACTGCCTAAGTGGTACTACCCATGTGACAAGGGTGCACGATTTGGGTAAACCATGCATATCCCATGTAGGGAACATATGTTCCTCTAAAATAGGCCACATTTTCTACTAGAGGCCACAATGTTTCAGACAATCTGTGTGCCTCTATCAGGCCACCAAAACTTGATATTTCCAACCTCGACGCTCCCAAAACTCAACGGAGCACCCAGGAAAGCTCATAGGACATTACCCAAGTCCAAAAAATACACATAGAAGTGTTCCAACTCTCAAAATTACATTCTGAAGCTTAGTTTGAAAAATGGACCATCCATTAAATGCAAAAAAAATCAAATTTCTTTGGATTTTCATCTGATTCAAAAACATGGGTCATCATAACCTCCCCACATTAGAACTTATCTTCCCTGATAAGCCTTCGAGAAAAACGAAAACATCACCCGACCTACAAGGTTCGTTAAGTCCCATTCAAATGGTCTCATTGCGTTTACAAATGCACAATGCACCTCCAAGCTTAACTTTATCATACGACACTTAAACCACCAAAATCTCAAGCCAACGCTCATTCTCTGAATGAAACACAAAAACTGAGCTTACCCAAGCTCATTTATCAAGAGAAATTATCACATCATTATCTCGTTAAACAAGTTTCCAAATATGCTCTCCACCTTAGGCCTTAACCCTATAAAGGGACCAATTCCGAGCCATGGTACCTCCACCATCAAAATTGCCTAAAAAGAATGCATCAAGAGTTATAATGATACTTCTAGTGTGATTTATTTAAAAGGGAAAACCCAACTACATCTAAGGTCATTACATAGACCTCACCGAATGAAATGGTCAAATTTTGATCGACCAAGCTGAAACCGATTGTGCACACTTTCCATAAAAGACATGGCTGACCCTTTTTCTAAAACCACACCCACCTTAACCTGATAGCATGCTTAAAATGGTTTTCACCAACTATACTCATCAATAATAAGAATAACGAGTCAAGCCACCTTCGACTATCCATTCCCAAGACACGTGGCTTAGATGTCTAACATATTACAACCAGAACTGCAATGCCTTCCTTCAAGGCATAAAGCATTTAGAATGGACATGTTTACTAAAGCTCACACCCTACTTCCAGTGATTTTCTTTGGTAAAACCATCACCAAACCATTTAAACTTTTGTGCCTCACCATGAGCGAGAGGGGTAACCCAGTTCCTGCCAACTAGGATTGTTACCCTTTAAACATCACCTCTGATCCCGACATCCATTATGGGGTAACCTTGAATTAATTAAACTAGAGTCTTGTGAACTATCCAAGGTAGTCCACGCCCCATTCTTATGTTGGTATAAAGCCAAAACATTCACTTTAGATCACTGACTGAGCCCAGTGCAGCATCTGCCTGGCAGTCGAATCAAAGGAAAGAACGGTCGGTGTCCAAGAGTCTACCCAAGGTGTTCCTATATGGGAACCCAAGAGTTACTCGTGAAAAACCAATCCTTGGTTAGTAATTATGCATCCAGCATGCAACATTGAGAAAACCACCCAATAAGCCCAATGGATTTTAAATCTTTAGCGCAGCGTGAGACCGACACTCTCTTAGTGCATCAAGGATGAAGTCAAGATATGGGATATGCTCATCTCTTTCATAAGAGTACACTAAGAGGAAACTAGGAAGACTAAAAAGAAGAAACGTCGAACCACTACTAGTCGAATTCCCTTAAAAGAAGATCAACATCACGTGTCGATGCACCAACACAAACCAAACCATGATGCCTTCACCACTCGAGGCATTATGTGATCATTCAAACTTCGCTTCCAAAGTCCATCCAAGACCAAAGGTGTTTATCAAGGGTTGTATACTCATCTAACCACAACAAAGTTGTGCTAACAAGCAAGCACTGCCACATCTCAAAACTTTCAATCCTGAAAGATGCTTGAGAAAAATTGAAAATTTCAAAATGGTATTCTTAAGTTGTGTTCCTTTTAATTGGAAGGAAACATTCTCATAAAAACTAACACGACGCTCCCTACCTTTAGGAGTGTCCTAGTCGTCGAAAAAATAGAGAGACTAGTCACTCACAAGCATGCTAGATCGAAACTACCTTAAACACATGCGTGACACACCTCTGAGTGATGCCCGCACACGTCAAAGCATACAAAGATAGAAAAACCCAAATCGATCGGTGTGTCAAAACACATGAGTCTCTAGGAAGTCCTCCTGAGCATTGGGACGAACCGACTACCTTAACTCCCAAGTCACTCTATTATGAAGATGACCCAAGAACATACTCAACTGCATAAGGTTCAACGCTTACACTGAACTCAACCAATTCGTTACATCATTTAGCACTCGATGGGTACTGCATACATGAAAGCATACCACATCAAGGTTTTCAAAACAAGATGGCACATCCCTGAAGCTATCCATAGGCTATAATCCCTATACATTCAAGTATATTATGGCCCATACAAGAGAGTTAACCCAAATTCATATTGCCCCATACAATTGTTAACTCAGATGAAGATGCACCTAGTCATCCATTATTAAAGAAAAGAAAAGGTCAAGTGAAACGCATGGCTGATCATCGCCTATAGACTGGTCAAAGTTCTGATGCCCTACTAATGTGTATATTAGTACTCGGTTCGAATCCTCAGTGATGATACTTTTTTATAGTCGGTTGTTTTTAGTTAATTGTATTCTGATTGGAGGGTTTGTTTGCAGAGATTATGAAATAATTTATGGATGATGTTTGATTTAAAAAATTTATAAAGATTGGGGTGAGTTCATTATTTGGGATTTAAGCTTATGATATTATTGATATTTTCTTTATATTGCATTAAATTAATACCCACTTCACAAGATGATTTTGATCGGAATTCCCAAGTGTTAAAGTTTTAATCCAAGATGTAACTTAACTTAGGTTTCTAATCATTACCATTAATTGTTTATGGTAGTGTATTTTTGGTTCCAATAATCCATGTAATCCACATATTAAACAAAACATTTCATTAATCCATGACATATAAAGTTCAACATACACAATATTAACTCAAAGAATACTCATCGAGCATAGGCTCTCAATCACTTAATATCCCAAAATTATAACTCACCCCAATGGTATATTTACTAATCCATTTGGTTATTTAATAATCTGGTTATAATTATTATGATGATAAATTAAGAATAGAAGAAAAATAAATGGATAAGAAAAGAGTGGTGCGTCGAACACACACACAAACGATAATGAGAATTAAGAACAGAATTTTGATTGAATGAAGAAGCAAAATAAGGGAAGGGGTTTCAAATTTATTTAAAATATTTTAAGAGAATTAATATTTAAGAACATAAGTTGGATGATTAAAATAGAATATGAAGAAGAAACTTTCACTAAAACAGAATTACAAAAACAACACTTACGAGATTACAAATGAAGAAAAACACAAAAGCGAGTGAAATCAAAGAGAGGAGGAAAGGTATATCAAGTGAAAACTTGATTATATAAGGTCCTACCAAGACTTTGGAAAGTATTTGGTCATGCCAATTGATGATCCTCTCTTCTGAAATGCCAACCCCTTGCAAGGAGAGGAGGGAGATGTATTTATAGCCCAAGGAAGTGGACTGTTTGCATTCCCAATCTATTCCTCCACTTGAATCGACGATTTGGACATCAAGACAGCCGAATCTAGAGATATATACTTATTAAAAGTTGAATATGATAATGTTTTCCGGCATCTCTCAAAATTTTGAGTCATTTGGACTTAAGGAGCCAAAGTTATGTCTGGTTGATTAAACAAAGTTAAACTGTCCATTTCAATCCATGCTTTTTCGATGGCCAAAATGTGAATGGATTTTGGAATAGAAATATGCCTTCAAATCCGAATTATTTCTTCAACAAAGTCTGCCTCCTATATCTCATCTTTCACACTGAAAATTTTCAGCTTTATTTGATGACTATATCATGAGATATTTCATTAATACTATACTGATTTTAATTCTCGTCCAGAATGGTGGGCTGGACTTCAAATATTAATTTGGGCCCTTGTTCTTATATTTGGGCCCTGAAATTTTTACTCATGATTCTTTTGGATAATCACGAACACATGGTGGAGTTTCACAAAATATGGGCTTTGGGAGTGAGACCAGTAACTCAATCATCATGGCTGGTCCAGTTTCTTCACAAATTCTTTGGGTCATCTTGTGTGGTCCATATGAGCCTTCAAATGGAAGAATTGACCCATGATTCCTTCTAATGATATGTGAGAAATTGAATAAGGAATCCTAAAAAATAATAACCACACAATTTGAATCAGTAGGGTGATATTTATAAATAAAATAGTAAACTGACTCAATTGGACTACTTCTAAAAATGCTCAAAAATTATACTTAGTATTAAAACATTAATACTTCACACAAATTGTGCACATTTCATATAAAATAAGTAAATGAAGTATATAATAATTCATGAAAATATTAATAACATAAACTCCCCCACACTTAGTTTTTTACATGTCCTCATGTGCAACAAATATAAAAACATGACAAAATCATTTTCACTCACCAACAAATATTAAAATTTTGTTTTCTCCAATCAGGGGAGGTTTAGACTATTTCACTCATCCATTTTGAATTCCACCACAAGTTTTTACAGAAACAATGTTCCAAAACTAATTCATTTTTTCATGCTCAAATTTAGAAATGGAAAATGTGGACACTCAAAACTCACACCTCTCAAGATGATAAAATTCATTTGTGGAGGTTCACTCTTTCACCAACCAAAAGTGAAAATCTTAGAGTTTGAAAGAGATCTAGGCTTCCAATACCTATCCAAAGTGCACGAGAATCAAGAGGTATTTTAAGGGGTTTTTCTGTGGCTATGGGATGGTAGGAATATAATGTCCAAGAGAGAGAAGAAGAGGGTTAAAACACCAACATAGAAAAAGCAATGCACATTTTTTTGAAATAAAACATGGAAGGAAATGAAAACACATATTTACAAGGGAATGATTGTCTAAAGAAAGACGCAATAGAGGAAGAAAATATTAAGGTAATGAGAAGATAGAATATTTACAAAACACAGAACTTCTCCCAATAAGAATATAATGAAAGTGTTCTTTTTTTTTCTTTTCCTTTTTTTCTTTGTTTTTTCAAAAGTTGACCTTGAAACAAATCTCACACTCATATCCCAACCCATGTTTGATCTCCTCACGACACTAATTGTAATAGTTATAACAAGATCAAAGTTTGAGGAAGAGTGATTTTTGACCTACCCAAGACACAACCCATTTTTTCATTTTTTTTTTTTATTTTTTTTCATCATTTTTGATTTTTTTTTAACACTTGTCAATAACATTTAAAAAATTACATAAATGAAAGTACATTACATTCCTCAAAACACACTGAATGAAAACCTCTTCCCCACACTGAAATGGATGCTTTCCTTCAAGCAGATGATAACTCGTTGAAAATCAATAATAGGGTACCCAAACAATGAAATCCATTCCCCCCACACTTAAATTTCATAAAATTATGCAATGAAAATCCATGTTGATATTGGGTGGGAAAAGTTATTGGGCTTGTAATGTGGCTATCAAAGAAAAGGTTTTCATAGGCTCTAAAGGGATTTCAAAAGGAGGATTAATGTAAGGGAAATGGGAGGCTATTTGGCTATTGTGATTCTCATGTGGTTCAGAAAATGCCTTTATCATATTAATGCACACTAAGGTAGGAAATTCAGCTCGAAGGTCCACAAACTCAAGACTCACAAATGGGGTTGAAAACACACATTTTGAAAAGATGGCCATAGGTGGCCTTGACATGAAAGAAAATGTTGTTCCTCACGGTTTGGGAAAATAATTTTCCAAATAAAAAATTGAGCATTAAAAATTTGTAAATTTTGACACAAAATTATTTATCCAAAGTCATGATTAAAATAAAAAAATTGAGATGAAAACATGTCTGTTAACTCCCCAAAATGGTTGGACAAAATTTCAAAACTCGATGGTGAGTAAGCATGACTCTTAATTTTTTTGTATTTTTTTTAAAGTGATTATTTTTTTTGTTATTTTTTTTTGTTTTTTAGGTTTTTTTTTTGTTTTTTATAAAGATACACCCACACAAAAGAGAAAGTGAAAAAGAAAGGTTTTGATAAAGAAAGTGGTAAAAAAATGAAAGAGAGAGGAAGAAGAAGAAAGAGGTAGAGAGAGGAAGAGATGGAGAGAGTTAAAGAGAAAGAGGTGCCCCCTAGTTTGGATTTGGTGGGTTTCCATCTCCATCCGGTGGTGGGTCGACTGCAGAAGTTGGGGATCCAATGGAAGTCGATGTTGATCTAGGATTGTGTGTCCTCTCATGGTGATGCTTTAACTGATTTCCATTAACTGTGAATGTACTTTTGGAAGAGAGGTCTTGGACTTGCACTGCACCAAACGGGTAAACATTAGTAATAACAAAAGGACCTTCCCAACGAGAATTAAGCTTACCTGGGTGAAGCCAAAATCTAGAATTAAAGAGCATTACCTTATCACCTTCATGGAATACCTTTATCAGGATGTTTTTGTCATGGAGTGCCTTGGATTTTTCTTTATAGAGATTAGAATTCTCATAATAATCAAGTCGAATCTCCTCCAGTTCATCCAATTGCAACAATATTTCTTCACCGAATTTTTCAAGATCAAAATTACATGTTTTCATAGCCCAAAATGACTTATGTTGGATTTCAACTAGAAAATGACATTCTTTACCAAAAACTATCCTAAAAGGAGACATCCCAATGGGTGTTTTATAGACAATTCGATAAGCCCAAAGTGTTTCACCAAGTTTTTCATGCCATTCTTTTCTGGTGGGTTTTACAATTCTATCAAGCACTCTTTTCACTTCTCTATTCAAAAGTTCAGCCATGCCATTTGTCTGGGGGTGATATGTAGTTGTTGTTTTATGTATAACCCCATTCTTTTTCAAAAGATATTCCATGGTTCTATTACAAAAATGGGTTCCTAAGTCACTGATCAAGGCATGTGGTGTGCCAAATCGGTGGAAGATGTGTTTCTTTAGGAACTCACTAACAGTATGTGAATCATCCTTTCTAGTGGGTTTGGACTCGACCCACCTAGAAATATAATCAACCACAAGAAGGATGTATGATAATCCATTGGAAGGGGGAAATGGTCCCATGAAATCGATACCCCAAACATCAAAGATCTCACAGAAAATTAAAGGATTTTGGGGCATTTCATTTCTCTTTGAAATTGTGCCAAACTTTTAGAAAGTGGGACATGATTTACAGAACTCATGCGAGTCCTTGAAGAGTGAAGGACAAAAGAATCCAGAGTCTAGAACCTTTCAGGAGGTCCTTTGTGGTCCAAAGTTTTCACCACCAGGAATTGAGTGACAGAATTATAAGATGGAAGAATGTTCATTTTCATCGACACATCTTTTTATTACCATGTCAGCCCCAGTTTTCCAAAGTTTATTTTCTTCCCAAAAATAGTATTTTGAATCACTTTTCAACTTCATCTTTTGTTCTTTTGAAAAAATTTCAGGAAAAACACCAGAAACCAAGTAATTTACAATTGGGGCATACCATGGTATTTTTGGAGTGAGAGATGAAAGGTGCTCAGTTGGAAATTCTGGATCAATTATTTCAGAATGAGAAGAATTAGAAATTCTACTCAAGTGATCATCCACAGGGTTTTCTTTTCCTGTTCTATATTTTATTTTAAGGTCAAACTCTTGGAGCATTAGGATCCATCTTATTAGCCTCGGTTTGGAATCACTTTTCTTAAGAACTTTATATCAGAATTGTCTATGAAGATGATGATTTTGGCACCTAAGAGATAGGGCCGGAATTTATCTAAGGCAAAAACCACTGCTAAAAGTTACTTTTCAGTGACAGTGTAGTGAGATTGAGTTTCATCCAATGTTTTTGAGGAATAATAGATGACATGAGGAATATTTTCTCTTCTTTGACCAAGAACAGCCTCAACAGCTCTATCAGAAGCATCACACATCAACTCAAAGGGTAAGGACCAATATGGGGGTTGGATTATCGGGGTAGATGTAAGAGCAGTTTTGAGTTCAATGAAGGATCTCTTGCAAAACTCATCAAAATGGAAAGTGACATCATTTTAGAGTAACCGAGTGAGTGGGAGGGAAATCCCACTGAAGTTATGGATGAATCTCTGATAGAAACTGGCATGACCGAGAAATGAACAGATGTCTCGAATATAAGTGGGATGAGGAAGTGATTGGATCACTTCAATTTTGGCAGGATCGACTTCAATACCATATTTTGAAACTATGTTCCCTAGAACAATCCCATTTGCAACCATGAAGTTACATTTTTCAAAATTTAACACAAGGTTACACTTGACACACTTTTGAAGGACTAGAGAGAGTGAATTCAAGCAAGATTCAAATGAATCACTATAAATGTTAAAGTCATCCATGAAGACTTCCATGCAATGTTCAATGAATTCAGAAAAGATACTCATCATACACCTCTAGAATGTTGCAGGAGAATTTCAAAGTCCAAAAGGCATTCTTTTATATGCATATGTTCCAAAGGGGTATGTTAAAGTAGTCTTTTCTTGGTCCTAAGGTGCGATTGGGATTTGGAAGTAGCTGGTGTATCCATCAAGAAAGCAATAGTGTGACTTTCCGGCTAATCATTCTAGCATTTGATCAAGGAATGGAAGAGGGTAGTGATCTTTTCTTATTTCAACATTCAATTTCCTATAGTCGATGCACACATGCCATTTGTTCTTCACTCGAGTTGCGACTACCTCCCCATGTTCATTTGTGACAACAGTTACCCCACCCTTCTTAGGTATAACTTGAATTGGACTAACCCATTCACTATCAGAAATTGGATAGATAATACCAGCTCGAAGAAGCTTGGTGATATCTTCCCTAACTACCTCAAATATGAGTGGATTGAGTCTTCTTTGTGGTTGTCTAATTGGTTTGGTTGATTCCTCAAGATGGATGTGATGCATGTAAAGGGCAGAGTTAATTCCTGGTATGTCATCTAGGGTCCACCCTAAGGCCTTTTTGTTTTCCTCTAACACTTGAACAAGTTTGGACTCCTCAGTTTTGGTAATTGAAGAAGAGATAATGAAAGGATAAGAGTGATCATGGAAAAGGAATGCATATTTCAAGTGTTCAGGAAGAGGTTTTAGATCAGTATCATCTCTCATTTGTGGGTTAGACATCTCAGGAATGGATGAAGGGACTTCAGTTGCTTCAGATTCATTTTCCTTAATACTTTCCAAGGCGGAGCAGTAGAGATCAGAGTTGATGTGGGATTCAAGAGAGTTTTCAAGTTCCATTAGATTGATGGAGTCTATGAATGAGAGGTCCACATCAACTTCACCATTTATGACTTGGTTAATCATGGTGCAGATTTCACAAGATCCTTTATCATCAGAACAAAATTAACATGATGGAATGGGGTTCAATCAACTCTTAGAAGTGTCATCAGAAGCATGGATTGAGAATGCAGAGTGATCCTCATATGGGTATCGCATGGCTTGGAAAATGTTGAACTTGACCAGTTGGTCACTGAATTCCATGGATAAGATTCCTGAATGGACATCAATCTTGGTTCTCGTAGTCATGAGGAATGGTCTTCCTAGAATTAGGGGAGATCGAGAAGATTTTGTCTCACCTTCCATATCAAGGACATCAAAATCAGCAGGGAAGATAAGATCATTGACTCGGAAAAGGACATCCTCAATTATTCCCTCAGGACTGGTTGTGCTTCGATTATCCAATTGAATGACAACACCCATTGGATGTAAGGGACCTAGAACAAGGTTAGATAATATGGATTTGGGCATGACATTAATTGGGGCTCCTAGGTCTATGAGTGCATCATCAAAGTTGGAACTTCCAATTTGGCATGGAACCGTAAAGGTCCCTAGATCCTTGCACTTTATAGGAATAGACTGCTGGGTGGAAACATTTTCGAAGGTCCTAAGTTTCCTCTTGTGGGTACACAACTCCTTGAGAAACTTGGCATACTTAGGAATTTGTTTTATGGAATCTAAGAGGGGAATGTTGACTTCAACATGTCTAAACATGTTGAGCATTTCAGGATCGGGTTCAAAGGACTTCTTTGGCTTAGAAACGGCTTGAGGAAAAGGAATTGGGTTCCTAAGTGGAATTAAAGGAGATGAGGGAACTATTTCAGGTTCCTTTTCAAGTTTCTTTTTCTTTTCATTTTCTAGGTCAACATTCAAAGGAGGTTTGGAGGACTTATCTTGAGGCATAGAAATTTGCTTTCTCGATCTAAGTTCAATTGTACTTACATTTCCCTTGGGGTTAGGTAATGGTTGAGCTGGGAGTTGGGAAGAATTGGATGGTTGTTGTTGACTAAGGTGGGATACAAGTTGACCAATTTGGGTTTCAATGTTCTTGAGGCTTGAACGGGTGAAGGAGGCAAGATCTTCCACTGCACTTTCCCATGGTTGCTTAGAAGAAGAGGCTTGTCCTATATTGGGATTACCTAGATTTTGGTTCTTGGGAAAGCGATTGTATTGGTTTTGGAATTGGGAAGGCTCACTAGGATAATGGAATCCAGGAGGAGGATTGTTCCTTTGAGGTTGAGGAATAAAAGGATAAGGTTGTTGGAAGTTACCAAAGCCTTGACCATATTGAAATTGGTTTGGGTTTTGAGGAGGTAATTGAAGGGGATGAGATATGGTATTACCATACCTAAGGCCTTGGTTATAGGAAGAATAGAAGGGCTGAGAGTGAGGTTGGTTGAAGAATCTAAGAAACTAACCTGATAGTTTAGGGTTGGTGTTCTGCTGAGCATATGCTGTATTGAGCTCCATTGGTCCAGATGAATCAGATTGGTCCTCTTGAAGTTGTGGACATGTGTCTGTTGGATGAGATGAAGAGTTTCAGATTCCACAGTTTTTGATAGGTCCAGGAAACATTGATTGCGGAGAAGATGTGGTTGGGGATTTGGTAGTCACAGCTAGTTGTCGCACGAGACCTGTAAGTTCACTCATCCACTCGGTCATCTTGTTCAGCTCAATTGATTGATTATCTTGGGCTTGTTTGACTTGATCATGTGCTCGAGTATTGAATTGTTGTGTGTTTGCATCCATGTTACTTATGAGATCTCTTTCTGCTGCAGGAGTTTTATCAACAAGAGCACCACCACTTGCGACATCAATGAGAGTTCTCTCCATAGACAATAACCCCTCATAGAAGTATTGGATCAAGATTTGGTCAGGAATTTGGTGTGGAGAGGTTGCAACAAGCTTTTTGAACCTCTCTCAGCATTCATGGAGTGATTCACCTGGGAACTGACGGATACCGCTTATTTCTTTTCGGATAGAAGCAGTATGAGAAGCAGGAAATAATTTCTCTAAGAATAGTCGTTTCATGTCATTGCATGTGTTTATGGAACCCCGGAGGAAGGTAGAAGAGCCATGACTTAGCAGTATCATCTAGGGATAAAGGGAATGCTCGGATTTTTATTTGTTCCTCAGAAACCCCTTGAGGCTTCATGGTAGAGCACACTACTTGGAACTCTTTAAGGTGGAGATGTGGATCCTCACCGGCTAGCCCTTGGAAATAAGGGAGAAGATGAATCAAACCCAATTTGAGTTCAAAGTCAGCCTCTATGTTTGGATATTTAATACCAAGAGGTTGGTAATTCATATCAGGGGAATCAAGTTCTTTAAGTGTTTGTTCCCTAAGATTGGCCATATCTAATTCAATTGGTTGGACAAGGACTGGTTCTTGAATTATTTGATTATCTCTTATGTTCCTCCTAAGTTGGTGAAGTGTTCTCTCAATTTTAGGGTCAAACAAATCCAAGGGATTGTTTGGGAGGCTATAGGGCATTAAAAATGATTTTGGAAGAAAAAGGAAGATGGGTTTTTCTTTGTTTGTTTTCCGTTTATGATTTTTATGAGAAGACAGGTTTTTCTTTGTGTTTTTTTTTCAATTTTTTTTAAACTTTGTTTTTTTTTTGTGTTTTTTTTTACAATAAACAGAAACTAATGAATACATAAAGCACCATCCCCGGAAACAGCTCCATTTGAAATGCACAACCAATTTTCACCTATCAACCGGTCAAAGTTCCGATGCTCTGCTAATGTGTATAGCAGTACTCGGGTCGAATCATCGACGATGATACTTTTTTATAGTCGGTTGTTTTTAGTTAATTATATTCTAATTGGGGGGTTTGTTTGCAGAGCTTATGAAATAATTTATGGATGATGTTTGATTTAAAAAAATTATAAATATTGGGGTGAGTTCATTATTGGGGATTTAAGCTTATGATATCCTTGATCTTTGCTTTATATTGCATTAAATTAATACCCACTTCACAAGATGATTTTGATCAGAATTCCCAAGTGTTAAAGCTTTAATCCAAGTCGTAACTTAACTTATGTTTCTAATCATCACCATTACTTATTTATGGTAGTTTATTTGTGGTTCCAATAATCCATGGAATCGATATATTAAACAAAACATGTCATTAATCCATGACATATAAAGTTCAACATACACAATATTAACTCAAAGAATACTCATCGAGCATAGGCTCTCAATCACTTAATATACCCAAATTATAACTCACCCCAATGGTATATTTACTCATCCATTTGGGTATTTAATAATCTGGTTATAATTATTATGATGATAAATTAAGAATAGAAGAAAAAGAAAGGGATAAGAAAAGAGTGGTGCGTCGAACACACACACAAACGATAATGAGAATTAAGAATAGAATTTCGATTAAATGAGGAAGAAAAACAAGGGAAAGGGTTTCAACTTTACTTAAAATATTTTAAGATCATTAATATTTAAGAATAGAGGGTGGATGATTAAAATATAATATGAAGAAGAAACTTGCACTAAAACAGAATTACAAAAACAACACTTACGAGATTACAAATGAAGAAAAACACAAAAGCGAGTGAAATCAAAGAGAGAAGGAAAGGTATCTAAAGTCAAAACTTGATTATTTAAGGTCCTACCAAGACTTTTTCAAGTATTTGGTTGTGAAGATTGATTCTATTCTCTTCTGAAATGCCAACCCCTTGCAAGGAGAGTAGGGGGATGTATTTATAGCCCAAGGAAGTGGACTGTTTGCATTCTCAATCTGTCCCTCCACTTGGATCGACGATTTGGACATCCAGACAGCCAAATATCAAGATATCTCCTTCTTAAAAGTTGAATATAATAATGTTTTCCTACCTCTATCAAAATTTGGAGTCATTTGGACTTAAGGAACCAAAGTTATGTCCGGTTTATTAAACAAAGTTAAATTTTCCATTTCAATCCATGCTTTTTCGATGTCCAAAATGTGAATGGATTTTGGAATAGTAAGATTCATTCAAATCCGAATTATTTATTCAAAAAAGTAGGCCTCCTATATCTCCTATTTCACACTGAAAAATTTCATCTTGATTTGATGACTAGATCAGGAGATATTTCATTAATACTATACTGATTTTAATTCCCGGCCAGATTGGTGGGCTGGACTTCAAAGCTTCATTTGGGCCCCTTGTTCTTATAGTTGGGCCCTGAAATTTTTACCCATGATTCTTTTGGATAATAAAGAACACATGGTGGGGTTTTAAAAAATATGGGTTTTGGGAGTGAGACCAGTAACTCAATCATCATGGCTGGTCCAGTTTCTTCACAAATTATTTGGGTCATCTTGTGTGGTCCATATGAGCCTTCAAATGGCTGAATTGGCCCATGATTCCTTATAATTATATGTGATAAATTGAATAAGGAATCCTAAAAAACAAGAACTACACAATTTGAATCAGTAGGGTGAGAGTTATAAAAAAAATAGTAAACTGAATTAATTGGACTACTTCTAAAAATGCTCAAAAATTATACTTAGTATTTAAACATTAATATTTCACACAAATTATGCACATTTCATATAAAATAAGTAAAGGGATTATATAATAAGTCATGAAAATATTAATAACATCATCAAGAGACCTAAGAAGTGGCCGACCATGCCTGAGGCATGTCTAACCAGATGAAATCGAGCATTTTTCGATGCTCATTCTCATAACAAGGCCAAGGAAAACATGACCACCCATTCAAACAAGGGTGTCATTTATAAACCAAGAGAGTCCTACTAGGGAAAATGACACCCAAAAAACACCAAAAGTTAGAATCTCACATCATTATCAAGGCACAACAGCTCTAAGGGATCTACCTACCACGAGCTACCCCCTTATAAAACACAAATGTCGACCCTATCATGAGGTCATGCCAACAGAAGTCACTAGGATTAAGTTCCCATCATTTAAGTCATTGTTAAAAGAAAAGAATGCCTACATAAAAACTCATTCTTCCATTCTAGTTCTACACAAGGGGATACTCAAACTACCCATACATGAGGGTTTAAACTAGGGACACCACTTAAGGGTTCCATTTTCAAGTCTTTACATTGATTCACTTTTATCTTTATACATTTATAAGATTTTAAAACAAAATGATAAGGCACACAAGAAAGTCTTAAAAAACTTAATTTTTTAAGTTACAAAACATTTATTGATATGCCATCATAAATTAGGAAATTTACCATATAAATTCATTTTTTAAGTTATAAGAGATAAGGCGACCTATGAGGATCCCATTAAGCCAACCTAGGTTCATCAGAATGAAACCTAATAGAATTTTCTTAATTATTAAATTTTGAAAATACCCAAATAGGTAGTCTCATTAGAAATATGCCCCAACTGACCTACTTGGGTTCAGTTTATCATTTTAGAAGTTAACCAACATGTTTGAGTTCAAAATAAAACAGCTTTTGCATTCAAACCCATTTCAAATTATATCACAATCATATACAAGGTTTGATTATATGGGTTGTCATTCCCCAACCTATAAAGCACTCATACACTTTATAAACTGAAGTTTATCTCCCATTTAACCAAACCCAATCCACTTTAAAATTGAACTCATACATTCCTTTTTCATTTATAAGAATCCCAAAATATATATACTACGATCGTATATAGTGGCTCGGTTATATAGGTGGTCATCTACCAATACATAAAGCACCCATACACTTTATAGTTGGCATTTGGCTCCCATTAATTCGAAATCATACCATTTAAAAATTTAACCTTTAGTATCCTTTACATTTTCACAATAGTTCCAAACATGTATAAAGCTCAAATGATGGTTCGAATATATGAGTTACCTTTTCCCAATTATAAGGCACACATACACCTTATAATTGTAAACTAGCTCCCATTTGATCACAACCCATATATTTATCCCATGTAGTTATTTATTTATCAAAAAGTACTAGCATGATATCACAAGCAATAACACATAGAAACATATTATAATTGCAGAAGCATGGAATACAAACAAGGCATGCTAAATAAATCAAGTGGTATATCATACAATCTAGCAAGGAATTCTAAGAAAGTAGAAACATGGCATAGAATATAACAGGCATGTTAAATAAATCACCAAAACATGTTATTTAAATAGGGATGCTAAAGAAAAAAAATCATTTCATAACACTCAAATCACACAATCCAAATAAATAAACGACCTATATATACAACTACATGGCATGGAACATGCATGGCATGGCATGTGAATCTCTATGTGCCTATTATGATGCATGTGATGCTTCTTCCTTGACATGCAGGGCCAAGGGAAAATACCATAAATTCACAAATCAACACGTAGTGGAAAGTACACCATTCACCCAAGGTGAAATCATATCAACTATAATATAAAATAGCATGAACATCAATCTGAACCCTAGCCACTTGGTTATTTCCCCATGGGTGGGGTGATCAGTCCCAGACACAACTATTTACCAAGCGCTGACATATTCTTAATCTCTTGTTTAATAGCCCAAAATAGTAAGACAAAGGAAAAAATAAGCCTCTAATACCACTTTGTAACATCTCATCCTAGATGTCCACTAAGATGGTAGGCAGACTAGTGGGTCACATAGCCTCAAACGCATATCCATGTATGCTAGAGGCTTCCGAATAGCAGCGAGGGTCTAAGGAGGTGATATTGGGGAGATTATACCCTCATTCTTAGAGTATCACAATAGTATAACAATTATAAATAACAATCGACAATGGAAGCAGTAAATGATTGAAAGACAAAGCAGTGGAATAATAATAATAAATTGTATACAATAGTTGGACAATTCCAATATACAAGAAATCATGCATGTCCTGATGACGATACATAATGAAAACAGTAAACGAGTAGCATACTACCTAATATAGTATGGCACAAAAAGAAAAGAAAAGTAAATCTCAAAGTCGATCTCCACGAGCATCCCAAACTCCATCTTAGCCTTATGCTCCTAACTCCAAGGTACTAGCTAAATAGATCAAGAAATCAAACAAGGTCATGAAAATATAAGGTTTACTTTGGTACCCTAGTGTAACGATAGTCTGAACAGGGTGTGAGATATAAATCCAAGTGGGTTCTCATCCACGGTGTCTACGACTGAATCCAATTCATAAATGTAAATAAGCAGTGCGTAGGAAAAATGAATAAATAAACAACAACCCAATCAGGTTCCTAAGGGACACCTGACAACTATACCTGCTTCGGCTCATAGCCAGAATAAGTCTGAACAGTCACTATATATATAGTAGTAATATATATATATATATATATATATATATAGTTTAGTTATATATTGAATCCACCTATATGAACCAAGTGTGTGTGGATGCCTAATGGTCATATACCTAGAATACTAGTTACTGGTTGGATCAGGGTGTAACTCAAGCATCCATAACTAGTCTAAACGAGCCTAAAAGCTCATGCAATAGGGTACATTCCCTAAATCCCCATAGAGTGAGATATGTCATACTCCATCACTCAGGATAGTAAGTGAGCCACCATGACAACACTCTAATCATGGTATGTGGCATGTAAATATCATCACCCATATAGTATCACTGGTGTGAGATGCCATGAACTCAACACCCAATGTAAGGGAGTGTGATTTCCCTCCTCGCTCAACACCCCTTACCATCGTACACATCCTATGTATAGGGCATAATCATATTTATCATAAACGGACATGAGGTAATACCTCTCATGCCTTACATTTATCAAGACCATATAAAGGAATCACTATATTTATAATACAATCCATAAGGAAATACATATCATGATTTGAATTTAAATAATCCATTATAATCAAGGGAATATCATTTATAACAATTCATATAAGCATGCAATAAACGACATGACATTTCCACCCTTTTCATTACATTTCATTTACCACATTCAATTCAAGTAATACATGCAATTCAATATAATCAAGACATAACATTTAAAATAACCAAGGAATGCTGATAAGTGTATTTAATGCATATATTTTGAAGTGTTTTAATGAATTTATTTTGTGTTTAAATGAATAATATTTCAAATTTTGGACCGAAAAGAGTTGTTTTATGTTTTATGGTAGGATTCAGTGAATTTTTGCAAATGGAACAAAAAGGGGTGGAAATATGAGCTTAAAGACACTTCATGTCGCGAGAAAAGTGAAGCAGTGCGACACTATATTTTTCAAGATGAAGTAGAGCTGAAAAACTAAACACACGCTGATTACACGGCGTGTAATCTAAGTACACATCATGACATGTTCAAAAAGAAATTGATGTGTTGGACAAGTCGTGATGAGGTTACACGGTGTGAAAAGAAACTACACATCGTGAGTCTCCAATACACGACGTGACATGAGTAAAATAGTCAAATATATAGGTGAGATTCACGCAATGTAGAGGAAGAAATAGATCTGGATTACATGACGTGTAACCCAAGTACACGTTGTGACAATGAAGATGCATGAAAAATAAAACCGACGTTGTAAGCTGCGCTGATAAATTTAGCTATAAAAAGAGGCCTCTGGCCAACCTTCTAAGGCACTCTAGGGCAAAGGATGCCAATTAGAACCAAAGTAAGGCCTCCATATGATGAAGTGATGATCCAGGGTCCTGCTTCGCCGCCTTTCTTCTTCGGGTACCCATGACGTTTGCTCTCATCATGAGCGAGTAGACCACTTAGTGTTGGGTGATGTGATTATAGGTGGGGTGCTTAGGGATTATTTTCTTTATTTTATTCATGTTTTGGATTGTTGCAGATACCATTTATCAATTCCAATCTTCTTCTTTTTTCAATTTCATGACCACTGCTTATGATTTGAAGGGTATTATTTTGCTGCACTGATTAATCGACTTAGTTTGTGTATGGCCATTATGCAAGCTAGGCCAGTTATGTTTAAACAAGGTTTTGGGTCACCTATACATGTGATTGAATCTATTAGACGAACGTTCCAATGGTCCAATCATAGGAGTAGAGTGGGATACCAAGACCAAGGATCCCTGCTGACCCAATTGCAACACCAAAATTGAATAAACCTATATCAACTGAATCCCTAACACACGAACCTGAAAATCATTGAACCTATAATGTCTCTCATACTGATATTACAACCCAATCTTTGTTGTTGTTATTTCTCTTTTCTCAAATCAAAACAAACAATTTCAATCTCAGTTCCTTAATTAATTTAGAACATACAAACCGTTCATGTGGGTTCGACACTCGGACTTACCAAGTACTATGTTTTTAGTTAGTTTTTTCTGAGTCTTATAAATTGATAAATTTTATTAGCCTCATAGGATTTAACTACACCCCATAGGTGGTTAAATTCATTCCATCATATGTAATATATTCAACTTTAAACTTTCCATTTAGTTAAGAAAAACATAAAAACTCACTTTACATGGCTGAAGAGGCACTTAGAAGGTGCTATGGTCATCTAGGTAATTACCTACATGGGTAATCCCATTTACAGGTCATGCCAAGCCCTTAGGAGGGGTGCTTTGGTTTAGTGACCATTTACTCAGAAGGATGGAAATTCATATCATAACTCCAATAAGGGCCGTGTCTCAACATTCCATAAACCAACCCATGACATCAAGTGTAAAAGAAGAACCAAAGCAACAAGCTAAGCATGATACATATCATTATTCAATACTTTTCATTTTAGAAGACAACACACCTCCATCGAGGAGTTTTGTTGTGAAATCATGACATTGTTCATAAAAATCATTTAATCAATTAAGAATCACAACTTAATTCACTAAAGATGCATTTGAAATAACTACCAACATGGAAAATAACTATGAGGATTAACATGACTCTTAAGAGGTGCCTTAATCAAAATGGGCAATTGCCTACACATGGAAATTCCATTACAAATCCAAGACGAATGCTTGGAGTCATTTTGGGCATTTAACAATTTATTAAAAAGGGGTAATTTGAGCTGACATGCACATAGGGTGTCTGTGACCGAGGTTGGCAGCCTCAAACTACTAAACGAAGGTCATAGGGAGTGCATCTAGGTGCGAGGATCAATTAGACATGATGAAACCCATTATAAAGCAATGCTCGACAATGGTCGACGTGTGGTGCCACGATGCTATATGAAAAATGATGGAAACTTGAAGAACGAGTCGTAGACCACCTACCTCATACTTAGCCCTGAAACAGACATTCGCCCTGAAAATGGGGCAAATGAGATCACACCAAAATAGTGAAACCGAGAAGAAAGTAAATGGAGAAAGATAAAAAAAGGACTTGATAGATTATCGATGTGGATCCATAGAGATCAATGAAGTTCGATTTCAATGACACATAAAGAAGTTATTGCAAAGCCTATATTAGGCTTGGAGGAAAATCCAAAGGCGCCTGGAGAGGGATTCACATGGGTGAGGGAGAAGAAGAAAAGAGAGAAAGAATATTATAAGGCATTAAGGTCATTTTGTTCATTTCACCCCCAAAACTTGGGTTACATGGTTTGACCAAACCGTGTGCCACCCATCTCTTAAGAAAACACCTCGCACAGTTTGACCCACACGGTTACCCTAACCACGCACCAACTATGAGGTGAATAGTGTCAATGTACTACCTAATTGGAACTACCCATGCGAGAAGGGTGCACAAGTTGGGTAAACTGTGTGCAACCTATGTGGGACACATTTACTCCTCTAAAATAGGTTGCATGGTTTGCTGCTAGAGGTCACATGGTTTCAGACAAACTGTGCGCCTCTGTCAGGACACCAAAACTTGAGATTTCCAGCCTTGGCACTCTCAAAACACAACGAAGCACCCAGGAAAGCTCTTGATCCTTTACCCAAGTATAAAAATAACACATAGAAGTTTTCCAACTCTCAAAATTATGTTTCGAAGCTTAGTTTGTAAAATGGATCGTCCAGTAAACGCAAAAAAAAATCAAATTTCTTTGGATTTTAGTTCAGTTCGAAAACAAAAATCATTACAACAACAATAGATTTTCAAAATTCATTATACACGTAATCATAAAATATTAACGACAATGAGGAAATAATATAACCCAATGAAAATGAATTGAGTTATGAAACTCTTTACCACTTGGTAACTTTTAATTCAAATCCCCTTATATGAAATAATACAAATTAAAACTTAAAATACCATGAAGAATGAATTATTCATGATATTATATGTAAATGTGAAGTATATACACCATATAAAAATAATTAGTTTCATAACATCACAATATGCCTCAGTGAAATGAAATTGAGACGAAATCTCTTACTTCGCACTTTCTTTATGTTAAACATGCTTTAACCACCTGTATAATGGTTTTAAACATGTTATTAACTTATTTAAAAACCATATTAATAGTTATGATATCATATATGATTCTTTTATAACATATTATTACTTGTTCGTTAATTATATTTCATTATTTTCATCATTTCAGGTAATAACTGCTTTGTTTTTTGAGTATGTTTTGATTTGTTATTTTTTGTTCCTCTTACTTCGATCATGATTTCATCATCTCCAGAATGTAAAACATGATAGAAATATCATATATATTCATTATATATTTATTTATAATAATCCATAAATTTTTTGATATGAAATGAAATGGACCATTCATGGAGACGGTGGGTCGTACGTACGCATGAACGTTGGTTCCATTTTCTTGTCATATTAAGGAAAGAAAAATAAATGATATATATATATATATATATATTATCATTCTAATGTCATTATTATGTCATATATATCACATATTTTTATTAAAATCATCCCTAAAACATTTCATGTAAATTTTGAACATATCACATCACTTCGCGAGGCAGTAGTCCGTCATACACACAAGCGACGATATCATATTCCCAAAAAATAGAAAGAATAAAGATATATGTGATATAACAATTACAGAAGCATAATAATATCATAAAAATCATATATATAATATATAAACTATAAATCCATCATTATTCCCAACCTAGAAGGTGGTGATAGAAAAACAAACGACATCGGTTCACGAGGCGGCAGTCCACCGTACACACGAATGATGATTTCATAACTCATTTGATAGAAGTGTGTGAAATTGTAGCTAATACCCTTAAAAAACACCTCATTATTTGGAATGTATTTATATTATTATATAATCATGGTATACTAGTAATTGAAGGAGGTGGATAAAGAAATAAAATAAAAACGATTTTAGAAGAACATTGTCTCTTCTTTGGGTATCCTCCCTAGGTTTGCACTAAAACCTTCAAAGATTTTCTTTCTGCCCAAATTAAGCCTTTTAGGATTAGGGGAGGGAGTTTGGGAAGTGATTTGGGCAGGTCTTGGTTGAATCAGAGCGGTTTGAAGGTGTGAAGAATGAAGGAGAGGGGGTGACCTTTTATAAGTGGAGGAGATGACACACTTGATATTTTTGAAAAGTATTGAGTGCTCACACATTTTTTTCATGTCAAGTGCCTCCAATAATGGATCAATATCAAGCCTGGAAGGTATAAGGTCAAAATATGACCATCCAATAGGTTTTGTATATGCTTCTAGGTCATTTTTTCCCTTGAGTTTAAAGTTTAGTTCCTCGGTAAACCAGTTTTTCTCTCAATCGTGGTGATTAATTTTAATTGTTTTCACTGATCATTATGGAAAAAAAATTAAGCTGACCCTATTAGACATTATAAATTATGATTATTTCAAATATGGAATCCATTTTTTCAAATTAAATTTAAATAAGTGGAAAAAATTAATTTAAAATTAACCCCACAGATAGAATAAGAAAGTAGGGTTTTAAAGTGCAAATGTTCAAAAGTTTACTATGTTTTTATATCTAAATTCAATATAAAAATGATTAAAATGATCTAAATTGGATTAATAGATATATATTTGATCAAATTTTACTTTAAAACCAATTTAAAATATAATTTAAAATTATAAATTATTTAGATGAAAAGTTGGTTTTCAATTAAAATTCTGTATTTTTTACTATTCATCAAAAAATGAAACTTTTCAGAAAAATAACAAATATTTACCGTAAGACAATTTTGACATTTTACTTTCAAAAATGATTTTTATTTTTTCAAATAAAATTTATGAAAGTGGCAAATTTAGTTTTAAAACAATTGCGTCATTAAAAGACAGCAAAACCGTCTTTATAAAAATACAGTTTTTTATGCGTAAAATTGGATTTGTTCTTGTTTTATGTCTATCAAAT
Source organism: Viscum album (assembly GCA_963277665.1). Taxonomy (NCBI): domain Eukaryota; kingdom Viridiplantae; phylum Streptophyta; class Magnoliopsida; order Santalales; family Viscaceae; genus Viscum; species Viscum album. The sequence goes on from OY728151.1 coordinate 911,173,297, forward strand.
CTATTGAATAAATGTCGAATTTTTTTATTGAATATATAATATATAAATTTCATTAAGATCATCCACTAATAGTAATTAATTTAATTTATTAATATAAAACACCTTTTGTGCATAAAATAGTTTTTTTATAAAAACAATTCTTTTATACTCAATTGGTTTTTATATTCATTTTTAATTACTTAGTAACCAATGAATTCAACCATATATTTTTATAAGTTATTTAATTTTTTATAACCGCAAATTTAACGACTATGATACACTTTTCATTTTAAATAATAATATTAATAATATTCGGTAAAACTCGGTCTTGCGTGTAATGCAAACCATCAAAAAAGTCATTATTGCATGTAATGCGGGCTAAGCTCAGTGTTGCATGCATTGAAAGCTATAGAATGTATTGAATTTATTTAAAATAGTAAGTATATCATAAAGTATGGGGATGTTATATTTCTTTCTACGTTTGGTGTTGCATGTCACACATGTCGTTGAATAAAAAGTTATTCTTTTAGAATTTTCGGGGTGTTACATTACCAGCCTGCTGCCATAGTTATTAATAATCGTGGAAATATTTCCACCGTAACGACCGTAAAATCCACGCTCTCATAAACCGTGACCATAACTAATTGCCACAGTTTTTTATACCATAGCCACGATTTTAAACCACAGTTATAAGTTATTTCTCTAACTGTGATGTGTTTGATAAAATTACGTCACTTTTATTAAGTGGGATTACAATGCATGAATGGAATTAACTTTTGGAAAATTTAGGATGCTTTGAAATCTTTTATTTCCATAGAACCATGAAAATGTTGTCAGTAAATAGCTTTCTAGAGTACCACTTTAATTCTACAAACCAAAAAACCATTGAATTAAGCAACAATTCTTTTGGATGGTGACATAATCAAATCACACAGCAAGTAAGTTTACATGGATTTTGCACACGATTTCTTCAAGTGTCACGATATAATCATCAAAATTCTTCAAAATGTTTTTTAAAAACAATAATGCATGTAGCATGGAGAAATTCTTCCAAAAATTAAAGTAAGAAACTAGGTTTTGCATAAATAAATTAGTTCAAATTTCCCTTTCAATAAGATATTTGAAAAAATCAATTGTAGTCCCTACAAGATACATTGACTCCCTGAAAAGCCTCTAAGCCCTCCAAGTTCTTTACATGACCAAAATTACTCATCAGGCCTCTTTCAGATAACCCAACCATGGTAAAAAACAAGTTCAATTTTCTAAGTTTTCTTTATTTCAGCAATAGAAATATGCTATATGGATTACCATTATACTTCAAACACACTTCAATAAAAAAAAACAAATGAATGAAATTGAAAAGCACGCCATAACTCGTGCCCTCATCAACTCGATCAAGCGATTCATAATCCTTACATCGGTATTTTTTTCTCACATTCCTCCTTTATGAACACTACCTTTGAAGCACCCTACATAAACCATTGAAATATTATACCAGCGTATGATTGAAGATTCCATGTGATTTATAACTTTGAAAAAAATATGAAACCATAAACGATGTAAACGCCATTGCAATGCCAATATATGAAATTAAAACAAAAAAAATCCCATCATAATGCATGATGTGTTCAATATGTGATTACGTGCCAGAAGATTGACCTCGATTGTACTCTTCAATAATTTCAGAAAATAACAAGAAGACCGTGAAAGGTCTTTTTTGTTTTAGTTTTATTTTTTCTAATTTCATATTCACATATACCATAAGGAAGCAAATGCCTAAATTTATAGCCGTGCATGTTGTTTAAGTTCATCACCTTTTAAAAGGGGTAATATTTGATCATTTATAACTATTATTATACACTAATAAAAATATCATAAAATAACTTATAAATCTATTTTCTATACTTATTAAAATGTTTAATTTTTTTGAACTTTGAATTGGAGATCACACTAAATAATTCTAAATATTGGATTTATGGGTAAATATTTATAATATTAATAATATTGCCCCACGAGGCTTTGACAAGTGGTTTGGTTCCTCGGGTCTTGGTGGTGGGGGATGGAGGTCTTAGGGTCTAGCCTATCCTCACCTAAATTTTCGTTGTATCTTTCCCTTCCTGTTTTCAGGTTACATGATAAGACTTTAGATTATTGCGCCTTCGGGCCATGCTACGATCTTTGAATTACTGGGTCTTTGACCCATCACATGTAATAAAATAGGTTGTCATTAATAGGTTCTAAATAAATAATAGTAACATTTTATTATTATTAAAAAAAAGTAGATGATTGATGGAAATTTTAAGATGCAGCGGCTGTCATCGACTCCTTTGTTGTTCTCGACGAGCGGCGAAGGCGAGGTCCGCTGTCCCAGCCCTCCGGTGTAGCATGATCGCTAAGCTTAACCTGAAAATTGAAATTTCTAGCAAAGCCGACGTTCTATGCTAAAACCCAAACCTGGATTCGTTCCTTCAACTCTGAATTTCACTAGCCAAACCGGCAAGCTTTCACATTCCTTACCTTTTCTTAACTACTGTGGTCTGGTGCTTTTGATTTGTTAAGCAATTTGAACTTCGGATGCAGTTCATTTTCCGCTTTCCAATCCGTAAATTCAGTCTCTCGATATCCGGTTTCTGAATTAAGGTATGCCTCCCTCCCTGCCCCACCTCTCAATTTTTTAGAAAAAACAACTGCCTTTATCATGGTTCTTTGTGCAGATTAGTCGTATTGTTACTTTATTTAGTGAAAATGTGTTCCCTGTCGACAACTTGGTCATACCCAGGTGCGTTTTTTCAGTCAAGGCGTTGCTGGATCAACTTCAGCACTTTCAAAATGCTGAGCAATGATATACTTTCGTCCGTTTGTTAATATGCTTAGTTAGCAATTTTAAATGTAGTTGTGGCAGATGCAGCATCGTGGGGTCCGATCTCCGCAGATTGCCTTGCTGCGCCCAAGTCTTGGTTGCCGAACTTGCAGGTTTCATTTTTATTCTGTATTCTTTACACTATTTATTTATTTATTTCCTCTGAGCAAGTATTTGATCTCTTTTCCGATGTGTTCCATGATTTTTTTTATGTTGTTAATGAAAGTAGTCTAGATATTAAAATCTGATTCCAATCCAGCAAGTAATACCATTTGATTATCTATGTTCAAATTGACACTGTAAATAGCATATCAGAGCTTATAGAAATTAATGCTGTTGAAATTGAACATTAAACCGAGTGATCGTGCTCAAGACTTTGGTTTCCCCTCTTTAAGATGACTGTACAGGGTTTCAATTATTTTTTGTCTCCCGTGATAGAACACTTGACACCGGTGACGGCATCCATTCAAATCATTCAACTTAGCTAATCACATATATGAATTTATTTTTCTCTCAGATTAAAGAATGAGAGAGAGGGAGAGAGCGGACACTGAAGGTTTTGAGTGAAATGTTGTTAGCTTATTTGGCCAACGTCATGCTTGGATTTATTTTTCTCTTAAATAAGAGAACGAGAGAGAGCTTGCATTGAAGGTTTTGGGTGAAATGTTGTCAATTAGTCCATTACATTAATTCGAAAAGGCTTCACACTCAACGCTTCGAAATCCGTGTATCACATCCATTACAGATGGCATGGTTGTTATTTATTACTGGACTTTGCAAGATTTAAGGATTTTCTAGTGCACAGGATCCTGGCTTATTCTTCGTTCTTATACCGGGGGCATCCCAGACATCATTTATAGGTACACTTTCAGCTGAAAAATTTAAAATGAAGGTTTCCTTGAAGATCCTCCCCAGGAGGGCTCCTTTACTTGGTCAGATTAAGTGCAAGGAGGAGGAGGAAATATCTGTTTCTGTTGAGCGCTTCCCTTATTACAGTTATATGGACTCGACATCCGGAAAGCTTGAACCTGCATCTGGTGCACGTGCAAGTATCCCCGGGGAAGAATACTGGCCTGAGGGCACCGCTAGCCGAGTAAGAGCTGCAAGGGCTCCTGAACCTACTGGTGCATCAACAGGAACACCGTCTTATGGAAGAATGCCTGGAAGTAGAAGGAAACGGAATAAATCTGCAATTTCTGCATCGGAATCTTCTGCATTAAGTGTTGCTTCGAGTGATTCAGTGGTGCTAGAAAGTTCTAATGACACAATGGATGATTGTGATGATGTTAATTCTGAATATGTTACTTATAAAACAGAACCTGAGAAGGAGTTGACTCAATATGAATTGGACAAGGAGCGAGGTGCCCCTCATCCATTTATTGATCCAAAAGCAAGGAAGCCAACAGGGGAGCCTCTCTCTGAAGAAGAGCTTTGGTGGAACTGGAAGAGTCCTGACAAAAATGATCATTGGTCTAGATGGCAAAGAAGGCGTCCAGATGTCGAAACGGTTAGTGAAAACACTAAGTAAAATAGGTATAATAAATTACGTGTGTTCCATCTGTCCAAGTTATTTTGTTCGACTCTTTAAATCTAAATACTGAATTCAAATGTTCGAGTATTGCATAAACCGTAGGGGGAGTTTTCAGTACACTGTTTTTTTTTTTTTATGCCCAATTGTAGTTTTCGACAGGTGTTTCTCAAAGCCATGGCAGAGACAGGTCAAATAAAACTTAATGGCGAGCATCCAACACTCACGGAGTGTGCACTCTATAGAGCTAGGCGGCACATTTACAAAGAGGAAAGGTATTACTGAATTTACCTTTGGTGTTCTATAATTTAATTCTTAAGCAATTGAAGAGTATGATATCTGTTTTGCAACAGACCTGAGAGCATGATTGCCTTTGCTGCAAATAAGGGTTCCTAGAGTTGAGATTGCAAGTGCATCTTTCTAAAACATGCCTGAATGTTGTCTATAGAATTGAAATTGGAAGAACAGTGGTGTAAAAGGCCACATCAGCCTCAAACATTGGATCAAGTTGAATCACATTTTAAGTAGCTACATGGCTTATGCTTTAAAAAAAGCCCTTCTTATTGATGTGGCTTTGAAGAAAACACTTTCTATGCTTATTCTTAGGATATTTATTGTTCAGTCATCCTTCAGATGTCTTCCTCCGGATCTCATTATTTTTATAATCCCAACACGCTCATCTTTTACTAACAAGTTTTATGAATTGTTTTAGAAAATTTTATGAAGTGTTTCAAAAAATTATTTCAAAGTATGACAACACTTGTATAAACTACAGAAGACATATTCCTACCGGACTTCGTAGACACTTGATAAATGGACGATTCACGTTCCAGACTTAACTTCATTAAATCTTCAGACGATCAATTATCGAACTCCACTACATCAGAACTTCATTGTTGACTTTCTAGACCTTTGCTTCATATGGGACACCACGACATAATTATTCGAAACCTTGAGTCATGCTTCAAGACTCTTACTGAAGTTAACGTGATTGCCACGTCATCACAATTGCGACATTATCAAGCTCCAATGACTACATTTGGAAAAAGGAAAGTCACAATCTTCAATGCATTGAAGACACCTCACAATTGTTTTGGTCAAAGAGAAGATTTTTGACTCCTGATCCTTCAAAACATTTTGCAACCGACTTCCAATGTTCAAATTCCAATGCTTATATAAAGGATCTTGAGGAGCTCATCGAGTCCCATCAATCGATCCTTTAATCAAACAATCATACAAACATAACATACTTGAGAGCTCTTTTTGAAGAATGTAAAACATTCATTTTTCGGTGATTCTGATAGGAACGTGGGATGAAGCCTTGCCAGGAAGACGGCTGCTGCAGCGCAGGGGTGCTGGGGTGTTGGGGCAGTTTTGTAATTGCTATAGTAGTAGGTTGAAGTTCTAATAATGCCAGAGGCAATATTGTAATATGCATTAGATGGTAAGTTGGGACTGTTGGGAGCAGGTTGGGGAATTTTTAAATAAGGGGGTTGATGTTTGGGGAGAGTTGCGTATAGTTTTGCTTGGCTTCCCGTGGGAGCAATTCGGAGAGTTAGGCTTTGACCTCTTGGAGCGGCGTCTCTTGGAGGAGCCTTCTTCGTCCATTTTTTCTTCTTCTTGGTTCTATTGTAATTTTTGCTCACTGTGACCGGAAATCAATAGAATTCCTTGTTATTCTCTCTTACTTAACAATTGGTGCTTTCATTGAGATTAATTTCGATCGGAGAGAGTTTCTTGAGAGGGATTCTAGAGATAGAGATTCTTGATCGTTGAGAGAAAGACTCTGAAGGATTGAGATGCAAACATGGTTGAATGCTGCCAAAAATGGAGACGAGACCGGTGATGATTGAGACGACAATTGAACGGATGTTGCAAGCTCAGGAACGGTTGGAGACGAGAGTAGTTAAAGCTCTACGAACGACAACAAGACTTGGAGAATCGTGTATTGGAGGTCCAGTTGGATATAGATTTCCTAACGAGGTAGATGCACGGACATTCGAAAATGTTCGCAGAGCTCTCGGTCCGATAGGATGAACCAGAATAGAAGAGGCACAGAGAGAAAGAGCCACAAGTTTTGAGAACTATTCTGTTAGAACAGGAAAAGAACGACACAAAGCAAACTGAGTGAAAACCGTGACAAACACCGATTCAAACTCTAGAAAAATTAGGCGGAATTTTGTAGTCAAGGAAAATTTGGTTCAAAATCTCGTTTGGTCGGCGATACAAATGTTGGAGAGGACGCGTTGAAATTCGAGTTGAGTGTATTAGCCATGCGAGTTGAGCTGCCAACGTTTATGGACAGTGTGGATCACGCGGGCCGAGATGTACTTTATGACCCACAAGACTCGTAACAAATTGTGAGTGCCAATTGCATAGTTGTGCATGGAAGGGCTTATATAACATTGGATATTGTCGTTGCTGTCGCTACGTCCGAACCTGTAGTGGGAAGAGCTTAAAGTGGAACTCCTTGGTCAATTTGGTACCGCACCAGAAAGCGATCCATTGAAACAACTGAAAGGTATCAAACAGTCTGGTTTGGTGGGAGACTATATAGATGAATTCGAAAGAGTTGCCCTGCGCATTCTAGATTTACAAGAATCCTGGTATATCGATTTTTTCCTGGACGGTTTGCGCCTAGAGATTGAAAGTACAATGGCTATGCATGAGCCCAACAATAAAGCCAAACCTATTTCCTTGTTAAGAAATTTTGAGCGGGAGCTAATTGTGAAGGGAATGATCTAGGAACAGGACATACGAAGTTCTGGACAAAGTTCTGTGTTTACCCGTCCCAATCTAATAATTCCAAAAAAAGTGCAGAGAAAAGGAGGCTGCACCATCAATCCCTAGAAAATTCATCCCTACCGTCAGAAATTTCAGTTCCAACTTCTCCCTTCCTCTAACCTTCTCCTGACACTTGCAACACCTGAAGGACGCAAAGTAACGGTCTGAGAAAGTCTGGGCCATTATAACAAAAAAGTGTAATGCGGGCCAGATTCACGTTAGCTTCATCAATCAGCCTCCCCTTAGAGTTGCGACATGCCGCACAGTACTCCCGACCCTTGGTCATGTGGGGGATAGATGTCATGAGACCTTACCCCCCAAACGACTGTCCGATAATTCAAATTCATCATTAAAAAATGGGCTGAAGTTGTACCCTTGAAAGTGGTCTGGACGAAAGCTGTGATTACCTTCGTGAAACCCAGTATCATCAACATATTTTGACTTCCACGTGCCATCATTACAAATAATGACACAAATTTCTATGTGCATGAGTTCAAGAATATGTACTCAAAGTACAAGGTACAGTCCAACCACTCCTCTCATTACCATGTTGCTGCCAATAGACAGGTTGTGACGTTCAACAAAACTCTCTCAGCCATCCTGTAAAAGACGGTGGAACAAAAGAAGAACATGGCATAACAAGATAAGAAGAGGTGGTCTGATAAGCTCCTCAGCGCTTTGCGGGCTTATTGCACCACAATCCGGACTCCCACCTAGGCCACTCCATATTCCCTCGTGTACAACACTGAAGTGATGTTACCCATCGAGGTTCATTCCCCCTCGCTCCTGACCGCCATATACGACCAAATGATTGAAGATGAACGACTTCAAGTTCGGTTGGCTGAGCAAGAAACCCTTCATGAGAAAAGGTTAAGAGTGTTAAATAGTTTGGAGGTCCATCAAAACCCTGTAATCTAGGCACTCAACAAGGTCTGCCTTTGCTTATTCATTCAAGGAGAACTGATGCTAGCCTTAAGATCGCCAATGATATTGGGAATGAAGCCCCCAAAGTTGGAACCTAAATGAGATGGCCCCTTCATTGTGCACAAGGTTTACTTCAATAGTGCCCGTTCCTTGATCACTCCGCACAACCTCAAGCCGCATTGTATCCTACCTTTCTCGTATGATGTTAAACTGAACAGAGCGATCCTTATTGTATAATCTTAAAGTGGTTGACATGCTGTCTAACCTTGTTACATGGCGTTAAACAACAAGACAAATGATTTTTGCCATTGCATGACAATAAATCATATGGCACCATGCCTTTTCTTGTGAAGAGCTTGATCCGCGCAAAAGCTCTTTTGAGGATACCACATATCCATGTTTGCGATTGCCTATTTTTATTCACATTGATTTCTTTCTTATATGGAAGCATCTATCGCTAAATACGTTGGTGTTCAACTTTGCCCACCCAAGGTTTATCTAATCTATGATAAAAATTTCCTTTTATTCAGAATTATGCGTGACTTGATTCTTGTTTTCACAGGATATATAGTAACTTCTCTACCTCCTATATCGGGCCTAGCCGCATGTTTCTCCCTCCATTTCATTCCTAATTCCACTTTAACGCTTGACTTCTTACTCATTCATGCATGGTTTGCTCTATCCCTTTCGCGCCAGGGTGCCCTTCATTTATGTGAGTACACCTCTCTTTTGGGTGAGACTTTTTCCAGAACTACGTGTGACTTGGTTTTTGTTATCATAGGATACTTGATGACGCTCGAATCTTCCATCTGAGGCCCAATAGTATTTCTTTTCCACCCCATTTCCCATTCCACCATGGTGCTTAACTTGTTATTCATTCATGTTGGGTCTAATTTATCACTTTCATGCTTGGTCCTTCATCCATATGGGTACACGATTACATGCGAGTTGATTCCTGCCTTCATAGGATACGTAGTGTCAATTAAGAACCCTTACTCTGGGTCCAGCTGCGATTCCCTTTTGTCACCTCTCCTCAGTCATGTTAAGTTCAACTTGCTTTGAGAGTGATTCTCTGCCATATTCGACATCGTTGACACTTCCTGGCAATTCACGTCGGTGTCATCTTCACCTTTATTTAACATAAATTTACCAATCTTGACATTGTACGTCAATCGATGTTGCTATTTTATTCTCCGTGCTTCACATCGGTTATTCCTCTATAATTTACCCAATACATAGTGATATAACCTTAGGATATTCAAACTCCTCTTGAACATCTCTTTTATTCAACCGACTTTGATAGGGAATCTTCCAGAGGCCTTGTACTGGGGGATAGTTGGCCTCTATCAAGGCTTTTGGCAGATTCCCTATCAGACTTAATGTCCAAAATGATTGAATCATTATCAACCTCTCATGGCTATTGGTAACGAATTTGTCTTATCTGAACAAACGCCCTTGGCATGGTGATGACACATCCTCTAACTGAAGGTCATCCTCAATTTGTCCAACGGTATGGTGATGGACCGTGATAAAGACCCTTGCCCCAGCAAACAATAATCCCAGAGCAAGCAGGAATCAGAGGGGTGTGGTGTGTATTCTATTCGTATGGAGCAACACTTACAGTAATAAGCAGTTCGACAGAAGAACAGAGGAAGAATACATGAGAGCGCCGAGTACTCTCATGCCCAAGCCAGGTGACCGATTTCCCAAAACAGAATAATATTACTTTCCCTTTGCAGTTCTCCCTTTTCCCCTTTTATAACCCTTCCCTTCCCTCCACTTTCCCCTTGGGCCCCACAGAATACTTCACATATTCCCCTACACTCTCTTGTAACCACTCCTTCCTCCTGTAATGACTCTTCCGCCCTTCCTTTCTAGGTTGAGTGTCAGACTCTATCACTCACCCCTCCTTTGAAATCAGTTTTGTCCTCAAGACTGAGGAAAAGAAACTGATTTTGGCCGGTAATTCCCTGTAGTGCTTCTTCGCCTGCCCCGGAACGTCCAGGCAGCCCTGCTCCAGCTGACCAAACTTGAAGCCCGAAACTAGTTCCTGCCCACTACTGGCTGCTGTGTCAGCGGGTGAAGTGGCCCCGTGTTCCGAAACTTCTCCATGATCTTCGCCATGCAGCTCAACCATTGGTTGAAAACGAACCCAGGAATATAAGGGAATGCATCTTTGCCCACTGTAGAATGGTGCCGAATTCCTACCTTAAGGAGAGGTGGAGACATTCATTTATAGATAGAGGAAAATAATTATAAGAAGGTGGAATCTGATGTGGGACTCAGAAATACACTTAACCCGAAAATACAATTAACCGGTTTAACATTCCCCCTCAAGCTAGAATTGGTTTTGCTCGAGGTGATGACGAAGAAAGTGACAGTCAACCTCGATGTGTTTCGTGCGTTCATGGAAGACTGGATTAGAAGCAATCTTCGTGGCTTGCCTGATCATCACACCAAATATGAGCCGACGTATGTGGCGGGAAACCAATTTCACGAAGAAGATGACGAAGCCAAAAAATTTCAGTGTTGACCGTGGCCATCGCACGGTATTCAGATTCAACGCTGGATCTGGAGATGACAGTCTGTTTCTTCGCCATGAGATTAAGTTGCCAGTCAGGAAAACGACAAACCCAGAAGTAGACTTTCGGGTTGCTAAGCAACCAGCGTAGTCAGCATCACAGAAGGCCTCAATATTCAGATAATCGTGATGTCAATACCGAAGACCACATGCAGAGTCTTTTTTAATGTACTTGACAATGCGAAGAACAACACCCCATTGAGATTTTGTCGGATGTTCCATGAATTGGCTAACCTTGCTGATAATACAGACAATATCCGGATGAGTCATGATAAGATAATTGAGTTTGCTTACAAGACGACGAAGTGACAGTCCACCTCAATATGATTTGCGCGTTAATGGAAGACTGGATTGGAATCAATCTTCGTGGCTGCCTGATTATCACAACAAATATAAACAGATGTCTGTGGCGGGAAACCAATCTTTTGGAAAAGATGACGAAACTAAAAAAATTCAGTAGTGACCGTGGCAATCGCACGGTATTCTGATTCAACACTGGACTTGGAGACGACGGTTTGTTTCTTGCTTCACCACGAGATTAAGTTACCTGCCTCGAAAATGGCAAACCCAGAAGTAGACTTCCGAGTAGCTAAACAGCCAGCATAGTCAGCATCACAGAAAACCTCAATATTCAGATGATCGTGATGTGAATACCGAAGACCACAGGTCGGGTCTTTCTTAATGTATTTGACAATGCGAAGGACAACATCCCACTGATATTTTGTGGGATGTTCCATGAATTGGCTAACCTTGCTGACAACGCAAGCAATATCTGAACGAGTCATGGTGCGATAATTAAGTTTGCCCACAAGACGACGATACCTCTCTGGGTGAGAAATGAGTCTGTGGCATCATATACAGACCGTTCCTTGGGCTCAAGAGGAGTGTCAATGGGAGTTGCTTGAGACAAACCAACATCCTGTAAGATATGCAAAGCATATTTCTGTTGGGAAAGAAAGATGGTATCCGGAGAACGGGAAACCTCAATGCTCAGGAAGTATGTAAGATGACCCAGATCTTTGGTTTGAAATTGTTGTTGAAGATAAACCTTTAGATGAACAATGCCATGTGAGTCGCTGCCAGTAATAATGATATCATCAATATAGACGATCAACATAATGTAGCCGAATGACATGTTGGGATAGAAGACAGTGTGGTCCTTCATACTCTGAGATATGCCAAATGTAGTGATGACTGTGCAGAATCTTTCAAACCATGCATGAGGGGACTGCTTGAGTCCATAGAGCGACGAAGCCGACAGACAAGAGAATCGGCTTCTGAGGCAAGGAAATCAGGAGGTTGTTGCAGATATATTTCTTAAAAAAAACCATGTAGAAAGACATTCTTTACGTCAAGTTGTTGAAAAGGTCAATGATGAGCAGCGACAAGAGAGATGGATAATCGGACGGATGCCATCTTCACAACCAGAGAGAATGTATCAAAATAATTAATATGTCTGGGCAAAGCCTTTTGCCACAAGTTTGGCTTTAAGGCGATGAAGAGTGCCATTTGCATTCTGGTGTACCGTTTAAATTCATTTGCTGCTGACCACCTGTTTACCTGCCGGAAGGGGGACCAGATCCTAGGTATGATTGTCGTCCAGAGTCTGCAATTCATCTTGCATTGCTTGAAGCTACCCAGGGTGAGATTTGGCTTCACCAACCATACGGGGAACAAATATCTGTCTCTAGAGCAAAAAAGCCTCTGTATAACGATGTGAAAAGAGGATTATTCTGGAAAGAGAGTACCTTTCCGCAACGCAATTGACAAATCGTCTGTTGTCGGAGCAGGAGCGCCGAACGAAGCCAGGGAGATGGTGTCCTCGGCCTAGACGGGGGACATGTTCGATTGTCGACGAGAGTAGACGGTGCCAAAACGGTGATCAACAGAGTGGGACACCTGAGGCAGGGGTGAGTGGATGGTGAGAGGAAGACAATCATCGATAGTGGTGTCTGGGTGGGAAGAGGGAGGAAAGAATGAAAAATTCTCAACAAAAGAGACATCAACAGTGATGATATAACATCGTAAGTCTGGAGAGAAACATTGATATCCGTGCTGAGTGCGGGAATATCCTAGGAAGATGCAACAGAGGGATTTTGGAGAAAATTTTGAGAGGTTGAGACGAGTGCCACGTACATAACAAAGACACCCAAACACACGAAGTGGAAGCGGGTGAGGGGGGAGAGAGGTGAACAGAGCCTGAAAAGGAGTCTCTCCCTGAAGGATAGAAGAATGAAGGCGATTTATAAGGTAGGTAGCAGTAAGGATAGTATCCTCCAAAAAATGAAGAGACACCTGCATGTGAAATAAGATGACACAAGCGGTTTTCAGAAGATGATGATGTTTACGCTCGGCCACTCCATTTTGCTGAGCTGTATCGTGGCATGGTGCTTGATGAAGGATGCCGTGATCCTTGAGAAACTGCTGACGGGTAGTGGATAAATATTCTCGGCCATTGTTCGAGGGGAGATATTTAATAGGCTTGGAGAATTGGGTGTGAATTTCATGGTAAAAAGTTTTGAAAATATCGCACACCTCAGAACAATCACGAAGGAGATAAAACCATGTCATCTGAGAGAAGTCATCAATAAAGGATACATAATAACGGTACCCTGACTATCTGGGAACCTTGCAAGGACCATACATCAGAATGAACTAGGTCGAAAGGATTCTCGACACGCGTTTCCAATCGAGGAACATACGTCACCCGATGATGTTTAGCAAACTTACAGGATTCACAATGGAAGGTGTAGACTGAACTGGGGGCAAAACTTATGTAAGACGAAAGCCGGTAGATGACCATGACAAAAATGTAGGTCGAGGGCACGAGCAGAGGTGAATGAGCAAGCAAGGAATGACAGAGTATCGAACATTTACACCTCATCACTAAGACGACCTCTACCAAGTTCCCGATTCGTTGACCGCTCTTGAAAAACAACACCAGAAAACATAAAAATAGCAACACAATTTAAGTCCTTTGTGAGTTTACTGATGGAGAGGAGATTAAAATGACCACGGGGAACATGAGCTACTGAAGCCAGACGAATAGTTGGGAGTCAAGGAGCATGTGCCAAATCCCGCAATAGGGATTGTAGATCCATTAACAACAATAATTGTAGCGGCACTGACATACGAATGATAGGTAGTAAGCATACCTGAATCACTTGTGAGATGATCAGAAGCACCAGAATAGAGCATCCAAGTTGTTTGTCGACGAGATATACAAACAGTAGGGTCACTAGTCTGAGCAATGGAGGCTGAAGAGATGCAGGTGGCAAAGCAGCTCGATGAGATTGGATAAGTGCAATCTCCTCCATTGAGAGTGTCAGGTTGTGACGGATACTGGATGGTGGCGAGGATGCTGCCATGTCTGGGCGACAGGGGAGGGACACCCGGCGGGTCTGGCGCACGGCGAGGCTCGACGACAAAGGCCGACAAGACGCTGCTGGTCGGGCGGTGGCTTGACAGAAGGACGCTAGATCTGTGTGTGGCAGCGGGCGACCCTGGAGGAGGAGGCCGATCTGGGAAGGAGGGTCGTCGCGCGTTAGGGCGCAGCGAAGGAGTTGTGCAGGCTAGCCGGTGATGGGCTCTGCATGGGCGTGCAGCGACGGGGCTCTGCGAAGCAACAGTAATTGTAGCGGCACTGGTATACGAATGATAGGTAGTAAGCATACCTGAATCACTTATGAGATGATCAGAAGCACCAAAATAGAGCATCCAAGTTGTCTGTTGACGAGATATACAAACGGTAGGGCCACTAGTTTGAGCAATGGAGGTTGAAGTGATGCAGGTGGCAAAGAAGCTCGATGAGATTGGATAAGTGCAATCTCCTCCATTGAGAGTGTCAGGTTGTGACGGATACGGGATGGTGGCGAGGATGCTGCCATGTCTGGGCGATAGGGGAGGGACACCCGGCGGAACCCGGCAGGTCTAGCGCACGACGAGGCTCGACGGCAAAGGCCGACAAGATGCTGCTAGTCGGGCGGTGGCTCGACAGAAGGACGCTAGATCTGTGTGTGGTAGCGGGCGACCCTGGAGGAGGAGGCTGATATGGGAAGGAGGGTCGTCGTGCGTTAGGGCGCAGCGAAGGAGTCGTGCAGGCTGGCTGGTGATGGGCTTTGCGCGGGTGTGCAGCGACGGGGCTCTGCGAAGCTGGGGCGGCTGCACAGATGTGCCGACGAAGGAGGGGCGTGGGGCTTCGGGGTCAACTGGACTGTAGCACTTTTGACTTCCAGCCGGCAGCCACTTTAGCGCTTTTGACAAAGCTGACCGCCGTTCACTGTAGCGACGCAGACTCACTTTTCGAACAGTGATCGTCTTCTCCATTGTTTTATAGCCCATTTTCGGGTTAGAGTTATCACTGAAAAAACCTTTGTAATTTGTGCTCCCGATATAGTGAAATTTTGCCTCTCCCGTGGACGTAGGGATTATTCCCGAACCACGTAAATTGCTGTGTTCTTGTTGCATTCTTTTCTTTCGTTTTCTCGTTTTTGTCGTTGTGTCTCCCGACGATTCCGCAACAGGGTTTTCACGCCGGAGGGGCCGATGATGGTGCGCGGGGCAGCCGCAGGAGGTGCCAATGACGGGAGGTGCCGACGACGGGAGGTGGGGCTTCCGCAAGAGGGGCCGACGATGGGAGGTAGGGCGTCCGCAGGAGGCGCCGACGACGGGAGGCGGGGCTTCTGCAGGAGGGGTCGGCGATAGGAGGTGGGGCGTCCGCAGGAGGCGCCGACGATAGGAGGCTGGGCGTCCGTTGGAGGGGCCGATGACGGGAGGCGGTGGCTTCCGCGTGGGCGGGCTGGCGTCGGGGCGCACAAGCCGACTGGCGAGTGGGAAGCGGTTGTTGGGGCTGGCACCCAGGCGGGCCGGCAAGCGAGGCGTTGGGATAGCTGAACAAGCGGGGCCGATCGACGGAGCGCCGGAAAAGCCGCAGAGGAGCTGCGTAGAAAGGCCTGGCAACAGGGCGCCGAGAGTACCGTGCGGGAGGGCTGCCACGGGACGAGGGTGGGGAGGGGGGCTGCCTCGGAGGAGCAGCAGATGGTGAATGTTATTGGATGTAACCTCTCTCTAATACAATGTAGAATGATGAAGTCCCTACGTCAAGGAGAGGTGAAGATGTTCTTTTATAGATAGAGAAAAAGAATTACAAGTTGGAATAATCCGATGCGGGACTTGGAAAAACCCTTAACCCGGAAATACAATTAACCGGGTTTAACAATAGATATAGATCGAAAGGATACATACATCATGAGGGCAAAACCAATGTGGGACTCTAATGCATGAATCTGGGCCAGGGCTCCACCTGATGATATTGTTATTTTTGATGAAGAAAATGAGAAAGAATCTCTTTAGATTTGATATATTTGGCATCTCTTTAGATTTAATGTATTTGGTGTTTATGATTTCTTAATTTTCAGTTATCATATGTTTTATGTTTTGATTTTATGTTTGGTTGTTGGTAATATTTTTTTCTTATTATAATCCATGGAATATTATATGTTATGTGGATTGTAGATGAAATTTCCTTGTGCTATGCTGTGCGCAATCCGCCATAGCACCAAGGGCCCTTGTTGTCATTTTGCAGTGTGTGCTATAAACAACTATGGTAGGGGATCGAATCTTGGGATACAATCAAGATTTTTTTGTTCAGGGGTAACAATGAAGTTCTGGAGAAAAAAAACTTGTGGTATTGTTGTTCCCTTTAGTGAAATTTACAGGGGACTAGATATTGTTTATCCCGTATCTCTTTATTACTCTGCTCACAGTCCATTTTCCATCTATCGTATATTGCTTCTGCACTCTTTATTTAGATCACTTTGCCAAAATCAACTGCCCATGTTGTACACTGATATTTACAAAGTTAGTTTACAATATCTGAAATATTCACTATCCATTTTTGAAGGGGACTCTTAAAATTTTCAATTCATCCTTCTCTTACTGGGACAACATTTATTTCAAACTGCATGTAAAGTTTTTAATCATTTTTTTGTTGCTCTTCTGGTTTTCAAAACTTAGCAAACTTCCATATTTTATTTGGGCTGGATTTGGAAAGTATGATCACTTTGGAGTGGCAGGCTGACTTGGATGGTTCATGAAGGTCATCACAGTTTATATTAATAACACCAGAAAATATATGAAAACGTAAAAATAAATTTAATTTTTAGAACAGAAACAGCAGTAATTTATGTTATTTTTAAGTGACATTTGTTAGTTTCTTCTTAGGATGTTTATTTCTGGCTACATATTAGATTTTTAATCATCTTTCATTACACCTTATGTTTGGTTGACCTAAAAAAAAGCTAGTTAGCTGAGTAGGATGGTTCGTGAACTGAAATAAAACTCACTGGATAATACCCCACTAGCTTTTGCATCATCACAGTTCCTACTTCTCTTATTACGACCATATAAAAGACATTACTAATAATAATACAGTTTAAGTAAATGGAATTAATAATGATATTAATAATTTCCAGAATAATAATTACAGCAATAATAATAGAAAATAAATGAAAATAAAATCCACATTTCCACCAACACCTCTTTTAATATTATTGAACTTGGACATGGGTCAGTCATCTAACTTGCCATTGGTTTCATAGGCTGCAAGCTGAAAAAGACAGATTGGAAAGAGATGGTCCATTGGCATACTACTCTGAGTGGGTAAAGGAATGGAGGAAGGATACTTCCCGGGAAGCAGTTCAGAAACATTTTGAGGAGACTGGTGATGATGAAAATACCCAACTCATGGAAATGTTTGAGCATCAAACTGCTGCAGAATTCCGCATTATGATGGGGACTGATGTCCGCATTCGTAGGGATCCTCTAGCTATGCGAATGCGGGAGGATCAAATAAAGCAAAGTATCCTATTCAAGCTTTTAGAGATGTTTGGCTGGTGCATGGTTTTCATTTTGCACATTTGCTTGCTTATATGCATTTGAATCCGTAAGAGGCATTCCTATCAATTTTATCTCGGCCTTTTCCCCCAACCTCATACCAAACACGACTTTCATTCCTTTCTCACTCATTTCCTCTTCCCTGTCCCGTGTTTCTTCATACCAAACGTAGCCATAGTACAATTCTTACCACTGTCACATTATAGCATGAACTGCCATTTTGTTGGTTTGGTGTACATTAGACAATTGATATATATGGAGATATTCTCGACTTAATTCATGTTTTTGATTTTTTAGATTATTAATTCATTTTTGTCTCTAAATGGTGGAAATGTGTACTCTGTTTCCTCTGCTTGCTAATTTCAGGAGTATAACGGTGACTGTTTTATTGGGCTTTTACAGTTTGGGGGGGCGACCCAGTTTATCCAACCATAAACTACATTCAAGATCCAAATGAAATAACTGATTATAGAGGTCCAGATTTTCATGAACCGACCCCTGAAATGGAGGCCTACCTGAAGGAGGTTAATACTTTTTCCATTGATGCTGACTGCTTTAGATTTTAATTTCTAGTTGTTATTTTTTTCAATTTTGCGTGCTTTCTTGTGGTTAATGAACATGCAGATATGTTTTATCAATCAGAATTTCTTTCTCATCATTCTTCAGGTGATGTAGAAAACCTTAACAGTTAGACAAGAACTTTGTAGGAGTGCTTATCAGGCGGGACTGGACCGGAACGCACTATAAGCCCACATGGACTGGGTCTGGATGGGCTGGACCTGTTTAGGCCCACATTTAAAGTTGGCTTTAAAAAACAGGCGGAGTTTGGTTTGCATTTCGACAGGACTGGTTTGCGGGCCAATCCTCATTTTGAATTATTCTTAATAATTCCAACTTTAAAGGAAAAACTATATTAATAACAAACAGTAAACATTTAACGCGCCATGCTTGGCAGATAAAGCGCAATCCATACGTGCATCTCACACAATTCAAGTTTTTTTTCTTGCTAAATACTACATAAAAATGAAAACTAAAATTGAAAAAAAAAAAAAAAATCTTCTGGCCCGCATCTGTGTGAGCTGGCCTGCTTAAACACGTGGGTTGTTTTTCTTGACCTGTTTAAGCTCATTTTAAAAATTAACTATTTTTTACTAGCCCAGCCCATCCTTAAAACCATGGCCTTTTGCCGAATTATTTTTTTGAGGTCATAGAATTCTGGGTGTTGGCCTTTTACTCTTTGTTTCCTCCATTTTTTCCCTTTTCCCTTTTCCTCCATTCTGATGTTAATTGTGAAAGTTTGTGTGTCTAAAAGTTCCCCCCTGTACTGACCTCTATAAACAGAGTGGCCGAATGATCACAAGGGAGGAACTCGATGAAATTTTAGCCAAAGAGAAGGCCAGAAAATTTGAGGTAATGAGAATTTTTAATGAAAAATTTATAAAACAACATAAAATATTTTTGATTTTCTGAATAATGATTTAAATAGAGATTTCACAAAGCCGGTTTAGAAACATAAAAAAAGAGAGAATAGAATCAAACAGCGTCATTGCATTTTAGTGCTGATAATAAACAAGAGGATGGTGGATTGAACTTTTCTATGGCTTTGATTTTATTGATTCATTTGATATTGCCATCTATTTTATTTTTTTGATAATATATAGCAGGTAGATGATATAGATGAAGAAGCCATGGCAGCCCCAAGTGATGGAAGTGTTGATGTATATAATTTACCCCACCTTTATTTTTGGACTTGTGGTCTTCTCTTTTGTGTGAATTACTGAGATGAATTTGTTTTGTGTGCTTCAGGATGAAGATGAAGATAGCGAAGCCGAGGTTGATGATGAGGAGGATGAAAAAATCACTAGGAATTGGAGTGCTTTCAGAACCACTCCCGGAGCTTGGAAATCAAAGGTGCTGCTTGTTTAATCTTTTTTAGGGCAGAAATCAAGTTTTCATTCTTCAAAGTGAGTGAAAAACACTTAGAGGGAGTCCACTTGCATTCATGGTTTTTTTCTTATCTTTTTTATTTTTTACGAAACGATGAAAAATGTTTTTATAAACCAAACACTGTCTTTTCCCCTTGTTTTCTCGAGGAATGGAGAATTTGGACCATCATGATTTACCTAGATTTCATTTGAAGGGACCCCCATGGAAGAAGCATAACATGGTTCTCTCTCCTTCCCCTATTTCCCTCCCTTGCAGGATAAACCCAAGAAGGATGGTCCATTGAGCTTGCAGGAAGCTATGGATGATTCTGAAAACTTGACCGATTTTCTCATGGATTTTGATGATGATGATGAACCGTAAGTTTGTACTATTGAATTTCTGGGTGTGGGTTCTTGATATGCAGAGGGTCATTTGCTACTGTGATTCGTGTAATTTGTGGATAGGAATAAATGGAGAATTAACAGGCATAAATTAAAAAGCTTGATTAATAATAGTGCCGGGTTCAGGCTTTAATTAGCGACGACCCAATAAGTGACTCGCCCGACCCGATTAAACATTAATACAACTACTTTGAAGTTCGTAGAAAAGCTTATAAAGGCTTTGGTTACACATTTGATCCCTGTGCATGGGAAATGTATTCCTCGAAATAATAATAATTAACAATGAATAAAATTCTAACATAACCAGATGCTCTATAAATAGAATTTTATACAATGGTGGAGCTCAGGGGTTGAAGGAGATTAGCTAGGGTTTGGGGGTTGGAGGGGGAATTGTTAGGGTTTGTGGTGGGGAGAGAGGGCGGGGACAAGGAGACGGTGCTTGAAAGGGGTTTCTTTTAGATAGGAACCCCACAACCGCCTATTTGGTGGTTGTAAGTATCAGGGGTTGAAGGAGATTAGCTAGGGTTTGGGGGTTGGAGGGGGAATTGTTAGGGTTTGTGGTGGGGAGAGAGGGCGGGGACAAGGAGACGGTGCTTGAAAGGGGTTTCTTTTAGATAGGAACCCCACAACCGCCTATTTGGTGGTTGTAAGTATCAGGGGTTGAAGGAGATTAGCTAGGGTTTGGGGGTTGGAGGGGGAATTGTTAGGGTTTGTGGTGGGGAGAGAGGGCGGGGACAAGGAGACGGTGCTTGAAAGGGGTTTCTTTTAGATAGGAACCCCACGACCGCCTATTTGGTGGTTGTAAGTATCAGTGATCACCAATAGCGGTTGCTTGGTTTTTACGCCCACCCAAACCCATTTTTCTAGTAATGAATCTTTGATCTATTGTGTAGTACTCACATTCAAGATGTGTGGAGAATGTTCCAACTTACCACTATGTAGTGGTTTAATCAATACATCAACATGATTATGTTCAATATCTATTTTATCCATAAAACCTATTCAGATTCAATGAGTTCTCATAAAAATGAAGCCTAATGTTGTTATGTTTTGACTGGTCATGGAAAACATGAGTTTTATACAAATGAAGAACACACAGATTATTAGAATATAAAAGTTGAGGCCGAAACCTTGATTTATTCGGAAAAGAGGCTACAGTATAAAAAAAATCATGCAGAGATTATTAGAATATAAAAGGGGGTATTACAACGCACGTAATAGAAGAAAACAGGGTCGGGGACTCGACCCTGTGACCTTCGACCCAAACCCCAAACCCCCCCAACCACCACAACCGAGTGCGTGGGGCAGAGATTATTAGAATATACTCTAGTACTAAAATTGAACAATCAATACTCTCACAATTTCTTTAAACCATAAATCCCCTTTTATATTTCTTTTCAATCTCCTATTTTAGGTAAAGTCAAACTGGGTTTCTTGTTGGATTTCTAAGTAATTGGTCCCCCAAATGCACTAAATACAAAACAACAATTGACTTTTTTGAGTCCACATTTCATGCATAATTCAAATAAAAAACACCCTTAAAATCGAAACCATTCCCAAAATCACATGTGAAATGAAAATTCACATTTGTTGAGTTTATTATATACCCAAATAGTTATAATACCTCGTGTTTTTGGAGTTTTATTTATTTCATAATTTTGGATTTTTTATGGGGAAAATGCGAGAGAATTTAAAAACTTTATTAGGATTGGGAGACCGATGTTGAATTCTTATGTCTGGAGTTTAATCGGAGGTTTCAAGTTTTGAAAGATAGGCGTAAAAGTCTAGATGAATGAATTTTTGGATTATATGTAGGGTTGTGGTGTTAGGGTTGGTGCTACAAGATCAACTTTATTCATGTACCTTTGATTACCAAAACACATGTATTTAATTTGATATATGCAAGTTCTATTCTTATTACATATTTTTTACTATTCTGTGTACCTTATGTAATAATGTCCTAAGAATATTTGTTACATCGATAAGTTATAATAGTTTCCCCTATAATGAGAACCTAGTTATGCAATGATAACATTCTTAAAATTATGCCCTATGGTTAAGATTCATCAGTATGATAGGACACATAATGTTTGACTATTCGGTGTTGGGGTTCCATAAGCATCGAGACATCTTCTCATAAAGTTTAAACTTGGTGATCTCTATGATAAGAGATAATGAGGATAAACCCGCCAATAAGAATTCCATGTACTATGTGTCATTGGAAATTCTTAATATTGAACATGTGTGATGGTCCTTAAACTTGAGATTATTATTAATGTATATCATGAATCACATACTTAAATGCATGATGAAAACCTTGATATATATTTTCTTGGTGAAGTAGTTTGTGTTAAGTGTGTCATGAGTGGTATAACATTAATTGAATGATCAAGAAAGGACTTATCCCTTTTGGGTTTTGGAAGAAGATATCAGTGACCCTTTGATTGAGATGAAAGAGAATGAAGTGTTGGGATTTGAAGCGGTTTAACAACACTTATTAGAACCAGCAAAAGTGATTAAAATCCCAAACCTAAGATCATCATACTTTTTTTTGAAAGGAAGGACAGATAACATTAATGAAGAAGATCAACCGACGTACAAATGCAAAGCCATGAAGGGAAATTGTCCAGCCAGAGCTGGTTGACATCGAAGGGGCCGGAGGCCGCCAGCTGATGGGCCGCATTGTTTCCTTCCCTTTTGGTAAAGGAGAATGTGCATCGAGAAAAGCCTTGGCGAAGCGAGCAAATTCTCCTGATGACGAAGCCAAATGATTGGAGTTCTCCGTCGTTGTGGTTAATAACATTGATTACGGTGAGACAGTCAGACTCGATGATGATATCAACCCATTCGCTTTCCATAGCGAGCATCATACCTGCCAGGATGGCAGATGCCTCAGCAACTGCAGGTTCCCATAAGGCATGGTGTGACTCATGTTTTGCAGCAATGATTTGCCCCAGGTGATTTCTGGCCAGGAGACAGAGAGCAACAAGCCCATCCTTGGGGAGAGACGTGTCTACATTTAGCTTAAGAATCCCTTCCGGTGGGGGATTCCAATGAGGGGGGCAGGAGGGGGTTACACCTGGCAAAAAGTGTCCTTTGTGGTCCTTCCAGCCCTCAATCCATGACATGGCCCGTTCAATCCAGAATTCGGGAGGTTTATGAACGTGGTGAAAAACAACATCGTTACGTCGGACCCAAATGATCCATGCCAGGGTGCAGAGTGAGCCTGCGTTGTTCGCTGAGAGAGAGGAGCACCAACGCATCAGAAGATCGGGGAGGTCAGAGACAATGCCAAGTGAAGCATCTGAAGCTGGGCCCCATTTATTCCAAATGTCCTTAGCTCCTGGGCAGTGAATGATAGCGTGCAAAGGTGTTTCTAGAATATTCGGGCAGAAGGGGCAAGACTCAGTACTGACCATATGTTGGTAAACGAGCAGGCTCATGGTAGGGAGGGTGCCCGTGCACACCTGCCACCAGAATTGGCGTATTTTTGGAGGGATGTGGAGCTTCCAAAACGATTTCCATGGTCCCTCTTTTCGGTCGCAAGAGTGGTTTCCAAGAGCAAGTCTGTAACCGGATCTCACCGTGTAGTCGCCCGAAATGTCGTTGGTCCAGAAAAGATGGCCGGGGCCTGCATCTGGGACCTAGGGGATGCTCAAGATAATTCTTTGGTCTCTTTCATTAAACCATTCATGTATCTTTTCCACACACCACCCCGGTCCCTGGTCTGAAAGGAGGCAACTGACTGTGGCGTCTTCAAGACCCGGTTGGGCAGGGGATGTAGCCCGCATACCATCCTTATCGACCAGCCAGGGATCGGTCCAGATGTTGACGGATGAGCCATTCCCAATCCTCCAGCCCAACCCTTTTTCCAGGAGATTTCGGGCCCCCCAAATGCTTCTCCAGAGGAAGCTAGGACGGGGGCCAAGAGAAGAAACATGGAAGTCTGTGTGGGGAAAGTACTTAGCTCGAAGAACCCATGCACAAAGAGATGATGGACGGTTAATAAGGCGCCATCCTTGCTTGCCCAACAGTGCGTCATTGAAGAGAAGCAGATTCCGGAATCCCATCCCTCCCTCCGACTTGGGTTTGCATAGCTTCTCCCAGGCCATTCAGTGGGGTCTATTCCTTCCATCATTTTCCCCCACCAGAAGTTGGCAGTACGTGTATGGATCTGATTGACGATGGCCGCCGGGAGCTTAAACAGGGACATAAAATAGCTGGGGATAGACTGGATGTCAACTTTAATGAGGGTTTTTTTGCCTGCTTTGGAGATTCTTTTTGGGGTCCAGCCTTGAATTTTTTTCTCAATCCTATCCACCAGAGATGCAAAGATTTCTTTTTTGGACCGGCCAATCATCGTGGGTAGCCCGAGATACTTCTGGTGTTTATCGACCATATGGATGCCTGCTGATGCACAGAGTTCATCTCTCTTGGCAAGAGGCACCCCTGCGCTGAAGGAGATTTCTGATTTGCCGTGATTGATAGACTGTCCAAACACCCTCTCATACTGCTGGATCGCATGGCTAATCACCCAACATTCATTTATAGTTGCTCTGGAGAAAAAGAGGTAGTCGTCGGCGAAGAAGAGATGCGACACTGGTGGGCTTTCACGGCAGACCTTTTCCCCATGAATAGAATTAGAGGATGCAGCCCTGCAAATAAGGTTAGAAAAAACATCAGCCACTAAGATGAAGAGAAATGGGGAGAGGGGGTCTCCCTGATGCAGGCCTCGGGTTGGGGAGAATCCTCGGGTGAGCTCCCCATTGACCTTGATTCTGAAGGAGACGGTCGATATGCAGCGCATGACTATATCTGTCCATTTAGTATAAAACCCCATTTTCAGCATCACGACTCTAAGAAAATGCCACTCCACTTTATCATAAGCTTTGGTCATATCCAGTTTCCAGGCCATGGTTCCTCTTTTCGCGATGGAGTGTGTTTTCATAGAGTGGAACACTTCATGGGCCACAATTGCATTATCAGTGATCAGTCTCTTGGCCACGAAGGCGCTCTGGTTTTCAGAGATAATATCAGGAAGCCAAGGGCGCAACCAATTGACAAGGATCTTTGAGAAGATCTTATAAGAGACATTGCAGAGGCTGATAGGTCTAAAATCAGCGATCTCCAGAGGTTTCTTGATTTTGGGAATGAGGACGAGGACCGTTTCGTTGATGGCAGAAATGCTTGTATTCCCCGCCCAAATATTTTTTATCATTTTGCAGATGTCGGGACCGATGATGTGCCAGTATTGTTTAAAGAATAGGGCGTGGAATCCATTCGGTCCCGAGGCCTTAGTGGGGTGGATATGTTTTAGAGCCAGACGTATCTCTTCATTCGTCACATCTTTGGTAAGTTGCTGATTGATCTCTTCGGTGATCACAGGTCTGATGCATTCTTCC
Source organism: Viscum album (assembly GCA_963277665.1). Classification (NCBI taxonomy): domain Eukaryota; kingdom Viridiplantae; phylum Streptophyta; class Magnoliopsida; order Santalales; family Viscaceae; genus Viscum; species Viscum album. The sequence continues at coordinate 911,198,576 of OY728151.1, forward strand.
ACCTCAGCAGCCATGAAAGGAGTTCCTGTAGATAAAAGGTTCTGAAAGTAGCATGTCAACGCATCGTGAATTCCGATGGTGTCATAGACTTTGCTTCCATCAGGTTGTGAGATACACGTGATAAAGTTTTTACGGCGTCTAGCTGAAGCTTTCTGGTGAAAATACCTTGTATTAGCGTCCCCTTCTTTAATGTGGATGTCCCGCTCCCGCATAGCCCAGAAACATTCCTTAACACGCAGGGCCACGCCCAGCTCTCTTTGAGTGGCTCCAATCTTGGAGAGAATGCAATTGGATGGAGGTTGCCTGAGTAGGTTGTGCAGTTTCTTTTCAAGGGCATCACAATGCCTGTCAGGGTGGTGGAATTTCTTGTTGCTCCAAGATCTCAGATCGGATGCTACCTGTTGGAGATTGAGGCCAACATCTTTGTGAGAACTCTTCCAGATTGATCGGACCACCTCTTCACATTCCTGGTCTTTTAACCAGAAGCTCTCAAATCTGAAGGGTCTGCTGGAATGCCTGTTACGATCGCCTTGAGTGCAGTCAATGAAATTTGGGTAGTGGTCCGAACAGTTGAGCGTCATGTGGCCAGTGTGGAACATGCTGAAGAGATTTATCCAATCAGTTGAGCCCATAAATCTGTCAAGTCGCTCAGCAATGCGGGTGCCATCCGTATTACCTCGGAACCATGTGAAGGGATTACCCGTGTATCCCAGATTGATCAGGTCCGCCCTAGAGACCGTGTCCTTGAAATTAGACATCGGCGCATAGGGTCGGGCAATTCCACCCTGCTTTTCCTTGTGGAACATAATTTCATTGAAGTCCCCTCCGAAGAGAATTGGGCTCAGAAGATCATGACACAGCTTGCATAGAAGATCCCATGATTTCCCCTTCTCATTATGGGACGACCAGCCATAGAATCCCACAAACGTCCAAGGCGGGGTATGGTCTGCCTGAATGGCTGCCGCCACATGGTGCGAGGAGAAGGACAAAATCTTGACGTCGATGTTTTCCTTCCATAGGAGACAGCGTCCCCCAGAATGACCTTGTCTGGAAATCGGGAGGCAGCCTTGGAAGCCGCATTTCAGAGCAATGCCAGTGGTGTCCTTGTTTTCCAATATGGTTTCGGACAGGAAAACCATATCGGGGCGACTTTGGGCGCAATTGCGCTGGATCATGCGAACCGTTCATGGGTTTCCAAGCCCACGACAGTTCCAGCATAAGACAATCATTGATCTAGGCGGGGCTGGGTCTCACCCGCCTCCGCCTTTGAGCTCTCTGAACATGAATTTCCACCCATCGTTTTCCATCTTTTTGGGGAGTTCCCTAAAGACTCGCTTATTTCACTTCGTCTTTTCAGTTCCCCGCGTTTAGTGTCTTCCAGTTTATCGTCTCCTTCTTCATTCTGCACCCTTTTCCAGGTTCGACGGGTGATTGGGCCAGGTGGTGGAGTTCCTGTCATCCCGTATTCACCCTGTGGTAGGATGTCTGACTTGGTCATTTCCGGATTAGGGTCGGGGTCAGGTGGTTCAAAGTGCATCAGCTTTGGCTTTGGGCTTTTTTCTGGTGGGTCTTCTGGCGTCGTCACCGGCTCTGTAGATGTTGGGACAGTTCCCTTCAGGGAGTTTGGATATATGTTAGTTTCCCTCTGAGTGGTGGGGCCATCTTTAGGGATTTTTGGTGGTCCAAGCATGAAGACTTTTTCATGTAAAGTTTCCTCCCGTCTGGTATGGGCCCGTGTGAGACGGTTGCAGTCCTTTTGTTTCTCCGTCTCAGGGATGAAGGCATATCTAGTCGATTTGGCTCGGAGCCATGGGCCATATTGAAGGATGAGAATACCTGAATCATTCCTTTTCTTTGAGACACATGCTCTTTCTAGATGGCCGAGACGTCCACAAAAGAAACAGAAGATTGGGAGTTTCTCGAACTCGAATGATATCCAGGTGTTGGTGTCATCGAATTTCAAAAACATTCCCCTCATCAGCGGATCTGACACTTCCATTTCGACCTTAATTCGAACCTCGGGTCCCCATTGGATAGGGTCTGAGCAGTCCCAATCAAGGAATTGACCAATGCTGTCCCCGATTTCTCTCATAACTCGTTCCGTTCGTGCGTGAAAGGGTATTCCTTTAATACGAATCCAGAAGGGGGACCAGGTGATATTAATGTGCTGTATATCGTCCCCCCTTTGTATTCTTTCATGAGGAGGAGTTGATTGTTGAAGGACCACGATCTACCTCTCAGGATTTTATCTTTATCTCTCTCATTGAAGAATTCAAAAACAATGCGGTTGTTCCCCGCTTCCCGAATAGCTACGCCAACTTCCAGTTTCCAGAGGATTTGGAGGGTGTTTTTGAGGCCCCCTTGATTAACTGAGATATTCTCCACGAACTTTCCGACCACTAGCAGAGACATGCGTTTTTCCAATAGTGTATCTTCATTTTCCCGGGCCTCGATTGTTGCCTTCTCTCTATCCGTCAGGGACAACCTCTTCCATTGGTTCATTAAATCCGCCTCCATGGATTAGTGCGCGTGGGTTGGGAAAGAGATCCAAACAAAGCGCCTGGTGTTCGACACCACTTGGGAAAACGAACGGTGGTCAGGTTGCCTCAGAAGCTGGGCTTCACTGCAGTGATAACCCTCATAAGACCACAGACAGGATTCGCAGACCTCGTCAAAACAGGGAAAAAACGAGGCCCGACCCAGTTCAATGACACACTGTCCAGGCCCGATCCAATCAAAGGGCCCTTGGACCGGAACCCCCCTCCGCGGCCAGCGTCCGCGACCAGTCCTGCACAATCAAAACATTCGCGAAGTGCCTTCACGGTTCGTGGTCAGGGATACCGTGACCTCACTCACTCCCAGATTGAACTCGCCGCAACGCACTCCAGCGTTCACGGAACGACTCAACGCGACGGGCTCTTCGTGATCTTTCTTCACAGCTGGATCTTCACGGCTGATTCTGTGCGAGACAATCACAACACGGCGGATTCTTCGCAAACAATGATTCTTCGCGGCGACTTCTTCGCGAGATAAACCCAGCGCAGCGGATCTGGGGAAACGACCCAACGCGGAGGGACTGGGGATTCTTCGCGAATAATGAATCTTCACGATGACTTCTTCGCGAGACAAACCCAACGCGGCGGATCAGGAGGAGTCGGCTTCGTGACCTGGAATACCACCTCACCGCCAACCTGTGGGAGGTGCCTTTCGCGGACCAAGCAGATTATCGACAACCGCAAATCGAGGATCTGGAAAATGACCCGCGCAGTACGACTATCGTAAATCGCGGATCTCGGGAAACGACCTCCCAGAATGAAAATGGATCAGAAAATCGCCTTTGTGAAACCGAACCTCCAATCGAGATCTTCAATAGTCTAGGTGATCGACACAGGAGTCATCACCGATTTTCAGATCCACGATGCAGCGTGAAAGGTCGTCGCCGAGACCTTCTTCGTGAAACAGGAAGAAATTCATCCGTTCGCAAGATGCCGGAACCAAATCCATGGTTCTTCCCCTCTGAATTGAAGGTGTCGAGGGCCGAGGCCAGACACAGGGCAAAGAAATCGGGACCGGTAAACCCCTCAGCACAAGGGAGCTAGGTTTGGGAGTCAGAATCCAATGGGACTCGGAAGAGACCGAGACAGCGGAGGCCTGGTCCGTGGGTGGGGAAAAGGGATCTGTGGGTGGAAGAGGGGATCCGAGGAAGAAGGCTGGATCACTGGGAAGCTGGTGGCCGTCTCCCTTCCGGTCGAACGACGAACTGGATGCAACCTCCGTGAGCGGGGCAGGAGAGAACGACGAAACCTAGGAGATCCTAGGAGAGACGACTCTCACAGCGGGAGAGACTAAAAATTTTTCTAAGATCATCATACTTAGATATATGAAATATGCATAAACTGGAAATGAAGAACAGTGGGAAAACAATACGTACCTTACATTGAAGTAGCTACTACATCATCCTCTAACATCTTCAAATATGTTTGATAATGATCACATAAGTAGCAGTCGAAGGACTCCTACCTCTGAAGGTATCCACAAATTGCATTAAACTCTTCTTTATATCACGGTGTACTAGAACCTCATATGAAAAGAAAGAAGAGGAGAGAGCTTTGGGTATCAAGGAGTCTCGACCTAGCATGCAACACATGTACGTATTGCCATCACATGGCAATGGGCTTTATAAAGCCCTCAAGGATGCTCCTTGACAAATAATGCATTTACTCATGCATTTATAACACATGAGTAAATGCATCAGCCACATCATGCATCATGTACACTAATGCATCTACTCCCTCACATTACATATCATGTAATGCCTCTTAAATGATAACTTAGGTGTAAGGTATCATCCGAATGTTAACTCTTAATGTTTGACCGCCAACTCGATCGTAGGGAGTAACATATATATGCCTTATGAAATGGGTAGATCATACTTTACGATTGCATGAAAATGACACCTTACAATATGCCTTAGTCATAAGGTATGATATACATAAGCAGTGGTATGGAATCACATTCCTTACATTATGACTACCCTTGAATCATAACTTACAATAGAGAAGTCTATGACACGGTTTCTCTTAACCATGTTGTTAGTCAGAGTGGGCAACTCAAGAGGGTGGTGAATTGAGTTTCCAATTAAAATTAACATTTAAAAACATTTAAAACTAAGTCCCCCAGTTTATAAAAACAACCCAACTGACTAAAATAGTAGAAATATATAATTTAAAATTTTCAAAATATTTCTCAAAAGCTCGATCATAGTTCAGTTAAAATAATTTCAAAACTACTTTAACTTTTGAAATAAATCTAATCACTTTAAATAGAGTATATAAAACACTAATTAAATCCAACTATCAAAGTATTATTTTGTAGACCAAGTTTTAAATATTTGAAAAAAATTGTTTTTAAAATAAGGTAGACAAAACAAAGAATCACACAACAGAATAAAACAAGAGGTTCAATCTCAAGACGAGACATAATCCTCTCCTCTTACAATCACCCGCTACCAAGCAATTTATTAAATAATAAACTTGATCCACAATCTAGATTGATTTTTAACATATAATTACTACACATAGGCAGTCCAAGCTACACACAACCTCTTCCATAATTTTTGTGGGATAATAGATGTAAAATAATAAAGGAAAGAGTATATAGTACTCTTCAATATAGTGCAAGAGCATGTGCTAATGAATATACAAAGTAATGCAAACACAACTCAAAAAGTAAGTTAAAACAGAGAGAAAAATAAAGTTTAAAGCAGCTCAATCTGATCAGATTCGATTGATCAATTATCTTTAAATCTATCCTTAAAAAGATTCAACTGAGTGTTGCACCGAGAGATCATAAAAACATAGTGTCGTGGAAGCTTTTAGTGAAGTATTATTCCAGGGTAAGTTCTTAGAAACTCTATGTTATTATCTTTCTCACACGCATACTATCCATGAAGGCTTTTCTTTTTAAAGAGAGAACCTTCTCTAATTATCCATTGGAGGATATTCATAAATTAATCCTCGTACTCATTAGTTTGATATGGAAAACCTTAAATGGGTTGACTCTGCAATAAATTCTCTAAAATATAACTATTGGAGATTTAAATATTCCTTGTTGCTTAATTTAGACATGGTCACTTAGTCTTCACTTAAGCATGGTCACTTTGTCTTGCAATCATTTAGCATGGTTACTTGCCACAACCACTTGGAAAAGTAACTTGGCACAGTCACTTGACATGGTCACTTGGCACATTTACTTTCCACGATCACTTTCCACAGTCACTTTCCATGGTCACTTCACCACATGTGGTCACTTCTTTTCTTCTTGCGACCACTTCTTTTCTTCACGCTACCACTTATTTTCTTCTTACAGTCTTTTATTTTCTTCATGCAATCACTTATTTTCTTATCATGGTAGGTTGAATCCTTCATGCGTCCACTTGAACTCTTCATGCGGCTAGTTCAAGACTTGGAGAAAATTTTCTTACTTGGTTATTCATGCGGTCACTTGGATTTCAATGTGTGGTCACTTCCATACGGTCACTTGAACTTTACGATCAGTTGAAGTTCTTCATACGGTAGCTTGTCATGTTTACTTCAAGACTTATATATTTTCATAGTTTTGGTCAGAAAAACATTGTACCATCATAAAACATAAAATTCATTAATAATATAAGAAACATGATTTTTGGGCATTAAAATAAGAAGTTTCTAGACTAATCCAACAATATCCCTCTTTTTTATGACCACAAATCATGAAAGATATATGAAATGAATTGAAATATCACAAAATTTTCCCCCTTTTGGGATTATAAAAGTAAAGGAGAACAAAAGGAGTAAGAAAGAAATAATGAAAATAATGTGATAACAGGAAGGACATGAATAGAGACAAAGTATTTCCTTACTAATTCAAAAAGATTATAGAAAGAGTCTCTATTAGGTACTCTAATCAGAATCAAAATCAAACACATCCCAGATGTCAGAAGGAAGAATATGATCCTTTCCTTTAGATGTAAAGGCTGACGCAGGAGGGTTAGGTTATGGTGAAGAGGTAGAAGAAGGTTATTGATAACTACACACCTAGAAATAGGGCGAAGATGCTGAACTACTTGCCTAGGAGACAAGACAAAAGGTTTGTTAGAAGAAGTGGTAGAAGGAGGGGCTGAAGAAATAGGTAAGGCAAAAGGATCCAGGATGATAGTATTGGCAGTGAAAAGGTAAGGATCGAGTAATCTAGTGAAATATTTCATAGCCCTTGAACCATGCTCTATAGCCTAAAAATAATCTCCCTTGTTCTCAAAAAAGGCTTCTAGAACTGGAGTAATAACCATTAAATTCTCCACTCGAGATTTGATGGTATGAGTCAGAGGATGAATTTTGAGATCACTAGTCAAGGATCTAAACATCGTGTTTAGATTAGATTTAGTGAAGATTCGGCTAAGATAAAAATCAATGGCCCTTCGGATTGTGTCTATATCTCTTCCAGGTTGCTTTATATATTTTTGATCCAGTTCCAAAGTCTTTACAACATGGGTTTGAAATCCCTCAAGCACCATATCTTTAATTTTATAAAACTCATTCAAGATGAATTTCAACTTACCTTTTATAAAATTTTTAATTTGATATTCCCTAACAATAGTTTGAACAGGAGAAATAGGTGGAAAAGAAGAAGATATAGGATGAGAAACTGATGTTGAAGTCTGAAAAACCAAATTTAGAAATCTCTGATCTAACTTCAACATCACATCCTGAAGGTCTGCCTACAGAGCACCAACTTGTGCTCTTAAATAATCAATCTAATTCTTCATAAGATTCATTTTGAGATGAAGTTTGGGTTGGAAACGGGATATGAAAAGAGTAACTATCTTGGATATGCCCTCTTCTCTAATTGGTTCTATTATGCTCCCAAATAAAATAAATAACTCTTTCAAAACACCCATAAAATCCGATTTAAACTCATTAAAATATTACTTAGTCACAAAATATGTAAAAGGAGAAAGAGAAGGTATATGAGTAGATGGATCAAAAGCATATTCCCTACCATCCATCTCGCCTTCATTCTCCACTGGATTTAGTCTTAAGGACTAAAATTTTGGATCAATATCAACTTCCTCATTAACTTAAAGAAGATATGTATGGAGATATCTAATAGGCGATGACACATTACTATCAACTAGTTCCTCAATATCTTTTGTAGGAGTTGGACCAGATATTTCTTCAATCACTTGGTCAACTGATGACCTAGGAGGAGATAATTAAATTTTTTCTTGAGAATCAATCTCAATAATCAGATATCCTTCAAGTACTATATGGATAGAAGAGATGGATAGTCCAACATGCTAAGGTGGAATATCCCTATGATCATCATCATCAGATTTCTCCCCCTAAGGAGGTTCTTCCTTTACTCTCAGCCTAAGATTACTTCCAATGATAGGGCTTAAAGTAGAAGAACTTTCAAAAATTTCTTCACTTTCTTAAGATTCACCCGAGTTACTGTCCTCCCATGGAATTTCTCTAATAAAACCACTCACTGATAATTTAGTATCATCACGATCTTCATCTTCTAACTCTTCTTCTGAAGAAGGTAGAGGTAAGGGAGAGTCAGGAGAACCAAAAGACACCGTAAGAGAGGGATCCCTGACATCAACAAAGGCTTCCCTAATTTCTTCACTTAAATTAGATACCTTGATTTTTTATTCTTTAACTTCCATAGTAGATTCATTATCATTAAAAGAATACTCGACTATTCCATCAGGATCTAAACTAGGGTCTACTTGGTTGCTTGGTCTGATAGGGTTCTTAATAGGATTAAACTTTTCATAAATATTTTCATTATTTGCTACCCATTCTTTTCTCCAAGGGTTCTGGTTCACCATCACATGCCTACAAATTTTATGATTTAGGAAGAAACTATCAGGGGAAATTATTTTTTCCTTCCCCTTGGAACTAATCCTTTAAACTTCAACAAGGTTGAGATGAATTTAGGATAAGGAAGGGAATTAAACTTTGAGGAGGACTTTTGTAACGCCCCGACCCTAATTACCTAGAGTCGGTGCATTATTACATAACATTGGCATGATCATGAGAAAGATCAAGTCTCGAAAGACCGATTAGTTTAGTAGCCTTGGAATAACTAGATACATTCATAAATTTTTTTACATTACATCATAAAAAAAAACATCTTGTCTTCATATCCCCTCATACTATCCCTGCAGGTCATTCATAAATTACTTCTTCATAATCCTGGGAAAAATAAAACATTGAAAGGGGTGAGCTCAGATGCTCAGTAAGGATAACATTATAGCAGAAGCTTTCATAATTAAGCATAAACACTTAAGGCAATTTATAACTAAAACAAAAGCCTTCTAAACATGAACTTCAACATAGTATGGCAAAAGTAAAATGAAATAATGCCATTTACTTACTCACATGGATATTCTACTAGTCGAATGATCACATGCAATATCAATAACCACTTTCATAATGATGGAATGCATAATGCCAGACTATCATAACCACATAGCCAAGGCCTCGTGCCAAGACTACAAATAAGATTTTGCCAAGGCCTTGTGCCAAGACACTAGTTTGTCTCATGAGACCTACCGATGCATCGAGGAGCTATAGCGGGCTCCACCCGTCACTTATTAAGTCCAATGCATTCCTCATATGAACAGGTTTAAACATAACATAAACATTCGTATTAAAACTAGCATATGAAATGTCAATACTTCTACCACAAACCATGAATGGTATAAAAATAGCACATCCATAGTCAAACATAACTCATTTGATACAATATGGAAGATTGTATTGTATCACATTAACCTCAATCAATAATAATGAAGGATGTTGACATAGATGAAAATAATCATCAAAACTATTTGAGAGAAATATCCCCCTTTTTCTTGAAAACATTTAAAAGTCACACTATTTGTCAAGAAGCCATTTAAAATAGATTTTTGAATCAAAGTGTCCCATACCACTTTGAAACTTTTTAAAAGGAGTTTTAATTTGTAAACTTTAATGTCCATATAAATAAATCCTTAAAACCATTTTTTTTAAAACATGGACATTAATGAGAAAGATTTAGATGAATAAGTCTTTAAATCATTTTGAAAAATGGTATTTTAGTTAGAGATTCCAACCAAAAGAGACACTTGAATACAAATAATTGTGGTAATCAAAACTTTGTAATATCATGAGAATAAAGGGATTCATGATATACTATGTCAAAGTACATTATATACACCACATAAAAGTGATTTGGTGTATATCAACAAAGAAGTCTCAATGGAATGTAAATTGAGATGAAATCTCTCATAAAGGTTGTATCCTTAGGTTAAGGATAAATCAATGACATAATTATGTGTGACAAATATAAATACACTAAATATGATTGGATATTCAGTGTAAATCAATCAAAGGATATTCACACATATTCTTGTAAAAACAATACCAACGAATTGGATGTTTAACTCAACAAATGGAGAATGAGTTAAAATTACTCTTATCAAATTCATATCAATGACTTGAGAATTATCAATGGAGTGATTATGTGTATCAAACTTATATCCACATGAAGGGGAGTGGAAATTATGACATAATCAAATGAATAGTGATTCCACACATAATCTTGGGGTAATATAATCAATGAAATATGCGTAAAGCCAAATGAGTGGAAATTGAAATCTCAAATTCCCTTATTGATTATGTAACTTAAGAAACATACACCCATGAAAGAAGTATCATACCATGATGATGTAAATACCTATAAATTAAAGTATATTACACAATGAATACAATCATGGGCAGTACATATACACCACATGCAATAATTAAGTGGTGATCAATGGAAATCTCACGAAATTAAAAGTGAGATAAGAAACCCCTTACCACGTTAATCAACTGAGTCGTATGGCCAAAAGTTAATAACCACCAAATGATTTACAGAATAACATGAATATAAATAGAATCATGAATATATATCAAATGGCAGTACACAATACACCACTTTCAATAATTTAGTGGCGAAAAAATGGAAATCTCACGGAATTGAAAGTGAGATAAGAAAATCCCTTACTTTGTACTTTTTCCTTGGTCGATGGTAGGTTTACCTCCTGTATAATGGTGAAATAATTGTTATTGAATAATACAAGAATCATTTACTTTAATATGATATCATATATGATCTTTTAACATTGATTTGTTAATAATATCTTAGTATTAATGCCGTTTCGGGTGTTAACTTACTCATTTTCTTTTATATGTTTTGTTACATAAGTCATGTTTGTTGTATCTTATTCATATCCAGAATGATATCAAGTCCTTAAACATCATTTTTAAATCATTAAATGATAATTATACTTGAATGGATACGATGGAGAATGAATCTCATCGCGTTCGTGGAGACGGTAGTCCGTACGTACGCACGAACGCTACTTCCATTTAATTTTTTATTTTAAAAGAATCGAATCCAAATGATATATAGGTATATTACTATTCCAGTATAATATAATATTTTATATATGTTACTTAAGTTTATTAACACCATCCTTTATACGTTCCATGTGTGGTATGAACGAGTCATATCATTTTAAGGGGGCGGTAGTCCGCACTTCCTCAAATGAAATTATCGTATGTATATACAACATGAAACGAATAATGGTATGAAATAAAATGGAATTACAGAAGCTTATATATAAAATATATATCATTAATATCATATTTAATTACAGTGCCATCATAATGGCCACCATGAGAGGCGGTAATATGTTTTTGAACAATCATCGTTTCGTGAGGCGTTAGTTTTCCATCCACAGAAACATTATGTTCATCATCCATTAGATGGAGTTGTGTGTATGTGTAGTTTTAATACTTCTTATAACAACATCCTAGTATATTGAGGATACTGGTGTTGTTACAAAAGAAGGGAAATAAAAAGAGTTTGGGGGTTGAAGAAACAAAATAAATGAAAATAATTTAAGAGAAATCGTTACCTTTAATTTAGGTAACTCACTTTGGTTGGAACCAAAGGACTTGTTGAAATGCTTTCTGCCTAAGGGGAAGCTTCAAGGAGGAGGAGAGGGATGTGGGGAGCTTAGTTGGGCAGAGTTTGGACGAGCCAAGTGGCTTGAGAGGTGTGAGGAAAAGAGAAGGAGGAGTTCCCTTTTATAAGAGGGGTGAGGGGCACCTTTGGAAAAGCTAGAAATATTAATTTATAATAAATTCATATTCGGTTTCCAAAGGCTCAAAAGTTGACTATTCAAAGGATGAGGTGGGGATAGGTCGAAAACAACTCATCCAATAGAATTTAGACAGGTTTGGGTACTTATATTAACCTTATCTTTAAGTATTAACTCTAAGTTAATTAGTTTCACTTTTACAATGTCTCTTTGTATTTTTATATAATATGGTTAATAAACTTACTATATACATCCAAGCGACACCCAAGTGGTCCATTAATGATTAACCTATCATGATATAAGTCTCTTGTCCGAACCTTAGATTTTTAGGAATTTAATATCAATTAATAATATAATATTTGTTTTAAGAACTCTTTTATGTCAATTTTGACACTATTCATTAGTTGATTTTTGTGAAACTCATAACAGATTGATTATTTCTAAAAAAGTCAATTAAATCAATCCTAATATATCATATTATCCTAGAAAATTAGTTTAATTCATTAAAAGTGTCATATTATATTTATTTGGGTATTTATAAAATCAATTATTTTAATTTTTCACTATTTTAGTAATTACTGCATCATCATTGTGTCATAAATAAAATAAATTATTTAATGTCAAAAAATTATAAATAAAATATAAATATGTAGTAAATCTGTTTATCTTTCTAATGAATATTTATAATCTAAAATCCAGCATATATAACCCTATGTAACAATTGTTTTGCTAAAAGATATATGCTTGTGTCATTTTTGTATTCATTTTAACTTAATTAATATAAAGTGTCATTATCACTTACAAGTGGATCCATGGGGTCCCAAAATTGACCCAAAGATGCCCATGGTCGACCATGTATCAACCAATAGGGTTAAGACACATTTTAGGGTAATTTAGTATTATTATAATATTATTTGTTTAACCCTTATTTACCGGATTTACCCTTAACCATGGTAAATAAAATATTTACCGCAGTAATTATTCAAAATGTCTAAAAATAAAAGTTACCTATTTACACAATTTGGACATCCTGATTCCAAATATGGAATCCATTTTTCTAAATTCAAAACACAGAAGTGGCAGAAATTAATTTAAAATTAATTCCCGCTGTCAAAACAAAAAGCGTGTTTTTAAGAGATAATAACTATCAAAAGATTGACACTTGTTTATGTTCGGTTTAATTGTAAAATTATGTCCAATGACCAACATTATATTAAATGGTAAAAATATATTCTAAATATACTTTAAAACCACTCAAATTCACAATTTATCACTATTAATTATTTTGATTAAAAAAGTTGTTTTTAATTAAAATTTAGTAATTTTCACTATTCATCAAAATATGAAAGTTATCCGAAAAGTACAAAAATTTCACCTTAGGCTAAATTCGATATTCCGAATCCAAAAATGAAGTCCATTTTGAAATATAAAATATATATAATTTCAAAAAGCAGGTATTACTATTCATAACGGCTAGTTTGATTGGTTGTGGTGTGTTAAAATCTCGAAGTTGCGTACAATGCACGTCATTGCATTATTCGAAAGGAAACATACCGAGGAAGCTTGGGGTGTTACATTCTCCCCTCCTTCAATAAATTGCGTCCTCGCAATTTTTAAAATTTTGCTTGGGAATATAATGGAAAGTCCCACATCGGAAAAAGAGTCAATAAAACTATCACTTTAAAAGAAAGAAAGAGAGGTATAAGGGTCATCCAAGATAACCCATACTTGGATTCCATGTAAGAAAACATGGATATGGATGATAAACTAAGTGTCAAGTTCTGATGGAGAGGGATAGAAATCATGATCAGGAGAAAGTTAACAATGAGAAAACCACAAACTTGTGTTGGGACAAACGACCATTAGTCTTCTAGTAGGAAAGTAAACGGACACCATTTTTTTTAAGTTACATTACATAAGGAAGAGGAATTCATTTATGATATTGACTAAGAACATTATGAGATATACTTACATTTTAAGTATATTTTCATTCTTTAATAAATTTCCACCACTAACTCATTTTTTTTAAACGATGAGTATTCAAGAAGACTTGGTCACACTGGAAGAGATAGAATAAACTTCTATAGAATCACATGATCCATGAAGGATAAACCATATATTTACATTGTCTTTGAAGATTAATCAAAACCAAAATGGTCAGTGAATGATCTAATGATCCCCCAAAAGGATATTCATTGAGATAAATATGCACTAATCTTAATTTCTAAAATTAAACCAACAATACCCCAAAGTTAAATAGATACCATTCAATAACCAATTGTCCTTAAAATCCTTTAATATAATCCAAACTAATATTGAAACCCAAAACATAGAATAATTTGATTAGGTAGTCTCCCATGTTAAATTGTATCTCCAAATGACATCAGATACTCTTAAGGTCACATACTCAAAGGTAATTAACCTAATCACATATTCTCTATTATAGTTTAATCATTTCCATAAATAACCCAAATCACTATAAATCCACAATAAAAACGTAGAAAAAAAAAATCTATCATTACTCCACAAATGAAACCCCATAGTATTCTATTTTCCTTGGGCATATAGTGTTCCCAACAAAGCGAACATCTTCCAAAATAACATTTATCACTTAATCACCAAATCATTTTCCTATACCAAGGGTATTCTTTTGATATGAAATAAGAACCCAAATCAACTTATTATTGATCAATAAAATCATTTAACTAAAAAAGAAAGTCACACTAACCAGGGACTTCACGTAGTCCAGTGGTAGGCGATAAATCCCAATCGCACTTTGGTTGTGGGTTCGATTCCCATAGCTTTGTCCGACGCGACGGGTTGTCACACGGTCTACGTGTTGTCCTTTTTCAAAAACTATATTTTATAATATTGCCAAAATGAGATAAATTCCTCAAAATACTATATCATAAATTTACCCATAAATGTTATATCATACCTTGAATCTTCATCCCAAATTAGAATAACTTATAATTCTCTCAAACCCCAATGATCATATAAATCCAAATGGTTATTTATACCCATATCCACAAGAGAAGAGACAATTCTTCCTCAAATATCATTCTCACATGGCAAACTGCGGGGTTACAAATACAAGAGAAAATTATTCCATAGTAAACCCATCAACAAGGAGTGCTAATACTTTTTAAACATTTCTCCAACCATTTATTCCCACATAGCTTCTTCTTTGACCAAGAAAATATCCTATAGAATAGGACATTCACTCGGGTAATGGCCAGGTCCCCTACATTTACGGCAAATGACTGTAAATGGACTCTTGGGACCATTTTTATCTTCTTCCATAGTACTCTTCATTTTTCTTCGGCAATTCTTTACTTTATGTCCTTCCTTCCCGCACGTAAAACATTTCGTTGTCCCATTGAGACACTTTCCTGGGTGTCTCTTTCCACATTTCCTGCATGATGAAAATTGAGGGTTCTTTTCTCCATGGTCTCCATTGCTGGAGCTCTTATCATTTATCACCTTTCTCTTCCTTGTTGAGTCTGGGAGTTGGTTAATATATATGTTGTTGATCATATTTTTGGAAAACTGATTTGGCATAAAGACGATATCTTTTACGCCTATCAACATTCCATTTTGTTGCTCATTTCCACCACCGTTCCCATCTTGTACATCATTCTCAAAGTCACTATGACTTCCTTGGAATCCAGCCATTGACTAAAACCATAAAGCATTGTGTGAGTAATAGTAGTCGTAAAATCATTTAGAGATTAAAATGTCACCATATTCTCAATTTGAAACATATTAGGATTAACCAAGGTCATTTGCTCTCATATTATATATATATTACTTAAATTGGTTTGTAAAGAAAATGTAAATTATCCTAAGCATATCCCCCAGGAGTGTCGTAACCAAGAGTGCAGCAAGGCCCGTTGTCGTGCACCAGTTCCCGTTCGAGTCTAGCTCAAAGCGGTGTTTTCGGGTTTTACCCCTAGGTACATCTGTGCCAGAGCCGCCTCTACCTGCTCGTATCCAGACAGGGATGTATCGCTCGGAAAACTCACAAAATCTCTACAATACCAAAATTCTAGGAAGTTCTTTTATACTAATCCTCAAAGTTCATCTTAGGTCTACGTGCTCTAATCAGAGTTTATCTAAATCTAGCTACCAAGGTTTGTACTAAACTTCCTCTGATACCAACTGTAACGCCCCGACCCTAATTACCTAGAGTCGGTGCATTATTACATAACATTGGCATGATCATGAGAAAGATCAAGTCTCGAAAGACCGATTAGTTTAGTAGCCTTGGAATAACTAGATACATTCATAAATTTTTTTACATTACATCATAAAAAAAAACATCTTGTCTTCATATCCCCTCATACTATCCCTGCAGGTCATTCATAAATTACTTCTTCATAATCCTGGGAAAAATAAAACATTGAAAGGGGTGATCTCAGATGCTCAGTAAGGATAACATTATAGCAGAAGCTTTCATAATTAAGCATAAACACTTAAGGCAATTTATAACTAAAACAAAAGCCTTCTAAACATGAACTTCAACATAGTATGGCAAAAGTAAAATGAAATAATGCCATTTACTTACTCACATGGATATTCTACTAGTCGAATGATCACATGCAATATCAATAACCACTTTCATAATGATGGAATGCATAATGCCAGACTATCATAACCACATAGCCAAGGCCTCGTGCCAAGACTACAAATAAGATTTTGCCAAGGCCTTGTGCCAAGACACTAGTTTGTCTCATGAGACCTACCGATGCATCGAGGAGCTATAGCGGGCTCCACCCGTCACTTATTAAGTCCAATGCATTCCTCATATGAACAGGTTTAAACATAACATAAACATTCGTATTAAAACTAGCATACGAAATGTCAATACTTCTACCACAAACCATGAATGGTATAAAAATAGCACATCCATAGTCAAACATAACTCATTTGATACAATATGGAAGATTGTATTGTATCACATTAACCTCAATCAATAATAATGAAGGATGTTGACATAGATGAAAATAATCATCAAAACTATTTGAGAGAAATATCCCCCTTTTTCTTGAAAACATTTAAAAGTCACACTATTTGTCAAGAAGCCATTTAAAATAGATTTTTGAATCAAAGTGTCCCATACCACTTTGAAACTTTTTAAAAGGAGTTTTAATTTGTAAACTTTAATGTCCATATAAATAAATCCTTAAAACCATTTTTTTTAAAACATGGACATTAATGAGAAAGATTTAGATGAATAAGTCTTTAAATCATTTTGAAAAATGGTATTTTAGTTAGAGATTCCAACCAAAAGAGACACTTGAATACAAATAATTGTGGTAATCAAAACTTTGTAATATCATGAGAATAAAGGGATTCATGATATACTATGTCAAAGTACATTATATACACCACATAAAAGTGATTTGGTGTATATCAACAAAGAAGTCTCAATGGAATGTAAATTGAGATGAAATCTCTCATAAAGGTTGTATCCTTAGGTTAAGGATAAATCAATGACATAATTATGTGTGACAAATATAAATACACTAAATATGATTGGATATTCAGTGTAAATCAATCAAAGGATATTCACACATATTCTTGTAAAAACAATACCAACGAATTGGATGTTTAACTCAACAAATGGAGAATGAGTTAAAATTACTCTTATCAAATTCATATCAATGACTTGAGAATTATCAATGGAGTGATTATGTGTATCAAACTTATATCCACATGAAGGGGAGTGGAAATTATGACATAATCAAATGAATAGTGATTCCACACATAATCTTGGGGTAATATAATCAATGAAATATGCGTAAAGCCAAATGAGTGGAAATTGAAATCTCAAATTCCCTTATTGATTATGTAACTTAAGAAACATACACCCATGAAAGAAGTATCATACCATGATGATGTAAATACCTATAAATTAAAGTATATTACACAATGAATACAATCATGGGCAGTACATATACACCACATGCAATAATTAAGTGGTGATCAATGGAAATCTCACGAAATTAAAAGTGAGATAAGAAACCCCTTACCACGTTAATCAACTGAGTCGTATGGCCAAAAGTTAATAACCACCAAATGATTTACAGAATAACATGAATATAAATAGAATCATGAATATATATCAAATGGCAGTACACAATACACCACTTTCAATAATTTAGTGGCGAAAAAATGGAAATCTCACGGAATTGAAAGTGAGATAAGAAAATCCCTTACTTTGTACTTTTTCCTTGGTCGATGGTAGGTTTACCTCCTGTATAATGGTGAAATAATTGTTATTGAATAATACAAGAATCATTTACTTTAATATGATATCATATATGATCTTTTAACATTGATTTGTTAATAATATCTTAGTATTAATGCCGTTTCGGGTGTTAACTTACTCATTTTCTTTTATATGTTTTGTTACATAAGTCATGTTTGTTGTATCTTATTCATATCCAGAATGATATCAAGTACTTAAACATCATTTTTAAATCATTAAATGATAATTATACTTGAATGGATACGATGGAGAATGAATCTCATCGCGTTCGTGGAGACGGTAGTCCGTACGTACGCACGAACGCTACTTCCATTTAATTTTTTATTTTAAAAGAATCGAATCCAAATGATATATAGGTATATTACTATTCCAGTATAATATAATATTTTATATATGTTACTTAAGTTTATTAACACCATCCTTTATACGTTCCATGTGTGGTATGAACGAGTCATATCATTTTAAGGGGGCGGTAGTCCGCACTTCCTCAAATGAAATTATCGTATGTATATACAACATGAAACGAATAATGGTATGAAATAAAATGGAATTACAGAAGCTTATATATAAAATATATATCATTAATATCATATTTAATTACATTGCCATCATAATGGCCACCATGAGAGGCGGTAATATGTTTTTGAACAATCATCGTTTCGTGAGGCGTTAGTTTTCCATCCACAGAAACATTATGTTCATCATCCATTAGATGGAGTTGTGTGTATGTGTAGTTTTAATACTTCTTATAACAACATCCTAGTATATTGAGGATACTGGTGTTGTTACAAAAGAAGGGAAATAAAAAGAGTTTGGGGGTTGAAGAAGCAAAATAAATGAAAATAATTTAAGAGAAATCGTTACCTTTAATTTAGGTAACTCACTTTGGTTGGAACCAAAGGACTTGTTGAAATGCTTTCTGCCTAAGGGGAAGCTTCAAGGAGGAGGAGAGGGATGTGGGGAGCTTAGTTGGGCAGAGTTTGGACGAGCCAAGTGGCTTGAGAGGTGTGAGGAAAAGAGAAGGAGGAGTTCCCTTTTATAAGAGGGGTGAGGGGCACCTTTGGAAAAGCTAGAAATATTAATTTATAATAAATTCATATTCGGTTTCCAAAGGCTCAAAAGTTGACTATTCAAAGGATGAGGTGGGGATAGGTCGAAAACAACTCATCCAATAGAATTTAGACAGGTTTGGGTACTTATATTAACCTTATATTTAAGTATTAACTCTAAGTTAATTAGTTTCACTTTTACAATGTCTCTTTGTATTTTTATATAATATGGTTAATAAACTTACTATATACATCCAAGCGACACCCAAGTGGTCCATTAATGATTAACCTATCATGATATAAGTCTCTTGTCCGAACCTTAGATTTTTAGGAATTTAATATCAATTAATAATATAATATTTGTTTTAAGAACTCTTTTATGTCAATTTTGACACTATTCATTAGTTGATTTTTGTGAAACTCATAACAGATTGATTATTTCTAAAAAAGTCAATTAAATCAATCCTAATATATCATATTATCCTAGAAAATTAGTTTAATTCATTAAAAGTGTCATATTATATTTATTTGGGTATTTATAAAATCAATTATTTTAATTTTTCACTATTTTAGTAATTACTGCATCATCATTGTGTCATAAATAAAATAAATTATTTAATGTCAAAAAATTATAAATAAAATATAAATATGTAGTAAATCTGTTTATCTTTCTAATGAATATTTATAATCTAAAATCCAGCATATATAACCCTATGTAACAATTGTTTTTCTAAAAGATATATGCTTGTGTCATTTTTGTATTCATTTTAACTTAATTAATATAAAGTGTCATTATCACTTACAAGTGGATCCATGGGGTCCCAAAATTGACCCAAAGATGCCCATGGTCGACCATGTATCAACCAATAGGGTTAAGACACATTTTAGGGTAATTTAGTATTATTATAATATTATTTGTTTAACCCTTATTTACCGGATTTACCCTTAACCATGGTAAATAAAATATTTACCGCAGTAATTATTCAAAATGTCTAAAAATAAAAGTTACCTATTTACACAATTTGGACATCCTGATTCCAAATATGGAATCCATTTTTCTAAATTCAAAACACAGAAGTGGCAGAAATTAATTTAAAATTAATTCCCGCTGTCAAAACAAAAAGCGTGTTTTTAAGAGATAATAACTATCAAAAGATTGACACTTGTTTATGTTCGGTTTAATTGTAAAATTATGTCCAATGACCAACATTATATTAAATGGTAAAAATATATTCTAAATATACTTTAAAACCACTCAAATTCACAATTTATCACTATTAATTATTTTTATTAAAAAAGTTGTTTTTAATTAAAATTTAGTAATTTTCACTATTCATCAAAATATGAAAGTTATCTGAAAAGTACAAAAATTTCACCTTAGGCTAAATTCGATATTCCGAATCCAAAAATGAAGTCCATTTTGAAATATAAAATATATATAATTTCAAAAAGCAGGTATTACTATTCATAACGGCTAGTTTGATTGGTTGTGGTGTGTTAAAATCTCGAAGTTGCGTACAATGCACGTCATTGCATTATTCGAAAGGAAACATACCGAGGAAGCTTGGGGTGTTACAACTTTCATAGCTCAACCATATAACTCATTACATATCTAGTTAGGCTTATCTAAACCCCATTCTTCATCAAATAAATAAAGAATAAATCTTGGTGACTTAAGATGCTGAAGTCCCCTTTTGTGAGAATAATGAGATATTGAATGAACTTCACCAATAATCTACATTCTCCATTTAACTCTATAATACTTGGTCTTCTGGGAGTCCTATTCCCAGTTAATTCCTCGAGAGCACTCAAAAATTCAAAATGATCATGATTCATAGGATATAATCTTTGATAATCTTCACACTCTCCTATATGAGCCACACTTAAGAATTTAGCCCATAATTTTGAAGAGAAAACTAGAATTTCTCCATTTACCACTATTCTTATGGTATCCATTGAATCACTAGAAATAAGTTCCATATTGGCATAAAAATCCTTAACTAACCAAGGATAAAATGGCTTACCATTATCCTTGAACCATTCACTCTATCCTTACTTCTAAATCAACTTCTATACTAAAGATTTTCTAGACTGAAACCATTCAACATCTACTTCCTTTTTTGCACAGACAAACCGATCTAGAAAATAAGGATTGTGCGGCTTGACCGTAGCACTCGAGCTACCATGGTCCTTTTTAGATCTTTTTAGAGTAGGTGAACCAACAGGTGGTGCGACTTCATGATATATTTTTAATCTAACCATATTTTCACTTCAATTCAAATCTCAAGATGTTTGGGTATGATTTTGAAAGGGAAAGATGCTTTAGAAAGAGGGATGTGAGAGAGAGAGAGAGACAACAAGCAGGGCTTCGAAAAAGAAAAAGGGTGTTTAAGAAAGATTTGTGTGATGATTCAGATTCCAATTTGAATTTTATTCAATCATTCAGGGAAAAAATAATAATAAACTAATGGAAATATGGCCAAAATCATTCAATAAAATTTTGAAGTCAAACAATCATGGTAGGTTAAATGACCATAAATTTATGGTAACTTAGATAAGTAATGGTTGGTATACTTACCGTATGACATGCATTTCATTTACTTTATAAGGTTCACGGTAGGTATACTGACCACATGAACAGAAAATCTCAAGGTCACTTAACTAACCGTGTAACTATGTTTCATAGTTACTTAACAAGAGTAATAACAACATTAGATAAAACTTTAAATTAATAAAAATCTTAATAAACACATATATTAAGCACTAATAATATAATTTAGGACAAGCATTGAACAAAAAAAGAGAGTTATAAATCTAAATTGAAAGATTTAGGAATAATTAATCATTCCTAACCCATGTATGATATAATTTAGTCTCTCTATATTCAAAGGATTTGTAAATATATCAGCAAGTTGATGTTCAGTTCCAATGGACACAAGAGTAATATCTCCCTTTTGAAAATGGTCTCTCAAAAAGTGATGTATTATATCAATATGTTTTGTCCTATAGTAAGGAACAAGATTCTTAAAAATATTAATAGTAGTTGTATTATCACAATTTATAGGGACTTATCGAAATTGATAGCCATAGTTTAGTAAAGTATGTTTTATTCATAGAATTTGTGCACAAAAAATTCCTGCAACTATATACTCAGCTTCATAAGTAGATAATTCAATAAAGTTTTGTTTCTTATTACATCATGAAACCAGAGACTTGCCTAAAATATAGCATGTTCCAGAGATGATTTTCCCGTCTAACTTACAACCACCAAAACCGGCATCGAAATAAATAACTAATTCAAATATATAACCTCTAGAGTATAATAGTTAAAAATTGGTTGTGTTTTTGAGGTATTTGGAAATTATTTTAACAACATTCAAATGCGATTCCTTTGGATTTTCTTGAAAATGAGCACACATATATACACCAGGTTGACTAATAGTTAAGTATAGAAAAATTACAATCCTACCTCTTTAAGTAGTCTGGTCAACTGACTTTCCATTTTCATCCAGATCTAACTTACAACTTGTACTCATGAGAGTATCACTACCTTTTGTGCTACCCATACCAAAACATTTTAAAATATCCTTATTTTATTTATTTTGATTTAAAATAACTCCTTTGTTTTGAAAAATTTGAAAACTAAGAAATTTTTTTAGTTTACCCATTAAACTCATTTTAAACTCATTTTGCATCATTTTAGAAAATTCAACACACAAGGAGTTTTTGAATGATCCAAAAATAATATCATCAACATAAATTTTAACTACCAAAACATATTTGGAAATCCTTTTTATAAATAAGGTTGGATCAATAAAACCTTTTATAAAATCATTTTAAATAAGAAAAGTGGTGAGCCTATTATACCAAGATCTATGATCTTGTTTTAAACCATACACATCTTTTGTTAATTTAAAAACATGATTTGAAAAATGAGGGTTTTGAAATCCAGGGGGTTGTTCAAAAAAAATCCTCAATGATATAACCATTAAGAAAATCACTCTTGACATCCATTCAATATAGTTTGGAATTCAAATTTTATGCATAGGAAATAAGCATTCTAATAGCCTCAAGTTTTGCTACTGGTGAAAATGTTATTTATAGCCAATACCTTCCTCTTGACTGTATCCTTGAGAAACCACTCTAACTTCATTTCTTATTATTGTTTTAGACTCATCAACCTTGTTTATAAGAACCCATTTCATGCCAATAGTCAAGAATCCTTTAGGTCTTTCCACTAATTTCTAGACTTTGTTTCTTTCAAAACGATTCGACTCTTATTGCATAGCCATTACCCAAAATTCATCATCTATAGATTTAGTGATTTTTTTAGGTTCAAACTGTGTCAAGAAGGATTGATGTTCAACCAAGTTTCTAAGAGAAGCTCTAGTTTGAGTACCTATATCTAGATATCCTACAAAAAACATCTAAAGGATGGGTTCTCTAAGTTATAATGGATCTAGGGATAGAATTACTTGGTACTTCAGTTTCTTCTTTAGGTTTTGGTTCAAACAAATCCTCAGCATTGGTTGGTTTTTCAATAATAGGTTTTACATAACAATCACTAGGATTGATTGAGGTATTAATATTCAAGTTAGAAAGATCATCCTCAAGGTTTTCTAAAGAAGTTGTAGTCTTATGTGGATCCATTTCATCAAATTTTACATGCACAGATTCTTCCATAACTTTGTTTTTTTTGTAACATCCTAGACCCGATTCACTCATAAGTAATCAAACCCTATTGGTCACATAGCCTTAAGTGTAGCTTCCCATATGCTAGATGTTGTCTACTAGAAACAAGGGTCTAGGGTGGTACAATGGGGATACTATACCATCATCATCAAAGTAGCACAATAGTATAATAAATGAATAAATAATGGAAGCATAATAATGACATATAAGGGAACAAAAGTAAATCATCTAGATAGTAATAATACATAAATCCAAAAGTGTCACCATAATAAAAATGATGAGTATGTCATGGAGCTATACAAAATTAGGGCATACATATATACAAGTATATCAAAAATAACAACATACCAAAAAGGCTATAAAATAGTGTCACAAACTAAGGCTTGGTCCTGCACTCCTAAGCTCCCATGATTTAATCAATCTAGCATCCAAGACTGGGGGATTTCCCTTGTCCCTACCTGCATCCATGAAGTCTGTTTGGGTACCAAACAACGCCCCAAACATGGTGTGAGATATACTCAGTAGGCCACTACCAATGACGTCTATAAAAATATAGTATGTGAATATAAAAGTAGTAGTGTCCAGATATAAAGATAAGCATTGGAATAACATACATGAAATAATAAACACATTAGGCTCAGACTCCTCATGGGATGCCCGATCGACCATACCTTCCTCAGATCATATCAGTAATGTTTGAACAAGGAACCTATAAGAGGTTAGTATCTAGCATGTATAACCCAAGTATACCAATCTAAGAAATCATAAAATAGGACCCAAGGTGAAACAAGGGAGTCCAAGTCGTAATGGTAGTAATTCAGGATCTATAATAAATTAAGGAATCCATGACCTTAGAAGGTCGATCCAGCTCACGATATATAAACCATGCTGCCTAGTTATAGGGTATGAGTGTAATCCAAGGGGCACACCCGAGACATTCCATTGGAATAATGTCTAATCAATTCTATGGAGCATGTCCATAGTAAATCCCAGGCTAAGCATAACTAGGGACCAATGGGAGAATCCAAGGTGCCTCTCGTCCTAAGACATCAGTTGAATCTAAGAAGTGTATCCAAGACATTCTAATATTCAGAAAATGAGTCAAGTGAATCATCGGTACTACATCGAGGTATTAATATATAATAATACATTGACTAAATTCCAAGGTGGGTATCTCCCTTGGAAATCGACCCAATGAATCGGTGTGGCATCCTATGAGTGCTCAAGACATTTTATCAGGAATCCAAGGATAGATCAAGTTTGACCACTCATATAACAAGAAAAAAGGTCCATAGTAGTAATATGCACCTTAAGTTTAATGAAATATTCAATTTCATGTGATAACCATTCCAATTCATTCACTTTATATAATTCAAGTCCATACCTTTTCATTAAATAATGATAAAGGATATAAAAGGTGTCATACCATTAATTATTTGATTCCAAATTAATAAGATCCAAGATTAACATGCTTTCCCAATCATAAATTATCAGTTCATCCATTTTAATTAATCAAAACACTTGAGGTAGTCGAACCAACACACAAACGAGCATTTCAGTTATTAAAATATGAAGGGGGGCACATAGGCATAATCATAGAACACCCAAGGGTGTCTCAAGATGAAGTCCTTGACCTCCAACTATAATTAAAGGGCATAATAGGGTGTTTATATTTCAATTTAAACAACTAATTTAAGATAAATTGATTTTAGGGTTAAAGCGTGGCTGAAACTGGCACACGACACAACATCAAAAATTATAAATCGACGAGACTTGAGGGAAAAGTCATAAACCACCTACCTTATAGCGTTAGAAGAATACTCATCCAATATAGACCCTTAGTTTTGGTATGAATTAGAAGAAAACAGAAGAATAGAAAAATTCTATGAAAATAGTACATATTAGCTCACACCAAAATAACACCGAAGATGATGAGATAAACCAAGAAAATAAGGTAACAAATCAAAGCTCTTTCTAGTGGTGATCCGACGCAACAAACATAACTTGATTCAGAAGTTGAACGAGGAAGTTACCTCAAATCTTATCTTAGGCATGGGAGGAGGAGATCCCATGGTAGGGGCTGCTGTGTGTGAGAAGTGAGAGGGGAAGAAGGAAATAATTAGTTTAAAGTTAGGGGGAAATCTTCAATTCCCCATCTTTTAGAGGCCACACAGTTTGGTCACATGGTTGGCCAAACCGTGCACCAACCATGTGACATGAACTATCCAAGGCACCCCCTTCACATGACTATCCCATACAGTTTGAAAAAACTATGGTTCAAACACGTGGGGTCACTACCTAAGTGGCATCAAGGGTGTGAGCTAGGCACACAATTTTCTAAACCATACACATGTCATGCATAGCTCTGTTTTTGTTAGGGAGTGCTATCCGATATGCTACTGACCCGATGCTCTCCAAAACATCAAAAGGTCCAAAGAAACTAGGCGACAACTTAACTTACCATCTAAACCATTGATTCCCTAGTCTAGTCGATACATGCAAGAATACTTGATCCCTAACCTCAAACTCCAGAGGTCATCGACGGTGATCGACATGTGACTTCTACCTAGTTTGGGCCATAGCCATTTATTTTCTAATCAACTAAACCTTCTATAAAGTCTCCTGAACGAGACAAGGTCTAAGCAGTGTGGCCCCCTATCTATAACTAGCACATAGGTTATCTACATGACCTACCATATAAGGATTGTAATGTCTCATAATTTCCATGTATTTTTTTAAAATTATATGGAATTATTTTGAGACTGCATGCTTTGACGACATGTGATTCTGAGGCCTAGAGTTCCCAAAATATAATTTTGATTTTTTTTAAAGTATGTTCAGTAAACGTGAGAGAAGGTTTTTCTAACTTTTGAACCGGTGCCCGGATAAAAAATCTGAGGGCACCGTTGAACTCAAAATGCTAGGATTCACCTAGAAAGGGATTAACTTTGACCGAAAAGGGTCAGACGGAAAAGTTAATTTTTGAGACTTTTTCAGAAAAATAATAAAATAAATTTAAAAAGTTATTTTATTTTTCTTTTGCACCATTGAGTGGCGGACAACAATGCTGTGGTGCGGCGACGAGGTGACAATGTTGCACAATTAAGGAATCCTCTTAATGGCTTGTTGTTCAAGCGTAACCGCTACACTATTTCATAAATGAAATAGCATAACAACACAACGTCGCAGCGTAACAAAAACGATGTGACGTGTTTATTTTTTTTTAAACATACATGTTGGAGAGTAGAGAATTAAACTGTGGTAAAATCTCTGATGAACCTCCGGTGAGATTTCTCTCCAATGAAGAACGACAGACGCCGTAAGAACGTCATTGACTTTGACGTACCACAAAGGATGAAGCTGGAAATCGAAGAACAATGTCAACTCCTTGAACCCTCGAGGACGGAACGCTATGGAAATGAACGTCAAGTGAGGTAGGGGTTTGAACCATTTAAAATTTCCCCATTCTTATTCCAAACAACGAACGCATATTAACCCATGAACAGGTTAATCCGTGGACTGTGCGTTATTGCAGGAGGGTGACTTCTTTTGGGATTCCTCTATCTGGGATTATATTATCAATTGTGTTGGTTTAATTAAGATCCTTGAACCTCCCCATGTTTTTAAACTTCTAATACAGAGAGCGTGGACCGACACAAACAAGGCCCGAGCCCCTCCACATGTGCGTTCTTCAAGGATGATTTCTTGAAATGGATGAAAAGTGATTTTGAGGCTATCGTAGTGAATGTGACGGCCTAAAGATTCCGTAGATGCAGACGGATCGAGAAACAGACCACCCGAGCAACTCCGGTGGCCCACAAAAGAAACTGCCGGTGCGCCAGTGGAGAGAGACAGTGCAATGCGGCGGCAGAGGGCCATGGCGGCGTGGAGATGTGGCACCGACCGACATCGTGTAGAGACGACGACCCACATCCGGGCCGCTTGGGTGAACAATGGAGGCCGCGGTCACTCGACCGCGGCGCCACGCTGACGCCGCGTTGACCGAGTCAACCCGTGAACTTAGTCCGCGGGTGACATGGAGGACGAGACCGCCCGGATGTGTTAGAGGTTGTAATTTCTCGGCCGCATCGGAGGCCGCGTGCGGCGCGGTCGCTCAACCGCAGCAACAGAGGAGCCAGACGCGGCTCCCAGCCGCGTCCCGACCAGGCCGAAGGCTGGTCCGCCTCTGGCAGACTAGGAAGACTCGCGGGCCGGACCTACGTTATTGGGCCGGACCCACGCTACCAGTCCAGGTTGGACCTGCAACCCAATGGTCTAGACCTAGGCCGGACCGGGTTGGGTCGGGTCGGTTCGACCAGGTTGGAATGGACCCGAACCCAATCGGCCTCCGTTTCACTAAAACGCCTGTATATCTCAAACCGGGCGTCCGATTGATACGCCGTTGGTGGCATTGAGACCCTTGCGATGGGGTGGTCCTTCTGAGATACTCTACGTGAGTTTTGGAGTATGTTGGCATATATCTGGGTTGGATCAGACTCGAATCCAACTGGGCCCTTTTTACAAAATGCCCACATCTTACAGACTGTGCGTTTGTTCGACGCGCCATTTGTTGCATTGGGAATCTTATGACGAGATGGTCCTTTGGGGTTACTCTATGTGGGAATTTGTGGTGGTTGAGGTATGGGAGATGGTTTGAGGAGCAGATCCTCCCGGAATCAAGCGTGCTAAGTGTGGGAATCCAGTGGCTGGCTATGACGTGAATAATGAATAGCGATCCTGTGTGGGTCAACACCTAGATATCTTGTGTGAGTCAGCATATAACGATACCGTGTGGGTCATCACCTAGAGATCCTGTGTGGGTCAGCACCCAGTGACCATATGTGGATCATTAGCAGATCCTCTCAACAAAATAAGATGATCTAGCTTTACGACTAATCATCTTTACTTCTGTACTTAAGTTATACCTGGTGTGAGTTGTGTCTTTTACTTTGTGCTATGTGTTTGAGATCTTTCTTGGTGGTATTACATCTGTGGTATTTCCTTTGTGGTGTTTTCATTTTTGGATTTCTTGGAGACCTTTGGGGGTCTCGAGGTCCCTATTGAGTATTGTTATACTCACCCCTACACGGGTTCACCCACACATATTGTGTCTTGTACAGACGAAGGATAACTTTGACCAGGACTTTGGGGAGCCAGGACTAGATGGTGCTCGGAGGTGGATTGATAGACGTGGTATGTTGCAGTGACACCTGACAGAGAGTTGTACCTACCCTTCAGGTAGGATCCTTGGTGGATGACCTCCAGATCTTTTACTTCTTTTGCTATACTTTTATTTCAGTTGGGCTTGTATTATAGCCCCTTTACTTATAGTTTACACACTTTACTCTTAGTAGTGATACTTTGTGGTGGTTGTAATAATTTCTTTCCTTTTTGGTTTTCTTTGTGTGGTATGCCCTGTCTGTGTGTGTACATGTTTAAAGGAAAATCCTTCCCTTTTTGAGATATGCCTTTCTGGTGCTAGTTACCAGCCCCTGGCCCATGGAATGCGGGCTTGGGGTAGTCACGACATGGGCCCTGGGGGATGGGTCATGACAAAGTTGTATTAGAGGGAGGTTGGTTCTACCAAAAGAACTAAGAGTATATATTTTCAATGGGGGTGATAGTGTTAAGTGTCTTGAGTTTGGATTTCAGTCCAGGGAGTCCAATGTTGGTGCGGTGGCTAACGTATCCATACACCAGGACCCTGAATTCTGTTTTCTAGCTCAGTACATGAAAAAACTAGTTGCATGTGTTTTGGAAATGTTTTTCTCTTGATCTATTTTGAGTCAGCTCACCAAGTATAACTTATTTACCATGGCACATCTGTTTCACTATAGGATGCCTCCACAAAGACAGCCATCCAGAATTCTAGTGAGAGATCACAACGATGGTCCACCAAGCGATGAGGTGTCGGTGTAGGGACCACTTACAATGATAGCACCTTCGGGTGGTGTACTAGCAACACCACCACCCCGAGAGCAGTAGTTGCTACCAGCCCCACCAGTAGAAAATGCACGCCGACTGAGTGCGCTGTATGACTTATAGAGATAGAGACCTCTGAGGTTTCAAGGCGAGACAAATCCTTAGGCAGCTGAGGATTGGTTGGAGGCAGTTACTCGAGTTTTTCGCCTGGAAGAGACACCTACAGACCAGATAGAGGTTCTAACCGCTAACATTTTTCAGGGCATGATTGGGAGATGGTGGAGATTGACACTCCAGACACATGAGGAGGTGACCCTTGTCTAGTCGGACTTCGAGGGACTCTTCAGGGCGGAGTTCATACCAGCGACACTATGCTCAGTGTGTATGCAGGAGTTACTGCACCTACAACAGGGCAACCTGACTGTGGACCAGTACTCAGTGAGATTTACCGACCTCTCCCGCTACTCTACTAATATGGTACGAGACCATTTATTTAGGGCCCGAACCTTTGAGCAGGGACTCTGATGGGAGATTAGAGCGTCAATGATTTTGATCAGCATCTCAATGCATGCTGGAGTGTTAGAGCGAGCCCTTATGGTGGAGAGC
The DNA here is from genome assembly GCA_963277665.1 of Viscum album. Lineage (NCBI taxonomy): Eukaryota > Viridiplantae > Streptophyta > Magnoliopsida > Santalales > Viscaceae > Viscum > Viscum album. Next base: position 911,228,796 of record OY728151.1, read on the forward strand.
TTCCTAGCCGAGCAAGAACTGATAGTGAGAGACACCACCAGATGACAGGTGGCCGAGTCATCTACAACAGGCAGCGGGCAGATGACACAGAGGATCAAACGGGCTTAACCTTTTAAAGGAAGAGCCTAGAATTTAGGGTCAGAGGTTTAGAGCTCACAAGGTAGAGGAGGTCATATGAGTTCTAGAGTTTGTTACTCTTGCGGCGGACAGGGGCACATGGCTTGTGACTATTCGACTCCCTACATGGATGACCAGCAGGAGGTCGAGGGACCGCCGGGATAGTGAAAGAGGTTTGAGTGAGGAGTTCCACAGGGCAGCGGATGTGGCAAGGGAGCAGGATGAGCGATAGGCGGTGGACGAAGGTTCGAGGTACCACCACCACCACCACCCCTAGGAGGTCCACCATGAGCTCCGAGAGTAGGTGGATAGGGGTGGGGTCAACTTCAGGCGATAGAGGCCTATGACCACGACGCTCCAGAGATTATTATAGGTACGATCTGTTTCTACTCCACCTTAGTTTTAGTTATTATAAAAAAAAGTTCCATTCACTCTTTCCTTGACACTGACCTTGTTCGAGGCTCGAAGATTCTGGTGGAGCTGTTGGCTCGATCCTTATGATTAGAGACTCCCACAGGAGGGGATTCGAAGATTACACACTGGTGCCAGTAGTGTGAGATTACTCTAGGAGGTGAGAGATTTGGCTAGGATCTCCTAGTAGCAGCGTCGAGACCTTACAAAATCATCTTGGGTATGGACTAGTTATCTACAGTCCATGATCATATTGACTGTTTTAGGCGTAAAGTGCGGTGTGTCCGTGAGGATGGGACCAGGTTTTCCTTCACCGTTGAGAAGGGAACCTTTGCAGCACAGGATGGAATTTCTCAGAGGAGGATGTAGCCAATCATTCACCAATTGGCTAGCCTCACCCTCGGTGGGGTGGATTAGAGGAGTTCAAGTTTTTCTATAGTGGTGGACGAGTATGAGGATGTCTTTCCAGAATATTTCCTTGGACTACCTACTTGAAGAGAGGTATAATTTTGCATTGACTTGTACCCAAATATGACACCGATATTTACACCTGCATATCGGATGGCCCCTACGGAGCTTCGAGATCTGAGGGTACAACTAGAGGACTTGTAGAGGAAGGGGTTTGTAAGGCTCGATGTTTCTCCATGGGTAGCCCCGGTGTTGTTTTCCAAGAAGGAATATGGGAGCTTGAGGCTATGCGTGGACTTCCGGTGCCTGAACCATGTGACTATGAAGAACAAGTATCCACTACCGAGGATTGATGACCTCTTCGATTAGCTGAAGGGAGCGAGATGGTTCTCGAAGATCGACCACAGGTCATTCTATCATCAGCTTTAGGTATGGGATGAGGATGTACTGAAGATAGTCTTTAGATGTTGTTACGACCACTATGAGTTTTTGGTGTTGCCTTTTGGTGTGACCAATGCCCCAGAAGTATTCATGGGACTCATGAACATGATATTACAGCCTTACCTCAATCATTTTGTGGTAGTATTCATTGATGAAATTTTGGTGTACTCAAAGTTAGAGGAGGAGCATGCTACACACCTGCAGATAGTCCTAGATGCACTCTAAGAGCACTAGCTTTATGGTAATATCTCGAAGTTCCAGTTTTGGATTCTATAGGTCCACTTTCTGGGACACTTCATCTTAGAGGTTGGATTTGTGGTGGATCTGGTGAAGATAGAGGCAGTGCTTTCTTGGGAGCCACCCAGGAGCGTGATTGAGGTGCGAAGTTTCCTAGGGTTGGCTGGGTACTACCGGAGGTTTGTACCCAACTTTTCTATAGTAGCAGCACCCTTTTCAGCTTTGATAGAGAAGGGAAAACCCTTCGTATGGATGAAGAGATTCCAATAGAGTTTTTAGAAGTTGAGGTAGAGACTGATGAGTACCCCCATCTTGAGATTACCAGAATAGGGCATTGGGTATGTAGTCTTCTGCGACACATTAGGGACCGGACTTGGTTGTGTCCTGATGAAGGAGAGAGCAATGATCGCCTATGGATCACAACAATTGAGGAAGCATGAACATAACTACAGAACCCATGACCTGGAGTTATAAATAGTGGTATTTTCCTTGAATATGTGGTAGCACTACTTGATGGGTGAATGGTTTACCGTCTAATCTGACCATAAGAGTCTTAGGTATATCTTCTCACAGAAGGACCTGAACTTGAGACAGTGGGAATGGATGAAGTTGCTCTAGGACTATGACTTTGAGATAGTCTATACTCCTAGTAAAGGGAATGTGGTGGCAGACGTAGTTAGCAGGAGGTTTGGTTTGCATCTACTGAGTGAGGTGATGGAACATATATCCACGATGCATATATCCTTCATGGATAGTGATGGAGCAGCTTACCTCCAGTCTATTACTGTCACCCACCCACTTCTTCAGTGAGTTAGGGAGGCACAACTTGTGGATGTTGACTGTAAGGCCCTACGTGCTCAAATATCCTTAGGACATGCTCCTGATGGATTTTTGATAGGTGGGGAGCACATCATCCTTTTTAAAGGAAACACCATAATACTAGTGACGTTACGGGAGGAGGTGTTTAGGGAGTTCCATACATCCCCTTTGTAGGTACATACTGGTGTGGCAAAGATGTACCAAGACCTTCGACGTCAGTACTGGTGGCTAGGGATGAAGAAAGCGGTGGAAGAGTTCGTTTCAAGATACCTCACTTGTCAGCAAGTGAAGGATGAACATCAGGTCCTGGAAGGCTTGACATAGCCATTGGAGGTACCATATTAGAAGTGGGATGGTATCTCCATGGACTTCATGAAGGGGTTACCATGCACGCCCAGGGGCCACAATTCTATTTGGGTGATCATTGACCGACTCACCAAGTCGGCTCACTTACTACCCATTCGGGAGCAGGGATCGATAGAGGGCTTGTGATGCCTCTACATTCAGGAGATAGTGAGGCTTCACAGGGTGCCTTCGATGATCATCTTAGACCCTGATACATGCTTTACATCCCGGTTGTGGAGGGGGTTTCAGGAGGTGTTTGGGACTCAATTGTGCTTAAACACAGCTTTTCACCCCAAAATGGATGGTCAGATGAAGTATACTATAAATAACCTAGAGGACATGCTTCATGATTTCATCCTTGATTTTGGTCATAGTTGGGAGGACCACCAACCATTGGTGGAGTTTGTGTACAATAACAGCTGTCACTCCACCATCGACATGGCATCGTTTGAGGCCTTGTACGAGCAACTATGCAGAACACCTCTGTGTTGGACAGACCTAGGGGAGTCAACACTCATGGGTCCAGAGTTGGTATGGGCTACCACTGAGAAGGTGAAAATTATACAGAAGTGGATGAGGACTGCACATAGTAGATAGAAGTCTTATGCATACAGGAGACAAAAACCCTTTGAGTTTGAGTAGGGAGACCATGTTTTCCTTCGGGTCTCTCGTTGATGGAGATTGTGAAGATTTGTCAGGGGAGATAAGCTATCTCTAAGGTTTATCAGACCTTTTCAGATCCTTAACAGAGTTAGAGAGGTGGCTTACCACCTAGCTCTTCCCCCCCCAGATGCACTGGGTGCACGATGTTTTTCATGTGTCGTAGCTGAGAAGGTATATTCATGATCCAACGCACGTCATCGACTGGGGTGAGCTGGACAATGAAAATGGGGTGAAATTTGCATATTTCTCAATTGAGATAGAGGATCGACAGAAGAAGGTCCTTTTTGGATGGTCGATTCCTCTGGTGTGTATTCAGTGGCATCATCAGAACCTCTAGGATAACACATGGGAGCGGGAGACTCAGATTCGTGCTCAATACCCCCAATTGTTTGATTAGCCCTTGTTTTGGATTTTGGGGACGTAAATCCCTAAGGTGGGGAGAATGTAATGTCTCAAAATTTCCATGTAATTTTCTTTAAAATTATATGGAATTATTTTGAGACCGCACACTTTGACGACATGTGATTCTGAGGCCCCGAGTTCTTGGAATGTAATTTTGAACTTTTTTTAAAGTACGTTTAGTAAACGTGCAAGTGGGGTTTTCTAACTTTTGAACCGATGCTCAGATCAAAAATCCGAGGGCCCTATTGAACTCAGAATGCCGAGATTCTCCTAGAAAGGACTTTACTTTGACCGGTAAGGGTTGGACAGAAAAGTTAATTTTTGGGACTTTTTTGAAAAATAATAAAATAACTTTAAAAGGTTATTTTATTTTTATTTCGCACCATTGAGCGACGGACGATGATGCTGCGGTGTGGCGATGAGGTGACAAAGAGGCGTAATTAAGGAATCCTCTTAATGGCTTGTTGTGCCAGTGTAACCGCTACACTGTTTCATAAATGAAACAACATAACGACGCAACGTTGTAGCATAACAAAAATGCTGAGATGTGTTTCTTTTTTTTAAACGAACACGTTAGAGAGTGGAGAATTAAACTGTGGGAAAATCTTTGACGAACCTTCGGTGAGATTTCTCTCCAACAAAGAACGACAAATGTCGGTGGAACGTCATCGACTTTGACGTACCTTGAAGGACGAAGCCGGAAAGTGATGAACGATGTTGACCCCTTGAACCGTTGAGGACGGAATGCTACGACAATGAACGTCAAGCGAGGTAGGGGTTTGAAACATTTAAAGTTTCCTCGTTCTTATTCCAAACGATGAATGCAGATTAACCCACAAACAGGTTAATCCACGGACCATGCGTTATTATGGGAGGGTGACTTCTTTTGGGATTCCTATATCCAGGATTATATTATCACTTGTGTTGGTTGAATTAAAATCCCAGAACCTCCCTTTTTTTAAACTTCTAACAGGAAGAGTGTGAGCCGACATGAATAAGGACCAAGCCCCTCCACATGTGAATTCTTCATGGATGATTTCTCAAAATAGCAGAAAAGAGAGTTTGAGGCTTTCACAGTGAAGGTGACAACCTAACGATTCCATAGACATAGGCAGATCGAGAAATGGACCACTGGAGCGACTCCGGTGGCTCGCAAAAGAAAACACCGATGCGTCGGTGCTGGCAGTGGCCCGCGGTGGTGGCCGTAGGCAGAGAGAGGTGATGCACCCTTTGGCGTGCCACTGCGGCGTGGAGGTGTGGCACCGACCGGTGCCACATGGAGACAGTGGCCCGCATCTGAGCCACCTGGGTGAACGACAGAGGCCTCAGTCGCTCGAATACAGCACTGGAGATCCGTGGCACCATGATGGTACCGCGTTGCGGGTGACATGGAGGACACGGCCGCATGCGGCGTGACACAAAGTGGGCCGTAGTCGCTCGACCATGGAAGTAGAGGACCTGGAAACAAATCCCAGTCGCGTCCCGGCCAGGCCAATGGTCGGTCTACCTCTAACGGATCGGGTGAACCCACAGCCCGGGCTCGAGCTACCGGGATGGGTCCGCGCTACCGGACTAGGCCCATGCTAATGAGCTGGGCCCGCACTACTGGGCCGAACCTATGCTACCAGGTTGGATTGGGTCAGTATGACCAAGTCGGATCAGACTCGACCCCAACCAGCCCCTGTTTCACTAAAACACCTGTATCTCTCAAACCGGGCATTCGATTGACACACTGTCAGTGGAGTTGGGACTCTTGCGACATTGAAGTCCTTTTGAGATACTCTATGCGAGTTTTGGAAGAAGTTGGTGTACGACCGGGTTGGATCGGACTCAAATCCAACCAGACCCTTTTTACAAAAATGCCCATATATTACAGACCGTGCATCCATTTGATGCACCATTTGTTACGTTGTGACTCTTACGACAAGACAATCCTTTGGGGTTACTCTATGTGATACATCATGGTAGTTGAGGTACAACTAATGGATTGCGGATCATATCCTCACAGAATCAATCATGATAAGTGCGAGAATCTAGTGGCTGGTTGTGACGTGAATAATGAATAGCGATCATGTGTGGGTCAACACCTAGAGATCCTGTGTGGGTCAGCACCTAGAGATCCTGTGTGGGTCAGCACCTAGGGATCCTGTGTGGGTCAGCACCTAGCGATCCTATGTGGGTCAGCACCTAGAAAGTATGTGTGGGTCAACACCTAGTGACCTTGTGTGGGTCAGCACATAGTGACCCTGTGTAGATCAGAAACAGAGCCTCTCAACAGAATAAGATGATCTAGCTTTATTACTAATCATCTTTTCTTATATACTTAAGTTATACCTAGTGCAAGCTGTGTATTTTACTTTGTGCTATGTTTTTGATATCTTGCTTGGTGGTATTACCTCTATGGTATTTCCTTTGTGGTGTTTTCTTTTGTGGATTACTGAGAGAACTTTGGAGGTCTTGGGGTCTCTACTAAGTATTTTTATACTCACCCCTGCACGGGCTTCGCCCGCACCTGTTGTGTCTTGTGCATACAATGTAAAACTTTGACCGAGACTTTGGGGGACCAGGACTAGATGGTGCTCAGAGGTTGATCGATAGATGTGGTGTGCTACAGTGAAATCCGACAAATAGATGTACCTACCATTCAGGTAGGATCCTTGGTGGATGACCTCCGGTGCTTGTACTTCTTTTGTTGTACTTTTCTTTCAGTTGGGCTTATATTCTGGCCCCTTTACTTTCAGTTTACACAATTTACTCTCAGTAGTGATACTTTGTGGTGGTTGTACTACTTTATTTCCTTTGTGGTTTTCTTTGTGTGGTATGCCCTATCTCTCTGTGTATAGGTTTAAAGGCAATGCCTTCCCTTTTTAGGATATGCCTTTCTGGTGCTAGTCACCAGCCCCTGGCTTATGGAAGGCGGACTTGGGGTAGTCATGACACGGGCCCCAGGGGATGGGTCATGACAAGGATTCATAAGGATCCATCTATATCATCGCCTGAAATCTATTATTAATGGTGAATTCAGATAGAGGTACATGTTTCTCCAATGAAACTCCAAAATAAAGGATTCATGCTCAAAGAATTTCCTCTAACACCTACATCATCTTCTTGGACTACCCGTCAGTCTGAGGGCGGTATGCTATAATAAAAAGTACCTATATACCCAATGCCCTCTGCAACCCTTTCCAGAACTGAGAAGTTAAATGAGCATACCTGTCTAATAAAACAGTCCGTGGAACTCCATGAAGTCGGATAATCTCCTGGACATAGAGCCTTCCAAGATCATCCACTAAAAGGCCTCCTTAATAGTTAAAAAGTGTGATACCTTTGTGATCATATCAATGATCACCCATACTATGTTATTGCCTCAAGGGGATCTCAGTAACCCAGTCACAAAGTCCATGGTGAAATTATACCATTTTCACTCAGGAATGGGCAACAACTGTAAAATCCTTGCTAGTCGCTGGTGTTCTACCTTCACCCATTGATAGGTGGAATACCTAATAACTAATCCAGCTATCTTCCATTTCATAACAGGACATCGGTATTAGAAACATAGATCACGATACATCTTTGTAATCCCATGGTGTATCACCTAATTAGAAGAATGACACTCTCACATAAATTCTTCTCATATGTTTGTAGGAACCTAGATGCATCCATGGATGGGTAAGACCTCATCCTCATCAAAGATCTAGCTTAGCGGCAAGTCCTCATCTGAGACACTCTCCCTTAGGACTAAGCCTTTAGGATCTGATAGTTTTCTCATCTTCACTCTCTCCAGAAGCAATGAGTCATTACTAAATATGTAAGGGTGGGATACCCGTGATGCTCCTGAATATCTATGTGCATCTCAGAGAATAGATCCATAATATGACTCTCACTATTGGCCTCCTACACTTCCTGTGTCTGGGTTCTTCAGCTTAGAGCATCTGCTGCAACATTTCCCTTCCCAGGCATATAGGTAATTTTAAAGTAAAAAAACTGTAGGTATTCAACCCACCTCCTATGCCTGAGGTTTAATTCACACCGTATAAAGATATATTTGAGGATTTTGTGGACTGTATACACCACAAAATTCTATCCAAGAAAATAATGCCTCCAAAAATGCAAGGTGTGAACTACAATTGCCACCTTGAGATCATGCGTTGGATAATTCCTCTCATGTGGCATTAACTGACGAGACCTATACACCAAAACTCAATATTCCTACATCATAACTACTCCTAGACCGACACCCAATGCATCTCAATAAACTTTATAGCTTCTTTCTGAATCTGGAAGAACCAAGATCGATATTGAATTTAGTCTTCTTTTCAACTCCTAAAAGGCTATCTCATAGGCTTCTGACCATATAAATTTTACACCCTTCTTAGTCAAGACCATAAGAGGAACTTCTAGGTGTGAAAAGTCATGAATAAATTTATTTTAATATCCATATAGCCCAAATAAACTCTAAATGTTAAAGACATTATTGGGTTACTCCTAGGAAACCATGACACTCACCTTCTCTAGGTCAACCAACACTCCTGCCTCTAAGATAATACAACCCAGGAAGTGAACCTCGTCAATCCAAAAGTTTAATTTACTAATATTAGAATATATATGGTTCTATATTAGTGTATTTTTCATGATCTTAAGATGTTTTTCATGGGCATGTTGAGTACAAGAATACACCAAGATGTCATCCACAAAGACTAACACAAGTGAATCCAAATACAGGTGAAAAACCCGATTCATTTGAGCCATGAAAATGGAAGGAATGTTCCTGAGACTGAATGATATAACCCAATACTCATAAAGACCATAACTTCTAGGAAAAACTATGTGAGGTATGTGTAATTTCTTGGGTTTTTGAATCGGGTCAAAATTCACTCCCATTTGATTTTTTTTTCATTTAATGGGGGTGCCTTTTTCTATATCGTTGATCGAAACTCAATTCTAAGAGTTCCATAAGATTTTTATGATGTTTTTGGGTTGTTCTAGAGGATTAGAGAGTGACTAGGATGTTTTAGAGTGATTTCTAGTAGTGTTGGAGTCCAAACGGCCTATTTTGGGTTGTAGGTTGAAAGCGCACAATTTAGGGTAAACTATGCGGAAACTTTCAGCTAACCGTGCAGATAGTTTTGAACTGTCCCATAGTTTGGGTAAACCGTGCATAGGGGGTGCATGGTCATGTGACCACATATACATTTTTAATATAGGTTTACCACATGGTTTATGCATAGTTTTAAAAACCATGTGGGGTAACCATGTGGGCTTGGAGCTTTTGGGCAGTGGTTGCCGCACATTTTTGGAAAACCGTGTGGGTGAACCGTGTAGCCTGTACAAGGTGTTTTTAAGTTTTTATTTTTCTTTATTTTCTTATTTCTATACCCTTATTTCTCCTTGGTCACAAACACAATAGGAGTAAACCTCCTCCTCCTCCTCTCTGGTGGATTTTGATCCCATATCTCCATCCAACCTCTAATTTCAAATCCATTGGTGGCATTTGAACCCCATTGGTAAGGATAACCTCTCCCTTTATTCCTTACTCTTTTGTTTTCAACTCATAGAGCACTAAATCTATTTGAGATAATTTTCCCTATTTTCAGGGCTTTGGATGGAAACTCACATCTACACCAATCCTCTTTGAATTGGAACTCGATATCGGACATGCCTATGTCTATGATTCCAAGGTAGGCGGTGCATATCTTATTTTGTGTTTTTGCGGACACTTGGGTGGTTCAGCTTTTAGCACACTTTTGGGTATTTTGAGTGAGATCCATTTATATCTGTTGCTTCATATCAATTTGACCATGAGACCCATGACACACCGTTGGTCATGCCCAATTCCTTTTTTGCTTGAGTGAGGCTGGGTTAGAGGCCTTCTATCCTTGGGGAAATTGGTTGGGGGTGTCAATTTCATTTAATTTGAATTATTTAAATTGATTTGATTTGGTTATTCAACTTCGAGGCATGCAAGACCTCTATACTTAATTTTTATGTTTATTTAATGATTCAATTCAATAGGATTAAATTGAATTGTCTGTTTATATTGAAATTGAGACGTGCAATTCAATTTCATTGAATTTATTATTGATTGAAAGTGAATTATTTATATATAAATTCTTGTGATGGGACCCATGGGGTCATGATGGGCTTAACCTGAGGTTGAGGTGGTTTTAACATTGGGATTGAGGCAACGTTGATCATCTAGTTGGGCTTGGATTGGATTTCTTGGGTGGTTTGATCATAGGATTGGGTGTTGAGGACGTTGTTTGAGGCGGTGAGGCCGTCAGGTTGGGCATGAACCATGATATTGGGATGGAAAGGCCATCAGATTTGAGCGACATGGTCATAGGGGCATGAGGTGCTGGTTAGTGTGGCTTAGATTATTATTCAGTGATTGTCGCTCACCCGTGATGGCCAAAACACAGAATTGAGTCATGTGCACACAAGTTGACTTTGTTGATGAGGTGGTTTTGACCACTTGTGTGGGTAGAGGCCCGTATTAGTTGCTCCTTATGTGATTATGGTGTGGGGGTGCTTGCTTTAGAAAGCCACATGGAAGGTGAGGAACCATCAGTTGATAGAGATAAGGCTATCAGTTGGGGGCTGAGGCTCTCCATGATTGAGGCTATGGGGCTGGATTCATTTTGAGGACATACATCATTGCGCCTATGGTTTTTGATCTTTGAAACAATGTGTGATTTCTAGAAGGGGTCTAAGGGACCAGATTGTGTTGCTTGGGAATACTTTCAGGACACCAATTCTATTTTTAAGACATGAGGTTTCAGGAGGTACGTGGTGCTAGGATACATTAGTGAGGTGGAACCTGAGGGTTCACCTAGGATATGGCATTAGGGGTAACTTCATCCATGGGCCAAGGACCCTCTTCACTTCTGAGATTCTGGTATTGGTCGAGGTAGGTGACAACTTCCTGGTGGATTTTGAGCACCATGTAATCTTTTTTTATTTATTTCTTTGAGCTTCTTTATTTCATTTTGATATAGTCCTACTTGAACACATATGCTTGGTACACACCATTGGGTGGTACCCTACTGAGATTCATCTCACACCCTATATGGGTCCTTTGAGAGACGTGAAAAATTTATATATTTACATTAATGTAAGGGATTGAATTCAAGATCTAGATCATAGTATAAGTTTTTAATGGGATGTTGGCATGTGTTTCTGTTTTTTTAACATGCTTATTTTATATGTATAACTACAGTGGTCATCCATGGGTGACCCCTTTCTATATATTGATTTTTATGACTTGTAGTGATATTCATGCTCAGTTGTTTTAGTAGTTCTACAAGTGGTTGCTGGTATATTGATCTGTTTATTTATGTTCCTCTACAGTTGTTTATTTATTACTTTTGCTATTACTTGTTATTGACTGTGGTTCCGCTTTGTGGGTCTAATTTAAGTATGATGAGTTGTTTATTTCTACTACATGTTATATTATATACTTAGAACAATATTATTATCTATCCCCATAGGGTATATCCTCCCCACTATACTTATTTACACCCTCATTGCTAGTCATAAGTCTTTGGTATTCTGGGAGGTGCAACTAAGGCTAGTGGCACCCATTCCAATTGTAGGTTTCGAGCGCTGTGGAAGTGTGGTTGGGACGAAACCCAAATTTAATTTCTACCATGATAGATGATTATTTTGAGATCAATACGATGATGAATGCCAATCTCCATGGAATAGAATCAAATATTTGGATAAAGAAGGAAGATGCCCAAAACCTTTAGAGAGGATCTTTCACATCATGTTTATAATTAATTTAATTAATTTCATAAAGAAAATAACATTCAAATATTCAATATTTTATTTTTTGATGATGTTGATCATTCAGAATGTCCCTTTCAGATTATCTCATTGCACTTGCGAGGATCCAAACCAGAATCCCTCTAGTGGTGATCCACACGTGCTCCGATGGCCTTTGATCGACACAACTCGTTCTCTAGATGCTAGCGTGGTGAAGTGAGTATCTTGTGTTAGTTTTTCTTGATTGTTTGTTCTTAGGCCTTGAAGAACGTCTCTCATTCCTGAGAGGTGTGGGAAGAGGATTTTAGAGAGAAATTGTTTACTCAACAATTCTCATTTCACAGAGCATGTAGTTCGGTACATGACACAATAGACGTATGTGTCTATTTATCGACATGGGGCTTTAGTTACAATATTTAATTACACAAAATCAATTAAATACATTCATAACCATAGATAAAACCCATGATTTTAATAATAATACCTTTTCATTATTTATGGTGCACCAACTTGCGCAAAATAGAATAAATAAAATTTTGCGTCACAAAATAATAGCAGCGTTATTATTATTTTAATTTTTTCTAACTAGTTAAATAATTATTTACTATCTTTTAAATACTTATTTTATTACCGGACCAGTCTTGGTCTGCTTAAACTCCACTTCCATTTATTGAACACCTGAATAAATAAATTAATAATTTATTCTCTTAAATAAATATTTTATTTACAAACAAGTAAATAAATATTTATTAAATGTTCAATAAAATAAATAAATATATTTTACCCACAATTCCGTGAATAAATATTTATTTTAATTTATTCAATCATTTTAATTTGAATAAAATTATTCCACTATCATGAGAATAATATCTATTCCACTAATTAAATTCAAATAGAATTTAACTGAGACCACCAAGAACACTTAGTGTGTGACCCTCTAAGATTCTTTCTTGTTGGCATTAGGTGGGCTTTCCTAAAGTCCAAGAGTACTGTCTAGAAATGGGTCAAGGAACCCAAGAGAAAGAACTTAAAATCGTAACAATGAAATCCACATACAAACGCTCACTGTGTAATATAATTCCTTTGTCTCAATATCTCATCAAGTAGGTTTCATGATAGTGTCATCAACCTTTGTGCTTGATACATCGTTCTTTGAATACTTGAAATAAACTCGTCATTACACCATGGACATGGAATTTTGTGTGACAATTGTATTTCAATCAAAGGGCTGAGATATCAACTTCCATAAATGGAAGGGGAAAATCCTTCCTCAACTTATCCATTAATAACATGCCACTCGTGACACACCCAACATACCCTACTTCCCACCAACTGTCTGTGTGAAAGATTTCTCCAGTAAATCAAAGTGCGCGAGTTGTGACACATATTAATGATAATATTAAAGTCTAAGGATCATTACACATGCTCGTAGATAGGAATATACAATGAAACCAAGACATGCATAATTCCTACTGGTGAGTCTGTTCTCAAAATCTCCCGTCTTGTAGATTACCAAGTACGAACTTCATGAGAGGAAGTCTCATATGATTACGAGTACTTGCACCTAAAGGTCTGTATACTATGTGTACCATTATAGTATTCCATCCAACTGCAAAACTATATTTAAGAATATTGTCATATCACTTCAAGGTTCTCATCATAGTGAGGAACTGCTATGACCTTGTCAATGCGACAAATACTCCAGGACATTATTACACTATAGTCATGCAGAAAAATGAACAGTATGTAATAAGATGTTTAATATTTAAATATATTAAATATTCATGTAATCAAAGTACAACTAGTTGGTTATAGGACACCAACTCTTACACCAATAACACTTTTCTAGTTGCTAATTGGGTCAGGGATGCTAAAAATGGTATCATAAGAGTTTTGTTTACCTATTTTCTTGGTACTACTATTTGAGTTATGGTAGGATAGAGAATAGGTGATTTTGAAACTGGTTTTAGAAATCATGGTTGGGTTCTTGTAGCCCCATGTATGAGGTACATACCATGTTTCCTTGGGTGAGATTGTTGTTTGGTTTTTCTCAGATTACAGTTTATATAATTTCCACTTTGGTGTTTTATTTGTAATATGATTATTATTGTTATGATATGTGAACTTGGCCTGGAACAGAAATGAATGAGGATTTGGAACCTTGGCACGATAAGGCAAGGTGTGATTGTGATTTCATGCTTGTTTGGATTTTGATAATCACATTTTAGGGTATTTCAATTTTATAATTGCACGTATGCTTTTTAAAGTGTTTATGACACATGAAAAACATAAAATGACTTATTAAATGTAAAATGACTTGGTATAAAATTTCTTATTCCATATAAAAAAAATATATTTCCTGTGTTGTGTGAAATGGGACTTTATCTTATAGGAGTAGACTGGTACTATGAAATGGGGTGATTTTGATCACCAGGATGGGTGAATCAGTCATTGGATTGAGGTAATAATGGTTGTTAGGATGATCATGGCCCATGGATTATATGATACCTGGCTCTGTTGAGGGTGGGTAAGGAGGACATGTGGCTAGGACGTCGCGTGGCATGGTTGCGGTGGGGGAGAGTAAGTGTGGTGAGGATGCACTGCCTTATACTATTTTCCTTATCTGTGTTATATATATATATATATCAGTTATATATATGGGCTGTCTGTACATGTGATAGTATTCAGCAGGTTACTCCTAGACAACTCTAATGGAGCCTCAGGTGGGTAATGATTCAGTGCCGCATGAGTATGATCAAGTTGAGACCCCTGAGGGTCAGGAAGAGAATAATCCACAGGTGCAACCATAGGTATAAGTTCCAATGCAGGCAGACCATATTCCAGACTTGACTGCTTTTGGAGTTGTGGCTTGAAGGGAAGCTCCGAGCGAACCTGGTACGTGTGTTACAAGGGATGGGCAGAGGTGCTCAAAGACCAGAGCCATCCATGGATTATCTAATGTGGGAGTTCCAGTCGCAGCACCAGTTTCTTTTTTTGGGTGAGGGTGGTCCACAGGTGACTAAGAACTGGATCGAGAGCATGAAGAAGATCTTTGAGAAGCTCAAGATGCCTCCAAGGTGAAGGGTCAAGTTGGAAACATACATGCTCAAAGGACCAGCAAAGTGATGGTGGGACGTGTAAGTCCAGGCTAGCAGAAATGAGGGATTGTCCTGGAAAGATTTTGAGGCTAGGTTCTTCAAGAATTTCTTCCTAGAAACGCTGAGGGATGAAAGGAATTAGGAGTTTTCAAGCCTTTAGTAGGGTGACATTTCTATCATGAACTATGAAGTGACGTTCACTGAGTTTTCTCACTTTTATCTAGGTATGGTGAGTGATGACACCTCCAGGGTGATGTGCTTTGAGGGCGGATTACCACATGCCATTCAGGTGAAAGTAAACATCTTTAGATTGGCCTCATTCTTTGAGGTGGTGAACCAAACACTCATAGCTGAGGTCAACCTTATGGGAAGGTCTTACTCCAACCAAGTGACAACTTTAGGTGATGTTAGTGGTGATGCTTCAGATGGCCAGAAATGAGGTCTTCATGAGTTTTAGCAGGGCAGTCAAGCCAAGGACTTCGCTATACCACTTTGTAGTGGGTATTCTATGGTTTTCTTTCAGTGTGGGCAGCCAGGACATGTCCATAATTACCATGAGAGGCCTCCAAAAGAGTTCTAGGCATGTGGGTAGGTCAGGAATCTCGAGAGGTTCTCCAAGAAGCCTTCTCAGATAGCCAACATTCAGGGAACGAGGCAGACACAGGCTTTAGAGATTGGTTCGACATCAGCACCATGTGAGGGTAGTCGAGCTTCAACACTAAATGGCCTATTTTGGGTTGTAGGCTAAAGGTGCACAATTTAGGGTAAACCGTGCGACACCTTCTAGCTAACCGTATGACTTATTTTGAACTGCTGCACAGGTTGGGTAAACCGTGCGTGGGGGGAACACGACCGTGAGTGGGGGACACATGACTGTGCAACCACCTCTTCATTTCTAACAGAGGGCTACCACACATTTTTCACACGGGTTGGAAAACTATGCGGGCCTGGAGCTTTTGGGCAGTGGATGCCGCATGGTTTCCGCATGGTTTTACAAACCATGCGGGTAAACCGTGCAGCCTGTACATGAAGTTTTTTTTAATTTTTTCTTTTTCTTTCTTTTCTTATTTCTCTCACCTTCTTTCTCCTTGGTCACGCGCACAGTAGGAGGAAATCTCCTCCTCCTCTCCTCTAGTTGATTTTTATTTCATCTCTTTATCTGAACTTCTATTTTAGATCCATTGGTGGCATTGGAACCCCATCAGTAAGGCTAACCTCATCCTTGATTCTTTTCTCCTTTGTTTTCTCCTTGTGGAGTGCTAAATTATTTTGAGTCGATTCACCCTATTTTCAGGGCGTTGGATAGAAAATAAGATCTATACCAATCCTATAACACCCTAAGCTTCCACGATACACTTATTTTTAAATAATTCAATAGCTTATGCTGCACACAACACTGATTTTGAGCGCACCATGTCCTATCAAAATAACCATTTGAAAAGTGGTTATGAAGAGTATTAACAAAATTATGAAATTTATAAATTTTATTTTTCAAAATAGACTTAATTTTTGAATTTGGAATATCAAAATTAGCTTATGCTGAATTTTTGGTATTTTTTTTGAAAAGTTTTAATTTTTGATGAATAGTGAAAAATACTGCATTGTTGTTAAAAACCAACTTTTTCATTTAAATAATTATTTTATGTTAAATTGATTTTAAATTCATAATAGATAAAAAATACATTTATTAACCCAATTTATTTCATTAGAATCATTTTTATAATAGAATTAGATATAAAAATTTATTAAACTTTTGAACGTCACTTTTAACCGCATTCTAACTACATCTTCGAATCAGCATTAAACATAATTTTACCACTTCTGTGAATTTAATTTCAAAAATCAGATATACATGGTTGTAATCAGTATGAAAAATTTGGTCTAATAGGATCAAAATAATTTTTGATAAATAATAACTTTTTTATTTTATTTACCACGATTAAAGGTAAATAGGGTAATTAAAGGTAAAAATAATATTATAATAATATAAAATTACCTTAACACTTGTCATAATTTCATTTTATAAGTTTTTTTGACCAAAATAAATATTAGGTCCAAATTATGATTCTTTTTAGGCCACTTGTATTAGATTAGAACATTTATTATATTTTATTTAAAGAAGAGTTAAAAATGTCATATTCAAAATTTAATAACTATATAATTTTTAATATGAATTTATATAAGTGATATGGTTGAATATAAATTGTATTTATAAATATAAAATGTTTATCTACATAATGGTAATTTATTTATAATTTTAGGAAATAAATAATTAAATTAAATGGTGACACAATGATGATGCAATGATTGAATTATTAAAGGAAGAATCAATTAAATGATATTAATAATATTAAAATAATTATAATTTGAAATGTTTGATTCCATACATGATTTTTTTGTATGAAATTAACATGTTAGGCATGAGTTAATGTAGTTTTTTTGATGGAATCAAGTTGTTATGACTTTGAAAAAAATCATGTATTAAATAGTGTCAAAATTGACATAAATGAGATTTTAAAATAAATACTATTTTATTAAATGATATAAAAGTCATAAAAATATAAGGTTCATAAAAATAACTTTAATAATGTTAAATATGTCATAAATTATCCAATTGGGGTTCTTTTGGAATTTTATAGTAACTATATTAACCCTATATTAAGAAAGACAAGTAGACACGGTAAGAGTTAAACTGTTTAACTAAGGGTTAAAACCAAAAGATAAGGTTAATTTTGTGACCTAAAATTGTTTCTTAAATAATTGGTTGTTATTATTTCTACCCATACTCAACTTAGACTCTAAATAAATCACTTTGGAGCTATTTGAAATCGAAAATCAATTTATATTAAATTAATAGTTTTGGAGTTTCCAAAAGTGCCCCTCCCCTCTCTTATAAAAGGACACCTCTCCTTTTCTTTTATTCACAAATATAAAGCAATTTATCTCAGAAAAACCCTACCCAATTATCCTCCCAAATTATATAAATTCATCTTAGAGGCCATAATTTGGACAGAAATCCAACCTAATGAGTCCTTTTGTTCAAATCAAAAGGAGATACCTGAAAAAAAGGTAATTGTTTTATCAACTATTTCAAAGTTATTTTCTTATTCTACTTTCTATTCATATGTTGTTTTCAAACTAAATTAATAACTCCAATATAATCTACATTATTATATTTTATTATGATTATGTAACAACCATATTCCTCCTTTTATCCACCCTACGAATAACAATATCACCATGCGTGCATACGTATGACTTACCATCTCCACGCCGTGGTGTAATTTTTTATTAAACAATAATTTATTTGGATGAGTATAATGATGAATATAATGGATATAAATAATTAATATTACATGATAACTATTCTTTATAATTAACATACCATCCAATTCCAAACCATTTAACCATCAAGGGAATGATACCGTTGCTCATGCATACGTATGACCTACTGTCTCCACGACGTGGTGAGATTAATTATCTACATTAACCATTAAATAATGATCATAAAATTTATAATATGAGTAAATATAATATTTATGAAATTAATATCATTTTGGATGTGAATAAAATATATCCAATTCATAAGAAACATGAATTACATGAAAAAACATGCATAGAAAAACGAAGTAGTTAACACCTGAAACAATGGTAATACTAAAATGATATAAGAGGATCATATGTGATATCATAAATATGGATATGGTCTAGGTATAATTTAATAACATTATTTAACCATTATACAGGAGGTTAATTCACTCTCAACTAAAGGAAAGTGCAAGTTAAGGGTTAATTTCACAATCTCATTATTATCAGAGGTTGCTTATATGTAAGTATCTACTAGGTCATTTTTATCATCCATGTCCATGTTTCTTAAAATATAATTCAAAATATTATCAATTTTTTTTAAAGTCATTTTTACCCATGTTTTACTTTTTATAAATCATTTTTAAAGTAATCTTTCTATCCTTTTCCAAACAAGGTACTTTATGATCTTTTCGAAAAATTTAGGAAGGAATGTTTTTTTAACTTATACAGTGTGAGCGGCTATTTTCCACCATTATTATTCCTTAACATTTTAAATCTTCCATTACAAGATTAATAGTTTATTTTCAAAATAAATGTTTTCTTTTATAATTGAGTGACTTTTAAATGATTTCAATGTAAAAAATGGATATTTCTCTCAAAGAGTTTTAAGGATTTTATTGGATTATTTTCATATATGTCAACATACTTTGTTGGATTTTATACTTAATTTAAGATGATTTATTATTCAATATTCCATATTGTATTGATGGTTTTATGATATGTTTTACTATGGATGTGCTATTTTTATACCATTCATGGTTTTTAATTAAAGAATTAACATTTCGTATGCAAGTTTTAATACGAATGTTTGTGTTATATTTCACATTTTCCATATGAGGAATACATTGGAATTAGTAAGTGAAGTGTGGGGCCCTCTATATCCCCTCGATGCATTGGTAGGTCTCATGAGACAAAATAGTTTGAGTTTTTACCCATTTATGTATGGTGTTGGCACGAGGCCTTGACGATATGATTATGATGCCCGACATTATGCATTCTCTCATTATGAGATTAGTTATTGATATTACATGTGATTATTTGACAAGTATAATATCCATGTGAATGTTAAAATGGAACTTTTTATTTTATTCTTGACATATTATGTTGAATATTATTTTTAAAAGGCTTGTGTTTCAGTTTTATACCTTTCCTTAAAAGTTTATGCTTATTTATGATGGTTTCCACTATATTGTTTATCCTTAATGAGCATATGATATCACCCTTTTTTTATGTTTCATTTTCCCCCAAGATGTTAAGAAGTATATTATAACTGACCTACAGGTATAATTTAAGGGTTATGAGTGTTTTCAAAGGAGAAACTATGTTGTTTTTCATTTTTATATGTAATGTTAAACTTATGTTTGTATCCAGTTTTTCCAAGGCTACTAAACTGACCAGTCCTTCAGGATTTAGTTTCTTGTGATCATGCTAATGTATTAAAATAATGTACAGACTCCTAGATTCTAGGTTCAGGGTGTTACAGTTGGTATCAGAGCAATTTTATTACAAACGTTAGAAACTAGACTTAGAAAAACTTTTATAAGGGAATATTACCCTAAGATAGACTTTGAGGATAAGTATAGAAGAAAAATCCTAAAATTTTGGTAATGTAGATATTATGTGAGTATTTATAGTAAATACATCCCTGACTAGATACTACAAGTGGACTTGGTTCTGGTATAAATCTACCTAGGAGTAACAAATTCGACAAGGTGTTTTGAGTCTGACTCAGGGTAACCTGGTACACAAAAACGGGCCTTACTGTGCACCGAGTTTGACAATCCCTGGGGATATGCTTAAGATAATTAAAATTTTCTTTACAAACCATTATGAATAATTTATGAGTATATATGTCCCTAATGAATTTTTTTTATGATTATGGATTAGATATGCATAAATTTTTCAATCTATGTTATGTATTTTACTAATTTGGAAGTGTGAATTATAATTCATAACCAAATATAGTGTATGTCATTGTTTAGAAATGGTTCCTAGTGGAAGGAATGGAAACCGTATCAATGCACATAATCCATGTAGGGATTTCTCTCCTATACAAGATAATGATAGTGAAGCTGGTGATACAACTGGTGTTGAACAACTTATAACCATACCAGGATAACTGACTTAGGTTATGAATAACAACCTTACCCATATAGATCACCCTCATCTATAATGTGGAGGATCAATGTTAGGCCACTTCATGAGACAACAACCTCCAACATTCAATGAGACTACAAATCCATTTGTGCATGAACAATGGATAAGTTCCTTAGAGAAAATATTTCTTGCTTTGGAGAGTAATGAAAAGGAAAAAGTTTTCATGATAGTTTATCATCTCTCAGGAGATGTGGATCAATGGTGGTAATTAATTCAAAACATAAAGGAAGATTAATAAGTATAAAATATGGAATTTAGGATTTTTAAAGAACTTTCATTATAAAAATACTTTCCTCGTGAACAATGAGATGATATGGAAAGACAATTTCTGACTCTAAGGAAAAAGGAGGATGAAAATGTTGCAAAGTATGAGGCTAACTTTACAAGGTTAGAAAAGCATGATGCAAACTACATATGGAACCCAAGAAGTAATATGGATCATTTTTTTCATGGGTTAAAACCATTCCTACAACGGGCACTAGCCTCACAATATTTCTCATCGTATGAAGATATAGTCTCATGTTCTATCAAGAAGGAAATGGAATTCTGTAAGTCTTATGACTTTAAAGTAAATCAATAGAAGAAGAGGGCCTCCAAACACTCTAAAAAAGGAAATAAAGGGAAGAAGATAAAGGTTGACTTTCCACCTTGCGGTAATTGTGGGAAGAAATAGCCTGGTACTTGCCTAAAGGGAATGAGAGTTTGTTACAAGTATGGAGAAAAAGGCCACCAAGCTCGTGATTGCAAGGGGAAGAAAGAAGATTTAGATGTTCAATGATACAATTTTAAAGAAATGGGACATTATGAAAATGATTTTTCTAAGATTCAAATAAATTTCCACCAAAAAATGACAAGGGATCAAGGCCAAGCTTATACGATTACAACTAATGAGGTTGAAGTTCCTAATGATGTGGTGGCATGTACTTTAAATTATCTCCTCAAATTTAACTAAAGATTTATTTGATTCTAGATTATCACATTCATTTATATATTCCCAGTTTTCTTTAAAAATTAGATATTTCCAATTCACATTAACAAAGGATTTTTCAGTCAAAATCCCTAAGGGAAGTCTCATTGCAATAAAGATGTGTCAGGAAGTTCCCATGATAAAATATAAATGTGCTTTATCTATTGAATTTATCATCATAACTATGGTCAACTTTGATATAATCCTTGGTATGGATTGGCTATCAAAATATGATGTGAAAGTTCATTGAAATAATAAGGAAGCTATGATTTGTGAAGAAGATGTAGAATCTATTATCTTTAGAGTAGAAACTTACAAGAATAAGGAAGTTATGATTTGTGAGGAAGATATATAATCTATTATCTTTAGAGCAGAAACTTCATCAACTGATTCTTATCACCACCCCCAATAGCTTTACTAAATGAGATTCTTGGGGAGGAATAGGAAATAACATCTAGGGATGAAGAAAGAAATATTCAAATTGATTATGTACCTATTATAAAGGAATAAATTTATGTTTTTACTGAAGATTTACCTGGACA
Organism: Viscum album; assembly: GCA_963277665.1. NCBI lineage: Eukaryota > Viridiplantae > Streptophyta > Magnoliopsida > Santalales > Viscaceae > Viscum > Viscum album. Next base: position 911,250,755 of record OY728151.1, read on the forward strand.
CCCCCTAGAGCATGAAGTTGGGTTTTCTATTGATTTAATCCATGATGCAAGACCGATATCAAAGACTCTTTATAGAATGACCACTGTGGAATTTATATAGCTGAGGAAACAACTATATGAGTTGAGTAATAAGGGATTTATTCTCCCTAGTATTTCTCCATGGGGAGACCCAGCTCTTTTTGTTAAGAAAAAAAATGGATCAATGAGGCTATGTATTGACTATAGAGAAATAAATGATATTACAATAAAGAACAAGTATCCTATACCTTGCATTGATGATTTTTTGATCAAATTCATGGAGATAAATATTTTTTGAAGATTTACCTTCATTTTGGATATCATCAATTATGTGTAAAGAAAGAAGATATTCCAAATATATCATTTTGAACTAGGTATGAGCATTATGAGTTTACAGTAATTCCATTTAGACTGACTAATGCACCCTCTATTTTCATGGATCTAATAAACAAAGTGTTCAAGGAATATCTTGATGATTTTGTTGTAGTATTTATTGATGATATCTTGGTATACTCAAAAATATATGAATACCATGAGAACCAATTTCATATTATTATGAAGACTCTTATAATAAATAAGCTCTATGGGAAGTTTAACAAGTGTGAATTCTGGCTTCAAGAAATTTATTTTTTTAAAAATATTATCTCAAAGGATGGAATATTTTTTGATCCTACAAAGACAAAGGAAATCCAAGAATGTATAGCACTGATGAGAATAACCAAGGTACATAGTTTTATTGGTTTATCAGGTTAATATTGAAATTTCTTCTAGAATTTTTCCTGATTGGCTAACCTGTTAACCAAGCTCACACATAAAGGGGTTAAATTTGTTCAAAAAAAAAGAGTGTGAATAATGTTTTGAAGAATTGAATAAAAGACCAGTCAATGATCCTATCTCAACCTGACTATATTGAAATGATGGGTTTTTTATTTATAGCGACGCATCAAAAAAAGGACTTGGTTATTTCCTTATGCAGAATGATAGAGTTATTTCTTAAGCATCAAGGAAATTAAAAATCCATGAACAAAACTACCCAAATCATGATCTTGAGTTAGCAGTAGTAATATTTGCTATGAAGATATGGATAAAATATCTATACGGTGAAATATGTGAGATATATATAGATCACAATAGTTTAAAATATGTTTTCTCACAGAAATATCTCAACACGCGACAAAGGAGATGGATTGAACTACTCAAATATTATGATTAAACAATATATTACCACCTAGGGAAGACAAATAATGTGTCATATGATTTGAGAAGAAAGGACCATGGAGTTCTAAATAAAATGAGAGTTGAAAAAGATCATATGTTCATGGATCTAGTAAAGATGGATATGAGAATTATCATGGTAGGTGAAACATCACTACTTTTAAAATGGTTTCTAAACCATATTTACTGAAAAGGATAAAAATTTCTCAGTTTGATGATGAGGATTTTCAAAAGAAAATTAAAGCTGTGATTGATGGGAGATAGACCAACTTCATTTATGAAGATGGAATTTTGAAATTTGGGAAGAGGCTTTGTGTTCTTTCTATACCTGAGCTAAAAAAGCGAATTATTGGATGATGCTCATAGCTTCAATTTCTCTATGCACCTTGGTGGAACTAATATGTATAGATATTTGAAGGAACATTTTTGGTGGTATAACTTAAAGAGGTAGATTGCTGATTATGTGCCGAGATGTTTGGTTTGTCAACAGGATAAGGCTGGAAGACAACATATTAAAGGAGTCATGTGACCTCTTCCTATACCTGTGTGGAAATGGGATGATATTATAATGTATTTTGTCATGGGGCTACCAAATACTCTTAGAATAAATGATGTGATATGGGTTATTGTTGATCATATTACCAAATCATCACATTTTATTGCTATAAAAGAATATTTACCACTTGAACGTTTAGAAAGACTATATATTAATGAAGTTTTAAGACTTCATAGTGTAACCCTATCAATTTTTTCTGATCGTGATCCCCATTTTACATCATAATTTTAGAAATGTCTTTAGAAGGCCCTAGATACTGAGCTTCATTTGGGAACTGCCTAAAACCCTCAAACTGATGGAAAATCAGAAAGGAATATTCAAAATTTAGAAGACATGTTAAGATCTTGATCACTTAACTTTAAAAGTATGTGGGACCGGTATTTACCTCTAGTAGAACTTTCCTATAACAATAGCTTCCATTCAAGTATTCATATGACACCATATTAAGCGTTATATGGAAAGAGATGTCGTACATCAACTTGTTGGGATGATGTTGGTGAAAGAAAATTCATAGGCCTAGAAATTGTTGAGGAAACTACAGACAAGGTTAAGACTATTTAGAACCATATCAAAATATCTCAAAGTAGGCAAAATATCTATGCTGATAACTGAAGTAAGGATTTGGAATTTCAAGTGGGAGATCATGTTTTCTTGAAGGTATCTCCATAGAAGGGTTTTATATGATTCGGTAAGAAAAGTAAATTAAGTCCCATATATATTGGACCTTTTGAAATTATGGAGTGAATTGGAGTTGTAGCTTACCATTTGGAAATTCTGCCAAGTTTCTACAAAGTTCATGATGTGTTCCACATATCAATATTAATGAAATACATACCAGACCCAATGCATGTACTCACCTATGAAGAAATATAACTGGAACATGATCTGTCTTACTGTGAAGTGCCTATCAAGATTCTTGACACTAGAGAACATGTGTTGATAAATCAAACAAATCGTCTGGTAAAAGTTCTTTAGAGAAACCATAAAATGGAAGAGGTGACGTGAGAACCTGAGGAACTTAGGATGGAGAACCACTCAAATCTTTCTTTGAAGTGATATTCTATAAATTTTGTGGATGAAATTATTTGAAGGAGGGAAGAATATAACACCCCAAACATCCATGATATGCTTATTTTTAAATAATTCAATAGCTTGTGCTACACGCAACACTGAGTTCAAGCGCACCATGACCTATCAAAACAACCATTTGGAAAGTGGTTATGAATAGTATTAACCACATTATAAAATTTATAATTTTTTATTTTCAAAATATACTTCATTTTTGAATTCAAAATATCAAAATTATCTTATGGTGAATTTTTGGTATTTTTCAGAAAAGTTTTAATTTTTGATGAATAGTGAAAAAGATTGCATTGTTGATAAAAATTGAGTTTTTCATTTAAATAATTATTTTACATTAAATTGATTTTAAAGTCACGATAGATAAATAATACATTGATTAAACCAATTTAGTTCATTGGAATCATTTTTATAATATAATTATATATAAAAATTTATTGAACTTTTGAACGTCACTTTTACCCGCTTTCTAACCACATATGTGGATTAACATTAAAAGTAATTCTACCTCTTTTGTGAATTGAATTTCAAAAAATATACATACATTCTTGTAATTAGTATAAAAATTCTGGTCTAATAGGATCAAAATAATTTTTGGCGAATAGTAATTTTTGGATTTTATTTGCTACGGTTAAAGGTAAATAGGGTAATTAAAGGTAAAAATAATATTATAATAATATAAAATTACCCTAACACTTGTTATAATTTTATTGGATAAGTGTTTTTCTACCAAAATAAACCTCAGTTCAAAAATATTATCCTTTTTAAGCCACTTTTCTTAGATTAGGATATTTATTATATTTTATCTAAAGAAGAGTTAAAAATGTCATATTCAAATTTTAATAACTATATAATTTTTAATATGAGGTTATATAAGTGATATTGTAACACCCCAAGGTTTTGAAAATAAATATAGAATTCAATTTTATAATCTATCCATTAAACACAACTTTGCCTCTTCTATGTTTTGAATTTCAAAAAACGGTCATCTAGAGTTGTGTTTAGTAAGTCATTTGGAGTCTGATAGAACAAACTTGATTTTTGGTGAATAGTAACATACCCTTATGAATAGTAATATGAATAGTAATATGACCCTTATGAATAGTAAATAATAATAATATTTTTTTTCTTAAGGAAATAAGATAATGAGATCTTAATTAGTTTTTCAACGAGAAATAAAACTAATTGCACTTTAAGATTGTTATTTTTCGAATTAACTATGACCTTATTTAAAAATTAAATTAATAATATTTAGAAAATTATTTTTGAAAAATGGATTTCACTTTTTAATTATACACTTTGAAAAATGGTAGGGGTGAATTTTTGAGATTTTTCTAAAATACATGAATTTTCATGAATAGTAAAAATACAGTTTTGAGTTTTCAGTAGTTTAATAACAACATAATGATGTAATAATTAAATATAAAAGTATGGTCGAATTTTTTTATAGTAACTTATGACATGAGGTATCCCAAGTGGCTAAAAACATGGGCAAATACCATAGGAAATCCCATGGTTTGGCAAAAACCACTAATGAGGTGTCCCTTTGAAATTATTAAAAAAATTACCTCTCTTTTTCTCTAAATACCCACTCATCCATTCGTTTTATTTCATTTCAAATCCCTCATCCTCGAAGCTCTGGTGGTTTTACCTCTCTATGATTCCTCCCAAGGTTTCCCTAATCCCCCAAGGTCCCATCCTTCAAGATCTAGGAGTTATTCTACAAGGTAAGGGAATCCTTCATTCTCTTCTTTAAGTTGACACTTATTTTATGTTATCTATTTGAAATTCCTTTCTCATCTGTTGAGGTTTGATTTTATTCATTATTATTACTGTCCTTTTGATTTAAATATTATGAGATACCCTTTTTTTCTCATCATTTTATTTTATGAAATTTTAAGTGACGCCGTTAGGCTGCCGAATTTTCATAAGGGATCTCTTAACTTTTCTTTTATTTTCAAGTTCATCTCTTTTATTTTTTCTCTCCTCACATCCTCTATCCAAATGATCATGATAACTAAAGTATCATATATATACTGGAATTATATCATGTTAATGGAAGAACCATCATAAATATTCTTACTCCCTCCCTTTTATTTTTTTATAAACGAAATCAACGTCCATGAGGTTCCAATTTATAGCCTTCAGGGATGATGAAGTTTCGTTCTTCAATTTCTTATTCATTACTGGTCATGAAACCATATTTATGGTTGAAACAAACTATATAATATGTATTATAAAATAATTAATATTCAATAACCATAACATGTACATATAATTAAGTTATATGAAAAAACTAGTTCATAATAATCCAAATACCGCCGAATAATCGAAGTGGTTGTCATCTAAGGATTCTTCCTCATTCCATGTAACCAAATGATAGAAATGAACATTACTAATTATTTATGATTATAAATAATATATAATTCCAATTCTGGAGATTTATAACCTTTCCACATGAACTACATTACTTAAAAACAAGTGAACCAAACATGAAAATAAAGGAAACGAACACTCCAGAATGACGAAATTCAATACAATAACTTGTCAATAAATACATAAATGAACTAACCAGAATTATGGTAAAATAAATACATGTCTAATAGGTTCTAAAATAAGTTATTAACAAGAATAATTTCATATTCCATGATCTTAAGTACAAGAGCGGAACATGTTTGGAGTTAAGGTAAGGGTTTTTCACCCGAACTTCCATTTTCATTCGGGTTACTTTTATTGTCTAATTTACTTGATGAAATTCTTATGTATTGTTATGTACTACTAATAAGTTCTGTGTGAGTATTATATATATGTAAAACAACCAGAATCCTTCCCTATTTTCTGGATAGTTACATGTTTTAAAATAATCTCTCAAAACTATTTCCAAAAATACGAGCCCGATATAAGGGAATTTCTCAAATTCATATCTATTTTCAAGGGAAAGATATACTATATTTTTGGAAACCATTATCCTTATAAAAAACTAATTTTATCATGAAACACTATCTTACTTTACTTCTGATTTTATACAAATATTTTTCCAAAATAACTCTTCTTTTCAAAATAAAAGAGTATTTATCACAAGAATTGCATAATGATTTTAAAAGATTATTCTCGTTTGATTCAACACTCTTGTTGATTATTATGTATTGTTCGGGTTAATCATTTATGATTTCATATACCATATTTTATTGAATGGTTTATGACTAACTTTATTGTGTATGATCTATCCTAAAACCATTCACCATATTATTTCGAATGGTTAGTGTTTATGTTCAATAATTGGGGAAAGTTAGTTACATTTCATATGATAGTTTCAATGTGAATATATATGTTGTTTTTGTTTATACCCACTCATATAAGGAATGAATTGGACTTATTATGTGATGGGTGGGTCCTGCTATATCCCCTTGATGCATCGGTAGGTCTCATGAGACAAACTATGGTCTTGGCACGAGGCCTTGACAAAATGATTATTTTATGGTCCTAGCACGAGGCTTGAACGATATGGTTATGATGTCCGACATATTAACTTCCCTCATTATAATGCTAGTATTTGAAGTTCATGTGGTTATTAGACTAGTATAATACCCATGATTATGTTTTATTATGGCATTATTTATTCAGCTCATATTTCTGCCATAATGTGTTCAAGTTCATTATTAAAGGCATGTGTTTTCAATTATTCACCATGTATAATGTTTATATTTACTTACGCTATATTACTTACTCTTACTGAGTGTTTGAGCTCACCCCTTTCTTATGTTTCATTTTCTCAGTACATGAAGAAGTAATTTAAGAATGACATGCAAGCATAATCTAGGAGACATGATGTTTCTAGTGGAATAAAATAGTGTTTTGATTCCCTTCATGTTGTAATGATAAACTTATGTATGTAACTTGTTTCCAATAATACTAAACTACTCGGTCTTTCGGGATTCGTATTCCTTGTATGAATGCCAACGTAATCAAATAAGGCACCGACTCTAGGCAACTAGGTTTGGGTCCTTATAGATATGGCCAACTATAGATATTATTTAGAAATATAAAATGTTTATCTAAATACTGGTAATTTATTTATAATTTTAGAAAATAAATAATTAAATTAAATGGTGACACAATAATGATGTAGTAATTGAATTATTAAAGGAAGAATCAATTAAATGATATTAATAATATTAAAATAAATATAATTTGAAATATTTTATTCCATCCAAGAATTTTTTGGATTACATTGACAATTTAGGGATGATTTAATGTAGTTTTTTTCTAAGGAATCAAGTTATTACAACTTTAACAAAAATCATGTATTAAATAGTGTCAAAATTGACATAAATGAGATTTTAAAATAAATAATATTTTATTGAATGATATAAAAGTCATAAAAATCTAATATTTGTACAAATAAATTTAATAATGTTAAATATGTCATAAATGATTAAATTGGGGTTTGTTTGGAATTTTATAGTAACTATTTTAATCATATAGTATAAAAAGACAAGTATACATGGTAAGAGTTAAACTATTTAACTAAGGGTTAAACCCAAAAGATAAAGATAATTTTGTGTCCTAAACTTGAATAAAAATCATTGTTTGTGACTATTTTGGTGTTTCTAAAAGTGACCCTCCTCTCTCTTATAAAAGGGCACCTCTCCTTATCTTTTATTCACAACTATAAATATCTTTATATACTCTAAAAATTGACCAATTATCTCCACAACTTACCTCAATTCATCCTAGATTCCATACTTTGGGAAGAAAGCCAACCTAAGGAGTCCTTTTGTTCAAATCAAAAGGAGATACCCGAAAAAGTGGTAATTGTTTTATCAACTCTTTCAAAGTTATTTTCTTCTTATACTTCCTATTCATAATTTTTTTCCATAATAAAGTAATAAATATATTATCATATATATGATGATATTATATTATAATTATGCTACATCCATATTCCTCCTTTTATCCATCCTACAAATAACAATATCACCATGCGTGCGTACATATGGCTTACCGTCTCCATGTTGTGGTGTAATTTTTTATTCAATAATACTTTATTTGGATGAGTATAATGATGAATATAATGGATATAAATAATTAATATTACATGATAATGATTCTTTATAATTAACATACCATCCAATTCCAAACCATTTAACCATCAAGGGAATGATACCATCGCTCGTTCGTACGTACGACCTACCCTCTCCACGACGTGGTGAGATTCATTATCTACATTAACCATTAAATAATGATCATAAAATTTATAATATGAGTAAATATAATATTTATGAACTTAATATCATTCTGTATATGAATAAAATATATCCTATTCATAAGAAACATGACTTACATGATAAAACATGCATAGGAAAACGAAGCAGTTAACACCTGAAATAATGGTAATACTAAAATGATATAAGAGGATCATATGTGATATCATAAATATGTATATGGTCCTGTTATAATTTAATAAAATATTTAACCATTTTACAGAAGGTTAATGCACCCTCGACTAAAGGAAATTACAAGGTAAGGGTTAATTTCACAATCTCATTATTATCTGAGGTTGTTTATATATAAGTATCTTCTGGGTTATCTTTATAATCCGTGTCCATGTTTCTTAAAATGCAATTAAAAATATTATAAAATATTATTTAAATTAATTTTTACCCATGTTTGACTTTTTATAAAATGTTTTTAAAGGAATCTTTTCATCGTTTTCCAAACGAGATACTTTATGACCTTTTCGAAAAATTAAAGAAAGAATGTATTTTTAACTTATACGATGTGAGTGGATATTTTATACCATTATGATGCCTTCAATTTTTAAAGATTAACTTACAAGATTATAAGTTTATTTTCAAAAAGAAATGTTTTCTTTTATAATTGAGTGACTTTTAAATGATTTCAATGTAAAAAAGGAACATTTATTTAAAATACTTTTAATGATTTTATTAGATTATTTTCATCTATGTCAACATCATTTGTTGGATTTTATGCTTAATTAAGGTTGATTTGTTATAAAATCTTCCATATTGTATTGAAGTTTTTTTGATATGTTTGACTGTGGATGTGCTATTTTGATACCATTCATTGTTTTTGGTTAAAGAATTAACATTTTTTATGCTATTTTTAATATAAATTTTTATGTTATATTTCACCCTTTTCATACGAGGAATGCATTGGACTTAGTAAGTGATGGGTGGAGCCTGCTATAGCCCCTCAATGCATCAGTAGGCCTCATGATACAAAATAGATTGGCCTTTTACCTATTTATGTATGGTATTGGAATGAGGACTTTATGGTATAGTAATGATGTACTACATTATGTATTCCATTATTATTAGATTAGTTATTGATATTACATGTGATTATTCAACTAGTAGAATATCCATGTGAATGTTTAAATGGAATTATTTGATTTATTTTTTCCATATTATTCTAAATATTATGTTTAAAAATATTGTGTTTCAGTTTTATACCTTACCTTTAAAATTTATGATTATTTATGATAGCTTTCACAACATTGTTTATCCTTACTAAGCATCTGAGCTCACCCCATTCTTATGTTTCATTTTTCCCTAGGATGCAAAGAAGTATATTATGACTGACCTGTAGGGATAATCTAAGGGATATGAGTGTTTTCAAAGGAGTCATTATATTTTTTTTCATTTCAATATTCAATTTAAAACTTATGTTTGCATCTAGTTTTTTCAAGGCTACTAAACTGATCGGTCATTTGTGATTTTATTTCTTATGATCATGCCAATGTAATAAAATAATGTACCGAATCTAGGATTCTAGGGTCAGGGTGTTACAAATCCGCTTCTAATTGGAGATCGATATCAGACGTTCCTACATCTATGAGTCCAAGGTAGGTGGTTCATATCTTATTTTTTGTTTTTATGGATGTTTGGGTGGTGTGACTTTATTTCACTTTTGGGTATTTTGAGAGAGACCCATTTATAAATGTTACTTCATATAAGCTTGACCATGAGACCCATGGGATATCATTGGGAATTCCCAATTCATTTTTATCTTGAGAAAGGCTGGCTTAGAGGCCTTCTCTTCTTGGGGAAATTGGATTGGGGTTTCAATTTCATTTAATTTGAATTGTTTAAATTGATTTGATTTGTTTATTCAACTCCGAGGCATTCAAGAACTCTATACTAAATTTTTATGTTTACTTGATGATTCAATTCAATAGGATTAAATTTAATTATCTATTTATATTTAAATTGATACATGTAATTAAATTTCATTGAATTGATTATTGAAAGTGAATTATTTATATATAAATGCTTGTGATGGGACCCAAGGGGTTGTGATGGGTTCAGATCAAGGTTGAGGTGGCTAGGCCATTAGGATTGAGGTGATGCTGATCATCTGGTTGGGCTTGGACTGATTTTCTTGAGTGTTTTGACCACATTATTGGGCATCAAGGACACTATTTGAGGCAGTGAGGCCGTTAGGTTGGGAATGAATTGTGATATTGGGATGCGAATGCCATCAGATTTGAGTGACATGGTCGTAGGGGCATGAGATTCCGATTGATGTGGAGTAGGTTATTTTTTGGTGATTTCCATTTACCTATGATGGAAAAAGTTATGAATTGATTCATGTGCACACAGGTTTACTCCATTGATGTTGTGGTTTTGACCACTCACGTGGGTAGAGGACCCCAGTAGTTGCGGCTTAGGTGATTATGGTGTGGGGGTACTTGTTGTAGAAAGATACATGGAAGGTGAGGAGCCTTTGGTTGATAATAATGAGGCTATCAGTTGAGGGATGAGGCTCACCCTAATTGAGACCATGATTTTGGATTCATTTTTAGGACATACATTATTGTACCTCCAGTTGTTGGGATTTCAGCCGATGTGTGCTTTCGAGCAGGGGTCTAAGGGATCAGATTGTGTTGCTTGGGCATGCCTTCGGGATGTCGGTTCTATTGTTGATACATGAGGTGTCAGGAGGTACATGGTGCTAAGATACATTATTGAGGTGGAACTTGAGGGTTCACCTGGGATATGACATCCAGGACACCTTGGGCCATGGGACAAGGACCCTCTTCACTTCTGATATTCCAACATTGGCCAAGGAAGGTGATAGTTTCCCGGTGTCTATTAAGCACTAGGGAAGCTTCATGTGTTTATTTTTTTTGAGATTATTTATTTCATTTTGATATACACCTACTTGAACACATATGATTGGTATGGACCATTGGGTGGTACCCTACTGAGATTTGTCTCACACCATGCACGGGTCCTTTGGGATGCATGTAGACTTTATGTCTTTACATTCAGGTAAGGGATCGACTTCAGGAGCTGGACCATAATAGCATTTTTGCATGGGATTTTGGCATGTGACCTTGAGGTCATGCCTAGCTAGATAAACTGTTTTTTTTATATTTTTCTCAGCATGATTATTTTATATGAATAACTACAGTGGTTATCCATGGGTGGACCCCTTTATATATATTGATTTTTATGAATTGTAGTGATATACATGATCAGTTGTTTTAGTAGTTCTACTAGTGGTTTCTAGTATTCTGATCTATTTATTTATTTTCTCTAAAGTTTTTTATTTATTTATTATGCTATTACTTATTATTGAATATGATTCTGCTTTGTGGGTCTGGTTCGAGTTTGATTAATTGTTTATTTCTTATGCATGTTATATTATATACTCATACCAATATTATTATCTATCCCCATAGGGTATATACTTCCCACTATACCTGTTTAAACCCTCACTTCTAGTTGACAACCTTTGGAGTTTGGGGAGGTGTGACTAAAGCCAGTGGCACCTGATCCGATAGCATTGTTCAGGTGGCTAATCAGGTCGTAGATGATAAAATATGTTTGAAGGTATGAAGTGTACCCGATGGTAGCCAAACCTCAAATAAATCTTGTAGAAACCATCAATCCTCATAACTATTCAAAGAGTTCACCGATACAAGGTAGTGGATATTGGTTCTTTACCTTAATCTAGTTCAACATACGGTAATCCACTTAAGCCTAAGGGTACCATCTTACTTCTTGAAGAAAAAGAAAATTGAACCCCAAGGTAAAATACTGGGTTATATAAAAACCTTAACTTCCAAGTCCTCTAGTTGTCTCTTAAACTCATAAAACTCAGTAATATCCATTCTGTAAGGAAGACTGGATATCAGTACTTCTCCTGGCACAAGATTGATAGAGAAATCCACCTCTCTCTTAGGTGGTAATCCAAAAAAGTCATTGGGGAAGAAATATATGAAATGATATACTACTGGAGGAAAATTAGTCTGATATATACCCTAATCCTTCACATAAATACAAGAAATATGGGTTGTCACTCCAACCATCCCACAATGCTCTAGTCTGACTCTACTTTCCCAGACATCCCATTCATCCTTTTTAAGATAACTATCTCCCTCTAGTGATATAAACAATACTCTATAGCGATAGAAGACCATATAAGCATGATAGGGGACCAACCAGTCTATCCTAATAATGATATCAAATCCTTTCATCTCGAGGATGGAGAGAATCCATATGAAACAATAACTACCAATATTAAGGGGAAATTACTTGCATTGATGCACACTCTTTGATCAAATTCCCAACAAAGTTTCAAGTGTCATAACGCTATAAAAATACTATATCTCAAGACTAAATCTTTCCACAATTTCCACATTGATAAAAAAATGTGAAGCACCTTTATAAAAAAGAGAATATACTAAAGTATAGGCTACTAAGATTGCACCTCTAACTATAGAATTCCTAACACACTAATTTGTTGGTAAAGGATGCAATGCATACATCAGACCTGATCCATGGACTTAAGATGTAACCTGACTACCAATAGAGGGTCCACTCAGCTGGCGCTATGTATCTTGAGTTTGGCCTCCTCGAACACATCCACTTTCTCAACCTATATGACCAGTGTTAGTCCAGCTTCCAGCCTAACATGGAGCTACTAACCCTCCTCCAGAAGGTGGAGCTGGTTCAGATCATCTCCCGGTAGGAATAGATGGGAAGCTACAATAAAACTTCTAAATATGAACTATTATACCGCTAGATCAACAATAAACTAGGTCTCAATTACAGTGAGGCTTTACATGATCATATATCCCACATTGATGTCATATAACAGAACTACCAGTGTAGATACTATGGCTTCCACCACTTTTTCAAGAACCCTCCAAACGACGCTTCCTGCTGCTGGATGAAGTATTAATCTATCTCAGCACTGAACTCCCATGTCCTGTACTACTGGATTCCCTTAATTTACACTTAGTAATAAGGTCTTGGTTCACAATTCTAGAGAAAATAGTCAAATAGAAAACATTTACCTGAGACCATATGACATATCTGAGCCCATCCTCAAAGCATATTGGTCTCAAAATCTCATCAGCAGCCAAGGAAGGTGAAAAATGATGAATATCAGTAAAGGGAGCTGAATAATCCATAACTGATAGGGATCCTTACTCTAGATGTTGGAAATACACAACTCCATCAGCTGTAAACGTCTCTATAAAGAAATAATCATAGAAAGCATTATGAAAATCTGTCCATACCATATCCCAATACTGGTCTACCTAAGTAATAATGTCCCACCAATGATTAGAAGAACCATGAACCCTATAAGTGGTGATATTAACCCTCCTATATAGAGTCATATATATATGCTCAAATATAGATAGCATTAAATCTATCCATGTCTCAACTGGGGCTATAAATGAGCTCGAGTACTCGCAAGCTACTCGGGATCGTCTCGACAAATACTCGAAATTAGCTTGATTTTTTTCGAGTCAAGCTCAAGATCTAGGTACTTGGGTACTAAATCGAGTCGAGGTTGAGTATTATAAAAAAATAATCAAGTAGTTTTAAAACCTAACGAAGAATATTTTTTTTAATATATTTTTTTATTTAGTATATATTTATTTAATTTCGAACTCGATCTTTCAATCTTGAGAACAAATTCGAGTTCAAGCTCAAATTTGAGCTATATTTTGTAATTAAAATCATGAAAAAGTATCCTAATCAAACCAAGTCAAGATCGAGCTCGAGATCGATCTAGGAAATCAATACTTGGTTGAGAACTAAGCCGATTTCGATCACCGAGTTCAAGTACTGAGCTCTAGCTCGAGTACTGAGATACTTGGCTTAGTGCAACTCGACTACACCCCTAGTCTCAACAGACTATAGAATGAAATCCCCCAAAAACATGGGATAATGCTGCTACTGAAACTCTCTTGTCAGCTCTTACATAGTAGGGGCATGCTGTAGATCTCCCTACACTATCTGTATAAACCATAGAAATCCTTCTTAAATCTGGGTATCAATTCCCATATCAGGTATAATTAGAGGTTCCACAGGTGGCACTAATGGTGGGTTAGGTCCCACCACCTTAGAAACATGGTCTTAACCACCTTCCTGGTGCTCTACTTCAAGATTTCATGGTGGCATAGAACACCATATATGATTTAATAAAGGTTGAATAAATAATGAAGATTTTTTCACCACTTTTAGATGAAAATTTATCTAAACTTTACTTTGTATTGAGAATAAAGACCTTGAAACCAGAAACTATAAAGCAATTAACCTTTGATTTTATTCCATTTCACAACTCATATAGTGTCTTTTTTAAAAAGTTTTCTAATAACAACCCTATTGATTATATAACAGTCTATATTGACCACCTCTTCCCAAAAATAAATAGGTAGGTCATACTCATTGAGCATGGCTTGGGAAATCTCTTGAAGGTCCTATTCTATATTTCTCCAACACCATTATGTTGGGGAGTCCTAGGAGCAGAAAAGTTGTGATTATAGCCATGTTGTGAACATAAAGTTTCAAAGTCTTTATTTTCAAACTCACGACCATGATCACTTCTTAAAGTTTTAATAATAATTCCACTAAGATTTTCTACTAATTTTTTATATTTTTCAAAATAAGAACAAGCTTAAATTTTGTGAGCTAAAAATAATACCCAAGTATATCTAGAATATTAATCTATAAGAACATATGAATAATGCTTAACATTTAAGATATAAAATCTATAAAGTTAAAGCAAGTCCATGTGAACCAACTCTAGGGGTTGAGAAGTTGTAACTTGTTTCTTTAGTTTGAAAATTATGTTTCCATTTTTTTATAGTGGTTACATTATTTAACTTTTATAAATTATAGTTTAGGAAGATACTTAACTAATATTATCCTACTTATATTTCTAAGAGAGTGAAGGTTGTATTTTCCTAATATCCTATTATATAGGAAAGATTCATTGTGAAATAAATTTAAGAAATATTTTTTTAGAAAATAAAGAATCTAAATCAACTATATAAACATTGGAAATAAAGACCAAAGCATTCTTAGAATCATAGATTTTGAAAGTTTTTTTTAAATTGAAATGGTAACCATCATCACATAATTTTGAGATGCTAAGAATATTATACTTTAAACCATAAAAAAATAAGACTTTATATATTAAAACATAATTAGAGTTACTAATTTGACAAATTCCTATTATTTTTCCTTTAAAGTTTCACCAAAAGTGACATGTCCACCATCAAATTTTATAAGGATCTTAAAGCTTGATTAGTCTCTAATCATGGGTATAGAACATCCAATGTCCAGATACCATAAATTATTACTGGTATTCTTTAACCAAGTTTCCTACAACAATTTTAAATAAGAAATGATTTTGGTACCTACAATTTCTTGGGTCCAGAGAAGTTAAAAATAATAGATTTTGGAATAAAAAATAGTTTAATAGGTTTACCATAAGTATACTTAAGACTTTTATAAATAAAAGCCTTATTAGGTTCAAAAGAATATGAACTATTTATAGAATTTGAAGAGTTTTATCTATAAATAAACTTATTCTTATAAATTATCCTTTGACTGGGTTGATATTCAATTCAAGTTGTGTACTTAGGTGCGGTCCATGTACCAAGCATCCTGGTTAAGGTTTATCTTCTATTTAGACCTTTAAATATCCTTTTTTAAGTTTCTCATTTGACATTTTAAGTTCATTGTACTCTTTTAATAAATGATCATTCTTTTTTTTAATAGATAGAGTATTTTTATTAGTGGTACATAAAACATGTGACCTTTTTAGATTTTTGTATTTATATTTTAAATTTTTCATAGTGTATTCTAGCATAGTAAAATATTACACCATTTATTTCATATTTATATATGATTCTAGATATGTATCATTAAATGAATTAGAAGTAGTTACCTCAGATTTTCTTTCCCTAAAGCATATATTTTCCCTTTCATCCTTGTATTCTATGCTTGAATCAGGCCCAATGGAATTGTCCTCAGAGGCGCTTTAGGTTTATTTCATAACCTTTTTGGTCCTTTTCTATTTTTCTCATATATTTTCTTATATTTTAATTTTTTTACATTCAACTTTGATATTCCCTTTACTCTTGTATTCATAACAAGTCACTGCTCCTGATTGATATTACTTTTTCCAGTTTCCTCTTCTTCTATACGTTCCTTCATAATTTGATTTCTTGAATAATTTCTTCTTCCTATAGAGATTATTAAATCTCCTAGATAGATGATCCATCTTCTCATCACAGTTTAAGGGTGACTCATCCTCACTCGAGCCATCTTCTTTGATTTTATCCTTTATCTTTGACTCTGAAGTTTTAAAAGCATCCAATTTTTTTTTTGGTTCATCATATTCTTTTTTCACTTTCAACTCTTCCTCATACATCATGAGTTTTTCAATCAGATCCTTTATTAATAGTTTACTTATATCACATATTTCTAAAATGGAGACAAAATTTTCTCTCCATTGATCTGGTAAGAACCATAAGAGTCTCATCACTTGATATTTGCCTTCAATTTTTTTCAAGTACATGCATTGTATTGAAAATTTCATTGAACCTGAGATAAATGTAAAAAATTGATTCATCGGGTTTCATTTTAAAAGTATCATATTTAATAGTTTAGGTATTTAAGAACATTTATTTAAAATTTTATTTTCTTTCATGAGACACAAAAAGTGTATCCCAAATTTCATAAGTTAGAGAATATGAAAAAATTCTATCAAATTCATATTATCCTATTTCACAATATATGTAATTCATATATTTGAAATTAAAATCATAATAGGCCTTAGTGGAACACTCCAATAATCCCTAAAAACATTAGTTTTTTCTTATCTGTCTTCTATTATAATCCAAATATCAAATCCCATGATTTAGATATGTATTTTCATCTTAATCTTCCATTGAGCATAGTTTTTACCATTAAATTAAGGAGATATGATAGTAGCAGTCTCATGAAGTCCATTGTTATCCATGAAGATATAAATTTAGAATAAATATAAATTTTGATCTTTTTGGGTAAGAACTTGATCCCAGTTAAAGGTTAAATATAAATAAATAAACTCCTTTGATACCAAATTTTGGTTAGAGAGAAAAAAATACCCTAGTTAACTAAAATAGTAAAAATATATAATTTAAAGTTTTTGAAATATTTCTCAAAAGAATGATCACAATTCAGTTAAAAAAATTTCAAAACTATGTTAACTTTTTAAATAAATCTAATAACTTTAAATAGAGTATATAAAAAACTAATTAAATATAACTATCAAATTATTATTTTAAAGAAAAAAATTTGAAAACTTGAATCAAAATTTGTTTTAAAAGAAAGGTAGAACAAACAATGATTCACGTAGCAGAATAAAACAAGAGGCTCAGTCTCACATTAAGAACTATTACTCTTCACTTTTAAATCACCTACTTCCAAGAATTTTATTAAAAAATAAACTTGATCCACAAACAGATTTGGTTTTTACATATAAAAACTACATACAAATAGTCCATACTACACACAACCTCTTTCATAGTTATACATGTGATGATAGATGTAAAATAATAAATGAAAGAGTATCTATTACTCTTTAATACAGTTTAGAAGCATGTGATAATGAATATATAGAGTAATGGAAACACAACTCAAAAATTAATATAAAACAGAGAGAGGAAATGATGAGAAGAGATAAATCCTAAAGCAACTCAAACTGATCAGATTCAGTTGATTAATTTTCTTTAAATATGTCCTTAGAAAGCTTAAAATGAGTGTTAGACTGAGATGTAAAAAAAATAGAGTGTCATGGAAGCTTTCAATGAATTAGTATGTTAGGGTAAGTTCTTATAAAATATTTGTTACTATCTTTCTCACAACTATACTATCCATGAGGGATTTTATCTTTAAATATAAAACCTTCTATAATTAGCTATTGAAGGATATTCATAAATCAATCCTCATACTCATTAGTTTGATTTAGAAAACTTAAATTATCTAACTTTATAATAAATGATCCAAAATATTTATATTGGAGATTTAAATATCCCTTTCTACTCAAGTTATACATGGTCACTTAGTCTTCACTTAAGTACAATCACATTGTCTTGTGGTAACATAGCATGGTTACTTTCCACAGTCACTTAGAATGGTCACTTGGCACTGTCACTTGGCACGATCACTTAGAATAGTCACTTGGCATGGTCACTTGGAACAATTAATTGCCACTATTACTTACCAAAACCACTTCATTGCTTCATGAAGTCAATTATCTTCCTCATGCGACCACTTCTTTTCTTCATGTGGTAATTATTTTCTTCTTGAAACCACTTATTTTCTTCACACGACCACTTTTTTTCTTCTTGCAATAGGTTGAATCCTTCACATGGTCACTTAAACTCTTTATGTAGTCAGTTCAAGACTTAGAAAAAATTTGCTCACTTAGTTGTTCATACGGTCACTTGGATCTCAACATGAAGTCACTTCTATCCGTTCACTTGAAATTTATGGTCATTTTAACTTCTTAATATGGTAGATTGACACAGTCACTTTAAGATTTATAAATTTTCCTAGTTTTTTCTAGGAAAAATTGTACTATTATAAAACATAAAATTCATTAATAACATAAGAAACGTGATTTAATGGCATTAAAATAAGGAGTTTCTAGACTAATCCAACACATGTATTACAATATATATTATATTATTAAATATGAAATAACCTTGTGCATCATATGAAAAAGGGGATTTAGGGTATATATCTCTTTCACTCACCCAGTTGCATTGAATCCTATTGAATTTGTGGCATGCCACCTTATATCACATCATATATGATAACTTGTGAAATCATATCCAAAACTCTTATAGATTTATTTAACTTTTTTTGGAAACCTATCAATAACTTCACCATGTATCAAAAAATATGTAATAACATGTGAATATCCATCCAAAACAAGTTTTGTATTTTCTCTAAAACACTGTAGTTGATTTCTGAGTCAAATTTAATCCCCATCCAGTCAAACATGAAGTGTGTCCCCATGAGCATTTTTAGTGTTGAAAAAAATATGAATATTTGGATCTAAAAATGTAATAAAAGAGTAGAATATAGAAAAGTATCAATGCTAATAAAGTTACAAAGGGATCTATCATGATCTCCATTAAACACATGTATCTCTATACTTGTGTACACCAGCCACATCACATACTAGCATGCATTATCATATGTTCCCTTTTTCTTAGACATCAAGTGACCATGGGACATGGAGAATGTAAATCCCATATATCCAACTAATATTTTTTGACTCTTCAAGTATAGACTAATATGATTGAAGAATATATCCCATGTCATTTACCTTTATGGATGAGAGCATTAAATGCCCCTTATTTGAATAGATAAGCACATCATACACACTATATAGGTGCGACCACACACTCCCAGTATATCTAAATAAATGGACCAAATTCCACAATCATCATATGAGAGGAAAAATATCATCTTGATTGAGATCCAATTAATGATATGACCATCAACATACCCAACCAATCTCTGATTAGCTAACTCTCAAGGCTTATATAAGAAAGGTAACAAAGTATGAATGTTCTCATGAAATGTATCTATCCAACCTCAGGTAGTGGGGACACTTATATGATCCATGAACTCCTATTATACCAAATAAATAGTGTATAACAATCCATGTGGTACACTTAATGAGCATCCAATGAAAAGAAAATGTGACTCACACTACTACACATATTCCCTTTAACATCACACAAACAGGCTTTTAACAGTGCTAAAAAAGAACTGTTAATCGTAGTGATGATAAGGGGGGGGGGGTCCCCTTTATCAGTGCTAAAAAAGCACTGATAAAGGGGGTAATTTATCTATTCTAAACAAAGTGATGATAAATGGGGGACCTTTATCAGTGCTAAAAATAGCACTGATAAAGGCCTAGCCAACTACAATGTGCTTCTAATATAACAACACACCCAACAAAAACCTATAATTTCAAACAATTCTATATACAACCCATAATTTCAAACAATGGTATATACATTTAATTGAAATCCTGAATACAAAAAATTTCCACCCATTTTATATACAAAAAAACATTTCTATTGACATTTCAAACAATTTTTTATATAATTACATTTACAATTATCCAACAAACATTTCAAAACATTAATATTTCATCTTTTGATGCATGTGACCCCCTCTAAAAAATGTCCTCCCATGTATTAGTTTCCAAAAAAATCATATCAACCTGAGAAAAATATTCCTTCTATATAAGAAAACAAATATTATGTTAGTTTTTCTATAAATAAATAAATTAAACATTAATATGAAAGAATATATTAATAAAATGTCAATATTTAATAAAAAAGACACATTTGGAGTTATAGCAGTCATACTATGAATTTTATTGAGGTGGGGTTTATTCTTACACCTCACAAATGAGTGATGGATCATTATATTAAAATATCAAAATAATTTGAGCGTGTTTACTTAGTTTTTAGTATGTCACTTTTTCTTTTACTAAAATTAATGTCAATTTTAAATAAAAATACACACTTGGATTCATACCAGTCACACTGTGCATAGTATTGTGGTTAGGATAATTCCTACACATCAAAAATGAATTATACATCATTTTCTTAAAGTATTAAAACAATCCAAATTCGTTTTCCCAGTTTTTAGTATGCCAGTTGTGTTTTTTTACTAAAATGTAATTTCAAACTAGAAACACACATTATGAGTCATAATGGTCACATCATGAATCAGTTTGACATGAGACTACTTCATACACATCATAAATGACTTATGAATCGCTATCCTAAATTATCAACACAATTAGAGTGACTTTACTTGGTTTTAAGTGAGTGGAACATTTTGAACTAAAATATCAATTTTAAACTGATAACGTACACTTTTAGTCATATCGGTCATACCGTGCATAGGATTAAGGTGTGGTTAATCCCTACACATTGAAAATTACTCATGGATTATTGTACTAAAGTATCAAAACAATCTGAATGCGTTTGCTTGGTTTTCAGTATGTCACTTGTCTTTTTACTTAAATTAATGTTAATTTTAAATAAAATGACACCCTTGGAGTTATACCGGTCACATAGTGCATATTATTGAGGTGTGGTTGAATCCTACACATCAAAAATGAATCAAGGATCATTTTTTTAAATATAAAAACAATCCAAATTTGTTTTCTCGGTTTTCAGTATGTCTTAAATTAATGTCAATTTTAAATAAAAAGACACACTTTGAGTCATATTGGTCACACTTTGAATCATATTGATGTGAATATAATTCATACATGTAAAAAATTACTTATATATTTTTTTATAAAGTATTAAAACAATTCAAATGTGTTTGTTCAGTTTTCAGTATACAAATTGTGTTTTTTTACTAAAATGTCATTTCAAACTGGAAACATGCATTATGAGCCATATCGGTCGCATCATGCATCTGTTTGATATGATACTTCTTCATACATGTAAAAAATGACTTATTAATCACTTTATTAAATTATAAATACAATTGGAGAGTGTTTTCTTGGTTTTTAGTGGGTGAAATGTTTTGAACTAAAATGCCATTTTTAAACTGATAACGAACACTTTTAGTCATACCAGTCACATTGTGTGTCAGATTGAGGTGTGCTTTATTCCTATACATCAAAAATTACTCATGGATCATTTTCCTAAAGTATAAAAATAATGCGCATGCATTTTCTTAGTTTTCAGTATGTCACTTGTTCTTTTTTACTTAAATTAATGTCAATTTTAAATAAAAAGACACAATTTGAGTTATACCAGTCACACTATGCGTCCTATTGATGTGGTGTTGATTCCTACACATCAAAAATGAGTTATGTATCGTTTTATTAAAATATAAAATCATTTTGAATGCGTTTTCTCGGTTTTGAGTATGTCACTTGTTCTTTTACTAAAATTAATTTCAATTTTAAATAAAAAGACACACTTGGAGTCATATTGGTCACAACGTGCATAGTATTGAGGTGTGGCTGATTCCTACACATAAAAAATTACTTATAAATATTTTTCATAAAGTATTAAAACAATCTAAATGAATTTTCTTGGTTTTCAGTATGCCAGTTGTGTTTCTTTACTAAAATGTCTTTTCAAACTGGAAACTTGCATTATGAGTCATACTGGTCGTATTGTGCATAGGTTTGATGTGATACTACTTCATACACATCAAAAATGACTTATTAATTTATTTCCTAAATTATCAAGACAATTATAGTTCATTTTATTTATTTTCAGCGAGTGACACATTTTGAACTAAAATGTGAATTTTAAACTAATAACGGACACTTTTAGTCATACTGATCACACCGTACATCATATTAAGATGGATTTGATTCATACACATCAAAAATTAATTAGGGATAATTTTTATAAAGTATTAAAACAATAAAAATTCATTTTATTAGTTTTCAGTATGTCACTTGTTCATTTTTACTTAAAATTGATGTCAATTTTAAATAAAAAGAAACATTTGGAGTTATACCGGTCACACCATACATTATATTGAGGTGAGGTTAACTCATAAACATAATAAATGAATCATGGATCATTTTCTTTAAAATATCAAAACAATACAAATGTGTTTTCTTGGTTTTGTGTATATCACTTGTTCTTTTTACTAAAATTAATATTAATTTTAAATAAAAAGAGACACTTGGAGTTATATCGGCCACACCGTGCATCGTATTGAGGTTTATCTAATTAATAAACATAAAAAATGACATACAGATCATTTTAATAAAGTATAAAAACAATATGAATTTATTTTCTTGGTTTTCAGTATGACAGTTGTTTTTTTTACTGAAATGTCATTTTAAACTGAAAACATGCATTATGAGTCATACCGGTCGTATTGTGTGTCAGTTTGATGTGAGACTACTTCATACACGTCAAAAATGACTTATGAATCACTATCCTAAATTATCAAGGAAATTAGAGTGTGTTTTCTTGGTTTTTACTGAGTGACAAGTTTTGAACTAAAATGTCAATTTTAAACTGATAACAGATACTTTTAGTCATATCGGTCACACCATACATCTGGTTGAGGTGTAGTTGATTTCTACACATAAAAAATGACTCATGGATCTTTTTCCTAAAGTATCAAAAAAACCAGAATGAGTTTTCTTGGTTTTTAATATGTCAGTTGTTCTTTTTTACTTAAATTAATATCAATTTTAAATAAAAAGACACACTTAGATTCATATCAATCACTTGTTCTTTTTTATTAGTTTTGAGTTGGTCAGTTTCTCTGATACCAACTATATTGACCCAGACATTTCATATATAGATATCACATCTTATTAGATAAAATTATGACAAAATTAATTAACTACATAAGTATTAGGAATTCAACTTTATACATTCTTGAGCTATTTCCTTGTTGTCATTATCTCAATTGCATACTCGAAGTCCAATCTCTCATGAGCTTGATCAGTTTTGAACAAACCACCCCAACTCAAACAAAGGAATCCACTTGTATAAGGAAAAAAATTCTTATGTGAGTAATACTAAAAAAATTAAATTAAACATAAATATGAAAAAATCCACTACTTCTATGGAAGTCACATATTCATGATATTTGTGTAAATTATTCCATTAGGTATGTTTCCCATTCGTTTCTGAGGGCATCTATATCATCTTGTGAATACAATTATTTTTGACAGTCATATTAGTATTAGAAAAATATAAATACACAAAGAATTAAAGGGAGTATGTGTAGTAGTGATATTCTAGGTGTTTTTAAATTTATGAGAGAGATCATATTCCATGAATAAACTAGAATCCTTGAAGAGGTATTTTTGAAGATAATTACTATTTAATTTAAATTATTTATTAATACTTTGTGTATTTATATTTTTTCAGTACTATTATGACTGTTGAAAAGACTCGTATTCACAAAACGATATAGATTTCCTCAGAAATGAATGGGAAACATACCTTATGGGAGAATGTACACAAATATCATGAAGATGTGACTTCCATAGAAGTAGTGTATTATTTCATATTTATGTTTAATTTACTTCTTTTTAGTATTACTCACATAAGAATTATTTTCTTATATAGGTGGATTCCTTTGTTCAAGTTGGGGTGGTTTGTTCGAAACTGATCATGCTCATGAGAGATTTGACTTTGAGGCTACAACTAAGATAATGACAACAAGGAAATAGATCAAGAATGTATAAAGGTGAATTACTACTACCTATGAAATTAATTAATTTTGTCATCATTTTATCTACTAAGATGTGATATCTATGTATGAAATGTTTGGGTCAATATAGTTGGTATCAGATCAACTAACCTACTCAAAACTAAGCAAAAAGAACAAGTGACCTTTATGACTTCAAGCGTGTCTTTTTATTTAAAATTGACATTAATTTAAGTAAAAAGAACAAGTGACATACTAAAACCTAAGAAAACACACTCATATTATTTTGATAATTTAAGACAATGATCCATGATTAAATTGTGACATGTAGGTTTCAACCACACCTCAATATGATGCATGGTGTGACCAGTATGACTAAAAGTGTCTATTATTAGTTTAAAATCAACATTTTAGTTCAAAACATGTCACTCACTGAAAAACAAGAAAACATGATCCAATTTTATTAATAATTTAGGTAAGCAATTCATAAGTCATTTTTGATGTGTATGAAGTAGTCTCACATCAAATTGATGCATGATGCGACTAGTATGACTCATAATGCATGTTTTTAGTTTGAAATGACATTTTAGTAAAAAAACAATTCACATAATGAAAAATGAGAAAATACATTAAGATTATTTTTACACTTTAGTAAAGTGATCTATAAGTCATTTTTAAAATGTAAGAATATAACTCACCTCAATACGGAGCATAGTGTGGCTAATATAACTCCAAGTGTCTCTTTTTATTTAAAATTGACATTAATTTAAGTAAAAAGAACAAATGACATACTCAAAACTGAGAAAATGAATTCGAATTGTTTTGATATTTTATGAAAATAATAAAAGATTAATTTTTTGATGTGTAAGAGTAAAATATACCTCAATATGATGTACAATGTGACTGGTATAACTCTAAATGTGACTTTTTTATTTAAAATTGACATTAATTTAAATTAAAAGAACAAGTGACTTATTAAAAACTAATAAAACACATTTAGATTGTTTTTTTACTTTAGGAAAATTATCCCTGAGTCATTTTTGATATGGATGAATCAACCCCACCTATATCCGATGTATGGTGTGACCAGTATGACTAAAAGTGTTCGTTATCAGTTTAAAATTGACATTTTAGTTTAAAATGTGTCACTCACTGAAAACAAAGAAAACACACTTTTATTATCTTTATAAATTATTAAAGTGATTCATAAGTCATTTGTGACATGTATGAAGAAGTCTCATATCAAACCGATGTATGATGTGACCGATATGATTCATAATGCGTGTTTCCAATTTGAAATGACATTTTCATAAAAAAACACAACTGTCATACTAAAAACTGAGAAAAAACATTTGGATTATTTTGATACTTTAGGAAAACTATGTATAATTCATTTTTGATGTGTATGAATCATCCTCACCTCAATACGACATACAGTGTGACCGGTATGACTCCAAGTGTGTCTTTTTTATTTAAAATTGACATTAATTTTTGTAAAAGAAAACGTGACATACTCAAAATCGATAAAACACATTCATATTGTTTTTATATTTTAGGAAAATGATAAATCACTCATTTTTGAAATGTAGTATTAAAACCTATCTCAATAGGACACACGGTGTGACCGGTATAACTCAAAGTGTGTATTTTTATTTAAAATTGACATTAATTTAAGTAAAAAGAACAAGTGACATACTGAAAACCAAGAAAACACATTTGGTTTATTTTGAAAATTTAAGACAATGATCCATGGGTAATTTTTGATGTGTAAGAATAAACCAAACCTCAATCCATGGAATGGTGTGACCGGTATGACTAAAAGTGTGTTATTAGTTTAAAATTGATAATTTATGTCAAAATGTGTCACTCACTGAAAACCAAGAAAACATGCTCTGATTGTATTGATAATTTAGGATAGCTATTCATAAGTTTTTTTTGATATGTATAAAGTATTCTAATATCAGACTGATGCATAATGCGATTGGTATGACTCATAATGCATGTTTCTAGTTTGAAATGACATTTTAGTAAAAAAACACAACTAGCATACTGAAAATTGAGAAAACTCATTCAAATTATTTCAATAATTTAGTAAAATGATCTATAATTCATTTGTGTTGTGTAATAATCAGTCAAACCTCAATACAATTCATGGTGTGACCAATATGACTCCAAGTGTGTCTTTTTATTTAAAATTGACATTAATTTAAGTAAAATAGTGACATACTGAAAACTGAGCAAACAAATTCATATTGTTTTAATATTTTAGGAAAAAAATATATGATTCATTTGTGAAATTTAAGAGTAAAACTAACTTCAATACAACACACGGTGTGATCGGTATGAATCCAAGTGTGTCTTTTTATTTAAAATTTACATTAATTTAAGTAAAAAGAACAAGTGGCATACTGAAAACCAAGAAAACACTTTCATACTATTTTGATACTTTAGAAAAATAATCCATGAGTCATTTTTGACATATAAGAATCAAATATACCTCAATACGATGCACGGTGTTACCGGTATGACTAAACGTGTCCGTTATTAGTTTAAAATTAACATTTTAGTTCAAAACTTGTCACTAACTTAAAACCAAGAAAACATGCAACAATTGTCTTGATAATTTAAGAAAATGATTTATAATTCATTTTTGATGTGTATGAAGTAGTAACATGTAAAATAAATTCATGATGTGACCGGTATGACTGATAACGCGTGTTTCTAGTTTGAAATGAAATTTTAGTAAAAAAACACAATTCACATACTAAAAACTGAGAAAATGCATTTCATATTGTTTTGATAATTTAATAAAATAATGTATAAGTTATTTTTTATGTGTAAGAATTAGATTCACCACAATATGATGCATGGTGTGACCGATATGACTCTAAGTGTGTATTTTTATTTAAAATTGACATTAATTTTAGTAAAATAACAAGTGACATACTCAAAACCGAGAAAACACATTCACATTGTTTTGATATTTTAGGAAAACGATCCATCACTCATTTGTGATGTGTAGGAACCAAACTCACCTCAATAGGATGCATGGTGTGACCAATATAACTCCAAATGTTTCTTTTTTATTAAATATTGACATTTTATTAATTTATTCTTCCATATTAATGTTTAATTTATTTCTTTATAATATTACTAACATAATATTTGTTTTCTTATATAGGCAGAATCTTTTTCTTGGTTTGAGATGGTTTTTTTAGCAACTGATACCATGAGCGGACATTTTTGAGAGGGGGTCACAGGCATCAAAAGATGAAATATTAATGTTTTGAAATGTCTGTTGGATAATTATAAATATAATTGTATAAAATATTGTTTGAAATTTAAATAGTACTGTTTTTTTGTACATACTGTGGGTGGAAATTTTTGTATTCATGATGTCAATTAAATGTATATACTATTGTTTGAAATTATAGGTTGTATATATAATTTTCAGAAATTATAGGTTTTTGTTGGGTGTACTATTATATTAGAAGCACATTACATCTGGATAGGCCTTTATCAGTACTAAAAAAGATCTCATAAAGGGATTAATATATCAGTGATTTGTTTATCATGGATAAATGACCACCTTTATCAGCGTTTTTTAGTACTAATAAAGGGACCCCCTTTATCATCACTGCGATTAACAACACTTTTTAGTGCTGTTAAAAGCCTATTTGCATGATGTTAAATGGAATATGCATAGTAGTGATATTCTAGGTGTTTTTATTGTGTTCTTGGATAGTTATTAGTAATTGGTTAGTGTTTTTTTGGAATAATGTGTGAGAGGTTTCAAGTAAGTTATGTCCTAGGGTTTTAGTTTAATTATCTAGATATTTGAGTGAAATAGAGAAACTGAATAATTAATGGTAGATAAATATTAATATAAACCCTGTAGTGTATTTTATAGATATTTCTATAATTAAAGATATTATTCGAGATTGTTAATTTTTCAACTCTTGCATTATTATTTCCTTTTTATTGTGTGTTGTGGGGATTCATTTAATTTTATTATATGTGTTGGTTAGTTGACTATTTTATTATATGATTGTTTATTTATCTTCTCTCTTATTGTGGTGGTTTGATGCTATACATAAGTGGGATTTAATGGATCAAGGGATGACATGCACACACATTCTCAAGATTTTATGGCTTATTAATTATGTCATGTTGACATGGGTGGAGTATGGGAAATAGTTATGATGATGAGATGATGTTGGAATGATTGGAATGGTTGAGAGATGGGCTTTCTAGCTTTCCTACTGGTTATGATGATGTGATGATGTTGGGTTGATTAACCTAGGTTAAGAGATGAGTTTTTCTATTATGACACTAGTTATAAAGATGTGATTATGTTGTGATGATTGGAACAAGTTAAGAGTTGAGATTTGATATTTTTTCTTCTTGTTTTGATGGTTGTGGTGATGTGGTGATATTTATGATGAGATCATTATAGGAATCATAATATGTGATATGATTATTAAAATTATGGTGTTATAATTATGGGATTAATTTTATTATTACAAATCCATGGGAATATGAATTTCCATTTTTTAACTTTATTATATTAATACATTGATCTTTAATGAAATACCTTTGCAGGTGCTGTAGTTTAAGGTGTGTAGTATGTAAAATATTACTCTTCTTATTAGATTAACCTATAATATTTCCTTAGTTTTTTTCATGCATGACTATTCCAACACATCTACTTCATATGGATATAATTTTTTTTAAATATGACCCCCCTTAGTTATCCCAAGTTCTTAACCCTCTATAGTTTTCTCAAGTTGTTTTGTAGTGCAGTTTGATGGAGATTAGAGATGATACTGTTCAGGCAGCTAGAGTGAAGTCTAGGGTTCTTCATGCATTTCCTCTTATTGTAATATACATGTTTCAGGTAGTTATAGTTTGGTATTGGGAAATATTTACCCTTAAGTTTATTTATATTAAGTTGATTGGTGGACATTTTATCTTTCCTAAGAATTTATGAGGCAAATGCCTCCCATTTGAGTATTAGACAACCTCATTGCTTGTATGTAACCCGTGTCCTATTGGAGGTAGAATTCAGGGGACACTCCCATATTGTTTACTGACCCAAGAGGGGTTTTATTGGGGGAGGGTTATGAAAAAGTGGTATAATATATTTTGGCTGAGATTTAGGAAGAAGTTTAGAGTTAGGAACAAGTAAGGATTTATGAGTTCATTAGGGTAACAATGTCATTTAACATAACTTGTGGTGAAGGTGAGAACTGGCTAGAACAAAAATATTTAGGCCCCCTTGTGAACTATGTCTGAACTCTTAAATATATAGAGACCAGTTAGGATACAAGTATCACTCCCCACTGTGACCTGATGTAAGAACCATGATGACTAACTAAGCATATTTAGGTGGGAAATAAACTCATTTCCATGAAAAAAATTAGGAAAGTTTCATGAATCATTTCCATAGTATAACACCCCTAGTTAGTGGTTATTTATATTCTGTTATGTGTTTTTTTCTATGGTTTGGTTGGGATTAATATTGGGATGTTTTTGGGAGTTTTTAGTGAGTTTTTTAAAGAGTTGAAAAGGCTCACAATTGGTGGATGATTAGGGTAAACTATAAATAATTCTCAGGTAACCCTGGGTTAGACGAGGAAGTATAGGATGAGGTGCATAGTTGGTGAAAACTAGAAAAATTCCCCTAGGTAACCATGTGACATGGTACATAGGTGTTTTAAATGATTGGTGCATGGTTTACCAAAATGTGTATCCAAACCATGAAAGTTGGGATTCTGAGATAGTGGAACCCGCACAATTGGCACATGATTTAGTAAATCATGCAACCTAACCATGAAATGAAAATAATTAAATATTAAAATTGTATTTTAAACCTAAAATATCTCATTAAATTCTAATTAATCCTCCCTTGTAGTAGTATCTTGAACCATAGTAATCCTCTATGAATTTTTTGTTATTCTCTTCAATTTGAAGCCTGTTTCCAAAGGATCTTATGCGTTTGATCTAGATAATCATTTATCCTCCTAAATTTCTTTGTTTACTATCAGGAAGAACCCTATATTGGTTATATTATAATGGATATAGGGTTTGAATTTTGTTTTTTATTATATGGATTTGTGATTGTTTAAAGGAAAGAACAGAGAAACCCAATTCTATCTAGATTATTGTGATTTTCTTTAAGAACAGTTTATGTTTTGAGGTTGGAGAATTATCACTCTATCCTATTTTTATATAACAGAGAGGCCTTGGTTTTCTAAAATAAATTTCTTGTTATTATCAATGGAAAATCTTACGAAATATATTTTTTTATAAATCCCCTTTGTTTGATGGCTTTAAACAAATGGATTTTTGTTGACGCTCACTATGTGTTTGATAAAGCATTTAGAAGAACAATAGTTTTATAAAGGGATTTTAAGGGAGAAATTGACATAAATGGTTTGACCCGTGTTCATAATTTTATTGTGAGGGGCCTTATTGAATTTAGGCTTGTCTTCCTATGCAAATTGGGTCACATGGGTGCTTGACCTTGTGATGAATTGGTACAGAGATGAGTTACCAGTCACGAATATTGGGACTGTCATCTTGGATGCATGCATGTGGGTGTGCATATGTAGAATGGGTATTCCAAGAGGAAAAAAATATATTATTATTTTCAAAATTCTTATTTTATAAATCTCTTTAATAATGGATAAGATGTTAATTTTTTCTTTTGATATGAAACTATTTTGATACTATTTTGACATATTTTATATAAAATTATGCTAGCTTGTTTTGGTCTTAGTGGAATGCATGGAAATATTATGACATATTTCCAACTAATTCGATATAGTCACCCCATGAATATTTAATTTGGTGTGTATATAGACTTTTTTATCATGGTATATTTAAGGGGAAGGTTTCATACTTCACTAACAGAACACCGTGATGTTATGTTCATGGTTGATGGGAGATAGAGCTTGTGAGTTTATTGTATTTTGGTTTTTAGAGTGGATCCACCTTGGTACCCTAAGTATTTCATTTATTTGGGTTTTTATTCTCTTATTTTTATTATTTTATGCTATTAATATAATTTTATTTATTTATTTGGATTTTGATTTTTCATATTTACCCTCATGCATCATTTAGTATCATGGCTTTGATTATATTATTGTATTTTATTTTTTGTGTATGTTAAAGGAAAAATAATCCCCTAATGATATTTTAATACACTATTATTTATACTTTAGTGTCCTAGGGATGTCACCTAATGAAGAAAATGCCTCCACCTCTTCCCAGTCCAATGAATCAGGGGAGGAATGTCACAAATGGTATTAGTTTGGTTTGGTCCATCTATCAAGATAGTAGTTCTGGAGTTATGATGTGTTAAAACTTGAAATTTTGAGTATAAAAAGACATATCTAACCTATTTATGGTGAAATTCAAGTTACTAGGGAGGTTCAAGTATGAAAAGTGTTTTTAAGCACTTCTAGGTGAGTCATCATCTCATCATCGTGGGTTTAGCCAGTGAGAGTTGTGTATCATCCGTTAGTAAATATACTTACCACTAGGATGAAATAATTCATATGATATTTGTTTTTTTATGATTTTAATAATGGTGAAATGATAAACTTGTTTGCTGAAATGGGTGATCATGCTTATGGATGGAACCGAGAGTTACTAATAAGTTGTTTTCAAAACATGGTAAATATAGTTTTCCTTTGTGTTGTTTATTGATTATTTATAGATTTAATTTTATTTATGGATTCCTTATGTTTTATTGTGTGATGGAACATGAAAGTGTTGAGCTAGAAGTTCTACTTATTAATTTCCCATTCCTTTTGTTTTTGAAATCACAAACACTTTCTTAAAACATATTTACTAACTTTTTATGTCCAAATTGTTTTAGAATGTTTTTGTAGAAAACATTAATTTTTACCATACTTAAAAAATTTATAAATTATCATGAATATAAACTTTACATTTCTTCATTATGATTATCATAATGAGCATGTGTCTAATAAATTAGATTTACCCTTATCAGACCAGGATTCAGACTTTAGGTATGTATTTTGTATTGAAAAAAGTCTTGACAATTAGACTAATACTGGAACTAATAAAATTCATATTGATATTCATAAAGGTTATCATAATGAAAATCGTAAGAAAGTATATCAGAATGACCTATATTTATAATTGGAATATGGATGACTTGTTTCTAATGTAAGGAATACTTTTAACACTGTAATTGTGTTAACCAATACGACATCATATATTCAGTTATGATGAGATTTCAAGTTATAGGTGTCCGAGGCCATTGCAAAAAACTTTGAAAATATGATCATTAGGTAGATTACTATAAATACCAAGTAATTTGAAGATTTTAAAGTGGGTTTATTACATTCAGTCTTGATTTTTTTGAAGATTACTTAGCATAAACTACTTATTCTTAGTCTTTTTTAATTCTTTAGAGAGAGTTATTATAAGAAAACATTGTTAGGTTGTCTCCTTAAGAAATTTTTTAATTTTAACTACGTCTAATCATCATAATGATCAAGGTCTTCGAAGGATAGGAAGATCAAGAATATGATCCATCATATTGAGGGATTACAGGGATACTAAGATATATGAAATCATCGTATCAAGGGATTCTAGGGATAGGAAGATAGAGCCATTCTGATCTTCGTATCGAGGGATTTCCTGGTAAGGAAAGACAAACTTGACTGTAAGTATAAAATTATGGACACCTTTAGTTAGGGTTATTGACTAACTTACTATAAAGGTTAAATTATGTTAATATTTTAAATAGATTTTAAGTCATTTTTACATTTTCTAGCTATTTTATTACTAGTTGTTTATAAGTTTTATTTCTTCTTCACATTTAATAGAAAGTGAGTCATCGTATTCATATTTCTATTATGATTTTTTTATCATGTTTACTCAGATTATGATACATACTATGATTAATCAGATCTATCATGATTCTAATATTTTAACTCTAATATGATCAGACTACTTTCTAGTTCTAATTATGTAACTTTTTTAATTGAACTGATGGCCGAGTCCGATATTTTACTTAAAGAGACTTTTGTGTTAATTATTTTAAACTTATTAAACTATTTTTTAAACTAAAATTAACCCCCGCTTGTAATTATAGTCATTTGAGCAGATCATATGTTCCAACAATTGGTATTAGAGTAGGTTTCTACAGCTCAAATACTTGATGAGTTTTTACTTTATTTACTATTTAAATTTGTTGAAGTTTTGTTATAAACATTTTTTTTATAAAATTTGTTACACTAATGTGTACTTGTGTAAAAATAATTTCTTTTTTTAAATATGACAAGTCTTAATGTTAGATCCATAGAAAATCTAAATCCAAACAGATCATCTATCTTTGATGGTGTTAATTATGAGTACTAGAGGGATAGGATTAAGAATTTTTTATCAACATAGGAGTTAACAATTTCGTTATGCTTATTGGAGATTATAAGATTATTGATAAAGAAGTTATATCTTTTACCCATCAAGAAAATAAATAATATAGATTGAATTACAGAGTAAGAAATTATTTTTTATGTTCCATGAAAAGAATTATATATAGTTAGATATCATCTTATGAAGCTTCTAATAGTATTCATAAAAAATTGGAAGTTAGAAACTTTGGAACATCTAAGGTTGTTGAGACTAGGAGAGCTATGTTAAGAATAGATTATCAGACTTTTGATTTTCTTTCTAGAGAATCTGTTGCAAAGATGCATCAGATATTTATGATAATCATTAATAGTTTAAAATCTATTATTGATAAAGGTCTTTATGATTAAATCCTTATGGAAACGATCATTGATATTATTCCCAATGAACAAGAATATAAGAGAACAACAGTTGATGAGATAATAAAGTTGAATAATCTTACCTTGGATGATCTTATTGGCACCTTTATGCAGTATGAGGGTAGACTCAAAAGAGGCACTGAAAAATCTAAAAAGAAAAATGGTGGTGTTTCTTTTTTCTAAAACATCTACCTTAAATTCTAAAGTTCAATATGCATATTTCTTTTAGATCTTTAAGAAAGAAGAAAGTAGTGGTTCAACCTGATTCTAGTACTACTGAATATTATTAGAATGAGTTAGAAAACTTTTCTAGAAGGATGAAAAAGATAGTCGACAAGAATGATTTTCAATATCGATACAATAAAGGTCATAAAAATAGAATTGATAAGAAAGATGAAGTCACTTCTTATGAATGTAAGAAAGTTGGACACATTAGACTAGATTTTCTAAAACTGAAGGGAAAATATAGAAAAGAAAATAATTTAGAAAAAAATTCCAAAAATTATTATAAATATGAAGGCAATAAAGTTTTGAAATTTTTTGATACATGGAGTTCTATTGATGGTGATTCATCTGAGAGTTCTTCAAATAATGAAATTTCTAGAAAGAGGAACTTAGGTATTTTTTATAAAGTACCAATTGTGATTCAATGTTTTATGGATAAGGTATGAACAAATGAAAACATTACCAACATTTCTTTAAGTGCAGATCATCCTGATGAGAAAATTCTATATCTTCAGATAAAAAATCTTCCTCAGCTAGTGATGATAATTCTTTTCCTTCTTATGATGAAGTTTCCCATTTTTCTAAACTTTTAGAAAATGAGAATTGTAAAATTTGTAAAAAATATGATAATTCTAAAGTAAAACTTGCTAAAGATGATTCAAGGATACATGTTTTACTTAATAAAATATCATATTTTTCATAAGATCTTGATGAGACTATTTCTAAAAACAAAAATATTTATAAAGATTTTGAAAAAGTAGTTTCTAAGAAATTTTTTTAGAAACAAAACTAAATTCTAATACTAATAATATTGAGGATAAATTTTTTTTTGTAAAAATAAAATTTGAAATTTCTTCTTTAAATAAACTTTTATCAAACTTTATCACTGGTAAAGAAAATTTTGATAAAATGTATAAACAAATTATTCCTCATGGAAGTAGTTCCGGAATGGGATTTTCAAATAAAAAGCCTATTTTTAGTAACAATTTATTTGTTCTTAAGAGTTCCCATTTTTTTACCAAGTGTAAAATTGGTGTCCATTGGAAAAAGAATTGTTCATTAAATAAATTTCAATCTCTTGGTTTTCACAAGGCCTATTTTTCAAAAAAAATATAGATTCCTAAAGTTCTTTTCCTGACATTACCAGACCCAAGAAGGTTCGGGTGTCAAAAGTCTAATATTTTTATTTTTAAGAAAACAAATATAGTACCAAAAACAAGAATACATGGTACATGGATAGTGTGTGTTCTAGAAATATGACTGGAAAAAAAGACTTATTCATGAAGATAATCAAAATGAATGGTGGAAAAGTCACTTTTAGAGATAATTCTCAAGGAGAGATTATCAGAATAGGTAACATTGTTATTCTTGGTAAAACTATTATTTCAAATGTTTTTTTTGTTAAAGGTATTAAGAACAAACTTATAATCATAAGTCAATTATGTGACAAAGGTTACCTTGTCTGTTTTATAAATGATAATTGTTTAGTACACAGTTCCAAGGATGAATTTATTCTTTCTACCAATCGACATGAGAATGTTTACACACTTAACTTAAAAGACCTTAGGATCCAAAAATTATCTTTCCTTAGTGAAATGGAAGATCAATCCTGGTTATGGTATAGAAGGTTAGAACACTATAACCTTATAAAATTTTCTAAGTTGACTAAGAAAGGACTTGTTAAGGATATACCAGAACTTAGGTTTGATACTTCAAAATTATGTGACCCTTTTCAATATGGTAAACAACATAAGTCAAGTTTTAAATCTATTAGTGAAGTCTCAACTTATGATGATTTATAGTTATTTCAAATGGACTTATTTGGTCCTAAAAAAACTGGAAGTATTGGTGGAAAATAATATGTATATGTCTTAGTTGATGATTACACTAGATATAGATGGTTTTATTTTCTCACAAAGAAATATGAAGTATTTTTTATTTTAACGATATTGTATACAAAGTTAATAATGAGAAAAAAATTCCATTGATAACTGTTAGGTCCACTAGGTCAAATACCCTAAGGGGGGGGGGGGTGAATCAGGGTATGATAGATTAAAATTACTACCCCTTTGGATCTTGTTTCATATTTAAAAAAAACACACTTCTCTATTTCTCCCGTAGAAATGTATGAACAAAAATGAAATCATTCACAAGACACAATGATTTTACTTGCTTCACCCTCACTAGGCTACATCCAAGGAGCATACAATGACGATGTTCCAATGTACCAAATCCACTAAAGCTCACTACCAATTACAAGGTTTTGGCTAGATCACTTCTATGCCTAGGCTCATTGACTTTACAAGATTTAGGGTCTTCTCACTGTATTCCCAAGGGTCACTCTCTATGTCTCTTTCTTTGTATCACTTCTGGTGGAAATGATCACCTTATTCCTCTTCCTTCACTCACTACTCTCGGAAGGGATTCAAACATAGTTTATGGTCTTGTGGGTCCCTTAATTTTTATGAATTCACACATCCTAAGTTTTATATGGATTAACTATTAAAGTTACACTTTAATCCAATATATGAATCCCACTTTACCACAGTTCACTGGGAAATCCCTTTTAAAACACTTTCACAATGCACAATGCCTTTACGAAGCTCCTCCTTTCATGAAGCTCAAACTAACTTCAAAAATCTCCTTCATTTTTAAAAATATCACTTATCCTTCTCAAAGTACACCTATTTTTCAAAGATAAACTAGCCTTCATAAAGCTCACAAGTTTTGATCATCTTTTTATAGCCTTTGTGAATTCCTTACTTTCACAATGCTCAGAACATTTAGTTTGCATTTACAACCTTTGTGAACTTCTTCACATATCACCTTTATGAACCATACTTAGTGAACCACCTTCACTATTCTGGAGCCTTAAGATATTCTTTAAGTCTTTCTTCTCTTATGAAGGGGTAGAGGCCTATTTATAGGCGTTTTCCACTGATTCTAGAACCTTCTGGTCCACATCAACACCATTTCGCAGAGCTCCCATATTTCTCCCGTGATGCTCCCAATTTCACAAAGATCCATGTAAATTTTCCATTCATGATGCTCATCATAATCATGGAGATCACCGTCAAAACTTCACACCGCCACGATACTCCACTTGCGACGCTCCTCACATTCTCCGTTCGCGATGCTCATCGCTGTTTTCATAGATCACCATCAACATTATTTGATCCTTTGTGAAATACACTTCGTGAAGCTCCATATTTTGATGAGATCTTCAAGGAAATCTATATCTCTATATACTAGACAAAATCAAAATTTTGGACCCCAAAAATTTGGCAAACATGGGGAAACAACGTCACCTTGTGTATGTAATTTTATGTATTGATTCCATGGAATCCATTCCTTTTTCTTGGATCTTTGTAAACATACTATGTCAAAAAATTATATGGAATTCACGTCATACCTTGGAAACCTACTTTTCGGCAAATGAAAACAACCCAAAAATGCTACAATGTTACCTTTAGGGATTTTTGTCCAACAATCTCCCCCTTTGGGTTTGTCTAACAATCTCCCCCTTCATTTTCATGAATTCACACATCCGCAATTGTAGATGGATTCACTATTGAAGTTCCACTTTCATCTAATAGATGAATATCACTTTACCATAGTTCACTAGGTAATCCATTTTAAAACACTTCTATGATGCACATTGCCTTCATGAAGCTCCTCCTTTCATGAATCTCAAACTAGCTTCACAAAAAGCATGCCTTTTCACGAAGCTCACTTAGCCTTCTTTAAGCACACCAATTTCAAAAATATCAACTATCCTTCATGAAGCTCACAAGTTTTAGTCGGTATTTTATAGCCTTCTTGAATTCCTTACTTTCGCAATGCTCAGAACATTCAGTTGTCATTTACATCCTTCATGAAAATTTTATCATATCACCTTCACGAACCACCCTTCAGGAACCACCTTCGTGATTCCAGAGCCTTAAGATCTTTGTTAAGTCTCGATTCTCTTTGAAATGGGGTATAGGACTATTTATAGGCATTTTCCACCAATTTCAGAACCTTTTATTCCACATCAGCACCATTTTACGAAGCTCCCACATTTTCACTACGATTCTCCCTATTTCATGGAGATCCATGTAAATTTACCATTCATGATGCTCATTGTAATCGCGGAGATCACCATCAAAACTTTGCACTACTGCGATGCTCCACTCGCAATGATCCTCACATCCACCATTCCTGATGCTTGTTGCTATTTGCATAGATCACCATCAACATTATTTGAACCCTCACGAAACAAAATTCACGGATCCCATATTCAAGAAACTCATGACTTTTACTTATTTTTATGAGATATTCAAGGAAATCCATATCTTATGATGATTTCCAAAATCCAAATTTTGGACCCCAAAAATTTGGCAAACACTGGGAAACAACGTCACCTCGTGTATGCAATTTTCTTTACCACTTTCATGTCATCCATTCCTTTTTCTTGGATCTTTTTCAATGTACCATGTCAACTCTATGGACTTCACATCATACCTTGGAAACCCACTTTTTCAACAAACACAAGAAACCCAAAAATGATACAATATTACATTGATGGATTTTTTTCCAACAATAACTATTCATAGTGATCATGGTGGAGAATTTTTAAATTATAATTTTGAAAATTTTTTTTGTAAGAAAGGTATTGAAAATAAATTTTTAGCACCTCAAACTCCCCAAAAAACAGTGAAGTTGAAAGAAAAAATATAATTATTCAAGAAATAACTTGAACCATGTTGAGTGAATACACAATTGCTAGTTTTTTTTGGGATGAAGCGATTAATACTACCTACTATACTATAAATTGATTTTTAATTAGAAATTTTCTTAATAAAACTCCTTATAAGTTGTGGACTGAAAAGAAACCAAAAGTTTCTTACTTCAATATTTTTTGGTTGCAAAGTAAATTTTCACCCAAATCTGATGAAGAAATATTTTCAGGTTATTCTATAATGAACCTAATTGTTATAAATAATTTTTCCCTTTTTATCTACTTAAATGTATCGTCATATAATATGGTTATAGAAAACACATGAACTTATTTTGTTTCATTATATCCAATTGTATTTAAATTATCATTAAGTATCATTACCTTTGATAATATATCCATTGAATAGTGATCACATGGTTAGTATAAATATAGGGTTTTAAAAAATCCAATTGACACAGACAAAAGAAGTGAAGGCCTCAACCAGTAGGATCATACCCTATGAATCCCATTTATCATAGATTCTGAGAGAGAGAGAATTTACAGGCTTTTCCCTTGACCAATCCCAATATAATAGCTAACAACTTAAGCATGAACAAAACCATTTATGAGATAAGTTCAAGCTCATCGATATCACAACCCAAACCATATTCACCGAACCACCTGATGAAAATCCAACCATCACACACCTTAATCCTAGGGAATTTGTAGGTGTATTAAAGGGATATGTATCAAGACCCTAGCAATATGAATATTTACATTATTTTTATAAAATAATTGATATATTTTAATCCTATTATTGTTACTTTGTAAATGTTTTTTTTATTTTTATACAATAAATAATAAATTGTATATTTGATTAATATTAACATTCAATTAATGAATTTATGAATTAATTTATTTTTTTAAATAAATAATAATTTTATAATATTATTAAATATTTTTTATCAAATATAAATTATCATATAATTTTTTATGAATTCAAATGTAATTTTTATAAGGGTTCAAAAACTGTTATTGTCAAAAACCTAACATTTCTAAATAAATGTTGATTTTATTTTAAAATTTAAAATTTTCATGTTTATAAAATTATTTATATAAAATTAATATTATTTTTGGAATCATAATGTCAAAATTATCCAACAAATATTTTTTCATAATTTTTCAAGATAGTCAAATTTTCAGGTAAAAATTAAATATCGTATAAATATACTATGTGTTTTATGACATCATAATGAACCAAAAGTGATGTAATAATTACTATAAATGAGATCCATGGAAAAATAAATTTTTCCCATTTAAAATAATGTTATTTTAAGTTTATTTTATTTATTTTTTAAATCCATTATGAATTCTCCAAAATCTATAATATATTTTAAGGTTTTAAAATAATTTCTTTAAGAGTGAGACTCACCTCCACATAAGCAAGGGGACTATTTTATTAATATAGTTCCTTAAACTTATAAAATAATTTAAACCACTCACATTTGTAAGAAACCATGGGAAAAAACCATGGTAATGTTTTTGGTTTTGGTTATTTTATTATATAGAGTCCAAAACTTAAATAATAAAGAAATCCACTTATTTTCATATATAAACCCACCCAATATCCCATTTTTCTTCAACCAAAATCCTTGGATAACATACATACCCTAACATCCCCATAATATAGTCCTCAAAAGGTACCCTTAGGCCCTAAATAACCCCCTTCCAAGATTTTGGATTCACACACTCATGTAAGGGATCCTCACCTTCCTCTCCCCCTTTCAATTCAAGTACATTATAAGAAATTATTCTTCTTAATTTAAATTTATTATATTGTCATTAATTTATAATAATTAAATTAATATCCCATTTTTTTATTTTAATGATATTTTATTTATCCTATCTTATTTTTAACTTTATCTAAGTCGTTACTATGCCAAAATTTTATAAGGGATTTTTCTCCTCTCTTTTTATTCAACCACCCCTTTTTATGTTATGATTATTAATTTAAGTTTGATTATGTTGGGATATATTATTAAACATTTAAACTACTATAAATTTTATGTATAAATTATCAGACCCCATTTAACTCTCATTAATCCTCTCATGATCCTTTATGTACACCTGTTACCATGCCGAATTATAGTTAGGATTATTTTTTTTATTCATGTTTCTTCATTACCTTATAGATTTTATTTCTAATTTATAATGTTGGGATATATTCTTACATATACCTATTAATTTTAATTTTATTTATAAGTTATTAGAGAACCCTTTTCCTCTAATCAACCCATTTTATGGTTCTTTAAGTGACGATGTTATGCTGTTGAAATTTAACCATGATTTTCCATGCCAAAACAACTATGTAGTGAATACCATACCCATTTCTTATCAAGGGTGTTCAGATTTATACACTTATAATTATTTTATTGGGGACTTAAATGTTTTTATTCCACAATACTTGATCATGGAATAAAATATGATGTTGAATGAATCCATGTTATATGATCTATGTGGCACACTTAAGCATGTAAATGAAATGAAAGTGACGGGTGTGCCAAGAATTATATAGCGCTCCAATGCATTGAGAAATGTTTAGTATAATGATACATAATGTTGGGATAGGGAGTGAAACTAATTAATTTATGGGACTTTTTCCACCATGATTTCTTGGTGGGTTTATCCTTGACCTATGTTTATATTGCAATGTTTTATGTTATTGAAACATTTCCCATGTTACGATTATCATGCTATACCAAGCCTTATTATTCATGTTCCTTTTATTCCCCATTTATATGACTATTTTATAACATTTATTATCCTATTCATGTTATTATTTATTTATTTCCTTAATGTTATTTATATCTCACCCCTTTCTTATGTTTTTCCCTAGGTTATCCCGTGCAGTTTTAAAAAGCCATGGAATTTTAGAAGTATGTTAAGGAAGTTTTCAATAAAGTTATTGTATCCCATGTTCAAAATTCTATGTTATGTAACTAATTACCAAATAAACTAGAATT
Organism: Viscum album; assembly: GCA_963277665.1. Classification (NCBI taxonomy): domain Eukaryota; kingdom Viridiplantae; phylum Streptophyta; class Magnoliopsida; order Santalales; family Viscaceae; genus Viscum; species Viscum album. The sequence continues at coordinate 911,292,889 of OY728151.1, forward strand.
AAAAATATATTTTACTTTATTAAGTTTAATTTTATGTAATAAATCATGAATTAATGTTAATTAAAGAACAAGGTTTCTATAGTTGGTATCAGAGAAAAAGTTTAGTTATTTTTGAGATTAGGATTAGAAAACTATGTAAAAAGCCTTAGGGATAAGACTAAGTATAAGAAAAAATCCCTAAATTTTGGTAAGTATAGATTAATTGCTTTATTAATCAAATACATCCCTATCTGGATACTACAAGTGGATGTGGTTCTGGCACATATGTACCTAAGGGAAACAACTCTGATAAGGTGTCCTAGGCCTGACTCAGGGTAACCTGGTCCACGACAACAAGCCTTACTGTGCACATGTTTTGACACTCCTAAGGGGTATGATTTGGTTAATTTATGATCTCATTATGAACCATTATTAATGTAATAAAAAAATTCACATAAGAATACATGTTAGGAAATAGATCATGGATAACATAGATTGAATCCTAGAAATTCATAAGTTAAAGAAATAAATGTAATTTATAATTTATCCCTTTAATGTCATTTGATTACCCTTTATTTTCTTAATAGTATAATAATAATCATCCATAATTTTTCTTTTATTCTAGACAATGGATATAAATAGGAGAAATTGGGTAAAGAATCAATGCGACAGGCAATGTGATGACTGCCCCAATGAGATGCCCAACCCGACGGGAGATGGAATCACAAAATTTATGATGATACTCTCTCAGATGACTCAAGTTATGAATATAAACATGGATCAAGAGGAGCATCCAAACCCCCTAAGAGAGAACAAGATACAATTGAGAGCTTTATGTGAAAAAATGCCTCCTACTTTCAATATATCATCTGATCCCCGAATCGTGAAACAATGGACCAACTCCATTGAGAAGATCTTATTCATACTTCAATTATCCAAACAACAAAAGGTTCTACTGGCTATTTATCACATGGAGGGAGAAACTTATTAGTGGTGTACATTGATAAAAAATATGAAACCTGAGGAAGTGATCGAATAAATGGAGTGGAAGGAATTATAGAAAATGTTTTTTGATAAATATTTTCCTCATACTCTCCAAATTAAAATTGAAAGGGATTTCCTTGACCTCAAGAAAAAAATGAATAATATATTAGGGAATACTATGTAAACTTCACAATAATTACATGATATGCCTATAACTTTATTGTTACCTCTGAATACAAGGTTGACCACTTCTTTTCTGGGCTAAAACCTACTCTACAAAAATCCCTTGTGATCTGTGAATTTGATAACTATGAGGAAATTGTCTGATGTGACCTCAAAGTCAAAATAGAGATCAGAGAATCTGAAGGGTATCATAGGGATAATAAGTGTAAAGTGGATTTTAATTTTGTAGGTTCTATGGAGAAATTTAATGGTACCAAGAAATTTCAACATCCAAATTATCAAAGGTACGAGAAGAAGCACCCTAGAAATTTACTAAGGGGAAAATGATTTAGGTATGGGAAGGAAGGATACCTAGATATAAATTTTAGATAGAAGAAACCCACTAATATGACATAGGAAAGGAATGATCTAGTCAACCCTCAGTGCCTTGTTCGTTACTTCAATTGAAAAAACTAGGTCAATTTGAAAACTAATACCCTAAGCCAAGGTTTTTCAGAGACAACCAACAAAATCCAAGATAGAAAGGGAGGGATTTTTTCATTACTATTGCTAAAATGGATCCCGAAAATGAAGTGGTGATAGGTATTATAGTTATTCATTCAATAATAGCGAACATAATTATTGATTTTGATTCTGCACATTCCTTCATATCATGAAATTTTAGTATAACTATTCAAACACCACCACAAATCATGGAAGTAGAAATGTTGGTGAAAATGGAAAATGGGGAAATTATTGAATCCCAAGTATATAACTCCTCCTATATCACAATTTTTGGGTTGAACTTATAAGAAAACCTTATCGTATTTCCTTTAGTGTAATTTGATACAATTCTGGGTATGGATTGGATTTACCCGTATAGAGCCAATATTAATTTTCATGAAAAGTAAATAACTCTCTGTACCATGGATTGAACCCCAAATTCTTTACAAATATAAGGATATAGATTAATCTTTTTTAGCACAAAAATCTCAAGCATGGATATTATTTCCCTATAATAAAGCTTATCTAGATCAAATGATCGAGTCTAAGGAAATAAATATCCTCGAAGACATGCCAATTATGAGGGAATACACTGATGTGTTTCCTAAGGAATTTCCTAGTCTTCCTCATAGATAAGAGGTTGAATTTTCAATCAAGATTATACTTGGGGTGTTTCCAATATTCCAAGAATCCATATAGAATGACTATTCTCAAAATTGGGGAGCTAAATAAATAACTACTGGAGAATCTAGATAAAGGGTTCATACACCCAAGTGTTTTACCATGGGATGCACTAGTCCTCTTCATCAAGACGAAGGATGGGTCACTGTGCCTTTACATTGATTATCATGAGCTAAAAAAGATTACAATAAATAACAAGTATCCTCTGCCTCAGATTGATGACTTTTCCGATCAGCTACATGGAGAATAATACTTCTCCAAGGTGGATCTATAGTCAGGATATTACCAAGTTAGGGTGAAGAAGGAGGATATCCCCAAGACTTCTTTTCGTATAAGGTACATTCACTATGAGTTCATAATGATGGATTTTGGGTTCAATAATGCTCCAACAATCTTTATGGACTTGATAAAAAGTGTCTTTATATATTAACTTGATAAATTTGTGGTATTATTTATAGATGATATTCTAATATACTCCAAAACCAAGGAGGAGCATGAGGATCATCTGAGAACTATGATAAAGACCTTGCAAAAGGATAATATTTATGAAAAGTAGAGAAAATGTGAGTTCTGGTTGAAGTCTCATCTTGGGGAATATCATAAAAAGTAATGAGATATTTGTGGACCCTTAAAAGATGGAATAAATTAAAGGATGGACAGGGATAACATCCGTGTCAGATATCCATAGTTTCCTTGGGTTATCTAGGAATTATCGCTGATTTGTGAGAAATTTCTTACGATTTTCAAACCCTCTTACCAAGATAACTCGTAAGGGAGTGAATTTTTTCTAGATGCAAGCATGTGAGGAAATATTTATAGATCTCAAAAAGAGACTTATCATTGAACCAATGCTCATACTACCGATAATTGGTGAAAATTTTAAACTATGCAATGATTATTCAAAGAATGGATTAGTCTGTATACTGATAAAAAATGATAAATTGATAGCCTACACCTCAAGGCAGTTGAAAATTTATGAGAAAAACTATCCCATGCATGATATGGAGTTAGCAGCTAAGATATTTGCATTAAAAATCTTACGGAATTATCTCTATGGGCAGACGTGTGAGATATATACTGATCATAAGATCCTAAAATATATATTCACATAGAAATAGATTAATATGCACCATCAAATATGTTTAGAGATCATCAAGGACTATGACTACTCAATCCACTACCACCCTAGTAAAGAGAATAAGGTGGAAGATACTCTAAGTAGAAAATATCTTACATATTTATCAATGATAATAATTGATAAGGATCCAATATTCATAGAACTATAAAGGATGGATATGGGACTCATTAAGGAAAGAATATCATCAATCCTGTAACATATGATTTCTCAACCATCCCTCTTAGAGAAAATAAAGGATGCTCAAATAAATGATGTGGAAATTTAGAAGAAGGTGGAATCCATGAGAAAGGGGAAATCTATAGAGTTTAAAATTGATGAAGAAGGAATTTTGATATTTGGGTTAAGATTATGTGTCTCCTAAAATCTTGAGTTAAATAAGGAACCATTGGATGATGCACATAGTTTAACTTTCCCTATTCACCCAGGAAGCACAAAGATGTATCAAGATCTCCATGATCACTATTGGTGGGAAAATATGAAGAAGGAGATCACTGAATATACATTAAAGTGCCTGGTATTCTAGTAAGTGAAGGCTGAAAGGAAGAATTATAAGGGGATAATGCAACCATTACCCATACCAATATGGAAATGGGAGAACATCACCATAAACTTTATCACCAGACTTCCAAAGACATCTAAGAGAAACAATGATATATGGGTTTTCATTTATTGTATTACAAATACATCTTACTTTATTGCAATTTGAGAGGACTTCTCACTAGATCAACTTGCATATATATACATCATAGATGTTATAAGGCTACATGGAGTACCACTATCAATTGTATTTGATTGAGATATGAGATTCACCTATAAGTTCTAGAAAATTGTCCAAAATTATCTAAACACTGAGCTGAAATTTACTATGTAATATCATCCTCAAACTGATGGCCAATATAATAAGACTATTTATAAACTAGACTACATGTTTCAATCATGTTATATGGACTTCAAAGGAGGATGGGACCAACATTTTCTATTTATCAAGTTCTCTTACAATAATAGTTTCCACCTGAACATTCAAATGGATACCTATTAATCCCTTTATGGGAAGAGGTGCAGAATACCTACATGTTGGGATGAAATCGGGGAAAAAAAAAATTCTAGGTCCTTAAATGGTCGAGGAAATGGTGGGGAATTTTAAGACCATTTAACAGCACAACAATACTATTCAGAATCGATAGAAGAGCTATACTGACAATTGTTGATGAGACATAAAGTTTGATATTGGAGACATGGAATTCCTCTACATATCTCTTTGTAAGAGAGTGATGATATTTGGGAATAAGGGAAATCTTATTCCAAGATACATCAACCCCTTTGAGATCCTTGATTGCATCGGAGTGGTGTCCTGCCGACTAACACTCCTACCTAACCTATCTCAAGTACATGATGTATTCAATGTATCCTTATTATGGAAGTACATACCATACCCCTCACATGTACTCAATATATATGTGGTACCATTGGATAATGATAATTCATATGAATAACAACTCATGACAATCTTATATTGTAGAGAAAAAGTTCTAAGAAATAAGACAATGCGCCTTGTCAAAGTGTTGTGGAGGAACCAAAAGTTTGAAGAAACAACATCGGAACTGAAGAAGGTGATGAAGCAGAGTTACCCTCATCTATTTTAGTGTGGGAAATGAAAATTTCAAGGGTGAAATTTCTTAAGTGGGGAAGATTGTAATGACCAAAATTGTTAAAAATAAAATCTCCCTTTTTGATCTATTTAAATGTCTCATTATATAATATGGTTCTAGAAAAAACATGAACTTATTTTTCTTTATTACATCCAATTGTATTTAAATGACTGTTATGTATCATTATCATTGATAATATAGTCATTGAAGAATGACCACATGGTTATTATAAATATAGGGTTTTAAAAAATCAAATTGACAAAGGCAAAAGAAGTGATGGCCTCAACAAGTAGGATCATACCCTATGGAGCCCATTTATTAGAGATTTTGAGGGAGATAGAATTTATGGGATTTTTCCTTAACAAAACCCAAGCTTATATCAAACAACTTAAGTATGAGAAAAACCATCTACGGGAGAAGTTCAAGCTCATCGAGATCACGACCCGAACCACGTTCGTCGAACCATCCCATGAAAGTCCAACCATTGTGAACATTACTCTTAGGGAATCTGTTGGAGAATTAAAGGGTTACATATCAAGACCCTAGAAATATGAATATGTAAATTATTTTTTATAGAAAAATGAATATATTTCCATCCTATTATTTTTACTTTGTAAATGTTTTTTATTTTGATACAATAAATCACAATTTTTTTTAATATTAAAATTTAATTAATAAATTTATGAATTAATATATTTTTAAAATAAAAAACATTTTAATATTATTTTTAAATAATTTTTATCAAATATAAATTATCATATATTTTTTAGGAAGTTAAATGTATTTTTTATAAGGGTTCAAAAACTATTATTGTAAAAAACCCATCATTTATTAATAAATGCAGATTATATTTTAAAAGTGAAAAATTTCATATTTAGAAAATTATTTAGATAAAATTAATATTATTTTTGGAATCAAAATGTATAAATTATACAATGGGTAATTTTTCATATTTTTTTTGTGACAGTCGAATTTTCGGGCAAAACTTTAATATTGTATAAATATACTTTGTGTTTTATAACATCATAATGAACCAAAAGTGATGTAATAATTACTATAAATGGGATAAAGAAACCAAATTAATGTTATAAATTTAAAATAATTTTATTTTAAGTTTATTTGATTTATTTTTTAAATCCATTATGAATCCTCCAAAACCTATAATATATTTTAAGGTTTTAAAATAATTTCTTTAAGAGTGTGATTCACCTCCACATAAGAAAGGAAATTATTTTATTAAGTTCGGACCTTAAAATTATAAAATAATGAAAAAAACTATCATTTTGTAGAAAACATGGGCAAAAACCATGGTAAGGTTTTTGGTTTTGGTTATTTTATTATATAGAGTCCAAAACATAAATAATAAAGAAACCCCCTCTTTTTCTATATAAACCCACCCAAGATCCCATTTCCATTCACTAAAACTCCTTGTATCACATAAATACTCTTCCATCCCCAAAATATAATCCTCTAAAGTTTCCCCAAGCTCTAAGAAATTCTCTTACAAGCTTTTGGATTCACACACTCAAGTAAGGGATCCTCACATTCCTCTCCTCCTTTCAATTCAAGCACATTCTATGAAATTAGTCTTCTTAATTTAAATTTTTTATATTTTAATTCATTTATAATAATTTCCTTAATATAAAATTTATATTATTTTAATGAAATATCATTTATCCTCTCTCATTTTGACCTTTATCTAAGCCATTACTATGCTGAAAATTTGTAAGGGATTTATCTCCTCTCTTTTTATTCAATCACACCTTTTTATGTTATGCTTATTAATTTTAGTTTGATCATGTTGAAATATATTATTAAATATTTAACTTACTGTAAATTTTATGTATAAATGATGATATTTCCCCTTTCACTCTCATTAATCCTCCCATGATCCTTTATATACATCCGTTACCATGCTGAATTATAGTTAGGATTGTTTTCTTTATTCAAGTTTATTCATTACCTTATGACTTTTTTTTAATTTATAATGTTGGGATATATTATTAAATGTACCTATTACATAACATTTAATTTCTAAGTTATTATATACCTCTTTCTCTCTCATCAACCCATTTTATGGTTCTTTAAGTGACGCCGTTATACTGCCGAAATTTCACCACAATTTTCCATACCAAAGAAATTGTGTAGTGAATACCATACCCATTTCCTATCAAAGGTATTCAAATTTATATAATTATACTTATTTTATTGTGGATTTACATGTGTTTATTCCATAATATTTGATCTTGGAATAAAATATTATGTTGAATGAATCCATGTTGTATGATCTATGTGGCACACTTAAGCATGTAAATGAAATGAAAGTGATGGGTGGGCCTGAAATTATATAGTGTTCCAATTAATCGGGTAATATTTAGTAGTATGATACATAATTTTGAGAAAGAGAGTGAACCTGATTCCTTTATGGTACTTTTTCCACCATGATATCTTGGTGGGTTTAGCCTTGACATATGTTTATGTTGGAGTGTTTTAAGTTGTTGATACATTTCCCATGTTATGATTATTATGCTATACCAAGCCTTATTATTCATGTTACTTTTATGCCCCATTGATATGCTTATTGTATAAAATTTATTATCATCCTAATGTTATAACTTGTTTATTCCCTTACTGGGCTTTATAGATCACTTGTTTCTTATGTTTTTCCCCAGGTTATCCCGTGCATTTTAAAAAATACATGGAATTTTAGAAGAATGTTAAGGAAGTTTTCAATAAAGTTGTTTTATCCCATGTTCAAAATGTTATGTCATGTACCTAATTTTCAAATACACTAGACTTATCAATCTTTTGGGACGTATTAAGTGTAATTTTATGTAATAAATCATGAATTAATGTGAATTAAATAACATGGTTTTTATATATTCCACTACTTATAAGGATTATAGAGTTTTTAATAAAAATTATTGTACTGTTAAATAAATAGTGAATGTTAAGTTTGATGAAACTGAATATTTTTTTTAAACAATCCCAATCAACATCCCCAGATGTTAATTTTAAAACTGATTTCAACCTTTTTTAGAAAATTCTTCTCATAAGGATATAACTTAAGAAACTGTTTTTGAAGTTTTTACTTAGGAATATTTTCTACCTATTATTGAAGAAAAGAATTTCTAAAACCCAAGAAGTCAGTTGTTTCTTAGGAATCATCTTAGTGAATGTACATTAGTGATGCAGATATGCCAATTAGGTCTAAAAGTTCTTTAAGAAATGAAATTGAACATGTAGCTTTGTTATACTTGAACCTAAGAATACTAATGAGGCTTTAGGTGATGAGGATTATATTAAGGCAATACAAAATGAGCTCAATGAATTTAAGAGGAAAAAATCTATACTTTAGTTTATTTACCTAAAGAAACTTCTATAATTGGAGTAAAATGGGTTTTTTAGAATAAGTGTTATGAGAATGATATAAATGGAAAAAATAAACTAGACTTTTTTCTAAGGGTTATAATCAACAAGAAGGTATAAATTATGAAGAAAATTATGTACCAGTAGAAAGACTTGAAGCTATAATAATACTTCTAAACTTTATAATATTATTTAATTTCAAAGTTTTTCAAATGGATGTAAAGTGTTATTTTCTTAATGGATATGTTTAGGAGGAAGTTTATGTTGAAAAAACACCTAGTTTTGAAAATAAAAATATCCTGAATACATTTATAAACTTATCAAAGCTTTATATAGACTTAAAAAATCCCATAGAGCATGGTATGATAGGTTGAAAAGATATTTATTATAAAATTTTTTTGTTAAGGGAGATGCGGATCCAACCATTTTTATAAAATAAGTTAAAAAAATATTATGATTGTAAAAATTTATGTTGATGAAATTATATTTGGATCAACTCAAAAATATTTAACCGATTCCATCACAGATATTATGAATTCTGAGTTTGAGATGAGTATGACACGTGAATTAACATATTTTCTTGGTTTTCAAATTTCACAAAAACAAGAAGGAACTTTTATATCTCAACATAAGTATATAAAATATATTCTTAATAAATTTGGATACTAAAATAATAAAATCATTAGTACTCCCATAGTTTCCTCAAATACTTTAAATCTTGATGAGAATAGACAACTAGTTTATCAAAATATTTTTAGAGGTATGATATGAATTTTACTTTAATTGACTACTAGTTATCCAGATTTAATTTTTTTTGTATGATTATGTAAAATATATCAATAAAATACAAAATAATCCCATTTAAATGTTAAAAATTATTTTTTCATTATCTTAAGGTAACTAGTGATTTAGGACTTTTCTATTCTTCTGGAAATGTTTTTGAATTAAAAAGTTTTTCAGATGATGACTTCAGTGGATGTAGAATGGATAGGAAAATCACATCCAAAACTCATCATTTATTATGAGATTAATTAGTTTCTTGGTCATGTAAGAAACAAAGATCAGTAACACTTTCCACTACGAAAGTAAAATATGTGACAACTAGATGTTGTTGTGCTTAAGTGTTGTGGATGCAACACATACTCACTGAATGTGACATGGGTTTTACTAAAAATCAAATACTTGTGATAACACAAGTTCCATTTATTTAAGTAAAAACCTATAACATCACTCATGTGATAAGAACATATATATAAGACACCATTTCCTTAGGGATCATGACACTCCTACACATGTTATTTAATTTACATGGGCTGCAGTCATATTAGATTTGATTCTTTACCAAACTTCACTTGCTACTAAGACGCAGTATAGTGATATTCTGGGGTTGATCCCATGGGGAATTGGGATGGAAATGTAAACCTTTGTATTGGAACACTTTTTTATAGGAGTCCTCATGAATATGGTTTAGTTTGGGAAAATAATTGTAAGAAAGTTGTGGTTTTAATTCAGGAATAAGGAATAGATCAAGATTAATTTAGGGGTTCTGTAGAAAAGATGATCTTAATTATAACGTGGTAGGATCTTAAGGTTTAGGCTGTGAAGAAAATGGAGGTTAATAGTTAACTATGTTCAAACAAACTAGTTCTACCTAAGAGGTAACTATTCCTTGTTTTGGAGATAGTTACAACCTAGATGCATTAATCTTAGCTTCTACGAGAGAAAGTATCTCATGCTATTGGTCATAGGCTAATTCTAATTCAACCAGAATAGGGTCTTTCATTCAAATGTCCTGTTTTCAGGGATGTTTGAATGAATTGAATATAAAATTTTTATTTATCCTGATTACTAATACTTAAGGCTACCAAGTTTAGAATTAAAGATTTATTTAGTTTGCATACCTCTACTTTTGATCCTTACCCTAGGTGATTTAGCCACTAATGGTAGAATTCAATATAGATAAATGAGGAATTGAAATCATGCTTAATATGATAGAAAAAATTGTTATTAAATGGTTAAAAAACATGCAATGATTTAGGATAACCAATTAATGAACATGAGGCCAGGAACAAGAAATATAGATCAATCAAATTTCAATCAACTACTTACTTGAAATAAGGATGAGAACAATTGATCCAACAATTCATCATGGCTTGAAAATCAAAATGAACAACAAGAAAAAACGCATTAGTAATGTAAACGGAATAAAAAATAGCCTTGAAATTAATCCAAAATGATTTTCTTGAAGTAAAACAATGGAAATAAACTAAATAATTTCGAGTTTGGGGTTGAGGGAGTAGTAGGGAATGGGAGAGGAATGGAAGAACAAAAACTATCTACTCTAGATACTTTTAAATCTGGTTCATCTACTGTTATATTTATAGGTGAAATATTAAAAAATGTGTAATAGGTATTTACTATCCATGGTCTTATCTATGGATTTTGAATCTGCACATATCTCACGCGTATCTCATCTGAGATTTGAAACTTTGACCCTTATCATGATGTGCAACTAGGACTCACAACATGTATCTTCCTTCGGCTAGTGGGAGATATGTTTTGAATACATCACATCATGGTTTGGTGATTTATGTCATGAAGGGATGTATCATGTCATGTATTGATGGCTCACGTCAGGAAAGGTTAAGGTATGGATCAAAACTCATCACGTATTGCTTCATGGATTGCATCATGTGATGAAATTCCACTATACGCCGTGTAAAGAGGTTTCACGGTTTGTAATATGAAAATTTTATCCTTTTCTGCATTTTCTCCTTTAAAACTTAGGAAGCCTAATTCCTACAATAAAAAAAATATACCGAGTTTATTATTGAATAAATAATTGAAAATCCTTAATAGAATGACAAAAAAAAAGTATATATGATTTAAGATTATCAAATTACCCCACACTTGAACAATTTCTTGCCCTTAAGAAAAAAGATCTCAATAAGGATTTCAAAGAGGTAAGAAAATTTTAAAATAGGAAATAATAATTATATCTAGGTAAATGAAAATAAGTGTAAGCAAAAAAGGTTATTATTCAGAATCATCCCTACATAGAAAATTAGTCATGCCTCATAGCTCAATTCTTTAAAAAAATTCTTAATATTTTAATCATAATTTCTTAACTGTTATTTAAATTATATACCCATTTTCAATTTAGCTCACAATGAATTTTCTCTCATCACTTTGGGTGAAATGAAACTAAAGTTATGAGCAAACCCTAAGTACATGCTCCAAACCATAGGATTGCATTGGTTCTATCTTATCCACTTCTTAAATACAAAAAAATAATAATTACGAGGTCTTAGTAAAAAGGTTCTAGTGACTCTGAGGTTATGGGAAGGTAGGTAATCAGTGAAAAAATCTAAAAAAGGAGGTTAGGATATGGAGTATAATGCATTGATGTCGTGAAATGTTAAATCAAATAACTCCTCCATAGATAATAAATCCCAAACTCCCAACATCTCAAGTCAGATCCATGTATATGTCAAGTAAGTGCAATAAGGGTATCTTATTCCTTTATTATTTTTTTTATTTTTTGAAATTAATGCCTAGGATAGATCTCACATCCATCCCCTTACAACATATGATCCTTTAGGGGATTCATTGGTATGTAAATGGTGATTTTTTACTTCACTAATACACAACCCATGTTAATTTTTCTTTTTCTTTTATATTTGTCAAGGAACAGGATAGATTTGAAATGATACAAAGTACATATAGAACAAAATCAAACTGTCTGATGAACAACAGAATACATCTCTAAAGTAGAATCATCCCATACTTATTGAAATATTCCCCCACACTTATTCAAAGTAAATTCATGCATTATACAAAGAGCAGGGTTGTAAGGGATAATCATCTTGGAATAGATGCATCCTATAAGGTCATTCATGGAAAATACAGGCTTAATGAGGGATGATTTAAGGTGGGTATTAGTAAAGAGTATCTTAACAAATATTTCCTCAATCATTTTAAAATTGTATTTTTTCAATCATAGACTCAATAAGATCTCAATGAAAGTTTTTATTAGTTGACATGTCTCAGGTGTCACTCAATAAGTATTCCCAGAAAATAATATGTAATTGTAAACTTAGAATCCTATCAAGAGTGAGAATAAATATATAAAATGGAAATTACTAAGGGTATAAAACCAAGTAATAATTCAATTAACCATAATTTAAAAAAAATATTTAATTTTAATTAAATAAATAAGCTTAGTAATCATTCTAAAAATATAAATAGAGATAAAACATGGATTTCCAACAATTTCCAACTTAAATTTTTATTTTATTTAAATGGATAAAATGATTCTCAAGTTTAAAGCATGCTTCCAATTTGAAAAAAGGCTCCTATAAAGATTATAACATGCAAAAATTCAAGTGTATAAAAAGTGAAATCATGAATAACTTCCCCACAATTAGAAGGATACAATGTCTGCACTATCCATGGAAGTATTATGGGAGTTTTATAGTAAATAAATCTCAGAAAAATGAAATGAAAATTGAAAAATTAAAGACTAAGAGAATCGAGAGCTTCCTGTAAGAAGTTTTATTCGATGAGGAAACTTGGGTTGTCCAAATTTTGTATTTGGTAAACCTATAAAATGGGTTATAAATAAAAATACTGCACTAGATAAAACATTATTTCATAGGTTTGAAATATTTTGAAATAAGAAATACAAGCAGGGGTACAATATGAATAGTAATGAAACAGATTTTATTTAAATAAAGCTGATTTATACATAAATCTCAAGATGAATCATGAAAAGGATGAACATGAAAAAATCATGACTATAAAGAAGTATAAAATAGATGAAATATGGGTTGCCTCATATAAAGTGCTAACAAATATCATCTTCTTCCAGACAGATGTACCAGAGTATCATGCAATTACATCCATCGGATTAGTGTCAACTCTGTCATATATAGATACTTGTGGAAATGTCCTTGATCCCATGGGGTATTTTGATAGGATTTAATACTTTAATAGCATTTTGAGAATGGATCATATGTGTAAGGAAGGGTATCTTAGCTCATGGTGGTGGGTGTTGTGCATGAATCTCTAGTGAGAGTTCCTAAAGTTGAAGTTCGATCTCAGCCACATGCCGAGTCACTTATCAAAAATTGAAAGATAGTGGTACAAGTACATTAATATCCATAGATGAAATAGAGGATCTAAACATGGATACTATAAAATTGAAAGATATAAAAATTAATCCAAGTAAAAGTGACACAAAATCAGTTTCTCTATATAGATAATTGTAGTAGTACAAAATGATGGGATACCCATACCAAAAAAAGGAAAACAATCAGCCTTGATACAAAAGTCTACAAAAAAGTCAACATAGTATCCAACTAAGATAATACACCAGAATCAAAAGATCCTCTAATTTACACTCTTGATTAGGTGGTGGTAGTATCTGTCAAGTATGGTCAGTGGTAGTGATAGAAGCAGGGGCTGGTGGGTCAGCTATTGAGGATAGAGTTATGGTGCTAGGAAGATGGGTTTGGATGGGGTAAGTGGTGGATAAGTGTCAATCCTAAGTGGGGCCTTGTATATGGCAGATAGATCAAAAAACTACACCTCGATGGATGGTTAAGTGTCCGACCCCTTGCCTTGTTGGGCCTGCTCTGCAATGTACTCCTTCTGAGTAGTAGGGTTTAATAGTTTTGATGGTAGATCGACCTGGGATGTAGGTGGGGTGGGAGTGGTTGAAGAGGATAGTCTGGAAGGTTCCAGTGTTGGTTGAGAGCTTGCGGTAGAAGATGGTGGTGGAGGGGTGGTAAAATGGGAAAGCTTGGAAAAGGGGAGTTGTAGATGGGAAGAGATCCATCTCAGGTATCCAAGATGAAAAGATACATGGCCCAAAGATCTATTAGGGCGGGATGGGTGGGTGGAGAAGTAGTGGATGTGGTGGTGGTAAAGGAAATGATATGAGTGGGAGTTGTTGGAAGGGAATTGGTGGGTGGAATCAGTGCATGATCTACTGCAGGATCATCTGGGGGATCATCTACTACCACAAGGACTCTTGACACCCATCAGTAAGTGTCATCTTCCCTAACCAGTAGCTACATATTTTTTAGCATAAAAAAATCAATGGAATCCATTGGTCCAAGGGATGTGAGGGGAAGAGAAGCATCAAGCACACCAAGATGGTGGGCCAGGTGGGTGATGAAGGAGACACCTATCAGTGTACCTCTAGTCCATTATGCACGAGACCAATAGTAATAGGAGAACTGGGAAACAATTTTATGGCTGGGCTACCCATGGATGTTTCCAAAATGAGGACTTAGACCTGGCTCACACTCCCATGAGATTATTATTTGGAAAACCATGCATAGGTCAAGGCTCTATGAAGGATCCAAATTTTTGGGCTGTATAGCTGAGTGGACTTGGTGATCCAGGGGTCATGCACTATTTTAACATCTCAGGCGATCATCTACCATATTCACCTTGAATCCGAAAAGGGAGGCTCGAGCTGAAGCATTGAAATACCTCAGACATAGAAAACTCCACTATGTAGATACTCGGGCCAATTTCGAATTTGGAAAATGAGAGATCATGTGGTTGACCGCCTAGACAGAAGCATAGGATATCCATGTCTATCTCTAAGGAAGAGAAAAACTCTAGGAAAAGCTCTAGGTATGTCTCTTCATGTACATCAATGATGCATGAAATATGGAGTCGGTCGAGGAGCTTGAGGATCTCATCACTAATGTGTAGGTGGGTAATAATGGACATGTTGAGGGTTTTGTTCACCCTCATTGGCTTCACCTATAGCCAGTTTAGGGTGACATGATGCTTTGGGTTTGAGAAGTGTATAATGGGGTAAAAATGGAAGCTGTCATCCCCAGATGATTTAACAGAGATAGTTTGGGATTATTCTTGAGAAATGGTCTTAGCAAATGCTGCAGTAGAAGGTGTGGGAGATGCTGCTTGAGGTGGTGAGGGTGTGGGGGGTGCAGCGCCTCATGGATGCTTCTTCAGAGGTTGATCGTTGTAGTTCGACTGCGACTATTATGGTGCAGGGTTCACTATTTTGGTCCGCACCATACCAGGAGCAGGTTGAAGGGGTGAAGATGGGGGGGGGGTTATGACCTTGGAGGGAGGAGGGAGGGGGGGGGGGGTTTAGGTTGTTCAGTCGAGAGAGGAGGGATGGGGGTGTCATGTCCAATAGGGGATAAGGGAAAGGAGGGGGTTTCGAGGGGGGAGAAGAAGGGGGGAAATGAGTGTTGTGAGAGAGAGATCAGGGTTCGGGGTGCGTGAGAGGGAGATGGAGGGTCGGTCCGTGAATCCTAGGTTCACAACCTATTTTTAAAAAATAGGTCTATGTAATTCATTTTTTTTAATTTCATTTAACTTTGTGTAATTTTGGATTTTATGAAATTTCAGCAGAAAAGGTACATCTCATGAAATAGGGTTACATGATGTGTAATTAACATTTTTTATTACTTTTTGTTCAAACCTCATCCTTTAATCCCAACATGTCCTAAGATTTCCTAATGTTTATTATAACTTAATATAGCCTAAGGTGACCTATCCAGGGTTTCCTCCTAGTCAAAACTTCTTTTAACATCGAGAGATTGACTCTTTTAGGTTCAGATGAATTTTAGGATGATGAAACAACCTTCATGGAAGGGTTATTGATAGATTTTTAATCTTTTAACATTGACTTTAAAGGGTGGTCCACCTTGCTTTTGGATTTAAATGGTCCCGTAGGAAAAAACTTGAATGACTTCAAAGGGTCAGAACCATCTAAATTTCAGCTTCCCAGGGAACAATTTCAATCTAGAATTGAATAAGAGGACCTTATTTCCTAGAAAAAATATGCATCTTGTAATTCATTGATCATTATATTTCTTGGTTTTTTCATTATATATTTTGGTATTTTTATAATAATATTTTCTAATTTCTTCCAATCCATCCATTTGCAGTATTCGAGCTTCTCCATCTTTCTAAGAATCCAAATTTAGCTTCTTAATTTCCCAGTATGAGCGATGATCTAGTTCAACTGGAAGATGACACAGTTTTCCATAAAACAATATGAATAGTGTGGTACCAATGGGTGTTTCTTATATATGAAATACACCCATAGTGCATCATCCGATTTCAGGCTCTAGTCACATTGACTTGTGTTCACAGTCTTCTTCATGATTTTTTTGATTTTCCTATTTAACAATTCAACTTGCCTACTTGTTTACATGTGCTAGGGAGTTACTGTGTTATATCATATTCTATATTTTTCCAAAAATCCTTTAATATATTTATTGTTAAAATGTGTTCCTTGATCACTAATGAGTAATATAAGAAATCCAAATCTTGAGAACACGTTATTTTTAGGAAATTCATGACTACTTTTTATGTGTCAAGTGATGTGGCTTCAGCTTCTACCTAATTTGAGATGTAGTCAACGCCAAAAATAATATAGGACTTTACATGTGATTTGGGAAATGGTCCCATAAAATATATGCACCATATGTTAAATATTTTGACTTCATTTAGGCATTTCATTTCTTTTTCTAATGGTCCTAGTTCGCTGGAACCTATCACGAGTTTGAAAAAAATCCCTTACATCTTGGTGTATCATGGGCCCAAAAAGTACACTTTGTAGGATCTTTGATACCATGCACTCAGGTCCACGATTTCCTCCATTTGGTGATGTATGTCACATGTTTATCAAATTTGGGATTTCATTTTTGAGAATGCAACGTCGCAACAATCCATCAGTGCAATGCTTGAACCGGAGTGGTTCATCCCATTAGTAGTGCACTGATTCAGCTAAAAATTTTATTCTTTGTTGGTAGGAGAGGTATTGAGGCAAAAATACTATGGAAAGATAATTTTCTATATCAGAAAACCATGTTTGTACCTTAATGCTGAAAAGGGTTTCATAAAAAAAATTGAATTCGATGTTGATATTGTCATCATCCTTGATGAGTGGAAGAGGAAGTCGAGGTAGATGATCAACAATAAAAATTTTCATGCCTTTAGTATCTTTGATGAAAATATCAAATTATTGTATCAAGATGATCCACCTTATCATCCTTGGCTTGGAATCATTTTTGTTCATTAAATACATAAGGGCAGCATGATCGATGTGTACAATCACCTTGGATAAGACCAAATAGGAACTGAATTTTTTGAAAGCATAAACAACTACTAAGAGGTATTTCTCTATAGTTTTTTAGTTTAATTGAGATTAATTTTAGTGTGTGGATTTCATAGTATATAGGAAAAAATATGTGACCAACTCATTGTCCTGAAACAGAACCAACAAAAAAGTTGATGGCATCACACATCAATTCAAATTCTTTATCCTAATCAGGTGAAATGATTACATGGGATGCTATTAGGATTTTCTTTAAAGTATTAAATGCCTACCAAAATTATTTACTGAATTAAAATGGAAATTCCTTTGACAAAAAGTGCATTAGTGGATGGGAAAATTTTGAAAAATCCTTCACAAATCGCCTGTAGAATCCAACATAGACTAGATATCTCCTTATACCCTTAAATTTTGAAGGTTCAGGTAAATATTTGATGAAATTTATCTTATAAATATTGAATTATATTCCTTCTTTGGAAATTTTATGTCTGAGGACTATGCCTCCATGAACCATAAAATGTCATTTTCCCAATTGAAAACTATAAATTTCTCTTCATAGCATTACAGGACTAACACAATATTTCTTAGGCAGACTTTGAAAGATATTCTATAAACTAAAAAGTTTACCATGAAGATTTATAATAATTCCTACACCATATCATGGAATATATGTTTTATGCATCTTTGAAATGTTTCTGGTGTATTACACATACCGAATGACATGTGACTATAGGAAAAAGTTCCAAATGGACATGTTAATCTAGTTTTGGAGTAATCAATTGAGTCGACTGTAATTTGATTGTATCATGAATATTCATCCCGAAAAAAATATAATTTATTTCCTTTTAGTATTTCCAACATTTGATCCATAAAAGGGAAAAGTAAAATGATATTTCTGTGTTTCTTCATTTAAATTTTTATAATCCATGCAAACTCTCCATCCAGTGATGGTGCTTGTTGAGATCAATTCATTCGTATCATTTTTTTCCACTATGAGCCCAAATTTCTATGGAACTACTTATAGTGGGATCACCCACTTGATATTATAGATTAAAAATATTATTCTATCATCTAGAAGTTTTAGCACTTCCTTTTTAACAACTTCCTTCATTGGTGGTGTGATCTGCCTTTGAGGTTGGAATTTGGGTTTTTCACCATCCTCAAGTAAAATTTTGTGGGTGCATAGAGTAGGACTAATTCCTTTAATGTTAGACACTCCCTGTGAAATTGAATACTTATGTATTTTTAAAAGTTCAACCAATTTTTTTTCTTTTAATTGAGATATTTCAAAGATAATGATTACTAGTAGATAGGTTGAAGCTCCTAGGTATGGATACTTAAGATTACTAGGTAAAGGTTTTAACTCCAGTGTTGGTGGTTGAATGATTGAGGGTGTGAGAGGTGGGAAATTATCCCTTGTGAGAGGTTCATTGAATCTAACTTCCTCAAAATTATACCCTCCTTCTGCATTAGGGAGTGACTCCTCACTATCTTATTCTATGGCCATATATTCATTTCTATCTTGGGTAAGAGAGATGGAATTGTAAGAAAATGAATCATACGATTTTTTAGAAGATTTGATTAGGTTCAAGACTACCTATTCTTCTCTCACTCTAAAGATTAAACACCATTTATTTACATCTATTAGATCCTTTCCCATGGATAGGAATGGTCTTTGAAGAATAATGGGTATGTCACCCTCTTCTTCCATGTCTAAAATTAGGAAGTCTTCTGGAAAGATTAACTTTACAACTTTAACTAAAACATCCTCGAGAATTCCTCAAGGGTATTTTAATAACCGATCCACCAATTTTAGTGCTAGTTGAGTTGGTTTGATCTCTTGAATTCCCAATTTTCGAAATACACTCATCAGCATGAGACTAATACTTGCTCCGAGATCGCAGAGAGCTCTCCAAAATTTACATTCTTTAATAGCACATGGAATTGAAAAACTTCTAGGGTATCTCATATTAGGTGAAATTTTTTACTGCAAAATAGCATATCATTCTTAATTTAAGGATATGACACCTAGATATTCCATTTTTCATTTATTTTAAAGAATATCTTTTAGGAATTTGACATAAACTGGCATTTGAGAAATAACCTATGAAAAGGGTGTGTTGATATGAAACTACTTAAAAATTTACAAAAAACTTCTTATATTGCGACTCCTGTCTTACTTGTATTTATCTTTGCGGAAAATGAATAGGTGGATTTTATGGTGGTGGGTAAACATAGATTGGTTCTTTTAGTTTCTTAGGTGTTTGGTTGTTTGTGGCTAGTGATACCTCTTGGGGTATTACTTGAGAAGTTTCATCAACTTTTTATTATTCTACTGGTGAATGATTCTTAGGTTCATTAGTTTGTCTTTCATCTCTTATGCATGGTTACAAAAAATTCAAAAAAATTAAACTTCTTAGAACTATAGCCTTAACTTCATCTCTTGGGTATGTCTATGTATTACGAGGTAGAGTACCTGGTAATCTGTATGATAGAGTCTTTAATATCTGATCCATATAAACTTCAAGATCACATAGGTAAGATCATTGTTTTTTCATCTCCTTATCTTGAGTAGTCATTCACTGGTATTCTTTTTTAAGAAAAGTAGGCAGAGAGTTCTCTAAGTTATTCTAGGGAGGATAATTTTGTTTCTAAGGTCTTGGTTGGGTTGGTTGAAACTGCTACTATGCTCTATGAGGTAAAGGTTGTTGTTGTTCTTGTTGTTGTGGTCTTGGAACAAGATTCATGAGTGGGTACATTGGTGGTCCTTGGGTATGAAATGGTGCTTGACCATTTGTCTATTGATAATAGCCCTGGTTGTTTTGAGGTGGCTGCTGAGATGACCTCTGCTAATAGTACTATTGATACTGTTGGAATGGTGAATTTTGCTGATTGTAATTGATGTAATTACAATATTTATTTTGTTTTTATTCAAATCTTTCTTTTAAGTATTTGTATAAGTGTGGGCCACCATACATTTCACATGACTGCATCTCCATTACTGGAGAAGGAGGAGGTGGTGTAGCAGGCAGCTGGAATGACTCTAATTTCTTTGTGAGTGCTTCGACTTACACAACTAGTCGAGTATTTTATTTGACTTGGTGGATACCATTACGAGGTAGTCCATGATCACTCTACCATAGGATAGAATTGTGAGAAACTTCATCCAAAATGGATCTTTCAGCTTTAGGTTTTTTGAACATAAACCCACCATCAGCTACAGTATCGACAACTATGCATGCGGCTGGCTAAAGACCTTGGTTGAATGTTTGGAGCTGGATCCACATGTCTAGTCCATGGTGTGGGAACTTTCTCATCAACTCCTTAAATATATCCCAATATTCCCATATAGATTATATGTAAATATTAGCAAAGTTTTGAATGTCATTCTGTAGCTTCCAAGTCTAGATTGGTGGTAAGTATTTGTCTAGGAACTTTTTTGGCTAGATCATCCCAAGTCATGATTAACTCAGGAACTTGACTCTTGAGACAATATTTTTTTTTCCTATAGGGAGAAGTTAAAGACTCATAGTTTGATTAAATTAGAATAGATTCCCTAGTTGCTTAAGGTATCTCATACTTCCAGGAAGTTTGAGATGTGCTCATGGGGATCTTCAATTTGAATCCCACTGAACTAGACCATGTTATGGATCATGTGAACGAGTCAAGGTTTTATCTCAAAGGTGTGTTCCTATATAGGAGGATACATTATTCTTGGTGTAACACCATGTATTGATGGAAATCCATAGTCCATGATGGTTCACTCTTGTTACACCAGATGCTCTTTAAGAAATATTAGTAGCATGTTTGGCTAGTTAGGTGGGTTGGGTCCCACTGAATTGTTTTGGTCGACCATATTTGATCGGCGGAATGTATAAAGATACCATTCAATTTCAAGATTGAAGGATAACTATTCTTGTGCTTCAATTCTACTTGAACAAGGCTAAGGTCCCTGATGCATGAACTATTCCACAAGAGTAGGGACACTGTGACATCATAAAGAAAAGAAGAGAGAAATGGAGCAAGGGATATATAATCCTAGGTCTTTGACAAATGGTTTCCTCTGTGAATCACAGCCCTAATCCCTTGTAATGGCACAAAAATTTGACACTACCACACACATAATTTAATTCGAGTAGGCTATGGTCAGATTAGATTTGACTGTTTCCAAAACTTCACTTGCTACCAAGACATAGTATAGTGATAGTCTAGGGTTGATCCCAAGAGGAATTGGGCTGGAAATGGAAACCTTTGGATTAGAACCCTTTGGTGTAGAAGTATTCATGAATCTAGTTCAGTTTGGGAAAACTATTTCTAGAGAGTTGAGGTTTGAATTTTGGAAAAGGAATGGATTGAGATCAATTTTGGGGTTCTGTAGAAAAGATGATCTTAATTCTAACTTGGTAGTATCCTAATGTTTAGGCTACAAAGAAAGAATAGGTT
Source organism: Viscum album (assembly GCA_963277665.1). Taxonomy (NCBI): domain Eukaryota; kingdom Viridiplantae; phylum Streptophyta; class Magnoliopsida; order Santalales; family Viscaceae; genus Viscum; species Viscum album. Next base: position 911,314,910 of record OY728151.1, read on the forward strand.
ACCAGTTGACTATAGTCAAACCAACTAGTTCAAACTAAGAGGTAACAATTACTTTGTATATAGATAATGAAAACCTAGATTGTAAAGACCCAGAAATTCCATGTAAAATTTCTTTTTATTAAATGGGAATTTTATGAGTCTGTGAAAATTAATGGTGCGTGATTCCAAGGCCCGAAGTGCCCAGAATGAATTTCTGAACTTTTTTTCTGGTACGTTCAGTAAACGTACGAGTGAGTTTTTGTAACTTTTGAACCGGTGCTCAGAATTGAAGTCTGAGGGCACCGTTGAACTCATAGTGTCGGTATTCTCTTAAGGGGACCTTCACCTCGACCGTAGTAGGTTGAGGGTGAAAAATAGAATTTGGGTTTTTCGTGGAAATAAAAATAAAACAAAATAAACTTTTATTTTATTTTTCTTTTTGTTGAAACCTCCCACGTGGATGGTTTAAAGGTGGGGAACACCTAAACTAAAACCTACCACATGGGTTATGGCGGAGGGGACCACCCGAGACTAAAACACTCTTGAACTCCCCTCTTAAATGTGGGGAATCCTCTTGAACTCCCCCCACTTTAATTATTCCACCCCCTTGATTAATTATACCAACTCATCAATTAATTAATTAATCCAATTTAAAATTATGACAACAAAATAAATAGATAAACATATTCTATTATGTTGACTATTTAATTTTTGGGTTGAAATTGGGAGAAAGGATTGGCAAGAGGAGAGCTTTTAGAGGAATTCTTCTTCACCAACGAAGAACGCTCCTCCAACGAAGAACACCGACGAACGAATTCAACTTCTTCCTCAGGACATCCTCTAACATCATACATCTTCAATAGATGACCATCCTTCCCTCCTCGTCATTGTCAACAAACGAATGATTTAGGGGTTTAGTTGTGTATGATTATATATTCACATGTTCTTCCCTTCTAAAAAAAAGAATGCGGATCAACTCTCTAACTAGTTGATCCCCATATGTTTTATTTTGTGGCTTTTGGAATAATATTTGTGGGAGTTTGTAGGGTGGTTGTTTGAATTTCTTACCCTTACCCATTCTTGATAATTCATCCTAAAAAATTAGGAAGATATTATAGCCGTTTGCTATCACTCTAACGCGGAGAGTGCGGGCCAAACAAGCATGGCCCGACCTCTCCGAAAATATTGTGTTTAATTATTGTGTCCTTCCCGATGGAGGAGGACGACAACCAACCTTGGTGAGTCATGAGATCGGCGGCCAACACCACCACTGGCCGTGATGAAGGCGATGACGCAACGGCACCGCCCCACGGCCAACCTGCCGCCCACGGCCACTGCCGCCCCGCGACCTCCACCGCCCGCAGCCACCGTCGCCCCGCAGCCTCCGCTGTCTGCGGCCCCCGCCACCCCATGGGCTCATGCCGCCCACGAATTCCATTACTCCGCGGCCATCTTCCGCCCCCGGCGTCGCCTCCTCGCGGCCCCCTGCGTCCTCGCCATCCCGCAACCCTCCACAGCCTCGCCGTCCCGCGACCCTCCACGGCCTCGCCGTCCCGTGACCCTTCGCGGCCTCGCCGTCCCGCGGCCCTCCGTGGCCTTTACGTCCTGTGGCACTCCACGACATTGCCATCCCATGGCACTCCATGTCCCTCACAGTCCTCTGCGGCCCCTGCAGCCTCGCTGCCCTGTGGCCCCCGCGGCCTCGCGGCCCCTGCGACCTTCACCGTCCTGCGACCCTCCACGGCCCCCAGCGGCTTCGCCACCCTCGCGATCTCTGCGCCACCCTCGCGGCCTCACGCCACTCAGTTTCCCTCGCGCCACCCATTGTGGGCTGGACCCAGCGTGGGCCGGACCCAGCGGGCTGGGTCGGCCCAAACAGGGTCGGTCCGACCGGGTCGGACTGGACCCGGACCAACTACGAGCTTTTCGCTCTATCGGCCATAACTTTGGCACCCGGCGTCCATTTGAAAAACCGTAAATGGATATGTAAACCTTGGAGTGAGATGGTACCTTTGGTATACCCCACTTGGGTTTTGGATAAAGTTGGGATACGATCGGGTTGGATCGAGCATGAATCCAACTGGGCCCTCGGGACTCAAAGGCTAATAACTTACAGACCGGGCATCCGATTGATGCACCGTCTGTTTCATTGAGACCCCTATGACGTGGTGGTCCTTTGAGATACTTCATAGTGAGACTTGGTGGAAGATGGAGTATTGAATAGTGGATTGTGGAGCAGACCCTCCCGGAGACAAGCAAGCGTAGTGCAGGAACCCAATAGTTGGCTGTGACGTGAAGAATGAATATCGATCCTCTGTGGGTCAGTACTGAGAGATCCTATGAGGGTCAGCACCTAGCAATCCTGTGTGGGTCAGCACCGAGTGATCTTGTGTGAGTCAGCACCTAGAGATCCTATGTGGGTTAGCACCGAGAGATCGTGTGTGGGTCAGCACCAAGCGATCCTTTGTGGGTCAGCACCGAGCGATCCTGTGTGGGTCAGCAACAGAGCCTCTTAACATAGTAAGATGATTCAGTAGTTACATATAATCATCTCTACTACTATACCTAAGAAATACCTAGTGTGAGCTGAGTTCATACCTATGTGGTACTTTTCTTTGTGGTAATACCTTGGTGGTATTCTTCTGTGTGGCGTACCTATGTGGTACTTACCTTCGTGGTAATAACTTAGTGGTATTCTTCTACGTGGAATACCTTTGTGTTACTTACCTTTGTGGTATTCCTTACTTTGTGGAATAGTTAAGCTTTGGGCTTTGAGTTGGACTCTATGTTTTCCTAATGATTGAGATGGTTATACTTGATATCTTAGGTATATGTATGGGCATATACCTAAGTAGGGTTATCAGTTGATTTCATGCCTTGTGGTTTATCCTTTGTGGATTTTGTGAGACCTTGAGGGTCTCGGGGTCCCTACTAAGTATCTTTATACTCACGCCTGCATGGGTTATGCCCACACCTTGTTTTGTTTGGTGCAGACGATAGACAACGCTGATCGAGGCTGAGGGTACCAGGTCTGGACGGTGCCCGGAGGTGGACCATACGACGTGTCGGTACGCAGAGGAGACAGGTGGATGTGGAGTACTGAGGAGGCGATCTGTACCTACCCTTAAGGTAGGAACCTTGGAGGACGACCTAATAATTTTCTTTCTCTTTATTCAGTTGTATTGTATTTCAGTTGTACTTGTACCTTGCTGTTGGTCTTGTATTCCGACCCCTCTTACTTTCAGCACTCTTTTTGCTATACAGCTTTACTTGTGTTTTTATCTCCCTGTGTGCTTAGTTACATGTGTTTACAGGTTATAAAGGAAATTCCTTCCCAGTTTTAGGGAATATGCCTTTTGATGCTAGTCGCCAGCCCCTTGCCTATTGAAGGTGGGCTTGGGGTAGTTACGGCACGAGCCCTTGGGGACGGGTCATTAAAAATTGGCATCAGAGGAGTTGGTTATACCTTAGAACATAGGAATATGATATTTTTAATGGAAATAGTGTTAAGTGTAGTGAGTTTTGTTATCAGTTTAGGGAATCTAGTGTTGGTGCAGCCACTGACGTATCCATACACTAGGACCCTAACTTCTGATTTCCGACTTAGTGCATGAAAACACTGATTGCGTGTGTGTTATAAAGAGTTTTCTTTTTGATCTCTTTGAGTGTTCTCACTAGGTATAAATTATTGATCGTGGAACACCTGTTTCTTTTCAGGATTCCTCCACACAGACAACCATCTAGGGTTCTGGATATAGTACGCACTAATAACCCCCCGAGTGACGAGGCCTCGGTGCAGGGCCCTCTTCCAGTAGAGGCACCAGCGGAGTCACCAATGGTACCATTACCCGTTGTGCCACCGATGCCACCAGCTCTAGTAGCAGAGGGTGCACACTGATTGAGGACATTGCACAAGTTCCAGCGCTAGAAGCCACCCAGGTTTAGGGGAGAGACGGACCCACATGCGGTTGAGGATTGGCTGGAGGCTGTGGTGAGAGTCTTCCGATTGGTAGGGACACCAGCCGATCTCATGAAGATCCTTGCCGCCAATCTTCTACAGGCAGCAACATGTAGATGGTGGAGCTTGATTCTCTAGGTTCACGATGATGTGACACTTTGGATAGACTTCGAGAGCCTATTCTGGGTAGAGTTTGTCCCAATGACTCTTTGCACAGTGCGCATACAGGAGCTTCTTCATCTGTAGCAGGGCAGAATGATTGTGGCTCAGTACTCAACGAGGTTCACTGACCTCTCACGTTACTCAACATATATGGTGTGGGACCCATTATTTAGGGCCCGAACCTTCGATCAGGGACTCAGGCAGAAGATCAGGGCTTTTATGATCTCCCTCAGCACCCCGACGCAGGCAGGGGTGTTAGAGCGAGCCCTCTTAGTGAAGAGTTTTCTTACTGAGTAGTCAAAAACAATGATACCCACCACCAGTCGTCACGTAGAGGAGTCTTCTACAGCTGGTAGCAGATAGATGTCGCAGAGGTCTAAGAGGACCAGATCTACAGGTGGATGACCGCAGGATTCAGGGTCGGTTGTGCGGGGCACTCGAGGCAGAGCCATTCATGCTAGGAGCAGGAAGCGTTATGCACGTGGCAGGCAGGGTCACATGGCTTGTGACTGTATGACCTGCCGTATGAATGATCAACAGACGGTCGAAGGACCGCCCAAGCAGATACAGAGTTTCGAACGAGGAGGTCCATAGGGAGATGTCAGACGTGGTAGAGGAGCTGGATGTACAACTGGCAGTGGGAGATGATTTGAGATGTTACCACCACCACCACTAGGTGGTCCACCCTGACCATAGGGAGCATGAGGACAGGGGCGAGCTCAGCTTCAGGCAGCTGAGGCCTATAATCACGGTGCTATGGAGATGATACGAGGTATGATCTGTGTCTATTCCACCTTAGCTTCAGTACTTATAGACATAGGTTCCAGTTATTCTTTTATTGACACTGCCCTCATTCAGAGCTCAGAGATTCCGACAGAGTGGTTGACTCAATCCTTATGGCTAGAGACTCCTATGGGAGCGAATTCGACAATTACACACTGGTGCCGGCAGTGCGAGCTTACTCTAGGAGGTGAGAACTTCGGCTGGGATCACCTAGTAGCAGCATCGAGGCCTTACGATGTCATCTTGGGTAAGGACTGGTTATCTACAGTCCATGCTTAGATTGACTGTATTAGGTGCATAGTGCGGTGTGTCCGCACAGATGGGACCAGGTTTACCTTTATCGGAGAGAAGGTAACCTTTGCACCACATGATGGACTTACCCAGAGGAGAGTGCAGCCGATCACTCATCATTTGGCTATACTTACCCTTAGAGCAGTTGATGTAGAGAGTTTGAGTTATCCTGTAGTGGTGGACCAATACACAGATGTCTTCCTTGATGATGTTTCGGGTCTACCTCCTCATAGAGAGGTGGAATTTTACATTGACTTGTACCCCAGGACGACACCGATATCTACACCAATGTATCAGATGGCTCCCGTGGAGCTTCATGAGATGCGGGTACAACTAGAGGACTTGCAGAGGAAGAGATTCATTCGACACAGTGTTTCACCTTGGGTAGCCCCAATTTTTTTCTCCAAGAAGGCGGATGGGAGGTTGAGGATTTGTGTTGATTATCGGTGCCTAAACTAGGTGACCGTGAAGAACAAGTACCCACTACCGAGGATTGAAGTTATCTTTGATCAGCTGAAGAGAGCACTGTGGTTATCAAAGATAGACCATAGATCAGGCTATCACTAGCTCATAGTATAAGATGAGGATGTATAGAAGACGGCTTTCAGGTGTCAGTACGACCATTATGAGTTCTTGGTTATGCCATTCGGTGTGACCAATGCTCTATTAGTGTTCATAAGACTCATGAATAGAATCTTTCAGACATACCTTGATCACTTTTTCGTAGTCTTCATCAACGACATTCTGATGTACTCGAATAATGAGTAAAATCATGACTACCATTTGCAGGTAGTACTGGAGACACTCCAAGATCACAAGCTTTATGGTAATATCTCGAAGTGCCAGTTCTGGATCCGAGAGGTTCACTTTCTAGGATATGTCATATCGGAGGCTGGAGTTGCGGTGGATCTAGTGAAGATTGAGGCGGTACTTTCTTGGGAGCCACCCAGGAGTGTGACAGGGGTATGGTGTTTCCTGGGTTTGGCCGGATACTACTGGAGATTTGTGCCAGATTTCTCCAGAGTTGCAGCACCACTTTCAGCATTGACGAAGAAGGGGAAACCCTTCGTGTGGTCGAAGAGATGCCAGCAGAGTTTTCAGGAGATGAGGCAGAGGCTGACTAGTGCCCCCATCTTGAGGCTTCCAGAGGAGGGCATAGGGTACATTGTCTACTGCGACACATCAGGGACCGGGATCAGATGTGTCCTGATGCAGGATCGAGTAGTGATTGTATATGGTTCTTGACAGCTGAGACAGCATGAGCAGAACTACGCTACCCATGAACTGGAGTTAGCAGTAGTGGTCTTCACCTTGAAGATGTGGTGACACTATCTGATGGGAGAACGTTTTATAGTCTACTCAGATCAAAAGAGTCTCAGGTATATCTTCTCTCATAAGGACCTAAACCTGAGACAACGACATTGTATTGAGTTCCTCTAGGACTATGACTTTGAGATAGTCTATACTCCGGGTAAGGGGAATGTTGTAGCAGATTAACTCAGCAGAAGATCTGGTATACAGCTGCTAGGTGAGGTGATAGAGCAGCTGGCCACTTTGCAGATATCCTTTGTGGATCGAGATGGAGCAGCTTTTCTTCAGTCTCTTATAGTCACTCCCCCACTTCTTCAGCAAGTCAGGGAGGCGCATCATGGGGACACTGACTGCGAGACACGACGTGCTCAGATATCCACAGGACATGCACCTGATGGATTTTCTAAAGGAGGGGAGCACGTCATCCTCTTCAAAGGACATACCATGGTACTAGTGTCACTTCAGGAGGAAGTGTTGATAGAGTTTCACACTTCGCCTCTAGCGGTATATCCATGAGTGGTGAAAATGTACCAGGAACTCCGACGATAGCACTGGTAGCCAGGAATAAAGAAAACAGTTTCAGAGTTTATCTCTCAGTGCCTCACTTTTCAGCAAGTGAAGGCGGAGCATCAAGTACCAGTAGGCTTGGTTCAGCCTTTGGAAGTCATAGAGTGGAAGTGGGATGGGATATCCATAGACTTCGTGATAATAATTCCACGTACATATAGGGTACATGACTCGATTTGGGTGATCATCGACTGACTCACCAAGTCAGCCCACTTACTACCTATCAGAGAGCAAGGTTCAGTAGAGAGCTTGGGACACCTCTATGTGCAGGAGATTGTGTGGCTACATGGAGTAACCTCGACGATTGTCTCCAATCGTGATGCACGTTTTACTTCCCAGCTATGGGAGGGGTTGTAAGAGGATTTCGGAATACATCTTTGTTTAAGCACCACCTTCTATCCTCAGATGGGTGGCCATACTGAGTAGACCATTCAAACCCTCAAGGACATGCTACATGCTTGCGTCCTCCACTTAGGTCGCAGCTGGGAGGATCACTTGCCTTTGGTGGAGTTTTCATACAACAACAACTATCACTCCACCATTGGGATGACACCTTTTGAGGTGTTGTACGAGCGACCTTGCAGATCAACTTTGTGATGGACTGACCCAGGCGATTCATCACTCGTGGGACCATAGATGGTTCGGGCTACCACAGAGAAGGTGCAGATCATCAAGGAGCAGATGAAGACTGCACAGAGTAGGCATAAGTTGTATGCCGACAGGAGATGGAGACCTTTGGAGTTCGAGAATGGAGACCACGTCTTTCTAAGGGTCTCACCTCGACGAGGTTTGCGGAGATTTGGCCGAGGCGGAAAGTTATATCTGAGGTTTATCAGACCCTTATAGATCCTCAATAGAGTTGGAGAGGTGGGTTACCACTTAGCTCTTCCACCTCAGTTGCACCGAGTGCACAACGTCCTCCACATATCCCAACTGAGGAGATACGTGCATGACCCTTCCCACATCATCGACCACGGAGAGCTGGACGTTGACGATGGGGTGACTTTTATGGAGGTTCCAGTTGAGATTGAGGATCGATAGGAGTGGGTCCTTCGTGGGAAGTCGATACCTCTGGTACGCATTTGTTGGTAGCACGGGAACCTCCAGGAGAGTACATGGGAGTGAGAGGCTCAGATTTGTGCTCAGTACCCCCACTTGTTTTCCTAGTTTTGAGTTGTGGCTTATGGGGATGTAAAACCCTGAGGTGGGGAGAATGTAAAGGCCTGAAAATTCCATGTAAAATTTATTTTTATTAAATGGGAATTTTACGAGTCTGCGAAAATTGACGGTGCGTGATTCTGAGGCCCGAAGTGCCCAAAATGAATTTATGAACTTTTTTTTGGGTATGTTCAGTAAAGGTACGAGCAGGTTTTTGTAACTTTTGAACCGGTGTTCGTAATTGAAATCTGAGGGCACCGTTGAACTCGTAGCACCAGTATTCTGTTAAGGAGACCTTCACCCCGACCGTAGTAGGTTGAGGGTGAAAGATAATATTTGGGTTTTTCATGGAAATTGAAATAAAATAAAATTAACTTTTATTTAATTTTACTTTTTTTGAAACCTCCCATGCAGATGGTTTAAATGTGGGGACCAACTGAACTAAAACCTCCCACACAGGTTATGGTGGTGGGGACCACCCGAGACTGAAACCCCAATGAACTCCCCTCTTAAATGTGGGGAAGCCTCTTTAACTCCCCCCACTTTAATTGTGCCACCCCCTTGATTAATTATACCAACTCATCAATTAATTAATTAATTCAATTTGAAATTATGACAACAAACTAAATAGATAAACATATTCTATTATGTTGGATATTTCATTTTTGGGGTAGAATTGGGAGAAAGGATTGGAAAGAGGAGAACTTTTGGAGGAATTATTCTTCACCAACGAAGAACGCTCCTCCAACAAAGAACACTGACACACAACTTCGACTTATTCCTCGAGACATCATCCAATGTGGGACGTCTTCAATCGATGACCATCCTTCCCTCATCATCAACATCAACAAACGAATGAGGTAGGGGTTTAGTTGTGTATGATTATACATTCACATGTTCTTCCCTTCTAAAACAAAGAACGCGGATCAACTCTCTAACTAGTTGATCCGCAAATGATTTCTTTTGTGGGTTTGGGAATAATCTTTATGGGAGGTTGTAGGGTGGTTGTTTGAATTTATTCACCTTAACCATTCTTGATAATTCATCGTAAAAAATCTGGAAGATATTATAGCTACTTGCTACCACTCTAACGTGGAGAGTGCGGGCCAAACAAACATGGCCCGACCTCTATGCAAATCTTGTTTTTAATTGTTGTGTTATTCACGATGGAGGAGGACGACAACCAACCTCGGTGGGGCACAAGAATGGCGATTGTCACCCCCACCGACCGCAGCGAAGGCACTGGCGCAACGGCACCGCCCTGCGGCCACCGCACCGCTCACGGCCACCGTCGCCCCGTGGCCTCCGCCGCCCACAGACATCGCCGCCCCACGGCCTCGCGCCGCCCGTGGCCTCCGCCGCCCCTCGGCCCTCATCCACCCCGCATCCTCGCCGCCTCGCGGCACCCCGCAGCCTCGCTGTCCCACGACCATCTGTGACCTCGCCGTCCTACGGCCCTCCGTAGCCCCCACGGCCTCCGCTGCCCCACAGTCCTCCGTGGCCCCCGTGGCCTCGCCGCCCCGCGGCCCTCCACAGCCCCCCCTGCAGCTTCGCCGCCCTCGCAACCTCCCTGCCGCCCTCACGACCTCACGCCGCTCCGCGAACCCCACGCCGCCCAGTGCGGGATGGAACCAACGTGGGTCGGGCCAAACCCAGCATGGGCTAGGTTGACCCAAACCAAATTGGGTCGGCCCAGGCCGGGTTGGTCCGACAGGGTCAGACCGGACCCAGACCAGCTACGAGCTTTTTGCTCTATCATCCATAACTTTGGCACCAGGCGTCCATTTGAAAAACCTTCAACGAAACTGTAAACCTTGGAGTGAGACGGTCACTTTGGTATAACCCACTTGGGTTTTGGATAAAGTTTGGATACAGTTGGGTTGGATCGAGCATGAATCCAACCGGGCCCTCAGGACTAAAATGCTAATAACTTGCAGACCGGGCGTCCGATTGACGCACTGTTTGTTGTGTTGAGACCCCTATTACATAGCGGTCATTTGAGATACTTTATCATGAGACTTCGTGGAATTTGGAGTATCAACCAGTGGTTTGTGGAGTGGACCCTCCCAGAGACAAGTGAGCGTAGTGCAGGAACCCAGTAGCTGGCTGTGACGTGAAGAATGAATATCGATCCTGTGTTGGTCAGTATCGAGCGATCTTGTGAGGGTCAGCACCTAGAGATCCTATGTGGGTTAGCACCGAGCGATCCTGTGTGGGTCAGCACCTAGCGATCCTGTGTGGGTCAACACTGAGTGATCCTGTGTGGGTCAGCACCGAGCGATCCTGTGTAGGTCAGCACTGAGCAATCCTGTGTGGGTCCGCAGCAGAGCCTCTTAACAGAGTAATATGATTCAGTAGTTACATATAATCATCTCTACTATTGTACCTAAGAAATACCTAGTGTGATCTGAGTTCGTACCTGTGTGGTACTTTCCTTCATGGTAATACATTGGTGGTATTCTTCTGTGTGGCATACCTGTGTGGTACTTACCTTTGTGGTAATACCTTGGTGGTCTTATTCTGTGTGGCGTACCTGTGTGGTACTTACCTTCATGGTATTCCTTCCTTTGTGGAATAGTTGAGATTTGGTCTTTGAGTTGGACTCTGTGTTTTCCTCATGATTGATATGGGTATACTTGATAACTTAGGTATATGTATGGGCATATACCTAAGTAGGGTTGTCAGTTGATTTCATGCCTTGTGGTTTATCCTTTGTGGATTTTGTAAGACCTTGAGGGTCTCGGGGTCCCTACTAAGTATCGTTATACTCACTCCTACATGGGATATGCCCGCACCTTGTTGTGTTTGGTGCAGATGATGGACAAAGCTGATTGAGGCTGAGGGTACCAGGTCTGGACAGTGCCCGGAGGTGGACCATATGACATGTCGGTACGCAGAGAATATGGGCAGACGTGGAGTACTAAGGAGGTTATCCGTACCTACCCTTTAGGTAGGAACCTCGAAGGATGACCCAATAGCTATATTTCTCTTTCTTCAGTTGTATTGTATTTTAGTTGTACTTGTACCTTACTGTTGGGATTGTATTCCGGCCCCTCTTACTTTCAGAACTCTTTTTGCTATACATTTTTACTTGTGTTCGTATCTCGTTGTGTTCTTGGTTGCGTGTGTTTACAGGTTATAAAGGCAATACCTTCCCGATTTTAGGGAATACGCCTTTCGGTTCTAGTCTCCAACCCCTTGCCTATGGAAGGAGGGCTTAGGGTAGTCACGGCATGGGCCCTGGGGGACGGTTCATGACATAGATGCATTAATCTTAGCTTCTAGGAAAAAAAGTGTCTCAGGATATTGGTCATAGCCTAATGCTAATTCAACCAGAATATGGTCTTTCATTCAAATGTCACATGATTAGAGATGTTCGAATGAATTGGATATAAATTTTTTATTTATCATGATTATTAATACTTAAGGCTACCAAGTTTAGAATTAATGGTTTATTGAGTTTGGATACCCCTACTCTTGATCCCTACCTTAGGTGGTTTAGCCACTCATGGTAGAATTGAATGCAGATAAATGAGGAATTGAAATCATTCTTAATATGCCAGAAAAAAATGAGATTAATTGGTTGAAAAAAACATAATGATCCAGTCTAACCAATCAAAAAACATGAGACCAGGAAAAATCAATATAGATCAAACACAATTCAATTGAATACTTACTTGAAACAAGGATGAGAACAATCACACCAACGGTTCTTCGTGACTTGAAAATAGATTTGAAAAACAAGAGAAACAACATTGGTAATGTAAATAGAATGAAAAAAATCCTTGAAATCAATCCAAAATTAATTTATTAAAGTAAAAAATGGAAATAAACAAAATAATTTCAAGTTTGGGTAGAGGGAGTTGGAGGGAACAAGGGAGAAATGAAAGAACAAAAACTGTCTGCTCTGGAGTCTCTGAAATTTGGTGATCTTACTATTATATTTATAGGAAAAATATTACACAACGTGTAATATGAATCCATATAGTGTAATTATGATCCATGATCTTCTCTGTATATTTTGAATGTGCATGTATCACATCCAATATTTGAAACTTTGACCCTTCTCACAAAGTGTAACTGGGACTTATGACCTGTATCTTCCTTCGGCTGGCAGGAGATATGTTTGGAATACATTACACTGTGATTTGGTGATTTAAGTTGTGAAAGGATGTCTCACATCATGTACTGATGGTTCACATCCTAAAATGTTAAGGTATGTCTCGAAACTCATAACATCTTGCTTTACAGCTTGCATCATGTGATGAAATTCCACTACATATCTTGTAAAGAGGTTTCACAACATGTAATAGGTAAATTTGCTCCTTTTATACATTTGATCCTTTAAAACTTAAGAAGACTAATTCCTAAAATAAACAAAACATACGAAGTTAATTATCAAATAAATCATTGAAAATCCTTAATATAATGACAAAAAAGTATATATGATTTAAGATTCTGAGATCACACACTTAAAGGAGATATAATTTTACAATTGATCGGAACACAAGATCAAATTTCTGAAATTTTTACCAAACCTCTTAATTGTGATAGATTTGAATATATCAAATAGAATCTATGAATGATCAATATAAAGTAATCATTCATATATACTTCCTATTAACCTATATATTTAAATTAAGTTACTTCTTTTCATAGAGGGGGTGCATGTATTTTATATTTTTCAAAACTTTTTGTTTTTATTCAAACTTTTAGTTTTCTAAAATTTTAAGTTATTTTTTTATCATAATGAGTTTTAAAAAATCATATTTTTATATAATTTATTTGGAGTGATAATCCTTAAAAGATCTACCAGACTCAGAAGATGTTATACAAATTTTAAAACTCAAATTTTGTAATAAAATTTCAGATTAAAAAAATATCGTAATTAGTTTTCCTAATAAAAATATTATAATTACTTTTCATACTGAAACTATAATATTTAGTTTTTATTTTCAAAACTATAATAATCTATTTAGTTTTCCAAAACTAAGAAGAATGTGTTATTCATACAGATTTAACTCTTCACTCTGAAAGTTACTTCGATATTCTTTTTAGTTTTTACAATATTTCATTATGTTAATTTTTAATTATTGTTGTTATACTTTTATTTTTTTTATAAAAAAATTGATTTATTTTGGAAATTTTTAATAGTTTTTTCTAATTGGATTCATTATCAATCCGATAAATGTTTTGAGAAACATCAATTGTTCAAAATTTATTAAAATTTTCCTCGGATCAATGACAACCGTCAGATCAGATTGCTTTCATCTCAACTGTTGGTTTTGATATGGAAGATGAACCATAATAACCTATTCCTATATAAAGATATACCCCCTATGTCCCACATCAATTGTTTCAGGTTTTTTCTTCTGAATTTTTGACCCCTTCAAGTTTCTCAGTTCGAAATATCATCTTTCTGTATGATTCACCTGTTTAAGTTTAGAATCTGATGCCCACCAAGGAGTACTTTTCAAAGTGGTATGTTTTTAGGTAAAGGTTCATAGAAAGATAATTCTATGATAAGTATGATTCAAAGCTAGAAAATATTATACATTTTCAAGGTTATAAGTCCATTTGTGTTGAGAAACATGATATGGAAATTGATTTATTTTATCCATATGTGGTTCATGAATTTTATGCATTTGTTATGTTTTTCAAGGAGGATGGGAAATAAAAAATTTCTTTCATGATGTATGAAAAAATATATAAGTTTTCCTATAATAAACTTTTAGAGTTTTTTAGAATACCTTTTAAAGGAGAATCATATTGTCCATCACATAAGTTTCTAGATAATCTTGCTATGATTAATACGAGAAAAGATGAGGATTACTTGTTTCACGAATATAAAAAAGTTAGAAAAGTTTCCCACCTTACACCATATAATCATGTTGTTTATTTATGGATGCTAGGAATTTTAATTTCATAGAAATTTGATAGAGACACATTAAAAGTTTCTTATGTTTTCTTATTGGAGTTTTTGGCGAATATAAGAAAGATAGATCTCATCAAGTTTGTCCTTATCACACTTGACAACATCAAAACTGGTATAATAAAATATAAGATTATCATGTCTTATTCTTTTTTAATAAATATGGTTGTTGAATGTATAAATGTTTTTACAGTTTCCAATAAATCGTATCTGATAAGTGAAAAGTTTTCGTTCATCAATGGTGACACGATTAACAATATAAGGTTGATGTTTGATAAAAAAATAATTTTTTTTGAGAAGGTCAGTGGTGCTACATCAGAGGCAGAACCATCGATAAAGTTAGAAAACTCTGATAAGAAAATGAAGAGGAAATTTGAGACCTCCCCACATAAGAATCAAAAGAAGAAAAAGAGAGTTCCATATGAAGTTTTTGATGAATGGATGAAAAAGAAAGCTGATAATAAATCTAGGGATACAGAGTTAAAAATAGACCCAACTGAGGAAAAAGATTTAAAAATCCATGCTACTGAAAATATTGAAGAATAACCCTATAAGAAAAATACAAGGAGAAAAGAAATAGAAAAAGTTTATAGAAGCTCATATTTGTGAAAATTTATTAAAATGAGTAGAAAGGGAATCTGATAAGGTTGATCTACCAACTTCTCACACTAATCAGTTGAATTTGGGAGCCAGATTATCTTTTGAAGAAACCACAATTTTTCACGATGATGTTCCTTCTGTCACATACAAAGGAAAAAAAGACATTGATGAAGAATCGATCCCAATCATTCATAAAAATCAATTGGAACCAGAGCCAGCCGATAAGGGATCTCTAAGAACTATGATAGAACCTAAAGAATATCTTAAAAAGGAAGTGAATAAATAAGTTGATGGAGATGAAAAAGAATAAAAATAAGGTGATGAGAAATAAGAAGAAGAAGTCAAATAGGAATAAATAAAATAAGATATTAAAGAATAGGTGGAAGATGAAGAATAGGAACAAGATCAGGATGAAAATGAAGAGGAAAATGATAATGAAAAAACCCAAACTGAAAAAGATTCATCAAATTCATCATCATCATCATCATCATCATCATAAAAATT
The DNA here is from genome assembly GCA_963277665.1 of Viscum album. NCBI lineage: Eukaryota > Viridiplantae > Streptophyta > Magnoliopsida > Santalales > Viscaceae > Viscum > Viscum album. The sequence goes on from OY728151.1 coordinate 911,330,155, forward strand.
TCCTTCCAAGGCTGATAAAGAAGAAAAGTCTAGTAGTTCCAAAGAATAATAATCCTCATCAAAAGAAGATGCACAATCCTCATCAAAGAAAGAAGAAGATGATCAAAACTCAAAAACAAAAGTTGATGATAAAGATAAGACTAATAAAGAAATAGACATTACATAATTATAATATGATAATAAATTGACTAAATAAGTTGATAAAGTTGTTTAAAAAGTTGATAAATGGAAAACAAAATACGTTGAATCTAAAACAAGTAGAATAAAACCTCCTGAGGTTTAGCAAGATCAATCAGAATATACGATAAAAATTTATCTAAAAGGAGTTGATTATATTGTTCATGTTTTAAAAATTCTTGAAGGAGATATTTCGTATTTTCCAAGGCTTGAATCAATGGTATAGTTAATTCAAGAAAATATTGATCTGAAATTGAAATCTCTAAAGATTTTAATATAGAAGGTGATTCGGAATGAGGAAGAATTAAAAGTTTTTCAAGAAAGTGATCAGTCTCATAAAAATTCATGAAATAAAATGGTTAAATGGTCTCATAAAGTTATGTAGATATTTAGATGCATGAAGATTAGTTTGATATAAAAAATGAGTTTTTGGTAGAATTAGAAAATTTATTCAATGATTTATCATTACACATGGATGAAAGAGTAAATTTTGTGAAATATTTCTATGATTCCACCGATGAAAGAACTGAGGAAGTTGAAGATATGAAAAATAAGATTTGATACATGGATTTATATATGTACCAACTCCAATCATGCAAGTATGAAGTTATCGTATGAAGAGACTAGAACAAAGATTTGTCTAAGAAAGTTTAGGATCAAGAAGAAAAATTTCATAATATGGATAAAGATCATTATGAGTTCAAGAAGATCAAGGATTTTGTAAAAACCCTGATGAATAATGATTAATTTTATTTCCTTTTTAAATATTATTGTAATTGTTTTGTAAATAATTTTAAATTATATTTGTAATGAATGAATTAATTTTTCATCCAAATCTGATTTGTCTGAATATTTTATAATTTTTATTAGTTAAATGTTATTTAATATTTTTTATGGATGATTAGTTAATTAATTGTTTTGTTTCATATATTCTCTATATCTAACATTTTTGGAAACTCTAGAACTTTCTCTATTCTCTTTGAAAATAAAATAGGAGGGAATTTTATAGAAAGGGGGAGAAATCAATAAATGGGGGAGATGTTTTTATAAAATAGAAGTTTTTTTATTTAGGGGGAGAGTATATTTCAAAGGAAAGAATGTTTTTTATTGAAAGGTAAGATATTATTTTAAGGAGGATTTTATTATATTCAACATTATACTCTCCATCATATTTATAAGTGTTATAAACTCAGAAGGAGTTAAGGTTTTAATAATTAACTCTGAATAAGAAGTTCTTAAAAGAATATGGACTATAAGTTTTTCAAATTTTTTTTTTCATTTAATTTTTTGGTTTGTTATTTCCAAAAAGGGGGAGATTATTGTGTCAGAAGTTATACTTATTACTTTTCCATTACTTTTGTTTTGTAAATCACAAACACTTTATTAAAAAATATTTACTAACTTTTTAGGTCCAAATTATTTTATAATATTTTTGTAGAAAACATTATTTTTTACCATACTTAGAAAAAGTTCTAAAGTATCACTGGTAAAAAAATTACATTTATTCATTATGATTATTGTAATGAGTATGTGTGTGATAAATTGGAATCACCCTTATCATACTAGGATTCATACATTATTCATGTATCTTGTATTGAAAAAAGTCTTGAAAATTGGACTGATATTGGTACCGATAAAAATAGACTAATATTCAAAAAGGTTATCGCAATGAAAATCGTAAGGAAGTGTAACACCCCAGGTAAATAAAGAATATGAAATCTTTATATTTATCCATATTTGTGAATAAAATATTAATATTACTTTAAAGGGGATGCTATGCTCGATGACACACCCAATACACAACAACGAGTTTCTTGGGAATCTTACGTTGCACTCTAATAATAAAATAATATTATTTTAAATGGTAGTTAACGCCTAGCTGTTGTGATGGCGGGAATGAATAGAACTAACTACAAAATGATTATATATGTTTGTCAAATATTTTTACTTTTTACAATAAATGTTAGAGGATTAAAACTGCGAATGAATCCAATTTTAAGCGTAAACATTCCAATATTCTTTAAAAGGTCGATTAACCGCCTTTTGATGGAGAACCTCTTTTAAATCCACTTTTTGACAATTTTATGTGTTATATTGGACAAAATAAAAATCTTCTTTAGAATCGGGACATAAAAATTTACTTTGTGTAAATTTTTGGTATTTTTCCGAAAAAGTTCAATTTTTGATGAATAGTGAAAGCACTAAGTGGTACTTATAAAAACTGATTTTCCGTTTAAATGAAATTTTTCCATATTTGTGTTTTGCATTTAAAAAATCTGACATACATGGTTTTCATTAAGAAGTAAAATGTGGTTCAATGGGATTAAAATAATTTTTTGGTGAATAGTAACTTATTAAGTTTTAATCGCGATTAGAGGTAATTAGTGTAGTTTAAGGTAAGAATAATGTTTTAATAAAATTAAATGACCTAGACACATGTCCTACCCTCATTGGATGTGTCATGGACGACCAATAATATCCATGGGTCAACTTGGGGACCCCATGGAGCCACTTTGGTTGGAAAATGACATAAATACCTTTTTATTTAATGTTAAAGTAAAAATGAGACAAACATGAGATGTTTTACTAAAACAATTTTTACATGGGGTTATACAAGTAATAATTTTGACTATAAATATTAATTGGAAATCTAAAAAGATTTCCGACATCATAGTATTTTTTTATAATTTTTAGACATTAAATAAATTAAATTATACATGACATCATGATGATGCAGCGATGACCTCATTATTTAACGATTTAAATAAAATGGAAAGATAATGTAAAATCTAAGACCTACACATGTCAAAAACCTATTGGATGAGTGGATTTAGAACCCTTATCACCTTATCCTAGAAAAAAATCAATGTGGGACCATTAAAATCCGAAACTCATTCTAAAATAAAGTAACATTTCTTTACTTTCCAAGAGTGCCCATCCTCTCCTCCTATAAAAGACCCCCACCTCTACCTCCTTACCCACACTTCCAAAGACTTTGGCTCGGCCAAACCCTGCCCATTTTGTCTCTCCACATCCCTCTCTAACTCCTTGAAGCCTCACATTGGGCAGAAGTCTTACCAAGGAAGCCTTTGAGCTCAATCCAAAGGGAGTTACCCGATTTTAAGGTAATGTCTTCACTTGTGTCCTTTTGTTTTATATTGCTTCTCCAACCCCCTAAACTCTTTTTATTAATTTATTTTGTAAAAAATACAGTATCTTAAATATACTAGGATTTTTTTTATAATAAGTATTCGAGCTACACTTACACACACCTACATCTAATGGTTAAAGAACATACTGTTTCTGTGGATGGCGAATTTCTGCCTCACGAAACGATGATTATTCAACATTCTTCTAACACCTTCAAAGGTGGACATTAAGATGACACTATATTTATATATGATATATAATATGTTTATGTTTTATATAAGCTTATGTATTTTTCATTTATGTCATACCTTTATGGTTTCCATTATGGGTAAACGCGATATCTTCATTTAAGGAAGTGCGGACTACCGCCCCCTCAACGTGATTTGATTCGTTAATACCATATGTGGAACGTATAAAGGATATATTTCATGATATTATATATGATACCATAATGGAATTAAAATACACTTATTTATCATTATGTTTTAATTCCATTAAATATGAAATAGAAATGGAAGTAGCGTTCATGCGTACGTACGGCTTACCGTCTCCATGAACGGTACATTTCATTTCTTATCTCAAAATGTTATGTACTATTATAAGTATATATATATAATGGATATATATGTAATATATTACATCTAAATGATTGATATCATTCTATAATTATAACATATATATATCTCTCATTTTTTTAATTCCATTAATATGACCAAAAAAGAAAGCAGCGTTTATGCGTACGTATGACCTACCGTCTCCATGAACGGTGCTTTTAATTTTTATCTCCAAATGCTATGGAATAGTATAAAATGAATATATAATGGATATATATGATATTTAAAACATCAATAATATTCTGTATATGATGTACCTATAACTACATGGAAAATTATTTTCCAACAAGTTCAATTTTTGACTCATGTACCAAACATCGACAAAAACGTCTGATATGAACTCATATTATTAACCAATTATTATAACATTAAAATATGTGATATGAACTGAATAATAATCTTTATAGGAGTTCCTTAAGCAATTATAAATTGAACAAAGTTTATTATTCAGGAATATAAAGAAACGAACAAGACAAGTTGGATTTGAGGTAAGGGATCCTACTCCTCTCTTTCTTTTTAAGTACACTCTTTTATGTCACTAATTTTAAGATCATATTTATTATGATTGGGATGTTATTTAATATTACTACTACTATACTTTTTATGTTAATATGGTGAGAGACCCTATTTTCTCTCATCAATCCATTTTGGAAGTTTTGAGTGGCGCCGTTAGGCTGCCGAATTTTCGTAAGAGATCCAACCTCTCTCTTTCTTTTTAAGTACTCTCCTTTATGTCACTTCTTTTAAGATCCTCTTTGTTATGTTGGGGGATGTTATTTTATATTCCTCTTTCTGTAAAATTTATGTTGATATGATGAGAGACCCTATTTCCTATCATCAATCCATTTTGGAAGTTTTAAGTGGCGCCGTTAGGCTGCCGAGTCTTCGTAACAGATTTTTCATCTCACTTTTATTCCCTTGATATTTATGCTACATTTTCCACAATTTCCTTTGAGTGGTGTATGTAATTCCCATTATTTTACTCATTTTGTAATATACTTTCATTTATGAGTATTTACATCAATTTTGTATTGTCCTTCTTTCACGGGGTGCATGTTTCGAAAGATACCCATGTCGGAAAGGGAACCTTTCACCCTCCTCTTTTTAAAAGACTTCTTTTGTTATGTCTTTTTATTCACATACTATTATGTTGGGATATGTTCTTCTATATCCTTATTGATTTAAATTTTATTTCCATGTGATGAGAAACCCTTTTTATCTCTCATCAACTCTTTTTCTGAATTTTGTTGTGACGCCGTTAGGCTGTCGAATTTTTGCAAGGGAACTTCTTAACCCAATTTTGATTCTTTGGGATAAACTTGTACTCCTTGAATATGTCGTTCTATGAATATGTGTGAATGTCATCAGATTGTTTTACACTCAATATCCACTTATATTTGGTGTATTCGTTTGTCACACATAATTATATAATTGATTTATCCTTAATCCAAGGATATCGTCTTTGTATGGTACTTCGTCTCAATCTCCATTCAGTGAGGCATATTTTGTTTTATACACATCCTTCTTTTATACGGTGTATAAACCCCTTTGATTTTTACGTTTATTCAAAAGGAATATTTTTTCTATGAAGCGTTTACTAAATTACAAAAGGGAATGTTTTTGTCATACGTATGCGGTGACAACGACTTCTCCGCCATCGTAACCATTATTTGAGTTTCAGCTTCCTCTACAAGCCATACCTTCTTTTTAAAAGGAAAAATAAATACCATGTTTTACTTTTCTTTTATTTTGGTATTGAATATGGTTTTCATAATGTTTTTATATCAATGTGTTGTATTGATATCTTGTTATTTAAAGGTGGAAATGTTATGTTTCCTTTATGCATGTTTTATGTGATAAGATTATGTTATGGTTCTTGGGCATTGTTATGAAGATGGGTGGTTCCGTGATAAACTAAGGGTGGGTGAGCCCGATATAGCTCTCCAATGCATTGGGTAACGCGAAGGAGTGAAATGTTAAGGTTTCTCCGAAGATATTTAGGGAATATACTGTGGTGGGTATTCCAAACGTAACCAAGAGGGTTACTCCCTACGTAAGAATGTTATGAATGCCTCAAGTTACCTTTTATGTCTTATGATTCCTATGATTTATTCATGATTTGATGAGGTATGTTAATGTGCCTATGTTTTATAGGTAAAGTATGATTTCATTCTTATGTATATATGAACTCATGTTTCCTTTCCATATTTTTTATAACCCTTACTGAGCTTTTTATGCTCATCCCAAGTTTTTTTAAATGTTTTTCACAGGTCAAGGGAAAGGTACATGATATGATGATAGTGTCAAGGAAGTGTTAAGAAAGAATCCATGCTTTATTTTTAAATATGTTTCCATTGATGGAAAAAATGAATACTATCTTTTATGTAACCACTTTGTTTAAATGTGGAATGTAATGCAAGTTTTATGATCTAATTCTCTAAAACTCTAAACCTGAAAAGATCCTCAATGTGTAATCTTGTAATAACTCAAGATTAAGTAAGGTTTAAGGCTGGGGCCTTATAGTTGGTATCAAAGGTCGGTTTAGATAACTTTAGAGGTTAGGGTATTCTTTAAGCATAAGTGACATTACCATAATGGTTAGGATTTCAGAAAGAGTCTTAGTTTTAGATAAAGTGAATGAGTAAGTGTATCTTAGTGTTTATCTTCCTAATTAGTACATGATGGTTTTGTTGATATACTCACACTGACATTTCTGTTTTTAGTGAATGGATGGATCTAGCATGCACCAAAGAGACAACAGGTTTGAAGGAAACTATGGTGGTTCTATGATTAAGATACTGGATGAAATGGGGGATTCAATGAGGAAACTCGTGGTTGTTCTAAACCAACTATCAAGGAGTCATGATCAACCACTTGAACCTTGGTATGATCTGTAATGCATCATGTACAAGATGACCAATCGATGTGGAAGTTCTGGTAATAATTATAAAGGTAACCATTAGAGTTTATATGATCCTTACTTTTGAGGTAATTATGGGTTATTATATGTTATGATGGAAAATGAAAGGCATGAGATAAACTTGAGGTTAAAATATGTTATGATTATTTTTGAAGATTTTATCTCGTTTTGGGGAATGTTTTAAGAATTATATAGTTTTGGAAAAAGGACAACACGCAGACCGTGTGGAAACCCGTCGCGTCGGACAAAGTTGCGGGAATCGAACCCACAACCAAAGTGCGACTGGTATTTATCGCCTACCACTGGACTACATGAAGTCCCTGGTTAGTTTTACTAATTATTTTTAGTTAGATGATTTTAGGAATCAAGAGTAAGTTTATTTTGGGTTATCTATGGAAATGATTAACCTATCATAGAGGATATGTGATTAGGTTAATTACTTTTCAATATGAGAATTTAAGAGCATCTGATGTTATTTGGAGATAGAAGTTAATTTGTACCTTGGGAGACTATGTGATTAAATCTTTCAAATATTTGGGTTTCAATCTTAGTTTGGTTTACTTTGAATAATTTTATGGACAATTTTTTATCAAATGGTCCTCGTTGAACTTTGGGTTTTGTTGGACACATTTTGGAGATTAAGAATAGATTTTTCTTTTTATAAAGGGTTATCCTTTTCTGGATTATCTGATCTTGTACTAACCATTTTGGTTTTGGTTTTGGTTAAAGTCTAAAGACATGGGAAGTATATAGTTCTCTTTTGTGGATTAGGTGATTCTCTAGAAGTTGATTATAGTGAACAAGTCTTCTTAAATACTCATCTTTTGGAGAAAATATGAGTTTGTGTAAGAAATATAGTAGGAGATGAGAGTCTACATGACGAGTAAGTATGTTTCCTTAAGATCAAAAATAAATTCCTCAATTAAAATTAACTTAAAACAAAAATGTTGTCTGTTAACTTTTCCTACTGGGGAATCGAATACCGTTTAACCCATCACAAGTTTGTGATTTTCTTGTGGTTAAATTTCTCCGAAACATGTTTTCTATCACTCTCCATTAGAACATGACCCTATGTTTTCTCCTCCATTTCCACGTTTTCCTACATGGAATCCTAGTATGAGTTAACTTGGGTGACCTCTGTACTTATCTTTCTTTATTTTAAAGTGATTATTTTACCGACTCTTGTTCCGATGTGGGACTTTCAAGGATGTTTTCAAGCTCAATTTTAGAATTGCGAGGACGCAATTCCCAAAAGGGGGGAAGGATGTAACACCCTAGGTAAATAAAGAATATGAAATCTTTATATTTATCCATATTTTTGAATAAAATATTAATATTACTTTAAAGGGGATTCTATGCTCGATGGCGCACCCAATACGCAACAACGAGTTTCTTGGGAATCTTACGTTGCACTCTAATAATAAAATAATATTATTTTAAATGGTAGTTAACGCCTAGCTGTTGTGATGGAGGGAATGAATAGAACTAACTACAAAATGATTATATATGTTTGTCAAATATTTTTACTTTTTACAATAAATGTTAGAGGATTAAAACTGCGACTGAATCCAATTTTAAGCATAAACATTCCAATATTCTTTAAAAGGTCAATTAACCGCCTTTTGATGGCGAACCTCTTTTAAATCCACTTTTTGACAATTTTATGTGTTATATTGGACAAAATAAAATTCTTCTTTAGAATCAGGACATCAAAATTTACTTTGTGTAAATTTTTGGTATTTTTCTGAAAAAGTTCAATTTTTGATGAATAGTGAAACCACTAAGTGGTACTTATAAAAACTGATTTTCCGTTTAAATGTAATTTTTCCATATTTGTGTTTTGAATTTCAAAAATCCGACATACATGGTTTTCATTAAGAAGTAAAATGTGGTTCAATGGGATTAAAATAATTTTTTGGTGAATAGTAACTTATTAAGTTTTAATCGCGATTAGTGGTAATTAGTGTAGTTTAAGGTAAGAATAATGTTTTAATAAAATGAAATGACCTAGAGACATGTACTACCATCATTGGATGTGTCATGGCCGACCAAGACAATCCATGGGTTAACTTGGGGACCCCATGGAGCCACTTTGGTTGGAAAATGACATAAATACCTTTTTATTTAATGTTAAAGTAAAAATGATACAAACATGAGATGTTTTACTAAAACAATTTTTACATGGGGTTATACAAGACATAATTTTGACTATAAATATTCATTGGAAAGATAAAAATATTTCATACATCATATTATTATTTTTTTATAATTTTTAGACATTAAATAAATTAAATTATATATGACATCGTGATGATGTAGCGATGACCTCATTATTTAACAATTTAAATAAAATGGAAAGATAATGTAAAATCTAAGACCTAAACATGTCCAAAACCTATTTTATGAGTGGATTTCGAACCCTTATCACCTTAACCTCAAAACGCATCAATTTGGGACCATTAAAATCCGAAACTCATTCTAAAATAAAGTAACATTTCTTTACTTTCCAAGAGTGCCCCTCCTCTCCTCCTATAAAAGGCCCCCACCTCTACCTCCTTACCCACACTTCAAAAGCCTTTGGATCGGCCAAACCCTAAACATTTTGTCTCTACACATCTCTCTCTAACTCCTTGAAGCCTCACATTGGGCATAAGTCTTCCTAAGGAAGCTTTTGAGCTCAATCCAAAGGGAGTTATCTGATTTTAAGGTAATGTCTTCACTTGTGTCCTTTTGTTTTATATTGCTTCTCCAACCCCCTAAACTCTTTTTATTCATTTATTTATTAAAAAATACAGTATCTTAAATATACTAGGATTTTTTTATAATAAGGATTCGATCTACACTTACACACACCTACATCTAATGGTTAAAGAACATATTGTTTCTGTGGATGGTGAATTTGTGCCTCACGAAACGATGATTGTTCAACATTCTTCTAACACCTTCAGAGGTGTCCATTAAGACGACACTATATTTATATATGATATATAATATTTTTATGTTTTATATAAGCTTCTGTATTTATCATTTATGGCATACCTTTATGGTTTCCATTATGGGTAAACGCGATATCTTCATTTAAGGAAGTGCGGACTACCGCCCCCTCAAAGTGATTTGATTCGTTAATACCATATGTGGAATGTATAAAGGATATATTTCATGATATTATAAATTATACCATACTGTAATTAAAATACTATTATGTATCATTATGTTTTAATTCCATTAAATATGAAATAGAAATGGAAGTAGCGTTCATGCGTACGTACAGCTTACCGTCTCCATGAACGGTACATTTCATTTCTTATCTCAAAATGTTATTTACTATTATAAGTACATATATATAATGTATATATATGTAATATATTACATCTAAATGATGGATATCATTCTGGAATTATAACATATATATATATCTCTCATTTTTTTTAATTACATTAATATGACAAAAAAAGAAAGTAGCGTTCATGCGTACGTACGACCTACCGTCTCCATGAACGGTGCTTTTAATTTTTATCTCAAAATGCTATGGAATAGTATAAAATGAATATATAATGGATATATATGATATTTAAAACATCAATACTATTTTTTATATGATGTACCTATAACTACATAGAAAATTATTTTCCAACAAGTTCAATTTTTGACTCATGTACCAAACATCGACAAAAACGTCTGATATGAACTCATATTATTAACCAATTATTATAACATTAAAATATGTGATATGAACTGAATAATAATATTTATAGGAGGTCCTTAATCAATTATAAATTGACCAAAGTTTATTATTCAGGAATATAAAGTAACGAACAAGACAAGTTGGATTTGAGGTAAGGGATCCTACTCCTCTCTTTCTTTTTAAGTACACTCTTTTATGTCACTACTTTTAAGATCATATTTATTATGATTGGGATGTTATTTTATATTACTACTACTGTCCTTTTTATGTTCATATGGTGAGAGACCCTATTTTCTCTCATCAATCCATTTTGGAAGTTTTGAGTGGCGCCGTTAGGCTGCCGAATTTTTGTAAGAGATCCAACCTCTCTCTTTATTTTTAAGTACTCTCCTTTATGTCACTTCTTTTAATCTCATCTTTGTTATGTTGGGGGATGTTATTTTATATTCCTCTTTCTGTAAACTTTATTTTGATATGATGAGAGACCCTATTTCTTCTCATCAATCCATTTTGGAAGTTTTAAGTGGTGCCGTTAGGCTTCCGAGTCTTCGTAACAAATTTTTCATCTCACTTTTATTTACGTGATGTTTATGCTACATTTTCCACAATTTCCTTTGAGTGGTGTATGTACTGCCCATTATTTTACTCATTTTGTAATATACTTTCATTTATGAGTATTTACATCAATTTTGTATTGTCTTTCTTTCATGGGGTGCATGTTTCGAAAGATACCCATGTCGGAAAGGGAACCTTTCTCCCTCCTCTTTTTAAAATACTTCTTTTGTTATGTCTTTTGATTCACATACTATTATGTTGGGATATGTTATTCTATATCCTTATTGATTTAAATTTTATTTCCATGTGATGAGAAACCCTTTTTATCTCTCATCAACTCTTTTTCTGAATTTTGTTGCGACACCGTTAGGCTGTCGAATTTTTGCAAGGGAACTTCTTAACCCAATTTTGATTCTTTGGGATAAACTTGTACTCCTTGAATATGTTGTTCTATGAATATGTGTGAATTTCCTTTGATTGTTTTACACTTAATATCCACTTATATTTTGTGTATTCGTTTGTCACACATAATTATGTAATTGATTTATCCTTAATCCAAGGATATCGTCTTTGTATGGGACTTCATATCAATATCCATTCAGTGAGAAATATTTTGTTTTATACACATCCTTCTTTTATATGGTGTATAAACCCCTTTGATTTTTATGTTTATTCGAAAGGAATATTTTTTCTATGAAGCGTTTACTAAACGAAAAAAGGGAATGTTTTTGTCATACGTATGCGACGACAACGACTTCTCCGCCGCCGTAACCATTATTTGAGTTTCGGCTTCCTCTACAAGCCATACCTTCTTTTTAAAAGGAAAAATAAATACCATGTTTTACTTTTCTTTTATTTTGGTATTGAATATGGTTTTCATAATGTTTTTATATCAATGTGTTGTATTGATATCTTGTTATTGAAAGGTGGAAATGTTATGTTTCCTTTATGCATGTTTTATGTGATAAGATTATGTTATGGTTCTTGGGCATTGTTATGAAGACGGGTGGTTCCGTGATAAACTAAGGGTGGGTGAGCCCGATATAGCTCTCCAATGCATTGGGTAACGCGAAGGAGTGAAACGTTAAGGTTTCTCCGAAGAGATTTAGGGAATATACTGTGGTGGGTATTCCAAACGTAACCAAGAGGGTTACTCCCTATGTAAGAATGTTATGAATGCCTCAAGTTACCTTTTATCTCTTATGATTCCTATGATTTATTCATGATTTTATGAGGTATGTTAATGTGCCTATGTTTTATAGGTAAAGTATGATTTCATTCTTATGTATATATGAACTCATGTTTCCTTTCCATATTTTTTATAACCCTTACTGAGCTTTTTATGATCATCCCAAGTTTTTTTAAATGTTTTTCATAGGTCAAGGGAAAGGTACATGATATGATGATAGTTTCAAGGAAGTGTCAAGAAAGAATCCATGCTTTATTTTTAAATATGTTTCCATTGATGGAAAAAATGAATACTATCTTTTATGTAACCACTTTGTTTAAATGTGGAATGTAATGAAAGTTTTATGATCTAATTATCTAAAACTCTAAACCTGAAAAGATCCTCAATGTGTAATCTTGTAATAACTCAAGATTAAGTAAGGTTTAAGGCTGGGGCCTTATAGGAAGTCTATAGGAATGACCTATGTTTATTATCAGAATACATTATACTTGTTATAATGTAAGGAATACTTTTAAAACTATAATGGTGATAACCAATATGACATTAGACATTTAGTTATGATGATTTTTCAAGTTCCGAGTGTCTGAGGACATTGCAAAAAACTTTAAAAATATGAAATTTTGGAGGATTCCTATAAATACCAAGTCATTTGATGATTTTGGAGTGGGATGATTATATTTTGTCTCTATTTTTTTGAAGATTATTTAGCATGAACTTCTCATTCTTAGTCTTTTATAATTATTTATAGAGAGTTGTTCTAAGGAAAACTTTTTAGGTTTTCTCCTTTGAAGCTTTTTTAATTGTAACTGTCTTTGATCATTGTAATGATCAAGAGCCTCTGGGGATAGGAATAAGGAGAGTTTGATCCATTAGATCTAGGTATTATAGGGATAGTAGGATAGATCCAATCATAATGTAGAGGGATTCTGCGGATAGGAAGACAGAGCCATTCCAATCTTCATATCAAGGGTTTTCATAGTAAGGAAAAATATATTTGACTGTAAGTATAAAATAGTGGATACCTCTTGTTAGGGTTATTAACTAACTTACTATTAAGGTTAAAATAGGTTTATATTTTAAATATATTTTAATTCATTCTTAGTTTTTTTAGCTATTATATTACTTGTTGTTTATAAGTTTTATTTTTTTCCTTCACATTTAATAGAAAGCGAGTAATTGTATTCATATTTCTATTCTGTTTTGTTTTATCATATTTACTCTGATTACGATACATACTCAGATTAATTGGATCCATCGTGATTATAATCTTTTAACTATGATATAATTGGACCACTTTTTGGTTCTGATTCTATAGCTTTGTTAATCAGAATGAGGGATGATTCTGATATTTTACTTAAAGAAGCTTGTGTGTTAATTAGTTTAAACTTCTTAAACTTAGTTTTTTAAACTACAATTCACCCCCATCTTGTAAGTATAGTCATTTGAGATGATCATATGATCAAATAGAAAGTGATTAATAACTATAATTTAGACAAGTAATGTCTATAATTAGAAGTAATGGATTAAATGATAATTGAAATTTATTCTATTTTAAGACAATGTTAATAATTTTCAAATGAGTAATAAAAAGTTTATTAACATGTTTATTGTCCTTTATGCTTAATGATTATTGATATGATTATACTATAGATAACTTTTACACAGGATTTCATACTTTTGTTTCAGACTTATAACTTATAATTTACATGTCATGCTATGTATCGATTTAAATTTTGATGATTTTAAGTTTTACAACATATTTACTATGATTAGGCAAAGAGAAAGATAGAACATTGAGTATTATTTCCTTGGTTAATTTCATGTTATGTTAAGAAGAATAAAATGTTTTTATCAATCCTTTGTAGACATGTAATTAATAAATCTTGTATAGTGTATCATGTATAATTGTTTTCTATTAAATTTAATATCATATTGTAAGGTTTTTTTTGGAAAATCATATGATTATTGGATTACGAGCCATAAAAGCATGAAAAAATACCTATTTTTTGTTAATTTGAAAAATTAATAAAAATAACATGTATTTGTTATTCCCTATAATGAATGTTATTAGTGAATCATGTTTAGTATAATGTGTAGAATATCATGTAAAACATAAAATTAATATATTTTAAAAAGGATGGCATGTTGTACTGTTTAATCTGTTTTTTTATTCTAATGAATTTTTAGTTATTATCATGAAAATATGAATATTTTTTTAATATATCAATTTCTATTGTTTAATTTAAAAAACTAATTTAATATTCTAATTTATTAATTTTATGTTTCACTAATATGTTTAAACATTAAATATGGCAGTAAAATATATGGAACATACACTTGTTTTCTTCTTGGTTGAAAAAAAATCACATGGTTAAGAATATTGTCACATGATGTAAGTCTTTGTCTTACACTAGTTTATTAATCGTGATATCATGATGAAAATTTATAACATATTAAATTTGGTTTTTAGTTATGTTTAAATTTATTGAGAATGATTATTGGATGAAAAGATCATTTCAATAAATATTTTCAGAGCATAATGGCCTGAAAATGGAACTATGGTACTTATCATACAAATATGTTTTATTTTGGTTGGTAATATATTAGTATGCTTTAGAATTTTGAAAAGTAATGTAACTAGTTAGTGGATTAACTAGGGTTCTGGATAATGAGTGGATACTAAAATTTGCAATTATTGCACTATAATGAAATGTTGTTAGCATCTGGTTGTAGGCTTACTTATCCAATTTTTCATGAATTGTTGTTGGTTCTTATGTGATCTATTTTATGAGGCCATGTTTTCATGATAAAAGGGTTTTTAATTAAGGAATTTCATTGAAAATTTTAGTTTTACAACTACTTTGATTAACTTAAATTAGATTTTATAATGGATTTATAGAAAGTTTCATAATTTTTTTAGGTATTTTGGGATTGAAAAAATATTTAAAGGATATTATTTAAAACCCTTCTTTAAACATTCCTTTAAGGAAAAAATTTTCTCAAATTAAACCTTTTTTGGTTTTGAAATCTAAAATTGTCGGGTTTTTAGAAAGTTTTGATTAAGGTGGCATTTTTGCATGCCAGTTTTCAAAGTAATTTCATAAAAGGATTTCCAAATGATTTTACCAGCATTAAAACTCTATGAAGTATTTAAACGATTTTTTAACTAATTTTTTTATAAAATAAAAATATTTCTTGTAAAAAATTTCATTGTTTTGGAAATTCAAAATTTTTCATGTGATTTTTGGAACTGTTATGACATGGTGAATGAACAAATTAGAACCTTATGACTGCTTGATGGAATAGGAATTAAAGAGGTATTATGCATATAAAAGATGTTTTTTGGTACTTACCTAGGTGGGGTTTTGGTTTTGGTTGTGATTTATGGTAGTTATTATTTTAGTGCTTGTTATGATGGAAGTGTTTCCATGTTGCTGTACTTTCTATGATGGTTATGCTGATTGTGCTTGTGTATTGTTTCTATTTGTTTTGATTGTTACACTAGTTTTTTTTTGTGATAGAAATAGTACATGGAAAGGGTACAAATGTTTATGGTAAATTTTGACCCATGGGATGAGCATCAAAACATCTCACAGGTAATGAGATTTTCTAGGATCTAGATTGGTCACACTATTCTCAATTACCATTTATATAGTCTAGATTGGGTGGGATTCACTATCTTAAAAGTTCCATTTTTATAATATAGGGAATACAGTGGGTACTAGTATTCAATTTTATATTTATTTTTATACTTGTAGAGTCACTCTCAGTGCTTATGATGGTTCAATTCATCATATTATATTGAAATGGGATGTGAGGCTAGAAAGAGAACAATCACAATGGTAGAGTTGGACACTATATCTTGTTACTCACCTGTTGAATTTTTTGAACTACGAGACCATTTAGGGGAATTGGGAACCAACCTGAATAAACTTTCTTAGTTTTATGTGTTTCATTTTGAATGATTTTAGGATGGTTTCCCATTTTTAAGTTATTAGGGGTATGTGTGTGTATATGATCTTTTCTCTGGCTTTAGAAAAGATAAAACTATTTTATTAGTACAGTTGAATGGTATCATTTTGAGATACTTCAAGGACTCTTACCATCTATGCTTATTAAGTTATTTCCAGATCCTTTTTGGCTCTTCTCATGTCTGGTCTCACAAAGTTTTTCTCTACCTAGATTTCACATTTCAATCATTGACATGAACTTGTCTAGTACATACCAAGATGATGTCGTGTTTTTCTATCAAGTGAGTCTCATTATCGACTTGGTTGACCAAGTACAAGGAAGTTCAGTGGTCAAATTTTCATTCTCTTACCATTATGTTAAACCTTAATGGTGAGAATACACCAATTAGTGTACATAGGTTGAAAATTTTCTCTTATTTAATAGGATCCAATTTTGGTTCCTTCTTGTTTTAGGATAGTCTCAAGTGGATTGTCCATTCAGGTGTTGGAAAGGCATACAAGGTAACTAATGTTGATCATCAATCGGTGGTCATGAAGTGACCATTACCTATATATTTTGAGAAATTGGGAATAAAATATCATAAGACTTGACATCCATTGTCTTCAAAATCATGATGTTATCGAGATGAAACTTGGATAATTCCTTGACTCAATACTTTTATATCTCGTTCGAGGAATAGTACTATGACAGTCATATAGTGAGGTATGTTTAGGAATTTTTGACCTTGTATCATGTTATAATCTTAATAATATTGGACTAAAACCTAGTTTCATTTTATGTTATTGGTTAAATCATTTACCTTGGGATCTGAGTTGGCTATGGGTATTGGATAACACATTCTATAAATAAGAACACCTAAAGTAATCTTTAGTCTAGGTGGAAGTGTGTGATGATTTTTGATATTTCATGGATGAATTTATTCCATTTTAAAAAGTTTTAAATTTTTTTTAGTTATCCATATATACGTTATATGGAACTATTTGAAACATCATACTATCTCTTATACAAAATTCTAGGTTTCTGAGTTGGTTTGTGTAACATCCTGAACCAGGAGCCACTAAATAGTGCCCAACCACTAGGTCACATGACCTAAAGCATGTCTCTCAGTATAATAGAGGTTGCTGACTAGCAGTAAGGGTCTAAGGTGGTACAATGGGGAGACTATACCCTCATAATAAGAGTGTAGCACCATAGTGTAATTACATTAATCAATAGTGTAATCATATCAAATAATTAAATAATAGAAGATAAAACATCTAGATAGTAGGAGAAATAAACAATACCAAGGTTAATATCATATACAATATTAGTATGTCATGATTCTATACAAAAATGGTAGTAAATACATGAAAATAGTCATAAAACATAATACATGTATCAAAATACCAAAATACCAAAAATAAACTATCCCCAGATAGCATCACGAGCCTCAACTCGATCCTATTCTCCCCTACTCTTATAAAACAATCAATCAAGACTCATAAAGTGAGAAATTTCCCCTATTTCTACCTGCATTCATGAGGCCTGTCTGGGTATCCAATGATATCCTAAATAGGGTGTGTGATAACACTCAATATGCCACCGCCAATGGTGTTTATAACAAGTCCAGTCTGTGTATATAAGATGAAGCAGTGTAAAATATATAAAAAGAGTAAAATGATACATGTAAATGGGATATTATCCAGCCTACCAAGGTTCACTTTAAACAACCAGTCATAAACAAGGTCCATATGTAAAACATGATAAAAAAACCACTACGGTTGATGCTGAGTAATACAGTTTTAGGCCTACAAGGGCCAGATCCAAGGCATAAAATGAACAAGACATCCTCATAAATTCCATTGAGCATATCTATAGAAAAATTGGTAAAGACTTGGGTGGAGTCCAAGGTGAAGGTACCGAGGAACGTAGAGGAAGCTGGTGGGCCAGGTACTTAAAATGTTTCATTATCTGGATGATAGAACTTGTCATATTTGGTGATCCTGACCCTGGTACGGTTCAATGATCTCATGTGAATTTAAAATCACAAAATAAAATATGAAACGTGTACCTCATTCCAAATAGAAACACACATAACTAAAATTCATCATTGGTTACCATTTCTCAAAGGATATAAAGATGAACCCCTATAGATCATAGACACATGCTCAAAGAATCTATGTGCATGTCATTTATTGAATTATGGTTGCTAGTGCGAAGCTCCAATGATCTCTTTGACATCATGATGATCACCATGATCCCCTACCTTTGATACATGAAGGAATACTTGGATAGGAACTTAGAGAGAGACTCTCTCTCATTAGAAGGAAATAGGATAAAAAGGATATCATTTCATTGGCATGAACAACACACTAGAAATAAACCTCTCTCATTCTTATATAGTGGGAGAGTCAAAATATCCATAAGGGTTACCCAACCCCCAGAAAAATAACTTCCACTAAATAAACCATAAATAAATAATTATGATGAACTAAACTATGTCATAAATATTATTTATATTTTATCACATGCCTGTAATATATATTAAATATATTATGTGATAAAACTGATTCATTAAATCAACTTGTAATTCCCACAAATATTAAACGAACCTAGAATATTAAAATAATATTCGTTCGAATAATATTATTCCCCGTATTTACTTAAACACTTGTAAATACTTTTAAATAAATAAATTCAACCCAATTATTATTTATTTTAATAATAAAAAATTTATTTATTTATAGGTGATCGATAACATGGACAACTCTCGAACCCCTTGGTGGGGCCCACCATGTCCAATATACATATTCTTCTGAATAGGGAAAATTATTTAATACACTATTGTGTGTGACATTTTATAACC
Organism: Viscum album; assembly: GCA_963277665.1. NCBI lineage: Eukaryota > Viridiplantae > Streptophyta > Magnoliopsida > Santalales > Viscaceae > Viscum > Viscum album. The sequence continues at coordinate 911,349,262 of OY728151.1, forward strand.
TTATCTTGATAGTAGTGAATAGTATTCACAAACTAAGAGCATATTCTAACAACCCATCAAGGATCTTAAAGATATAAGGAATAGTTTTAGAAATGAAAACCAAATTATGAACACGTACTATGTAATATAATCTCTTTTTATTTAGATATCTCATAAATAAGTATGCAGGCTTGTATCATCATCATTTCTTGGTTTATTTTTTATTGATCAAACTGGATGAATTTACCCTCTGACTAACTTGACCAAGGATTTATGAAGGTACTACCATCCTGATCAACTAGGCCTGAGATATATTACTTCCTCAACCCAGAAACGAAAAATTCTATATTTACCATTAAACCAATTCCATACCTCCAATGAAGCACCCAACACAAACTACCTCACCACAATTTCATTATCATGGTTTTTCTTTGCAACAAAGTACATGATCAAATGGAACACATTGATAATGAACTCAAGTTAGGAGACCAATACACATGTTCATAGATAGGAATAAACAACAAAACCTAAAAAACATGGTGTTCCTATTGGCTGGTCTATCATCATGATCTCAACTAATAGAGTTACCAAGTGAAAACTTCATAAGAATAAGTCTCAATACTTATGATCCCATAACACCTGATATTCAGACATCATCTATGTCCAGTCAGTATAATGTATCTAGACCATAAGACATATATTTGAGATTAATGCCATAGTATCTCAAGTTTCTCATTATATCCTGAGATCTACTATAAACTTTTGATACAAAAAATAATCTATGAACATTACTATTAAATAATGGATGCAGAAATGTATACACTATAATAGTAAGTGCACATCTTGCATATCTCACTATATACATGAAATGGTAAAAGAAAAGTACTTTATAGTTGGGTCTAGGGGATACACTATTACAATACTCCCACTTGCACTAAAGCCAAATTTATATCCATCCTTGTTATATCTCACATTATTAAGATCATGTTTCTCCTAAGTCAAAACTTTAGTTATTGGGTCTTCTAAATTTTTGTTTCATGAAAATTTTTCTAATTGAGACCTTACCTCCTTGAGTAAAACTTCTCAAGAGATGGAATCCCCAAGTATATCTCTTTTTTTCCACTGTAAAAAATTGGTATCTTGGATAGTACTTGTAATAGAATTATCATAATGATAAGACTTTACATACTAGGTGTGATTCTAAGAACTTGAACAAATCATTTCATTTAATAATTTCTTCTTATATGCCTCAGAAGCTGAAACATATTTGGTATTTGTAGATATGGATACCACTAGATTATATGAGATTGTCTTGCTCATTCCCTTAGCCTGTGATATTAGATCACATTGATATAAGGAAGACTTGTTTGTTTCCCCTAAAAACTAATATCCCTTCCTCTCCATATACAAAGTATATATCCTTTGTACTTCTTCAAGTGTAATTGGATAGTTCTGGCTGCTCCTTGAAGTACTCATGGATATAACTGATATTTTCTTATTATAAATTATATGTTGGAAATAACAATGTTTTTTACATATCATGGCTTACGTGATTGATCAATCAATAAAGTGTATGGAATTCTAACTCACCACATTAATCTCCTCCTATTCCCATGCATGTATTCTTGGAGAGATTTACGCCATGTGACTTTGGAAACAATTATCTCTCTATTTTTCCAAATTGTATTTTTCAATACCTTGTCAGTATATGTACAATTGACTAGGTATAATCAACCATTAGATCTACCTTAGTAGATCATGTTCCCTAGAACTGAGGTTACTACTTTAAGTCAATATCTGGAGAGATTCTTTATTCTGGTCTTAACTAACTATATGAGCAATATTTGTTTTCCACATGATAACAAACATATTTTAATTTTTAAAAAAATGGTGCTCCCACTAACCTCTAGTAGACACATGTAAAAGACTCATTCTAAATTAATATTCTATGATATTTTTCTTAATTTAACCCTAAACTAGATTTTAGTAACTTGAAACCCTTATTGGCATTATTTGGTGTCACCATATGCTTTTGGTTGTATCATAGAAACCTTCCAAGAATGGTGGTCTTGACATCCAATGTTCAATAAAACAATCATAAAAATTATCTATTATAAGTAAAATTCTTATGGATTTAGATATAAAGACTTGGTATAACCAATCGAGCCTTATTGGTATGATGCCTGTACCATCCGTGTATAGTCTCACTTGAATACCCACCACAGTATTCAAAATAATAATCCCCATGTACTTTGATATATGGAATCCATTATTGAATTTTAATTGATATTTTCAATTTTATCTAATTTCCACATACTTCTTACTTTTATGAATTATTATTCTCAATGAATAATATATCACCAACCATAGCGAATATATAAAACCATCAAAATGGTTTTATCATTCCTACACAGTATGTGTCTATGGAACATTCCTTTACACAAATCTTATAGAACTCATTCCTATGACAATTAATTATACATATCTAGTATTTAATAAACCCAATTAAATATTTCTCCCGCTATCTCAAGTAGAGATGTGAACCCTTTAATAGAAATATAGTCTATCTATTGATTATAGATTTTCTATCATAGGGATTTCTATAATATCCTAAGAAACTTTTAGGATAATTAATTTAGATTCAAATTGTGTTTTACTTGATGCAAGATTGTTTATATCCTTAAAAACACTATTCATTAAGAAATGTGAAGCACATGTTGAAATATAATGGAAGTTTCTGCAATGCATATATAAGTTAAAAAATTGATACTCCTTTTTTACTTACATAATAACTCTAACATATATTAGTAAATGTGTGTTTAGGAATTTATCTAGGCTACATTTTATTAATAAATGCTAACATGTAAGACTCATAATCAATCTTCCTTAATAACATCATAGCCCTAATGTGGATAAGGTAATGTGTGTTTATGAATTACTCCACACTACATTATATTGATCAATGAATTCTTAGTCAAGATATTCTTCAGCATGTCATCCTGAAGTAACTTGTATATTCTAACCATGTATAGACATACTTTACTTTTATACTCATTAATTACTTAAAATAATCTTATGAAGTATATTTACCTCTAGCTTACCCTTGGAATATTTCACGCTCTATAGCTAAACTAATTCCAGAATTTGTGTGGCATACCTTTATTTTTAATAGTTTCTTTATTCAAAATCAAGTACATTAGTATGTCAATAATACCTAAGGTATTTAACTCCAAAGATTCTAAATACCATACTGGGTATATCCTTAATATCCACTTTGTTTTACTTGACAAAGAATTATCTTACCATAACTGGGTATGTAAGTCTTAATTTTTATATTAATCCTGTATTTCTAATAATCCAAGTATTACTAAACTATTAGTTGAGTATTAGACACCATAAAAAAAATTCATTCCTGAACTGGAATAATGTATCCTTGTTTCCACAGGGAACATGAGATTAATGTTTTCATAATACTTAACAAAATTTCAAATATAATCATTTACTTAGCAATATTGAAGTCATATACTTCTCACCACTGACTTAGGAACCACCCTTTCTCATCCTCTTAGATAACACACCTTACTTTCTTGTAATTTTTCTATACTTAATTGGTTACTATATTTAAATACACATATTTAATAGGCATATTGTATTTAATACCAAAAAATTACAATATAAACATTACTCACAATGATGAATATTCACTAGAGAAGAAGGGATTACTTTCTTATTAAATTCAGTTCATTGAATTTATCTTCTATAGAATTATTTCATGATATGTGAAGAAAATAACCTTATATTTAATACATCTTTTCTTTGTAGGATGCTGCAAAGGTGCCTTTAGAATCACTCTTTCCATTAGTCTTTTCGCTTTGTCGTTCAATTTTTTCACCATAATAATGGAAACTTTCTATCGGTTCTTATTTTCTCAGTGAACCTTACCTAAATGGCAATGAAGAGTTTTTATCAAAACTGTTATTTTTGTAATTTTAAATGAAATTGGAGTATATGGGTGAAAATAAAATATGAATGAATATTGATCCATATTTTTATTATAGATAGCCTGTGTAATTACCATGAATTCATATATCACTTCACTTTCTCCTTGAAATCCTCTCAGAGATGAGACAACATGTGTAATCATCTATGTCTTGATATTCTATCCAAAACTCAAATCAGACATTGATGATAGAATTATGACATAAATTTCATATGTGTTATACAAAAGTTTCCTATAATCATTTTATTAACACCCTCTCTTCCTAAGGAGGATTAATAGGTATTGGGGACACCAACACCTTGAATTTCCTATATTGTAGTATTGTGTGCAAGAACCCATACTACTCTTTGGAAAATCGTGATGGATATGAAATTTTCTTTGTTTAATAGTTATCATAGTGTGTATTTGTGGTATTAATTTCCATTTTCAAAAAAATAAAATCTAATAGATTAGTACTTTCTATCTTGATTACCAGTTTAGAAATTATTGATTAATTAAATAATTAAATGTCTCCCACTATTTTATCGAATTCTAGTAACCCTTTATACTATAATTGGAATACTATGTCGCTTGATTATTCTAGTGGCAAGGTTCCTTGAACCTTCCCTCACAGTCTACAAGCTTTGGATACAACACTAATCAAAGAGTTCAAGGTAGGTGTTTGACTGACCAACTACATTAAATCATGGTTCCTTGATCTGTTAAGTGAAGTCCTAGATTCTAAAATCATAAAATTGATTTTCTCAACACTCGCCTCTAAAGTTGTAGCAAGATATATTTGGATACTTCTTTTCTTCCAACTTTAGTTAAATCAACCCATCACTCTCATAATAACTCCATGATAGTAAGAGGAACCCTCAATTTTTTCTGAAGAGCACCCCAGACACATAGTTTTGTTCAAACTCAAATGATGGAAAATGTTTAATGACTTAATATTTCTTTGAGGGGTTTTTTACATTTTCTCGATGAATGTAATCCATTTATATTAATCTTGTTCATTCTATGTTTTCTTTATCACAAATGAATATTAATATAAAAAAGTCCATTGATTTTTTATGAATTTTACTATTTATTATTTTATGTATTTTTTACTATAATGAAAATACATAAAATAATAAACAAATGCATAAAGGAAATAAAAAACCACAGGACTAGTCTTGATCATCTAAAATTGGTTGATCCATTTAAACTCAATAGATCAACCATGACCTAGGGGTATTATACCTGATTTGTGGCTTGAATTATGATGTAGCTCTCCCCATCTAGTGTGCACTTCTCGTTTGGATTTCACCTCGACTTGGTATTGTCTGCAACATATAGCATCCTCTTCATGGTAGAAAAATACTTGCATGTAGATGAGGGGGTCTTGGGTGTAAAAAATACAGATAATGATGGATTCATAGGCACATATACATATTAAATGAGAAAAATGACGATGCACAGACTGTCCTAATTATTTACAATCATCATAAAAAATTATAAATAATTAAATAAATAAAACATATGTACATAGTCAATGTTCAAGACTGGTCAATGGGTAAAAGTAAAGCACGATTAAAAATTAAATCACAATAATTTAAGTAAGAGTGAATTAATTAAATTAAATAAATTATTTAAATTCAAATAATTTAATTCTATTTAGTCTTCTATTAATTTAATTTTAGTTCCAAAAATTAAATTAATTAATTAATTTAATTTAATACCAAAATTAAATTAAATTTTCACGAATATAAAAATGTTAATTTTTTCAAACCAAAAAATAATTTTAATTAATGAAATTTTAATATGAAAATTATATTAATTATATTAATTATTTTTTCTTATCTTAATTTATCTCGAGCTCTGAAAACCACCCAGACCTAAAGTGGGTCAGGATGACCCTCCACAGACCCATTCCAGACTAGGAAAACCTTTTGTAGGGGTATTTTGGGCAAGGCGGACCTTGTCCCATTCCAAGTCGAGAAGATCTACCCAACCTTGTGATAGCCCATACCAGGTGGTAGAAACTCGATTTGTGTCCAATATATGCAGATCCGGGATGGGTAGGGTGATTCATGGGATACCTCACGTCTTCATTTCCCGTTTGGACCAGAGTAGGCTGACGATGGAGGCACACCCAAATTTGCATCAGTGAGTGGGATTTCTATAGGAATGAGGTCGGTGAGCCTATGGATAAGGATGGTGATGACATGTGCTCAGAGGGATAACTGATATTTGGGTGGTCCGAGTGAGAATGTTGTTCACGAAGGAGACAATGTCTCTGACGGTGCTAGTTGGATGAGCCTGGTGACCAAAGGCGGCTTCGGGCCGAAGAAGTGAGGTGGGAGGTGGCCCGCTGGATCTCATTGGCATGGGATGTGGTGTACCAGGTTGGCTTGGTCTGATAGAGAGAGACACACATGAGGCTCTCCGGTGGAAGGCAAGGGTGGTGGGAGGTCTCAACTTCAGAAGGGAGGGACTAGACTGGTGAGAACCATGGACTAGGAAGAGAGGTAAGGGGGGTTTCTGATGTCAAAAAGAGGGGTCCATCATGTGCCACATAATCCCCTTTCCTTTTTTTTATTTTATTTACTCTCTTAACTTCCACCCCTTAATTTTTAATAAAATCATTTTTTTAACTTTCAAGATGCGCCGCCCCTTTGGACCTTAGGTGATACCTTTTTATTTATTTATTTTGTCCATTTACTGTGTAATGCACCACCAAAATTCCACTCTATATATTAAAAATCCAAACCTATTATAATAAATATTTAATATAATAATAAAACCAATTATTATAATAAAACATCCCCAACCAATAGAAACTCGGTCTATCCAAAAAATACTATCCCAGTCATAAATAGATATTCATCGGAATACATTGAAATTAACCACCGCAACCACCAGAAGAAAATTCATTTAAACTCATACATGTACATATATATGGCCTTCCAAATACCTGAATAACAACCTCTTTTTTTATCCATAATTTTTTAGATTTTATAACTTGATCATATGAGCTCAGATTGAAGCATGTTCAGATCCATTGGGACCGAATTTAATACCTATATTTAAAATTAAAGATAATTTAATTTTATTAGATAAAAAATTTCAAATGATTTATTTAACATAAATTGAATGTATAAGGGAATACAATAGAATTTGATGGACTGAAGATTTAAAATTTTTCATCATCAGGACAATGAAACTTGTCATCTCTAGTGATCCTGGCCCCAATCCGCTTCAATGATATCATGTGAATTTAAAAGCAAAAAATAAAATACGAAACATATAACTCATTCCAAATTAAATATGCACAACTTAAGCTCGTCACCAGTGACCATTTCTTGAAGGTTCCGAATCTGAAACCCTCTAGATTGTCCACACACGCTCCAATAATCTGCGCTCACACCGTTCATTGAATTACGAGTGCTTGTACAGAGCTGTGACAATCTCTTTGACGTTGCGACAATCCCCATGATTTCCTTCCTTTAATTCGTGAAGGTGTACTTAGATCAATGCTCAGATAGAGACTCTATTTCCTTAGAAGGTGGTAGGATAGAGAGGCTCTCATTTCTTTGGCATGAAAAACACACTTTAAATGAGCCTCTCTCTTTCTTATATAGTGGGAAAATCAAAATACCCGGAAGGGTTCCCCAACCCCCCAAAAAATAACTTCCACTAAATAATCCATAAATAAATATTCATGATGAAAGAAAATACATCATAAATATTATTTATATTTTATCACATAACTTTAATAAATTTTAAATATATTACATGATAAAATCGAGTCATTAACACAACTTGTAATTATCATTTCGTTCAAAAAATATTATTTCTTATATTTACTTAAACACTTGTAAAAACTTTTAAATAAATAAATTCAACCCAATTATTCTTTACTTGAATAAAAATGAATTTATTTATTTATCAATGATCAATAAATCTCATACCCCATGATGGGGCCCTATTGCATATCCCCTAAGATTCCACTTAAATATGTCCTGAGATGGTGGTCGCAAGTCCTCAAGTGCACCTCCCTAAATGGTAAAGGTTGTTGACTAGAAGTGAGGGACTAGGGCGTGTCTATGGAAAGACAATGCTATAATAGATTAGAGTGAGCAAAATAGTAGATAATAATAATAAGTAGTATAAGAATAAATAAGAAACAAATGGAAACAAAATAATAAAGATAAATCTTTCAAGCTAAATAAATAATAAGTGGAAGCTAAATAATAAATAGATATGACTGATATTATACATGTAGATATACAAAAATAACTAAGTAAGGGGTAGGGGATACAATCATATACAAAATTCTATCAAAATATAAAAAATTCCAAAAACTACTACTATTAGAATCTCGAGCATAGGTTCAATCCTCTGCCCCCCCCAAATCCACACTAAATACGGAAATCAAACATTTGAAGATGGATACTTTAATTTATCACTACCTATAACCATAAATTTTTCTTGGGTTCCATAGGCGACCCAAGAAGGGTGCGAGATACAATCTCAATAAGATGCCACCCATGATGTTTAGGCCCATCCATTTCATGCAATATAAAATGATCAGTGTTCCATAAGAAGTAAATGAAAAATAGAAATAAATAATTAAATTCATTAGACTGGGTTCCACTTGGACACCTTCCCAATTTACCTACGTCAGCCTAATCCAGTGAGTTTGAAATAAAGGAAACCTACAAAGGTAAAGTAAAGAAGATAATAAAAGATTATGGGCTGTCCCCAAGCTGATGATTGGGATAGGAGGACACGTCCCTATGTTTCCAAAACCAAAGGATCAATTCCCTTTTGAAAAATTTAATTACCTTTTCTTTAACTCAATTTGAAAACCACTTTAGAAAATATAGTGAGACACCATGATCCCATACATGTAAATTTATAGATACTTGAAAAGTATCGCTTAAGGGGATTGGTTTATAACCAATTCCAAGGATTCCATCCATGGTGGACTGAGGATGAAGTCCCACATATCACTCTAATAACGGTGTGAAAATTTCAAGTACTAACCTCTGAGTCTATACCTAGTATCGCATGTAGGGTCCCAAGTATCTCTCATGGCATGTTAAAACCATCATGCCATTGATCCCATACAAGGGGTGTACCTTAGGGAACCAGTTCCACTTATCTGGAGCTAAACATTGATAATTCTCATTGAACCCATCCCAAGAATAGATGGTGTCACCCTAATGTGTTTACAAGGAATTAAAAATTCTAATAGAATGGCACAAGATTCCATTCAAGGGTTCCTTAAGTTGGAACCCCTTGTATCACCTTCAAAACTAAAGGTGAAAGCATCAGATATTCAAAACATTTATAATAAGAATCAATGTGAAGGTTGTTCCATTTAATTTGAGCATGTATTTCATAGTGGACTTAAGGACCAATTCATTTCAATTAAACATCCCAAATATGGAACAAGGGTAAATACAAACACATAACCAATTCAATTTTTCTAGAAAATTCATTTAAGGTATGGGTTTCAATGGATTAATTCATGGATCACCACAAAATTCTATTCAAACAAAATATCTACCCATCAATTATGAGGCAATACCCCTCAAGGGGTATTTTTCATTTTAAAATGAGAGGGGGAATTTGGACCCTAAGGTAGATCACACCCATTGGGGTGGCTTAAGACAAGGAGACCAATCCAAGGGGTTGATTTTCCATCTATTTGGGCCGCATTTGGCATGGTAAAATATTCAATTTTATTTAATTGAAAAATTAGAGGCAACAAAATAAGGGCCCAACTCACAGCACAATGACACATTTTATGGAAAAAAATGAAATGAAGGGAAAGATCCTAGAACACCTACCTTATCCTTGTATAGATTCCCTCATCTAGTGTCAACCTTTGATTTAGTCTATATTGGAAGAAATTGATGAAACCATCAAATTCCCTAAAAATGGGGCAAATGAACTTGTAGCAAGATAAGGTAATAAATTGAAATAAGAACTTGAAGTAGAAGGTAGATGATTAAAGATATAACCTCTATAGTTTTATTAGCTCTAATGGTAAACAATTTAGAGTTCATGTGGGGAAGTTAGCTCGATCCCTAGGTTGAGAGTGAGGTGAAGCTTCACACAAGGGAGGAGGATAAGAAACCACTAGAGGAGAAGGGGAAAAATAAAAGGGTTTAAAATCATTTAAGAGAGGAAAAAGGGTAATTTCAACCTAAAAAACAAGGGACCACGGTTTGGACGCATGATTAAAAAAATTGTGTGCTAACCATGCGCCAGTTACTGCTTCAAAGGGGCACTCTGCCCGGTTAGGCGCTTGGTTTATCTAACTGTGCACAAACCATGAAAATTTTCTCTAACCCAAAAGTCTAAAACACTATATGATCATGTGCCTTGGGTCGCACGGTTTCAGAAAAACTATATGGACCCCAGGTCTCCACTTTCTATAGCTGCATGGTATAGGGAAACCATGTGGGCTAGGATGCACCGTTTCTTATAACTATGCAGCCCCATCATTTCTTCCCATTTTGGGGCTTCAGACTCCAAACGATCCCTGGACACACCCAATACCTCCTTGAACCTTTTAGGTATCATTATCAGGGCCAAAAAATAATTTTAAAAAAATGAACGGTTCGTGCCTTTAAAAAAACTAGGACATTACAACCTCCCCTCTATAAGACAACTCATGACCAAGTTGTGCTTTTGAGGGTAGTAGAATATCTTCTGAGAAGTGTTCCAACCACTGGGTGTTTACATCATCCTCCCACTCCTAGGTCTCATCCTATATGTTCCTGTGCTACTATAGCACCAGAACTAGAGGAACAAAACTTCCATAGAGATCCTTCATGCTATGATCAATGATAAATATCAGATGCTCCTCAAAGGACACATCCATCTCCAGCTTGATATCCTTGGGGTAAAATTTATGATACATATCATGATGATACTGTCAGAATTGCAATATGTGTAAGACGTCTTGCATGGAATGATACCTATGTGGTAACAGGAATCGACAGGCTATTGGACTGACTCTCTCCACTATCTTGAATGACCCGAAATATTGAGGTGATAATTTTCCCTATATCTTAATTCATCTGTGACCCAATCTAGGTGATACACATAGAAAGACTCGTTGTCCCAGATCGAACTACATAGCTCTACACTGATGATTGGTATATGACTTCTACCTAGACTGAGTTGTAGCCATACTATTCTGAATCAGATGGACTTTCTCTAAAGTCTCCTAAATGAGATTAGGAACTAGTAAACCTACCTCACCTGCCTTTAGCTACAATAGAGGTTAACAACATGTTCTACCATAGAGGGCATCATATGGAGCCTTCTGAATTGTTTCCTGAAAACTTTTGTTGTAGGAAAACTCAACCAGAGGAATATGCTTCTCCCAAGAACCTCCAAAATCAAGGATGTAGGCACGTAACATATCCTATAACACCCGTATCATCTGCTCAGACTGCCTGTCGGGATGAGGGTGATATTTTGTACTAAAGAGCACCTATGAACCTATTTCCATTTGAAACCCTTTCCAAAACCATGAAGTAAAAAAGGGTATATTGGTTCGAAATGATAGAACATGGGACACCATGAAGTATCACTATCTCCCTAATGTAAATCCTTCCTAGATCATCAACAGAGAAGGTCTCTCTGATCGACAGAAAGTGTGAAACCCTGGTCATCCTTTCAAAGATCACCCATACTGCATCGCTGCCTTGAGGTGATCTCGAAAATCCTATCACAAAATACATGGTGATGTCATTCCATTTCAACTCAAGAATAGAGATAGGATGTAGAATTCCAGAAGGTCACTGGTGCTCTGGATTCACCTGCTGATAAGTGGAGCACCAAGTGATGAAGTCTTATATCTTCCTCTTAATACCTGGCCACCAATACTGACGAATCATGTCTCAGTACATCTTGGTAAGACAAAGATGAACTGCCCAAACAGTGGCATGTGATTCACTCATCATCTCTTCCAATATGTTTGAAGGTACCCATACATTCCCATGGAAGATAAATGTCTCACTCATATCCACAACCCAACAGGGAGTCAGGTTCTCTCCTGTGATGATCTCCCTCAAAATGTGGCCCTTAGGATAGGAAAATTGTCAAATCTTTCATAAGGAAGGATTTCACAGCTAGAACTAGATACTCGTTCTATTCTTGAATCCCAAGATGCATCTCAGAGAACAACGCCATTAAATGCCACTAACTGCTGGCCTCCTTGATGGCTTGTTTCTGAGTCTTCCGGATCAAGGAATTAACTATGAAATTTCCTTTTCCAAGTGTAAAACCAAGATCAAAGTTGAACTAATGTAGGTATTCCACCCACCCACGCTGCCTCAGATTCAAGTCTCACTATGTGGAGATTTATTTGAGACTTTTATGATCCTTATAAACAAAAAATCACTTACCCAGAAATTAGTGCCTCCAACAGTGTAGAGAATAAACCATGGTTGCTAGCTCAAGGTCATGCGTAGGATAGTTCTGCTCATGAGGTCTCAACTGGTGGGATTTGTATGCTACAACCCTATCACCTTGCATCAAAACTACACCCAGCCTAATTCTTGAATCATCATAGTAAAAATTATATCTTCTTCTTGATTAAGGAAGAATTAGGATCACAGATGAATTAAGTCTTCCCTTTAATTACTGAAAAGATTTCTCCCAAGCCTCAGTCCCATCAAATTTCACACCCTTATTGCTCAATCCCATAAGCGGTGCTTCTAGGCATGAGAAGTCCTGGATGAATCACCTGTAATAGTTATCCATCCCTAAGAAGCTGAGTATATCAAACACATTCTTGGGATGCTCCCAAGAAACCATGACGTTCACCTTATCTAGGTCAACTGATATTCCCACATCAGATATGATATGACCCAAGAAGTGAACCCTGGTGATCCAAAAGTGGCATTTACTGAGCTTCACATATAGTCTATGCACTCTCAGTGTAATTGTAACGCCTGAGACTTTTATGAGAAATATTTTGTTTTTATCAAAGGAATGTTTCACTACACACAACACTAGCTTGGCTTGATTTACACGCAACCTCAACCTTTCTCAATAGCTTGCGTCGTATGCAATACTGAGTTTCACAAAACAACGATATGCTATTAAAATATTAATAAAACTAGCCATTATGAATAGTAATAACCAATTTTTGAAATTTTATAAATTTTATTTTTCAAAATGGACTTCATTTTTGGATTTGGAATATCGAAATTAGCCTAGGGTGAAATTTTGGTATTTTTCTGAAAACTTTCAATTTTTGATGAATAGTGAAACCACTAAGTGGTAGTTAAAAAAACTGAATTTTTCATAAAACTTAATTTTACCGCTTCTGTGAGTTGAATTTCGAAAATCCGAGAGACACGGTTAATATCAAGGACTAAAACGTGGTTCAAGTAGATGAAAATATTTTTTGGTGAATAGTAACTTTTTACTTTTTTTACCACGATTAAAAGTAAATAGGGTAATTAAGGGTAAAAGTGTTATTATTATTACCCTAACACATGTCCTAATTCTATTGGATAAGTGTAATTCGACCAAAAACAACCTTAGGAATAAAATATGACCATTTAGGCCCACTTGTATTAGATTAGGACATTTATTATTAATTTATTTAAAGAAGGGTTAAAATAGTTAAAATCAGAGTTTAATAAGTAAATCATTTTTAATATGGGGTTATACATAAGATAAATTAGACTATAAATATTCATTAGAAGGATAAAAAAATTTCCTACATAATCGTATTTTATTTGTATTTTTTAGATATTAAATAATTTAATTTATTTATGACACAACGATGATGCAGTAATTATCTTATTAATGAAATATTGACATAATTGATGTTATAAATACCCAAATAAATGTAATTTGAGACTTTTATGAATTAAACTAATTTTATAGGTTAATATGACATGTTAGTATTGATTTAATTAACTTGGTTCGAACTAATCATTCTGTTATAATTTTCACAAAAATCAATTACTAAATAGTGTTAAAATTGACATAAAATAGTTTTTAAAACAAATATTATATTATTAATTGTTATTTTATTCATAAAAATATAAGTTTCGGCCAAATGACTTAGATAAGGTTATATATATTAATAATAAACAACTTGGGGTTCTTTTGGCTTGATATAGTAAGTTTATTAACCTTATAGTGTAAGAAAACAAGAAGACATGGTAAAAGTTAAATTATCTAACTTAAAGTTAAATCTAAATGATAAGGTTAAACTTGATACCTAAACTTGTCTAAATTCTATTGGATGAGAGGATTTCGACCCATACCCACCTTATCTTTGAAATATATCAATTTGGAGCTATTAAAAACCGAATTTGACTTTATAATAAAATAATATTTTTTGTTATTCCAAAGGTGCCCCTCTCCTCCCTTGTAAAAGGGCACCTCCTCCCTCTCTTCCTCACACCACTTTGAGACTTCAAGCTCGGCCAACCCCTGCCAATTTCTTCTCTCTACTTCCCTAGAGACATCCTAGAGGTCCTGGTTTTCTTCAAAGACCAATTTTACTGCCCTAAAAGGAGGTATCAAAGAAGCGCTTCAAAGAAGAGGTAATGTCCGTTACCGATTCTTTCATCTTTATTTCTTCTTCCACTTCTTCTTCTCTAGTTGTTTCATTATGAAGTAATAAAATTGGTATCACTTGTATACTGATATGTTATTATAAGTATTAAACAACCCTATTTCACCATCTATCCATCCTATGGAAAACAAAATCACCGCGCGTGCGTACGTACAGAATACCGTCTCCACACCGTGGTGTAATCTATTTTCTACCACCACCTTACTTGGATGGGTATAATGGTGTAAATAATGACTATATATGATTACTGTAAAGTGATATTTATTCTGAAATATTATATATACACTCCAATACAATTCCACAATCATGGGAACGATATCATCGCTCGTGCGTACGTACGGAATACCGTCTCCACGATGTGATGTGACTCGTTCTACATGATCTTCATTGCATAATGATTATATAAATGAATTGAATGAATGAATATGATATATATTACACTAATAACTTTCTGTAAATGAGGTATCTATAACCTAAAAATAAAAATAAGAATTTATTCGACAAAACACGCATAAGAACAAAAAGTAATAAACACCCGAATAACAAGTAGTAATGAAATATTACTAATAAGAAGCTAAGAATATGACCATATATGATATCATAAAAATAAGTATGATTCTATAATAAGTCAATAACATTATTTAAATCATTATACAGGAGGTTCGGACACTTACGAAGCAAATTGGATCTAAGGTAAGGGAAATATCACAATCTCATTTTTATCCGAGATTGTTTATACTTTGGTATTTACTGGGGTGTATTTTATCATCCACATCCATGTTTCCTCAGTATGTAATATTATTTATATCCACATAAAATTTTTTAAATCCATTTTTACCCTTTGGTGAGTTTTTAGTAAAAGATATGAAAGGAATATTTTGTCGTTTTTCGTACGAGGTACTTTTTGTCTTTTCCGACAAAATTACGAGAAGAATGTTTTTTAACTTATACGAAATGAATGGATTTTTAAAACATTATTTCCAAGAATATTCCTTTACAAGTTTTCAAGTTTATATTTAATAAACTTCTTTTAGTTTAAAATTTTATGACATGTTAAGAAAGGAAAAATGTTTTTGAGGTAGAAAGGATATTTTCCTCAAGAATGGAGTTCAAGTGTTTTATCAAAATTATTTTCCATATAAGATAATAAAGAGTTCTGTTTCTATCCCTATATTTAAATTGATTTGATTATGTTATGATGGAATTATTTTTATGATGTCCTTTTATCTTATATGGATTATGTTATGATGGCATGATGTTTAAGATTCCCATTTTTATTACACGGGTTATGCAATGATGTATGATTTTTGACTTTGTGGCACACATAAGAATGATATCATTATGAGATGAGTGGGACCTATATCTCCCTCAAATGCATTGGGTAAAGATTTTATATCTCATGAGATAGACATGGCTGGAACGGCAGGTTAAACCGGTTCAGTAAAACAGGACTGAAACGAGGAGTGAACTCGGTTCAGAAATGGACTTTGTCCACTAAGATAGCCTTAGAAATGAGTCTTGACTAATAAGAAATGATTATCTATGATTATGTTCATGCCACAATGTTTCATGTTTTATGTTATGATTATTGGGATTACATTTCACTACCATGATTTATCCCATGTTATGAAATTATGATCTCTTTTCCAGGGTAAGATTTCCAAAAGGTTATGTTTTTATTTTGATGTGATTGATATTTCTTTTGTTTACCCTTACTGAGCATTTGAGCTCACCCTTTTGAATTTTTTCTTTCCCCAGGTCAGGAAGAAGGTTATTAAGTAATATATTCCAAAAGGAACTATAGATATGATGAAATAAATGGGAGACAGTGTAGACGCTTTATGAACCAGTTGTTTATGTTTTCCCAGTTTCTAAAGACACTATACCTATATGGTCCTTTAATGGTTTTGTTATATGTTGTAATAAGTATGCTTTAATTCTGATGTAATAAAAATGTATGTAAAGTATGGGTCATTATAGTTGGTATCAGAGGGAGGTTATAGTCAACCTTTGGAAACTAGGATGTGAAAGCCTTAGTAAGAACCCTAAGGATAAGTCTAAGCATAGAACACAATCTTAGTGTTTTAGAAATGGCCATGAATAACCTAGGATAAGACCTTAAGTGTGAAATTTTATTCTTGATTATTTGGTTTTACTATTATAATTAGTGTTGCTCACACTATTCTTCTTGGTTTTAGTCAATGGCTGGAACCCGAAGGAACCGTGTTAATGCGGAATGCGACGAGCAATGCAATGATTGTCCCCCTGAGCAACCAAACGTTATGGGAGCTGGAATGAAAAATTTTGTATCCATGCTCACACAACTTTCTCAAGCTATGAATCATGCAGGACTTCCAAATGAGCAAAGGAAGGAGCAACATTCTGTTGAATCCTTCATGAGGCAGCTTCCACCTTCATTCAGCGGGTCTACTGATCCATTAATTGATGAACAATGGATTAGTACTACTGAAAATATATTTTCAGTTCTTCAATGTTATGAACATGATAAAGTCATCTTAGCAGTGTATCGTTTGGAAGGTGATGCTGATCAATGGTGGAATCTTATCAAGAATACGAGGAAAAGAGATGAAATTGAGTCCATGGAATGAGACGAGTTCAAGAACTTATTTTTCAATAAGTACTTCCCTCGTATTCTCCGAACAAAGATGGAGAAAGAGTTTCTTGAACTAAAGAAAAAAGATGATGAATCTGTTGGTACCTATGAAGCAAATTTTACAAGACTTTCAAGGTACGCTTCTGGTATTATTATCCAACCTGAGAGTAAGATCAATCGATTCTTTAGTGGCTTAAAACCAAGTCTTCAAAGGGCCTTAGCCATAAGGGACTTCAATAGCTACGAGGAAATCGTTCGATGTGCTCTCAAAGTTGAGATGGAGATTGGAGTAACCCATCAGTCATATGGGTTTGATAAGGAGAGGAAAATGGAATTCAAAGGAAAATCTAAAGAGCACACTGAAAAGAAGATGAGCTTTCCCTTATGCTCAAAGTGTGGAAAGAAACATGGAGGAAGTTGTCTTAAAGGGACAAGTAAATGTTTCAAATGTGGAAAGGAAGTTCATCGGGAATTTTAATGCCGCAATGATGGGAAGAAGATCTCTAATGATGCAAAAAAAGGAAGGGACACACAAAATGAACCTACTACACTTCAATGTTTCAAGTGCAAGGAGATGGGGCATTATGCCAATAAATGCCCTAATGTCACGAACCAAATCCGGTCACCTTCAAAATCGGCACCCGACCCAGTCCATGGCAAGACCCGAAGGGCGTTCCCGATCCCCACGGGCTGGCACAAGTGCCCGAGTATCATAAAATGAGAATTGGGAACGATTTACCCGAGTTTATAATCTTAAAACAACAAAAGAATCCAACAAAACGAATCTAGATTTTTCAAACCAAGCAATCTTTTACAAAGATTCAGAACTGAATTACATAGTGTAAAACAACTCAAAAAGACTATACCAAAGGTACAAAACCAAAATGAAATAGCCCAAGAACCTCCACATGGAAAGAATCACCTCCCTCAAGCCATCCCCACAAGACTTCACCACCATGGACCTGCTAGAAACCCGAACCAATGGTACTAAAAACTGTACCCAACCTGCGACAACAAAAATAACCAAGTCTACTTACACCCAAGGGTGTAAGTAGGGTTTGAGCCAATGCCTAGTAGGATACCACCACTAAGAGATTCCATGTCATAAACATTTAAAGACGAAAAACATGCAAGTTTTCAAAAACATAAAAAAAAGTTAGTTACAATTTCTAAAAGATGCGACTTTAAATAAAAACAGTTTTCAAGTGGGCTATTTTAACGGGTTAACCTTTTAAAATAAACAACAAAGCTACTTATTTTTCCAGCCAAATGTACCATATGCCTATGGTAAGTATAAAGTAACTAATGAGCAAAAGCAATAGGAAATAACCCCTAGGCACTAGCTAGATGTGGGTCCCAGGTACCTCGTATCTCGGTGAGAGTAACCATAAAAAATATCCATTCTCATGCACAATCCACTAGTAGGGAACATACCCATAACCTAGTGGTCCCCAATCATCATCATCATAGTTTAGTTAGAGTTGTAAGCGTCAATCTTTCTAAGTGAAACTGAGGCCAAACCCCACGGATTCACTAGCATACTAGTACACGTCCACCCACCTAGATACCCAAGTTTTCCCCTTGTGCTCAAACAAGTTAAACAAGTCAATAAATATACATTGAACATGGAAATATCATTTACACATCACAAATTCACCAAAAATCCCATATGTATACCACACAAGTCACAAAAATCCATTTTTCATTCAAAATGATTTTGAAATCCGACTCACACCAAAATAGCCCACAACACATTTCACATTTCTTCAACACTTCCACAAAACCATTAAACAATTTTATAAAACAATTATAAGATATTTCAACTCATATAACAGCCCACACACATGGAAAATAACACTTATTTCATAATCAAAAATTCAATTTTTCACATAACATTCACACAAAACACTCCACATCACTTTCACATCACTTTCACTCCTCAATATCTCCTTCAAACAATTTAATAAAATATTTTCAAGATGATACATATCACATAACAGAATTTTCACAAATGAAATGGACCTTTTAAAAATATACTCCTACCAAAACAGTTTTCTAATATAGTTTCACCTATTACACAACTCAATAAACCATTCAAAACTTTCATAAAACAATTATAAAGAGTATACCCAAACATTGCACATAAAACCCATTTCAAAAACCTCTTTTTAATCCAAAATCACACCAAGACCCTACCAAAACATAATTTTCATCCCAATCAACATGTAATAATCCACTTTCAAATGTTATATAATCACCTTGAACAATATCACAAAAGATACTCATGAGAACACACAAATCCATAAAACACTTTCAAGGGGTATAACAAGGTTATACACATAAAACCATTCAAATACACCCCCTTTTTAGGCCCACATGGAACTATATCATTGCCCAACCATAATTGGTAGCACCTTTCAACAACTAATAAATCACTTCCACATTT
Organism: Viscum album; assembly: GCA_963277665.1. Classification (NCBI taxonomy): domain Eukaryota; kingdom Viridiplantae; phylum Streptophyta; class Magnoliopsida; order Santalales; family Viscaceae; genus Viscum; species Viscum album. Next base: position 911,368,892 of record OY728151.1, read on the forward strand.
TACAAAACTACCACAAAAGATAACACATGAAGTACATTTGAAAAATACACACTTCAAGCAAAAATGTAACTTTAAAAACAAATGCTTTACTATTTCTACCAAAAATGGTTTTCTCATAATGCACAGAACATAAGGAACATGTAAAATTATTTAATCAAGAAAACTAACTCATCATTAAATGGTTACCCACAGAATCACCTACCGAAATTGTCGAATCCCTCAAAACATGGTGCGAAACATCAACCGCACCACCCCGGCACCACAAGGATGATAAATCCAGCCCTAGACCACAAATTTTCACCAAAAATATCCATGTTTAATCCCTAGGTACGAACCCTAGGTTCTGGACAATTTGTAATATCAAGAAAGAGGGATAAAACCCTATGGAAATGGAAGAAACCAAGAAGGATTCACTTAACCAAAACAATCCTGAAGAAAACGACCCAAAATCGACCAGAATCTGATTTTTAAAACAGATAAAAATTTAATGGAGTTTCGAACAATAATGATGAGTTCACGTTGGAACTGGAATGGGGGGAAAATAATAAAAATTGAAGGAGTTATTAAAGGATCAATTTACCTCCTCAAATATGGGAGATTTGTGTAGTCCAGAGAAATTTCTCCCAATTTAGCGATGCAACCGAGCTCAAAATAGGGGGAGGAGAGTTTGAGGGTGCGCCTTAGGTATTTGTTCTCGAGGGAGAGTTGGAATTACCGAAAAAACGTAAATATTGAAGGAGATATTAAAAGTTTAAAAATTATTTTTAATGCAAGAAATGTGCTTTCGGGCAGACCCAATATCTTAAATAAAAACCCATATCTACCATGATTATGGATTCCTAAATGGTCCAAATTAATATTGTGGTGTTAATATGTTAGGGGATGACAATTATGAATTGGAATGGATGAAATTTTTTGAAAAATTAAGAAGTTATAAAGGAATCAAAATTTATTTTTAAATCTGGAATTGAGCTCATGGTTTGGCTCAATTCATAAAAACTCACCCATTCCTCCATAAATGCTTGGGAAACCCTCAAAACAAAGAATGGATGGAAATTAAAATAAAAATAAATTTAAAATAAGCTATGTATGTGACAATTCTCCCCACCATGAAAACTTTCTACCCCGGAAAGTCACAACAAGGCCAAAGCAACAACCAAACCCAACTTAGAAACCAAGAGGTACTCCTTTGTCAAGTTTCTCCCCCAAAGACCAAAACACCTCCAGTGAACAATTAATGAAGGATTACTCTCACAAACAAAACTTACACCACTTTCCTGAAATGATAAATCACATTCATAAATGATCCCAAAATAAAACTCATTAAACACTATCCGAACAAGACTCAAGCAATTCACCCAAATGAACAACAACATCGAAGAAGGTTACACTTACCTTACTTTAACTAGACCATTGGGTACTCCCCAATCCCAATGTTTACTAAAGGAAGATGTAGGTAGCTTGATATCTCTGAATGAGACTACCTACCACCAAGCCACAACCATGGATAAGTCTGAGTTACTGGTATGGGGGAACAAAAATTACCTCCCCACCATAAGAGACAACCTATATTTTTTTTCTCGAGAAAGAATCAGGACACTAACAGGGGGAGGCCTGAATGGACTCCCCAGTACAAAGGGTATACTTCCATTAGAAATTTACAAAAGAACTTATATAATACTCAATGGAAACCAAAGGGGGAGGGAATAAAATTTTGGGATGAACAAGACCCTCCCCCTATTTCCACCGAATGGGAACAACAGAAGAAATATGATGACACCATAGGTTTAAATTCATCCTATCTTTCATACTGGGGATAGGAATTTGTACAAGGGTTTAAATGACACTGGAGTTTCCCTTGACTACGCGCCAGCTTCTCTCCAGGACCTATGGCTGGAGCTCAAAATATCGAAGCATCTTCGGCCACGCAGTTAGGCTGTTGAAACCCCTATATGGAACTTCTTCTTTCGGTGCCACAAACAACTACACTGCATACCCCGATGGGTTCATCAAGACATAACACACACCATAACCCACTTTACCAAAACCAAACATTTCACTGAAACAAGGGATCCGAAGATGCACACACATCGCACCTTGTTTCTTTGGGTGAGAAACAACAGAAGGGAAGGACATGTATAAAAACCTTCCTCAAAGATAGAGGATTTGATGTTTTTCCCAAGGGAGACATACTCCCAACAAAACATAGAACCTCAGAGGATTTTGTGACCTTCACCTTTATAGTCAAAAGATCACACAACATCACAATGCGTCACTGAACATGACCCTTGAGATTGATAGAAACAATACATGGAACAAGACCATATTCAAAGTCCCTAAACAACAGACAAGTCCAAAAAGTGGACACAATATCCTATCATGATCAAAATATCAAAATTGGTGGTTTAATAATAACTCTTTCTTCAAAGAAACTATAAAGAACCCAGAGGCCCTCTTAGACACCATCAAGACAATCATCCACACTAATAATGAAAGAACACTTCCACCTTCGATGAATCAGGAAACTTAAGAAACTAAGGTCTCTTTCAACCTTCCACAAGCACTATACCACTACAAGAGGATCCACAAATCAATGAAATGAATGGGTGTAGACTCAATCAACAATGATCGATAAAATATTCCTTATATTGATCAACTGAAGGATTTTCCAATGGCGAAACAATACGGGTTGCACTTTAGTTGTGCATTAACCCTTAATGGGGGCGTACCTTATCCAATGAGGGAACCCAAGGACCCAACAAAGCTGGTCCATTGGTCAAAACATGCCACAAACCAGATCCAAACACATGAAGGGAACCACCGTAAAGGCATACCAATTTTTTTTTCAAAAGAGACCACTAACCATCCCTACAACACAGCTTACCGACCAAACACAAACCCAAAACACAGTTCAAACAGAAGGGGTTCTTGAAATCAAAACATCCCATAATATCAACATTTTCAAAAACCCATAATACAAACCATACCAAACTATTCATCAATACATCATGTTTTTCTTTAAAACCAATTCTTTGAAAACAAACGGTTTAACAGTAAGCGTATCCACGAATGGTACCCCATGGGCCTCACACATGCATGTTTTTGTGCCACACCGTGAACCCTCCTCATATTCATCCCAGCACTCATCCAGTCATGCCATAAACCATCCATCATCCCATATAACCCCATGCATGTGGTCACTCACGGAAATACCAAATCTTAAAACAAAAATTCTTTCCACTTTTCAAAAACAAAATGGTCAACCAACCCAACCTTCTTCTCAAAACTTCTAACAATGAGATCAAAATACCAATTCACATATTGCAAAAATTTTCATAAAGACACAACCATTTGGAAAAGAACTCACTTTCAAGATATTCATATCAATTTCAAAACATCTCATCCCATTAAAACACCCTTTTATTGTTTAGAAAACTCTATTGGAAACACTTTTCAAAAACCAACTTCAATATAGTTCCTTCTTTCAGAAGAGGTGTAAGCACACCATTTTCCATTTCAAAACAATTCTAAAAATTCACTTCAACCATTTCATAAATCAAACCATTCCCTCTTTATTTGAAAATCATTTCACAAAAACTTTACACTTCTTAAAACCAAAGTGCCAAGATTTCAAAACCTAAGCACAAAACAATGCGAGAGGAAACTAGTTTCAGTGGGTGACTTGGAAATATGGTTGGCTGCCATATTCCAATCACTTCACTGTCACATAGAGTGTTCTAGGGAATATACTTGGCTCCACATGGCTTTCCAGGCCCTGCGATCTCACTAGGACCATTAACCCAACTCTCTTTTCATTTCCCTTAATCATCATCGAACCAAGAAAACCAAATGACTTAGATAAATACCGACTTCTATTGGAAAATTGAATCCCATTATGAGGTGTGGTGATCAGGCACACTACCCATAACTGGAATTCCATCTCCCAAAAATCCTAAATCCAGACTATCTCGATTGTTCCCCAAATAACATGACCCAAAGAGTTAACCTGAACCTCCCTCTGATACCATTTTGTCACGAACCAAATCCGGTCACCTTCAAAATTGGCACCCTACCCGGTCCATGGAAAGACCAGAAGGGCATTCCCAATACCTACGGGCTGGAACAAGTTCCCGGGTATCATAAAATGAGAATTTTGAATGATTTACCCGAGTTTATAATCTTAAAACAATAAAAGAATCCAATAAAACGAATCTGGATTTTTCAAACCAAGCAATCTTTTACAAAAATTCAGAACTGAATTACATAGTGTAAAACAACTCAAAAAGACTATACCAAAGGTACAAAACCAAAATGAAATAGCCCAAGAACCTCCACATGGAAAGAGGCACCTCCCTCAAGCCATCCCCACAAGACTTCACCACCATGGACCTGCTAGAAACCCGAACCAATGGTACTAAAAACTGTACCCAACCTGTGACAAAAAAAATAACCAAGTCTACTTACACCCAAGGGTGTAAGTAGGGTGTGATCCAATGCCCAGTAGGATACCACCACTAAGAGATTCCATGTGATAACCATTTAAAGATGAAAAGCATGCAAGTTTTCAAAAACATAAAAAAAACTAGTTACAATTTCTAAAAGATGCGACTTTGAATAAAAACAGTTTTCAAGTGGACTATTTTAACGGGTTAACCTTTTAAAATAAACAACAAAGCTACTGATTTTTCCAGCCAAATGTACCGTATGCCGATGGTAAGTATAAAGTAACTAATGAGCACAAGCAATAGGAAATAACCCCTAGGCACTAGCTAGCTGTGGGTCCCAGGTACCTCGTATCTCGGTGAGGGTAACCATCACAAATATCCATTCTCGTGCACGATCCACTAGTAGGGAACATACCCATAACCTAGTGGTCCCTAATCATCATCATCATAGTTTAGTTATAGTTGTAAGCGTCAATCTTGCTAAGTGAAATTGAGGCCAAACCCCACAGATTTACTAGCATACTAGTACATGTCCACCCACCTAGATACCCAGGTTTTCCCCTTGTGCTCAAACAAGTTCAACAAGTCAAGAAATATACATTGAACATGGAAATATCATTTCCACATCACAAATTCACCAAACAGCCCATATGTATACCACACGAGTCACAAAAATCCATTTTTCATTCAAAATGATTTTGAAATCCGACTCACACCAAAATAGCCCACAACACATTTCACATTTCTTCAACACTTCCACAAAACCATTAAACAATTTTATAAAACAATTATAAGATATTTCAACTCATATAAAAGCCCACACACATTGAAAATAACACTTCTTTAATAATAAAAAATTCAAATTTTCACATCACATTCACACAAAACACTCTACATCACTTTTACATCACTTTCACTCCTCAATATCTCCTTCAAACAATGTAATAAAATATTTCCAAGATGATACATATCACATAACAGAATTTTCAAAAATGAAATGGAACTTTTAAAAATATACTCCTACCAAAACAGTTTGCTGATATAGTTTCACCTATTACACAACTCAATAAACCATTCAAAACTTTCATAAAACAATTATAAAGAGTATACCCAAACTTTGCACATAAAACCCATTTCAAAAACCTCTTTTTAAGACAAAATCACACCAAGACCCTACCAAAACAGAATTGGCAGCCCAATAAACATGTAATAATCCACTTTCAAATGTTATATAATCACCTTGAACAATATCCCAAAAGATACCCATGAGAACACACAAATCCATAAAACACTTTCAAGGGGTATAACAAGGTTATACACATAAAACCATTAAAATACACCCCCTTTTTTGGACCACATGGAACTATATCATTACCCAACCATAATTTTCAGCCCCTTTAAACAACTAATAAATCACTTCCACATTTTACAAAACTACCACAAAAGATAACACATGAAGTACATTTGAAAAATAAACACTTCAAGCAAAAATGTAACTTTAAAAACAAATGCTTTACTATTGCTACCAAAAATGGTTTTCTCATAATTCTTAGAACATAAGGAACATGTAAAATTATTTAATCAAGCAAACTAACTCATCATTAAATGGTTACCCACAGAATCACCTACCGAAATTGTCGAATCCCTCAAAACATGGTGCGAAACATCAACCACACCACCCCGGCACCACAAGGATGATAAATCCAACCATAGACCACAAATTTTCACCAAAAAGACCCATGGTTAAACCCTGGGTACGAACCCTAGGTTCTGGACAATTTGTAACATCAAGAAAGAGGGATAAACCCTATGGAAATGGAAGCAACCAAGAAGGAATCACTTACCCAAAACAATCCGGAAGAAAACGACCCAAAATCGACCAGAATCTGATTTTTAAAACAGATAAAAATTTAATGGAGTTTCGAACAATAATGATGAGGTCATGTAGGAACTTGAATGGGGGGAAAATAATAAAAATTGAAGGATTTATGAAAGGATCAATTTACCTCCTCAAATCTGGGTGATTTGTGTAGTCCAGAGAAATTTCTCCCAATTTCGCGATGCAACCGAGCTCAAAATAGGGGGATGAGAGTTTTAGGGCTCCTCTTAGGTATGTGGTCTCGAGGGAGAGTTGGAATCACCGAAAAAACGTAAATAGTTAAGGAGATATTAAAAATTTAAAAATTATTTTTAATGCAGGAAATGGGCTTTCGGGCAGGCCCAATATCTTAAATAAAAACCCATATCCACCATGATTATGGATTCCTAAATGGTCCAAATTAATATTGTGGTGTTAATATGTCAGGGGATGGAAATTAGGAATTGGAATGGATGAAATTTTTTGAAAAATGAAGAAGTTATAAAGGAATCAAAATTTATTTTTAAATCTGGAATTGGGCTCACAGTTTGGCCCAATTCATAAAAACTCACCCATTCCTCCATAAATGCTTGGGAAACCCTAAAAAAAAGCATGAATGGAAATTAAAATAAAAATAAATTTAAAATAAGCTATGTATGTGACACCTAATCCAAGGTTTGTTGATGATGATCGACATCAACAAAATCTTAAGGCTAAAGACAAAGGAAAGTCACATGTAATTTCTATCAGCGATGTGGAGTACGATAACGATGTGGTGAAAGGTACACTTACCATTCACTCTAAAGTAGAAAATGTTTTATTTGATTCTGGATCCACCCACTCTTTTATTTCTGAATATTTTTCTAAGGGTATCACCATATTACCTCAACAATTAGATGTTGAGTTAGCTGTGACAACACCTAATGACACAACAGTCGCATCAAAAGTTTATAATTCTTCCCCGATTGAAGTTTGTGGGAAAGTTCTTCCTGAAAATCTTGTGATCCTTACTATATTGGAATTTGATGTGATTCTTGGCATGTATTGGCTTTCTTTATATGGAGCTCATATCAATTGTCAAAGAAGGGAAGTCACATTTCATATTCCAGATCAATCTATGATCGTCTATCGATGCAAGGATGAACATAAACTTCCAGTGGAAATTTCTTCCATCTTATGGGTCTTGATTCCACTAAATGAGGGTTATTTATCTCAAATGGTTTGTGAGAAACTCACGATTAATAATATGCCCATTGTATGGGAGTTTGATGATGTCTTTCCGGAGGAATTGCCGGGTCTTCCACCAAATCGTGAATTTGAGTTTTTAATAGAACTCGTACCAGGTGATTTGCCTATTTCAAAGACACCTTATAGAATGGCCCCAATTGAGTTGCAGGAATTGAAGAGCAAATCCAAGAGAATCTTGATAAGGGATTCATACGCCCTAGTGCGTCACCTTGGGGAGCACCTGTTCTATTTATTAAGAAGAAAGATGGATCAATGAGACTCTGCATTGATTATCGATAACTTAACAAGATCACTATCAAGAAAAAATATCCTCTCCCACGCATTGATGACTTATTTGACCAACTACGCGAAGCTCAATACTTTTCCAAGATTGATCTTCGTTCAGGGTATCATCAATTAAGGGTCAAAAGGGAGGATATACCAAAGACGGCTTTCCGTACAAGGTATGGACACTATGAATTTATAGTGATGCCATTTAGTCTTACTAATGCCCCTGCTATCTTCATGGATCTGATGAATAGAGTCTTTAGAGACTATCTTGATCAATTTTTGGTAGTCTTTATAGACGATGTTCTTATCTATTCAAAGAGAATGGAAGAACATGAAGATCACTTGAGAATTATATTGAAGACCCTGAGAAAGGAGAAGCTTTATGCCAAATTTACCAAGTGTGAATTTTGGCTTCAAAGAGTTTCATTTTTGGGTCACATAATCTCAAAATAGGGGATATCTGTGGATCCAGCAAAAACAGAGGTTATCGAAAGATGGTCGAGACCAACAACAGTAACTGAGATCCGAAGTTTTCTTGGTTTGGCTGGATATTATCGATGTTTTGTGAAATATTTTTCACTATTATCTAATCCACTCACCAGGTTGAATCGAAAAGGAGTTAAGTTTGTTTGGATGAAGGAATGTGAAGATAATTTAAAGGAGTTGAAAATAAGGTTATCCAGTGCACCTGTGCTCACACTGCCTTGTAGTGGAGAAATGTTTGTGATCTATAGTGATGAATCCAAGAAGGGGCTGGGGTGTGTTCTTATGAAAAATGATATGGTGATAGCTTATGCCTCACGATAGTTGAAAATCCATGAGTAAAATTACCCAACACATGATTTGGAGTTAGCTGCTGTAATCTTTGCATTAAAGATTTGAAAGCATTATCTTTATGGAGAAAGGTGTGCCATTTATACTGATCATAAAAGTTTAAAGTATATTTTCACACAAAAGGAGCTGAATATGCGCCAAAGAAGATGGTTGGAGCTGATTAAGGATTACGACTGCTCAATTCATTACCACCATGGGAAAGCAAACAAGGTGGAAGATGCATTAAGTCGACAAGACCATGCCAGTTTATCCATGATGAGGATCACAAAAGATCTAATATTTAGGGATTTACAAAGGATGGATCTTGGAATTATAATGGAAGGGGGAAAATCGTATCTTTCTAAAATGAATGTTCAACCATCTATACATGTGAAGATTAAAGAGGCACAGAAAGAAGATATAGAGTTAAAAAAGAAGGTGAGAAATATTCCTGAATTCAACCTTGATTGTGATGGGATAATAAAGTTCAGGAATCGGGTTTGTGTTCCTCCCATCCCCGAATTAAAGAAGGAGCTTCTGGATGAGGCTCACAGTTCTTCATTCTCTATTCATCCTGGAAGGATGAAGATGTATAGGGACCTGAAAGAGTACTTCTAGTGGGATGGCATGAAAAGAGATGTTGCTGAATATGTCTCTCGATGCTTGGTTTGTCAGCAAGTTAAAGCTGAGAGACAGAAGTCTAAGGGGATGTTACAACCATTACCCATACCCGAATGGAAATGGGAAAAAATCACTATGGACTTTGTCACAGGACTTCCTAAAACATCCAAAGGCAATAATTCTATCTGGGTCATAGTTGATCGTCTTAAAAATTCTGCACACTTCATTGCTATTAGAGAGGATTTCTCTCTGGATCAGCTTGCTAGGATATATGTAAAGGAAGTGGTAAAATTTCATGGAGTACCACTTTCTATTATATCTGATCGGGTTCTGAGATTTACCTCGAAGTTCTGGCGAAGTCTTCAGCATACTCTGGATACAGAGTTGAGTTTCAGCACTGCTTATCATCCTCAGACAGACGGTCAGTCTGAGAGAACAATTCAAACTCTAGAAGATATGTTGAGAGCTTGATCTATGGATTTCAAAGGTGGTTGGGATCAACACCTACCTTTGGTGGAATTTTCTTATAATAATAGATTTCACTCTAGTATTCAGATGGATCCTTATGAAGCTATCTATGGAAATAAATGCAGGACTCCAACTTGCTGGGATGAAGTTGAAGAAAGAAAGCTATTAGGACTTGATCTTGTTGATGAGATGGCAGAAAAGGTCTGATCTATTCAACAACACATAAGAGCAGCTCAGAGTCGACAGAAAAGTTATACCGACAACCGAGGAAAAGACCTAGAGTTTGAAGTTGGTGATAAAGTGTTCTTTACGAATATCTCCCTGGAAGAGGGTCATGAGATTTGGAAAGAAGGGGAAGTTGAGCCCTAGATATATCGGTCCTTTCGAAATACTGGATCGTGTTGGAAAGGTAGCTTACCGATTGGTGCTTCCACAGAATATCTCTCAAGTTCATGATGTTTTCCATGTATCTCTCCTGAGAGAGTACATACCTGATCCTTCACATGTACTCAGCTCAGAAGTTGTACCGCTGGAGCAAGATCTTTCTTATGAAGAACAGCCGATAGAGATTCTAGATCGTATCGAAAAAGTCCTACGAAACAAGACCACTCGATTGGTGAAAGTTTTATGGAGGAACCACCAATTAGAAGAAGCTACATGGGAGCTTGAGGATATGATGAGGGAGAGGTATCCTCATCTTTTTGTTACAAAGTGACGATTTTCGAGGGCGAAATTAATTTTAAGGGGGGTAGAATGTAACGCCCGAGACTTTTATGAGAAATATTTTGTTTTTATCAAAGGAATATTTCACTACACACAACACTAGCTTGGCTTTATTTACATGCAACCGCGGCCTTCCTCAATAGCTTGCGTCATACGCAATACTGAGTTTCACTAAACAACGATATGCTATTAAAATATTAATAAAACTAGCCGTTATGAATAGTAATAACCAATTTTTTAAATTTTTTAAATTTTATTTTTCAAAATAGACTTCATTTTTGGATTCAAAATATCGAAATTAGCCTAGGGTGAAATTTTGGTATTTTTCTGAAAACTTTCAATTTTTGATGAATAGTGAAACCACTAAGTGGTAGTTAAAAAAACTGAATTTTTCATAAAACTTAATTTTACCGCTTCTGTGAGTGGAATTTCGAAACTCCGAGAGACACAGTTAATATCAATGACTAAAATGTGGTTCAATGAGATGAAAATAATTTTTGGTGAATAGTAACTTTTTACTTTTTTTTACCACGATTAAAAGTAAATAGGGTAATTAAGGGTAAAAGTGTTATTATTATTACCCTAACACATGTCCTAATTCTATTTTATAAGTTGAATTCGACCAAAAACAACCTTAGGAATAAAATATGACCATTTAGGCCCACTTGGATTAGATTAGGACATTTATTATTAATTTATTTAAAGAAGGGTTAAAATAGTTAAAATCAAAGTTTAATAAGTAAATAATTTTTAATATGGGGTTATAAATAATATAAATTCTACTATAAATATTCATTAGAAATATAAAAAATTTTCCTACATAATGGTATTTTATTTTTAATTTTTAGACATTAAATAATTTAATTTATTTATGACACAACGATGATGCAGTAATTATCTTATTAATGAAATATTGACATAATTGATGTTATAAATACCCAAATAAATGTAATTTGAGACTTTTTATGAATTAAAATAATTTTTTAGGTTAATATGACATGTTAGTATTGATTTAATTAACTTGGTTCGAACTAATCATTCTTTTATGATTTTCAGAAAAATTAATTACTAAATAGTGTCAAAATTGACATAAAATAGTTTTTAAAACAAATATTATATTATTAATTGTTATTTTATTCCTAAAAATCTAAGGTTCGGCCAAATGACTTAGATAAGGTTATATATATTAATAATAAACAACTTGGGGTTCGTTTGGCTTGATATAGTAAGTTTATTAACCTTATAGTGTAAGAAAACAAGAAGACACGGTAAAAGTTAAATTATCTAACTTAAAGTTAAATCTAAATGATAAGGTTAAAATTGATACCTAAACTTCTCTAAATTCTACTGGATGAGAGGATTTCGACCCATACCTACCTTATCTTAGAAATATATCAATTTGGAGCTATTAAAAACCGAATTTGACTTTATAATAAAATAATATTTTTTGTTATTCCAAAGGTGCCCCTCTCCTCCCTTATAAAAGGGCACCTCCTCCCTCTCTTCCTCACACCACTTTGAGCATTCAAGCTTGGACAAACCCTGCCAATTTCTTCTCTCCACTTACCTAGATACATCCTATAGGTCCTGGTATTCTTCAAAGACCAATTTTAGTGCCCTAAAAGGAGGTCTCAAAGAAGCGCTTCAAAGAAGAGGTAATGTCCATTACCGATTCTTTCATCTTTATTTCTTCTTCCACTTATTCTTCTTTAGTTGTTTCATTATGAAGTAATAACATCAGTATCACTCAAATACTGATATTTTATTATAATTATGAAACAACCCTATTTCACCATCTATCCATCCTACGGAAAACGAAATCACCGAGCGTGCGTACGTACGGAATACCGTCCCCACGCCGTGGTGTAATCTATTTTACACCACCACCTTACTTGGATGGGTATAATGGTGTAAATAATGACTATATATGATTACTATAAAGTTATATTGATTCTGAAATAGTATATATACACTCCAATACAATTCCACAATCATGGGAACGATATCATCGCTCGTGCGTACGTACGGAATACCGTCTCCACGATGTGATGCGACTCGTTCTACATGATCTTCATTGCATAATGATTATATAAATGAATTTAATGAATTAATATGATATATATTACACTAATACCATTCTGGAAATGAGGTATCTATAACCTAAAAATAAAAATAAGAATTTATTCGACAAAACACGCATAAGAACAAAAAGTAATAAACACCCGAATAACAAGTAGTAATGAAATATTACTAATAAGAAGCTAAGAATATGACCATATATGATATCATAAAAATAAGTATGATTCTGGAATAAGTCAATAAAAATATTTAAATCATTATACAGGAGGTTCGGACACTTACGAATCAAATTGGACCTAAGGTAAGGGAAATATCACAATCTCATTTTTATCCGAGATTGTTTATACTTTGGTATTTAATGGGGTGTATTTTATCATCCACATCCATGTTTCCTAAATATTTAATATTATTTCTATCCACATACAATTTTTTAAATCCATTTTTACCCTTTGGTGAGTTTTTAGTAAAAGATATGAAAGGAATCTTTTGTCGTTTTTCGTACGAGGTACTTTTTGTCTTTTCTGACAAAATTACGAGAAGAATGTTTTTTTAACTTATACGGAATGAATGGATTTTTAAAACATTATTTCCAAGAAGATTCCTTTACAAGTTTTCAAGTTTATATTTAATCAACTTCTTTTAGTTTAAAATTGTATGACATGTTAAGAAAGGAAAAATATTTTTGAGGTAGAAAGGATATTTTCCTCAAGAATGGAGTTCAAGTGTTTTATCAAAATTATTTTCCATCTAAGATAATAAAGGGTTCTATTTCTAGCCCTATTTTTACATTGATTTGATTATGTTATGATGGAATTATTTTTATGATTTCCTTTTATCTTATATGGATTATGTTATGATGGCATGATGTTTAAGATTCCAATTTTTATTACATTGGTTATGCAATGATGTATGATTTTTGACTTTGTGGCACACATAAGAATGGTATAATTATGAGATGGGTGAGACATATATCTCCCTCCAATGCATTGGGTAAAGATTTTATATCTCATGAGATAGAAATGGCTGGAATGGCAGGTTAAACCGGTTTAGTAAAACAGGACTGAAACGAGGAGTGAACTCAGTTCAGAAATGGACTTTGTCCACTAAGATAGCCTTGGAAATGAGTATTGACTAATAAGAAATGATTCTCTATGATTATGTGTGCATGACAAAAAGTTTCATGTTTTATGTTATGATTATTGGGATTACATTTCAGTACCATGATTTATCCCATGTTATGAAATCATTTTCTCTTTTGCAAGGTAATATTTCCAAAAGGTTATGTTTTTATTTTGATGTGATTGATATTTCTTTTGTTTACCCTTACTGAGCATTTGAGCTCACCCTTTTGAATGTTTTCTTTCCCCAAGCCAGGAAGAAGGTTATTAAGTAATATATGCCAAATGGGACTATAGATATGATGAAATAAATGGGAGACCGTGTAGATGCTTTATGAACCAGTTGTTTATGTTTCCCAGTTTCTAAAGACACTATACCTATATGGTCCTTTAATGGTTTTTTTATATGTTGTAATAAGTATGCTTCAATTTTGATGTAATAACAATGTATGTAAAGTATGGGTCGTTATAGTAATCAACACGATCTCAAGATGATTGGCATGGTCATGTATAGTGCATGAGTACACTAAGATTTCATCCGCAAAGACTACTAAAAGAATCAAGATACAGTTGAAAAAACCGATTCATTGAAGATTTGAAGAATTCTGGTGCGTTCGTCAAATCAAACAAAATGACTATATACTCATACAAGTCGTACTTGCTCTGGAACACTATATGTGTTATGTTCAATTGCCTCATATGAACCTGATGCTAGCCTAACCTTAGATCAATCTTAGACAAAATAGTTGGTCCTTGGAGCTAGTCAAAGTGGTCATTTATATAAGGAATTGGATACCTATTCTTCATTGTAAACTAGTTCACACTACAAAAAAATAGCATATTCACGACAATTTTTAGATGGGGTTATGCACAACCCCCTCTAATAATCAAATTTAGAAGGGGTTCAAAACCCCTTATAAAATTTTTAGCATTTTTTTCTTTGTAATATTTTGTTAGATTTTAGAGGCAGTTGTGTCAAAACCACCGCTAATTTAATAATTAGTGGCCCTATATGTTCAGTTGTATTTTAGAGGTGATATATATATTTATATATAATATTCATTTGGATATATATTAGAGGTTATATATTTAATGTGAAAATTATTTTTTAAAGGAAATAGTGGGGGTTCACAACCCCTTTTAATCTCTTAAATTAGAGGGGGTTCATGAACTACCGTTAATCCCTTAGATTAGAGGGGGTTTTGAACCCCTTATAATTTAAGAAATTAGTGGGGGTTGTAAACCCCCTCTAATTTATAACATTAGAGGGAGTTTTAAACCCCCACTAATTCAAGAAATTAGAGGGGTTCATGAATCGTCGCTAATCCCTTTGATTAGAGGGATTTTTTAACCCCCACTTAATTTTTATTTTTTATTTTAAAAAATAACTCATATAAATTTAAAATTTATAATATATATGTGCGGGTGAGCATGCGTGTTTACATATATATTACATAAAACCATTATATAAACGTATTTAAATGCATTAGACACACACACACTCACAAATAAATTATATAAATACATTAAATAAATACTTATACATTTAAAAAATGTATACATATATAAATATTATCACACATAATATAAATGTAATTATAAATATATTTATTCAAAGATATAAAATTTATATATGGTTTTATAAATACTATACATTTATATTATGATTTATTTTATACATATATTATATTAAATAATTTTTTATTATATATTTATGTAGAAATACATTTATATTATATTATGTATACAAATAAATATAATATAGAAAAAATATAAATATTATATATTATATATTATATTTATATTATATATTTATATTATATATATTATATATTTATATTATATATATTATATATATTATATATATATATTATATAATAAATATTTTATTATATATAAATTTATATATATTATATGATTATTTTATATATATTTCAGTATACTATATTAATTATAAATTAATTTAGAATATATATATATATATCATTTAATTAAATTATATATTTCTAATTATATTATTGTATTTAATTTTATTTATATGTATACATAAATATAATTGTATAATTTTATGTACATTTATATATATGTATTTGTATAAATTTTATTCATATAATATTATATATATATAACATAAAAGCACAAACATATTATATAAATATATACATAAATATAATTTATTTAAAAAATAAATCATATAAAAACCCAAGATTGAATTTTTATAATTTATATTATAATAATAATAAATATATCTTTAAATAATATTTTTATGATTTTATATTATATATAATTAATATTATATGATATACAATTTATACAAATAAATATATATTAATGTACACAATATTATACAATTATATTTATTGAAATACATATATATTAATGTTCATAATAATAAATATATATATTGAAATACATTATATAAATATTTGTGTAAATTTTATTTCATATAATATTAATTATATATTTGTATAGATTGTATTCCATATAACAGTATATAAATATTTGTATAAATTTTATTTCATATATAATATTTTTATAAATTGTATTTCATGTAATATTAATTATATATAATATAAATATTTGTATAAATTGTATTTCATATATATGTATTTCATATAATATTAATTATATATAATATAATTTAATTTATACAAATAAATATATATTAATTTACATAATAATAAATATATGTATTGAAATACATTATAAAAATATATTTTTAAAGTTATTATATATATATATTAAATAAATACTTATATATATGTTATATATATAAACATGTACATAATATATAGATATGTATTTAATTATATAAATAATTTACATAAATATATTTATAAATATATAAATATATGTGTATATACAGAACATAAATAAAATTATAATATATATACTCAAATGTATGTAAATACACATATACAATATATAGTTTATATAAATGCATAAATTTAATATAATATAAATGTATTATACTATAAATACATAAATACATAATATAAAATTGTACATATTAATTTATATAATTATATATGCATTTAAATATCTATTGAAATAATATTTATGTGAATTAGATTCATAATATATATAAATAGAATAATGTGTATTTTTATTAACAAAGTCGAACTACCATAGTTGTAGAGGCACCGATATTCTATCGTGGAGGTCGGGGCTTCAAAACCCGTAGTTGTTAAACTTTAAAGCTTGTGGGAATTTCTCTTCCCCGGTGAAAGTTAACGGGATGGGCCGCGGGTGATAGGGCGCTGGAATTGGAGGATGGGTCGTGTTATTGTAGCACTAGGAATGAGAGGGAGGGTTTCGTGTTACAGGAGAGGGACAAGGTGGTGTCTTGAACTGGAGGGACCGCATTGGAGGGACAATAGGGGTCGTAAGTGGGGAGAGGGATAGTAGGGGTCATGAATTGGAGGGATGTGTTGGAGGGACAATAGGGGTGTCATGAACTGTGGAGGGCCACACGGGAGAGTGATGGGGATGAACTGGAGGGGCAGCGCGGAGGATTTTAAAACCAAAATAAATTATATAGAGGTGGTTCTTAAAACCCCCTATATTATGGTATTAAATAGAGGAAGTTTCAGAACTACCTCTAATATGTATCGTGAAAATCATGTAGCGAAGGTTATACACCATCACTAATTTGACCAATAATTTAAAGGGGGTTAAAACCCCCTTTAAACTAAGATTATATAGTAAAATTAGAGGGGTTTTTAACTGCCTCTGACTGAACTGCCGCTAAATTATACATTACTTTACCAGTGGTTCTTCAAAACCGCCTCTAATAACAGTAGGTGGGCACATTATCAGAAGTTCGTCATAACCACCACTAATGTGTTTAGAAGGGGTTATAACCACTTCTAATCGGGCCATTTTTTTGTAGTGTTAGTTGGAATTAATCTACACAAAATCTAAGGGTACCATCTGTCTTCTTAGTGAAAAGGACAGGTTAACCCCATGGTGATTTGCTTGGTTGGATAAAACCCTTATCCTCTAAGTCTTCAAGCTTCGTTTTTAGTTCCTAGAGCTCTATGGGTTCCATCTTATATAGAGGAATGGACAATGGTGCCGCACTTGGAATAATCTCAATGGTTAAATTGATTTCTCTCATAGGAGGTAAGCCATAGAAATTATCAGGGAAGACGTCCCTGAAACTATCCAACACAGGATGAAATTCCATAAGCTGCATTCCCTAATCGCTCATAAAGAGACTGGCCATATGAGATTTCACTCCACACAGCCTAGTACGCTTGAGTCCAGTTCAACTGGCTTGAAGATCCCATTCACCCTTTTGGATATACATGTTTCCTTTGGGTGATGTGAATGACACTTAATGATGATAGTAATCCACTTGGGCCTAATAAGACACAACCCAGTCTATACTGAGAATGGTGTCAAATATAGTCATCTTAAGGATAAAGAAACTCTACAGAAAATGGTACCCACCTATTTCAAGAGGCACTCCTTACACTAGCATATACCCTCTTCTCTAACCCCTAATAAATTATCAAGGGTTACAACACCCCTGGATTACTCTATAACTAATACCATACTTTCCATAGTCGCAACAGATAGAAAAGAGTGCGATGCACCTGTATTGGATACAACAGTTAATAAAGTAGATGCTACCAGAAAAATACCTCTAAATATATATGTCTCTAGAATCTTCTCCCCTGTCTTAGGATGAAAAACATAGATATGGCCTGAACCGTGGCTCTAAGATGCTGACTGCATAGCCTAAGCAGGTCCACTCTACTAATGATGAAACTATGAACCCAATTTCCTCATCCATGAATGCCTGCTCGGCCCGAATAACCTATAGAAGACCAGGTTACTTCCCAATGATGAGTTGTTGATCCTACATCTAAAGGTGGTGCTGGAATAGAACCCCACTCACTTGGAACTGGAGGAAAGGACCACCACAAATGCTAGATGTGACCAATCCTGCCACAATCCCCGAACTCAATTGAGTTCCTCATACACTGTGTATTTTTATGGACTAGCCTTCCACACTGGTGACACTTCACATTACTATCGATGCATGCCACATGTCTAGTACTACCCCCACATGTAGCATCAAAAAATTGATTCCTACCAATTGATAATCCGCTACTCTTCCTGGTAACTGAGTTTCCCTGATTCACTTCACCTGATTCCCTCAGGTTTTGCTCAGCGATGAGGGCAGGGTTCACTATTTTATAAATGGTGGTCAGTAAAAAGATGTTCATCTTCGAGTGGATGTCAAAAAAAATCCCATCATCAAATCATGAAGCTCATCACAAGTCAAGGTCAGCGAAAAAGACTGTGATTCAGTAAAGTGAGTTAAGTATTCCATCACTGACATGTCATCTTACTGAAGGTGCATGAATTCAAAAATGTGATATTTTCTTAGATTCTAATGGAAAAAGTAGTTGAAGAAGGCCATATAGAATTCCATCCATACCATAACCTGATTTTGACTAGCCTGAGTCAGAATGTCCCACCAATGATTAGAGGAATCACACAACATATAGGTTGCGAGATTGACCATCTACTCTGGAGTCATCTCAATGTTCTCAAAGATTAACACCATATCCACTATTTGGGACTCTATATCCTGAGGCCCTCTATCCCCCAAGAAGGTTGGAGGATGCTACTATTAGAAATCCCGAGTCAAATCTTCCATAGAAGGGTCAAGTCGAGGGGCACCTTGAACTAATTTCATTAACTAAAGAAATCTGTCATGAAACTGGACATCAACAACCAATGGAGGATCTAGAGAAGGTGCCTCAGGTGGAACTATAGGAGGTACCACAGGTGCATCAGGGCCCACAACCTGTGGGGTATTCTCATCACCACTCTCTTGGTGTACAACATGAGGTCATCACAGTGGAAGAGCTCTAAAAATTCCAAGTGCATGCCTCAGATTGGATTTATAATAGGTAGGGAAGGAGACATATAAGTACAGGTATAAGGCCCACTTATAAACACGTTACAACCCTGATCCTATTCTAGGATCTAGGATTGGGTCGTCATAAAGATTCATAGGAGAAGCATAGGAGACACAACCTACTTCCCACTACTAGGTCGAGTCGGGGCCAAGGATCTTGTACAAGGTAACCATTTTTATTTAAAGGGGTTGTATTCATTTTAATTCATTAAGTATTTAATTTTCCTTTAAGTGGTTGTATTATATGAATCACATTATCCAATTTATAATGGCCCATACACCTCATAAATTGGATGGTGGTGTCCATTTAATCCTAACCACAACACGTTAAATCCCATGAGACCAATGGTCTATGGTTCAATGTACCATAATTGGCCACTTAAGGCATCTAATTTAACCCATAGAGAAAATCACTGTTAGGTTAAGGCATGTTATTTAAGTGATAATTATGTTTTTCCAGTCCTGTAAGAAAATAGAAACACATTTCAATCAAGTCATATAATTAATAACAAGCAAGGCAAAAAAAAATCACATGCAATACATGTAACACCCCGAGATTTTATGAAAAATATTCTTTTAATTTCATTAATGTCTTGTGTTGTACGCTACACCAAAAGGAGCCTGCACAACACGCATCCTTGACTTGTCTTGCATTACACGTAAATCACGACCTTCCTCGATAGCGTGTGTAGTACGCAATACCGAGTTTCACTAAACAACGATATGCTATTAAAATATTATTAAAACTAGTTGTTATAAATAGTAATAACCATTTTTTGAAATTTTGTAAATTTTATTTTTCAAAATGGAATCCATTTTTGGATTCGGAATATCTAAATTATCTTAGGGTGAAATTTTGGTACTTTTTGGATAACTGTCATTTTCTGATGAATAGTGAATTTTAAACAACATTTTAATCAAAATAATTAATAGTGATAAATTATTAATTTGAGTGGTTTTAAAGTATATTTAGAATATATTTTTACAATTTAATACAATGTTGGTCATTGGATGTAATTCCACATTTAAACCAGACATAAACAAGTGTCAATCTTTTGATAATTATTATCTCTTAAGAACATGCTATTTGTTTTGACAATGAGAATTAATTTTTAAATTAATTAATTCAACTGATATGTTTTGAATTTGGTAAAATAGAAATCATTTTTGAGTTCATAATATCAAATATAGCTTAGGCATAATTTTTTGGTATTTTTCTGGAAACTTTCATTTTTTGATGAATAGTGAAACCACTAAGTGGTAGTTAAAAAAACTGAATTTTTCATAAAACTTAATTTTACCGCTTCTGTGAGTGGAATTTCAAAAATCCGAGAGACACTGTTAATATCAAGGACTAAAATGTGGTTCAATGAGATGAAAATAATTTTTGGTGAATAGTAACTTTTTACTTTTTTTTACCACGGTTAAAAGTAAATAGGGTAATTAAGGGTAAAAGTGTTATTATTATTACCCTAACACATGTCCTAATTCTATTGGATAAGTGTAATTCGACCAAAAACAACCTTAGGAATAAAATATGACCATTTAAGCCCACTTGGATTAGATTAGGACATTTATTATTAATTTATTTAAAGAAGGGTTAAAATAGTTAAAATCAAAGATTAATAAGTAAATCATTTTTAATATGGGGTTATACATAAGATAAATTAGACTATAAATATTCATTAGAAAGATAAAAAAATTTCCTAGATAATGGTATTTTATTTGTAATTTTTAGACATTAAATAATTTAATTTATTTATGACACAACGATGATTCAGTAATTATCTTATTAATGAAATATTAACATAATTGATGTTATAAATACCCAAATAAATGTAATTTGAGACTTTTTATGAATTACAATAATTTTCTAGGTTAATATGACATGTTAGTATTGATTTAATTAACTTGGTTCGAACTAATCATTCTGTTATGATTTTCACAAAAAATCAATTACTAAATAGTGTCAAAATTGACATAAAATAGTTTTTAAAAGAAATATTATATTATTAATTGTTATTTTATTCCTAAAAATCTAAGGTTCGGACAAATGACTTAGATAAGGTTATATATATTAATAATAAACAACTTGGGGTTATTTTGTCTTTATATAGTAAGTTTATTAACCTTATAGTGTAAGAAAACAAGAAGACACTGTAAAAGTTAAATTATCTAACTTAAAGTTAAATCTAAATGATAAGGTTAAACATGATACCTAAACTTGTCTAAATTCTATTGGATGAGAGTATTTCGACCCATACCCACCTTATGTTCAAAATATATCAATTTGGAGCTATTAAAAACCGAATTTGACTTTATAATAAAATAATATTTTTGGTTATTCCAAAGGTGCCCCTCTCATCCCTTATAAAAGGGCACCTCCTCCCTCTCTTCCTCACACCACTTTGAGCCTTCAATCTCGGCCAACCCCTACCAAATTCTCTTCTCCACTTCCCTAGAAACATCCTAGAGGTTCTGGTCTTCTTCAAAGACCAATTTTAGTTCCCTTATAGGAGGAATCAAAGAGGCGCTTCAAAGAAGAGGAGGTTCAGACACTTACGAATCAAATCGGACCTAAGGTAAGGGAAATATCACAATCTCATTTTTATCTGAGATTGTTTATACTTTGGAATTTACTGGGGTGTATTTTATCATCCAAATCTACGTTTCATCAATATATAATATTATTTCCATCCACCTACAATTGTTTAAATCCAATTTTACCCTTCGGTGAGTTTTTAGTAAAAGATATGAAATGAATCTTTTGTCGTTTTTCGTACGAGGTAATTTTTGACTTTCCCGAAAAAAGTATGAGAAGAATGTTTTTTTAAATTATAAGACATGAATGTATTTTTAAAAAATTATTTCCAAGAATCTTCCTTTACAAGTTTTCAAGTTTATTTTTAATGAACTTATTTTAGTTTAGAATTGTATGACATGTTAAGAAAGGAAAAGTGTTTTTGAAGTAGAAATGATATTTTCCTCAAGAATAGAGTTCAAGTGTTTTATAAAAATTATTTTCCATCTAAGATAATAAAAGGTTCTGTTTCTATCCCTATTATTACGTTGATTTGATTATGTTGTTATGGAATTAGTTTTATGAATTCATTTATCTTATATGAATTGTTTTATGATTTCATGATGTTTAAGAATCCCATTTTTATTACATGGGTTATGCTATGATGTATGGTTTATGATTTTGTGGCACACATAAGAATGATATAATTATGGGATGGGTGGGACCTATATCTCCTTCCAATTCATTGGGTAAAGATTTTATATCTCATGAGATAGACATGGCCGGAACGGTAGGTTAAACCGGTTCAGTGAAACAGGACTGAAACGAGGAATGAACTCGGTTCAGAAATGGACTTTGTCCACTAAGATAGTCTTGGAAATGAGTCTTGACTAATAAGAAATTATTCTCCATGATTATGTGTGTATTCCACAATGTTTCATGTTTTAAGTTATGATTATTGGGATTACATTTCACTACTATGATTTATCCCATGTTATAAAATTATGATCTCTTTTGCAGGTTAAGATTTCCAAAATGTTATGTTCTTATGAATATGATGTGATTGTTATTTCTTTTATTTACCCTTAATGAGAATTTGAGCTCACCCTTTTTATGTTTTATTTTCCCCCAGGATTAAAATAAAGGTTTTAGGTAAGGAAACAAAAAGTGGAAGGTCTTTATGGGAGATGTTGAAGATCTTTCACCACTATTAGAAGATTACGTTCCAAGTTTCCAAAGACACTAAACTATTACGGTCCTTGTGTGTATGATTTTGTTAAGTATTATGTATTTTGCAAAAGTAATGTAATATCTATGTACGTCAAGCTTCGGGTCTCTAAAGTTAGTATCAGAGGAAAGGTTTAGTCAACCTTTGGAAACTAGGATGCGAGAACTTTAGTGAGATCCCTAGAGATATTTATAAGGTATGTCTAGGGATGTCCCTAAGGTTAAGTATAAGTATAGGTTATAGTCCTAGAATTATGGTAATGATCTTATAATTAAACCTTAGATATTAGATATTTAAGGTACTACCCCTTTATTATGTTGTTTTCCCTAGCATGATTTTTGCCTCTCACACTATTCTTTTTGGGTTTTAGACGATGGCTAGAACCCGAAGGAACCGTGTTGATAAATGCAATGGACAATGCAATGATTGTCCTCCTGAACAAACAAATTTAATGGGATATGGAGTGAAAAATATTATTGCTATACTTACACAAGCTATGAATCATTCTGGACTTCCAAATGAGAAGAGAAAGGAACAATATTCTATTAATTTCTTCATGAGGAAACGTCCACCTTCTTTTAGTGGGTCTTCTGATCCACTTGTTGCTGAACAATGGATCAGTACCACTGAAAAGATATTTTCAGTTCTTCAATGTTTTGAACATGATAAAGTCATCTTAGCAGTATATCGTTTGGAAGGTGAAGCTGATCAATGGTGGAATCTTATCAAGAATACGAGGCAAAGAGATGAAATTGAGTCCTTGGAATGGGACGAGTTCAAGAACTTATTTTTCAATAAGTACTTACCTCGTATTCTCCGAACAAAGATGGAGAAGGATTTTCTTGAACTAAAGCAAAAGGATGATGAATCTGTTGGTACCTATGAAGAAAATTTTACAAGACTTGCAAGGTATGCTTCTGGTATTATTATCCAACCTGAGAGTAAGATCGATCGATTCTTCAGTGGCTTAAAACCAAATCTTCGAAGGGCATTAGCTATAAGAGACTTCAGTAGCTATGAAGAAATTGTGCGTTGTGCTATCAAGGTAGAAATGGAAGTTGGTGTTACTTATCCATCTTATAGTTTTGACAAGAAACGAAAGATAGAGTTCAAGGAGAAATCTCAGAATAATGGTGAAAAGAAGATGAATGTTTCCTTATGCTCAAAGTGTGGAAAGAAGCATGGTGGAGATTGTCTTAAAGGTACTAGAAAATGTTTTAAGTGTGGAAAAGAAGGTCATCGAGCAGCTGAGTGTCGAAGTAATGGAAAAAGGGTTTCTAATGATGTGAATAAAGAATATACTTCAGAGAACGCACCACCAACACTTCAATGCTTCAAATGCAAGGAAATGGGGCATTATGCTAATAAATGACCTAATCCAAGGGTTAGTGATGATCGAAATGAGAAAGCACTTAAGGAAAAGGACAAAGGGAAGTCACATGCGATCACTATTGGCGATGTTGAATATGAAAACGATGTGGTGGAATGATTAAGTGTTTATGTAATGGGATTGCAAAATAATGTTGTATATAGTATCATGGAATATTGGAATATTTATGTATTGGTCTATTGTGGTTTCCAATATTTTTATGGTACCGGTAACCATGGAAAGTGATTGAGATATTTTTGGAAAAAAAAGATGATATGCACATAATGAAGGGAAAACGGGAAAATGAAATGTTTGAAAGTATTCATGAGCTCATGACTGATATAAGGAAATAGTTATATCATGGTTTGAGGTTTTGGTATGTGAAAAGAGTTAACTTTTGACAGCACTCATGTTTTCACTAAGATTCAATGGGTATTCATTTTTTTTCAAGAGAATACCTGATTAAGGCCTTCGAATGTTTGGAATGTGACCAACAAGACATATCTCATGATATATGGGGATCAACAATGGTATTAACATGTTAGTTGTATAAACTCTTTGGTAATCGTTTTCACTATAATATGAGTTTGGACAACAGTATTTTGGATAAGCCTAAAGATTGGAATGTATTATGTTGGATATAAGTTAGTATTGTTTAAGGAAAGAAGTTTTTTCGATATTATTTATGGGATGTTATAGTAATGTAGTTTTAGAAAAAGGAAAACCTGTAGGATGGGCGACAACCCATCGCGTCGGAGAAGGCTATGGGAATAGAACCCACAACCGAAGTGCGATTGGCCTTTATCGCCTATCACTGTCCTACAGGAAGTCCCTGTTTAGTAGAAACTAGTTTTATTATATTAAGCAGTATGATATATGAAGTATAAGTCCATTTTAGGAAACATATATGATTAATCTCACTATAGATGGACTTATGTATTTTTTTTGATAACTTTTCTAACCTTTTGTTTGAGACAGATGGAATGACCCATCATTCTATCACATGATCTGCTAACACATCACGAATGAAAAATTCAACTTCATTTCTTTAAGTGATGAAGTGAAAATTGTCCAAAGAACAACCAACGGTGAGACTGTACCAAAATCACGAAAGTATTTCTTCTAATTCCAATTTCATCAACTTTGGGGAAATGATATTGAAAACCAAAAATTTTGTCCTAGTGCTCTTATATCCGATGAATCAGATGGTACCTTAGATCATCACAAATCTATAGCTTTGTGATTGTTGGCTTTTTCATATCCATGTTCTCTACCACTCTCCATCAGAACTTGATGGTTAGATTTTTCTTCCATATCCATATTTTCACCTATGTTCTCCTACATGGAAACCCAGTGATGAGATAATTTGGGTAACCGTTACGTTTCATACTTTAGTTTTTAAAGCCATGTTTTGGTATTCCTTTTTACGATGTGGGTTTCTATTAAAGAAACTTTCGAGTAGTAAACCATTTATAACCCCGACGAATTTCGAGGGTGAAATTCATTTTAAGGGGGGTAGAATGTAACAACCCGAGATTTTATGAAAAATATTCTTTTAATTTCATTAATGTCTTGTGTTGTACGCTACACCAAAAAGAGCTTGCAAAACACGCATCCTTGACTTGCCTTTCATTACATGCAAATCGTGACCTTCCTCGATAGCGTGTGTAGTACGCAATACCGAGTTTCACTAAACAACGATATGCTATTAAAATATTATTAAAACTAGTCGTTATGAATAGTAATAACAACTTTTTGAAATTTTGTAAATTTTATTTTTCAAAATGGACTTCATTTTTGGATTCGGAATATCGAAATTAGCTTAGGGTGAAATTTTGGTACTTTTCGGATAACTTTCATTTTTTGATGAATAGTGAATTTTAAACAACCTTTTAATCGAAATAACTAATAGTGATAAATTATTAATTTGAGTGGTTTTAAAGTATATTTAGAATATATTTTTACAATTTAATACAATGTTGGTCATTGGATGTAATTTCACATTTAAACCAGACATAAACAAGTGTCAATATTTTGATAGTTATTATCTCTTAAGAACAAGCTATTTGTTTTGACGATGGGAATTAATTTTTAAATTAATTAATGAAACTGATATGTTTTGAATTTGGTAAAATAGAAATCGTTTTTGAGTTCATAATATCAAATATATCTTAGGCCTAATTTTTGGTATTTTTCTGGAAACTTTCATTTTTTGATGAATAGTGAAACCACTAAGTGGTAGTTAAAAAAACTGAATTTTTCATAAAACTTAATTTTACCGCTTCTGTGAGTGAAATTTCAAAAATCCGAGAGACACGGTTAATATAAAGGACTAAAATGTGGTTCAATGAGATGAAAATAATTTTTGTTGAATAGTAACTTTTTACTTTTTTTACCACGGTTAAAAGTAAATAGGGTAATTAAGGGTAAAAGTGTTATTATTATTACCCTAAAACATGTCCTAATTCTATTGGATAAGTGTAATTCGACCAAAAACAACCTTAGGAATAAAATATGACCATTTAGGACCACTTGTATTAGATTAGGACATTTATTATAAATTTATTTAAAGAAGGGTTAAAATAGTTAAAATCAAAGTTTAATAAGTAAATCATTTTTAATATGGGGTTATACATAAGATAAATTCGACTATAAATATTCATTAGAAATATAAAAAAAATTCTACATAATGGTATTTTATTTGTAATTTTTATACATTAAATAATTTAATTTATTTATGACACAACGATGATGCAGTAATTATCTTATTAATGAAATATTGACATAATTGATGTTATAAATACCCAAATAAATGTAATTTGAGACTTTTTATGAATTAAACTAATTTTCTAGGTTAATATGACATGTTAGTATTGATTTAATTAACTTTTTTGGAACTAATAATTCTGTTATGATTTTCACAAAAATAAATTACTAAATAGTGTCAAAATTGACATAAAATAGTTTTTAAAACAAATATTATATTATTAATTGTTATTTTATTCCTAAAAATCTAAGGTTCGGAAAAATGACTTAGATAAGGTTATATATATTAATAATAAACAACTTTGGGTTCGTTTGGCTTGATATAGTAAGTTTATTAACCTTATAGTGTAAGAAAATAAGAAGACACGGTAAAAGTTAAATTATCTAACTTAAAGTTAAATCTAAATGATAAGGTTAAAATCGATACCTAAACTTGTTTAAATTATATTGGAAGAGAGTATTTAGACCCATACCCACCTTATCTTCGAAATATATCAATTTGGAGCTATTAAAAACCGAATTTGACTTTATAACAAAATAATATTTTTAGTTATTCCAAAGGTGCCCCTCTCCTCCCTTATAAAAGGGCACCTCCTCCCTCTCTTCCTCACACCACTTTGAGCCTTCAAGCTCGGCAAAACCCTGCAAAATTATCTTCTCCACTTCCCTAGAAGCATCCTAGAGGTCCTGGTCTTCTTCAAAGACCAATTTTAGTGCCCTCAGAGGAGGACTCAAAGAGGCGCTTCAAAGAAGAGGAGGTTTGGACACTTACGAAGCAAATCGGACCTAAGGTAAGGGAAATATCACAATCTCATTTTTATCCGAGATTGTTTATACTTTGGAATTTACTGGGGTATATTTTATCATCCACATCCATGTTTCCTCAATATATAATAATATTTCCATCCACCTACAATTGTTTAAATACAATTTTACCCATCAGTGAGTTTTTAGTAAAAGATATGAAAGAAATCTTTTGTCGTTTTTCGTTCGAGGTATTTTTTGACTTTCCCTACAAAAGTATGAGAAGAATGTTTATTTAACTTATACGGCATGAATGTATTTTTAAAACATTATTTCCAAGAAGCTTCATTTACAAGTTTTCAAGTTTATTTTTAATGAACTTCTTTTAGTTTAGAATTGTATGACATGTTAAGAAAGGAAAAGTGTTTTTGAAGTAGAAAGGATATTTTCCTCAAGAATGGAGTTCAAGTGTTTTATCAAAATTATTTTCCATATAAGATAATAAAGGGTTATGTTTCTATCCCTATTATTACATTGATTTGATTATGTTGTTATGGAATTATTTTTATGAATTCATTTATCTTATATGAATTTTTTTATGATTTCATGATGTTTAAGAATCCCATTTTTATTACATGGGTTATGCTATGATGTATGGTTTATGATTTTGTGTCACACATAAGAATGATATCATTATGAGATGGGTGGTACCTATATCTCCCTCCAATGCATTGGGTAAAGATTTTATATCTCATGAGATAGACATGGCTGGAACGGCAGGTTAAACCGGTTCAGTGAAACAGGACTGAAATGAGGAATGAACTCGGTTCAGAAATGGAATTTGTCCACTAAGATAGTATTGGAAATGAGTCTTGACTAATAAGAAATGATTCTCCATTATTATGTGTGTATTCCACAATGTTTCATGTTTTAAGTTATGATTATTGGGATTACATTTCACTACTATGATTTATCCCATGTTATAAAATTATGATCTCTTTTGCAGGTTAAGATTTCCAAAATGTTATGTTCTTATGAATATGATGTGATTGATATTTCTTTTTTTAACCTTAATGAGAATTTGAGCTCACCCTTTTTATGTTTTATTTTCCCCCAGGATTAAAAGAAAGGTTTTTGGTAAGGAAAAAAAGTGGAAGGTCTTTATGGGAGATGTTGAAGATCTGTCACCACAATTAGAAGATTACGTTCCAAGTTTCCAAAGACACTAAACTATTACGGTCCTTGTGTGTCTGATTTTGTTAAGTATTATGTATTCTGCAAAAGTAATGTAATATCTATGTATGTCAAGCTTCAGGTCTCTACAATACAGGCAATGCATGCTGAAAAGATGATATGGAATTCTATAATGCATGACATTTTATATCCTATGGTTCCTAGTATGATTCATGTTTTGATGTTCCCTCATATAATCAGGATTAAATCATAAATATTACATCAAGATATTAAAAATTCAAGTAAAGTGCATCACCCAATGGTGAAATACATGAAATTATAACAACGCAAGTAATAACAACATTTAGCCATCCCAGAAAATTTGGGTTTCCCATGTACGTGGGTTAGATACTACTAGGAACAGGTTCATGACCAAATTATAATATCCTAGTCTCCTGTATAAACTCAAAAAGTATGAAAAAAGGATTAGAAACCATTATGACACCAATTTGTAGCATCCCACCCTATATTCCACTTAAAGGTGCCCCAAGAAAGTGGCCAAAAGATCTCAAACATGCCTCCACAAATGCCTAAGGCTACTAACTAGCAGCAGGTACCTAGGGTGTGTCTGTGGGGAGAATATTCCCTCATAGATCATAGTGACCATAGTAGTATATAATAATAATAAGTAGAAGAAGTAGAAATAAGAAACAAATGGCAGTGGAATAATAAAGATAAATCATGAAACCTAAATAAATAATAAGAGAAGACTGAATAATAAACTAATATGACTGATGTTATACATGTAGCTATAAAAAAATGACTAAGCAAGGGTAAGGGGATACATATATATACAACATGATATCAAAATATAAAAAATTTCCAAAAACTACTATAGCTAGAATCTCAAGCATAGGATTGGTCTTTCCCCCCCAACTCCATCCTAAATTTGGAAATTAAACATTGGAAGTTAACTGCTTCCCTTTATCACTTCCTATAACCATAAAGTCTTCTTGGGTGCCATAGGTGTCCCAAGAAGAGTGTAAGATAAAATCTTAGTAGGTCTCCACCCATGATGTCTAGGAAACTCCATTTAATGCAATATAAAATGATTAGTGTGGAATAATAAGTAAATATAAAATTAAAATAAATAATTAAATACTTTGGATCTGGTTCCACTTGGACACTCATCCAATTTATCTGCTTCAGCCTAACCTGGTGACTCTGAACCAAAGGAAACATGAAAAGGTAAAGTGAGGGAGATAATGTAAGATTATGGAATATCCCCAAGCTATTGATTGGGCTTAGAGAACACATCCCTACATTACCAAAACCAAAGGATCAATTATATTTTGAAACCATTAATTTATCTTTTATTTAATTCAATTTGAAAACCACATTAGAAAATATTTTGAGACACCCTGATCCCATCCATGTTAATTCAGAGATACATTAAAAGTATTTCTCGAGGGGCTAGATTTATAAACAATTTAAAGGAGTCTATCCATGGTGATCCAAGGATGAAGTCCCACATGTCACTCCAAGCATGGTGTGAAAATTTCAAGTACTAGCTCAAAGTTTGTACCTGGAATCACACGTAGGGGCCCAAGTCACTCTTGTGGCATCATAAAAAAATAGTACCATCAAGCCTATCCAAAGGGGTCTCCCTTAGGGAACTAGTGTCTCCCGTCTAAAGGTAAAAATAGATAATTCTTGGAGATCCCATACTAGGAATAGATGGTGCCACCCCAAGCATTTTTACAAGGAATTAATAATTATAACAGAAAGGCACAAGAGTTATTCCAAGGGGTCCTTATGTTGGAACCCCTTATATCTGCTTCGACACTAATAGTGAAAGCATTATACAAATCAAAAAAGTTATAACACTCATCAATGTGAAGGTCATTCTATTTAATTTGATCATGTATGTCATAGTGGGCATGAAGACCAAGATATTTATATTAAATATCCCAAATATAGAACAAGGGTAATGTGAACACCTAACCAATTTACTTTATTTAGACAATCCATTTAAGTCATGGGGTAAAAATAATTAATTAAAGGGTTTTCACCCAATTCAATTCATATAACAACTATAGGCATCAATTATGCAGTAATAACCTTCAAAGGGTATTTTGAATTTTAGAATGAGAGTGGAAAGTTTTCCTCTAAGGTAGAGAACACCCATTAGGTCAGCTTAAGACAAGGTAACAAACCCAAGGGGTTGATTTTCCATCTTCTTGGGCCAAATTTGGCATGATAAAGCATTAAATTTGATTTAATTGAAAAATTATAGGCGACACTGGAAGGGTTTAGTTCATAAAACAACAATGCATTTTATGGAAAATAATTAAATGAAGGGAAAGAGCCTAGACCACCTACCTTAGCCTCTTAGATATTACCTCCTCTATTGTAAAACTTTTATTCGAGCTTGGTTGGAAGAAATAGATAAAACTATCAAATGCCCTGAAAATGAGGCAAATGAGTTTGCACTAATATAACACAATAGATGGAAAGAGGAACTTGAAATAGAAGGGAGAAGATTAAAGATCTCACCTATATATTTCTTTTGGATCTGATGAAAAATGATTCCGAGTTTGTGTGGAGGAGTTAGCTTGATCCCTAGGTTGAGAGGGAGGAGATGCTTCATGCGAGGGAGTAGGAAAAGAAACCACTAGAAAATAATAGGAAAAGAAATAAAAGTTTTTAAAACAATTTAAGAGGAATAAAAGGGTAATTTCACCCTAAAATACAAGGGTGCATGGTTTTTCTACATGGTTGGCCAAACCATGCACCAACCGTGTGCCAATTACTACTTCAAAGGGGAACTCTACATGGTAAGGTGCATGGATTATCTAACCATGCACAAATAATGAAAAGTCACTATGTCCCAAAATAATACAACATCACATGACCTTGTGCCTTGGGTGACACGATTTCAGACACATCATGTGGTCCCTAGGTCTCCACTGTATGCAGCCACACGGTTTAGGGAAACTGTGCGGGCTGCGTGGCACAATTTCTTCTAACCGTACAACCCTGTATTTTATTTCCATTTTGGGGCTCTGGGATCTGATTGAGACACAGACACACCCGATACCTCCTTGAACCTTTCAGGATTCATTATTCAGGTCTAAAAAATGAATTTAAACAAAAACGAATGGCCTGTACCTTTAGGAACAGTCAGGATGTTACATGACTATCATGTCTGATATACCTATTATCCAGAATAAAATAGATTCTTGAATACACTATTGTGTGTGACCCTCTAGGTCCTTATCTCTATAGTAGTGAATAGTATTCACATACCAAGAGTAGAGTCTAGCAACCCATAAAGGCATTTAAATAGATAAGGAATAGTCCTAGAAATGGTAACCAACCTATGAACATGTATTGTGCAATATAATATCTTTGTCTTTAGATATCTCATAAAGCAGGACTCACACTTATGTAATTTTCCTTTATTACTTTATTGTTTGTTGATATAACTGGACAAATTTACCCTCAGAATGACTTGGACAAGGATTTTGAAGGCACTACCATTCTAATCAACCAGAGCTGATATATATTACTTCCACGATTTGGAAGAAGAAAATTATATCTTGACCATTCAACCAATTCCATACCACCAATGATGCACCCAACACAACCTAACTCACCATGATTTCATTATCATGGTTTTTGCCTTTCATCAAAGTACGTGATCAAATAGAACACATTGATAATGATCTCATGTTAGGAGACTAATACACATGTTCATAGATAGAAACAACCAATGACACATGAAACATGTAGTGTTCCTATTGGTGGATCTTTCATCAGGATCTCAACTACTAGTGATCACCAAGTGAAAACTTCATGAGAAAAAGACTCAATTATTATGATCCCCTAACACCAAATATTCAGACATCATCTACGTCTAGTCATTATGATGTAT
The DNA here is from genome assembly GCA_963277665.1 of Viscum album. Taxonomy (NCBI): domain Eukaryota; kingdom Viridiplantae; phylum Streptophyta; class Magnoliopsida; order Santalales; family Viscaceae; genus Viscum; species Viscum album. The sequence continues at coordinate 911,402,211 of OY728151.1, forward strand.
CTAGACCATAGAACATATATTTAATATCAATGTCATAGTATCTCGAGGTTCTCATTATAGCCTAAGATCTGTTATAAAATTTTTATATGACAAATAATCTATGGAAATTACCATTAAATAATGGACATATAAATTTATACACTATAATGGTAAGTGAACATCATGCATATCTCATTATATACATGAAATGGTAGTTGAAAAGTACTGTATAGTTGTGTCTAGGGAACCCATTATTACAACACAAGGAGCATGTTCAAGGTGGTCCAAGAAAGCTAGATCTCCAAAGTAAAAATTTCATAGGAATCTATAGTTATTCATATCCATAGAGTTGAAATTTACATGGAATTATATTCATCCATATCAAAAGAGTAGAAATGTCCAAGGCATCTAAAACATTAATCATCTCATAATCATACCCAATCCATGAGTTTATCCAACTCTTTCAACATTTTCAATTCAACCCATTTGACCATTTTAATAACATGTAATCACAGGGAAAATGAGGAAAAATCCATCTCCTAATATCTCATTTAATTAATAAAGGCTCCAACTAAATATGGTGAGCTCACACACACCCAACATGGTGGTATATCATGGGGCAGATACATGAACACACCTCATGGCTGGTCTGAGTTGTGGTTAACAACCCCTAACCATACTATGTTACTAAGTGGGAAACCTATCAAGGTTCTAATAATTTAATTAAGGAATTTAATTAATTCAGGATTAACACTAGAAGTTCTGACACGAGGCACAATGACAATAGGGTATGAAAAAACTAGAATTTAAGGGAAAAGGTATAGAACACATACCACATGACTATGGAAGAATAATCATCCAGTGTTGACTCATAAATCAGTTTGGATCCGGATAAAATGGTAGAACAAATGAATTCTCTGAAAATAGTTCATAAGATCCTACACCAATATAACTTTTTGAGAGGAATTATTAGAGGTGCAAGAGGAATGAATAACTCACTATAGGATATCCAAAAAGACCAACAAAGTTTGAATAAGAGGTCATATGATGAAACCACATAAAATCCTATTTTGAAGGATTAGAGGAGCTTCAAACAGGATAGGGAGAGGTGCTCCTATCCACCGAAGAGAAATAAAAAGGAGGGAGGTGAGTTAAAATTAGAAAAGGGGAAAATGGTAATTTCCCCTTTAAAAACTGGGAAACATGGTTTGGATGTATGGTTGACCAAGCTGTGCACCAACTGTGAACCCCTCTCTACCTCAAGACTAACCTCACATGGTTCATGCACACAGTTTGGGAAACTATGCACAAACCATGCCATTTGCCTCTAATAAAATCTATAGGCGGTTCACATGGATGTGTGGCCCCTATTCCATGGTTTCATCTAACCGTGTGGCCCCTAACAGTGGGATAGAACACCTCACAGGGTTTTATCAAACCATGCGGCCTAGGTGACATGGTTTCTACTAACTATGCACCATAGCTTCATTTTTTAGAAACTCAGGATTTGGGCTTCAAACAAGCCCCAAACACCCCCAAACACCTGTAAACTCATTAGGAATTCACATTAGGTCAAAAACAAGGAATTAAAATGAAATTCAAAATATCCTTACTTCAAGGAAAAACCTAGGATCTTAAAATATCTCCTTCTTAAGACAACTCATCCCTGAGTTTCTCTTCTGAGGGTGGTGAAGCATCTGAAAAGTATTCTGACCACTGAGTAAGTAAATATGCCTAATGTACATGGATTTTTCTAACATTTTTTATAAATTTTTAATTATTTTTAATTAATTTTATAACCTCTTCTTGTGTTTTTAGGTTCTTTTGGTATTATTTTAATATTTTAGTTGTTTTTATAGTTTTTAGTTAATTTTATATTAATATTATTTATTTATTTTTAGTTTAATTAATATTAGTTTCTTTAGTTTATTAATTTATTATATTAATTTAACTTATAAATATAATATATATAGGTATATAATTCTATTTATTATTACTACTTTTATTATTACTAAATTATTATTATTATTATTATTATTTAACTCTTTTAGATAATTATATATATTTTTTTAATTTTTTATTTTAAATTCTATCTTTATTTTATTTTCCCCCCATATCCCACTCACCCACTCCCCTATTTCCCTCCACTTGACTCACTCCCCTATCCCCCTCACTCACCCACCACCCTCTCTTTGTCTCTCCAATCAGCCACTCCCACTATTTCCTTTCCACCCACTCTCCCTCCCCTCGACTCTCACCCGCCGCCCCCAGACCCCTACTCACTCCCCCACCGGACCCCCATCTCCCTATCTCGCTCCCCTCCGCTTCCCTCTACTCCCCACTCTAACTCGCACCCATCACCCTCCCTCACACCGCTCTCCCCGTCACCCCAGCCACCCACTCCCAACCAATCCCCCTCACATTCCCACCACCCCTCCTGCCTAACCGCCTCAGCCGCTCCCCTCACTCACCCACCTACCCCACTCCCCTCTACTCCCCCTGCTCACTCAGCCACCTCCCTCACTCCCCCATTGCCCCTCCCTCTTATCTCCTCAGTCGGTTCACCCTCTCCCTTGGCCCCTGCTCACTCCCCCTACCCCCTGCTACCCCAGACACTCCCCTTCCTTGCTCTCACTTATAGCGCACTAGCCACCACACCTAGGAGTAGCCACTGCCATCATAGTAGCCACTGAAGATACGCATCACCACACTAAGGCACACCTCCCTCGCTCAAGTTGCCTCCTCGTAATGCCACACCAGGAGCGGACCGACCTTTGCTATATCACACACAACCTCGATTACGGTGGTTACGTAGTTGGTGCGTGATGTCATCATGTGCTAAGGGTGCAGTCAGAGTTCGAAGGATAGTGATTGTTGCACACAACGAGAGTGAAGACCAAAATGATTATTTGTTTGGTAATGAAGTTTTATTTTACATGAATTATCATCTTATTATCATATTTATTCTCTCAGTTGTAATGTCGTGGTAAATTTCCTTGTGTCAGGATGATGATAAAGAAATTAAAATTGTTGTGCATGCCATAGAATGTTTCAAGTTTTTGATTAATTGTCAATTAAAATTATTTTAATTGATTTTTTACCTATTTAATTTTTTTTCAATGAATTAAATTATGAAATTGAAACTGTCCATTTTAATTATAAGTCTATGTGGTGGTCCAAGAAGGTAAACCGTATTGACTGATTGCAGTTAAAATTGATGGCACAACTTTGTGAGAAATGAGCTATGTCATTTCGCCATTTAGTTAGGCACTTGAATGAATCTTAAAATTTATTTATAACACCAGATAATGGTACCTTAAATAAATCAGGAGATATAAAATAAGCATATAAAAAATTTCTTTATTTTCAGAACTGGCGATTATTTAAGCAGAATAAACTTTTAATCACATAAAAGGATATATTGCATGGCTACGTAGTAGTTTTTTATGACATTATAATCCTCGACACATTTTTTTGATTCATAGTTTACCATCATTTGTAGTCTCAATTAAATTTATTTATTTTATCTTCTCATTTTTAGTTTAATTAAAATAATAAAAAAAACAAAAAATAGGAATTCCCTCAACTTTTGTTTGTCTAAAAATTTTTCAATGAAATATTTTTAGTGAACTAGATTACGTACTATTTGTGGTTCAACCCTGCTCGCCACTTTTATAGTAGCTAGTTGGTTATAATTTTTTTTAAATTGGATGCACTGTGACATGCATAATAAATTTCTGGTTCCATTTTCGGGGAGCATGTGCACGTCTAGCGTTAAGAAAATTTCAAGTAGGCCTCACTTTAGACACTATTTTCCCAAATGGTGAACACTTTTAATTCAGCTCTGTTGAAGAACAACCCACCCCTTGATCCACAACTTGAACATCAAAGAAAAGGAAAATAACAAATTGGTACCTCAACTACAAATCCAATGCTTCCACTAGAGGAAAGTGTTGAAACTCATATTCCGACGCTTCCCAGTGGACAAGTCCATCCACTTTTCCAAAACTATCTCGATAATCAAAGGCCTCAGACTACTATGAGACAATAGTTGTGACACAACACATTTGGAGTTAGCCCAGGAATAACAAGAGCTAGAATTCAAGCGATGCACTTTGAATTGAAGCTGTCCACAATCAACCTGCTCCAACAACATGCTCAATTTCATGGATTGAGCATCAAAGACAATTATATGCATGTGAACATATTTCCCAAAGTATGTTACACATTTAAATATAATGGGGTTATGGATGATGTGTTGATCCTGCGGTTTTTTCCATTCTCATTGAAAGGGAAAGAAAATGTCTGGTTAGAAAGTGTTGGCATAGAAAGAGTTTTCACTTGGGAAGTGCTGAGAAGAAAATTTCTTGATTGATATTACACAACAACTCAATCTTTGAAAAACAAGAGAGACCTCGACTCCTTTTGTCAAAGTGAATAAGAATCATTAGAAGAAGCTTGGTAAAGATTCAAGTCCATGTTAAGACGTTTTCCTCATCATGGGATGAAGTTGGAAAACCAATTGCAATATTTCTACTATGGAATTCAACTCGAGAGTAAGTCTGCAATCAACACAACTACTGGTAACGTGTTCAAGGAAATGGATCCTAAGGATCTATTAATATTAATTCAAAACATGGAAGAACATAGTTTCCAGTGGCCATAATATTTTTCAAGAAGAAAGTCAGGAGTGCATCAAGTCGATTCCCAAAAATTCATGGCTGTACAATTTGAAGCTCTCAATAAGAGGATTGAAAACTTGTTAGTAAATCCACCTAAGCTAGTCCATGTTGTTCAATCTGAGCACTGCCCACACTGTGGTGGTCCTCATGATTATCCCATGTGTCCATATAACACATCTGAGAACTATATGTCTGAAGCTAACTTTGTCAGCTACAAAAAAAGGAAATTATGGGAACAACTAAAACACAAACTGGAAAAACAATAACCAAAATCAAGGTTGGAAAGAACCAACGACTACTCAACCAATGAACCAGAACATGAGTCCACCTGGGTTTATTTCTCAATATTTATACAGACCCTCCATGAAATAATATGAGCAAGGATCTCAATAGAAATATCGACCACCATTTAATCAACAACAAAAATATAAGGAACAAAAGAAAACAACAGATTTGGCCCCTCCTACAATGCAAGGTCAACAAGATTTGGGAGAAACTATAGAAAAACTAATGATGTTCAATCAATCAAGGTTTGAGTTACAAGAGATGGAAACTCAAAATTTGAAGACAACAACTAAAAATTTGCAGACAATAACTCAAAATTTGCAGACAATCACCCAAAACCTACAGACAACAACCCAAAACTTACAGGCTTACATGCGTAACATTGAAAATCAAGTTGGTCAGATAGACGCACAAATGAAAAACCTAAAATAAGGAACTCTACCAGGAATCACAAGAGTTAACCTAAGAGAAGAGGCAAAATCCATCACATTGCGAAGTGGCACATAGTTATCAGAGCACAAAATTCCTGATGTTCAACCAACAGATGATATGCCTACACCTACCACTAAGAATGGTGACTCAATAAACAATGATATCCAACTTGAAGCTAAAGAGGAGGAAGATCAAAACAAACATGAAAAAATTGAAAATTCAATAAAAGAAAAGGAAAACGAGGCACTCAATGAAAGAGTGAAAACCCACATACCACTTCCTTCATTTCCACAAATACTGAAGCAAAGGAAGTTGGATGTTCAATTTTCAAAATTCATGGAGATGTTGAAAAATCTTCAAATAAATATTCTTTTTGCAGAAGCCATCACAAAAAATGCCCCACTATCCTAAATTTCTCAAGGAGATTATATCAAAAAGAAAAAACCTAGATGATGTGGGAATAATCATAATGCATGAGGAATGTTTAGCGGTCATAAATAGATCCATACCTCCAAAACTAAGAGACCTTGGTAGTTTCACTATTCCTTACAAATATTGGAGGATGTCAATTTGGAAGAGATTTTTGTGACCTCAGAGCTAGTGTAAATATCATGCAATCTGGAGTCCTTTAAGAATTGAGCATCACAGAATTAAATCCAATGAGGGTCACCTTGCAAATGAATGACTGATTAGTGAATCATTCTCGTGGGATTCTAGAGGACGTAATCATCAAGGTCGATAAATATTACTTCCCTAATGATTTCATTGTCCTCAATATGGAAGAAGAAAAGGACGCCCCACTCATTCTTGGGAGAAATTTCTTAGAAACATGTAGAGTACTCATTGATGTCCAAGAGGGAAAATTAATTTTTAGAATTGGGGATGAGAACATAAAATTTGATGTCCTAAAGGCCATGGAAAAACCCTCTATAACAGACTTTCATTTATTGGATACGATTGAAGAATGAGATGAGTTAGAAAGCGATGCACTGGATATTGAGGATTTACACAAAGAAAATGAAGAGTTTATTGAATCAATAGAGGTAGTGGAATTCACCAGAAACATAGTTGAGCCTTTATATAGACATGAATTCACTTCACTGACTCCATCACTTGAAAATTCTCCAACACTTGAGCTTAAAACTCTTCCATAAAACCTGAGATACTGTTACTTGGGAGATTTAAACACCTTATCGGTCATCATAAATGCCAATCTTTCAAGTGAACAAGAAAGAAAATTTATCAATGTTTTGTTACAAAGGAATCCAAAAATAGGTTAAATGATTGTTGATCTAAAAAGTATAAGTCTTGACATCTTAACTCATATAATACATATGGATGATAATTCAAAACCTTTCAGGCAACCACAACGATGATTAACACCTCCCATGAAAGAAGTAGTCAAGAAAGAAGTCATTAAACTTATTAATGATGGTTTAATATTTCCTATCTTTGATAGTCATTGGGTCAGACCATTTCAAGTGGTACCTAAAAAGGGTGGAACCATAGTAGTTGATAACGATAAATGATAATTGATAACCACAATAATGGTGACTGGATGGAGAGTGTGTGTCAACTATCAGAAATCAAATGATGCCACCAGAAAGGATCACTTCCCATTACCCTTTATGTTAGGACCAAGATGATTATGAATAATATCCTTTTCAGGTATTGTATTTTGTTGTCAAGGAAGTTTGAGAAGAAAGGAAATCACTTCACTTTGTATAAGTGGTTGATGGAAGATAGGTAAGTTACAATACTTACCATGGTAACTATGACGATGCTTTTTTGATTTGTATTTCACAAATATCATAAGTTTGGAGAACTTGTGATGCAAGCCTTATGAAGGATAGGGGTAGTAAAGAAGTGTTTTTGGCAAATGAAAGAAAGTGGTGTGAAAGTATAAGTGGTTCAAAAGTGTGGCACGTAAGTATAAGGGGTGCTCAAGTGTATGTTGCACGCAAGTCATATTTCAAGATCAACACATAAAAACATGAAAAAATAAAGAAAGTTCCATTAAAGATAAAATATTGGTTCACAAGTAAAAAAGTGGCACACAAGTATAAACAGTGCTCAAGTTTATGTTGCATGCAATTCATATTTTAACATCATCACATCAAAATATGACAATGGAAAGAAAGTGGAATGCAAGTGATGGAGCGGCACGCAAGTCAAAAAGTGGTGTGCAAGTATAAGAGGCACACAAGTGTATGTTGTGCGCAAGTCATATTTTAACATCATCACATAAAAATACGTCAAAGGAAAGAAAGAAGCATGCAAGTGATGGAGTGGTGCACAAGTGATGGAGCGACACACAAGTGATGGAGCAATGTAAAAGTGATGGAGATGCGTGCAAGATGAGTTGCATGCCTCGTGCACAGGGTCACCAAAATTCTTATAAATAGACAGCTAACCTCCTCATTTTTGTATTCTCAACACTCAATAGAAAATTTGAGCTCTGATTTTGCAAGTGGTAGAAAGTGACGCACAAGTTGAAGTGTCGCGCAAGTTGTGTGTTATGAACAAGAGCGGCACACAAGTGATAAGTTGCACGCAAGCAGGGAGTTGTGTACAAGAAGTGTTTTTTGTATAATTTTGAAGTGGTGAAAAAATTGTGAGTTGTGCACAATAGTGGCATGCAATTAGTTTTTAGTGAACAAGTAGGAATCCACGCAAGCAGGGCGACGTGCAAGTAGGGAGGTGCGCAAGTATAGTGGCACGCAAGCAGGGAGGCGCTCAAGTAGAGTGGTGCACAAGCAGGGAGGCGCACAAGTTGGGAGTGGTGTGCAAGATGTTTTCACCAAAAGGTTCTTACTAGTTTTTAGGTAGGAAAGTGAATAATTTTTTTGAAATATTTTATTTCTGAAAGTTCATTAAGAAGCACAGTAACATTACATTACCCTATTTGTTCTAAGAGGAAGCACACACACTATTGGATTGTTTTCAAAGTGCTACACAGGTGTAAGGGAATATCCTAATCATTGTATTCCACATTAATGGATTTTTTTCTAGTGGATTGTGTGGTGCTGGATTGTTTCTATGCCATACCAAGGATGTAGCTACTCTTGTTGAGTAGTGAACCTTGTAAATATTGTGTTCTTGTGATTGTGTGTGTTCAGTAGGGAAGAAACTCTTTAACAGGATTCGAAGGTTGTTTCAAAAAGAAGGAAACCTAAAAATAAAATTGATATCATCGATTCACCCCCTCCCCCTCTTAGTGATACTTAAATCCTGATTGGGAACTACAATTGGTATCAGATGAAGGTTACCTTTATTTGTTCATTGTTGAAGTTTTGAATAGAAGTTGTGATAGAAAATATGAATTGTGTGAACAGTAAGGTGATTCCAATATTTGTTTGAAAGAATTATCATATCTGGAAAGATAAAATTATGCCTTATCTTATGTCTCTTTGGTATGAAGTTCTTGAAACTACAACTGATGGAGTTCCTCCTATTGATGACAAGGTTCCTTTTACACCTACCGATAAGAAGAATCCCGAGAATGATGGAAGAGCTAAAAATGCATTGCTCTCATATATTTCAGAGAGTGAGTTTTTAAGAGTGAAAGGTGTTGCTATAGCTAAAGGCATCTGGGATAAGTTGAAGAACATCTATGAAGGAAATAAAAAAGTGAATAATGAAAAACTAAAAATCTAAAGGATGAAGTATGAAGACTTGAAAATGGAAGAATCTGAATCTTTTAGGGACTTATTCACTAGGGTAAATGACATTATCAGTACAATTAGATGTCTTGGTGAAAAGTTGGAGGATTATATAGTTGTTGAAAAGATCTTGAGAATTTTTCCTGACAAGTTTGATGCAAAAGTGTCTTCATTAGAAGACAGAGACCCTGAAAAATTATCTCTGGATGATTTTCATAACACTCTCATTACTTATGAAATGAGAAGAGAGAAGACTATGAAGAGAAAAACAAAATCTGATAGAGAAATGTCATTCAAGGCTACAAATAGAGAGAATTAAAATAAGTGTATTATTGAATTTGATACTGGTGAATCTGATTCTGAATATGAGGTATGTAATAATTTTGATGAAATTTTATCCTTGTTTTCTAAGAATGTGAAAAGAGGTATAGGGAAATACAAGGGTAAAATTCCCTGGAAATGTTTTGAGTGTGGAGTCGTTGGTCACTTTGTGGCTAACTATCCTCAAAAGAATAAATAATAATACAATGATGATGATGAAATAAGGCCAAGAAGGTCATGGAAGAAACAATCTGACGAAGATAAATATTTTTCAAAGGGGAAGGATAAAAAATTATTCAAATAAAAAAGAAGAATCTTTTTATCTAAACATGAAGATGAAGATGATAGAGAATCTGAATCTGAGAAATAATTTACTGAGAAAGCTAGAGAGAATAAATTTATTGTAGTAGTGAATAATGAAGATTATTGGAGCAACAGTTTGGAATAAGAAGAAACTCAACTTGAATATCATCTGAAATAAGAGTTGAAATAATGTTTGAGGAAGATCTGAAGGCTTGAGAAGGAAAAAAAGAAGTTGATAAATGAAAATTCCACATTAAAAAATCAAGAAGGTTTTCCTAATGAGAAAATCAAGATGGAAAAGGAGATTGATGATCTGAAGAATTATCTTGAGAATATAAAGAATCGTAATGATCATCTTGAAGTAAAGTTGAAGGAAAAAATAATAAGAGTTGGAACTTGTACAACTGATAATTTATAAAGCCAAAGAAATAAATATTAGTTTCAAACAATATATCTCATAAATTGGTGAAAGTTCTAGTAAAAATGAACCAAAGAAGGATCCACAAAATTTACCTTCAAAGGTTTAGAGGAAAGACGGAACTAGTTCTGATAATAACAAATATGGAAAAGCTATATATGTGACTAAAGTCAGCAATGATGAAAAATCATAATTACATAAAAATCCTGAGTCCAAAAAGATTTCTAATACTTCTGGTACTGATAAGTCTAAATAGAAATATGAGCTGAAGAAGAAAATTAAAATTGAAAACAGGAAGGTTGATGGTAAGCAGAGTTCTATTAAGAAGGTTTTTGAGAATCATGTTCACAACTCTGGTCAGTATAGAAGTTTCAGAGGAAAATATTAATTCTATGATTACTTTTGGTATTGTGGTGGATTTTTACACCCTTCAAACATGTGTTGGTTCAATCAACAACATTACTACTATTACAGAAGTTATAGAAGACAAGGTTTGAGGGGGAGTCAATCCTCTCCAAAAGGGAAGTATGAGAAGGAAGTTCAGAATAAATCTGAGAAGGATGGTGTAAAAGTTGAAAATAGGTTCCAACCATTGAAAAATATTTGTGAAATATGTGAAAAACATGGACATCTTTCTAAGGGATGTCTTGTTTTGTTTCCATCACAACAAAAGGTTCTTAAAAAATCTTAGAATTTGGAGGTGAAAAATGAAAAGTAAGAAAAAAATTCTCTTATTGTTGAAACCACTTTGACAGCTAAAAAAGGATAACATCTATGGATTCTTGATAGTGGGTATTGTTCTCATATGAAAGGAGACTTAAAGTTTCTGAATAATGTGAAAGAATTCAAAGATGGAATAGTTATATTTGGAAATGATGAGTCTCTGAGGATCAAAGGTGTTGGATCATCCATTACCGGGAAAGAAAAAATTAAATCTAGGAAAAAATTATATTTTGATGGGTTGAAACATAATCTGATGAGTGTTTCACAACTCTGTGATGAGGAAAAAAAGTTATCCTTAGAAAAGATGAGTTTTTTTGTGAAAAGAGAAAATGATGGAAAGGTAGTTACGAGAGGCCAACATACAAAAGAGAACTTTGTCCAAGTTTGTGAAGTATAGAAATCTTATTACATGTGAATAGTGGATGAAAATTAGTTATGACATAAAAGGCTAAAACATATGTTTCAGAGAAACATGTGCAAGTTATCAACATGAGAAAATGTCTGAGATATGCCTGATTTATCAAGAAGAAGAGATTGGTGTTGCACTATTTGTGAAAAAGGGAAGATTACAAACTCTATTTATAAGAGAGTTGACATTCGTTCAAAACAACCCTTGGAACATATACATTCTGATATCTGTGGACCAATGAGAAAGTAATCAAAAAATAGAGATAAGTACTTAATTACTTTCATTGATGAATTTACTCTCATTACTTATGTTATGTACATGAGACATAAGTCATATGCTCTGAAAATGTTTAAGACTTTCAGGAGGAAAGCAGAGAAGGAATGTTAGTATTTAGTGAAGAAGCTGAGAACTGATAATGGTGGAGAGTATAAGAATGAATAGTTTTAAAGTTACCTTGAGTAGCATGGAATTTGGCATGAGTTAGATCACGTAGGCTTAGAATTGTTGATGATTAATCCATTGCTTGAGATTACAAAGATCAGTGATTTATGAATCTGGGTTGAAAAAAAAATCCAAAGGGGGAGATTGTTAGGATCAAGATGATTATGAATAATATATTTTTCAGGTATTGTCTTTTATTTTCAAGGAAGTTTGAGAATAAAGGAAATCACTTCACTTTGTATAAGTGGTTGATGAAAGATAGGGAAGTTACAATACTTACCATGGTAACCATGATGATGCTTTGCTGATTTTTATTTCACAAATACCATAAGTTTGGAGAACTTGTGATTCAAGAATTATGAAGGATAGGGGGAGTAAAAAAGTGTTTTTGGAAAAGGAAATAAAGTGGCGTGCAAGTATAAGTGGCACGCAAGTGTGGAACACAAGTATAAGGGGTGCACAAGTGTATCTTGTGAGAAAGTCGTATTTTAAGATCAACACATCAAAATAGGATAAAGGAAAGAAAGTGGTATGCAAGTTAAAAGATTGGCACACAATTCAAAAAGTGGAAAAAAAGTATAAGTAGTGCACAAGTGTATGTTGTTCTCAAGTAATATTTTAACATCATCACATAAAAATATGACAAAGGAAAGAAAGTGGCATGCAAGTGATGGAGCAGTGCGCAAGTTAAAAAGTGGCTTGCAAGTATAAGAGACGCACAGGTGTATGTTCTGCGCAAGTCATATTTTAACATCATCACATCAAAATATGACAAAGGAAAGAAAGTTGTGTGCAAGTGATAGAGTGGCGCAGAACTGATGGAGCAATGTGCAAGCTGAGTTGCATGCCTCATACATAGGGTCACCAAAATGCCTATAAATAGATAGCGAACCTCCTCATTTTTGTATTCTCAACACTTAAAGAGAAAATTTGAGCTCTTATTGCATAAGTGGTAGAGTGTGACGTGCAAGTTGAAGTGTTGTGCAAGTTTTGTGTTATGAAAAAAAGAAGCATGCAAGTGATAAGTTTCGTGCAAGCAGGGAGTTGTGTGCAAGAAGTGTTTTTTTCATAATCCTGAAGTGGTGAAAAAATTGTGAGTTGTGCACAATAGTGGAATGTGAGTAGTTTTTGGCATGCAAGTAGGAATCCACACAAGAAAGGAGGTGCACAATTAGGGAGGCACGCAAGCAGAGTGGCACGCAAGTAGAGAGGCTCATAGGAAGAGTGGTGTGTAAGCAAGGAGGTGTGTAAGAAGGGAGTGACATGCAAGATGTTTGACCCAGGAGGTTCTTACAAGCTTCTAGGTAGGAAAGTGAAGATTTTTTTTGAACGATTTGATTTGTGAAAGTTCATTAAAAATCATATGAACATTACATTACCCTATTTGTGCTAAGAGGGAGCACATGCACTATTGGATTGTTTTCAAAGTTATACACGAGTGTAAGGGAATATCCTACTCATTGTATTCCACATAAAAGGATTGTTTTCTATTGGATTGTTTGGTACTAGATTGTTTCAATACCATACCAAGGACATAACTACTATTGTTGAGTAGTGAACCTTGTAAATATTGTGTTCCTATGATTGTGTGTGTTCATCAGGGAAGAAAATCTTTAATATAAGGCAAAGGTTGTTTCAAAAAGAAGGAAACATAAAACGAAAATTGATATCACTAATTCACCCCCTCTCCTTCTCAGTGATACTTGGATCCTGACTGATAACTACACTTTATTGATCAAATCCTTGAACGATTGACATGAAGATATTACTGTTGTTTTCTGGATGGATACTCAAGCTATAATCAAATAGAGGTGACACTAGAAGATTAAGAGAAAAGCACGTTCACGTGTCCATATGGTACATTCACTTATTGAAGAATGCCTTTTGGAATGTGCAATGCACTGACCACATTTCAATGCTACATGATCGTAATGTTTCATGAAATGATTAAAGAGTTCTTGGAAATAGTCATGGATGACTTCTCTATGTATGGGGATTCTTTTAATGTCTGTCTAGAAAATTTGGACAAGGTTTTGGAACGATGCGAAGAAATAAATCTGGTGCTCAATTGAGAAAAATCACACTTCCTGGTGCAAAGTGGAATAGTTTTAGGTCCTCAAATTTCAAATAAATGCATTGAAGTTGATGATTCCAAGATCAGTACAATCTATGAGTTACCCATGACTACTTCAGTTCATTCAATTCGAGGTTTTCTTGGGCACATTAGATTCTACTGATGTTTCATTAAGTATTTCTCTATCATTTTCTAACCCCTTACAAACCTATTGGGAAATGATGTCACATTCCACTTTGGGAATGAATGTCAGGGAGCATTTAAATTATTAAGGAAACATTTGGTTGAAACCTTGATAATGATTTAACTAGATTGGGAATAGCCATTCGAGTTAATGTGTGATGCCAGTGACTGGGCAGTTGGTGATTCCTTGGGACAAAGAAATGAAAAGATCTTTTGGCCAATCTATTATGCTAGCCACACATTGAATTATGCTCAACATAATTACACAACAACTGAAAAAGTGCTTCTAGCAGTTGTCTTTGACTTCAATAAATTTTGATCCCATCTACTGTTCTCTAAAGTCACTATCTATACGGATCACTCTGCCCAGTGATATATGATGAACAAGAAAGATACAAAACCTATACTCATTCTCTAGATATTGTTACTTAAAAAATTTGATATTGAGGTCAAGGAAAAAAGGGCACAAAGAATGACTTTTCTGATCATTTATCATGCCTCAACCATGACACAAGTGAAATAAATGTTGAACTAATCAATGAAACATTTCCTGATGAACAACTCTATGCCATTGAGACAATCACACCCTGGTATGCTGATTTTGTGAATTAATTATCTTTAGGCGTGATGCACCCAGGTTTCTCAAAAGAGCATAGGAAAATAATTTTGAATGAAGCACACCATTACTACTGGGATGATCTATTACTTTTCAAAGACTGTGCGGATGGAATGATAAGAAGATGAATCCTTGAAGAAGAAGTGGATAGTGTTTTGAACTTGTAACATGCTAGAGAAGTTAGAGGACACCATGGAATTCATAGAACAATAATCAAAGAGTTACAATGTGGTTTGTACTAGCCTACCATGAATCATTATATTCATGATTTCCTCATGAATTGTGATAAATTCCCAATAACTGGGGGTATAAGCTGGAAGCACGAAATGCCACAACATTCAATCATGGGTTTTGAAATTTTTGACATATGGATAATCGAATTCATGGGTCCTTTTCCTAAATATTTTGGGAAATAATACATCATTGTATGTGTGGACTATGTGTTAAAATGGGTGGAATATGAAGCATTTTTAGAAAATAATGCTTGAGTCGTCATCAAATTTTTAAAGCAACACATTTTTGCCTGATTCAGAATCCCAAGGCTCATTATGAGTGACTATGGTACCCAATTCAATAATGCATTGTTTTAGAAGCTAATGAATCGCCATGGATTCCACCACTAAATGAGTACCCCATACCATCCACGAACCAATGACTACACTGAGGTTTCAAATTAATAAATTAAAGGCATTTTGGAGAAAACTATAAATACATCTAGGAAGGATCGGGTCACCAAACTTTATGATGAACTTTGGGAATACAAGACTGCATACAAGAAACCTATTGGAATGTACTTGTATCACTTGGTCTTTGGAAGAAACCTTCCACTTACCTGTAGAATTGGTATATAAAGCTTATTGGGTTGTGAAGAAACTGAATTTTTATTTCAAAACTACCCAAGAGAAGTGTTTTCTATAGATAAATGAACTAGATGAGATGAGGAGAGAAGAGTATGAAAATAATTCGATATAAAAAAGATAAAACTCAAGCCTGGAATGAAAAAAATACAACAATGAATTTCTTTAGTAGGCGACAAAGTTCTCCTCTTCAACTCACAACTTTGGATCATGGCAGGAAAACTCAAGTCAAAGTGGTCGGGTCCTTACACTGTCATAATTGTTTATCCACATGGTGCTGTTGAAATTTCTGATGGGAAGATTCCTCCATTCAAAGTTAATGGTCAATTCCTCAAACTTTACCAAACTTTAGATACAATAGGCATCATTGAAGAATACTAATTATAATGAGAATTTATCCATCTGGTTGAAGACATTAAACTTATCACTGATCGGGAGGCAACCTAACTGATTATTCATTACTTGGTCTCTATTTTCTTATGCTCTCTCTCTATCTATCTATTTTTGTGGGTGCAGTTAAAACAATTTTTTTTAGCTCTTATGACTCTTCCGTGGTCATCGCTGTGCATGTTCAGTCTCCATCTAACTTCGTACTATGGATAACTCAACATCTGGATGATATCAAGTGCCATCTTGAGGAGATTTCATTAGAGATTCGTGATCAGCATCCGTCACCACCATGAAAAGAACATATTACATTCCTTCCACACCATATTCTTGCTCACTATGCTCCAGAGGTGGTTAATCCCACTAAGCATCCCCATTATATCGACGACACAACCACCAGTTCTTGCAAGAGGTAAATGAGTTTTGAGATGACGGACCAAGATGATTGACCATTGTCCATTCGTCTGACTAAAGATTTAAAACTTATCACTTCATGGGAGGAAACCCATGTTCTAGTTTCATTTTTTTGTTTTATTTATTCTAGTTTGTTTGAGGAAATAAAACATGGCATGTATGGAAAACTTTTAGCTACTCCTGATATTTTTGTGCACTTGTTATTCCCCTACATATCTTCTTCCATTTTTATGATCCTTGGTGTTATCTTTATGATATGATGTGGGTATGTGTTGTCCATGTGTATATTTTATAGGTACATCATTTTTTGGAGCTTCATCGGATACATACAGCCTCTCTGTGTCTATCGACTCTTACTCAGGGAAGTGTTTTATTTTTTTCCATATTTTATTCTTCTAAAAACACCATGTAAAACAACTAGCAAGAAAAAAACTAACATTTCTGTCATTGATGAACTCACATGAAATCCATTTCATTTTTTTTGTAACATAGTCGAGGGCATACCACTTGTGTCCCTAGGTAGTTTGAACACCTAATTCTTGTTTGGAATGCTTTGATCCGTGATCTTACAACTTAGATGATTGCTAATATTATTTTTTGCTTCAAAAATGTTTTTCAAAAACTTATTTATTTTTGTGACACTTATTTGCACTCATGCTTATCAGTTCTTTCCAAAATTTTATTTCCATACCTGTGAGGATTCTAACCACTTTTTACATCATCTTATGTTTCTCTTTTCTTGAGAGAATATTGACCATGTTATGTCTTCTAGAACTTTCCATGTTTTTCCATAAAAGATATAGGAATTTTTAAAGTTTCATTAAAATGACTGAGGAATATGTTTGATATTTTAGCCTCGTTGACCCACTGAGCCACCCGGACATTTTCCCCATCATGTATCCCTTAGAATCCATGAAGAATCCTTTTAGTATGAGCCCATATATGATACCATTCCCTATCGATTTTCTTGAATTTTTTCATGATAATTTTAAATCTAAGTGTGGGGGTGATATTTACTCATAGAGAGGGATCTTTGAGGGACAATGAGTCATTTGATGCACATGGATTGACATTATCTCGTCCTAATCATATGCGTTATATTTCACAGTATCCACATTCATTACATGTATTTTGATATAGGAATATATAATCTTTTTGGTTCCAACAATGAGTACATTGGTGGTCATTACGCGGTAATCCTCTCTTTTGGGCATACCTATAAAAGTGATGATCCATTACTCTAGGAGCTAGGAAATTTTCTATATGAACTACTTTCACTAAGATGTTACAACATACACACTACTTGTGTACCATTCTTTGGGATTTTTGTCTGAAATTTATTTCACGGGGTCTTGGAATTGATATTCACTAGTTTGTCCTGCCCATATTATTTGAGAGAGTTGTGTTAAAAAAAGAGCGACACATTGAATTATCATATTATTTGGGACAAGAAATGTTTTAAGTGGGGGTAACAAGAGTTTGAGGGAGACATTTGGATTGACATTTATCATGCACTTATTTCAAGAATCAACCATCCTTTTTACCAAAAAGATATCAAAATATTTTCTACCCATTGTCCCACAGCCTCACAGACATTTTAACCTCATGTAAATTCCTTGATATTGGTACATTCTTTTGACTTCCACTAGTAGAGATGTGAAATTCATGGAAAGCCTATGGTAAGCATGTATGCGTATGAGAATTGAGCATAGTTTTGATCATATATTTTTGAGAGATAAGAGTGATGTTGAGGTAGGTCACATGATACATGAGTGCACGTACTTGTTTTAGAAATAATGTGAGTGGTAGAAAAATGGTTTTTGGAAATTGACGTTTTAAATGAAGCATGATATTTTATGAGTAAAAGAGATTGAAAAATTTATGAACTATTAATTTTGATGTTTTTATTTGTCTACGGGTCCACTTGTGCTTTCTTTCTGATTATTTTTACCAAGAGTTCATAAGTTTAAGTGTGGGGGATTTGATGTACATGGATTTTGCTAACATTTTTTATAAATTTTTATTAGTTTTATTTAATTTACTAACTACTTCTTGGGTTTTAAGGTTCTTTTTGTAGTATTTTAATATTTTATTTTCTTTTATAGATTTTAGTTAATTGTATATTAATATTATTTATTTATTTATTTATTTTTTTAGTTTTATTTTTAGTTTAATTAATATTAGTTTCTTTAGTTTATTAATTTATTATATTAATTTAACTTATAAATATAATATATATAGTTATCTAATTATATTTATTATTACTACTTTTATTATTACTAATTTATTATTATTATTATTATTATTCTTATTATTATTTAACTCTTTTAGATAATTAGATTTTTTTTTAAATTTTGAATTTTAAATTCTATCTTTATTTTTTCTCCCATATCTCACTCACCTGCTCCCCTATTTCACTCCACTTGACTCACTCCCCTATCCCGAGTTATTATTTTTTTTGGGTTTTATAAAAAAAAATTTGGGAAAGGGGATCAGGGTTCGCGTAATTTTAAAAATGGGTCTTGGATGCGTGAACGCCGTTCACGCATCCTTTTCTGCGGAAGGATGCATCAATGAGGTTCACGTATCCAAGCCGCGACAGGGATGCGTGAACCCTGTTCATGTATCCTTTGTAGACCAGCTGAAGGATGCGTGAATGGGGTTCATGCATCCAACCAAGAAAGTTTATAAAATGAGGACCCCCCTCAAAAACCATTGTTCTCCTCTAGATTTTGTTGCGAAGCCCTACAGAAATTCTTTCTCAACAAATATTTGCTTCTTTTATAGAGGTAAAATTTCTATTTAACATTTTAATTGTTTTAAATGTGTTTATTTATTTCATTTGTAAGTTTAATTGTGTGTATGGTTTATTTATTTCATATGTTATGCATGATGTGTAATGTTTTGTATGATTTAATTTTCTGGATTTTGAATGTTTGTATGATTTAATTTTTTGAATGTATGTTGTCTGAATATTGAATGTTTTATGTTATGTCTAAAATGTTGAATGTTTAGGAAAAGTAATTTATGTTAGAGAAGTTTATTTTATTGAATGGTTTTGATGTAAGTGTAAATTATATTACTTTTATTTACTAGTAATAATATTTTTAATCAATAAAGTAGAAAATATATTTACTTATATTTTGAAAAGTATAAGAATGGCCAAAAAACATTACAATTTCATAAAATTTTAAATAAAAAAAGTGTTTATTATGTAAATATAAATTATATTAGTTATAATAAAATTTATTAAATGTTATTAATAATTATATATATATATATACAAATGAAGTTAAATTTTTGGAAAAGAGGTGTAGTATTTAATATACATTTCATTTAGTAATAGATAAAGTTATATAATATGGATAATATAATAATTATACCCAAAAACATGGTATGAGTGATGACTGATCTTGAGATGACCGACCATGCATAATTGAAATTGCATGTTTTATTTTGTGTTTGTGGTTATTCAATTTGTAATAATTGCATTTTTTTCCACATTAATGACCTACGAGTCATCTCTCAGTAAGTGTAAGGACCTGTATGTCCTCTTAAAAAAAGTTATGTATTTCATACCCCTAGACCCCCTCACATGCATGTGAGTAAATTTGTAATTAAAAGACAGACGCCCCCAAAGAGGTGTCCCCGAACATGCTTCCCCGAAGATGTGTCCGTGAAGAGGCATTCGAGAACTTGTTTGAGAGGAGGCGTTGCTGTTTGACAGGAGATTGGCGGTTGCTGAAATATTTGATAATTGAGACAGGAGTCCACCCATAGGTTGTGGTTAGTTTATCAGATAATGATAAACTAATCGTAAGTTTCAAGATCAAGTCATGATTATATATTCATAAGTAATTAAACTTTATGAAACATTATATTAAATTTTCTTTTATGATAATATCAAAATCACTATACCTTAACAGTGATAAATAAATACATAAAAAAGTCTCAAGATAATCAATTATTCAAAACCAAATTAAATAATCTAAAATTTTAATGTAGTATATAATATTTTTTAAATTATTTTTTTATAGGTAATTATGTTTGCTCAAATATATTGCAAAGGTGATGTAATTTATACCAAGAAGGGTTTTAGATACAGTGTGACACCTTCCAGAGTGGTAAATCTCCATGGTTGTATGACATTGGATGCAATTCGTAATAAGATTCATAGTCAGTTAAAACTAAGTGATGAACAAGCAATCACTTCAATTAGATACCGACATATTCAATATCTTGAGCGTCTGTGGCACAACGAGTACCCTATAGTCAATGACGAGGATTGGATGGAGGATTCTATGTTATTCAGGAAACAATGTATTAATGGTTTGATGGAATTATTTGTTGTCATTTTTGATATTGATGTGGTGCGATCGATTACTACAGAACCATGCTTTGTGAGCTCTGTAGAAGCTGGTCCTTCACATCCGTCTTATTCATTGCCTCCTACTCATATGACTCTTGTGGAAGAATGTTATGAATAAGATGATCAAAATTTGGAAGGAAATGTAGATGACATCCCTTTGTGTGATGATATAGTGCATGAAAGTTTATCCGAGGAAGAAGAATCTGGGGATTCATCAGGAGATGATGTGGTGGGGAATGAACCTTCTAGGGTTCCTTTGAGAGATAAACATCCACCAGTTAGTGGTAATCAACCTTCAGTTTTGAGTTCATTAGTTGAAGGAATGTCTCTTGAACAACATTTTGATTGGGATGTAATTACACCAGCTTCTGAATTCCATGGAATTATAGGGAATAGGCCTGCATCAAATGATAATGCCATATATGTTGGGTAGGAGTTCGAAAGTAAACTTGCCATGAAAAATGTGATAAAGCAATACCACATTGAGCGACATTTCACATTTGTTGTTGATGAGTCAAAGAAGACCAAATATCTCATTCGTTTTGAAATATATGGCTCAGAATGTAAATTTTGATTAAGAGCAATATTTGATAAATATTATGGATGTTGGAAGATAACAAAATTAGAAGGCCCACACACTTCTCTGCATTCCATCTTGGTACAAGATCACTCTTCCCTTGATGTAGAGTTTATATCTACTGTTATTTGTGAAATTATACGAACATGTCAGGATGTTTCTGTTTCCCTTGTTAAGGAAATAATTCAATAGTTTTATAACTATAAGATATAATACAACAAAGATTGTAATGAAAAATAGAAATCTATTATAAAAGTGTATGGTGATTGGGATAAATCTTATGCGATGTTTCCACAGCTTATGGAATTGTTGTCTCTCAACAATCAGATTGTTTATCATTTGGACAATGTTGAGTATGTGTCCTAGAATCATCAAGTTTATCGGTCAAAGGTGAAGTTCAATAGGATTTTTTGGGCATTCAGACCATGCATTGCTGCCTTTCCCTATTGTGAACAATTTATTCAGGTAGATGGCACATTCCTTTTTGGCAAGTATACAGGTGTTCTACTAATTTCTTCCACATAGGATGGTAATCGCGCTCCTCTACCACTTGCTTTTTCTATTTTTGAAAAAGAAAATTTTGAATATTGGAGTTGGTTTTTGGCATGTGTATGTGTTCATGTCACACAAAAACAGGGTGTGTGTCTGATATTTGATCGCTATCGAGCGATTATAGAGGCCGTGAGTAGTGATGGGGTTTCTTAGACTGAGCCGAATGCTTATCATCATTATTTCATTATACATATTGCAATTAATGTGCATAATCATTTTAGAGATGAGGCCATAAAGAATGCAATCCTCAAGTTGGGTATGGTTTTCTAAACTTGATTTTTTTTAACAAAATTTAATATCCATTTTAATACATTATTATCTTATGGTTTCAGCATATGAACCCAAACAAGAAAGGTTTGATCGATGTCTTGAAGATATTCGAACTATTAATGAGGAGGTATATGAATATATGATGCAAATTTCAAAGGAAAAATGGCCATTAGCATACGATGGTGGCATGAGATATGGGCATATGATCACTAATATAGTGGAGTGCATAAATGGGGTCCTCAAGGGTGTGCACAAACTCCCAATCACAGGGTTAGTGCAAGATACATTTTTTAGATGTGTTCACTACTTTGTTGACCGGTCCCAAAAGGCCTACCAGAGGATGAATATATCATGCTTCCACATCTTCAATGTAGGTTTTTCATCACTGCTTCTTTATTTTCCACCTTATTTTTCTTGTTGTAGATTTTTTTAAAATAAAAGTTTACAATTTTTATTCAATTAACTATTAAAATGTAATGATGATATCATGTGTGCAGATGGAAGGTTTTCCATTTCTTACATCTCAAGATACTCATGTATCATGACTGCTTTTAGAGGGACGTATTGTGACTCCCTTTAGTGTACGCAGATCTCACCATTTTCATCATACCGCACCACCTCCCGCTATCGTCCCCCATCTTCGTCGAGCTGGATTCTATGGAGTTGCGATGTGTGACTTCACATTTCTTGATCATCAGCTCATTTCCACACTTGTAGAGAGATGGAGGCCAGAGTCACATAATTTCCATTTCAGTGAGGGGGAGATGACTATTATGTTACAGGATGTGGCCATTATGTTGGGCCTCCCTATCGATGAACATGCTCTGACAGGCCGAGTTCCATCAAATTTTCCTGAGATTGTTCATAGACTACTGGGCATAGAGGTCCAGGATGATGGTGGGACCATCATCGGCGGTAGATTACAGATTCCTTGGTTAGACCAGCACTTCACACATTTACCAGATTATTCTGATGACGTCACCGTGCTGCGATTTGCACACACATATATTTTTAGGCTGATCGGTGGAACGATTTTTGTTGAACACTCTACTACTTTTGTACACCTAATGTATTTATCTTTTTTGGAGAATTTGGACCAAGAAAGCCTGTATAGCTAGGGGTCTGCCTACCTAGAATATACATACAGGGCTCTATGCAACAAATGTTGCATCAATAAGATACATATCACAGGATGCATGGTTCTTCTGCAGATGTGGGTATGGAAGCACATCCCTCATTTAGCTCCACATGCCCGTGCGCCATTACCCATTGATATTGTAGCAGAGGATCCATGTGGACATTGGTATGTTATTAATTCCTTCTAATATTTAACTTAATTTTTTAATATTCTATTATGAAATGTAAAAATAAAAATGTTATCTATAGGTGGAGTCAGGCGCATCAACATTTAGATTCTCCTATACATGATGTTCATGCCTACATACTTATGTTATAAAACATTCGACCAGATGATGTAAGTGATTATTATTTATATTGTTAAATATTTACTCTTTACTGTACATATATTCATTTTTTAATTTATTATTCATTTTTAATTTCAGATTACATGGATTCCATATACAGATGATATCCTTGAGAGTCGGCCACCGTACTGTACAACGATGCTTGCTATCGCCTAATACAGGTTTCCACTGATTCATTTTCATATAGTCGAGTGGCATCAGATGTATAGGGTTATGAGGCAGTTTGGATTCCTTCAGCCAGTTCCTGACCCGCCCAGTCGGTTGGATTCATTGCATTCCCTGAAGATTTCAGGGAAGAGGGATTTTGATTGGAGGAGCTACCATGCCAGATATGTTGCGTTATGGGACAGACGATGGGAGTCCTAGTTGTGAGGGGCAGGGACAATACGTTTTCATTTGACGGATCAGATGGATTATGCAGGCTGGTACATCAGGTCCCCAGTCAGATTTCTGACACGGCACAGACGAGGCTTTCATGAGTTGGTATGCATTCTTCCTTCCACTGTTCAACAGATTTTTTATTCATATTAGTTAACAATAGAATTTTTTTTCATAGGATTCTCGTATTTGTCATATACTTCATATGTCCAATCCAGTGGAGAGAGCTTCCTTTGACCCGACATATTTTCAAACCCTTGTGCCACAGCTGCTTCCGTCGATGGATGAGATTTATCATGGCATTTGCTTTGATCCACTACCTGCTGCGGAGGCCGCAGAGCCTGCTGAGCCTCACATAGATGTAACTGGGGGTGATGACCCTATTATGGATGTTGATGTTCCACAGAAGGAGGGTGTCAAGCTTGCTCAACCACATGCTATTGTTTCACTGAATTAGGGTGTTCAACATGATCAGTCAGATGCTCCTCCAGCTTCTCAAGAATAGCCATAGGTACATACAGATGATGACTGGCTTAAGATCGATGCTTTATTATAGTCATCTTTAGTAGAGCATCCATCTACTTACTATATTGGTGAGAGTTCCATCCAGCTTCCACTATCCTTAGATTTGGGCCAGGGTACAGGCAATGAGACTGTACATCCACCGCCTGTCACACAGGAGGATGTGGAGGTGGCTGTCGATGAGGATGCGCAGCATACGCCAGAGTACAGACATAGATAGACACGACGTGGGTACATCCATTATACGCCTAGTTGTGGGACAGAGGAGCATCCACACCATAGGCATATATTAGGTTAATATTTTATTTATGATACATTTTGTATGTGTCTTACTGTTATCATTTATAGACTTTTATTCTTTTTTTAATAAGTGTCTTACTATTATCAAATTATCTACCAATATATATATATATATATATATGTATAATAAATAATATGATTAAATTAATTAATAAATATTAATTATATTAATTATTTTTAAATCAAATAGATTCTAGATGAAAAGATGCGTGAACATGAAGAAATATTGAAAAATATTATTGATCTCAATGATTTAAAATTAAATGTAAAATCCTAGAATATCATGGAACATGATTATTTGTTTAAAAAATTAAATTGCATGAAGAATAATTTGAATGAATAATGGATATTTTTGAAGAGTAGATGATTATGATTGAAGATCAGAATAACTACAATATGAATTAGAAGTTCATTTGGCCAATTTTGAGAAGATACATATTCATACATTATAAAATGAAACAATTTCTACTGGTATGAAATCTTCACTAGAGGATTTTACTGTTAAAATACCTTCATCATGTAATAAAATTATGGATATTATGAAAAATATTGAATTCATATTCTTCCAGAATAAGAAACAACCCTTAAGAGGGTTAAGATTGCACCATCCATGAAAACTAATAAGGGAAAAAAATCGACACAAAAATCCAAATGTAATGCGAAGGGATATTTGATACACAATATAAATTAGAAAAAATGTTCAGATGTACAATCATGAATACTATCGAAACAGGACCAAATCCATTGATAAGTAAGAAGGTCATCATTGATGTATTTTAAGAATATATGTTAGCATATCCAAGACAATAAGTATAAAGAAGATATCATCATGGTTAGATCATGTTTTGGTATCCCGAAAAATAAGTATTGAAGAAGATCATCTTTGTTGAAGTTATATAAGTTTTCAAATATCAACATTCATAATCCAAAGATAAATTCTAGTGTATTATCTGTATTATAACATCTTAAAAACCATTATTGTAAAAATTCACCATTATAAATATGTTTATGAGTGTTTCCCTTGAGGGGGAGATAAATGAAGAAATATGAAATTACTACTAGAATTAGTATATTAATTAGAATCCAACCTAATTAATGTATAATGTTCAGAAAGATCATGTTATTGAAATAGTAATGTTTTTCTAAATACCTCTTCCTTTGTTAACAAAAAAATAAAATGAATAATAAGAGGTTGTAATTCAATTAATCAAAGACATACGAAAAGTTCAAGTATGAATGCGCTCAAAGGCAACTTATCCTTCTTTTTTTCATTTGAATATTTTTTTATCTATTTGTTAAATTTAGTGCATGAGTTTTAGGTTGATTATTCTAATAAAATTTACATATCACATTTAATATCTTCATCCTGAAATAAATTTGTATTATCCTTATTTTAAAGTCACGTACTTGAAATACATGAAACATTTTTAAGTTTCAATTTGATGGTTTTGAATGGTTATAAATTATTTTTGATCAACATTTTTTATGAAATTATTTTTATTTTCAACTATTTATTATATTTTTAATCAATGTTTAAAATTTTATTTATGTTAGTCTTATAGTTTATATTTTATAGTCTTTCAAAGTCACGTACTTGAAATAAATGAAACATTTTTAAGTATCAATTTTATGGTTTTAAATGCTTATAAATTATTTTTGATCAAAATTTTTTATGCAATTTTTTCTGTTTTCAAATATTTATTATATTTTTAATCAATGTTTAAAATTTCATTTATATTAGTCTTATAGTTTATATTTTATAGTCTTTCAAAGTCACGTACTTGAAATAAATGAAACATTTTTAAGTCTCAATTTTATGGTTTTCAATGCTTATAAATTATTTTTGATCAACATTTTTATTCAATTCTTTATGTTTTCAACTATTTCTTATATTTTTAATAAATTTTTAAAATTTCATTTATATTAATCTTATAGTTTATATTTTATAGTCTTTCAAAGTCGCGTACTTGAAATAAATGAAACATTTTAAGTCTTAATTTTATAGTTTTCAATGCTTATAAATTATTTTTGATCAACATTTTTTATGAAATTATTTTTATTTTAAACTATTTCTTATATTTTTAATTAATTTTTAAAATTTAATTTATATTAGTATTATATTTTATATTTTATAGTCTTTCAAAGTAACGTACTTGAAATACATGAAACTTTTATAAGTTTCAATTTGATGGTTTTGAATGGTTATAAATTATTTTTGATCAATATTTTTTATTAAATTATTTCTGTTTTTAAATATTTTTTATATGTTTAATCAATGTTTAAAATTTAATTTATATTAGTCTTATAGTTTATATTTTATAGTCTTTCAAAGTCACGTACTTGAAATAAATGAAACATTTTAATGTCTGAATTTTATGGTTTTGAATGGTTATAAATTATGCTAATTTTTTTTGTTATATATATATATATAAACAAAATAAAACAAAATAAAAATAAGAATAAAAAAAATTAAAACTATTAAAAAACATTATGCATGATGCGTGAACCCCGTTCACGCATCCTTCATCCGATTCGCAAAGGATGCGTGAACGGGGTTCACACATCTCACTCGGATTGAAGATGAGTGAACCCTGTTCACACATCTTCCCGGGATCAGGGATGCGTGAACGGGGTTCACACATCTCAGACCCCTTTTTAAAAATATTGAAAACCATATCCCTTTTGTAAAAAAAAATTAAAAACCCTTTTAAAATGAAAACCTGGCTCACTCACCCACCCCCTCTCTTTCTCTCTCTAATCAGCCGCTCCCCCTATTTCCTCTCCACCTACTCACCCTCCTCTCGACTCTCACCTGTCGCCCCTAGAACCCTACTCACTTCCCCCACCGGACCCCTATCTCCCTATACCGCTCCCCTCCCCTTCCCTCTGCTCCCTACTCTAACCCACACCCATCCCCCCTCCCTCATGTCTCTCTCCCTGTCTCCCCAGCCACCCGCTTCCAGTCACTCCCCCTCACATGCCCACCGCCCCTCCTGCCTAGCCGCCTCAGCCTCTCCCCTCACCCACCCACCTACCCCGCTTCCCTCTACCCCCCTACTCACTCAGCCACCTCCCTTACTCGCCCAGTGCCCCTCCATCTTATCTCCCTAGCCGGCTCACCCTGTCCCCTCGCCCTTCCTCACTCTCCCCTACCCCCTGCTACCCCGACCACTCCCATTCCAGGCTCTCACTTGTAGTGCACTAGACACCATGTCAAGGAGCATCCACCACCGTCATAGTATCTGCTGCAGATCCGCATCACCACCCTAAACTGCGCCTCCCTCGCTCAAGTTGCCTCCTCATCACACCACACCAAGAATGAACCAGCCTCTGCTACATCACCCACAACCTCCATTTCATTGGTCGTGTAGTTGGTTCACGACATCATCACGTTCCGAGGGTGTATTTAGAGTTCGAAGAAGAGAGATTGTTGAACACAATGAGAGTGAAAACCGACATGATTATTTATTTGGTAATGTGGTTTTATTTTACATGACTTATCATATAATTTTCGCGTTTATTATCTCAGTCGCAATGTTGGGGTACATTTCCTTGTGTCGGGATGATGATCGAGTAATTAAAATTCTTTCACATGCCATGGAATGTTTCTAGTTTTTGATTAATTGTCAATTAAAATAATTTTAATTTAGTTTTTACCTATTTTAATTATTTTTGCACTGAATTAATTCTAAAATTGAAACTGGCCATTTTAATTATAAGTCGATGCGGCGGTCTGAGAAGGTAAACCATATTGACCGATTGTAGTGAAAATTGGTGGCACAACTTTATGAAAAATGGGCTATTTCATTTCTCCATTTAGTTCGGCACTTGAATGAATCTTATAATTTATTTATAACACCAGAGAATGAGACCTTAAATAAATTAGTAGATATAAAATGAGCATCTAAAAAATTGCTTTATTTTCAAAACTGGCGATAATTTAAGCAGAATAAACTTTTAATCACATAAAGGGATATGTTGCATGGATGTGTAGTAGTTTTTTTACAACATTATCATCCTCGAAAAATTTTGTTGATTCAGAGTTTATCATCATTTGTAGTCACAGTTCACTTTATTTCTTTCAACTTCTCATCTTTTAGTTTAATTAAAATAATAAAAAAACACAAAATAGGAATTCCCTCAACTTTTTTCCGTATAAACATTGTCCAATGAAATATTTTTAGTGAACTAGATTTCATGCTCTTTGTGGTTTGAACCTACTCGTCACTTTTACAGTATCCAGTTGGTTATAAAAATTTGCAAATTGGAAGTGCTGCGACGTGCGTACCAATGCCTCTGTCTCCTAGGTCTCATCCAGTACATGGCTATGCTTCCATATCACCTGAACTAGAGGAACTAACCTGCCTCGAAGAGCTTTCATGCCTGATCAGTGATACATATAGGATACTCCTTGAAGGATTCATGTAACTGTAACTCAACCTCATCTATATGTAGAGTATGAGATGGGTCCGATTGATAATGACAAATCTAAGATACATGGAATATGTTGTACATGAATCGTTGCATCTTAGGTATCTACAACTGATAGGCTACTGACCCAACTCCCTCCAGAATCTTGAAAGGACAGAAATATCATAGTTAAAGCTTACCCTATCTCTAAATAAACTATGCCTTAGACTAGGTGAGATACATAAAAATACCTGATCTCCAACCTCGAACTCTGGAGGTTATAAAAAACAATTGATGTAGGATTTCTATCTTGACTGTGTAATATCCACCCACTTTTTGCTCAACTATACATGTTCCTAAGTCTCCTACACGAGACATAGTCCAAGAAGCGTTACCTCTCCTACCTCTTACTAGCACAAATTTTATCAATATGGACTACCGTATAAAGCCTCATAAGGTGCTATTTATTTAGTCACATGATAGCTATTTTTGTAGTAAAGATCAACCATGGGTATATTATTCTCCCAAGAACCCCCAAAATCAAGGACACATGCTCTAAAAATGTCCTCTAAAACCTATATTGTGCACTCTAACTAGCCATAAGTCTAAGGTTGGTATGTCATTATCAAAAGCACCTATGTACCCAATTCCCTCTACAAGCCTTTCCAAAACTAATATGTGAAATAGGAATCCCTATCAAATACAAAATTATGAGGAAACCCAATAAAGCACAGAATCTTATAGATATAAAGTCTCCCAATATTATCTACTGAGAAGGTAACCTTGATATGTAGGAAATGGGTGACCTTTGTGAGACTGTCCACAATAACCCATACAACATCATTACCTCGAGGTGACCTTGGTAACCTAGTTTTTAAATCCATCACAACATCATCCGATTTACACTCGGTAATGGGTAACTACTTTAAAATCCATGATAGTTGCTAGTGTTCTACCTTCACCTACTGATAAATGGAACACCTCATGAAAAAACCAACTACCACCCATTTCATACCAGGCCATCAATACTGGAATCATAAAATCTGATACATCGTAGTAACACTGATATGTACTACTCAATATGAGGAATGAAATTTACACATCAGCTCTTCTTGGATGTCTACTAGAACCCATACATTCCCATGTATACATAGTATTTCATCCCTACCAATAGTCCAACCAGGAGGCAGTTCCTCACCTTCCATGCTCTCTCATAGGACCAAGTACAAAAAATATGATAGCTGTCTCCTCCAAACCCTCTCTATAAGTGTGTAATACACCTCCAAGGATGAGAAAAAATTCTATCCATGACTATCCTTCACACCCAAGTGTGTCTATTAAAATAATTACTTCAACTTCCATTCACTATCAGCCTCCTGAACTGCCTGTGTCTGAGTATTTTGGCTTAGAGCATAAGCTACCGCATTTTATTTACTAGGCATATAGGATAGCTCAAAATAAAAATAATGAATATAATCAAACCACATTCTATATTGAAGGTTCAATTCATGATTTTTAAATATGTATTTGAGGATTTTATAGTATGTGAACACCATAAAATGCTCTCCCATGAGGTAATGCATCCAATAATGCTAAGCATAAAAATATGAAGCTAACTTGAGATCTTGTATAGGGTAATTCCATTCAAGAGTCCTCAAATGGTGAGACCCGTACACCATGACTTGATCCCCCTGCATCAGGACAACTCCCAGACCGATTCCCGATGCATCACACTAAACTATATAGCTTCTTCCAGGCTCTGGAAGAATCATGATCAGTGCTAAAGTCAACTTTACCTTTAGCTCTTGAAAATATTTTTCACATGCTATAGACCATACAAATTTCAGCCCTTTCTTATCCAATTTCATGAGAGGCATAAATAGACATGAAAAATATTGGATGAAGATCCTCTAATAACCGACCAATCCCAAGAAAATTTGGATATGAAAGAAATTCTTGGGCTACTACCAAGAAACCATAACAATCACCTTCTCTGGGTCCACATATACTCACGTATCTAAGAAAATGTGAACCAAGAAGTAAACTTTATCTATCTAGAACTGAAATTTTGTGATATTGGAATACAAACTATTCACTATCAGTGTATTCATAATGATGTCAAGGTGTTTGACATGATCGTATTGAGTCTAAGAATACACAAAGATTTCATAAATTAAAACTACCATGAAAGAATCCAAATACGGGTGGAAAATCTGATTCATCAAGGCTATGAAAACTGTCAGTGCTTTCATGAGACCGAAGGACATAACCACATACTCATAAAGGTTATACCTACTATGGAACACCGTATGAGGTATGCATGTAGGTCAAACATGAACATGATGATAACTTGAACTCAAATTAATTTGTGAGGAAACCCGATCTCCTTATATTTGGTCTAAGAGGTCATCTATCTAGGGGAAGGATACCAACTCTTAACCATAAAATGGTTCATTTTTTGGTAATCTACGCATAACTGAACGGTTACATCTGACTTCTTAGTGAAAAAGACTGGTGAACCCCATATATAAGTAATGGATCATATAAAATCATTTGATTCGAAGTCCTATAGTTTTCTCTTGATCTCCTACATCTCATTAGAATCCATATTGTAAGGAGGAATGGATACTGATGAAACTCTTGGAACCTGATCAATAATGAACATCACCTCTCATTTAGAAGGTAAACAAGAAAAGTCATTCCAGAAGAAATCCTCAAAATGATCTACTACTAAAGTGAATTCATCCTATCATATTACCTTATCATCCAGATATGAACCAGAAATTTAGGATGTCATCCCACCCGGTCCAAGATGCTTCAGTCCAGCTTGGATTTCCTAGACATTCCATTCACTCCTGTGAATAAAAACTCCACCCTATGGTGATGTGAAAATCACCCTTTAGTGATAGCAGTCAACATAAGCATGATAATGAACCAACCAATCCATTATGAGTATGACATTAATTCCCATCATCTTGAGAATAAAGAGATTCCATAAGGAATGATACCCACCTATCTCAAGGGGTAATTTTTACACTGACATATATTCTATGATGAAATCCCCAAAAAAGTTTTTAGTGTCATAATATCATAAAAAAACTACACATCAAGCACAATGTTCTCCACAATAGTTATAGATATAAAATAATAGGAAGCAACTGTATCAAAAAGGCAAGATACTAGAGTAGAATCTACTAGGATCATAACTATCACTATAGATAGTTCAATGTTCTACTCCTCAGGTATAAACTATACTGAATATATATCATAAACTATGACCTTGAGAAATAACTTGACTACCCTGAGTAGGCCCACTCTTCCATCTAGGTGAAACTGGTGTCTGGAACCCTCAACTATAACCACCTCTTTATCTTAAACGACTAGTAGTACTCCAGCTCCTAGCCTGATGTGGAGCCATGAATCCCACTCCTGAACCTAGAATCGGATTTTAACCCTTCTCATTGATCACTAGAGGAAATTTCCTATGAAACTACTGTATATTTTCTATCCTGCCACATGCTCGACACTCTAGTGAGTCGTTATCACACTGGCACCTCATGTGTCCCAACCTCCCACACTGATGACATAATATAGAACTACCATCGCTCACACTCTAGCCGGTATTCCCCTCACAAAAAGTCTTAAAACATCTATTCTTTCTGCAGGACACTAAACCACTAGGTTGAGAAGGTGCACTACCCTGATCTGGGCCCCCATCTTCTCTCAGTTTATACTCAGTAATCAGTGCCTAATTCATTATCTCAGTTATGGTAGTAAACTAAAACATTATAACCTATGATCAAATGATATTATTAAGACCGTACTCAAAGATTCTCTCCCTATAAGGATTATCAGTAAGATAAATAGATGTGAAGCACTGAATCTCTATAAAGTGAGCCAAATACTCCATAACAATTGTCACACCGTACTCCAGATGCATAAACTCACTAGACCATTCAGTTCTAAAAGTCTCAAGAAAGAAGTAGTCATAAAATCGTGTTTTGGAAATCCCTCCAAAACATATCTCAAATCCTATCAACCTGGTTCAAAGCATCCCTCCAGTACTTAGAGGTTCCCCGAAGAATATAGATTGTGATAATGACTCTATACTCTGGAGGCTTCTATAAGATCTCTAAGATCAAAAAAAAGTCTCAAGACATAGATTATAATCCTATGGACTACCATCCACTAAAAAATTGGTTGGATGTTAGTGATGGAACAAATGTGTTATCTTTTCCATAGAAAAGGTAGGTAATAGGGTCCTTGAACAATCTGGATAAACCATAGGAAACCCTCTTAGAACAGGTCATCACCACCCACATCAATAACATGGGGCGGTGCCATAAATGGAACTACTGGAGGTTCTTCTGGAAGCTTAGGTCCCACCACCTCCAGAGCATGGTCATCATCACCCTTTTGGAATACAATTGGAGGCCATCATGGTGGAATATCTCTACAAATTCCAAACAAATGCCTTCAAAAAGATTTAGTAACAACAAGATCATAAATATACAAATATTATAGGTAAAATCCTTCCTATAAACATGCCACACCCATTTTACTGCTCCTAAATATAGGAATGGGTAATAGAACTATAATAAAGAACACCAAAGATAATGTCTACTACCCACTACAAAATTTGGGTCTAGGTCAAGATCTCTGTTTCACAGCACCGGTCTCGGTATATGAACTGTCTTTTTGTAATTTATAGAGGAAAAAAACTTTAAATTGAGATTGTAAACTCCATTTAATGGTGACTTTTCCATCTCTTAATTTTAAATAATTTAAGTTCATTCTCATTTATATAACAGTTCTCTTAAATGGTTGAATTATATAGATCAACATTTCTAATTTATAAGGGCCAATTCACCTTATAAATTGAAATGTGGCACCCATTTAATCCTAACCATAACACATTCTAGTCCATGCGACCAATGGTCCATGGATCAACATTTCATAACTGACTACTTAAGGTGTATAATATAGCCTATGTAGGAAGAAACTATTAGGTTAAGTCAAACACATTAAGTACCAATTATGTTTCTCAATCTCCTGTAAGAAATGTTTGTCTATAACAATTATATAGCACAAGGAACACATAATAAATGTCATGAAATCAAGAAATACATACTGTATGGCATGTAATTATGTATGGAATATTATTCCTATAAGGTTCTTAAAATTATGCATGATCAATGCTTCTTTTCCATACCAGACCAAGGATAAAATGAAATTCCTCAATCATAAAAATAATAACATCACATATCATGTGCATCACCCAATGATAGAATCAAATCAAATATAATAGAAAAAATATAGAACAATAATTTCTCATTCCATGAAACTTGGTAATTACCACGAATGTGGGTTAGCTACTCCTAGGAAAAACTCATAACAAAGTTCCAATACATTCCTAATCTCCTTTATATTGTCTCAAAATAGTAAGGAAATAAATAAAAATGGATATGATACCACTTTGTAATGTCCCGAACCTAGAGCCACTAAATAGTACCCCAAGCCATTGGGTCACATGGCCTCAAGTATGCCTCCCCATATTCCAGATGATACTGACTAGAAGCAAGGGTCTAAGGTGATACAATGTGGATATTATACCCTCATATTTAGAGTATAACAGAATGGTGTAATCAAATCAATCAATTGCGTAAGAATATAAAATAACTTAGCCATAGAAAATAAAATATCCAAATAGTAGGAGTAATAAACAAAACCAAGGGTAATATCATATACAAGATGATTATGTCATGAGTTTATAAAAAAATGGAAATAAATACATGGAAATAGGAATCCAATATAATACATGTATCAAAGTACAAAAAGAACACAAATAAACTATCCCCAGATAGCATCAAGAGCCTCATCTCAGTCCTATGGTCGCCTGCTCCAATGAAATAATCAATCAAGCCTCATAAAGCGGGTGCTTTCCCCAGTCCCTACTTACATCCATGAAGTTTGTATGTTTATCCAATGATAGTATGAACATGGTGTAAGATAACATTCAGTAGGCCACTACGAACAATCTCTATAACAAGTATATTCTATGTATATAAGATTAAGGAGTTTTCAATATATAATAGTAATAAAATGATACTTTTAAATGTGATACTTTACAGACTACCAAGGGTCATTATAAAAAAGAAGTCAAAAACAAGGAACATCTATAATACATGATAAAACATCGACTGTGGCATATTCTGAGTACTCCAATGTTAGGCCTATAAGGGCTGGATCCAAGGTATAAAATAACCAAGTTATCCTCATTGAGTTCATATAGAATCTATGCAGAAAAATTGGCCAAGACTTAGGTGGAGCCTAAGGAGAATTTACAAGGCATCCCAATCAATCCGGATTTGAGGAGTATAAATTTCCTAGGCATCCAAAGTAATATAGATCCATAGAGTATAAATTTCCATGAAAACCCAGTTAGATGGATCCAAGGAGTATAAATGTCCAAGGAATCCAAAACATTTATCATCTCATAATCATACCCAAGCCTTGAGTTCATACAAATCATTCCTCTTTTTCCATTCAACCCATTTAACCATTTTAATAGAATGTAATCACAAGTAAAAGGAGGCATAATTCCTCTCATAATATCTCATTTAATTTAGAAAGGCTCCTACTAAAGATGGTGAGCTCACACACACCCAAAGGGGTGGTATATCATGGGGTAGATACATGAACACACCTCATGGGTGGTCCAGGTTGAGGTTAACAACCTCCATCCATACCATAGTACTAAGTGGAAAACCTATCAAGGTTCCACCAAATTAATCAAGGTATTTAATTAATTTAGGATCAATGCTAGAAGTTCCAGTGTGAGACACAATGAAAAAATTGTATAAAAAACTATACTTTAAAGGAAAAGGTATAGAAAACCTACCCTATACTTGTGGTAGAAAACTCATCTAGTATCAACTCCTAAATCGACTCAGATCATAATAATATGGAAGAATAGATGAATTCCCTTAAAATAGGGAATAATATCCTACACTAAAATAACTTCTTCACGAGGAATAAAAATTATGAGAGGTGTGATATAAATGGATAAATCATCAAAGGATATCCAATGAGACCAAGATGTTTAAATCAGAGGTCAGATGATGAAACCACATCAAATCCTAGGTTGAAGGCTTGGAGGAGCTTCAAGTGGGAGAGGGAGAGGTGATCCTATCTGTTGGAGAGAAATAGAAAGGATGGAGGTGAGTTAAAATTATAATAGAGTGAAAATGGTCATTTACCCTTTAAAAATTGGATCACATGGTTTGGATACATGAATTTCCAAACTGTGAATCAACTGTACATCCCTATCTTCCTTAAGACCACCCCCACATGGTTCATGTGCACAGTTTGGGAAACTGTGCACAAACCATTCTCTTTTCCTCTAATAAAAATTAAAGGTGGTTTGCATGAGAATGAAGCCCCTATTGCATGGTTTCATCAAACTGTGCAGTTCCTGACATTGGGATGGACCACCTCGCACAATTTCGTCAAACCATGCAGCCCAGGTGGCACAGTTTCTACTAACTATGTGTCCCATCTAAATTTTCTAAAAACTCAGGGTTTAGGATCCAAACATGCCCCAAACACCCCTAAAACTTCTTTTAAGTCATTAGTCATTCACATTATTCCAAAGCCAAGGAATTGAACTAAAATTCAAAAGATCCATACCTCAAGGAAAAACTAGGGATCTTATAATTTTTCTTTGTGCCCAGTTTCGATAATAAAGGACCATATGTTCTTCACATTTTCTTGGGGGTTAAAGATCTATCACCTGGGTAAGCAGAAAAATTTATTTCTTTGGTGGGTGGGACTATTCTAGTTTCTTTACCATATTAGTGAGGTTGGGGTTTTCTATTAGGTAGAATTTCATTTTAGATTCAATTTAGTGTGTTTCATTCTCTTATCTCCTAATGGTCGGTATGTGAGTTTAGTATTCATTATGTTTTGGTTGTGCTCATTTCACTCTTCGTCTGAAGGTCACAATCAATTCTCATTATCTTTCATATATTAGGATGATCATGATAATATCATGCTAGGTATATGAATACCTTTGGTATATCTACTGTGTTAGGATCTATGAATATCTGAATAATGTAGGAGGTGACAAACTTTTATGTTGGACTAGTGGCTTGGCCTTAGGTATTGACACCACTTTTTTCAACTCCATAAGGATGTAAATCCTAATAGTGGGGAGAATTTAACACCTCAAGTTTAAGGTTACTACTATTCTAGAATGTTTTTTTTGTGTTTTAGTTTGGTTGGGATTAATCTCTGGATGTTTCTAGAAGTTTTTGGGGGGTTTTGGAAGGAGTTTAGAAGGCACACGGTTGGTCCACTATTAGGGGAAACCATGAATATTTCCAAGGCAACCATGTAGTAGGATAATAAAGTCTAGGAGGAGGGACATTTTTGGAATATTTTTATGGGAAATCATGAAAATTCCCCTAGGTAATCATGTAACATGATACAAAGGTTTTTTTATGGATAACACATGCTTTAACAAACCATGTGGTCAAACCATGCAAGATGGGAGTCCAAGACAATATTCCCACATAGTTGGTGCACAATTCAGAAAATTGTGTAGTGTAACCATGTTCATAAATAATTAAATCCTAAAAATGGATTTTAGACCAGAAAAATCTCTTAAAATCCTAATTCTTCCTCCTTTGTCTTAAGTTCTCAAACTAGAGGACTCCTCTAGGGATTTTTGGAGATTCACTTTTATTTAGAGCCCATTTTGAATGGATCTTGGTGCTTTAGATCTATATAATCAAGTTATATTGTATGTTCCTCTTCATTCTTCTAGATCACTTTGTTTTTTCTCAGGAAGAAACCAAGATAGGATCTATTATACTAGATCCAGGGTTGAGATCATGTTTTTATGAGAGGGATTTGTAATTATTTTAAGGAAAGGAATAAGGAACCCAAATCTACCTAGATCATTGTATGTTTATTCAGGAACAATTTCCATTTTTAGGTAAGTATTTTCTCACTCTCTCCTATTTTTTTATAAATTAGAGGCTTTGGTTTTCTAAAATAAATTACTTATGAATCTTAATATAAAATCTTGTGAAATGATTGTTGGAAACCCCCCCTTCATTTTATGAATTTTTTAAAAAATGTCTTTTATTAACACTCACTATGTGTCTGATAACATGTTTAAAATAAAAATGGTTTTCTAAAGGTATTTTTAAAATAGAACATGGAATAAATTGGTTATTGTGTGTTCATGGTTGAATTGTAAGGGGACTTGTTAGATTCAGACTTGGATACCTTTTTCAATTGGGGCATGTGGTTTCATGATCTTGTAATAACTTAGTATAAAATATTAATTACCTCTCATGAGTATTAGGACTATGATCTTGGATTCTTGCATGTGAATGTGTATATATGGAATGGGTATTCCAAGAGGAAAGAACAAATATGCTTATTTATAAAATTCTTATGTTATAATTGTTTTTAATAATAGAAATCTTGTTAAATTATTCTTTTGATGTGAAACTATCTTGATACTCTTTCTACCTATTTTATATAAAATTATTCCAACTTGTTTTGATCATAGTAGAGTGTGTGGGAAGCTTTTAGATTATTTCTTACTGAGTCAATACGCTCACCCTTGTATATGCACTTTGGTGTGTATGTAGACTTCATTTATTATGGTAAAAGTTAGGGCAAGGTTTTATACTTCACTTGCGAAACAACATGATATTGTAGTCATGGTTTATGGAAGAAAAATCATGGTATTTGGTAAAGTATTAGTGTATGGAGTGGCACCACATTAGTACCATAAGTCTTCCATGTATTTGGGTTTGTGTTCTCATGTTTGTATTGTTTTTTTCTGCTACTTTGATGTTGTTCAGTAATTTGGATTTTGAGTTTTCATGTTTAATCTCATGAATCATTTAATATCATGGTTTTGATTATATTTTTTTTATTTTATAGGTTGTGTATATTCAAGTTAAATTCATTCCCCAATGATATTGTAATCCCTTTGAATTTATTTCAAAACTTTTGGTGTCCTAGGTACATCCCCTAAATACAATTTCCCCTCTACCTCTTCCCATGCCAATATATAGGGGGAGGGGGATGTTACACATAGTTTTCATTTAAGTAAAAACCTTGAATTGTGATAATGTTTTGTGTGTTTATTTTTTTTAACTTATATTGATGAGATGTAGTCTTAATAATTATATTGAATTCAATTATAATAAATTGATTCATTCAAATAGGTCATTTTATCTTAAAAATCATGACATGATATGATGTGTTTACATAACATTCCATTTTATGTTTTTATGATTTAAATATTGACATGTTTTAATTATAAAACTTTCAAGTATGTTAAAGTTCCATTTTTAAAAGTAAAATTATTATATATTTTCATGGTCAGTGAAACATGTCAAAAAATTTATATTTTCATGATTTTTTGAATGCTTTCTTATTTATACATGACTTTATAAACCATTGATTAAGTAATCAGATGTTGAAAGAAATGTTTTAGCATCAAGTTTTAAATTCTAACATTTCCCAAAATAAAATGTTATCTTATGGGTTCATCCATAATGAAAATTTAGAAATTTTGTTGGAATTAAATATTAACTTTAAGTATGAGTTCATGCTAGAGACATAAATTCTCATTACTTAGAATGTGTAACTTAATGAAATGTTGTGAAACATTCCTAAATTTTATATAGGATTTATGTTTCCATTATTAGTAAGGCGTAGTTTATGAAGGAGGAACATGTATAAATCAAGTAATGAATTGAAAACATGATAAAATTTTAATAAATATGTATGGTGCAAGTAATATGATGCATGCGATAATTAAAAAATCACTGAATATTAATATTAATTTTGAAAATTTCATGAATTATTAATCATAATGATTGTTAATAATGTGTGATGAATTAATAACATTTGTTCAGATTGGTCAAATATTGGCATTCCTTATTGATAATATACTTATTTAAGTCTTAAGTTGATTATACAACTGTTGATTTAACATTTCAAAAAAATATTTTTGAAATAAAGTATTAATTATTGATATTGTTGGAAAGATTTTATATGATATCCCATGGTTTATGGTAAAAGGAAATGGATTTTGTGAAAACATTTTTGTGGAATGTTATGGTGGTCTAATTCTAATGGCTTGTTTGATAGCCACCATTCCCTTATTTTTAAGTAGTTGTTTGTTTGTTTTCAAGTTGATGTTTGATAATTTTTTATTATGTTGAAGAACCATGTTGCATATATTTAATCAATGTTTAAATTTTCTGAAATTTAATGATATAATTTGTTTTATGCTTGATAAACCCTAATTAAGGAAGATTGATTAAACGAGTTAAGATAATAATTAAAGGATGATGTTTCTGAAATTAAAACCAGTGGATGTCTATGTTTGGTTCTGGTTTATTTAAGTTTCATTTTGTTTAATAAGTTCCATTTATCAACTATTGTTTTTGGATCTATTAT
Source organism: Viscum album (assembly GCA_963277665.1). NCBI lineage: Eukaryota > Viridiplantae > Streptophyta > Magnoliopsida > Santalales > Viscaceae > Viscum > Viscum album. The sequence goes on from OY728151.1 coordinate 911,442,752, forward strand.
TCAAAAAAACTTTTTATTTTAAGATATCGAGAATCGATATGATCTGAGGATGAAACCCGAGCCTGGGTTGATTGAAAGATTTTGATGTTTCCTACTTCATTGATATGACTCATGAACTACATTAGAACCTTATTTTTTACATCATAAATAGATTGAATATGATGGATGATCTGATATATCTACATATATATGGATGATGCAAAAATTCCTTAAACAAGTTTGGTATTCTATTCCCATTTCTTTTTATTAGGTAATCATCAATGTTAATGATCTGAGGCTCAATGAGTCTCTCAGTATTTGGTGGATAGCTTGTTAGGGTATGTAGAGTGAGGTATATTATAGGATGGTTCACTTGTATATTTATTTAAGTAATTTTTAGGTGAATTTTATAAAATAGACTAAAACTATGAATGGAAAAAAGGGTGAATTGATTTCTAAATTACCTTCATACTAGAAATAATTTCATCACTTTAAAGATTTTAAAGGGTTTCTATTTTAATAATTGAAATGTTTTAGAAAAGTTACAATATATACAAGATTTATATATATATTTTTGAAACCGATCCTCAAGTCCTAATTTTAAAAAAGGTGTGTGTGATAATTTCAATTAATTAAATGAATTCATTTTTTATTGAAATTATTAGGATGTACCATGGAAGTTTTAAAGGGATTTTTTTGAATAATTTAATTGATTTTTAATTATTTATATCTTATTTTATATAGGAACATATTTTTTCAACATGGTTAATGTTAAGGATTAGTTTCTGGGGGATCAGTTGTGGGTAAATGTGGTTGGTGACTTGATAGGTTTTTCCTCTTTGGTGAAGTTCCTATTTATGGGGTATTTCATAAGGTTGTGAGATTTATAGAAGTTTTATTTTTGAAGGTGAGTTAGATTCATATCATGAATCATTCCCTAGGAATTTTTGATAAAAAATTCAATCTATTTAGAGGCATATTTCCCCTATTTATTAAGATTTTGGATTTTATTTTAGGTTTAGATTAAATTATTCAAGGTTTCTTTTGATTCTAAAGGATAAGAATCAATGGATTGGTATTTCATGTAAGGGAAATGCTTTTACTGAACCCTTACTCTTAATTATTTAGTCTTTAGAGTTTTTTGGATGTTTGGAGGTGTTTTGGAGGCTGGGAGTTGAGTTTTTGGAACCATGAGGTCTGAAGCGCTTGTGGTGTAGGTTTTGGTGGAGGTTGTTATGGAGTTGTGGCCATGGGAGCTGGTTATTGTGGTGCGTGGAAAACCTAGGGTTTGAAAAACATGTTTTTAAGGGAATATTGTTTGGGTTATTCACCTATGTAACATGGGGATGGGGAATAATGCCCATTTTAAAGGAATTGGTGTCACGAGAAACATGGATAATATCACCAGCCACACAAAGATCACCACACCAGAGAAAAATGGCCATTTAATGGGTGTATTTCTTCATAGATTTCCTTGTGGGAAATAGGGGATGATAAATTGATCGTTTTGTGAGTCGTGGTGGTACTAGGTCAAGGATTGGTCATATTGTGACAATGTTTTTAAAACATTTAGGATAATCTCTCTATACTATGGCACTATGAATGGTGGTTTCCTAGGGATTAAATAAAGAGTCTACCATGTCATGGTGATAGAAGGATGTCCTTTTTATCCTTAAAATGTCAAGGATAGAAGAGACTACATTATGGTTATGTTCATTTTTGAGTGCGGTATTTAGGGGATATTACTTTGGGAAATAAGGAAGGTCGAAAAAAAGAGTAGGTGGCATTGGTGGTGATTTGTAGAGGAGGTTCATGTTGTGTAGGTAAGTTGGAAAGGGTGAGGGAGGATTCAACATTCAGTGGTATGAGGTGTGGTGGGATGGAAAAGGTGAGGAGAAATCCACCATGTCACGGTAGGATTCTGAGGGTATCTATGATTGAGGGAACCATGATCTTGTTGGGTGCCAACGCACAGTGGTGGCAATTTGACCTAGTTCAATTTGGGGGGTTTTGGTTTCACTATTTTATTCCTTCTCCCATACTGGTTGGTTTCATACCTATCAGGGATTAAATGCTGTGACATTGATATTTGTAACACCACAACCTATTCCTTGGATATATCAAATTAGTTTGGGGGTTGATGGTTTTTCCCTCATATCTGTTTTATTTTCAAGGTAATTTTTATCTTTTAGTATTTAATTTCAGGATCGAATGAGTAGAGAAACCCTTAAGTGCCCTCAATATGACCATGAACTTGGACTCCAAATTTACCCTAATGACATCAGTTCCTTATGAACATATCTTCTCAGTTGCAGTTGAAAATTTAGGTAGAGGGCTTATAGTCTTATTTTATCATCTTAGATTTATGTTTCTAGATGTTTAGGGAGACCTCCTAAGATATTCTTATTGAACATGTAAATATATTCATTCATTTTAAAATGTTATCGCCTTTAAAATTAGGGATGGGATATATCCTCATTATTCTTGATCAAAACCCTCATATATATCACATATTTTGAGACTTCTTGTATAACTATAGAAATTTTTAATCTACCTTGGCCGAACCAAAAAGGGTAATTTAAGTCTATATTCTCTCCTTGGGATTTGTGGGGCTGATTTGGTTTGGGGTTATCATTGATTATGAATTTCATTATTATGATCTTCCCTTGGTCTTAGATATACTATTTTAATCTAGGGTAAAGGGACATTGTATGCACTATGTTATTTAAATTCCACACTGTTCAGTTTTATCTTCACTTATTTTTTGGTTCCTTCTCACTGTACATTATTATGACTTAATATTATGTTATCATTATGCCAAACAATATGGAAATTATACCATACATATGATTTACTGCTATGTGATTCCACATTATAAATGGTAAGTATTTTGGAAATAATAATAGAAATTAGAAATCGATAATAACAATGAAAAATATAAGATGAATATGATTTCCTTAATTATAAAATATATTGATTATATATTGAATACATGCTATAAATTTTATGTGACTTCCCATGGGAAATGAGTGATATTATGAAAATATAAATAAGTAAGGTAACCTATAATGATAGTGGAGAATACAATAATAATAGATATGATAGGATATGTCATTCTATATCAAACTTACTTTTATCATTATGAATTAAACATATGATGTTTGTATGTTGAAATTTTATTTATAAGAAAGATATATGTTGAAAACAATAATGACGTAAAAATATAGAATTGGAACCTTGAGGAAAAAGGTGATATATAAATTTTGAAATTGGAATTAATTGACAGGTAGTACCATAAGAATGAGTATAAATAAGAAGTAAATTAGGGGTAATATTGTTAAATTGATAGTAATAAGTTTCAATTAAGTTGAGTGGACTCATGGGATTATTAAGTTTTTCATTTTAAGACCTATTTTAAGCTAGTATTTATGGTTGTAATGATAAGGATGGTTTATAATTAATTAAGTCCTATTTTATTGTTTTATAGGGAATTTTGATAAGTTTTAGTGGAGGGAATTCTCAAGAGTTTATAGTTATATTGTAGGTGTTTGTATTTTGGTCTTAGGTAGCTATTAGTAATTGGTTTGTATTGTTTTTGTAAGGTTGTGTGAGAGGCTTCAAGTAAGTTGTGTCCTAGAGTTTTAGCTTAATCAACTAGATAATTGAGTGAAGTAGAGTAACTGAATAATTAATGGTAGATAAATATATATATGACCCTTATAGTGTACTTAGAAGAGATGTAAAACATAAAGGATATTATAAGTGATTGTTAATTTTTTAGATATTTCATTATTATTTCTTTTTATTATGTGTTGTGGTGTTGTGTTTACTTTTGTTTTATGTTTTTTTTGTTTAACTATTTTTATGTATGATTGTTTTTTTATCCACTCTCTTATTGTGGTGGTTTGATTATATACATGAGTGGGATATAATGGATTAAGGGATAACATGTGAACATATTCTTAGGCTGTGATAGATTACGAATTATGTTATATAGACATGGGAAGAGTATAATAAATTGTTATGAAGATGAGATGATGTTTTGATTATTGATACAAGTTAAGAGCTAGGCTTACCTATTTTAATACATATTTTAATGATGTGATGATGTTGGGATGATTGACACAAGTTAAGGTATGGTATTTCCTATTGTCTTGTTCGTTATGAATATATAAATATGTTGGGATGATTGATATAGATTGATATCTTGGATTTCCTATTTTTCATGCTTGTTTTGATGGTTTTTTCATGTGAGGTGTAACGCCCCGACCCCAGCTACCCAGAGTCGGTGCATTACTTCGTAACATTGGCATGATCACAAGAAAGATCAAATCTCGAAAGACTGATTGGTTTAGTAGCCTTGGAAACACTAGATATATTCATAAGTTTTACATTACATCATAAAATCAAAAACTACTACAACAACATAATGTTTCCACAGTCCACACTACAATCCCCTCATAATATCCCTGCAGGTCATTCATAACTTACATCTTCACTTCCTGGGAAAAATAAAACATAGAAAAGGGGTGAGCTCAAATGCCCAGTAAGGATAACAATATAGCGGAAACTTTCATCAATAAGAATAAACATTTAAGGCAATGTATAACTAAAACAAAAGCCTTTTAAACATGAACTTTCAACATGGTATGACATAAATAAAATGAAATAATGCCATTTACTTATTCACATGGATATTCCACTAATCGAATAATCACATGCAAAAATAAATAACCACTTTCATAATGTTGGAATGCATAATGCCAGACTATCATAACCACATAGCCAAGGCCTCGTGCCAAGACTACAAATAAGATTTTGTCAAGGCCTTGTGCCAAGACACTAGTTTGTCTCATGAGACCTACCGATGCATCGAGGAGCTATAACGGGCTCCACCCGTCACATATTAAGTCCAATGCATTCCCATATGAAAAGGTTTAAACATAACATAAACATTCGTATTAAAACTAGCATACGAAATGTCAATACATTCACCATAAACTATGAATGGTATAAAAATAGCACATCCACAGTAAAACATATCACAAAACCTTCAATACAATATATAAGTTTTGTATCATAATAAACCAACTTCAAATAAGCATAAAATCCATAAAAGGATGTTGACATAGATGAAATCAAAACTATTTGAGAGAAATATCTCTTTTTTTGAAATCATTTAAAAGTCACACATTTATAAAGGAAGTAATTAAAAAGAGAATTTTAAATCAAAGTGTCCCATACCACTTTGAAACTTTTGAAAGGAATTAACATTTTAAAAACATTCATGTCCATATAAATAAATCCTTAAAAACCATTTTGAAGACATGGACATTAATTAAAAATATTTAGAAAGATAAATCTTTAAAACATTTAAAATTCTGATTTTGATAAAGAGTACCCTTCCAAAATTCTTAAAATATACATTTTGAAATAATTTAAAAGTCACATAATTATAAAATAAAACATTTACTTTGAAAATATCCTTGTAAGATTGTAAGGGAAGCTTTTAAAATTTTATAACGGCAGTAAATAGCCACAGCCGCCGTATAAGTTAAAAGAACATTCTTACCTTAATTTTTGTTGAAAAGGTTAAAAATCACCTTGTTTGGAAAACAATGGAAAGATTCCTTTATAAACCTCTTATAAAAAGTCAAACAAGGGTATAAATGACTTTAAATCATATCTTAGTAAATAATAAAAATGTTTTGAAATTCATTTTTAAGAAACATGGATGTGGATGATAAAGAGATCCCAGTAGATTATTACGTATAAACAACCTCGGATAATGAAGAGATTGTGAAATAACCCTTACCTTGTACTTTTACTTTGTTGGGGTAGGTTAAACTCCTGTATAATGGTGAAATAATTGTTATTAAATTATACAAGAATCATATATATTAATATGATATCATATATGATCTTTTAACATTGATTTGTTAATAATATCTTAGAATTATCGTCGTTTCGGGTGTTAACTTACTCATTTTATTTATATGTTTTGTTACATAAGCCATGGTTGTTGTATATTATTCTTATCCATAATGATATCTAGTCCTTAAAAATCATTTTCAAATCATCAAATGATAATTATACTTGAATGGTTACGATGGAGAATGAATCTCATCGCGTTTGTGGAGACGGTAGTCCGTACGTACGCACGAGCGACAATATCATTCTTTTGATATTAAAATAATATATAAATGGATGGTATATCATATATACAGAATCATTAACATGTTATATTTATTATTTACATGAGTTACACATCATTATTATACCCATCCAAATAATATTATATTGAATAACAATTATACCACAACGTGGAGACGGTAAGCCGTACGTACACACGTATGGTGACATGTTATTCAAAGGGTGGATAGAATACTGAATATGATTGTACCATATTTATAATAACATCACAGTATATGTGAGATACTGGAGTTATTATTTTAGAATGGTAAGAACAAAGGAAGAAGAAGTGGAAGAAGAAATGAACTTAGAAAAGGGTGGTGAAATCATTACCTCTTCTTCGGGTTCTTCCTTTTGATTTGATCAAAAGGGCTCCTTAGGTTGGCTTTCTGATCAAAATAAGGCCTCTAGGTTGTAGTGAGGGATGTTGGGAGAGTATTTGGGCAGAGTTTGGCCGAACCAAAAGGCTTTGAAGGTGTGAAGAAATGAGAAGGAGGAGTGCCCTTTTTATAAGAGGGGTGAGGGGCACCTTTGGAAAAGCTAGAAATATTAATTTATAATAAATTCATATTCGGTTTCTAATGGATCCAAAGTTGACTATTCAAAGGATGAGGTGGGGATAGGTCGAAAACAACTCATCCAATAGAATTTAGACAGGTTTGGGTACTTATATTAACTTTATCTTTAAGTATTAACTCTAAGTTAATTAGTTTCACTTTTACAATGTCTCTTTGTATTTTTATATAATATGGTTAATAAACTTACTATATATATCCAAGCGACCCCCAAGTGGTCCATTAATGATTAACCTATCATAATATAAGTCTCTTGGCCGAACCTTAGATTTTTAGGAATTTAATATCAATTAATAATATAATATTTGTTTTAAGAACTCTTTTATGTCAATTTTGACACTATTCAATAGTTGATTTTTGTGAAACTCATAACAGATTGATTACTTCGAACAAAGTCAATTAAATCAATCCTAATATATCATATTATCCTAGAAAATTAGTTTAATTCATTAAAAGTTTCATATTATATTTATTTGGGTATTTATAATATCAATTATGTTAATTTTTTACTATTTTAGTAATTACTGCATCATCCTTGTGTCATAAATAAAATAAATTATTTAATGTCTAAAAATTATAAATAAAACATCATTATGTAGGAAATCTTTTTATCTTTCTAATGAATATTTATAATCGAAAATCCAACATGTATAACCCTATGTAAAAATTGTTCTTATAAAAGATGTAAGCTTATGCCATTTTTATTTTTATTTTAACTTTATTAATATAATGTGTCCCTACCACATACAAGTGGCTCCAAGGGGTCCCCAAATTGACCCAAGGATGCCCATGGTCGGGTATGTGTCCACCAATAAGGTTAGGACACGTTTTAGGGTAATTTTGTATTATTATAATATTATTTTTTAACCCTTATTTACCGGATTTACCCTTTAACCATGGTAAATAAAATATTTACCGCAGTAATTATTCAAAATGTCTAAAAATAAAAGTTACCTATTTACACAATTTGAACATCCTGATTCCAAATATGGAATCCATTTTCCTAAATTCAAAACACAGAAGTGGCAGAAATTAATTTAAAATTAAATCCCGCTGTCAAAACCAAAAGCGTGTTTTTAAGAGATAATAACTATCAAAAGATTGACACTTGTTTATGTTCGGTTTAATTGTAAAATTATGTCCAATGATAAAAATTAAATTGAATGGTAAAAATATATTCTAAATATACTTTAAAACCACTCAAATTCATAATTTATCACTATTAATTATTTTGATTAAAAAAGTTGTTTTTAATTAAAATTTAGTAATTTTCACTATTCATCAAAATATAAAAGTTATCCGAAAAGTACCAAAATTTCACCTTAGGCTAAATTCGATATTCCGAGTCCAAAAATGAAGTCCATTTTCAAATATAAAATATATATAATTTCAAAAATTAGGTATTACTATTCATAACAGCTAGTTTGATTGGTTACGGTGTGTTAGAACTCGAAGTTGCGTACAACACACGCTACTGTTTTATTCAAAGGAAAGCGTACCGTGGAAGCTTGGGATGTTTCATTTTAAATTTTTTGATGTCTCCATTTAGTCAAAAAGTTTAAAATATTGTATTTAAAAAGGTTTCACTATCAAAAGTTGATAAAAGTGCAGTACTGAAAATGAATCTGTTCTTGCATTATGACTAAGAAACTCATAATATGGATTCTAAAATTATAAGGATTATATAAAGTTTAAAATTTAGTTAATACTATTCATGACCTCTTTTAATGGATTTTTTTTTGGTAAGTCATGGTGCAATTGAACTCAGTGTTGCGTGTAGTGCAAGTTATTGAATAACACACTATGAAATCTTGGGGTGTTACATGAGGTCAGTGTGATGAGGTCATTATAGAAATAATAATATGTGATATGATTATTTGAATGATAGTTATATAATTTTGGGCTTCCTTTTATTATTATAAGACATTAGGAATCTAAAATTTCATTTATCACTTTTTGAGTACTAACATATTAATATAATATGAAAGAAATTTGTATGTGATGAAGATTAAGGTGAGTATTATATGAAATATTAATTTTCTTATTATCATAAACCATAATATTTACTTTCTTAGTAGTTTCATGCATGTTAATCTTGACACATATATTTCACATGGGTATAGGACTTTTTGGAAATACGATCCTCGTGATTACTCCTAAGTGTCGACCCCTCTATAATTTCTTGAGCTGTTTTGAAAGAAAGTTCGATGAAGATTTGAGATATTATTATTTGGGTAGCTGGAGTGGAGTATTCATGGTCTTTATGAACTATTTATTTTTTTATTTTACATGTTTCATTTAGCTATTGTTTGGGATTGGGAAATGTTATCATTTCAATATGTTTATATAGAGATGATTAGTTGATGTTTTATCTTTATTAGGAATTTATAAGGGTAATGTTTCCCATTTAATAAATATAAACCCTCAATTACAATCACCAACCTATAGCTTATTGGAGGTAGTCTTCAGGGTTCACTCATATCTCCTCTGCAGACCCAAGAGGGGTTTCAAAAGGGGAAGGTCATAAAAAATTACTTTACACTCAAACATGTGATATAGAACCTATTTTTTTCATCATTTAAATGAAAACTACAAGCACTATCAATTATTACATTGATTTTCAACTCATGAATATTTAAAATACTTGTAAAACAGATAGTTTGTATCACATAATCTTTAAAACCAAAGAATAAATCTCTATAACACTGATAATTAACATGGAAATTACATGGATTTTCCAAAAACCCCTTCAATTATCCCAAAAAATTCCATCCTTCTAAATCATTACTCATTCTTATTCTCACTAGGTTTTAATTAACTTAAACTAGATACTAGAAGAAAATATTGTTGGACTCTCCAAATAACTTTTCTTCTTATGGTTTGAACTTTTAATCACTTATATATATCACATTTCTAGTTCATATATTCTCAAATATTATTTAAAATTTTTATTTAATACATTCATCTTGTTGGAACATTTCCATTGATAAAAAAAAATTCCTTGACAAGAATAATCCATAAGGAAACTTATAGTGTCACTAAGTCATTAGGATACGTAATCATATTGAGTATGAATTGACACACCCAATCATATTAATTATATGAGAATAAAATTCCTTAGATTATTTAGCATCTAATTCCTTTTAAACCTCATATAAATCATTCAATACTTCCCAAGATCATGTAGAATCATTTTTTGAAAAATTTCAACACTAGGTTTCTCAGGAAGGTGTTTCTAGAAAACATATAATTTTTATGTACTTACTATTTTTTTTAACTTACCAATCTTAGGATTTTTTATAATAAATTTATGCTTCCTAAGGATTAATCTTAAAGTTAATTTTTATGATAATGATGAAATTATTTACAAGAGAATATTTTATTATATGTGTATCATGTTTTACTACCATTTAATAAGTACATATATTAAATGGTATCTTAGTAAATGATGACCTCTTTTAAAAAAATCATATCCATTAGTGGGCCAAGATCCATATTTCACTAAGTAATGAGTCCACTTTAATTTTCAACTCACCACTTAACTATTTAGGCTGTCCATCATGAAAATTATTTCATATATGAATCTTGGATAGTTGAGAAAACAAATATTTTTCCAATATAATATATGGATAAACAAAATTATATTCCTTTGGTATCTTAACTCTTAATGTTTCCCATCTAAGTGTTACCCAATTAAAATTCCAAGAACAGGAACCCAAATTTGGTATGAAACTACCAATTACTTTCCTTATACAAGATAAATTTATGGTACCTAGATTTGGAATGAAACTACCTGGTTGTATGATAAAGGTCATGAAAAGTTCCACTTTTTAAGGAATATAACACTTACTATTTAGGAGTTTTAATCTCACCATCTTACCTCATGTGTTTCTCTTTATGCATGCATTCTTATAATGAATTATTTTTGAAATCCTATTCCATCCACCAAATTAATATGTTCAAACCATATTAACATATAACTCTGTACACAACCATAGTTGGTGTTACTCACCAAAAAATAAAATCCAAATATATTTACAAATATCCAAATGCATCTTATGCATAAGGAACATGAACTCTTTATGTAAATGTTTATAGATATATGAGATTGATAATATCTACACGAGTAAGTCTAGAGCCACATATAACCAAACCCCACCTTTCTAGAACAAGACATAAGCCTCCAAGCTAATTGGAATGTCACAAACCATCCCAGTGGGTCCCATTCCATGACTCCCCAAGTCCACCTCCAATAGGACATGGGTTGGTGACTAGCACCGAGCAGGCATATCACTAACATGAGAGACATTACTTATATACCTGTACGTACACACGCATCTTCAAGCCCGAAAAATTCTGAAATGTAAAAACCACTAAGTAAACAATGCATGCATACCACTATATCCCAACCAACATAGTACGACAAGAAAGTAAAGAAAGTAAAGTAAACTAGGCCAAAATAAAGCCCACAAAAAAGAGTCTATAAACCACAAGTCCAACCTAGAAGAAAAAAGTATTGGGACTGCTGTCTGTAGCTATCAGAAATCCTTAGACTTCCTAATCTCAAAAAGCTCAATCCGGTCCTGGTCTACCCAGGACTTCATCAAAAGGTCACTCGTCTATAAATGACATGACACGTGTGGGAAAGGCCTGTGTAGGGGTGAGTATAACAATACTCATTAGGATACCACAAAACCACAAAACAATATAGAAAAGGAATGTACAGTCATATCTACACAAGTATATGTCTACAACATATATAATAATATCCAGATATACTTAATCCAAGACACATAGTCTAGAGGTAATTCACAACTACTGCATACCGACACTAGGGATTCAGCTCGAAGATTCCACAAAACACTCATCCAAGAGAACACACTCATGAGTCTGATAACACTGATGACGACTGTCCAAAAAGTACTATTTGTCGAGAACCATCATGAGAGAGAGGTACATTGATAGATCTAAAGAGAGAGATATGATAAAAATATTAGGATCACCGCCAGGGCCATGGGGTGATACCAAAAACTTAATCTAGATTAACCCGCTAAGTAGAGGATCTACGCCTGATAAAGTTGGTCATGTCAACACCTGTGACGACCCGAATCCGGAGCCCCTCCACTGGTGCCCCGTACCCGGTTCGCCACATGACCTCAAGCACGTTTCCCCAAATTTCAGAGGCTTCCGACTAGCAGCAAGGGCCTTGGTGAGTCGGTGTGGAAACTATGACCTCATTCGGTAAAGTATACAACGGAAATCAACCAAACATAACAGCAGAATCAATAAAAAATATACAACAACTGAACTGAACAGTGGAAACAATGGATAACAATAATGATGCAATATGGTACATATGTCTATGGAAAGTAGAAAACAAACCAATGTGCTGAAGTACAACTGAAAAACAAAGTGCAAGGAAAACAAAATAAGCTCCTCAGCATCGCAAGCCACGGATCGGTCCCATGCTCTCCAACTCCAGTGCAATCAAGAACCTGAAGTAGAAGGGTGCTTGCCCTTATCTATACCTACAACAAAATAGTCTTCTTGGGCCCAAAAGCATGGCCCAAATAGGCTGTGAGATACAATCCCAGTAGTAAATCACCCAAAGATTCGTGCCTAACAGTTAATGAATACATGGCAGTAATAAAACAAGAAGCAGTAAACAGGAAAGCACAAGAAGCTACAATCCACCATTCTAACAATAAAGTACACAAGTAAACAGCCAGAAACAAGAAGAAAACAGGTAACCCTCTAGGTAGATCTCACAGCCTAACCCCTATGGTTCAACCTACAAGTACTAGCAACCCTCTAGAAGGCACACACAGTCTCACCCATCTGTTTCAGCTATGAAAATAACAGACTCTCTGGGGAAGCACTCACCGTCAATTCCCCCTATAGTCTCGTATCGTGCTAAAGGCTCTCTTGGGAAGCACTCAACGTCTATTCCCCCTGTGGCCCGCATCGAGGAACTACAGACTCTCTGAGGAAGCACTCACCATCAATTCCCCCTGTGGTCTCGCATTGTAATTAAAAGACACTCTGAAGAATCCCTTCCGTCAATTCTCCCTTTGTTCTACTACTCTAGGTTCTCACAGTCCTGAGTGAAAGATAAAACATGATCAACGCACGTACATCGTCCAAGTAAACCTCAAGAACTACTTGTATATAATTCTAATGCTCAACAACACAAAAAGTAGCAGTTCCACTATCCTATGACTAGGTAGGGCAACTGGAAAAACGCCAAATAGGCAGAAAAAGCATGACAAAGCAACCTGAGCACAATAATAAATTACTCTACTCACAAGCATGAACCTATACTATAGCAATCATGCAAAGCAGACAAACAACAGAGCAAAATAGGTAACACGCAATACCCCGTTCAAGGGTATTGGTGGAATTTGCAAAAAATACTCATCAACTTTCTACAAAAAGGTACAAACCACCTACCTCTATCCTAGGAGATCGATATACGTGAACCACGATGACAGATTCCCCTTAGAACGTTGTAGATCTGAGAAAACACACAAAATTATCAACCCATGATAACTCGAAAATGAGGAGAAAACAAGAAACAATACTCAAGAAGAAGGAAGAACTCACCGCTGTGATTCAAAGGCAACTGACCGTGCTCGAATCGGAGAACTGACGGCGAGGTGGGAGCTCGGGGAAGATTCGGCCGTATGGGTTGCTCTCGGATAAACCAGACCTAGAAGAAGGAAAACATCGCGATGAGGCATGACCCCGGTCCGTTTAGTAAAAACAAAGAAAAGTACACGGCGTGTATTTTTAAAGTACACGGCGTGTAGTGGGTTTTTTAGTACTCCGCCAAAATCGGCCTCCACGTCACCCCTACACACCATGTGTGTGGCCCGGGCACGGCCAACACAGGGATTCAAGCTGGAGAAGAGTACACGGCGTGTACTTCGTAAATTCCCAGAAAGTTCATTTTTCTTAAAAAATCCAGAAAAAGGAAAACCATACCTGAACGAAGATCCGGGTTCTTATAAACTTCCCCCCTTAAAGAAATTCATCCCCGAATTTCCCTAACTAGGCGGAGAAGAAGAAACCCCGAACAGCTTCGGCCACTGCGATCGTACATCGGCCAACCTTTCCCATGTCTCGTCCTATACTCGCCCGTGATTCCATAGCACCCGTACCAGAGGAACATTCCATCCGTGGAGAACCTTCGTACTGCGATCGAAAATCCAGATAGGATGATCCTCGGACGATGCATCCGCTTCAAGCTCAACTTCCTCAGGTTGAAAGACATGATACGGGTCTGAAAAGTAGCATCGGAGCTGAGAGACGTGGAAGACATCGTGCATGGCTTGGTACCTCTGAGGTAGCTGCAACCGATAGGCGACCGACCCCACTTTCTCCAAGACCTCAAACGACCTGACGTACTACGGTGAAAGCTTACCCTGTCTTCGAATCCTCTTGTGTCTTAACCTCGGTGCGACACACAGGAAAACCTGATCCCCGACCTTGAAATCCAGAGGTCGTCTCTGCTGATCAACATAAGACTTCTGTCGAGACTGTGCTGTAGCCATCCTCTTCCGAATCAGCTCTATCTGCTCTGAGGTCTCCTGAACGAGACGAGGTCTCAACAAAGCTACCTCTCCTGCCTCCAGCCAGCATAAGGGTGATCGGCATAGCCTACCGTACAAAGCCTCATATGGTGCCATCAGAATGGTCTCCTGGAAACTATTGTTGTAGGAGAACTCTACCAGAGGGATATGCTTCTTCCAAGAACCGCCAAAGCCCAGGATGCAAGCTCTGAGCATATCCTCTAGCACCTGGATTGTGCCCTTGGACTGGCCATCAGTTTGGGGATGGTATGCTATACTAAAAATGTAACGACCCGAAATTTTGAATAAATATTGTTTCCTAATTTTGTGTGTTATTTTATTTTTCATACTCAACAAAACTGTTTCATTTGATAACATGAGTATAATTAAAATGAGACTATTGGGTTTTGACTATTATATGACCGTTAGTCAGTATGACCGTTGAAAACTGAATGTTGCGACTTTTGTCTCTAAATACAAGTGATCTTGGTTAAATAATATAGAAAGAAGATTCGATGGCCTCACCCAGTAGTCTTGGACCGATTGAAGCTCATCTAACAGAACTTGGGAAGGAGGTAGCACCACTGGGCTTTGCTCTGGACCAAACCCAAGCCGAACTTCATCGTGTGAAGCTAGAACGGAATCACCTTCACGAGAAGTTCAAACTGATAGAAATTACTACTCGTGTGATGTTGGCCGAGCCTCCCTCGGATTCTCTCACCTTAGCACACCTTACACTTAGGTCCTATGCTGGTGTGAAAATGGGCTATGTAAGGAGACCATAAATGCCTTGTGTAATCCTTTGTTTTAAATAAAAATTTCGATTTCTTCTTATGATGAAGTTTATGAATTTTCAAATGTCCGGATAAATATAGTATGCATATTTTTGGTGAATTTTAGAGAAATGATATTTTTAAAAATGTTTATGTAAACCTTATATAATTAAAAATGTGTAATGATTTTCAAAAAATGGTCTTCTACAATTATGTTCAGTACAAAATTTAGAGTCTAATAAGATCAACTTAATTTTTGATGAATAGTAAATTATGAATAGTGATTTTATGCTTAGGATTAGTAATGTGACCAAATGAATTAGTAATCTCACTTAAATAAAGAATTAATATAATCTAGGCACCTTGATTAAGTAATGTGATTCAATAAAATGGTTAAATAACGGTTTCATAAATTATTAGTCAAGTATTAGTTTTTTTCGGGTGAATAGTGTTTTTTTTATTTAAAATTTAATTAAAAATATTTATAAAAATATTTTTATAAAATGGATTTCATTTTTGAACTCAGAGCATCGATATTATGTTAAGGTAATTTTTGGGGATTTTTCTGAAAAAATGAATTTTCGGTGAATAGTGTATTTATTTAAAAATTAAATTAAAAATATTTAGAAAATTATTTTTATAAAATGGAGTTCATTTTTGAAATTAGAGCATCGATATTTGGTTAAGGCGAAATTTTTGGATTTTTCTGGGAAAGTTGAATTTTCGATGAATAGTGAAAATATAGTTTTTAAGTTACGGGTGTTTAAGGACATAATTAAATGATGTATTAAGTATGTAATCAATATGGTCGACTTATGAATAGTAAGATAAGGTATGAGGTGTCCCAAGTGGACAATACCATTGGCAAGCCCATGGTTTTGCCAAAACCACCAATGAGGTGTCCCTTGGCCATTAATGTCTTGTCCCCTCACTTTCCCTATAAATACCAAGCCATCCTCTAATCCATTCGACTCCCAACTCTCCCCCAATGAATCTATGGTCTCATTACTTTCCAAGGAGTCCTCCCAAGGTGCCCCCAAGCCCTCAAGGTCCCAACCTTTGAGTTTTAAGAGTTACGTTTTAAGGTAAGGGATCCGACCCCTCTCTTTCTTTTCAAGTGATCTCTTTTATGTCATTTATTTTATGATCCATGTTCTTATGTGGGAGGATATTATTTTATATTCATTATACTGTCCTTTTTATGTTCATATGATGAGAGACCCCCTCTTACTCTCATCATTTCATTTTATGAAAGTTTAAGTGGCGCCGTTAGGCTGCCAAAATTTTTGTAACGGATTCTTTCACCCTTCTCATTTTCAAGTTCTATTTTTTTGTCAAGTCTTTCAAGTTCCTTTTTATTATGTTGGGGTATGATCTCTATATCTATCATACTGTTATTTTATGATAATATGATGAGAGACCCCATTTTATCTCTTCAATTCAATATTTTGATGTTTTAAGTGGTGCCGTTAGGCTGCCGAATTTTTAAGTGGTTCTTTCACCCTTCTCGTTTTGAAGTTCTACTTTCATGTCAAGTATTTCAAGTTCCTTTTTATTATGCTGGGGTATGATCTCTATATCTATCATACTGAAATATTATGTTCATATGATGAAAGACCCTATTTGATCTATTCAATTCAGTATTTTGAAGTTTTAAGTGGCGCCGTTAGGCTGCCGAATTTTTAAGGGATTCTTTCACCCTTCTCGTTTTCAAGATCTATTTTCATGTCAAGTCTTTCAAGTTTCTTTTTATTATGTTGGGGTATGATCTCTATATCTATCATACTGAACTCTTATGTTCATATGATGAGTGACCCTATTTGATCTTGTCAATTCATTTTTGGTTGAAGTTTAAGTGACGCCGTTAGGCTGCGGGATTTTCATAATAGAAATCTAATTTTTGTCTTCCTTACATATTTTTCATTTCAAATTGTATTTCCTTAAAATTTCATTACCATGTTCATATATCCTTCATATTCTATCCCTATACTGTTTTATGGGTCATTTATTATTGTTTGACCCATGTACACTCTCTTTTCAATGGTTTCTAAAACCCCGAAACATAGTCGTTATGCTGCAGAATTTCCGTCTCAAATATCTCTCTCTTTTTCTAAAGTTCTTTTATTTTATTAAGTGAATACTCAAATCTCTACATTATATAAAGTTATTCACATATATACCAAGTTTTTCTATTTTAAATTCTAGGATTTACATACATGAGACCCGCTTTACCTTTCCGTGCGTTTAAAGTGGCGTAAAGATCATGTCTTTAAAGCAGTTTTTAAAACATTATGATTATGAAATGAAAACCATTTCTTTTATGCTATATGGGTTGTTTATGAAATTATTGATGATGATATATGTGGCTCACATGATGATAAATAAAAATTTAAGGGTGTGCCCTGATAGCGCTCCAATGCATTGGGTAAAGACTTAATCTCTAGAGATGACCTTTTAGACTGATACCTTGGTGAACAACCTTGGTAATTTTTAATGACACCTTGGAGATGATCCATGGTGAAACGAAATGATTGTCAATATTAAATGTTGTAGACACATATTCAAGTTATGAAAAATGTTATTTTTATTATGATATGCCTCACGATTTCTTTCTCATTCCTTAAAGTTATTTTTCATGACATTGTTGATGTATCCCAAGTTCACATGTTAAATGTTTCCCCTTGTTTCCCTTACTGGGCCTTCTGCTCACCCTTTCTTTTGATGTATGTCCCCAGGTTATGAGATGCAGTAATGAACCAAGGATGAACATGAGGAGAATCCTTTCAAGTGTTTAAGAATAATGTTTTATGTTTTCATGTTTTAAGTTCCTGGTTTCCAAGACACTAAACCTTAAAGATCCTTGGTTTTGTAAAATGTAATGAAAGTTTATGTGATAAAAAGGCATGATTATATACAAAAGTACCTGTGTAACCAAGGCCTTCTGAATTCCCTGCCAAAACTGAGAGGTAAAGCACACATCCCTGTCTGAAATGATGGAGTGTGGGACTCCATGCAGACGAACGATATCTCAGATGTAAAGTCATCCCAGATCATCGACACTGAAGGTCTTCTTGATCGGAAAGAAGTGAGCAAACTTCGTGAGCATGTCGACAAAAACCCAAACAACATCGTTCCCTTGAGGCGACCTCGACAACCCAGTCACAAATTCCATCGCGACGTCGTTCCACTTCCACTTCATAATGGGTAACTGCTGCAGAAGCCCTGCTGGTCGCTGATGCTCTGCTTTCACCTGCTGACAAGTAGAACATCTCATGATGAAGCCCGCAACATCCTTATTCATACCTGGCCACCAATATTGGTGATGAAGATCCTGATACATCTTGGTGATGCCAGGATAAACTGCCCAAACAGAGGAATGAAAATCCCGCATTAGCTCCTCGCATATGTCTTCTGGCACCCATATGCGTCCCTGGAAACACAATATCTCATCCTCTCCCACTGTCCATCCAAGAAGAGGGTCCCCTCCTAACACACTATCCCGCAGGACTAAGCCTTTTGAGTCTGATAGTTGCCTCATCCGTACCCGATCAAGTAGTGTAGAGGTAACAACTACAGAAGATAGGAAGGTCTGTCCCTGTCTGTCGTGAATCTCCAGATGCATCTCAGAGAATAGATCCATAATCTGCCACTCAATGCTGGCCTCTTGAACAGCCTGAACCTGAGTTCTCTTGCTCAGCGCATCTTTCACTGTGTTGCTCTTCCATGGCATATAG
This sequence comes from Viscum album, assembly GCA_963277665.1. NCBI lineage: Eukaryota > Viridiplantae > Streptophyta > Magnoliopsida > Santalales > Viscaceae > Viscum > Viscum album. The sequence continues at coordinate 911,461,576 of OY728151.1, forward strand.
GAAAGCTTGAAATCAAAATAATGAAGATACTCGACCCACCTGTGCTTCCTCAGATTCAGATCATGCTGAGTGAAGATATACTTGAGACTCTTGTGGTTAGTGAAGACCACAAAGTGCTCTCCTAGCAGATAGTGTCTCCAACAGCGTAAGGCATGAACAACAGCTACCAACTCCAGATCATGCATAGGGTCATTCCTCTCATGTGGCCTCAACTACCGCGATTTGTATGCAACAAATCCATCTCCATGCATAAGCACAGCTACCAGATCGATACCTGAAGCATCACAGTAAACAGTGTAGCTCTTACCTGGATCTGGAAAGACTAGTATCGGTGCTGATGTCAAACTCCCTTTCAGCTCCTGAAAGGATGACTCACAAGATTCTGACCATAAGAACTTCACCCCCTTCTTGGTCAGACCTGTCAATGGTGCTGCTAGACGAGAAAAGTCCTGAATGAAGTGTTTGTAATATCCAGCCAGCCCTAGGAAGCTCCATACCTCAAAGACGTTCTTCGGCTGCTCCCAGGAAACTATAGCTCTTACTTTATCTAGGTCCACAGATACTTCTTCCTCTGAGATTACATGACCCAAGAAGTGAATATGATCCATCTAGAAGTGACACTTCGAGATTTTAGCATAAAGCCGATGCTCTCTCAGTGTACTCAGAACAATCTCAAGATGTGTGGCATGGTCCTTTCGAGTGTGAGAGTACAACAAGATATCATCCACAAAGACCATGACAAAGGAGTCCAAGTAAGGATGGAACACTCGGTTCATCAGTGCCATGAAAACTGCAGGCGCGTTCGTGAGACTGAACGACATGATTGTATACTCGTATAGACCATACCTACTCCTGAAGGCTATCAGAGGTATATCTGATGGTCTAACGCGCAACTGATGGTAACCAGACCTCAAATAGATATTCAAGAACACCCGGGATCCTCGAAGCTGATAAAAAAGTTCATCGATCCTTGGCAAGGGATATCGGTTCTTGACCGTCAACTGGTTCAGCTTCCAATAATCCACACAAAGGCGAAGGGTACCGTCTTCCTTCTTCACAAACAGGACAGGCGAACTCCAAGGAGAAGTACTGGGTTAGATGAAACCCTTTTCCTGAAACTCCTCCAACTGCTTCTTGAGCTCCTACAACTCAGGTGTATCCATCCTATAGGGAGGAATGGACATCGGTGCCACTCCCAGCACAATCACAATAGAGAAGTATACCTCACGCTCCGGAAGAAAACCTAAGAAGTCCTCTAGAAAGACGTCCCTAAAATGATCCACCACTGGAGGAAAGTCCAATTGTAGAGTCCCCTGATCATCCAGATAAAGACTAACAATCTGGGCTATCACCCCTCCTAGCCCAAGATGCTCGAGTCCTGCCCGACTTGCCCAAACATCCCATTCACCTTTATGAAGAAAAGACTCACCCTCTGGTGAGACGAAACTCACTCTACGGTGATAACAGTCAACGACTGCCTGAAATGGAATCAAACAGTCCATGCTGAGGATGAAGCCATAGCCTATCATCTCCAGGACATAGAGATCCCATAAGAAGCGATACCCTACAACCTCAAGGGGGAACTCTCTACACTGGCATACACTAGATTTCCTTGTTCCCAAAGGTGTGTCTAGTGTCAACGAGTCGGCAGAAGAAAAGATGTAGAGACCAAGGCTCTCCACGATAGAAATGAAGATAAAGCTATGCGTAGCACTAGTATTCAAAAGGGCTGAAGATAAAACTGAGGCTAATAAAATCATACCTCAAATAGTAGATGGTCCGGGATCCTACTCCTGATAGGCCTGCTCCACGGCAAAAGACTGGATTGTACCGTGGCCCTGTGCCCCTGGCTGAACACTCTAACCTGAACCTCCCTGCTGGTGCTGAGGAACTGGTGGCTGACCGCCACATCCTTGACCTCCACCTCGGTCTGAACGACCAGAAGAACTCCAGTTCCCTAACTCATAAGAAACTGGTGGAGATTCTCCTGAACGAGGAGTCATGGAAGAAACCCAGTCACCAGCTGCTGGTGAGAAAACCTGACAGAAACGCTGAAGGTGACCCATCTTGCTGCAAGATCGGCACTCCACGGGGTCCCTCTGGCACTACGGCCTCGTGTTCCCTGACCGACCACATTGGTAGCATGTCACCTGGCTGCCTGACGATGCATCTCGCTTCCTCAGATCACAGAACGTAGGATCTCTACGGTGCTTCTTGCTGTCATATTGAGGAAAACTAGATCTGGAAGCAGGACCGCCCTGGATTGTAGCTCCAGAGTCTCTCAGATTGCAGTCCGCAATCAGTGCCTGGTTGACGATGGAAGTGATGGAAGTCAGTTGGAAGATGTTCACCTACGAGCATATCTCCCGCCTAAGACCATCCTCAAACTTCCTTTCTAAGAACACCCCACTCCCATCCCGGAGGGGTGTGAAGCGCTGCAGATTGGTGAAATGAGCGGAATACTCCATGACAGAAAGAGTACCCTGCTCTAAGCTCATGAACTCCCGGGCTCGGTCAGCCCTAAGGGTCTCCGGGTAGAAGTAGTCATAGAACACGCGCTGGAACTCCTCCCAAGACATAGCCTACTATTGACCTACTTATGAGATCACGTCCCACCACCTATTGGCGGAGTCTCGGAGCATGTAAGTAGCGAGCTTGGCCGGCCTCTCTGGAGGCATCTCCAGATGCTTGAAGATAGTCAGCATGGCTTCCAGCCATGACTCTGCAGCCTAAGGTCCTCCTTCCCCCGAGAAAGTAGGAGGATATTGCTGCTGGAAAACCTGAATCAGGTCTACCATAGTCGTGGCAGGGGGCATAGCTCCCTAAAAGGCCTGCATAATCCTCATGAAACCTTCCCTAAACTGTGCATCAGCGCCTGCAACTAGTATGACATCCGGTTCCAAGGTTGGCCTGACTGGAGGATTGGTAGGAAGTCCCTAATCAGCCCTGTCTGGCGTCTGATCACTGCCTGAAGACAGATGTACAACTGGAGGACGTCTCAGAGGCATAGCTCTAAAAGATCAAGAGTACACCTTAGATCAAGAAAACAAGGACAGAGAACACAAGAGTACAAAATGGAAAAAGGGGAAGAAAAACACACAAGATTTCTAAACACGACTACACGACGTGTATAAAAACTACATGGAGTGTCTTCTTAAGCCACTAACATGGGCCTGTACTCCTTCCCTACAAGTCGTGTACACCTCAAACTACACAGTGTGTTGACCCTAACTCATGGCGTGCACTTGAAAACTATTCCCCATCTTGAGTCTCTTCACATGGCTAACCCACATGGTCCGACTCAACCTGAGACTACACGGCGTGTTCGAAACAAACACGACATGTACTAGACATGGCTTCGTCGGCCCGTGTTGTTAAGCACACGACCGTCTACACGGCTGAACCTTACATGGCGTGCTCCGAACAAACACGGTGTGTATAGGCGAAGGTGACACCATCCCGTGTTGTTCATGACACGACTGGGTACCTGGACACGACTACACGGCATGTTCTGAACAAACACGGTGTGTGGAAAAGAAGGTAAAGCCAGCCCGTGTTGTTCGTGACACGGCTAGGTACCTAGACAAGACTACATGACATGTTCCCTCTAGACACGGCGTGTTCTACCCGTGCTCCCCCGACCCATGTTGTTAGTGACACGACCGGGTACACAGCTCCGAACTTACACGGCGTGTACATTCCATACACGACGTGTTACTGGGTTACTTTAACGTCACCGTGTTCTTCTCACACGGTCAATGACACGACCTAAAAACTACATGGTGTGTATCCAAAAAGTACACGCCGTGTATTCTGGGTTTTTCTGGGCAGTAGATCAGAAACTGCACAGAACCCCAGAAACACTAAAAACAAGGCAAAGAGGTGCCAAATTCTGACTCGTGAGGGCCCATACTCCCCATGAATCAAATCTTAGAATCTCCTATAGTCACATACAAGGGAAAACATGATCATTTTTAAGCAAAGATCAAAACAAAAAATTCTCTAACATAACGATAGATCATCTGTCAAGCATCTATCATAACAACATGCATAATCTACATAGATTCTATCACAACAGCATGAAATAGCTAATGCACCCTAGATGGCATGGCAAGAATGCATGGAATATGATTTATACAAGTTCCTATATGATGCATGAGATGGAATACCCTCATCTCATCGGGTTGTGAAAGAAATAAAACTGAAGTATCAAAACAATAATAGCACAAGTCATGTGAATCACTCTAGGTGAAATCAGATCAACCATAAAATCACAAAATCAGAAAACTGAAATTAACGAGGTAGTATGGATTTTCCCTGTACATGGGTTAGCTTCTCCCAAGCACAGCTTAATACCAAGTACCAAATCCATCCTATCCCTGGATAAAGTCTCCAAACAGTAAATCAAGAGAAAATAACTCCTCTGATACCACTTTGTAATGACCCGAATCCGGAGCCCCTCCACTGGTGCCCCGTACCCGGTTCACCACATGACCTCAAGCGTGTTTCCCCAAATGACAGAGGCTGACGACTAGCAGTGAGGGCCTTGGTGAGTCGGTGGGGAAACTATGCCCTCATTTGGTAAAGTATACAGAGGAAAACAACCAAACACAACAACAGAATCAATAAACAACATACAACAACTAAACTGAACAGCAGAAAAAATGGATAACAATAATGATGCAATATGGTACATATGTCTATGGAAAGCAGAAAACAAGCCAACATGCTGAAGCACAACTGAAAAAAAAGTGCAAGGAAGACAAAATAATCTCCTCAGCATCGCAAGCCATGGCTTGGTCCCATGCTCTCCAATTCCGGTGCAATCAAGAACCTGAAGTAGAAGGGCGCTTGCCCTTATCTATACCTGCATCAACATAGTCTACTTGGGCCCAAAATAATGGCCCAAACAGGGTGTGAGATACAATCCCAGTAGGAAATCACCCAAAGATTTGTGCCTAACAGTCAATGAATACATGGAAGTAATAAAACAAGAAGCAGTAAACAGGAAAGCACAAGCAGCTACAATCCACTGTTCTAACAATAAAGTACACAAGTAAACAGCCAGAAATAAGAAGAAAACAGGTAACCCTCTAGGTAGCTCTCACAGCCTAACCCCTATGGTTCAACCTACAGGTACTAGCAACCATCTAGGAGGAACACACAGTCTCACCCCTCTGGTTCAGCTATGAAAATAACAGACTCTCTAGGGAAGCACTCACCGTCAATTCCCCCTATAGTCTCGTATCATGCTAGAGGCTCTCTGAGGAATCACTCAACGTCTATTCCCCCTGTGGCTCACGTCGAGGAACTACAGACTATCTGAGGAAGCACTCAACGTCAATTCCCCCTGTGGTCTCACATCGTACTTAAAAGACACTCTGGAGAATCCCTTCTGTCAATTCTCCCTTTGGTCTACTACTATAGGTTCTCACAGTCCTGAGTGAAAGATAAAACATTATCAACACGCGTACATCATCCAAGTAAACCTCAAGAACTACTTGGATATCATTCTAAGGCTCAACAGCATAAAAAGTAGCAGTTCCACTATCCTACGACTAGGCAGGGAAACTGGAAAAACACAAAACAGGAAGAATAAGCATGGCAAAGAAACCCGAGCACAAAATAAATTACTCTACTCACAAGAATAAACCTCTACTACAGAAATCAAGCAAATCGGGCAAACAACATAGCAAAACAGGTAACACACAATACCATGCTCAAGGGTATTGGTGGAATTTGCACAAAATACTCATCAAATTTCTATGTAAAGGCACAAACCACCCAACTCAATCCTAGGAGATCGATATATGTGAACCATGATGAAAGATTCCCCTTAGAATGTCGTAGATCTGAGAAAACGCACAAAACTCTCAACCCACGATAACTCGAAAACAAGGAGGAAATAAGAAACAAGACTCAAGCAGAAGGAAGAACTCACCGCATCGATTCCAATGCAACTAACCATGCTCGAATTGGAGAACTGATGATGAGGTGAGAGCTCGGGGAAGATTCGGACATACGGGTCACTCTCGGATGAACCAGACCTAGAAGAAGGAAAATATCGTGATGAGTTGTGACCCAGGTCCATTTAGTGAAAAAAATAAAAGTACACGGCGTGTATTTTTAAAGTACACGACGTGTAGTGGGTTTTTTCGTACTTCGCCAAAATCGGCCTCCACGTCACCCCTACACACCGTGTGTGTGGCTCGGGCATGGCCAGCACACGGCTTTGAGCCGGAGAAGAGTACACGGCATGTACTCAGAAAGTACATGACATGTACTCAGAAAGTACACGGTGTGTACTTCGAAAATTCCCAGAAAGTTCATTTTTCTTAAAAACTCCAGAAAAAGGAAAACCATACCTGAATGAAGATCCGAGTTCTTACAATACAAAAGAATCTACCTAGGGAATGAAGAATGAATAGAGGATCCTACTCCAGGTCTCTTAGGGGATTATACAACTCTATCTAGGAAGTACTACTAAAGGAATCGTAGTCCTATGAGTAAGAAATGATTCTTACCTACCTTTAGGGAAAAAAATAAAGGGAATGAACCCTAACTAAACTTTTCCAAGACATGTAGGAAAAGATAATCAAGCCATGTATAAAGGGATTCACGACATGTAGTAGGGTCAGACCTCGTGTCCCTTGAACCTGGATACTACCCATGTACAATGACCCATTTCTTTAGAACATGTCATGTAGAATATGGGTACATGGTGTGTAGAAGGAGTCACATACCGTGTACTTTCATAAGGGGTCCGCTTGTGTGCTCTGGCCATGTGCCAGTATATGGTGTCAACCTATGTAACCATTCCCATGTACCAATACACATGGTAATCTGTGTCACTAGTTCAGGCCATGTCGTGTGGGGAAGTACATGCTGTGTAGGCAACCCATGTACTCCACCCCGTATCTGTGTAATTTCCATGCACATTCTGAGTGGTCCAACGATGAACACACACTGTGTAGACTGGGATACATGCCGTGTGTTCTGGATTTTCCATAAAGTCATGTTATTCCTCCGTTCTCCTTGGCTGATCACTTAGGTTCCAATCCAGTGCTTGGTTTGCCTCGAAACTCAAGATCTAGGTTTGTTTCACCACCCTAACACTAAATTGATGTGTTTTGGGCCTTCAATTGGCTTGGAAATCTATTTTGATCCATTATGATGCAAAACTCCTGAAGAAAAATTTCTCTTGGATCACTTGGATTCGTCCATAACCATCACACCTTTTTTGGTCATCTTAATGTTGGATCTTCAATTTCGGTATGTTTCACCAAGAAACAAAGGCACAACGATTGTTTGTTCAAAAATCATTGAAGAACGAAGAACTCATAGAACAATTAGGGGAGAGAAAATACACATGGAAAAAAACCAAGGAACAAACCTTGACTCTTGTTCATTCCAAACTTGATCTGTTCCCATAAGAATAATCAACAATCAAAACAATAATCTCTATAATCAAACCCCATAAATCCAGAAAAGTACAACCCATCCCATAAGGAACAATCAAACCACAGATCAACCTACTTGTTGGTTGGTCTGCATTCATCATTGAATTCAATAATGGGGAAGGAAATAAAAAATAACTCATCTTACTTGGAAATTGGATCACTTTCTATTGAAGATCGATTTCTGCTAGCGAGATTCATCAAGAACGACATTCGTCGATCTTAGATCCACTGTTCTTTCATCACCCACTGAGATAAATCTTTAGGGTTTTCTCTCCAAAGACTCTAAGGAATTCCAAGATTATAATACTAACCACGGATCCCTACCTAAAGGTTTATTTAAAATAAAAATCATCATTGCATTGAAGAAATGAAAAATAAAATAAAATCTTAATTAATTTTATTCATTAAAAACTCCCTTGAATAATTTTAATAGTTGACTAGAATCGACCAATGTTAAGTCATGCCTAGGGTAAATCCACTGCTCTAAACATAATGGTTCCCTCAAATTTCTGATATAGGCACCCATTTATAAGTTATTCCTCTTTTCTAAGACAATTGTGCATCCATGCTTTTTAATATTTTAATATATTTCAAACATTTATTTTGGGAACACTAGGCCTTGTAATTGCACACCATATCAGTGTATGGTATCAAATATAATCCATATAATATTTAAAAATAATAAACAAAAAATCTATGACATTATATTCTCCCTACTTTTCTCTTTATGCCACCGAAAATCCAAAAAAAGGATACTAAAAAAGAAGTGGGTACTGTGTATGAATATGAGCCTCCTGCTCCCATGTGCTCTTTTGAAGATTCCCATGCTGCCACAATACACACACCAAAGTGATCTATTTCCCACAAAGGATCCTCTCCTACTGATCCTCAATCTTCACTGGGTACTCAGAAAAAAGTCACTCCATCCTCGATGTACAGATTTCCCCAATCAATGACATGCGATGGGTCATACACATAACTCCTCAGATGTGACACGTAGAAGATGTTATGTACCTGGTCCAACTATGGAGGTAGAGTTAAGTGGTAAACCACCTCGCCAGCTCTACATAGTATCTAAAAATGGATGATAAACCTCGGAGATAACTTTTCACCCCTAACAAATCCCCATAATCCATGTCGAGGTGAAACCTATATAAACACATGGCCCCCTTCCTTGAAATCCAAAGGCCTTCATCTCCTATCAGCATAAGACTTTTGGTGGTTCTGTGTAGTCTTTATCCACTCCTAGATGATATATACCTTCTTTGTAGTATCTCACACCAACTCTGGGCCCTTGAGTGTTGACTCTCTTGGGTCGGTCTAACAAAGTGGTGACATGCATGGTCTCCCATACAAAGTATTGAATAGTGCCATAACAATGGTGGAATGATAGCTATTGTTGTATACAAACTCTACCAGTGATAGTTGATCCTCCCAACTACGGCTGAAGTCTAACATGAAATCCCACAACATGTCCTTCAGAACCTAAATGGTCCACTCTGTCTGACCATCCGTCTATGGGTGAAATGTTGTGCTCAAGCGTAACTGGGTCCCAAATGCCTCTTGTAATCCCTTCCACAACCAGGATGTAAAATGAGAATCACAATATGAAACTATCATCAATGGGACTCCATGGAGTCAAAATACCTCCTGCATATAGAGGCATCCCAAGATCTATACTGAACTCTGCTCTCGTATTTCTTGGAAATGGGCCGACTTGGTGAGTCGGTCAACAATCACCCAGATGACATCGTGTCCCCTGGATGTACATGGTAAACCCATCACGAAGTCCATCTATATCCCATCCCACTTCTATTCTAGAACCTCAAGGTGCTGGGCTAAACCTGTTGGAACCTAGTTCTCAGCCTTGACTTTCTGACAAGTAAGGCATCGAGAAACAAACTTTGCAACTCCTTTCTTCATCCCTGGCTACCAAAACTGACATCGGGGGTCCTAGTACATCTTCGCTACACATTTATATACCTACAAATGGGACATATAAAAATATCTCAAAACCTCCTTCCACAATGCCACTGGTACTATTGTGCGTCCTCTGAAAAGAACGATGTGCTTCCCACCTTTTGAACATCCAACAAGAGTATTCCATGTGGATATCTGAGCACACAAGGTCTCATATTTGGTGTCCCTAAGTTGTTCCTCCCTGAATCATTGTAATATTGGAGGGGTAACAACCATCGACTGAAGGTAATCTTCTCCATCTCCATCCATAAAGGATAACTATAATGAGGCCAACTGCTCTGACACCTCATTCAATAATTGTAAACTAGATCTTCTGCTAAGAGAATTTCCACCATGATCCCCTTAATAGGAGTATAGAAAATCTCAAAGCCATAGTCTTGGAGGAACTCTAAACATATCCTCTATCTCAAGTTTAGATCCTTATGTGAGAATATATACTTGAGACTCTTGTTATCGGAGTAGACGATAAACCACTCTCCCATCTGGTAGTGTCTCTACATATTCAACATGAAGACTACCACTGCTAACTCATGGTCATGGGTTATTTAGTTCTTCTCATGTGGTCTCACCTAGCGTGAACTATAAGCAATCACTGATTGCTTCTGCATCAGGACACAACCAAGAATAGTTCCTGATGCATCACAAAACACTATATACTCGACACACTCATCCAAAAATCTCAATATAAAAGTGCTCGTCAAAATCTACCTCAACTACTGAAAATACTATTATAACTTCTTTATCTACATTAAAGGATGCCCCTTTTGATTTAAATCTATCATAGATGTTGATATACTAGAGAAATTAGGTATGAATATCCGATAATATCCTGCTAGCCCAAGGAAGCTCTACACCTCTATCACGTTCTTAGGTGGCTCTCATGATTACACTACCTAAACCTTGGCCGGGTCCACTACCACTCCATCTTCTAAGATAACATGTACCAAAAAGTGGACCTATTTAATCTAGAACTAGAACTTTGAGAGTTTCATATAAATCTAGTTCTCTTAGATCATGACCAGAACCATCCTTAAGTGTCTCTCGTGCTCCTCCTTAGATATCGAGTATACAAGGATATCATCGATGAAGACTACCACGAATCAATCCAAGTGAGGATGAAAGATCCAGTTCATGAGTCCCATGAACACTGCTATGTAATTATTCTCACCAAAGGTAATTTTGAAGTACTCATAGTGACCAAAATGACATTTGAAAGCTATCTTCAGTATATCCTCATCCCGAACTTGCAACTGGTGATAGCCTGATCTAAGGTCAATCTTCGAGAACCATCACACCCCTATCAAATAATCAAATAGGTCATCAATCCTAGGTAATGGATACTTGTTCTTCATGGTCACATGGTTCAACCACCAGTAGGCCACACAAAACCTCAATGCCCCTTCTTCCTTTTTAAAAAAACTGGGGCCACCTAGGGTGAAACATTGGGTCTCACGAAGCCCTTCCTATGCAAGTCCTCCAATTGCATCCTTAGATCATGAAGCTCTATGAGAGAAATCCAATATGCTGGCACAAATATCAGTGCTATCCTAGGGTATAAATCAATGTAAAAGTCTATCTCCTGGTAGGGAGGTAATACTAGAACATCTTCATGAATGACGTCCTCATACTCTTCCACCACCAATGGAAAATGTAAGCTCATAACATATACTACACCGAGGGTGAGGCTAGCCAATTGATGGGTAATCATTTTAACCCTTCTATGAATGATTCCATCCTATTTTTCTTGGGTTTCATTTTCACTAAAAAAAGAAAACCCCATTCCATCATTGTGGAAAAAACCACACCCTTCGCCTAAAATAGTTAATTTGGGCATGGACTATGGATAACCAATCCATACCAAGAATGACGCCATAAGGCCTCGATGCTTCCACCAAGATGTTCCAACCAAAAAACTCACCTCTAAGGGTCAGGTCACAATATCAGCATAGATGTGTGATCTTTGAGTCCTCTCTAGTAGGTTTCTCTAAGAGTAAGGGTTGAGTCAATGATTCAACCAGAATCTCTAGGTCTCGAACAAGAAATGTGGTGAGAAAGGAATGAATAAAACCTGTGTCTATCAGTACTATCGCTAAAGTAGAAAATACATATATTGTATCTTAGATCATTCTTGGAGCCCCTGGGTTATATGCCTCAACTTCATGCAGTTTTCCCCTCCCCTATCCTCCAGCTCCCTAAGCCTGGTGTGGACCTCCTGGGGGTAGTGGTGGTAATAAGTCGAAATTTTGACCACCTACTAGTGCTCTCTCATGTCCGCTGCCCTATGGATATTCTTTTTCTTATCATTGTGTCTACCTCAATAGTCTGTCCATAGTCTCCCTATTAGTAGCATGGTGATTTGGAAAATCTTGAGTGAGATGTCCCCTACCATCACATGAATAACACTACATCTCCCTAGGCTAACTGGACCCACCATGTGAGCTATGAACTACAAATCATCTATCCTAGGACCTATTTTGAAAATTTATCCCCTGACCAAGTACCTGAGACTAATGTCATCTCCCTACTGCTGAGGTCTCTTCTCTTTCTTATCCACTGCTTACTATCACCAGCTATATCTGGTCGACCAAGAACCTTTCAACCACCAAAGCTCGGTCGAGTACCCCAAAATAATTTGGAATGCATAGAGGTATAATGATGGATTGGATGTCTCTATGAATACCTCACTTGAAGGTCCGATCCCTAAAATACTAATCTCTAACCATATCCATTGAGTACCTGGAAAGGTTGGTGAACCTCAATGAATAATCAACCACTATCATGCTACCCAGCTAGAGCTGAAGAAGATCTTGTATATGTATATATCTCAACATAACTGGTGAGAACTCATCTATAAATAGTTTCTTTAACTCTATCCATGAGAGGGTCACCTCGTCGTGAGTTTGGGTGGACAAACTCCACCATCGCTCTGTTGATCCATGTAGAAGGTTCACCGCCAGAACCACCATCTAATCTGCAAGTGTCTGGACTAGGCATAAAACTCAGGTCACCGCCTCAGGCTAGTCCTCAACCGCCCGAGGGTTAGGATCACCTCAAAACTTGAAGGGGTCTCTATATCTAAAACTCTTGGAGCACGATCAACATGTGATCTTCATCTGTTGGTACTTTAGGTACCACATGCTGCTCAACAGGTGGCAGTATAGCTGGTGCACCACTTGGAGGTAACATATGGGGAACCAGTCCATGTATCAAATCCACGTCATAGAGGGGTTCATCCTTATTATCAAGATTCTGAATCCTAGCTGGTATACATCTTAGAGGCATCCTTTAAGAAAACAAGATTTACCATGGTTAATGAGTATATCTAGAGGGCTGACTCAAGGAAATGGAAACCAAAAACCATTCCTATATGATTCATATACCATTATTTTCCCTAAAACCAGTTTTCTCATGTACTGAGTTGAAAATAATATTATCTGAGTCCTGGTGTATGGATACGTCGACCGCCTGCACCAACACTGGAGTCTCTGACCTAAAATCCTAACTCGAAACACTTACCGTTGTTTCCCCAACCCAATATCATAGACTCACAGTCCTAAAGTAGAACCGACTCCTCAAATACCACTCTTTCATAGCCCGTCCTAATGAGGACCATGCCACGACTCCCTAATCCCACCTATAATAGGCTAGGAGCTGGTGACTAGCACTGAGTAGGCATATCACTAACATAGGAGGCATCTCCTATGTACATACACACACACACACACCCATCTCTAAGAACACAAAATGATGAAATGTAAAAACCACGAATTAACCAATGAATGCATACCGCTATATCCCAACCAATAGAGTACGACAGGAAAGTAAAGAAAGTAAAGTAAACCGAGCCAAAATACAAGCCCACCAAAAAGAGTCTATAAACCACATGTCTAACCTGTAAAAAAAAAGGTACTAGGACTGCTGTCTATAATAGTAGGAACACCTTAAACAACCTGATCTCAAAAATATATGTCCAGTTCTAGTCCTCCTAGGACTTTGTAAAAAGGTCTATCATCTGCAAAATAAATGACACATGTAGGCAAATCTTGTGCATGGGTGATTATAAAAATACTCAGTAGGACACCCCAAAACCACAAATAAATATAAAAAATAAAAGTACCTTCATCTAGAAACAAGTATATGTCTACAATACATATAAGAATATCCAAATATACGAAATCCAAGACATGTAGTCTAGAGGTAAGTCATGACTATCGCATACCAACACTAGGTATTCAGCTCAAAGATTCCATGAAGCACTCATCTAGGAGAACACACTCCGAAGTATGATAGCACTGATGACGTACGTATGAGAAATACCATTCATCAGGAACCTTCATGATAGAGAGGTATGTTGATAGATTTGAAGAGAGAGATATGATACAAAGATGAGGATCACAACTAGGGACATGGGGTGATACCGACAACTCAATATGGATTAACCTTCTAAGTAGAGGATTGACGCCTGGTAAATTTGGTCATGTCAATACCGAAGACTCTACCTAGGGCATGAAGAATGAATAGAGGATCCTGCTTTAGGCCTATTAGGGGATTCCACAACTCTATCCAAGAAGTCCCACTGAATGGATCATAGTCCTATGACTAGGAAATGATTCGTACCTACCTTCAGGGGAAATGATAAAGGGAATGAACCCTAATAAAACTTTTCCAAGATACAGAGGACAAGAGAATCAAGCCATGTAGAAAGGGGTACATGACGTGTAATAGGGTCACACATCGTGTCCCTCGACCCCGGGTACTGACCATGTACAATGGACCATGTCTTTCAAAGATGTTGTGTAGAAGATGGGTACATAGTGTGTAGAAGGAGTCACACACCATGTCCTTCCATCCAGTTTTTTCCCGTGTGCTCTAGCCGTGTGCTAGTACACTGTGTCAACCAGTGTAACCTTGCCCATGTACTAGTACACAGGATAATCCGTGTAACCAGTTCATGCCATGTAATGTGGAGAATTACACTCTATATAGGCAACCCATGTACTCCACCCCATGTTCGTGTACTTTCCATGTACACACCGAGTGATCCAACGACAAACACAGCCGTGTAGATAGGGTTACATGCCGCGTGCTATATATTTTCCAGAAAGTCGTGTTCTTCCTCTGCATGCCTCGACCGATCGCCCGGGTTCCAATCTGGTGCTTGGTTCACCTTGAAACTCAAGATTTAGGTTCATTTGACTACCCTAACACCAAATTTATGTGTTTCATGCCTTCAATTGGATTAGAAATTCATTTTGATCCATTCCAATGCAAATCACCTAAAGAACGTTTTCTCTTGAATTGTTCCAATTCGTCAATTTCCATCACCATCAAACCTTTTTTAGGCTGTACTGATGTTGTATCTTTAATTTAGAATCACTTCACTAAGAAATGAATGCGCAATGATCATTCGTTCAAAAATATTTGAAGAATGAAGAACACATAGAACAACTGGGGGAGAGAAAATGCACAAGGAAAAAATCTGAGGAATGAACTTCAACCATTATTCATTTCAGCCTCAATCCATTCCTATAATAATGATCAATGATCAAAACAATAATCTCTATAATCAAACCTCATAAATCCCGAAAAGTATAACCCATACTGCAAGGAACGATCGAATCACGGATCAATCTGTTCATTGGTTGGTCCATGTTCATTGTTAAATTCAAGAATAGGTAAGGAAATCTGAAATAACATATCTTAATTTGGAATTGGATTGCTCTATATTGAATATCAATTACCACTGGCAAGATCCATCAAGAATGGCGTTCATCGATCTTTGATCCACAGTTCTGTTATCGCTCGACGAGAGAAATCTTCAGGGTTTCCTCTCCAAATCCTCTAGGTAATTCTAGGGTTATGAACCTAACCCTAGAACCCTAATTAAATGTTTATTTAAAATAAAAAGCATCACTATGTTACTGCGTCTATGAAACAAAAAAATAAAATAAATTCTCAATTTATTTTATTCATTAAAAATGCTCCAAACTACTTTTCACAGTTAACCCATGCCGACCAATGTTAGGTCACACCTAGTGTTAAGCCGCTACTCTGAATGCAACGGTGCCCTAATATTTCTGATCTTGGTACCTATTTAGAAGTTATTACACTTTTCTAGGAAAATTTCACATGCATTATTTTAAGTATTTTAATATATTTTAAAAATTTATTATGAGCAGACTGGGCCTCAGAATCGCACTTCGTCTCATCGTTTGGTCTCAAATATAATCCATATAACATTTAAAAATAACACATAGAAAATACGGGAAATTACAAGAAAGTATGACCCAAAGTCCCTATAGTTGGGATAATTTACTCAAGAGATAATCCAACTCATCATAAACCTAACACCTATTATATTTACATTACATTCAAAAACCAAATTTAAGCTAGTAAATTTTATTACAAACCAAGGATGTGGTAGATAAAAATTAATCTTATCTAATATTACCTAGATTATAATCTAAGGCTTGAAAATTTATAATAAGTAGTTTAATAACTTATAATAAATCATACACCAACTCACAATATATAAAAAAATTATATCCATGAATAATAAACAATCAAATAACATTTAAATAGACGAACACTTCATAAATTTAAAAATGGTATAATCATTTATGAAAAATTCATGAAATATAGCTAATTATAAACACTTTATAATTTTAGATTATTAATTATGGATATTCCATGATTTTGAATATAAGAACTTTATATTCATTTCATAATATAAACTTTTCATGTTATTCGTTATATGGAATTTAACTTTAAATAAATGATATTTTATGAATTATAAATAGTTTATAATCTAATTTCTATTATGTAAACATTTTACATAATCTAAACACCATATACTTAAATTTAAATATTTTATATTTTGGAATTATTTTTTAGTTTATAAACAATTTATGAATTACCCCACATGAATACTAAATAAATACTTTATTTCTAATTCTTAAGGCATTCCATATAATTTTATAAAAGGTATATTTAATATTAATATTTGATATTGAGGAATATTTAATAAAAAATGTTTCATAAAATATTATTAATTAATTATAAATTATTTATAATTAATTAATTTATAAACACTTTATAAATTAATAAATATTCCAAAAAACAACTTTTATCATTAGTTATAAACAATTTACAAATAATTATATTCAATTCATAATTTAATTTTAGGAAAAACAAAATTTTCTTGTTAGTCGTATTTTATGATCCAAAATCAATCATAGGATGTGATTGATAGAGTGTGTATTTATATGATATCGGGCATAATTTATAGTTGATAGTAGAATCATCAAATTTTATTAACCAGTGGCACACTATCAGTTAATTTTTAAGATTGATATTCCATTTGTTTCCTATGATATCACAAATCATATTTAATGACACACAAAGTTATCACCTAGATGACACACTACTCTGTTTTTACAAAACTATGCCTAGTAATTTTATTTTATGACATCTTAATATTGTAAGCCATAATACAAACATATAGAAAAAATAATGAATCGTGTTTTATGACTTTTGATATGATATGTAATACAATTGCGATTTATTCATTTCATAACATGATTTAAAAAATCTATATGTATAGCATGCTTTGATACCACTGCTAAGATTCAAAGGGGTTTAATAAAAGTTATTATAACTATTGGAAATGATTAAAATCCCAAACCCAAGATCATGATATATGAAATTTGGATAAACTAGAAATGAAGAATAGTGGGAGAACAACATGTTCCTTACCCCAAAGAAGCCACTAAATCATTCTCAAATGTCTTCAATTATGTTTGATGATGATCACATAAGTGGTAGTTGAAGGGATCTCACCAACTGATGTATCCATGGGTTGCAACTAAATAATCCATTATATGGATGGAAATCCTCTTCATATCATGGTGTGATAGAACCTCATGAAAACAAGGAAGAGGAGAAAGTTTTATGTTCCAAGGAGTCTCAACTTAGCAAGTTGAACACGTCGATACTTCCATCTTGTGGTAGTGAGATGTATTAATTCCTTGAGGATACTCCAAAATAGATATTTAATTTACTCATTAATTTATAATTCATGAGTAAATTCATCGATCGAATCATGCATCATATGCATGAATGAATCCACTCCCTCATATTACGTATTATGTAACATATCTTTAATGATATATTAGGGGGAAGATATCATTATAATGTTGACTCTCAATGTTCATCCGACATATAAACTATAATGCTCCGACCCCAGTTACCCAGAGTCGGTGCATTATTACGTAACATTTGCATGATCACAAAGATCAAGTCTCGAAAGACCGATTAGTTTAGTAGCCTTGAAACACTAGATACATTAATAAGTTTTACATTACATCATAAAGTAATACAAAACTACAACAACATCTTTTCTTCATATCCCCTCATATTATCCCTTCAGTTCATTCATAAAATACTTCTTCAAATCCTGGAAAAATTAAAACAATGAAAGGGGTGAGCTCAGATGCTCAGTAAGGATAACAATATAGCGGAAGATTTCATAAATAAACATAAACATTTAAGGAAATGTATAACTAAAAAAATCCTTTTAAACATGAACTTCATCATAATATGGAAAAATAAAATGAAATAATTCCATTTACTTATTCACATTGATATTATACTGGTCGAATAATCACATGCAATATCAATAACCACTTTCATAATGATGGAATGCATAATGCCAGACTATCATAACCACGTAGCCAAGTCCTCGTGCCAAGACTACAAATAAGATTTTGTCAAGGCCTCGTGCCAAGACACTAGTTTGTCTCATGAGACCTACCGATGCATCTAGGAGCTATAGCGGGTTCCACCCGTCACTTATTAAGTCCAATGCATTCCTCATATGAACAGGTTTAAACATATCATAATCCATAACATAATCGTATCACATAAAACATGCATAAAGGAAACATAACATTTCCAAATTTCAATCACAAGATATCAATACAAAACATTGATATAAAAAAAACACTTTCAAAACCACTTTCAATACCAAAATAAAATAAAATTAAAACTTTGTAATTATTTTTCATTTAAAAAAAGTTATGGCTTGTAGAGGAAGCCGAAACCCAAATAATGGTCACGACGGCGGAGAAGTCGTCGTCGCCGCATACGTACGACAAAAAAAAATTCCCTTTTTTCGTTTAGTAAAATGCTTCATATAAAAATATTCCTTTTGAATAAACGTAAAAGTCAAAGGTGTTTATACACCATATAAAAGAAAGTTGTGTATAAAATAAAATACGCCTCAATGAAAGGATATTGAGACGAAGTTCCTTACAAAGAACATTTTTTTAATAAAATAGATCTATTATATGTATTCACTATAAGTACACATAAATAAAGTACAAATACAAGATAGGACCTAATAATATCATGACATAATTTGAAAGTAGGAGATTAACCCAAAGAATGGAATTTGGGTTAAGAAGTTCACTTACCTCGTGTCCGACTTGACTCAATCGTTCTTCAACCTCTTGAATAATAAACTAGAGTAAATTTATAATTGATTGAGAACATTTTTAAAGTTCATTATTCCTTTTTCATTACTTATTACCATGTTATGAACATTATGTAATTATTTAAGTTAATAACGGTCGTTTTGTCGATCTTTGGTACTTGAGTCAAAAATAAACTTCTTATAATTACAAGTTGTTTATGTGGTAGAAGATCCATTATCTACAGAATTATATTCATGATGTAGATATCATATATATAATATATATCCAGTATATACATTCATTCATATTATTACGTAACATTTAGAGGTAAGAAATGAAATGCACCGTTCATGGAGACGGTAAGCCGTACGTACGCATGAACGATACTTTCATTTCTATTTTGTATTTAATGGAATGAAATCATAATGATATAAAGGTATATTATAATTCCAGTATAATATCATATATAATATCATTTACTCCATCCTTTATACATCCCACATATGGAATTAACGATTCAAATCACTTTGAGGGGGCGGTAGTCCGCACTTCCTAAAATGAAATTATCGCGTTTACCCATAATGGAAATCATAAAGGTATGACATAAATGAAAAATAAAGAAGCATAAGGAAAACATTAACATAATATATATCCTATATAAATATAGTTACATCTTAATGGACACCATGAGAGGTGTTAAAAGAATATTGAACAATCATCGTTTCGTGAGGCAGAAATTCGCCAACCATAGAAACAGTATGTTCTTTAACCATTAAACGAAGGTGTGTGTAAGTTTAAATCAAATAATTCTCATAAAAACATCCTAGTATATTGAATATACTGTTTTTGTTACAAAATAAAGTAATAAAAATAGTTTAATGGGTTGGAGAAGCAAAATAAAACAAAATAACATAAGAGAAAACATTACCTTAAAATCGGGTAACTCTTTTTTGATTTGGGCCAAAGGATTCCTTGGGAAGAATTATTCCCAAAGTGAGGTTTCTAGGAGTAAGATAGGGAAGTTGAGAGAGTATTTGGGCAGAGTTTGGCTGAGCCAAATGGCTTGAAGGTGTGAATAAGGTGGTAGTGGTGGGGGCCTTTTATAAGAGGAGAAGAAGGGCACTCTTGGAAAGTAATGAAATGTTACATTATTATGAAGTACTTTTTGGATTTCAAAGGTCCCAAAATTATATATTTCTAGGATAAGGTGATAAGGGTTCTAAATATACCCATAAAATAGGTTTTTGACAAGTTTAAGTCTTAGATTTTACAATATCTTTTCATTTTATTTAAAAAGTTCATTAATGAGGTAATCACTGCATCATCATGGTGTGATAAATAAATTTATTTATTTAATTCCAAAAAATTATAAAAAAATTACCATGATGTAGTAAATCTTTTTATATTTCCAATTTATATTTATAGTCTAAAATTTAACTTATATATCCCCATGTAATAATTGTTTTTGTAAAACAACACTTGTTTGTGACAATCTTATTTTTACTTTAAATAAAAAGTTATTAATGTCATTTTCTTACCCAGGTGGCTCCATGGGGTCCCCAAGTTGACCCATGGATTTTCTTGGTCTTACATGACTCAACCAATAAGGGTAGGACAAGTGTAAAGGTAATTTCATATTATTATAACATTATATTTACCTTAAGTTACACTAATTTCCTTTAATCGTGATTAATAGAACTTAAAAGTTACTATTCACAAAAAATTATTTTAATCCCATTGAACCATATTTTACTTCCTAATGACAATGATGTATGTCGGATTTTGTAAATTCAAATCACAGAGGTGGTAAAATTTCATTTAAACAAAAAATCAGTTTTTTAACTACCACTTAGTGGTTTCACTATTCATTAAAAATCGAAATTTTTCAGAACAACACCAAAAATTAACCCTAAGATATATTTGATATTCCTAATTAAAAAATGATGTATATTTTAAAAAATTCAAAACATATAAGTTGAATTAATTAATTTAATGATTAATTCCCGCTGTCACAACAAATAGCGTGTTTTTAAGAAAGAATATCAATCAAAAGATTGACAATTGTTTATGTCCAATTTCAAAGTGAAATTAATTCTAATGACCACCATTGGATAAAATGGTAAAAATATATTCTAATTAAACTTTATAACTACTCAATTGTACAATTTATCACTATAAATTATTTTTATTAAAAAAGTTGTTTTTAAGTATTTTTCACTATTCATCAAAAATTTGAAGTTCTCAGAAAAATACAAAAAATTCAACATAGGATAATTTCGATATTCCAAATCCAAAAATGAAGTCCATTTTGAAATATAAAATTTATATAATTTCAAAAATTGGGTATTAATATTCATAACTGCTACTTTTATTGGTCGTGGTGTGTTAGAACTCGAGGTTGCGTACAACACATGCTGCTCTATTATTCAAAGAGGAGCGTACCATGGAAGCTTTGGGTGTTACATTCTATCCTCCTTCAATAAATTGGGTCCTCACAATTTAAAATTTTTCTTTGAAAATAAAAGGTTGAAAATAGAAAATACCTTTGTGGAAAACCCACATCGGAAATAGGGTTAATAAAAATATAACTTTAAAAGAAAGAAAGAGAAGTACAAAGGTCATCCGAGATAGACCATACTAGGATTTTATAAAAATATGGATATAAAGAAAAAACAAACCATTAAGGTCTGATGGAGATTTGTATAAAATAGGATTAGGAGAAAGTTAACTACAAGAAAATCACAAACTTGTGATTGGCTAAATGGTCATTGATTCCCCAATTGGAAAAGTTAACCGACAACATTTTTGTTTTAAGTTACCTTTCATAAAGTTGATGAATTTATTTAGGAGTTTTACTAAGAACGTAAGGAAATATACTTACTTGTGATGTAGACTTTCATTCTTTAATAAATTTTTACCACAAACCCATATTTCACTCCAAAAGGTAATAGAACTCAAAAATATTCTATTTATCATAATTATATAAGGTTCCAAATATTAACACATACCATTTAAATTAGGAAAACTATTTTGTAATAACCAGGGACTTTCTGTAGGCTAGTGGTAGGTAATAAAGGCCTGTCGCACTATGGTTGTGGGTTCGATTCCTACAGCTTTGTCTGACACGACGGGTTATCCCCCCGACCTGCAGGTTGTCCTTTTCCTAAAACTATAGTATTATAATATTCTAAAAATAATCTTCATAAACGTTTTAACCTTAAACAATACTATCCAAATTTCAACTTAATCCATTCCAACCTTTATAGTTATCCAAAATACCTCCATCCAGACTTTCTCTAAAAGGTCTCTAAATTCCAAAATCAATTGTAACATTAGATTCCCCAAACAAAGTAAAGTTTCTATTATTGTGACATACTAAAAATATGATTACCTTCATCATATTAAAAACTTAATGAAAACAACAGGTACTGCAGTACCATCCTTATATATATCACATTATTATTATAACCAGAATATAATCCTTGTTTCCAAAAGCACCAATACATTAATTATTACACTTCAACTGTAGTAACATCATAATATTGTCCTTGATCCCTTGGAATTTTCTGAGGTAAGTTTCCCTGATGCTTAGGACATTCATTTGCATAATTCCCCATTTCCCTACAATTGTAGAATTCAACATTGATAGCCTCTTTCTTTACCTTGAAATCACGATCCTGGTGACCTTTTTATCCACATTTATAATAAACTCCCATTCCTTTTATCCAAGTACCAGGGTTATTATTCCCACAATTATTGCATAATGGAAAATCCTTCTTTCCCTTTTTCCCTTTATCTATCTCTTGTTCCACCATTATCTTCTTCTCTTTCTTTACTTTGTTGTCATAAGACTTAGAGAATTCCTTTCCTGTCTTGATAGCACACGAGACTATATCTTCATATGTTGAGAAAGATTGTGATACTAAAGCTCGACGGAGAAATGGTTTTAACCCATCAAAGAAACGATCAATCTTACTTCTTGGGTTATGTATATAATTTGCACCATGTCTTTCTAACAATGTAAAGTTGGCCTCATACTTTGCGACATTCTCATCCTCCTTCTGCCTCAGACTAAGAAATTGCATTTCCATATCTGCTCGATGGTCATGTGGAAAGTATTTTTCTAAGAAAATTTCCTTAAACTCCCTCCATTCCATATTTGATACTTATTCATCTTCCTTTTTGTTTTGAATCAGCGACCACCATTGATCGGCATCTCCAGTGAGGCGGTAAACTGCCATGAAAACCTTCTCCCTTTCGCTACTCCCCAAGGCGTGGAATATTTTCTCTAAGGAGTTTATCCATTGCTCAGCTACTAATGGATTTGTACCCACATTAAATATTGGTGGTTGTTTCCTCATGAAGCAGTCTAACATTGATCCTCCACATTGCGGATCAGGGTGCTCCATACGAGTAAGGTTATTATTCATAACCTGAGTGAGTTGTCCCAGTATGGTGATAAGCTGATCAGTACCAGTTGTATCACCAGCTCCACTATAATTATTTTGAGCAGGAGGGAAATCCCTACATGGAGTGCGTGCATTGATACGGTTTCCATTCCTCCCACTAGGAGCCATTTCTAAACAATGGAATAAATTAGATTAGTTTATGAATCAAAATACATAATTACAAACTCGAAAAACACTTAACATAAATTGAACTATTTATGGATATAATTCATAATCACAAAAAAAAATTTCTTTGAGGAAGTATATACTCATAAACCCTTCATAATGGTTTGTAAATAAAATGATAATTATCCTAATCATATCCCTTGGGAGTTTCGTAACCAAGAGTGCAGCAAGACCTATTGTCTTGCACCAGTTCCCATTCGAGTCTAGCTCAAAGTGGTGTTTTCGGGTTTTACCCCTAGGTACATCTGTGCCAGATCCACCTCTACCTGCTCGTATCTAGACAGGGATGTATTGCTCGAAAAACTCACAAAATATCTATAATACCAAAATTCTAGGAAGTTATTCTATACTAATCCTCAAAGTCTATCTTAGGGCTGTGTTCTCTAATCAAAGTTTATCTAAATATAGCTTCCAAGGTTAGTACTAAACTACCTTTGATACCAACTGTAACGCCCCAACCCCAGTTACCCATAGTCGGTGAATTATTACGTAACATTGGCATGATAAAAAAGATCAAGTCTCAAAAGACCGATTAGTTTAGTATCCTTGAAACACTAGATACATTCATAAGTTTTACATTACATCATAAAGTAATACAAAACTACAACAACATATTGTCTTCATATCCCCTCATATTATCCCTTCAGGTCATTCATAAAATACTTCTTCACATCCTGGAAAAATTAAAACATTGAAAGGGGTGAGCTCAGATGCTCAGTAAGGATAACAATATAGCAGAAGCTTTCATAAATAAACATAAACATTTAAGGCAATGTATAACTAAACAAAAGACTTTTAAACATGAAATTCAACATAATATGGAAAAATAAAATGAAATAATTCCATTTACTTATTCACATGGATATTCTACTGGTCGAATAATAACATGCAATATCAATAACCACTTTCATAATGATGGAATGCATAATTCCAGACTATCATAACCACATAGACAAAGCCTTGTGCCAAGACTACAAATAAGATTTTGTCAAGGCCTCGTGCTAAGACACTAGTTTGTCTCATGAGACCTACCGATGCATCAAGGAGCTATAGCGGGCTCCAGCCGTCACTTATTAAGTCCAATTCATTCCTCATATGAACAGGTTTAAACATATCATAATCCATAACATAATCGTATCACATAAAACATGCATAAAGGAAACATAACATTTCCACATTTCAATCACAAGATATCAATACAACACATTGATATAAAAAAACACTTCCAAAACCATTTTCAATAACAAAATAAAATAAAACTAAAACTTTGTAATTATTTTTCATTTAAAAAAATTTATGGCTTGTAGAGGAAGCCGAAACCCAAATAATGGTCACGTCGGCAGAGAAGTCATTGTTGTCGCATACGTACGAAAAAAAAATCCCCTTTTGTCGTTTAGTAAAACGCTTCGTATAAAAAGATTCCTTTTGAATAAATGTAAAAGTCAATGGTTTTTATACTCCATATAAAATAATGTTGTGTATAAAATAAAATATGCCTCAATGAAAGGAGATTGAGACGAAGTTGCTTACACATAATTTTTTTTAATAAAATAGATCTATTATGTGTATTCACTATAATTACACATAAATAAAGTAAAAATACAATATAGGACATAATAATATCATGACATAATTTGAAAGTAGGAGATTAACCTAAATAATGGAAATTGGGTTAAGAAGTTCCCTTACCTCGTGTCCGACTTGACTCGATCTTTCTTTAACCTCCTGAATAATAAACTAGAGTTAATTTCTAATAGATTAAGAACTTTTTTCAAGTTTATTATTCCTTTTATATCACTTATTACCATATTATGAACATTATTTAATTATTTAAGTTAATAACGGTCGTTTTGTCGATCTTTGGTACTTGAGTCAAAAATAAACTTCTTATAATTACAAGTTGTTTATGTGGTAGAATATCCATTATATACAGAATTATATTCATGATTTAGATATCATATATATCATATATATCCAATATATACATTCATTCGTAATATTACATAACATTTAGAGGTAAGAAATGAAATGCACCGTTCATGGAGACGGTAAGCCGTACGTACACATGAACGCTACTTTCATTTCTATTTCATATTTAATGGAATGAGATCATAATGATATAAAGGTATATTATAATTCCAGTATAATATCATATATAATATCATTTACTCCATCCTTTATACATCCCACATATGGCATTAACGATTCAAATCACTTTGAGGGGGCGGTAGTCTGCACTTCCTAAAATGAAATTATCGCGTTTACCCATAATGGAAATCATAAAGGTATGACATAAATAAAAAATACATAATAATAAGGAAAACATGAACATAATATATATCCTATATAAATATAGTTACATCTTAATGTCCACCATGAGAGGTGTTAAAAGAAGATTGAACAATCATCGTTTCGTGAGGCAGAAATTTGCCAACCACAGAAACAGTATGTTCTTTAACCATTAGAAGAAGGTGTGTGTAAGTGTAAATCAAATACTTCTCATAAAAACATCCTAGTATATTTAAGATACTGGTGTTGTTACAGAATAATGTAATAAAAAGAGTTTAAGGGGTTTGAGAAGAAAAATATAACAAAATAACATAAGAGAAAACATTACCTTAAAATCGGGTAACTCTTTTTTGATTTGGGCCAAATGCTTCCTTGGGAAGAATTATTCCCAAAGTGAGGCTTCTAGAAGTAAGATAGGGAAGTTGAGAGAGTATTTTGGCAGAGGTTGGCTGAGACAAATTACTTTAAGGTGTGAATAAGGTGGTAGTGGTGGGGGCCTTTTATAAGAGGAGAAGAGGGGCACTCTTGGAAGGTAATGAAATGTTACATTATTATGAAGTACTTTTAGGATTTAAAAGGTCCCAAAATTATATATTTTGAGGATAAGGTGATAAGGGTTATAAATATACCCATACAAGAGGTTTTGACAAGTGTAAGTCTTAGATTTTACATTTTCTTTTCATTTTATTTAAAAAGTTCATTAATGAGGTAATCACTGCATCATCATGGTGTGATAAATAAATTTATTTATTTATTTCCAAAAAATTATAAAAAATTACCATGATGTAGGAAATATTTTTATCTTTCCAATTTATATTTATAGTATAAAATTTAACCTATATAACCCCATGTAATAATTGTTTTAGTAAAACAACACATGTTTGTGACAATTTTATTTTTACTTTAAATAAAAAGTTATTAATGTCATTTTCTTACCCAAGTGGCTCCATGGGGTCCCCAAGTTGACTCATGGATTTTCTTGGTTGGCCATGACTCACAAAATAAGGGTAATACAAGTGTAATGGTAATTTCATATTATTATAATATTATATTTACCTTAAGTTTCACTAATTATCTTTAATCGCGATTAATAGAACTTAAAAGTTACTATTCACAAAAAATTATTTTAATACCATTGAACCATATTTTACTTCCTAATGACAATTATGTATGTCGGATTTTGGAAATTAAAATCACAGAGGTGGTAAAATTTCATTTAAACGAAAAATCAGTTTTTTAACTACCACTTAGTGGTTTCAGTATTCATCTAAAATCGAAGTTTTTCAGAACAACACCAAAAATTAAACCTAAGATATATTTGATATTACTAATTCAAAAATGATTTATATTTTAAAAAATCAAAAACATATAAGTTTAATTAATTAATTTAATAATTAATTTCCGCTGTCACAACAAATAGCGTGTTTTTAAGAAAGAATATCAATCAAAAGATTGACAATTATTTATGTCCAATTTCAAAGTGAAATTAATTCTAATGACCACCATTGGATAAAATGGTAAAAATATATTCTAATTACACTTTATAACCACTAAATTTTATAATTTATCACTATAAATTATTTTTATTAAAAAAATTGTTTTTAAGTATTTTTCACTATTCATCAAAAATTGGAAGTTCTCAGAAAAATACCAAAAATTCAACATAGGCTAATTTCGATATTCTGAATCCAAAAATAAAGTCCATTTTTAAATATAAAATTTATATAATTTCAAAAAGTGGGTATTAATATTCATAACTGCTACTTTTATTGGTCGCGGTGTGTTAGAACTCGAGGTTGCGTACAACACACACTGCTCTATTATTCAAAGAGGAGCGTACCATGGAAGCTTGGGGTGTTACATCAATCATAGGTAGTAGCATGTATATTCCTCATGAAATGGGTAGATCATAAAATAAAATTCCGTGGAAATGGAACCTTATGATATGCCTAAGTCGTAAGCTATAATATATATAGGAAATGTCATGGAATCCCATTCCATACATTATGACTTACCCTGAATCATATCTTATAACAAATAAAGTAGTGGATTGGTTTATTTATACCATGTATTATAATATATCTTATATCATTAAATATGATATAACTACTTTCATCATATGAAAAAGGGGATTTATGTCATATATATCCTTCATCAAGTCCATGGTCATGAAAACAATGGGAAAACCTTAGTAAGTCAAAGAATGTTAGATCAAACATTATGGGATAGTATAACTTTTATGCATCCTAATTAATGAGATATTAGATGGTAAAGAGATTATATTACATAATTAGAGTTTTTAATAATGTTTTCATTGATATTAATTTTCTCTTTCTCTATGGGTCATGATGTGTTGTGAGATACCGCTCTTAGTCTATGAATTGGATTAACTACCACTAAGAAAGATACCTAGAGGGTCTCACACTAAGTACATATAGAAGCTCATCAAATTCAATTGAATATGATTTTTTATAATAGAATCAATCCCATTTTTAGGATCAAAATCTATTCAAGTTATGTCGATCATAATTCAACCCCTAATCATTCTTATTAGAGAATCAAGAGGGTTTGATTTGAATTTCTCATATAAATATTGAAAAATTGTTTGAGTTAATGAATATGTGAATATTAAATTTTTATGAGATATCTCAGATCTATTTAATAGTCCAATTACTTGAAATTAATTAATTAAATTAATTATTATATGATATTTATTTAATTATATCACTTAAATAAATATTTATTTAAGAATTTATAATTAAATAAATATTTAATTGACATAGAGGTTATTTATTTATTAGTCTAATAATCATTATTATTATTTAATAATAAGTTGAATATTTGTCAATGACATGGGATTAAGTTTAGGAATAGATAAAAAGGGAGGGACTATTTTTTAGTTTCCTAGTTTTAAAACCTACATATATTATGTCATTGATAAGGGTAAATTATGCTTAGATTCTACATCCCTCATTCATTTTTTGAAAAAAAAGTGAGAGCTCCACTTTTCTCCCTAATCTTCTCAATCCCTAGAGATAATCATTGAAATTATTTGATGATTAACACTAGAACATCAAAGTGATCATGGATATTTGAGCCAACATTCGATGGAATGATATTGACATCCTAATATTCATGGAGCATGTGTGGATATCACTAGAGGGATTAAACTTTGGATCTTTGAGAAACGACTGCAATGACATTGATCAGGAATCAAATCACAGGAAAATTACTTGAGGTAATTTTTTTATTTTTTATTATTAATCAAAAAATAATTTTTAGATCTTGTTATTTGGATTAGAGTATCCATATTTATATAAATTTTCAAATTTTTCACCCATCACAGCTTTCTTATGCTGTGAAAAAATATTTAATTTGATGGGTTTTAGCAGTAGCCACTAGAACTTCAGTGGTGGTGCACTTTTAGTCTAATGGGATCATTGGGATCCCAAGGATGTATGAGTTTTTTTGGTGGGGGAATTACCATAATTTTAAGGCCTTCCACAATATTTTTTTTCTTCATATGAAGGGGATTATATTTTTGGTCATTTTGGTCAATTGAAACCCATCCTCTTTCATATATTTTTCATATCAACCCCCTTGATTATTATTTATTGGGTCTTCATTCATTGATCTAGGTCAGAGGCCATACTTCTCTTATTATCTATCCTTTCTTTTCTCTTTATTATTGATTTGTACCCCTCAAATTTAGGGATTTTTGTTTGGGTTTTTTCAAGGCATGAAGAAACCTAATCGATCAAGAGTGATTTTTCATTTTATGGTTAGAAAATTAATATACAAGTAGGACATAAATCAATAAAAGTGTATTTGGAATTGGTTTGTCACCCAGTTAGTTTTTATTTTATTTTTTCTATTTTTATGGAATTTATGGGCATGTGATTTATAAAAAATGGGGTTTTTTTTCCCAATAAATTTATTATGATATTGTTGATGGTCAAGATGAGTATAGATATAGTTTTAGAATATTATAAGAGATATGTGTCTTTTACTCTTGAGTTTTAGCGATAAATTTGCTATGAATTATTCTTCTTTTTGGTTTTAATATTTTTTATTGTTGATATTTTTACTATTTCCATGGAGTAT
Organism: Viscum album; assembly: GCA_963277665.1. NCBI lineage: Eukaryota > Viridiplantae > Streptophyta > Magnoliopsida > Santalales > Viscaceae > Viscum > Viscum album. The sequence continues at coordinate 911,491,516 of OY728151.1, forward strand.
CAATAATTGGTATTGAGTCCTTGATTGATATGTAGATTATATACAATGATATGGACCAAGGTCTAGTTTAAAACTCAGGAAAGGACCATATAATCATGAACATAGTATTGAATCAGCTTAGGGATCATCATATAGTGCATCATCTTCGGTGTGGAAAGAGATAGAGAATATCATCAAAGGAGGCCCGCACATATGGATCATTCATATAATTTAAGGATTAATACATCGGAGAGGATCAAGCCTATATACTGGTTTGATCATCAGAGGACACATGTGCCAGAGAGGATCATGCCTATAGACAGAGGATTGTTAATCATTGGAGGACACATGTAATATAGAAGATCATGCCGATAGACCGAGGATCATTAATCAATAGAGGAAATTTTTGATAGAGAGGATCATTCCTATAGACATGAAATTGTAAATAATTTATGGATAACTATGCTAGAGAGGATTGTACTTATAGATTAGGGATTTTTGATTGCTGGAGGACACTTATGATGGAGAGGATTACACCCATAGACAGGGGATCATTGATCGTTGGAGGACACTTGTGTTGGAGAGGATCATGTCTATAGACTAGGGATCACCGATTGTTGGAGGAGAAAAACATCAGAGAGTATCATTCCTATAGAATAGGTATTGTATATGATTTTAGGACACCCATACTAAAGAGGATTGTTTCTATATAATGGGGATCATGAATCATTAGAGGACACCTACACTGGGGAGGATCATGGTTGTGGGATAAAGATCATCATAGGACTACACCTGTGGACTAAACATCATAAAACATCATAGATCATGATTAGGAGGGGCTTCATGTTGAAGCTATACCATGAGAGAAAAGTGGTGGTTGAGAGTCCAACTCCCAACAAGATTCCCTACCCTCAAAGCTCTTACCAACCATGGTAAGGAGGATTGCCTATATATATATATATATAAAGTTTTGCATATGTTTTCTAAAACATTTCTGGTTGTTTTAAATGTAGAGGAGTGATCTTTACAATAAGTTTGGGTTTAAATAACGTTTTAATATTTAATATATGGTTTAAGACAAATATGATTTTGGACTCGGTTTGATTTAAAAAAGTTGGATAAATGATTTTGTTTGGATTGATGGGAATTTGAATTGTTTTTGATATATTTATTTTGTATATATATTTCCATTATATTTTATATTTATTTTAAGTAGTTTTTATTGGAAAATAAGATAATATTTATGATTATATTTTTCATATAATTTTATAATAGAACCGTGGTTACATGTAAATTTGAATAATTCTGGAGGAAAAGAAATAAAAATAAATCAAAAGGAGAAAACATGGAAACCCAATCCTAGATCACCATAGTAAGGATATATAAAGGTGAAAATAGTTTCAAAAGTGTAACAAAATGGTGGTAATAGTAGAGTAAGTATGGCATGGATCTACATTGAGTATATAAGAAGGGACAAGTGAGGAGTGACACTTGGAGATAGATGTTCAGAAGCTATAGTGTGAGGAAACACCACAAGAAGGCAATGACTATTGGATGTCACTAATGGATTATTAAGTCAGGTTTGGAAAACTGAAAGTTCAATGTGTGATAGAGAAGTATGCAGGACACTATTAAAGTGAGACACATGATGGATAAATGGAACAATTTCACCCCGTATGTCTTCCTCCTCTCACTAGAGTTTCTTGCACTATACCTTCTGGTTTCATGCCATGTAGCTGTCTGCATGAAAGTGAGAATGCCTTCACAAGTAGAGAAATATGTCAAACCATGTTTGAAGTGTCATGTTGTGACCCCTAAAGGAGATTAAATGTAATGTTTTTTGGAGGTGTGCAGTACATGCATAGGTTTATTGTCTTTGCCTTAAAATAGAAGTGGATGGAATGTAAAAATTTACCAAACCATAGTAGAAGATTTAGTGATACATGAATACTTTTTTAAGAGTAACTGGGATATGAAATAATATTTCATAAGAGTCCTAAAATATTTCATAAGAGAAAATTAAAGAGAAGTAGTTCATAAGAGTTAGTTCCTTTGTAATATTTTGAAAGAGTTGGTTCGTGACACATCCAAAGCCTTGACCAAAGTTTTCTGTTTGCATGGAACCTATTGGAGCTACATGATTATGTTTGCATTATGGATCTTGAGTGTTGTGAACATGGAATTTGAGACTTTAATGGAGTAGTGTAGGGTTTGTGATAAATATTTTGTTCACAATATAGGTGAGTGTTGTCACAATGTGTTTTATTGAGCCAATGAAGATACAAGTTTTTTGGTGTATTTAGAGAACATGGTGTGGAATGTTTCATATAGTTACACCACATGCATGAAAAGTTACAGAAGTTCACACCGTGTCTGAATACTTCATGCCATGACATGAATACCCAAAAATATTAAAATATTTTTGGATTAGATAAGATGTGTATTACCATGGATATCTCATGAGAGCTTCTAAGGTATATTTTAATGTAAGGAATAAACACAAAAGAGATCATCAACCACCATGGGGATGAGCATATAGGGTTTTGAATTGAGAGTCACATATGTAAGTTTTGATTTATTTTCATTTTATTGAGGGTTTCTTTGTAATATTGGATTATGTTCTTGGATAATTCATCTTTAAGGTGATTTTTATAGTATTATTCAATTATTTTTCTTATATTTCTATATTTTCTCTTCTATGCAGTTTAACTTTCTTATTATCGATGACCACTTAGAAATGAGTGGTTAAACCCATAGGGGAGAGTGAAATAAATTAAAGAAGGTGTGTTCCATTATGTTTCTATTCATATTCACTCCTAGGATATTATTATTTATCACTATTATTCTATGTATTAATATATATATATTATTTATTATTAGATCACTAACCTATTTTATTTAATAATGGATGAAACCCGGTGAAGTAGATGTAATTAGTTCATTAATAGTGAATGAATTATTATTTTACACATGAAATATGATTTTAATGAACTTTATTTGTTTTTTTTCTTCTAATATTAAGAGTCAATATTTTGGGGAAGAATTGATATAAGTTTACTAGAATAATATCAATTATATTTTTAACCACGAAACTACTGAGTTTGAGTGTTTTGTGAGTGGGTTTGAGTTATTCTATTTAGTGAAACCACCCTTGAAAATTTATTACCTTATATTTATATTGTGTCAATATTTTGAATTTTATTGATATATTTATTAGTTTAAATTTATCTTAGTTTCATTCTATAGTTCTAAAAATACTATGGAGATCTAACATTTGGTCTAAAGTTATAGTCGAGATTCCTTATTCCTTGTGGGATTGAATTCATACCTCCATTATTATATGCTTTAGTAGTTAGTGTCTTATGGGTAATATAAATATTTAAACTTTGTCCATCATGGATAAGTAACAATACCTCATGACCATTCAAGTTTTTGGAATCATTTCTGAGGAACTATAGAATCCTAGAAATGATGTGAAACTGATTGCTTAGATCATATAATTTTCTATTCTCATTTTTTATTATGATTTTAGTTTAGATTTTTTTTCTTAATCTATTTTATGTGCCTGGTTATTCATGTTGTGTGCAAGATATATTATTCTATTGATCAATCTTATGATACACTATAAAATTATACATATAATCAAGATGATTCAACTTCATGGACAATACCAAATTTAAAATGGTGGACACAATAAGGTGATATATGGAATGAATCATACTCTCAAGTGTATGATGAATTATAGAATAAATAAAAGAATGGAAACCTATTATCAACCACGTGAATGAACTTTAAAATTTTAGAAATTATTAAAAGATAAGTGGGATAATAAGTACTACCAAGTAGATCCTGAGTTTCAAGTTCCCCAACATCAGAATTAATGATAAAGTTTGATGGAAACACTCTTGAAGTACATCAAAAAAATAATATTATGATTGAATAACATAAGGCACTACTCAAGAAATAAGAAGAGATGGATCACAAAATTTTTAAAATAAGAAAATTTTTAGATTCCTGTATGAATAACTTATTTTTTACATCATGATGTAGGGAATGAGAAAGTAGAAAAGGAAAAGGAAATATAATAAGTTCAAGTTATTGAAGTGAAAGAGGGGAAGGAGGAGAGAGAGGTTAATTTCAAAGAAATTTATAAAAAATTTAAATAATAAGAACCTCCAACACTTAATGAAGAGTAATATAAAACTTATAAAATTGATTAGTAAATCATGGAATTTAAATGGGTAAAACAATAAGAAATGGTGAAGGAGATTGATCTCATCAAGTTTTATATTTTTTTTAAAGAACCTCCAACACTTAAAAAATAAAAGAAAGAATTTTTAATAGTTTTTTTGTTCCCAGTCTATTACATTTAAAGTTTTTCATGTTAAAGGTGCTTAGAGGAGGCCTAGAGTGGGCCTAGTGGGGTTTGGATGCTAAAATTTAGAAGTAGAGGAAATACACACTGTATAGGGTTTACATGATGTGTAAGTGGGGTTCAAGGCTTGTGAAAGACCGACTCATGATGTGTAATAATTCCAGTGATTAATCCTTTTAAGTGATTCATTTTTCAATAGAACATGAAACCCTATATTTAAATGATGTGTAAGGGGTAAACGCCATGTAAATTCCCTATAAAACATGATTATAAGAGTTATAGCACCTCAGGTTTTCCTCAAACCCTAAAATCTCTCTATCATCCTAGGTGGAAAATGGTTCTCCCTTGAGGCATCCTAGGATCCCTTTGATGCATATTGATACGTGGCTTCCCATATTAGATCCTTGGCTTTATATCTTTGATTCTTAGTGAGTTATCCTATCATTTTCATCCATTTCCTTCTATTATTATTCATATTTTCACTTCGGTGGTGCGGTTTTTTTGGGTTGTGTGTTTGGGATTTGTTTTCATGATCTTCGGGTGTGGTGTAGGTTATACTATGAGTTTCTTGTGTGTAAATAGTTCTTCGATAATTTATTCTTCACCTTACGGTGCATAATGAGATTAGAAAGATTACTTGAGGTATGCGATCCTCATTCCCATTCTTTTATGTGCTATGTATGTGATATGCATACCTTTTCTTTCCTTTGGGTGGATATTAAGGGTTTTCATAATCATATAAATATTTGGAATTTATATAATTGATGGGTATGGGGAGTTATCACATGATTTATTTCTTTATTATATGTTATTGATTTTGTTATTAACACCTATTTCAAATTATGAAAATAGTAGCTGTTTGGATCCTTGATTTCACTATAGTTATTATATTTTGATAACCCTTGATATGTTGTTATGTGATTTCACCTGAATAAAAGGATAAAGAACTTATATTTTGTTAATAATTGTTTTCTACTAGATATTTGGTTTGTGTGATAATTCTCATGCTAATGTAAATAAGTAATGTGATAAAGACCATGAATAAATATAGAAGTTGGAATGTGTGTTTTCTGTGTGGCTATGCTTGTTGCGATTCTTTGTTTAGCTTTTTTTTGTTCTATGGAATGCGAGGAAGTTGTGTAGTGATTGGTTAGGATGGATGTGATGTGGGAAATTTTTTGATGTAGCAAAGAGGTTGTGGAACATTGTTTGTGGCATGAAGGTTGTGGCATAGTGGTTATGGCACAATGGTTGTGGTGTAGTGGTTATGGCATAATGGTTGTGGTGTAGTGGTTTTGGTGAAGATGTTTTGGTGCAATGGTTGTGATATGTGGCGGTTGTGGTTTTACGATAGATGAGACATAGTTGTTATGTGGCGATATGGTTTGGTTGATGTGATGCAACAACGATGGTGATGTGTGGTGAGGTGGATGTAGTTATGTGTGTTGTGGTAGTTGTGTGGTGTATTTGAGATAGTTACTCGGTTAGTCATGGGATGAATTGTGATGATTAATGAAAAAATAGAATGGTAAACAAACAAGTTGGTTTGGAAATAGATATGTGAAAAAATATCTTAAACTAAAATGAATAAATGAATAGATTTGTAACAAGATATACTGGGATGGAAATAGATGTCTGGTAAATAGATTCATGAATAAATGTGGTGAAACAAGTAAGATAAAAGTGGAAAATATTGCGTGGTTTGTGTGGTGGTGGTGTGGTGTGTTGCATATAGTGGTGCTAGTAGTTGTGATAGTTGGTGTGTGTTATGTGATGGGTACATAGTGTGTTCTAGTGTTATTAATTTGAACATGTAGGTTGGGTGTTGTGTACTATCTATATATACTTTATTTTTATGTTATTTTATATGTTCCCTACCTGATTTGGATAATCTTACCAATGCTTAGAGGTTTTAGGATTCATGTGTTTTCCCAAAAATCCATGATGGTAGTAATATGGATGACTAGATAACCCCTCTCCCCACTCTTCCTTCAGTAGTGATGCAATGGACAAGGTGTTTTTGGGTGAGATGTGCTATGTGGACCTGGTGTTTTCAGGTGAGATGTGATGTGTGGTCCTAGGAGTCTTTGAGATGAGCTATGATGTGTGGTCCCATGTGTCTTTATGATGAGATGTGATGTGATGTGATGTAATGTGTGGACCAAGTGTGTGCATGTGGGATATTATGTGATGTGTGGCCCAGTTCTATGTGAACGGGATGTGATGTGATGTGTGGGGAAGGGATGAGAGCATAAGATGTTCGATATTGGGGAATGAGAGAAAAAAATCAGTGGGGAAGAGGAACTAGGGAACCTTGATTATTATAATCTTGATGTTATATTATTATATTGGATGAATGATTTGTTGAGTGAGCCATAGTGATGCTGGGTTTAGTTAGATGATTTTATATGCGCTTGTTGGTTATACTATTTGTTCACTGGTGCATTAGCATGATATTTTTACATGCACACTTGAGGCCTTGGTTATGTCCCTACTAATTATACCTGTTATGATCAACCTACATATATAAACTATTTTTTTGGTTTCTAGGAGTACTTTGGGGACTGATTTAGACATTAATTGATGGGTTGGAGTTGTGGTTGAGTCGCTGCCATAGAATTTTATTTTTGGGTATTTACTTTGGAGACTTTTATATGTATGAATTTTATTTACTCATGCATTTTGGGATTGTTTTGTTTTACCTTTTTATAGTTTGATGGAGTTATTTGGTGATTTTTTACCCTATCTATTGATTCTATTTCATTTATAGAGGGTAATGCCTCCCATATTGTGAGATATTTATACCCTCGATGCTAATCACCAACCTAGGGCCTGATGGAGGTGGGACTTGGGTGTTATTATCTTTATCCCTTTATTATGGCATCTTTGGTGGGAGGGGGTCATTATAGAGCAATGTCAGAGGTGATGGTTGAGAGATAGGATAGAGTTTGGAGTTAAGAATAGTGAGGGTTTCATGGGTTGGTATGACAATAGTGGTGCGTGACATAGGCCAAGGAGATTGGTGAGGACATGAAATTTTAGGGACCCTTGTGATCCAGTGCACGAACTATGAGTTGTTGAACGACCAAGTGAGTTAGACCTATTTGTAGGGTAGAGACCTAGGAGAGGTACATGCATCATAATGACTTATGTTCATGTTTGAATTTTTTTTTTTGGAAAAATAAAATGAATAAATTAAATAATCTTTAAAAACATTCTATACTACCAGAATTAGGATGTTCTCATTATTCTCAAGAATGGATCTTGTTCATCATTCGTGAGTTTCTTAGGTAGTCAAGGTTCAATAGTTTGATCCAGTTGATCATCAGAGGGTTGACCCGATATTGGAGAATGAGTCATGGAAGAAAGATTTTCATACCTTCTAGTGGAAGAGTTTGGGTAAGTACAAGGGAAGTGTCTCAAATTTAGAGACAGAGCACTGGATAGAGGATCTTGAGATCATTTTTGGTATGATCCAAGAACGATATGAGTTTTGGGTGATGTTGGTAGTTAGTCAGATGTGGGGAGCTTCACGAAAATGGTGGATGTTGTTTCTTGGTGACTAAAAGTATCCATATGTGTTGTGTCCTACCTTTCAGAGGGAGTTTTGGAAAAAGTTTTTGTTATCGATGATGAGGGAATATAATAGGATGGAGATACACTTCCTTTAGTAGGGGATTTTGAGTGTGTGGTTTCTTGGGATTAGGTTCAATGATATCCTACACTTTTCTCCATATGTTTTTCTAGATGAAGAGTCTAGAGAATGTAATTTAGAGGAGAATTTGTATCCAGTGATTAGGTACACGGTTATACATTTTATGATCCTAACATATCTGGAGGTGTAGAAAAAGGATGAGGTTATCAAGAAAATGATTTCCTCATGAGTTGATCCCTATTAGAGTGTCCAGTAGGGTATTTTGAGGAGTAAATCATTAGGCAGTGGGTCCTGGGGGTTCAAGAAATCAGGTTTCCATTCAGTAGGGAACCAACTGTGATAGTTTCTTTCCCAACTTCCAGGGATATGTGGTTTCTAAACCCCTTTTGGGGTTTTTTTGTTTTAATTCCATATAGTTGGGAGATATGGGAACCATTAGGATTAGTGTTCAACTGATCAGGGAGGCTAGTTTCAGATGGGTGGTCAGGGCCCTTTTCAAAACCATTAGTTTCCTATGAGGTTGTTCCAGTGGTAGGGACCGCAATTTATTATTTAGAAGCTGAGAGAAGGAAAATTTGGTAGAGGGAAGCTTCATTATGGTCCCCATTCACTGGTACTATGGCCTGAGCATGGTCGTGGAGGCCAGCATAAGAGTGGTAGACGAGCTGGGCGTGGTTAGATGTATTAATTAGAGACATCAGTTCCAGTATAACCAAAAGTTTTTTGAGGTATGATCAGTTTATCATCTACCCTTGTGTGTTCTTTGTTTGATTTAGGAGCCTCACACTCATTTTTTTCTCTTTCTTTGATCTATATATTGGGATTAGATGTGAAGAGGCTTCTAGTGCCCCTATTTTTATCTATGACTATTGGAGGTAGGGATTTATTATTTGATGTGTGTTGGGGTTGTAGAATAGTGGTGGGAAATCCCCAGTCATTGGGAGACTTATTCTTACTATATATATAACCAAATGATGTTATCCTTGGTATGGATTGGTTGTATTCTATGTGCTCAATCATCAACTAATTTCAGAAAAGAGTTTTGTTTTTTGATGTGGAGATCCAATGAGTGGAGTGTGTTGGTGAGTGAGGTTATCAGTTGAGTGGTAGGCAAGTAGGGTCTCTTTTATTATAGTTGGTAGAGCTTTTAGTAGAAGCTTAGATCGGGGATATTCCCAGGATTGTGGAGGAGTTTCCATATGTTTTCCTACATGAGGTTATGTCACTACCTTTTCGACACAACATCAAGTTTGGGATAGAGTTTCAGCCGGGTGCATCTCCAATTTCTATGGATCCCTATTATATGGTTCCCATAGAGTTGCACGAGTTGATGTTGTAGGTGGATGATATGATACAAAGGGGTTTCATCTGGACCAGTGTGTCACTATGTGGTTCTCCATTGTTGTTCACCAAGAAGGCGGATGGTAGTCTGAGGTTGTGTATAGAATACTGGAGGTTAAATCAAGTAATGGTCAAGAATTGTTACCCTCTTCCAAGGATCAATGAACTATTCAACTAGTTGTAGGATCTAGTTGGTTCTTGAAGATCAATATGTGGTCTAGATATCACCAGTTGAGGGTGAAAGATAGGGATATTTAGAAGAATGCCTTCAGATGCAGGTATGGGCACTTCCAGTTTGTGTTCATTCTGTTTGGTGTTATGAACGCACCATCTATGTTCATGGGTCTTATGAACTCCATGTTCCATAAGTTCCGATACTATTTCATCATTGTATTCATCAATAATATCTTTGTATACTCAATGTTAGAGGAGGAGCATGTCGGGCATCTCACAATTATCTTGAAGGTCCTTTTACACCACCAAATTAATGGGAAGTTATCCATGTGTGATTTTTGGATATGATTTGTGCATTTTCTTGGAGATGTGGTGTCTCGTAAAGGGGTGGTAGTTGACTTTCCAAAGGTAGAGGTAGTTGTTTCTTGGATAGAATCCAAGAATGTGACATAGGTTCACAGTTTTCTTGGTATCACAGGATATTATCAGAGTTTTGTTCCCAATTTATCTTAAGTTTCAGCCCTTATAATAGTGTTTACAAGGAAGGATGAAGATTTTTTTGGGACTGATCAGTGCCTTATAGTGTTCGGTTACCTGAAGGAGAAGTTACATTCCCATGAGAAGTTATGTTCCAGATGAGGGTATGTTATTTGAGGTTTTCTGTGATGCATTACATCTAGGCTTGGTATGTATGCTGATGTATCAGAGGGAGGTAATCTATTATGGGTTTAGTAAGTTACATTCCCATGAGCATAAATATTCTACCCATGATCTGGAGTTGGTGTAAGTTGTGTTCACCCTAAAGTTGTAGCGTCATTACCTCATCAATGAGCGCTTTGTGGTTTTTATGGACCAAAAAATCCTGTGACATGTTTTCTCTCAATTAGATATAAATCTATTCCAATGTATTTAGATTAATTTTGTTAAGGATTTAAATTTTGAGATCTATTACACCTCTTATAAGGGTAATTTAATTGTCGATGCATTGAGTTAGAAGTCATGAGAGGATGTGTCTCTGTAGTCTATAGATGTTTGGAAATGAATGGAGGAGCTTTCAACAATGCATCTTGATGTTGGAGAGATAATTGGACAAGGTTTTATTTATCATGTGAACATAGAATCATATTTTATGCAATATGTGGAGGATTCTCATTGGGTAAACTCATAGGAAGAGGTGATGCGTGATCACTTTGGACACAGTGACACTCTTGAGGGATGGTTAGAGGATGGTCAGAACCAGGTGTTATTCTAAGAGAGGATGTTTTTTCCATAGGTGATTCATGAGGTATTTCTCCTTGAGTTTCATAGTACACTTTTGGTGGTATATCCTGGTTTAATAAATATGTATTGTGGATTAAGGATACAACTTTGGTGGCTATGGATGGAACAATTATGGGCAAAGTTTGTGTTAAGATATCTTGTTTTTCAATAGGTGAAAGTGGAGAAACATGTTCCAAGAGGTATGTTGTAGTCCTTTTATATTCCCAAGTGAAAATGATATGACATCTCGATAGATTTATTCATAAGGTTACCTCGATCTCAAAGAATTTTTGATGTAGTTTGGGTGATAGTGGACCGACTGATGAAATCAGGTCACTTATAGGAAATTCATGAGTCGAGTTCCTTGGATGTTTTGGAAAGGAATTATGTGGATGATGTGTTTAGGATTTATGGGGTACTGAGGACCATTATTTATAATTGGAATCCTCATTTTACCTCACTAGTATGGAGGGTATTTCAACTTGATTTTGGTACTCAATTGTTCCTTAACACTTCTTTCCACCTTCACACATATGGGAAGATGGTGTAGACCATCCAAATGCTGGAGGATATGTTGTGGGCATGCATCATGGACTTTTGGTGGATCTCGGGTATAAAACATTACTTTGTTCAAGTTTGTGTACAACAATATATATAACTCTTCCATTAGTATGGCTTTGTTTGAGGCATTGTATGGGTGTCCATGTCATTCTCCGTTGTACCGGAAAAAGGTTAGAGAGACGATAGTTCTTAGTCTAGATGTGGTGTAGAGAACAACTTATAAGATCTAATTGATTCATGAGTGGATTAGGGAAGAGTAAGACTATCATAATTACTATTCTAATCATAGGTGGAGGCCCATGGAGTTCGAGGTTGGAGATCATGTGTTTTTTAGAGTCTACCCTTAACATGGGTAGTAGAGGTTTGAAAGGGGGAGTAAGCTTTCTCCCTGGTTTGTTGGTATATTTTAGGTGTTGGGGCATGTTGTAAAGGTGGTGTATGAGTTGGAATTTCCACTATAGTTAGAGAGGATCCATGAAATCTTTCATGTGTCCTAGCTTTGTCGATATCTTCATGATGACTACCATGTTATTGACTGGGGAGAGTTCGATGTTGAGGATGGTGCTATTTTTATAGAGTGACTAGTAGAGATCCAAAATCATTGAGATAGGGTGTTGTGTGGTCAAAATGTTCCTTTGGTCCATTTTTTATGAAGGTATGGTGTCCTAGAGGAGAGTAATTGTAAGCGATAGATGCAGATGCATGCCCAGTACTAGGAGATGTTTTGAGTTTTTTTTATTTGTTTTGTCTTTCTTATGATGTGATGTTTAGATATTACTATGTTATGATATTTTTTGTTTCCATTTATGTGTGATAAGACCCCTAACATGTGAAATGGGGAGGACCTGAATCCTAATCGAGTTGAATTAAATGTGATGTGATTAAACCCATACAAGAAAGTCAGTGCCACCAAGAGAAGATAATATATTAACATGGAGTATGGAATTTCTCATCTATATGTTTAGGGAAGTGTGGCCTATTGGTTTGGGCTGTAGAGGTGAGATGGTTGTGTGATGTTTTTTTGAAAAAGTGGTGGCTGTGACTAGTATCAGATGATGCAGTGTTGTTCCTAGTGAGAGGTGGTGATGAGGTTGTGTATGATGTTTGTGATTGTTTGGTTTGGTGTGTTCCGATGGTGGTAGAATTTGTGGTATGATGAGATCCTTGAGAGGTATCTTGCAGGGTGTCTATTTAGACCCTTTTATCTATGGTCTTGGTTTTGGATTCTGGAGTGTGAGAATCATTTGGGAGGTAACTAATGTAACAATATATGTCCTCCCAGTCTATTAATTTTCTAGGTTTTTGTGTCAGATGTTGTTGTAAGAGGCCTAGAGTGGGCCTTGATGGGTTTAGCTGCTAAAGGATTGATCACATTGAGACTCACTATTCATTTCCACCATTACACCACTATTTTAAACTAGTTTTGTATTGAATATTCCAAATAAAATAATAAATTTTACTTCATGTTTTATTAAATTATTTAATCTTTATCACTGTTAAATGGGTAAATTTTACTTGTTTAAATGATTACATTGTAGGAGGAGGTGATTTGGATATCTCAGTTAATATGGATTTCAAGCAGAATGGGCCAAACTACGTAAGATGCCAAGCACACATGTGGACATAAATATGTACTATGGATAATAAATTCATCCAATTGAGCTAATTTTTTTATGAATGAAAAACCATGTGGTCTACATTTCTATAAAATACCATAGAGCCCAATTCATTCATTTTGAGGCCCAAAAGAGGCCCAAAATGTGAATAAATTATGGAAGGTCTAGATTGGATAACCCTAAAGTATTTAGGCCATAGAATGGTCCTAGTAGATTAGTATGATTAAACATCCATTGGACATCTAACTCGACGCCCCACATCTCCACTGAATTTGAAGACATTTTCATCTATTTTGAATAGTCAACCATCTGGATAAAGGAGTAAAAAGTATTCCATGAATAGTGACCTAGTCCCTTAGGAAGTTGACTTCTTTTATAGAAAGATTGTTTTATTTTTCAATAAAATCACTCCTCTATCTCACCATCATGGTTTGAAATACCATGAGTAAGGGTGATTCGAATTGTAGAGCTCTCTTCTTCCATTTTAATCCTCTTATCCCTCATTTACTTATAGATCTATTAGTGATCAATTTGGGGGGTGTTATTTATTGTAATCCTAAGATCCATACTTATGTATGTTGGAAGGTTATTGAAATTATGGGTTTTTTATATTATTATTATTATTATTAATTATTACTATTTTATTTTTATTTTTATTTTTTTATGATCAAATAAAAATAAAAGGAACAATAATCCTCATGCTTCCATGCATAACCCGGATCTTGTGATGATTTGAGTGTGGTTGCCTCTTTTCTCACCCATTCCCTTTCATGAGTGTATGAATAGATTACATCAGTTGATAAATTACAGGAGATTTAACCAATGAATATTAATGTTCTTATCTTGTGTAAAATTTTATCATTGACACAAATCTGGTCATCTCATCACGTTGTTGATGTGATTCCTTGATTGAGTTCAGTTTTTACATCGATTCAACTTTTTTGATTTTGAGCGGTCGCAAATAATAAATATCATTGATTGATAAAATAATAGGTGGTAACCAATTAATAACTAACATACCATACAAGTTTCAATGCGTATAAATCAAGGAATCAATGATCCTTCCCATTCCTTTAAGAGTGATGACAGATTAAGCATCACAGGACACTTACTTTGGTTGATCACGATTCATCCAGCTTTTTTCTCTTGTTTTGTGATATAGTTTCAATTTATGCTTTTAAATCATCAACCCAAAAATTTTCCAAAATCTCATTCCACTTTTATTTTCAAAATCATAACCTTCTTTTGGAATTAATGATCTAAGGCTCCATTGAGAAACAACCTAGGGTTCCTACAATACTATAGAAGACCTTGTAAAAACTAAACAACCAATATGACGTGCTCGATAAGGTGATGAATTGGAACCATTTCCTAGGATCCAATATCATTTTCCCCTTTTATTTATTTAGTTTCTTTTTTATTTCATACTCATTTCAATATTTGTCCCCTTCCCTTTTTTTGTTTTTATTTTTCTTTTTGTGTGTTTGTGTGTGTTTCTTTTTCTCTCTCTATTATTTTTATCTATCACTCTAATTAAATAGTATAAAATTATCTTTTATTATATCCTTTAATTATTATTAATTTTTTTCTTTTTATTCATCTTACATAAACAAATAAATTCAAAAAAATAAAAAAAGAACAAACAAACAAACAAACAATTATACTGGACATCATTATTTCATGTTAAGATTTGGAAAAGAAACACTACTTGAATTTGACCCTAAAATTTAAAATTCACTTCACTTAAAAATTAGGTCATCTATAGTAGGAAATTCAAGTAGTACTGAGGAACCCCTTGTAGAACCTCAAGTGGTCCCAAACCAGTGAAAAATTGAACCAAATCAAACCCTAGAAATTATGGATGCAAATAAACAGACCTTAAAAGAACTGACAACCCTGGATGTAGAGTACTAACCCAAATAAATCCAATATATTTAGGAAATATCAAACTTTGATATGATATTAGGCCTCATCCACATCCTTCCTAAATTCCATGGTCTTCCCGGTGAGTACCCTCACAAGAATCTCAAGGAGTTTCACATAGTAATCCACTATGAAACCCCAGAATGTGTCCAAAGGCCCCATTAAGTTTAGGTCATTCCCTTTATCCCTTGATGATGTAGCCAAAGGTTGGATATACTATATGACTACCACAATTGGGGTCTATAATGACCTCAAACGACTCTTTCTAGAAAAGTTTTTCCTTGCCTCCTGAATTGCATCAATTAGAAAGGAAATCTATGGAATTAAGAAATCACAAGAAGAGACCCTTCATAAATATTGGGAGAGATTCAAAAGGTTTCATTCAAGATACCCTCACCCCAAATTAGTGAAAAATCACTAATTTAATAATTCTATGAGGGACTTGTCCCCATATATTGTGGAATGATAGATGTTGTAGCTGGTGGTTCCCTGGTTGATAAAACTCCATCCGCCGCTCATGACCTAACAACCAACATGGCTCAAAATGCACAATAATTTGGTACACAGGTAATTTCACCCACCCGATGAGTTCATGAGGAAATTAATTCATATCTAGAAAAAGTTAGATAATAAACTTAATGAGATTAATTCCCTTCTAAAGAAATTATCTCAAGCACAAGGTAATTCAAACTCTCCTCCCATTCCATTACATTGTGGTATTTTTTCTGATAACACTCAATTTTATGACTAATTCCCACAACTTCAGGATTTATCTGAGTCTTGTGCAGTAGTATTCCCTGGGTTTCTATTAAAAAATGCACCTCCCTTCAAGCAAGAATTATTCAGGAAAAATCCAAACCATGGGTGTCAAGCAGAACAACAATATCGATACGAAGGAAACTCAAGCTACCTCAAATAGAACTGGTATCAACAAGGCCAAGGTATGAAAATTTTTTATCCTTAAACTTCTCAGAAAAATAATCCTCCTCCCAAAATTGAACCAATACTCAAGGACATGGTAAATAAAATGGAATCCCATAACCTCTAGTTCCAATAGACCACACAATAAGCTATTAAAGACCTGTGAACTCAAGTGGGACAATTTTCAAGCACCATCAGTGAGATAAAGATTCAAGGTTCTAGAAAACTACCATCCCAACCAATTGCTAATCCAAAATAAAAGTTAATGTTTGTTTAATAAAACTTCATAGTGGTAAATAAGTTTCTTCATCTAATTATTCTACCAAAAAAGTATGTCTCCCTCTTGAAAAATATCTTTTCTAACCCTAAAAAGCTTCAAGTAATGAAAAACAAGACAAAAGGGTAAACAAATTATAATTAAGGGTTCTCTTGAACAATCCATTCCTCTTACTTTCCCACAAAGAATATATAAATCTATGATTTTTTATAATGATATTGATAAAGTAATAATGGATACATTTAAAAAGGTTAAAGTTATCATTCCTTTATTGGATGTAGTTAAACAAATCCCTCGCTATGCCTAATTTCTTAAGGATATTTTCACCCATAGATGAAGACTGAAGGGGAATAAGAGAGTCAACCTGGGAAGAAATGTCTCAACTTTGATACAACCAGAGATGCCAAAAAATGAAAGAATCCAAGAACTTTTACAATACCTTGTACCATAGGGGAGACCTTATTTTATTATGTAATGCTAGATTTGGGTGCTTTAATTAATGTAATTCCTTACTCTGTGTACACTTCTTTATGGGTTGGAGAGATTCAACCAACATGAATCATCATGCAACTTTCCAACTAGATCACAACACACCGATTAGGAGTGGTCAAGGACGTACCCATAAAAGTGAAGAATCTCATCATCCCTGATGAATTTTACATTCTTTAGATGGAAGATACCTAAACATAAGGACATGCCCCTCTCATACTTGGAAGGTCGTTCCCCAAAACCGCAAAGATGATCATCAATATTCACAATGGTATTCTACCCATGTATTTTGGTGAAGAAAAGGTATTTTTTAATATCCTTGATGTCATGAAAAACCCCATTTAAGAGAACTCCACTCTCCCTATCTATTTGATGGAAGTGATATATAACGACACACACACACACACACAACATTCTCTCCTAGAACCATACTTCAATTAATTTTCCTCTTCTTTAACATTAGATGATTTGAGTTTTGATTCATGTTTTTAGTGTTGTGTGGGTTCATAAATGTGTAAATTTTTTTCTTTAATTTATGAGTGTGTTCATTATGAGGTACCCATGGACCGTTGATGATTCTAAAAATCTCATTTCAATAGATTCTCTATCCTTAGAGAATAAACATGAGCAGAAAGATAGTTTCATGGACCTCACTCTCCCTAAATCCCCTCGCTCAATAAAAAAACCACTAATGTTGGAATTAAAAACACTCCCATCTAATTTAAAATATGTATATCTTGAGGGTGTAGACCAATTGCCCATAATTATTTCCAATAACCTCTCTACATAGTAGGAATCAAAACTACTTGATCTTTTGAGAGAGTGTAAAAAGGAAATAGGATGATTATTTAATGATATTATCAAGATTATCCCATCTATTTGTATTCACAATATACTTTTATAAGATGAGGCTAAGCTTGTAAGGGAAGCTCAACGTCGATTGAATCCCACTCTCCTTAAAGTGGTAAAACTGGAAGTCAGTAAATTACTTACTACTATGATCATTTATCCTATATCTGCTAGTAAATGGGTTATCCCAGTGAAAATTATGCCTAAAAAACCTGGAATAATAGTAGTGTTAAATGAAAGGAATGAATTGGTTCCAACACATGTGAAAAACAGTGGGCGAGTCTGTATTGACTACTTTCGACAGAATTGAGCCACACCAAAGGACCACTTTCCTCTAACTTTCATTGACCAAATATTAGAAAGACTGGTTGGTGAGTACCATTATTATTTCCTTGATGGATATTAGGGTTATTTTCAAATCCATATAGCCCCTGAGGATCAAGAAAAGGCAACTTTTACCTATCCATTTGACACATTTCTATATATAATGATGCCTTTTGTTATATGTAATGCTCATAATACTTTTCATCAATGTATGATGAGTATTTTTTTGAGTACATTTACAATTTTATGAAAGTTTTTATGGATGATTTCAAAGTTTATGGCACTTATTTTGATGAATATACAAAAAAACAAGGTTCTATCCTCCACCATTGGATTGAAAAATACCTCGTATTAAATTATGAGAATTTCCATTTCTTGGTTGAGCGAGGGATAGTTCTTGGTAATTTTATTTAAAATGAGGGAATTCAAGTGGATATTTAAAAAATTAAATTAATTTCAACCCTTCCATATCCAGAATTTGTTTGTGATGTGCGATCTTTCTTGATTCATGCTGGTTTTTACCACCGATTCATTAAAGACTTTAGTAAGATCACACTTACTTTATATTTATTATTGCAAAAGTATTCTGAATTTGATTTTGATAAAAAATGTAAGGGTTATTTCAATTCACTAAAAATGAGTTTCACATCACCTCCCATAATAAAACCACCAATGTGGGATCTCCCCTTCGAACTTATGTGTGATGCCTCTAACTTTGAAGTTGGGAAAGCATTATCAAAAAGGGTTGAGAATCCTGCTAATTTATTTTTTTATACCTTGCGTACCCTTGAACTTGCCTAGGAAAACTACATGAACACTAAAAAATAAATTCTTTCTATTGTGTTTTCCTTGAAAAAATTCCCTTAATATCTTATTGGATTAAAAATAATTTCCTTTTCTGATCATGTTTCCCTTCATTTTCTCCTAAAGAAACCTGAATCTAATCCCCACCACATTCGATGTATTCTCCTTCTCCAAAAGTTTTACCTTGAGATTAGAGATAAGAGAGGAGTGGAAAATGTGCTATCTGACCACATTAGTAGGATTTCCACACCACTGGACCATCATGTTGACCCACCCCTACCCATTGGAGAATTATTCCCTTATGAGAAAATTTGTGATGTTGTGGACCTTACCCCCTGGTATGTGAACATTTTTAATTTTCTATCAACATATAGTATAGAATCCCACCTTTTTATTACATAATTTTTCTTTACATAATACAAATTTGACATATCGAAAGATCTTTTGGGTTTAGTGTCTTAGAAATTAGGAACGTAATACATGAAGAAGACATAAAAAATTATTCTAATACACTTGTAAGGCTTCATTATAAGTTCATACTAAGTAAAATTACTTCATCTCATATCCTAGAGACATACATCAAAGAAAAGGGTGAGAAGAAGGCTCAGTAAGGAAAACAAGTGAAACAGTTGACATGCGATCTTGAGAAATATTAATAAGAACACGATAAAAATCATAAAGACATGAGAAATGAAAGAAAAAAAATATCATGATAAAAATAACACGAATCATAACTTGAATATGTGGCTACAAAATTTAATTTATACATTCATGAACATATCACCATGGTTTATCCCTGAGGTGTCATAAAAATTACCAAGGTTATTCACCAAGGTAACGTGAAACTTGTCATCTCTAGAGATTAATTCTTTACCCAATGCATTAGAGCGCTATCAGGGCACACCCTTAATATGTCTTTATTTTTATTTGATACAAATAGATCATAATCAAACATTTCATAAATAACCCAAAGAGAGTAAAAGAAATGGGTTTCACTTCAAAATCGTGACGTTTTAAAAGTGCTTAAAAATTAGATCGTTATGTCATTTATAACACATGGAGAGGGAGTCAGGGTTACATGTATGTCAATTCCAGAATCAAATATATATTTTTTATATCTATGAACACCCATAGAAATGAAATAGGTCTGGTTATTCACATAAATAAAACAAGAGAATTACTTGAGAAAAAGAGAGAGAAATTTTGAGACGAAATTTGTACAGCATAACAGCTATATAACATGGTTTTAGAAAATAATATAAAGAGAGGGGAAAAGGGTATACCATAAATAAATTAATAATTCTATGGTATAGGTACAGAATAAAAATAAATATGATCATGGTGTGGACAATTGATTGACACACCACATGAAAATGAAACTTGGAAGGAAAGAGAAAGCGTGATTTCTTTTATGAAAATTCAACAGTCTAACGGCGTCACATAAAAATTCAGAAAATCAATTGATGAGAGATAAAAGGGTCTCTAATCATTTGAAAATTAAATTGATAATATTAAAGATATAGAAGAACAATCTACCTCATAATAAAATGGAACTATAAGACATAACATAAAGGAAGTCATGACTTAAAAGAGGAGGGTGAAATATTCCCTTACCTTGAAGAGTAACATAGAAAGATTGAAGTTCGGAACCTTGTAAGGATTGAGGGTACATTGGGAGGACTACTTGGGAGTTATAAAGACCATATATTAGTTGAGGTGGATTTTGGAATGAAAATAATGAGGGAATGTCTTGGTATTTATAGGAAAAGTGAGGGAATAAATTATTAATTTTCAAGGGACACCTCATCGGTGGTATTTGCAAAACCATGGGCTTGCCCATGGTATTTTCCCATGGTATTGGACACTTGGGAAAACTCATAACATATCTTAATATTAAAAAGTAGGCTATATTCTTTACATAATTATTACATTATTAATGATGTCATTAAACACCCGAAACCCAAAACTGTATTTTTTACTATTCACCGAAAATTCAATTATTTCAGAAAAATCCTAAACATTCACCCTAACCTAATATCGATGATCTGAATTAAAAAACTACCTCCATTTTATGAAAATAATTTTCTAAATATTTTTAATTTATTTTTTTAAATAAAATCATTATTTATTCCAAAAATACAACTTTAAAACTATAACTCTTGTAACACCTTAAAAAGTAATCAAGGTAGCATTAAATTATCGTATAACCATAATACAATAAAGTAAAAATTTATGATTACATTTTGTGAAAATATATTTCCATTTTAAATTATTAAATTAATTATAAAATTGTAAATAAAATATTTATGACATACAAAAATACCAAAACTTATACTATGCTCGTTTTTTCACTTTTAAGATGTTTAAATTGTATTTATATATTCATGGGTGAAGTTTCTATTTTTTGGCCAATTTACTATTCATTACTATTCATTACTATTCATATGGGTATGCTACTATTCATACTTTATTATTCACTAAAAATCAATTTGATCGTATTAGACTCTAGAATTCTCACTAATCACAACTGTAGAATACCATTTTTTGAAAATTATTTCACATTATTAATTATTTAAAGAATAATTTTTTTTAAATACCCCTTTTTTTTCTAAATTCATCAATAATACACATCCTATATTTCTCCAGATATTTTAAATTCAAAAACTTTTCCATAATAAGAAATGACAATTTTATTTATATAAAAGGATTACACAAAGTAGCTAAGGTCTCGTTACATAGCCCCTTATAACACCAATGTAGGACCTAAGTGTAAGGTGTGCTATGGTGATAGAATCTTGGGGTGGCTTAGACAACATTGCTCGAGTGGTGATTTCTATCAACTTGAACTTCTCCCTTAGGCGATTCCGTTCAAGATTCATATGTTGAAGTTTGTCTTGGGATTGGTCCAGGGCAAAGCCCAATGATGCTACCTCCTTCCCAAGCTCCAAAAGATGGAATTCATATGGCTGAAGTCTACTGGATGAGGCCATTCAATCTTCTTTCTGTATTAATTAACCAAGATAACTGTATTTATAAAAACACAATGTTCATATTATAGTTTCCAATGGTCATATTGACCAATGGTCATATAATAGTTGAAACCCCATGGTCTCATTTTAATTATACCCACTTAATTAATTAAATTTTATAGTTTTCTTTAGTATAAAATAAAATAACACACAAATTTAGGAAACAAATATAATTAAAAAGTTTGGGTCGTTACATTATTTCCCCCTTAAGAAATTCCATCCCTGAAATTTTATCTCGTACCCTCTGATGAGAAAAGGTGTGGGTACTTCTATCTCATAGACTCTTCCGGTTCCTATGTGGCTTCTTCACATTTTTGGTTCCTCCACAACACCTTAACAAGGTTGGTAGTCGTGTTGCATAGAACCTTGTCTCTATGATCCAATATCTCCATTGTCTGCTCCTCATAAGAGAGGTCATGTTCCAGTTTTACCACCTATGGATTTAGTACATGTGAAAAGTCAAGTATGTACTTACTCAAGAGGGATACATGTAAGACATCATGAACTTGTGCTAGATTTGGCGGAAGTGCAAGCCGATAGGATACTGCTGCCACATGATCAATGATTTCATAGGGGCCAATGTAACTAGAGATGAACTTCCATTTTCCCCCAAACCTCATGACTCTCTTCCAAGGTGAAATCTGAATAAAGACTTTATCACCAACATAAAACTCCAAGTCCCTTAGACGGTTGTCGGCATAGCACTTTTACCGACTCTGAGCAGCCTTAATGTGTTGCTGGATGACATGAACCTTTTTTGTCATCTATTGCACAAGATCAGGCCCAAGAAGATTTCTATCACCATCTTCATCCCAAAAAATAGGAGTTCTACATCGCTTCCCATATAGAGCTTCATAGGGTGCCATTTGAATGCTCGAGTGGAAGCTGTTGTTGTAAGAGAACTCAACTAAAGGGAGATGTTGATCCCATCCACCTTTAAATTCCATTGAGCATGTTCTCAGAATGTCCTCGAGTTTTTGAATAGTCCTTTCAGATTGGCCATCAGTTTGGGGGTGATAGGACATACTGAAATTCAATTCAGTGCTCAGAGCTTGTTGAAGAATTCTCCAGAATTTTGATGTGAACCTTGGATCACAATCAGATATGATATAAAGTGGAACTTCATGTAGCCTTACCACTTCATTCACGTAAATCCTGGAAAGTTGATCAAGAGATAAATCTTCCCGAATAGAGATAAAATGGGAAGTATTGGTGAGACGGTCCACAATAATCCATATCACATTGTTTCCTTTGGAAGTTCTCGGGAGACTAGTGACAAAATTCATAGTGATATTGTCCTACTTCTATGTTGGTATGGGTAGTTGTTGCAATACCCCTTTAGGAAGGTTTCTCTCCTCCTTCACATACTGACATACCAGGCACCTTGATGTGTAGTCAGCAATCTCCATTTTCATATCATCCCACCAAAAATGATCACAAAGGTCCCTATACATTTTCATGTTACGAGGATGTATAGAGAAAGTAGAGTTATGAGCTTCATTCATCATCTCCTTCTTTATTTCTGGAATAGAAGAAACACATATCCTTGTATTAAATTTCAGTACACCTTCTTGATCATTATTGAACTTAGGAAACTTCCCATCTTTCACAGCCTCAAACTTCTTCTGTAACAAAGGATCTTCTTTATGAGCTTTCTTGATCTTCTCTAGTAGTGATGGTTGAGAAATCATTTGGGTTAGGGTTGATGATTTACCTTCTTTTATAATTCCCATGTCTAGTTTTACTAGGTCATTGATCAAAGGATCTATTTGAATCCTCATAATGGATAGAACAACTGGGTATTTCATGTTTAATGCATTTGTGACTTTATTTTCTCTTTTAGGATGATAATGAATTGAACAATCATAGTCTTTAAAGAGTTCCAACCATATGCTTTGTCTCATGTTCAATTCCTTTTGTGTGAAAATATACTTCAAACTTTTATGGTCCGTGTATATATCACATTTCTCCCCATAAAGATAGTGCCTCCATATCTTTATAGAAAAAAAGACCACAACCCGCTCCAGATCATACGTAAAATAGTTCTACTCATGAGTCTTCAACTATCGAGATGCATAAGCAATGACCTTGTCATTTTGCATGAGGACGCACCCAAGCCCTTTCAAAGATGCATCGATAAAGATAATGAATCCTTCTCTACTTGAGGGTAGAGTTAACACTGGTGCATTAACTAATATATTCTTTAGCTCTTAGAAACTTTCCTCACACTCCTTTGTCTAGATGAACTTGACCCCTTTTCGAGTTAGCTTGGTTAATGGATTAGAAATCCATGAAAAGTTTTTCACAAACCTTCTATAAAATCCCACTAATCCAAGGAAACTACGAATCTCAGTTATTATTGTAGGTTGATGCCACTCCTCTACAACTTTTGTCTTTGCAGGGTCAACTGTGATTCCTTTATTGGTAACAATGTGCCCCAAGAAAGAAACTTGTTATAACTAGAATTCACATTTACTGAAGTTTCCAAAAATCATATCCTTCCATAGAGTTTGTAAAATAACCCTTAGATGATTCTCATGATCCTCACGAATTTTGGAATATATCAGAATATCATCAATAAAAACTACCAAAAAGTTATCAAGGTAGTCCTTAAAGACTCTATTCATCAAATCCATAAAAATAGCAGGTGCATTAGTCAGTCCAAAAGGCATAACAACAAACTCATAAGGCCCATATCTTGATCTGAAGGAAGTTTTTGGAATATATTCTTTCTTCACCCTCAATTGATTATAACTAGATCGAAGATCAATCTTAGAGAAGAATTGAGCCCCATGAATTTGGTCAAATAAGTCATCAATTCTTGGAAGAGGGTATTTTTTCTTTACTGTGATCCCATTCAGTTCTCTATAATCAATGCATAGCCACATTGATCCATCCTTCTTCTTCATGAAGAGAACATGTTCTCCCCAAGGAGACACACTTGGTCGGATAAACCCCTTCTCCAAAATATTTTGGAGTTGTTTCTTTAATTCCTCCAGCTCCACATTTTCTATCCTATATAGGGTCTTTGATATTAGATGAGATCTAGGTACGAGTTCAATAGAGAACTCTACCTCTCTTTCTGGGGGAGATTCGGGTAACTCCTCAGGAAATATGTCAACATATTACTGGAAGATGGGGACATTTTCTATCCTCAAACTCTTATTTACTTATTCTTCTTCAACGATAAATTCCATAAAGAAGGATATAGGAGGTTCTTCTAGACAAAGATCAGGTTGAGATATCTCTCCTTGGAAGATAACTGTAGGTTTTCTATTCAAGACTACTGGGATTTCCTTACTTCTGCATTTGATCTTAGCATTATACTTTGAGAGCCAGTACATCCCTAGTATAATGTCAAATTCCATCATGGGAATGACTAATAGATTTTCAATAAGATTGTGCTCACCAAATTAAATACTAGAGTTTCTAAACATTAATGATTCTTGGATAATTCCACAAGGAGTCTTGACTGATAACTCTACTTTTATCAAGTCAGGGGTTGATTCCAAATTCTTTGAAAACATGGAGGTAATAAAAGAATGTGTAGAACCAGAAGAAAAAAATTACTTGCTAGCTTTGAGAGGAAAAAAAGAGTACCTGCTACCACATCATTTGGAGCTTCAAATTCAACTATCGTGATAGTAAAAGCACAACCTTTCTCCCTTGGCCTTTCCTAAGGCTGATGATGGTTCCCCTCCACTGCCCTTAGATTTGGACAGTGATTTGAAAAGTGCCCAAGTTGTCCACAATTAAAGCACTGGACATCATGTAGGGACTTCACTATCTTCCCCTTGTCATTAGTGTTTGGAAGTTGATGTTTCACCTCACTATGACAATTCCTCTCAATATGTCCATCTCTTCCACACTTGTAGCATTTCCCTCTCTTGAGCAGCCAGTTCCCCGAATGATTCTTCCCACATTTATTACACATGGGACATTGAACTTGCTTGCCTCCTCTTTTCTGATCAAAGGTCCTCCATAAGATGGGCTCCATCGATCTCTTTTTGTAATTTGATTTATGAGACCACTGCATCTCACCGAACTCTAGTTCGACTTTCATTGCACTCTGTATGATCTCTTCATAGCTATCATAGTCTCAGTTGGCTAGATTCTTCTGTAGATGAGGTATTAGTACACTGAAGAATCTATCAAATTTACCATTATTATACATGACAAAGCTTGAGGTATAATGGGAAAGTCTTGTAAATTTCATCTCATAGCTTCCCACAGATTCATTCTCCTTCTGCTTCAGCTTGAGAAACTCTTTCTCCATTCTTGTTTTCATGGAATGAGGGAAATAATTACTGAAGAAGATCCCTATGAACTCTTCCCACTCCATAGAATCAACATCCACTCTTTTAATCATGTTTTTAATTAGTTCCCACCACTGATCAAGTTCTCCCTCTAAGCGATAGACAACTAGGGTGACCTTATCTTGCTCTGAACAGTGGAGCACAGAAAAGATCTTCTCTATAGAGCTGATCCACTATTCAGCAATCAATGGGTCGTTCGATCCACTGAAGGTTGGTGGTCATTGATGCATAAAGAACTCAATAGAATGTTGTTCCCTTCATGGTGATATTTTTATCTCATCTTTATTCAAGTTATTTCCCATAACTTGAGTCAGTTGGTTCATCATTCACATGAATGTTTCTATTCCGACTTCCATCAGAGGGCCGTCAGCGCGTGGTCCATTGCGGTCACCATTTTCACAATTCCTCCTATTGACTTCCATTTCTAAAATAATAAATCCTTAGTTAGAAACTTATTTCATTTATGAATCTGTTAACAATAAAGGATTTTATGTCTTAAAAATTCTTTAAACAATTACATTTCTCTATAAATCCTTCATAATGATTCATAAAAAGATTATGATTAACCAAAAATATCCACCAGGAGTGCTTCAAGGCACATTGTTGTGTACCAAGATACCCCAAGTCAAGCCCAAAAATCTTTGTCAGAGTATTCACTCTTAGGTACATCTGTGCTAGAGCCACATCCACTTGTTCGTATCCAAACATAGATTTATTTGTTCGAAAACCACTTACTTAATATTTTACCAAAATACCAGGAATTTTTCCTATATTTAAATATTTCTATAGGGTTATTCCTAAAATTTTTATATCATAATTTCCACAAATAACTAAACCATCTTCTGATACCAATTATAGCATCCCACCTTTTTATTACATAACTTTTCTTTACATAATACAAATTTAACATATCGAAAGATCTTTTAGGTTTAGTATCTTAGAAATTAGGAACATAATACATGAAGAAGACATAAAACATTATTATAATACACTTTTAAGGATTCATAATAAGTTCATCCTAAGTACAATTACTACATCTCATATCCTGGAGACATACATCAAAGAAAAGGGTGAGCAGAAGGCTCAGTAAGGAAAACAAGTGAAACAATTGACATGTGATCTTGAACAATATTAATAAGAACATGATAAAAATCATAAAGACATGAGAAATATAAGAATATGAATATCATGATAAAAATAACATGAAACCTAACTTGAATATTTGGCTAAAAAATTTCATTTATACATTCATGAACATATCACCAAGGTTTATCCCTGATGTATAATAAAAATTACCAAGGTTATTCACCAAGGTATCTAGAAATTTGTCATCTCTAGAGATTAATTATTTACCCAATGAATTGGAGCTATATCAGGTAAAACCATTAATATGTCTTTATTTTTATGTGATACACATTGCTCATAATCAAACATTTCATAAATAATCCAAAGAGAGTAAAAGAAATGGATTTCACTTCAAAATCGTGACGTTTTAAAAGTGCTTAAAAATAAGATCGTTATGTCCTTTATAACCCATGGAAAAAGAGTGAGGGTTATATGTATGTCAATTACAGAATCAAATATATCATTTTTTTATATCTATGAACACCCATAGAAACGAAATTGGTCTGGGTATTCACATAAATAAAATAAGATAATTCCTTGAGAAAAAGAGAGAGAAATTTTGAGACGAAATTTCTACAGCATAACGACTATATAACATGGTTTTATAAAATAATATAAAGAGAGGGGACAAGGGTCTCCCATAAATAAATAAATAATTTTAAATTAGATGTACATAATAAAAATAAAAAATATCATGGTGTGGACAATTGAATGGCACACCACATGAAAAAGAAACTTGCAAGGAAAGAGAAAGTGCGATTTCTTTTATGACAATTCGACAGCCTAACAACGTCACAAAAAAATTCAGAAAATTAATTTATGAGAGCAGAAAGGGTCTCTAATCATTTGGAAATAAACTTTACAGTAGTAAAGATATAGAAGAACAATACCCCTCATAATAAAATGGTACTATAAGACATAACATAAAGGAAGTCATGACTTAAAAGAGGAGGGAAAAAGGTTCCTTTTCCTTGAAGAGTAACTTTGAAAGCTTGAAGGTCGGGACCTTGGGAGGATTGAGGGCACCTTGGGAGGACTCCTTGGGAGGTAGAAAGACCATATACTCGTTGAGGAGGATTTTGGAATGAAAATAATGAGGGAATGGCTTGGTATTTATACAAAAAGTGAGAGAATAAATTATTAATTTCCAAGGGACACCTCATCAGTGGTATTTGCAAAACCATGGGATTGACCATGGTATTGGCCATTTGGGAAACCTCATAAAATATCTTAATATTCACAAGTATAACAGATTATTTACCTCATTATTACATCATTAATGATGTCATTAAACACCCGAAACTCAAAAGTGTATTTTTACTATTCACTGAAAATTCAATTGTTTTAGAAAAATCCCAAAATTTACCCTAACCTAATATCGATGTTCTGAATTAAAAAATGAACTCCATTTTATGAAAATAATTTTCTAAATAATTTTAATTTAACTTTTAAATAAAATCATTATTTGTTGCAAAAATACAACTTTAAAACTATAACTAATTTTGTAACACCTTAAAAAAGTAATCAAGGTCCCATAAAATTATCGTATAACCATAATACAATAAATTAAAAATTTATGATTACATTTTATGAAAATATATTTCCATTTTAAATTATTAAATTAATTATAAATTTTTAAATAAAATATTTATGACATACAAAAATACCAAAACTTATACTATGATCGTTTTCTTCACATTTAAGATGGTTAAATTGTATTTATACATTAATGAGTGAAGTTTATATTTTTTTCCAATTTAATATTCATTACTATTCATTACTATTCATATGGTTATGTTACTATTCATACTTTACTATTCCCTAAAAATCAAGTTGATCTTATTAGACTCTAAAATTCTCACTGATCACAACTGTAGAAGACCATATTTTGAAAATCATTTCACATTATTAATTATTTAAAGAATACAAAAATATTTTAAAATACCCCTTTTTTTTCTAAATTAATCAATAATAAACATCCTATATTTATCCAAATATTTGAAATTTACAAACTTTTCCATAATAAGAAATGACAATTTTATTTATATAAAAGGATTACACAAAGCAGCTACGGTCTCATTACATAACCCCTTATAACACCAACATAGGACCTTAATGTAATGTGTGCTATGGTGATAGAATCTTGGGGTGGCTCAGAAAACATTGTCCGAGTGGTGATTTCTATCAGCTTAAACTTATCCCTTAGGCGATTCCATTCAAGATTCATATGTTGAAGTTCGGCTTGGGCTTGGTTCAGAGAAAAGCCCAATGATGCTACCTCCTTCCCAAGCTCTGACAGATGGGATTCATATTTCCCAAGTCTACTGGATGAGGCCATTCAATCTTCTTTATGTATTAGTTAACCAAGATAACTGTATTTATAAAAATATAATGTTCATATTATAGTTTCCTGACCAACAATCATATAACAGCCGAAACCCCATAATCTCATTTTAATTATACCTACTTCATTAATTAAAGGATATAGTTTTGTTGAGTATAAAATAAAATAATACACACATTTAAGAAATAAATATAATTAAAAAGTTTGGGTCATTACATCTAGGGTCCCCACTAATTTTAGCACTTCAATATCCTAAAAACTTAAGCATGATTCTAGATGGTACATTTGGGATTACCCATATTTTTGGATAATTTATAGTGAACAAGTAATTTTCCAGTGTGTCCCTGACCATGATTTCACCTCTATTTTGAGCTTCTTCCACACATTGGATTGTGGGGCCCAATCTGGCTCCTAATATACATATAGAAAGGTCCTTGACTTAGGAATTTATTGGACAAAATTATATAGAAATTCCCATTGGTTTTGTAAGTCATGTACTTGATGTCAATTCACAGGGAATATCTCCAAGAGGAATGAAATTCCCCAAAATCCCATGTTATTTTGTGAGATATTTGATGCATGGGGCATTGACTTCATGGGTAATTTTCCAAATTCATTTGTATTTTTGTGCATCTTATTGGCTATTAACTATGTCTATAAATGGGTGGAAGAAAAGGCCACCAGAACTGATAAATCTTGAGTTATTTTTGATTTTGTGAGGTCCAAGATTTTCAGTAGGTTTGGTTTTCCAAGATTCATCATCAGTGATCATGGTTCACATTTTTGAAATCATAACATGAAAAAATTTCTCCATAAGTATGGGTTTTTTCATAGAGTATCCACTACATATCATCCCCACACTAATTTACAAGTAAAAATCTCAAATCAGGAAGTTAAGAAAATCTTGGAAAAGATGGTACAACCCAATAGGAAATATTTGAGTTTGCACTTGGATGATTCACTTTGGGCATACTGTACAAATTTTAAAACCCTGATCTTAATGTCTCCATATAGAATTGTTTTTGGAAAGGATTGTAACCTACTAGTGGAGGAATAATACCATTCATATTGGGTTGTGAAACAATGTAATATAAATCTCTCAGATTCAAGTGATCATAGAAAGTTATAGATTCAATAGATGGAAGAAATTCGGCGTGATGCATATAATAACTCTTGAATCTATAAAGAGTATACAAAGGAAATCAATGATGGAATGATTTATTAGTGTAATTTTCATATTTTTGAGAAGGTCTTCATGTATAATTATAGGTTAAAGCTCTACCCAGGTAAGCTTTGTTATCAATGGATCGGTCCTCATACTTTTACTGATGTTTACCCTTTTTGTGATATATAGGTTTTTCATGAGAAGAGTGGACATAGTTTTAATATCAATGGGTAGAGGCTCAAACACTTCTATTATTATATTCCCAAGCATCTCATAAAGGAAATCCAACTGATTAATGCCACATATGACACCACTTAGCGGGATGTCCCTTCTCCCTACCTTTATTTACTTATCTATTTACTTAAAATACTTTCATTGAGGACAATTTAATTTTTAGGTGTTGGGGAGGGTGACATGTTACAGTCAGAATTTTAAAAAACAAAAAATATAAAATAATAAAACAAAAAAATTTATTTTCATTTTTTATATATTTTTCTTTATTTTATGTTCTTAGATAAAAATTGATCTTAAAAAGAATATCCAAAATAATTTTTCATGCTTGAGTCAATTGTGTGGAAAAATATATTATTTTTGGAAAAATGTTTTTCAAATGAATGTTGATATGGAATATTTTTCTATATTTTTTATTTTCAAATCATTATTAGGTGTTTAATGGATTTTTGAATCCCATGCCTCATTAGCACTGACCAATATTTTAATCCCTTACCTGAGATACATTATAATTTATTTATTTCATGTTATTCATTTTAATAACTTTTTTGAGAGTCTCGGGTCATGTAAATAAACTATAACTTTCCTTGATTATTTTTGAATCCATAATATTCAATGTGTGCTATACTCATGATAGAGGCCATCATTCATTGAAAATCTCTTTGTTCAATTAACCTCTATTTTTGGCCACCTTGACATTTTACCCCTCTTAAGCCTTAAAGACCATGAAATGCCTATTTGGTAGGGACATTACAAGATACTTTATCCTTACCTACCCATATCTTGTGTACATTATTGTTTTATTTTTAAAAAGTGTGGGGGATATGGTGTTTTCGTGGGAATTATCAAGAAATAATCATTGTTATGGGTTGATAGAAATAGTTCCTACATTTGTTTTGGGTAGTGGGTTGAAGAAAATATTATATCATTGTGTTATACTTGTTTCCATCTTTATTTACAATAAAAAAATGTATATAAAAAATATTTTTTTGTAAATTGAATGAAAAAATAGAACAAAAAAATGGAGAAAAGAGTAAGTTTACTAATTATTATTCATTGATCGATTATGAGCCACACAAGTGGACAAAGGGGTTAGTGAGTTAGAATTGATACACTTTATGAGGGGTTGAGTGTTTACATTCATTGTGAAAACTTAATGATTTTTGACATGTTTTGTACTTAAGAGATTAAAAACTCCTCTTTTGCCTTAGATTTTTATACATTAAATCCTACCAAGCCTTGAACCTCAGAACAACCTTTTGGAAGTTTTCTTGAGTAACACACTAGTTTATACTGGTAGATAACTTATAATCTTGGAAATTATATGGTAATGTCAGATGAACTCTGGAAAAACAGTATAACTCTACTTTCATATGTTCCTTGAGTGAAGAGAGAAAAATTTCTAAGTGAGGTAGGTTGCAATATATTGAACTGGTGAACAAATGAAGTTGAAAAAATTCAAATGTGAGATAATAAAAATGATAGGAAAATTGATTTCATAAATGAGACATGATGAATTTCATTTCAGAATAATCTTGTAAGTTTTATCACATTTGATTTAATAATGGTACTTGATTATGATATATGGATTTGCATAGGATTTAAAATTTTTAGGTGTGGGGGTGTGATCACATAGTAATTCACTATTCATTTAAACCCTTACACCACTGTTTTAATCTGGTTCTGTATTGGATATTCCAAATGTAAAAATAAATTATAATTCATATTTTATTAAATTATTTAATGTTTATCACTATTAAATGGGTAAATCATAAATTTTTCAATTATTAAATTATAGGAGGAGGTGATTTGGAGAGTCTACAATGGATTTCAAGTAGAATAGGCCAAACCATGCAAGAACCCAAGCACACATGTGGACATAAATATGTACTATGGCTAATATGGGCATCTAGTTGGGATAAAGTTTTGTGGATGAATGAAAAACCATTTTGGATACATTTCTCTATAGTATCATAGAGCCCAATTCGTCTATTTGAAGACCCATAAGAGGTCCACACAGTGAAGAAATTTTGGGTGGGCCATATTGGACCACCCATATATATTTGGGCCATAACATGAGCCTTAGAGATAAATTTAGTCTTATTCCACCTCCATTGTAAATCTAACTCGATAACCCACATCTCCATCGAATTTAAAGACATTTTCATGCATTTTGGCTAGTCAACCAGCCAGATAAATGAATAAAAAGTCTTATATGAATAGTAACATAGTCCATTAGGCACTTGACTTATTTTTTGGAAAGTTTGTCATATTTTTCCATAAAATTACTCCTCCCCTCATTCTCATGGGTTTCAAGACTAGGGGTAACTGTGAGTTAAATTTTAGAGCTATCTTCTTCTATTTTAATCTTCTTCTCCCTCACGTACTTCTAGACTTATTAGTGATCAATTTGGGGGTTGTTCTTTATTGTAATCCCAACCTCCCTACTTATATTCATTAGAAGGTAATTGAAATTCTAGGTTTTTTGTCTATTATTATTCATTTTTAACTTTTGAATTTTTTTATTCTATTATGATCAAATAAAAATCAATAGAACGAGATTTCTCATGCTTCTATGCATAACCCGGATCTTGTGATGATTTGAGTGTGATTTCCTCTTTTCTCACCCCTTCTCTTTCATGAGTGTGCAAACAGATTACTTCAGTTGATAAATTACAAGAGATTTAACCCATGAATATTCATGTTCTTATCTTTTGTAAAATTTTATCATTGACATAAATATGGTGATCTCATCATGTTGTTGATGTGATGCCTTGATTGAGGTTTGTTTTTACATCGACTAAAGTTTGTTGATTTTGAGTGGTAACTGATAATCAATATCATTGATCGATCAAATCCTAGGTGGTAACCTAGTAAGAAATTACCTACCATACTGGTTTCAGTGTGTATAAATCAATTAATCAATGATCCTTCCCATTCCCCTGAGAGCGATGACAGATTGAGCATCAAGGGACAATTACCCTGGTTGATCAAAATTCTAAAACTTTTTTTCTCTTTCTTTGTGATATAGTTTCAATTTGTGATTTTAAATAATCAACCCCCAAATTTTATAAAATTCCATTCCCCTTTTATTTTCACAATTAGAACCTTCTTTTCAAATTAATGATCTAGGCTCAATCGAGAGACCACCTAGGGTTCCTGCTATACTGAAAAAATTATAGTAAAAAATAAACAATTAATTTTACGTGATAAGCAACATGATAAATTATATAATAAGAGGAAATACATTCCATTTCAGGTTTACATGACATGTAAGTAGAGTTCACAGTTTATGTAGGGCCGGTTCATGATGTATATTAATTCAGGAGATTAATCCTTTGAGGCGACATGTTTTTTGCCGAAACTTGAATCTCGACATTTACATGACTTTTAAGGGGTAAACTCCATGTAATTTCCCCATCTAGGCAGCCAATGGTGCTCCCTAGAGGCGTCTTGTCTTCAATGGGAATTGATCTGTGGCTTCCCATATTCAATCCTTGGATTACTATATTCAATCCCTGGTGATTTTCCTCTCATTCTCAACTGTTTCCTTATGTTCTTCTTTAGAGTTTCACTGTGGTGGTGTGGTTTGGTTTGGTTTATTTTTTTGGGTAACATTTTTATGATCTTAGGGTGCACTTTTGGTTTACCCACGAGTTTCTTGTGTGAAAATGGTTCTTGGGCTGTTTTTTCTTCTCCCTATGGTGCACAGTGAGATCAGAAAGCTTTGTTAAGATAGGGGATACTCAATCTCATTCTTTTATGTGCCATGTGTGTGATTTTCATGTTTTTTCTTACCATTGGGTGGATATTATGGGTCAAAATAATCATATAAATAGTTGGCATGTCTAAAATTGATGGGTATGGGGAGTTATCACATGATTTATTTCTTTTTTATATCTTGTTGATGTTGTTATTCATGTTTGTTAACAATTCTGAAAATAATGGCTATTGGGATCCTTACTTACACTATAATTATTGTACTATGATGACCCATTCTATGTTTTTATGTGATCACACATGAATAAAAGGATAAAGAACATATATTTGGCTAATAATTGGTTTCCCCTATATATTTTGTTTATATTATAATTCCCATGCTAATGTAAAGAAGTAATGTGATAAATCCCATGAATAAATATGGTAGTTGGAATGTGTGTTGTGTGTGTGGTTGTGCTTGTGGATATTTTTGTGTGGATTTAGTTTATCATGTGATGTGCGAGGTAGTGGTGCAGTGGTTGGTTGACATTGATGTGATCTGGGAAGTTGTGTGATGTTGTGCAGAGGTTGTGGCATAGTAGTTGTGGTGCAGTGGTTGTGGCATAGAGGTTGTGTCATAGTGGTTATGGTTCATTGGTTGTTGAAAAATGGTTGTGGTATAGTGGTTGTGGAGTATTGGTTGCGTCACAGTGGTTGCGGCACAATGGTTGTGATACGTGGTGGTTGTGGTTGTGCGATTGATGAGACATGCAATTGTTGTGTAGAGAGAATGTTTGGTCAATTTGATGTGATGAAGATGGTTATGTGTGGTGGTATGGTTCTCGTTATGTGTTTTTTTAGTTTTTTCATGTAGTTGATATAGTTGTTTAGTTAGTCATGGGATAAACTGCGATGATAAACAAAATAAAATAGGCTGGTAAATAAAAAAGGTGGGCTAGAAATAGATAAGTGATAAATAGATTAAACAGAAATGAATAAATTAATGGATTGGTAACTAAATATAATGGGATAGAAATTGATATATGGTAAATGGATTAATGAATAAATGTGGTGAAACTAGTAAGATGAAAACGAAAAATTTTGTGCGGCTTGTGTGGCATTGGTGTGGTGTTTTGCATATAGTGGTGGAAGTAGTTGTGATAGTTGGTGTGTGGTACATGATGGTGATTCAGTGTGTGCTAGTGTTGTTGATGTGAACCCATAGGTTGGGCGATGTGTGATATCTATATATCATGTATCTTTATGTTATTTTATACGTTCCCCACCCGAGTTGGATAACCTTACCAATGCTCAGAGGTTCTGGGTTTTGGGTTTTTTCCCCAACATCCATGATGTAAGTAATATGGATGACTAGCTACCCCCTCTCCCCCAGTCTTCCTTTAGTAGTGATATAGTGGCCCAGGTGTTTTCGAGTGAGATGTGATATGTGGCCCAGGTGTTTTCAGGTGATATGTGACGTGTGGTCCCAAGTGTCTTCAGGATGAGCTATTATGTGTGGTCCTAGGTTTCTTTGTGATGATATGTGATGTGATGTGATATAATGTGTGACCTAGGTGTGTACATGTGGTATGTGATGTGATGTGTGTCATAGGTGTGTGTGTATGTGATGTGATGTGATGTGTGAGGAAGGTATGAGGGCACATGATTTTTGACGTTGGATCACGAGAGTGGAAAATAAGTGTGGAAGAGGCAGTGGTTAATCTTTATTGTTAGGATCTCAATGTTATATTATTATATTGGATACATTATTTATTGAGTGATCCATCATAAGGCTGGGTTTGGTTAGTTGACCTGTATAGGTTCTTGTTGGTTCTATTATTTGTCCACTAGTGCATTAGTATACTCTTTTCACATATGCACCTGAGGCCTTGGTCATGTCCCTACTAAGTATTCTTTTTATTCTCACCCTATGTATATAAATTTTTTTTAGGTTTCCAGGAGGACTTTGGGGACTGATCTTCTAGCTAGGTTAGAGTTGCTATTGAATCACTGTTGTAGACTTGTATTTTTGGATATTTACTTTGGAGACTTTTATATGTATCAGTTTTATTTACTCATGTATTGTTGGATGGTATTGGTTTACCTTTTTATAGTCTAATGGAGTTTTTTTGATTTTTTATCCAATATCTTGTTCTTTTTTTTCATTTTATAGGGTAATGCATCCCATATTGTGATATTTTTATACCCTGAATTCTAGTCACCAACTCAGGGCCTACTAGAGGTGGAAATCAGGTGCCATTATCTCTCTCCCTTCATCATGACACCTTTGGTGGGAGGGGGTAATGAAAAATGATATATTTAAAAGATACATCATTGAATTCAAAGAGGGGGATAAAGAAGAAGAAGTGTAAGAGGAGAAGAGCTATAAATTTTGGTCAATTTTTAAATTAATTTTTCATTATATAAAATTTTCTAACCCACGGATTAACCATAAAAAAGTGTTAGGATGTAAAAAGGGATAAAAATGGGAACACTTACTGAGGGTGGGATGAAATCGAATTAATATTTTAATCTAGACTGAGTAATGTTTTTTCACTCTCATAGTATATGGAATCAAGGAAAGGTCTAGTGAAAAGACCTTAAAAAAAGTGCTTCTAGGAGGTAACCTTTTTTTTCTGTCTAGGAATTAGTTTTAGGATATAGTTTTATAAAACCTTATAATGGTCAATTTTAAATTCCTTAATATTTTTTTAGATGAATTGGATAGAACCTTTCTTTAAATATTTGGTTTTGATTTCCAAATTTCAAAAGAAGGATAATATTTAAGGAAATAAGAGGTATAAATAATATAATTTCACAAACTGAGGAATACTATTCTTATTTTCCTATATTATTACTTATCTTTTACCATCTCATGTTTTTGAAAAAAAAGAAATTTTGTGTGTGGACTAAATGAGTTGAATTCACCCATTAGATATTTAGATTTTTTGTTTTGAACTCACTGGTCCATAATACATCACCACTTAAGTGATATATTATTTATTCTTATAGATCTCATTTATAATTGTAAAACCCTGATCCTTGATGAGTTGGGAATTTCAGTGTAAATTTGATTTTTTAAGTTATGGGGTAGGGGTCATTTTTAAAAATTGGATTCAGATTTAATTTCAAATATTTAGAGTTCCTAAGTTAATGTTTTTGGATATGGATCGAAGCTTGGGAGTCGACTTGAGTTCTTGAGAGAGTATTAGGATATTTAGGTTAAATTTTAGAATTTATGGAAGTGTTTATCACTGCACATGATTAATAAAAATTTATTATAAATTGTGCATCCAAACTATGTAGGTTGTATTTTTTGGGGGGATGGTGTAGGGTCACCTCACAGTTATAGAAAAACAATCCGAGATCTAAAATTTTGGCTACAGAGGCACTTCACATGGTTTGGAAAACCATGCAGTGAAACTGCACAAGGTGGTGTGTCTTAGATAGTGCCTACTATATGGTTGGAATGAATTTTAGAAAACCGTGCAACCTATCGATTATTGTTAAAAATTGTAAAATGAACACTTTTCCTCTATATGATTTTTATTACCAACCCCTCCTTCCTTCCTCTCTCATGTATAAATAGGGGGATTCTTCACCTTTATTCTCCTCCAAACCGCCTTGATCTTAGGAAAAATTTTCTATAATTCTTCAGTGTTCTAAGATAATATCTCATATATTCTCCCTCTTTCACTCTTCCCCTTGGTTCCACTCTGATTATGGTTATCTCTTGCTTAGTGTTTGTGACATTTTTCACCAGAGCATGGTGGAAATCATCCCTCTTTTTGGAGGCTTTGTGTGTGTCTCATAGGGGAGGTCCCAAGAGGGATTAATCAATTCACTACTCATTGTTACACTTGATATATATTATTCCATGAATTAACATATGGGTATTTTGGATTAAATTAAATAATTTTTTTATAGAATAAATATCATGTGTTAGTTATTTGTCTTATATTAGTGTATAGAGTGTGTTGCAGACCTTCCGTGTGGGTTTGGTCACCATTTTGGTGCAACAAGGTTTTTCTGATAAGTGATTTTATAATTATTCCTAATTGTTTTAATTTTATTAGTTGTTTATAAATTGTGAAGTTTATTGAATTTCATTGTATAATCAAGTATAAAATGTTATAATTAATTATTTATAATGTTGGGTCTTGGGATAGGATCCTAAGTTGATGTTTGAGTTTGGATGAGTTTGGTTGTTGATGGTTGAGCTTCATTTCAAAATACATTAACTCCATGAGTGAGGTGGGTGGCATTGAATTTTCTAAGTCTCTTAGTTGATCGGTAATTTTATGTTTATGTGATTTCATTGTTATATTTCCTGTATATTTAATTTATTTGTGTGACTTCATCATATGTTTGGGATGGGTTCGCATTAACACAATAGTCAATATATACCATATATCTTGCTAAATGGTTTGATAGTGGTGCCTTGGTTGAACGAGTGCTAGTGAACCACTTTATGGATATTTTGGTGGTGTGTATTAGGTTTCAAATAGAAAAACGGTTTTCTTTTTAAAATTTTATTTTAAAAGTAAGTATTGATCAAAATAGAATTTACTGGAAAATGGTGATTTGTGAAATGGGTTTTGGAAATAGTATTTTTAAAAAATAAATGAGGTTTAAAGAATGCTTGAATAGGATTTTACAAGGGACTAGCATGAGTAAAATGGAAAGTGGTTCCTTTTTAAAATGACTTGAATTGAGGATTCTTATTTTGTATTTAAAAGAATTTGGGAAATCTTGATTAAAATGGTTTTGTTTTGTTTAACCTTGTATGGGAGATTCCTAGATTTTTTAAGTATGGTTATCTTGTTTTGATTCCTGTTTGTGTTTTCATCTCGATTATGGTTATGCATAATGATGTATGTTAGTGTAACCCTATGATAACACTTTTTTAGTATAAAAGTTGTGTGTTAACCATTGATGGATGTGATAGAACCCTTAAAGGGTAGATATAGGTATGTGGGACATCAATAATGGATGAAGGATGTTATAACTAGAATGAGAGGATGGGGTCAAGAAATGAAAAAGTTATCAAGGAACATGAGTAGGGTGTTCAGGCTGTGACATAACCTCAAGGGCCTTGGTGGGCGACCTAATGTTTTATGAACCCTAGAGATGGTACATGAGAGATATGGGTATAGATGATTATGGGTGACTTATTAGGACCTGAATTAGATGTTTGAGATTGTATGTATAATATTATAATGTTAGGTCATGTGTTGAGAGGGTGACCTATGCTATGTGAGGTGTGTTAAAGTAGATGGTTGACTCAGTAGAGTTCTGTTTCATGTGTTGGTTTGGGGTGGGACACACTACCCACTGAGATATACATGGATACATGAGATGAATTGGTACTAATCATAGGATCCAACCTTCATTCTTGATTCTATGTGACTTATTTTCTTGGTAGTGAAACCCCCTAAGTTTTTGGATGAGATTGGAATTCCATGGGGCTGTCCCACAAGATTCATTGTGATACTGGCATAAAATGCCTTAGGGAAATACCACTTGGATTCAGAAATGGTACTAGTTTAGAATGCCTTGGGGAAATCCCCCTTAGATTC
This sequence comes from Viscum album, assembly GCA_963277665.1. Lineage (NCBI taxonomy): Eukaryota > Viridiplantae > Streptophyta > Magnoliopsida > Santalales > Viscaceae > Viscum > Viscum album. The sequence continues at coordinate 911,531,552 of OY728151.1, forward strand.
AGATGTAATACTAGTTTTCAATTCCTTGGTGTAATCCCTCTTGGATTCAGATGTGTTACTTGTTTGGAATTCCTTGGGAAAATATCCCTTGGATTCAGGTGTGATACTAGTTTGGATTTCCTTGGAGAAATCCCACTTGAATTCGGATGTGATACGAGTTTGGAATAACTTTGTACAACCCCCCTTAGATTTATATATGATACTAGTTTGTATCACATTGGATTCATTATTTAGAATCAGGACAGGGGATGCAACCCTTCCATGTTGCCTTCAGGCACGGTTTGGATTAAATAGGACATGCTCCTTGGAATTAGTTGTTGAGAATGAGACTACTGGGTTAGACATGGTAAGATATTGGTTAAAATGGTTCTATGATGTTCTAAAAGACACTAATAAATGGATAAAGAAGGTATGATACTGGGTTTTGGTTTTGGGGTAGGAATTAGTCCCCCTAAGTGGTCATGTATGTTTAGAGACATCCAAAATTTAACAAAGAAGGTATGATATTGGGTATTGTTTTTGGGGTATAACTTGGCCCCCTTGTGTGGTTATGTATGTTCTGAGACATCTGGAAGTGGATAAAGAAGATATAGTCAGGGTTTGTGGTGGCCCATGTGACACCAAAAGACCTGAATTTTTTTATTGATATTCTTATGTGTTATATTTTTTGGGTGAGTTCATGGAATTATCATGACTTCACCTATTTAAATGTATTTCATGCAAACCAACTTGATTACAATAACCCCCAATATCATTAAGTCATTGAGGATTCCTACCAAGTCATTGCACTCACCCATACCTCCATACAAAACATGGGTTTCAATGTACATGGTTAGAATTTATTATTTTCTTTCAAGAAAAAAGTATTTCTTAGAACTAGACATGTGGTTTAGTTAGTAGGTAGTGTAGGTTGATGATTCAATAGGATAGTATGTGGGTTGGGTTGGAGGCAGTGTAGTTTATTTTCTATTTATGTACAACATGTGTACATTCCAATTGTTCCTTTTTATTTTTATGACTCCATGATATCTATTTCTTCTATATTATTTTTTTATACATCATATAAATAGATTACTATTTTTTATTCTGGGCTTCAGGGGCCCATGGTCTCCCTATTTTATGTCTATAGGTTTTTGGGATATCCATTATACCGATGGGCCATGTTGAATTTTTGGTAGAATTTGGAATTATCCCTAGACTTTATATTAGATGGTATGATCTCCCCATGACTTAGGACCTCTCCACTAGTCAACAACTATTAGAATACGAGGAGGCACACCTGAGGTCAAGTAACAACCTCTTTCTCAGGTGCAGTTCAAGCACCCCAGGTCGAGGGATTAAAAAGTTGAATTAGAGTGGTTATGTGGTTGGGATAGTGTTGTTTAGTGATGGAGATATATTTTTTGGACCTAAGAGGAAGAATAAGAATATTTCTAGCTAGTATGACATCAGTTAAAACCCAAGTTTCCTTGGGATGTTTAGTTTCGGGATTGGGCACTCTGGGATGAGTGAGGTGTTGGGTTGTATAGATAATCTCAATATGGGATGGTTGATACTCAGGATAAATCATAGATATCAACAGGGATCCAATAATTCATACATGCATCATGACAGTAGAATTCTTAAGGCATGATACACTCACATATTGGTGGTGTTGTTTAACATATTGTCTCATTAGAATCCATTATCAATTGAAGAAACTTTTAATATAATTGGTGTTTTCATGAATATATTATAAGGGGTGATTATATTAATATTCATTTTAGGGTATTGTTTGTTTGGTTGATTATTATTTTGTTTTATTGGTTGCTATCAATAAATGGTTTTGTGAATTTTTGATTTTTGAAAAAACTTAGTTTTGAAAAGAAAACTTTTATGGTGGCATGAGGTGTGCATTAAATAGATTTTGAAAGTTGGTTTTATTGAAATGGATCTTGGTGTTAGTGGTTTTGAAATGGGTTGGTATTTTATTGTTTTGATAAAATATAATAAAAATTATTTTTTAAATTTTATTTCAATATTGAATTGGGAAATGCGATCGTTTTTTGGGAAAGTGGCTGTCTAGGCTGGGGATTTTGGAATTTCAGTTTTCAGGTCAATTTTGTTTTTTTGTAAAAACCCATGGATTCCAAGGGGAATGTTTGTAAAACTTAGGTGAATTTTGTTGCATTCAAAAAATTATTTCGAAATTGGTTTTAAAGAGGTGAGTGATTCTTGAGTATCCCAATATGATTTGGTTAATTATGCTCAACCAGGGGGAACCAATATGTTTGATTTATTTATGCTCATTCAAGGGTGAATAAATTATTTGATTCCTTTTTGATTGAATAGAGGAGAACTAGATACTTGATTATGTGTTTAGTTGACATGCCTTTTTTTCATGGAAATATAAAAGTGAGGTTAGCATGTGAGTTTGATTGATTGGTGTGGTGCGTAGAGAGAAACTAGTGCCTATGCAGACTGATTTGTTGTGTTATCTATAGTTTATTGGGAGTGAATTGAGCATTTAACTTAGTAATTTGTTAGTTATTCCATTCTTTTGATAAATTCACAAGTGATAATCTTGTGAGGTGGACATATAAAGTTGGGATCGAGTATACAGTTTCATGTTTTGAGGGGTCCATGTTAGGAACTTTTTATTTTGAGTTTTGATAGGCGATTCTTTTGGTAGAGAGAACCATAATCCACAGATTAATTAATGGTTGGAATTCCAGTTTTTGGGATTGACATATGTGGTTGTGAACTATCTTGGAGTTGATGATCGATGATTTAGTTCAGTGAGGTGATGACGAGGACACTCCGATGATGGGGAGTGTCGTAGAAGTTGGTGGGTGATTAAGATGGAAGTAGGATGCCAGTGAGCTGATAGACCTAATCTGAGGATTGGTGTGTGATATCGAATGATGTCCATGTATTGGCAATGGGTTTGACATGATTTTGATATAATTTTAGTATGAGTTGGATCAGATATGTGTTGGCTCTCATGGAAATATCATGAAAATTGAATGGATTAGTTAGTGATCAAACCGTGGAATTTCATTAGGGGTCGGTCTTAGACTTCAGTTTGAGCGTTTTGATGGTTCAAAAATGTCTTCAGGTGTTACAACATCGGGATAAGGTTATGTGGTGATGTATTGGTAGGTGTGGCTAATAATTTTTTAGGAAAATTTGACATGAATAGGTATGTATTAGGATATTGTGAAAATGTATATGGTGAGGTGGAAACCACATCAGGAGAATTATTTAGGATGTGGTCAAGGTTGTTTGTAAAAACTCTCTCATTGACGAGTTATGATTTTTTTGTAAATTTGTTTTTTTTTTTGAGTTTTGGAGCATGGGTTGTTTTAAAAAATTTGATTCAAATTTAATTTTCAAGATTTGGATCACCCATAGTAAATGTCTTACAATATGAATTGAGGCTCTGTAGGTTCCTTGGGTTCCCATATGAGTCTTAGGAGCTTAGGATTGAAATTTAGAATTTTTGGAAGTGTTTTTTACTACACATAGTTGACATATGGTTAGGAGAAACCGTGCGACCAAACCACATGGGTTGGATTTTTTTGGGGGATGGTTTATGGTCACTATATGGTTATAGAAAAACCATGTAGGACTTAAAATTTTGGTTGTAGATTCATTTTTCATGGTTTTAGAATGATTTGTAAAATTGTGTGAGGTGGAGTGTCTTGGATAGTACCTACCACATGATTGACATATGGTTTGGAAAACCATGCCAAAAAATTGTGCGACCAGCCAATTTTTGTTAAAAAGTGGGAAATGACCACTTTTACACTATGAGATTTTAATTCCCAACCCCTCATTCTTCTTACCTATCTCATGAATTTCTAGGGGGATTCCACCCTTTTTTCTCCTTTAATCCCCTTTGATATTAGGGAAATTTGGGTATGATTCTTCGGTGTTCTAAAAAAATATTCTATCTTCTCCCTCCTTTATTCTTACCATTGATTCCTCTCTGATTTGGATTATCTATCGCTTAGGGTTTGTGGAAATTTCTAGATCATGGTGTAAATTGTCCCAATTTTTGGAGGATTTGTGTGTGGATCATAGGGGAGGTTCTAAGAGAACATAATCAATATTTCATTCATCATAACACTTGAGTTATATTGAACTGTATATTAACTTAGAGTTTTTTGTATTAAATTAATTAAATTTTTTTATGGAATCGGAATTGTATGTTAGGTATTTTTTTGAATTGTTGTGAGGAGTGTGTTTCAGACCTTCTACATGTGGTTGGTCAATGTTTTGGTGCAATAAGTTTTCCCAATAAGTGATTTGTAAATTATTCCTAATTAGTTTGATTTGGTTATTTGTTTATAAATTGTTCAATCAAAATAAGTGAGTTGTATAATTAATTATAAAATTTTATAATTAATTATTTATTATTTTGGGGATTGGGAAAGGACCATGGGTTGATGTTGGATCTTGGATGAGATTTTGTGGTGATGGTTGGTGAAAGCATGGCCTATTGTCGCCTATCAATCGGTCAAGGTTCTGGTGCTCTGCTAATGTGTATAGTAGCCCTCGGGTCGAATTCTCAATGATGATACTTTTTATTAGTCGATTATTTTTAGTTGATTGTATTCTAATTGGGGGGTTTGTTTGCAGATCTTATTAAATTATTGATTTATATATATTGATTTAACAAATTGATAAATATTGGGGTGAGTTCATTATTAGGGATTTAATCTTGTGATATTCTTGAGCTTTGATTTATATTTCATTTAAATTAATACCCACTTCACAAGATAAAGTTAATTGAAATTTCTAAGTGTTAAGGCTTTAATCCAAGACTTAACTTATCTTAGGGTTCTATTCTAAATCATATATTGTTTATGGTAGTGTATTTATGGTTCCAATAATCCATATAAACCAAAAGTTAAAAAAAAATATGTCATTAATCCATGACATGTTAAGTCCAACATACACAATGTTAAATTAAAGAATACTCATCAAGAAAATACTCTCAATCGCTTATCATACCTAAATTATAACTCACCACAATGAGAGATTTACTCATGCATTGAAATGATTAGTAATATGGTTATAATTATTATTATGATAAATTAATAAGATAATAAAAATAAAGGGATAAGAAAAGAGTGGTGCATCAAACACACACACACACAAATGATGATGATAATTAAAAACAAACCTTAGATTGAATGAGAAAGAAAAATAAGGGAAAGTGATTAAACTATATTTAAACAATATTAAGAACATAAATATTAAACTATATAAGTTGGATGATAATAAGATATATTGAAGAAGAAACTTGCATTAAAACAGAATTACAAAAAAAAAGACTTACAAGATTACAATAATGAAGAACACAAAAGTAAAAGGAAAAAAAGAGAGGAGGAAGGGTATATCAAGTGAAAAATTGAGTATGGAAGGTCCTATAAAGCCCTTTGAAAGGCTTTGGTCGTGAAAATATGTTCTCCTCTCTTCTAAAATGCCAAATCCTTTGAATTAGAGGAGGGGGATGTATTTATATCCCAAGGAAGTGGACTATTTGCATTCCCAATCTTTCCCTCCACTCGCATCACTAATTTGGCTATTTAGATAGCCTATACCTAGATAGACTCTTCTTAAAAGTTGTATATAATAATGTTGTACGACTTATCTCAAAATTTGGAGTCATTTTTACTTATGGATCCAATGTTATGGAGGTTTGATTAAACAAAGTTAAAATTTCCATTTCAATCCATACTTTTTAGAAGGCTGAAATGTGAATGAGTTTATCAATTGGAAGATTCTTTCAAATATGAACACTTTCTTCAAAAAAGTTGGCCCCTTATATCTCTTATTTACCACTTCAAAATATAAGCTTTATTTTATTATTAAATCATGAGATATGTCATGAATATTGTACTAATTGTATTTCCAGTCCAGAATGGTGTGTTGAGTTGAAATGAATCATTTGAAACCCTTGTATTTAGAGTTTCGCTTGACACTTTTATCCAAGATGGATTGAATTGTTCCTAGACCTTTGGAGGAGAATTAAAGTATTTGGACCTCTAGAGTGATCCCATTAATTCTATCTTCATGGATTGTCCATATTCTTCTTAGATTGTTTGGGCCTTCTTGTGTGATCTATATGACCCTTCAAATGGAATAATTGGCCCAATATTCCTTCTAATGAAATGTTTTATATTGAAATTTGAATCCTAAAAAACAAGAATAATTAAATTTGGATCAGTAAGGGGATAGTTATAAATAAAATAGTAAACTAACTCAATTGAACTACTTCTAAAAATGCTCAAAAATTATATTTAGTATTAAAACATTAATATTTTACACAAATTATGAAAATTTCATATAAAATCAGTAAAGGGAGTATATAATAAGTCATGAAAATATTAATAACATCAGTTGGTATTTGTTTCAATGGATGGTAACTTCATGAGTGAGGTGGGTGACCTTGAATCTATTAATTTTCTGGGCTAATCAGTGATTTTATGTTCAGGTGCCTTCATTATTATACTACATCCATATTTTATGAACTTGTGTGGATCTTCCATAAGGTTGGTATGGGATAACATCTACCTAATTTTAAACATGGATAGTATAGATTACTAAACAGTTTTATGGTGGTACCTTGGTTTAACATGTGTTGGTGGCCCTATTTATGGTTTGTTTGGTGGCATGTGATGGGTTTCAAAGAGAAAATGAAATTATTTTTAAAATGTAATTCTAAAAATAAGTACTGACTAAAATATAATTTAAGGGAAAATGTTTATTTGTGGTTTGGGTTTTATAAATGTGGTTTTAAAATTGAAATTATTATTTAAAGAATACTTGAATGAAATTTGGTCAAGGTCCTAGTGTGGTTAAAATTAAAAGTGATGAATTTTTAAAATTATTTGAGAAGTGGATTTTCCTTTGGTCTTTAAAAGTTGTCAAGAGGGATTGATTGATACGGTTTTGGTCCATATGATCTCTTATTGGTGATGCATTATTTTTATGATCTTGATTACATATTTATACTTCTTTTTTCTGTTTGTAGATGGATTATTCTTATGAATAACGATTCATGTTGTGTTTTTAACCTTCTGAGAAGTATATTTTTGTTATAAAAGTGGTGGGTTAACCCTGATGGATGTGATAGACCCCTTATAGGGTATATATAGGTATATGGGACCTTAGTGAGTGATGAGGAACATTATAACTATAATGTTAGGATGGGGTCAAGATATGGAAACATGATCAAGGGGACCAAGTAGGGTGTCCAAGCTATGATATAACCTTTTGGACCCTAGTGAGTGGCCTAATATTGTATGGACCTTAGATAGGGAATGAGAAATATATGGGGTGGGATGAACTACCCACCAAGAGGTACATGGATACATAATATGCCTTATACCCACTCCTTATATCTAAACTTTGTGTATAATACTATGTGACTTGTTTTCCTGATAGGGTAATCCTTTAAATTTTTGAATGAGATTAGAATTTCTTGGGGGCAGCAAACCTTGTATTGTTTGTGATACTAGATTGGAATTCCATAGGGAAATTCCCCTTGGATTCATATGTGATATTGATTTGTAATTACTTGGGTAAATCCCCCTTCGATTCAGATATGATACTAGTTTATAATGCCTTGGGTAAATCCCCATTGTATTTAGATGTGATACTGGTTTGGAATGCCTTAGGAAAACCCCCCTTAGATTCAGATGTGATACTAGTTTGGAATGGCTTGGAGAAATCCCCCTTGGATATAAATTATACATGAATCATGACTTTAACACTCTTTATTAGGCATGTTTTTTTTGAGATCTTTTATTATAAATTTATACTTGCGTTCATGATATATTTTATGTTTTTTATTAAAGTATGGATCCCATGTGATTTTATGTTGAGTTCTTTATTGGGGACAAGAAAATTTTTAAGTGTGGGGAGTTTGATATATTTATTTTGAGTATGTTTTTTCAATGTATTTTATATGTATTTTTAGTGATTTGTGATTAGGAAATAAGATAATATTGTCTGATTATATTATTTATATATTTTTATGATAGAATTGTTCTTACATGAAAATCAAGAGGATAATAGAGGAAAATAAATAAAAATAAATAAAAAGGAAAAAACATGGCTATCCCTAGCCTATATCACAAGAGTAAGGCCATCTAGAGGTGACAACATGCTCAGTGACGCAAAGTCCAGGGTAGTAATAACAGAGAAGAGCTAGTGTGGGTCAGCACTGGGGGCAAGAGCCATGACACTCATGGGGTGATACTTGGTGATTAGAGTTCAATGTATATAGTGCAGGGTAGAACCATGGGAGGAAAATGGATATTGGATTTCACATCCTGGATTATTAAATGGAAGTCAGACAATCTTAAGTTCAATGTGGGACCAATAAGTATGTAAGAAAATATTTAATTGAGACATGTGTGGGATAAATTGAATTATGTTGTCCCATTTATCTTTATCCTCACTCTAGGGGTTTTCATGTTGTTCCTTCTGGTTTCACACCATAAATATTCCTATATTAAATTGAGATTTCTTTCACCAATAAGGAAATATATCATGCCACATTCAAAGTGTGTTGTGTCATGATCCCTTAAGGCGATGAATCATAAGAAATTTCTAGAGGAGTGGTGTGTATGTGTAAGTTTCCTTCATTTACAAAAAATGTAGGTGGATGAAATGTATGATTTTTTCCCATGCCAGAGGATGTCATGCAGTGATAATACTTTCAGATGGTTAATTTCACCACAAGATGATATTTCATAAGAGTCCTTAAATATTTCATATGAGTAACTTGAAGAGTAGTAGTTAATAAGAGTTGGTTCCTTTGTGAGATTTTAAAAGAGTTTCTTCACAACATGTATGAAACTTAAAACCATGCCATATATTTTGATGGATCTTTTTAGATATGAATAATTCTATTTACACCATGAATCATAAGCTCCATAACCATGGAAGTTGAAATAGTGCCAAAACAGTATGGGGTTTTTGATGGATATGTTGTTTATGCCACATGTGAGTGCTATCACAACATTTTTTCAGAGGAAGTGAAGGAACATTTTTTTTCAGTGTATTTAAAGAATATGGTGTAGGGTGTTTTAAATGATCATGTTTCATTCATACAAATTTATAGAAGTCTGCACTATTCCTAAATCTTTCACACCATGGAATGAATGGTTTTAAATGTTAAAATATGTCGTATTAATATGAGATAAGAGGTTTTTGAACATGGATATATCATGAAATATTTTAAGGTAATAATGAACACATAATAGAGGATTAACCACCATAGGGATTTACTTATAGGGTTTCGAATTATGAGTCACATATCTAGGGTTTTCTTTCTAGTCATTTTCATTGGGTTTTTTTCTGTGTAATATTTGAACACATTCTTGGATGATTCATTTTTAGGTAAGTTTTCTAGGATTATAAATTATTTTTATTATAAATATATATTCTCACTTCTAAATGATGAAACTTACTCATTTTCAACAACCACTTGGTAATGAGTGGCTAAACCAGTTGGGAAGAGAAAAATAAGTTGAAGAGGGTGCGTGCTGTCATGTTTCAATTCATATTCCCTCATGGGATAATATTATTTAGTATTATTGTGCTATGACATAAACTATTTATATTATTCATTTTTATATCACTATCCTAATATATTTAATAATGGAAAAAACCCATCACAATAGAGGTAATTAGTTTATTAAGAGAAAATGGATTATTCTTTTTCACATGTGGTTTTATCTTAATGAACTTTAGTTGATTTGGTTATTATGATCACAAAAGTTGAGATGCTAGGGTAGTATGGATATAAGTTTACTGAAATGATATAAATTATATTTTTTGTCGCCCAACTACTGATTTTGAATGTTTTTCAAGTGAGTCTAATTTATTTTGTTTAAACAAACCAACCTTGGAAATTGATTCACTTATCTTCATCTTATGTTCATATTTTTTATTCTCTTAAGTCATTTTTTAGTTTAAATTCAGTTTAGTTTCATTCTATAGTCCTAGAAATATTATGGAGATATAATATTTTTTCTATAGTTGTAGCTGGGATTCCTTGTTCCTCATGGGATTGACATCATAATTCCACTATTTTATGCCTTAGAAGTTAGTGTCAGTTTGAATAATATAAATTTCTAAACTTTATCCTCTATGGGTAAGTAATGAATCCCCTTGAATGGTTAATTTTTAAAAAGGTAAGTAAGTGTGATATTAAATAAAATATTGATATGATTAGACCTTATTAAAGAAAGGAGGTTTTTTGGATTTAAAGATGTTGAATTTGTATGAGTTATCACTTTGAAAGGAAAATATACATGATGATTAAAATCTTTATTTTTCTAAATAATGATAAAATTTTGATTTTTAGTGAGTTGTTTTGGTTTTATTTATCCCTTTTTATAAAATGGATACATAGATTTTGAAAATTCTATTATTATCAAATATTTTCATAAATTTAGTGAAATTACTTGTGTGAGTTATTTTTGTTCTCTTTGAATTGTTTCTAAATAAATTTCCCTGTATTTTGATTGAAATTGATTTGGTCATTTCCTTATATTTTTTTAATTTTTTTGATGAGATTTAGTTTCCTCCTTGATTCTTTTGGTTCCACTACCTTGTGAGAGTGATTAGTTAGACTCTTTGGGTTTTTTAAGTATAAATACCTTAGTGGATGAATTTATATGTTTAAGTGGGTGTTGAGGAACCTTTTGGGTGTTTATGGGATTGATTATGATCTATTCATTTTTTATTCATTTTAGGTTCTTTTCTAGATAGGAAACTCAAGTATAGTATTGATTTCATACTAGTTGGGTGGATCAGGTCCAATATTGATTATATGTCAACTTGGTATCTTAGGTATAATATTGATTATGTTCTAGTTAGGTAGCTCAAGTATAATATTAATTGATCATGAAAACTAAAAATGGATCCTATATATAGGCCGACCGGATGTAGTACTATAGATGAAAAGACCACCAGGTTAGAGTGGTGGGATTCTATAGGAGAGTAAAATTCCCACCGTATTAATCCAATGAACCAATTATCTCATGGGGATCACTGATGTATGTACATTACCATGAAAACTATTTATTTGGTTATGGGGGAGTAGGATTTCATACTAACATCCAGTGAGAACTAGCCTTTGGTTGGATTATGATGAAATTCGATGTGGAACATGATTTCTCTAGGGTTGGTGATAGAATAAACTCTTCTACTGAGATGTTTTGAGCTGATATTTGGGTTATTTCAAGGGATTTAAGTGATATAATTTTATTTCCTTTGATGATGGTCTCTTTTTTACTGCTTATTTCAAATATTTTAATGAGATAGTTATTATCATGCTATTTGATATTTAATTCCACTTTAATTTCCCAATTTTATTATTATTATTATTATGGAAGCTTCATTTTGATGGCTAAGACATCTTTGATGAATCATATTTATATTTATTATTATGTTATTTATTTACCATGATATTTTGGGTTTGAATATTAATAATAAGCGAGATGAATAATGAGATATGTGTGATTTTGATGAGTTATGGGATTTAATACTCATGATTTGGGAGATTCATCCTTGGTATAATATAAAGTGTGAAGGGGATGTGGATTAAGGATGATATTTTTCAAGGTGTTAGTGAGTGTGTGCATCATATTTAGGTGTGTGGGTTGTGATTTGTGTGATGTGTGTGAGTTTTTGTTCTTCAATGAGAGTATTTGTATTTTATATTTTTCTTACTAGTTTATTTATGTTTTAGGTGAGTTTATTATCACTCATCATATACATTAATATGCATAAAAATTGATAATTTTCACCTAGGGAGTTGATGAAAATGATAAAACCCTATTAGGTTGATGGAATCACCCTTATCGATGAACATGGTATGGTTTCTAGTGTGTATGGTTCTATCCCACTGTAAGTTTAAGTTGTGGAGATAGAGTTAGAGTAATGGATCATATTGAATAGTTTTATAGAGGTTAATGAGTTAGTAAGATATGTTCCTCAGGTTGAAAATGGGCCAATTGTTTTATTTTTTGTTCTAGTTACTTATTGACCAAGTGGTCTTGCAATTTAAGCTTGAGTCATGCTTTGTTTCAATTTACCTTGGTTTTTATTGATATAACTATTTCTTGTTGTTTGTGAACATATCATATAGATGTTTTAATTTACATTTCATTTACATAATTCTTATATAACTAGTTTAGAATGATTATAGTCTCCCTAGGGTTTCATTATAGACGTTTCCACTAGTTATAAACATTTGTCATATGAGGAGGCGAGATTTAGGCCATGTGGTGATTTATCTTTGGTACTGGGATATGTATTCATGTCTAATCATTACATAATTTTATTAAACTGGAAATTATTTTGGAATTGAGTAAGATATACATGGAGATAAGTTAGTGGAACTTAGAAGGTAGGTTGCATGAATAATTGGATAGCATGATTTAAAGTCAAGTTACTAGGGGAGTTTTGTTATTGGGAATAAGCACTCTAGTTATGAGTGAGGCGATGGTTTGGAATTCCAAATCATTGGGATGGACTGAGACTTGATTTTAGTTATAGGTATTAGGATGAATAATATAGGTCTTAGTAGGTTGCCGATTTTTTTGCATTGGATTCAATTGTAGGTCTTATTAGGTAGCCAATATTTTTTCCTTTTACCATGCATCATTGTAGAGAGATGTATAAAACTTTTACACATGCGTGTGATGGATTGATGTAATTTTCTTAGTATATTTCAATTTTAATTAAAAACCACCAATAAATTGTTTAATATTTTATCAAATAAATTATTAGAGACAAATTAATTGGAATTATAGGAGTTTTTTTTGAGAATTTTGATTATGGGTGTTTTCCTAACATAGGGTGGTTTTGGTGTTTTGGATTTTTTTAGGAAATTTTGATAAGAATTGTGTTTTTAAAATATTTTTATAAGTTTTTTTCTATGAAATTATTGGTGGGTATTAGGGTCTTGAAAGTTTCATGTTTCATGAAAAAAATTAAGGAAATGTTATTGGAATTGTGTTTTGATATGATCTTTTTTAATTTTAAATTTATTATTATGAAACATGAATTTTAAAGACTAGTTTGGGTGATCTAAAAATATAAGTTGAGGTTATTTTTATTTAAAATCCTTATAAGAAAAATCTATATTTTGAAAAAACCCTTTGATTGGATTTAGATTGTGTATAATAACTAAAATGGGTTTTTAAAATTTTCAACCAGGGAATGTTTAACTAATTATCTTGGCCTTAAAATAATGATTGGGAATAACCCATGAGACTTTGAATAAAATGTTTGATTAAGGATCAATGATTCATGGTGTATGTTTTCTACTCATGATTGATGTTATTGGTTTCCTTGGGATTATATTTTTATATAATAGTACTCATGAAGGGGTGTTGTGCCATTTTTTAGTATCTTAGGAATAAAAGTTTATTTATACAAGATTGTTGTATTATTATTTTATGATGGGTAGTAATACATTCAACATTTTAAGGATGAAAACTTTTATAGTGGTGAGATTATAACTCTCTATGTTTTTTTATTTATTTAATAAATTTATATTTTTTATGGAAAATGTATGATGAAATTTTAAATTTTCATTTATATTGTAAGAGGGATGTTGATATGATATGTTTGAAGTTTAATTAATGGTTATGGGTTTTTAAATATAGGTAAAAAATATCAATTTAATGATTTTTTGGATTATATACAGGAGGAGGTTTTTTATTGTATAAATAACGACTATAACTCTAATGATAGTCCACTAGGTGGCTAGCGGGTTGGGAAGTGAAACCGAACAAGTTAGTGGCATAGAGACACTACCTCTACCCTTGGGAGTTTGGTCACAGTCTACTAGAGATTCTGTGGGATCCCCAAAAATACAGTAAGTTCCCAAAGGATCCCCATAGTGTGTGAGTTTATTTTTTAATGGATATATAACCAATATTTGATGATTGTCCCACTTTATTCTTCATCTAAAGGACATTTTAGATGATCTAAACCCCTCATCCCCATTCTAATTTCACTCCTAAATATACCCCTTGATTCTTGGTGAATGGATCTTGTTTTTTATTAAAATTATAGGTGATTATTTTATTATTTTTCTTATTTTATGCTCTTCTTTCCTTATTCTTGATTTTGACTTCCTAGATTTAGTGATTTGGACATGGGTTTTTATAATTAATGGATAAAATCAATTTATTAAGAGGTATTTTTCATGTGGTGGCTGGAGTATATATATATGAGTAGAGAACATGTCATTATAAGTGTATTTCTTATTGTTTTATCACCAAGTAAGTTTTTCTTCAATTATATTAGTTTCTAGTGATATTTATAGGTGTTAAATTTATATAAATTTGTGTTTTTTATAGTAGGTGTTTTATGGAGTTAGTGGTGAAAGATATACACATAGATATATATTTTTGGAATGTGAGTTGTGATCAGTGGCCTTTACTCTCTTGATTTTTATTAATTGGGATGAATCATTCCACACGTTGGTTTTTATATTATTTTATATTATTTTTATTATTATTGTTATTAATAATATTATTGTTATGTAGTATTGAAAACAAGTATTTATTCCTCCATTTATTTATATATTTCATAAAATAGGGTAGGTTTTGTCACCAAAAAATTCATTCCAAAAACTTTATATGAAATAATTGATATGAAACAAACTAATATGACATAATATAAATTTGGCCTCAGTGCAAGAAGAAGATGTGAAAGGGATCTCCATGTGATTTATGATTTCCTTACACAGAGGAGCAAATATTCTTCAAAAACATTTCCTAATATGGATGTGTGGTGGTGAGAAATTGTTTTCAAGAATATAATTTGGATTCCATACAAATATTTGGAAACATTTTTAGGGACTTTATATTTTTTTTCCAAGAAAGACTTAGTCTATGGGTATATTGTGCATCCAAGAGTATTTCATTACATTATCTTTGATTTGACATCCTATGTGGCCAAAATGAACACCAAGATCAATACTAATAGTCATTTTCAGTTATAATTTTTATGATTGAGTTTTTCCAAATTCCACTTAGTTTTCACTCAGATGAAGACCATGTGTGCACCCTACTGAAGTCCCCACACATTCCTTATCGAACGCCCCATGTGTTCCCTATTAAACACTGTCATTATCACCCCATATAATTCCCATGTATGTGACCTCATCAAATCATGTGCGTATACCTTGGGTTGAGGCCAGGGTCCCATAGCAGTTACCATAAGGCACAAGGGAACCCAAAATGGTTATCATAAAAAGTTAGGCACTTGGACTTGAGTTGTAATACCACACCCCTCTAGTGGTATGTAGGTGTTTAAAAGTTTTTAGAAACTCAAGTAAATCCCCATTAATGGGGTGTTTTTCAGCAATTAAAAGCATCAGATACACTCTGGGGGTTCATGACATGATGTCGAGACACCACTAACCAGCTAGTAGCCAAGGAAATATCCTTGTATGAGCACTGGGATCACTGACCAGCCGGTGGCCTCTTGTGTAGTTTTTAATTTGGGGTAGCCCCATATTTTTTCCTAGTGCCACCCCTATTTTCTATCACTCAGAAATTTAGCCTTTATTTTCTAGTATCACCTCCCCCATGCCCTCTCATTCCTATCCTCTTATCATGGTGGATCTCCTTTATCTGGGGTCCATTTTATCTATTGTTAGGTGTGATCAAGAGATTAAGGTGAGTCTATGAGTTCACTTTCATCCCTTATTCATTTATTTCAATTTCTAGCGGTCCCTATCATTTTTAGTTCAATATGACCATTTTCAAGGATTTAGTGTTGTTTCTTGATTTCTACCATTTTAGGAGGAACTAGAAGCTGATATTGGGAAAGTAATATTCTCTAACCATGAGGTAGGTGGTCCCTAAATTTAACCCATAATTACACATTTTTTCTCAATTTATTCATCTTAATATCATGATGATTTAAGCATGCGTCAACCTAATTTAAATTGGATGTTCTAAATGTTTTTTCTATTGTTTAATTCCCATTTGGAATGCCTATAACCTTAGACAAAGGTGATTACATGGGGAACAACTTGGTAATTAAATTGACCTTATTTTTGGTTAATTTAATGATAATCTATTCCTTAAAAAATGTAAATAGTAATACTAAATGGATGACTCTAGTTGACACCTTGATCATGAATTGGATTGTTTTTGTTAAATGTATAACTTGTTGAAATAGTTAAAAAGTGGAATTGTGATTTACTTCGATCATTGTGAAATTGAATTTCACAATAATTGATCTTTTAAATATAATGGGAAGCTTGATAAATTCTTTATGAAATAGAGGGTGATCCTAAGTGGGGCCTAGATTGGGACTTGACCCTTGAGTTGGGCCTAATGAGTTGGTAAGTACTAAATTTTAAAAATGATGAATTATATTTGAAATGGTATTTTGAAATGAAATGATGATATTATGATCATATGTTGACATGGAAAATTGGTAAACCTTGGGTTATGAAATGGGAAATGGATGTATAATGTGGATTTTTGACTTAGGAATGAAATAAATTGTTAAGTGAATTTGTAAATGTTAAATGTGGTAAGGAACCAATATTGGGAATGAAAAATGATAATGAAATGCTAAGATAACTTTGAAATGGTAATTTTTAATGTCCATTATCATTTTTTTGACGTATGGTGGGAATCATATAGAAAAATATATATGGGGAGGTCATGAATACTCCCATTGTACATGTTTTGAATACTCTTATTGAAGAGGTTGTGAATACTCCCCATGGGGAGGTTGTGAATACTCTCATTCAAATGTTGTAAAAACTCCCCTTGGGCAGGTCATGATGCTATTATAGAAAACACATGAAAGGGTGGTGATGATTGTATGGTTGGAACAATCCTTGTGATGTACTCAAAGACACACCAACACTAACTGAAGTTGTTATGATTGATTGGGGTCACAAAATTGTGGATTGTAGGTTATATAGCCAACATAGGGTGCCAATGTGGAGCCTAAGGGTCAGTGGTGGTTTTAATTAATTAAATTGGTAATTTTTTTAATTAAAAAAACTTTTTCATGAACTTTTATTTCAGTCTGGTTATTATTTTTGAAAATTCTGAGTGATGGTATACTGAGTTTTACTCACACCCTACTAAAGTTTCTGTGTAACTTGGGTACCTAGGAAATTATCACTATCTGGTCACAAGTTACATGTTTAGGGAAAGGGCCTATTACATGATGTGTTATTTTTTATGCTAGGATGGAGTGTGGATGATGGTACCAGACTAGACTTAGGACCAGTTGATGATGAATTTTAGTTTCAGTTTTGTTATGTCCCTTTTTATCCTTTGTATATGATCATCCCTTGGGGGATCTATTTTGACATGTATGAAATACTCCATTATTATAAAATTTTGATACTGTGGCTATTTTTTTCACTTTTATAGACTTATCTATGATGTTATTTGGTTCATATATATGATTATATTTTATTTACACTATTTTTTACTCTGATACTGGAGGTATAGTCTCCCCACCATATCACTTTATACCCTCACCACTAGCTGGAAACCTTTGGTGTGTAGGGAGGTGAACCTTAGGTGATGTGGAGAACACTTCTCTAGGCATCGATCACTCCTCTAGGGAATAAGGATGTTAAAAAGTGATAACATAGGTATTTGAATTTGTTTTACTATTTGGTCTTTGTAGGCTGGGGGATAAGATGTGTCATTTCTTGGTAATGAGCTCATTTCTAGGAGTGATCAAGCCATGCATTGGGGATAACCAAATTTGACTAAGATAAAACTTGTTGTTCATGGGGTTTTATTTTTAGGATTATGATATTTTACCTCAAGTGGCGCACTTTTTTTTTATATTATGATTTATGGGGTTTTTACTCTTGGACTGGTATAGAAAGTGAGTGTTCATGTGTTCATGCATCATGCTAAGCACATCAGATTTAAATGTCATCTGTATGTTTCTTATGATTCATAGCTACCTACGGTTTATATATGTTGGTGATTTATATGCCACCTGAAATTCATATCTACTAGTAATTTATATTTTCTTATATATTAAAATAATTGAGAGGGGATTTTAATATTTCAACAATGTATTATATGGTGTTTTCCCATATAGGGTTATGGTGTCATTTTACTTAACCAACTCCACAAGTGGATTGTTGTTAAATAAGTATATATAAATGAATTAGCAGATGATATTATTTGTTAAAAAGAGTTCCATTAAGAAACCTATAATATTTTTCCATTATAGCTTGTGAATGGAACTCTATTTAATCAAGTATTGGGAACTTGAAATTTTATTAAATCTTGGAAAGGTTAAAAATGATAACCCTTTGAATTATGTTAATTTTGGTTTTTGAACCTTTTGAAATGATAAAATATTCTAATTTCTTTTTCAATGATGAAAAATTAAATGAATGTGGTGACTTTGATACCTTGTGTGCTTGGATTGACCCTGTTATAGTTAGTGGGGTTGTTAAGAGAGCCCAAGTCTTGAGTTTCCTATGATATGATGTGGGTAAATAGTGAGTATTAGAGTTTTTCCTAGTATGAGCCTTATTTCTAGAGATATGAAATTATCTTGGTAAGGTTATATGGGTCTAGGTAAAGAGTTTGGTTCATGAAAACCTCATTAGGTGAGGTGTGTCTGGTAGTACAGTTTTATGTCTCTTATGATCTTCTATTAATCCGTGACCCGGAGGACCATGGTATTGAAATTATTAGTGACCTTGTAGGATGATTTTTTTCTAATGGTTTTATTATAGATGTGATAACCTTTAGATATGGGTGTTTAGAAAACATATATTCCATGTGAGTGTGAAATGAGGAAGAGAAGTTTTTTGAGGTTATGACCCATGTGAGATGGTATGTACAGTCTAGGTGGGAGAAACTAGTGACCATTAAACACAATTTAGGTTTAGTGAGTTGGTTCCTTCTGACATGTGAGGATAACCCATGGTAAGATTTATCTGGTTCTATGGGTGACTTAGAGGTGAAAAGCTTGGTTTAGTTCTTTTATTTGAGGTCTAGGCATGGGAATTTCCACGGGACATGTGGATAAGTCATGGAGGAATTCCTTGAAGATGTTAGTACATGTACATAGTCCTAGTAGGCATGGTAGGATTAGGTATGATATTCCCTATGCTAGTAGACACCATTAAAAGGAGTGATTAAGGGAATGTGAGTTACCCAATTCTTGGTTATTAAAAGCACCTTGAGTGATAGTGTTTTTGGGTGTTGTTATTGGGTTTCAAAGTTTAAGTATGGATAGTTGCCTAACCCCACTGACCTCGGGTGCACTTTGGTAAGAGAGCATGGATATGTTATTTTATTCTATAATTATTCCAGTTAAAGGAAAATCTTATTATTAAAATTTATCTTGGTAATATTCCTTATGTTGAGATGGATACACTAAGGGTGATTTTATCTTGTTGAAAATGGTATGTCGTAAGATAATGGTTAATGGTTTAGGAATGTGATCCTAGAATCAATGAGATATGGATGATGGGATAATTAGTCAGGCCTTGTGTTTGGTTTTATGAGAGCATGAAACCCTTGGGTTTTGATGATAATGAGGTGGTATGTGCTACCTATTTACAGGACCTGTGGGTTTATAAGTTGGTTGGTCAAGCGATGTTCTGGATGTGGTTCCTTAATGAGAAAATATTTAAGACTTCCCACTAGAGAGTCATATATTTATAATAAGTTTCAATCTATTGTCCCATTTTAGAGTTATATGACTCGAAAAAGTAGTGAAATTCATGCAGATGGGATGGATGGGTTCTTTATAAGAATTTAAAAATTCCATGTGTTAATGGGCGATATTGATGGGTGGACCGATTCATGATGATAGGGTTGATCTATATTTACCTTTAGATGGGTGTCAGTGTTTTAGAAGATGAATGTGGCTCAAAAAGAGCGGCATGCCCATCTCGATAAAGGAACCTGTTCAGGGTGTGCATGAGGAGTGGTTTTAGTGAAGTCTTATGGTGGGGAGTGCACCATTAATCATGAGGAGAATGATCATCACTATGAAAAGAAGTTATGGGATATGAAAATTATAAAATCCCTATGAGATGGTAATGAGATATTTTTAGTGTTTTTTTGGTTCTCAGATATGAGTGGGACAACCATGTCTAGCCATTATGCTCGATGACAGACATGACATAAGCCGTAGAGATCATTTTTCTATTAAATTATGGGGTGGTGAGGATAATTCTATGATGGGGAGTACTTCATAGGTTATGTTGTTATGAAACTTTTTTGGAAGTCCCATGGGTGTGATAAGACTGATAATTGGATGATTTTTGGCTTAGGGTGCCGATGAGTGGGTGAATATGACCCTACCACATTTCTTTAGAATAAGATCAGTGATTCAAGCATGAGGTGGATCATTTCTGTATCAGATCCCATATTAGGCATGATAAAAGATTTTTTTGTGTTTTAGTCATGTAAATCACACTAAGTGTTGGGTAGGGACATCAGTGTGGGTGTTTGAGTGATCACGACCTTTCCTTTAGGTTTTGAGGCATCTTAAACTAGTGTTTAAAGAAATGTTGGTGATAGAGACTAGGAATTTGGAATAGGTTGACCAAATTAGGTCCTTCATGTTGTCTTATATAGATTCTAATATAGTATATTGGGAACTACTTGGGGAAATTGGTTTTTGGATGTGGTGAATGTGGTTTGGGCTTGGATAGTTATTTTTTTAGGGGAATCCAGTGAGTTCTGACTCTATTCAGGGAACATTTTAGTGTCTTGACTAGTGTGATCACATATTTTCAGTGTTTATAACTTTTAAATATGGGTGATGGTTAGGTGATGTGACCAGATGTGTCTGTATAAAGGTGGGATGTGTGATAGTGGATTCAGCAGGACTTCAACTATCTGAAGCATTGTGCTGATGAAAATTTTGAGGTGAGGCCTCAGATGAAAAGTAGTCTCAGGGTGAGACTAGGTGATGATGTTCTAGTTTGGGGTTCCATATTATCATGACCACAACCAGCTAGATTCTTGTTTTTGGTTTGGGTACTGAGGCTTAGTAATTATTTGGAGTCTATCTTGAGGGTGAGTTGTTGTATAGTGGGGCAGTTGTAAAACCCTGACCCTCTAGTGGTACATGGGTGTTTAAAAATTTTTAGAACCTCTAGTAACTCCCCCTGAAGTGGTTTCTTTCCAGAAATGAAAATCATCAAAGATTCTTTAGGGGTTTGGGACACAAAGTCGAGGCTGCAGAACCACCAGTTAGTCGATGGCCAAGGTAGTTTCTCTACATGGGCACTGGGCTCACCAATGGGAGGCCATCAACAAGATTGTGGCCTCCTATGTTGTTTTTAATTCAGGGAAGCCTCATAATTTTACCCGGGCCACCCCTATTTTCTCTCACATGGTATTTTGGCTTTAATTTTTCTAGTAACACCTCTCCCACACCCTCTCCTTCCTACCCTATTCCCATGGTGGTTCTACTTCGTTTAGGGGCCATTTTTTCTGATATAAAGTGTGACCAAGATCATAAGATGATTTTATGAGTTTGATTTATTCCCTACTTTATTTATTTAAATAGCCAATTCTACCTCTCCTTTTTTATTATAACATTCCATATTTTCACTGATTTTTTCTAGTTTCTCAATTTCTTCAATTTTTAATGGATCCAGATGTTGTGGATGGGTGAGTAAAATTCTATAAGAATAAGGTAGGTGGTGCCTAAATTTAACCCACAATATCACCTTTTTTTCTTAAATGACGCATCATGCAGTCATGATAGTTTTTCAGTGCAATAACATAATTTAATTTGGATTTTCTAAATGTATTTTTCTATAGTTTAATTCCCTTTTCGAATTCCTATAATCTTAAAAAAAGGTGATTCAAAGGGGAACACCTTGGTAATGAAATTGAACTTGGTTATAACTAATTAAATGGTTATAAATTTCTTAAAAGGTAAATAAGTGATACTAAAGGGGTAAATCTATTTTACACCTTAATCTTTAATTGTCTTGTTTTTGTTAAATGGATAACTTGTTAAAATGGTTAAAAAGGGGAATTGTGATTTAGGTCGATGGTTTTGAAATGTAATTTTACAATCATTGATCATATAAATGTAATGGTAATATTGAGAACTTTTTTATGAAATGGAGGGTGATTCCATGGGGGATCCATAGATTGGGACTTGACACTTGAGTTTGGCATAATGAATTGGTAAGTTTTGAATTGTAAAATTACAAATTATATTTGAAAGAGTATTATGAAATGAAATTGTGAGATTATGATCATATATTAACATGTAAGATTATTAAACTTTAGGTTATGAAATGGGTAATGGATGTATATTTTGAATTTTTTACTTGGGAATGAAATAAATTGTTAAGTGAATTAGAAAATGTTAAATTTGGTATGAAACTAATGTTGAAAATATAAAATGATGATGAACTGGTAAGTAAACATTGAAATGGTGATTTTTAATGGAATTTATGAATTGTTTTTACTTCTTTACAGAATCATATGAAAAAATACCTATGAGGAGGTTGTGAATAATCCCATTGTATAGGTCATGAATACTCCCATTTCAGATATTGTGAATACTTCTCATGGGGAGGTTGTAAATACTCCCTTTGTGGAGGCTATGAAAAATCCCCTCAGGGAGGTCAGAATGCTCTTATAGAAAATTCCTAAAATGGTTGTCATGATAGTATGTTAGGAATAGTCCATACAATATACTCTGAGACTCCATGAAACTATCTAATGTAGGTATAGAAGATAAGGGTCATGGACATGAGGATCGATGGTTGTATAGCTGATCTCGGTTGTCACCGCGGCTCTTGGAGATCATTGGTTGTTTTATTTATTTTAAATTAATTTTTAAACTTTTAAATTGTTTAATTACAAAAAAATTGTGCATGAAATTTTATTTCAGACTAGTTATTTTTTTGGGTGTTTTTTTCGGTTTCTTACAGAGTTGTAATCACACCCTACTCGGGCCGCTATGACACTTGGGTACCCAAGAAGATATCATTATTTGTTTAACACTAGAGCCTCAATCATAGTAATCCAAAATTATTTTTTAATAAAACTAAAACACAATGAATATTTTAATATTTCATGGTAAAAAAATTCTAATTTTATAGGATAAATATCAATTCTGAACATATTTGGTCAAATAATCTTGGAATGAAATTTTTGAAAATTTCCCTTAGAAATAAGATTTTATGGATAATTAAAAATTTAGTATTTAACTATTCTACTTTTTATTCATAATAATTTGTAATAATATATATAATTAAAAATTTATTAAATATAAATTTTATATAAATAAAGATAAGATCATTTGGAGGTAAATGTGGTATTTTTTAGGAAATTAGTGTTTTTCTTTTGTAAAGTGTTTCTGTTTAAAAGGCATAATGTCTGTCAATTTTAATTAATTAAAGTAATATTTAATGATTAATTATTTAAATTATATATATATATTATATATCTAATTATATGAATTTAAATCCATCTAATGATGATTACTAGTCATATAGTTAATATAAGATCATCTTATTCTTGAAAATTGCATTTACTGAAAAATAGTTTTTTGACACAATTTATGGGTTAGTTTTTAAATTAAATTCTTCCAATTTTATGATTAAAATTTGATAAAATATCTATAGTCACAAAAATTAATAATATTTAATAAGGTAATTTTTTTTTATAATAAATAATAAAAATAGTAAAAATTAATTACCACGAATAAGGTTAAAATGGGATTTTGCACGTTATATGCGATTGTGTTAAAATTAATTTCCCACACAAATAGAATTTTTATTTGATAAATTTTATTACATATTTATAATATTATTAAAAAATTTATATAATTATTCTCATTTTATTTTAGGATTAATTAATAAATTACCTAGTTTAAAAAAACTAGTTACTGTGGTGAAAACTAAAATGGAAAACGTGAGTAACCTTAAAGGTAAAAGAAATAACATGTTTAAAAAATGTTTATTTTTAGTGGTGGAAGTTTTCATTGATATTATCATACCTTCAAACCATTATTTATAAATTTTAGAGTCACTTAGGTTGATAATGACTTCCCATTATTGAATAGTTTTATGTATTTACAATAATGCCACTCTTCCCCACTTATGAAAGGGAACCTCATCCCCTTGCTTCTTCAAAACTCATAAGAAATTTATCTTGAAAAAAATCTACCAAAATCTCTCCTAAAAATCCATATCCACATTTTAGATGTGTTTTTATTCCAAAAATACTGACCTTAGGTTCCTTAATAGGAGATCCAAAGGTGGTTCTTCTAAGCGAAGGTAATTGTCTTCACTAAGCTTCTTCCTTTTTTACGTATTATTTTATATCCTTAAATTATGTATTAAAAATTAAAATATGATAAAATAAGTATATACCATATAATAATATTTTATTCTGTTGATTTGATAATATTTATCCATCTTCTTCTCCATGAAATGGGAAACAAAGTCATTGCTCGTTTGTACAACGGACTACAGTCTTGCGAACCGATGTAATTTATTTTCTATCACCAAATCATATTTATAGTCATAATTATGGAAATAATAAATATATATGATAAATATGACATGATATTAATTTGGTAAAATTAATATATCATCCAATTATTTACCCATTCACACATTATGGGAATGATATCATCGCTCGTGCGTACGTTCGACCTACTGTCTCCACGAAGTGATGCGATTCATTTTCCATGTCCAACTTTCAAGAATGAATCTAAAAAGGTATATAATGAAAAAATATTATATTTATAACTTTAATATAACTATTAATATTATGTATCTATATCATATTCACAAGATCTAGAACTTCCATGATAAAACATGCATAATAAAATGAAGCAGTAAACACCCGAAACAATGGTAATAATGAAATATTATTAATGAATTGGTGGTAATATGATAAAATAGAATAATATATTATATTATAAATATGAATATAATTCTATTATAAATTAATAACATTATTAAAACCATTATATAAGAGGTTAAATAATAATCAACTAAATGGAAGTGCGAGGTATGAGATTTCATCTCAATTTACACTCCATCGAGGCATATTTGTTAACATAAAATTAATCAATTTTATGTGGTGAATATACTACCCATTTGATGTATTTAACATGAATAAATATTTATTCATTATGGTTAATGTTTCTATTCGTGTTTATTCTTTTAAGGGGTTACAATTTAAAAGTTACCGAAGTGGTAATAATCTATTTTACAATATCACTTTCTTTTGGGATTGATTTTACTTTTATTAAACTAATATTATCATTTATCCTTCATAAGATCCAATAACTTTATTATACAATGGATATTTAAGGAGTTTACACGTTCTCTTCCAACTTTCCCTCTATTTGTTACTTGAATCAAGAAAATAAATTTTTAAAATAGAAACCAATTTTATTTCTCTTTAAATCAAATATATTTTTCTCCCATGTCTATATTTTTCAAAATTGTTTTAAAAAATTAATTTTATTTAATAAAACGATTTATTAAGAAAATTTTAAGTTATCCTTGAATTTTAATAAAGTGTTTAAAATTAATCATTATATTGTTTTCTGAAAGTAATATTTTTTAATATCTTTACAAAAAGTTAAGAGGAATGTTTTTTAACATATATGGTGATAACAAAATTCCCCACCACCATAACCATTTTAAAAAAGATTTATTTATCTAAATGTTTTCAATGTATTTATAAATTAAATATTTTATGAAATATTATTATAATATTTCAATTCCATTTCCTTTATTCTTCTAAAGGACATGATTTTATTATAAAACCTATATTCTTGATGAATTGATGGTTATCTTTTGTACCTTATTAATTTTTTGGTTATTAACTATCTCTTGAAAAATTAATTTTTTTGTGATAATTGTAAATTAAATATACATAATATTTATCATGGATATTTTTATTTCATAAACCTTATATAATTTCTACATATGGTCTTTTAAAATGACAGTTATTTGATTGATTGGGGAAATATTGATATTCCATATTCTTTATTCAATATGGAAATTTTTTGATAAGAAATATTATTCACGAATTAAATCAGTAAATTAATATATAAGTAATTATTTGGTCATGTAGTGATGGGAAGTGCTTAAAATTTTATGGCCCTTCGATGCATCGGTTGGTCTCTTGAGATAAATCAATTGTCCAAATTAAATGGTTTTTTATGCATAGTTTTAAACTGTGTTGTCTCAAGGTCTTGAAGGTATAGATATCATGATGTCTAAGATCATGAAGTCTAATAAAAATCTTTTACTTCATTGATATTTTAGTTATTATTATCCATGAAATTACTGTATTGATATTATCTATGTATTAAATTTAAGTTCATCTGATTATTTATATAAAATTATTTTATCATCATTTATTCTTACCATTTTAATCTTCCTACTTAATTTGTTTATTAAATGGAATGTGTTTTCAGTTATTTACCATGACACATTAATTATGAATGATTTATTCATGATATATTCCTATGTATGTAAACCTTACTGAGAATTTGATCTCACCCTTATTTTGCTTTTGTTCACTAGGACATGAAAAATAATTCTTTGAATGAGTTAAAGGATTCTAGATGTTTTCAATTATTATGTTTTATATTTTATCCTCAATGTAAAATAGATATCATGTATGTATCTGGATCTCTAAGACTAAAAAATAGATCAGTACTTTAGGATTAAAACCCTTTTATCTACGCTAATGTAATAAATTTGACACTGGATTTGGGTTACTGGAATTGAGGTTTCTATAGTTGTTATCAGATAAAGTTTAGTAGAAACCTTGGGAACTATGATAAGGAAAAATTAGACCTGGGAACATAAAAGTATAATCGAATTTGAGTATATGTCAAATTATATAATAATATCCTAAATTTTTAGTAAGGTAGATATTATGTGGTTTTTCCTTGAAATTAAATCCTTGTCTAGATACTACAAGTGGATGTGGTTATGACACAGTTGTACCTTGGGGAAATGACTCTGAAAAGGATGTATTGAGATTTGAAATGATCATCACCTACTGCATAATGATGAGACTTACTGCACACCAGGTTTGACACTCTTGGATATGATTTGGATAATAAAAATTTTATTGACAAACCATTATAAAGGATTTGAAAATTCTTTTGCTATTTAATGATATTCACAAAGGAAGCAAGTTAATGTTTATGATATTAACAATTAATAAACTTTCAAATTATGTAAAGTGTTACACCAGATTTAGAATTATACATCATGATTTAAAATTCAAAATGTTACGAACTAATTTAGTATGTACCATTTTATAGAAATGGTTCCTGGAAGAAGAATGGTATCAAAACTCATGCCCAATATACAAATTTCCCTTCTGTGTAAGACAATATAGCTGGTATTGGATCTAAGAAGATCATGGATCTATTAGGAAAGCTTACTCAGGTTAGGAAAAATAATGTTTCCTAAATGAATAATTTTTTTTACATAATGTGATTATCCAACATTTGATTTATTCTTGTGATAAAATCCCCCATTATTTAGAGTGACTACTAATCCAGTGGTAGTGTAACAATAGATTAAGCCCCTTGAAAAGAAGTTTTTTGGCCTTAGGATGTGATGAAAAATAAAAGGTTATAATTGAATCATTTTTTTCTCAAAGGAAATTATTATAAATAATGGGTTTTGATCCATAATACTAGATAGGAAGAAAAAATAGAACACATGGAATGGAGAGATTTTAAAGAATCATTATTTGAAAAATATTTCCCTTATGAGTAACAAACTAAAATGAAGAGAAAGTTTCTCAGATTAAAGTAAAATGAAGGAAAAATTGTTTTAGAGTATAAGCATACATTTACAAGACTATATAGATATGATATATATTACATATACAATACATAATGTAGGATTTACCATTTATTTTAAGGTCTTAATCCAATTCTCTGAAGGGAAGTATTTTTTCAAAAACAAAAACCATATAATGAAATAGTTTTATGTTCCATCAAAACAAAGAAATTTTTTTATAAATCCTATATATTCAAGGGGAATAAATAAATAATAGGTAGGTTGAACACCATGAAAAAGGGAATGCATCAAAGAAGAATAAGTAAATGAATCAATTTCTATCATGTGAAAATTGTGGGAAGAAAGATCCTGGAAAATGTTTGAAGGGAATGAGAGTTTGTTACAAGTACAGTGATAAGGGTCATATAGTTAATGAATTTAAGGTGAAGAAACAAATAAATAATGTCTAGTGCTTCAACTATAGTTAAATGTGGAATTATTCACACCAATTATCCAAGAATCAAGAGAACATACCACATAAGTGGCTAAGTGGTTAAGGCTAAGCTTATACAATCACTATAGCTGAGGTGGATGTTCCCAATGATGTGGTGGAATGTAATTTAATTATAGCCTCAAATTTAGATAATTATTTGTTTTGATTTTGTATCTTAATACTCTTTTATATCTTCTATGTTTTCTAGACAAATTATATATTTCCATAGCACCTTCAGAAGGGAGTTGTCAGTCAAAACTCTTAGAGGAAATCTCACTGTGACAAGGATGTGTTAGGTAGTTCCCAGTATGACATATAAAAATTTTATATTTTCTAACTTTATTATAATACCTATGTTTTAATTATATATAATCCTTGGTATGAACTATAATTCAACATATGATAAAAAAAATGATTGTAAGGAGAAGGAAATTACAATTCATGATGAAGATATGGAATTATTTATTTTTTGAGTGGAGAATTCATTATCTGAGACATGTCTAGATCCAACCCCAGTATCACTTTTGAATGAGATTCATGGGGAAGAAGATAAAAAAATGATCTACAGATATAAAATGTAATATTAAAATTTAGTATGTAACTATTATATAGGAATACGTTGGTTTATTTCCTAAGGAATTACATGAACATCCACTAGAGAATGATGTCGAGTTTTCAATTGATTTAATCCTAGATTAAAGTCTTATATCAAAGAATCTCTATAAAATAGAAACTTTGGAATTAGTGGATTTGAAGAAAGAAATAAAGGAGTTGTGTTATAATGGATTTATATTCACTAGTGTTTCACCATGGGGAGCCCCTATTCTATTTATTAAGAAGAAATATTTATCAGTGAGTTTATTATTTATTATAAGAAAATCAATGATGTTATGATAAATAAAAAGTATCTTCTACCTTGAATTGATTAATTATTAGATCAAATTCACAAATCTAAATATTTTTAAAAAATTAAACTTCATTATGGGCATTGTTAATTATAATTAAATAAGGAATACATTTTAAAGATAGAATTCCAAACAAGGTATGGATATTACAAGTTTATAGTAATGCAGTTTGGATTGGTGAATGCACTATAAATTTTTATGGATCTAATGAATTGAGTATTCAAGGAATATCTTGATAATTTTATTTTGGTATTCATTAATGATATCTTGGTTTATTATAAGAGATATGAGGTCCATGAGAATCAATTTTGAATCATTCTTGAGATTCTTAGAAGAAAAGAGTAATATGATAAATTTAGTAAGTGTGAATTCTAGATTTAGGAAGTTTCTTTTATTGTCGATATTGTCTCTAAGGACAGAATCTTAGTTTATCCTATTAAAAAAAAGAGTCATATAATGGACTACACCAATGAACATAACTTAGGTACATAGTTTCATTGGTTTGGTAGGTTATTATCAGTGATTTGTTCAAAAAAATTCCTAATTGGATAACCCATTAACTAAACTTACACATAAAGGGGTTAAGTTCATATGGACAAAATAATGTGAATATTGTTTTTGATAAATTTAAGAGGGGATTGGTAAATTCTCTAATTTTGACTCTACCATCAAGAAATAAAAGATTTGTTATATATAGCGGTCCATCAAAAAAGGGACTTGGTTGTGTCCTTATGAAAAATGATAAATCTATTTTATATAAAATAAGGCAATTATAGACTCATGGACAGAACTACCAAACCCATTATATTGAGTTGGAAGCTATAATATTTTCTTTAAAGATATGGAGAAATTATCTCTATGGTGAAAGATGTGAGATATACACAGGCCATAAGAGCCTAAAAAAAATATCATAGAAATATCCCAACATGGGGGGAAGATGATTGATCATGAAACTCAAGGATTATTATTTCTAAATACACTACAACCTAGGGAAATAAAATAAGGTTGAAGATGAATTTACCATAAAATATCATGTAGTTCTGAACCAAATGTGGATTGAGCAGGATCCTATATTCATGAATCAAGTAAATATGGTTATGAGAATTATTAATGGAAGACATCAATCATTTTTAAAATTATTTTGAAATTATCTTTATTGGAAGATATAAAAAGGTCCCAATCTGATTATGAGAATTTTTAGAAGAAAATTAAATCCATGAATTATGGGACATTGGAAGACTTCATTTGTGAAGATGGAATTTTGAAATTTGGAAAGAGGTTATGCATCGCATATATAATTGATCTAAAAATGGGATTTTTGGGTGATTCTCATTGCTCGGATTTCTCTATAATCTCTGGTGACACCAACATGTATAGGGATTTGAAGGAATATTTTTGGTGGGATAACATGAAGTGGTAAATTACGGATTATGTATCAAGATGCTTGGTTTGTCAATAAGTGTAGGAGGAGAGAAAAAATCCTAGAGAAGTTATGAAACATATTCCTATTCCTATGTATAAATGATGTGACATTATTATGGAATTTTTCATAGGGCTACCAAATACTCCTAAAAAAATTATGCAATATGGGTTATTATTGATCTTCTAACTAAATATACATATTTCCTCACTATAATAGAAGATTTACCTCTTGAGTGCCTCAAATGGTTATATATTAATGAATTTGTAAGATTTTATGTTCTACCTATTTCAATTGTGTCTAATAATGATCCCTATTTTACATCAAAATTATGGAAGAGTCTTCATAAGACTCTTGATATTAAGCTTCATTTGAGGACTGACTACCATCCTCAAACTGATGGAAATTCCAAAAGGACCATTCAAACATTAGAATACAAGTTGATGTCATGCTCACTTGACTTTTAAGGTATGAGGTATTAGTATTTACCTTAGGTATAGTTTTATTATAACAATATATTCCACTAAAGTATTTAAATGGTGTTGTATAAATCATTATATGGTAATATATGTCATATTCTAACTTTTTTGGATAAAGTTGGTGAAAGGAAACTTTTAGGCCTAGAACTTGTTAAAGAGACAAAAATAAAGGTAAAGACTATATAGGTACATATTAAATTATCTCAAATATAGAAAAATATTTATGCTATTAACTAGATAAAATATTTTGAATTTCAAGTGGGAGATCATGTTTTCTAGATAGTATCTCCATGGAAGGGTGTCATAAGGTTCAATAAGAAGGGAAAATAATGACCTATTTATATAAGAACATTTAATATTTATTTAAAGGATTTGATTTTTGGATTTACTATTGGAAATTCCACGAATCCTCTCTAAAGTACATGATGTGTTCCATATATTATTGTTAAGGAAGTATATTCCAGACCCAACACATGTGCTCACCTATGAAGAAATATAATTGGAACCTAATCTATCTTACTATGAAGAACCTATATAGATTCTTGACACTAGGGATAAAGTGTTGAGGAATTAAACAACTTTATAGGTAAAGTTACTTTAGAGAAATCATAAAATGGATGAAGAAATAATGGTAACTAGAGGATTTTATGAAGAAGAACAACCCTAATTTTTTTGTAAATCTATATCTATGAAAATTTCAAATATGAAATTTTTATAGGAGGGAAGAATGTAACACCCAAGAATAAATTATAGTAAGTGAACATTATATTTTAATAAAACAATAATATAGTTCACATTTTCATATTTTGTTAAAAAAAAATCTAATTTTATTAGAGGTAAAAGGGGTATTTTTCATAGAACTACTTTTTTTAGATTTTTTTAAAAGGCATAACGTCTATCTATTTTAATTAATTAAAATAATATTTAATGATAACATTTTTAAATGAATTGTATATATTATATATATAAATATATTAATTTAAATCCATCTAATTATTATTACTAGTCATATAATTAATATAATATCATTTTATGCTTGAAAAATGCATTTCCTGAAAAAACATTTTTCTACACAATTTCCTGGTTTGTTTTTAAGATAAATTATTCAACTTTTGTTATTTGAATGTGATAAAATAGATTACTTATTTATAATAATAATTATTAATAATATTTGATAAGATCAAATTAATTTTTTTATAATTAATAATAAAAATAGTAAAAATTAACTTCCACAGTTAAGGTTAAAACGGGGTTTTGCACGTTACCTGCGCTTGTGTTAAAATTAATTTTCCACACAATTAGAATTTTTATTTGGTAAATAAGAGTTATCATTTAAAATATTTTTGTCCAAATAATCTAATAAGTCTCATTTTATTTTAGTCTTATTGAATAAATTACCTTGGTTAAAAAAACTAGTTACTGTGGTTAAAACTAAAATGGTAAAAGTGATTAACCTTAGAGGTAAAGGAATTAATATATTTAAAACACGATTATTTTTAGTGTTGGAGGTCTGGATCAATATTATCATCCCAAAACACTATAATTTATCAATTTTGGAGGCACTTGAGATAATAATGACTTTCTATTATTGAATAGTTTTAAGTATGTACAAAAAATGACACTCTTCCCCACTTATTAAAGGGAACCTCCTCCCCTCACTTCTTCACAACTATCAAGAAATTTATCTTGAAAAAAACTAAAAAATATCTCCAAAAAATCTTTATACACATTCAAGTTGTTCTGGTATTTCCAAAAGACTATCGTTAGGGTCCCTAATAAGAGATACAAAAGTGGTTCTTCTAAGTGAAGGTAATTTTCTTCATTGAGCTCCTTTTTTGCTTCTTCATTTATCACTTTAAATTATGAATTAAAAATTACAATATTATAAAAATATTATATCCCATATTATTATACATTATTATGTTTATTTCATAATATTTATCCATTTTCTTCTCCATCAAATGGGAAACAAATCCATTACTTTGTGTATGAAGGACTACCACCTCACGAATCAATGTAATTTGTTTCCATCACCGAATCACATGGATAGTCACACTGATAAAAATAATTAATATATATGGTTGATATGACATGATATTAGTTATAAAAAATTAATATATCATCCAATTACTTACCCCTTCA
The DNA here is from genome assembly GCA_963277665.1 of Viscum album. Classification (NCBI taxonomy): domain Eukaryota; kingdom Viridiplantae; phylum Streptophyta; class Magnoliopsida; order Santalales; family Viscaceae; genus Viscum; species Viscum album. The sequence goes on from OY728151.1 coordinate 911,564,796, forward strand.
CCCATTAATGGAATGATATCACCGCTCGTGCGTACGTACGACCTACCATCTCCACGAAGCGATGCGATTAATTTTCCATTTCGAAATATAAATAATTATTATAAAAAGGTATCTAATGAATAAATAGGATATTTATAACATTAATATAATTATGTATATGATTTATTTATATTCTATGCACAAGAACCAAAACTTCCATGATAGAACATGCATGAGAAAATGAAGTAGTTAAGACCTGAAACAATTGTAATAATAAAATATTATTAATGAATAGGTGGATAGATGTTATAAGAGGATCATATATGATATTATAAATATGAATATGGTTATTTTTTAAATTGTTAAAATTATTAGAACTAATATATATGAGGTTAAAGTATGATCAACTAAAGGGAAGCATGACGTAAGGTATTTCATCTCAATTACACTCCATTGAAACATATTTGTTAATATGCATATATTCAATTTTATATGGTGTCTATAATTCCTATTTGATGTATTTAAAATGAATAAATATTTATTAATGATGTTTAATGTTCCTATTCAAGTTTAATATTTTAGGGGGTTACAATTTAAAGGTTATTAAAGAGGTAAGAATCTATTTTACAATCTCACCTTCTTTTGGGATTGCTTTTACTTTTGTTAAAGGAATTTTATAATTTATCCTTAATAATATCTAATAATTTTCTTATCTAGTGGATATTTAAAAAATTTCCATATCTTCTTAAAAATTTTCCTTTATTTGGTACCAGAATCAAGCAAAGAAATGTATAAAATAGAAAACTGATTTTATTTCTCTTTAAATCGAATATATTTTTCTTCCTTGTCCATATTTTTTAAAAATTATTTTGAAAAATTAAATTTATCTAATAAAATGATTTATTAAGAAATTTTTAAGTTATCATTAACTTTTAAAAAGAGTTTAAATGAAATATTTCTATTTTTTCCAAAAGGGATGTTTTCAACTTTCATTACAAAAAGTCAAAAGTAATGTTTTTTAATATATACGGTGATAATGGACTTCCATGTCATCATAACCATTTTACAAAATTTATATTTATCTACATTTTTTCAACAGTTTCATAGAGAAAACTATTTTATGAAGTATTATTTTAAAATTTCACTTCCATTCCCTTTATTCTTATAATGGAGATGATTTTATTATAAAACCTATATTATTGATAAACTGGTGATAATCTCCTGTCTCTTATTATTTTTTTAGTCATTAAATTTCTCTCTAAAGATTAAATTTATTCTGATAATTTTACTTTACATTTATATTAAATATCCATATTCTTTATCATGGATATTCTTATTTTTTAAACCTTATATCGTTTCTAAATATGGTGTTTTATTTGAAAGTTAAATTATTGGATGGGGAAATATTATTATTTTTTATTCTTTATTCAATTTGAAAATTTATTGATAAGGTATATTGTTCATGAATTAAACTGATCAATATATATATGTGGAATGATTTGGACATACAGTGATGGGTGGACCGCCAAATCATATATCCCCTCGATGCATTGATATGTCTCATGATACAAATAAACTGGCCAAATTAAAAGGGTTTTACCCATATTATTAAACTATCTTGGAACAATGTATTAAAGGTATATATTTCTTGATATATGAGATCATGATGTCTAACATTAAGAATTTATTTAATTTAGAATTCTATTATTATTATTTGTGAGATTACTGTATTGATATTATCCATGGATTAGCTTCAAAATCATGTGATTATTTATTTAGAATTATTTGATCATCATTTGTTCTTGCTATATTACTCTTCATGCTCAAGTTATTGATTAAATGAAATTTTTTTTCAATTATTTACCATGCCATATTGATTATCACTTATTTATTCATGATAGATTCCACTATATATAACCCATATAGATCATTTGAGATCACCCTTATTTTGTTTCCTTTCCCCAGGATATAAGGAAGAATTATTTGAATGAGTTAAAGGATGCCAAATGTTTTCCATTATTATTTTATATTTTATCCTCAATGTAAAATAGGTATCATGTATGTATATGGTCCCCCAAGACTACTAAACTGACCAGTCCTTCAAGATCAGAACCCTTTTATCTATGCCAATGTAATAAATTAGACACCAAATTTATGATACTCAGGTTGGGGTTCTTACAGTTGGTATCAATGAAATTTTTGTAGAAACCTTGGGAACTAGATTAAGGAAAACATAGATCAGGTAACATAAACCTATGATAGACTTTTAGGATATGTCAAATTACGGAATAATATCCTAAAACTTTGGTATTGTAGATATTATATAGTTTTTCCTAAGAATTACATCCCTGTCTGGATACTACAAGTGGATATGGTTCTAGAATAGTTTTATCTTGGGGTAATAAATCTAAAAAAGGTGTATTATGATTTGACTTGATCACCACCCAATGAATGACAACATTCCTTACTGCACACCTTGTTTGACACTCTTGGAGGTTATGATTTTAATAATTCACATTTTCTTAACATAACATTAGGAAATATTTAAAAATATTTATATTATTTAAAGATAATACCAAAGAAACCGATTTTATGATTCCAATATTAACAATGAATAAAATTTCAATTTATGTCAAGTGTTACACTAGATTTATAATTATAAATTATAATTTAAAATTAATAATGTTATGAACTAATTAAGTATATTCCATTGTTTAGAAATGGAACCTTGATGAAATAATGGTTTCTACACTTGTGGTCAATGTATAAATTTCCCTACTGAGAAAGACAATATAGCTGGTATTGGATCTGATAAGATCATGGCTATGTTAGGGAATCTTACTCAGGATATAACAAATAACCTTTTCTGAAGGGAGAAACTATTTGTTCCACAATGTAATTATCCTATGTTTGATCACTTCATGTGATATAAGTCCCCATCATTTAGTGGGGCTGCTAATCCTATGGTAGCTGAACAATGGATTAAATCCCCTGAAAAGATATTTCAGGCCTTTAGATGTGATAAAAAGAAAAAGGTTATACTTGAATTATATTTTCTCAAAGTAATTTATGATATATGGTGGTCATTGATCCAAAATACTAGGGAGGAAGAAGAAATAGAACACATGGAATGGAAAGTTATTACAAAAACATACTTAAAAAAATATTTCCCTTGTGATCAATGAACTGAAATGAAGATAAAGTTACTTAGATTCAATTAAAAGGAAGAATAAAGTGTTACATAGTATGGGGATACCTTTAGAATACTAGTTGGGTATGCCACAAATTACATACACATTACTGAATATAATATTGACCATTTATTTTAAGGTCTTAAGACAAGTATCCAAATGGAATTGGGTTTTAAAACTTTTTCATCATATGATGTAATATTTTATGCACCATAAAAACATAGAAGGAATTTTATAGATCATATATATTCGCAGTGAATCAAGAGAATATGAGGTAGAATGAACACCCTGAAAAAGGGACTACAAGAAAGAAAAATAATTAAATTAATTAATTTCCATCATGTGCTAATTATGGGAAGAAACATCCTAGAATTTTTTTAAATGGAATTAGAGTTTGTTACTAGCCCAGTGATAAGGGTCATCTGGATAATTAATGTAAGGTGAAGAAACAAATAAACTATGTCAAGTGATTCAACTATAGAGAGATTGAAAATTATTCACAGAAATGTTCTAATAATCAAGGGAACATACAACACAATTGGATGAGGGGAAAAGGAAAAGTTTATGCGATCACTACAGTTGAGGTGGAAGTTCCCAATGATGTTGTGGTAGATACTTTAATTATTTCCTCATATTTATCAAATGATTTATTTTTATTCTAGATATTTACACTCTTTTATATCTTATATGTTTTCAAAGAAAATTTGACATTTCCCTAGAAACTTAATAAGGGAGTTGTCAGTCAAAACTCCAAGTGGAAATCTCACTGTGATAAGGATGTCTCTGGAAGTTCCCATTATAACACATAAAAATTCTCTATATGATGAATTTTTTATAATAACTATGGTTTAATTCCATATAATCCTTAGTATGATCTGGATTTCAAAATATGATGAAAAAATTTATTACAAGGAGAAGGAAATTATGATTCGTAATGAAGATGTGGAATTACTTATCTTTAGAAGGGAGACCTTATCATATGAGTCATGTCTAAATATACCCATAGTAGAACTTCTGAATGAGATTCTTGGGGAAGAAGATAAAAAAGATATATGGATGGAAAAGTTAATCTTCAAATTTAGGATATACCTATTTTTCAAGAATACATTATTGTATTTCCTGAGGAATTACCTAGATATCCACCAAAGCATGAAGTCAAGTTTTCCATTGATTTAATCCCCAATGCATGAACTATATCAAAGTCTCCTTATAGAATGGAATCTTTTAAATTGGTGCATTTTAATAAAAAAACTCGAGTATTTTTGTGGTAAGGGATTTATACACCCTAGTGTTTCACCTTAGAGTGCCCATGGTATCTTTGTCAATAAGAAATATGGATCAATGGGGTTGTGAATTGATTATAGGGAAATAAATGCTATTAAGATAAATAAAAATTATCTAATTCATCAAATTACTGAATTATTTGATCAAATTCACAGAGATAAATATTTTACAATAATTGAAATTTACTCTAGGTATTATCAATTATGAATAAATAATTAATACATTTTGAAGAAAACATTCCAAATAAGGTATAAACATTACAAGTTTACAGTAATTCAATTTGGATTGACTAATGCACCATTAATTTTTATGGATATAATGAATATATTATTCAATGAATATATTGATAATTTCATTATGTTATTCAATGATGATATCTTGGTTTATTCTAAGAGCTTTGAGGTCCATAAGAATCACCCACGAATCATTCTTGAGACTCTTAGAATAAAATATTTATATGAGAAATTTATAAAGTGTGAATTATAGCTTTAGAAAGTTTCTTTTATTTTCCATTTTGTCTCTAAGGATGTAATCTTATTTAATCCTTTGTAGGTAAAGGAATTTAGAGAATTAACTACACCAACGAACATAACTAAGGTATGTAGTTTCATTGGTTTTGTAGGTTACTATCATTAAATTATTTTAGAATTTTTTCTAATTGGATAACACCTTAACCAAGCTTACACGTAAAGGGTTTAAGTTCATATGAAAACAGAAATTTAAAGAATGTTTTGATTAAATTAATAGGATATGGGTTAACATTCTGATTTTGATTTTTCCATAAAGAAAATATGGATTTTTTTATATATAGTGATGTATTAAATAAGGGGCTTGGTTGGGTCCTTATACAAAATGATAAAGTTTTTTCATATGCATCAAGGTAGTTGAAGACTCGTGAATTGAACTATCCAACTCATGATATTGAGTGGAAAACTATAATATTTTCTTTGATTATATGAAGACATTATTTATATGGTGAAAGATGTACAATAGAAACAGACTATAAGATCTTAAAATAAATCATTTCATAGAAAGAGATCAACATGAGTCAAATACAATGGCTCAGATTACTCAAAGATTATGATTTCTCAATACACTACCACCCATGAAAATAAAATGAGATAACAGATGCATTGAGTAGGAAAGATCATGGATTTCTAAACCAAATGTGGATTGATAGGGATCATATGTTTATAGATTTAATAAATATTTATATGAAAATTATTAAGGGGATAAATAACTCCTTTTTCAAATGATTGAAAAACCATCATTACTGGAAAAGATAAAAAGTTATCGATTTGATGATGAGAATTTTCAAAAGAAAATTAAATCCATGAATGATGGGAAATTCTCATAATTAATTTTTGAAGATGGAGTTCTGAAATTTGGAAAGATACTATGTGTACCATCTATATTTAAGCTAAAAAGGGAATTATTTGATGATTCTCATAGCTCAAATTTCATTATACACCCTAGTGGCACTAATATGTATAGGTATTTAAGGGAATATTTTTGGTGGGATAACATATAGTGGAAAATTATGGATTACGTATCAAGATGCTTGGTTTGTTAATAGGTGAAGGTGGAGAGAAAACATCCTAGAGGAGTAATGAAACCTCTTACTATTCCTAGTTAGAAATGGGATGAAATTATTATGGACTTTTCATTGGACTACCAAATACTTACTAAAATAATGATGCAATATGGGTTATTATTGACTGCTTAACCAAATATGCACATTTCCTCCACCTGATCACCTCAAAAAGCTCTATATTAATGATTTTGAAATTATTTTTTTGTGAACCTGTTTCAATTATTCCTAATCACAATCCATGTTTTACATCATAATTCTAGAAGAGTCTTCATAAGGCTTTTGATATTAAGCTTCATTTGAGCACCGTCTACCATCCTCAAATTAATGGATAGTCTAAAAAGACTATTAAAACATTAGAAGACATGTTTATATCACGATAAATTGACTTTAAATGTATGTGGGATTAGTATTTAACTTTGTTATATTTTTTACTTTAACAATAGTTTCCCTTCATGTATTTAAATAGCACCGTATAAAGCATTATATGGAAAAACATGTCATACTCCAACTTGTTGGGTTGAATTTGGTGAAAGGAGACTTGTAGGCTTAGAACTTATTGAAGAGATAATGAAAAAGTAAAATATTATTCAGGAAAATATTAAAGCATCTCAAATAATTAAAAAGAGTTATTCCACTAACCAGATGAATGATTTGTAATTTCAAGTGGTAGATCATTTTTTCTTGAAATTATCTCTATAGAAGGGTGTCATAAGGTTCAGTAAAAAGTGAAAATCGAGCCCTAGGTATATTGTACACTTTAAATTTTTGGAAAGGATTGGAGTTGTAGATTATAGATTTAAAATACCACCAAGCCTCTCTAAAGTACATTATGTGTTTGATATATCATTGTTAAGTAAGTATATGCTGGACCCAACACATGTTCTCACCTCTGAAGAGATTGAATTATAACCCGATCCATCTTAATATGAAGTGCCTATCCATATTCTTGAAATTAGAGAGAAAGTATTGAGGAATAAGATAAATATAAAGGTATACGTACCTTATAGAAATAATAAAATTGAGGAAGAGACATCAGAACCATAGGATTTTATAAATAAGAACCACCCTCATTTGTTTAGAAAGTAATATCCATGAAAATTTCAAGGAATTTTTTAGGAGTGGAGAATGTAACAATCGATCCTCAATTATAGTAAGTGAACTTTCAATTTTAATAAATCTATAATAAATGTAAATTTTTATATTTAATGGCACAAAAATTCTAATCTTATTGGATAAATATTTATTTTGAACTTATTTTCTCAAATAATCCTAGAATGATATTTTAAAAATTTTCCTCAAAAATAAGATTTTATGAATGATAAAAATGTAGTATTTAACTATTCCCCATTTTATTCATAATAATGTGTAATAATATGTATATTTAATAATTTATTAACTATCAATTAAATAAAAAAAATGATAATATCGTTTGGAGGTAGAATGGTGTATTTTTCAAAAAATTGGTTTTTTTAGAAAATTGTTTTTGTTTAAAAATACACAATATCTATCCATTTTAATTAATTAAAATAATATTTAATAATTAATTATTTAAATTATATTTATATATTATATATATAAATATATTAATTTAAATCCATATAATTATTATTATTATTCAAATAATTAATATAATATCATCTTATGCTTGAAAAATGCAATTCCAGAAAAACCGTTTTTTACACGATTTGCAGGTTTGTTTTTAAACTAAATTCTAATAATTTTTTATTATAATTTTATAAAATGGATTGAATATTTATAATTAACATTATTAATAATATTTAATAATGGAAAGTTATTGTTTTGTCCCAATGAATAATAAAAATAGTAAAAAATCATTACCACAGTTAAGGTTAAAACGGGGTTTTGCACGTTACATGTGTTTGTGTTAACATTAATTTTTCACATAAATAGTAATTTTCTTTGATAATTTGGATTTAATATTTATAATTATTTTTAAAAATTATACATTAATTATAATTTTATTTTAGTCTTAATAGATAAATTACCAAGGTTAAAAAAACTAGCTGTAGTGGTGAAAACTAAAATGGTAATTGTGAGTAATCTTAAAGGAAAATTAAATAACATGTTTAAAATAGGTTTATTTTCAGTTTTGGAGGAGTGTATAATTATTATCATCTATACACTCCATTATTTATCAAATTTTTAGGCACTTGGGTTGAGAATGAACTCCCATCATTGAATAGTTTTAAGTATTTACAAAAATTCACTCTTCCCCACTTATAAAATGGTACCTCCTCCTCTCACTTATTCACACATATTATGAAATTAAGATTGAAATAACCATGAAAAAATCTATCCTAATAATCCTTATACACATTATATATGTTTTTATATTCCAAAAATACAAACCCTAGGGTCTTTAATAAGAGATGCAATTGAGGTAATTCTAAGCGAAGGTAATTGTCTTCACTAAGATCCTACTTTTTTACTTCTTCTTTTATCACCTCAAATAATGTATTAAAACTTAAAATATAATACAAAATCATATAAAATATAATTTGGTGTTATTATGTTGATATCATAATATTTATCCATCTTACTCTCAATCAAATGGGAAACAAAGACATCACTCATGGGTATGGAAAACTACCACCTCACGAACCGATGTAATTTTTTCCATCACCGAATCACATGGATAGTCATAATTATGTAAATAATGAATACATATGATACATATTTTAATAACCTATTTACCTATAGAATAACCTATTTTTATATTTATTAGTACTCTTGAATTAAATTGTTAAATTCATTATGTTAAGTAAATATTAAAATAAATTATTTTATTAAATGAATTTATTATCTGTTTATATATAAAATATTATTTTTTAAATAATATAATTTTAATTTGAGGAAAATAAATTAATTTTTTAATTCATCATGTCAAAATTATCTTAGTATGATTTTTTGAAAAATTTATGAAAAAATTAATTTTTTTCCGAATAGTAAAAAATACAGGTTTTTCAAAATACAGTATTTTTGTGACATCATAAAGTATTAATTACAATGTAAAAATTTACTAAAATTATGGAATAAATAAATTATTAAATTATAAGGCAAAAATAATTTATAACATTTAATTTGTAATTTATTCCATGATAAGTATAAAAATCATTGTCAGTGTCGACGCTGTGCCAACACAACATTGACAAAGACATTTTTGGTGCATTATAATTAATAATTGAGTTCTAAAAAATTATTTTAACAAATTATTAATTAATTATTAATTATAATTTATGTTTTTATGTTAATTTATAATTACAGAGTTATATATCGTGATTCTTATCCAAATGTATGTGCAATGCTTGCGTAGGACAAGAAAAGACAAATTGATAAATTAAAGAAGTCATCTTAACATGGATATGAGTAAATATACTTAAAGAATGAATATAAATTATTATATTGAACCTAATTAATTTATTTTTATTAGATTAATTTATTTTTAATTTTTTATATGAAATAATTGACTCTAATGATTATGAACACTGATGCAGTGCCTGTGCAAGAATAAGAAACATAAATAAAAAGATTTTAATTAAAATTATAAGAACCCTAAAATAAACCAAAAATCTGAATAAATCTATTTGGATGTGTGATATTCATAAAATATCTTATTTTTATTCTAATTTGGGACTTTTTGGACCCACATGAATCACTTTAACCCCTTTATAATATTTTATTTAAAAGAAAGTCAATTTGTTCACACTATAGTTTTTATTTAGTATAATATTTTAATATATGGTTTTCTATAATTATTTTTGAACATAAATAATAATTTGAAATCTAGGAAATTTATATTCCTCATGGAAATTTATTTTAAATTTTTAGGGAATAACTAACTACCTTAATGACTTGCACAATGATGATGTAGTAATTATATAATTAATGAATAAATCAAATTAATAATAATAAAAATAATTAAATAAATATAATTTGAGATTTTTAAGGAACTTCAAGAATTCTATAGATTAATGTGATATGTATAAGATATAATAAAAAAATTATTCAAATTTGAAACTTTTTTTTGTTATTTTAAAGTCATAGTTATGAATAGTGTTTAATTTGAAAAAAAATATTTTTCAGGAATAAAATATTTTTTTAAATTATTTAAAAATCAAAAAAAATATTGAACATGCCAAAAAATGATAATATTATATTTAAAATGTGATATAATGTTATTTTTAGGCCTTTTTAAAGTCTTTACCCCTATATTAAACTTATTATATTTTAATATTTTGAGTAATTCCTAAATTGACTCTCACCTCAATTATAAAAGGAGGCTCATACTTTCAGAAGATTTCATCACCATGAGCCTTCTTGATCGACTATCCCCTACAAAATTATCTTCTACTCATACCTTTCTACATTATAGTGCTTCTATTCTCACAAAAATACCAATTTGAAAAGCCTTGCAGAGGTTTTCAAGGTGAAAAAATTCAAGAAGAGTTTTGAACACTTTTAATGGAAGTTGAAATTGAGGTAAGGGACAATTTAACTAAAACATTGTTTTAAATTTTTAAATATTTATTCCTACAATTATTCTTATTTTAGGTCCACATTTTCAAAATGGTTTTTATGAATGTATTTATAAGGGTATTAATGTTTTAATTTTACTCATGTGTTTTAGAAAAGGATATTTTTTTAGGTGTTATAGAAGGGAATTTTCATTTAAAATCCTCTTTAGTGTATTTTTTTTTAAAAAAAAGAATGTTTTTATGACATGAGTGTATTTTCCTACTTTAATGATGCCTTAATATTTTTTAAGTTTTCAATACAATATTACATAGTTATTTTCTATGATAATGTTTTCCTTTGTATCTGCACAATATTCCTTTGATAAGTGATTTTTATCAAGGAATGATTTTTATGATTCAAGTATTCATGTTTTATGATTATGTTCTATTTCATGGGAATTTTTTATGAAAAGGGTGGGACTTTTATCTCCCTCCAATGAAATGGGTATATTTATGTTGGAGGTTGACCATAATGGTTACTTCAAGTGTAATTGGATGGTTACACCATAAGGTAGCCACATGGGTTACATCATAAGGTATCCATGAGGGTTATATTATAAGGTGGTTGTGAGGGTTACAAATCATATGGTAGTCATGAGGGTTTCAATATTAATTAAGTAATTCCCCAAGTTACCTAAATGGTTTATTTATGTTTTTATGGAAATCTATTATTTTGACAAATTATATGAAACTTTATGGGTGATAAGTATGTATTTGTGAAAATGATTTAATATGTTATGAGTGTTAATGGACTAATAATTTCTTTACTTTTATGTTTCTTACTGATATTTTTATGATCATCCCATGTTTGAAAATGTTTTTCACAGGTTTTAAGGATGGTTAAAAGAAAATAAGAATCCAAGATGGATGTTGTGGATATTTTCATGAAAATAATTAATGTTTTATTAAAAACTTTTTATATTATGGAATAAATGGATATTGTTTTAGTTGTATCCAATTTTCATGATTGTGGGATGTTATGTATGACTTATTACCTAATTATATAAAACTATAAAATTTAAAAGATCCTAAAATATAATAGAATCATTTCTTGACTAAAAAACTCAATATTATGTAATGTTTAAGGTTGAGTCCTTATAGTTGGTATCAAAGGATGGTTTAGATAACTTTTATAGTTATGATGATTTTAATAGAATACTATAAATGATTTTTTTACTTTATTGTTAATTTGAAATGATATATCATTTAAATATTAAAATTTTCTTCCTATAAGATATGTCTATTCAGAACTTTTTTCCATAGAATAAATAGGGAAGTTGAAGTAGGAAGGCATTGACATAATAACATCCTTCCAAATCCGCTACTTGGAATGGTGGGAATTGAAACTGTATAGTTTGGGATAGAAATGGATCAGTCTAAATAGGCTATAAATAGAAGTGGAATCAATGAAAGAGAACAGTGAGATCCACCACAAAGGAACATGAAAATAATGGAATATTTTATGAGGTAACACCCTCATGATTTTAGTGGATCTTCTAACCTAGTGGTGGGTAAAGGGTGGATTAAATCCCTTGAAATAATATTTGATGTCATGGGGTGTTTATATAATCAAAATTTTAGTATTTATATTTATAATTTTAAAGGTGAAGCCAACCAGTGGTGGTCAATGGTCAAGAATATCAGGGATAATGAGGATATTTATGCCTCGGAAAGGTTTGAATTTAAGAATATTTTCCTTGAAAAATATTTTCCTAAGGCGGTTTGACATAGGATGGAAAATAAATTCCTTGAATTGAAACTAAATAATGATGATTTGGTGGACGTGTATAGAGAAAAATTCACCCATTTTGAATGGTATGCTCCAAATCTTATTTAGGACCCTGATAGTAAAATTAATTATTTTTACTCAGGATTAAAGCCAAAATGTCAAAGGGCATTGGATTTCCATGAATTAAAAAGTTATAAGAAACTTGTTTGATATATTGAGAGGGTATAAAGAGAGTTTACTGATGATCATGTGTACATTTAAAATAAGTAGAAGAAAATGTTAATATGGTAAACAATGGAATATAATCAATCAAAGAAATATGAATGTAATAAAATTCAGTTTCTTATGGGAAGTGTGGTAAATATCACCATGGGAAATGTCTTAAAAAATATGGGAAGGATTTTAAATGTGTTATTTTTGGACATATGGCTTGAGATTGTAATTAAAATGATCTTAAGTTTAATTCTGATAAGAAAACTATAAAGTGTTTCAAATTTGGTAAGATGGGGAATTATGAAAATACCTTCCCAAAGAAAGATATGAATGATGGAAATGAGCCAAATTACAAGCAGAAAGGTGTGGTGAAATATTTTTCGACTACTTCAGCAGATTTTAGTACATCCATTAAAGTGGTATCATGTAATTTTTTGTTTACTTAGATTTTTCTAATTTTTTGTTTGATATGGGGTCTACACTTTCCTTTATTTCTGATGAATTTTCTAGAAAATTAGAAATTTAACCTCAAGAAATAAAACCAGAACTTATTGTAAAAACAATGGGGGAAAATATTAAGGTAAAAAGGAATTATAATACTCTATTTATTGTTTTATATGGAAAAAATCACCTAAAAATCATATTGTTTTCCCCTATTAGAGTTTGATGTTATTCTTGGTATGGACTGGCTTTCTGTTTACAATGTTAAGATTGATTGTAGAGCTAAAGAAGTTTATTTTCAAGAAATATTTTTAGTTTTTATAAAATAATGAACCCATACCATTGATATCATATCAGGAAGTTGAGAAATTGTTAAAATATGGAAATGAAATTTATCTTGCACAGATTGTTCAAAACAAGGGAACTATTCAGATTAATGATGTGCTAGTGGTAAATGAATACCTAAATGTTTTTTCTGATGAGTTGCATAGTTTTATACCTAATCAATAAGTTGAATTTACTATTATATTAGTTCCTGATGTTAATCCAATTTTAAAATCCCATTATCAAATAGATCAAGTGGAACTTCTAGAATTGAAAAATTAGTTGCAGGAGCTTCTTGATAAAGGTTTCATTCATCCTATAACTTCACCATGGGGTGATCCTATTTTTTTTTTCAAAAAGAAATATGGTTTCATGAGAATTTTCATTGATTATGGACCTTTTAATAACATTAATATTAATAATAAGTATCAGTTTCATAATATCTATGACTTGTTTGATCAGCTTGAGGGATATTAGTACTTTTCAAAGATTGAATTGAGATATGAGTACCATCAACTGAAGGTAAAGGAGGATGAAATTCCAAAAAAAAAATTCTTTACTAGATATGGGCATTATGAGTTTTTCATTATTCCCTTTGGGTTTACAAATTCCCCTACTATATTTATGGATCTTATGAATAGAATATTCTATGAATTTTTAGATAATTTTGTTGTTTTTTTCATTGATGATTTTATGGTTCCTTAAAAAAGTTCTGAGGATCATGAAAAACATCTAAGGATTTTCTTTCAAACTCTGAAATAAAATAATTTATACAGAAATTTTAGAAAATGATATTTTTGGTTACAACCGATTTCTTTCCTTGGACACATTGTTAATAAAGATGGTATACTAGTTGATCCTGCCAAAAAAAGTGGTTTATGAATGGAAAATACCTACATATATTAATAATATTCATATTTTCCTTAGGTTAACATGTTATTACTAACGGGTTTTTAAAAACTTTTCATAGTTGTCAATCCTGCTAACCAAGTTAACAAAAAAGGGTTAAATTTATTTGGATAGAATAATGTGATATTTGTTTTCAGGAACTAAAAATGATATTAGTTAATACTTCAGTTTTGGCCTTGAATTCCATAAATAATGATTTTTTATCAATAATAATGGTTCATTTAAGGGACTTGGGTGTGTTATGATGCATAATGATTAGGTAATTACTTATGCTTCATGACAACTAAAACCTCATGAGTTAAATTATCCCACACATGGTTTGGAATTAGCTACTGTTGTTTTGGATTTAAAAATTCATATAAATCATTTATATAGAGTGATGTTTGAAATATATACCGATCATAAAAGTTTAATGTATATATTTACTTAGAAGGAATTGAACATGAGGTAGAGAAGATGGCTGGAACTGATAAAGGATTATGATTTTATGATCAATTACCATATGGGAAAAGTGAAAAAAGTGGAAAATTCCTTGAGTTAAAAACATCTTACATCATTAACCATGTTACATTGGAAATATGACCCTTTGTTTAATGATTTGATGAATTTTGGCTCGGTTTTTTTTGGTGTAGGAAATTCTTCTATTTTGTTTTAGGTGTCAGTATAGTCGTCTCTATCAGACAAAATTAATTATGTGTAGAAGGAAGTCTATGATTTATAGAAAAAGGTATAATTGGTAAAGAAAGGATAGTTTCTTGAATTTTATGTTAATAAAGATTGTTTCTTTAGATTTTTAAAGATATTATGCGTGTATTTTTATTCCCATATGAATAAAGAATTGTTGAGTGAAGCTCATAGCTCTCCATTTTTAGTTCATCCTGATAGTACTAAGATATATAGAGACCTTCAGAAATATTATTGGTGGGATGGAATGAAAAGTGATATTTCTAATTTTACCATGAAATGTTTGACATTTTAACAAGTCGAAGAAGAGAAGTAGCTACCAAAGGGTTTGATTTATCCTTTTCCAATACCAGAGTGGAAATGAGAAAATATATCCATGAATTTTGTGGTGGGGCTACCAAAGAATTCTTGAGGTAAGAATGCGATTTGAGTTATTATTGATCGACTAACTAAATCTTCACATTTCATTCCTATTCGAGATAATTTATCTTTAGATCAACTTTTTCAATTGTACCTCAAAGATATTATCATGTTACATGGAGTTCCTCTCTCCATTGTTTAAGACAGTGATCCCAGATTCATTTATAACTTTTGGGAAGGCCTTCAAAATTCATTGGGAACTAAATTAAATTTCATGATTGACTTTCATCCCCAATATAAGGGATAGATGGAGAGAATAATTAATACCTTGGAAGACATGATATGTTCTTGTTCAATGGATTACCAGGTAATTTGGGATCAACATCTTTCATTAATTGAGTTTTCTTATAATTACAGTTTTCATTCCGGTATATAGATTACACTTTTTTAGGCATTATATGAGAAGTGATGTTGAAATATATAATTTTGGAATGAATTATTGTAAAGGAAGTTTATGGGACCCAAATTAGTAGTGGAAGTGATTGAGAAAGTGAAAATGATCTTGTAATATACAAGGACAACTCAGAGCAGGCAGAAAAGTTATGCAGATAACAGGAGGAAAGACCTTTTTTTGAGGTAAGTGATCATGTCTTCCTTAAAATCTATCAATGGAAAAGTGATATGAGATTTTTTAATAAAGTAAGAATATTCATAAGGTTCATTAAAACTTATTAAATCCTAGATAAAGTTGGATTGGTTTCCTATGAAGTAGATTTTCCTCCAAGTTTATCCTAGGTACACAATGTTTTTCATGTTTCGATGTTAAGAAAGTATGTTCTAGATTAATCACATGTTTTGAGCCCAGAATTAGTTCAAATAAAATATAATGTTTATTATGAGGAAAATTATCTTCATATTTTTGATTGTAGGGATCATGTATTTCGAAACAAGGTAATTCACCATGTTAAAGTTTTTTGGAGAAAACACTTGGTTGAAGAAGCAACGTGGGAATATGAAAATGCTATGAGAGAAAGGTATCCCCATTTGTTTAACAAGTGAATAAATTGAAATGATGAAATTTCAAGAAGATGGGAGAATGTAACAACCCAGGTACTGATAGAATATTTTTTTATATTTATTAGTATTCTGGAATTAAATAGCTAAATTCATTATGTTATGTAATTCGTAAAATAAATAATTTTATTAAACCAATTTAATATATGGTTATATTTAAAGGATTAATTTTAAAATAACATAATTTTAATTTGAGAAAACTAAATTCATTTTTTAATTCATCATGTCAAAATTATCTTCGTACGAATTTTTGAGAAATTTATAAAAAAGTTAATTTTTTGGTAAATAATAAATAATACAGTATTCTTGTGACATCGTCAAGAATTAATTATGATGTAAAATTTTATTAAAATTATGGAATTAATAAATTATGAAATTATAATAAAAATAAAAATTCAAAACATTTACATTATAAATTATTTTAAGATAAATATAAAAATCATTGTCAGTGCCGATGCAGTGCCTATGAAGCATTTACAAAGACATTTTTGGTGACTTATAATTAATAATTGAGTGCTAAAAATTATTTTACCAAATTCATTATTAATTATTAATCACAATTTATGTTTTTTTTATTAATTTATAATTCCAGATTTATATATAATTATTCTTATTCAAATGCCCATGCAATGTTTGACAAGGTAAGAAATGACTAATTGATAAATTAAAGAAGTTTTCTTGACATGGATATAAGTAAATATACTTAAATAACAAATATAATTAATTATATCAAAACTAATTAATTTTTTTTATTAGAGTAATTTTTTTAATTTTTATATGAATTAATTAACTCTAATGGTTGTGAAATGATTATGCAGTTCCTATGCAAGCATAACAAAAATAAATAAAATGATTTTAATTAAAATTATAAGAACCCTAAAATGACCCTAAAATCTGAATAAATCTATTTGGATGTGTAAGTTTTGGGAAATATCTTATTTTAATTTTAATTTGATACTTTTTTACCAACATGAATTACTTTAGGACCATTATAATATTTTATTTAAAAGGAGGTTAAGTTGTTCACACTATAGTTTTTATTCAGTATTATATTTTAATATATGGTTTTCCAGAATGTTTTTTCAAACATAAATATTAATTTGAAATATAAGAAATTTATATTCTTCATATAAATTTATTTTTAATTTTTAGATAATAAATAATTACTTTAATGTATTTCACAATGATGATGCAATAATTATTTAATTAATAAATAAATAAAATTAATGATATTAAAAATAATAAAATAAATGTAATTTAATATTTTTAAGGTAATTAAAAAAATTCTATAGATTAATCTTTTATGTCTAGGATATAATAAAAAAAATTGGTTTTGAATTTTAAACTTTTTTTGATGTTTTAAATTCATAGTTATGAATAGTGTTTAATTTGAAAAAAAAATATTTTTCATGAATAAAATATTTTATTAAATTATTTAAAAATAAAAAAAAAATTGAAAGAGGATAAAAATGATATGATTATGTCTAAAATGTGATATCTTCTTATTTTTAGGCCTTTTGAAAGTCTTTACCCCTATATTTAACTTTTTATATTTTAATATTTTAAGAAATTTCGAAATTTACCCTCCCCTCAATTATAAAAGGAGACTCATACCTTCATAAAATTTCATCACCCTAAGCCTTATTTCTCAACTATCCTCTACCAAATTATCTTCTCCTAATCTATTTACACATTCTAGTGCTTATGTTCTCACAAAAAGACCAACTCTAAAAGCCTTGAGGAGGTTCTCAAGGAGAAAAGATTCAAGAGGAGGTTTGAAGACTTTTGAAGGAAATCGAAACTGAGGTAAGAGACTCTTTAACTAAAAAAATATTTTAAATGTTTATATATTTATTCTTATAATTATTTCTATTTCATCTCCATGTTTTCAAAATGGTTTTTAATAATGTATTTATATGGATATTAATGTTTTAATTTATCTCATGTGTTTCAAAAAGGGATATTTTTAGGAGTTATAGGAGGGAATTTTCTTTTAAAATCCTCTTTAATGTATTTTTTACAAAATTCAAAAAAATATTTTTTTATATAATGATATGATTTTACCACTTTTTTGACCCATTTATGTTTTTATGTTTTCTTTACTAGATTACATGGTTATTTTTTATGATAATGTTTTCCTTTATATGTGTAATATATTCATTTAATAAGTTATTTTTCTTAAGGAATGATGCTTATGATTCAAGTATTCATGTTTTATAATTATGTTCTAGTTCTTGGGAATTTTTTATGGTGAAGGTTGGGACATATAACTCCCTCCACTACATTGGTTATGTTTATGTTGGCGGTTGATCGTAATGGTTTCACAATGTATAAATGTGATGGTTATACCATAAGGTATCCATGAGGGTTACATAATAAGGTAGATATGAGGGTTGTGTTGTAAGGTTTCTATGAGAATTAAAAATCATATGGTTTCTATGAGGTTTAAAATCTTAATTAAGTAGTGCCCCATGTTACCTAAATGGTTCATTTATGATTTTTTATGGAAATATATTATTTTAAAAAAGTTTATGATACTTTATGGGTGAGAAGTATGTATTTTTGAAAATTAATTCATATGTTAAAAGTGTTAATGGACTAACAATTTCTTTCCTTTTTTGTTCCTTACTGAGCTTTTTGTTCTCATCCCAAGTTTTAAAATGTTTTTTCACAGGGTTTAAGAATGGGTAAGAGAAAAGAAGAAGCCAAGATAAATGTTGTGAATATTTTTTATGAAAATAATTCATGTTTTATTAAAAAATTCTATATTATGGAAGAAATGGATACTGTTTTAGTAGTATCCACTTTGCATGCTTGTGGGTTATTATGTATGAATTATGAATTAATTCTCTAAAACTATAAACCTGAAAAGATCCTCAAATTTAAGAGAATCATTTATTGAATTAAAAACTAAATATTATTAAATTTTTAAGGCCATGTACTTATGCATATGACATGATATTAATTATTGAAAATTAATATATCATTTAATTAATTTCCCTGTCACCCATTAAGGTAATTATATCATCGCTCGTGCGTATATTTGACATGTCGTCTCCACGAAGAAATGCAATTAATTTTACATGTAAAAATTTCAAGAATGATTATAAAAGGTATCTAATGAAAAAAATACTATTATTATAATATTAATATAATTCTAGATATGGTTCATTTGTATCCTATTCACAAGAATCATAACTTTCATGAAAAAACATTCATAAGAAAACGAAGCATTTAACACCCAAAATAATGATAATAATGAAATATTATTAACTAACGGGTGGTAATATGTTATAAGAGGATCATATATGATATTATAAATATTAATATGGTTTGGGTATAAATTAATAACATGATTAAAACCATTATATAGGATATTAAATCATGTTAAACTAAAGGGAAGCGTGATGTAAGGGATTTCATCTAAATTTACACTTCATTGTGACATATTTGTTAATACACACCTATTCACTTTTTTTGGTGTATATACTATCACTTTGATGTGTTTAAAATGAATAAATATTTATTAATTATGTTTAATATTTCATTTAAAGTTTATTATTTCAAGGGGTTACAATTTAATAGTTACCAAAGAGGTAGGAATATTTTTTACAATCTCACTTTCTTTTGGGATTTCTTTTACTTTTGTTGAAGGAATCTTATCTTTTATCTTTCATAAGATCCAATAATTTTCTTATTCACTTGATATTTAAGTATTTTAAATATTTTATTATAATTTTTCCTCTATTTGGTACTTGAATGAATCAATGAAAATTTTAAAATAAATATAAAGAGTATTTCTATTTAAATAATATATATTTTTCTTCCTTGTCCATATTTTTCAAAATTGTTTTACAAAAGTCCTTTTATTTACTAAAATGATTTATTAATAAAATATAAAGTTATACTTGATTTTTTATTTTTTTAAAGGAATATTTCTAATACTTTCTAAATGGGACGTTTTCTACTTTATTTACAAAAAATCATAAGGAATATTTTTTAACATATATAGCGATAACAGACTTCCTCATCGCCATAACCATTTTATGAAATTTATCTTCCTATACATTTTTTCAATGGTTTTAAAAATAAAAATCTTTATGAAATATTAATTTACTATTTCATTTCCATTCTCTTATTCTTCCAAATGATATGATTTTATTATAAAACCTACATTCTTGATAAACAGGTGGCCATATCTTATCTCTATTTAATTTTTTTGTTATTAAATTTCTCTTGAAATGTTAACATTATTGTGATCATTGTAAAAAAAATTTACCTTAAATATTCATATTATTTATCATGTATATTATTATTTACTAAACTATATATTAATTTTACATATTGTTCTTTACTTTGAAATTTATTTAATTGAATGGGGAAATATTAATATTCCCTATTCTTTATTCAATAAAGTAATTTATTGATAATACATATTGTTTATGAATTAAATTGATCATTTGATATATATTGAATGGTTTGGACATGCAGTGATGGGTGAGTCCTAGAATTATATATCCCCTCAATGCATTGATAGGTCTCATGAGAAAAATCAATTGGCCAAATTAAATGGGTTTTTACCCATAGTTTAAATTGTCTTGGTGAAAGGCTTTGAATCCCTAAATATTATGATGTATGAGATCGTGAAATATAATATCAAGAATTTACTTCATTGATAATTCAGTTATTATTATCCATTATAATACTGTATTAATATTATCCATGGATCAGCTTCAAGATCATGTGATTATTTATATAGAATTATTTTATAATTATTTATTCTTGATATATTACTATTCATGATCAAGTTGTTGATGAAATGTAAGTTGTTTTTAGTTATTTAGATTTTCATATTGATTATACCTTATTGATTCATGATAGCTTCTTCTATATGTAACCTATACCGATTATTTGATCTCACCCATAATTTGATTTCTTTATCTAGGATATAAAGAATAATTATTTGAAGGAGTTCAAGGATTCTGAATGATTTCCATTACTATGTTTTATATTTTATCCCCAATGTAAAATGGGTATCATGTAGGTATCTGGTTCTATAATACTACTAAAATGATTGGTATTTTAGGATTAGAACCCTTGTATCTATGATAATGTAATAAAGTAGACACATACTCTGGGTTACTAGAGTCAGAGTTGTTACAATTTGGTCACAGGTTATAGGTTTAGGGAATGGGCCCATTACATGATGTGTTGTTTGGAATTCCAAGATAGAGTGTGAATGATGGTACCTGGTTGGATTAAGAACTAGTTGGGGATGAGTTATAGTTATAGTTTTGTTTTTCACTTTTTATCTAGTGTATATGATCCTCCCTTGAGGGATCCTTTGTGACATGTATAGAATACTTCATTGTTATAGAATTTTTATAATGTGGTTATTTTTGGAACTTTACTAGACTTATATACAATTTTATTTTCTTATATATATGATTTTATTTTATTTATGTTGTGTTATACTCTAATACTTGGGGTATAGTCTCCCCACCATACCACCTTATACCCTACCTGCTAGTTGGCATCCTCTAGCACAAGGGGAGGCATGAATAAGGTCATGTGGAAATAATTGGTCCATGAATAGATAATTGGTTTGGGGTGTCAGGATGTTATAAGGGTTGCCTTTAAAGGACTCATGGCCTCTCATTTCAACACAATATTGGATTGAGATCCCACCGATAGAGACCTCGATCACATGAGTACATGAAGCCCTATCTTACATGCTCGAGCTTTCCAAGGGCTCACTAGGGAATCCCATTCACTTAGGTTACTTCCATTTATACCCACACCTAGACTTTAATGTCTCGCTATGGCATCCCATCCACCCATATCATTCCATTTAGATCAATTCCCAACACTTAAGGGGTTATTTGGGTACCCCACTCACCCTGGCTACCTACTTTGGTGAATTCCCCCGATTTTGACATAATAGAATCCAAAAACCTTATGTCACCAACTCGCCTAGGTTCTTCCCCAAATTGGATGGTTTCACCCACCCCTATAGCCCTAATAGATTACTCTGGACTCTAACCTAACCTAGGTTTCCAATATATGCTAAACATATTAATTTCACCCAAGTTCATCCCTTGAACTTAGTGGAACCATTTTTCTGAGGCCCTACCATAAAGAGGACAGATTCTAATAAACCACATAAATGATCTCAACCTTCACCCAAGTCACTGAGCATTACCTATCAATCCAAAAATAGGGATTAGGGATATATTATTTAACCGTGTTTTAAAATTTATTACTCATATTTTTGTAAAACACAAGTAAACTAAGTGCGGGAAATTAGAAATGTTTTTAAATGTAACTAATTTACCACACCACATTTAACCACATTTTTTTAGAAATGTAGATAAATAAATTATATATATTTATAAATATAATTAACTTTAAAAAATATAGCTAATTTATGTTTTTACAGTGTTCCCTCTATGGTAAAAATAACTATAAACCATGGTAGAATCAATAATGATAAAAATCATCACAATATAAAACATAATGTAAAAATTACAACTAAGGTCCAAGTATAAGTAGATAACATATCCCATGCTATGAAAATGATCTACTGTAATGTCACATGAGTCATATAAAATTAAATAGGATCACTCACTAACCGATCATATAAAATATTGTCCAAAGATCAACAAAATTCTAGAGACAACTAAAAAACGGACCTAAGACTTTTCTTAGTCTCATCTCACAACCTCGATCAAGAATCTGTAACTTAATTGTTAACTGCAAAGCCCTTTCCCATACCTGTATCATGAACCATATAATCTGCACATGCACTAGGATTCTCAAGAAGGGTGTAAGTACAACCCAGTAGACCACCACCATCAATGTCCCTAAACAAATCTAGGATATACAAGTGCATGCACGAAGTGATATACTAGTAATAATAAATAGATAATAACAAAAATAAATGTCACATCATTAAGTTCTCAAACACCCAAGGGGTTCCGATACCTTCCTCAACTAGTGACAGATTGTCTTTGAACATATCATAGTAAACTATAAGTCATATGGGGTAGTATGTTCACATGCCTATTAAATATTATCCCAAATTAACCTCAACCACAACTCATAACATTGTAAAGACAATGAAAATAATAGTACCATGTATACATTGTTTTCAATTCTAAGGTTTCTCAACCACAACATGCACTATAAGGATAAAGGGGAAAATAATCCTTCACCTATGATATCTCAGACCTAATCCATCTCGATCCTAATTCAACATAAGATAAGTCTAATTGGAAATAAACCCATGGATATAATGATATCATCCCATAAGAATCTTGATCAATTCATGTATATATAAAGATAAGGGGAACGAAAATCCATATCTACAATGATATTATCCCTCAAACATCTAGATCTATACTCAATACAATATATACAAAAATGGAAAATTGAATCATGTAGATAATTATCTCAACTCATAAACATATCAACCCCAAATAATAAAAATATAAGAACCATGGGAGAGGAAGACTTATGTCCGAAAATTATCTCAACCTTAAGGTGTCGTGATCCCAGTATCCCAATCATAATACATTAGGGAATTTTGTACATTAAATCTAAATAGATCATGGAATAATAAACCAATAAATGGATAAATAATAAAAGATATAAAAGGATAGAATATATACAATCCTTAGATAATAAACACCAGGTTGGTCCCCTCATACCAAAGACCTTTCCAAAATTTCAACCCAAGTTTAAATCCCCTTGTAACCACTTAGTTTAAAGGAGGATGAAATCACCACCTTATACATTACCAATAAAAAAAATTTCTATATAATAACCCATAAAGTCATTAAGAAGATAACCTCATCCTACCATTAGTAAAGTACACATATTCTCATCAAAAGAGATAAATGGGAACCTATTAAGGTATGTTATAACATGATATAACTTAAGTAACACCTCATTGGGTTCCAAGTAGAAAGTTTATCCCACTTTGTCTCAAGAACATGGGAATCAGTGATCGAAATGATAAAGAACAATGCTTGAAGAACCACTTATGTATTTAAAAAACCATACCCTATTCATACACTACTACAAAAATGGCCTATATCAGCACTCAAAATGGGCTTTAACGGCGCTAAAAAAGCGCTATAAAGCTCATCACTAATATAGGGGGGTCCCTTTTATCAGCGCTTCAAAAAGCGCAGATAAAGGTCAAAAAATAAAAAAAAAATAAAAAAAATAAAAAATAATGTGGGGAGTGCTTTTATTAGCTCTTCACACCCCCTTTATCAGCGCTATGAGGTCTCCCACGCACTGCCCTTCCTGTGGATCGTCATACATGGGCATCCCCTTCACTTCCACCCGAACTCGAACCCGATACCTCCCCCATTTCATGGTTGCACCTTTACCACTAATCCATTTCGTTTTGTTCTCTATTTAATGATATATCTATATATATAGTTATATTTATTCATATATTGATATAGATTCATATTAATATAAATATATTTATTCATATATTAGTATATATATATTAATTCGTATATTAATATATTTATATATATATTTTTAGTTATAATTTTTATACTTATCTTTATTTTTATATTAAAATTTACTTATAAGACTAGTTTTAAATACATTTATGAAAAAAATATGTTTTTATGTGTGTTTATAAATAAATAAATAAATACATACATACATAGATATATACAACACACAGACACACACATAGAGACACACACACAAACACATATATATTTACGAATAAATACATATATATGTGTATTTGAAAATCCATAGAATGTACTTATAAGATTATTTTTAAATATATTTATGAAAAAATATGTTTTTGATGTGTGTTTATAAGTAAATAAATAAATACATATATATACATATATACAACACACAGACACACACATAGACACCCACACACACACAGAAACATATATATTTACGAATAAATACATATATGTGTGTATTTAAAAAGACATAAAATGTTAAAATGATCATAAATTATAATCTAGAGTTATGTTTCAACGCCACAACCAGTCAAATCGAAAAAAATGAAACAATCTTCAATATGATATGTGGTACAGGCCTAACATACATCCAGATCAGAAGTTATACTTGTTTGAATGTTAAAAAATCGAGGTATCCCGACTAAAAACTCAATTTTGGAGGCCTTTTGGGCCTTTTTTGGGCTCAAAAAATGTGACAAAGTCTTTTCCTTGGTCACTAGCGTGTAGATCTCATTGCAGACTTTGATTTGATATGTTGTAGATATCAAATGGACATATGGATCAAAAGTTATGTCCATTTGAAGTTTGAGTTACATTTTCAACATATTTTAGATCTTTTATTAATTATTTTGATTTTTTGTGTCCTCAAATTGTAATTAAATGATTTTTAATCGATAATAATTAGAAAATATTAATTAATAATATTTTTTTAAAATATTTTGAAGACATTTTCACTAAATTTTTTATATATTAAATGTAATATTCTATTTATACGTATCTATAACATATTTAAAAAATATATATTATATTTATATCAATATAAATATACTTATATAACAAAATATTATTTTTCATGATTTTTTTTTTGAAACATAACATTTATCAGCGCTCGTGAAAATCCCTGATAAATCCACCCTTTATTAGCGCTACTAAAAGAAGCGCTGATAAAGGGGTCCCCTTTATCATCGCTAAAAAAAGCACTGATATAGGGGGGGGGGATTTATCAGCATTAAAAAAAAGCGCTCATAAAGGGGGCCTTTATCAGCGCTTTTTTTAGCGCTGATAAAAGTGAAGTGCATCCCTTGCCCGTTTTTGAAGTAGTGATATAGGATCAAGGGAAACAATTCATATTAGAGTAATATCATTCACACACATTCGACATGACTATAAATCACACGTCACATGAAGCATGTATAAATAAATAAGAGAGTTTAGGAACCATATACCTCAATATAGTAGAGCCCCTATCATTGAATATTTTGAGATGAATTGGATTTAATAAATAGATTTCTGAAACTCTAAAAAACCCCTAAATTAGAGAATAAATAGAAAAGAATGATTAACTAGTGGTATAAACTATGAATAGATGAAATATGAGTGATATCCTTTCCATAGACGTTCTATTAGATAAGATGGTATTTCAATTTTATAATTATCAAGGGAGATCCAAGCTTGGAGAGGTAGATAAGATAAAGAGGAGAAGAGGCTGGTTATACATCCTTAAT
This sequence comes from Viscum album, assembly GCA_963277665.1. Lineage (NCBI taxonomy): Eukaryota > Viridiplantae > Streptophyta > Magnoliopsida > Santalales > Viscaceae > Viscum > Viscum album. The sequence goes on from OY728151.1 coordinate 911,591,347, forward strand.
AAATGAAATGGGGGGAGACCTCATTTTAAATAAACTTTATTCAATTAAATTAAATTAATTTAAATTTTAAAAAATATCCCATGTGATCACCGGGTATCTGGTCACTTATCATCGGGTACCCGATGTACTACTAGGTAACCTTCCTAGGGTCACCCATCACCCGATAGACCCCCAAGTGTTTCCTCCTTCCATCTATATCCAACATGTAATTGATACACTACATTGAGTACCCAGTGCAGTCTATCTAAATTCATAGACCACTTTCATAATGATCAATATCCCAAATACCAACCCCTGGCCTTCGCCAACTCTTCTAACAACCCAAAACCATTGAAATATAAATGTTTTGTAAATTTTTTAATAAATCATTACCTCAAAATAGGAAGAGTGTTACAAAATCGATATTATATAGAAGATCATCCTCAAATTTAATCACCAAGAATCACCAATGAAAATCTCTAGCCACTACACTCGCATATCAGTCTCTCACTCCCAATTATCCTCTTGGGATAAAACCGTGGTGAAACTGTATACATACCTAAGGTACTATCTTCCAACATAGAATATTCTCACTCCAGACCACTATAAATATTAATCACTCCTCAAAGGATGTGTTAGTATCCAACTTAACATTGTTAATATTAATCACATGAGAAGGGCTAGGTTGGTATCTTCTTAACTTAGATATATAGATTGCATCATGCATAGCATGGAAAATCAGAGGGAGTGTTAGTTAGTAATCTATCATATTGATCCTATTCAAAACCTTGAATATCCCTATATACCTAGGATCCAACTTCACCTACCCTTGAATACAATGGAGTCCCAATTGAGGTAATAATCTCAAGAAAACCCATCCACCCACCTCAATCTCTAGAGGATGTTGTCCTTGTTTTGTATATAATCAATACCTATAATGGGAAGTCTACAACCACTTATGGATCAACCAGATATGCTTCAACGTCTCCTAAATGAGACTTAGTTAAATAATATAGGACTCACCTACCTCTAAAAAGTACATTGGTGATTGAAATGACTTAACATACAAGGACTCAAAAGGTTCCATATGAATTTTCATTTAATAACTATTGTTATAGGTGAACTTAGATAATGTGAGATGACTCTCCCAGAAACCATTGAAATCAAATATAGATGAACATAACATGCACTCCAGTACCTGAATAATATGTTCAAACTCTCCATCAGTCTAAGGATGGTATGTTATGATCAAATTCACATAAATATCAATAACCTTCTATAGGACCTACTGAAATCATGATGGGAATCAACCATCCTAATTTTAAATGATACTCTGAGACACACCAGGTAAATAGACTATCTCATGAACATAAAATCAGAACAACTCATCAATAGAGTAGGTCATCTTGATTGATTAGAAATGATCCACCATGGTCAACCAATCCACTATAACCTATAAAAAAGTACCACCTTAGGGTGATTGAGGTAACCGCATCAAGAAATCCATTTTCATGTCATCCCATTTCTATTTGGGAATGACTAACAAATGAAAAATAAATGTGGGTCACTAATGCTTTGCCTTTACCCGTTAATAGGTAAAGTATCATGAAATGAACGTTGTAATGTTCTTATTCATTCTAGACCACCAATACTACTGATATATATCATGAAACATCTTGGTATGCCATAGGTGGACAATCTATATCAAAGAGTATAGATCCCACATTAGCTCCATTTTCAGGATCATAGGGACAAAAAATCATCCTTGTGCAAAAATAATCTCTTTCTCATCCTATAACCAATCTGATGGTGCCTCCCCATCATATATATTGTCCCTCACAACTTAAAAAATATATTTCAAGAAAATAACCCCCTTTACTCTATTTAGTAGCATGGAAGAAATATTCAAGGGAATAAGGTTCGATCTATCCTAATACGCTCGAACATTGAGATGAATCTAAGTGAAGTGACTAATAAACTTCCATTCACTATTAGCCTTGCAAACCGCCTATGAGAGAGTCTTACTACTCAAAGTATATTAGTAATGATATTTCCATTTTTAGGTGTATATGTTATCCTAAAGTTGAAGGACTTTAGGTACTCAACCCGCCTTCTCCACCAAAGATTTATGACAATATAGAAGAATATATACTTGAGTTTCTTTTCGTCGATTTGAACCAAGAAACTCTCACAGAAAAAATTAGTGACACTAAAATCTCAGAAAATTCACTACCAATTCCAATTATAAATAATAATTTGGATAATTATTCTCATGTTACCTCAAATTCTTGGATCCATAGGCAACTAATCACCCATCCTACGTCAATACTTATCTATATCCAACCTTCGATGCATCATCATATAGGGTATATTAATTAATTGGATTCGGTAAGACCATAATTAATCCATAATTCAACATTCCTTTTATCTCATATAGTAGTAGCATACTTTTTATTCAAAGAGGAATGGACAAGGAAGCAGCCCCTCAGGGGGGTCAGAAATGATGAAGCCCGAGAGCATCCCCCAACACTATAGAGGCACATTCTGGAGGAAGGGAGAAAAGGGAATCATAAATGATAAGAGGCTCGTCCTGCCTACCCAAGCGAGCAAGGGAATCTGATAAGTATCTCTCATAAGGATCAAACCAATCAAATTTCAACCCCTTATTGGTCAAGTTTGTCATCAGTGTCTCCAATTGAGAGAATTCATAAATGAATCTCCAATAGTATCTTTCTAATCTCATAAATAAAAAGATCCCCAAAAAATCCATAGGTCATTCCCAAGAAACCACTGCCTCAACCTTCCCAGTTTGCACTAATATCCTTGCCTTTTATATCATATTACCTAAGAAAAAAACCTCACTAATCCAGAACTTAATCATTTAGAGATTTGGATATAGCCGATTCTCCCTTATTGTTCCCAAGATAATCCCTATACATCGAGCATAACCCTCTTATGATTGAAAGTGTACTAAAACATCCTTAACAAAAAACAACCAAAAACAAATATAAAAAGGGATGGAAGACCATATTCATTAGGTCCATAAACATTTTTAACATGTTCATAAAACCAAATATCTTTAAAATAAACTCATATAAACTACACCTTCTTTTTAAAATATTATGAGTAATATCATATAGTATTATATGCAACTGATGGTATCCTGATTTCAAGGAAATCTTAGAGAACCACTTGAATCCCTTTAGCTGATTGAATAAGTCATCTATATTAGGAACAAGATATTGGTTCTTGACCATCACCTAGTTCAAACTATAATAATATATACTTAATTTTAAGGAACCATCTACCTTATTCAAAAATAACATGAGATTACCCTAAGGGAACATGCTCAAGTGAATGAATACATTCGCCTCTAGGTCCTTTGGTAGAACCTTCATCTCTCTAGGCTCTATACCAGCCATTCACATGGAATAATAGATATAGGTTTTATTCCTCGAATAAAATCAATTGTGAACTCAAACTCTCTCTAGGGTGGCATCCTCGAGAAGTCATCAGAAAAAACATATTAGAACAAGTCGATAATAGGATGGGGAGGCACCATCAGATTGGTATAGAAATCACCCACATGAGTATTGGGTCTATCTATAAAATAGTACATAGAAATCACCCCCAATATTCCTGAACAACCTTTATAAAAATAACACTCACCAACATTGGTATAGAAATCACCCTCAATAAACATAAAAGATAGTTGTCAGAGATAAAAGTCGATGTGAACACAATATTAATTCATACTATTCATACCAAGGATAACATAAAAACTATGCATCTATAAAACAAAAAAACTATAGAATCCTATATCCACTAATTATAATAGGTCTCTATATAGATCTCTAAATACCTCCTCATCATAACCCTAAGGGTGTATTGATAAACATAACCACATATAGGTACTCTATAACTAGACATAGTTTTTTAGAAAACTGGGCAGATATAAACAAGTGTGATGAACCTATATTGAACAAAATAGATGATATTGTGGATACTATCATAATCTTACCTTTAATAGTTATTGGACCCTCATTATTATTAATAGGAGTCATCTTGATAACATACAACTTGCCCAATACAATGCATCCACCCTAACCTCTAGATCTTTGAATATCCTGAGGAGCACTACCTTATTAACTAAAATGACCCTAAGTTCCATGAACTCATCCATAAAATGATAGAATAGAGTAACTCTATCACAAACTTATGGTAATATACCTAATCCAACTCTAGATCCTAGAGCCTAGTCATCACCACAACCATTACTCAACTGAGAAGAACTATTGAAAAAGTGTTTTAGATACCCCGTATTACCACATGATTTATACTCCATCAATACTCACTGGAACTATAGTATGGTATGCCCGACTATATCACATTAATAACTTACTAGGGTATTCCCACCATATTAGGAAGAAGAAGATCCATGAAATTGACTAGATTTCATGTCAATAATTTGGAAAGAGTAATCAAATAGACACTTCTTAATGATAGGTAATCCACTCTTAGACCCATATTACAAGCTTGAATTCCCTAGTATAGAACCCTATTCTAGGTTAATATTGTAAATAAGGTCCTTATTTACCACCTCATCAAATGAAATCAGGTGAAAACATTCAACTTAACCTGTATCAAGTGGTTTATACCACCTTAAAATAGTGAATCTTGGAAATATCATCACCTTTCATCATCAAATAAAACTAAAGTAAATTAGTAAATTGTGTTTCATAGTTCATCATTGACATGATCCCTTGAATGTTATGAATAAAACCATGATACCTATCATCATTCAACATCTTTGGAAAGAATTGATTGAAGAAAAAATCCTAAAATTCTTTCTTGGATATCCCCAGATGCTAATCTTCCTAACTAGGACATCCCACCAATGCTTCACTGGTCCTTATATCATATATATAACAAGATACACCCACATATCTATGTATGTATCATTACTTTAAAAAAAAACCTATATATACTCAACCAAATACTCAAAATATTATGCTACAACCACTCTGGAAAATAGATGTGGATGTTGAAACTGAAATTCCCTGGTCAGATCTAACATAGAAACCGCTACTCTTAGATCTATAGATCCTATATACTGAATAAAATAGAGTATAATCTCTCATAAATACTAATAAATTTGTGGTATAAGTGTAACTATGGGATCAGACTCAACTGTTGGTGGGGCATGCTCATCCCCTCCCTCCTACCACTCTACTGGAGGCTGTCTAAGCAGAATATCACTAAAATTACAAACACATTCCTCAAACTACTTCAATAATATTTCTTGATATCATATATATTATAAGAATTAATATGAATCACATATTATTATGCTATACATACCCTGTCATACAAGGGTCTCACGTAACTAAGGCACTCTCTCTAGACCCAACTACCAACTCTTAGAGGTAGACATCAAAATACATTTAAGATTCACATAATCAAACATTAATTGGTTTTAACAAAACTATAACACATGTCCATTAAAGTATAATACTAGTATCAAGTTATATAGTAAAACACTACATAATATTTCACTAACAATTTGAAAAATCAAACCCCATATCATAATCTAGGTGATCAGCCACAGGAAATCACACAAATGTAATATGAATCCTACATGTTGAAAATGATGTACAAGAACACACCCTCTTACAAAACCATGTGAAGAGTAAAACCATAAATCATAAAAAATAACCCAATGAATAATATTTATAAAAATATAAAAAAACTGTAACAATGGAAAAAAATCAAAATAATCTGGTCCATAGTAAATTGGACTTTCCCTATAAATGGGTTATCTAATATTTGGCACAAGATCCATCCCAATTCCCCAAAATACCATACTGTAAACTGCCAGGCCCAAATATTATGATAAAACAAATCATAGATCTGATACCACTTTGTAATGTCATCATTCTATTCTACCTAACCATGGCCGAACTGAAGTTCCACATACCTCAATCTCACCTCCTTATATAGAAGAGGCTTCCGACTAGTGATGAGGGTCTATGTATAACATGAGGAGACTATACAGTCTCTAGTATAGATAACCATAAATCACAATTAAAGAAGTGTTTATAAACAATAAATAGCTTCACATTTTTTTAACTATTGGATAATACATAATAATTCTTATATATCACCAAGATTCCATATACCTTTGTAAAATTTTCTCCTCCCAATATATATTATGTATGTATTATAAACATGTTACACAAATATGTGAATCCTAAGAATTTTCCATTTTTATCACTTCCAGTACATATTATATATTTAAGAAAAACCTCTATTTTTTTCAAATCTACATCCTACAAGTATCTTAAACATATCTACATACCTTACATATTTATTAATGTATGATACTATAAAAGTATAAGTTCTTACATACCATCAAAAATATTACACATCAAAAAAATTCTTATGTATCAGATAAATTTTGAATCGACCAAATTATTACGTACTAGATAACTTATGAATCAAACAATTTCTTATACATCTAGGGAACCTTTCCTTTTCCACATTATGAACTTTAGAATATAAAATATCACATATCTATCCAAGATTATTCTGTATACAGGGATTGTTATTCCATTGAAGTATTTTATCTTCCTAAATCATATTACATATCACCTCAAGCCTCTTATGTACCACTATTACCATCATAACTTTTAAAAATGTAAAAAAATTGAATATATTATATATAAAAATAATTTATGGACTTCACCATTTCTACCTTTTCATTAGCCTTTTAATATCTTATATATTCAAGGGAACTCTAGAAGTTCATAAAATCCCAGCCTCTATAATATATTACATATATAATAACCATCATGAATTAGCTAATTTTGTATCTTCCAAATATCATACACATGAATATACTTTTCAGAATTCTCAAATAAACCCTTCAAAATTGGACACAAACGAATTGACATAATTAACAAAAAACCCAACACAAAAATCCATGGTTTCAATATTATCCCCTTTGAATTTTCTTATTAACCCTTTTATTTTCAATGTATTTTCATGATCTTCCATACATTATCCCCTTTCATTGGAACTCTACCCATGCTCTTACTCAATTATCCATAATATACATCAGTAGCTATAAATATATTGTTTGATGTGCTATCAAGGTGGAAGTGGATATTGGAGTTACATATCAATATCATGGTCTTAATAAGAATAGATAAATGGAATTCAATGTAAAATCTATGAACCATATAGAGAATAATATGACCTTTCCTTTACATTAAAATTAAGGAAATAAAAATAAAATAAATTCTCTTACATGGAATTTGAAAATAAAATTCAAAAGAGGTCTCCTCGTTTGTAGACAAAATTTTAGCCTTTTCCTCAAAGCTACCTTTGATCCAAAAACCAAGAAAATATTCATTAACATATTATCTAAGCCTACCTAATCCATAACATGGTACAAGAATATAAAGATTAAGTAATATCCTATAGTGATGTATATAAAATTACGATCAAGACCTCCTATCCTTTGCTGATGTTACATATGGATAATATCTCCCCATTTCTTATCAACTTCGATAGAATATAAGAACCTGCAACCAAATACAACCAACAAAGTAAAATAATAGGTACTATGGGGACATGGGAAATTTAAAAACCACCTTAATATGAGGGAGGTGGTTTAACACTAAGCTTTAATCGATTATTCTAGAACACTAGAGTATCCAAGGGATTAGTCATGAAATCTGGTTCTTGTTAATCAATCCCAACATACATTATCTTAATTATTTTTTTAATCCAACTTTTTTTGAAAAAGTGATATTTTATCACATTATGTTTAATTCATGAGTGATTAAATGGATTCTTTGTGATCTTGATAACACTATTTTTTTCACAAAATATCACTATTGGTTATTGGACCTATTTATCCAAATCTTATGATTATTATTTCTCAATGAAACATTTCATTATAGGTTGGATAGACTCTGATAAAATTTAAAATTTTGAATTTAGATCAGGTAATAGGAGTTTTGATTATGTTTGGAGTGATTTTTGAGTTATCTTGGGGTGGTATTTCAATGGATGAACACTTAGAGTGAATCTCGAGGTGTTGGTGGATGAACCTTTCACCATGAATAAGGTCTCTCCATGACTAAAATGAGTCTCTCCATGACCCAAAATTAGTCATGTTGTGATGATGTTTTTCCAAGGATCAGGCTCTCTTCCTAGGGGAAGTCACATAAGGATCTATATGGGTCACACCATGATGAATTATGGACAGGGTTAACCCATTTACCTAGGGGTGGTTATTCCCTGACCTGTGTAGGGGTTATGCTGTGGCTTAGACAGGTAAGGGTGAATTATGGAACATGACCTATATACATGCCTTTATTTTTAATTACATGTTTTTTATATGGTCCCTATTTTTAACCCCCTTGGGATTCCTTGCCTCTAATCACTTGATATAAGGGGGATATCCCTCTTTTTCCCCCATCCCACCCCCTTTTCCTCCCTTTAAGTTGGGTAATTTAAAGGGGATTTATTTTTCTAATTCAAGGTAATAGATCCCCCCTTTTCCTCTTTATTTCCCCCTTGTTCATTTCTAATTTTGATTCACTTTATTATGGTTTTAGGGAGTCAATTCCATCAAGTAATGATCAAATAATTATACTTATTGGGTATTTGGTGTGTGGTCTATAAAAGAGGTACCCGAAGGGTATGTTCATATAATTTTTCATTTTTTTATTGAGTTATGTCCCCCCATAATTTGTTTAGTGTTTTTTGTGAATTTGGGTTTATTTATATGTTGGATCAGGTGTGTTAATTGGGGATTTTTTTCGCTTAGGTAAGAGTGCATAACGGGAGTTGGTTTTACCCAATTTCTCATGGTTTGGTGAAATTATTCCACCTAGTGAGTTTGGATTTGATTATGCCATTGTGGGATTTTTATTTTTGATGTTTCATTTATTTATTTAATGAAATTTATGGTTAAGATAAGTGATTTTCAACCCAAGGAAGTAAGACATGAAATTGAGATCAATTATAGATCATCAGTTATGGTAGGCGACTCCATGAATTACTCTTTAAATTTAAATTTATTATTTATTATCTACTTTTAAACAATGTTTTGAATTTAATAAATATTTTGAAATGAATTTCTATTCTCAAAATCTATTTTCATATGAATTATAAGTTATTTAAGTGTTTATAAAAATTACTTAAAGGTTATTTCCAAAGGATTTCATTTATAATAATTTGTTTTGGTTTTTAATGATTTTAAGGGGAGGAAACTCATGTTTTTTAAAAAAGTTTTTTACAAACTAAGTATGGGATTGTTTTTTCCACTTTAACGATTGTTTGGGATGATTTATTAATGTTTTCTTGAAATTTTTATTTGAATGTGATTTAGTAGAATTTATAAAAGAATGTGGTGTTTTCTAATTATTTTAGAGAATTTTTTTCGTGGTTTGGTTTTAAAAGAAATGAAATCATAATTCGGTTTGAATAAATATATTTCCAAAATCCCAGTTGTAAATTGATTAAGAATGTATTTCATGATATAAGTAAAACCCAAGTAGTGAACCTAATCGTGTTATCTTATAAAAATTAAAGTTATGTGTTGATATTATGTGAGTTTATAGAATTTTCCTAGATAGGGTATGTGTTTCCTATATTTTTATTTTTTTTATGAGAAACGATATGCTTTTGTGAAAGGTGTTTTTAGGTGAGAAAGTGTGATTATTTTTTTTTCATTATATATTTTTATATATGTCATTGGGATTTGAGATGTTTGATTTCATGTTTTATATTTATCACCTCCATTTGATTGATCATGGGAACCTTGGGTACATAGGTAAGGAAGACTAAGAAAATTATGATAAGGAATGAAATTCCCTACCTAGAATTGGATTACATTAATACTTGGAATATATGGTTGTGATGAAATCATATGGGTATCCCCAAACCTCTAGGATAAGACATCCAATCATTAGGAGCCGATGAGATGGTTGTGGTTCCATCATATGACTATCACTATGTTTCTAGGGCATGGAATGTTCTCCTTAGTAGCATGTACATACAATTGGATATAATTTTTTTATCATAAAATATTATGAGGATCTTATATTTCTTTGAACTTAGTTTCGAAGGGTTACTCCCATGATGTTATTAATTTTTCCCTTATCTAAGTGATGTTACTTCTATTCATATTCAGGCACCTTTCCTTTTCATGAGTGAATGTTATTACTATTTACTTCCACTCTCATGAAATGATTTTCTCCCACTAATATATTTCTTTTGTGATAGTTTTTTTATGGATGTTATGCTAGTATTTATTATCTTTAGAAATTTCCATTATTTTAAAAATATAATTTTATCTCTCTAGTTATTTCTTGGTAGAATTTAAAAGAGGGTATTAAAATGTGGGTTATATTCCCTCACTTAAAAATTGTGAGTAGTTTTAATGGATTGGTTTTGAAACTATTTGTTTTTATTTAAATTTAACACCATTTCTTATAATATTTTAAAGCTTAATTGTGTTTAAATGCATGAATTTTTTACTTTGGAAAAAATAGACTTAAGAAATGGTTTTACTTGACTTATTTTAAATTAAAGTGAAGAGTTTACTTCGATAGTTTTATTTTCAAGACAGCATGAATATTATTTACTTTTAATGTTTATTCCTAGTTTTTATGAAGGCATTATAATAAGATTTTTTTTCTTATGATGATATATTATTGATTTTGTACAAGTTATTGCTTAGATGTGGAAGTTTTTCTTAGGTTTTCAATTCGATTTTGATGGTGGTTCCAAGTAAATGAATTTTTTTCTTGACCCACATATATGGATGGTTGTGTCCTATGTAACATTAATTATTTTTTTATTTATCTCATGTATTATGACATTCTGAATATTATTTTTTATTCTTTATTTATATTGGAACTTTTATTTAAATTTGACCATGGTTTTATGTCAATATTTCCATTACGTTGGTTGGGTTTTATTTTTGTTCGATGAGTTATGTTATATGTTTATGGGTCATTTGGTTTTAATTTTTGTTGAAACCTTCTTATTTTCTACATTTGAGAATCTGAATTATAGAGTGTTCATTCTAGAATTCTAGATGAAAGACCCATGTTATTCTTATTTCATCTATAAAAATCATTTTTGAATGTGTATATCTAACAGATAATAAATAGTTTCCAGCTAGTGTGGATTGTAAATTCTTTTCAGGCCTAGGAATTTATTGAATTGGGTACTTAGATAAGGGGTATCCTAGGTTGGTTCATGAAAAAATAATTTCAAAGATATGTTTTATTTATACTATTTGTGAATTATGGTATAATGAAGATAGGAGTATCGAGTCTCAAGAGGTATATACAAAGGATCATCTAGCTAACACTTTAAGTAACAAACATTAAGTTTCTAGTGGAAGTAGGGAATGTTTAATTATAGTTTTAGGTTTTATTTATCCTTCTTTATGGGTAAAATTATATCTTTGAAGGAATTTGTAAGAGGAACCAATGAGCTGCATAGTTTGGGTACATGGGTTGTAGACTATGCACAAAGTTCATGTATCTTGTAATGGTGTGATTTTGTCATGATTTTCATTTTTCAATGTTTTATATTGATATTATAGATTAATTTTGGGTGATATTTATGACTTATATATTATATAAAGTTACTTTTTTTACTTGGTTTATTTTAATTTTGTGATAAATTGAGATGATTTCCTTGAGGTATTATTTTTAATTAATTATTTTTAGTTTTACCCCTTTATGTTTTGACTTTGGGAGTTCACTTTCTAGAAGTTGAACTTTTAAACCAAAGGCTATTTCCTAAAGTGTCATTGGATTTCATTGGTTGGTTTAATTTTTATGTGGATAACTTTTGTTGATGGTTTTCTTTGGTGTAAATGAGTAAAATATATTTTTGAGGCATTTTTGGGAATTTTTAGAGGAAGTAGAATGGATCTATTGATTAATGTTTTATTGATGAAAAGAATTTTACTTATTAAGTTATTTTGATGAGAGAAAAGTGTTTTATTTTATATTATATAAGGGTTTTAAATTGATAGTTTCTTTAATTTAATGGTATTATAATGTAAAAAAGGTTTTAATAGGATATTTTAAAGAGAATATTAAAATGTGTGAGAAATTGAGATTTTAATTTGTGTGATGGAAATGTTTTAGAAACTGAACAATTATAAAATAGTGTAAAACCTTTTCACTAAACTAGAAAAATCATTATATACATGTTTTTATTTTATTAAATATTTTTAAATTACAACTATTATATTTATAGATTAATTTCTTTTTTCTTTTGGTTAGTATACATGTAATTATTTTTTTGTTGTATGAGTCTATATAATGGAATGAGACTTATGTCAATTTTATCATCACTAAATAAGTTTCATAGCTTGGGATAAGTGACTTGTTCAGTGGAAAATAAAATTAAAAGGGTTTACCAGTTCATTTTTTAGACTAGTGTCTTTTAAATCAATATTATATAATGTTTTGATATTACATGTGTTTAATTATGGAATTGGTTTTTTAGAAATTTACTTTTTTAGAATATAATTTTGGATAATATTGGTAATAAAAAACCATCTGAATATTTTTTTCTTTCAATTAACTTTTTAAATAAAATTGATCATGAGTATTTAAAGAGGGGTTTCAGTTTGTATCATTTGGGATAATGATTTTGGTTTTATAAGGTAGATATTTAATATTGTGGTTTTAAGTGGTTTTTTGTGGGATGTTCTATATTATATTTTAAAATATGTAAGATATTTTATTTCAAAAGATATTATTTCTATTTTATGGTCTTTTAGTTCCCATTTTTATTGAAAATATTTTATATATTAAGGTTATTTATGTTTTCAAGAGTATGTTATTCCATGTGATGTATTTGGATTAAGATAATTGTGTTATTTTAATTTTCTTTGAGTTTATATTTTTTTGGATATCATTTTTATGATATTTGGTTTTGGAGTAATGGATTTTTTTTATTGTGGTGAGAATCTTGCCTATGTATAGATTTTTGATGAACGATTTCATTATATTTGATGCGGATCTTTTTAGCATATGAATTTACCCTCGTCATATAAGTGATTTCTCCAAAACAAAGTATTTGGTACTTTTAAGTTTTTATGGTGGGTGGGTTATAATGAACTGTGTTATTATAGGTTGGTGAGATTCTAAGAAAATTTTATTTTTTGGATTCATTTAAGGGAGTGGGAGTTTTAATCATGTTTTGGGTGATTTTTGGGATGTCATGGGGGTGATAACTCAGTGGAAGAACACCTGAAGTGAATCATGGGGTGTTTGTGGATAAATTTTTTATTAGGCATAAGGATGTGACATGACCTAAATGATTCTTGCTATGTAATATTCTCAATTTTATTTGATTCTTAAACCCTATTTTTTGTAATTTATAAGTGTTTTTATGTGGAAATATGGTTTTTTTTCAATAAATATTACCCTTATTTAATTTTTATGGTGTTATATAAGGGTAAATGTGTGTTAAAAGGCCTTGTATAAAGGTTAAAAAGGGTTTTCCTTGGTTATGTAAAGGTAAGGGAGTTATCAATGTGTTGTGTAAGGGTAAAATAGACCCTTCATAAGGGTAAAACCCTTTTATAAGGGTTACATAAGGGTAAATAGGCTACTACATAAGGGTAACCCCTATACGTAAGGGTACTGACTCATATAAGGGTGTTGTGTAAGGGTAAACTGAACACAACCTAAGGGTATCCAGGGTTATGTAAGGGTAAGTGTAATGTTTTGTAAAGGAAAGGGGGATTTTCCTAAGGCTATAAGGGTACACCATCTTTTCCAATGCCAATGTAAGGGTAACAAACTGCCTAAGGGTAAAATCAAGTTACCCTTATTTAGTACATAACCCATACATAAGGATAACATTTTACCCTATTTTTTAAGATTTATCTTTTCTTCATCCACAACATAACCCTATAACGTGTATTTGATAATTTTAAATGATAAAAAAATATAATTAAAACCCTAGAGTTGTTTAAATCTATAACCCTTATTTATGGATGAAATTAAACACTCTGGTTTTATGAATCACTTAAAACATAAATTAAATAATGATATTTAAATTTTTGTTTTAATGTTATGAGCCTGTATGTGGTTTTTTTTCTTAAAATAATACTCAATCCTTATCCTACCTATAATTATACAAACATTTAAATTTAATAGTTTAAAAATTCCCCTTTTTAGGATCTGTGAAGTCTTCCTTGACCAAACTGAGTTCTTTTTCCAAGTTTTTAGGAATGTTTGAATATATATATCTCTCATTTATTATAGGCATTGTGTTTCCAAAGTGAAAAACCAGGAAATAATTTTCTAAAATATTTGATAATCATTTTATGAAATTATTATTCTAAATCATTCTAGAGAAATGATAAGAAACTCCTAAAATTAATGTATCTCATAATCCTGAAAAAGTATAATAAGAATTATTCTTTTTATTTTATATTGAATTATTATGGAGTGAGGATTATTATTGCATGGTAAATAATACTTATTCTATTGTAATTATCAAGAAGATTAATTTGGAATTATAATAGTTATTCTGGATTATCCAAGAGAGATAATGATGTTACCTCATGTAAGATTTTATTTATTTTGAAGTAAAATGATAGAATTTATTCTAGTAACCCTTTATGAACCTTTAAAATTGATGTGTTGACAACTATGGTCGAGGAGTAGGTGTTATTTGCTATTGAGGTTTCCACTATAGCTTTCGAACCACATAGGGTGGTTTATGCTTGATATTGGAATTATAAACTTGAGGTAGGAAGTTATTTACCTTATAGGGGATCTTATTTACACTTGTTTCCATGATATAACACTTGTGTTTTAATACTTGATTGTTGTTCTTGATTATGATCACATGTGAATCCTTATATGATACTTGTTTCCATGAAGTTTTTCGTAGCTTTTTTATTCATGTTCGATGTTGATCACATGTGTTTCATGTTTATACCTTTACTCATGATGATATGATATGATTTCCCATGTGTTCAACCATGTTATGTGTGCCTTCAGAGGTATTTTTCTTGGATCCCAAAGTACGTGGACCACCGTGAAATGTTTATCTCTTATAGGGAGAGTTTGCATGACTTGCAATGATGGCGAAGATAGACCTAAGCATGAGGTAGGGATACGATGATGTATTGTGAATAGTGTGTGATAAAATTGATTCCTAGAATATTCCAAATATCATTTCACTCGACACCTAGTGAATGTTGAGTATATTTTGATACCTATTAGATGCCAAAATCATTAATCACTTGATGCATATTTAATTATGAGTATTACATTTACATGTTTCC
The DNA here is from genome assembly GCA_963277665.1 of Viscum album. Taxonomy (NCBI): domain Eukaryota; kingdom Viridiplantae; phylum Streptophyta; class Magnoliopsida; order Santalales; family Viscaceae; genus Viscum; species Viscum album. Next base: position 911,606,678 of record OY728151.1, read on the forward strand.
AAGCATCATGATTATTATACTCATGGATTGATCTTGAATACTTCTGATACCATGATATTTTTTTGGCATGGAGTCAAAATAGGTATATTCAGGACTCTTGTTGTCTTTGTTAGCACACATGTGCTCAATTTGGGATTGTTTTTTTCTTTCACATTTATTTTTTATTATGGAATGAACTTATTTACTTTAGAACATTTGTTAACGATTCATTGGTAGTTTCCTATTGAGTTTTGTACTCACACCCTAATTGGTCATTTTGTTGAACTTGTAGACTTCATGATTAAAGGCCAGGACAAGGGAAAGGGCCCTATGGTGGAAAACTGAGTAGAAGAGCATAGAGTTAGTAGTAGTCTAGGATAGAATTAGAAGGACCCAATTTTTTATTTATAATTTATTTGTACTTTATACTCTGGTTTGGATTTCCACATTGGGAGACGTTTATATCTATTTGACATGTATTCCCTTTTTATTATTTATTTTTTATATGATACTCTGATCATTTTTTATTTATTATTTTATTATTTATTTGTTCTATTACATGATATTGAGGGTATAATCTCCTCACTGAAGAAATTAGGCCCTCATTTCTAGTTGGAAACCTCTTGCATGTAGGAGGCATGCATGTGGTCATGTGACCCTCCAGCTCAGACCTAATGGTTTGGGTTAGGGTGTTAAAAAATGGAATCGAAGCATAATTTATTCTTTTCAATTTTATACTAACATGAGATATGGTAGAAAGGATATAGCTATGTGGAACTTGGGTATGGGAGTTTCCATGTGCCTGACCAGCACATGTGCAACAGACCTCTGATTTACCATGGATGATATTTTTATTACTATTTTTATGATATTTTGGGTGAGTTCATCCATCATGATTAGGCTCATAGGTTCGCATTCCATATATACTCATGTTTTTATACTGTATAATCATTATTTGATTTAATGCCTTGAATTGTGATATTTGTTTGGGATTGTTTCTTTGATTGCGTGATACATCTATTTTGACATGCTGTTATGATATATCTCTATTTGGAATTATTTAGTTGAACTAATCATGTTGTTGTGTTAGTATATATATGATGACTATGACTAATGTGAAGGGATGGAGACCAAGGTTGGTGTTAGGAGGCGTATACCTTGGGTTATGGGTAGAATCAGAGGAGAACCTTTTGTGATCTCTTAGATTGGTTAGGATCTATTTATGCTCCTAATATTCCTTCTGTTATAGGATATTTCACCACGTATATGTTTGGTGGGACTGCCAGCTGAGTAGGAGGGTGCTTCAAGGCATGTTCCTGCACCTAATACAGTGGTTTAGATAGTCATCCCACTCCAATCAGGATCCTTTCCACCAAGATCTATGGTTGACTAGACCATAGATTTTCAAATACATTATCCTCTAGTCTTTCAGGGAATCAGTGGACCCCAAGATTCTTAGTACAGGGTGGATATCATCAAGGATACCTATAACCTTTTTGAGATGTCAGGTGACAATAATGTGAAGCTGGAATATTTCATACTAGAGGGACCCATCAAGAACTAGTATGGAGTCATGATATAGGTTGGATAACAAAAGGGTCTCACTTGGGAGGCCTTCAATAGCGCATTATTTGGGGATTTTTTCTTTATACATTGAATCTCAACAGAGCACATGATTTTAAAGAGATACATAAAGTTTTTTTTGATGGTGTCCACCAAATCCACTTGTTTTACTATAATTCTTCACTTTGTACCTCTTCTGTCTAGGAATGATGCTCAGAAGGCTAAAATGTTTGAGATCAGACTTCATCTCAATATTAGGAAGTAGGTTTGAAGCTTTAAATTTGTGTCATACCTGGATGATTTATGGTAGGCATTGAAAATTGAGAGGATCTTGGAGGAGGATCAAGGAGTTAGTTTTTTCTACCCTTCATTAGTGGACCACTTACTACTTCCATGAGTACCTATTTCAATGGAAAGAAGAGGAAGGCCAGGGAAATGTAGAATAACGATGGCATGTAGTTGAAACAGTGTCTGATATATTCAGTCCCCTTAGGAGGCAACCCATAGTGCTTCAATTATGGGAAGATTAGAAACTACCATATAGCCTACTCAGAACCTTAGAGAAAGTGTTAGTAGTGTAGTAAGATATTCTATCTCTAGTAGTTTTTCTCTATCTCTAGGAGGTCAGGATTCCATAAGGGGTCATGGAAGACATATATCAAGAGATGGGGATCTGGTCTGGGTCCTCAGCAGTATTTCATACTAGTCATGCCTCATAGGGGTAGGGTTGTGGAGTTGAGGCATTCCACATATACACAGTGGATAAAATTCCAATAGATGGCGGTGAAGGGTCGTCTATTATTTAAGGTATAGTCATGATCACATCCACTTTATCTACTACCTTGTTTAATAGTGGTGCTTCGAATTCCTTTATATCTTCCCAAGTAGTTGTTAGACTTGACTTATTGGCCAAGTTACCCTATGAGTTAGACTGACATACAGTTGGTCGTGAATGTGGACAATCTATAGTGATTCCTAAAGTGTCCTATAGTTATCACCATCTATGGGAATCAATGAGAATTTATGATTCTAGAGATGAATATATTCAATGTAATTCTTAGAATGGTCTGGGTGGCCAATTTCCAATATCACATTGATTTTTATCAGAGATGTGTTTCATTAACTTCATAAAAGGGAGAAAAGTTGTTGATGGATAAAGAGTAGGAACTAGGAGAAAAAATATTTGGTCTAGACATAAGTCAAATTAGGAAGATCACGAAGTAGATGGTGAGATTAGATCTTTTAATAGGACCAGTAGAAGCCCAAGTATATTTTTCTTCAATTTTAGATCTTTATTAGGGTATATTTCTAGATGAATTCATAGGAAATCATATATATAGAAGAGTTTAATTTTATATTGATCCCATGCTGAGTGTGTAGACTATATCGATACCCCCTTATCATATGGTGCCAACCGATCTAAAGGATCTCAAGGTAAAAATTGATAACTTGGTACATAAGGGATTCATCAGGCCGTGTATTTCACCATGGGGTGAACATATGTTGTTATACAAGAAGGATAATGGTATTATTAAACTCTGTGTTTATTATTTGAATTTGAATGAGGTGATAGTGATGAACTAATATCCCTTTCCCTGGATTAATGGCCTTTTCGATCAGCTATGGGTAACTCGATGGTTATCCAAGATTGAGTTTCGATCAGGCTATCACCAAATTTGTATTAGAGAGAATGACATCCCAAAGATAGATTTTGGAGTATTTGTGGGATATATGAGTACTTGGTGATGATTTTTGGGATTAATGAATACAACGATAATGTTTATAGACCTCATAAACAAGATCTTTCACCTTTACATGGACTCTTTCATCATGGTGTTCATTGAAGACATCCCCATCTACTCAGTGACATGAGAGAAATATTCCAAATATCTTGATATAGTCCTGAGTATACTTTGATCAAATCAATTTTATGAAAATATATCAAAGTATGTCTTATGGATTTAGATGGTGGAGTTCTTAGGACATGTGCTGTATGTGATAGGTATATCTGTGGACCTAGATAAAGTGGATGTAGTGATGTCATATACATGTCCCCAAAACATGATTTTTATTAGGAGCTTCTTGGATTTACTAGGATATTAAATATTCTTTATCCAAGACTTATCCTAATTATTATCACACACGATTGCATTAAAAAATTATGGAGTGAGGTTCCAGTGGTCAAACCAATGTGAAGAAGCATTTCTTTCTCTAAATAAGAGCTTGACTACAACTCCATTATTGATACTTCCTAAGATTGGGATCAGATATGTAGTATACCGTAATGCATCATGCATTAATTTGAGAGTGGTACTGATGAGGTGAGAGTTGGAAGTATATTATGGTTCATGATAACTGCCAATCCCTGAGTGTAACTACCCCACTCATGATATGGAGATGTAATTTATGGTCTAAACTCTGAAGTGTTGGTGATACTATATCTTCAGTGTGAGGTTTGTTGTCTACACTGAACATAATATTCCTTACTATATCTTCACACAGAGGGTCCTAAATCTAAGTTATAGGTTTTGGGTGGAGTATCTATAGATGTTTTATTTTGAGATGATGTATATTCCTAACAAAATTAATGTCATGGAATATTTTATTAGTCATAAGACATAGGTGGATTAGGAACTTTGTGAGATACCTTCAGAGGAGTAGTGGCACTTGATGTGCTTATTGACTGCCTGGATGATGGATGCTTATGAGGATCAGGTATTGATGACTTTTTCTCCACTAGTGGTAACATATTCTTTGATATAATAGATAAATGATATATAGGATACTAACCTAGCGTGTATTGTGATGTGAGAACAACTAGTTGGAGGTGATATGATACTTAGGTGGTCATTGGGAATGATGATGTGATTCTTGTACATGAGAGAGTAGTAGAACTTTCTTCTATTATAGAGGAGATGATGAGTTATTTACATAAATCTAGATGGGAAGTACATCATAGTGTGACAAATATGTACCACAAATTTAGACAACAGTTTTGTGTCCTAGGATGAATAGGGACATCACTAGTTTTTTCTCTCAATGCCTTACCTACAAGAGGAAAAAGGCTGAGCACCAATGTCCTGGTGGTATTCTCTAGCCACTTCAAGTGACCATGTAGAATTGGGAGTAAATTAGGATATAATTTTTTATGGAGTTACCTAGGACCCCAAGTATTTGTGAAACCATATGGGTGATTGTCGATCACCTAATTAAGGTGGCTCAATTCTTACTGATCTGAGAGACTCACTTAATAGATGAGTCGGGAAAGATTTAATTATGTGACATAAAAATATTATATGAATTTCCATTAAGAATTATATCAGATAGAGATGCATTTTTCACATAATCATTTTTGCATGGATTGTATAAATCCCCAAGGACTCAAATAGGATTGACATAATATACCATCCTCAAATAGACAGAAAATTTAAGTGGATGATACACATATCGGAGGATATTCTTATAGATTACATTTTAGAATTTTTTGGATAATGGGGTGGGATCAATTATTTTTGGTTGATTTAATAAGACAATGGTTTCAATTATTCGATTCATATGGAGACTTATGAGGCTCTTTATGGTAGGCCATGTCCTACACAACTTTGTTGGAATGAGGTGGGTGATGCAGAAGTTGTGGGGAATTTTTTGGTTCAAGATAACTCTGAGAGAGTGAAACTAATTCAAAAGATATTGATCACCACTTAAATTAGGTAGATATATCATAAAAACCATAGGAGGAGACCTTTAGAGTTATCCATGGGAGATCAGGTTTTCTTGAGAGTGAATCCTTAGTTAGGACATCGACTCTGAGGAAGAAAGGCAAGATATCTCCATGTTTTGTTCGAACCCTCATGATTACAAAATGGGTTGGGAAACCAGAATATTGTCCGGATATTCCTTTTTTCTATCAAGATATGAACAACGTATTTCACATGTCACAACTTCATAGGTAGAGGGACAATCTTATGCATGTCATCGACTGCGAGGATATTGAGTTGGAGCCAGATGCATCTTATGAGGAGCATCTGGTGTGGATTATGGATTGTAGTGAAAAATCCCTTCAAGGGAAGAGGGTATGACTTGTTTGAATTTGGTGGAAACATGGAAATATCTGAGGGGAGATATGGGATCTAGATTTTGATGTTTGATATCATTGGCCTAAGTTATTAAAGTATGATTTCTAGTGATACTTCACAAGGATGATAAGTCATTAAATGGGGATGATTAAAATATTCTCAAATTTATTTGATTCTTAAAACCTCTTTTATTCGTAATTTTTAAGTGTTTTATGTGGAAATTTTATTTTTTTCAATAAAAATTAACCTTACTTAAGTTTCATGGTATTGAATAAGGGTAAAGGTGTGTTAAAAGGCCTTATGTAAAGGTAAAAAACATGTTACCTTATTTATGTAAAGGTAAGGGAGTTATCCATGTGCTGCATAAGGGTAGAATAGACCCCACATAAGGGTAACACCCTTTTTATAAGGGTTACATAAGGGTAAATAGTCTACTACATAAGGCTAACCCCTAGATAAAGCACTGCATAAGGGTAAGGGTGATGTTTCATAAGGGTATTTATGCACAATATAAGTGTCACCCCAGTGATGCATAAGGGTACCAGCATGCTATGTAAGGGTAACCACTCACATAAGGGTGTTGTATAATGGTAACTCAAGGCTTGTGTAAGGGTACTAGTTCGTATAGGGGTACTACATAAGGGTAAGTTGGATTCCATGTAAGTGTATCCAGGGTTTCATAAGGGTAATTTTATTGCTTCATAAAGATAAGGTGGATTTTCCTAAGGCTATGTAAGGGTACACTAAATTTTCCAAATCCCACATACGGGTAACTAACTATGTAAGGGTAAATAAAGTTACCATTAAACAATGAATATCCCATACATAAGAGTAATATTTCACCCTTTTTCATATTTCACCCTTATTCTTATACAACACAACTCTATAACGTGTATTTTATGATTTTAAATACTAAAAATCATGGAATTAAATCCTTGGGAATTATTTAAATCCATAATCCATATTTATGGATGAAATTAAACACTCCACTTTTATAAACCACTTAAAACACAAATTAAATTATGATATTTAATTTTTGGTTTTAATATTATGATCATGTACATGGTTTATTTTCTTATAAGAATACCCATTCCTTCTCTTGCATCTGTTTGTGTAATCCTTCGAGTTTGGGAAGCTCATAAATTCCCTTGCACGAGATCTGTGAAGTCTTCCTTGGCCAAACCAAGTTCTTCACCTAAGTTTCCACGCATGGTAGAATCTATCTCTCCCCCCTATATTTTTGGTGTTTCATTTCCAAAGGTTAAAATTAGGTAAGAATTTCATGAAGTCTTTGTTAATAAATATGTGAAACTATTATTTTTAAGATTTTTGGAAAATTGATAAGAGACACATAAAATGATTATAACCCATAATCATGAAAAATAATAATTAGAATTATTATTTTTATTTTATCTAAAATTATTATGGATTAAGGTTTATTATCAGATGTGAAATCATAGTTATTATATAATAAATAATTTATAATTATCAAGAAGGATAATTTGGAATTATTGTAATTATTCTGGTTTATCTAGGAGAGAGAATGATGTTACCACATGAAATATTTTCTTTATTTTGAAATAATATGATAGGATTGGTTCTATTAACCCTTAAAGAACCCTGAACATTAATGTGTGAACAACTAAGGATAGGGAAGAGGTGTTCTTGTTTGTTGAGGTTTCCACTCCAGATTTCAAACCACACAGGTTGGTTTATCCTTGATGTCTGTATCAACAACTTGTAGTATAAAGTTCCTTAACTTTTTTGGGATCTTGTTTACACTTTTTACCAAGATATAACACTTTTGTTTACATTCTTGATAGTCATTATTGATTATAATCGCATGTAGAGACTTATTTTATACTTGTTTCCATGAGTATTTTCATTGCTTGTTTATTCATGTTTGATCTTTATCACATGTATTGTATGTTGATACATTGATTAGTGATGATATATTAGTCTTGATTTCTTATTCTACCCTATTATGTATGCATTTGGAGATATTTTTATTGGTTCCCAATGAAAGTGGACCATCTTGACATTTTTATCCCTTAGAGGGGGAGTGTGCATGACTTGTGATGATAGCGATGATGGACCTAAGCACAAGGTATGGATACGATGATGCATCATGAATACCATTTGATATAATCGATGCCTAGTTAATGCTAAAGAGCATGTTAATCGATGATTAGATAATTTTGAGTAACTTTCAATTCCTAGTGGATTATGAGAACATGAATCACTAGATACCTAGTGAATACTGAGTAATACATTCACATGATACTGAGAAGCATGATTATTAGCCTCATGGATTTTTTTGAATATTTCAATACCTTTAAATTCCTTCCATTATAGACCCAAATTAGGCCCAAACGATGATTGTGGTGGCTTGGTTAGCACATAGGTGCTCAGTTTTGGATTGTTTTGTCGCTTTCACATTTAATTTTTATTATAGAATACACTTGTTTACTTGATAACACTTGTTAATGATTCATTTTGGGTGTCCTATTGAGTCATGTACTCACAACCTACTCAAGAATTTCAATGTGCTTATAGATTTTATGAATAGAGATTCAGTGAAGGGAAAGGGACCTATGGTGGATGGATAAGAAAAATATCATGGAGCTAGTAGCATATTGGGAGAAACTCCATAGGACCCCTATATTTATTAAATGTTTATCTATACTTCATACTATAGTTTGTATTTCAAATTTAGGAGAAATTTATACCTGTATTACATGTAATCCCTTTTGATTATTTAGTTTCCACATGATACCCTGATCATTATATTATTTATTTTTATTTATTTATTTTTATTATGGATTGATATTGAGGGTATAGTCTCACCGCACATGAGCCTTAGCTCAGTTGGTAAGGACTCCGTAAGTGCATCCAAATGACCAGGGATCAAATCCAGGCGAAGGCAGAATTTTCAGGTTACTGTAGCAGTACTATAGCAGGTACTATAGTGGAAACTGTGCAGTACTGTAGTAGGTACTATAGCAAGAGCTGTAGCAGGCACTGTTTGGCACTGTAGAAACTGGGAATATGCCCCCGTTTGGGCCTTTGGGCCACTGATTTGGTCCCTCAGTCCTGTAAGGCCTTCGGGCCACCCAGACCTTCGGGTCAGTAAGGCCTTTGGGCCAACTCAAGGCCTTCGGGCCACCTCAGTATAGATGCAAACCAGACAACCTACAAGGAACAATATCTATAAGGAGGATGAGCAAGGAGATTTCACCACAGTAGATGCTAAACGGATTGCAAGAATGAGGGGGTATGGCACCTACCGTCGGAACAAGCCTGTGCATGCATGAGAATGCCTAGCCGAACAGCCATGTGAAGGTGGAGAGATGATTTCATGATGAAGATGCTGGGGAGGAGAATTTCCAAGTAGTCAGTCTGGCTTGTATGTAATGTTTAAATCCTATGGACAATGAATTCCTCTAAGGCCTATGAGCCATGTAATACTTACACCTACTGGCCTTGTAAGGGTTCCACCTCACCCCTTGAAAGGTGGAATATCAAAATCAATAAAAAAAAATGAAGTCCTTCGGGCCATTGGAGGGTATAGTCTAACCACCGATGGACTTAGACCCTCACAGATAGTCAGAACCCACTTTTGTATATGGATGCATGCATGAGTTCATGTGACTCTCTAACTCCAACTTGGTAGATCAGATTGGGGTGTTACACACTAGGGAAATGTTTCACTCAAGATCAATACCTTTTATTAAGGGCATCCATTCCATGAACTATATGGGTTATTCCATAAAGAATTTTGACTGGGGTTAGACCCTTCACCTAGGGGTGGTCGCACTGTGACCTGGCTAGGAAAAGTTACACCGTGATGTGGCCCTCATGGTCACACTATGACCTAATTTCGAGCATATTTTTTTCTAACAGGGTATTTTTTTTAATTTTGTGGAGTTTCTTACCTTTAGTCACTTGAGATAAGGATAAACACCCTATTTAGTGCTACCATCCTTCCCCCTTTTTCTCCCATTTATTTGGGTCATTTGGAATGGATTCATTGCTCAAATTTAAGGTAAGATCTCTCAACTTACCCTATTTATTCTTCCCCCGTATTCCTTTATAATTTTATTTTATCTATTTATGGTTCTAGGTAGATGATTCTCTTAATTAATGGTGGAATCATACTACTTAATGAGGCTTTCACTACTAGAAAAAAAATTATACCAACTATTTGGAACCATCAGTATAGGACCTCAAACCATTGGTATAGACTATACCAATAGTTTTAAGATCCATTTTTTGTGATTCCATTGGGAACAACCTATACCAATGGTTTTCCAAAACTATTGGTATAGGTGGTCTATACCAATAGTTCTCAAACCATTGGTATAGATCATACGAAATTCCAATACCAAGGTTTTATAAAACTATTAGCATAGATAATATTAAAAATAAAATAACCATAATTTCTGATCCCATGACCACCTGATTATCCTCCAATGACTTAACCAATAATATACAATAACTATTATTTACATGATTATATATATATATGTGTGTGTGTGTGTGTGTGTATTTAAAATTAATTTAATTTTTGAATTATTTATTATTATTAGACAAAATAATTTAAAAATAATCAATGGACCTACGCCAAAAGTTATCTAAAATCATTATTATAAGTTTATATAAATGGTTTTGGATACCTATTAGTATATGTCCCTAAATGTATTTGGATATATACCAATGGTTCTCCAGAACCATTCGTATATATCATACTTATACCAATATTTTATCAAAACCGTTGGTATTGGATCATGGGTATAGGTCATATTTCTAGTAGTGTTTGGTCTGTGGCCTATAATGGAGGTCCTGGAAGGCGATGTTTATGCGGTTGTTCATCATTTGTATTGAGGTATGATATCCCATTATTTTATAGGGTTTTTGTTGAATTTGGGTTTGTTTAGCCATTATATTGGGTGTATTAATTAGTTATTTCATGTGCATTAAGTCTGGGTGAATGTTGAGAGAAATTCACACATTGTTTCTGATGGTTTAGTGCCATTTTTCCACCTAGTGAGTTTAGATTTGATTATTCCATGGTGTAATTTTGGGTATGGATGGTTGGTTTATTTATTTTATGGAATTTATGGTTGGGACAATTTTTTTGGACCTATGGAAGGTTAGTATGATATTGGTATTGAATATAGATCATTGGTTGAGGTAGGTGGAACCATGTATAACTATTTAGATTTAAATCTATGATATCTTTTCTACAATTAAACAATTTGTTGAATTTCTTAAAGGGTGTGAAATATGTTTCTATTATCAAAGAATATTTTTATATGAATTCTGATTTATTAAAGTGTTTATTAAATTTCTTTAAAGGCTATTTACAAATTAAATATATTATAAAAAGGTTTTTTTAGTTCCTGATGATTTTAAGGGGTGTAAACTCATGTTTAAGAAAAAGGTTTTACAAACTAAAAATGGGACTGGTTTTTCTAAATTTATCTTTTGATTTAATGTTTTTTGAGATTCTTTATTGATGTTTGTTTAATATTTGTATTTTAATGGGTACGAGTGTAACATATAAAATAATGTATTATTTTTAAAGGATTTAGATCTTTTTTTCATGGTTTTGTTTTCAATTAAAGGGAATCATAATTTTGGTTTCCTAAAGATGTTTCCAAAGGCCTGGTTGGAACTTGATTAAAAATGGATTTCTTGATATAATTAAAACCAAAGATGTGATCCCCTTCATTTTATTTTTTAGAAGTTAAAGTGATGTGTTGATACTATGTGAGTTGATGAAATTATCCCAAATAGTGGATGTGTTTCCTATATTTTAATTTTTAATGATAAATAGGTTGCTTCTATGAAGGGTATTCAGAGGTGAGAGAGTGTGATGATTCCTGGTTACAATGTGTTTTATATATTTCACTTAGATTTTATATGTTTTATTTCATGATAGAAATTTCTCATATCCATTTGGTTGATTATGGGAACCTCGAGTGCTTAGGTAAGGAATACTAGGACAAGTACCGTTACGCATGATGTTCCCTACCTAGAAATGGATTACACCACAATAACTAAACATTTCTAATACATGGATGATATGATTGTGGTGAAATAATATGGGTTTCACCACAATTTTTGTCTAAGACGTTCACTCCTTAGTGGCCTCTGACATGGTTGTGGTTCCATTAGATGGGTTTCACCATACTACTTGGCCACGATATGTTATTCTTAGTATACCATGAATATAGTTATATATGGATTTTTTTATCACAAGATAATATAAGGATATTTGGTTTCTTTGAATTTTTTTCCCTAGGATTACTCCCATGATGTTATTAATTTTTTCCTTATTTGAATGATGTTATCATTATTTTAATTAGGTTACCTTTCCTTTTATTTGAGTCATTTATATTGTCTTTTACTTATAATTTTATGTAGTGATTTATTCTCACCTATATATTTCTTTGGTTCTAGTTTTTTATGATTTTTTGTTAGTGTTGATTTTTTTTGGGATTTCCATTATTTTAAAAGTGTAATTTTATCTCTTCAGTGTTTTCTTGGTGTAATTTAAAAAGGGGTATTAAAATATGGGTTATATTTCTTTACATTCAAAATGTGAGTAGTTTAAAAGGCTTGGTTTTGAAATCATTTCTTTTTCGATAAATGTATAACCTTTCTTAAAACATTTTAAAGCTTGATTATATTTAAATGGATTCATTTTTTACTTTGGAAAAAATGGTCTTAAGAAATAGTTTTATGTGACTTATTTTATATTAAAATTAAAATCTTACTTTCATATTTTTATTTTAAAAATAATATAAAAAGGATTTAATTTTAAAGTTTATTTATGGGGTGCAGGGAGGATGACTATTGGGAGTTTTTCTCACACCTATATATTATAGGTTTAAATTGGATGTGGTGGTTAGTCTTGGGTTTACGGTTCGAGTTTGGTGGTGGTTCCAAGTAAAGGAGAGTTGTTCATAACATGCAGATATGGGAAGTTGTGGCCAATGTACCTTTTTTGTTGTTTTCTTTATCTCATGTGTTATGGAATTTTGATGATTATTTTTTGGTCTCTACTTATTTATGTTGGACCTTGTATTTAAATTAGAACCTGGTTTTATATTAATATGTTTGTTAAATTTGTTGGGTTTTATTTTTTTTAATGATTTATGTTATATTTTTATTCCTTTTTTAGTTTAACTTATTATTGAAACCTTCTTATTTTATATATGTGATCATCTAATTAACAAAGTGTTAATGTCCTAATTTTGTGTGTAAGACCCATGTTATTCTTTTTTCATCAGGAGAAATCAATATTACTAGAATACATCTGATGTACAATCACTAGTTTCCATCTCATGGGGATTGGAAACTCCCTTCAGGCCTTTCCACAAACTGGATTGGATACTCAAATTTGAGGTATCATGGGTTGGTTTGTTAAATGTTTCATCCATTGAGTTTGCGCATACTATTTAGTTACTACAATGTATTGTGCCTTTATCATGTTAAGAGATGCACTCTCATGCTTCTTACTTACCTCCCCCCCCCCACAATTATTGCTAATTTTAAATGAAACTCCACTAAAAACTTTCAGTACACCACATCACCAGCCTAATCAACATATAAGAAGGAAAATAATTCAATATCATTATATACATTAAAGAGAAACCCATGAGTGAGAGTTCCTCAAAATTACCTCATAATTCTCTTTACCACTACAATATTTCTCTCCTTAGGATTTATTTGAAATTGTTCCACTAAGAAAGTAATATTGACTATTTCTAGCTGAGTTACTTTCATGTATAAAAATCTTCCTATAATACTCATGTATAAAGTGGGGTCCAATGACTTTCCATCCTCATAATTTCCAATCTTGGTTTCAACTACAATTGTAGTTGACATGGGTTTAGAATCTTGTATATAGGATTACTTCAGTAGTTCATTTTCATATTTTTCTAGGGAGATAAATGTATCACTCTATTTCTGAATCACATTTAGCCCTAAAAATTAATTGATCTCACCAATCATTGAAATTTTCAATTTTAAGCTCATTAGATTAGTAAAATCCTTTACAAACTTATCCGTAAAATATTATACCATCCACATAAACTATCATCATAAATTTTTCTTAATTGGATGTATTTACATATAGGTTGTGATTCACCCCACCTATTTTGAATTTTAGTTTCTTTAGATATTATTCAAGTCAAGAATACTATGCACACAATTCCTAATTTAGACCATATAAGGATTTCTTAAATCTAAACACATTTTTTAATAATTTTAAATAAATAATCCAAAAAATTTATCTATGTAGACTTTATCTATTATCATAACATTACAAAATTCTATTTTCAAGTCCATTTTAAAATTTTAAAACCCTATTTGTATATCTACTTATAGGAAAATCCTGATTGAATCAATTCAAGCCATTAGTGAAAATGTTTCTTCAACATCCACTCCTTATATTTGAGCATAACCTTTGCATACCAATCTAGCTTTATTTCAAACCAAATTACCATGTTCATTGAATTTTTTCAAAAGACCCACTTTATTCTAATCAAATTGTGGTAATCAGGTCTCTCCACAAGCTCCCACATCTGGTTCTTATCAATTTTTTCAAACTTCTCATTCATGGATCTCAACCATGATGCATATTTTGATACTTATTCAGAAGTTATTGGCTGCATGATTTAAAATATAACAACTTTCTCATATTTGTACATTCTTCTTGTTTGAGTTGGTGTATCTCTCTCCAATTATATTGGATAGTTTAAATTCCATCCTTCTAGTTTTTCTTTGAGATATAAGATTTCTCCTTTTAGTATCAATTCCTTTATCTAATTTTTTTCTGAATCTTCATCATTTAAAGAACTTTTTATAACTCCAGAATCTTCATTGATTTCATCATCTCCTAACATAGTTCAAAATTTGAGTTCCCAAATTACTTATTGATTTATCCATAATAAATTTGACATAATTTCTATCATTAAGTTTTTTCAAGAATTTATTGTATCTTGTTTTGGCTTTAATCATCATTGAGTTTCCTATAAAATTCCCACATTTATGGAATTACTATATTCCCCTTGATTTCCTTCCTTGTTCTAGATATAGAATCTTCTTTAAAAAACTATAAAGTTCTTTAGTGATAGATTTATTCTATTCCACATGTTTTAGGGGTTTATTTCATCTTTGAGTATTATAAATACTCAATTTTGTGTGTAAAATATGACTTGGGATACCTTATTCCAACAATGGTGAGGAGAACCACTTTCAATAAGCAATGTTTTAGCCATGTTATTCACCCTTCAGTCCCATCACTCAATGAATCCATTTTGGTATAGAGTCCTAACTAAGGAAAACAATTTTTTTACATCATGCTTCCTAAGATAATTCTTTACTTCGAAGGACTTGTACTCCCTTCCATTATCTGATAACAAAATTTTAATAGTATAAAAAATTTCATTTTCCACTCTCCTCGAGTGATTATTCATGCACTATAAAACATTTTTTTACCTCAGAATGAACATGATGTAGGCCACTCTACTACAATCATAAATAAAAAAATGAAGTACCTTTCACCATGATTTCTAGGTCAACTTATAAGAAAACATATTTCATTATGCCCAAAATTGAGTAAGTTCATTTTACTTTTCTTCTTTTGTTGATAAGAGTTACATACTATCTTACCTTGGATGCATTCATCACACATCATTTCTCAATCATGCTTTATATTTGGGATATCCACTATAACTCTCAGTTTTGATAGGCGTTCTATACTCTATTGATAAATGTGGATTAAACTTTAATTTCAGAAGTTATTTTATTCTACCACTATTATAAATCACTATTTCTCCTTGATATCCACATGGTAGAGATTATTTTTGGTTCTCCATCTTTTCACTAGTGAATTATATGTCTTATATTTATTCAAAAATCCTTTTTGGTTGAAAGTAACTTCAATCCCAGATTCATAGAGTTGAATCACTCTTAAGAGGTTATGTCACAATCCATCCACATGGAGTACTTTTGTGCTATTTAGTTAGTTATTTTTTAGCCCGGTCTTCCCACTTACCTTACACTTTATAGATCCATCATTTCCAAAACAAACCATTCCATCGACACTCTTTTTAAAATTCTTTTGAAGGGTTATATTTCCTATCATATGATACGAACACCCAATTTATATGATTGATGTGATGTTATTATTTATTTTCTTGAGTGAAAATTCTACCATGTTTTTCTTATATCTCTTCTTATTTTCCTTACAAAAGATTCCTAATTGAGATAAGGAATTAGTTGGAATCTTTTTTTATTATCTATCACATACAATGTAACTGTTTTCTTCTTATTCCTCCAATAGATAAAAATTATTAACCAAAATAATCTCATTTGGTTTCTTTTTAATAATATGGTTTTGACTCCCATGGTAATAAATTATATTTCACATTTTCATGCCATCAAGCACTTTATTCCCAAATTTAGAACATCGATATCAATTACTATAAAAAGAGTTTCTTCTATGTATCGAATGATATAGACTCATTCTTATTTTATTTATTTTAGGTGCTTCTTCCTCCAAGTAAAGATTCACCTATTTACATTAGGATGTGGTATGACTAAGGAATATACAAATATAATACTTAATAATGGTAATTATTACCCCCACCTCTCCATATGTTTCCAACTATTGATAAAATTCTTGGTTGTTTATCATTCCTCAGCTATTGAGGATTATATTACATATTTTTCTTCCATTTGTACCAAAATAATACTATTCTATTTTTAATGTCTTTTCATCACAACCAACTCCACTCTTATTCAGGTTCCTTATAATTTTATCATTAAAATTTTCTTAACACCATTAGTACCACATTTTTCTCTTTTCAATAGTTCTTCATCTGAGAACTTCCTAAATTGTATCTTTCCTTTTGGTTTTCATAAATTTATTTCAGATTCAAATTTACTTTTCAAGGTTTATAATTCTTCATTAAGGTATTAAAACCTCTTGAATCATTTTTTTAGGAAATAATTAATCTCTTTAGTCACCTTAATTTTTTATTTGATCTTTAGTTTGAACTCTACTCCTCCTCCTGATATTTCGTGACTAGATGGTTGATATTCTAAATCCTTATATAGTCAATTTATATCATTTTCAAAATGATCCACATATTTAGAATATTTTTTCAATAATATATCAATTTTATGTGTTTTCTTCCATTGAATATCAATCTCTCAAAGAGTGCCTTCCAGTTCCACATTGAGGTCTATAATCCCCTCATGTTTATAACTATTCTTACTTTCAAAAAAAAATTCTATAGTTTCCATCATAGTATCTTTTTTATTAGATTTAAAATTGATTTTTTCTTCCTGTATCCTTCATCATCATCCTATTTCTTTCTCACAAGGATATTTTTATGAAATTGCTTCATGGAAGAGCCTCCTGGTTTGAAATATCTTTTAGGGGGAATTTCCTTCAAGCCTTTTGTATAGTTTTCATATTATATTTATCACTATCAAATATCCTTGTACACATTTTTGTAATGTTTATAACCTTTACACATTGGAAACAATATAATGTTACCATACCTCAAATCTACCTTTCCCTTTTTAATTTTCTTACCACTAATGGTAAAGACCCCTCATCTATATATTACTCTTCATCTTATTAATTTAAAATGTTAATATTCTCTATGGATTTGAATTAAATTTCATTATTTTTATGATTTTATATTCATTATAGATTGACTCTAATTTCATTAGACACTAAAATTATATGCAAGTCATCTAGTGATAACTCACCCAAGTTCCTGTCTTCAAGTGAAAATACTTTTAGGTTGTAGAGGGGTGGAACCATCCTTAAGATCTTCTTTATAACTTCACCATCCTTCACTTATTCACCTAGTCCCAAAATGGATATAACAACTTTAGTGATGATATTATAAAATATATCTATAATTTCATTAGGATACATCTTTAGACCATCAAAATTATTACACTAATCTTTAATCTTTTCATCCTTATCTATATTTTTCCCTTACAAAATGTTATCCAACTTATCCCACATGTATTTAATAGTAGTGAAACTCATCACATTTATATAAATCAGATTTTAAAGTTCATTAGACAATGAATTTTTAGATTTAGCATCAAAATAGATCAATTTTATATCTACTTCCTTCACAAATAACTCAAATACATCACTTACATGTATCCCATGTACAAAAGTAGAGAAAACTTTAGGACCTGGATATAGTAGGTGACATCTCATCTTGTTCTTATATATTTTGTAATTGATACCATTAAATAAAGGGACTACCTTATAATTCGTTGTGTTCTCCAAAAAAATCAGTTTTTGATAGATTATTTATCACTTGAAACCTAACTTTGATACAACTCATTGCAACCACAACCCAACACACTCTAGGGGTGAATTGGGGAGTGTATTTATTTTCTCTTCCTAGATATTAATCTTGGGTGAGAAAGAGAAACATGAACCTATTATACTTTGTGCATGAAAAAAATATTCAAGTGTAGGAAAATAAATAAGGAGACATAGGGTTTTAATTGGTTCACCACTAATGGATAATCTAAGAAGAATACATCGAGAATGTGTTGACATACTAGGTGGTAACACTATCTATTGTAGATGTTACAAGAGTCTAAGAAGAATGTATTATTTATCCCAAAATAATTTCCTCTTCATGACTACTTGGACACTTCCTTGAGTCAAGGGATTACAAAGTGGATACAACACATAGGTTTCTTATAATATTTCTCAAGAATCCGAATAAGATCACCAAAAAAATGGTTCCTTTACTTTGCTTCATCTTCTCCTTTTATCCTAACTCTTTAAGAATGTATTTTTTTTTTCATAGAAACATTATATTTAATCTTGAGTTATATACAATATTTTTGAAATGGAAACTTCATGAATTTAGCACTATAAAATTATCAAGTTTTAATTATTAATGATCCTATATATCTCTTTTCAAAACCATGTTCTTAATTATCCTGCAAAATATTCATGGTTTTATAACTACATTTGACCAAATTATCAATTTTATATTATGATTAAAAATTAAAATTTTAATCCATGTTTATTTATAAATTACACCAAAATAACCCCTATGAAACTTCTTCAAGACCTTCACATTTTGCTAACTATTGAACTATACATAAGAAAAATGACTTCTTACCTTTCACTATGATTCTCCATGACTTTTTATATTTTTATCCTTCAATTATATATTACATATACAACATAAATATGTTTTACATCATTCTAAATCCTAAGACTTTACCATTTTCATAACTTTTGATATATATTACATATTCATAGAAATATCTAGAACTTCATGAAATCTAATTACTCTGAGTATCTTATGTATCTCCACATATCTTACATATTCAGTGATGTCTTATAATTTAGAGTATAAGTTCTTATAAACCATAAAACATTTAACACATTAACCAATTTCTTAAATAGAGGACAACTTATTCATCAACCAGATTCTTACATATTCGAGAACCTTTCCTTTTCCACATTCTATACTCCATAAAAATATATTAAATATCTATCTAGGATTCTTACATATATTGCGAAGGTTCTCCCTTTTTTCTAATTTCATAATAATGAATAATATTACGTATCACCTCGAGTTTTTTACATACCACTTTTATCCTCATTACTTTTCTAAAACTACAACTCCTTAATATCTTACATATACAGAGAATTTACAGACTTGAACACTTCTAAATTTTCATTATCTTTCCAATATCTTATGTATTCACGGTAAATCAATGAAATTTTTATATTTGATCCTCCAAAATATCTTATGTATAGTTTTTAGCTAATTTTTCATCTTCTAGATACCATACACTTAAAGAGACTTTTCTAAATTTTCAAACCAACTCTCCAAAACCAAACATTTCCTAATTGACACAATAAAAAACAAATCCAACACCAAAATTTATAATTCCAACACATATTTCATGTTATAAAAAAATGACATATTATAATTTTACATGAGACATAGAAAATTAAGCAGGATCACACATGGACCAATAATATACCACATGGTATAAAGATACACAAAAGACTAGATACAACTCTAAAATTAGACAAGAGTCTCTAATGAGTCTCATATCCCAACTCTGACTAAGAATATCTATCTCAACTATCCACAATAAGGACCTTTTCCTAACCCGCATTGCAAACCATTAAATATACACATGTACTAGGATTATTTTACATGGTGTGGGTACAAATTAGTAGGCCACCACCAACAATTTCCCTAAAAAATCTATAATACACAAGTGCATACCTAAAGTGATATTATAGTAATAATAAATAGATAATGATAATAATAATTTTTTCCTTTGAGCGCTAAACAGTCCAACTAGGGAGTAACCATAGCCGACCAGACCAATAAAAATGATTTTTTGAACATATCACAGTAAACCATAACATAAATTACACAGTACATTCCCATTCTTGTAGGATATCATCCTAAAGTTATCTTGACTAAAACTTATAACATTTTAAAGAAAATTGGAATGGAATAACCATGTCTACATTATTCTCAGTTCTAAGGAATCTTGACAATGACATGTAGTATAAGTCCAAGGGAAAATTTTTCCCCTATCTATTCAATGTAAGCCTTGAGGAATCTCAATTATAGCTCAATATAACATTATAATAATTGGAATGAATATCATGACTATAATGATCTCAACCCATAGTTATATCTATTGGTTCATGTTGATATAAATACAAGGGTAATGGTGGCCCCAATCTATAATTGTCTCATCTATTAGGAATCTTGATTCATACTCAAAACAATATAAAGGCAATGGAAAAGTGACCCATTTCTATAATGGTATCATTTCATAATCATATTGATCTCAATTCATAATAATATAATGATAATGGGAGATGTGATCCCAATTCCAAAATATTATTATATGTGAGGTTTCTCAATACCAATATCCCAATCAGGATACATTAGGTAATGACACCCTTTAACACTAATTATATCATAGTATAATAAACAAAGTAAATAATGGATCATAAAAAATAAAGCATGGTTGTCATATCAACCAATCCTTAGATAAATAACACTAGGTTGGTCCTCTCATATGAAAACCCATTATAAAATTTCAACCAAAGGTTAAATCCCCTTATAAGCACTTAATTTAAATAAGGATTAACCAACCCCCTTATAAATGTGCAAAAAACTAAAGTAGTTATATAAAAACTCATAAACTCTTTAAGAAGATAACCTCAACAAACCACTGGAGAAAATATCTCCTAATCAAAAGAGGTAAATGAGAACCTAATAAAGTTCATTACAACATAATATAACTCAAGGAATACCTCATTGGGTTCTAACTAAAAGGTTATACCACTTTATATCAAGCATTCTATAATTTTTGTAACCTTAATTACTTCAATAATATCTAAATATAATAATTATAACACCTTAGGTTCACCTATCAATAACCATAGGTAGGCATAAATGTTTAAGGTTAAGTAACCAAAGTGTGAGATATGGGTTTCCCCCACTAGAGATGAAATAAATAAACTAGGGTCTATACTTATATGTGGCATGGTATTTATATGATATAATTGAAAATGAAGGTTAGTGAAGCATTTGATGATAAAAAATACACAATATGACAAGAACATGAATTTCTATACATAATAGGATCAAAATAATATAAACTATATACAAATAATATAGAACAAAGCTAAATATATATATCAACATAAGTGGTATAGACTAAACGTGGTCTAAGGACCCAAAATAGTGCTTCTATATGTGTAAATTATCCCAAAGAGTATATTGGAGGAAACTCATGTCAATGAATGGTGCATCCATGAAATTAAAAAGATGAGACCACCCATATTCCATGCTTTGTTCCACCTAACTCCCACGATCAGGGGCCTTTCCTTTACTTGGGTCATGTATAAAAGGGTCTTCATGGATCTCATAGGGGTTGATGCAGGGAATGAGTATGAAAATACCCAGTTGGCATATCCAACCCACCCCTCACATCCTATAATAAACTAGAGTGTATTCTAGAAACAATGAAAATATAATGAAAAAAATAATAGAATAATGTATATATATTTTTTACAGAGAATAAAATATAAACATAAATAATTACAAGTAACACCCCACTTGGGAAGGGTCCCTATCAGTACTACATACTTCATGACTTAGCTCGGGAGCTGAGACTATAATCCAATGCCATCCTCTAAGGGATTAAATATTAGTTACTATAAATATCTCAGACATTCATGCATGCACGCACACACACACACTTATATATGTGTGTTTTTAAAATCAACCAGGGTCATAATGACCCATTCTAGGTAAAAAGGATTAAATTTTAACAAATAAAGGAAATATTGAAGCCTTACCCAACTAATAAGAGAATGGGTATAACAATTATAGTCATTTTGAGCCCATCCCAAAACCACCCATATGTCCATCAACATGTAGGTACCTTCTAAATTACACATACCACAATATACACACATTACAACATTCCCAAAGTAGTGAACAAGTTGATCAATAGTCTATATATCATGTAAAGTAGGTAATCATGTCAAATAATCTTGGAATATACACAAACCATAATGAAAAGTAGTATATATATGGTGAATTTATCCCTTTAAAAGCTATAATATTAATAAATACCATTAAGGAGGCTAAAAAGTATAAAATAAAATAAAAGACTTGAAATTAGTAGTATAACATGTAAAATATGTCAAAAAATTCCAAGATTAACTTAAAAAATCTTATTTACTAAAAATAAATATTTAAAAAACCTTTGTTAGATTTAAACCCATGGTTTTAATTAGGTCCAATTTTCCCCACACTATTACCAGGATAACCCTCTATGAGTATGAGAGGATGAAGGGGTACACCTACAAATTTAATTATAGAAAATATTTCATTGGTCTTGGGAAGAGGATATATACCACTAAAAATCTCTTTATACCACCTTGAAAAAATATAGAATATATCATAACTATTTTCATTCAAGGTAACTGGATCTTAAAGTTTAAACCACTTGATTACCTTTGATTTACTGAGTAAAATCAATTAAAATAGATATAATAGAAAAAATATGATAGAATTAGTGAATTTATAAAACCCTAGATTATGTGGGCAAGGGGTTCTACTTAATTCTATAAATTGAATGAATAAAAAAGGATATTAAAGGAAGATAATGATCTTACCTTACTAAATCCCAGCTCTCGCAACCAATTGGAGGCACTCCATACCATGGATTGAAGAGGATTCATTTGGTGAGGATAAAAGGAGGATGAGAGATTTAAAGAGGGGTTAAATGCAAATAAAATAATAGGTTTGGGAATTAACATAATATTTTATATTTTAAAAATTACAATTTACAATTATCTATTTAAAAATGAATCAGGAACCTACCAAAACTCTGATAAAACCACATCAGAATTCTAGTCGCATGCTAGGGTCCTAGTACATTCCCATTGGACCATTATTGGTAGGGTAAGACACATATCCCTTGGCTATAAGAATTTTTGTGGCCCCCACCATACTTCCACTTCCTAACCCCCTTCCCTTTAAATACATTCCTTGACTTTCCCAAACTTTTAAAACCCTCAAAATCCACCAGAATACACCAATAATGAGATATAAAATATTTACACTAAATGAAATTAACATCCTATAAAGGATATGGTCTTTTCACACATGGACATTAGTGAATATGATAATAGATCACAAAACTTAGATGACCACTCATGATTCTAAACATTCTCACCCTACTCATATGAGACCAAGTGAAATGATTCATATTAGTATTAGGTCCGGTGCACAAATTTAGCATGACCAAACTTCACATATCCTATGAAACATGTATAAAATTATTAGAAAGGTTAGGAATCACTTACCTTGATCTGAAATATCACCTGTCATCAAAGTTCATTAAAAAAGTTGTCTTTAATCATGAGATTTTCCAAAATCTAAAAAAACCTAAATTAGGAATAAAAGTGAATAATACAAAAGAAAGATAGATTTTAAGAATAAATGAAAGAGGAATGATATTCTTTCCTCATTTGATATACCAGGTTAGATGGTACATGAAGATAAAGATGAAGATGAGGTCTATGAGGGTAAATGGGTCATGAGGTCTATGAAAATGAAATTGGGGATACCATATTTTAAATAAATTTTAATTAATTTAATTAATTTAATTAAATTAATTAAAAATTAAAAACATCCCACGTGACCATTGGGTACCAGGTCACCTGTCACCAAGCACCTAATTCCCTACTGAGTACCTTCTTTTGGGTCACTGGACACTTATTGGACCCACAAGGGATTCCCCCTTCTAACTGTAGGATCCAAGTACCCAATACACTATACCGAGTACTTTGTGAATTCTCTGAAAACTAATAGACCTCACATGCCTAGTCTGACTTCCTGAATAATGTCCCTCAATCTCTACCAACGCCTCTAATAACCCAATACCATTGAAATAAACATATTTTGAAAAAAAAATTAAATGAATTCATACATCAAAATAAGTAGGGTGCTACACAACTAATAATTTGGAGTAATTTTCTAAATTATTTAAACACCTAGACAATATTTTCAGGAATAAGAAAAGATTAAGAATAAAATAGATACTTAGCACTATAAAGGTAAAAAATTATTTAAGTATATATATTATGCTTCCAATTAACCAGGTCATTTAAATCCTAATTTTCTAAAGGATAATAAATAGATTCACTGCCAAAAGGATAAAAAGAAATATTTTAGTGATATATGGAACTTTTTAAAGGATGTATCCATAAAATTAATAACTGGTGGGAGAATAATAATAGTGACCAATACTTGGTGCAAAAATCAGTTGAGTTATCATTATTATATTATTCATTATATATTGAATTATTATATAATGAATCTATGGATTTATTTAATAAAGAGTTTCCTGATATGAGTATAAAATTGGTTGAGGATTTTAAAAACATTACAGATAAATATTAAAATCATAATAAGACTCAGAAGGTTGTGATGGGAGATATTTCAAAGCTAAGGGAAGAGAATAAAAAATTAAGGAATACCACTTCCTGTAGTAATGATAAGGTTTATTATGTGTTAGAAGATATTATGAAGGAGAATGAAAAGCTTAAATATTATATTGATATACTAAACGAATCATTGTCAAAATTTATATATATAATGTAAAATTTGGAAAAGTTAATAAAATTGAAAAGGACTATAAAGAAAATAATTGTATTGGATATAGTTGAAAATATCCTAAGATTTATAGAAATTTATTTTTGAATGGTTTTATATGATGTATTTCTACTGTAAATTACTTTAGATATGAAATTTAATATCATTATGCATTTTATTATTCTATGAAATTTACATAACCTCTTACTGTGAGATCCCAAACCTTTGAAGATGTATGTTTTTTTTAATTTTGGTCAAAATCCATTTGAAATGTTTAATGAAATAAATCTTGGTATTAGGATAGGTATCATGAGTTCCCTAGTGGTTTGGGACACAAAAAAGGGAGAAAAGGGTGGAATACTATGCAAGGTTCATGGTTGACACATGTTTACTGCCAACCATGCACCATAATCATGTGGCATGGAGAAGGGGGTACACAGTTTGTAAACCATGCACAGGGACCCTAGAAACCATGTGAGGTAGGACGGATTCATTCACACGGCTTTTGTATGTTTTTTAAAAAACATGAAGGTGCCCCAACAAACCATGTGGCCAAACCATGTGCCTCATTAAAAGGGAAAAATTACCATTTCTCTCTTATACTTTATATGGATCCACCAGATTTCACCCCCATTTATTCTCTAGAAACTAGGGCTGTGAAAAAAACCCTATTAACTTATCTAAGGTTCACCCTAATTCAATTATCAAAAATTTGAGGTGACTTTTGTTATGATTCTATGTTCTAGGTAAGTCTAAGAGTACTCTTTCTTATATTTTCTAGATGATGTATGCCATAGTTTTTTATCTTCTTATGAATCTCATGAACCCTATTTCTAGGGAGTTATTCAATCTTGTGATTAAGGCTATCTTAACATGAATCAAGGACTAAGGTCTGTTGGGTGTTTTTTATGAGCATAAGGTAGGTGGTCTACAATATTTCCCCCATAGTATCGATTTTATATTTGTGTATGCGATTGTGACAATGCATTGCCTTCCTATATTTTTGTGTCCTTGACAAAGAATAGTTATTTGGTATATTAATTAATGTGTGAGACCCTTAAGGGGACCCATTGGATATGTAGATTATTTTTAGACTGGACCTATGGCTACCCATGGGGTGTTCCAATCCCTTAAAAATGGTTAAATGAGTTATTAAATGAGGAATTAGATATCTAATGAGATTAAATCATTTGTAACTATTGTTTGGTATGTTATCATGACTTAAAGGGTTTGTTTGGATAAACTTGCTAAATGATATGATAAATATAATTAATAAAAATTTAGAAAATGGGTATGTTTATACTATCAAATTTTTTTGAATAACAATTAAGTGTTTAGTTAAATTAATTAATGGTTTAAGTATGGAATTAGTCCAAATAGGTTAAGTATATTAGACCATGGGCGAAGAGTCTGAGAGGAAAAGTTTAGGATATACTTAACACTGAGAGGGGTTGAATCAGTGTTGGAGACTTTTTAAACCAATTACAACTTTTTATCCCTATACCTCCTGACCTATTAGGATCTTGATTATCTTATTATCTTTCAATGCTGCATGAAATAATATGAAAGCAGTAAAAATATGCACATGATATTTTTACAAGGTTCACTACTCGATAAGAGTAACTACATATTTTTCATGCATGGGAATGACTAGTGCATGGATTCTATACTATAATGTGATTACTATTACAGTGGATTGGATATGAAAACAATACCTTAACCAGTGTAGGTACCTACACTTTGGAGGGAGGAATGAAAAACTCCTTCCTAGTGTGAGTCCCTACACTTTGTAGGGGGAAGGGAGAAAATCCTCTTCCTGAACTAGTGATGACCTAGTTCAACTTGCAACTTCCTTGATGGTTCTTTATACTAACTATGGAGATAGTTTTCTTCCTTATTAAATAAGGTAGGTTCTACTATTGATCTTCTTCAGTTATCTTCACTTGTTACTTGCTAAGAAGTAGGCAAGTAACTCTCTTCTAATCTAGTGAAAAACCAACTGCACTTCTTCTTCTTCTTATTCTTTCTTCTTCTTTAGTGCAAAAACCAACTACACTATAACTTATTATTCTTTCTTAGAAAGAATAACATAAACCTATATGATTATTCAAACACTAAAGATCAGCTTAATTGGTATCATCTAAATCATATTTTTCTCTTATCTTCATTTCATATATGCATGAGATCATGCATGTGACATTTAAATGAAATCCTCTCTTCCAGTTTATTTCTCTTGTGTGTAAAACATAATGGATATAAAACTTTTCACAAACACATGAATTATTCTCTTATTTACTTTTTTATTCTTCCCTTTTCACTTGGTTTGGGTGTTTTTAATTCATGAATATGAGTGCATGCATGTTGTATAAACAAACCAATCACAATCTGTCCACTTCTTGTCTTCTTATGCACAAACACTAATGGGTATAAATCTTTGCATGCATACACTTCATCTTATCCTCTTTTCTTATTTTATTGAAACCAAACCCAAATGGGTGAAATCTCTTGGAGCACACAAAATTCCCCAGGTTTCTTCAAATAATGCACATGCATGCAAGCATGTATGCACTTCCCATATTCATGCAAAACTCCTTCACGAAAAATTAAACCCTAAAAATAACATGGTTTCATAGTTAAGAGGAGAGTATTTACCACTGTGAAGTCCATGGGGTTCATGGTTATTTTCCTCGTGTAAGGGATACATGATTATCTTTCTTCACTGAACCAGAATGGTTCGTGGATCTTTCTTCATAAGGCACAACAAGGGTGTGTGTGCACTAGTTTTATACCTGTGATATCCCCTTCACAAAACATAGTCAGGGTTTAGAAAAACTATCACATGATCGTGGTTCCTTCTTCGCACAGAGGTGAATTTATCCTTCTTCACAAGACACTTTAAGAGTGCATATCACTTTTTAAAGGCTAGTGGTGCTGGTCTTTTTCCTTCCTATAGAACGTCAAACCAAGGAGTGCTATGTTTTCATAGAGTAGGCACTTTTATAGGTGGGAGGTAGCAACTACTTCTCGGTTCTGTGATTATCTTTTTATAGGTGAGGAATTCATCCTTTCATCATTGAAATATCCACGTGATATGCCATAATATTGGGTCCTTGAAAGCCTAATATATTGGGTTATTTAAAATCTTCAAATCATGGATGAGAAATTTTGAGATTCTCAGTGTGTTCCCTTTTTTGATCATGTGGCTTTATCTTCTTTCATGCATTCAAGAACATTTGCATGCATTAGGTTTTGGATCCACGCTTGAATCTATGTGTCCTCAATAACTCATTTTCCACATCCTTCTCCGAGATATCAGCATGCATGAAAGACATGGATTGCATGCATGGTCTCAGTTCAATCACGATACACTCATTCGATGACCATGAATCAACCCTGGATATTAGTCTTCTTCTTTGATGAGATATAGTGGCGGTGTTGTGCAGCGATAGGAGAAAAACAACGATGGCACGGGCTGATACATATGTTGCGGGAGATTGACGGTCCTAGTACAAACATGAAAGGTGCATGATGGATGGATATAAGTGGTTAGATCATGGATACAGATTAGATGGACGACCAAGATTCCTTCCGCATTTTTTAAATGATGAACAGTAACCCGTATTACCCATCCCACATCGAACTAGAGGCATGGAGATGCGACGGTTTATCAATCAAGCTTCTCCAACAGTGGATCAGAATTCTTCTCTCCCCATCCATAGTACTTCCCAATACCATGTTCTCTACAGGCACACTTTTTTCCCACCCTATGCACGAGATAGCCCCCATGCATTGTAACGACCCAAAATTTTGAGTAAATCTTGTTCCCTATTTTTTGTAGGTTATTTTATTTTTCATTTAATAAAATGAGTATAATTAAAATGAGACCGTTGGGTTTCTACTGTTATATGACCATTGGTCAATATGACCATTGGAAACTAAATGTTACAAATAATGTCTATAAATACAAGTGATATTGATTAATTAATATAGAAAGAAGATTCAATGGCCCCATCCGGTAGTCTCGGGCTGATCGAAGCCCATCTGATGGAACTCGGAAAGAAGGTAGCACCTTTGGGCTTTGCCCTGGACCAAACCCAAGCTGAACTTCATCATGTGAAGCTAGAATGGAATCTCCTTCGTGAGAAGTTCAATCTGATAGAAATCACTACTGAGGAAATGTTGGACGAGCCTCCCCAAGATTCTATCACCCTATCAAACCTTACTCTTAGGTCATATGCTGGTGTTATAAGGGGTTATGTAACGAGACCATAACTTCATTTTGTAATCCTTTCATTTAAATAAAAAAATGTGATTTATTCTTATGGTGAAGTTTGTGAATTTTCAAATGTCCGGATAAATATAGTATGCATATTATTGATGAATTTTAGAAAAATGATATTTTAAAAATAATTATGTAAACCTTGAATAATTAATAACGTGTAATGATTTTCAAAAAATGGTCTTCTACAATTATGTTCAGTAAGAAATTCAGAGTCTAATAAGATCAACTTAATTTTTTATGAATAGTAAATTATGAATAGTGATTTTACGCTTATGATTAGTAATGTGATCAAATGGATTAAGTAACCTCACTTAAGAAACTATTAATATAATCTAGGCACCTTGATTAAGTAATGTGATTCAATAAAATAGGTAAATAACTGTTCCAGAAAGTACTGTTTAATTATTAGTTTCTTCGGGTGAATAGTTTTTTTTATTTTAAAATTAAATTAAAAATATTTAGAAAAATATTTTTATAAAATGGAGTTCACTTTTCAATTCAGATCATCGATATTAGGTTAAGGTGAATTTTTGGGATTTTTCTGAAACAGTTGAATTTTCAGTGAAAAGTGTTTTTATTTAAAAATTAAATTAAAAATATTTAGAAAATTATTTTCATAAAATGGAGTTCATTTTTGAAATCATAGCATTGATATTTGGTTAAGGTGAAATTTTTGGATTTTTCTGAGGAAGCTGAATTTTCGGTGAATAGTGAAAATACAGTTTTTGAGTTTCGGGTGTTTAATGACATCATTAATGATGTAATAATTATGAAATAATTCTGGTCGACTTATGAATAGTAATATAAGGTATGAGGTGTCCCAATAGGCCAATAACATGGGCAAGCCCATGGTTTTTCCAATACCACCGATGAGGTGTCCCTTGGCAATTAATGCTTTGTCCCCTCACTTCCCCTATAAATACCAAGCCTTTCCCTCATTCATTTCATTTCCAAATCCTTTAAAACGAAGTTCTGGTCTCTTTACCTCCCAAGGAGTCCTCCCAAGATTCCATCAAGCCTCCAATGTCCCAACCATTGAGTTTTAGGACTTACATCTTAAGGTAAGGGATCCTACCTCTCTCATTCTTTTCATGTATTATCCTTTATGTCATTTATTTTAAGCTCCATGTTCTTATGTTGGGGATGTTCTTTTATATTCATCCTACTTTAATTTTCATTTTCATATGATAAGATACCCCCTCTTTCTCTCATCTATCCATTTTAAGAATTTTTAAGTGGCGTCGTTAGACTGCCGAATATTTGTAAGGGATTCTTTCACTCTTTTCATTTTAAAAGTTCTACTTTCATGTCAAGTATTTAAAGATCCTTTTTTCCATGTTGGGGTATGATCTCTATATTCATAATACATTAATTTTATGTTCACATGATGATATACCCTATTTAATCTCATCAATTCATTTTTTTAAGTTTTAAGTGACGTTGTTAGGCTGCCGAACTTTTTATAAGAGAAATCTTATTTTTGTCTTCCTTTCAAGTTTTTCATTTAATATGGAATGTCCTTAAAATTTCATTACCATGTACTTATATCCTTTATATTCTATCCCCATACTATTTTATGGATCATTTATGAGTGGGTGACCCATTTCCCCTCTCTTTTCAATGTTTTCTAAAACCCTGCAACATAGTCGTTATGCTGCCGAATTTTCGTCTCAAAATGTCTCTCTCTTTTTCTCAAATTTTTTTATTTTATTAAGTGAATACTCAAAAATCTTTATTATAAAAGGGTATTAACATATATATCAAAATTTTCTATTTTAAATTATGGTATTTACATACATGAGACCCTCTTTCATTTTTCGTGGGTTTAAAGTGACATAAAGATCACGTCTTTAAAGCAGTTTTTAAAATGTTATGACTATAAAATGAAACCCATTTATTTTATTCTATATGGGTTATTTATGAAATTATTGATGATGATATATGTGTCTAACATGATAATAAATACAAATTAAGGGTTCTCCCGGATAGTGCTCTAATGCATTGGGTAAAGATTTAATCTCTATAGATGACCATTTTACGGATACCTTGGTGAATAACCTTAGTAATTTTTTAATGACACCTTGGGGATGGACCTTGGTGATACAGAAATGATTGTCTATGTTAAATTTTGTATCCACATATTCAAGTTATGAAAAATTTTATTTTTATTATGATATTCCTTATGATCTCTTTCTCATGCCTTAAAGTTATTTATCATGACTTTATTGATGTATCTCAAGTTCACATGTAAAATGTTTCTCTTGTTTTCTTTACTGGGACTTTTGCTCACCCTTTCCTATGATGTATACTCCCAGGTTATGAGATGTTGTAATGAACTTAGGATGAACAATGAAGAATCCTTAGAAGTGTTTTAGAAGATTTTTTATGTTGTTTTCATGTATTATGATCCTGATTTCCAAGATACTAGACTTTAAAGATCCTCTGTTTGTAAAATGTAATGAAAAGTTATGTATTAAAAAGTCAGGATGCTATAGTTGGTATCAAAGGATATTTTAGTTATTTATGGAAATTAGGATATAAAAACTTTAGGAATAACCCTATATAAAAGTTTAAATATAGGAAATCTTCCTGGTATTTTGGTGAGTATTGAGTAAGTGGTTTATCAAGAAAAGACGTCCTTGTCTGGATACGAGTAGGTAGAGGTGGCTCTGGCATAGATGTACATAGGGGTAAAACCCGAAAACACCGCTTTGAGCTAGACTTGAAAGGGAACTGGTACACGACAACAAGAATTGCTTCACTCTTGGTTACGACACTCCCAAGGGATATGTTTGGTTAATCACAAGATTTTTATGAATCGTTATGAAGGAATTATAGAAAAATGTATTTGTCTAAGCATGAAGTTTTAAGACACAAATTACTTTTTAGTTAAAAGAGTAGTCAATGAAATAAGTTTCCCATGAAGGATTTATTCTTTTAGAAAATGTCGCCATCATCTAGGAATACGTTGATTTATTTCTTGAGGATTTACCCAGATCTCCCACAGAAAGAGAGGTAGAGTTCTCCATTGAACTCGTACCTGGATCTCATCCGATGTCAAAGACCTCCTATAGGATGGAAAATGTGGAGCAAGAGGAATTAAAGAATCAACTCCGAGATCTTTTGGAGAATGGGTTTATCCGACCACGTGTGTCTCCTTGGGGAGCACCATTTCTCTTTGTGAAGAAGAAGGGTGGATCGATGCAGCTATGCATTGATTATAGAGAACTGGATGAGATCGCAGTAAAGAAAAAATACTCTCTTCCAAGAATTGATGACTTATTTGACCAACTTCATGGGACTCAATTCTTCTCTAAGATTGATCATTGTTCTGGTTATCATCAATTGAGGGTTAAGAATGATGATATTCAAAAAACTGCCTTCCAATGAAGATACGGCCATTATGAGTTTGTTGTTATGCCCTTCGGACTGACTAATGCACCTGGTATTTTTATGGATCAAGAATAAGTTGACTTTGTAAACTTATGTTTATCAAATGGATATCCTTTTTATATGAAAAGGATTTAGTGTATAAATGATAAAGGTTATTTTGGACAATGTTTTCTCTTTTGGAGTACTATATTCCAAAGGGGAAATAAAATACTACATGATCTAAATTGAGGAGGAATGGTTGATTTTTTATTTATGTATTTTAGACATATGGTGATTTGGGTTATTTTTGGAAAATAATGAACCCAACATAGAGAATATGTGAATAGGTTAATTACAATTTAGTATGATACTTTAATAGTAGTTGATGTTATTTGGAGATAAATGTTAAGATTTATTGGGGAAGACTATGTGATTAAATCCTTCTGAGTTTTGGGTTCCAATCTTAGTTTGGATTATTCTTAAGAATTTTAAGGATGATTGCGTATTGAATGGTCTTTCTGGAACTTTGGGTACTTTTGTTGAATTTTGGAGATTAATAGTCATATTTCTTTTTATAAAGGATTATCCTTTTTGGGTATTATATGATCTCGTACTAACCTTTTTAGTTTTAGTTGATAACTAATGAAAAGGGAAAAATATATTCATTCTTTTGTGGATTATGTGATTCTCTAGAAGATGGTTCTTGTGCTTTTTATGAGACCAAGTCTTTTTGAATGCTCATTGTTTGGAGAAAAGATTAGTCTTGGTGGAAACTTATTAAGGGATGAAACTCTACTTGAAGGTAAGTATATTTCCTTAAGTTTTTATTTTATGTAGTAAATTAATTCATCAATATTATGAAAAGGAACGTAAAACAAAAACGTTGTTGGTTTACGTTTCCTACTGGGTAATCAAATACCGTTTAACACATCTTAAGTTTGTGATCTTCTTGGGGTTAATTTTCTCCTAATCATATTTTCTATCACTCTCCATCAGAACATGACCCTTTGTTTTCTCTTCTATATCCACGTTTTCCTACATGGAATCCTAGTATGGGTAAAATCGGGTGACCTTTGTACTTTCATTTCTTTCTTTTAAAGTAATAGTTTTACTGACTCTTTTTCTGATGTGGGACTTAAAAAAAAATTTCCATGTCCAATTTTAAAATTGCGAGGACGCAATTTCTTAAGGGGGGAAGATTGTAACGACCCGAAATTTTGAGTAAATATTGTTCCCTATTTTTTTGTAGGTTATTTTATTTTTCATTTAAAAAAATGAGTATAATTAAAATGAGACCGTTGGGTTTTGATTGTTATATGACCATTGGTCAATATGACCGTTGGAAACTAAATGTTACAATTAATGTCTGTAAATACAAGTGCTCTTGATTAATTAATATAGAAAGAAGATTCGATGGCCCCATCCAGTAGTCTCGGGCCGATCGAAGCCCATCTGACGGAACTCGGAAAGAAGGTAGCACCTTTAGGCTTTTCCCTAGACCAAACCCCATCCAAACTTCATCGGGTGAAGCTGGAACAGAATATCCTTCGCGAGAATTTAAAGCTGATAGAAATCACTACTCGGGAAATGTTGGCCGAGCCGCCCCAAGATTCTATCACCCTAGCACACATTACTCTTAGGTCCTATGCTGGTGTTATAAGGGGTTATGTTATTAGACCATAACATCCTTGTGTAATCCTTTCATTTAAATAAAAAATTTTGATTTCTTCTTATGGTGAAGCTTGTGAATTTTCAAATGTCTGGATAAATATAGTATGCATGTTATTGATGAATTTTAGAAAAAGGATATTTTAAAAATAGTTATGTAAACCTTAAATAATTAATAATGTGTAATGATTTTCAAAAAATGGTCTTCTACAGTTATGTTCAGTAAGAAATTTAGAGTCTAATAAGATCAAATTAATTTTTGATGAATAGTAAATTATGAATATTTATTTTACTCTTATGATTAGTAATATGATCAAATGGATTAAGTAACCTCACTTAAGAAAGTATTAATATAATCTAGACACCTTGATTAAGTAATGTGATTCAATAAAATAGTTAAATAACTGTTCCAGAAAGTACTGTTTAATTGTTAGTTTCTTCAGCTGAATAATGTTTTTTATTTTAAAATTAAATTAAAAATATTTTGAAAATTATTTTTCTAAAATGGAGTTCATTTTTGAATTCAAATCATCGATATTAGGTTAAGGTGAATTTTTGGGATTTTTCTGAAACAATTGAATTTTCAGTGAATAGTGTTTTTATTTAAAAATTAAATTAAAAATATTTAGAAAATTATTTTCATCAAATGGAGTTCATTTTTAAAATCAGAGCATCTATATTTGGTTAAGGTGAAATTTTGGTATTTTTTTGACAAAGTTGAATTTTCAGTGAATAGTGAAAATACAGTTTTTGAGTTTCAGGTGTTTAATGACATCATTAAGGATGTAATAATTATGAAATAATTCTGATCTACTTATGAATAGTTAGATAAGGTATGAGGTGTCCCAAGTGGCCAATACCATGGTAAAATACCATGGTCAAGCCCATGGTTTTTCCAATACCACCGATTAGGTGTCCCTTGGTAATTAATGCTTTGTCCCCTCACTGCCCCTATAAATACCAAGCCTTTCCCTCATTAATTTCATTTCCAAATCCTCTCCAATGAAGTTATAGTCTCTTTACCTCCCAAGGAGTCCTCCCAATGTTCCCTCAAGCCTCCAAGGTCCCGATCTTTGAGTTTTAGGACTTACGTCTTAAGGAAAGGGATCCGACCTCTCTCATTCTTTTCATGTATTCTCCTTTATGTCATTTATTTTAAGCTCCATGTTATTATGTTGGGTATGTTCTTTAATATTCATCCTATTTTACTTTTCATGTTCATATTACTTTCTCTCATCAATTTATTTTAATAATGTTTAAGTGGTTGTTTCCCTCTGGAATTGGGGATGATCTCATTGATTTAAGATTCAAACATTCCAAACGGTTTCTAACGGGTTTGTTCGTAGAACCGGAAATATCCAATGATTCCACATCCATTTGAACCTACTTTCCAAAGGTAGGCGCTCATTAGTTGATGATTCATGAGGCTTAGGAATTTACATTGGTCGAGAGGATGGGAGGTCAGACTCATCACACCTTTTTTAGGGGAATTATCGTCTACTCTGGGACTCTCTTTATAGATTTAAGTTATGTTCATGAATCCTTATTACATTACTAAGTATAAAATGAGATTTCCTTTAGCTTTGAAAATTAATGATTGATATGTAGGAAATTTATAGAATCTTTTATATGCATTTGAGGTTCTTCATCGATAGAGAATCATCTATATTTGTTTAGAGATTCTTAGCCAATGGTATCCTTCAATACACAAAAGTCTCTTGGTCATTATGATGACCATACTGGTTTTAAATCCACTCAGTGGGGCACTTGAAGTTTATTGTCATTCAGAAGGATATGGATTATTTCAGAGTTGGGATCGTACCCGCAGATGGGCTACCTACGTATCCTTTGTTTATGAAAAGGAATCAGAACCCACGTAGTTCGAGTAAGGGAATATGATGTTTATGATTCATGGATCAAAGAAAGATGTCATAATTACTTTTACGCTCTAAGATCACGTGAGTCATGCTCAGTGTGAGAAACAAGAGGTATTGGGAAAACCAGACAATTGTGCCATGAAAGATGCAATCATAAGAAATGATGTGGGGCTTATGTATGTATGACTGCCCAAATAGATGAAGATTAGGATTTACATTAGGGAAGAAATCAAGGAACAGGGTCCATAAAGGTATATGTATTTTATGGATATTTGGATACTCTAATTTGGGGCTTACTCCTAAAAAGGAGGCCCAAATTAGGAGGGGACTTATGATTGGGTTTTACTCCTGAGAAGGAGAACCAGATCAAAAAGTAAATTAGGACTGGTTAAGAGAGATTAAGGCTGGGGCTTACTCCTGAGAAGAAGGCCCAGGTTAAGGGACTTGAAAAATTAAGGGACTTGGGGATTACTCTTGAAGAGGATACCCATATTTGAGACTGGGGATTACTCCTGAAAAGGAAGCCCGGGTTAAGAGAATTATGGTTGGGGCTTACTCTTAAGGAGGATGCCCAGATTAGGGGACTTGGGGCTTACTTCTAAGGAGGATGCCCAAAATTAATGGGAATTATGATTGAGGCTTATTCTTGAAAAGGAGGCCCATATTTGAGCCTGGGGCTTACTCCTGAAAAGGAGGCCTAGGTTAAGGGGTTCTCTCATCTTAAAGGATGAGGTTGAATGAATGAAATCTCAATCTTTAGTGACATAAAGATGTGTAAATCACTAGGTTTTGAGAGATATTCCACAGAGTTCCTTTCAGATAAGGAAGTCAAATCAAGAAATCATGACATAAATGGATTTGAAGAGTGTCTTGAAGACTGAATCTTGAATAGGAGAGGTGGAATGGCATAAGAGGGGTGAAATGGGCAATAAGGGCACCCAAAAAAGGCAGGGGCGCGTAAGTCCTGGCAGGCGCGCAGGTACTGCGTGGGCGCGCAAGTCCTGGTCGCGTAGGTATACCTGCGCGACACATGGGTACTTGCGCGATTGTTAACCAGTAAGGTAACACTTGGGCGATCCTTGATCAATGCCTTAAGAATTATCCTGAGGTACTTCCAGAATAGAGGCGCGCAAGTATTGGTGAAGGAGTAGGGCGGCGCGCAAGTATGTTCATTTCCCTTAAGGGTAAAACACCTCAGGCGCGCAAGTGTTAGTGAATTCTAACACATAGACCTTACTCCTCTTGTCTATACCTTCCATTCTAGGTAAAGAATTACCTTAGAAGTGTTCGGAAGACCTGAAGAAGAGACTTGGGCGTTCAGAGCTCTATATCTAAATTCATGAAAAAATCCCCCCTTCAAATGGGGGTCCCACCGAGGGTATTTATAGGTTGGAGAAGACCTCGGGTAGTTATCACTTAGGGCGCGCAAGTGAATTGTGCGACCAACTTCGGCGTGAAAGTGTACTTGCGCGACCATTGTGGTGCACAAGTATACTTGCACGACAGTAAGGGAACTTGCGCGGCGCATGGGCATTTGAACCCTTGTTCATGCCTTTGTCAATTTTTGATGTTTTCTTCAAAGACTGAATCAATTTGTGCTAAGTAATTTCCCTTTCCAAATATTTAGACTCTGTAATGAAAGGAGGGTCAACAAAATTCCCACCTCAGAGTTGGATCCAAAAGAAATGAAGATTTGACTCTGAGGAAATCGAGAATCAAAAGGAAAGAGGCGCGTAGGTATTGAGGGTGCAGAGGGCGGCGCGCAAGTGTTGAGCGTGTAGGCATCAGCGCGCAAGGGTTTGGCCTGGCCTATAAATATGCGGCCCCATTTTTGTACAAAGCATCCAGATTTCAAACTTTCGAGCTCTCTCCACGCAAGTTGCCTTCGACGTGCAAGTTGCTCTGTTTTCCGCTGTTTCTTCGTTGTCGCGCTGCTGTCAAGGTATTTGGACTTGCGCAGTTTATACTTGCATGCCAAAAACTTTCACGGAACATTAACAATTGTGCGACATATCCACACTTGCGCGCCAAGTCTAGACTTTCACGCCTTAATGCCTTTTCCATTTTTTCGAACTCTTTCACAAATTTTATGAAGAATCAACTTATTTAAGAGTTAGTTTATTCAACTCTTGTGCAGATTTAATGGCTCCCAAGAGAATCAGAACGGCTGATGGACTGGCTAGAAAGAGGATTGATGACATGATGAACATTGTTGGCCATGATTACTATGATATCTGCGATAGAACTCTCCCATATTTGGCTAGGTACTTGAAGAAATATCATCATGATTTCCCATAGAGCATCTACCTGGCTCTGTATGGTCATGGTCATATGCAAGGAGTCAATGATCCAGATGCAAAGAACTATATTCCTGAGATGAATCTGCACTGATACTCCTCTATTTCGGTTATGTTGTGTATTAAGAGCAACAACATTGGCATGAACTTTCAAATTTTTCCGGCATGCCATTTCCTTACAGATATGAAAATGGAAAACCCATGGGCTGAAATGTCATCCACTGCTGGTTGGTGGAGAGAATAAAAACATGGAATTAGAGAAATATCTGAAAAGAGTAATTTCTCCAAATGGCTCTTTACTTCCAATGATTCATTCTCAAATCCATGTATCCATCTTCCAAGTCTCTTGGACAGAAACAGAGTCACTGTTTGATCAGAATAAAATTTTCTCAAACCGCACTCAAGAACATTATTTTACAATTGTTCCAAGAAGATCTGGTATCACTACATCTCTTATGGTATCTAGTTGAATGAATGAATTCCAGGTGGTTTCTGATGAAGCTCGGGATGTCTTAAATCAAATGAAGAGTTATATTGAAAGTCTTTTGTAATTCCTGAAAAAGAGAAGAGACTCCAATATGTGGATGTCCTTCTAACTCTTGTGCATCAATGAAAAACACTTCCATCTTCAATAATTTGTACCTAAATTCTCTTTTTCTATCTGCTTTAAATTTTTACCTAAGCCAATGAGCCTAGTAAGCATAGTTTGATTTTTACTAGGATTATTATAAATAACCCTACAAACTTTGAATATTTTAATTTCTCAATATTACCAAAATCATACAAAATATATGTTTAGTGAGCTGGAACTTGACTTTTATTCAGAGTTTCTTTGTCTTTTGTGGGCAGTTTAAAGTCATGAACATCAGATATAAAGAGGCTAATGTTTAAGGTAAAAATATCTTTGATCGAATGAATTAGAATTGACTCAATTCCTTGAAAATTCATATGAAAACATATTACCATACTCAATTATGAGGGAAAATATGTAAACTATGACTTAAGAATATTTGAATCTGAGGAATGATATGAAAAAAGATCTTAAAAGTCATTAGAAGAAGTATTTCCCAAGAATGAAGCTACCATTATTTAACAAACCCGTTAGGGGGTTGAATTATGCAGGGCCAACTAAGGGCATTGGCTGCATAGTCAAATAAATAGAATCTTTTGGCTGACAGGTCCGTTATGTAGACTACTTATGCAAGGCCACCTAAGGGCACATGCTGCATAGTCAGGCAAAAGAACTCTCAGAAATTTACTTTCCTAGTGCTAAAAAGCCAGTGAAAGTTTATAGAGATTCAAATTTTCCAAATTATAGAGTTTGTTGTATGGAAAGAAGTACTTGAATATGGAGAAGATATTTCCAAACAAGATTATCGAAGAACTAGATGGATATCACTCCTACGAAGGTCTGACCCAAACGTAGGGAAGAAGAATATAAACCATAGGCTTGAATACTTTCATATCATGAAAAAGGATATGGGACAAGTATGTTAAGGATTGCTATTTTTGCGGATCCCTACATATTTTCATTAAGACAAATAAGGACAAAAGAGGCTTTCTTCCCAAGAATGAAGTTACCAGTATCCGAAAAACTCGTTAGGGGGTTGAATTATGCAGGGACACCTAAGGGCATTGGCTTCATAGTCAAATAATAGTATCTTTTGGCTGACAAATCTGTTATGGAGACTGTTTATGCAAGGCTGCCTAAGGGCACATACTGCATAGTTAGGCAAAAGAAATCTCAGAAGTTTAACATTTTTGTGACTAGAAGTCAAGAAAATTTTTATGAAGATATGAAAATATTTAAGGTTAGTATTATGACACATAAAGATGGGTATTGTCTAATGTATGCAGAGATACAAAGATCAATGCTAACCATAATCATGTTGTGACTGGGTCCTGAATAGAAATGTTGGACTTCACTACGTATCCCATAAGTATGGGAATCAAGCCATACATA
Source organism: Viscum album (assembly GCA_963277665.1). NCBI lineage: Eukaryota > Viridiplantae > Streptophyta > Magnoliopsida > Santalales > Viscaceae > Viscum > Viscum album. The sequence continues at coordinate 911,646,987 of OY728151.1, forward strand.
GTTCTTGAACTATAGTTTAACATCATGTGGGACAAAAGGATTGGAGATCTTAGTTTAGGGTCATAGAGCTTGGAACATTATAAGAAATACACAGTGTGTGATTTCATGGGGACTTTTCAGCCAAGGGACTGAAAGTGGAATTTGGGGTTAGGCCCAAAAGGATTGGGTTTGGATTTGAGGGACACTCAAACGTTCCAACATATCTCATAAGGATGGGAATCAAGCCCACATAGTTCTATAAATACCCTTTGTACAGATTTGGTTCGTACATGTGAAGGGTGAAAGGGGACTTTAGTGCAATGATGGTTTAACCCAAGATAAAAGGTTCAGGTATTTCCATGTATTATACATAGTCTTTGGAAATGAAACATGATTGAAAATAAATGTAAATAATGATTCCTTCTCAGGTGAGGGTATCAAAGAATATTATAGTTTATTGTCATACTGGACAAAAGTGTTGTATAGTTTAACGTCGTATAGAAAGGACGAAAGTGAACCAATGTAAAGATATTGATTCTAGAGGCAGTTTCAAGAATCAACATTGTATGAGATGGAGGTGAACCGATGTGAAGAAATTGGTTTTGGTCAAGAACCTTGGGAGGTTGCCTACGTACCCAGCCTAGAAGGCAAGGATCAAAGTCTGCGTAGTTCAATTAAAGAATGAATTAGTGATCGAGTTTTTCTTGGGGACAATGACCTAAAAAATAGTATTGGGACTTACACATGGTTAGTAGCCCTGAGAGAGTGTTATGGTTGAAGTTTTCTCTAAGATCACGTGAGTCATACTCGGTGTGAGAAACAAGAGGTAGCAACAACCATAACGATGCACAGTTTAATGTCATGTAAGACATATAAAGGGACTATGTAGTTTAAATTATTGTAGTTAGGAATATTGGTGCTTCACAATTTAGTGTCATGTAGCAGGGAAAAAATACAGTTTAATGTCATGTAGGACGTATTAAGGGATTTCTATATAGTTTAGCGTCATGTAGTTAGGACGATGGGGACAATATAGTTTAATGTCATGTTGGACAAAAAGAGGACTGTGTAGTTTAATGTCATGTAGTAAGGACAAAAGAGTACACCATTTAAGGTCACGTTGGACGTATTAGGGACTTTTTCACATTTTAACATCATGTTGGACGAAAAAAGGACGATACAGTGTAGCGTCACGTTGGACGTAAGTTCCAACAATTTAAGGTCGTATGCATGGACCGTTGATTATGCAGTTTAACGTCTTTCTGGACGTATGGGACTTTTATATAGTTTAACGTCATATAACAAGGACGATGAAGGGGGATACATTTTAACATCATGTTGGACAAAAGTGTGAATAGTTTAAGGTCATATGCATGGACCGTGGATGGTGCAGTTCAACGTCATGCTGGATGTTGGGGCAGTTTAAGGTCATATCGGACCAAGGTGCAGTTTAAGGTCATACTGGACCATGGTGCAGTTTAAGGTCATACTGGACCGAGGTGCAGTTTAAGGTCATACTGGACCGTGGTGCAGTTTAAGGTCATACTGGACCGTTGATGATATATTTTGTGTTTATAAAAAATACCTCTTCAAAAATCTGGCATTGATTGGAGTAGTGATGAGTTCTCCATCCATCGAGATTAATGAATAAGATCCATTGGAGTAGACCCTGTGTATTGAGTAAGGTACTTCCCATTTTGGCTCAAGCTTGGGAGGTTTATTTCCTGGTATCATTGGAGTTTTGAGAACTAATACCAATTCTCCCTGAGTGAATGAACAGAGACAGACTTTTTTGTTGAAAGCTCATGCTATTCGATTCTGATAGACTTCCAAGTGGTGAAAAGTGCACAATCTTTTCTCATCTAACCGTTACAATTCATTCAATCGCTTTTGAGGTTGTTCATCTGTAGATGACATATCAAAAATGGCTACTCTGAGTGAGGGTAGTTGAACTTCGATGGGAAATATGGCTTTTGTTCCATATACCAGTGAATATGGAGTTGACCGTGTTGCAGTGCAAGTGGTAGTCCAATAATCCCATAAAGCATGAAAGAGTTTATCAGGCCATGAATTCTTATCTTTATCCACCATATTTTGTAGTATATTGGAAAGAGTCTTGTTGAAGGCTTTTATCTGGCCATTGGCTGCTGCATGATACTGAGATGAATGGTTGGATTTGATGTTGTATTATTGGTACAACTTCTTCACCTCGGATGAACAGAAGTTGGTGCCATTATCAATCAATATGGTATGAGGGACACAAAATCTGGTAATGATGTTAGACTTGATGAAGCTAACAATGCATTTAGAACTGACTTCCTTAAGAGGCATTGCCTCTGCCCATTTGGAAAAGAAATCAGTAGCAGTAAGAATATACTTAAACTGCTTGGTCATAGCTGAAGGGTAAGGTCCCACCACATCCATTCCCCATGTGGCAAATGTCCATGAGTATTTAGATATATGAAGCAACTCTGGAGGTTGGTGAATGAAATTGGAATGTACTTGGAATGAATGATACTTCTTTGTGAAATCAACACAATCTTGTATCATTGAAGTCCAAAAGTATCCAAGCCTTCGAATCTGATCAGACAGTCTATGTCTAGACTGGTGGGCACCACAGACTCCTGTATGCACTTCTTTCATGACAACCATTGTCTCTTCACCATCAATGTATCTGAAGAGAACTCCATCAAAACCAAATTTGTAGATAATTTTCTCTAAGTGATCTGGGCTATCATAAAGAGTAAAATTGACCACACTTCTCCGAATTTGTTCTTTCTCAACTCTATTAGGTGGAAGTGTTCCATTTTGAAGGTATTCCTTGATAGGTGACATCCATCCGGTAGTATGACCATACGGTTCAGGAATGGGACTACTTTCATTAATTTCCTCTTTTCTGGATCAAACATAAGGTGAAATTGCACGACGGTGGGAAATACTGATGGTTGTCTCATCCCGATTTGGATCAGCCAGAGTTGTGGCTATATTAGCTAGTGCATCAGCTTGAGCATTTTGTGATCTCAGGATATAAGAAAATGTCGGTTCCGAAGGGAATTCCTCCATTAACTCTCTGACGTAATCATATGAAGGTATTAATTCTTCTTTTCTGATATCATAATCCCCATTGACTTGTTTGATTACCAGGTCTGAATCACCTTTCACATTTAAGTGATTCACTTGTGCTTGAAGCGCCAATTCCAAGCCTGTGATGAGAGCTTGGTATTCTGCTTCATTATTGGTACCACCTTCCCATAATAATAAGGAATAAGGTAACACTGCCTATTCTGGAGAAATGAGCACAATTCCTAAGACAACTTTGTTGAATTTAGCATTTTCCATTTTCCTCCCTGTTGGACTTCTGTAAGCACCATCAAAATACATTTCCCATGCCTGAGGACTTTCTTGAATAGAGAAGACTTCCTCATCAGGGAGTTCAATATCTAAAGATTTGTCTTCCACTGAAGGGTGTTCAGCCAGGAAATCAGCCAGAGCTTGGTCCTTTATTTCCTTTTGAGACACATACTGAATGTCGAATTGCTGCAAAATAACTGCCCACCTTGCCAGACGTCTTGTAAGCATTGGACGAATAAGGATGAATTTGAGCGAGTTATTACGAGATACCAATTGGACCTCATGATGTTGCAGGTAGTGTCTCAACTTCTGAAATGCAAATATTAATGCCAGGCAGCACTTCTCAATACTTGAATACTGAGTTTTTGCTTCAAGAATAGTCTGACTGAGGTAGTAGAGGCTATTTTCATTCCCATCATCATTCTTCTGAGCAAGAAAGGAACCCAATGATCGCTCTAAAGTTGTCACGTAAAGGATAAGTGGTCTTCCTTCAACAGGTGGCATGAGTACCGGTTGACTCAAGAGGTATTTCTTGAGAATATCGAATGATTCTTGGCATTCTTCAGTCCATTGGTAAGTGACTCCCTTCTTCATCAATTTGGTGAAGGGTAAACTTTTTCCTGCCAAATTGGCGATGAAACGTCGAATATAGGCTAATTTTCCTTGAAGTTCTCTTAATTATTTCAAATTTTGAGGAGGTGAAATACCAAGGATTTACTTTTTCTTCTCAGGATCAACTTCAATACCATGATGGCGTACAACAAAGCTGAGAAATTTTCCTGAGGTTACCCCAAAAGCACATTTTAAGGGGTTCATCTTCAAATTATGTTGCCGAAGTTTGCGGAATATGACTTCTAAATCATCCAAGTGATTAGAACATTTTTTGTATTTAAACACCAAATCATCTACATAACATTCAAAAAACTTCCCTAAAAAGGGTTTGAAGATACGATGCATGGCACACTAATATGTTGCACCTGCACTCTTTAAGCCAAAGGGCATTACCCGCTAGAAAAACACACCCTGAGGGGCTCTTAAGGATGTGGATTCCTCATATTCTAGAGCCATTTGGATTGGATTATATCTAGAATATCCATCCAAGAAGGAAAGTGCTTCATAGACAGCTGTTGCATCAATTAAAAGTTATGTAATCGGAACTGGGAAATCACCCTTAGGACAATGCCGATTAAGATCTCTGAAATCGATGAAAACTCTAATTTGTCCGTTCTTCTTCTTCATAGGGACAATATTAGCCAACCACTTGGGATATTTAAATTCTCTGACGAAGTTAGCTTTGATAATGTTATCCACTTCAGCTTCAATTTTGGAAGCATAAGTTGGGTGTGTTCTTCTCGCGGCTTGCTTAAATCCTCGATGTTCTTCTGGTAAACCCAAATGATGAGTAGAAACATCAAGAACAAGCCTGGGAATTTCTGTATAGTTCCAAGAAAATATATATCTAGTTTTCTTTAGAAAGGAAATATACATCTCTTGCTCTTCAAGAGTCATGGCCGCACTGATTAAAGTGGAGCATGGATCTTCTTTTGTACCCAGATTTATTTCTCTGAGTTCATCCACGGTGGTAGAGATATCCTCTTTAAATGCTGGAGGAGCATCTCTGAGATCTTACTATTCTTCTTCAATATGTTTTATTTCTTCTGTTTCTACTTGAATAGTAGATGATGAAGCAAAATTTCCATGATTAAGAGAAATGTTAAAATTTGAACATCTTGAAGAAGAGGCTTCCATTTCTGACCCAATTGATGATGAAGGGTCTTCCTTGGGTAATAAAGAGGAGATGATGGATTGAGAATCGACATCATTGTTTACCTCTGATGTCACTATCACTTCTTCTAGCCTGGTGGGTGAAGTATAGACTTGCTGGATTTCAGTAGATGAAATGAAGACATCTCCATTTGAGCTTTCATCATTGCCTGGTGGGTTACCGGTTTCTCCCATGTTGTCTGGCTCGATTGCCGTAATTGAAATTATGGATCTTTCCATAAGAGTATTTTTATTTGGGTCTATCCTGTCAATTTTACTGATAGGCAACACATAATCTGTACTCACATGCACAAATGGATTTACTGGAATCTTTTCCAAACCATACAGAGCATTAACTTTGGTAAGCTCCCTTGTTGTGGATTTATCTATTCCCTTCATGTGATATAATTACGCCTCAATGTATTGAGACTCACATGTCTTGAATGGGGCCTTATCACCATACAATGTCCAAAATTGACCATCAAAACAATACTTGAGACATTGATGGTATGATGAAGGGATAACCGCATGTGAATGTAGCCAGGGTCTTCCAAGCAAGATGTTGAAGGCTGAATCTTGATCAACAATCATGAAATCTAAATTGGATACAAGATCTCCAAAATGAGTTCTGAGTGTAACTTTGCCCAGTGGTTCTTAGTCATTTTTATCATATCCTTTTAACATCATAGTAGAAGGAGATAAATCAGATTCCGTGAGGCCCAATCACCGAAGTGTATGAATGGGCATGAGGTTGAATCCTGAACCATTATCAATGAAAGATCTTCAGACATCTATGACATTGACATTGCCAGATAAGTACAAAGGTCTAATATGTCCATGCACGAAATCACCTTCATCTTCATCAGTAAAATATATTACCGCATGGCATTCTGCAAGATTATTCTCTATGTGATAGACTTCAGCTGCAGCAATTTTAGTTTCAAACTCTTTGGGACTTGACAAAGCCCCGATGAGTGCTTCCTGAAGATCCTTTGATAAATTCAAAGCATCTAGAATTGATAACTTGGCTGGTACTTGGGACAAGTGTTTCAATACATCATAATTTTGATCCAGAGGTCTGTGTTTCCCAACATGAACATGTGGTTTAGCAGGTGCCTTGGAAGCAGATGCTTTGGAAGTTGATGCATCTTGTATCGGGAATGGAGTTGGAAATATTCCTGGTTTTGGAAGATTAGACCAATTAGATCCATTTAATTGCTGAGAGGAAGAATATGGAACCTTCAACCGGTCTTCTAGAATATTCATGATAGGACTGAATTTTCTATTGGTAGAAGAACTTTCTTGTTCTTGCTGAGCTCGCTGAAGGGCTCTACCATGAGTTTCTGCTGCGTACATAGTTCTAGAAGGGGTAGAATTGGAATAGTAGCTTCTGAAAGATCCACGTCTTCCCCTATATCCTGAGCCTCTAGAACTTCCTCTGATTCCTCTATTTGATATAGGGAATTCGGGCTCATCATAATCAAAACTGCAACTGGCATATGGATCTGTTAATTGAATCATATTAACAGAACTGAAAATCAACTCTTCATCTGATGAAGACTCTGCCTGACTAGCCAATTTAGGCTATGTCGTTTGATGGGTCGGTGCATGTTGCTTCGAAGTAAATGGCATGAAATCTACCAGAGTCAAAGACAACTTAGGCTTTGACACATACTCATCTTCTTCTGATTGTTCCTCTTTCTTGGAATTATGTCGTTTCTTTGAGGATTTTCCCTCTGATGAAGAGGGTTTTGCTACGACATTCATTGCAGAAGGCACAATTGGTTTCTTCAATTGTGTTCTCAAAATAGAATGAGTTCGTTTGATCGTCTTTCTGACCATCCAATAATCATATTTTTGTGAATTTTTTATTTTGAATTCTTGCCACTCACCTTCCTCCTCTAGAACTGTAGCAGTAACACATGCTACCTGAGCTGAAGAACCTTACAGTTTGACTTGTCCTGAGTCGACCATCTTTTGCAGGAGGTCCTTGAATACAAAACATTCTTGGATGGGATGCCCCAACATTTGATAAAATAGGAAATAATTGGGACGGTCTTCATATCTTTCCTTGTTTGGCCTCTTGGGCCTTGGCAATTGAACTAGATTTTTTTCTAGATCCGAAATGAAGTAGCCAGGAACTTCTTCATTTCGGAAAGAGTAAACTTTGCTCTTCAACTCATCAAACTGTTTCCGTCTTTGATCTCTTTTATCGTCTTGACAAAACGTCCTTTTTTGTTGGCGCTCAGGAGGTGGAGCCCTTCGAGAAGATGAAGGTTTTCAGTTTGAAGCATGTACAGGTGCTTGTTTAAGCATAACTGTAGCAGTCTCTGCTTTACCCATTCTCCTTCCTGGAACTGATGGAATTACATGAGATTTAGCCTTAGTCTGTATAAGAGAATCATCAATCTATTGAGCGATTTAAGTAAGGTCTCAAAAACCTTCTGTGTATTTCACAGGGATCAGCGGTGTGCATAATTCATCACACAGATTTTCCACACATATTGGCAACAGTTCCTCTTGAGGGAGTGCTAAGCTTAGGGAATATGTTAATCCCTTCCAGTGAGCAATGAAATATGAGACCCTTTCATTCTCCCTTTGCTTATAGTTTTTAAGATCGAAAACTGTTGTCTTTGAAAAAGTAGAGCTGAATTGAAGAAGAAATCATTGATGGAGATCTTCCCATCCGGTAATTGATCGGGATTGCAAGCTTGTGTACCAGACAAAGGCTGGTCCTTACAAGGTTCGCATGAAGCATCTGAGTTTCACTGCTTCTTGCTGCTCCGGAGTTCCCATCATAGGATCGCAACAAGACATGTAATGCATCAAATGCTATTCAGGATCGCCTGATCCATTGAAAATAGGGAATACAGGGTTCCCAAAACTTGATGTGGGAGAGACTGAATCTACCCATTCAGGGTAAACTCTTTTTTCTAGTTGAACCTGCGCACGCTTCCCTTCCATAGTCTCTAACCGAGCTGTTAATGACTCAATGGTAGTTATTAACTTTTGAGAAACATCCAGTTGAACTTGGACTTGGGCAGGTGCAATGACTGGAGTTTGAACAGGTATGGCAGCTGGTACTGCAACTGATGGCAGCACTGGCAACTATTGTTGCACTTGACCCATAGGATTAGACCTGTGAGGGTGTATTGATAGAGGAGGATATTCTTGATCCATCTCAGTAGCTGCAACAAATTCCCTTGGCTGACTGACTCCAACACGTTTAGGAAGAAGACTTCCCTGTAGTAGTTCTGCATTCAACCTCCTCAATTCCTTAATCTCTTCCTCTTTTTGTGAAAACCTTTTCTCTAGTGAGAGCGATTGGCATTCTCCTGAGGAAGGATATGTAACCTGATTATTTCCCTTCCCCTTGTTTGATCCCTTTCGGAGAGGGGGAAGTGAGTTACTTGAATGATTACCTAGGTTATGAGTAATCCTTTGATTTCATGTACGCACACCTTCTTCATTTGTATCTATGCGTACATCTTCTTGAGCAGGAACCTCTTCATCTGAATCCCCTGAGTGAGCCTCATCTGGTGGATCAGCAACAATGGCATTGATGACATTGATTGATGCATAATGCATTGCATACCTCCTATCGGCATTTCTGCGATATTGTCTCCTTCTATGTCTTTGATGAGACATTGTCTTTTGTTGAATCGATCCCTCGGGAACTTCTTGATGAACCGTAATTTGGAGAGAATCTCCTGATAATTTGGATCTTCGTTCCTCTTGAGGCTTCTTCCCCAATCGAGAAAAGACCAACTTTCGCTGAGGAGGGGATTGATGATTTTAAAAATTCCCCAGTCCGGTGGGCTAGGGCTGTTCCTGATACCTTTTCTTAACTCCTTGAATCATATTTGTTGATTATTAGGGTTGGTTTAAAAGAGTCCCCAGTCTGGTGAGCTGGGGTGGCTCTTGACATGCTATGTCTAAGACTTTCTTAAAATCTCTTCTGATCTTGTGGACCTTGGTCCGGAAATTAGCTGGATGCATCAACCTGTATCCACTTTTATCACCCGGCTCGAAAGACCGTTGGATGATTTCTGACACTTCTGTTACTTGATGATGTGATTGCTCCATACGAGAGGCCTATTCAATATTCTTGTTTTCTTGATACATGAGTAATTCAACAACTTGTTCTCTGTATTCTTGATTTTAAGACGAACTAGTTGAATCTTGTTCTAGGGCAAGCTTTTGATTACAAACAAAGCCAGGTATTTGTGGCCAGCCATGGGAAATAACATTGCATGAGACCATTTTCGGTGGGTTTTTCTGACTGGAGAGCACTGTGAAATGCAGTGCTCCATGAAAACCCCATCCTATGACATGAATACCAGATGGGACATTTGCAATTAACTGGTGCAATATTCTTAGTTCGCCAAGGCATGAACGCTGAAGGGCTCTCTGCTGCTTTTCAGCCTTCAGATATCGAGAGACTGATAGAGATGCCAATTCAATTTGGCATTGTAACCCTTCTATTATCTTAACATGATTTTCATATTCCTCATAAGATAATACTTTCTTTTTCAACTGACAAAGAGTTTTCCATATGTTGAGATGAATATCATGAATTCCATCTTCCGTCAACATCTCTAGAATGTCATACTGAGAGTCAGCCAGAGGCCAAAACATGACTGGAAATTCACCTTTCGCCAGTTGTTTTCTCATGTTCAGAATTTTCTCTTTATCATTCAATGAATATTCTTCTACTTGATTTGACCAAAGCTGGTGCTTCCTTGTTGCTTCATCAGATTCAACAAGATTGGTAGATAAATCACTGATCAAACTAGAAGATGCATGACTTAGGGGTGGTTCAGATAATGACCTACACCCTGGTCTATCTTCCAATTGAGAAAGTATTTCACCTACTAGCGATGAAGCATCAGACATGACTGGTTTCGCATTTGCAAGTGCCTCAAGATAATAGGGATTTCTTGACACTACATTGTCCACTGGAGCATTTTCCGGGCAATGTGAATCACTACTGTGGGGAGGACTTTTGCAGCGAAATTCATCATCATGGGGAGGACCACCATGGTGGGTTATAGCAAAAGATGATATCTCTTGCTCCTTGGTCTTCTGACCACACAAAGGGTTCCTGTGGCTCTCATCTGAAGATGAAACTTCAAGATCGACCGAATTGTCATGAAGTAAGCCTTCATGAGGAAGTGTCTGTTGAAGAGCTTTGGAATTAATGTTCCCACTATTGGGAAATGAGAGATTATAATATTGAATTCCAACAGATAACTGTCTAAGGGTTCAAGAACTCCATCATCGAGCAAGGCCTTGTTATAGATTGGCTCTTGATCTCTTGACTGTGTTGGGTGGGTCTTCTTCTTAGATGACTTGGAAACCACTTGTTGATGAAATTGGATGCTCTGAGAAGGTGTATATGCCAGATCAGGAGAGATGGACAGGTTATGCTGACGATCTCTACTCAAATCAGGTGTCTGTGCCTGACTTGGTTGTCCGTATGATATGGGGGAGTATGCCCCACAACCCTCTTGGATTGGAACAGATGTGTGTATCTACTCCGGAGTGAACTGTTGATGTGTCACTCCACTGCTAGGGACAGATTTGTGTGTCTTTCCCTGAGATGTTGCCGAAGCTGTTATAATATTCTGGCAAGCATCCAGAATATGAGCAGGGATTTGCTTCTGATCTTTCACCATTGATATAATATTCTTGGTGACTTCAGCTGCCGGAACGTGGATATACGTCCATTCTGTGCTTGGAGTAGGTGTATGTGCCTGCTCCTGTCCTCCTTTTCCTATCAGTGAATCCTGACAGTACTCAAGTGTAGGGGCAGAGAGTTGAGTCTGCCTCCTGTTTGTCACCGGAGCTTTCCGACTGACTTCTCCAAATTCTACCAAGCGAGAATGTTGGTAGGCTTGATCAGTACTAGCAGGTGTGTGTGCCTTCTGATTTCACTTCGCCGAACATGGTTGATGAGATCTATCATATATAGTCAGATGAGCCTGCTGACTAACTGATGACGTATAAATAGGTGTATGTTACTACCTATAATACTCCACCGGAATTTCCTGGTGAGATTGGCGTGATGCTTCCAAACAAGTCTGCTGGATAGCGGAATTAAAACGGGAAGGTGTGTGTTCCTGCTCGTTGCTTGCCACTAAGTTAGGTTGGTGGACTTCTCCAGAGATGGAAGAGATGAGAACCTGCTCACTGTTAACCAGATTTCGCCTCTGGCGATTCTTCTTTCCTGCTCGGGTTCAAGGAACCTAAGACAAATGCCTGAAGTCGGTACCATCATCATGTTGAGGGCGCACTGCCGCACGAGTCTGGCGGCGTTTGTTGATAGGATCCCTTGGGAAGAACTCATGTCTGATTGAATTAAGGCCCTAAGGGACCTTCTCATTCACCTCCCCAGAATAAGGGAGCGAATGGTGATTGCGTTCCGGGGATAACGACCCGAAATGGTTGAAGATGGTGGTTAAAACTGCTTGCTTCTTGATCACTGGTCATCATTGTCTGGACGGCCGGTGTGAGTTGTTCACCTGGAGGGCTTGTCGGGCAGCCTCCAGAGTTGGAATAGTACTATTTTGACAGTACTCCTTAACCAGGGCATTTGATACCTAGTGTTGAAGACGCTGAGTAGGTGATATCGTCCTCAGAGTGGATGATGATTCAGCAAGAGTAGCAGCAGTGACATTTGCAGCAGAAGTTTTCACAGCAGACGTATTCACGAATGTGAACTTAAGAGAATCCATTCTGGAAATGCAAGAGATCTTGGAAAAGAGTTCATGTTTGATATAACAGACATAATCAAGATAAATTCAGCCAATACATCTTTTGGATGAGCACATATTTCAATGATTGTTTTGTTGGCCCTCTCATTGAGTTTTAAATAGGGGCCTAACGAATAAGAAAAACATCATTTTAACTTGGTTAAATATTCACGTTGGGTTCATCATTTTTTTCCCCTCTGGAATTGGGGATGATCTCATTGATTTAAGATTCAAACATTCCAAACGGTTTCTAACGGGTTTGTTCGTAGAACTGGAAACATCCAATGATTTCATATCCATTTGAACCTACTTTCCAAAGGTAGGTGCTCATTAGTTGTGGATTAATGAGGCTTAGGAATTTTCATTGGTCGATAGGATGGGAGGTCGGACTCATCACACCCTTTTGAGGGTAATTATTGTCTACTACGGGACTCTATTTATAGATTTAAGTTATGTTCGTGAATCCTTATTACATTACCAAGTATAAAATGATATTTCCTTTAGATTTGAAAATCAATGATTGATATGTAGGAAATTTAGAGAATATTTTATATGCATTAGAGGTTCTTCATCGATAGAGAATCATCTGTATTTGTTTAGAGATTCTTAGCCAATGGTATCCTTCAATACACAAAATTCTCTTAGTCATTATGATGACCATACTGGTTTTAAATTCACTCAGTGAGGCACTTGAAGTTTATTGTCATTTAGAAGGACATGGAATATTTCAGAGTTGGGATCATACCCAAAGATGGGCTACCTAAGTATCCTTTGTTTAGGAAAAGGAATCATAACCCATGTAGTTCGATTAAGGGAATATGATGTTTATGATTTATGGATCAAAGTAAGATGTCATAATTACTTTTACGCTCTAAGCTCACGTGAGTCATGCTCAGTGTGAGAAACAAGAGGTATTGGTAAAACCAAACAATTGTGCCATGAAAGATGCAATCATAAGAAATAATGTGGGGCTTATGTATGTATGACTGCCCAAATAGATGAAAATTAGGATTTACTTTAGGGAAGAAATCCAGGAACAGGGTCCATAAAGTTATATGTACTTTATGGAGATTTGGATACTCTAATTTGGGGCTTACTTCTGAAAAGGAGGCCCAAATTAAGAGGGGAATTATGATTGGGTTTTACTCCTGAGAAGGATACCCAGATCAAAAAGTATATTAGGACTAGTTAAGAGAGATTAAGGCTGGGGCTTACTTTTGAGAAGAAGGCCCAGGTTAAGGGACTTGAAAAATTAAGGGACTTGGGGCTTACTCCTGAAGAGGATGTCCATATTTGAGACTGGGGATTACTCTTGAAAAGGAATCCAAGGTTAAGAGAATTATGGTTAGGGCTTACTCTTAAAGAGGATGCCTAGATTAGGGGACTTGGGGCTTAATCCTAAGGAGAATGCCCAAAATTAATGGGAATTATGATTGGGGATTATTCCTGAAAAGGAGGCCCATATTTGATACTGGGGCGTACTCCTGAAAAGGAGGCCCAGGTTAAGGGATCTCTCATATTAAAGTATGAAGTTGACTGAATGAAATCTCAATCTGTAGTGACATAAAGATGTGTAAATCAATAGGTTTTGAGAAATATTCCACATAGTTCCTTTCAGATAAGGAAGTTGAATCAAGAAATCATGCCATAAATGGATTTGAAGAGTGTCTTGAAGACTGAATCTTGAATAGGAGAGGTGGAATGACATAAGATGGGTGAAATGGGCAAGAAGGGCACCCAAAAAAGGAAGGGGCATGCAAGTCCTGGAAGGCGTGCAGGTACTGCGTGGGCGCGCAAGTCCTGGTTGCGCAGGTATACCTACGCGACACATGGGTACTTGCGTGATTGTTAACCAGTAAGGTAACACTTGGGCGATCCTTGATCAAAGCCTTAAGAATTATCCTGAGGTACTTCCAGAAGAGAGGCGCGCAAGTTTTGGTGAAGGGGTAGGGCGGCGCACAATTATGTTCATTTCCCTTAAGGGTAAAACACCTTAGGCGCGCAAGTGTTAGTGAATTCTAACACTTAGAACTTACTCCTCTTGTCTATACCTTCCATTCTAGGTAAAGAATTTCCTTATAAGTGTTCGGAAGACCTGAAGAAGAGACTTGGGCGTTCAGAGCTCTATATCTGAATTCTGTAAAAATTCCCCCTTCAAATGGGGGGCCCACCGGGGGTATTTATAGGTGGGAGAAGACCCCGGGTAATTATCACTTAGGAATCACAAGTGACTTGCGCAACCAACTTCGGCGCACAAGTGTACTTGCGCGACCATTATGGCGCGCAAGTATACTTGCGCGACAGTAAGGGAACTTGCGCGTCACATGGGCATTTGAAGCCTTATTGATGCCTTTTTCGATTTTTGATGTTTTCTTCAAATTATGAATCAATTTGTGCTAAGTCATTTCCCTTTCCCAATCTTTAGACTCTATGACGAAAGAAGCGTCAACAGTGGTGCTGTTAGGCTGCCAAATTTTTGTAAGGGATTCTTTCACTCTTCCCACTTTCAAAGTTCTACTTTCATGTCAAGTCTTTAAAGTTACTTTTTTCCATGTTGGGGTATCATCTCTATATTCATCATATTTTAATTTTATTTTCACATGATGAGAGACCCTATTTAATCTCATCAATTAATTTTCTTTATGTTTTAGCTAACGCTGTTAGGCTGCCGAACTTTTCATAAGAGAAATCTTATTTTTGTATTCCTTTCAAGTTTTTCATTTCATATGATATGTCCTTCAAATTTCATTACCATGTTATTATATCCTTTATATTATGTCCCTATACTATTTTATGGATCATTTATGAGTGGTTTATTCATGTCCCCTCTTTTTTCCATGTTTTCTAAAGCCCTGCAACATAGCCGTTATGCTTCTGAATTTTCATCTCAAAATGTCTCTCTCTTTTTCTCAAATTCTTTTATTTTGTTAAGTGAATACTCAAAAATCTTTATTCTATAGGGGTATTCACATATATATCAAAATATTATATTTTAAATTCTGGAATTTACATACATGAGACCCGCTTTCCTTTTCCGTGGGTTTAAAGTGACATAAAGATCATGTATTTAAAGTAGTTTTTAAAATGTTGTTACTATGAAATGAAACCCATTTATTTTATGCTATATGGGTTATTTATGAAATGATTGATGATGTTATATGTGTCTCACATTATGATAAAGAAAAATTAAGGGTGTGCCCTGATAGCGCTCCAATGTATTGGGTAAAGACTTAATCTCTAGAGATGACCATTTTAACGATACCTTGGTGAATAACCTTGGTAATTTTTTAATGAAACATTGGGGATGGACCTTGGTGATACAGAAATGATTGTCTATGTTAAATTTTGTAGCCACATCTTCAAGTTATGGAACATGTTATTTTTATTATGATATGCTTCATGATCTCTTTCGCATTCCTTAAAGTTATTTATCATGACTTTATTGATGTATCTCAAGTTCAAATGTAAAATGTTTCTCTTGTTTTCCTTACTAGGACTTCTGCTCACCCTTTCTTCTGATGTATTCTCCCAGGTTATGAGATGATGTAATGAACTTAGGATGAACAATGAATAAGCCTTAGAACTGGTTTAGAGAATGTTTATGTTTTTTTCATTTATTATGATCCTGATTTCCATGACACTAGACTTTAAAGATCCTCTGTTTGTAAAATGTAATGAAAAGTTATGTATTAAAAAGTCAGTATGATATAGTTGGTATCAAAGGATAGTTTATTTATTTATGGAAATTAGGATATAAAAACTTTAGGAATAACCCTATATAAAAGTTTGAATATAGTAAATCTTCCTGGTATTTTGGTGAGTATTGAGTAAGTGGTTTATCAAGCAAATACATATTTGTCTGGATACGAGCAGGTAGAGGTGTCTCTGGAACAGATGTATATAGGGGTAAAACCCGAAAACACCGCTTTGAGAAAGACTTGAACGGGAACTGGTACACGACAACGAGCATTGCTGCACTCTTGGTTACGACACTTCCGGGGGATATGTTTGGTTAATCAAAAGCTTTTTATGAATCATTATGAAGGAATTATAGAAAAATATAATTGTCTAAGCATGAAGTTTTAAGACATAAAATCATTTTTAGTTAAGAGAGTCGTAAATGAAATAAATTTCTCATGAAGGATTTATTATTTTAGAAAATGTCTCCATCATCTAGGAATACGTTGATGTATTTCCTGAGGAGTTACCCGGACCTCCCCCAGAAAGAGAGGTAGAGTTCTCCATTGAACTCGTACCTGGATCTCATCTGATGTCAAATACCCCCTATTGGATGTAAAATATGGAGCTAGAGGAATTAAAGAAACAACTCTGAGATCTTTTGGAGAATTGGTTTATTCGACCAAGTGTGTCTCCTTGGGGAGCACCATTTCTCTTTGTGAAGAATAAAGATGGATTGATGCAGCTATGCATTGATTATAGAGAACTGAATGGGATCAAAGTAAAGAACAAATACTCTCTTCCAAGAATTGATGACTTATTTTACCAACTTCATGGGACTCAATTCTTCTCTAAGATTGATCTTCGTTCTGGTTATCATCAATTGAGGGTGAAGAATGATGAAATTCCAAAAACCTCCTTCCAAAAAAGATATGGGGATTATGAGTTTTTTGTTATGCCCTTCGGACTGACTAATGAAACTGCTATTTTTATGGATCAAGAATAAGTTGACTTTGGAAACTTATGTTTATCAAATTGATATCCTTTTTATATGAAAATGATTTGGTGATTAAATGAAAAAGGCTATTTTGGATGATGTTTTCTCTTTTAGAGTACTATATGCCTAAGGGGAAATAAAATACTATAGGATCTAAATTGAGGGTGAATAGTTGAGTTTTATTTATTTATTGTGGACATATAGTGATTTGGGTTATTTTTGGAAAATGATGAACCTCATATAGAGAATATGTGAATGGGTTAATAACACTTTAGTATGAGACTTCAATTGTAGTCGATGTTATTTGGAGATAAATGTTAAGATTTATTGGGGAATAATATGTGATTAAAGCCTTCTGAGTTTTGGATTCCAATCTTAGTTTGGATTATTCTGAAGAATTTTAAGGATGATTATGTATTGAATTGTCTTTCTGGAACTTTGGGTACTTTTGTTGAATTTTGGAGATTAGTAGTCATATTTATTTTTATAAAGGATTATACTTTTTGGGTATTATATGATCTCGTACTAACCTTTTTAGTTTTAGTTGATGACTAAAGACAAGGGAAAAATATAGTCATTCTTTTGCGGATTATGTGATTCTCTAGAAGATGATTCTTTTGATTTTGATGAGACCATGTCTTTTTGAATGCTCATTGTTTAGAGAAAAGATTAGTCATGGTTAAAACTTATTAAGGGATGAAACTCTACTTGAAGGTAAGTATATTTCCTTATTTTTTTATTTTATGTAGTAAATGAATTCCTCAATATTATGAAAAGGAACATAAAACAAAAACATTGTTGGTTTACGTTTCCTACCAGGTAATCATAGACCCTTTAACACATCTTAAGTTTGTGATACTCTTATGGTTAATTTTCTCCTAATCATGTTTTCTATCACTCTCCATCAGAACATGACCCTTTTTTTCTCTTCCATATCCACGTTTTCCAACATGGAATCCTAGAATGGGTTATCTCAAGTGACCTTTGTACTTACCTTCCTTTCTTTTAAAGTAATAGTTTTACTGACTCTTTTTCTGATGTGGGACTTTCAATGAAATTTCCAAACCCAATTTTAAAATTGTGAAGACACAATTTCTTAATGGGGGAAGATTGTAACGACCCAAAATTTTGAGTAAATCTTGTTCCCTATTTTTTTAGTTTATTTTATTTTTCATTTAATAAAATGAGTATAATTAAAATGAGACCGTTGGTTTTCGACTGTTATATGACCATTGGTCAATATGATCGTTGGAAACTAAATGTTACAATTAATGTCTATAAATATAAGTGATCATGATTAATTAATATAGAAAGAAGATTCGATGGCCCCATCCAGTAGTCTCGGGCCGATCGAAGCCCATCTGACGGAACTCGGAAAGGAGGTAGCACCTTTAGGCTTTGCCCTAGACCAAACCCCATCCAAACTTCATCGTGTGAAGCTGGAACAGAATCTCCTTCGCGAGAAGTTCAAGCTGATAGAAGTCACTACTCGGGCAATGTTGGACGAGCCGTCCCAACATTCTATCACACTAGAATACCTTACTCTTAGTTCCTATGCTGGTGTTATATGTGGTTATGTAACGAGACCATAACTGCCTTGTGTAATCCTTTCATTTAAATAAAAAATTGTGATTTCTTCTTATGGTGAAGTTTGTAAATTTTCAAATGTCCAGATAAATATATTATTCATATTATAGATGAATTTTAGAAAAAGGATATTTTAAAAATAATTATGTAAACCTTAAATTATTAATAATGTGTAATGATTTTCAAAAACATGGTCTTCTACATTTATGTTCAGTAATAAATTTAGAGTCTAATAAGATCAACTTAATTTTTGATGAATAGTACATTATGAATAGTGATTTTATGCTTATGATTGGTAATGTGATCAAATGGATTAAGTAACCTCACTTAAGAAAGTATTAATATAATCTAGGCCCCTTGATTAAGTAATGTGATTCAATAAAATAGGTAAATATCTGTTCCAGAAAGTACTGTTTAATTATTAGTTTCTTCGAGTGAATAGTGTTTTTTATTTAAAAATATTTAGAGAATTATTTTTATAAAATAGAGCTCATTTTTGAATTCAGAGCATTGATATTAGGTTAAGGTGAATTTTTGTGATTTTTCTGAAATAGTTGAATTTTCAGTGAATAGTGTTTTTATTTAAAAATAAAAATAAAAATATTTAAAAAATTATTTTCATAAAATGGAGTTCATTTTTAAAATCAGAGCATCGATATTTGGTTAAGGTGAAATTTTGGGATTTTTTCGAGAAAGTTGAATTTTCGGTGAATAGTGAAAATAAAATCTTTGAGTTCCGGGTGTTTAATGACATCATTAAGGATGTAATAATTATGAAATAATTCTTCTCTACTTATGAATAGTAATATAAGGTATTTGGTGTCCCAAGTGGCCAATACCATTGGCAAATACCATGGGCAAGCCCATGGTTTTTCCAATTCCACCGATGAGGTGTCCCTTGGCAATTAATGCTTTGTCCCCTCACTTCCCCTATAAATACCAAGACTTTATCTCATTCATTTCATTTAAAAATCCTCTCCAACTAATTTATGGTCTCTTTACCTCCCAAATAGTCCTCCCAATGTTCCCTCAAGCCTCCAAGGTCCCGACCTTTGAGTTTTAGGACTTACGTCTTAAGGTAAGGGATCCTACCTCTCTCATTCTTTTCATGTATTCTCCTTTATGTCATTTATTTTAAGCTCCATGTTCTTATGTTGGGGATGTTATTTTATATTCATAATACTGTCCTTTTCATGTTCATATGATGATAGACCCCCTCTTACTCTCATAAATTCATTTTAAGAATGTTTAAGTGGCGTCGTTAGGCTGCCGAATTTTTGTAAGGGATTCTTTCACTCTTCCCATTTTCAAAGTTCTACTTTCATGTCAAGTCTTTAAAGTTACTTATTTCCATGTTGGGGTATGATATCTATATTCATCATACTATAATTTTATGTTCACATGATGAGAGACCCTATTTAATCTCATCAATTCATTTTGTTTGAAGTTTTAAGTGACGTCGTTAGGCTGTCGAACTTTTCATTAGAGAAATCTTATTTTGGTCTTCCTTTCAAGTTTTTCATTTCATATGGTATGTCCTTCAAATTTAATTACCATTTTCTTATATCCTTTATATTCTTCCCTATACTAATTTATGGATCATTTATGATTGGGTGGACCATGTCCCCTCTCCTTTCAATGTTTTCTAAAACACTGCAACATAGCTGTTATGTTGCCGAATTTTCGTCTCAAAATGTCTCTCTCTTTTTATAAAATTATTTTATTTTGTTAAGTTAATACTCAAAAAAAATATTCTACAGGGGTATTCACATATATATCAAAATTTTCTATTTTAAATTCTGGTATTTACATACATGAGACCTACTTTCCTTTTCTGTGGGTTTAAAGTGACATAAAGATCACGTCTTTAAAGCATTTTTTAAAATGTTATGACTATGAAATGAAACCCATTTATTTTATGCTATATGGGTTATTTATGAAATTATTGATGATGATATATGTGTATCACATGATAATAAAGGAAAATTAAGGGTGCGCCCTGATAGCGCTCCAATGCATTGGGTAAAGACTTTATCTCTGGAGATGACCATTTTAACGATACCTTGGTGAATAACCTTGGTAATTTTTTAATGACACCTTGGGGATGGACCTTGGTGATACGGAAATGATTGTCTATGTTTATTTTTGTAGACAAATCTTCAAGTTATGAAACATGTTATTTTTATTATGATATGCCTCATGATCTCTTTCGCATGCCTTAAAGTTATTTATCATGACTTTATTGATGTATCTCAAGTTCAGATGTAAAATGTTTCTCTTGTTTTCCTTACTGGGCCTTCTGCTCACCCTTTCCTCTGATGTATTCTCCCAAGTTATTAGATGCTCTAACAAAGTTAGGATAAACAATTAAGAATCCTTACAAGTGGTTTAGAAGAATATTTATGTTTTTTTCATGTATTATGATCCTGATTTCCAAGACACTAGACTTTAAAGATCCTCTATTTATAAAAAGTAATGAAAAGTTGTATTAAAAAGTCAGGATTCTATAGTTGGTATCAAAGGATAGTTTAGTTATATATAGAAATTAGGATATAAAAACTTTAGGAATAACCCTATAGAAAAGTTTAAATATAGAAAATCTTTCTGGTATTTTGGTGAGTATTGAGTAAGTTTTTTATCAAGAAAATACATCCCTGTCTAGATATGAGAAGGTAGAGGTGGCTCTGGAACATATGTACATAGGGGTAAAACCCAAAAACACCACTTTGAGCTAGAATCGAGTGGGAACTGGTACACGACAACGAGCATTGTTGCACTCTTGGTTACGACACTCCCGGGGGATATGTTTTGTTAATCGCAAGCTTTTTATTAATCATTATGAAAGAATTATAGAAAAATGTAATTGTCTAAGCATGAAGTTTTAAGACATAAAATCCTTTTTAGTTAAAAGAGCCGTAAATGAAATAAGTTTCTCACTAAGGATTTATTCTTTTAGAAAATGTCCCCATAATCTAGTAATGCATTGACGTATTTCTTGAGAAGTTACCCGGACCTCCCCCAGAAAGAGAGGTAGAGTTATCCATTGAACTCGTACCTGGATCTCATCCGATGTCAAAGACCCCCTATAAGATGGAAAATGTGGAGCTAGAGGAATTAAACAAAAAACTCTGAGATCTTTTGGAGAATGGGTTTATCCGACCAAGTGTGTCTCCTTGGGGAGCACCATTTCTCTTTGTAAAGAAGAAGTATGGATCGATGCAGCTATGCATTGATTATAGAGAACTGAATGGGATCACAGTAAAGAACAAATACTCTCTTCCAAGAATTGATGACTTATTTGACCAACTTCATGGGACTCAATTTTTCTCTAAGATTGATCTTCGTTCTGGTTATCATCAATTGAGGGTGAAGAATGATGATATTCCAAAAACTTCCTTAGAATCAAGATATAGACATTATGAGTTTGTTGTTATTCCCTTCAGAATGACTAATGCACATGCCATTTTTATGGATCAAGAATAAGTTGACTTTGGAAACTTATGTTTATCAAATGGATATCCTTTGTATATGAAAATGATCTGGTGATTAAATGATAAAGGTTATTTTGGACGATGTTTTCTCTTTTGTAGTACTATATGCCTAAGGGGAAATAAAATACTACAGGATCTAAATTGAAGAGGAATGGTTGATTTTTTATTTATTTATTGTGGACATATGTTGATTTGGGTTATTTTTGAAAAATGATGAACCCAACATAGAGAATATGTGAATAGGTTAATTACACTTTATTATGAGACTTTAATAGTAGTCGATTTTATTTAGAGATAAATGTTAAGATTTATTGGGGAAGACTGTGTGATTAAATCCTTCTGATTTTTGTGTTCCAATATTAGTTTGGATTATTCTGAAGAATTTTAAGGATGATTGTGTATTGAATGGTCTTTCTGGAACTTTGGGTACTTTTATTGAATTTTGGAGATTAATAGTCATATTTCTTTTTATAAAGGATTATCCTTTTGGGGATTATATGATCTCGTACTAACCTTTTTAGTTTTAGTTGATGACTAAAAACAAGGGAAAAATATAGTCATTATTTTGTGGATTATGTGATTCTCTAGAAGATGATTCTTGTGATTTTGATGAGACCAAGTCTTTTTGAATTCTAATTATTTGGAGAAAAGATTAATCTTGGTGGAAACTTATTAAGGTATGAAACTCTACTTGAAGGTAAGTATATTTCCTTATGTTTTTATTTTATGTAGTAAATTAATTTCTCAAAATTATGAAAAGGAACATAAAACAAAAACATTGTTGGTTTAAGTTTCCTACTGGGTTATCAAATACTGTTTAACACATCTTAAGTTTGTGATCTTCTTGTGGTTAATTTTCTCCTAATCATATTTTCTATCACTCTCCATCAGAACATGACCCTTTGGTTTCTCTTCAATATCCACATTTTCCTACATGGAATCCTAGTATGGGTTAACTTGGGTGACCTTTGTACTTCCCTTTATTTATTTTAAAGTTATAGTTTTACTGACTCTTTTTCTGATGTGGGACTTTCAACAAAATTTCCAAGACCAGTTTTAAAATTGCGAGGATGCAATTTCTTAAGGGGGGAAGATTGTAACGACCTGAAATTTTGAGTAAATCTAGTTCCCTATTTTTTTGTAGGTTATTTTATTTTTCATTTAATAAAATGAGTATAATTAAAATGAGACCGTTGGGTTTCGAATATTATATGACCATCGGTCAATATGACTGTTGGAAACTAAATTTTACAATTAATGTTTATAAATACAAGTAATCTTGATTAATTAATATAGAAAGAAGACTTGATGGCCCCATCCAGTTGTCTCGGGCCGATCGAAGCCCATCTGACGAAACTCGGAAAGGAGGTAGCACCTTTGGGCTTTTCCCTAGACCAAACCCAATCCGAACTTCATCGTGTGAAGTTGGAACATAATCTCTTTCGTGAGAAGTTCAAGCTGATAGAAATCACTACTCGGACAATGTTTGCCGAGCCGCCCCAAGATTCTATCACCCTTGCACACCTTACTCTTAGGTCCTATGCTGGTGTTATAAGGGGTTATGTAACGAGACCATAACTTCCTTGTGTAATCCTTTCATTTAAATAAAAAATTGTGATTTCTTCTTATGGTGAAGTTTGTGAATTTTCAAATGTCCGGATAAATATAGTATGCATGTTGTTGATGACTTTTAGAAAAAGTATAATTTAAAAATAATTATGTAAACCTTAAATAATTAATAATGTGTAATGATTTTCAAAAAATGGTCTTCTACAGTTATGTTCAGTAAGAAATTTAGAGTCTAATAAAATCAACTTAATTTTTGATGTATAATAAATTATGAATAGTGATTTTATGCTTATTATTAGTAATGTGATCAAATGGATTAAGTAACCTCACTTAAGAAAGTATTAATATAATCTAGGCACCTTGATTAAGTAATGTGATTCAATAAAATAGGTAAATAACTGTTCCAGAAAGTACTATTTAATTATTAGTTTCTTCAGTTGAATAGCATTTTTATTTTAAAATTAAATTAAAAATATTTAGAAAATTATTTTTATAAAATGGAGCTCATTTTTTGAATTCAGAGCATCGATATTAGGTTAAGGTGAATTTTTGGGATTTTTCTGAAATAGTTCAATTTCCAGTGAATAGTTTTTTTATTTAAAAATTAAATTAAAATTATTTGTAAAATTATTTTCTTAAAATGGAGTTCATTTTTAAAATCAGAGAATCTATATTTGGTTAAGGTGAAATTTTGGAATTGTTTCGAGAAAGTTGGATTTTTTGTGAATAGTGAAAATACAGTTTTTGAGTTTCGGATGTTTACTGACATCGTTAAGGATGTAATAATTATGAAATAATTCTGGTCTACTTATGAATAGTAATATAAGATATTTGGTGTCCCATGTGGCCAATATCATGGGAAAATACCATGGGAAAGACCATGGTTTTTCCAATTCCACCGATGAGGTGTCCCTTGGCAATTAATGCTTTGTCCCCTCACTTCCCCTATAAATACCAAGACTTTCCCTCATTAATTTAATTTCCAAATCCTCTACAATGAGGTTATGGTATCTTTACTTCCCAAGGAGTCCTCCCAAGGTTCCCTCAAGCCTCCAAGGTCCCGAACTTTGAGTTTTAGGACTTACGTCTTAAGGTAAGGGATCCTACCTCTCTCATTCTTTTCATGTATTCTCTTTTATGTCATTTATTTTAAGCTCCATGTTCTTATGTTGGGGATGTTATTTTAAATTCATCCTATTTTCCTTTTCATGTTCATATGATGAGATACTCCCTCTTTCTCTCATCAATTCATTTTAATAATGTTTAAGTGGCGTCATTAGGCTGTCGAATTTTTTTAAGGGATTCTTTCACTCTCCCATTTTAAAAGTTCTACTTCCATGTCAAGTATTTAAAGTTCCTTTTTTCCATGTTTAGGTATGATATCTATATTCATAATAATGTAATTTTATTTTCACATGATGAGATACCCTATTTAATCTCATAAATTCATTTTTTTGAAGTTTTGAGTGACGTCGTTAGGCTGCTGAACTTTTCATAAGAGAAATCTTATTTTTATCTTCCTTTCATGTTTTTCATTTCATATGGTATGTACTTAAAATTTCATTACCATGTTCTTATATCCTTTATATTCTATCCCTATACTATTTTATGGATCATTTATGAGTGGGTGACCCATGTCCCCTCTCTTTTCAATGTTTTCTAAAACCCTGCAACATAGTCGTTATGCTGCCAAATTTTCGTCCCAAAATGTCTCTCTCTTTTTCTAAAATTCTTTTATTTTATTAAGTTAATACTAAAAAATCTTTATTCTACAGAGGTATTCACATATATATCAAAATTTTCTATTTTAAATTCTGGGATTTACATACATGAGACCCTCTTTCCTTTTCCATGGGTTTAAAGTGACATAAAGGTCACGTCTTTAAAGCAGTTTTTAAAATGTTATGACTATGAAATGAACCCCATTTGTTTTATGCTATACGGGTTATTTATGAAATTATTAATGATGATATATGTGGCTCGCATGATAATAAAGACAAATTAAGGTTGTTCCCTGATAGAGATACAATGCATTGGGTAAAGACTTAATCTACAGAGATGACCATTTTAACGATACCTTGGTGAATAACCTTGGTAATTTTTTAATGACACCTTGGGGATGGACCTTGGTGATATGGAAATTATTGTCTATGTTAAATGTTTTAGTCACATCTTCAATTTATGAAACATGTTATTTTTATTATGATATGCCTCATGATCTCTTTCTCATGCCTTAAAGTTATTTATCATGACTTTATTGATGTATCTCAAGTTCAAATGTAAAATGTTTCTCTTGTTTTCCTTACTGGGCCTTCTACTCACCCTTTCCTCTGATGTATGCTCCCAGTTTATGAGATGCTTTAATGAACTTAGGATGAACAATTAAGAAGCCTTACAAGTGGTTTAGAAGAATGTTTATGTTGCTTTCATGTATTATGATCCTGATTTCCAAGACAATAGACTTTAAAGATCCTCTGTTTGTAAAATGTAATGAAAAGTTATGTATTAAAAAGTCAGGATCCTATATGCATGCTTCTATGGACCTATTTATGGCCCTACATACGGGCGAGACTATTCCCAAACCATTCCACCTTCGGGCTTGGCCAAGGATGGTTCCCTCGACATGGTTGTCCTTGAGTCCCTCATGTGCTGGGGTCAAGGTGGCCTAGGAATGCTTGAAGGTTGGCCCAATTTTTTTAAAGTAATACCCATAAAAATAATTCCCAATTATGGGATGAATGTCTACCTTCAATCAAGAATCATGCATGGACACCTTTATAACACCAAGACACTCCATATTTTCTTTTATTATTTTTGGAATAATAATTACAAAGATCTTTAATCATATTTAAATGGATGAAACTTCAATTTTGTAGACATTGTATCATATTTTAAACCTATATTTAGAATTTGGGATCAGTGCAACAATCGTATTCTTTGTCACCATGAAGAATTACCCAATTCTCCATGTATTATAACTCCTTCATTTTGACTGTTATTGAAAACTGTTGACAAAAAAATACAACTTCATACACAAAGTGGTCCCAACAATCTCCTCCTTTTTATTTTCTGGAAATACTTTAAATTTATTTCTCAAATAAATGTGTCAATATCTAAATGAGAATCTTCTCTCTCCCCTTCACTTTTCTTTATCTCACTTTTGAACTTTCATTTAACTTTCTATCCCCCTTGTTGAAAAGAAATAAAAAGTTCATGGGAAAAGGATATCAATCCATACTTAAGCAATTTTCCATCTATAATTTCACTCTAAGTCTACTTTATCCATGATCAGTGTAGAAAACAAGAGGATTTAATTTAGACAACAAAGTTTTCCATTACCCACTGATCATGATACCTCATGAGACGAGAACTCATTTACTTGTCTTCAAGGGTTTTCCACTTTCATTCCAGACTAAGGATAAAAAAATGTGATATGAAATAATCAACCTGAAACTTCTGCACTCACTTAAACAAATGGATCAAAACATTTAAGTGCAATAGGAAGGATGAGTGACCTTGGGGAACTTCCATTATTCTTATGTTACTAAGTAATTCATTTACTCCCCCTTATTAAGATGATATTTATTTTGAGTAACCAAGGATGATAGATTAAGAAATGACATACCATTTACAATGACATGATCCTCAAACAATCTTCAGAGTAATTGAATTTTATACCAACTGAAGTTAATACTAATTGAAATAATAACTCTATAAGCTTCTTCATATGTCTCCCCCTCAAGGGAACACTCCTCATCACTGAATCTCAGGTTATCCCCATGAGATCTTTATTCACTATCAATTCCCTATATTATAAGAAAAAATACAATGCACACATATTTAAGGGAATATGGTGGATCCTCCTTGCTTCATCAATGTGAACAGAAAGGTTGAGATGATTTTATCAACCAAGATTCTCCATTCTTCACACTTTCACATTTGATCTTCAATTATGGTTTTGATTGTATGGATCTCAATTCTTCTTCCATTTATTTGTCTGTGAGCATTATTTATTCAAGAGATTTTAGAGCACTAGAATATCCTGGTGCAACTTTCATCTTCTTAAGAAATTCTTCTTGATATGGAATAAATGCAATGCAATTTCTAACAGTATGATCATATTTGTTGCACCTCACACATATAACTTCTTTATCTTCATGTGAAATATTCTTTTTTTCTTTTTTTTCACTAGCCTTAGCTTGTGCATATTTTATTTCCCTCATTATTTCCAAATATTCTATCCATATAACCAATAGGTCATTAGAATTTGAGGCATCAAGATTGGATCTTTCACATGGATTATTATAAGTGACATCCTTATTAAGAGTTCTTTTGGATTCACCACCCTTCACATTTTTGGATTTAGAATCCAAGATATTCTCTTCTTTCCTTCTTGAAATCTTATTGGGAGCCTTTTTTTACAATATTATTCTAGTTTTTTCCCAAGGATTCTTCTTCATTCCTATCCAGATTTTATAATCTTATTTTCTTGTTAGATTTAGATGCATGTTGAGATGAACATGTACCAACCTTGTAACCACTTCCATTACATACATCACAGATGTTATCAACATTTCCAAAAAAAATCTATATAAAAATTCTTCAAGATATATGGATGTTTTTTCTTATTTTCTAGCTTTATCCCCTTGATATTTTCTTTCTTTGTTCTTTTTCATTTAAGGTATTGTACCAACAATCCAATGCACAATGTTCAAATATATTGTAGGACCAACATTGACCAAAAAACCTTGTCTTATTGATATATTAGGTATAAGGTTGATGAGACTTATTTTTGATTTATTGTGCTCCCTATGGGGAATAATCTTCCAAATTCTTCCTATCCACCATACCCATGGTGGTAGTTATCTAAATGACTTTTCTTCATCCATACTTGTTTAGTGTTTTTCTTCCACCTTGAACTTTTTGTAGAGACATACTTAGAAACATTAGTATAATATGGAATGGATGGTACCTTTTCTTTCTCAACTACTTGTGATAGATCATTGAGTGAATTTATGATCTTCTTATCACATGTTAGAGTTATTTTGATAGTAGAATCCTCCAATGAACATTGGGTACCAGTGACTACTATTTCTTTATTTTGTGAAGTCTCAATATGTGTCTTCTCAAGATTTATCAACTAAGATTCCATTTCAAGACATTTCATATTGAGGATGAATTTCTGGTCTTCAAACATAGTCATCTTCTCTTCACAATCCTTCTTCATTCCTTCAACTTCATCTTCATGTAGCTTCGCTTTGTTTTGTAACAGAGAGTCATGTTCTTTAAACTTCATGGAAGATTTTTCCAAATGTAAACCCTTGACTTCAATACTATTCTTTATCTTATCTTCAAGTGCATGAATCTTCTCTTCTAGAGTCTTATTGACTCCCTCTTTCTTTTTAACCTATTTGATCCATTTTGAAGAACATAATTCAAATTCCCTCTTTATTGATTCAAAGCCTCCAAACTATCTAGAGAGCTTTAGAAATTCAGAAATTTTTCCTTTAAAACCCTCCTCTAAAACATGATTTTATTCTTCCTGATGGGTGATATCTTCTTGCATGCATTGACATACTCTAGAAACAAGGGAGACACTTTCTTCAAGAATACTATGTAAAATCATTCTTAATATATCAACTGATAACTCTTAAGAATTTGTAGATTATCATCACCACTTGTGCTAGAATTTTCATGATGAGAATAATTTCTAAATTTACTAACACATACCTCATGATCATTTGAGGTAGGAAGGTTATCCATCTTCTTGGTGGGAACTTGAGCCACCTGATCATTACTTTCCAAGCCTAATGTGTCTTCATTGTCTGTAGGTTATGGAGAACTAGATACTTCCTATTCTTTAGATAAGAGGGAATTATTCTTCAACTTTCTCTTATCCTTCTTTATAATATTCATCATGGTCTTTGTGGATATGGTCTTTTGATTATAGACAACTAAATATTCAATGAAACTGCACTTCTCTAATTAATCATGAAAGAAACTCAACTATTTTAAAGAGAATAACTTCATTATAGAGAATATAATAGAGGTGAAACTCCATCTAATACCAATTGAGAGGACAATTTTAGGATATAACTAACACTGAGAGGGGGTGAATCGTTATTTGGGACTTTTTAAACCAATTCCAACCACTACTGAAAATATGGCCATTATCAGCACTAGAAAAGTCAATTTACAATGCTAAAAAAGAACTATTAATCTTAGTGAAGATAAAGGAAAGTACCTTTTATCAGCACTAAAAAATCACTGTTAAATGGGTCCTTTATCAGCACTTTTTTAGTGCTCATAAAAGACCACTTTTTTCGGCGCTTTTTTAAAAGTGCTGATAAAAGTTAAAAAAAATTAAAAAAAATAAATAAATATTTTTGAAATTTGGGGAGAGACTTCAACAGCGCCCCCCACCCCCCACCCCCACCCTAGCCCACATGCCCCAGCCTTCCCCCAGCCTTTAAAATCACCCCCACCCCCTTTAACAGTGCTAGCCCTTATTCTCCACCCATGGGCGTGACCTACCTCCACTTGGATTCGAACTTGGGACCTGTTGTCTGCGCGCCTAAGCCTTTACCACTCCACCATATTGTTTTGCTCTTCATTTATTAATATATTTATATACATATATAGTTATACTTACTCATATATTAATATATATTTACATTAACATATATATATATTTATATTAATATATATATATATAGCTATATTAATATATATATATATTTATGTATATTAATATATATATATATAGTTATATTTATATATTAATATATTTATTCGTATATTAATATATATTTATAAGATCAGTTTTATATACATTTATAAAAAATGCTTTTTTGTGTGTGTTTATAAATAAATAAATAAATATATAAAACATAAAAAAACTCACAGACACATATATATTATATGTGTATATGTAAGTATAATTATACATATTTATATATATTTACAAATATTATATATTAATATGTATGTACATATGCTTAGAATATATAGATAATATATACCAGTTTATCAATACAGACGCACACAAATATATATATATATACATGTACACATTATATATGTATATATATATATATATATATATATTTTAAATAAAATTGATATTATTTTTTTATTTGGATAAGGCTTATATATTGAGAAATGTATTTTATATGTAAATATGTTTAATTATTTATTTATAAAATTAATTTTTTATGTATGAATTTATAAAAAATATGTATATATTGTTATATTTTTGATAATAAATAATAGTAAATTATGAAAAATGATAACAAGCCCTAAAAACCTGAAAAAAGGTAAATAATGGAGAAACCCTCAAAACCTATAAATACAGTGAGAAAGTCAAGTAAACCCTAAAATCATGGTAACGGCGAAAACTTCTAATCCAAGAGTCTGTTACAGCTCTGTGACTAGTCAAATCGAAGATCATAAAACAATATTTTATATGATAGGTGGTGTATGCCAAATGGACAGACAGATCATAAGTTACAGTTGTTTGAAAAAGTAGCAGACAAGATAAAAGTGCAAGAAACGGGGGCTTGAAAAACCTAACAAAATGCAGAGTCATTAAAATGGGAATAACATCTGATCTAGGTGTCTATTTCAGCTTCTTGACTAGTTAAACCTAAGATTATGGAATGAACTATGATATAACAGGTGGAAGAGGCCAAACAGACATGCGAATCGGGAGTTATTGTCGTTTTAAGAAAAATTTGACAGGGCACCGAACATGGAAGCATAGTTTAGGAGTACTTCTGATTTTTTTTTTGCGTGGTAGATCTTAAACGGACATTCGAAGTGAAAGTTATGGTTGTTTAAAGTTAGAGTTTTTTTAGAGTGGTATAACTGATAAATCTTCTATTTAGTTAAACTATTTATGGATTTTATATTACATAGTCCTCACTCATCTCACATGATTTTGTTTTACTGGTCTCGGTGCTCAAACAGACACCCGGAACAGAAGTTATGCCCATTTTAGTGAGTTGCAGGTTTCTCGGGTTTTTAGGCGCTAGGAGGATTGCTCAATTTCAAATGAAAATAAATTTTACTCCGAGTGTCTGTTTTGGATCTACCACATATCAAATCGAA
Organism: Viscum album; assembly: GCA_963277665.1. Classification (NCBI taxonomy): domain Eukaryota; kingdom Viridiplantae; phylum Streptophyta; class Magnoliopsida; order Santalales; family Viscaceae; genus Viscum; species Viscum album. The sequence goes on from OY728151.1 coordinate 911,678,267, forward strand.
ACATGTGAAAATATACACACTTTGGTGACCACTGAAACCCCTTCTCACATTCTTGAATGCCCAAAAAGGCCCAAAATCCCTCCAGATGGTCATAAGTTCGGATCCGAGTGTCCGTTTTTCCATAACTTCGGCTCCAGGTGTCCATTTTTCCTCTAACACATATCAAATTGAAGATTTTGACTAAACCTATACTCTGGTGACGACTAGAACACCTTATCATATTCTTCAAGGCACAAAAATGTCCTTAATCCCTCCAAACGACCATAAATTTTTCTCCAGGTGTCTATTTTGGGTATACCACATATCAAATCGATCTAAAACATATTTAAAAAGTATATATTATATTTATATCAATATAAATTTAATTATATATCAATATATTATTTTTTATGAAATATAATTTTTTTTGAAATATACACTTTATCAGTGCTGGAAAAAAACGTTGATAAAGCCCCCTATCAATGCTACTAAAAAAGCGCTGATAAAGGGGGTGCCTTTATCAGTGCTTTTTTAGCACTGTTAAAGGGTGGCACTGCGAAAACCTAGTTTTGTGGTAGTGAAATTTTTATCCCTATACCTCCCGGCCTATTAGGATCTTGATTCTCTTATTCTTTTTTCCCTGTCGCATGCAATAATATGAAAGTAGTAAAAATATACACACAATATTTTTACAAGGTTCACTACTCAATAAGAGATGCTACATACTTTCCATGCATGGGAATGACCATTGCAAGGATTATTCACTATAATGTGATAACTATTATAGTGGATTTGTTAGGAAAACAATCCCTTAGATAGTGTGGGTCCCTACACTTTGGAGGGGGGAATGAAATAATCTTTTCTTGTGTGAGCCCCTACACTTTAGAGGGGGAAGGGAAACAATCCTCTTCATAAACTGTTGATGACCTAGTTCAACTTACAGCTTCCTTTCTGGTTCTTTATAATACCTGTGGAGACCATATTCTTCCTTCTTCAATAAGGTAGGTTCTTCTCTTGATCTTATTCAGTTATCTTCACTTGATTACTTGCAAAGCATTAGGCAAGTAACTCTCTTATTCTCAAATGAAAACCCAACTGCACTACTTCTTCTTTCTTATTCTTTAGTAAAACTAGAAAATTTACTAGAACTTATTCTTATTTCTTGGAAAGAATCACATACACCTATGTGATTATTCAAACACTGAATATCAGATTACTTAGAATCATTTAAATCAGCTTCTTCTCTTCTCTTCATTTCATATATGCATGAGATCATGCATGTGACATTTAAATGGAATCCTCTCTTACACTTTTCTATATTGTGTGTAAAACCTAATGGGTATTAACCTTTGTACAAAAACACAACCTCTTATCTTTTTCCCTTTTCTATTATTACCTTTTTCACATGGTTTTGGTGTTTTTAATTCATGTATCTGAGTGCATGCATGTTGTATAAACAAAAAAAACACAATTTGTCCAATTCTTCTCTTCTTTTTCAAAAACCCTAATGGGTATAAATCTTTTCATGTAGACACTTCCTCTCCTCCTATTTTCTTCTTTGCATGAAACCAAACTCGAATGGGTGAAATCCCTTGGCACACATAAAAATCCTCAGGTTTCTTCAAACAATGCACATGCGTGAATAAATGTATGCACTACCCATATTAATGAAAAACTTTTTATTCGCCAAAAATGAAACCCTAAAAACAATATAGATTCAACGTTAAGAGGAGAGTCTTTACCTTTGTGAAGACTATGGGGTTCAATATTTTTCTTTCTTGTTCAAGGGATACATGGGTCTCTTTCTTCACTAAAGCTGAATGGTTTGTGGATCTTTCTTCACAAGGCACAACAAGGGTGTGTGTGCACTGGTTGTGTACCTGTGGGATCCCCTCCACGAAACACATAGAGGTTTTAGAAAACCTATCGCTTGATTGTGGTTCCTTATTTACACAAAGGTGTGGTTCCCCTACTTTGCAAGACACTTCAAGAGTGAATATCACTTGTTGAAGGAGTTCGATTTAGGTCTTTATCATTTGTGTATAACATCGAACCAGGGATTACTCTGTTTTCACAAAGGAAGCACTCATGTATGTAGTAGAAAACAACTACTTCTCATCTCGGTGATTCTCATTTTATAGGTGAGGAATACATCCTTTCCTTGTTCAAATCTCTATGTAATATGCCATAAGATCAGGGAATTGAAATCCTAAGATCTTTGGTTATTTAAAATATTCAAACCGTGGATGAGATATGATGAGATTCTCAGTGTGTTTCCTTTTTTGAGTGCATGACTTTCTCTTCTTTCATGCATTCAAGAATGTGTGCATGCATTATGTTTTAGATATGCGCTTGAATCCACGTGGCCTCAGTAGCTCCATTTTCCTCATCCTTCTTCGAGATATCCGCATGCATGCAAGATGTAGATTGTATGCATGGTATCAGTTCAATAACGAGACACTCCTTTGATGACCATGGATTAACCATAGAGATAGGTCTTCTTCTCCGATGAGAGACAGTGGTAGTGTTGTGTAGTGGCGGGAGGAAGATGATGATGGCGTGGGATTATATAGATGTCATAGGAGATTGATGGTCCTGGTTCAAACATGCAAGGCGCGGGATATATGGATGATGATGGTTAGATCGCGGATGCAGATTAGATGGACGACCAAGATTCCTTCCGTGTTTTTTAAATTATGAATAGTAACTTGTATCACCCATCCCACATCAAACTAGATATGCAGAGATGTCATGGTTTATCAATCAATCCACTCAAACAATGGCTCGTAATTCTCCTCTCCACCTCCACAGTACCGCCCTGTACCTTGTTCTTTGTGGGCGTTCTTTGCACCCACTCTATGCACGGGCTAGCCCCCGTGCGTGCTCCTGTAGGCCTATACACGACCTTGCATGTGAGTGCTACTATGCCCAACCCACGCCACCTTCGATCTTGGCCAGGGTTGGTTCCCTCATTATGGTTTACCTTGAATCCCACATGTTCTAGGGTCGATCTTTCCTAGTATTTCTTTAGGGTTGGCCCAATTTTTTTAATGTAATCCCCATAAAAATACTTCCCATGTATAGGATGCATGACTACCTTTAATCAAGAATCATGCATGGACACCTTTAGAACACAAATACTCTCTATATTTTCTTTTATTCTTTTTGGAATAAGAATTTCAAAGATCTGAAATCATCCTTAAATGTATGACACTTCAATGTTGTAGACAACATATATCCTTGGATACATGTATTTAGAACGTAGGATCAGTGAAACAATCACATGATTTGTCACCATAAAAAATTACCCAATTCTCCATGTATAATCACTCCTTCATTTTGACTAGTATTGAAAACTATTGACAACAAATACAACTTCATACACAAAGTGTTCCCACCATAGAACACTTTTTTTGAGTTGTATTTGTTTTCAATGATCATTATTGGTTGTCAAAGGTTGTTCATTGATTTCAATATGATGAAGAAGTTCTAAATTTCATCAATATTGGATGACCTGATAAAGTCTAATAATTTTAATAAGAATATTAATGTTTTTAAGACTTTGAGTTTCAAGGGTAATGCCCGGATAATTATTAGATTCAATAAATCACACTATATGTCATGCTTGAATAATTCTCCTAGAAAATCATATGATTGTTGAACTGGTTCTAAGTTCAAATAACTTGTGTCAATGGGGAAACATTGTTTAAAAAAATTAACAAGGATGATTTTATGTTTAACATGTTCTTTTTATTTTATTCCAAAAATAAAAGAAGAAAAATATTTGATAAAGGTAATACAATACTTCACTATTTCATGATAACCATGAAAGGGATAACTTGAAGACCATACATATATTTATTTGAATATTATTTTTCATTAAGGATAACCATTCCATATAATTATTATTTCATGAGGGGTTATTTGAAGATGAGGGAGTTTTTAAATGTATTTTCATTTGGTATACTTAAAAATATTATAATATTTTTAGTGGGCTTGGATTAAAAAATTAGCCAACTTCCCTAGGAAATTCAAGGGAGTTGTACACCGCTACTGGGGTGGGAAAGAGAATCAACCACACCTAGCCTAAAGATGGAAGATAGTGGGTTATGCATAGTGCCCACAAGAGACAGTCAGGCCCACATATAATAACCACATAGGGCACACCTAAAGGAATTCATAGGTTGGTCCAAAATCCCCAGTTAAGGGAATCTTGTGGAATGTTTGTGGCATAACTCATGTGGGTATGAGGTTTTGTGTATCCGACTACCATCCTTGGTGTTGAATTGAGGTTCTACTGACATGCTCCAATATTAAATGCAGTACTTTATGAAGGGTGAGTTTGATGTGGGATGGGAATTAAGAGGAATTGTTCATACATTTAAAAAATTATGCATATAATGTTGGCTTCTCAATTGGTTAAATTAGCATCATATATTAAATCCCAAGCCCTAATGGTTTAAACAAGTTCCATTTTATTCCGCCTCCAGACCCTTGTTGGAAGATGACTATTCTCTAGAATCTATATGCTGTAACGATGGATTATTGACCCGAGATTTGATGGTTGTGATATTCGATCATCTTGGAAAACCAAACATGAAAAAAATATCATACAAATTAATTTTCTTGATAAATATGACGATGATTAATCCAAAATACAAACATTCTTGCAGGATGTTGTTTGAGAAATTGATCACCATTGATAACTTTAAGATTTTAGGAAAATGAGTTTCATGCATTTATGATTGCATGAACGTGATGTATTCACTAAAAGAAGAAGATGAGACCAAAAAGGGAAAAAAACAATGATATTCAACATCATTTAATTCCATATTTAAATAATTCAAAGTTGATATATTTGAATCTTGAATGATTCATTAACATGGCTTGGAAAGAGGAAAAGAGGTAGTGCAAAGGCAGTGTGTACCTCACCTATAAATATATATGCACTGAGCCTGATGAGAGTGTTTCTACTTGCATATTTTGAGATATCTCATTTTTCTTTAAAATAAAGTGTATATTCATTTATTTTTTATGAATAAGGAAAGGAGAATCATATGAATTTAAGGATTTGTGAAGAAGGGGAGTCTTGTGAACCATTTTGGTTGCATGAAGGAGATTCGCGCACATCCTATGAAAAGGAGAGTTGCAGTCACTCTAATAGTATAAACACAACCCCATCATGCTTCCTGAAATAGATTGGTTCTGAAAAATAATTCTTGGATATTATATTCCCACTATGTTATTCAAATTTAATACCATTCATCTACTCAGTTGATACATGATTAACAATGAAGAAGGATTGTGCACTGATTGTGTTGTGCATAAAAGTAGAACAAGATTACACTATATTTCTCATGAATAGAACTAGTCAAAAAATTAAGATCAAACATGTGAAAGGAAGTATGACACACACAGGTTCACATAAATGATCTTATGTGAATAATATTGGACATATAATACCCAATTTTGTTTGTGCAAATAAAGGAGTTAGTGAACTTATGTGCTTAATCTTATGGGAAGAACATAGTTCATTCATGCTTTCATACAATACATACATGCATGGTTTAGATATCACATAAAAAATCAATGAATTATATTCTATATATGTTCTAGGGGTTTTTCTTTTAATTAGAATAAATACTTCCATGCAGTTTCACTTGTACAAAGATAAAAAAGGAAAGAAGAAGAACCGTGAAGTGTGCATGCATGGTAATGAAAATGACAATTCATGCATAAACCTTGAGAAAAACATGAATTGATAATAAAATAAAAGAATTATTTTAACATGGGGTTTTTCTTATAATTATATACATAATTAAAATACATGAATAAGTTAAGATGTTCAGTATAGTGTAATTAGTAGTTGAAAAATATTCAATTTCACTAAGTGTAAATCGATATAATACTCAATTGCTAATATTTTTTATCAAGGAAGTTAGAGAATTCAATCCACAGTTATATTTATATATCATTCTAACGGAAGGATAAATTAATTGTGATGATTTTGTGTTGAGATAATCTTTATTTTTTTTTTTGATAATCAAAAAAGATGTTTGTGATTCTTGCAAGAAGAAGAAGAATAATCGGTGTAGTTTGTGTTTCAGTAAAGAAGAAGAATAGGTAAAGACCAAGTTAATATCTAATTGATTATGATTTAGGTCACAGAGATTTAGGTTTATCAGTCTGCGACATATTCATATCATTGTGACTAATAGAATAAGAAGAAGTATACCTTTTAGTTTTCTATTTTGAAGAATAAGAAGAATTTCTTTCATATTATTGTGAAAGTAACATGTGAATCTTGTGGAAGAACAAAACAACACTATGAAATCCAACAGAAGTATCATATGGTGGAATAATTTCTCAGTGTTACAAAGTACCTTAATAAGAAAGTGTAGAAAGTATTTAGAGGTAGTATAAATAATGATTCAAGAGCTGCAATTCGGACCAAGTATTCACCAGTCTAGGGAAGAAGCTTTATTTCCATCACCCCTATTAAAGTTAAAGGACCCACACTAGCTAAATTATTGTCTAATATCCACCCCACTATAACCTATTAACTTATTATAGTTATGAATCTGTGTACTGATCATAACTATATATGGAAAGGACTAGCTAATATCATTAAGTAGTGAAAATTGTAAAAATATTGTGTGATGTCTTTTACTACTTCCATATACTTTCATGTTATATAGAAAAGAGAATAAAAGAATCAAGATCCTAACAAGTATAAGAGGTAATGTGGTAAAAGTTTTAATTAGATTAAAAAGTCCCCAACACTGATTCACCCTTCTAAAAACCTGGTTCTTTCTTGAGGTAAAAAATATTTTCTTTCCATAAATTTATAGTATAAATGACTTTTGTGGCCTAATGTGAATTCCCTTTGAGTTCATGGAGGTATTGGGTGTGTTCATGGCTTGTTTGGAGCTTGGAAAAAAGTTTTTAGGGAAAAACATACCTGATGTATGGTTAGTAGAAACTGTGCATAGTAGACTGCACAATTACTACTAATCACACAATACCTAGGAAAAGATAAGGAGGAACCCACACAATTTGATAAACTATGAAATTTTAGATGCACTCCCACGTGGGAGATCTATAGTTTTTGACAGTGGGTTGAGACATGGTTTGCGCATGGTTTGGAAACTCGTGTGTAAAAAATGTGCGAGGTGCCCCCTCTTACAAGAGTTGGCACATGGTTGGATCATGGTTGGGCCAACCATGTGTCCAAATCACACAACCTAGTAAATATTGGGAAATTACCATTTCCATTAAAATATTTCATAACCTAAGCTTATTTTTCTTTTCTTCCTCCACACAGTATTGAATCATGTTGGAGCTCTCCTTTGAATCCTAAACTATGAATTGAGAGATCTTCACTATCCAGACTCAGAATCAAGATTCGTTTGTCTCGTTGGATCTAAACTGGTGAGTTATAAATTCATTTTTTCTATTATTTATTTAAATTTTGATCGATGGAGTTATTTAGGTGCAATCTAATATGCCCAATTTCTAGGGTCTCCGTTTGTTCTTCATTTTTCTCCTGATATGATTCAAATAAGGAGATGATACTGTATGAGCACTCTACTACGGACCTATGGTAGGTGGTATCATGATTTTTCATCAAATTTATAGTGTTTATATATATATATTCCTTTTTTCCACACACCCAATTATCAGAGCGATGCCCTTGAAATGGAATTTAATCCTTGTTTAAAATAGATAGGTATGACCTATGTAATCAGTAAAGACATTGATAATGATTAAAGGTTAAGGAACTCGAATTCAAACCACCCCTTGGATGTGTTGTTAAATTAATTTGACCTCCATGGGTGGTTTTCAAACTTGGATACCTTATAAGTGTTATGTTTACCCATTTCTGTGTGATGTTTAATAATGAATTGTAAATTATAATTGAATTGATTAAAGAAATGGGATGGAATGACCATGACCCTAGGATTTTTCCATATAATTTATTGTTTAATATTTAGTTGCCTCTTATAATGAAATGCACACGTGACATAATTAAGAGGATAAACCTTCTAATATTATCCCATTCCTTGATCCACCTTATGAGGTGAGATTAAAATGAAATGATAATGGTGGTGACCTTTGAATTAATTAATTTAATTTGATTGAATTATTATAAGCCTTGGGTGACACATTGGTTCTAATATGAAATCATTAGATGAAATCATTTCAATTCTACCATATATATACCTTGGGTTACACATGGGTTCTTATATGAATTTCATGGATGGACTCATTAGGATAATGCTTTCTTATGACCAAGTAACACTTGGACTCCCTATTGGATTGTCAATAATAGACTCATAGGGTTGATTCTACATATGCCTGAGTGATACTTAGATTCTTCATGGAATTCCAAGGACACACTCAGAGGGAAGTTGATATATATATATATATATATATATATATATATATATATCAGGAGTGAGACTTGGGATCCCTTAATGGACCGCTAAGGATGGACTCAACGACGATGATGTTATTCCACACTTAGAGCGATACCAGGATTAAAATGATAAAAGGCTAGGACGAGCTTGTAGGGTGTTTGGTTGATGATATTTCTGGAGAAATACCTGGATTCTAAATAAGGAATACCAAGGACTAGATTAGGTTCTTAAATGACTAATAAATAGAATGATTTATACGATACATATTTCAATCCAAATCTCAAGCTTGGATTTGGCCTTTGTCTTACACATGATTGATTCCATGGTTAGGCATCCTTGATCACATATCATCATGGAGGATGTTGGGCTATGTAACAATTCTTGAAACATCTTTATTAAATGATATTTAATAAATAAATGAACTTGATTATTAATTGATACAGGATTGACCATTATTCATATACATTCTAGCTAGGTTGAAGCAGGTAGTAGAGGATGAGTGTCCATGGGAACTTGGACCTTTAAGGGTTATTTACATACAATACTTATTTATATATTCTATTATTTCCTACACAATTTTATTATTATATATTCACAAAATGGACGGTATTTGGATTTTGTCCCACACATTGTTCGGGTTGCCGATGGGTACTCAAAAAGACTACATGATTTCATGTATGAATAAGGGAAAGACCCTTATAGAGGTATTTGATTGCTTCTTAGGAGAAGGGGAGAATAGTACTGATATGAGGCTCATGATGCTATTTGGAGTTTGCACTTTTGGGACTTCTTGGTATTTGAAACTTTTATTATACTAATGCCATGTATAACTGTTTTGGCTGTTTTATAGAAATATAACATGTATCATCATTTTTTGTATATGAGATTCCTTCCAGGTATTATTTATTTATATATATTCCTTCTATTAATTTATTTTCTGATTGATTTACTACTTCCGCTATTGATTGTATAATTGATAACACTATTCCACACTTTGATAAGAGGGAATAGTCTCTCCATAAACACACCCTAGGCCCTCATTTATAGTCGGAAGCCTCTAGAGTTTGGGGAGATGTACTTGAATCCATGTGGTCAATTAGGCTTGGGGAACCTTTCAATTAAATTTAGGTCTGGGATGGTAGAAAGTAGTATTAAAGGGATATGGATTAGGTTAGATATACATAGTGCAATCGACCTTTGAGGAGCAGAGTCCTAAACCTTATACTATGATAGGTACTATTCAAGTAGCCTCTACTTTAGCATACACTCTTTTCTATACAGTCTCTTCTCATAGATTTATATCTTTTCCCATTTTGGAGATGCTTTGGCTTGTGGTTTAGTTTTCTAAGGCCATTATGATTCTCGATACTTCATTGGGGATTCAAATAGAGGATATAAGTAAGTACAGGGAGTGCCCCCTTGAGATTTGAGGGTGTCACTTCGTATGGAACCTATTTTTCTTCAAGATGGAAGATTTTTACATCAACCTTGGAATAGAATGGCAGGTTCCATTCCATGATTTTGTCGATTTCTACCACCTTAGGGTAACCTTCACATCACCAGGTGGTGGGGTGTTTATTCAAAAGGATGAGTGGGACATCTAGGTGAGCTAAACTGGACTTGGGCATCATGGGCTAGGTAGGATGATAAACTAGATTGCAAGTTTATATCTGGATTATCAGTAAACACATTAGGAAGATTTCCCTCCAGTGGTTGATCATTTTAGGGGAGTTTTCTCATATAACTTTTCAGGATCACCTCTAGTGAGAGAGGTAGAGTTCTCTATCATCTAGTTCTAGGAGCTGCATCGGTATCCATTCCTCTGTATAGAATTGATACTATTGAGATACAAGAGCTCAAGAGGCAGCTAGATGATTTAGATACAATGTTTTTTATCCAAACTAGTATTTCTTTATGGGGTTCTACGGTCCTTTTTTTAGAAAGGTAGATGTTAACCTTAGTCTATGCATGGATTTCTAGAAATTGAACCAACTGATAGTTAAGAACAGGTATCCTCTATTGTGAATAAATGATCTTTTTTATTAGGTACAAGGAGCTTGGGTATTTTCAAAAATTCATTTGATATCCTGATATCATCAGGTGCATATTAGACCCTAGGAAATACCTCACATAGATTTTTATAGTAGGTATGGTCTATATGAGTATTTGGTTATGTCGTTCAGTCTCATGAACATGATATAAATTTTCATGGAACTAATGAACTGTGTCATCTATCCTAATCTAGATTCGTTTTTCATGGTATTCGTGGATGATATCTTGGTGTATTCTCACAATCTAAATGACCATGCCAAAAATATTGAGATTGTATTGAATACACTGAGAGGGCATCAATAATATTATAAGCTCACAAAGTTCCACTTCTGGATGGATCAAATTTACTTCCTCGGTCACATTATCTCAGAGATAGGAGTATTAGTTAACCCATAGAAGGTAAGATATGTATTTTCCTAGTATAATACCAAGAACATCTTTGAGATATGGGGTTTCTTTTGGATGGTCGGATATTACAATCATTTTATACAAGACTTTTCATGCTTAGTGTAAGATACTAATCTTCATGAAGGTAGGCCCTTGTTTATATTTTGGTTTTAATATCTTGTTTCTGGTTAATTAAATATTTCATGGTAGTAAGGGGAGCCTTGGGGGTGTTTCGGGGGTTCAAGACATGAAATGAAGTAAAATTAGGACAACGTGTGCATGACATACAGTTGGTGCATAGTTAAGTAAATTGTTTGACCTTCCTAGGAAAAACCATGCAACCTTGGACAGTGGTATTAGGCACAGTTGTTTCATAGTTAGTTAAACTTTGCGGATCTCCCCAAGTATTCATGTGATCTTTTTACATTATATAGTATTCTACACACAGTTTGCGCATGGTTTGGAAAACCGTGTGGACAATCCATGCATTCCCATAAAAGTTGGAAAATTTACAATTTTTCCATTATGGGATATTTAGATCTCCACCTAATTTCTACCTCATTTCTCCCCCTCTTGACCCTAAGGAAAAACCAAATCAACCAAATATTCCCAAGGGTGGTTCTCCTTCAATTCGTGTCCATTTGGAGCGTTGTTGGTTGCAGATCGAAGCACCGGGTAAGTCTAATGCTCATATTGGTTCTCTTTTCTGGATTAGGATTTGTAGTTTCTACTATCTTTTTCCAAATCCCTAAAACCCTATTTTCTGGTGTAATTTAGTTTGGGAATTAAAAGGGTATTTGAATTTATATCTAAGGCCAAGATTAAGAGTGCATTCATCATCATATTCTAGGTAGGTGTTCTATAAGTTATATCCCACAGTTTTGTTATAGATTTGTTCATGTGTGATGAGATCTTACTTCCCTCTTACTGTGAATTTGTTACTTTGAGTAATATTTGGTAAAATGGTAGGATAATTAATGATTTAGACTCCTAATGATCTCCATGGGATGTTTTGAGGATGACAAGAATGATATAGGTCCACCCATGGGGTGCACCAACATTTCTGAACCTCAAATTGGTGATCTTAAGTATAGAGTTAATGTGTGATAATATAGATCCCATATTGATCATGTTAATTTGTTTAGTTGATTTGAAAATTTTATATTGATATTTGTTCCTAGGTTTTTATAATGGCATAAGGGGTTGTTTGGAATGGATTAAAAGTGAGTTAATTGGGTTAATTGAGATTGTGTCAAATGGTTTATGAATTATGTTTAAATTACTAAAAGGATTAGTATATATGAAATGATGAACATGTTAAATTAAAAATGGATTGTGAATTGAGAACATGTAAATGGGTTACATATGTGAATTTATTAATATTTGAAATGGGTTAATACATGGGAACTATGGAGTATACCTAAAGGGTTGAAGGTAATAAAGTTTTCGTGCAATGTGATATAAGAATTGTGCTTTAAATTTATAAGTGAGGAAAAGCTTGTGGAATGATAAATGGGATAATGTATGGTAATTAGTGAATATTGGATAATCTATGGGGATTTTTGAATATACTAAATGGGTTAGGAAACGAGAATGGGAATTGGGTTAATGGCTAAGTAATGTAAATGGAAAATGTGTTAATGGCTTATGAAATAGTATTAATTCCCATGTTGATGGTTATGGAATGTGATTGATATTTTTATCTGTTATGTATGGTATATGTGGTAAATCGATGAATAATCATGTTCACATGGCTTGGTGGTGTGGGGTATTGACATGAGGCTCTATTCCCATGGGTCAAGTTATAATGAGGCTCTAAACTCCACCCCAAAATTCATGGGTTAGGGTAGGGGATGGAGGATCTATTCTCCAATGATTACATTCCACCCGAACTGAGGCTTCGAGATGAGGATAATGTGTTGATGTGATGTGTTTATCCCTAGTGAGATTGGGAATTGACTTATTCCCTTATCAATAGTGAGTGTTTGACTTAGAACCATGTGAAAATGATGTATATGCCCGACCTATAGAACATGTGATGAAAATGGATTAAGTATTGAAGATTTCATAAATGATGGAAATGGTAAAAATGATAGAAAGGGTTAAAGTAAATATTGTTAACTAATAGAATATGAGTATTCCTTGCTTTATTGTCATTTATTTATTACTTTTATTCACTATCTATTTAGATAGCATATTTTGTAGACCCCATTGATGGTGGCCTACTAAGTTGTACTCACACCCTGATCAGGCCTTTGTTGGGTACCTGAGAAGATATCATGGTTGTATGTTGGGATAAGGGAAAATCCTTATGATAGGGAGTTGAGTTAGGATTTGGATATACCTAGATTAGGATCTAGAATTAGAGTTAGGACCATTTTGGGTATTCATCTGGTTGTATTTATTTTGGTTTTCCTTAATTTTGACACTATTAGCATGGTTAATATTGATTTGTGGTTTGCACCTAGTTTTGGGATATTTTTTTCTATGTATGTTTATTGGTTATTACATATTTTTTATTCTATTTATACTGTTAATTGTCGTGGCCTATTTGGTAAAGAGGGTATAGTCTCCTCGTGTGTCTTATTAGACACTCACTGATAGTCAGAAACCTTTGGTGTTGGGGAGGCGCGCTTTAGGTCAAGTGATGACCTGGCTTGGCGCACTGATTTAGTGGATTCTGGGTCGGTTATGTTACAAAGTGTTATCATATTAGTTTTTTTCAAGGGTCTTAGTATTTGGGATGGTATATAGGATGTTAGGATGTGTTGGGCCTTGGTAATGAGCTCATTATTGGGATTATCTTACCCATGTATGAGGGAAAACCCAAGTCACCGAGGGTCATAATTGTTGTTATTGATGTGTGTTATTACAGTTGAATTATATTTTACCATTGTGAGTTTCCCACATTGTGTGATGTGACTGTTTTATGATATTTTTCTCATGTCTGGAATGGCATGAGGTTATGAATTCATGCATCATTTTAGTAACCTAATGATATAGGTGGAATTCATCATGATAGGCACACACAAGATGAGTGTGTGGGTGCATAGAGAGTAGCGTACATTTCACTTCCATGGAAATTCAAATAAAATTGTGTCTAATAAAGATGATGAAAATGGATAAATAAAAAATAAAAGTTAGAGAATGATTAAATAATTGTGTTCAAATAAAGGTGTAAATGAGTTAAAAATTATGATTGTAACATGTTGTGAAATGAGAAATGTTCCTAAGGGAAAATATTTTTGTTGTGAAAGAGTAAATTATTCAATGACTTGTTTGAAGAAAAAATTGTGATTAATTAATTTGGTTTGCCTCATTTTGACCATGAACCATGGTAGGGATAGAAGAGGGTAGGGTTCTAAGAGTGATGATGATCGTTGGGATAGTGTATGCAGAGTGTATTTTTTTAAGGATGATAGTATAAGATCTTTTCCATATGTGGTTTAAATCTTATCGATCATTCATAAATGTGTTTGATGAGGAAAAATTTTTGGATTATGGTCACGAATAAGGTAAGGACTTTCTATGCTTCAGGTGAACAGGGAGTTTAAAATTTGAATGCTTGAGTTCAAATATGGAGAGGTTAGTTGTTAAAGGATGTGTGGTGATGGAAATTTTGGGAAAACTGAGTAGTGGGTATTCCTTGTGTTTTTGATTTGACCATTATATGGGTGGTTTAGGGAAGTGAGAGTGCCCCATATTGAGACCTTGGATTTGGTTGGTGAGGCCTTGATGGTTTACAATATGGAATATAATATTTTCTTATGGAACCCTCGGAAGGGCTACGACCTTTGGGTCATGGGATGTTGTTTAATAATGTGGGTGTGGAAACCCTTTTGGGTCATGATCATATGGAGTATATGTTGGAATTTAAGGATGGTACTTGGGTTTTGGTGACCTTATGAGTAGGGAATTTATGAGTTGTGTTTTGGATCCCAAATAGGGTGTTTGGTTCGTAGTGCCTATATATGTGTATGATTACCATTGGCATGGAACCTAGAATAAATTGTCGCTTGGTGAATTAGGAACAGGGTGTATCAAAATGATGGTGAGTTTTCTGTTCATGAACACTAATTTTTCGTAACTTGATGTGTGTGTTTTGGAGAGAGGTATAATGGATTTTTCTTTTCATGAATCTAGTTTTGGGAGTTGGTGTCATTCGACCTTCAAGGTGACCTACGAGATAGGTCGAATGGGGTTCCAAGTACTTTTGAGTGTGTGTCGCATAGGTGGATGTTTTGGACTTTGATAGTGGGACTCATAGAGTGTTTCCTAGTGTAGTTTTGGTCTAGATGTATAAGTATGAATTTTGATGGATTGGTGATGTGACTCGAGTTATGGTTACGTGTTGACGGTATCCGGGAAATAGAGGGTGACCTCATGGGAGGATCACCCAGGGATGTAGGTACTTTGGAATATGAAGCATGGGAGAATATTCATAGGTATAATTGAAGCATTATGAAAACCATAAAGTTTCAGTAAATGCTATGGTTGTGTGATGGTTCTTTCAGAAGGGTAACTGAGTGCTTGTGGTAGGTTGTAAGGTTAGTTTTGAAGGGTTGTATTGTATGGATGCCTAACCCATTTGTTTGTATGAAAATTAATAGAGACCCCGATGTTTCATTTGGGAGTAATAAATAAGAGTGATTGAAGAAAGGTTAGATGCTTTTTTGAGGTGATTCTTGAGGTGAGGTTGGCCACATGGCTATTCATGTTTGTATGAATGGTTTGGTTGTTGGGTGAAATGTAGAGAACACCTTGGGGCTGATGATGTAGAATGACTAAGAGGTATGGTTGAGCGAGTAAGAAGGTGTTGATCTATGCTCAAGTGATGGTTGGATTGTCGGAATTAAGGCTAGTTTATGTGTGTTTTTATGAAAGTGAGAATCCATGAAGGTTATAATGTGGTCCAAACATGAGCACACACTATTAAGGTAAGGTTTTGATAGGGATAAGATTATGTTAATCTCTATGAAACCAAAGCAGGAAGCACATTTATGAAAGAGATTGTTGGTTTTTATTGGTGTGGTGTACCATTGTGTTCTAGTTGTTAACTTTTAGGGGGTGTATTAAAGGATCTCGAGTGGTGTGGTTGAAGTAGTTCCATAGGAAATGTTGGTTCATGGATTTTTGGAGAATGTTCGTGGTGTGGTGGTGAGTCTTGGTCGACAATCATGCATGAGGGGTGGTGGTTAAGTTCATACGATATGTGTGCAGGTAGGGAAGCCTGATTTTTTTACAGATCATGGAATCCCACTGATGGAGGTGACGTCATAAAGGGAAAAGTTAGGGTGGTGTTATTTTGTAACTTCTTAGCATACTTATATCTAGTGATGATCATTCCCAACATCTTGAAATCATCCCAAGTACACTGAGAAATATCTAGCTTCATGCCTAGAAATATAAAGGTACTTTGGTTTGATGAGGGACATCATGGAGTTTACACTCATGGGGTAGTATATGTGAAGCTGTATGGTGGTATGTACACCATAAATAGTGCACGGGTATGATCCTTGGGATGGACCTAGTGTTGAAGACCGCCTTAAGTGTCATTATCAAGAATTGAGAATGGTTATCAGGTGAGGATTTTTTTGTTGTTCTAGGGAAAGATATAAGACCACTTCCATGTTTTTAGGTTCATATTATGATCTAATAATGAACCATGGAGGTTGTAATTCCTCATATAAATTGATTTTAACAACACTCCTAATGTGGTGAGTGATAAGTCATTCCTAGATGTGGAGAGGATAATGTTAAGTTGATGTAGTGGAACTAGAATGATAATTAGGAACCTAAGAGGTGAATGTTGGGTATCTCAAAGAGGACAATTGAGACTTTATTATAGTGGTTTATTTAGTTAAGTGGTGGCATTGGGATTAGGGTAGTTCCAAATGAAAATTTGAGATACCTACATTAAATTCATTGAAGGGGTGGTAAGACATGACAACGATTTGTAGAAAGAGAGGCTCGGTCCTATAAATCAAATGAAAATAAGGATTAGACTTGGGTGAGTGTATTTGTGTGGTATTGGAATGTCTTGAAGTTTGATGGAACTTTGGTTAATTGATGTAGTTTCATGCCAATGGTGTGCCTAGGTGTTCCAGGATGAGTCTTTCAAGGATAGCTCGACTTGGATAGGAGTGGGGGACAGATGTGGAGAATCATAAATCACATTTAGTGGATATTTTTTGGTGAGATGTACGCTTAAATTTCAGAATAGGTTTGACTAGGAACCTATAATTTTTTAGTAATTGTATAATCGATAGGTGTGATTTTGTTGGGAATGTTGATGGGGGTGGTGGAGCCTGATAATGGTTGGAGGGAAGTAATGTTGTGATGGTAGAATTTTATTGGGAGTCATAGAATGGCCTCAGTAGGTACGTTGGATGATATTCATAGGCTTAAAGTCAGTAATCACCTTGGGGAGGTGAAAATGGGTAGCATACCAGCAATGGAAGATGGGTGTTCTGGGACAAGCCAACAGGGGGTGGTCCGACATGAGATGAAAAAAGGGAATGGGTGTGGTGAGCGTAACTCACCTCCAGTTTTATGTTGTAGTGGAGGGTGATATTTGGAGATGAATTTGTAATCAAGTGATATCAATTTGATCTTAGTCCTCACATGGATGGCATAGGAATATCCTCCTAGATAGTTTCAATGGAGAGGCAGGACACCAATACAGAGTGATGTATTTATGGATGTTTGGGCATGATGAATTGGAACACGTCAGGTAAATTATGAAATTTGAGTTAAGATTATTGTGGTATTTTTTCGATAGTGGGGGTTCAAAATAGAAGAATATGATGGAGATAACCATAAAGGGACAATGTTTGGTTGATGATGTGGTCAGAGTTTCGAGTTGGAGGGACTCAAGTGATCACCGTTTACGTGAGTTGGCCCAAATAGCGAGCTTTGTCATGGGTTTAGTCAGTTGAGTGATCTGAGAGATTTTTTTGAGATTGTATGTATGTTTACGTAATGGGATCCTTGGGACATGGGTGGTGGATCTATGTAAGTTGAGAAATGTGGTTGAAAATACCGTTTGTTTTTCTTTGGGTGATATCAAGTTTGGTCACTGTTAGAGTTTTTGAAACATATTAAATGGTGCCAAGCGGTTTGGGTCATGATTTTTGAATAGGATAAGACCAATGTGGTGTTTATTTATTATTCCATGATGGTATACTATTGTGTATCAAGTTTCCTACTGCTCTGAATTAGGCATTATTGCCTAATTTTTTCCTATGAAGTTATAGTGATTTACGTATTGTTGAAGTTTATTCATCCTTTGAGAATTATCTGGTTCATGTTGTGGGTTATGGTGAGGAAGCATTACGGGGAAAGATCATAAATTTCTTTAGAATTATATGGTATCATTATAATTTTCAATGATAAGTTTGGAAAATGGAAATGGATAGGCAAGAATAGTGTCATGATCTCTTTGTTTCAGAAGCACAGTGATGCTTAAGAATGAAGCTCGAGGAAGAGTTGTTATAGGGTGGGAAGGTTGTATGATCCCAGTATTCATGAAGGTATTACGTTGCCTAAATTTTGGTTTTAATCTCTTGTTTTTGGTTAATTAAATGTTTCTCAGAAGTAAGGATAGCCTCAGAGGTGTTTTGGGGTTCAAGACACGAAAAGAAATAAAAACCAAACCAACGTGTTTAAGGCACACGATCGACGTGCAATTATGTAAACTTTGCGGCCTTCCTAAGAAAACCGTACAACCTCGGATAGTGGCATTACACATTATTGGTTCATGATTAGTCAAACCATATGTATATACCTAGGTAACCATGCAACCATTTCCCCTTAGACAATATCATGTGCACGGTTTGAAAAAATATGCAGACAAACCATGCACCCCAATAAAAGTTAGAAAATTTAAAAAAAATCATTAAGGGATATTTAGATCCCCATTCAATTTCTCCCACATTCATCCCCATATTAGGTCAAAGGATGAACTAAATAGACCCAAGATTCCCAAGGGTGGTTCTCCTTAGATTCTTGTCTGTTTGGAGTGTTGTTGGTTGTGGATCGAATCCCAGGGCAATTCTAACACTCCTCTTGATTCTCTTTTCCAGATTAGGGTTTGTAGTTTCTCTCATATTATTCTAAATCGCTAAAACCCTCTTTTCTAGTGTAATTTATGTTGGGGATTCAAAGGGTGTTTGAATCCAGATCTAAGGACACGATTAAGAGTGTGTTCATCATCGAATTCGAGGTAGGTGGTCTACAAGTTGTATCATATAGTTTTGTTATAGAGTTGTGCATGTGTGTTGAGATCTTTCTTCCCTCTTATTGTGTATTTGTTACTTTGAGTAATATTCAGTAAACTAGTTGGTTAATTAATGATTTATACCCCTCATTATCCTTGTGTGATGTGTTTAGGATGATTAGAACAATTTAGGTCCACCCATGGGGTTCATCAACATTTCCGAACCTAGAATTGGTGAATTTAATTGTAGAGTTGATGTGAGATAACATAGATCCCATATTGAACATGTTAATATATTTAGTTGAGTTTAAAATGGAATATTGATATTTGTTCCTAGTTTTTGATAATGGAATAGGGGGTTGTTTGGAAATGGATTTAAAGTGGGTTAATTGAGATTGTGATAAATGGTTTATGAGTTATGTTGAAATGACGAAAAGGATTAGTATATATGAAATGATTAACATGTTAAATTATAAATATCTTGTGAATTTAGAACATGTAAATGGGTTTTATAAGGGAATTTATGAATATGTGTAATGGGTTAATACATGGAAATTATGGGGTATACCTAATGGGTTGAAGGTAATAAAGTAGTTGTGCTATGTGATATAAGAATTGTACTTGAAATGAATATGTGGGAAAATGCTTATGGAATGATAAATGAGATAAATGGTATAACGTATGGTAATTGGTGAATATTGTATAATGTATGGTAATTTATGAATATACTAAATGGGTTAAGGAATGAGAATGAGAATTATGATAAATGACTATGTAATGTAAATGGAAAATGTGTTAATGGGTTATGGAATAGTATTAATTCTTATGTTGATGGTTATGGAATATGATATCTATTTGTATTTGTTGTGTATGTTATATGTGGTAAATGTATCAATAATAATGTGACCATTGATTGGTAGTGTAGGGTATTAATATGAGTATCTATGCCCATGGTTCAAGTTAGATTGAGGCTCTAAAATCCACCGCAAAATGAACGGGTTAGGGAAGGGTATAGAGGATCTATTTCCCTAATGGTTTCATTTTACCTAGACCGAGGCTTCGAGGAAAGGATAATGTGTTGATGTGATGTGTTTATCCCTAGTGAGATAGGGACTTGACTTATTCCCTTATGAACAATAACTATTTTCCTTAGACTCATGTGAAAATGATGTATATTCCTAATCCATGGAACATGTGATGAAAATGGACTAAGTAATGAGGATTTCATAAATTATGGAAATGGTAAAAATGATAGGAAGGATTAAAGTAATGATTGTTAACTACGGGAATCCAAGTTTTCTTTGTTTTCTTATCATTTATTTATTACTTGTATGCACTATCTATTTAAATTGGATATTTTATAGACATCGTTGGTGGTGGCCTACTGAGTTGTACTCACACACTGCTTAGGCCACCATTGGGTACCCGAGTAGATCTCATGGTTGTAGGTTAGTATAAGGGCAAGGTACCTATGATAGGAAGTTGAGTTGGGCTTAGGATATTCATGGATGGGGATCTTGACTTAGAGTCAGGACCATTTTTGGGATTCAACTGGTTATCTTTTTTTTGGGTTTCCTTCATTTTGGAACTATTAGCATGACATGACATGGTTAATGTTGATTTTTGTATTGTACCTAGTTTTTTGAGAAGTTTGGATATGCATGTTTATTATTTATTACATATTTTTTCACTATTTATAATGTTAACTGTTGTTTCCTACTCTGGTAATGTGGGTATAGTCTCCCCACATGGCTTATTAGACCCTCTCTATTAGTCAGTAGGCTCTAGAATATAGAGAGGCACACTTATGGTCAAGTGATGACCTCGCTCGGAGCATTAGTTTAGTGGATCATGGGCCGGAGACGTTACACTTAGAAGCACTGCTCACAGTCTTGACTAAGAAGGGTGTAAAGTTTGTATGGTCAAATGCATGTGATTCAACCTTTGAATAGCTTAAATGGAGATTGAATATGTTGCTGATACTGATTTTTCTAGATCCATATAGGAGTTACATTGTTTACTATGATTCATCAGGTACTGGTCTAGGATTAGTTCTTATGTAGGGGATAGAGTCATGGAGTACATGTCTTAGTAGTTGCTGCCAAATGAGAGGAATTACCTGATGCATGATCTCGAGTTAGATGAATGTGTTCATGCATTGTGCTATTGAGGAAATTATTTTCTTGGAGAGAGTTTTGTGGTGTTCAAAGACCACAATAGTGTCAAGTACATATTTACACAACCTGATCTTAATATGAGGTTGAGAAGGTTGGTTGAATACCTAAAGTCTATTGAATTATAGATTTCCTTCATGACTGGGAAGGGAAATTCAGTGGATGATACCCTGAGTAGGAGAACTTAGATACATTCATTTCATCATGCCAATAGTGAGTGTAAGCTTATGGATTTTTTCTTTGAGATGCACTTGGAGTTACATGACAGTCAGGGGTATAATTTTCTATGATCCTTAACTATGACCTATACCCTACTGGATAGAGTGAGGATGAGGCAGCTATCGAATTCTGAGGGCCTAGTCCTACTGAAAAGTGTGGAAGGTTTGGACCCTCTTCCTAGTTGTACTATATATGAGGATGGAATTCAAGGTGTGCATAGTCGTGTATGGGTTTCATCAGACATGCGTGAGGAGCTGATACAAGAATTTTATTTTTTATCTTGGGAATTTCACCCCGGTGTCACCAAGAAGTATCGGGATTTACATCTCCTATAATGGTGACATGGTATGAAGAGAGTTGTAGATGGTTTTTTCATGAGATGTTCCACCTGTCAGTAGGTGAATGTGAAACACTAATGACCATACAGAATTTTATAGTAGGTTCCCAGTCCCAAGTGATGGGATGAAGTCATGATGGAATTCTTGAATGGTTTACTGAGGTTCCCTCAAGGTAATGTTTTCGTTCAGATTATTATTTATAGGATCACAAAGGTTTATCATTTCCTACCTATTAAGGGGAACTTTTTAGTAGATGATCTTGGAATGTTGTATATATATAAGATAGTTTGACTTCATAGGGTCCCTCATATTATCAATTCAAATAGGGATTCCTAGTTTACTTCATGATTTTGAAAAGGTCTATAGAGGACACTAGGTACACAAGTTCTTCTGAGAATAACATATCACCCTCAGACTGATGGCCAGTTAGAGTGCACAATATAGGTGCTTGAGAATATGCTATGAGCATGAATCCTATATTTTGGGGGCTCTTGGGAGAGGCATATACCCCTGGTTTAATTATATTAAAATAATAGATTTTAGGATACTATTCAGATAGTGCACTATGAGTCTTTGTATGGTAGGCAATTCTGATAACCCCTATACTAGTTAGAGGTAGGAGATGCAATTATGCTAGGACCTTGTCTCGTTTAGGAGACCACATAGTAGGTTCAGTTGATTCAGAAGTGTATGGATACTACACAGTCTTGATAAAAATATTATGTCGATCTCCATTAACGACCTCAAGATTTTGAGGTTGGGGATCAGGTCTTTTTACGTGTCTCACTGAGGCTAGAACATAGGAGGATCAGGAGATGGAGTAAGGTTTCACCATGAAATGTCCAGCCATTTTAGATTCTAGAGAGATTCAATCCAATAGCCTATTGGTTCTAGTTACCTCAGACATATCAAGCCATGCACACCATCTTCCTTGTATCTCATATACCCTACTATCTTTCAGACATGTCTCATACTTTTCAACCTGAGGAGGTTGATTTATAGGTAGATGTGTCCTTTGAGGAGCATCCTATTCATATTGTGGATCAAGCATGAAGGCTCTCTGAGGTTAGTTAATTACTCTAGCACGGTTATTATGGTATCACAACCATGTCTAGGTAAATACCTAGGAGAAAGATACCGATGTATGAGAATAATGTCCAGAGTTATTTGAAGATGATGCCTCACCACCCTTGTAAGGGAAATTAAAGGATGAATTTCTTTTAGGGGGGGGTTGTAAGAACTCAGTTCTTTCGTGAGGTACAAAATTATTTCTTTCTATCAAATTTCAATTTAAATGTTTTTTATGGCCTAATGTGAATTCTCTTTGAGGTCATTGAGGTATTAGGGGCATCCAAGGGTTGTTTGAAGCCAAAATATCATCTTTTAGGGTGAAATAGTCATGAGACACAGTTAGTAGAAACCATGTGGGGTATGCTACATGGTTACTACTAACCGTGTGATACCTGAGTAAAGAGAAGGAAAATCCCACACAGTTTGATAAACCATGTGATCTATGCTTCATGCATATGTAAGAGCTCTATATTTTTTGAAAGTGGATTGAGACATGGTTTGGAAAACCATGTGTTTAAACTATTCAAGGTTCGCCTTCTTACAGAAGTGGGGGCACGATTTGGTCAACCATGTAACCAAACCATGCAGCCTGGTAAGTCTTGGAAAATTAATATTTTTACCTTAAAATATCTTATAACAGAAACCTATTTTTATTTTATTACTTGTCAAATAAGTGTCTCATGTTGGAGCTCTCCTTTGACTGAAAATTAACTTTATTATTATCAAAACACTTTTAAGGAAAAATTGACAAACCATTGGAACCAACATTAAAATCAATTAAAACCATAAAACCCTCCCATGCAGGTTTGCATGGGCTCGGAACCGATGGCATTTCCATACCCTCTCAATATACCAAATCCAAATGGCATGCACTGTTGAAGGATTAATGATCTAAACCCCATCTAAATAATACCCATGTAGAATGGTGGTTGCATATCACCAAATATTCAATTCAAATTCAAACAAATAGCTGCTCCAAAATCATAATCAACCTGATCCAACATACCTCCCAAACCGATCAATAGATTCCACCCATTTAAACAGAATCATTGAAAAATAATTTAAGATTACCAGAGATCGATTCCCTACACAATTTCCAGGAGATAGAAGTTACTAGGATTCTTGGTACAATCAACATCAGATTTTTCAAATTCAGTAGCTAGCTAATCTTAGGGTAGTATGTACTCCTCATGGATGATATTCCCTTTATTGAATCACCCAATAAGAATTAGTTCATATTCATCAATCCCAGAGTATTTATCCTCATTGAGAGTCACCTTTAGAGACCTCCCCATCATCTTATTTACCTCCTCTTCAGTTGCATTAAGTAACAAAACCTGGTCATCCACTTCTTCTTCAGAACTTAATAGTAATTCCAAGGGATGGTCACCCACAGCCTCTAAGTCTGTTTTCCTAGCATTTAGCTTTTCAGCAGATCAAGTCTCCAAAGGAGGTGGTAAATAGGAGTAATCCTTCTTACTTTTCCTCCTACTATTACTCCTTTCACTCTTCTTGCTTTAATATTTACCAACCAAAAGACTAGGATAATTTCCATTGGGTTAATTTACATGGACTCCATCTGCATAAATCAAATTAGTTAGATCAGAACTCAAAATTACGTCTGCAAGACCTTCAAAACTATTGATCAACTGAATTGAGGTCTGGTTCATTGAAACAAAACCCCCTGTCCTCCCATATCTGGCTTAACTAGAAGGTCCCTACCTCCCCTTACCTAGATCACCCTTACCCGAACTCAACACCTTAGAATAAGAAACAACAGTGACATCCACCTCACTGCCTTCCCTCTGCTCCATAGTAGTTGAACCCCCATCTATTTGGATTTATGCTTGAACAACATCACTCTAGACCATTCCATCACCCACCATCACACTCTCAATGGGGATCAGATAATTGCAATTGGAAGAACTTTCCAGTTCCTAATTTAACATGTTAAAAACCTTAGAAACCTTTAGATTAACCAAAGTCACCATTGCCTTCTTATCCAAAGCTGCACCAGAACCAGCCTCCAATGACACATTGGAGTATACTAGATCATTTATGGACCGCTTCTCCTCCATAGGCAGTGACGACTGAGGTATTCCCAAAATGTTCTTCAAGCAGTAGGTTTTCACACCCAAACCTCTACATTCTATACCAATATCTATTTTCTTCGATGTGCTAGCCTCATCACAAACCTATGAAACCTTGCCGCTGTCTCTACCCACCTTCCTTTCAGAGAAATGAACTCACAATTATAATTATCTATAGAGTGACCCAAGCATTTTTAGGTGGAGTAGAAGTCCATCCAGGTCTCATAAACCACCCATTTCTTGTACCTATACTCCTCACTAATTGTAACCCAAACATACTCAAAAGGTATCCTTAACACATCTATTTACACACAAAACTATGGATTGATGGGATGAAATATAGATTCAATACAAATATCAGAACATAGGAATCTACCAATGAGATTTCAAATAATCCTAATGATATAAGGATTTTGAAATGGTAAAGGTAAATTATAAAAGCTCACCCAGACCGTAGCTGTAGGAGAATTATGTTTCATATGGAAATATAAAGACCAATGAAACAGGTAGAACTGATATCCATTGAAGATGTGGGGGGGACTAGACCAGGAAATAATGAGGTCCTCCTCCAAAGATAACTGAATCATAATGTGGTGGATATCAAGAAAACCCACTATCACCATCTCCTGCAAATTCCATGCATTGAAGACGAACCTGTCGAACGAATCCATCGATGGTCACTTCTTCTTAAACAGAGCAACCAAGGTGAGGTTCAGGAGCACTGAGGTTTCTATGAACTCCAAATTCAACAACTGAAGGTTGGTTAATCCAGAAATAAGATTCAGAACTTTAGGGAATTAGGAAGATTTTGGAAAAGGAGGCAGAAAATCAGGGTTTGAGAAGGGATAGAAAGGAGACCCCACTCTCTTGATGGACTTTTGATATCCCTACCCCACTGAGGGGGGAGAGACCATCATAGATTCTTCCGTCATCACTACAAGGGAGATAACATTGTCGTATAGGGTTCCCTCTTGCTCAAGTGGTGACTTCCGTTGGATCTCTCCTTTTAAGCCTAACCTATGAATCGAGATATATTCATCGTAGGAACTCGGAATTGAGATCCATTCATCTCATTGGATCCACATCAGTGATTTATCAATTCCATTGTTTCCATTATTTATTTAACTTTGGATTGATGGAGTTATTCAGCTATAAGGTAATGTTCCCTATTCCCAGGTACTTCAGCTGTTATTCGTTTTTCTCCTGATCTAAGTCGAATCATGAGCTAATAATAAATGATCACTCTACTGCATACCTATGGTAGGTGGTCTTTTGATTTTTCCTAAAAGTTAGAGTGTTTATATATATGTAGTTGTCCCATGAAACCAATTATCAGAGTGAATCCCTTGAAATAGAATTTAATCATTGTTTAAAATGGATAGGCATGACCTATGTAATCAGTAAATCCATTAACAATGATTAAAGGTTTAGGACCAAAAATTCAAAACACCCCTTTGGTGTGTTGTTTAATTAATTGGACCAGCATGGGTGGATTTTGAACTTTGATACCTTATAGGTATGTTGTTTACCCCTTTCCATGGGATGTTTAATAATGAATTTAAAATTTTAATTGAATTGATTAAAGAAAGGTGACGGAATGACCAAGACCCTCGGATCTTGCCATAAAATTTCTTGTTTAAGCTTGAGTTTCCTTTTATAATGAAATTTCCATGTGAGATAATTAAGTATATAAGACTTATAATCTTATATTATTCCTTGAGACACCTTATGAGGTGAGTTTAAAATGAAATGATCATAGTGGGGACCTTGGAATTAATTAATTGACTTCGATTGAATTCTTATAAGCCTTGGGTAACACATACGAATGATATGGAAAGACTCATATGGCTAATAACATATATAAGCCTTAGATGACACATGGGTTCTCATATGAACTTCATGGAAAAACTCATTTGGATAATGGTTTCTTATACTTGAGTGACACTTGGACTCCCAATTGGACATCCAAGGATAGACTCAGAGGGTTGATTCTACACACGCCTGAGTGATACTTGGATTCCTTATGGAATTTCACGAATTGAATCAGAGGGAAGTTGATATATATATATATATATTCAAAGAGAGAGACTTGGGCTCCCTTAGTGGACCACCAAGGACGGACTCAATGATAATGATGTTATAGCACACCTAGATCGATACCGAGATTCAAATGAGGAATGCCTATGATGGGATTACAAGGTGTTTGGATCATGATATTCATGGAGAAATACCTAGATTCCAAATAAGGAATTAAAAGGATGGGATCATGTTCATAATTTAATAATAAATGTAATGATTTATATGACGTGTCTTCCAAGACAAAGTATAATCTTGGATTCACTCTTTGTCTTAGACCTGATTTATGGCCTAGTTAGGCATCCTTGATCACATATCTTCACAAGGGATGTTGGGATTTGTTCCTAGTATTGAGACTTATTTATTAAATGATACTTATTAATTAAATGAACTTCATTACAAATTTAAACAGGAATGTCCATTATTTAGATACATTTTGACAAAGCTGAAGCAGGTAGCAGAGGACAGGTGTCTATGGGAACCCGGAACATTATGTGTTCTTTACATACAACACTTCTTTAGATATTATATTATTTAATGTAAAATTTTATTATTATATATTGAATTATAGGATTGAATTGTACCTTTGGGTGGTTTTCTATTGGGATTGTATCTCACACCCTATTCGTGTAACACCCCAAGATTTCATAGTATGTTATTTCTTCAAAATAATTCAATAACTTGCACTACACACAACACCGAGTTCAAGCGCATCACGACTTACCAAACTAGTCGTTCAAAAGCAGTTATGAATAGTGTTAACTGAATTTTGAACTTTATATAATCCTAATAATTTTAATCGATATTATGAGTTTCTTAGACATAATGTAATAACTAATTCATTTTCAGATAAAAGAAGTATTTTTCAAAAAATGCACTTTTACCGCCTTTTAATGGTGAACCCTTATTAAATTCAATATTTTAAACTTTTATATATTCAATTTGACAAAATAAAATTATTATTTATAATCAGGACATAAAAATTTAGTTTCTATTTATTTTTGATGTTTTTCTGATAACTTCCGTATTTGGGTGAATAGTGAAAATACTAAATTTTAACTAAAAACAAATTTTTTATTCAAAATAATTGATAGTGTTAAATTATACACTTGAGTGGTTTTAAAGTATAAATAGATTATATTTTTACCAATTAATTAAATATTGTCCATTTGGAGTAATTTCACTTTGAAATTGCACATAAGAAAGTGTCAATCTGTTGAAAGTTATTATTTCTTAAAAAAAACCCGCTTTTTGGTTTTGAAAACGGGAATTAATTTTAAATTAACTAATGAAACTTCTATGTTTTTAATTTGGTAAAATATACATCATTTTTGGATTTGGAATATCAAAATTATCTTAGGGTGAATTTTTGGTATTTTTCTGAAAACTTTCAATTTTTGATGAATAGTGAAAAACACTGAGTTATTGGTTAAAACCGAATTTTTATTTAAATAATTATTTATTTTATTTAAATTTTATTTTATGTTAGAATAGATACATAATACCTATATATGTTCAATGTAATTCATTGGAGTCATTTTGTAATAAAATTAGATATATAAAATTTTATTGAACTTTTCACCGTCTTTTACCCACCTCCTAGGAGAATTTGTAAATTCACATAAAACGTTACTTTACCGCTTCTGTGAGTGTAATTTCTAAAATCCTAGAGACACGGTTAATATTAAAGAGTAAAATATGGTTGAATAATATAAAAATAAATTTTGGTAAATAGTAAATTTTTACTTTTATTTACCACGGTTAAAAGTAAATAGGGTAATTAAGGGTAAAAATGATATTATTATTACCCTAACACATGTCCTAATTCTATTGGATAAGTATAATTCGACCAAAAACAACCTTAGGAATAAAATATGAACCCCTTTGGTCCAATTAGATTAGATTAGGACATTTATTATTATTTAATTCAAAGAAGAGTTAAAAGAGTTAAAATCAAAGTTTAATAACTAAAATATTTTTAATATAGGGTTATACATAAGATAAATTCAATTATAAATATTCATTAGAAATATAAAAAGATTTAATACATAACGGTATTTTATTTATAATTTTTAGACATTAAATAATTTAATTTATTTATGACACAATGATGATGCAGTAATTACCATATTAATGAAAGATTAAGATAATTTATATTATAAATACCCAAATAAATGTAATTTGAGACTTTTTATGAATTAAAATAATTTATAGGTTAATATGAAATATTAGGATTGGTTATATGTATTTTTTTCTAAGTAATAATTTTGTTATGAATTTATCAAAAACAAAATACCCAATAGTGTCAAAATTGACATAAAAGAGTTTTTAAAAAATATATTATATCATTAATTGATATTATATTCCTAAAAATCTAAGGATTGCCCAAAGGAGTTATATCATGATAGGATTTTCATTAATGGACCACTTGGGGATCTCTTGGAAGTTTATAGTAAGTTTATTAACCATATAATATAAAAATAAAAAGAGACATGGTAAATGTCAAACTAATTAGCTCAGAGTTAAAACTAAAAGATAAAGTTAATAAAGTGATCCAAACCTATATAAAACCTATTTTTTGAGTGTATTTCGACCCATCCCCACCTTAGAATCGAAAAAAATCAATCTGGATCCATTATAAACCGAATATTAATTTATTATAAAATAATATTTTAAGTTTTTTCTTAGGTGCCCCTCACCCCTCTTATAAAAGGGAACTCCCCCTTCTCCCAAATTCATACCTTCAAAGCCTTTTGTTTCAGCCAAATCCTGCCCAAATATCCTCTCAAATTCTCTCACTTAAACCTATAGGCCTTAGTTTGATCAAAAATCCAACCTAAGGAGCCCTTTTGATCAAATCAAAATGAAGAACCCGAAGAAGAGGTAATGTTTTCACCACCCTCTTTCAAGTTCCTTTCTTCTTCCACTTCTTATTTCTTTGTTATTTCCATTATAAAATAATAACTCCTGTATATTCTATATACTGTGATGTTATTATAAATATGTTACAACAATATTAATTATTCTATCCATCCTTTGAATGACATGTCACCATATGTGCGTACGTACGGCTTACCGTCTCCACGTCGTGGTGTAATTGTTATTCAAAACATTATTATTTGGATGAGTATGATAATGATGTGTAATTGAAGTAAATAATAAATATAACATTATAATGATTCTGTATATATTATATAACATCCAATTATATATTATTTTAATATCAAAATAATGATATTGTCTCTCGTGCGTACATACGGACTACCAACTCCACGGACGCGATGAGATTCATTCCCCATCGTATCCATTCAAGAATAATTTTCATTTGATGGTTAAAAATAATTTTTAAAGACTTAATATAATTCTGGATATGAATAATATACAACCTATCCATAACAAACACGACTTACGTAACAAATCATATAAAGGAAAATGAATCAGTTAACACCCAAAACAACGATAATACTAAGATATTATTAACAAAGCAATGTTAAAAGACAATATATGACATAATATTAATGTATATGATTCTTGTATAATTTAATAACAATTATTTCACCATTATACAGTAGGTTAACCTACCCTCAACCAAGTAAAAGTACAGGGTAAGGGTTTATTTCACAATCTTTTCATTATCCGAGGTTGTTTATAGGTAATTATCTACTAGGACCTCTTTATTATCCACATCCATGTTTCTTAAAAATGTATTTCAAAACATTATTACTATTTTATAGACTATGGGTTAAATTAATTTATACACTTGTTTGAATTTTTATAAGATGTTTATAAAGGAATCCTTCCATCATTTTCTAAACAAGTTCTTTTTTAACCTTTTCGACAAAATAAAGGTAAGAATGACTTTTTTTAACTTATACGACGGGTGCAGCTATTTTCTGCCGTTATAAAATCTTTAAATCTTTCCTTACAAGCTTATAATAATATTTTCAAAGTGAATGTTTTATTTTATAATTATTTGACTTTAAATGATTTCAAAAAAAGATATATTTCTCTCAAATAGTTTTGATTTCATCTATGTCAACATCCTTTGATGGATTTTAAGATTATTTGAAGTTGATTTATTATGATACAAAACTTCCATATTGTATTGAAGGTTTTGTGATATGTTTGACTGTGGATGTGTTATTTTTATACCATTCATGGTTTATGGAGAAAGTATTGACATTTCGTATGCTAGTTTTAATATGAATGTTTATGTTATGTTTAAACCTATTCATATGAGGAATGCATTGGACTTAGTAAGTGATGGGTGGAGCCCTTTATAGCTCCTTGATGCATCAATAGGTCTCATGAGACAAAATAGTGTCTTGGAACAAGGCCTTGACAAAATATTATTTGTAGTCTTGGCACAAGGCCTTGACTATGTGGTTATGATAGTCTGGCATTATGCATTCCATCATTATGAAAGTGGTTATTGATATTGCATGTGATTATTCGAATAGTTGAATATCCATGTGAATAAGTAAATGGAATTATTTCATTTTACCTCTTCCATATTATGATGAAGTTCATTTTTAAAAGGATTTTGTTTTAGTTATACATTGCCTTAAATGTTTATGCTTATTTATGAAAGTTTTCACTATATTGTTATCCTTACTAAGCATCTGAGCTCACCCCTTTCTATGATTTATTTTTCCCAGGATGTGAAGAAGTATTTTATGAATGACCTGCAGGTATAGTATGAGGATATGAGTGTGGTCTATGGATAAAATATGTTGTTGTAGTTTCTTACTTTATCATGTAATGTAAACTTTATGAATATATCTAGTGATTCCAAGGCTACTAAACTAATCGGTCTTTCGAGACTTGGTCTTTTGTGATCATGAAAATGTTATGTAATAATGCACCGACTCTAGGTAACTAGGGTCGGGGAATTAAAGTTGGTATTAGAGGAAGTTTATTACAAACCATGGAAGATAGATTTAGATAAACTCTGATTAGAGCACGTAGCCCTATGATAGACTTTGAGGATTAGTATAGAAGAACTTCCTAGAATTTAGGTATTGTGTATATTTTGTGAGTTTTCCAAGCAATACATCCCTGTATGGATACGAGTAGGTAGAGGTGGCTCTGGCACAGATATACCTAGGGGTAAAACCCAAAAACACTGTTTTAAGCTAGACTCGAACGAGAACTGGTGCACGACAACGGGCCTTGCTGCACTCTTGGTTACGACACTCTCGGGGGATATGCTTAGGATAATTCTCATTTTCTTTACAAACCGTTATGAAGGGTTTATTAGTATATACATAATTAAAGAAAACATTTTTATGACTATAGATTATATCCATAAACTGTTCAATTTATGTTAGGTATTTTACAAGTTTGGAATTATTCATTGCAATTCATAAACTGACATAGTGTATGCCATTGTATAGAAATGGCACCTAGTAGAAGGAATGTGAACTCCAGCAATACGTATGATCCAAATAGTTAGAAGGATCATATCTTCCACGGTATTAAGCCTACATTTAGAAAGGAAATAGTATCTCATGTATTCTCAACATAATAATAAATAATATCATGTGTTAATAAGATAAGTAAATAATTCTCCAAGTCTGATGGCTTTGAAGGGAAGCAAGAGAAGAAAAGGATGTAAGAGAGAAAGATGGATAAAGGGAAGAGAGAAAAGAAGAATTTTCCCATATGTGATAACTGTGGGAAGAAACACCCTGGAATTTTCCTGAAGGGAATGGGAGTTTTTTATAAGTGTGTAGAAAAATGACACCAAGTACATGACTGAAAGGGTAAGAAAAAGGTTATTAATGTACAATACTTCATTTGCAAGGAGTTGGGACACTACACGAACCAATGTCCAAATCATCAGAGTATACCCCAAATGATTCTATTGGATAATAATCAAGTAATGATACTACCACAGATGAGGAGGAATAATTAGAGTTCTTATGTTGTTATTAATGAATTATGTCATTTGAGTGTTGTATCAATGATGTACTGGTTATAATAATTATTGAGTATATAAGGATTGTACTGCAGTACTATTTCATTAAGGACTTGAGATTGTGTGGAACCAAGAAAAGTGACTCAATAGTAGGTTAAATTTTTGGAAAATATATGTTTGAGAGAAAGATAAACAATAATATGGTTCTCATACTAAGGTAGTGATTTTGGAATAATACGTGTTTGATTTGGATAAATTATATTGGATATTCTTGACTCCCTTGAAACTAATTAATGATTTGTATATTCCATCATTGTTGGAGTTTACAACATTTTTGGATATAAGGAGTACATCTAGTATTCTATAAGGAATAAGGGAGCATGAATGTAATCAATAATGTTTTATGGTAATTTAGGATGTTGCAGTGTTTTAAAAGAATACATGATAAAGGTTTTCACATGTTATTACATGGAAAAATGGATCTTCATTGTGTTTACCTTCCTTATAAATTTTGGACTGTGACTTTGGACAAAATTATTTTGGATAATTTTAGTTTGAGATTATTTTTTGATTTCCATAAAAGGACAACCCAGAGGTCGGGCGGCAACCCATCACGTTCGGCAAGGCCGCGAGACTTGAACCCGCAACTGAAGGGAGACATGGGTTTATCACCTACCCCTATCCCATGTGATGTCCTGGATTGAATAATGTATTTTTTTAAAAAAGGTTTGGTAGATAAATTATAAATTCATTTTTTTGGAACCCTATATGAATATGATAAATAGAATATTTTTTTAAGTTCTATTATCGTTTTGAGTGAAAGATGAGTTTGTGGTAGAAGTTAGTTAAAGGATGGAACTCTACTAGTCAAGTACATATTTTTTTACTTCTCTTATTCTATGAATAAATTAATTCTTAAACTTTAGGTAAGGTATCTTAAAACTAAAAATGTGTTATACTAATAACTTATGTTTTGTTGAACCGATTATATTTTAAACCATCATAGATCGGTGTCTTTGAGGCCCACAATTCTACAGTTGTTTGTGATTGATGACCTCAATAATTCCCTATAAATATTTACATTTTCCCTCCAATTATGTGTCTCTAATTTACACCAATGTTCTCCTAATCGAGATCATAATTTGGTGGTGACTTTTTCATTCCCCTATTTCTTCTTATTAAGACTAAATTTTATTAACCCAATTTCCGATATGGGTTTTCCCACAAAGGTATTTTCTATTTTCAACCTTTTATTTTCGAAGAACAATTTCAAATTGTGAGGACGCAGTTTATTGAAGTAGGGAATAATGTAACACCCCAAGATTTCATAGTACGTTATTTCTTCAAAGTAATTCAATAACTTGCACTACACGCAACACCGAGTTCAAGCGCATCGCAACTTACCAAACTAGTCATTCAAAAGAAGTTATGAATAGTGTTAACTGAATTTTGAACTTTATATAATCCTTATAATTTTAATCCATATTATGAGTTTCTTAGACATAATGTAATAACTAATTTATTTTCAGATAAAAGAATTATTTTTCAAAAAATGCACTTTTACCGCCTTTTAATGGTGAACCCTTATTAAATTCAATATTTTAAACATTTATATATTCAATTTGACAAAATTAACTTCTTCTTTAGAATCAGGACATAAAAATTTAGTTTCTATGAATTTTTGATGTTTTTCTGATAACTTTCATATTTGGGTGAATAGTGAAAATACTAAATTTTAACTAAAAAAAACTTTTTTAATCAAAATAATTTATAGTGTTAAATTATACATTTGAGGGGTTTTAAAGTATAATTATATTATATTTTTACCATTTAATTAAATATTGTTCATTGGGAGTAATTTCACTTTGAAATTACACATAAAAAATGTTAATCTGTTGATAGTTATTATTTCTAAAAAAACCCGCTTTTGGGTTTTGACAACAGGAATTAATTTTAAATTAATTAATGAAACTTCTATGTTTTGAATTTGTTAAAATATATATCATTTTTTGATTCAGAATATCAAAATTATCTTAGGGTGAATTTTGGGTATTTTTCTGAAAACTTTCAATTTTTGATGAATAGTGAAAAACACCGAGTTATTGGTTAAAACCGACTTTTAATTTAAATAATTATTTATTTTATTTAAATTTTATTTTTGTTCAGAATAGATACATAATACCTATATATTTTCAATGTAATTCATTGGAGTCATTTTGTAATAATATTAGATATATTAAATTTTATTGAACTTTTCACCGTCTTTTACCCACCTCCTAGGAGAATTTGCAAATTCACATAAAACGTTATTTTACCACTTCTGTGAGTGAAATTTAGAAAATCCAAGAGACATAGTTAATATCAAGGAGTAAAATGTGGTTCAATAATATAAAAATAAATTTTGGTGAACAATAACTTTTAACTTTTATTTACCACGGTTAAAAGTAAATATGATAATTAAGGGTAAAAATGATATTATTATTACCCTAACACATGTCCTAATTCTATTGGATAAGTATAATTCGACCAAAAACAACCTTAGGAATAAAATATGAACCTATTTGGTCCACTTGTATTAGATTAAGACATTTATTATTATTTAATTCAAAGAAGAGTTAAAAGAGTTAAAATCAAAGTTTAATAAATAAAACATTTTTAATATAGGGTTATACATAAGATAAATTCTATTATAAATATTCATTAGAAAAATAAAAATATTTCGTACATAAGGGTACTTTATTTATAATTTTTAGACATTAAATAATTTAATTTATTTATGACACAATGATGATGCAGTAATTACCGTATTAATGAAAGATTAAGATAATTGATATTATAAATACCCAAATAAATTTAATTTGAGACTTTTTATGAATTACAATAATTTTATAGGTTAATATTACATATTATTATTGGTTATATGTATTTTTGTTTGAATTAATAATGTTTTTATTAATTTATCAAAAACAAAATACCCAATAGTGTCAAAATTGGCATAAAAGAGTTTTAAAACAAATATTATATCATTAATTGATATTCTATTCCTAAAAATCTAAAGTTCGTAAAAAGTACTTATATCATGATATTTGGATCATTAATGGACCACTTGGGGATCTCTTGAAAGTTTATAGTAAGTTTATTAACCATAAAATATAAAAATACAAAGAGACATGGTAAATGTCAAACTAATTAACTAAGAGTTAAAACTAAAATATAAGGTTAATAAAGTGACCCAAACCTTTATAAAACCTATTTTTTGAGTTTATTTCGACCCATACCCACTTCAACTTTAAAATAAATCAATTTGGAGCCATTATAAACCGAATATGAATTTATTATAAAATAATATTTTAAGTTTTTCCTAAGGTGCCCCTTACCCCTCTTATAAAAGGGCACTCCCCCTTCTCTCAAATTCATACCTTCAAAGCCTTTTGGTTCGGCCAACCCCTACCCAAATAACCTCTAAACTTCCCACACTTCAACCTATAGGACATAGTTTAATCATAAATCCAACCTAAGGAGCCCTTTTGATCAAATCAAAAGGAAGAACCCGAAGAAGAGGTAATGTTTTCACCACCCTCTTTCAAGTTCCTTTCTTCTTCCAATTCTTCTTTCTTTGTTATTTTCATTCTAAAATAATAACTCCAGTATATTCTATATAATTTAATGTTATTATAAATATGGTACAACCATATTCAGTATTATATCCATCCTTTGAATGACATTTCACCATAAGTGTGTACGTACGGCTTACCGTCTCCACGTCGTGGTGTAATTGTTATTCAAAACATTATTATTTGGATGGGTATGATAATGATATGTAATTGAAGTAAATAATAAATATAACATTATAATTATTCTTTGTATATTATATACCATCCAATTATATATTATTTTAATATCAAAAGAATGATATTGTTGCTCGTACGTACGTACGGACTACCGTCTCCACGAACGCGATGAGATTCATTCCCCATCATATCCATTCAAGAATAATTTTCATTTGATGGTTAAAAATAATGTTTAAAGACTTAATATAATTCTATATATTAATAAGATACAACCTATCCATAACAAACAAGGCTTACGTAACAAATCATATAAAGGAAAACGAATCAGTTAACACCCGAAACAACGATAATACTAAGATATTAATAACAAAGCAATGTTAAAAGATAATATATGATATCATATTAATGTATATGATTCTTGTATAATTTAATAAAAATTATTTCACCATTATACAGTAGTTTAACCTACTCTCAACCAAGGAAAAGTACAAGGTAAGTTTTTATTTCACAATCTCTTCATTATCCGAGGTTGTTTATACGTAATTATCTGCTGGGACCTCTTTATCATCCACATCCATGTTTCTTAAAAATGTATTTCAAAAAATTCTTAATATTTTATAGAATATGGTTTAAAGTCATTTATACCCTTGTTTGACTTTTTATAAGATGTTTATAAATTAATCTTTCCTTCATTTTCCAAACAAGGTCCTTTTAACCTTTTCGACAAAAATTAAGGTAAGAATGTCTTTTTTTAACTTATACAGAGGGTGCAGCTATTTTCTGCCATTATAAGATCTTCAAATCTTCCCTTACAAGCTTATAAGAATATTCTCAAAGTAAATTTTTTCTTTTATAATTATGTGACATTTAAATGATTTGAAAAAAAGAGATATTTCTCCCAAATAGTTTTGATTTCATCTATGTCAACATACTTTGATGGATTTTAAGCTTATTTGAAGTTGATTTATTATGATAAAAAACTTCCATATTTTATTGAAGGTTTTGTTATATGTTTGACTATGGATGTGTTATTTTTATACCATTCATGGTTTATGGAGAAATTATTGACATTTCGTATGCTATTTTTAATATGAATGTTTATGTTATGTTTAAACCTGTTCATATGAGGAATGCATTGGACTTAGTAAGTGACAGGTGGAGCCCGCTATAACTCCTCCATGCATCGGTAGGTTTGATGAGAGAAACTAGTGTCTTGGAATAAGGCCTTGAAAAAATCTTATTTGTAGTCTTGGAACAAGGCCTTGAATATGTGGTTATGATAGTCTGGAATTATGCATTCCATCATTATGAAAAGGGTTATTGATATTGCATGTGATTATCCGACTAGTATAATATCCATGTGAATAATTAAATGGAATTTTTGTTTTAGTTATACATTGCCTTAAATATTTATGCTTATTTATGAAAGTTTTTTCTATATTGTTATCCTTACTGAGCATCTGAGCTCACCCCTTTCTATGTTTTATTTTTCCCAGGATGTGAAGAAGTATTTTATGAATGACCTGTAGGGATAGTATGAGGATATGAGTGTGGTCTATGGAGACAAGATTTTGTTGTAGTTTTTCACATTATGATGTAATGTTATCTTTATTAATTTATCTAGTGATTCCAAGGCTACTAAACTAATTGGTCTTTCAAGACTTGGTCTTTTGTGATCATGCCAATGTTATGTAATAATGCACCGACTCTAGGTAACTGGGGTCGGGGCATTACAATTCGAGTCGTCGATGGGTACCCAAAAAAAACTATATTATTTTAGGTATATATAATTCTAAGATCCCTACTATAGGTATTTGATTGATTCTTAGGAGTAGGGCAAAGGACCGAGATGCAGCTCGTGATTCTATCTAGAGATAACACTTTTTGGCCTTTTTGGTATTTGACACTTGTATTGTACTGATGTTATGTATACTTGTTTTGGATGTTTTTTAGAAACATAACTTGTGTCATCTTCTTTTTCATATGATATTCCTTCCTGGTATTGTTTATTTATATCTATCCATATTGTTCATCTATGTTCTGATTGATTTACTACTTCCGATATTGATTTTATAATTACTATCTTTATGAAACACTCTTATAAGAGGGAATAGTCTTCCCATAGACACACCCTAGGATATCACTTCTATTTAGAAGCCTCTAGCATTTGGGGAGATGCATTTGAGTCCATATGGCCAACCAAGATTAGTGCACCTTTTAGTAGAATTTGAGTCTGACACGTTACACCCCTTACCAGTGTTAGTCATATCCCAAATTGGTCCTTTCAAGTGGTATCAAATCCAGGTTTACCTCTATTGAATTCTCTAAGTTGAAGCTATTCTCTTTTTTAGATTTGATTTTCTTTCCTGAGTTAACAATAAATTTAAGTTTTGGTAAATATTAAGTTATATTTTCATATAATTATATTTCTAAAAATAATATGATGAACATGAGAAATAAATAGAAAATAAAGTTAAAGAATAATTCCCTCTTGTATAAAGAAGAGGACTAATATATTTCTATGTGTTGTGTACACAATAAATACATATCAGACCTGGAAAGTAAAGAGATGGTGGCTCAAGATTCTACCAAGTACAAGGAAAACCTTCCCATATCAAGTTAATCAAAATATTCTAGTGATTAGGAGGTATTTGTTATCGCCTTTAAAAAATTTCCTCAAAATGAATATCCTATAACAAGTGGTGATGATGATCAATCTATAATTTCTCAAGAAATATCAATTGATAGATTAAGAGATATTCTGCATGGTATTCCCAAAGAAATATTCTCACTTTTTTTGGATTATTTCAATGTATACAAGAATAAATCATCTTATAGGAGGGAGAATCTAATGTTTTGGATAAGGGATTGCAAGGAAAAATTATTTAATGTTTAAAGTTATCTAGATATGTTGGATCCTTTAAAGAAACAAAGATGGGTCTTTAAAATATATTCCTATAAATGGATCAAAGAAGTTGAATAGAAGGAGGGAGTCAATAATACTCTATAATAAATTATTCATGAACTTAAAGATAAATTGAAAAATAACATCGATTCCAAGGGTTTACAATTGGAAGAAATATCTAAGAAGATCAAGGAACTGGACTCATTGATTCAGAACAAGGTTAATTTTCATGAAGATGAAGTTGAAAGAATGAATATAGTTTGTAAATATAAGGTTAATATGATTGATGATCATACAAACACCCTCAATACGAGATGTATAGAATTGGAAGTTCAGTTGGACAATCTTGAAAATACACATATTGAGATTTCACAAAAGAATAAAAAAATTGTTACTGATACTCAATGTTCACTAGAGGATTCTATAGTCAAAATACCTCCAATACGTTATAAAAATATTATGAAATATTTTTATGATATATATAAAGTAGATATGAAGAAATAAGAACCATCCATACCAACATATAATAATGTTTCTAAACTCTTTATCATGAAAAATAAAAGTTTTAAAATAATATCTGAACAAGTTTGGATGAAGAAAGGTGATAAGAAACATACCACCATTACCAGGGTGGATAGGAAAAATAATGTAGAATATAGTTCCACACAAAGAGAACAATGAGTCATTAATAAGACCCAATAACCATATACAAAAATATATAAGTAAATCAAGATTTGTGGTTCAATGTTGGTGTTGATTTTTTTTGGCATTTTTCATTGTATTGTTGGCACAATCCTCAAAATAAAAAATAAAAAAGGAAGCCTATGTCTAAGGGAGAAATTCATAGAAGAAAAAGAAACATTTATAGGTCTAGAAGAATATACATAATGAAAAAAGATTTAGAAATATTGATAACATATATGATGTAGATAGTGGAAGTGGACACAAGGTTGGTACATGATCATCTCAACATGTATCTGAAGTTAATGAGAAAAGAAGGCTATAAATTTTTTCTAAAAATGAATAATATATATTGGGAAAAAATCAAAATATTGTTGTGAACACAAATTTTCCCAATAAGATTTCAATTTATAAATATGATAAGACTTTGGATTCCAAATCCATGATATTGAAGGAAAGTTATTCATCAAAAAGAACAAATAAAAAGTATTTCACTCAAAAAAAAGCCATGTGGAAGATCCAAACTTTCTACCATAGATCCTAATGACATGGTAGTTATCTGGCCAATATATTTGAAAATAATTAGAAAAATGGAAGATGTACAAACCAAGGCTAGTGAAAAAGTAAAAGAAAAGATTCCACATAAAGATAAATAAGATCTATGTGTGAGGTGAAACATGGATAGACATATTGTTTAATGTTTTGGGAAATTATCCCATCATAAGAAGGATTATTTAAGATTTCATCAAGAGATAAAATTTCTTTAAAATATCTTGAATAAAGAATGCAAAAACACAGATATATTTAAGGAGTTATAAGATCCACAACACCTCAATTATAATTAAAGATCATATGTGCTAGTGTGAAAATAAAATGAAATGGAGAAAGTAATTGAAGGTGAAGAAAGTTCTTATGGGGAGAACCTAAGAAGCGGTGATTTTTTCCAATTCTTGATAGCCAAGATGAAGCAGTCACCATCCTTGAATGATTACTCAATTGGTATTCAAATATAAAATTTATATAGGATTATCTTTGATGAAGTTTTAGGATGTTCTGTCAAATATTTGATAACAAGGATGAAAAATATATCATCCTAGTTAGATCTTATATTTTATATCCTAAAGAATAAGTATTATAGAATATCATCCTTGGTGAATTTTTGGAATTTGTCAAATCTGAAAAGTCACAAGTTAATGACCCATTTTGGTTTATTCTCTAAAATAGACCATCGTTAAATACATTATTTTTTATATCCACCATTATTAATATACTAGTGAGTGTTTCCCTTAAGGGAAGATAAATTAAGAAAGGTTAAGTTTCTTTTATAATCATTATTTTAATTGGTATCAAATCTAATTATTATAGAATGTTCTTGAATATCATGTCATTTACAAAGGGATGTTTTTATTTATCTCTCATTATTAGTTACAAAAAATTTCAAACTTAACAAAAAGGGGGAGTAATTGAGATAATCAATGATATAAGAAATGTGGAAGTGCTCCGAGGCCAATTAACCTACTTGTTTCACTTGAATGTTTTTTTATCTTTTTTATGAATTGAGTGTAGGATTTTCAGGTTGATCTTTCTTACAAAATTCATATCTCATTTTAGTATATTTAGTCTAGAATGAAAGTGGAAATCCCTTTAAGACAAGTGTATGAGTACTCATTTTATAAGTTATTGTGATCAGTTAGTAAGGGACAACTTTTTTGTCTAAATCAAATCCCCTTATTTTCTACACTGAGCATAAATCAAGTAGACTTAGAGTGAAATCATGGATGACACACTGCTTAAGTATGGACCGATACAATTTTACTAAGAACTTTGTATTTATTTTCAATAAGAGGGAGATAAAGTTAAAATGAAATTTTAGAAAATTAAAGGGGAGATAGAAGATAATGATTCACATATTGGCACATTCATTTGGAAAAAACATTGAAGGTATTTCTAATAAATAAAAATGTGGAGATTGAAGATCCCACTTTTTGTTTGGGTTTTATCTGTTTTCAAATATTATAATTTGTTGTTAATGGTTGTTCGTTGATTTTAATATGATGAATAAATTCCAAAGTTAAAAAATATTAGATGAATTATTACATTCTTATCATTTTAAGAAGCATATAAATGGTTTAAATACTTTGAGTTTTAAAGGTAATGCCTTGAGAATTGTTAGGGATTCATTAGATGAAATTGGATTTCATGTTTGAATAATTATCCTAGTAACTCATATTTTTGTTGAACCGATTCTAAGTTCAAAGAAATTGTGTCAATAGTGACACATTATTTACAACAATGAAGAAGGATGATTTGATATTGAAAAAGTTATTTGTAATTTATTCCAAAAATAATAGTAAAAGAATATTTGAAGAAGGTAATGAAATATTTCTCTATTTCATGAGAATTATGTAAGTTATAACTTGAATTCCATGCATATATTTATTTTAATATTATTTTTTATAAAGGGGAACCACAAAATATGATTATTATTTCATGAGATATTATTTGAAGATAAGGGAGTGGTTACATGGATTTACATTTGGTATTATTAGAATTATTATAACATTTTTAGTGGGAATTAAGGGAGTGGTTAAATGAATTTTTACAAAGTATCATTCACTATGACTTACTTGGGTAATTCAGTGTCCCAAAAAACCCTCCTCATCAGATACTTTGATATGGTTACTGATAAAATCATAGGCCGCATAATCAACTCGAAGAATAGGTTCTTATCTTTTGGTGTGAGAATTATATTGATCAGCTCATTTTTATTCTCTATCCCGATGAATATTAGGTCTACTCTCAAGGTTCCAGATAAAGTGATTTATAACATTTAATACATTTTGATATCCTTTTTATGGGGTGGTCACCTCCAAGATAAATTCCATTAGGCTTCCAAGAACAAGTTGGAAAAGCCTGTTGAAGAAGGAGGTCTCAGCTTAAGGGGTGTATCTGGACCCATGAATGGTCTTCATGCCAAGCTCACTTAGGAGTTAATTTAGGGGAAATATTTATGGGGTAATCACATGAAAAGTACCTATGTTCTTGGGGGATCACTTCTAGATGTAAATCATCCAGAATTCATAAGTTTATCCAACCACATCTCCCTCTCCTTTAGAAGCACACCTAATGGCTTGTTGAAAGAGGGTACATTAACTATTTGAATCATAAATAGTAGGGGAAAACCCTTGGAATACTGAGCTATCCTTCACCGACTATATCTTTCAGTGAGGCCAGCAATTAACCTATCCTTATTTAGAACACTTTGGATGAAAACCAGAAAAATCTATTTGACAACATTGTGTTGACCAATGACCCAGACAAGTGATCCTTCACAAGTTCAGTGGTAGACACCTTCTCTATCAGAGAATTTCTTAAAATTAAATCTGTTTCTTACCCTTAGGACCATTGGGGTGATATTTTATGTTGCAATAACCCTCCTTCCAAATTCCTTTTTCTGTTTTGGCATGTCCAACATTCTTCATTTCAATCTAATGAAAATTTTCATCGAAGAGGAGTTAGCTTGGCCTCAAAGTGTTTCTACTAGAGGGATCCAATGTAACAACCCAAAGTTTTTCAATGGAAATTCCCTTCTTATAATAATTTCATAAAATCACATGAAAACACAACATAATGAACTACTAAGTTCTAAGTGACCTCTAAACATAAGTTTCTCACTTATATGTTTTGAATTTCGGAAATCTGACAAACATGGTTGTGTTCAAGATGATTTTTGGAGTCTAATAAAACAAAA
This sequence comes from Viscum album, assembly GCA_963277665.1. Taxonomy (NCBI): domain Eukaryota; kingdom Viridiplantae; phylum Streptophyta; class Magnoliopsida; order Santalales; family Viscaceae; genus Viscum; species Viscum album. The sequence continues at coordinate 911,722,339 of OY728151.1, forward strand.
ATAATTTTTGGTGAATAGTAACCTACCATTATGAATAGTAACATACCTTTATGAATAGTAATATGACCATTATGAATAGTAAATCATCCAACATAAGAGTAAACTTACCCATGAATAATTAAATAAAATTTATAAATCTTAAAAAGTGACAATTTGACCTTAATAAATGTTTTGGTATTTTGTATGTCCTAAATAATTAATTATAATTAATTAATTAATTTAAAAAAATGTTTATTTTTATTAAAATGTTTTCATTAATTATCAAATCAATGCCTTATAGTTTTTAGATAATTTTATAAGACCCTGCGTAATTTTTTAAAGCACTATAAAATCAGTTTTAATTTTAAAAAATATTTTTTTAAGTAAATTATGATTTTAATTAAATATTAAATTAACAATATTTAAAAAATTATTTTTGAAAAATGGACTTTATTTTGGGATTCTAATCATTAAAAAATTGTAGGGGTAAATTTTTGGGATTTTTCTGAAATACTTAATTTTTATGAATAGTAAAATCTGATAATTCACAATAAATGCCAAATAATGGATTAATTGAGTCATCAATGATGTTCTGTTGATTTAAGCCCACTTGGTTCGAGATCACATGATAAAATTACTATTATTGGTCATTCAAGACTCACTATTCCTTGTCTTAGGGGAAATTAATAAACTAATGAATTTTATATTAAGGAAACCCCTCTCCCCTCTACTATAAATACCACCCTTCACACCCTCATTTCCTCACACCTCTCAAGCTCCAAGACTTCTCTAAACTCTGACCAAACCTCTTCTCTATCCCCTTTACCCCTTTCAAGAGCTTTTGGTCTCATCAATAGACCAATCCTAGCTTATTTAAGGAGGATCTCAAGAGGAAGATTTAAGAGGTAATTTCTCTCCCTCTTCTTCTTTAATTTCCTTTCAAGTTCAAGTTCATTTCTTGATCTCTCCCCACCTATCTTCATATAAATTGTATTGTAAATAAATTATTATACATCTAATGGAATTTTATGATGCTAATGGGATATTATATCATCCAACCCCCTTTCCCTCTTCCTTTTATTTTATTAAAGAGAACGTTGTTTGAGAGGTGTTAATTTATCACCTTCAAGAACGACATGCTTTCTTATTCCATTTATACCTTCAGATCTGGTCATGAAACCATTTTTATGGTTTAAAAAGAATATGTTATATGTATTATTTCTTATTTAAAGTTCTAGAAATAAATTATGGCCACATTACTAAGTGATAAATTAAAACAAGTTCGTTGTGATCGAAAAACCGCCCAAATTAACCCAAACAATCATCATTTAACTCTCTTCTAATGATTCATCCACATGGATATAATATGATTCATTATAAGATTATTAAAACTCCTATAATATCATTAATAACATTTAATATCATTTTTGGATGGTTACCCATGTTCTACCCAAACTTCAATTTAAGAATACAAGTGAGCCACCCAAGAAAAACCATAAAAACAAACATTCTCGAACAATGTTTTTAAACTCTATAAGTCATAAAAAGGAACATAAAATGACATAATGAAACAATAATGAACCATATTAATGTATAAAAGGTTCTATAATTTCTAATTAATGAATATAATATCATTATACAGGACATTAAATAGAAGGAAGCATTCAGATTCAAGGTAAGGGGAAATTCTCGAACCCAACTTTCATCCTTCGGGTTCTCCCTCTTTAAATCCTTTTTGATATGGTTACTCCTTAAAAATCTTTTGTTCTTCATTGTCTTTAAATTTATGGGATATAAATTTTTGTCACCGGTATTTATGAAAAACCAAATGTTTTTCAAAAGAACTCTTCTTTCAAGAACACACCTTTTACCTCTCATTCAAGATTGACAGCTCTTGTAACATGTATGTTATTCCCTCATTCTTTTGGGAACCCAATGTTTATGAATGTGTTCTTATGAGATGAAACCCATACCTTTTCATGGGTTCATTATGTTCATTATTTTATATGTTCATTATGGAATGCATGATAAATGATAATTTTATGATGTGACGGGTGCGCCTAGAATTATATAGCGCAATATAGATGTATCAAAGTGACGGGTGCACCCGGAATTATATAACGCTCCAATGCATTGGGTAAAGTGATTAATCTCATGAGTAAATGTGAAATGATGTGTGAACAAGATTCTATCTTGGTTCAAAATCATGTGTGGTAATTAACCACTAAGACATGATGTTTCATTTTTTTTATGGATTGCCACATTTCAAGTCTTATATTTATGCTTCCTCTCATGTTCATGATCTTTTTCCCATGTTATGATTATGTTCACCCCATGATATATTGTTCTTATCTATCCTCTTACTGGCCTTCTAGCTCACCCATTTTTATGTATATCCTCAGGTGGCTACATGTACTAAGGAGAGGAGAAGTGACAATAAGAATCTAGAGAAGAAGAAATTAAATAAATGTTTATGCTTGATGTTGTATTTGTTATGTATGGTCCTAGTTTCCCAAGACTATAAACCTTTGGATCCTCTATGTGTAATAATATTATGTTGTTTATCTTTAAAATGATTTAATATTAATGTAAGAAATGGCTGGGACACTATAGTTGGTATCAGAGGAAAGGTTTAGTTAATTTGGGAATTATGATTACTGAACCCTAGAGAAAACCTCTAACATGAGACTAAGTACAAATATGCACACAAGAATATTTACATATGGATCCCATATGTTATGTTTTTGGTATAAATTTTTTAAATGAATAATTTATTCATGATCTTTTTACTTATGTTTTGTTCCAACCTTTTCTATTTTAGAAAATGGTGGGAACCAGGATAAATTAGGCCAACAACTCATGTGAGGGCCAATGCAACGATTGCCCGAACAACATCCCCAATTATTTGGGAGGTGGAGTTCAAAACTTCATGGCGATGCTTAACCAATTATCTCAGGTTATGAAAAATAACCATAATAATGGGGAACATCCTCCTTCACCAAAGAGGGAGCAACTGGCTATAGAATGTTTTATGCAGCAACGACCACCGAAGTTTAGTGGATCTTCCAATCCACTAGTTACGGAACAGTGGGTCAACTCCATGGAGAAGATCTTTTCTATTCTTCACTGTTCTAAGATGGAGAAGGTGACCCTAGCCATTTATCGTCTAGACGGAGAAGTCGATCAATGGTGGGATTTTATTAAGAACCCCAAGACAAGAGAGGAAATTGAATAGATGCAATGGGAAGACTTTAAGATAATGTTTCTTAACAAGTATTTCCCAAGAACTCTTCGCACGAAGATGGAGATAGAATTAATAGAGATCAAGAAAAAAGAAGGAGAATCTGTCACAACCTATGAAGTTAATTTCACAAGGCTTTCAAGGTATTCTTTGGGTTTTGTTATCAACAATGATAGAAAAATTGATAGATTCTTAAGTGGATTAAAACCACACCTTCTAAAGGCTCTTGAAATACAAGAATTTGGGAGTTATGAAGAATTTGTTCGATGTGCTCTCAAAGTGGAGATGGAGTTTGTAGAATGGTCCCATGGCTATGGGGATAAGAAATGAAAGATGGAGTTTCAAGATGGAGGATCTAATGAAAAAAGTGGGAAGAAAACTCAATGACCCACATGTAAAAAATGTGGAAAGTTGCACCGTAGGAATTGCCTCAAAGGGACGGGGAAATGCTTCAAGTGTGGGAAAGAAGGACATCATGCTCAAGAATGTAGAAAAGACATGAAAAGAAATGAGAACATAGCCGATGAAAGGAGAGAACCACTCATGGTTCAATGCTACAACTTTAGGGAGCTAGGGAACTGTGCAAACCAGTGCACTAAACCTCGAGTTCTTGATGGTAATCAACGTCAGCAGCCACCGAAGCCAAAAGAACAAGGGAAGGATTATTCCATCACTACTGTGGAGGTGGATCATGATAATTAAGTTGTACAAGGTACAATTATTATTCACTCAAGAATGGAAAAATGTCTTATTTGATTCTGTTTCTACGCATTCCTTTATATCTTGCAAGTTTTCTAGAACTATAGAATTGAAGCCCCAAAACCTTAAAGTAGAGATATCTGTAAAAAAACCAAGTGGTGCAATCATTGAAACCCAAGTGTTTGACTCTTCTCCTGTTGGCGTATGTGGGAATATTCTTCTGTAAAATCTCATAATACTTCCCTTGGTGGAATTTGATGCTATAATGGGAATAGATTGGATCTCGTTATATAGAGCACATATCAACTGTCGGGAAAAGGAAGTATCTTTTCATATTCTGAACCATCCCATGATCCTCTACAAATGAAAGGAAGATCATGAATCTCCTTTGAAAAATCCTCAATGGTGTGGGTGTTGATTCCCTATGAAGAAGCATACCTCGCCCAAATGGTTGAGTCGAAGGAAGGTTCCAACCTTGAGGAAATTCCCATTGTGAGGGAATATGGTGATGTATTTCCCGAAGAGTTACCCGGAATTCCCCCGGATCGTGAGGTAGAGTTCCCAATTGAACTCTTACCTGAAGGTAATTCTATCTCGAAGTGTCCCTATAGGATGGATCCTATCGAACTGGAGGAGTTAAATAAGTAGCTATAAGATCATTTGGACAAAGGGTTCATACGCCCTAGTGCATTACCTTGGGTTGCACTAGTGCTCTTTGTGAAGAAGAAGGATGGAACAATGCGGCTGTGTATTGATTATTGGGAACTCAACAAGATCACCATAAAGAACAAGTATCCTCTTCCAAGGATTTAAAACTTGTTTTATCAGTTAAGAGGAGCTCAATACTTCTCAAAGGTGGATCTTTGTTCTGGATATCATCAGGTAAAGGTGAAGAAGGAAGATTTTCAGAAGACTTCCTTCCAAACAAGGTATGGGCACTATGAGTTTTTGGTGATGCCCTTTGGACTTACTAATTCCCATTCAATCTTCATGGATTTGATGAATAGAGTCTTTAGAAATTACCTTGACAAATTTCTGGTAGTGTTTATCGATGATATTCTCATCTACTCCAAGATAAAGGAGGAACATGAAGAACATCTAAGACTTGTGTTGGCGACATTAAGAAAAAATAAGTTGTATGACAAGTTCAGAAAGTGTGACTTTTGGATGAAACAAGTCACGTTCTTGGGACATGTGATCACAAGTGAGGTAATTTCTATGGATCCTTCAAAAACAAAGGCAATTGAGGAATGGCCCAGGCCCTCTAGTGTCATAGAAATCCGTAGTTTTCTTGGATTAGCTGGGTACTACCGACGTTTTTTGAGAAACTTCTCACGATTGTCAAGCCCGCTAACTAAGTTAACAAGGAAAGGGGTAAAGTATGTCTGGACGGAAAAATGTGAGAGAAGCTTCAAGGAGTTAAATAGAGGGCTGATCACTGCACCAGTACTCACACTACCGAAAAGTGGAGAATGTTTTGTGATATACAGTGATGCTTTAAAGAAAGGCTTGGGTTGTGTACTCATGCAAAATGACAATGTAATAGCCTACGCCTCACGGTAGTTAAAGATCCATGAGCAGAACTACCTGACGCATGATCTAGAGCTGGCAGTCATGATTTTTGCCTTGAAAATATGGCGTCACTATCATTATGGTGAGAATTGTGACATATACACTGACCACAAGAGCCTAAAGTATATATTCACACAAAAGGAGCTCAACATGCGTCAAAGGATATGTTTAGACCTAATCAAGGATTACGATTGCTCTATTCGCTATCATCTTGTAAAGGTGAACAAGGTAGCTGATGCTCTGAGCAGAAAAGAACCTGCTACTCTATCCATGTTGAAGATTGAGAAATACCCTATCTTCTTGGATATGCAAAGAATGGACTTGGAAATCATAAGGTAAGGGGATACATCTTACCTTTCCCAAATGATTGCACAACCATACATCCAGGAGAAGATTAAGGAAGCACAAATGGATGATGTGGAGATACAAAAGAGGGTGAATGAAGTAAAGGAAGGGAAGCTTCCAGAGTTCCATATCGACGATGATGGTTTGATTCGGTTTGGAATGTGGATTTGTGTGCCTTCATCACCTGGGATAAGAAAGGAGCTATTGGATAATGCACATAGTTCAACATTCTCTATCCATCCTGGGAGTACCAAGATGTACCGTGATCTCCGAGAACACTTCTGGTGGGATAACATGAAGAAGGAGATTTCGGAATACATATCAAGGTGCTTGGTATGTTAGAAAGTTAAAGCTGAGAAACAAAATTTCAAAGGTATGATGCAGCCATTGCCTATACCCATGTGGAAATGGTAAAATGTTACTATGGATTTTTTCATGAGTCTCCCGAAGACGTCGAAGGGAAATAATGCGATATGGGTTGTGGTTGACTGACTCACCAAGAATGCCCATTTTATCGCTATTCGGGAATATCTCTCACTTGAACAACTTGAAAAGATATATGTGAAGGAAGTGGTGAGACTGCACGGTGTTCCACTCTCAATTGTCTCTGACCGTGACCCAAGGTTCACATCTAAATTCTGGAGGAGCCTTCAACATGCTTTGAGTACTGAATTAAATTTCAGGACGACCTATCACCCCCAAACTGATGGCCAGTCTGAAAGAACTATTCAGACACTTGAAGATATGCTAAGATCCTACTCTCTAGAATTCAAAGGTGGATGGGATCAGCATATCCCATTGGTTTAGTTCTCATACAACAATAGCTTCCACTTGATTATTTAGATGGCTTCATATGAAGCTCTATATGGAAAGCGATGTAGAACTCCAACCTGTTGGGATGAAGTTGGAGAAAGAAATCTACTTGGACCTCATCTTGTTCAAGAGATGATAGAGAAGGTTCAAGTCATCCATAAACACATCAAATCTGCTCAAAGTCGACAAAAGAGCTATGCTGACAACCGTCGAAGGGACTTGGAGTTTGATGTTGGAGATAAAGTCTTCCTTCGAATATCTCCATGGAAGAGAGTCATGTGATTCAGGAATAAAGGGAAGTTGAGCCCAAGGTATATTGTCCCCTTCAAGATCCTTGACCGCATAGGAGATGTGGCCTATCTTCTTGCACTTGAACTAAATATGGATCAAGTTCATGATTTTTTTCATGTATCACTACTGAGGAAGTACATACTAGACCCCTCACATGTACTAATCTCAAAGGTGGTGCAGTTGGAAGATGATCTATCCTATGAGGAGCAGCCAGTAAAGATTCTGGATCAGAGAGATAAGGTTCTACACAACAAGACAACCAATCTTGTCAAAGTGTTATGGAGGAACCATAAGTTTGAGGAAGCAACTTGCGAACCAGAAGAGGCAATGAAGGAGAATTACCCTCACCTGTTTATGTAAAGATAAATTTTGGGGGTGAAATTTCTTAAGGGAGAAGAATGTAACGACCCAAAGTTTTTCAATCGAAATTCCATTCTTATAATCATGTCATAAAATCACATGAAAATACAACATAATGAACTACTAAGTGCTAAGTGACCTATAAACATAAGTTTTTCACTTACATGTTTTGAATTTCGAAAATCCGACATACATGGTTGTGTTCAAGATGATTTTTAGAGTCTAATAAAACAAAAATAATTTTTGGTGAATAGTAACCTACCCTTATGAATAGTAACCTACCTTTATGAATAGTAATATGACCCTTATGAATAGTAAATCATCCAACATAAGAGTAACCTTACCAATGAATAATTAAATAAAATTTAGACATCTTAGAAAGTGACAATTTGACCTTAATAAATGTTTTGGTATTTTGTAAGTCCTAAATAATTAATTATAATTAATTAATTAATTTAAAAAAATGTTTATTTTTATTAAAATGTTTTCATTATTTATCAAATCAATGTCTTATAGTTTTTAGATAATTTTATAAGACCCTACGTAATTTTTTAAAGCACTATAAAATCAGTTTTAATTTTAAAAAATATTTTTTAAGTAAATTATGATTTTAATTAAATATTAAATTAACAATATTTAGAAAATTATTTTTGAAAAATGGACTTCATTTTTGGATTCTACACATAAAAAAATTTTAGGGGTAAATTTTTGGTATTTTTCTGAAATACTTGAATTTTTGATGAATAGTAAAATCTGATAATTCACAATAAATGCCAAATAATGGATTAATTGAGTCATAAATGATGTTCTTCTGATTTAAGCCCACTTGGTTCTAGATAACATGATAAAATTACTATTATTGGTCATTAAAGACTCACTATTCCTTGTCTTAGGGTAAATTCATAAACTAATTAATTTTATATTAAGGAAACCCCTCTCCCCTCCACTATAAATACCACCCTTCACACCCTCATTTCCTCACACCTCTCAAGCTCCAAGCCTTCTATAAACTCTTCCCAAACCTCTTCTCTAGCCCCTCTACAACGTTAAAGAGCTTCTGGTCTCATCAAAAGACCAAGCCTAGCTTCTTTAAGGAGGATCTCAAGAGGAAGATTTAAGAGGTAATTTCTCTCCCTCTTCTTCTTTAATTTTCTTTCAAGTTCCAGTTCATTTATTGATCCCTCCCCACCTATCTTCATATAAATTGTATTTTAAATACATTATTATACATATAATATAATTTTATTATGCTAATGGGATATTATATCATCCAACCCCCTTTCCCTCTTCCTTTTATTTTATTAAAGAGAACGTTGTTTGAGAGGTGTTAATTTATCACCTTCAAGAACGACATGCTTTCTTATTCCATTTCTACCTTCATATCTGGTCATGAAACTATTTTTATGGTTTAACCAGAATATTTTATATTTATTATTTCCTATTTAAAGTTCTAGAAATAAATTATGGCCACATTACTAAGTGATAAATTAAAACAAGTTCGTTGTGATCGAAAAACCGCCCAAATTAACCCAAACAATCATCATTTAACTATCATCTAATGATTCATCCAAATGGATATAATATGATTCATTATAAGATCATTAAAACTCCTATAATATCATTAATAACATTTATTATCATTTCTGGATGTTTACCCATGTTCTACCCAAACTTCAATTTAAGAATACAAGTGAACCACCCAAGAAAAACCATAAAAACAAACATTCTCGAACAATGTTTTTAAACTCTATAAGTAATACAAAGGAACATAAAATGACATAATGAAACAATAATGAACCATATTAATGTATAAAAGGTTCTGAAATTTATAATTAATGAATATAATGTCATTATACAGGACAATAAAGAGAAGGAAGAATTCAGATACAAGGTAAGGGTAAATTCTCGAACCCAGCTTTCATCCTTCGGGTTCTCCCTCTTTTACTCCTTTTTTATATGGTTACTCCTTAAAAATAATTTGTTCATCATTGTATTTAAATTTCTGGGATATAAATGTTTGTCACTAGTATTTATGAAAAACCAAATGTTTTTCAAAAGAACTCTTCTTTTAAGAACACACCTTTTACCTCTCATTCAAGATTGACGGTTCTTGTAACATGTATGTTATTCCCTCATTATTTTGGGAACCCAATGTTTATGAATGTGTTCTTATGAGATGAAACACATCCCTTTTAATGGGTTCATTATGTTCATTTATGTTATATGTTCATTGTGTCATGCATGATAAATGATAATGTTATGATGTGACGAGTGCGCCCAGAATTATATAGCGCAATATGAATGTTTCAAAGTGACAGGTGCGCCCGAAATTATACAGCGCTCCAATGCATTGGGTAAAGTGATGAATCTCATGAGTAAATGTGAAATGATGTTTGAACAAGATGATATATTGGTTCACAAGTATGTGTGGTATTTAACCACTAAGACATGATGTTTCATTTTTTTATGCATTGCCACATTTCAAGTCTTATATTTATGCTTCCTCTCATGTTCATGATCTTTTTTCCATGTTATGATTATGTTCACCCCATGCTATATTATTCTTATCTATCCTCTTACTAGGATTATATCTCACCCCTTTTGATTTATATCCTCTGGTGGCTACATGTACTAAGGAGAGGAGAAGTGCCAATAAGAAGTTAGATAAGAAGAAATTAAATAAATGTTTATGCTTGATGTTGTATTTGTTATGTATGGTCCTAGTTTCCCAAGACACTAAACCTTTGGATCCTCTATTTGTAATACTATTATGTTTTTTATCTTTAAAATGATGTAATAGTAATGTAAGAAAAGGCCGGGATGTTATATCCAAGATCTGAATCTGGGGATCAACTTTTCTTCAATAGTGATTGGAAAAAGGAAATTTGTACAGTTAACTGGTTGGTCTGATCGGACCTTCACTATTGAAAATTTTCTTCAATGGTGGTTTATTGTGGTGGAAAGACCCTACCTATAAAGAAGGTCCAAAGTATTTATCTTCATTGTAGGGTGTTGGCTTCCCTTGACATCGAGGAATGATGTGTGGCATCAGAACCTAGCGCCTTCCACTTCGGGTATTGTTTCAAAAGTTGAAGACACATATTATATTTCTACATTCTATACAAAGGTTTAGTGTATGCTTCGTACATAAATCCTATTCTTCCCTATAATTCATCCCCCATCTCAGATCCTTCATCTCGGGGCACATGGGTAATATAGAAGCCTCCTCTATCAGGGAACAATATGAATTCTAATGGTTCGTGTTGCATGGGTACTATGTGTGGTGGTGGAGTTATTAGAGATTGAAACAAATCATTGGTGGAATATTTTTCAATATTCTTGGGAAATGGTTATTCTATCCAAGTGTAAGATCTTACCATGCTATCTAGACTCTTGATTTTCAATAAAAAGAGTATCCTTATCACTAATATTGAGTCTAATTTGTTAGCTCTCTATAATTCAGTATTAGGTAAGGGTTTGATCTCGTGGTCCATTTAATACTCTATCAGGAATTTTAAGGGTATCAAGAATGAACAAATGCCTATTATTCATACCTAGAGAGAGGGGAATGTTGTGGTGGATTTTCTTACTTTTAAAGCATCTCAAAATAGCCAGATTTTTATCTTTTATAATCCCAGATACTTTCCCCCATAGGGTACACACTTTGTCCAAGCATATGCTATTATAATTTATTAATTTAAACCCTCTTATTTTTTATTATAATATTTTTATCCATTTCTTAGGTTTAATAAAAATAAAAAGACTTTGGTGGTGGAGAAGGAGGGTGAGTTTGATGTGAGATGAGATTTAATCAGCAATGTTCATTATTTTAAAAATTTATTCATATAACAATAAATGCATGATTAGTTAAATCAGAATCATCTATTAAATCCCTCATGCCACTAGTTTAAACTAGTTTCATCATCTTTATCCTCCATACCTTCATCGAATGATGAATATTCACTGGAATATGCATGCTTCAAGGATGGATGATTGACCTAAGCTTCAATGGTCATGATATCTGATTGTCTTGAAAAACCGAACATGATAAAAAATATCATGAAAATTTGTTTTCATGATAAAAATGAAGTTGATTCAGCCAAACTAAAAACAAAATTTTATGAGGGCATTTAAGTATTCGATCAACATGTATAACTTAAAGCTTTCAGAAAAAATAGTTTCATACATTTATGATTGCGTACACATGATATATTCACTGAGAGTAGAAACCGAGGTTCTGAAGTAAAACACCATGATATTCAATGTCATTAAAATCAATATTTGAATAATCCAAATCCAATATATTTTTATCTTGAATGAGTCATCAACACATCTTGGAAAATGGAATAGAGGCGGTGCAAAGGCAGTGTGTTCCTTGCCTAAAAATATCCATACACCAAATCTGATGAGAGTGATACCACTCACATTTTTTGAGAGCTCTCATTTTTATTTAAAATAGAGTGTCTATGAATTCTTGATTCAAGAAGAAGGAAAGGATAACTACAATACTTTAAGGATTCAAAAATAAGGGGAGTCCCTCAAACCTTTTTCATTGCTCAAAGAAGATCCACGAGTATCCTATGCGAAGGAGATTCATGGACATACGACTGGTCTAAACACACCCTTATCATAATTCATGAAGGAGATTTGTTACATGAACTAGTTCTTGGATATTATATCCCCATTTTTTATGCGAAGTGAATACCATTTTTATACTTGGTTGATACACAAAAGACAGTGAAGAAGGATCACACAGTGATTATGTTGCTCGTGAAATCAGAACAAACCCACACTATTTTTTTCATGAAGAGAACTTATCTCACACTTAAGATCATACATGTTCAAGGAAGTACCACACACAAAAGTTCGTGCAAAGTAACTTTCATGAAAAATCTTGGACATATAATAACCAACATGGTTTGCATGGAGGAAGAAGACTGTGAAGTTATGTGCTTAATCTTACGTGAAGAACACAGTGTGTTCATGATTTTATAAAACACATTCATTTTCTATTTAGATATAATATAAAACATCAAATAATTATAATCTATATATGTTCTAGGATTTTTAATTTCAATAATAATAAATAGTTCTGCACATTTTTACTTGCATGAAGATAGCAAAGGAAAGAAGAATAATGAAGTGTACATTCATGGTAAGAAGAATGATAATGCATGAATAAAACATGAACAAAACATGAATTGATAATAAAATAAATAATTATGTTCATGTGGGGTTTTTTTGATAATGCCTTTCATAATTAAAATACATATATAAGTTGAGATGTTAAGTGATGTGTAACTAGTAGTTGGAAAATATTCAGTTTCACTAAGAGGAAATCGATACTATGATCAATTGATAATATTGTGTATCGATGAAGTTAGAGAATTAACTCTATAATTATATTCATATATCATTATAATTGAAGGAGAAATTTGTTGGGAATGTATTGTCTAGAAAATACTCTTTAAATCTTATTGATTTTGATGCTCAAAAATACCCTTGTTTGTTTTACTAATAATATTACTTTTAAGTGAATTTTAGGAAATTAATATTCTTTGAAATATTTATTCTATAATTATATTAATGTTATTAATCCAAAATGAATATTTGTTAAAGTGTTTAGAACACATTTTAATGTATTCTGGAAACACTTTTCATACCCTACATTGGTAAGCACAGAGTAAGGAATGAACCCTACATTTCATAGCACCATGTATGGATCATCATCCCTATGATTAATCGTAAATATATGGATCATCAACCCTAAATTATCTAAAAGTATAGTTAAGGAACCCTACATAAGTAAGGAACCTTACGTTTGTGAGAAATGAAATTATGGTTAAAGAACCCTATATAATCAAGGAACCCTACGTTTGAGGAAACAAACATATGGTACATCAACCCTACTTTTATGTTCAACCCTAACTTTGTTATTTTTTCATTACATGGAGGAACCCTACATTTTACTATTCAATGATGACGATTTAAATCAGTGATTTTATCTGAGATTTCTACAATGGTCTTGAAAAAAATAAAGTTCCATTGAAAGTTATTCATTGACCGATTCAAAGGCTCGTTATGATCAATTCAAAGAACTATATTCAATGAAGTAAATCGTTCTTATTCTTAAGGAATGTTCTGAATTCCCTATTCAATTTAGATTTGAATATTTTCAATATTTTAGGCGATATTTTTGGATCATCTCAACCAAAAGAAAAATATTTTGTTCTTTATATATGATCAGATCATTTTTGTGAAAAACAACTAATATGTGATAGTCGAGCATGATAAAACTCAATATAAAAATTTATTACTTTATTTTAATATCTTTTTATAGATATATTGAAAATAATGATCATATCTTTTATTTTTACATGAGAGTATATACTTTGAAGATATACATTTCAACCTTGTACTATTGTAACTGCTGCTTGTTTGTTGCTATTATTTACTGAACATCATTTACAACAAGGACTTTTCCAAATCTATTCCTACTTGAAAATTCTTATAAATGAAGAATATCCATATAATTTTAGTTGTTTCTTCTAAAACTATGAATATTAACTCGTACCATCAACAAACCAAAGTATTTTTGATTTATTAGTGTTTTGACTACTTGGACTCAATCATGGTGGAGTATCGGTTTCTCAGACTAAGCTGTGTATAGCTTGTTCCTTATAAAAGAACCATAAGTCTCTATTTTTCCTTACTATAAAGGTTTCAAATTTATACACTCAATTGTGGATTTAAAGTTCATGTGATAAGAGGAACTTTCTGGTGAAAATCACCAATCTCATGGAGAGGGTTTTGGTGGAGTGGATTAGGTGATCTTTGGGCCCCAAACCACTATAACAAATGATGTGTTCTTATTTTCTGTTTATTTTCTACCAAATTAATTTCATAACAGAACATTGTATGTCTACATTAATTACAAAGAAAAGTCAAAATTTCGAATCTGTAAATATTACTAAAACCACATAATTCACCCACCTTATATATCTTTGTATTATTCTGACCTAACAATTGGTATCAAAGGAGGGATTTTTAATAAAGAAGATAAAGCTATAGAAAGATTAAAAGAATAAGGTCTATATAAATCAAATGATAATGGCTGATCCGAAAGAAGGTTTATCTATGATTTGTGCTCTATATTTTAACGGTGACAACTATGGATTCTAGATATCACGTATGATCATTTATCAAAAAACTATAGGTTTCAAAGTCTATTAAAATATCATCCCACCTTATGTGATTCTTGAGAAACCAGAGACTTGGGATGATACAATAGAAGCCTAATATGGAATCAATTCAAAGGAAAGTAATTCTATAATATGTGGAATCATATCTGATGAATTTAATCAAGTATCATAGTGCCCAACTACCTATGAAATGTGTTTGATAATAGCTATCACATATAATGGAACAGATAACATCATACAGATGATATATTATACTTTGAAAATAAAGGTTGACACATTTATAATGAATTATGGAGAAATAATCACTCAAATTAATGGACGTTTAATAGATATTTTCAATAATATTAATGCCTTAGGAGATCTCATTAGTCAATCAGATCAGGCGCAAGAAGTAATCAGAGTACTTCCCTTCAAATGGAATGGCATATCTATAGCTATTCGATAATCATCACCTATTAATAATTTTACTATGAATTAATTAATTGGAAAATTCATGATGTATAAAGAAAAAATGCAATACGAAGTTAAAGATCACAAGATAGAGAAAAGAGAAAACACTGCTCCCAATGTAACATCTTAGAATCATGAAATAAAATCCAAACCAGATGTCAAAATAGACAAAAAATCAGATTCCTCATACTCTAAAAATAGAACTGTATTAGCTATATAGAAAATTTATCAAATTCTAAAAGAAAAAACTATCTTTTAGAAAATCCTTTAAGAAGGATGAAAGATAACCTAGAGAAGTAAGATGTTATGAATGCAATAAATTTTGGTCACATCAGACCTGATTGCCCCCAATTGAAAGATAAAATAAGAAGAAAATAAAATAAATATCTGAAGAAAGATGATTATGAACATAAATAGAAGAGAACTATGAAAGCTACATGGCGTGTGTCTGAATAATCTAGTAGCTCTTAAAAATCTAATTCATAAAAAGTTCCCCAAAATCTGAAAAAAAATATGCTTTATGATGAAGGAAGAAGAAGAGGTACAATCCTATCATTCATCTGACTCTGACTCTTATAGTTATTAAAATAGTAAATTTGATGCTTATTGGTCAATTATAGAAGATAAATATTATTCTTTAATAAATAACATAAATCATTAAAAAATATTCATAATGTTGTTTTAGTTGATAGAGACACAATTCTAAAATAACATCAAGATCCAATTAAAAAAATCAATTCATCTACATCAAACTGTATTGATCATGAAAAAAGGATTAAATAATTACAGGATGAGGTAGAATATTATAGAAGTTCTTCTAGTAGTTTTAATAAAGGAGAGAAAACTCTAAATGATATTATTGGAAATAATGTTATTAAAAGATAAGAGTTTGGAATAGGAAGAAAGGGTGAAAAATCAAAATTATGCAAGAAATATTTTGTGCCCAATTAGAAAAATACTACATGCTTTTACTATCGAATAAAAGGTCATTACACTAACAAATTATATTTAAAAATCCTAAATTAAGTGTATTAGAAAAAATTTCATTTCCCAAAACATGTATGAAGCTAGTAACATAAGTTTTGGAAGAATAAGGCGGATTTGGATTCCCATATCTCTGCTTGCTGACACTGCTGTTCCTAATAAAATATGGGTACCAAGACAAACAAATGTTTAAATGTGTTTCCAGATCAAAGACCATAGGAAAAAACATGCTATATGGTATATATATAGTGTTCATTCTAGACACATGAGTGGAGACTCATAAAATTTTCATACACAGACTTGAATGGATGGTGGTCTAGTCACTTTTTGTGACAATTCAAAAGGAAATATTGTTGGAGTTGGAACTATTGGAGATCCAAATTCAATTTCAATCAAAAAATTAATGTATGTACAAGGGAAAAATCACAACCTAATAGTTATTTCTCAACTTTGTGATGATGAATTTTACCTTGATTTTTCTAATAATTTCTACCCAGTTTTCAAATATAAAATTATTAAATTTAGAGTACCCAGAACTAAAAATGTTTATACTTTGGAACTTAATTCCTTGTGTAAACAGAAAGTGAATTGTTTAACTACAAAGAAAAACGAGTCATGAATCTATCATAGAAGACTTGGACATTGCAATATATATTATTTACATAAATTATATAAAAAATAAATAATTTTTGATTTCCCCAGTCTTAATTTTGAAAATGATAGATTCTTTGATGCATGTTGGAAAACAACACAAATCATCTTTCAAATCAATTAACAAAATTGATACTTCTAAACCATAAGATTTTATCCATATGGATTTTTGGACCATATAGAGTAGAAAATTTGGATGGTAAATTATATGTTTTTGTTCTAGTTGATGATTTTTTAAGATTTACTTGGGTTTCTTTTCTAAAACTAAAAAGTGAGGTATTCAATGTTTTTTGAAGTTATTGGACATTTGTTCAAAATGAAAAATATTTTAAAAGAATTTCATTAAGAAGTGATCATGTCGGAGAATTTTAGAATCAAGAATTTAATTCTTTTTTCTCAAATTTAAGTATTAAACACACCTTCTCTGTACCAAGAACACCTAAACAAAATGGAATTGTTGAAATAAGAAATAGAACTGTTCAAGAAATTTCAAGGACTATGCTGAATGAATACAGACTACCTACCTATTTTTGGGTAGAATCTATAAGCACAGCCTGCGATATCATGAAAATAGTTTTAATAAGACTTCTTATTAAAAATACACCCTATGAACTTTGGAATAATATAAAACCTAAATTAAATTACTTTAAAGTATTTGGATTCTAGGTGTATATCTTAAAAAATAAGGATAATATTGGTAAATTCGATCCCAAAGATAATAAAGGAGTATTATTAGGATATTCTTCTACTTCTAAATCTTATAGAGTGTTTAATAAAAATTCAACGATTTTTGAAGAATTAGTTCATGTGAATTTTGATGAAACTGAACCTTTTATTAAAGATAAAGATCAAACATATGAAATCGTTGACTCTTTAGAAAACATGAGACTTGATTCACCTAAGATCGATTTTGAAAATAAAATTAATGAAATTCAGTCATGTTTAGAAGAACATGAAACTGAAGAACCTGAAAGTGTCTTACCTAGACAGTCTAGAACCATGAAGAACCATCCTTTAGAAACTGTTATAGGAAACCTAGACATTGGAGTTAAGACTATAATAAATGTAGTAAATTTAGTTGAATTCTCTGCATTTCTATCTCAGTTATAACTTATATCTATTAAATAATCTTTAGAAGATGAGAGTTGGTTGTTAGCAATTCAAAAATAACTAAACCAATTCAGAAGAAATAAAGTTTGAAAATTGGTAGAAAGAACATAAAATTATCCCATAATAGGAACCTAATTGGTCTTTAGAAATAAACATGATGATCAAGGGATCATAACCATAAAAAATCTAGATTTTTAGAAAAAGGATATAATAAAAAAGAATGAATAAATTATGATGAAACCTTTGTACCTATATCTAGATTAAAACCCATTAATTTTTTTTTATCTTATGCATATCATATTAATTTTAAACTGTATCATATGGGTGTTAAATCTAGATTTTTAAATGGATATTTAATGGAAGAATTTTATGTTGAACAAACACCTAGTTTTGAATACCCTCTTAAAACAAATTCTGTTTTTAAACTTACTAAATCTCTTTATGGCCTTAAATAAGAAACTAGATCTGTGTATGAAAGATTTATCTCCTTTTTGTTAGAAAATGAATTTCTTGTGGAATTAGTTGATCGAAATATTTTTATGAAAATTATTTGTTCTAATATTCTATTAGTATAAATTTATGTTGATGATGTTATTTTCAGTTAAACCAATATAAATATTTGCAATGATTTTTCAAATCTAATGCAGAAAGAATTTGAAATGAGTATTATGGGAGAATTGAGTTTATTTTTAGCTTTCAAATTTATCATAAATATTATGGAAATGTTTTAAATCAAAGTAAATATATTATTGATTTATTGAAAAAAATTGGACTTGAAAATAGTAAGACTTATACAACTCTCATGTGTACCAATATAAAACTTGATTCAGATAAAGCTGGAAAACAAGTAGACAATAAGTTATATAAAGTTATGATTAGTAGTTTATTATATCTTACTACTAGTAGACCAGACATAATTGTTTTTGTATGTTTATCTCCTACATTTCAGTCAGATCTGATTGAATCCCATCTTACTACTATTAAAATAATTTTTAGATATTTAAAAGGAAATATTTTTCAATCTATTATTTATTAAAAAACCTCTGATTTTAATTTAATTTAATATTTTGATGCTGACTTTGGAAGATGTAGATTAGATAGAAAAAGCACCTCAAGAACCTGTCACTTTTTTGAGAAATATTTAGTCTCATGGTCAAGTAAGAAATAATATTCAATTGCCTTTTCAATAGTTGATGGAGAATATATATCTGCTGGCAGTTGTTGTTCACAAGTGTTGTGGATGAAAAACACTATATTGGAATTTGGACTAAATTTTAATAATATACGTATTTTATGTGATAATTATAGTGCTATTAATATTTCTAAAAATCCTATAAGTCAATCTAGGACTAATCATATTGATATAAGGCATTATTTTAGAAGATATTATGTTATTAAAAAGAATATATCTTTAAAATTTGTAAACAAAAAATATCAATTAGATGATATTTTTACCAAACCACTTCCCATTGAAAGTTTTAATTTTATTAAGGGGGATTCATGGATATTTAATTTTAAATAAATATTAATTACTTTATTTTTGTTAATTAATCTATAAATTATTCTTATTAAGTATTTGCTCATTTATTTTTTTAAATAAAATAATTTTTTTTAAAAAAAATTAATCCACGCCATTTCAAAATTTAAATTTAAATTATTACCCTATGTAATTAGCATGAGAAACCATACCATGTCACCTAACCATCAGAAAACTATTAATCTTTCCTTTCCTTTCAAACCTTTTGAATACCAGAGCCCACATATTTCTTCCAAACCCTATAATTCGAAAACCTTCAACCTTAAAATTCTTAGAAATGATGAAGGCAAAGTGAATAGTGGAAGGTGAACCCAGTGATATGAAGAATTTGTGTATCCCCTTCATGAATATTCTTCAAGGGAAGGTCGTTGATTTTGAATGGTTGTATCAAAAGAATATTCTTCTCAAGAAGGATCTTATGTTTCAAGGTTTTGAATTTCTGTTTAATGAAGAAAATAAAAAATTTATTTTCGAGTTATAACTAAATCAATTTCAAAAGGATGTTCATTTTATCTTCAGGGAAACAGAAGATATAATATCTTCATAAATAGATGATAAGGAGTTTTTGATCTCCTTAGTTGAAATCACTCAGATTTTAAAATTCCCCCATAAAGGAGTATTCTATTTTGATCTTTGATCAAATAGAAATAAGGACCAAAAATCAGAATATATCATGTTATTTCTTTTTGGTTCAACCAATATAAGGAAAATATTTGTAAAGGATCTCAAGGATTATTAGAAGGTATTGGTAAAGTTTATTCAAAAATCCTTAATTCCAAGGACTATTGAATTGGAAAATATTTTCTACCCATACATATATATCATGTTTTTGTTTATCAATGAGATTAAGTTAAATTTTTACAGATATATATAGAGATATCTAAGTCACTACTACCAATAAATGTCTAGAATATTGTTCTATAACTATTCCTAGATCATTTATCTTATTATATTTAGAAATAATAAGACTCTCTAAGTGTATTTTCATACTAGATGTCACCATATAAATTTTTTGAATTCTAGAACTCTTAGAAAATTAGGATTCTTTTGGAGTATAGTTAAAGTTAAACTGTTGGTAGTAAGTGTAGCTGATAAAAAAGAATCAGAAACATTTTCTCATGGGAAGAAAGGAAATGTCAATTCTATGGGATCAATTCATTTAAGAAATTAATAAGTTAGAAAACCCCAATTTGAAGGTGTTTCTCAACCAACAAAAAAATCTCTGTTATGAAACTACAGATCAGAATATAGAAATTTCAGAATAATAATCCCGTGAGGAACTTTTAAAAATGAAAATAATTGGAGAAGAGACATAACATGAGAATCCAGAGGGAGAAATATCTAGACTTGGATATGTAAAAATAGCAGTTCCTTTGGAAGGAAAATATCAACTAGAGGAACAACAAGCTGAAAGTCAAATTCAAGAACAACCAGTTATCCATCAATAAGATCATTAAAGAGAAAATTATGTAGAAGGAGAGAAAGTTCATAAATTATTAACTTAAACTAATGAAATTATTGTGCATTAGGTTGTCTCTACTCTTGAACAATCCATGAAAAGAACAAAATTTGGTTCTAGAGAAAAGATATAGGTCCTTGATGGAATTTATTTTTCAAATGCGGAGACTTAAATTAAATCTTTATCTATTTTGGAAGTTGATAATAATAAAATAATACATATGAAGGAACATATAATTCTATGACACATTAGATAAAATTATTGGTTATCGAATTCAATAAGATACAGAAAGAAAACTTCAATCTTCACCAAGAATTGGAATCTGGAAGAAAATATTTTAGTTAATTGAGAAACTCATCTGTTCCATGATTGGAATTAGAGTTAGTTCAGACACAGCTTCAAGAGGTTAGAGAAAGTTGTGTGTCATAAAAATATTTATATGCATTCAATAGAGATATATTGGATCAATTTGGAAAACTAAAATCAGAATCTATTTATAAAATATATTTTTTATATTTGAAATGGTATTTGGGAATCTAGTTTGAATCGATAAAGGGGGTATCAATCAGTCCAATGCTTCCACCTCTGCACCTCCAACATCACTAGATCTTATCTAAATATTTCAAGAAATCACATAAGTAATGTCTGATATGAATAAAATGCCTCAATATATTTAGTGTAATAGTGCACTTTTGGCAGTACTATTGGATAATCAGAAATATATTTTTAAGAAACTCACCTGAAGTGAACCTAGCATCCGGCTGATTCTTAATCAGTTTAGGGACAAGATTTTAAAATTTATATAGACAGTGGAAAATTTTCATGAATTTCTCAAAGGGAATATGATTGATAATTTGAATGTGAGTCAAGATTTGATAATTTTGTTAAGACAGCAAGGTGAATTTTTTTCAAAACAATTAAAAGGTCATATAGCAGAGTTGAAGGAATTTTTTCATGATGTTAAAGATTTTCTTCAACCAGAACCCTCTCCTGATAAAAAAAATACCATCTACCATCCCTATTCTTTAAAACCCTTTCCTTAATCAAAACTCACTCTTGTCTCAAAAATCTATTTTTAATAAAAAAAAATCTAATTATCGATATTATCTGTGTGTTTTATATAGATTTATAATTTTATTATTTATGTCCAGTTTTATACTGCTAGAATAATTTTCTTCATTTTCTAACCAGTTCACTATAACATTCTTTTATTGTTCTGTGAAAAATTAAATTTGTTTTAATCCCTTTTTCCTATAATTTCCTTTTGATATCACAAGAAGGCAAAGAAAATTGGGTAAACACAAACATATAATTCTCAAATTAATAGTATCTATTCTAAATTTAAATAGTTCTATGAAATCTAAATAATAATACAGTGAAACATAAATATGATTTCCTTTGTGTTTAAAAAATCTTATATTTTTAAAAAATTATTTTTATGGGTTTTGTGATCATCAAAAAGGGGGAGATTACTGGTCATGTATTGTGTCATTACTAATCTATAAATAATATTGATTTTGATACTCAAAAATACCCTTATTTGTTTTACTAATGATGTTACTTTAAGTGAATTTCAAGAAATTAATATTATTTGTAATATTTTTTCTAGAATTATATTTAATTTATTAATTAGAAAGGAATATTTGTTAAAGCATTCATAATGCATTTTAATATATTCTAGAAACTCTATTCATACCCTATGTTGGTAAGAATAGTATAAGGAATAAACCCTATGTTCAGAACAGTGTGTAAAGAATGAACCCTACATTTTAGAGCATTGTGTATGGATCATCATCTCTATGCTTAATAGTAAATGTATGGATCATCATATCTATGCTTAAGAGTAAACGTATGGATCATCAAACCTACATTATTTGAATGTATGGTTAAGGATCTCTATGTAAGTAAGGAAACTTACATTTGTGAGAGAGGAAAGTATGGTTAAAGAACCCTACGTAAGGAAACCTGTGTTTAAGGATACAAATATAGGATACATCAACCCTAATTTTATGTTTAACCCTACGATTGGTATTTTTTTAGTTACATGGAGGAACCCTACTTTTTACTATTCAATGACAAAGATTTAAATCCATGATTTTATCTAGGATTTATGAAAAAATATTTATAGAAATAAATATCGATTGAAATATATTCCTTGATGGATTCAAAGGCCCTTTATGATTGATTCAAAGAACTGTATTCAACAGAATAAATCATTCCTATTTTTAAGGAAATTTATGACTCTTCTGGTTAATTTAGATCTGAATATTTTTGATATGTTAGGTGATATTTTTGGATTTTCTCAACCAAAATAAAAATATTTACATATATATATATGATCAGATCATTTTCATGAAATCAATTGATATAAGATATTCGATCATGATACAACTCAATATAAAAACTAAATAGTTTTTGTGTATACTTATTTATAGATCTACTATAAAGAATGATCATCTCTATTATTTTCTCAGAAGAGGCTATAGTTTGAAGATATACATTTCAACCTCGTACTGAGGTAACTGAAGCTTGTTTGTTTATATTCTTTCCTGAAGATCATTTTTATAAATAAATTATTTAAATCTATTCCTAATTGATAATTAATATCAATGAAGAAGATCCATCTAATTTAAATTTCTTCTACTATAACTGTGAAGATCAACCCGCACCATCATCAAATAAAACTTTTTTAATTTATTGTATTTTTCAGTACTCAGACTCATTCTTGGTGGAGTATTAGCTTCTAGGACTAATCGATGTATAACTGGTTCCCTATAAAAGAACCAAAAGGCTTTATTTTTTCCTTACTGTAAAGGTGTCAACAACTTGCACTCAGTTTTGGATTTGAAGGTCTTATTATAAGAGGACATTTCTAGTGAAAATCACCAAGATTATAGAGAGAGAAATGGTAGATTGGACTAGGGGATATTTGTGACATAAAACACTATAAAAATTTTCATGTTATTATTTTATATTTATTCATTTCCAAATTAATTTTAGTACAGAAAACCTCATATAAACATTAATCAAAAAGAAAAGTCAAAATCCATAATCTGTAAAGATTACCAAAAAGACACAATTCACCCCCCTCTTGTGTATCTCTTACCATTCCAAACTAAAAAAATTAATTGTGATTATGCTATGTTTAGCTTATATTTAATTGTTTTGATAATCAAAATGGGTCTTATGATTCTTACAAGAAGGAGAATAAGAACTAGTGTAATCTGTGTTTCACTGAATAAGAAGAATATGTGGATACTAAGTTATTATTTTATTGATTATTATTTGGGTCGAGAAGATTAATGTTTATCTATCCACAACATATTCATATCATTGTGACTAATATAAGAAGAAAAATTTTAGATTTTATTTTTCTATTATGAATAAGAAGAATAGTTTCATGCATGTTTTCATGCAAGCAATTGGTAAATATCGTTTAATAATAAAATAGAACTACAAAAACCAATATAAGTCTCATATGTGGGAATAATTTCTTGGTTTTAAATAGTACCTTAACAAGAAGGTGAATAATTTCTTTAGAGGCATTATAAGAAACCAGTGAGGAGCTGAAAGTTGGACCAATTCTCTACCAATCCAAGGAAGAAGGATTATTCACATTCCCCCTCCTAAAGTATAAGGACCCACAGTAGCTAAAGGATTTTTCTCCTAGCCACCCCACTATAAATTGATACCTCGTTATAGTTTAAAATTTTTGTATTGGTTATAACCATACATGGAAAGGACTAGCTACTTTCATTAAGTAGTGAACCTTGTAAAAATATTATGTGCTATCTTTTACTGCATTCATATAATTTCATGACACATGAAAAAAAGAATAATATAATCAAGATCCTAAAAGGTCTAATAGGTAAAGGGATAAAAATTTTAATTAGATTAAAAGGTTTCAAGCACTGATTTACCCCCCCCCCCATATTAGTGTTCAAAATATACCAAAATGGTCTTTTCAATGGAAATAAATGTATGTTGTAATGGGTGCACCCTAGATGAAAAAGGTGAACTATGTTAGACCTTGAGAATTGTGGAATAATGAAATGATTATAGATGATGGACATGATGGTCCCACTGATGGGTACGAATGTTAAACATGATGCTCCTTATACTTGATATAGGATGTATAGACATGACGATCAGTATCGCTGAATTAGTATGATGGACATGATGCTTATTGATCTTGGCTAGGATGTTGACATGATTATTTATGCACTAAGAGAATTGATATCATAATAGTAACTAGTTAAATGCTATTTTTCATCTATTTTTGGAATGATCAATAAATGGATTCTTCTGAATTAAAGTATTTAACCCCTATGATTGATAATTAATATAAGGAAACATGTTTCTTTATTTTCCCTATTTAATTGTTCCTTTTTTATTCTGTATATATTATTATTGTTATTAGATAGGATATTACTTTAGACACCATTGGTGGTGTCTTGTTGAGTTGTAATCAGACCCTACTTGGGCCGTTGATGGTACTCAATCAGACTTTATGGTTGCATGGTTATATATGGAAAAGGGCCCTATGATAGATGGTTGACTTTGGATGGATCTTGGAAGAGGGTACCAAACTTGATTTTATGGCCTGATTTGAGTATTTTCAGCTTTTCTTTTTTTTTACCTTGACACATGACACTATTATGACATGCCATGTTTTCTGTATTGGTTGTGGGAACTTATCTAGTTATTATATATTTTTATGTGATGCATGGTTATTATTAGTTATTCATCATTATTAATTTTATTATTTTTTTATTCTAATTTTCACTACTGTATTACTCTATTAAAGAGGGTAAAGTCTCCCCACATACCTTATTAGACCCTCACTACTAGTTTCTAGCCACTAGAAAATGGGGAGACATGACTAAGGTCATATAATGAACTAGATTCAGGCACCAATTTAGTGGCTCCAAAACTAGGACATTACAAATTGGTATCATAACAATTTTTTATCTATTGTATTACAATTTATAAAGAGTATATTGTATAATAGGATGCATAAGGCCTTGTCAATGAGTTCATGAATAGGAGTATCTAACCCATGTGTGAGTGGAAACACAAGTTCCCAGGGTGAGATTTATATTTTTTATACTATCCTATTATAGTTGGATTCTATTTTACGTTGGGTGATACACTTATTATGTGATGTTATTGTTTTTTGAGATTTTACTTGTGGTATAGTATGGCATGAGGTTGGGTATGCATGGATAATTCCAGAAACTCGGGAAATTTATGTGGCATGAATCTTGTTAGGCACTCATGTAAGAGAATGATATGGTTGGGTTATGGGTAGTGAAATACTTTTTTGATTATTTTCTTTTTTTAAGAGATCGTGACTAAATTAAAAGGATTTAAATGCTAAAATTGATTTTTAAGATGATGTAAAATATAAAGATGATAATTGGGAGGATGTTATAGTTACAAATTGAGAGATATAATGTGAAAAAGTTTCAAATGTAATACTTGTAAAATATGGAAGTTTTTTTTACCCTGAGTTAACCATAACCTAAGATAGAGATGGTTGAGGGTAGTTATATTGTTTTCATTTTCACCCATTAGAATAGTGTATGTGGGGTAGTTTTCTTATACCTAGTTGTGACCTATCTTTTGTGTAACTATGGAAATAATATTTTATATTCCCTAAACGTTTTTTGAAATTGTAGAGAGATGCCTCAATGAAAATGATCTATAGTAGGGAGAAAGGAGGAAATTTCTGATAATGCATCTCCAACAATGAGACAAGAGGTCCCATTATTTCCTAGTGATAATTTGGAAGAGTAGTTCTATGATAATTTCACTCACTTTATGTAGTTTATAGAAAGAGACTCAGGGTGGGATGCACTGAGTATGTTTGATCTGACTATAAATATCTAGGTATCGAACCCTATAATGTTATTCAAAGAGGGTGGACCTGAGGAAGCATAATTATGGATTGATTATATCTAGATGATTTTAGATCACTTAGAGACTTCTCCAGATATTAGGGTCAATTTTGAAGCTTATATGTTGTAAGGACTAGAGAAGCACTAGTGGGATATTCAAGTCCAGGTTGAGCAGTTGGAGGGTATGGATTAGAAATAATTCTAATAAAAGTTATTGAAACGTTTATACTCAGAGACTTTGAGGAAAATTAGACTAATATATAGATTATGAATTTCAATCAAGGGAATATTTCAATGATGGATTATGTTGGTGATCTCACCCATTTGTAATATTTTGTTCCAATATTGGTAGGAAAAATAATTTTTTTGAGATTAAGTCCCAAGTGAATATATTATGTTTGAATAAGACAGATGTGGAAAAATATTTCCAAGATAGATTTAGATGTGATATCAAGTCCCAAGTGAATATATTATGTTTGAATAATTTTTATGAGGTGGTGAATTAGGATACCATTTTTTTAGGGGAACATGATAAATGTTTCTAGTGGAAAACATGTAGGGTTAACTAGGCAATCTGGTGGTGTGTCCATCGATAGTAAAAAGTGACATTATGAGAGGTTTTTTCAACGTGGTGGTGGGGAGAATAGTTAGGGGAGAGGATCAGGCTCTCAAGGAAGTGGTCATGTAATTTTTTATCAGTGAAGCAAGCCTGGTCACATGTGAGGTCACTAACTTTGACCGCTAGTAGAGTGAAAATCTTATGGAAGAATGGGACATCTATAGAAGTTCTATAGGAAACCTTAGCCAATGGCTGGAGAGGGAGGACCTAGTATGATATAGAGAAATTATAAGGAATATAATACCTCATATTAGTATGGCAGTTAGATTTTAATGGGTTAAACCAATTAAGAATGAGGATGAGTTGATTTAGGAAAAGAGTGCTTGTATCATTATAGTAGTGCAACATATGGGACTCGTACATGAGTTCAAGGTAGATAGAAAGACCAACTGTATATAGTTCATCCTACTCTTATCAATAGTGAGGCTAGACTATTGACTATATGAGATATGATTCTTATATATTCCACATTGTATAGTTATTTTTTTAAACCATATCCTCAAATTATTTTATATCTACTCTTTTAGAAAACGGTTTGGGTCTAGTGGTTGATTTTTGGTATGGGGTTATATCAATTGACACTCTGTTAGGGGTGAGATCAGAAGGAATATGATTTTTTAAGGAGTGCACCCTCAAGATCGGTGGTTACCATATCCTTTAAGACTTGTTAATAATTGAGATGTTAGTTTTTGACCTGATACTGGGAATGTAATATTTGGTCACGTACCAAGATTACATTGACTATTACGATAGAAGAGTGAGTTTCATGTCTTCTAAAGGTGACATCTATGGTCATCATGAAGAATAAAATGTACAGGTAGGAAGTACATATCCAGTTACTACTAGTTGGTTGAACTCACATCCCAGGCTTGGATTATAATGCTCAATGAGGAGGGAGTGGAGAATGATGTCTTCCCTTCTATAGTGGATCAGTTTCCGGACATGTTTCCTAAGGATATCTTGGGGTTTACACGCAAGGATAGGTTTAATTCATGATTGATTTGGTTCCTAGAGAAGCGCCAGTTTCTATTCGTCCTTATATAATTTAACCAAAAGTACTTCATGGTATTAACACCCAGTTTGAGGAGTTCAAGGATAAAGGATTCATCCATGTGATCACATCACCCTGGGGCTCTCCTGTTTTATTTTCCAAGTAGAATAATTGAATATTTTATTTATATTTTGATTAAAAAATGTTAAACCAGATGATTATTAGGAACTGATATCATATCCATCATATTGATTATATTTTTTTCTAACTAAAGAGAACCATCTTTTTTCCAATATCGATTTAAGGTTAGGGTATCATCAACTAATGGTGAGACATTCTGATATTCCATATATATTTTTTTAAAATTAGGTGCAGTTTTTATGAGTTCATTGTGATGTTTTTTGGGTTAAAGAAAAAACTTTTTGTGTTTATGTATTTGATGAAAAAAATATTCCACATATACATGAATCATTTTGTTTTTGTCTTAATTAATGACATATTATTTTACTCCCACACTCATGATGATCATGCCAGACATCTTGTCATCACCCTGAGTATATTTGGAGAGAATTGAATATATGATAATCTATCTAAATTTTATTTATAGATTTACAAAGTAAATTTATTGGGTCACATCATCATAGAGGAAGGTGTGTCGGTGGACCTCAAGAAAGTATGGTTAGTTTTTTCCTGGGAGAAGCCTATTTTTTTGATAACTAATGATTTTCGGGTTTGGCTAGTTACTACAAAAAGTTCATGAAAGACTTTTCACACTTAAAATCACTTCTCTAAAACCAAAATAAGAAGGATATAAATTTTTAGTGGTTAAATTCATGTGATATTTCCTATAAGAATCCAAAGAGGCATTTGAACATTTCATATATTCTGATCTTACCTGATCTGAGTAAGTAGTATACTTTGTTTTGTGATGCATCCGGTATTGGCATTAGGGTAGTGTTGATGTAGGGAGATAAATTCATGGAATATGTATTTTTATTGTTTATTCCACATGGATGGAACTACCCTACACACAATCTTAATCTATCCATAGTGTTTTATGCCTTAAAATGTTGGTGGTACTATCTTCTAGGTGAAAGTTTTATAATTTCTACTGATCATAAGATCCTAAAATATTTATTTTATTAGTGTTATTTAAAACTTCAACACTGGATATGGGTTAGGTATATTAAATCCTTTGAGTTCAAGTTATATTATATTTCTGGGAAGAGAAATAATTTTTCTGATGCTTTGATCTAGAATACACAGACTCATGTGATATAGAAGTATAGTTTCCAATAGAAGATGATGGATTTGTTATTTGATATGCACATAGATGTTTAGGAGGAGTGGGAGAAGATGAAACTCGTGTCTTTATCTATTTATCCCTCTCTTTTTATTTATATCAAGAATAGATAGTATGATAATCCATAGTGTCTAGCATTAAGTAAAAACTTTAAAGATGGGGAGTTACCTTCGGACTGGGATCTCTATGATGATGAGATTATGTGTTATTTTTCCTACTTGTATGAGTGAGGAGATGATGAATGAGTTTCATTCCTTGAATTGAGAATTGCACCTTGGATTGACTAAAATTCACTATGATCTTCAAAGATATTATTTGTGTTTGTGAAAGAAGAAAGATATTGTAGGTTTTTTTATGCGAAAATCCACTTGTCAATAGATGAATTCTTAGCAACAGTGGAATGTCATACATTTACATCCTTTTACCATTATATAATGTATGTGGGATAATGTTATCATATATTTCATTATGTTATTATGAAGTAATAATCAGAATAATGATGTGACATGGGTGATTGTGGGATGATTGAAAAAGGTATCCCATTTCTTTCTATTTTGAGAGACTTTCACTATAGATCAATTGGGTGACTTATATGTCCAAGAGATAGTATGTTTATACAGGGTTCCTCAAAGAATTATTTTAGATCAATACCCATATTTTACTTCATTCTTCTAGAAAGAATTTCATAAGGTTCTTGGTACTCAAGTGTTTTTTAGTACATATTTTTACCCATAGATGTATGGGATATCATAATGTATTATCTAGGTGTTAGAGGACATGTTGAGAGTGTAAGTCCTATATTTTAGTAAAACTTTGGAGAAACACCTAGAACTTATTAATTTCACTGATAAAAAAAAGTTATCAGGTGAATATTTAGATGGAACCATAAGAGGTATTATTTGTTAGGTAATACAAATCACCTTTGTATTGGATGAAAGTAGGAGAGTTGGAGTTACTAGGGATGAGTCTCAAGATGGAGACATTAGAGTGGGTTTAGTTGATCTATAATTGTATGTCTACAACCCAAAGTAGACAGAATTCATAGGATAACCGGTTTTGTTGACCTATTGAGTTTATAGTGAGTGAAAGAATTTTTATTCAAGTGTTTCCAAGATTAGTTCAACACTGAATTTAGAAATAGGGAAATTTGGTGCCCAGATATGTTGGGCCATTTGAGATTATAGAAAGGATCATACTGGTACCATATTGGTTGACTCTACCACAGTGGTATAGTGTTATGTATGATGTTTTTCAAATTTCACAACTTCAGTAGTATCACCCTGACCCTTCTAATGTGATTTATGTTAATGATATTGATCTTGAGGTTGATTCATCCATTGGGGAGCATATGATTTGTGTTGTGGACCATAGTGAGAAAATTATTTAGGATAAGAGCATTCCATTGGTCAAATTGTTGTGGTAGCATAGTCATTTTTATGAGGAAACCTGGGAGAGGTAATATGATATGTGGGATGAGTGGCCCAATATTTTTACCATGAAGGTTTAGTGATAATTGGGAGATTGGATCGGAGATGAGTTGTTATAAGGTGGGGAGGTTGTAAGATCCTGATTCTTTTATGTGGTACAATTTTTTTAAAATACTTCTAAATTTGTAAATTAAATTTATCATGGGAGTAGGATAGGTATCGATAGTGTCTCATGGGTTTGGGATATGGAAAAAGGTAAAATGGGGTATATTTTACATGGTGAACAATTGGCGCACGGTTATTACTAACTATGATCCATAACCATGACATATGTAAAAGGGGGTGCATGGTTTTTAAATCATGAAAGGGGGGACTAGAAACCATTTGAGTCTAGATAGATCCATTCATATGAATTCTATATGGTTTTCTAAACCATATGAGTGCCCTAGAAAACCATGCAATCCAGTTTCCTCTTGGATAGTGGATATCGCATGTTTGGCATGTGTTTTGGAAAACTGTGTGGCCAAACTATAAAAATCATTAAAAGGGTTAAATTTACCATTTTTCCTCCTAAACTTTATATGATTTCACCCAAATTTCACCTTAATTTCTTCTTTGATAGCTTGGGGTGCAAAGAAAACCCTCATAACTTCTATAAGGGTGTTTCTAATTTGATTCTTAGGAATTTGAGGTGTTATTTTTGTGATTCAAAGATCTAGGTATGTCTACGAGTGTTGTTTCATCTATTTTCTATAATATGTACACTATATTTTTTGTCTTATTTTGAAACTCATGAAGAATATTTCCAAGTTGTTTTTCAACACTATGATTAAGACCATTTTAGCTTGAATCAAAGACTAAGGTCAGGTGAGTGTTTGTCTACAATCATAAGGTGGGTGGTCTATAATATTTACACTACTAGAAATTTAAGATATAGCCACAGACCTATAGCCATGATTTTATAGGTTCGTGGATATAGACTGTTTATAGCCACACTTTAATTAAACATCCATGGAAAAACTTCTAAACATCAGCGTTTCTTTTTTTTCTTTGGATTTCGTCGGCCTCTCCTCTCCTCATCCCCCGATCCGCAATGGCCTCTCCTCTCCTCCTCCCACGATCTGCGACCCTACTCTCCGAACAGTCTACAGCTCTCACTGTGGCGCCCTCCTCCCGACGCTCCCAATCAACGCGGTCTCTCACGCTGTCGTTGACCTCTCTCACCATGACCCTCCAATCTGAACTGTCAACCTCTCTCACGAACTCTCTCACACTGTTCACGGTGGACCTTCAGAAGCAGGAATCCACTGGCGCTTTAGCTTGGAATTTCTGCATACTTCTTGAATCTCCCTCCTTCTATTTCCCTCCCACTATAAACCTCTTAAGTTTTTTCGATCGAATCATCCTCCTCCAGTCGATGGTGTTCTTATTTTTTTATTTCCATTATGGAATGATACTCACATGGTCCGGATGACTATGGAGAGTTGTGGGAGAAAGACAGAGCGAATTAGGTTTTTAATTCATATACAGTTGGGAATTTATGATCATCATTTAAATTTATTTAGTCATTGGAAGTTTCCTTTAGTTTTTGTTTGTTCAAAGAAATTTTATCTGCTCGAGCTGGTTTTTTTTGGATTCGTTTGGTAGTATACTCGATGGCTTGTTTTTAATTTCCACGTGCCTCCGGATTTTCCTTATTGATTCGTTTCTTATCAGGTGAAGTTACTTGTTGGAAGCAGTTTGTTAATTTGTATTCGATTTTCCTTTTACATCCCATGCTTATTTCATTTATCACTTGCTTATCTTTTTTCCAGGAGAACCTATACTTGAATGGTTCATTAAATTAAAGCCCCCTTTTTCTTGTGTTCCATGTAATTGGGGATGCGGGGTTTTATTTATCCTTGTATGATGTTCTCTCTTTATTTTTTTTAAATGCTACTTTTTGCATTGATAAGATTGTTAGCATGTATTTTGGTTCAAATTTGAAGGAGTTCAAAATTTTATGTATGTGGCTGCTGATTCTTATCATTGAGTTATCATGTGGTGTTTTCCTGATGAAAACTGAGGGGAGCTGCTTCTATGTCTTTGTTAACTACATTGAAAACCTTTGATTCTATAGCACCATACCGATCTGATTTGAACGTGCAGTTGAAAAGTTATCATGGATGAAACTAAAAACAATACCAATGTGAAGGTTTTTTTTCATTACTAATTATATTTTTAAACTCAGATCCATGGTCAAAAATGCTTCCCACTCACCAACCGTCCTGTTTTGGTGTTCATCAACTCCAAAATTGGTGGTCAGCTTGGAATTGAACTCCTTAAAACATATTATGATGTTCTCAACAAGAACCGGGTATTTAGGGTTTTAATTCCTCAAATTTCACTCGTGTATTTTCTCCAATGGTCGGAATTTATATGTTTATGGGATTTTAGGTGGTTTAAAATATCAGATGATGGATGAAAAACTAGATACATTTGTGTTATTCAAATCAGGTGAGTTTGGGTGTTAGGTTGGCGTTTGGAGTATGATGTCTATGTATTGGGTATGGTTTGGATTTGTCTTTGGGGGTTTGGTTTGGTGGTAATACCTTAAGTTGGTGGATCTTTTTGGGGGTTTTCTTGATGTTTTGATGTAAAACTCTCGATATAGGGAATTTTGGTGATTTCTGGGTGATTTGATTGTGTATTTTTATTAGTAAGTTTCTTGTTAGATCAGTTAAAGAGGTGGAGGGTTTCTTTTTATCAAGGGTGAATGTGTGGGGTTTGGTTGTTATGCTTGGTGTGTAGGAGAGTAACCCTTAGATTATTATGATAAACCTTAGGGTTTGTTGTTTTGGAAATGATATTTTGTTATGAAGTAAGTATTAAAGGTAGTTTCATGGTTTTGTGGTAATAATGTATGCTTAGGATTGTGGCGCGATGGGTTTCTAATTAGTAATGTTGTTATTACGAGATGATGTTGAGTCAAAATTCATCAACAAAGCATCTAATTAGGATGTAATTGTGTTCTCATGGGAAATATGCTCAAGTGGTTATTTCCCTCATATTATGTTACAACTACTTTGATCCATTGACCAAGGACTTTGAAAAGGAAAAGAAATGGTTTTCTAAGTTATCCATGAGTTCTAGGAGTAACAGTATCTAATTTTCAGTAGTGACATGGGATCGTAGGATGTTTAGAATATGTTGAAGAAAGTTTAGTTCCTATTTTAAAGTATTGGAACTCTAGAGGATATATGGGTGAAACTAGAAGTTTCTAAATTCAAAGGAGATGAATCAGAATGGATAAATACATTTGATTATAAAAGAAGGAATGAGGAGGTTTTATGGATTGAGTTTCATTCCCTCTTCTATGAGAGGCTATGGCAGATTTACAGAATAAGAGCATGTTTTGGGGATTCATGGAGCTATATCATTATGGGAATCAGTAATGGAGTATGCCACTAAATTTTAAAGTTTATTCATTTCATGCCATCCTTCAAATGAAATTTATTCATAAAAGAATTTTAGTTTTTAAATGGTCTTATGTACTCATTATGGGCATGAGTAGCTTCCTTTTATCTGGACACCTACTAGAAGATATTCAAGAAAGACTGAGCTATATATGTAGATACATCCATTGCATAGGAAGGTGCATGGAGAAGGATGGAAACCAGCTAGGAATGAATGTTGGTTGATGAGCCTCAGTATGGTGAAAGAGTAAATTAAATGAGTAATATCTCAGCTCAATATTAGAAAAATAAATGAAACCTGGTCTATTTCTCATGTATCAAGAATGTGTGTGCATTCCCTTAGTATTAGGATGAGAAAAATAGGTTTCATGTATGTGTCGAGATGTTGGTTTTTATATTATTTTATTGGGATAAGCCATCCTAGGTGAAGTGACTTTTAGTACCATACTTAATGAGGTATTCCTAAAGTTATTATTTTTTTCTATAATTTGAATTTCTCTATCTAATATCTTTTAATGTATTATTTTTTGGATATAATGTGTGTTTGGAAGATGATAGATTTTAAATGATGAAATTTTGTTGAGATTATTGGGCTAGGATCTTCTGTAGTGATCATAATTTGATATGAGGCACTAGACATGTGTATGTAGGATTGATGATGGTATCGATAATACTATAGTGTGGAGATTCATACTTGTCCTTTTTGAGTGAAATCCATATCAAGGTATGGTGATCATTATCAAGGTTGTGAAATGTATGAACTTAGACAGTAAATGGATGAATTTAGTGTCTGGAGATGGATGTTGGATGAACCATATTTGGTTCCAAGACCACACCAAAATTAATGATTTACCTATAGTGGTTGGTATAGTCAGTGTGTTTAGTTAATTATGAGGAGTTTCTATTAGTAAATATGCTATTTAGAGTTTTTGTATTTCTAAGATGTCATTCAGATCAATGTGTTTGGTTAAGTATCAATATTTGATATTATAGTGGGCTAGTGCATGACAATTCTAGTGTGGAGTTTGAAAGGGAGCCTAAAAAGGGTACTCTAAAGGCTGTTGAAAGTGTGTGTGGAAGGGAAACCAAGTAGTCTAAATTGTTAAGAATTTATGACATAGATTCCATAATAATAATAATTGTTGAAAGATAAAAGGAAAGAACCGATTATCGCATGTTCGAAAATAGTTTCTACAAAGAAGGAATATACAATCAAGAAGAAGGAAGATCATGCACCAAAAGATTGTCTAATCATATTAGCAACCTGGTTTGAAAAATCCAAGCGGATTGAGTAAGAATAAAAGAAGGAAAATTCTCTACTTTATAAAATTGATAAACCTATATAAACTAATAATAAAGGTGAATTCCAGAAGAAGAACATGCTAAAAAATGAGGTTTCAATCTAGAAAATTAAGAAGGATATAGGCATGAAGAGTTTTAGGCATTTTATACATTCAATGAATAGATTTTCTAGGTTAAGAACAATGTATAATCCCTATTTATCACTTTTAAGTGATGATGGATGTTTACTTTATTCTCATATTTTGGTGATTTTTTTATTTTTGAATAGGCAATTGAAGGTGATGTTTGAAAAATAAAGAGCTTTATTAATGATCATATTATTTAGTATTGGGATGTACATATCAATTTGAATATTATTTGTTCATTGTTGGTTATGGATCCATGTATCATTTATCATGTACAATTGACACACTGATCACATATATATAAGAAGTTGTTACATCTCATTTCTCTTCCCACTATTTTCTTATAGGTGGTTTCTTAGGATAAGACCGGTTCTATCCACCACCATCAAAGACAATGATTTCAATATTTGGGTATGGTTTATTCCATTTTTATTCTTTGGCCCAATTTTAATTAGGTCTTTTTTTGATTTTTGGGTTTCTTATATTTTTGTTGTGTGTTTTGGATTTCGTTGAGGTGGATTCGAGTTGCCGTTGACGAAGACTTACATGTGTATGCATAGGTAGGCATATGCATATATAAGTTCCCCCTTTATATATATTCACTCATGGAAGTATGAATATATATTGGGGCTAGGTGTGCTTATATATAGATATGAAAAATGAATACGCGTGTAAGTGTAAAGGGGTATATGCAAGTATAAACATATATCTAAGGACCCCCTTGTTCATGTTTGTCCATGCAAATATGTACATAGGGGATAGGTGTCCTTATATATATGTGAAGTTGCATATGCATGCAAGTGGAAAAAACGAAGATTCGAGTTGTCGTCGTCAAAATAAAACGTGCCTTGAGGTTGAGGTAGGGTCCCTCTTCTAGCCTATTTAATTCAAGAATGTTTTAAATTTCATTTAGTTGCCTTCTAAATTCTGCATGTTTATATTAAATTGCAATTCTTGAATAATTGTTAGTTAAGATAATTGTTTCTTTTGATAAATAAGTTATGCTTTTGTAATAAAACCCCTCCAACGGAGGTGCGCTGTCAATGAAAACTCACAATGGTATACCTTGCTTAACATTATTGCATTGATGTTTTCCTTATACTTGATGTCATTGTTAGTCATAAAGCACACATCGTACTTGACCGTTTTTATATCCCTGTAGGGGGTTTCCCTCGTTTTATTAAAATGGTTGGTTGAACCAAGACACTCTTTAAGTGCTGTTAGAATTTTAAGATGGGTCCCATGTTGTGTGACCATGTCACATGGCATGTGATATTTAAATCCAACCAAAAGCCCAGTTCCATAGCCCAAGGGTTCCACAGTACCAGTAATGTCCGATTATTTGTTATGTAACCTGTGATTTTACTGATCCCATGGGGTATTCCTAAACATTTCTAGATCTCCAAACCTCACTGAATTAGGTATATCAGGGGTCATCCAATCCTCTAGTCATCGCAGATTAGCATTCATTTCTTTAAATCTTCTAAGAAAACATCCTCTCATGACATCTATATCATCCTATTTGAAACTAAGTGGAACAAATACTCCAATTCCATTCTAATCCACCTCCAAAATCCATGATAAAAATGACATAAATTGCCCTTATAGAAAGCAAGGTCAAGGAAGGCACTGATTACCCGGTGAAAAACCACCAACCGACCAATGGCCACAAATATTTTGGTTCCAACCATCAACCATCCAGTAGTTATTCTAGAGCCAAACCTCCGCCATTATCACTATTAATATGTTCATGGTGATTTATAATAGCTAATTGGTGGCCCCATCTACTGCTTTTTAGGAACACCACATACTTCTTCCCCCTTTACTAAATCCATCCACCTGAAACATAAAATTTCAATTAACCCAAAAAAGAAATCCATAGTCATTACAAACTATCCACTATACTACTTCTCATCCATGAGAAACATTACTAAGCATCACTGGTGACTTGAGGTTTCAGGGGTTTAGAGTTTCCTTTGGGCCTAGTCCTTCCCTTTATAGTTTCCCATTCTTCACCTTATCTATTATTCGGTACCTTGAAGTCTCATTTACTTCTACGTCTTTTTTCCTGGGGTTCGACATGCATCAATTTTGAAATCACTTCTTTCAAGATCAATCACTAGTATTCAGGTTAACCAGAATGTTTCAATATTTTTCAAATTTTTTCCAGCAGTCGAACATTATTCCCTAAAATTTTCTAATTCTTTACTTCCCTAATAGAAGAATTGATCCACCATAGGTGTACTGAACTGAGTTCTCATTGATTCTTTCTCAGGTTGCATGAAGTGGTGAATCTGGCTTTGTCTTTGTCCAAATATTCATGTTCTTTCAACTGTTAACCATGTTTCCTCTACCAGGGGAACCTAATTGTTCACTCTAGGAGAGACTCTTGTTTTTCATCCCAATGGATTTAGATTATCAGATTACATCTGCTTTTTTAAAACCCTTCTTTTCTTACTATTTGCATCAATATTCTTGGAAATATTTTAGGTCGATCAGATGATGCTTAAAGGGAAACATCTCATTCATTATTTTTTGTTTGTATAGCTTGACCTGTCTAAGAAACATCTAGAGTTTATTTGGTTCTCTTCTGAAAAACAGTTCAAAGGTAAACAACACATTGTCTAGGAAACAGAGGAAAATCTATAGTGAACTGCTAGAGTCTCGGTCCAAAGGTATATTCAGGCTTAATATAGCACTCATCTTGATGGGGAACATGTGTTTTATGCTTCTCTATCTAGTGAGTCACTGGATACCAAGGGTCCTTTGACATAATAATACATTCAATGGTCTAAATGTTTAGTATCATAGCAAAATTAGGTTCATAAAACACTTGTAAATAATACAAAAACATTATTTAGAAACTGGGAATGGATGGAGGGGGGCAGGGTGGGCTGTGTAGTCTAAGGGGATGGGTGGAGGGGGGAAGGGGGCAGGGGGCAGGGGCAGGGTGGAGGGGGGCTGGGGGAAGGGGGTAGGGGGGAGGGTGGAGGGGGGCAGGGGTGGGGTGCAGGGGGTGTAAGGGGTGTTGTGCAGGCTAGGGGGCTGGGTGGAGGGGGCATGGGGAAGGGGGCAGGGTGCAGGGTGGAGGGGTGCAGGGGGCAGGGTGGGGGGGCAGGGGGCAGGGGGGTAGGGGGTTGGGGGCAGGGGGCAGGGGGTAGGGTGAGGGGGGAAGGGGGCAGCGGGCAGGGTGCAGGGTGGAGGGGGGCAGGGGGCAGGTTGGAGTGGGGAAGTTTGGAGGGGGCAGGGGGCAGGTTGCAGGGGGTAGGGGTAGGGGGGGTAGGTTGCAGGGGGGCAAGGGGCAGGTTGGAGGGGGAAGGGGGCAGGGGGAAGGGGGAAGGGGGCAGGGGGCATGGGGGCAGGGGGCATGGGGAAGGGGGCAGGGGGAAGGGGGCAGGGGGCAGGGGCAGGGGTGCAGGGGGGCAGGGGGGCAGGTTAGAGGGGGTAGGGGGCAGGGGGCAGGGGGCAGGGGGCAGGGGGCAGGGGGGCAGGTTGCAGGGGTGCAGGGGGCAGGTTGGAGGGGGGCAGGGGGTAGGGGGGAGGGTGGAGGGTTGCAGTTGTGGATAGGTTAACAACATCCCATGTTCCGAGTTTGAAACCTAAAAATTCTTTTCCCTTTTCTTTTATTTCGTTTAGTTATTTTACTATTTAATAACATTTTTCTTGTGTTCTCTAGGCACAAAAAAAGCTGGACAGCACCTCATGCACCTGTTGAAGATCGAATCATACTATTGTTGGAAGCATAAACAAACATCCAGGTTCACGTTTCTACTTTATTTTCAATGTTTTTTGTGTTTTCCAACTTCGTCTTTAAATTGTATGTGTGACATTGCCCATTTTATTTGAAGGTTTCTCTAAAATACATTTAATGTGTGAAGGTGCGTATACCCAGTGGGGGAGCAACAAATTTTAGTTAGAAATCTCCAACACGCCATGGTCACGCCGTAGTCACGTCGTGGTCACGCCGCGGTAATGCCGTAATTTGGCCCTGCTCCGGCCACATCCAGCCCACACCGGTCCCCTTCCACCTTCATTTCAGCCCGCTGCCACCAGCATTCCAGCCCGCAACAGCCCCCCTACCACCTTCGAATTAGCCTGCACCATCCCCCCAACACTTGCAACCAGCCCCCTTCCACCAGCATTCCAGCCTCCTCCCGCTCCCTTCGCTCTTGGCCGGAAGATGTTTCCCCGCATATGTCGCTGGACCGGGCCAACACGCCGCGGTCACGCCGTGGTCACGCCGCAGTCACGCCGCGGTCACGCCGTGATTTGGCCTCGCTCCGGCCACATCCAACCCACACCATCC
Organism: Viscum album; assembly: GCA_963277665.1. Taxonomy (NCBI): domain Eukaryota; kingdom Viridiplantae; phylum Streptophyta; class Magnoliopsida; order Santalales; family Viscaceae; genus Viscum; species Viscum album. Next base: position 911,762,460 of record OY728151.1, read on the forward strand.
CCCTTCCACCTTCATTTCAGCCCGCTTCCACCAACATTCCAGCCCGCAACAGTCCCCCTGCCACCTTCGAATTAGCCTGCACCATCTCCCCAACACCTACAACCAGCCCCCTTCCACCAGCATTCCAACCTCCTCCCACTCCCTTTGCTCCTGGATGGAAGATGCTGCCCTGCGGATGTCGTTAGACCTGGCCAACACGTCGCGGTCACGCCACAGTTACGCCGCGTTAATGCCATGATTTGGCCCTGCTCCAGCCACATCCAGCCCACACCAGCCCCCTTCCACCTTCATTTCAGCCCGCTTCAACCAGCATTCCAGCCCGCAATAGCCCCCCTTGTCACGACCCGCCCTCGGGGCCCATGCCGTGACTACCCCAAGCCCGCCTTCCATAGGCCAGGGGCTGGTGACTAGCACCAAGGCGTAATTCCGGGTAAAAAGGGAAGGCATTGCCTTTGTAAAGTAAACAAGCACAACAGAGTAAGCAAGCGGAAAAGTAAACACTAAGTAAAGACAGAGTACAACTGAAAGTGCGGAAAAGTAAATGGGCCAGTATACAAACCCAAAATGAAAGTAAAGTACAACTAGAAAGGGAAAACATCAACTGTAAAGTAAAAGCTACTACACCGAGTTGTCCACTGGAGATCCCACCTGAAGGGTGGGTACAGATAGCTCCACTGCTCCACGGGTCCCACCGTCCGCTCCGAGTACGTCCCGCCCAGTGGTCCACCTCCAGGTACCGTCCTGCTCTGCAAGCCTCAACCAGGATCAACGATGTCCGTCGTCTGCAACCAACACAACGTAGTGCGGGCATAGCCCGTGTAGGGGTGAGTATAAGCTACTCAGTAGGGACCCCGAGACCCCTAAAGGTCTCCCAAAATCCACAAAGGATAAACCACAAAGGTAAGATACAATCACTAAGTAACAACCGACACTGCTTAGGTATATGCCCATACATATACCTAAGTAATCAATTCCAATAAGCTCCAACCTCCAAGCCCAAGTACAACTCAGTCCACACAGGAAAGTATACGTATTCCACACAGGAAAGCAAAACGTAATCCACACAGGATAGCACAACACAATCCACATAGGAAAGCAACAAGATTCAGCTCACACAGGTATACTTCTTCGGAAGATGATAGAGATGATCACCGATCCATCTAAGTCGTCGGACCAACAAAGGATCGATAGGTACTAACCCCCGCAATGAACCACACAGGATCGGGCCCACATAGGACCTGTAGGCGCTGGTTCACACAGGACCGCTGAGCGCAGACCCACACAGGATCGGACCCACACAGGATCGGGCCCACACAAGACCTGTAGCACTGATCCACGTAGGATCTCTGAGTGTTGTAGTCGTCGTCGTCGAATCCACCAAGGATCTCTGTACTGTCGTCGTCGTAGTCACAGTAGCAGTAGCAGTAGCAGTAGCAGTCGCAGTCGCAACCATCTCTAGGGTTCCCGCACACAGCAAGCTCGTTTGGGAGGATCCGCTCCACGAGCCGAGAGGCTGATACATCAACTGTCACAAAGTACAGAGTTGATGTACCCAAAAGTTCAGTATCGTCAATAGGAACTCAACGCAACAGACGGCGCGTCGATCGGACACCCGGTCTGAGAGTTATTGGCTTTTTCGTCCCAGGGGCCCGGTTGGTTTTTAAGGCAAAACCAACCCGACCGTACTCCACCTGCGTCCAAACCTCAGATGGTGTATGCCAAAAGATCCGTCTCTCTAAGAGGAACTCAACAAAGCTGACGGCACGTCAATCGAACGTCCATAGCTCAAGATATGAGCGTTTCCGATCCGAGGGCCCGGTTGGTTTCGTGTACGAACCAACCCGGACGAACTAAAAGTATTCCAAAACTTTGAGTGCAATATACCGAATCGACCGTCTCGATCCAAGGATCGCATCACCGCTGACGGTTCGTCAATCGGAGGTCCGTAGCTCAAGTTATGGGCAAAAGACCGAAGTCGATTCGAAAACGGGGGGTCCGGGTCCGGGCCGACCCGGCCCGGCTGGCGGCGCGGCCCGGCGCGGCAGCGCGGCCCAGCGCGGCGGCGCGGCCTGGGCGCCGCTCGAGTGCCACGCGTGGGGGGAAAAGCCCCCGCCTTCCTCTGCTGGCGGCGCGGCAAGCTGCCGCGCCTTGGATGAAACGGCCCCCCCTAACGTGGGGGCCTGCCTTGGAGAAAAACGGGGGGGGCTGCCCCCCCCCCTTTGTGAAACCGGCCCCCCTCATGATGGGGGGCCAATTATGATGGCCGGGGGAATTAAATTCCCTCGGTTTTTCCCCTTCTGGCCGGCCCGACCTGGCCGGCCGGTTCTTCCTCAACGGGACCGGCAAAGCCGGTCCCCTTCCGGCTTCCAACACCGGCGGCCCGGCTGGCCGCCGGTCTTCCCGTTCCGCCGCGGCCTGGAACCAGCCGCGGCCTTCGTCGTCCGACACGGTGCGACGGCACCGCGCCCCTCCGCCGCGGCCCCGCTCCGGCAGCGGCGCCTTCGGTTTCCTTCGACGCGGCGCGACGGCGTCGCGTTCTTGATAATCTTTCCGCGGCGCGGCGCGACGGCGCCACGCAATTATAGCCGTGTGATTCCCGCATGGTGTGACGGCACCACGCCATCTCGTTTCATCCGCAAGAAAAATATTCTAGAACAAAGGAGGGGGGTTTGGCCGTGTTTGTGAGGTCCGGCCCCCCTCTCGTTAGACGATAATACTTAATCATTTAACCTCAAGGATCGTCATTCTAGAACCAAGAACGAGAATAAATAAATTAAACAACAACAAAACCCTACCTCAGTTTCAAGAATGATGTTCGTCAACGACCCGCGGAAGACGAGCGTCGCGGTGGTCGGCGTCGCGGAAGAAGGGCGTCGATGTCGTGAAGCGAGGATTTGAAGCTCTTTGACGGCGATTTCGTCACGGGGAAACCGTCGCGGAAGAGATGACGCAGAAGGAGACGTTGTCGGTGTCGCGGGTATGGCGTCGCGGAAGACGGTTCTCGAGAACGTGGAGTTCTTCGTCGATGTCCGAATGTTCTTCGCGTTCTTCGTCAAAGTTTGAAGAAGATGGAGAGAATTCTTCAAACCTCTCAAGATGGCTAAGGAGACCAACCAAAATAAAATAAGCTAAGGCTTATTTTATTCACACAAATATCAATTTGAATTTCAAAGGTCTGAAATTCAAACAACTCAACTCAATTAATTAACCAAGTTGTCAAGTTAATTAAAGAGGAGTTATAGGGAGTTTAAAAAAAAGGAGGTGAAGAGTTATGCTTCGTGTGGGCCCCACCACACTTAATCCTCCCAAGGGAGGTTAAGTGGATGTGGGTCCCACCTCTAACTCCCTTTGGGAGAAGATAACCAACAAGTTAAAATAAAATTTGTATTCCAAAATTTTATTTAACTTATTCTAAAATTCCCAAAAAACTAACTCTCAACCCGCAATAAACGCAACCTTGGAAAAGGTCTCCTTAAGCGAATATCAGCGCTGCGAGTTCATCGGTGTCCTCGGATTTTAATTCTGAGCACCAGATCAAAAGGTAGAAATTCCCGCTCGTTCGTTCACTGAACGTACCCGAGCCAAACTTCGGAAATTGATTCCGGGCACTCCGGGCCTCGGAATCAGGTGCCTTCAGAAACCGTGCTCTTGTAAAATTCCAAAGAAAATTAAGAAAAAATTTCCCTTGAATTTTACAGGTCTTTACATTACTCCCAACTCAGGGCTTTACGTCCCCATAAAGATACATCAAAAACTAGGGAAACAAATGAGGGTACTGAGCACGCATCTGAGCCTCCCGCTCCCAAGTGCTCTCCTGGAGATTCCTGTGCTGCCATCTGATGCGCACTAGAGGAATTGAACGTCCACGTAGGACCTGCTCCTGTCGATCCTCGATCTCCACTGGGACCTCCGTAAAAGTCGCCCCATCGTCAACATCAAGCTCCCCATGGTCAATGATATGCGTCGGGTCGTGCACGTATCTCCTCAGCTGAGATACGTGGAAGACGTCGTGCACCCGGTGCAACTGAGGTAGTAGAGCCAGGCGATAAGCCACCTCGCTAATCCTGCTGAGGACCTGGAAGGGTCCGATGAAGCGCGGAGATAACTTGCCGCCTCGGCCAAATCTCTGTATACCACGTCGAGGGGAGACCCTCAAGAAGACGTGGTCGCCATTTTCGAACTCTAGTGGCCTCCGCCTCCTGTCAGCGTATGACTTCTGCCGGCTCTGAGCTGTCCTCATCCGCTCCTGGATGACCTGGACCTTCTCTGTGTTGGCCTGGACCATCTCCGGTCCCACAAGTGCTGACTCCCCAGGGTCTGTCCAGCACAAAGGAGATCTACAAGGTCGGTCGTACAATGCCTCGTACGTTGCCATCCCGATGGTGGAGTGGTAGCTGTTGTTGTACGCGAACTCCACCAAGGGTAGGTGGTCCTCCCAGCTATGACCAAAGTCGAGGACACATGCGCGGAGCATGTCCTCGAGAGTCTGAAGGTTCCTCTCCGTCTGACCATCCGTTTGAGGGTGAAAGGCTGTGCTCAAACGTAGCTGCGTCCTAAACGCCTCCTGCAACCCCTTACAAAGCCGGGAAGTAAAGCGAGCATCTCGATCGGAGATGATAGATGATGGCACACCGTGAAGTCGTACAATCTCTTGAACGTAGAGACATCCCAAGCTCTCCACTGAGCCCTGCTCTCTGATGGGTAAGAAGTGTGCCGACTTGGTGAGTCGGTCGACAATCACCCAGATGGAGTCGTGACCTCTGGAAGTACGTGGAAGTCCAGTCACGAAGTCCATAGATATGTCGTCCCACTTCCACTCCGGGACCTCCAAGGGTTGTACCAAGCCTGTTGGTACCTGATGCTCTGCCTTCATCTGCTGACAGGTGAGGCATCGAGAAACGAACTCTACTACAGCCTTCTTCATGCCCGGCCACCAGTGCTGTCGTCTGAGATCCTGGTACATCTTCGCCACTCCAGGATGTACCGCCAAAGGAGAAGTGTGAAACTCTCTCATCACCTCCTCTCACAAAGCAACTGGTACCATGGTACGTCCTCTGAAAAGGATGTAATGCTCTGATCCAAGGGAGAAACCATCAGGTGTCTGTGCCGAGGATATCTGTGCACGCCGTGTCTCACAGTCAGCGTCCTCACGCTGCGCCTCTCTGACCCACTGCAGTAGTGGAGGGGTGACTGTGAGAGACTGAAGGAAGGCTGCTCCATCTCTATCCACGAAGGATATCTGCAAAGAGGCTAGCTGCTCTGTCGCCTCCTCAAGTAGCTGAATGCCCGTCCTCCTGCTGAGGGCATCAGCTACTACGTTCCCCTTCCCAGGAGTATAGACTATCTCAAAGTCATAGTCCTGGAGGAACTCGAGCCATCACCGCTGTCTCAGGTTCAGGTCCTTCTGCGAGAAGATATACCTGAGACTCTGATTATCAGAAAAGACTGTAAAGCGCTCGCCCATCAGGTAGTGTCACCAAGTCTTCAGAGCGAAGACCACTGCTGCCAACTCCAGGTCATGGGTAGCGTAGTTCTGCTCATGTGGCCTCAACTGTCATGATCCAAAGGCAATCACTTCCCGCTCCTACATCAGGATGCAACCGAGTCTAGTCCCTGATGCATCGCAGTAAACTACGTATCCAACTCCCTCCTCAGGCAACCTCAGGATAGGTGCACTGGTCAATCTCTGTCTCAGCTCCTGGAAGCTCTGCTGACATCTGTCTGACCACACGAAGGGTTTCCCCTTCTTCTTAAAATCTGTGAGTGGTGCCGCAACTCTAGAGAAGTCTGGAACGAATCTCCGATTGTATCCGTCTAGTCCCAAGAAACTTCGCACCTCCGTCACGCTCCTGGGTGGCTCCCAAGCTAACATTGCCTCGATCTTCACAGGATCCACTGCAACTCCCGCCTCAGAGATGACGTGTCCCAAGAAGTGGACCTCACGTATCCATAACTGCCACTTCGAGAGCTTACCATAAATCTGGTGCTCGCGGAGTGTGTCTAGTACAACTCGCAAGTGATAGGCGTTCTCCTCCTCAGTCGTCGAGTAAATCAAAATGTCATCGATGAAGACCACGACAAATCGATCGAGTTATGGCTGAAAGATCCTGTTCATGAGGGCCATGAACACTTCTGGAGCATTGGTTACACCGAAAGGCATAACCAAGAACTCATAGTGGCCATACCAACATTTGAAGGCCGTCTTCTGCACGTCCTCGTCTCTGACTCTGAGCTGATGATAGCCTGACCTGAGGTCTATCTTTGAGAACCACCATGCTCCCTTGAGCTGATCAAAGAGGTCATCAATCCTCGGTAGCGGATACTTGTTCCTCACTGTCACCTGGTTCAAGCGACGATAGTCAACACAAAGTCGCAAGCTCCCGTCCGCCTTCTTGGCGAACAAAATCGGGGAATCCCAGGGTGAAAAACTGGGTCGGATAAACCCCTTGCCCTGCAAGTCCTCCGACTATACTTATAGCTCTCGAAGCTCGGCGGGGGCCATCCGATATGCTGGAGTCGATATCGGGGTTGTCCCGGGGTACAAGTCAATATAAAAGTCTACCTCTCTACGAGGAGGTAGCCATGGAACGTCGTCGGGAAAAACGTCCGCAAACTGATCCACCACTGCAGGAAAACCAGGACCCCGCACGTCAACTGCTCCAAGGATGAGGCTAGCCAACTGATGAGTGATGGGCTGTCCTCTCCTCCGCGGAAGTCCGTCCTGTGCTGCAAAGGCTCCCTTCTCGCCGGTGAAGGTGAACCTGCTCCCGTCGGTGCGTACACATCGCACCTTGCGCCTAAAACAGTCAATCTGGGCATGGACCATAGATAACCAATCCATGCCCAAGATGACGTCGTAAGGCCTCGACGTTTCTACAAGAAGATCCCAGCTGAAGCTCTCGCCTCCTAGAGTAAGCTCACACTGCCGGCACCAGTGCGTAATCGTCGAGTCTGCTCCCGTACGAGTCTCTAGCCGTAAGGATCGAGCCAACGGCTCTGTCGGAATCTCCGAGCTCCGAACAAGGGCAGCGGCTATGAAAGAGTGACTCACTCATGTGTCTATAATTACTGCAGCAAGGGTGGAATAGACACAGATAGTACCTCGAATCATCTCAGGCGCGCTGTGGTCATAGGCCTCTGCTGCCTAGAGTTGTGCCTGTCTCTGCCCGCCAGCTCCCTGTGGTCGGGGTGGACCTCCTGGTGGTGGTGGTGGTAGAGCCCCAAAGCGTCGCCCACCACCTGCTGCTCAGCCAGCTCCTCTGCCTCGTCCGTCTCCTCCCTGCGGACTGCCACGGTCGACCCTCTTCCTCTGCCTCGGTGGTCCCTCAACCGTCTAATGCTCCTCGGCACGGGGGGTCTGGCAGTCACGAGCCATGTGGCCCTGCCCGCCGCACGAGTAGCACTGTATGCCTCTCGAAAGACTGGCTCCGCGCTGTGTGCCCCGCACTACTGAGCCAGTGTCCTAAGGTCATTTGCCTGAAGGTCTGGTCTTCCTGGACCCCTAAGTAATCCGTCGACTGCCTGCTGCAGAAGACTCTGCCAAGTGTCTCCCTTCAGTGGGTCTCGGCGCTGGTGTAGACTCAGCAAGGAAGCTCTCGATCAAAAGGGCCCGCTCCAGTACTCCTGTCTGAGTCGGTATGCTGAGGGAGATTAGCGATGCCCTGATCTCGTGTCTCAACCCCTGCTCGAAGGTCCGGGCCCGGAAGAATGGGTCTCGTACCATGTCGGTCGAGTAGCGCGAGAGATCGGTAAACCTCGCCGAGTACTGAGCGACCGTCATGCTGCCTTGCCGCAGCTGAAGAAGCTCCTGGATTCGCACCGCACGGAGGGTGGATGGGATGAACTCCGAGCAGAAGAGGATCTCAAAGTCCGTCCAAAGTAGAGATGCCTCATCGTGCACCTGGAGCATCAAGCTCCACCATCGGCCTGCTGCTGCGTGCAGTAGGCTCGCAGCGAGGATCAGCATGAGGTCTGCAGGTGTCCTCACTAGCCTAAAAACTTGTACCACTGCCTCCAGCCAGTCCTCGGCTGCCTGGGGGTCCGTCTCCCCACGAAACCTGGGCGGTCGCTGGCACTGAAACTCATGCAGTGCGCTAAGGCGACGTGCATCGTCAGCGACTAGTGATGGAAGTATCGGTGGCTCGGCGGGTAGTGCTACCGCTGGTGCCACTGCTGACAAAGGGCCCTGCACCGAGGCCTCGTCGCTCGGTGGTCTGTCATCACGCTCGACTCTCGGAACCCTAGCTGGCTGCCGTTATGGGGCCATCCTGAAAAGGAAACAGGTGCGCCATGGTCAAAACAGTATACCTGGTGAGATGATATAAAGTAATCACAATGAAAACTTTGAAACACACACGCAATCAATGTTTTCGTGCATTAAGTCGGAAATCAGAAGTCAGGGTCCTGGTGTACGGATACGTCGGCCGCCGCACCAACACTGGACTCCCTGGACTGATAACCACACTCATTACGCTAAACATTATTGCTTCACATAGAAAAGATCAGAGTTTGCGGTAGAACCGAACTCCTCTGATACCAATTTGTCACGACCCGCCCTCGGGGCCCGTGCCGTGACTACCCCAAGCCCTCCTTCCATAGGCCAGGGACTAGCGACTAGTACCAAGGCGTAATTCCTGGTAAAAAGGGAATGCATTGCCTTTGTAAAGTAAACAAGCACAACAGAGTAAGCAAGCGGAAAAGTAAACACTAAGTAAAGACAGAGTACAACTAAAACTGCGGAAAAGTAAATGGGCCAGTATACAAACCCAAACTGAAAGTAAAGTACAACTCGAAAGGGAAAACAACAACTATAAAGTAAAAGTCGCTACACCGAGTTATCCACTAGAGATCCCACCTGAAGGGTGGGTACAGATAGCTCCACTGCTCCACGGGTCCCACCGTCCGCTCTGAGTACGTCCCGCCCAGTGGTCCACCTCCAGGTACCGTCCTGCTCTGCAAGCCTCAACCACGATCAACGCTGTCCGTCGTCTGCAACCAACACAACGTAGTACGGGCATAGCCCGTGCAGGGGTGAGTATAAGCTACTCAGTAGGGACCCCGAGACCCCTGAAGGTCTCCCAAAATCCACAAAGGATAAACCACAAAGTTAAGATACAATCACTAAGTAACAACCGACACTACTTAGGTATATGCCCATACATATACCTAAGTCATCAATTCCAATACGCTCCAACCTCCGAGCCCAAGTACAACTCAGTCCACACAGGAAAGTATACGTATTCCACACAGGAAAGCAAAACGTAATCCACACAAGATAGCACAACACAATCCACACAGGAAAGAAATAGGATTCAGCTCACACAGATATACTTCTTCGGAAGACGATAGAGATGATCACCGATCCATCTAAGTCGTCGGACCCACAAAGGATCGATAGGTACTAACCCCCGCAATGACCCACACAGGATCGGGCCCACATAGGACTTGTAGGCGCTGGTTCACATAGGACCGCTGAGCGCAGACCCACACAGGATCGGACCCACACAGGATCGGGCCCACACAGGACTTGTAGCACTGATCCACGTAGGATCGCTGAGTGCTGTAGTCGTCGTTGTCGAATCCACCAAGGATCTCTGTACTTTCGTCGTCGCAGTCACAGTAGCAGTAGCAGTAGCAGTAGCAGTCGTAGTCGCAGCCAGCTCTAGGGTTCCCGCACACAGCAAGCTCGTTTGGGAGGATCCGTTCCACGAGCCGAGAGGCTGATACATCAACTGTCACAAAGTCCAGAGTTGATGTATCCAAAAGTTCCGTATCATCAATAGGAACTCAACGCAATAGACGGCGCGTCGATCGGACGCCCGGTCTGAGAGTTATTGGCTTTTTCGTCCCAGGGGCCCGGTTGGTTTTTAAGGCAAAACCAACCCGGTCGTACTCCTTATACGTCCAAACCTCAGGCGGAGTATGCCAAAAGATCAGTCTCTCTAAGAGGAACTCAACAAAGATGACGGCACATCAATCGGACGTCCGTAGCTCAAGATATGAGTGTTTCCGCTCCGAGGGCCCGATTGGTTTCGTGTACGAACCAACCCGTCCGAACTCAAAGTATTCTGAAACTTTGAGTGCGATATACTGAATCGACTGTCTCGATCCAAGGATCGCATCGCCGCTGACAGTTCGTCAATCGGAGGTCCGTAGCTCAAGTTATGGGCAAAAGACCGAAGTCGATTCGAAAATGGGGGGGCGCCTGCCCCCCCTTTGTGAAACCGTCCCCCCTCATGATGGGGGGCCAATTATGTTGGCCGGGGGAATTAAATTCCCCCGGTTTTTCTCCTTCCGGCCGGCCTGACCTGGCCGGACGGTTCTTCCTCAACGATACCGGCAAAGCCGGTCCCCTTCCGGCTTCCGACACCAGCGGCCCGGCTGGCCGCCGGTCTTCCCGTTCCGCCGCGGCCCGGAACTGGCCGCGGCCTTCATCGTCCGGCGCGGTGCGACGGCACCGCGCCCCTTCACCGCGGCCCCGCTCCGGCCGCGGCGCCTTCGGTTTCCTTCGAAGCGGCGTGACGGCGTCGCGTTCTTGATAATCTTTCCGCGGCGCGGCGCGACGGCTCCGCGCAATTATAGTCGTGCGATTCCCGCATGGTGCGACGGCACCACGCCATCTCGTTTCATCCGCAAGAAAAATATTCTAGAACAAAGGAGGGGGGTTCGGCCGTATTTGTGCGGTCCGGGCCCCCTCTCATTAGATGATAACACTTAATCATTTAACCTCAAGGATCGTCATGCTAGAACCAAGAACTAGAATAAATAAATTAAACAACAACAAACCCCTACCTCGGTTTCAAGAATGATGTTTGTCAACGACCCGCGGAAGACGAGCGTCGCGGTGGTCGGCGTCGCGGAAGAAGGACGTCGATGTCGTGAAGCGAGGATTCGAAGCTCTTTGACGGAGATTTCGTCACGGGGAAACCGTCGCGGAAGAGATGAAACGGAAGGAGACATTTTCAGTGTTGTGGGTATGGCGTCGCGAAAGACGGTTCCCGAGAACGTGGAGTTCTTCGTCGATGTCCGAATGTTCTTCGCGTTCTTCGTCAAAGTTTGAAGAAGATGGAGAGAATTCTTCAAACCTCTCAAGATGGCTAAGGAGACCAACCAAAATAAAATAAGCTAAGGCTTATTTTATTCACACAAATATCAATTTGTATTTCAAAGGTTTGAAATTCAAACAACTCAACTCAATTAATTAACCAAGTTGTCAAGTTAATTAAAGATGAGTTATAGGGAGTTAAAAAAAAAGAAGGTGAAGAGTTATGCTTCGTGTGGCCCCCACCACACTTAATCCTCCCATGGGAGGTTAAGTGGATGTGGGTCCCACCTCTAACTCCCTTTGGGAGAAGATAACCAACAAGTTAAAATAAAATTTGTATTCCACAATTTTATTTAACTTATTCTAAAATTCCCAAAAACTAACTCTCAACCCGCAATAAACGCAACCTCCAAAAAGGTCTCCTTAAGCGAATATCGGCGTTGCGAGTTCATCGGTGTCCTCGGATTTCAATTCTGAGCACCGGATCAAAAGTTAGAAATTCCCGCTCGTTCGTTCACTAAACGTACCCGAGCCAAACTTCGGAAATTGATTCCGGGCACTCCGGGCCTCGGAATCAGGTGCCGTCAGAAACCGCGCTCTTGTAAAATTCCAAAGAAAATTAAGAAAAAATTTCCCTTGAATTTTACTGGTCTTTACACCCCTTACACCTTTGAATCAGCCCACACCATCCCCCCAGCATTTGCAACCAGCCCCCTTTCACCAGCATTCTAGCATGCTCCTGCTCCCTTCACTCCTGGTCAGAAGATGTTGCCCCCACTACCACAAAAACAGTTTTTCACAGCGCCCCCCCCCCCCCCTTTATCAGCGCTAACAAAAAAGCGCTGATAAAGGGGGGTGCCTTTATCAGCGCTCAAAAAAGCGCTGATAAAGGGTGCCTTTATCAGCGCTAAAAAAGGATTGATAAAGGCACCCCTTTATCAGCGCTTGTTTAGTAGCGCTGATAAAGGGGGGGCCTTTATCAGCGCTTTTTTTAAAAGGGCTGATTAAGGGTCGGCTTCAATTTTTTTTTAAAAAAATATATATTAATATATTAATATATAAATATAGTTATATTGATATATAAATATAATATATAATTTTTAAATATATTTTAGATAACTATAAATGTACATTTACACTTATTATACATAATATATAAGATATTTAGTGAAAATGGCTTCTTAAAAAATTAAAAAAAATATTTTTAATTAATAATTTTCTAATCATTATGGAGTAATAGTCATTTAATAACAATTTGAAGACTAAAAAAATTTAAAAAAAATTAAAAAATGATCCAAAATATGTTTAAAACGCAACTCAAACTTCAAACGGCCATAACTTTTGATCCGGGTGTCCGTTTGAGCTCTACCACATATCAAATCGAAGCCTGCGACGAGCTCTACATCGCTGTGACCACAGGGGACCCTGGTCAAGGGATTTTCGAGGCCAAAAGAATCCCAGAAGGCCTCCAAAACTGAGTTTTTAGTCAGGGTACCCCGATTTTTTAACATTTTGTGGATTTTCACCCTCGTTTAAAGGGGTATTATTAGATTTTTTTGGTGGGGTATGAATTTATTCCAAGGTATTAAATTCATATTGATATTATGAATTTAAAATTTCATCATTTTTTATAATGCACTACTATTTATAATTAAATATATAACAATATATTCATATTTTTTAAATATTCACACCTAAAAATTTAATTATAAATATAAATAATAAAATATATTTACATATAAAATATATTAGCTTTATCTAAATAATAACTAAAATCCATTTTATTTAAAATACAGTGAATATTTATATACCTATATATAAATCTAACTATATATATATATATTAATCTAACTATATATATATATTAATCTAACTATATATATATATATTAATCTAACTATATATATATATATTAATCTAACTATATATATATATTAATCTAATAACTATATATATATTAATATAACTACATATATAAATATTAGTATTACTATAAATATATATATTAATATCACCATAAATATATATATTAATATCACTATATATATGTTAATATAACTATATATATGTTAATATAACTATATATATGTTAATATAACTATATATATATATATTAATATAAATATATATTACTATACGAATAAATATAACTAAACATATATATATATAGATATAGATATAGATATATATTAATACCACTATATATATATATATTAATATTACTATATATATTATAATATAACTATATATATATATATTATAATATAACTATATATATATATATTATAATATAACTATATATATATTAATATAAATACATATTACTATACGAATAAATATAACTAAATATATAAATATATATATATCTATAGATATCATGAATTGGAAAGCAAATCAAAATAGAGTAGTGGTAAGGGCTTAGGCGCGCAGGGGGGAGGTCTCGAGTTTAAATCCTGGTGGAGGCAGGGGTGCGCGCGCATGGGGAATATTGGAGCAAGCGCTGTTAAAGGGTGGAGGGGGGTCCGTGGGGTGTGTGGGGTGTTGTATAGGGGCTGAAAAGCACTGTAAAAGGGGGGGTTCAAGCGCTATAAAAGCCCCTCCGATTGGCAGTATTTTTTAATTTTTTTTAATTTTTTTTAACTTTTATCAGCGCTTTTTTAAAAGCGCTGATAAAAGGGTCCTTTATCAGTGCTAAAACAAAAGCGCTGATAAAGGGGTACTTTTATCAGTGCTTTTTTTAGCGCTGATAAAAGTGGTCTTTATCAGCGCTTTTCAGAGCACTGATAAAGGGGACCCCCCCCCTTTATTTACGTCGGCTTTATCAGCGCTTTTTCTAGTGATGATAAAGACCATTTTTAGCGCTGATAAAGGCCGTATTTGTAGTAGTACCCGCGAATGTCGTTGGACCGGGCCAACATGCCATGGTCACGCCACGGTCACGCTGCGGTCACGTCGCGGTCACGCCGCAGTCACGCCGCGTTTATGCCGTGATTTGGCCCTGCTCCAGCCACATCTAGTCCACACCAGCCCCCTTCCACCTTCATTTCAGCCGGCAACATCCCCCCATAATCAAGATGGTAGCCTCACAATAATTCATGGGTAACAAGATTCTTAGGATGAATTGGTTTTGGTACTTAAGGTTGAGGATATTTTTATCTAGCTTTAGATTTATGAGTCTCTTAAGGTTATTTTTGTAACCATCTCACTAGAGGGTCTGAGTTATAAGTGGTGGAAGTCTATTATTCAGACTGAGCCACACAAAGTCTATTCTTGGAAAAGTTTCAAGGAATTGTTCATTTATCATTCATTCATAATGAAGTGAAGGTACTGATGGCTATAGAATTTTCTAGAAGGGGTTGTCCAGGTGGGGTGTCCAAGGGTTGTCCGGGGGGTTCCGGGGGTCTGCAGGGCAGGGGGAGGGTGCAGTTGGGGTGTCCAGGAGGGGCTATCTAGGGGGGTGTATAAGGGTTGTCCGGGGGGGTCTGCAGGGCAGGGTGTAGGTGGGGTGTCCAAGTGCTGTCCGAGGTGCCGGGGGATCTACAGGGTAGGGGGAGGGTGCAAGGTGGGGTGTCCAAGGGTTGTCCAAATGTGCATTTAGCCATCTTTTTTTGATGAAGACGAATGGTACACTGTATGGTGAAGAAGATTGGTGTAGGAAAAAATTATTTAGATTATTTTGTAGTTTTTTCTTCAACTCTTCATTTTCCACAAAATCCATTCTATATTGAGTCTTTTATAATGGTATTTACCCACATGTAATATAGATTGAGTCTTTTCAAAATTGGCCTCTTCTCCCCTAATTTCAGAATCTGTTGGCTTCGTGCTCACTGAATGGAACGGTGAGGAATTCAATTATTTAATTGTTGGATTTTTGTGTGGATATTTCTTCTTGGGAGTAATTCACCTTGTCTTGGTCTTCTTTATATTGTTCATGTGAAAACTATTTATTCCAAATCTTTCGGTGGAAACTCATTGTTCACATGGGTTGCAGATTCTTCTAGGTTGCGGTGTGGTTACTTCTCCTGGGCCTCCCCTTGCCCTTTCATAACCTGAATTTCCATCATTTTATCAGTGACGTGGTTGGATATTTTTTTGTGGACAAGCACATTTATTAGCTTCTTGATGCTTCCTCTTCCCAGATCTGTGTGGATATGGATCTCTCCAACCCTTCCCTAACTGCATCCTCCTCATGGCAGGGACTTTCTCCTTATAGAAAAAGATCTTCCATCAATTCCTAATTCATTTCATCTCCCACTTACTATTGCAAGGACACTTAGCATATTTATGAAAACAATTTCATGTTGTTCCTTAGGCCCCCACAGTGGTGTTTATACTCTTCATATCCCTTCAATGCAACCTAAAGTTTCCACGGATCCTCGTGACAAGGGTGCGTCTTCGTTTTCCCCCACTTCTAATTCACCTCCTGCTATTCCCCTGATGTTCCTTCAGCTTCCTACAGTGCCTCCCCTATTTCCTATTGTCCTGATTCCCCCACCTTGCATACCTGGTCCAAGGGATCTTCCCACTCTTCCGAATGTGTGGCCTTCAGAGCCGCCACTACCCCTCCTCATCGGTTATGTCCCACCCTCTGATTCTACATCATACAATTCTTTTGTGGTGTTCAGGCCTCATGTGAATGTTTGTCCAAGAAATTTCCCTCCACGTAGTGGAAAGCTTCATTTTCACAAGGGCATATAAGTGCTCATCTCCCTGCCTCTCCCCCTCCCCCATTCAGGTGATTGATCTGGGTTCCTCAAGTTTCTCCCCCTTATATCTAAATTTTTTTCACTTTATTTATTACTCCTCCAAATTATCTAGAATGGGAAATATATATCTCTCTATATTCATGCATCTTCCCCACGTGAAGGACGTATACCAAATCTTAGTCCAGGATCCTTTAGGATTCCAAATCCTGCAGTAGAGTTTCCTCTTTTCCAGCACCCCCACCCTTCATTAATGACATCCCTCTTATATTGGAATTCCTAGGGCCTCATCACCTGGGATAAGACTATCATCCTTGTTCATAAACTTGATCATCTCATCCATTCATTACATTTCTACCTTGAGCCTATACAAACCTTCTCTCACATTGTGGGGTTTGATCATAGGATAAGGGTGCACAACGTCATGTATGCTGACCCCAACAACATTCATATTTGGATGTTCTATCATTATATCATTTCTATAGACCTTTTTTGCTCCAATGATCAATTAATCACCTTAATTATTTATGTCAATAATCGAAAACTCTTTGTAAATTTTTTCTATGAAAAATATGAGGTGATTTATAGAGAAACCCTTTGGTGAGACATTCATTCCATTGATCCTAGGGAAATTCCATGGATCATGGGAGGTGACTTCAATGTTATAGTTGGTCCATCTGAAAAGAAAGGTATTAGAGTTTTACCATGGAGGGAGAGTGACGAATTTTCTTCATTCGTATCTCAAAAGGGTTAATTTGAAATTGGTTGTTCTCGAGACCAATTCACATGGTTTAACAACCAAAGGGGGGAACCCCATGCATGGAGTAGGATTGACCACTACCTAAAAAAATTAAATGCCATTTATTTAATACTAAGTGTTAATTTTTTAACCTTTCTTATGATCTTTCAGAATATTCACTGATTCTTGTGACCCTTTGTTAGGATGATAATAGAGGTGATCACTTCATCTTTTCCCATATATAGATCTCTGACCCATGTTTTCTCAACAAGTTTTCTGAGTCCTAGTCCATGCCAGTTCATGATAACCTATGGATTGGTCTTCATAACAGGTTGAGGGGACTTCAACATGATCTTCAAGCATGGTTAAAGAACCTACTTCTGTGACATCAAGACATGGATAACTTTTGTGCAGATATTATCTTTTTAGAAACACAACTGTTGTCCTACTGTGATAATGGCCTGTTTAGTCATTTGATATTAATGAATAATGATTTGGTGGTCTGCCTTCTGAAAAAGGAATTTCTTTCTCAGGAATGGGATCCAATAAAATGGATTCTGGAGAGGGAAAAACTCTACAATTTTTCATGCATGCATTAAATAGAGACACCACCATACTAGGCCTAACATAATCCAATAATATGGATCCTTTATGGCTGATCAAAAATTATGTTTGAGGCCTTGATGCTACCAACTTACAGTTTATTTTGGCTGACCCAAACACCTGCATTCTTGAGGGTTACCCAAGGAGCCATTCTAATCTCTTTGATGCCATCCCTTTTTTTCAGAGTAGACTAATAGGGTGGTGTTGCCCGATCTGGTTGGGCCGAATGCTTGTGGCCGCAATTGTAGTGGGTAGAGCTCCGCGGTGAGCTTGTTGGGGGTTGTAGGGGGCAACGCGCCCTTGCACTAGGGGTCCAAGGGCCGAAGGGCCCCGGCCCAATTTTTTTGGCACTGTAGCGGAGGGGGTGGGGTAGGGGAGGTGTGCAGAAGCAGGGGGTGGGGGTGCTGGTGCAGGGTGGGGGAGCTGTGGGTGGGGGGAGGGGGAGTTGGTAGTATCCTCCCAACAGCCAGCGCGGTGAACTGTGATGGCTTTTTTTTATGCAGTGGAAAGGCCTATAGCCACGATTTAAAACCGTGGATATCGCCCTATAGCCATGGTTTGAAAACCGTGGCTATAGGGATATAACTATGGTTGGAGCCGTGGCTTTAGGGATATAGCCACGGTTCGAATAGTGGCTATAGGTATATAGCCATGGTTTGAAAATGTGGCTATAGACTCTGACCTATAGCCAAGCCAATACCAGCCAGGGTTCTTGAAACCGTGGCTATAACCTATAGCCAAGGTTTTTGAGCCTATATCCATGGTTTAGAACTATGGATAGAGCCTAAATTTCTATTAGTGTTAACTTATAGTCTTGATTTTATCTTTGTGTATGTGGTTGTGCTAATTGACTATATCCCTTTATTTTTGTGTCTTTGACTAAGAAAAGTAAATTTGGATTTTAATTGATGTGTGAGACCCTTCACAGACATAGTCATATCCATGGAGGATTTTGAGACTGAGCCTACAGCTACCCATGGGATGTGTCAATCTCTTGAAAATGGTCAAATGATCTTTTAAATGTAGAATTATAGGGATTATGAGATTAAACTAGTTTTAATTGTTGTTTGAAATTTTATCATGACTTAAATGGGTTGTTTGACTTAACTTGGCAAGTAAATGTTTTATGATATGATAAAGATAATTACCATGAAATAGGAAAAGGGGAATTTCATGATATTAAATGGTTTTTAAGAACATTTAAGTTTTGATTTAAATGAATAAATTATTTAATTGTGGAATCTAGAAAAATTGGTCGAGTATATTAGACTATGGGAATAAATGAATGTTGTAAAGGGTGAACCCTTGATGAAAAGGTTAAGTATGTTAGAAATTGAGAATTATAGAATGATGAAATGGTTATAGATGATGGAAATGATGGTTCCCACCCATGGGTAAGGATGTTAGACACACTGATTATTATCCCTAATATAAGATGATTAGACATTACGCTCAGTATCCTTAACTTCGTATGATGGAAATGATGCTCCTTAGTCTTGGATAGGGTGTCGAAATGATGAACCAGGTACTAAAAGAATTGATATCATAATGGTAATTAGTTTAATTCTCTTTGGAATATTTTTTTGGAATGATAAATAAATTGGTTTTTTTAATTAAAGTGCTTAACCCCTATGATTGATAACTGATATTGAGAAATGTGTTTCTTTATTTTCCTTGTTTAATTATTCCATTTTTCTTCTACATATGTTGTTACTGTTATTAGATAAGATATTGATTTAAAAACCATTGGTGGTGTCTTACTGAGTTGTCCTCACACCCTTCTTGGGCTGCCGATGGTACCAGAGTAGATTTCATGATTGGAGGTTCAGATCTAGGAAAGGGCCCCCTAATAGATAGTTGACGTGATATGGATCTTGTATGAGGGGACCAAACATGATGTCAGGACCCAATTTGGGGATTTTTATCATTTATTTATTTTGGGATTTCCCTTAACATATGAAACTATTATGAAATGACATGTTTTCTATATTGGTTGTGGTAACTTATCTAGTTTTGGTATCTTTTTATGTGATACATGATTATTATTAGCTATTGATCATTATTTCTTTGGATATCATGTATTTTGATTTCTGATGTTGTCTTACTCTGGTAAAGAGGGTATAGTATCCCCACATACCTTATTAGACCCTCTCTATTAGTCATTTACCTTTGGTGTATGGGGAGGAAGACCTGAGGTCACGTAAGGAATTAGTTCAAGGTACCGATTTATTAGCTCCTAGGATAGGATGTTACACATATTTTTAATTTGGATATAATTTTTTAAACTAATTTTAATGTTAATATTCATAAAAAAGTCTGTTTGGGTTCCCAGAAGTTCCATTCCAAATCCTGTTGGACCCAATCTTGTTTACATGCCTAGGTAATGTGTTTTGGATAACTAGTATGCATTCCATTTATTGTTTCAACTACCAGTATACTAGTATATAGTTATTACTTTATTTCCTTTTAATTCATTACATGTCATTTTTAAATTCATTAAAATTCTTTTAATTTTTCATAGGTCATTGATTTAATTTTTTTTATTTAGGGGAGTTCACTATTATTTAAATTGGACATCTCTGTCATTTTCTAGATATGTGTTGAAACTTTTATATTTATTTTATTAAGGGGTAACTATATCTTTATTGGGAACTATATATTTTTATTTTTATCATGTTAATTTTTATTCTTGCATAATTTTTTGAGTAATATGCTTAACTACTTCATATAGAGTGAGATTTGATTTCATTTTTTTCTCTACTTTCATTATTCCATTTTTTTAGGTTTATATGATTATATTGTTACATTTTTTTATCAATTTAACCTTTTTTATTTCCAAAATATAGGATAATTGTTTTTTATGTTTTATAATTATAAAGAGGGGGATAATGTTGAGTGACTCCTTTCCACTTTATGTTATAGTTTTAATAATTACAAAGAAAATTATTCTATTTATTTTCTTACTTTATTTTTTATTTAAATAGTTATTCATGTTTATTTTATCTTAATATTATTTTAATTATTGGACCTGAAACTTTATGTATATATTTATTATTTCATGTTCTATAAATTGTAAGAAGTTTCCTCTTATAAAAATTTAATTTTTTTATCTTAAAAAAACATTTTTATTGATTTTTGTGTGTTACTAATGCATAGTCAATCAACCCGGATTATTTATATGCTTTGTATGTAGATTATTCTATGTTTTTAATGTTACATTTAGTTCCAATGTTGTGGGAATCTATGAATTTATTTTCTTTAGTTTTAGGGTTTTTATGATTTCAAAATCTATTATGTTTTGAACATATATTGAGCTACAGAACTCTAAATTGAGTGATTATTTTTATTTCAAGAATATAAGAAATATATCTTAATTTTATTTAATTAAAATTAATTCTTAATCAATCACTTTTTATATTCACAAATTTTCCTAAATTTTTGGTAAGTTTTCTACTACATTTCAATAGATTTCAGTTAGTGTTTTATACAATATTTTAATCATATCTTGAGATATAGGCATTTTATTTTATTTTTCTATATTACATTGGAAACATAAAAGAATTTTCTAAATATTATTCAATTGGAACAAAGTCTACATATTATATTTAGACATTATAATGTTTTATTGAAACTGATATATATTTTTTGCTATATATTTTCAATGGATATTGCAAGGAATCGTTGAGGAGGAATGTTTCCTCCATTGCAGTGCTCTATTTTTTATTCATTTACATTGAAATTTTTATTATGACTAGTGAATACCAAGTTCTTATTATATTATTCTTTACATTAAAATGGTTAAAAATTATGTGATGTAGGGTTAAAATATTTTTGATTTTAGTGTTGGTTTTATGAGTTGTAAGAAATATGTAGAATAGGATGAATAATTATCATCATATAACATTAGAATTGAACATTCCATACAAAATATTAAAGAAAAAAATTTTATAATAATTATTCATATCTTATGATAAAGGAAAATATTTATATTTAATGCTTTAGGCATGATAAAAACGAAAACATCAATTTGTGTTAATAGTATAAAGGGATAACACAAACAACATAGATACCAATGTTGTACCAACACATCATTGAATATAGTGTCAATGTGACTTAATTGTGTGAAGGAATGATACAAACAACATGTATGTATTATTACTATATGATGGATTGAAACACACAATATGAAATAAGTTTCATTGTATGAAGAGAAAACGCAATATAACATCACCATGATTCATTATCTAACAAGATAACATGAGATAATAAGAAAGTGAAAACACCAAGAAAAATTTGAGTAACATTTAATTTATATGTTTTGTTTATTTCTTACCATTTTCTGATATTGGTTATCAATGAAAATAAAGAAACCATGATTATTTGAAGTTCATCGTTATTAATCAAAAGAAGGATACCATGTGAAGGATTTGTCGCATCGTAACTATTTGAATAAAGATAATCATTCATAATTGAATTTATGTATAAAAAATGATCGAACCAAGATGATTACTATTGAATATAATTATTCATTATCACTTGTTGAAGTTTTTAAGGATTTTTTTATTTAACCTTCTTCAAATGGTTTGAAAAATTAATTTGTGTTCAAAGACATTACCATATTCATAAAAAACTATATTTTATGCATTCAATGGTTCTATTTTTTTTATATTTCATTGTACTTTATTATAAAGTATTATAAAGTATTTTATTTTCTTTTAAACACCCATACATTGTTTGTTCTTCTAATAAAAGTGCAATCCATGATTGTGCCTCGTCCTTAAAGGCTAGAGTGTGTTGAGACTCTCCATACAAAATGTAGAGTGGTTTGCGCTTCATCCCAGTAAAAGGTAAGATTATAGAAATGTTTTTTATTACATATAAGGTAGTGATTTTTTATTATATCTATGAAGGGAAATATTATTATAAATTTTTGCGACTCCCTTCAAAATTTAAGATATTTTTCATATTCATACTCCTCTGTGTTTGACGGTGTGAAGAATGAAATTGGGATTTACCCAAACCACTATAAAATTTTGGTTATAACTTATTATTTTTCGTATTTAAGATTGTATGGTTATATTTCCTACTTCACATCACCCACTTAATGTACTCATGTTATATATAATTATTATATCTATTACATCACCACCTTCCATATGTTTTATTTATTGTGATTTGAGTATTTCATTTGTTTTTAAGATTGAAAATTCACCCCTTTTCTTTTCCATCACTCATGTGGAACTTAAAAATTTAGTAGAAACTTAATTGGTAAAGAATTATTGTTACACTCAATGTGTTATTATGAAACTCATTCACAAACACACACATTCATCAGATATGGTTTTGGAACCGAGAAAGTCTTCTGTTATGTAATCTAAAATATTTATAGCTCGTTTAAATGCATAAGAGTGATATTTACAAGAAGTTATAGTTTAATGTGAGATTTTATATTTAATATATGGTTTAATAATAAATTTTATTTTCTAATGAGCTTGATTTTTAAGTATTTTTATTGAATAAAGAATTTTATTGGGCTTGATGGGCATTTGATTTTTTTTAAAAGGGTATCTATAATCTTAAAAAAATTATCAGTCCAATTGAACCTTAATGAAAAATGTGTTTTTTGGATTTAAATATGGTGGATTTTTTTATTTCTCTATTAAAAAGTAAAGTGGTTATTATATTGAAAATCTTACCCACTTTCTTTATTTTTAAAATAATAAGGTAAGGTTGATTTCAGATGAGCTATTTTTATTTGATTAGCAACTTTTCAAAAAAGTGATGTGTTTCCTAAATTTGGGTAAACACGTTATATGAGTTATTTTGGTTCTATTCAACTTGTTTCAAACTAGGTTTGGCATTTTCTTTGTTTAATATTTATGTGGTTCTTTACTTATCATCATTTTTGGTTGGCAGTGGGATTTAGTTCGCTACTTGATTTATTTGGAGGCTTTTGTATTATGTCTAAAAACCTAATTAAATTTAAGGAAATAATTTTCATGTATTATTAACATTAATTAATTAGATTTTATATATTCATATTTATTATAATAATATTAAGCAATTTTTCAATCAAAAGGGAAAAAATATTTCTAACCGAATTGGGTTTTCATGCATTTTATGTTTTATTTAAAATATTGATTTCAAAATTATAGAATTTTAATTTGAAAAAATTAACGTAATTTTTTAATTCATTGTATCAAAATTATATTAGGATACATTTTTGATAATTTTTTTGAAAAGTTTAATTTTTCAATGAATAGTGAAAAATACTTATTTTTATTGGAAACTTTATTTTCTTTTTAATTATTTTCAAAGTAAAATTATATATTTGATTATTTTTAAAATTTAATTAGTTCCTTTTTATTAAAAAAAATACAATTACGATCTTTTAAATTAAAGTTTATACTATAATTCGGTATAAAAACATTTTTATACTTAAAAAGGCATTTTTTTTAAAAAAACTTTTTTTCATTGTGTTTTGTAATTTTAATTTTAAATTTAATTTTTTCAATTCTATAAATTTAATCTTAAATAATATATTCCATATTTTTAAATTTGGAATTAAAAATTTGGTAAACAGGTCCCTTTTATTTTTGGTCATTATGAATAGTTACCATTAACAATTTTTATTACTACTGTAAAGGTAAAATGAGTTAATTACGGTTAAAACTAATATGATAAGGGTTAAAATTCATTCATACATGTGTCATTACTTTATTAGATGATTATATTTAATTCATAAACATCCAAACTTCAAAAATATGACTTTTTTTCTTTTATATTTGATTTTGACCTTTATATTATTTTAAGTAAAGAAAAATACAAAATGTCACTCTCTTGCTTTTAAATTCCTATTATATGTTCACATAGGGATAAAATAAGTTATTTATAAATATTAAAGGTTATTTTGAGAATAATGAAATTATTTTTATGATGGTAATTTATTTGTAATTTTTAGTGATTATATAATCTTCTTATATGATTACGCAATGCCGAAAAAATATTCTGCATGCAAAATAAAAATTAGGTAAATGATTTTAAAAACTAAAAAAAAAATATTATATGGATGAGTTAAAGTATCCCACTAATTTTATAGATAAGAAAATTTAAATGATTTAAAATTCATAAAAAATATATATTATGCCAAGTGAGTAGTATATAGTTGAAAATATCAACCATGTTCCATTTATGGGTCATTTTTTCTATTATAGTAACTTTATTGACCCCTAAAGAGTAAAAAACATTGATATCATCATAATTTTCAAAAGGGTTAATGGGTGTTAAAATAAATATATAAGGATAAAAACATAATCGAAACATATATAAAATTATTTAATGAGTATATTTGAGCCCATTGTCATCATATATTAGAATTATATAAATTTGGATCCATTTTAACCTGAAAATTAATTTATATTAATTTAATACTTTAAGAAATTCTAAAAATGTTTGTCCCCTCACTTATAAAAGGGAGCCTCGTTTCCTCTCTTCCTCACACCACCTGATCACTCTAGATCATCCAATACTAGACCAAATTACTTACTAAATTCCATCCCCATGTTCTATAGGTCTTATTTTAGGAATAATACCAACCTTAGAGGGATTAAGGAGTAAAGTAAAGGAGGTTGTCTGAAGAAGAGGTATAGTTTTTGACCGAATGTTTTAATTTTATTTATTCTTCTACCTCCTTAAAATATTCCTCAAACGTGATAAAATAGTAACAAAATTATCTTACATATACTAACATGTTGTTATGTTAGTGTAATAACCTATACTCATATCCTTCTTTCATTAAATGGGAAATTAATCTGTCATTTGTGTATACGGTGGACTATCGCCTCACGAACCAATGTAATTCATTTTCTATAACAACCTCTTATGGATGTATAAAATTATTGATTTAATGTGTGTGTATATATATTAT
This sequence comes from Viscum album, assembly GCA_963277665.1. Lineage (NCBI taxonomy): Eukaryota > Viridiplantae > Streptophyta > Magnoliopsida > Santalales > Viscaceae > Viscum > Viscum album. The sequence continues at coordinate 911,787,476 of OY728151.1, forward strand.
ATTAATAACATATTTATCATTATATAAATATAATATATAATCTACTTTCTTACATTTTCATCCATTAAAGAATGATAACAACATTGGTGCGTACATGTGGATTAACACCTCCACGAAGTGATGTGATTCATTTTTCATTACCACATCACTTGGATGCTATATATAAGTGTATTTAAATAAATAATATGATATTTATGACATAATAATAAATATTTAAGGATTAAATAACACTGAAATTCTTTTCATCATGTTTATTGAAAAATGGAAATGTTACTTATGCGTACGTATGACCTACCATCCTCGTGATTATAATGTAGTTCATTTTTTATAACCACATTTCATGAATAGTTTTAAAATTAAAATCAATTTTAAAAAATGATAATTATTTCATGATTATTTTTTTTGAGATGATGGATTAATGACCTATTTGACCATAGTTAGTCCGTCGAAGTAATTTTAGAAAAATGAGGTGAATATCGCCAGAACATATAATGTGAACTTAATTGATTAAGTAATTAAATATAAAATGGTAATAAATAAAATAAAATAAATAATAAATTGAAATTTTTTCTTAGTAAATTAAATAATTTGCATAATTTTATTATTCATGAAGTTAAAGAACATACAAGATGTGTCGGACTCGAAGTAATGGACACATTACCTTAAAACCCTCATTTTAAATGTTTTAAAGATGTATTTTATAAATATTTTTATTCCATGTCCATATTCTTAAAATTATATTATGGATTTATTTATATGAACATAAAATAATTTTTAAGGACATTTTATTTCACTTTTTAATTTCATTCAATCTTTTTAAAAGTAATATTTTTATATATTTTATACATAATGTTTTAACATTATTTATAAAAAGACAAAAGGAATGTTTTATTTTAGAATATACAATGAAAAAAGATTTTACTATGGCCAAAAATGTTATATGATTTATTTATTCTTTTACAATATTCCACGTTTTCATCAAATAAAAACAATCATTCCATTTTTTATAGGTATTTTAGTTTTGAAAACTGGGTTTCAAAGGAAAGGGATATATCAAGATCTAAAAATGTTTTACTTATGGGTTCAAAAGTATATTTTTTTGAATTTCATGATGGAAACGAATGATTTTTATGTGTTTAATGAATGTTATAGACCTTGTAAATTTTTATGATGATGATTGAGACCGATATAGCTCATGATGATGGGTGGTCTTGATATAGCTCTTTCATGCATTGGTAATGATTATATTTTTTGAAGAATTATATTGGAAATGATTGTATTGGTTCTTACACTTGTAAGGTTTCTTATAAATGTTATTTTAAGGGTTTTATAAAGATTATTTTCCAAGTAACCTACATGACTTTTCTATTATTTATATTTATTTTTCATGGAAATCATTTGATTTCATAAGGTAATCTAATGATTTTTGGTTTTAAATGAAGGTTTATGCCCTTTATGGTAAAAATGTATGTTTTTAAGAAAACATTTTTCATGGGTTCCCATGTTTTATAAGAACCACTCATGATTATTATTTTTCATTTATGTTTTCTTATAAAGTTTTTATAAAAAACTTTTGGCATTAAATATTATTTATTGTTCAATTAAAATATCATTTAAGCTCAAACTTTATTATGTTAAAGTAAAACTCTCTTTTATGGTTTTAAAATATACTAAAGAGTTTATTTCTTCTTATTTTTATGTCCCTTACTGATATTTCTGTTTTCAAAACATGTTTTCAAAAAATATTATTAGTTATTAAGTATTTTTAAGAATAAATAATAATTCAATTTTAAAATCATAAAGATTTGTCATGAAAAGAAAAGATTTTTTATTTTAAGAGTTTTGTATTATAGAAAAAATGGATACTAATAGGAAGTGTCCAATTTATAATATATGGTTTTTTATATAAGAGTTGAAACCTAAATCTCTAAAACTCTAAACCTAAAAATATCACCAAGAATAAAAGAAATTGAATTCTTATTTAAAAATAAAATTATGGATCAAATATGGGTCAGGTACTTATAGTTGGTACCAGAGAAAAGGATTAAATGATTTTAGAGGTTAGGATAATTAGAGTAAATACCCTTAATAGATTATAATTTATGGTTATCATGATATAGAATTTTAATATTACAATGTTTCTTCATCTATACTATGTTTATTTAGAATGGTTTTCCATAGAGTAAATAAGGAAGCTGAAGTATAAAGGCAACAAGAGGACAATATCCTTACAAATTAATAACCTGGAATAGTTTTAATTAGAACAAAGTAGTTTGTTATTGTGATGGATTAGTTGACATAGGCTATAAATGGTGTTGGTATCTATGTGAGAGATAAAATACATTCACTATAGATGAACGTGTTTATAGTGGATCATTTCATAAAACAACACCCTCTAGTATTTAGTAAATCATCTAACCCTATGATATTTTTAGGATGGTTAAATCCTTGATAAGATACTCAAAGTCATAGGTTTTTCAGATAATCAAAAGGAAACTCTTTCTATTTAACATTTTATGGTGAGGTTGATCAATCATGGTCAATGGTTAATAATATTATAGAAATAATAGAGATTTATTCCATGGAATGGTATATATTTAAGGATCTTTTCCTTGATAAATATTTCCTTAAGGTTGTTTGACATAGGATAAAAAATCAATTCTTGTAATTGAAGAAAAAGAAATAATATTAATTGGCTGCATATGAATCAAACTTCACCCAATTGACAAGGTACATACTAAATTTTATCTGTAATATTGATAATAAAATTAATATGTTTTACTCTCGATTGAATCCAATATATTTAAGGGAATTAGTTTACCATGAATTTAAAAGTTATGAGAAACTTATTCGGTGTGATGATAAAGTAGAAATTGAGTTTTTCGATGATTGAGTATTCCATGAAAAATACAAAAATAAAAGGTTCAAATGACATGAAATGGGGAATAATCCATCAAAGAAATTTGATGTAAATAAAATAAAGTTTCTATCTTGTGATAAGTGTGGTAAAAATCACCCTGGAGATTGTCTTATAAAATATGGGAAGTTCTTACGATGTGGAAAGTTTGTACATGTGGATTGTGACTAATAAAAATGATTATAAAAATAATGAAAATTTTATGGTAAGATGATTTAATTATAATGAGATGGGTCTTTATGTGAGTATTTTTCTAAATATAGTAATGAAGAATGAAAATCATAAAGGTCATAAAATAATGGTGTGGATAAATACTTTGTGACAACATTGGAAGATATTGGACTATCCAATGATGTGGTTTTAGGTGAACTACTTGTTTATTTAGATTATTCCAATGTCTTGTTTAATTCAAGTTCTACACACTCTTTCATCTCAAAGAAAATTTCTAATAAATTTCAAATTTAACCTCAATAAATAAAGTTAGAACTTTTGGAAAAAAACTCATGGGGGAAGTATTAAGGAAAAAGGAAAATATAAGAATATTCAAATTATTCTATGTGGAAAGGATTTACCAAAAAACCTTGTTGTCCTTCCCCTTGTAGAGTTTGATGTTATTCTGGGTATGGATTGGATTTCTGTTTACCATGCTAAGATATATTATAGAGATAAAGAAGTTAATTTATAGAATGAGTTTCAGTTTTTATACAATAACAAAATCATAACTTTAATAAAATATAAAGAAGATGAGAAACTATTAAAATATTGAAATGAAAGTTATCTTTCACATATTGTTGAGAAGAGGGATATTGTTCATATTAGTCAGTAGGAATGGCCTGAAGGCCTTAATTTTTTTATTATTTTTGATAATCCACCTTTAAAGGGGTGAGGTGGAGCCTTTACAAGGCTCGAAGGCTTTGAGATAATTACATGACTCATAGGTCTTAGAGGGAATCACCCAGACAAGACAACTTGGAACTGATCCTCCCCATCATATGTCATGATATCAGCACTCCACCTTCGCAGGGATGGTTGGATAGCTATCCTATGAAAAGCTGCACAGACCTAGTACCAATGGAAAATCCATACCCTCTTATTCCTCCAATTCCTGTTAGCTCTGCTCTATTGATCTCAAGTCATGATATCATTAGTTTAAGGTGAAGGAGGAAGATATTACAAAGATAGTGTTTCAGACTAGATATGGGAATTATGAGTTTTGTGTTATTCCCTTTGGGTTGTCTAATGCATCAGTTGTATTCATGGATCTTATGAATATATTTTACAAACTATATAGATAATCTTTTAGTTGTGTTTATTAAGGATATATTATTATATTATGAAATTCATGAGAATCATGAAAGGTTCCTAAGTATTATTTTTTAAAAATTAAAATAAAATAATTTATATGGAAAATTTCATAAGTGTTAATTTTGGTTGCAAAAGATTTATTTACTTAGGTATATTGTTTATAAATATGTAATAAATTTTGGCCCTACTAAAACTAAAGTTTTTAAATAATGGAAAAGACCTAAAAAGGACATAGATATTTATAGTTTTCTTGAATTATCATGTTACTAACGGAAGTTTATTGAAAACCTTTCTCAGTTATCTAGCCCACTAAATAAGTTAACTCAAAAAGGAGTAAAATCCCTCTAGAAAAAAGAGTGTGATGATTGTTTCTAATAACTAAAAATAATATTAGTTAATAACCAAATTTTGGACATGCCCTTTATAAATGGTTAAATTTTCATCTGTAATGATTCTTCATTGAAAGAAATTGGCTATGTTCTAATGTAGAATGATTAGGTAATTTATTACACTTCACGTCAACTGAAACCTCATGAGTTAAATTATCCTAAATAAGATCTAAAATTAATTTTTGTTGTTTTTTTATTTAAAAATTTAGAAGCATCATTTATATAGAGTAAAGTGTGAAATATATATTGATCACAAAAGGTTAAAGTATATATTCATTCAAAAATATTTGAATATGAATAAAAGAATATAGATATAACTGATTAAGGATTATGACTTCATGATTCATTACTATCCTATAAAATAAAAAAAATATTTGATGATTTGATTCAAAAAGATAATTCTACATTAACCATATTATGTTTGGAATATAACACTTTGGTTAATTATTTGATGAATTTCGGACTAGAAATTGTGCATGTAGGAACTTCCCCTATTTTTTTAGGTGTCTGTACAATTGTCTATGTCAAAAAGAATTAAAAAAGATCAAAATGTAGATCATTTTTATAGGAAAAGGTATAATTTGTTGAGAATGGTATGTTTTTAGAGTTTAATGTAGATGAAGAAAGTGTTATCAAATTTAGAAAAATATTATACATGCCTTTTGATTCCTAATTGAAGAGAGAATTCTTGAGTGAATCTCATAGTTCCCCATTTTCCATTCATCATGAAATCACTAATATGTACATAAAACTTTGGGGTATTACTAGTGGGATAGAATAAAAATAGATATTGTTGACTTTACCGTGAAATGTTTAAATTTTCAACATGTTAAAGAAATTTTAAAAATACCGAAGGGGGTGCTTCAACCTTTTCTAGTGCCAAAATGGAAATGGGAGAATAAATCCATGGATTTTTGTGGTGGGATTTCCAAATACATATCAACATAATAATTTGATTTGGGTTATCATTGATAGACTAAATAAATCTACACAATTAATTTCCATTTGAGATATTATTCCTTTAGATTGGCTTTCTAAACTATACCTCAAGGATATAATCAAGTTACATGGAGTTCCTATCTCAATTGAATCTTATCGTGATGACATATTTACTTTTAATTTTAGGAAAGTCCTTCAAAATTAATTAGGTACTTAATTACATTTCAATACAATTTTTCATCCCCAATCTGATGGATAGTCTAAACGAATGATTTATACCTTGGAAGGCATGCTTCAAGATTATTCAATGAATTAATAGGGAAGTTGGGATAAATATATTTTATTAGTTGAATTTTATTATAATAATAGTTTTCATTCCAATATAAAGATGGAATATTTTGAGTCATTATATGGAAAGTGGTGTCAGACTCTAGATTTTTTAGATGAAGTAGGAAAAAGAATTTTTTTGGGACTAGAATTGGTAGAAGAAATGGTTGATAAGGTGAAGATGATTCAACAACATGTGAGGATGGATTAAAGTAAACAAAAAAATTATGCAGATAACTGGAGGAAAGATATTTCATTTGAGGTAGACAATTAAGTTTTTATTAAAGTATATCAATGGAAAATTGTTATTCATTTTTGGTAAAAAGGGTAGTTAAGTCCATGGTTATTTGGCCATATAAGATCTTTGATAAATTTGGATTAGTTTATTACTAAGTGTCCTTACCTCTAAGTTTATCTCAAGTATATGATGTATTTCATGTTTCATTATTAGGAAAATATTTTCCAGGAAAAACTGTTGTTTTGTTTGAAGTAGTTCATTCAGAAGAAAACCTTTAATATAAGGAACTAAATTTTTATATTCTTGACCACATAGTGAAGGTTTTATGGAATAATCTAATTCACCAGGTTAATGTTTTTTGGAAAAACCATATGATTGAAGAAGAAACATGGGAATCAAAAAATTCTATGATAGAAAGATATCCCCACTTATTTAAATAGTAAATAAATTGTAAGGACGTAATTTCCAAAAGTTGGAATAATATTATAACCTAGGTAATATTAAGATAAATAATTTTCATTTCATATTAACATTAATTGAATATATTTTATTTATTTATATTCATTATAAGAATATTAGGTAATTTTTTAGTCAAAAGGAAAAGGATTTATATCTAACCAAATTAGGTTTCCATGCATTATATGGTTTTATTTATGAAACACCCCAGTAATTTGTTTTATAATTTTAAATAAAAAAAAAGTTATGATAAATGATAATTTAAAATTAATATTTTTAATTAATAATACTTATATTTCAAATTTATAGCTTTAAAATTAATTTTAAATTAATGTTCTAAAAACAAATATCGTATTACTGTATTATTTTGTGTAAAAGAGTATTTTAAAATGAATATATGTATTTTATTATTTATTAAAAAATAATTTTTATCAATAGATTATTTAATTAAATATTTTAAGAATAATATATATATTTATTATTATTATTATTTGGATACATACTAAATTATGTTACGAATATATTCATTATTAAAATGACGCCCCAAGAATAATATATATATTTACTATTTATGGGGAGTTTTTAAAAGGGGTAAACTGTGAACTTTGTGTGTGAATGTGTGAACTGTTCTAATATTTTGTTAAATTTATTATAGGAAACTTGTTTTTATAGGAAGAATAAAGTTTTGATGAGGTGGAATGTTTGAAGTTCAATATATGTTCTTAAGTAACTACTTATGGACAACATGGTTTTTTTGTTAAATGATTATTGTTTCCTATAATCAATTATCTCATGTAGGATTATAATTGTTGATTAGTGATCTATATCTTGAGTTACAAAGTTTTAGTGATTTATAAACCCTACGTGATAAAAAAATCCAAAGGGGGTATTGTTGGGACCAAGTTGGCTGGAAGTGGTTTTAAATGCTGGAAGAAGTTGTTTTCTAGATGTTTTAAATTTTGTTATTTGTATGATAAATCACCTTTGTTAGTTTTTTTATCAGATGAAGTTGTCTTGGACATAGAATATTGGACATATATTTCTTAATAAAATACATGAATATCAGTTTTCTATTATGAAAGTGTTTTCTGGGTGATTTTTTTTCAGACTCACATGTTTTTGGGAATAAAGAATTTTGGATCGGAATGGGATGTTTTTTCAGATATAGAATGTCTCTAAAGATGTTCATCACAAAATTTGACAATTCTTTTCTATGATAAAAGTTCTCAACATCATAAGTTGTCTAAAACTTGTGATCCCATATTTTTTAAATAAAGGTGGAGAAAATGTGTTTAGAGATATAAATTGTCTCTCTGAAAAGTTGTGGGAGAATAATTATGACGATTTTATGATGATACTAATGTTCCTGACACTATGAAGAATTCATGATACAAGTAGAAGTTTATGGAAGAAAATAGAATAAAAATTTGAATTATTTTGGACGCGGATCATCAGTTTGAGTTGCACTAGATGCAGAAGTTGTTTGAAGACTAGGAGTTTGAATTTACGGAAGTCAGAGGTTTTGAAAAAATTTTGATCAACCAATTCATTAGACATGCCAATTAATTAGATGAATTGATCCATTTAATGAACCATTAGTCACTAAGTTTCAAAAATAATGAAGTTGTTATTGACACTGAGCCATCAGACAGGTGCTGACACTAATCCATCAAATGGTTTCAGACATCGATCCATCGAAAGAGATTTTGACACTAATCCATCAAAAAAGTTTTAACAGTGATAAGACATCAGATAAAAAATTCCATTAGAGGAATAAAATTAGGCTATCCAAGTTGTATTTGATGAACCAGATTTGTTGAGTGAAACTGATTAGAGAATTTTTTGACACAGGTGAATCAATAGAGCTTCATAGACTGATCAATTAGATAAAATAAAACAATGTAGTCAACTATTTTTATAGATAAAATCTTATTATTAGTTTTAATTTGGTCAAGATTTATCAGATGAATTTGTGACACCAATACATCACATGAGTTCCAGAGACCGATCTATTAGACACTTTTTGACACCAATAATTCATCAAAAGCTGGAATTTATCGGACACAGTTTCATAGACCTGACAGAAATATGAACAAATGAAGAAAGGTGGAACATATTAAATTTTCTACCAAACTATTTATTAAGGTTTATGAAGTATATATAAGTTTCAAAAATGTTTATAGAAGATTATTTTTAGTTCGTTTGGAGTATTGTAATGGGAAGTCTTCTGTTTTTCATGTTTTCATTTGGATTAAGGGAATCAGAGTGAAAAATAGTTTTAGACTAAAGTGTACAGGACTATCATTTTCCAAACTATGCATTTGATAAGTTCTATAGAATTAAATAATATTATATAACAATCCATAAGATTCTTGAAGAATGAATAAATAGTTAAATGAAGTTTGAATTTTTGAATTAATTTAAAAGTTTGAATTTCATTCAGTTGGAAAATATTTTTGGGTTCCCACCATTTCCATTTCTAGGGAACCTATTATCAAAACCTAACCTTCCCTAGGCCATGAACCTAGTCATCTAACCCCATGAATCTCTTATAATTCCTTGGTTTCCTTCCAATCACACCAAATACTATTAATCATTGAAGTGTATAGCACTATCATTTTACATACTATGAATTTGAGAAGTTATATAGAATTCAAGAAGATTTAAGAATAATCTAGAAGAGTCATGAAGAATGAATAAGTATTCAAATGAAGTTTTAATTTCTAAATTAATTCAAAAAATTTAATTCCATTCAGTGGGAAAATATTTTTGGGTTCACCTTTTCCATTTCCAGGGAACCTATTTTCACAACCCAACCTTCCTCGGGCCAAGAAACTAGTCATATGACCCTATGGGTCTCTTTCAATACCTTGGTTACATTCCTAATACACTACAAGATATTTCTCACTAGAGTCACTTATCAAACTAATAAATGTCCCCATAGAATAACACATGTTCTTTTAGTGTGTTTTGTCCTCACTCACTCACACCCTGAGAAACTTCACAAAAGTTCACCCATCCTAATCACTACTCTAGGAAAAGCATGTTTAATTGTGGTGTTCTAATCAATTAGGCTCCCAAAAATCAAGGTGAAACTTGTTGACATAGGTAGTAACATTTAACCTTTTAGGTCTCACTTTTCTAGGGGTGTTACACTCTCCACCCCTTTAAATCACAATACCCTCAATGTGGAACCCAAGCCTCAAACCCAGGTAGTTTCTCTAAACTTCAAGTTGGGTATTAGCTTTTATACCATTTGTCATGACCTAGCCTTCCTCGAGCCATGAACCTAGTCATCTTACCCCATGGGTCTCTTGTAATACCTTGGTTTCCTTCCTAGAACACCATAGAATTTTACTGACTAGGGCTGCTTATCAAACTAATGACTATCTCCATAAGACAACACATGTTCTTTTTTTCCTTACCCACACACACCATGGGAAACTTCCCAAGTTTTCACCCATCCTGATTACTACTCCAGACCAAGAACACTTAATTTTGGTGTTCTAATTAGGTATACTCCAAAAAAGAAAGCTACACCTTGTTGACATGGGTAGTAACATTTAACCAATTAAGTCTCACTTTTTAAGGGTGTTACACTTTTAATTTTAACATCCTCAATTTTAAAACATTATAATAACCCACTTTTGTTAATAAATTGCATGTATTTTGGTGTGAAATTTTAATTTTTCAATTCTTGTGTTTATTATGGATTTATAAAGGGTAAAAGTCTTGAATAAAACATTAGAATATTCTATGAGATATTTTTAGAGTTAGGCATTGAGTAAGCATGGGATTCTGAGGCCCGTGGAGCCCCGACATCGGCTATGAAAAATATTAAATATAACTTATTCATGAGCGTGTGAGGTTTTTTTCAAAAAAAATAAATAACTCTCAAGAAGTTCATCATATGAGAAATCTAAGACCACTGTTAAGTTCAGAATCAGTGTTTTACCCTTGGGGTAACATAATATTTGGGTCCATTAGGTGTTTGATTACATTACATGCAAGGATAAATTTTAATGTTTTTATTATATTTTATTCCAAAAATATTGTAATATCTCCGAAATGGTATTTTTAATGGAAAATTTGAGGCTTCCATTAGGTCTGGAATGAGGGTTTTACCCTAGGTGTGACATAACATTTGAGCACGTCGGGTGTTTGGTAACATCCTATATAAGGATAATAATAATTTGTCTATGAATTTTTATTGGGAAGCTATAAAAAATAATTTTATTATTACTATTATTATTATTATTTGTGTCAAATAAAAAATGTAAATATACTTATGTATATAATGATGGTGTTATGGTGGTAATAATGAGTAGCCAAAGTAATTGATATGATATTATTAATGGTGCCAACTAAATGAAAATGTATGGTTAATATTAATTTATTAACTATTTAATGGTTACAGTTTTAAAATGTTAATGGTGGCACTAATGTGAGATAATTAATAATGATAATAAATATTTTTTATTGTTATTATTATTAATTTGGTAAAATAATATGTGTTAAATATATATGTATTTATATACATGTTTAGGTTTATATATATATATATATATATAGGTTTTTTGTATATATAAGTGTGTTAAATATATATATATAAATATATATATAATATGTGTATATATTTTTGGGTTATATATATATATGTACAGGTGTATATGCATGTATATATGTGTGTGTGTGTGGATTATTTTTCAGTATATATATTTAATTATGGATTTTATTTAATGGATGATTAAATGTGGTTAAATGAGAAATTTTGAAAAAACACCTAAATACATATGGGGGAGGCATTATACATGAAGAAAAAGAGAAAAATATAATGCATGGATTTAATGGGGAATGAGAAATAAATAAAATGAATAAAATGAAATGGATATAAGATGAAATAAATTGTGGAAATAAAATAGAAATAAAAGGGTGAAATGGGAGGCTGTTAGGCACCCAAAAGGGGCATAAGAAATTCCTCACATCTCATCTCCCTCTTCACTCCCTTTCTCTTCACCCCCTATACTATTATTCCTTTTATTTTATTTTTATTATTTTTATAAATATTCAATCATTGATATCTCCTAAAATATTTATCGGATTGACATGTCATCGGTGTCATTAGGTTTTTATCGATGAGAATAATTGTAAACATATTTTTTTCCAAATGCAATGAGGTTTTAGTGGTGTAGTTAAACTCATAAATTAAGGCTTGTCATCATTCATATTTTCACCTAAGGTAGGAATTCCTTAACATTATCACATATTGTATATGGGTTATTTACATGATTGCTGGTGTGCATGTATATCCCAGTGTGAAACCTATGTGTAGGAAGTTCTTAACTTAGTTGAATGTTTTATTACAGATAATTGGAATGACTGTTTGGTATGTATTCATAGCCCTTGAAACTAATATTTGATGCTTGATCACATGTGTTGTGTGTGTGTGTATCCCTTGACTCGTTCTTGTGTTTCTTGCATATGGATTTTGATGATTAATCCCATTGCTTATATTAACATGATATTGTTTTATCAAGTGTATTTTTATTATATATGATGTTATTCTATCTTATGCAGTTGAGTGTATAGGTTTGGCTTATTGGGTCATCATGAGAGATGTGAAAAATTCATGAGACTATCCTTTATGATGGATGTTTTAGACTTTGGTCAGCATATATTTGGACTATTCTAGTTGATAGGATGTGTCTCATGCTTAGGGATTTCCATACAAGAGGGATGTGCTAGACTTAGTTCGATATGTGATATTTGATACATGTTTGGGTTATCCACTCATGATAGATGTGCCAGACTTGGTTCAACATGTACTTGGACTATCCCTACTGGAAGAATGTGTCGCATGCTTGGAGATATCCACTCGAGAGGGAAGTGTCAGGATGGTTATAGGTGTCACATCCATAATTGTGCCGAAGTAGGTATGTTTATCTCGACATGGTGTCGAATAATGTAGAGCCAGTCCCTAAGGACCCAACATGTGTTTGGTATTTGTGTGATATATTTATTTTTATATTTATACCCTGTTTTTATTCATGTAATACAATTGTATATTTTATGCACTGATGTTAAGGGTTGTTTTTGGTGTCTTACCAAGTCTTGTACTCACACCCTAATCGATTATTTTTGTGTGCTTGTAGACTTCATGACCAGAGACCCAACAAAAGAAAAAGGCCCTATGGTGGATGGTTGAGAATTTGAAGTAGAAGGATGTGGTTATTGTTAGATGGAGTTGGGATAAGACATCTACTACTTTATTTATTATATTTACCTATACCTGAGATCCTTATTTTGTTTTAGTTATTGTATCATGCATGTCATCTTTTAGTTTCAGAATGTATTGTTATGTTTATTAATTTTATTTAAATAGTGATGTTATTTTTTATTGGTCCCATGACATGGTACATAGGGTATGGTATCCCCATGGTTCCACTCAAGACCCTATATACTAGTTGAAACCCTCTAGTATATAGGGAGGTGCGCCTGAGGTCATATGGAATTTTGGATCTGACCCTAGTGGTTTAGGGTGGGTTTTTACACCTATAAATAGAGTTCAAATTACAATTTACTTTGACACTTTTCATGCGTAGGAGAGAATGAAAGCATTGGAGTTTTTGAGATAGAATTGGAAGAGGAAGGTTTCCTGATATAATTTCTTAAGAAACATGTTCTATAAAGAAGAATTGTTTAGATGAAGTTGTGGTCCCTATTTACCAGATCAGACTAATAAATAGAACTGATAGTTTTAGGAAAAGAAAGAGTCTAATTAGACTTGTTTTTGAACAAGTGAATTATATTTTTTTCTAGACTGAATAATTATACTGAATAATTGGATTGAATAATCAGTGTGAGGGATCAGACTAAGTATTTGTATGAATTCCATAGAACTTGTTCCTACCTACTACTGGGTAAGAAAGTGAAGAATTTATAAAGTGGAGGTTGTTGAATCATCATAGTGACATGTATGGAACCAATTGGTCAAGGTTTCTAAAATTGTCACAAAAACTTATTTATATCATTCATACTAGAAGAGTCACATGAATAGTTCTATTAACCATATTTATACAAAAGTGTAAGGTTATTTTATATTTTTTATATCCACACAAAATGGTTGTTTTCTAGTGGATTGTGTGGTATTGGATTTTTTCCAAACCATTCCAAGGACTAGCTACTCTTATTGAGTAGTGAACCTTGTAAATACTTATGTTCTTGTAGATGTGGGAATGTTTGGTTGTCAAAAAAGTGATAAATATTTAATAGGAGTTTAATATTATTATATAAGAAAGATAACATAAAATAAAAAAGATATCACTCATTCACCCTCACCCCATCTCAGTGATTACATTGATCCTGGTTGGACCTTTTCATGATTCAGGTACCTTTGGAATACCCTTTTATTTATAACTCTTTTTTATACTTCTCTTTAATCTAACCTTTATTAAGGCCCAAGTTTCCAAAAAATATCTTGTTTAGAATCCAAGTTATAAGTTATTTATCACTTTTAAACCTACTCTAGATGCAATTTCATGTTTATTTTTGAATTTAAGTGTGAGGGGAATTTATGTCATATTGAGGTATTCTAAAGAATCAGTTTGAGTTGAAATGGAAAAGCACTACATATTTTTACTACTATATTTGGGAAAAAATTCATTATTAAAAGATTAAGGTTGGACTAAAATATCATTCAAATCTAGGCTGGGAGTTCACACTACATTTTAAAGATCAAAACATCCTATTTTCCATCAAAAACTCAAATTTTTTCTGAAATTACATATCTAAAATAAAGGGGAAATGTCACTAAATGAGGAAATAAGTAATAAAATTATTAAAATCTTTTAAATTTTTAAGTGTGTACTACCCAATAAAATTAATAATAATTTATAGCTTACATTTTTTAAGGGTGGTTAGGTGAACACCATTCTTCCGGGAATTTTTTTTCATGAGTTTTTCTTCACTTTAGAGTCAAAACCTCCTCATTCCGCTTTTAATATTTTTATATTTAAAATCTGTTAACCCTTAGCCTCAGGAAAACCCATGTAAAATACCTTGTGATTAAAACATTTATGATTTTTTTATTAGATATACAAGAAAGACATCAAGACTATATAGATCATTTAAGTTCTTAGTAATGAGAAAAGCTCCATTAAAAATCCTTGAGTGAGAGATAAATACATCATTTGGGGAGGTAGGTATGGCATGTACATGGATATTAGCATGAAATTGAAAGAAATTTTATGATCATTCATGGGATTTATGGAGTTTTGATTCATGCAGGATGCCTGATTTTTCATTAGATGTGATAATTTAGTAGTGGTTCTATTGATACCTCATGAAGTCTGTTTTGAACCTTGGTATAGCTGGTTTTTTAGGAGTGTAATGGTTAAGTATAAGGGATTTATGAACATCATATTTTCATACATTTTATTCTGTACTTCATTTTTTTAATCCCATTGATTTATTTTTTAAAGGAAATGGCCACATTTTTTGTTTTTTGAAATAATTTGAGATAAATTTTGAAAGTAGATTAATTATTGATTTTTAAGTGTTTTTATTCATTTTAGTATTTATATCAAAACATTATCAAATCTAATTAAAATTAAAAAAAAAACCTTTTTTAGGATTATATGTTTATGAAGTTTCATTTTATTCAATTGAACCAACTTTCAAATCTAACAATATCAGACCCAAAAGTATCATGTAAGTTGGAACACAAAATATGTTCATAATTTTAATAAATTTTAAATATGGGTTCATATCTCATAAATTAATAGTCCAAATAATCTAAAACGTTTTATGAAAATATATAAGAGGCCTAGGAACAATTTCTTTATCCATATATTCTTGAGATTCATCCTTTTTCAAGCCCATAAATGCATGGGAAACTAGATATTTGGAATTCAAAGAGTCTTATAGAACCAAAAAAGTTTACTTTAGCTATAAGACTCTAACTTTTGATACAAATGATTAATGGTGTTTAAATTTTGTGGTTGGATATCCAAGATATATATGAAAAACTTCAATGAATTCCTCTTTTTGATATTCATTCATTTATAAGGTCAAAAATTCATGGACATTTAAATGACATATTTGGAGGGAGACCAGCCACCCCTCTTGCCTATAAAGTTTTTCCCCCACTTTATTTCAATGGATATATAAATTTTCATTAGTTAGGGAGGGTTTTTTCTGATGTGATAATATTCTAAATATTTAATATATATTAGCCTTACTCTTCTATCGTTTTTTATTTTTTATTTTTTGTTCTCCTACCATGATTCTCTTATCTCCGTGATTGTGGAGAACTAACCCTTTATGTTGTCTGAGGGGGAATTATTAATGTTTTGAGTTCATTATGATTCGATGTTTTATCTTATTATGTTCTAATATTTTAGTAGTGATTAAATTGATTGATTTTACATTCACATTTCTTTCCCTAATACTTACTTCTTTTTAATATTTATTTTTTATACTCTCTTTCATCATTATAATGCTATATATGGTGTAGTAACATTGTAGTGGTGATGTGTGGGGAAGAGTTTTACTATCCATAATTTGAGAGATATTGTATTACATGTAGATGTTTTGGTTTAGGATAATAACAAATCAAATAAAAGGGTGTTGATTAATGTATGTTTATCTCTATATTAAATATGGTATTAAGAATTATATTTTTAAGAACAAGGATAACATCAGTGTGAACTCCCAAGGACAATGATGTTCTTCTTTCTAACTTATTTTATTAGTGTTTCTTCTTTAACATGAATTTGTGTGTGTGTGTGTGTATATCTCTTTCATTCCATGAAATCCTAATTTTTTTTAATTTAGTATATATTAGTTTATAGATAGTGATAATAGAAGTTTAGTTTCTATGAGTGGAAACCTTGAGAGATCATTCCTAGGACTGCATGATATTTCATTCTTAGGTAAAATGAGAAAACATTGAGTTTTGATTCAAAAAAAGTGCCTCCCATAAAAGTATCACTCACCAAAGTCATGAATATTCATCAACATTGACCACTATCACTCATTTTTTAAGGACAAATGTAAAATCCTATTTAGTCTGTGAATCCCCTACCTATATACATGGTATGGTTTCTAGTGTGTACAGGTAGACCTTATTTCTTCATGATAATGTAGTTTCAGGTTTTGGTGATGGATTTTAAGTGATGAATCATGTTGAAAAGAGTCCTAAATGTTGAGGATTTTTTGAAAGATGTGTTTTAGAGGATTTAGAGGATTTAGAGAATAGTTGTATTATTTTTCTATTTTAGTTATGTATTTCCAAGTGGATTTGAATTTAAAAATTTAAGACCTAATTATTATAAATTTACATTATATGTTTATATACTTATTGGTTCTACTACATGCATAAATATAATATAGAAGTTTTATTTTATGTTTTTTATGTACTTATTATCAAGATAGTGTGCTGAGGAAGGTTTCTTTATAACTCGTAACTAGTCGGTAACCCCTTATGTATAAGGTGGTTCACTTGAGGTCATTTAAAGACCTTACTTGGGTATCAAGTCAGGTATCCATGGTGGGTCATATAGTAATCACATTAATGTCTATGTAATGACCAAACTTGGAATTCCCCATCCTAAAATAAGTGTCCACTAACATCAGGCATGTTTCCCTTGATCACTAGAGGTTGTCACAAGATATGAGGGATGAATATTCCCCATGAGAGAATGGTTTTCCTATAACACCATAATCATTATATTTTTCTTTACAATTTATGTTTGAATTAAAATGAAACAAAGGAAACACAACATAGTTTGATAACTTCCAGAAATTAATACATCTACATTATGTGGAAAATAAATACAATGGTCATGTCAAACATATAGTTCATTAATAATAAATGAAATAAGTGAAAATCATGTATTAATACAATATTAAGGACAAAATATATATAAAAGGAATAATTCGTCAGCACAAATCATAGACTACTACCACTCACCAATATATCAAAACACCAATAGTAAGTCATGTTTGACTAATTACTAATACCATAAATGACATCCATCATATAACCTGAAACTCAAAATAAACGAAATGTAGCTACTTGTGAAAAATGGTAAATATGAAGGGGGTGATTATATCCACATTCCTTGTATTAATACATATAATTATTATTCTTAAATTTTATATAATCATAATAATTCTCAAATAAAATAAATTATTTTTAAATAAAAGTAAACAATTATAAATCATTTCAAAGTTAATGGTCTAAAAAATATAAATAAAAAATTTTAAAATTAATTCCTTCATTTATTTCTAAAATATATTTTATTCAACACCTAAGATTACCATAGAGTTAACAATTGTAAATTAAATGTGAAGCCTAAAATAAAACACATATTCATATATCACATGGGAAAATAACATACTTTAAATAATTAAATTAAAAAAATACTCAATCATACAAATAAATTAATATTATTGATAAGTCACTCCTAAATTTTTTTTAAACATTTATTAGAGAAAAGAATCATCTCATAATAATTAAAATAATTCAATCATATAAAATTTAGAACACTTTACATGGGAAGAAAATATAAATAATGACAAAAAATTCATGTCATAATATAATTATATGCTTCATAAAATATCAAGATACCAAATTTAAATCAAAATTAAACTGGAATAAAACAAATAAAAATATTACTAGAAAAAACACTCACAATGTGAGGTTACATTCCTAAACCCAATGATAACGGTGTAAAAAATCATCTCAGAGCCTTTCTCTAGACACTACACATTGAAAACATAATTTATATCCAATAACAAAGCATATGAAATCCTTAAACTAAAAAACTAGAGAAAGAATCATCATATTATGATAAGATAATTAAACCACCATCAATGATGTGAAAACCTATTATATAATCCTTCTTTACCATTACTAAGAAAAAAACCCATAAAAATCAAGGGTTTCTCTATGTCTCAAAAAACCCTAATATTAGAATCCCTAGATATATATAAAATTTTATATAAAAATAGGATAGGGGGAGGAAAAATAATGGAATTATAAATCATACCTTTACCAGATTGAGTAACCTCCCATTGAGGAAGTATAAGGTGAGGAATATGGAAAAAGAAAGGAAGTAGAGGTATTCCCCTCCACCTCACATGACCAATACCCCAAATAGGGTTCCTCACCCTCTTTCATATCATTTAAAAATTACTATTAATATTATCTAATAATAAACCATAATAATCCCTAGTATGTAGTGGAGTTACAAATAAAATAGAAGAAAACACACACTTTTTTGGACAACATGGATTAGACCTCATCCCCCCTAAGGATAGACCCACAACTAAGCTAGCTCATTACAATTTGATCGCCCAAAGGCCTTATGTCTTGAAATATTTTTTTTCCTAAAGGCCCCTTTGATAAATATCACTCCTAAAATATTCCTTATACTATAGTACCTAAAGTGCTATAGTACCTGCATCTACTACAATACTTGTTCTTCACCTGTTCTACTAAAATACAAGTTATAGTACCCTCATGTTGTAGTGCCTTTAGACCCCTCCCCATAATGTGGATCATCATGGGTTGAACCCTCAAACTAAGTGATGTAGAGTAGAAACTCCTACCACTATGGTACACCCAATAATACTAATTATAATAATAGTGATAAACATAATAATAATACTCATAATAATAATACTAATAATAATCAATTGGTACACCTTCCCCAAATTCACCACTAAAGGACTACATGGTACCCTAGTATAATGTACCACCATAGTGTGCTACTACAGTACCACTATATTGTTCTATCCAAAGTTGGGGCCACAATAAACCTACTATAGTGTCTATAATAATATCATTGCAATTCCTAGTTAACAATGTTGGTTACAGTGCCTTCACATTCAATTAAACAAATGGACACCTCCAAGACTCAACCCCCAAGACTATGGGATGCAGTGTAGATGGTGTAACCACTAGATTATAAGATTTAATTCATAATAATTATAATAATAATAATATAAAATAGTAATAATAGGTGTATATTTTAAATTCAAAATATAAAACTTTTTAAACTAAATAACTTCCTAATTTAATCATCATCATAATAAAATAATACATTTTTAATACCAATTTTAATATTACCTTTTTAATAATAATTTTTTTAATGTCACTGAAATCATCACCCATATTTTAAAATGATAAAAATACCTTTAAAATATTAATTTAAAGTCCCATCATCATATTAAAATATAACCCAAAAGGTTCAAAAATAAAAAAACAAAGTTCGGAAAGGTTTTTAATCATGCATGGTTACTATGAACTATCTAACACCCATGCACTTAAACATGCATTCTTCATTTGATAAATTTCTCTAGTGCACAGTCACTAAACTCAATTTACTAATGATTAATTTAACCCTAAAATTATTGAAATTTTAAAAAAAATTACCCTTTACACCCAATATGACTTCATATTAAAATATATTTATAATTAAGAAAAAATAGGGTGTGACAATTCTTCCCACTATAAAAACTTTTTTCCCCTGGAAATTCAATAATAACTTTTATAAAAATTTATTTTAATTTTTAAAAACAATTAAGGAATCATGTTATAAATTATAAAACTTCACATTATATTATATATTTTTACACTATTAAGTCAATTTATTAATATTTAATTGGATCTTTAATAATCAACCTTTAACCTTGAGCTCCCCACTATAAGTAATTTTCATAATAAATTAAAAGTCAAGCCTAGTTTTTTCCCAACCCAACTTATGGCCTTCCCATAGAGTATGTTCTAAAATATAATAAAATTATTCAATATAAAACCATAAAAATGAAAAAACACCACACTAAACCAATCCATGATCAAAGGTTATTTATTAAGAACCCAAAGCTCATATAAATAAATCAAATCCTTCATATAAGTCTTCTAAATAGTCAATTATATTTTCAATTCGTTCATAATAACACCTTACCTCCATTTAATTTAATCCTATTTGGTTATAATGATCTCAATGTCTTGAGAGAACTAGAAAGTGTCTTATTTTTTCCTAAGGTAAGATCACATAAACTTCAAAATAATAAGGAATATAAGAGTATTAACCTAATGTATAAAAACTAGCTTTATTAAAAAACTATAAACTTTTTTCAACTACACTGAAAAATAAATTTACACCTCGTAATTAATAGAAAAAAAATAAAACACATATTTAGAGGCCTTAAGAGCCTATTATAACCCTAAAAACACCTTCTAGGGGTTATTCTAGTATCCATGATCATAAATCATATTGTTAGATTCAATTTGATATCTCACAAATCCAAAATGGACAGATGTATTAGAATTTATGGACATTTGATGTTTAAATTTTATTTTTAAATTATACTAATATATATTAAATATATAAGAACCATAACTATGATTTAAAATAATTTATAAGGATAAAAAGAGTTATAAAATAACGTTTTAAACTAACTTACAACATGCATAGTTAGTATGAAAAATTTATCAACTATGAAATTGTGCAATTATTAATGGAATATTTTTCTCCTCGCATGATTAGTAGGTATGATTTATTAATCATGAATCAAACAATGGAATAACTACTGGATAGTTTCTCACCTTTCATGGTAAATAATAATGGTTAACAAAAAGAAATTCATGTCATGACTCGACCCACTGGGATCTTCCTGGCTAGTGGTGATCCAAATGTGACACCCTAATCTCACATCCAATAGGCTAGGGGATGGATACAAGTACCAAATAGACATATCACGCATATGGGAGGTCTTTCCCTGAGGCACCTTTATGCACATACACATATCCAAACCCAGTATAACAAAGAAAGTTAAATAAATCAAATTTTAAATGCATGCATAACATCTATCCCACATCAGATTACAATAAGAAGTACAAATAATATAAAAGGTCCAAAAAACAACCAAAAATGAAAAGAACCCAACGTGATGACAATAAAGGGGAAAGTTACCCAAAATCAATATCTGGTATGAACCACAGTCTATCAATATCAACTATTTGTTGTATGCTTTTGGTCCACCAAGGACTCTGTCGATAAGGTATTTCATCTGTATAATACATGACATGTGTAGAAAGTTCCCATGTAGGGGTGAGTATAACAATACTAAGTAGGATGCCCCAAAATTTCTTAACATAAATCATTAAGAGAGTATGCAACTCATAACCATAAAGGTATGTCAATCGGGATATGATATATAATAATAACATCAATAATAACCCATATATGATCAAGATAGACACTAAGTCTCTAGGTAAAAACCATACTGCATGCCTAGGATTATACTAGAGGCTCAAAGGTAACACTCTTATAGGAGAAATCGCTCCATGGACCTTTCTATACTTGATTGAACTCATCCATGATACCTCACTCATTAGGGTTTACTATACCAATGGCACTCGTCTGAGAGAACATGCTCAGTGAGTCTTTCTATGAAGAAGCATGAAGAAAAATAAGAGAGATCATCTGAGATTCACACTCAATAAGAATACACCTAATAAGAATACAAGAGATGTCAATACACAAATAGGGTATTGTGACTAGGGTTGTGGGGTATAACAGACCCTATCTGGAATAGCCCACTTAGTAGGGGATCATGTGCCAATTTATTTTTCTCATACCAGTTCCTGAAACCCAACCTAGGGAAGAATAAAATGATATAGAATCTCACTATGGGCCTCATGGAGAGATTATATAACTCTATCCAAGACTAAACCCATAGAGGAGACCACGTCCTATTCTCAGGATGTGATGTCACGTTATACCCTCTTGGGTATGGATTAATGGAACAAACCATATAGAAAACTGGTCCACAGTGAAATGGCTCATGGGAACTCACCTAAGATCACACCAGAGTTGGATTGAGAAGAACTGGGGATCTAACCTACCCTTTTAAGAGTACACGGTGTGTCCCATAGGGGTACATGATGTATCTCACTAATCCAAGAACTAATTATGTCTTGTGGTCACATGATATTCATTTCTCAAAAATACACGGTGTGTCCCTAGGGCCACATGGAATGTAAATTTCAGTCTGGAACTCCAAATGCCATTTTTTCTAGGTCATTTACTATAGCTCATTCATGTGAACTTAGGGAGTTTTCGTGTACACTAGCAATTATTGGGTACTTTCTGAAGTACACAAGGTTTATTCCATGTCACACAGCGTGTAGGGGTCAGGCCAGCACTTGGCTTGTGCCATCTTCCCGTGCTCGGGTATCTTCTGAAGTACATATTATGTGCCCACCATAAATAGTTTTGGGGAAACATGGTCTCCTGAGAATATACTTTTGTTACAAAACAGTCCACCCACCAAGTTTTATAATTTGTGTAATATGATGAACATGGTGAGTGCCCACACATGGCTACCTAGGTGTGTACTCCCTATACATTCTGATATGGTCAGCTATGGGTCACATGGAATGTAGGCCCACAACACAGTGTGTGATATTTTAATCAATGTGTAAACTCTAGTCACTACTAATAGGGGACTACATGGTGTGTGTTCTTCTAGAAGACACACCATTTAGTCAGGATTTTCATAGAAAATCTACACAATTATATGCATCTCGACCACACCATTTCCTCCATTGATTCTATAACTAGAACTATCGATAAACTTGTATCTAGATTTGACCAGATGGGTTATTTTTGATGACTGGATTATAGACATCAAATTTGATTGGGAATAACATTCATCACACCACATCGACTGAACACCAAAAACCATGAATTAGAGATCTACAAATCGGAACCTGACCATCTACCATCATCACATGCCACAATCATTCCATAAATATTGATCTTGAACCTGGGGTAATGATTCATTGTGCCAAAGAAAAATTGTAAAACAATCATTTACCGAGATAATGTCTAACTGTCGGTCTGATGCTGAACGCACAAAGAATGGTGGGGGAAAACAAAAAATACAACAAGAGGAACAAACCTCGGTCATTATCTTGGTTTTACTCAATCCATTTATGTTAGGAAAAAGAATGAAGAGTAATAATTAAATGAAAAATAATCATATATCATCAATCCCCAAATTTCTAGAAGATAAATCCACACCCGCAAACATGATCGACTCATGAATAAATATGTTAGAGGAATTTATTTGAGTTCATCATGGGATAAATAAATGGGGAATAAAACATTGAAAAAAATCCCTCCATCAATTTTGGATCAATCACTAATGAATAATGATTCCACATCACTATTGTTGGTGGGATCCATGAACTCCATTGTCACACTGATCACGAGACATGATATATTGCTATTCATTCAAGAGATATCCTCTAATGGTACCCTCTCAATCCATAAGTTTATAATGCTAACTCGAGGAATTTTCTATTGTAGGGATTTTATAAGTGAGTATTATTTTGCATAATTTAAATAACAAAAAAATAAATTATTTTATTTTTTGTTCTTGTGGCTGTACTTTAACAAAATACGCAACGCCAATAAATGTTATGTCATTCCTAGGGTAAACCGACATTATGGATTTAATTTAGGTCTTGGATTTATGATTCAAGATCCTATTTGGATTTTATTAAAAAGTTACTAAAAGACTACGTGCATGTGATATAATATTTTTAATATTTTTAATATCAGCGCACCAATGATCTATGGGCCCAGAATTATGTCTTAAATAAACTCTTAGCTTCAAAAATATTTCATAAAACATTCCAAAGTATTACCTAGAAAAAATAGAGTCATTTCTTTATCCAAACATTCAATGATTTTCATCTCATAAAGTGAAACCTACCCAAAAGTGAGGATAGTGACCTCTCAGTTGGTTTTCACACTCCCATGAGCTCTCCTAAAGGTCCCCATGCTTTAAAAAAAACATAAACCCAAGGGAAACACTTTACCATGAAGAGTATTTTATGGACAATTCTCAAATGCCACTGGGTTCCTTGGAATGGAAATTCCACCCTTAATATCCATTTCATCTTGGTTGGAATTGTGCAATGATATGTACTCATGTTTTATCAGCTATGACATGTGGAAAAAACCAAGAACCTAGTCAAACTATGGTCACAGGGTCAACCAGTATGACACCTCACTAAATCAACATAGTAACTAGAAAAAGGTCCTACAAACCCTAGAGATTTCCTTTTGTCCTAGCCAAATCCTTTTAATCGTTGATGAGGTAAGATCTCCCAGAACACATGATGTCCTTATCAAACTTTAAATTCTATCATCATCAGTCCACAAAGGTCTCCTAGAATTTTTGGGAAATCCTCATCCACCTCTAGATGAACTAAACCCTTCATAAGCATATTTAACACCAAATCTTGGTTTGCAATCACTCTCTCCCACTAGCTCCAACCGGTACAGTGGTAACCTGTAGGATCTATTGTACATGGCCTCAAATGGTTCTGCACTAATGGTGGAGTGTAAGGTGTTGTGATATATAAACCTCACTAATGGTAGATGATCCTCCCAACTATGGCCCAAAGAAAACATGAAATTCCAAATCATGTTATTCATAACCTGAATGACCCACTTTACCTGGCCATCTATCTAGGGTAAAAATGACATGAACAAACACAACTCAGTCTCAAAGCCTCCATCATCCTCTCCATAATCATAACAATAAGTGAGCATCATGGTCTGAAATGATTATTGAGGGAATTCCATGAATCTAGACTACCCCATGTATGCGTAGGTGTTCTAAACTCTCCCCAAAGCTCTACTCTCAGATGGTTAGATAATGGAATAACTTGGTGAGCCATTATAAGATCACTCATATAGCTTTATGAAATCTTTCTTATCAAGGAATCCCTAACCAAAATAACCAAAATGATAACACCCCATTTACACTTCCATCCAGGCACATAAACCTATACCTATAGGTGGGTGAGATATCAAGAGTTAAAATCAACAACATGCTACAAAATATTAGGCCACCAATTTTGATTCCAAAGGATCCTAGTATATCCTCAAGTTGTGACTCCATAGCTTGTTAAAGAAGTGGAGGGGTAATCAACCATAAACTAGAGATGTGTTTCACTATCCTCACCCTGAAGGGAAAACTACAAAGATTTCAACTAATTTGTCTCCTAGCTCAACAACAATAGATGAAAAACTTATTTGTGAGAATCTTCTGCTATGGTTATGCCCTTTGGTGGCTCTCAAGCTAGCACTACCTCAACCATTACTGGCTCCACTATCACTCCCTTGTTCGAGAAGTAATATCTCCAGAATTGGAACTCCTAATACTTCAAGATAATCCTTTAAAGATGGTACTCTTGGAGTATGTCTAGAACCATCCTCAAGGGTCGCATGTGATCCACCACTAACACCAAGTACACAATGGTTCTATCAAATAATATTACCATGAACTGATGTAATAAGGGTTTAAAGGACCCAATTAATAAGTCTCACAAATACCATTGGGGTTTCAAACATGTCAAAAGGTATCACCATGAACTCAAAGTAACTATAGAGATATTAGAAAGCCACATTTGGTGCATCCTCCTCTCAAAATTAGAGTTGGTGATAACCTGTCCTAAGGTCAAACTCTGAGAACTACTTTTCCCCTAACCACTGGTCAATTAATTAATCGATTGTTGGGGGTGGATACTCTTCCTTAACATCTACCTGGTTTAGGTGATGTTAATCCACACCTAACCTCAAGCTCTTATCCACATCCTAGAAAAATAGTAAAGGGATTCCCAAGTGAACACATTGGGTTTAAAAAAGACCCTTCTTTTCAGTTTTCTCTAACTGTACCTTCATCTCTCATGGCTACATGGCGTCATTCAATATGCTAGCATGGATATCAGGACATCCCTAGGTGAAGGTATATACAGAAATAAACTTTCGATGGGGGTAAGCATGTTACATCCTCAAGGAAGATACCCACATACTCCTCCAACGCCATAGGAAGCTAAAAGCTCATAGCATCTTCTACTCCAAGGGTCATACTATACAACTGATAAGAATTAAGATATATCCTTCTATACATGAGATCATCATGATCTATTTATTATTCCTTATCACCGAAGAAGTAAAATTCCATTCCAAAATATCTATTAAAATACAACCATCACTGGAAACAATTAACTAATCATGGATGGTTGAAAACCAGCCCATACTGAGGAAACATATTAGGGTATCACTATCTCTATGGAAAGGTTCCATGCGAGGCTCTCTCTCCTTAAAGAGTTAGGTCACACTATCTATAGAAATGTGTGATCACTAATCCTCTCTAGAGGTGTCATTAAATACAATGGTCGAGATAAAATTTCCCCAGTGGTATTGTTAGGTCTCAAATAGGGATTTTATTCAGGGAAATGTGGCTTACAACTATGCACTAAATTATAGTTGGAGAAGAGAAGACACATGTCGTACCTAGAACTATAGTTTAAGCTTCTGAGTCACAAGATCCTACTACCTGAAGCTACCCTTTACCTTACCTACTTGTTCACTACAACCACAAATTTTTTAAACACTTTAGCACATAAAAAAAACTCGAACACACAAGTCAAAGGAAATAATCTTCCACATGTTGAAATTATCCTCTTTGGGAGGTACTAAATCACTCACACAATTTTGGATCGCATCACAAGAATGTGTCTCATTAAGGGAAGTGTCCCTCTTCTGTTAATTCCTAAATTCATGTTGAACACTACCAACACAAGGATCTACCAACACCTTCTATATCCCCAGAGAAGTATCATCACCAAGATCACTATAAATAGGGGTACTAACCAAGAGGTACACTCACACCATAGACTCATTCTAGTACTCTACCACCTGATTAGGGGGTTTTGGATCACCATAAAACCCGGGGGACCTTTATCTCTGCCACTCATATAGAACACTCAACATAAGTTTGTCAGCTATTAATAATATGAAACAAACCGTTTCTCAATATGATGGGGAGTATCTATCTGAACCACTGAAGTTTGGTCAGTGTGTTGTTGAATGGGTGAAGACATCCTCACTAATCACCTGGAGGAACCACCGCCTACATAGGTCCAAAACTGAAGCCTCATTTATAATCAGAACATAACCATGATCCTACTACTGAATATTAGTTGGTTATCATCATTTAAGCATCCGAAAATAATTGATATTCACTATGGTAATAAGAGAATATCTAGGGAGCTAACTCAATAATGAAATCAAACCACAACCCATTTCTATATGATGCATGTAGAAATGTTTTCCCTGCAACCAATTCCTACTTGTGTCGAGTCAACGGGTAGGTTATCAGAGTCCTAGTGAATTGATACTCGGCTGCCACACCAACACTAGATTCAAGGGCATAAAATCTGAACTCAGTACACTTTAACATCATGTCCCTAGTTCCCAACCCAAACCTCACAGATAGATAATCTCTAAACTCCAATCTTAAGTTGACCACTCTGATACCACTTTTTCTAAACTTACCCATAAAGTCCATGTTAACCTGTGGTGAGACGAATGTGACACCCCAAGCCCACCATAAATAGTCCATGGGTAGGATACCATCATAGAGTAGGCATATCACACACATGGGAGTCCTTGGCCTAAGGTGCATGTACACACACACACCTCCAAAACCAGTATAATGTAGAAAGGTAAAAAACTCATGAAATAAATGAATGCATACACATTAGAGTAAAATAAGAAGTACAGTGAATGCAAAAGGTCCTAAAACAATCCCACCAAAACTAAAAAGAACCCAACATTCTGAAATAATGGGGGAAACTACCTAAAAGGAACACCTATTATGAACCATGAACTAACTAGGTCAATTATGATCTGCCTTCTCCTAGTCCAACTAGGACTCCATCAATAATTCATGTTGTCTACATAAGACATGACATGTGCATGCAGATCCCATATAGGATTAACTATAAAAATACCCAGTAGGAAACCCTGAAATCACCAAACATGAAGAATCAAGAGAGTAGTTAGAACATCACCATAAAGGTATGTCAATTAGGATATGAGACATAATAATAACATCAATAATAACCCAAATATTCTCAAGATAGAAACCAAGTCTCTAGGTCACAACAACACTGCCAACCTAGGACTCTACTAGAGGATCAAAGGTAACACTATTATAGGATAACTCACTCCACAAGACTTTTTATACCTGATAGAACTCATCCAAGAGGTATCACTCATTGGTTATTACTATACCTATGTCACTCATATGAGATAACATAATCATCGAGCCTTTATATGAAGAATCATGTAGGAAAATTAGTGGGATCATATGAGATGAACATTAAATCAAACTACACCTCATCATAAAAAAATATATTTTGATACACAAATATTGGATCAGGCCAAGGTTCATGGGGTATACCAGACCCTATCTAGAATAACCCTTAATTAAGGGATCATATGATGGTGTATGTTGGTCATGATGTTTCCTAAAACCCCACCTAGGGAAGAAGATGATGATAGAGGATATCTATTTGAGAATCACATAGGGATTCCATAACTCTATCCAAGACTAAATCCAAATAGGGGATCACATATTATGATCAATATGTGATGTTATGATGTAATATCTTAAGGACAGACTAACAGAATACACCCTAAAGAAAATAGGTCCATTATTAAACTGTTCTAGGGAACTCACCCAAGCTCGTACCAGAGATTAACTGAGAATAACTTAATCTCCAACCTACCCTTTTAGAAGTACACAGTGTGTCCCATAGGAGTACATGGTGTGTATCACTAATATTGGAATTTCCCATGTATTGCGCTCACATGGAATGTATTTCTCAAAATACACAGTGTGTCCCTAAGGGTACACAACATGTATATTTCAGTCTATCACTTAGCATGTAGTCTTTTATATCCCATTTAATATATCCCATGCTTGTGTAATTAGGTATTTCTCATGTAAACTGTTCATTCCTAATTATATTTTAAAGTACATGAGGTTTACTCCACAGCACACGACGTGTAGGGGTCATCCTGGCACTTTGAATGTGTCATTTACCCATGAACTTGTACCATCCAAAGTACAAGGCATGTTTTCTTCTATACATATTGGGTGGGGTTACATGGGATCCTAGATTTTTACTCCTTATACACGTCAATCCACCTGCCAAAGTGTACATGGCATGTGATACGATGAACACAGTGTATACTTACACATGGCTACCTAAGTGTGTACTACTTGTACACACTAAGTTGGATAGAAACGGGTCACATGGAATGTGGTCCCACCACATGGTGTGTGATATTTAACTCAATGTTTAAACCCTAGCCGCTTCTCATTGGGGACTACACAAAATGTGTTCTTTCGGAGTATATGTCGTGTAGTGAGTCTTTTCTTAGAAAATGTAGACTATTCTACATGTCTCATCCATGAAACCATCGCCATTGTTTCCACCATTATACCCACCAATAAATGTGGATCTAGGATTGAATGATCCTTTTTGTTGCTAGTGAGCTGATTCTAGCCGTAAAATATGATCAAGAATCACCTCTGTCACACCATGTCGACAAAACACCAAAAACCATGAACTAGGGATGTCCAAATCTAAACCTGATCATCTACTTTCATACCAAACTATGATCATGTTATTGATATCAATCCCAAACCCATGGTAATAATTTTTTTTGTTTCAAATAATGATTTAATGACTATAATTCATCCGACATTTTTCAAACCACCAGAAAAAGGAATACCAACAATTAACATACAAATAATAATGGGATAAAAGAACAAAACCCAACAAGAAGAATGAACCTTAGTTATTGTTTGGGTTGACCTTAATTTTTTCCATTATAATGATTAATGAATAGTAAAAATTAAACAAACAATAATCAAATATCATTAATCCAAAAATACCTAGAAGATAAACCCACATCCACAAACATGATCAACCCAAGAATCAATTGGTTTGAGGAATTGATTCACATTATTCATTAGATAAATAAATAGGGATTAAACCAATGAAAAAAATCATACATAGAGTTTGGATCGATCGCTGATGAATAATTATTTCACATCACTATCGTTGGTGAGATCCATGAACTTTGTTGACACACTGATTATCAAGCCATGATTCATTATCCTTTATCTAAGAACTCTCCTCCAATAACCCTTTCTAAATACCTAGGGTTATGTGGCTAACCATAGGTATTTTCCATAGGATGGGTTTTATAAGATAGGATTAGATCGTAGTGTTTAAATAATAAATAATTAAATAAATTATTTTTTTAATTTAATTATTTTCACCCATGACTGTACTTTTAGAAAACACCCAATGGAAAAAAAATGTTATGTCATGTCTAGGGTAAAACTCCTGATAAAGATTTTTTGGTGGTATCTCTTGGAAAACATTATCTCCTCATCAAAATCTAAAGGAAAATTTCATCGGTCCACAAAGGACTCCTAACATTTTTAGGTAGTCCTCATATACATATGAATGAACTTCACCCTTTGAAACCATTTATAGAACCAAATTTAGTCCCACAAGTGTTGTATCACACTGGCTCTGACCAGTACAGCGATAAACTGCAGGATCTCCCATACATGGCCTCAAATGGTTCCACACTGAAGGTGGAGTGGTAACTGTTGTGATAAAAAAACTCCATGAATGGTAGATAATCCCCCCAACTATGGCCCAAATCTAACATGAAATTAAAAATCATGTTCCCTAGAACTTGAATGGTCTATTTTTCCTATCCATCTATCTTGGGTGAAAAAGTCATGATCAACCACAATTGCGTCCCAAATCCTCATGCATCCTCTCCAAAATCATGATGTAAAGTGAGAATCATGGTTTGAAATGATAATTGAGGAAATTACATGAAACCGTACAACCTCCTGTATAAAAAATCATCCCAAAATATTCACTAATATCTACTCTCTAATGATTAGAAAGTGTTCCAACTTGGATATCTATTCTATGATCACTCAAAAGAGCATCGTGAACTCTCACTGATCATGGAAGATCTACCATGAAAGCCACAAAGATACCACCCCATTTCCACTTTTATATAGGAACCTCTGCTTTTACCTATAGGCAGGTGATACATTAATAGTTAAACTCAGCAACATTATTGAACATATTTGGACACCAAAATTGATGCCAAAAGATCATAGTACATCCACGCCTCCATTGGGTGTACTACTAAGGGAAAGAAACCTCTTCAACATCTCCTCTCACCGCATGAATGGTTTCATCGTTCATCTTCTAAAGGATGATGTGCTCCTTACCTCTATAAAACCCATCAAGAAAATGTCTAGTAGATATCTTTTCATGAAATACCTCACAATACATATCCCTAAGATATTATTCTACGGATTTTTGA
Source organism: Viscum album (assembly GCA_963277665.1). NCBI lineage: Eukaryota > Viridiplantae > Streptophyta > Magnoliopsida > Santalales > Viscaceae > Viscum > Viscum album. Next base: position 911,819,363 of record OY728151.1, read on the forward strand.
GGAATCATAGGGGTAATCAACCATCAATTAGAGATATGTTGAACCATCTTCACCCTTAGGTACCAAATGTAAAGAGTTTAACTTATCCATAACATCACTCAACAAAAGTGGATAGAAAAATTCTATTTGACCATATTCTACCATTCCCACACAATAGGTTGGATCTAAATCTAGAACTAACTCAACCTTTATTGGGTTCATTATCACTCCCATGTCTGAGAAGAAATATCCCAAGAAGTGTACCTCCATAATCTAGAATCGATACTTCAAGAGCTTCCCATAAAACTGGTACTCTCAGATCAAGTATTGAACCATCCTCAACTGTATCGCATGCTACACCACTAATTTTAAGTACATTAGGGTGTCATAAAATTTGATTACCATGAACATATCTAATAATGGTTTAAATAAAATGGTTAACAAGTATCACAAATACCACAGGGGCATCAAACATGCCTAAAGGTATCACTATGAACTCAAAGTAACCATGGTCCCTTTAAAAATCCACCTTCGGTACATCCTATTCTTGAACCTAGTGTTGGTGATAACTTATCCTAAGGTCAAAATTTGAGAACCACTTCACCCCTAACCACTAGATAAAGAAGTCATCGATTCTTAGGGGTGGATAATCCTACATCAAAGTCACTTGGTTCAATTTAAATAAATCCACACCCAACCTTAGGAACTCATCATCCTCTTAGGTGAATAATAAAAGGCTTTCCATGTGAGCATATTAGGTCTAACAAAGCCCCTACTCTTTAGATTTCTCCGACCACACCTTCATCTCTCACAGATACATGGGTTCATCTCATATGTTAGTGAAAATACTAGGCCATCCATAAATGCAGGTCTATGTAGAAAACAAACTTTAAATGGGGGGTAATACTATTATATCCTCATTGAATACTCCTATGTACTCCTTTAATACCATATAAAAAAGAAATCTCATGGAATCCACTTATCTAAGGGTCATACTAGACACTGATAATAAATTAGGTGTATCCACCTACAAACAAGTTCATCCAACTCTACCTGGGATTATATCTCATCAATGAAGAAAATTTTCATCCCACTATCTCAAGTGCACTACATCCAACACAGGTAATACTAAAATAATCATGGATGGTATAAAACTAGTCTATACTAAGGAAATCATCATAGGGTCTCACTGCCACTACAAAAAGTTTCCGAGTGATTCTATCCCCCTAGTGCTATGTCACACTATCATTAGGAATGTGTGATAATTGATCCTCTTTGAAGGTGCCTCAGAACATAAGGGTTGAGATAAAAATGCCCCACTTGTATCACTAAGTCTTGAATTGGGGTTTTGTTCTGGGGAATGTGGCTGATGACTATGCACTAAAACTATAGCTAGAGTGGAGAAGACACATGTTGTTACTCAAACAACACTCAGAGCCTCTAGGTTGCAATCTCCAACCACCTGAAGCTATCCTTTCCCTTACCCACCTATTCACTATAACCATGGATCACTCTAACAACTTATCACATCAAATAACCTCAAACACATAATTCAAAGGAACTCATCCACCACACCTTCACATTATCCTCTCTATCTAGTACTGACTCACCCACATGATTTTGGATCATGTTATAAGAGTGAATCTTGGTGAGGGATGTTTCCCTCTTCCTTGTTTTCTTGAAGTCATCTCGAACACCACTAACACAAGGTTGTATAGACTCCTTGTATGATCCAGCAGAAATCTCACCTCTAGGATCACCATCAAGAGGGGTATTAATCAAACAAGACACTCGTACCACAGGATCATGCCCATCCTATACTACCTGATACGGGGGTTTTGGCTCACCATGAAGCTTGGGTGATCAATATCTCTATAAATCAGGAATAAAACTCAACACATATGTTTCATCATCCAATATTATGAAACCAATTGTTGTTCAACCTGATGGGGAGCATCTATCTGAACCACCAAAAGTGGGTTGGTGTACTTCAGAATGGGTGGAGGCATCTCTCTATATCCACCTGGAGGAACCACCTCCTATGAAAGTCTAAAACTAAAGCCTCATAACCAAGAAAATAATAACCATGATCCCACTAAATAATACTAGTTGGTGTTCATCATGAAATCAACCAACGATAACCGATACATTCTACTTTAAAAAGAGAATATCTTGGTATATGACTCAAGAAGTACATGTGCCCACAACCCATTCCTATATGATGCATGTATCAATGTTACCCATGTAACCAATGCTTACATGTGTCGATTCAACAAGTAAGTTATCAGATTCCTAGTGAATGGATATGTCAGCAACCACACTAACACTGGATTCTCTATCCAGAAATTCAAACTTGGGAAACATTAACACTATTTCCCTGGTTCCCAAACAAAACCTCACAACTAGAAAATATTCAAACTCCATTTCTAAGATGACCATTCTGATACCACTCTATTATGACCAAACCCACTAGGGAACACCTGGATGGTAATGAGTTGAATGTGATACCCCAATACCAACTCTAATATGCTAGGGGATAGTATCCAACATCGATTAGGCATATCACATACATGGGAGTCCTTAACCTAAGGAATCTATATGAACACACACATCTCCAAAACCAATACAATGTATAAAGGTAAAAAATCATATTGTACATTCATGTATAACATTTATCCCACATTAGAGTATACAAAGAAGTATGGTGAATGAAAAAGGAAAAAATATAGGCCCACAAAAATTATATAGAACTCAACCTTCTGAAAACATGAAGGAAGCTACAAAAAGAAACAACTTGTATGAACCATGTTCTATCTAGATCAACTATGCTTAGTCTTCTCATTTTCCACCTAGGACTCTGTTGATAAGGAATGTCATTTTTATAATACACAACATGTGCGGGTATATCCCATGCATGAGTGAGTATAATAGTACCTTGTAGGACACCCCTAAATCACCAAATATAAAGAATAAATAGAGTAGTTAGATCATCAAGATGAAATTTTGTCAATTAGGATATGATACATAAAAATAACATCAATAATAACCTATATAAACTCAAGATATACACTAAGTCTTTAGTTCATAACCATACCTCCATCCTAGGATATACTAGAGGCTCAAAGGTAACACACATCTAGGAGAACTCACTCCATGAGATTTCCCATCCCTAGTGGAACTCATCCAAGAGTTATCACTCATTTAGTCTTACTATACCAATGGAAATAATATATGAGAACATAATTTTCAAGTCTTCCCATGAAGAAACACAATGGAAACTGAGTGGGCTCATCTGATATGTACACCTGATCTGACTACACCTCATCAGAAGAAAAGAGATATGGATACATAGATAAGGAATCACACCCATGGATATGAGGTATAACATACCCTATATAGAATAAACTACTAATTAGGTGATCATAATCCCTTGTATATTGGTCATGATGATTCTTGAAACCCCACCTAGGGAAGAAAATAATGAGAGAGGATCCCACTCTGGGCCTCACATAGTGATTATGTAACTCTATATAAGATTAACACTATAGAGGGGAACACATATTATGCTCAAAAATTGATGTTATGTTGTAACCTCTTGAGGATGAACAAGGAAACACTCACTGTAGAAAACAATTACATACTGAAACAATTCAAGGGAACTCACCCAAGATCACACTAGAGCTGAATTGAGAAGACACAAGGCTCCAACCTTCCCTTTTAGGAGTATGCAAGATGTCCCATAAGGGTACAAGGAGTGTATCACTAATCCTATAACTACCCATGTCTTGTGCTCACATTTCATGAATTTTTCAAAATATGTGGCGTGTCCCTATGTGTACTTGGAATATAGATGTTAATATGGAACCCAGTGTGTTTTCTTGTCTATCCCGTGTACTATGGCTTGTTCATATGTACTTAATGTGTTCCCTTGTACACTGTCCATGCTCAAGTAATTTCTAAAGAACATGAGGCATACTCCACATCACATGACATGTAGAGGAAGGGTTGGAACTCAGTGTATTCCATCTTCTTATGCCCATGTACCTTTCTAAGTACACAACATTTTCCCTGCCATACACGGTATTTGTGGCTACATGGACTCTTGTGTGTTTACTCCCTATACACATCGATCCACTCATCAAGATATAAATGATGAGTGATACGATGCACATGGTGTGTAACCACACATGGATAACTGGTCATGTACTCCCTGTACATGATGAGATAACTGACTAAGGGTCACACGACATGTGATCCCACCACACAACATGTGATATTTAACTCAAATCATAAACCCTATCCATTTCTCATAAGGGACTAAACAACGTTCATTCTTCTAGAGTACATGTCATGTAGTCATTATTTTCATTAAAAATCCAGACCATTCTATATGACTCACCCATGATTTCAACGCCATTGATTACACCACTAGACATGCAGATAAACATGGATCTAGGATCTGAAGGAACCCAAGGTGCAGTAGAATTATGAAAAAATGAAAATATTAAATTTTTTGGTTCAGATTCATGTTAAAAACAATGAATCTGCAAAACCCCTTACCCATATTTCTTAAAATATAACATGCAATTCAATTTTAGTATGAAAAATAAAATCAATAAAAAGCATAAATGTTACCTTGTTCATTTGAAGTTGGTGATTTGATTCACTCACCATTGGTGTGTTGTTGCTAAAAGGCACCAAACTAGGAATCATCTAGATCATCTTCACATGAACCAAATCTCTTAGATTGTTGATATATGATTCCTAGGTTCTAGAATGGGAAATAAAATACCTTTATTATGTCCCTTCAATCGCATGAAGAACATGGACTCGATCAAGAAGACGAGATCAATCCAACCTTATTCTTTATTCAGTATATCTATCTAAGAGATTTAGAGGATATAAGAGGAGATATTTCCTCTATAAATTCTTCCAAATGATGGATCTCACTATTCAAGATGCTAAAATGGGTTTTTATTGCTAGGTTATACTTTAAAAAATTTCACTTTGGTTCCTGGAAAATAATAACCTTCATTTTAGACCTTTTTTCATGCTTATGACTTAATCAAATTGTCATAAATGTCACAAATATTTTATCACTCACTTATAAAACATTAATATGTTACATGATAAAATATGAACCATTTACTTAGCCCATAAGCTCCCCAAATAATTTAAAAAACCATGAACATGTTATATTCATTCAAAAATTTATATTTTTCTCATATTCACTTTTAGGATCCAATAAATTGTGAAGACCTTAAGAAATAAATTCAATCATTATTATTCTAAACTTAAATAATATAATTGAATTATTTTTAAATGTGGTCAATCACACTCAGACATTCACTGGTCGCCACAAGTGGGGACTACTTCATCCTAAGATCTTATTCATCTGAATAGGTGGAACTTTTAGATACACTTAGTGAGTGACCCTCTATGTCATGATCTAGATAGCAGTGATTCTAAACCACAAAAAAAAATTGGATTCTAGCAACCCATCATGTCCCCTTAGGAGATAAAGAATGTCATAGCTATGACTATCTCCTACGAACATGCTTTTTGTAATATAATCTCTTTGTCTCATGATGTCTTATAAAGAAGGATACACACTTGTGTCATCATCCTTTTTTTGTTTTATATATCATGTGACCTTATTGGACGGACTTACCTTCTTGTACTATGGACATGTTTTTAATTAATTTAATACTATCTTGGTCAACCTAGGCCCATGATATATCTCTTCCTCAACTCAAAATCTATAAATTCTATCTTGATCATTAAACCAATGTCATACCACCAAATATGCACACAAAACAGGCTACCTCTCCATGAATTCAAGGTCATGGATACGTCCTTGAATCAAAGTACATGATCAAATGATAAAAATTGATAATAATATCAAATTCAGAGACCAATACACATGTTCATAGATAGGAACAACCAATAACACCTAAAACATGTAGGGATCCTATTTGATGTTCAGTCCTCATGATCTCATCTACTTGAGATCACCAGGTGAGAGTTTTATGAGAAGAAGTCTCAATGCTTATGAGCCCCCAACACTTGATAGTTAGACATCATCTGTGTCCTATCATTATGATGTATCTAACCATAGGAAATATATATTTAATATTATCTTCATAGTATCTTGAGGTTATCATTATAGTTGGGAGCTAATATAACCTTTTGACATGAAACATAATCTAAGGACATTACCTTGTAAAAACTAGATGCAGAAGTATGAACATTGTTATGGTAAGAATACACACATGTTTATATCAAACTATATACATATAATGGTAATAAAATTACTTTAAGGGGTTGGGTCTAGGGATCCCACTCACAAAACTCCCACTTTCACTAGATCCATTTGCTAACAATGCTCAACTCACTAGATTTTACATGAGTATCATGCCTTTGTTAAGATATGGATTTAATCAAGGGGTTTTCCACATTATCCTCTATTGATACACTACTAACTGTGACTTCACCTATCTGAGTAAAATTCCTCAAGATATGAAACTTATTAATTATATGTTTTATCCTCTAGTGTGACTTGGGTTCCTTGGAAAGCTCTATTTTCACGGTATTATCATAGTATATTGTAATAGGGTCTACACTACTAGGTACAACACCAGAGCTCAAAAAATTGCGTATCCAAACTGTTTCCTTATCTAAATCATAAGACACTATATAATCAGATTATTCTGTAGAATCAACAACCACATACTACTTTGATCACCTCCATATCACTGCACCAACATTCAAGAAAAAGACATATCCTGACTATGATTTCATGTCATCATGATCTATCTGGAAGCTAGTATCATTATATCACTTTACAACTAGCTCCTCATATCCTCCATACATGTAGTGTCCCACATTTTAGACCAGGCGGAATTTATAGAAGAATTTAAATTTTCCCTTATATAGATGGGTCAATTCTTAATTTGAGCTTTAGAATGTAAATCAAAAAATTTAAACACTTAATATTTTTATTTTTAGCTATGATTTACACCTCGGGAAGTGTCCCAAAAGTTCAGTCGGATTTTGGAAGCATCAGCCTCCGAAACCCCCAGTTTTTGGATGAGTAGAATGAGGTTCGTAGTTGGAACATAGTTATTTTAACCATGTGGGTTAACCGTGTATTCCATTTTCCTAAGGGTCGTGGTTTGTTTAAACTGTGAAACCCATTAGGAGCAACTGTATGACATGGTGCAAGTATGTAAGGGTGACCTGCATGGGCTACGCGCAATTTTCCAAAACTATGCGCCTAGCCCACACCCTTAGTTCCACTTAACCAGTAGTTATGCATAGTTTGGAACATGGTTTTTCAAACTATATAGACCTACCATGCACCCATTTCAAAAGGGGTGTGGTGGTGAATCCCTCTTAGTTGGCACACGGTTATCCAAATTATGCATCTCTTTTAAAAGGGAAATTTTATGATTTTCCCCCTACCACTTTAAAAGGTTTACCCCCATTCCATTATCCTCTCATCTAAATTCATCAAACTCTCCATGGGTTTTCTTCTAATATACTCCTTCCATGGAGAGATATCATCTAATCAGCATCCATTTCGAGCACCTTCAGGTGCATTGGATAGACCTCAAGCATTTGTCTATTTCTTCATTTTATCTCAAACTAGATCGATTCAAGCCTTGATATTAGATGTGTGGAACTCCCTTCATATGAGGTAGGTGATCTATCAATTTTCCCTCAAATTTTCATTGATTTATAAATTATTAAATTATTCCGTGTGATAGTATTTACGTGCGATGCCTCTTAAAAAAATTAGTATGTAGAACCTAATACCTTAAACTAATTATCCATTGTGTATCCAATTTTCCCATTGGAGGTTTATCACCTCAACCCATACCACCCCTTAGGGTGTGTTTCTAGATTCCCATAACCCTTATACTTACTTAATTAAAAAACTTCTTTGGGGTAATGTTTTAGTTTTTATGAATTTAATTCCTTACTTAGGCATCTCAATCACTTTTGAGGTGTGTTTGATAAATTCTAGAACATGGGATGTTTTAAATAAACTAAATTTATTTTTCCAAGAAATGATAGTCATTCCCTAGTTTATAATAAAACCACCTTTTGAGGTGGGATATTTTCTCAAGTTAAAAAGGGGAAATTAAATATTGATGTTTGAATGATTAATGGATTTCTTAAGTACATGGCCTTTTCTATTATAATTTAAATGAGAAATGGGAATGGACCTCTTTGTATGTTTGATTTATGTTGGAATGTTTATAAATATGGACTCTTGTAACTAAAATTGGATGAATAAATGAATTTTTTTATGCCTTGAGGGATACTCAGGTTCCCTTTTATGGAATTCCTTGGACAAGATCATAGGTTTTAAGAGATTATATATACCTTGGGCGATACTTGGGTTACCTCTTTACGAAACTAAAAGAATGGTATCATAGGTTACTTGATTTATATTATACTGGGAGTGATACTTGGAGTCTTTATAGGATGCCTTGGATGGGCTAACTGCGCATATGTTCTACTTACCCATGAGTGATATTGGTTCTCTAGGGGAGTTACCTTTGACGAGATCGGTGGAAATATGGTTATACCATGCCATGAGCGATAATCAGTCCCATATGTGAGATACCTAGGATGATCTCATAGGTTCATGCTCTACACCACATTGAGAGTGATACTTGTGGTATCTTTATGTATTTCCTTGGATATACTCTTACGGTGATTAGTACTTGTAGTGCTCTTGGTACGATAGTTGGGTTACTGTGTACGGTTCTCCATAGATGAGCCTAGGATGACACATATTTAAATTCTAGATATTCCTTCTATATAATTAAAATAATTCAAATTTATTTCACCAAAGGATGTATCATCCAAGACAAATAACATGCTTGGATTCAGTCTATAATTACACTTGACTTTTATGGTGGCCTAGTTAGGATTCCTTGATTGTGTGACATGATAATATTAATATATATACATAAATATGTATATCTAAATTATATCTATACAGGTTGACTGGGGTTTAAAATATTACATCTTAGACCGAAGTAGGTATAATCTTCCAGGGGTCCCTAAGGAACCTGAGCTGACTTATTTACTTTTATTTATTTACTTCTTTACCGATCATACTTATGCACTGCAGTATATTTCTAATCACGACTAGATAGATTTATAAACCATTGGTGGTGGCCTAATAAGTTTATCTCACATCCTTCTCAAGCCTCCATTTCACTAGGATACCCAAGTATAATCCATGTCCACAGGTCCGTGGATTATTGTGTTGTGCATTGTACATGGGATCTTAGGCACATACAACTAAGCTAGTACTCAGGATTCTCGTGGAGATCGCCCTTAAGTATTTTTATTCTTTTTCTTTATTTGTGTATTGTATCACATATACCTGTTTTATATTTCTTACTTTGGATTTTTAGCATCGCATAGGCATGAATGCATGATTGTATTTGGAGTTAACCATGTTTATTCTATCAATTATATTATTTCACTAGTTTTTATTCATTATTACAGATTCCACTATTGTCTGTTGATTATTTATTATTATACCACTATGCTACTCTTACAATGAGAGTATAGTCTCCCCACCATACCACCATTAGACCCTCAATACTAGTCAGTAGCCTCTAGCATATGAGGATGCACGCTTGAGGCCATGTGACCGGCCGGATCAGGGCACCGTTTTAGTGGATCTTGGGTCAGGATGTTACAAAGTGGTATTAGAGAGGTTCTTTTCCTTTTTAGTATTATTTTGGGAATTGGTAGAAATGAGACTAATACTTTTTTAGTTCTTGTTAAATAGCCATATCAGGGAGTGATCACCCATGCATGGAAAAAAGACTCATTGTCCAAGGTTGGGATTGTTGTTTGTATTGTTAATTATTACAGTTGTTTATGATTTCACCTTGATTAATTGGTGTAATCTTTCTAAATAATGATTTATGAGATTACATTATTTTACCCTTGGACTATTATGGTAAGGAGGTGGCATTACATGCATCATTATAGGCACATAGAGATTCACATTCCATGCATATGTCATGCCGTGTAGGTTTCACTCTTGGATTACCTGATATTTTTTCTATGTTCCTTTCATGATTATATACCATGATTCTATGATTTATTTAGAATGTTTACCAATATAGTTTTTTTTTTATCGTAGTGATATGTTTAGTGTGTTTATTTTTCATGCTTTTTTGTTTATTTAGCATTTTCCTTGTATTTACTGCTTGTGATAACATACATTGTTATAATTGTGATATAAAATTGTTTATGAAAGTGTCATCATCAACATAAATTGTGTTTTCCCACATATATTTATGGTGGAACCTTAACTAACCAATCATGACATATTTGATCCATGATCCATTTGTTTCATGGGCCGAAACATACTAGCTTTGATTAAATGTGAGATAATTTTAAATTTATAAATTGTATGGGAGATTTATAAATTGGGAAATGGTAACCCATATAATAAGACCATTATATAAGAGATTGATATACCTTAAGACTGTTGTAAATATAAATTCTTTTAAATTTTTATATAAAAATATTTGTGTTTCCTGTATAAAGGATTATACCTCTATGGCATGGGAATGATGAGCTGAAAGTCTGTATTACTTATTGTACAACTAGGCCCAAGTAGGTCAGTTGGGGCATACTGTTATGAGATAACCCACTAAGTTTATTTTATAAAATTAATAATTAAATCAACTATTATGGTTTATGGACCCATGATGAATATGATGGGACCCTTTTTGGTCTCCTTGTTTGATTTTCTTTAATGTTTAACCTCATGAGGGTACGTTTATGTTATATGGAGATGGTTATTTGAAGTGTCTGCAACCACATATATGGTTTCACATATAAATGTATTGGATAATATTACTTGGAAAATCCCTGTTAAATTTATAATAGGAATATTAACTACTTTTGAGTTGTACTTATATGAGGAATTAGTTAATTAAAATCCCAATTACAACCTAATGGGTGTTTTCCTCTGCAGATTGGAATTGACCATTTCTTTAACTAAGTACAATTATGATAAAATTATGAATAAATAAATTATGTTTAAAATGAATTTTTTAAGATAAATTTCCTAATTATGAAAGTATATAAATCAAATAATTAATGTTTAAAAATGAATTTTTGATATAACTTTCCTATGTTTCATGTGGCATCAGCTAAATAAAGTACTAAGTAATAGTTTCCTTATAAATGTTACTTGATGTTTAAATTGAGCCTTTAAAATTTTTAAAGATCAAATATAAATAAATGAATTAGCTCATATAAAAAATTCAAATTTTTGTTTTTATCTTTGACTCTCAAGTATTTTTTTGTTTAAATATTACTTGAGTTTTTCCTTGGATGGGAACGAGAGCATTGCCTATTGGCCTCTATAACTTTTCTTAGTGGCGTTGAACCTAAAGGATAGGTGGTATAACCATGTGATCTTTCTAATGTGACGCTAGTTTTTAGAGTTGACATTGAATAATTTAGTTAGGTTATATCCCATTGTAGGTATCACCCTTAAGAGTTAAAAACCTTGTTAAATGTTATGATGAGTTTTAGACATATGGTACTATTCGGGTGTCGTTTTCCCATATAGGAATCATAGTTTTTATAATGAAACCCAGGATGGATGGGTGGTATTTTTGTAATTTGAACTTTATTATGGGCATGAGCATTATATAATGTTCAATTTCAACAGTTTAATAATTCATAAGGAATGATCAGTCACATATTAGTTCATGAGACCTCTCTTTCTTTTTTGTTAGATGACTCAAAAGGTCATCAACCTATTTCACAGTCGTATAGGACAATACGACTCCAGGATAATTCTTTATATGTACCATAATCTACTGGATTCATAAGGATGTTGATAAAAAACTATTTTTTGAATATTTTATTGATAATAAATGACATAATTTCTTCACATTGTGCTAAATATGTTCATTTATGAAATATTTGGGATTAGATCATTCATTTGAAAATTTGATGAAAATTTCAGTTTTACCCTTTTAAAATGCATTGTAGTATTTCGCACATAAATATTTTAATATGACTTATTTGAACTTAAAATTATTGAAAAAGTGTTCCTAACTTAATTTTATACAAATTTTGGTCAGGACCTTTGAGCTACATCTTTCATTTGGTTGGACTAAATGGACCATGAAGTCAAAGGTGGTCTGGACCCTCCAGATTGAACATTGGTTCTGTATTTGGGCCATAACTCCTTCATACGAGCTTTTATTGGACCCATATTTTCAGAGTTTCTCTCAAACCCAATTTTGAAAAAATAATTCTTCTGGAATAATAGCTTGTTCATGCTTTTTGGAGGTCAAATGGGCGGTGAAAGTTGGCTTAAAATATTTGGCTGATATTCCCCATTCACACTTGAAACCTCTTTAAACCTTGCATCCCATCCACTCTATAAATTAGTTTTTATCTCATTTTGAAGGGTTGGGACGTGAATTATAAAGTTGAAGGTATATTAGAAGAGGTTCCACTCAAATTTTCCAAGAAATTCAATAAGGGTAGCTCTTGAAGCAAGGATCCCTTCGTCAAAGCCCTCTTCTTCTTCCTCAAGTTGTAATGTTTGTGTTTTCATAATAAACTTATTTGTTCTTATTTTATTTATTCTCTTTTATTATGTTTTGTTCAAATTTATTCTTATTTTATCTTTCTATTTAGGCTAGAATTCATGAGTAGAAACTATATTGGGTTCTACCCTTTCTAAACCTTTGCACATGCAAAACGTTTCTACGATGACTACACTGCCCATGGAAGAGTAGTTCTTTTTAGTAATCGATCTACCTATAAAATTATTCATTAATTTATTTTGAATAAATGAGATACTTTAATTCACTTAATATGATCTATTAATTGAGTTTTTAATTTAAATTAAACTAATCAAGCAATTGAACATTTGACACAAAACACACGAGGTCGTAATTTGTGTAAATTGTGAGAGTGCGATCTTAATCGGTAATAAAAGAACACACGGGATAAGTTTATAGAGTTAAAATATAATCCCTAAACTCAATTAATCCTCATTTACAGAGTGTATATGTTCTCTAATTAACCATTTACCATAAACTAACCTTATAACATCAATCAAAGTAGGGTGTTGCGATTGCATGTTCCGAAGCTAGCCTATGGTTAAAGTAATTTCATCTTTGTGGTTAAGTTAACTCTCATACGGTTCAAGGGTTAACAAATTAGGGGATCATAATTAAGTGTATATTAATTTAAATTATAATTATTAATAAGTAAATTAATAGGTATAGTTAGATCAATTAAACTTTCTAAAAATAGTTTTCTAGAAAAACATCTTCTCGTTGTGCTTTGTTAATCAACTTTTATTTCAAAATTAAAAAAATGCAATCTTCTTCCAGAAAACTTATTATAGATTTATAAAAAATAAAAAACCCTCATCATTTTAATTAGTATTCTTATTTCCTTTTATTCTATTTTAAAAATACATTTAATATGTTGTTAAATTTACTTCCTCCTTTGAAATACGGCCTTGGTCAGCCACTCTGCTGCACCTAAGTAACCAAAAATCGAGCATCATTTGAAAGCACCCACGACAATACCTTCCAAATTGATGTCATTTCCGGGGAGTCAAGTAATTTATTCAAATAATTAAAGGTATTTATTTTATTTTCATTTAATTATTTTCTTCTCTTCTTTCTTTCTTCTTTCCCCTTTCTCAAGTTTTTTTCTCTTACTCTATTCTTTTATTTTTATCATACCAATTCAAACTTATTTTATTTTTATTATGGTCCAATTTTCTTCATTTCATTTTTACCTTTCATTGATTTATGACACAAAATAATCCCAAAGATCTCTTAGATATTGACCCTGAGATTGAACAAAGCCTTAGGGCTTGAATCAGACATTCTCAATCTATGGGAAGTTTCGACATTCAACGAGTATGAGAATTCCTCCATTCCAAGATCATTGAAATTGGAAGTAATTAAAATTAAAACATAAAAGAAGAACTAATGGATGAATATAATGGAAATGAAATTAATAGAACCATTCGATAATTGGTTGTACTTGATATTAATTATCAACCAAATTGTATTGCATACCCAAATCTCGAATCAGACTTTGAACTGAAATCTGGATTAATTAACCTTCTTCCAAAATTTCATGGATTATCTAGTGAGGATCCAAATAAACAACTTAAAGAATTTAATGTGGTTTCCTCAACCTTAAAACCAAGAAATTTTTCTGAATATCAAATCAAACTAAGAGAATTCTCATTTTCACTTGATGGAGCTGTGAAAGATTGGATGTATTATTTACAACCCAAAGATGTAACTTGTTGGAATGATTTGAAACATCTTTTCTTGCGGAGATTTTTTCTATCATCAAGGACCACTTCTATTCGTAAGAAGATCTCTGGGATAAATCAAGCCCAAGGGGAGTCAATGTATGAGTACTGGGAGAAATTCAAGAAGTTGTGTGCAAGCTTCCCACATCACCAAATTAGTGAGCAACTCATCATCCAGTACTTCTACGAAGGACTCACACATATATAGAGAAGCATGGTGGATGTTGCGGATGGAGGAGAATTGGTGGACAAGACACTAGTAGATGAACGTGCATTGATCTACAAGATGTCCCAAAACTCTCAACAATTTGGCAATCGAGGTACACCACATGTTAGGGGAGTACATCAGGTAAGTCCTTCTTCTCTTAAAAGTCATTTGATTGATACCAAGTTGGAAGAATTGAAAACTATGGTGAGACATATTTATTTGGATCAAAATACATCCCAACCCCTCCTTCAAGGCCTTGTGGAATTTTCACTGAGACAAGTCACCCAACTGAATGTTACCCGCAACTACAAGAGACAGAGGATTGCGCAGCAGTATTCCCAGGGAGACCATATCAACAGCAACAACAGACATACCCTCAAAAGAAGTTTGATTCATTTTCTCCAACATGAAACCAAGGGTGGAAGGATCAATCGGACATGAGGTATGGCTCTGGACAACAAAAAAGTCCCCCTTTTCAACAAAACTTCCAGCAGCCTCTGACTTACCAGTAGGGTTTCCAACAACCCCAAAGGAGATTTGAAACCCAAACATAAACAAACCAAAAACAAGGGAATCCCCCATAAAAGGTAGATTCTAACTAGATGGCCTTTTGAAACAAATTTTTCTTAATTAGTAGAATGAACTGAAGAGTCAAGGTTCAGATCTGAGGGAGTTGAAGACTCAAATGAGCCAGATTTCCACTGCCCTCCATGAACTGGTAAGTAAGAATTCTGTAAATCTACCATCCCAACCTACTCCAAATCCCAAGGGGAATTTTGGTGCCATCACATTGAGAAGTTGGAAGCAAACAACTAATACATCTTTACCTATCGTTCCACCGGGATTCACCTCAAATCAGGAGAAGCTGCATTCCATACCAACTGATGAGAAATCCAAGGATAAAGAATAGTTAAGAAAAATATTGATGATGTTCCTCCTAAACCCATTCCATTTTCAAATAGAGTTGTACAAACCAAAAATATGACTGAAGAAGCGATGAAAAAAGAAGTTTTGGATACATTCAAGTGTGTGGAGATCAATATCCCTTTACTTGAATCCATCAACAAAATCCCAAGTTATGTGAAATTATTAAAATAAATTTGTACCAATCAAAGAGGGATCAAAGGAAATGAGAGGATCAATCTTAGAAAGAATGTGTCTGCACTCATTACACCAACTCTAGCAATGTCGAAAAATTACAAGGATCCAGGGACATTCACCATCCCATGCACCATAGTGGAGTTTCACTTTTTTGAAGCACTTTGTGATTTGGGAGCTTCCATAAATGTGATGCCTCACTCTGTATTATCTTCTTTTCAGGTTGGTGAGTTGAAGCCCATGAGAGTAGTGGTGTAGTTTTCAAATAGAGCTATGACATATCCAGTGGGAGTTCTTGAGGATGTACTTGTCTGGGTAAGAGACGTGATCTTTCCAGTATATTTTTATGTTCTTAACATGGAGGATGATCAGGTAAGTTTTCATGCCCCTATTATCTTAGGTAGAACCTTCCTCAAAACTGCAAAAACATTCATAAATGTTAACGAGGGTACACTTTCCAGGGAATTTGGGGATGAATTTGTGATATTTAATGTTATGGATTCCACTAAGTACCCCTTAGAGGATCATTCTTCATTTGTTATCTCCCATTTTGAACCACCAAATAAAAACCCCATGTAATTTTATTGTTCTATGATTAGGGATATTATGAGTATTGGTTATAGTTTGATGTCTAAGAGTACTTCCACACCTATTTATAATGCACAAGACTCTATTATATTTGATTTTTAAATGGAATCATATTCTGATTTTGATCATGTGAACTCTAATTATGACATGGATGTTGAGTATGCTGATGGATTTGATGCTTTATTCTCTGATTTTGATGACTTATATTCTGATATTGATTCTATTTGTGCAGATATTTTAGTTCCTTATATGTCTCCATCCATACACCACCCCCATACACTGGAACTCGATCCATTTACACCAAATCTCAAATACTAATACTTGTTAAGTGGTGATAAATTACATGTTATCATTGCTAACAATCTCTCTTTTTAACATGAAGAAAAACTTTTTAATCTTTTGATGGAGAGCATTAGAGAAATTGGGTGGACCTTGGCTGACATATCAGGTATTATCCCCTCTATTTTCATGCATAGGATTCTTTTGGAGGATGGGGATAAACCAGTTAGGTAGCCGCAAAGGAGACTCAATCCAACACTTTTAGAGGTTGTTAAAAAAGAGGTTGAAAAATTTCTCAAGGTAGGTATAATCTATCCCATATCAGATTCCCTGTGGGTGAGTTATATTCAGGTTTTTCCTAACAAAAGTGGTGTTATAGTTGTAAAAAATGATAAAGAGTAGTTAGTTCTGATGAGGGTACAAAATAGTTAGTGTGTGTGTATTGATTATAGGAAACTAAATTAGTCCACTCGCAAAGACCATTTCCCCCTCCCATTTATTGATCAGATGCTTGAGAAACTAGCTGGGAAGACACAATATTGTTTCTTAGATGGATTTTCTAGATATTTTCAGGTTCCTATAGCTCTGTAGGATCAGAATAAGACTACATTCACCTATACCTTTGGCATGTTTTCCTACCGAAGGATGTTATTTGGACTTTGTAATTCCCCAGGTACCTTCCAGAGATGCATGGTGAGTATTTTTTCTGATTTTATTGAGACCTACATGGAGGTATTCATAGATTATTTTACAGTGTATGGGTCATCATTTGATGAATGTCTAAGTAGTTTGGGAAGGTTTTTGAATCATTGTATTGAGAAGAATCTGGTCATGAACTTTGAAAAGTGTCATTTCATAGTAGAGCGTGGCATTGTCTTAGGGTATGTAGTGTCAAAACATGGGATAGAGGTTGATAGATCTAAGGTAGATATTATTTCATCCTTACCATATCCTTCATGTGTTCATGATGTTATATCTTTCCTAGGTCATGTAAGATTTTATCGGTGCTTCATCAAATATTTTAGTAAGATTTCTCTTCCTATGTCACGATTACTTCAAAAAGATTCTGATTTTGTGTTTTATGATTCTTGAAGGACTTCCTTTGATGAGATAAAGAAGTGTCCGGCCACTCCACCGATCATACATCCCCCACAGTGGGAGATTCCTTTTGATCTTATGTGTGACGCCTCCAACTTCACAGTTGGAGTTGTCTTATCTCAGAGGGTGGAGGGACGTTCACATGTGTTTGCCTATGCATCGAGAACACTATATTCAGCCCAATCAAACTACACAACCATGGAAATGTAGTTTCTTGCTATAATATTTGTTTTAGATAAATTCCGTTCATATTTATTGGGCTCTAAAGTAGTTGTTTTTCTGACCATACAGCCCTGAGGTACCTCTTGAAGAAGCCAGATGCAAATCCCAAGCTAATTTGATGGATGTTCCTTCTTTAGGAATTTGACATTGAGATAAAGGACAAAAGGGGGCTAGAAAACTTGGTGATAGACCAAATGAGTAGGCTTAATCACACACTAGAGGATGACACCTTGGACTAGGTACCACTTTGGGACACTTTCCCCGATGAGCATCTTTATTCCATCTCAGGTATGCATCCTTGGTATGAGGATTTAGTGAACTACCTTTTTTGAATCTAAAATCCCTAAAAATTTAAAGAAACATCAAGTCCAAAAGTTAAAGATTGAGTCTAGATTTTATGTGTGGGATGATCCCTACTTATGGTGCATGTGTAGTGACCAAGTTATTAGGAGGTGTGTTCCTGATCATGAGTTTGAGTCTGTTCTACAATTCTGTCATACACTTGCTTATGGTGGACAGTTTAGACCCCAACGGATAGCTAGTAAAGTTTTAGACTACGTATTATATTTTCCTAGCTTATTCTATGATTCTCATGTGTATTGTAAGTCATGCTCATGTTTCCAACACACGAGAAACATTTCTAGGAGACATGAGATGCCTCAACAACCCATATTATTCTGTGATATTTTTGATGTATGGGGCATCGATTTTATGGGTAATTTTCCTAGTTCATTTGGGTTTTTTTATATTTTGGTTTCTATTGATTATGTGAGAAAATGTGTGGAGGCTAAGGCCACCAGGACTGATGATTCTCATGTTGTTGTGGACTTTTTCAAAGCACATATTTTTTACAGGTTTGGAGTACCGAAGGCCATCATCAGTGACCAAGGGACACACTTCAGCAATCGAAATTTGGATTCCCTCCTTCAAAAGTATGGGGTGACACACAAAACATCAACACCATACCACCCCCAAACAAATGGACAGGCTGAGGTTTCAAATTTTGAGTTAAAACAGATTTTGGAGAAAACTGTGTATCCAAATAAGAAGGATTAGAGCAAGCACTTAGATGATGTGCTATGGGAATATAGGATAGAATACAAAGCTCCCATCGATATGTCCCTATTTCGTATTGTTTTTGCGAAAGTGTTTCATCTCTCGGTGGAAGTTGAACATCGAGCTTATTGGGCTATAAAGAAATGCAACATGGATTTGGCCCAAGATGGAATCCAAAGGAAGCTGCAAATTCAAGAGATTGAGGAGATTCAATTATCTTCATATGAGAAATCAAGGCTCTACAATGAAATATCAAAAGCATCCCATGGCAATATGACCCAGAAAAATAATTTCAAGTTAGAGAGAAATTCTTGCTCTATAGTTCACGACTGAAGCTGATGCCTGGTAAGTTGTGTTCCAGGTGGTTAGGTCCTTATGTTGTGACTAATGTTTTTCCTTATGGTGCATTTGAGATCACACGAGAGGACACTGGAAGGATCTTTACAATCAATATGAAACGTTTTAAGAAATAAATTGAGGGACTTCCTATAGATGCAGTGGATTTCATCACACTACATGACCGCATTATCACTTGAGCATATCAGTCTGTTCCTAACCCTTTCACTTTTTTATTCTTTGACCTATTTAAAATTATACATTTCATGTGCATATATCATCTAATGGGTTCACATTGAGGACAATGAAATATTTTAAGTGTGGGGGAGGGAACCTTTTAGTTTAGTAATTTCAATTGTTTTCCTATTTTGCAATGATTTTCAAAAAAAATTGTGTTTTTAAAATTTTGTGTGTTTATTTTCAGTTTTTTGTGTGTTTTTGAAACTTTTGAGCTGAAATGATTCTCATAACCATTTTGAAATCCATATCAATAAGTGAAACAATTTTTCCCATGAAACTGGGCTTAAATGAATGTAGAAAATAACTTTGTTTCAAGTTAAAATCTTTAGTAATTTCATGAAAAGTACATTGAATTTTGAATCCCATGACACATCTCACTATCTTTATATTTGAAATCACTTTCCTGTGAGGATTATAAACTATTATTTTCATATTATTCACATTTACCTGACTTCTTGAGAGAACCAAATCATGCTTCATTTAACTAGAATTTGATTTATTACTATCAAAACTTAAGGGTTTGAGGTACTTATGTTTAAATGATTAAAGAATTTGTTTGGTATTAAAGCCCATATTTCAAAGAATCCTTTTTTCATAATGGCATAACTTGAATATTTAATCCTTGTATCCCTTAAAGGCCATGAACATCCTGTTAGGTTATCCATATTACAAGACAATTTTCCCTATCCAACCAACTCTTGAAGTGAAATTGCATAATCTAGTTGAACTTAAGTGTGGGGAAAGTTGTCTTGTGTTGTGATACCACATTTTGTGATACTTCAGGTGGAAAATTAAATTCTAAATAGATGTGTTTTCTACTGAAGAAAATCATTATATTGAAAGATGTTCCTTTTCTAGAGCTTTCATGATAACTGAAGTTGTGCCTTTATGGAGCTTCTAATAGAGGAATAAAGTTATGCCTATCTTGAGCTTCCAAGAAAATAATTCTTGAGAATATTGAAATTTTTACAGTTGAAATGTTGATTGGTGTGAAGATTAATTTATTTTTCATGATGATGAACATGAATTTATGCTATGGGGATTGATGAGGAAACCACATTTAAGTGAAAATTAGATTAATGCAATTTTTCTTCAAAAAGAGTCAATCCCTCCTCATTCAGCCTCAGAGTTTTTCACATCTAAATCCTACTAACTAAAAGCCACAGAACAACCCTAAAAAGTCCTCATGATAAAAATATTCCATTGACTCACATCGGGTGGTGATGTAAGAATTTATCAAGCCTATGGTGACCCTTGTATGAGTTTGGATGAGAAATACATTGCTAAAAAATTGACATTTGTGTGATAAGAGAAAATTCAAATGAGGTAAGTGTTTTGTGCATGGGAGGATAAATGAAGTAGAAATACATTGAATGGTATAAATGGGGGACTTGAAATAATGGTTTTTTATGAGGCATGATATCTTTTTTTTTCTTGGTGTGGAATTTTTGGATCTCAAGGATATGTGTTTTAAAATTTGTTTTAATTTGATATTTATGTTTACTTAATATGAGGTTTTTCCCATGAGTTCAAAATGGTAAGTGTGGGGGAGTTGATAAAACACTATTTTTTTGAATATTTTATTGATAATAAATGAAATAATTTCCTCAAATTGTGCTAAATATGTTCATTTATGAAATATTTGGTATTAGATCATTCATTTGAAAATTTGATGAAAATTCTGGTTTTAACCTTTTAAAATGCACTATATTATTTTGCATATAAATATTTTAATATGAATTATTTGAACTTAGAATTTTGTAACAGTGTTACTCACTTAATTTTATACAACTTTTTTTCATGACAGTTGAGATAAATCTTTCATTTGGTTGGACTAAATGGACCATGAAGGTAAAGGTGGGATGGACCCGCCAGATTGGACATTGGTTCTGTATTTGGGCCATAACTCCTTTATTAGAGCTTGGATTGGGCCCATATTTTTAGAGGATCTCTCCAATCCAATTGTAAAGAAATCATTATTCTTAAATAATGGCTGGTTCATGCTTTTTAGAGGTAAAATTGGTGGTGAAAGTTGGCTTAAAATATTTTGCCGAGATTCTCCATTCACACTTGAAACCTCTTTAAACCTAGCATCCCCTCCACTATAAATTAGTGTTTTTCTCATTTAGAGGGGTTGAGACGTGAATTATAAAGTTTAGGGAATAGGATAAGAGGTTCCACTCAAATTATCCAAGAAATTCAATAAGGGTAGCTCTTGAAGCAAGGATTCCTTCATCGAAGCCCTCTTCTTCTTCCTCATGTTGTAATGTTTGTGTTTTCATAATAAACTTCTTTGTTCTTATTTTATTTATTCTCTTTTTTTCTGTTTTGTTCAAATTTCTTGTTATTTTATCTTCCTCTTTGTTCTGGAATTTTTTAGTAGAAATGATATTGGGTTCTACCCTTTATAAACCTTTTCACATGCAAAACGTTTTTGCGATGACTACACCGCCCATGGAAGAGTAGTTATTTTTAGTAATCGATCTAACTATAACCTTCTTAATTAATTTATTTTAAATCAATGAGATACTGTAATTCACTTAATATGATATATTAATTGAGTTTTTAATTTAAATTAAACTAATCAAGAAATTGAACAATTGACACAAAAACATGAGAGGTCGTAAGTTGTGTAAATTGTGAGAGTGTGATCTTAATCGGTAATAATATACTACACGGGATAAGTTTGTAGAGTTAAAATATAATCCCTAAAATCAATTAATCCTCATTTTCTGAGTGTATATGTTCTCTAATTAACCAATGACCATAATATAACCTTATAACATCAATCAAATAAGGGTGTTGTGATTGCGAGTTCCAAAGCTATCCTAGGGTTTAAGTAATTTCATCTTTGTGGTTAAGTTAACTCTCGTAGGGTTTGAGGGTTAAAAAATTAGGGGATCATAATTAAGTGGATATTAATTTAAATTATATTTATTAATAAGTAAATGAATAGGTATAGTTATATTGATTACACTTTCTAAAAATATTTTTCTAAAAAAACATCTTCTCGTTGTGCTTTGTTAATCAAATTTTATTTCAGAATTAAAAAAATGAAATCTTCTTTGAGAAAATTTCTTCTAGATTTATAAAAAATAAAAAACCCTCATCCTTTTAATTATTATTCTTATTTAATTTTATTCTATTTTTAAAATACTTTTAATATTTTGTTAAATTTACTTCCTCCTTTGAGAGACAACCTTGGTAAGCCTCTCTGTTGCACCTAAGTAACCCGAAACCGAACATCATTTGAAGGAGCCCATGACAGCGCCTTTCAGCTATTAATCATATGGATAGTTTCAAATGATATGTTGTTGTAAAAATGAATCTTTAGGTAGTATGCATCGATACACACGGTACCCGTCAAGCTAATAAATGGCGAAGTGGACCAAATGAGTTCGGTGGAAACTATTTAATACTTGAGCTATTTTTCTTCAATAAAAAGTCATCTTTGAGGTAGAAGATAATATTCCAATGAGGATCAGGTATTCTGACACACCGTTTTTGTTGTCTCGACTTTTATTCCTAGTTCTATAGTGTGTGTTGATGTAACTCGAAAGGAATTTCGTGCATATGTTTAAAGTAAAATATGATCTATCATGATTTTAAGTGGTTGTTTTCCTTCTCTTTTTATATTAACTCTTGATGAAACCATGTTGGCCACATCCAGGACTTATGGTTAGTTGTCTATAGAGAATGTGTTGTGAGATGAGTTCCCTTTTTTAGTCAATCTTATTATATGGACACTCCTAAAGTGGGGAGCATCATGTCAAGTAGGTTGAATGTGTTCTTATGGGTAGAGGGAACACACCCTGAAAGGAACATTTGAAAAGGTTGTATTTTCTTTTGAATTCATGTGGGTCTGGTAAGTTTTGAAAAGTGTCGGTTCTTATGAGACAGCATGACAAAAATACAGTTGGCTATTTTTTCAACCTTTGAGAACACTGTTAGTTATGGATGGATTATGGTGGTTATGATTAATTGATCATGTGATGACTCGGGTGGTAGAGTCATCATGGTTAGTTAATGTTGCGGTGTTAGAACATATGATTTAACTTCTTCAATAGAAGTCGTCAAGCTATGGTTCAACTACTCTTCTTGTCTATTGACGGATGTGCATGGTTGGTTTGAAACCATACTGAGCACTTCATTTTGGATATGATGGAAGTGTGTCATGTCTTATCGTAATTTATTAGTATCCTCTTAGTGTAATCTTAGTTTAAAATATATTCTTGTCCCTTATCTTGACATCATAATGGGTTCACTAAGAGAGTGTCGGTTATAAGACGAGCTAAAGAAAAAAATTAAAAGTCCATTTCTGTTATGCTTAGTAGAATTCATAGGATTTTCACTCTAGAAGAGTGGTTATTCATAGAGGCATGGTTATTACTAAGTCATACTTGGGTTCCCAAGTAGGAACACCTTGTACATACTCACGGTCACTAGCTGTATTTCTTGAGTTGATAGTCATTGGGATTGGTCGGTATTTTAAGATGTGGATGTTTTGGATATGTACCAACTTCCCAATTGTGAATGTCAAAGTATGGATTGCATTTGATGAGATCCTAGGACTCCAGTTGATGATTCTGAGGTTACCTAAGACTTCAATCAGTATCATAGGGGATTTTTAGGAAGGGTAACGATCCAAGTGTTCTAGATCGAGTTTACATCCACATTCATGATGAGACATACTATCATTATGGATTTTTTTTGCTAGGGACATCACTGGAATCCAGTTATGTTATTTGGTGAGCATGCTTGGATAATGTTTCAAGTAACCTTAGTTTAATGGTATCTGGATCTAGTTTTTAAATATAATGGTTTTCTAAGTCAAGCGTTTTGAGGATAGTCAAATGGAAGTGGCTCGAATTTTTTTCCTTTTGTTTTTATGAATATGGTTAGTGAGGAATCATTTATGGAACATAATTAGGATGAGGCGAGTGTAGTGTGATTTGACTGAGAATTTTATGAAAATTTGGATTGATTGGGATGTTTGAGCTAAATTGAGAGTCGAGCATTGATCAAATTCAGGATCATGTCAGAGCATTGTTAGAGTTATAGGGGCATGCTTAAATAGGTAATTTCAATGGTGGGGAGTACCATGTCTTGGAATTAGATATTAAATGTTAGAGCCCATGGTGGTAAGTTCCATGGTAAATTGATAAAAGATATGATGGTGAGATCATGTCTCAAGTTAGATGGGATCGAGTAAGATCTATCCCAATTTTATATTTTGGAAAATGATCCTTGGATCAAGTTTTAACGACTCATGTATCGTATGGTTAAAGGGATACTTGGTGGTACATTGGTGTTTGGGAACGCAATGTGTCTATTTGAACTAAGATTCAAGATAAAAGTAGGTTGAATGGTGTTTTCCTAGTTCCCCAAGGCTTCTCAGGTATGTTAAGTTTTAAGGTGTGGAGATTATAGCATCTCGCATTTTTTATCGGGTGGAATTTATAAAGGAATTTGAATTATCTATTATGTGGATGGGTCAATTATTAATTTGATATTTGGAATTATAATGCCTCATTGCATTTATGTTAGGTATTTTTTACATTTTTTTGGGTTTCCCTTTTTCATTGGGCGAGTATGGTTGACCCTAGAATTTTGAGGAAACCTGTAATGGTAAAGTCATGGATTTTTTGGAATTTTAAACATGAAGCCTGAAATTCCTACTGATTGATAGGCAATTTCATGTTGTGTAAGTTGAGTACACGCCGTGTAATGTATTCTGGGTGAAATCTATGAACTGGGTATACAAAATTCATGGTTTACACACTATGTAATAGTTACATGTTGTCGAAGTATAAAATATAGTTTTTAATTAAAAAGGTGATGGGTTTTTCAGCATATACGGACCCTGAGGATTACACCACATACAAATGGATTACACACTATTTAATTGTCATGATATTGGGTTTTAGGGCACAATATGAGTGATATGTTTCATTATTTCCTTTTTCAACCCTCCTCTATCAACAAAGAATCCTCCCAAGGTGATTTTGGGTGACTTCTTACCATATGGATCGATTTGTTCAGCATTTGATTAGTTGGGATAGGCACTTCATCTCTTTGGGTAATATCTTCCTCTCAGTTTCTCTCTTATTTGTGTTTGATTCACCTTTAGTGTTATGTATTGGTAATCATATTTTTTTTATATTTGTACTTTTTAGTCTTCTTCATTCCTTGTCTTCTGCAGGAAAATATTTTGGTTTCCAATCCCCATTGTCTAAGGCGGTTTAGTTTTCTATGTCCTTGAGGTGGGTCGATCTATTCAAGTGTTCTAATTTTATGAATTTCTTATTGTTCTTATTGATTTATTGATATTTTAAATGGAAATTTCATGTGTTTAAATTAGGAGGGTAATGGGTTTGTTTTTTAAAGGGGTTTTTTTATTTGAAAATGGAATTTCCTTGGTTTGAAATTGAAAATAGATTTTCAAACCCTGAAGAAGATTATATTGGCTTTAAAATAGTTTTATAAAAATTTGAGCGTGGTTTTTAAAATATAAATTGATATAAATTGCATAGTGGGAACCTTGGTTACTTCAAGAAAGAGACATGGATAGATTTAGTGTGTGTGACACTACTAGGATATAACCTCTTGTTTATCGATTGAATGTGGAAGGACTCAATATTAGTTGGATCCAACTTTATGCCTTGTTAGGATCATGAGTGTATAGTATGTATTTTCCCATAGGCTAGAGCTAGGATAGTATGTTCATTATTGTATTTGGTTATTTATTACATGATAGATTGTTTCATGGATGTTGGCTCACATGGATGTCTATATTTCGTTATCTTTACTTGCTTTATTCTAGCTTTGTAAAATATGACATGAAATTTGTGAAAACTTAAGGACTATTTAAGAAATGTTTTTATATTGATTTATTTATAAAATTATTGTAAAAATGTTTTGTTTTAAGGCAAGAACTTGTGAATTCTTGATATTAGAACTTATATAGATTCTTTGGTGGTATCCTACTAGGATCTATTAATCACACCCTACTTCTTCCTGTGGGTGGCTATAGACCTTTTTTTATTGGATATATGTAAAGGTAAAATAATATTATATCATGAAATATTATCTTTACATTGATTTTTTGGTTTGGGATGGTTTTGAGGTGAGAGTTCATCACATGGAGACTTGTTGTCTAGACTTTGTTGTACTTCCTGGTTTAGCCTATTTGGCTTGGTTGTATATCCATGTTGTTCACACTTTTTACTCTGGTTTTATGTCTTATTTTACTTATATAAAATACTTATTTTTTATCTTCATTTTACCTAACCCACGTAATGGGATAACTTGGGTGACTATTATGGTTGAACCAGGTTGATCTATTATAGTGTGGTATCATATCCATACTCAGCCTAAAGTGTGTTAGAACTGTCTGAGTTGTTTTAGTGTCTTGGGTATACAGAAGTAGGATCATCAGAATCCAGATAGTAGGTTTGGAAAATGGTCCTATAAATCTCATTCCTATGAATGAATCCAAGTTTCCATGTGTGGGCAGAAAATATAAGTCCAAGATGTGGTATTTAGGTTTATTTGAATAAATTATTTGGGGAATTTTTTTAAATTGACCTATCTATAAATTTTGGGGACTTGGTGTCTTTGTATGTGGTCATTTGAATAAACTAAGTGGGGATTTTATTTAGATGGACATATTCATTTCTAAATATGTTTCCCTTTTATGGTATAATTCATAAATGTTTTAAATTCTTATTATTTTAAAGCATAGTTTTGGATTCCAAAAGTTGGTTCAATGATTTTGGAATTTTCTCATGATTTATTAGTTATTGTCTTGTGTTTAATAGAAAATTACTATTAGAAGAGATTTTCCAAATACAATAGGGGAATCTAAGAGGTAGGTTCCGTGGGTGGATCCTCCAGTGGAACCCTTATTTGGTTGAAGTGGTGATCTATACTATTCAGACTCTGGGGTTAGTGAGCGCAGTAAACCCCGAACGAGTAGTTGATCGTGGATCGGAGTTTACCAAGCAGCACCCACCCATATTTTGTGGTGATAAAGGGACCCAATATTCCAAGGAGTGGATTGAATGTATTGAGAGGATATTCAAATTTTTGAATAATCATGAAGATTATCAAGTGTATTTTTCCACATATACACTTGAGGGATCGGGTAGAGGATGGTGGGGCTCTATAGTACAAGATAAGTTACATGAAGGTCTTACCTTGGTTTCTCTCAAGAAGATATTTAATCATCAATTATATTTTGAGACTTTATGTGTGGAAAATAACATGGAGTTTTAGACCTTGGAGTAAGGAGAGTGTATCGTTATGTAGTAATCCATCCATTTTGTTGAGTTGGTGCATCTGGAACTGGAGATTTTCACCAATGATTACATGAGGACTCAAACGTTTGGGATGGGGATGAGGGTTGATATTTGGTCTATGATGTTTCTTTTGTTCCTTCCAACCTTGCAGAGGTGGTGTATAAAGTATCTTTGGTTAAGGAAGATATAGTTGGGAGGACAGGTGTGGGTAGAGTTTTAGTTGGTGTATTTGTTAACTAGGGTTCTTCTTCTAGTTAGAAAAGGAAGCGCATGAGTGTTCAGATTTCCATGGGACCAGTTTCAGGGGATTTTTAAGGGAATAAAAAGATTATTTTATACTAGTTTAGTAATAATGGTCAAAAAAGGCCTCATTATATGAGGTCTCTTAATACTTTTCATCTTTGTAGTCGGTCTATCCATCTAAAACATTTATATGACAATATGTCTTAAGGTAGTAAGGTGGTATCCACTTTCACAAAGGGATCTCATGTTTAGTTTAATTCTTACAAGGATGGTGGGTCTCATTCTTAGTCAAAGGGGATGTCCAGGTGACTAATTCTTAATGAATTTATGTAGAAGAGTGTGCATCAGATTAATTTGAAGTAGATCCAACTACTGTTAGAGGTACAATATTTATTTCATCTTCTATGGTGCTAGATTTGTTTGATACCGGTTCCACTCATTATTTTATATCTTTAAAGTTGGTTGAAGTGTAGGGTTTGTGTTTTGATATTATGTTTTTCTTTTTGGATCTTTCCATGCCTTTGGGAAAGAGGTCCAAATAATGTTTCAAGTGCCCCACATTTTGGGTGATGATAGATGACATTGAGGTGGTTTGGGATTTCATATCACTTGATCCTGAAATATTTAACTTGATTATCATCATGTATTAGATGGTCAATGTGAATTCTAGGATAAACTATTATTATTTTCAGGTATAGTTCTTATTTGTTGATTGGGTAACTCATGTTTTCCAAGGTGAGTGGGACTCTAGATCAGAAAGGGAAGGGATTTTTGTTTTTTATTTCAGTATAATATCATACCAATTTTCATAAATGTTTCTAGATGCAATTGATCCATGTTTAGGAAGTAAGTTTCTTGATATTATGTGTGCATAACCTAAGGTCTTTATGGATGATTTTTCTAGTTTACCATCATAGAGATAGGTCAATTTTACCACTGAACTACTCCCTGGAACAATGCCATTTCAATTATATCCTATCGAATAACACCTACTGAGTTGGTGTAACTTAAGGTCTAGTTTGAGGACCTGGAGCTGAAAGGATTTATTCATATTAACATGTCATCATGGGATTTTACTTTACTCTTTTATAAGATGGAATACGATATCCTTAGACTTTTTATTGACAATAAAAAGTTGAATTAGGTGACTATTAAGAATAAATATCCTTTACCCAAAATTGACAATCTCTTTGATCTACTTAGAGGAGATTTTTGGTTTTCTAAGATTGAACTATGGTTGGGGTACCACTGGTTTAGAGTTCATGAAAAGGATATACCCAAGAAAGTTATTCATAGTCGATATGGGTATTTTGAGTTTCTATTTATGCCATTCAGACTCACTAACACTCCTGCGGTATTTATGGATTTGATAAACCAGATCTTTCATCAATTCTTAGAAACTTTTGTTGTTGTGTTAGTAGATGATATATTGGTGTACTTAAAGACATAGGAGGATCACAGAGACCATTTGGATATCATTATTCAAACCTTAATGGAACATCATCTATATGGTATGATTTCTATGTGTTATTTTTTGATCTGAGAAGTGAATTTTATAGGTAATGTGATATCTGAGAAGGGCATCTTAGTATATCCAAAAAAGGTACATGGATTCATGTCTTGGGAGTATCCCAGATATGTGTTTGAGATATGGATATTCTTAGGTTCAGTAGGTTACTATCGGTAGTTTTTTTGGGACTTCTCCAAGATCACATTTTCGATGATAACTTTAACCAGTAAGGGTGTAATGTTTGAATGAAATAAAAAGTATTAGAGATATTTTGAGGAGATAAATATGAGATTGAATTCAGCACTAGTTTTGATTATTCCAGAACTAGGGTCGAGTTATGATGTTTTTTGTGATGCATCTGGTACAGGTTTGGGTTGTGTATTAATGCAAGGGAAATAGTATGTGGCTTATGGCTCTCTCCAGTTATTCCCTCATGAAAAGAACTACCCTACCCATGATCTTTAGTTGAAAGTTGTTATGAATGAACTCAAAAAGTGGAATCACTATCTTTTTAGAAAGTGTTTTATGGTATATTCATATCATAAGAGAAAAAAATATATTTTTACTCATAGAGATTTGAACTTGTGATAGAGACACTGGGTTGAGTATCTTTAGACCTTTGATTTTGATATCATATATACCCTCAATAAAGAAAATGTGGTTGCTGATGCATTGTGCAGAAAATTACCGACACAAGCCATGAAGAAATCATTTGATCAGTGGTATATGATGAGTTTTTTTACTACGATGATATTGGGAGTAAAGGAGGTTGGTGGATAGGTGTTCTTGGCTTTGATAAAGTTTGACTCGTCTTTTTATGAGAGATTTATACATGAGCAGATGATAGACACCAAGATACGATGCTTAGAAGAGATCCTAAATGGTGGGGAGACCTCAAGTGAGTGGTCTTAGTCTCCTAGTGGAGCTATGTGCTTCCATATCAGGTTGTTTGTTCTGTTTTCCTTGAAATAGGAGTTCTTATATGGTAGAAATAGTCATATTGTTCTATTCACCCTGGGGATACAAAGATGTACCATGATTTGAGATGTTGGTATTGGTGATTAGGGATGATTCAATCAGTTGAGGATTTTCTATTAGGATGTCTCACTTGTCAGAGAATTAAGGAGGAACACTAGAGACCTTTAGGTTTTTAAAGCCTTTACCCATTTTGGTATGGAATTAGGATGATATTTCCATGGATTTCATCATTGATTTACCATAGAATCCTAGTGGGAAGGATTCAATTTGGGTGATTATTGAAAAACTCACTAAATGAATGCATTTATTACCAATAAAAGAAATAAAAAAAGTGGGAAATCTTGGGGAATTATATTTCCAAGAGATTGTGAGAATTTATGAGGGTTTCCTATGTGGTTGTTTTTAACAAGGAATCAACGTTCACTTCTATATTATGGAAAGTTTTTCAAGATTCAATGGGTTCCTAGTTGAAATTAAGCATGACTTATCGTCTGAAGATGTATGGATAGACAAAGAGGTCTATCTAGGTTCTTGAGGATATACTTCGGGAATATGTTCTTGATTTTAGTTGATCTTGGGATAAACATTTTCCTTTGGTTGAGTTTTCCTATTACAATAGTTATCATGATACAATCAGGATGGATCCCTTTGAGTCTTTTTATGGGAATCCATGTCAATCTCTCTTGTGTTGGGCAGAGTTGGGAGAGAGGTCCTTGGTTGGGTCGAGTGTTGTTCAGGAGATGATAGAGATGGTGTCATTGATCTATAAGCATTTGATCATGACATAGAGTCATCAGAAATATTATGTATACCATTATCATCAGCCACTAGAGTTTGAGGTTGTTAATCGGGTCTTTCTTATAGTTTCACCTCACTTGGGAAATCATCAGTTAGGTAAGAAAGGTAACTTGGAACTGAGGTTTGTAGGGGCCTTTGAGATCATTAATAAGTTGGGGAGGGTGGAATATTGGTTTTTTTACTGTCTGGATTGACTTATATACACTACATGTTTTATGTTTCCCAATTGATGAGGTATATACCAGATCCTTCCCATGTAATTAGATTGGAGGATTTTTGTCTTGATCCTGATGCCATGTTGGTTGACCATCCAATTCATATTATGGATCACCAAGGTAAGGTATTGAGAAATAAAACAATCCCCCCAGTCTGGGTATTGTGGTAGTACAGATAAGATCACCACTAGATGTGGGAGAGGGAGTCGTTGATGAGGCAGTAGTGGCCTTCTCTTTTTGTGGATCTAGGATCTTGAGCACTTTCTAGGGATAAAAATATTTTATGGTGGGGAGATTCTAAATTCCCCATTACGTTTCAAAAAGGTATTTTTTACCTTTGTTTTGGCTTCCCTTTTTTTGGGAAATTATGGTCAACCCTAGAATTGATAGGATACCTATAATGGTTAATTAAGATATTTTTTGTAATTTTCAACATAAAGATTTGACTTCCTATTGATCATTGGGAGATTACATGTCATGTAATTTGAGTACACACCATGTACTAGATACTGGGAAGAATCTATAAACTGGATAAATTACATGAATGTTTTTCACATCATTTAATAGTTACACACTATGTAAGTATAAAATCTAGTTTTTAATTAAAAATACAATGGGGGTTTCAGTGTATATAGACCCTAAACATTACACAAATTGAAAATGGATTAAACTCTGTGTAAATGACATGGTGTTGGTTTTTAATGGGTTGTATGAGTGATATGTTTCAATATTTCCTTGTCCATCCCTCCTCTCTCAACCTGGAATCCTCCCTAGGTGATTTTGTGTGAATTCATCCCATCCATATCAATTTGTTTAGAAATTTTTCATAAATACTTGGCGCTTCGTCTCTCTGGGTAAGCCTTTCCTCTTATTTTCTCTCTTATTTGTGGTTGTGGAACCATTAGTGATAGGTACTAGTAATAGGATTTTGTTTTCTATCAATCATTTTTAGTATTTTTCATGCCTTGTCTTCTGAAGGAATATCTTGTGGTTTCTGATCTCCGTTGTCTAAGGTGGTTTGGTTTTATACATCCTTTAGGTAGGTGGATTTGTTTAAGTGGTCTAATTTATTTAATTTCTTGTTGTTATTATTTATTCATTGAGATTTGAAATGGTAATTTCATGTGTTGAAATTGAAAAGGGCATGGGTTTTCTTTTAAAAAGGGTGTTTTTCTTTGAAAATGGAATTTACTTGATTTGAAATGGAAAATATATTTTTAAACCCTAAATAAGATTGGATTAGATTTGAAATGGTTTTATAAAAATGTGATCATGGTTTTAAAAATATAAATTGAAAAACATTGCACAACAGGAACCTTAGGTACATCAAGAAAGAGACATGGGTAGCCTTAGTGTGTGTGACACCACTAGGAGGTAACCTCTTATATATCAATGGACTGTGAAAGGACTCAATATTATTTGGATCCAAATTTATGCCTTGTTAGGATTGAGAGTTTCTAGTATGTATTTTCTCATAGGATATAGCCCAGCTGGTAAGTGAATTATTGTTTCTGTTTTTTATTACATGATAGATTGTTTCATGGATGTTATCTCACATGGGTGTTTATATTTCGGTATCTTTGCCTGATTTATTTTGGCTTTGGAAAAGATGACATTAAATTTTTTAAAACTTAAAGACTATTTAAGAAATGCTTTTATATTGGTTGATTTATAAAATTATTGAAAAATTGTTTTGTTTAAAAGCTATAACTTGTTCATTCTTAATATTAAAAATTATATAGATTCGTTGGTGGTATCCTACTACGCTATTTTTATCACAACTTACTTCTTCTTGTGGGTTTCTATAGTCCTTTTTGAATGATACAAATAAAGGTAAGATCATTGTGTAGCATGAAGGATTCTCTTTACATTTTTGTTTTGGTTTGGGATGGTATAGAGGTGAAAGTTGATCACATGAAGACTTGTTGTCTATACATTGTCATACTTCCTGGTTTAGCCTATTTTTCTTGGTTGTATCTCCCTATTGTTTCCTAATTTTACTATGGTTGTATGTATTTTTTTTCTTTATATAAAAGACTTGTTTTTTTATCTTCGTTTTACCTCACCCTGTAATGGGCTGACTTGGGTGACTGGTCTAGTTGACCTGGGTTGGTCTATTATAGGAATGTACATTGAAACCTTTTAATGATTAAAAGTGTTTTTTAGAAAATATTTAAACCATGGGAAGTGTCTTGAGATTTCAATCGAGTTTCTAAAGCATCAGGCTCTAAAAGCACCATTTTTTAGAAAATCATAATGAGACGCACGGTTGGCGCATGGTTAGTTTAACCATGTGGGTCAACCATGTGACCCCTTTTCTTAAGGGGTGTGTTTTGTTTAAACTATGAAACTCCTTAGGATAAATTATGATACATGGTGTAGGTGTGCATGGGTGACTTGCATTGGATGAATATGGTGTTTCCTAAACCATGCACCTTGCCCACACCCTTAGTGACACTTAAACAGTATCTATGCATGGTTCATCGCATGGTCTTTCAAACCATGTGGTCAAAATATGAACCCCTTTAAAAAGAGGTATGTCTTTGGGAAGTTAATTCTACATGGTTGGTGAAAAGTTATCTAATATGTGCATCTAAACCATTAAACTCTTTAAAAGGGGAAATTTTACAACTTTTCCCCTATCTCTTTGAAGGGTTTACCCCTTCCTTTATCCTCTCATACATGCATAGAATACCCTCCATGGGTTTCCTCCCCCTATCCTCTTTTCATGGAGAGATATCCTACATCCGAAATCCATTTCAAGCATTATCAGGTTCATTGGATAGCCCTCAGGAATTTGTCTATTTCTTCAATTTCTCATGAACCAAATCAATTCAAGCCTCAATATTGGATGTGTGGACTGCCATTGGTATGAGGTAGGTGGTTTATCACTTCTCTCTAAAAGTTTCATTGAGTTATAAATTATTCCTTTGTACTACACACTAGTATTTTTTGTGGCCCCTATAAAAAATTAATTTAAGTATGTAGAACCTAATACCTTTAATTAATTATTTATTGTGTATCCAATTTTCCCATTGAAGGTTTCCCACCCCAACTCAAACCACCCCTTTGGGCATATTTCTTATCTTCCCTTGACCCTTATGCTTTCTTAATTAAAATACCCCTTGGGGTTTTGTTTTAGATGTTATGAATTTAATGGCTTTCTTAGGCCTATCAATCACCTTTGAGGTGTGTTTGATAAATTATAGCAAAATAGATGTTTTAAATAAACTAAATAGATTATTCCACGACATGATAGTCAGGCCCCGATTTTTAATAAAACTACCTTTTGAGGTGTTCTATTTTCTCAAGTTAAAAAAAGGTAAATTAAATAGTGATGTTTGAATGATTAATGGAATGCTTAAGTACATAGCCTTTCCTATTATAATTTAAATGATCAATGGTAATGACCCTCTTTGTATACTTGATTTTTGTTCACATGTTTATGAATGTGGACTCTTGTAGCTAAACTTGGATGGGTAAATTAATGGTATTATGCCTTGATCGATACTTGGGTACCCTTTTATGGAATTCCTTGGGCGGGCTCATAGGATATTAGAGATTATATATACTTTAGTTGATACTTGGGTTACCTCTTTAAAAAATTCCAAGGACGGTACCATGAGTTACTTGATTTTATTACATCAGGAGTGATACTTGGAGACTTTATAGGATTCCTTAGAT
Source organism: Viscum album (assembly GCA_963277665.1). Taxonomy (NCBI): domain Eukaryota; kingdom Viridiplantae; phylum Streptophyta; class Magnoliopsida; order Santalales; family Viscaceae; genus Viscum; species Viscum album. The sequence continues at coordinate 911,854,557 of OY728151.1, forward strand.
GGGATCACCAAGTGGATGTTTTACTTACCCATGAGTGATACAGGTTCTATAGGGGAGTTACCTTGGATGGTCTTGGTGGTAAGATGGTTATACTATGCCATGAGTGATACTCGGTCCCCTATGTGAGATACCTAAGATGGTCTCAGAGGGTCATGCTCTACACCACACCAAGAGTGATACTTGGGATACCTTTATGGATCACCTTGTATGGACTCTTATGGTGTTGGTTACTTGTAGTTCTCCTAGTGTGATACTTGGGTTCCTCTATAAGGTTCTCCTTGGATGGGCCTAGGATGTTTCATATTTAAATTATAGATATTCCTTTTATATAATTCCAAGAATGAAAATTTATTTAACCAAAGGACGCATCTTCCAAGACAAATAACATGCTTGGATTCAGTATATAATTACACATGACTTTTATAGAATCCTATTTGTGCTTCCTTGCTTGTGTTCTAGGAGAATATTAATATATATACATAAATATATATATATATATATAATATTTGTACAGGTTGAATGAGCTTGGAAATATTCTATCTTAGGACAAAGAAGGTTTGGTCAGGTAGGTGTCCCTAAGGAACCTGATCTAACTTGTTTGCTTTTATTTATTTATTGTTTTACCTATCACACTTGCGCACTATTTTAGGGGGTATTTATACTTGAGGAGGGGTGTCTTTAAGTGAATAAATAAGTATTATTTTGTATTTAAGGCTAAACATTATTGGTTGTCATTAATTCCAATTATTTTGGTTGAAAATTAATGTTTTCAAGGCTGGTTTAGGTCATTAAAAACATAAAACACCCATTTAATTTTGTATTTTAAGATATTTTAAACTTTTACCTTTTAACTTTAACCTGGTACACTATTTTACCAATACCGCAGTAACTTTTTTTTACCATGGTAACTTTTTTATATCTAAAATTTAAATTGGCTGTATTACCTAATTTGGACCTTATAATTACAAATATTCAATCCATTTTACTTAATTATATTTATAAAAGTTGAAAAATAAATTCTAATGTGATACGTGAATAACTCATAAAAATAGTTTTTTTAATGGTTAAAATCATGGTTTTCAAAAATGTTAAGCATAAGTTTCTAAATGTAACACATTATGTACCATGTTGTTCCTTGAATAATTTTTTATTAATAATAGGTATTAACAATATTTTTCATATCCTAATTATATCATAGTATTCATCATATTTTTTGAAAAATAGTATTTTCACTTTCTAAACCAAAAATCAACTTTTTTCAATAATCATCACAAATTCACCCTAAGATAATTTTGATATTTTGAGTCCAAAAATGAAGATTATTTCATAAAAATCATTCTCTAAGTATGAGAATTTTAATTTTTAAGTAAATCATTATTTTAATGAAAATCAACAATTTAATAGAAAAAAATCAACATTCAAACCATTATAAAAATTAATTTAGGATTAAAATATATTATCATTTAAAAAATAATTTTATAATATTATTTCATGAAATAAATTTTTATTTAATACTTACACATAAAAAATATTTTAATAAAATGTGTTTTATAGTCTCCAAAAATAATAAAGTTTTAATTATATCATTAAATAATCCCAACAATCATTTGAACGCATCTACTTAATCAATAATAATAATGACCAACTATTTTATTAGTTAATGGTCATAATTATAATAAATTGTATTAGTTGAAAAACATAAATTTTTATGATCATATTTACCTATAAATACTATGTCATTCTTACTCTTCATCATTCACTTCTATTTGAATCAAGGTTCAATATCATTTCCCCAATGAATTTTGTATTACTAACTCTATTTTTTTGTTATAGCATTGTTCATGGGTAGGATAATTATAGGGGATAAAAGAGACCCACATTTTTTATATTTTACATTATCTAATATTTTTTAGTCTTCCTATTATAATATTTGAATTAATAATAGGAATTTTTATAGACTGAATGTAATATTCTTAAATAAAGGAATAAAGTATTGTTAGTTTCTCTAGTAAGTGTTTTCTATCCTTCAACAATTATGGGTTGTAAAATTACATCTCTACCTATGATGTACAAAGTTATTTATGGAAATTAAAATTCTCTCTATATTTTTTATAATAAAACATTCATTATAAAATAAGAGTTCTATTAATAACATAAAGGAATTTTCAAGGCATTACATTCTTCACCATTTAATAAATTACTCCCTCATAATTTTTATCCAACCTCAAATGGTCTAATATACCTTGGACTCAATTTTCCTCTATCACCTTTAGATTTGGGAACTAGTTAAAAAAGTGACCAATCTCTCTACACTTGAATAAATACACCATAGGATGTTCTTTCACTATCTTTCCATTATTATCAGTGTTAAGGGGTTGTGGATTTTCATCTCCATAATAGTTTTGAGAAGTGTGGATAACTTTTCCACATTTATATCACACCCCACTTACTTAAAGACAATTCCCTGAGTTCATTTTCCCATAATTGTTTCACAGGGTATGTTATAGTTTCTTCTCTTCCTTTTTATGGTCAGGGTCTTTACTAATGTTTTGATCCATCCTTAACTTTTTATCATTCTGCCCATGGGACCACTAGAAATCTCCAAACTTCATTTCAACCTTCATAGTACTCTGCACTATCTCCTCATATCTTTCATAGTATCGATTTTCTAAATTCCTCAACAGATGGGGTCATAGCTCGCTAAAAATTATATCAATCTTTCCCTTATAATCCATAAAAATATATATACATGTATTGAGAAATTATTATGAAGTTCATTTCATCACTTCTCATTGACTCATTTTACTTCTATTTTAGCTCTAATAATTCTTTCTCTATTTTTGTTCGCATTAAATGGGTAATTTTTATGAAAAATATTCCTTTGAACTCTTCCCTCTCCAAATTACCAATATTCTCTCTTGAATTCATGTTTTTAATAAGTTCCTACCATAAATATCCTTCTCCTTATAAGTAGTATACTTCCAAGGTGACTTTATCTAGATCTAAACAATAGAGTATAGAAAATATATTTTCTATAGAGGTAATCCATTATTAAACAATCAATGTATTGGTAGATCCAATAAAAGAAGGTGTTCATTGACGCGTGAAGGATTCAACTACTAGTTTTTCCTTCCTTAGCGAACCAGGATGCTCCACAATGTTTCAGTTGTTGTTCATGACTTGAGTTAATAGATTCATTGTCATCATGAAATTTTCAACTCTAGATCCCCTCATATTGGTAAGGTAATCATCACCTTGACTGCTGCATCCATTGTTTTCATGAGTCTTTCTATTTCCTACAATTTTTTCTAGAAGGAGAAGACCTAAGATAAATTTTTTACTATTGAGAATCATATAATAACAATTATAAAAGGAATGTTTAATCTTAAAATTTTATATTATCATGCTTCTAGGAAGGTATACTTCAATCTTAATAAAAGTTTTACATTATCTTTATATCCTTCATAATGGTTTGTATAATCTTGTGATTAACCAAAGAATATACCCTGGGATTTTCAAACTAGGTGTGAAGCAAGGCCCACTATTGTGCACCAGTTCCTAATAAAGTGTATCCTAATATAGTGTTTTCAGGTGTCACTCTTAGGTATATCTGTTCCAAAGCCACATCCACTTTTAGTATCCATATAGGGATGTATTCTCTTGGAAACCACTTAATACCCACAAAAATACCAGAATGTTTTTTTCTATATTTAAACATATCCTTAGGGTTTTTACTAAAGTTTTACAATCCTAATTTCCATAAATAACTAAACCATTATCTGATACCAATTGTGGTGATCTGCCTTTTAAAAATATGGATTTTATATAAATCCTTAACAAAAAAAATACATTAATGAACTCAAAGGATATTTTGGGGTTTAGTATATTAGAGATTAGGTATATATTACATGAATTTCATAATGTTAACATAAACATAAACATTATTTAATTATTTTTTAGGAAACTTTGTTATTCCATCCTAAGTCATCTCACTGCAAGTAATCTCCTGGAGATATACATTAAAAGAAAGGGGTGATCATAAATCCCAGTAAGGTAAATAAACAAAGGAAACACTTATCAAGTGAGTAAGATTTATATAAATGAGTCATGATCATATTAATATTATCCATAACATAATATATAGAATATCAATCATAATATGTAAATTTGGTTAGAACATGAAAATAGTATATTCATAAGCATATGGAATAAATCATGGTAGTTCACAAGATATAAATCATAAAGGAACATGATGCGTGAGAGAAAAACATTTTCATGAGATATGGATTTTTTGAATACACATAAGCATAGAAAATCATTTCCTTAATAATCAATTATCTTTCTCAATACTATCATAGTGGAATGGGTTTACTCCCCAAGCCATAGAATTATTCAAGGTTCACTCCCATGTCTATCATAGTGGAATGATTTCACTCCCTAAACTATCGTATTAGTCAATGTTCACTCTCAATATTATCATAGTAGAATAGGTTCACTACCCAAACCATCATATTAGTCAAGGTTTACTCCCAATACTATCATAGTGGAATGGGTTCACTTACAAAACCACCGTAGCAATCAAGGTTCACATTCAATACTATCATAGTGGAATGGTTTCACTCCCTATTCCATTCCTTTTTACCTCATGAGATATAATTCATTACCCAATTCATTGATTATAACAAATAATTTCATCAATAACTCATTGAAAATAATTAATTGGTTTCATATCAAAATCATTGCATACAAGTGCTTAAATACCTGAACATAACATCATTTTTACCCATTAAAATGGAATATGGTTTTCATATATATAAATACAAAAATCAATAATACATGTATAAATATATACTAATACCCCTGGAATATATTTGGGTGTTCATAGTATGATAATTTCTCAAGTACAAAAGAGAAATTTCAAGAAATGAATTTGGTAGCATTATAGTATAAATTGTGGCTTATCAAAATGGAATAATGGGGGGGGATGAAGGTATCCCATTTAAAATAATATTTTTGAAGTAGAGGTAAGAAAAAAATATCTTTAATAAAAATAAAGTTTCTAGACACTTAGAAGACACATAATAAGGATGTACTTGAATGAGGAAGGAAAGGAGGATAAATCCCTTACTTAAGAATATCAATGGATTAGGAATATGTTATAATGAGAGGAGATAAATTATCTCTAATACTTACAAAATAAATTGGAAAGTAAAGAGATATTTATAAATACATGAAAGCATGGAAAATTATTATTTAAAATCTAAATACAAATAACAATCTTGAATGGAAACAAAGAGAGAGATCCCTTACTAAATTTCGACAGCATAACGGTACATAACCTTGATTAAGAAAATACATAATGGGAGGGAATTGAGGTATGAAATTGATAAAACACTACTTGGGTGGTAGAGGGAAGATCAAAAGTTCATTAAAATAAATAAAATTTTACATTAAGTAAACTTAAAAAAATGAGGCACTTGAATGAAAAGGAAAAAGATGAGAATTTCCCTTCCCTTGAAGAGTTTCTTCCAAAATCTTAGAGGGGGAAACCATAGGACCTTTGAGACACCTTGAGAAAAACTTTATTGATATTTAGATAGGGTAATAGGAAAAATATTCATGAATTGTGATTTTTTTAGTGGATAGTAGGGGTGTTAAGGGGGTATTTATACTTGAGAAGTGGTGACTTTAAGTGAATAAATAATGACTATTTTATATTTAAGGATAACCGTTATTGGGTGGCATTGATTACAATGATTTTGGTTGAAATTTAAAATTTTAAAGGATGGTTTTGGTCATGAAAAACATCAAAAAACCCATTTAATGTTATGGTTTTTTGGTATTTTAATCTTTTACCTTTTAACTTTAAACCGCTACATTATTTAACCTATACTATGATAACTCTTTTTTACCACGGTAATATTTTTTATGTATCAAAATTAAATTGAACTTATTAAATAATTTGGACTATATAATTCCAAATATTTAATCCATTTTACTTAGTTAAATTTATAAAATTGGTAAAAATTAATTCTAATGTAATACGTGTATAACTCATAAAAATAGTTTTTTTAATGGTTAAAATCGTGGTTTTCAAAAATGTTATGCATGCGTTTATAAATGTAATAAATTATGTAAAATGTTGTTAATTAAATAATTTTTTATTAATAATATTTATTAATATATTTTAAATTTTTTCATATCCTAATTATATTTTAAGATTCATCGTATTTTGTAAAAATATAGTATTTTTACTTTTTAACCCAAAAATCAACTTGTTTTGATAATTACCATAAATTAAACCGAAATTAATTTCAATGTGATGAGTCCAAAAATTAATTTTATTTGATCAAACTAATTATATAAGTATGAGAATTTTATTTTTTAGATAAATAATTATTTTAATTAAAATTGATAATTTAATTGAAACAAATCAACATTCAGACCATTATAAAAATTACTTTAGGATTAAATTATATTATCATTTAAAAAATAATTTTATAATATTATTTCATGAAATAAATTTTCATTTAATAATTCCACATAAAAATATTTTAATATAATGTGTTTTATAATCTCCAAAAATGATACAGTTTTAATTATATCATTAAATAATCCTGATGATCATTTAAATGCATCTACTTAACCAACAATAATAATGACCAACTGTTTTATTGACCAATGGTCATAATTCCAATAAACTGTATTAGTTTAAAAAAATAAATTTTGATGATCATATTTCCCTATAAATACTCCATCATTCTTACTATTCATCATTCACTTTGATTTGTATCAAGGTTCAATGTTGTTTGTGCAATGAATTTTGTATTACCAAGTCTTTGTTTTTTTTGTTATAGAGTTGTTCATGGGTGGGATGATTCTAAGGGATCTAGGTGACCAAAATTTTTATATTTTACTTTATTTATTATCTTTTAGTCTTCAAATTTTAATATTTTTATTAATAATATTAATTGTTTTAGACTGAATATAACATTATTAAATAAAGGAATAAAGTGTTGTTAGTTTTCTAGTAAGTGTTTTCTATCCTTTTACTATTCCCAGTTGTAAAGGTTCATCTAAAATTATGATTTTCAAAGTTATTTATTGAAAATTTAAAATATTTATATGCTTTTATAATAAAAAGTCATTATAAAATAAGAGTTCTATTAATAACATAAAGGAATTTTTGGGGTGTTACGTTACAATTCCCTTTAATTGAAAACTGTCCAATTGTTATAAATACCTAATTGGCACTAAATTTTCATTATTATAACTATTAGTTCCTCAAAAACATTTAAAATGCTTATAATTACCCTTTTTAAGAATGATTCAACCATTGGAACTCTAAATTCATAGAGTTATGCCAATCCATCCCTCTACACCTCACTTCCTTATACCATATAAGTATATCTCCCAAATCATTTATTACTTCCTAGATTCTCCCACAATATAAATTATAACACACATAAATCCTCTTATCTAGTTATATTATACATGAACCTAGAGTATAAATAAAATTTTAAATCAAGGAAATCACTCAACCAAATTTTTCTCTCACTCCACTACCTATTTTTACATATTCTAAAATAACCACATAAACCAAAACCATGATTTTATAATTAAATATAAATCATCTATCAATAATAATTTCAATAAAATAACTAAAATATAACACACTACCATCAATCCTAATGACTATATAGGATACATTATACCAAAAAATCAAAAAAAAATATAATTTCATTTCAATTTCATCCAAACATGTCTAGACTAGCCAAGCATACATTAAATCAATGCAAAAAAATTTAGATCAAACCATGAAATGTCTAAATCAGAAAAATTTTAATTAACTAGAAACGTTTAAAAGAAAAATATCACACCAAACACGACCTTTACTAAATTAAAAATTCAAAAATAAAAAACAACTATAAACAACTGAATATACCATAAATTAACCAAATATAAAAAATACAAAACATTTAAAAGTATCTTTTTAAACCAAAAAATTTTCAAATCACACAAAACTTATATTAATATAATTAATACCATGAATTAAAAACATCCAATTAAAATACATATATACTAATTATAAAATAAATCCAATATCCTTACATTCAAACTCATATAAACAAATCAAAAGCATAAAACCCTAGTTTTTAAATCACAATATAAGTAAAATCATTACCAAATAAAAAATAAATCTTGTTTATTTTAAAAAATGCTTGAATACTTTTAAAATTAAAAATAATATTGTCCATTAAAAATTTATTCAAAACTAAACACATTATATAATGATTCCTAATTTCATTTCAAAATCACATTAATACATATTTAAAATAACTCTTATAGATATGTTCACTAGTTTTTTCAAAACACAACCTAGTTTCAAAGATTTGATTTTCAATCCAAACACCCACCATTTAGAAAAATAATCCACTTTGAAAAATAAACTTTGAATGTTTTTACAACCAAAAAATGAAATAAATAGGTTTTTTTTCAAAATAACACATTTTGAAAACATTATTTTTCAGAAGAATGATATAAGAGATTTATTTAACCTTGCCCACCTAATGTAATTTTATTTTTTAAAATTCACCACATTTAAATTTCCAAAATAGAAATTACATGGTGAAAATACATTTTAAATAACTCATAAAGTGTTTTCCATAATTTTAAATAAGAAAATCCTATTTCGTAAAAATAATAATTTCAACTCAACTATAAAATCCATTAAATTTAATATTTGATTGATTATTTTTATAGTTGAAATAAATTTTATTTATTTCAATCAACATTAATTAAGATATTTTATTTCAAAATAAAAAAAATAAATCACATTAATTTAAAATTAAAATTAAAAAATAAGAATACAAAACCTTTTTCATAAATTAATTATATCAATTATATTGAAGTTAATATATCAATTAACACTTTTTTAAAGGTTTAATGACAAGTTTAATTTATCATTAAGTTGAAATATGATAGTCATTATTTTAATATCAATCACAATTGATTTTAGGATAATAAAATTATTTACATATCCTTGATTATATAATTATCTTTCCTTTTGTGTTTTTACTAACTAATTCTTGTTTGATTTCCAATTTTGGGTGAGTTAATACTACTTAAAGACCAAAATATTCATTTTTATAAAAAAAATTAATTATGGAGGTCTTTAATGAAATTAAATATGTAAATTATTCCTTGAATATAATTTTATAATTAAATAATACTAGTAAAATAAAAAAAAGAGAATAAATAAAGAACCTAAAATTAGTTACGAAGAAGAACCAACTCTCAACCATTATTGGTTTTTGTCAACTAATAAGTAAAACCTTAGCCTAACCATCCATGTTTAGTGAACCTTATATAATTTCCAATCTAAAATACCCTCTATGATATACTAGATATCCAAAACCAACCACATGTTGATCACAGTAAAACCCCAATAATATATAGAATAAAGACTGCAAAATAGACTCTCAACCTATGAACTCTTATAATAACACCTTCAGAATAGTTTTTTCATGCATTTTGATTTTGATTGATTTGGTTCTTTCTTTGTCAATATTTTGGGTTAGTGATGGGATTTAGTTCTCTCCTTGATTTGTTTAGTGGAATTTGTATTATGAGAGTTATTAGTTGGGATCTTTGAATCTGTTGGCTGAGAATTCATTGGAAGTACATCGCATATATTGCAGTGTGGTGTGACCTCATGACTGTTTATGGGCTCGAATATGATCCATTGGATTATTTTTCTTCATTTGAGGTTTCATGATAGCTAATAAACTAAATTTTGATCTTGATTTTGTAAAAATCAGGTAGTTTAGGTCTAATGACCATTGAATACTAATCAAGTAGCTCAGTTCTAGTGTTAATAACATTCTAGTTGGGAATCTTAGGTCTAATATTGAATAACCATCATGGCTAGTGGGGAATCTTACCTATATATGTATTGATAATGACACTGAATTTGACAAGACCACTATGAAAAATTGGTGGGATTCCATGAGATAATTAGTTAATAATTTATTAATCCTGTGAATTTATTTCCTTCTATGGGTCATTAATATAAACCCATAGTCATAATATTAGTTGATTTGGTTATGGTGCAACTGGATTGATTAATAGAATCTAGTAGAAGCTAACCCCTATTTGGGTTATGATGGTTTGTGGGGTAGAGTAATATTTCTTTGGGGTTATTCATGACATATAATTATTTATTGATTTTTTTAGCTAGGTTGGGGGTAGTTGTGAAGAACATGGATAGTCTCATGTTATTTTCTTTTATGGTTGATCCCTATTTTATAATCATTTTTTCTTTGAATTTCTACTTTTACTCTTTTCATAATATTATACGTTTTATGCTTTTTGATGTTTGGTCCCTCTTTTATTTCCCTCTTTTATTTTTTTATTACTATGACAATTGCATTTTGATTATTAGTCCCTATTCATTTTCCCATATTTGGATTTCTCACTATGATTCAAATTTCCCAATATATTTAGGGTTTGGATATTTATGGGTAGTGATATTATAAATGGTCTATATGTAATTAAATATTTGTAGTTTGGGATATATAACCTTGGGATAGTTTCTAGTTTGATATGGTCATGCATCCATGATGATATTTTTCATGGTAGAAAAAGTGTGTGCATCAACTTCAGGTTCATGGGTTGTCCTTGAGATTTGAATGGAATGTTATTTTTTTATGGTTTAAAATGTGTACATGTATTTTATATTTCTATTTAAATTTATATTTATGTTTTAGTTGGGTTGATTATCACTCACCAAAGATATTAAAATTCATCAACATTAATCAATATCACTCATGGTGTTGAAGACAAAGCGGGAATCCTATTGGGTTGGTGAACCCACCCCTAACTATGTACATGGCATGGATTCTAGTGTTCATGGAAAGACCTTATTTCTTCGTGTTGCTATAGGTTTAGGTTATGGAAATGGATTTAGAGTTATGGATTATGTTGAAAAGTGACATTAAGGCCATGTGTTTCATTTTATCCAGGGGAAGATATATTATTTTTCCATTTTAGTTATGTATTGACCAAATGGCCTTTCATTTTAAAATTAAGAGCTGATTATGTTCAATTTACCTTGGATGTTGTTGATACACCTATTTTTCCACTATGTGCATGCATATTATATATAAATTTTATTTTATGTTACATTTATATACTTCTTTTCAAGCTAGTGTATCGAGGGAATATTCACCCTAATGTTTCATTATGGACCTCACCAATAGACGAAACCCCCTTTTTTATAAGGAGGTGCACTGGTGTCATGTGGTAAATTTACTTGGGTATCAGGTCAGGTATCCATGTTGTTTCATTACAATGGTCACATTAATGTTTTTGTAGACACCCAAATTGAAATTTCCTATCCCAAACCAAGTCATTACTAACATCATGAACATTTCCCCTAATCACCAAAGGATATCGACTTGATGTGAATGATGAATATCCACAATAGCATAATAGTTTCCATCTGACACCAATATCCATATGTTGTTTTCTAAATTTTACATTTTAATTAAAATAAAATTAAAGATATACAGTAAGGTATAATAGATGAAATAAATGAATTAATCTACCTTATATAGAAAATAAGTACAATTTTCAGGTCTACCAAACAATTCATTTGTAATAAATGAAATAAGTTAAAATCATGTATTAATACAACATTGAGAAAAAATATATATTTAAAAGGCATAATTTAGAGATAAAAACCACAACCTACCTTTTCTCTCCAATATATCCAAATTAAAAGTGTAAAAAGTGTCCAACTAAGGACTAACACCAAAATAGACATCTATTATATAGCCTAAAAATCATAATAAAGGAAATGTAACTTCATGTGAAACAGGTTCTGTATAGGGAGTGATTATACCAATATTCATAGTAGGAATCCATAAAATTATTCTATTTAAATTCCATATGAGCATAAACTATAATTTTTAACTAAAATATAAGTTAATGAAAAAAAATTAAATGAAAGTAAATAATCATAAATCATTTAAAAGTTAAAGTTTTAACAAAAATAAATAAAAAAATTTAAAATTCATTCTTTCATTCATTTCTAAAACAAATTTTATACAATACGTAATATTATTATATAGTAAACAAATTTAAATTCAATAAGAAACTTAAAATCACACACATATTCACATCTCACTTATGAAAATAACATATTTTAAATCATTGAATTAAAAAAATACTAAATCATACAAATAAATCAATATCCCTGATAAATCACACCCAAAATTTATTTTTAATTTTTATTAGAGAAAATAATCATCTCATATTAATAAAAAAATCAATCATGGATAATTTAGAACACTCTACATGGAAATAAAATATAACCACCTACCTCAAACATATCCAAAAGATCCAATCTATGTCCAATCATGATCATAAAATAATTATGATACCTAAAAGATCAATAGACCTAATTTATATCAAAACTAAACTAAAATAAAACTCATAAAATAACCTACTAGACAAAATACTCACCAATCAATGGAACATCCCAAAACCCAGTGACAATGACACACAAAATCATCTCAGATCATTATTCTAGACACTTCATATAAAATACCCAATTTAAATTCAATAACCCAAGATTGGAAAATCCCTAAACCAAAATAAATAAATAATTACTAGATAATTATGAAACATTTTAATTACTATTAATTGCATGAAAACATATCATAAAAGTCTCCTTTAGCATTCCTATGTAAAAACACTATCATAAATCGAGGGTATCTCTATGTCTCAAACAAACCCTCAAAATAAAAATCCCTAGATATATAGAAAATTACATATAAAAATAGGATAGGAGGAATAATGAGAAAGAGAGGATGAATAATAGAATAAATCCTACCATTCCCAGCTTTAAGAACCTCTCAAGAAGGAAATAGAAGGAAAGTAATATGGAATAAGGGAAGATAGGGCCCCTCCACACCCCCCCCCCCCTCATCCCACCCCTCCTAACCCAAACCCCAAATGGGGTTCCCGGTCTTCTTTAATATAATTAAATAAAAAAATAATAATAATATCTAATAATAATTACCTATTAATAATAGTAACACCCAACATTAATAATAACGATAATAGTAACATGTTGTAAGACAAATCAAATTATAATTGAAACTATGAGGAATTTCAAAACCAAAAATATGATAATGGTCGTAGGTGAAACATATCAATTAAAAACATGCATCAAATAATTAGGATAGATATGGTTAATAAAATACAATAAATAAGTATAGAAGAGTTGGAGACTAATATATATGGTCAAAGTTCTTATTCTATTGACATAATGATACATATAAATAGGGTACATGAGATTGTAATCGATGGAATAAATTAAACTCTATCTTCTATGAAAAATAAAATGGTTGGAATACCAACAATGGGAAAATTGAAAGTTTGTCCATATAAAAGGTTTATTTAAGAAATGGAGAGTCTCATAATTATTATTATGACTTTTATATATAATATTTCACAACACTCTCTCTTGGATGTCATAATTTTATGGAATCTTATATAATATTTACTTAAAAACACTATGGTAAAAAAGTGAATCCAATGTAATTATATTCCATGCCATACTGCCTCATTAAAATCCTTATCAAGAAAATATGGTAGGAAAAACCTAATGAAGGGAAAGGAGTGCATCGTTCCCAACCCCCTCATAAAATCATGATAGAATTTTTAGTCTTCACATCCTAATTTTATAAATCATTTTCTTAAAAGGATATTTTTTTTAATTAATTTGTGAAAAAATATTAAATATTATTAGTAGATCTTATTTTCTGGATATTCATCTCATAATTATTTTTGAATTTTATGAATGAAAATAATTTTGTTGAAAATTGTTTTTTTCTATCACATTTGATATACCCACCCTTCTATTTCACTATACAAGAATCATTATCCTCATATAATATGGTGGGAATGTCATTATTTATATTTGAACTATAATTATTTTCTAATAAGATGAATAGTTGATCTCAACTAAACACATTTATGACTTTTTTCATGAATCAACTCAATATAATTAGTAGAGGTCATATAAATGGTTTTTTAGTATGCTATAAAATAAAAGTTTCTCCATATGTGAAAAAATATCCAATTTGAGATCTGGATTTAGATAGATCAGATAAATATCCAACATTAGAATAACCAACCAATTTTGATTATAAATTTTGGAATAATGAATCATTTATACCCTTTAAATATCAATGAGTAGAAGAAGAATATTATCTTATATCAAATTAAGTATAATAAAATGTATTATTATTTTCAATGGATATATGCACATGCACATGTATATCCTTAAGAGATAAATAAAATGTGTATTTATATTTAATCCTTATAGGATAAATAAGTTCTTTATTATCCCATCATGTATGAAATATATCATTTTTAAAAGAATGATATTTAATTATTCATTAAGGTTATTTCCATGAACATGTAAAATATTCCCTAAATTTATGATTTCATATTATCAATTATTAATTAAAAATAAAATTATATTCCTTATAATTTGATGATCAAATAATTCATTAATTTGAGAAACACTTCTTGAGATTTTATATTTTTTAAAAAATATTGATAACATGATGAAGAAATACATTGATTTATAAAAATCATGGGATGATAAAATAAATTTTATATTCTTCCTTAATGGATACATGAAATGTATATTATTTAGTTTACCGTATATAGAATTTTATGAGATTGGGTGAAAATATTCTCTAGGAATTTTTAACACTTCATAGATTCATAGATATTATAATCAATATTTCCATATAAATAAATAATGAAAACATCAATTTTACACAATCAAAATATAAATATCCAAATTTATAAGGAATAATATTTCTTACAGTAAGCTCATATATATTCAAGAGTCTTAGCAATTTGGATAACCAATCCAAAACTTCATAAGTTTAACATAGAATGTATTACTTCAATAATTATTTGGGCTAGTTTTTTTTCAAAATATCTCAAAATATTTTTCCATCAATGATTTTTGAAATCATTAAAAAATCCAAATATATCATCAACAAAATTTTACGAGATCTCGTAATTTATCTGGTACCAGTGTCACTTCATGGAAAATATCTAAACAGATATATTGTTTTCAATATATTCATTTTCCTCTTCAAGGTAAAATATATTTATTACTTTCCACTTATGATGAAAAATGATTTTATATAATCATTTCAACCACACTTCTAGTATGTATAATCAGGCTATTGATTTTCAACACTCCTAATCTAAATTGTTTATATGAGTGTTGTGAACATATTATCAAGGGTTATGTTGGACCATTTTATATATGGCATGTGATTCTAAATATTTATATTATTTATCATGTATAGAATGAGATGTATATTCACTAGAAAATAATAATTAATGTGGCCATTTATTATATTCATATTTTATCAAATATTTAAATGGTTCACATGGTAGGTGGGTGCACCCATACATATTCCATAATTAATACTTCCTATAAATATTGGAAATTCCCTTCCAATATATCTGATGAAGATATAAATAATTTAACTTAATAATAGTTAACCTATGGTAAATCATCATATAGGGGGAATTCATAATATCATAATGAGAATGAATAATTTTATTATAAGTGATAATTTAGTAGACACACATCCATTAAATAAATTCATCATTCTCCCCATGATATATGTCTACTATTTTGTTAAAAAAAATTGATGACCATGTTCCCTTGTATCAATATTTTTCATTATAATTGATCTTGGATGACCTAAATAATCATGTCATGTATTTAATATTTTAGGAGCAATAAAATTCTGGTTTACCATAATTGATTCAATTATACATAACAAATTCTCTAGACTCATTTTTTATTTATTATGAATGCTTATTATATATATAGGTATTTGACACCTCCTTCATCCAATGTCTCTATATGATATTAATTTTTATGAATATCATTAATGAAAAATATATTTCATTGAGAATTAAAATATAAAAAAGCATAATTAAAAAAATGTATACCCCCAGATAGGAATATATTATCTCTTCTAGAGCCTTCGATTAATTTTCACTACCAATAAATGTAATTAGATGTTCATATACTAACTCTTCAAGAGTTATAATTAATAAAAAACATATATGAGTTCTTTTGAAACATTAAAATAATAATTATAAACTTTTTTGTTCAATATCGACATGAATAAGATTTTATTGATATTATATTGTACATACTTAACACAGTCATGGTATGTGATGACAAATTAAGTACTCGTATTTATCAATATAATTCCCACTTATGGTGTCTGATGAATTAATAATATAATAATAATGATTTAGTCCCATCATCTAAAGGGTTATTTTTTATGTTTTGGAACTTCTAGTCCAAATATTTTAAAATACATCTACTAAGTAGGGTATCCCTTATGTTTTTTAAGGTTGATAAACACGGCATGAGACATAATGTGGAAGAATATTATGGATCCATAATTCGCACCTCATCATGATCATAGTTTATAATTCATAGAATAAATATTATAATAACATTTAGTTCAAAAAATGAAGGAGAAATCATTTGATCAAATTTTATCAACTCCTAAATATTAATGATAAAATAAAAAATCATATAAGTTTTTTATAAATACTTTCATTCACTTCAAGGAATGAAATAAGAAATTAAAAATACATTTCAAATTAGGAAATGAATTCCTTAATTCATTTGATATCATGATTCATGAATGATAATTCATTATTTATTAATAATGACCATCCTATATAAAAATACTAATTTTATTTATCATGATAATCATTGTTTAACCACTTTATGTTGTAAAATTATTTTCATAAAATATATTGGATTATAAAATTTATGTAAATTTATCATCTCATATCTGAACTATGAGAAGAATAATATCCACTTTTGGGGATAAAATTGAATGAATTACACGATATGATATTGATAATCCATAATCAAATGATAAATAATATTTTTTTCCTTTGATATTATCGCTACAAGATAAATAATTGATAGATGGAAATTATTATTTAACAGAATTTCAAAAGACACTAGTTTCATATCATCCTTCAAGGATGCACTAAATATTATTAAAATTCATTATTTTCTTTAAATATGTAACATCATCAAACCACTTCTGGTGGTTATATTACCATATTTGTTTATTTTCTTTATAAATAAGGAACAATGATCATTTTTAAATATCATATACACCCCAAAATTGATATAAAAATAAAATCACATATATTTTCATTCATTTTAGGAAATGAAATAGGAAAATTTAATAAAAATTATCATTCAATTCAAGGAAAAAATTAAATTATTTGATCGAGTTTTATGATTTCATCAAGACAACAGAATGAATCTTTATTTTTGTATTTTAATCTACTTTGGGGGATGAATATTAATGAAATATATTTATGTTACTCTTCATGAACACTTACATTCTCTCAAATATTTTATAAGAAATTAAATAAAAGATAAAAGAAATAAAAAATACTATATTTATTATATATATAAAAAATAAATATAATCACCATCATTAATATTTATATATTATAATCAATTTTAACAACTTCAATGTGTACAAAGAAATAACAGATGTCAAATTATATGGTTTATGGCATGATTTGCAAAATTCAT
Organism: Viscum album; assembly: GCA_963277665.1. NCBI lineage: Eukaryota > Viridiplantae > Streptophyta > Magnoliopsida > Santalales > Viscaceae > Viscum > Viscum album. Next base: position 911,872,255 of record OY728151.1, read on the forward strand.
TTTGGAACTTCGGTGTACAACAATTACACAATGTTCATCATTTGATCACTTCTTGTGATATCATTTAATATTTTAATTTGACTGACTGAAAATTAAATTTTTTATTATAAACACTTTTGAGGAAAAAGTGAGAAATCGAAAATTTAAAACATTACAAGTACATAAAACCATTAAAGACGAAAACCCATGTCAAGACTACCAGATCTGCCCCTTCCCAGCTATTACATCGTGTTGACAAGAATTCTCCATCACAAGACCACCCAGCATGGTGTCCCGTGCAGGAGTGCACGGGCCCAGTACCGATGGTAGAGACATACCCTCTCGAACTTCCGAATCTGAATGGCATGCAGGGTGAAATCTGTCTACTCTGGACCTCATATGGAGTAGACCCATGTAGTGTGCTGGTTGAAACACATCCATATCCAACAAGAAATCCACATCCAAAATACAAAAAGAAATCCAGGAACCGTCATTTCCATTCAACCTATCAAAATTCAGATCCAAATTTTTCCAAATATAAAAACTCAAAATCATCCAAACCAGCATCGTAGACATCCAAACAAGATTCAAAAAAAGAAATCATCCAAAGAAGACAAGGAACGCTGCCGCTGGAACGAACCATGCCGAGGCCCGACCTCATCACGAACAGAAAAAACCAAAGCAACATCAACAAAATTGAAGGTTGCACATCCTCAATTGCAGAGAAACCACAAATCAGTGCCTCTACCATCAAGAAACTTCACGATAATTCGAGAAATCCACAAAAAACCACAGAATAAACCAAAAAAAGGCGAAAAAAACCAAATGGAGAAGACGGGAACACCCGATCATATATCCACAGCCGAAACCTAAAAGCGAAGTCAAGAGACAAAGAAAACAAAACCATCACCATAACTATGACCACATGATCCGTTGCTCGCCAGACCTCGTCAAAATCCCACACCCAAATCCCATCGCTGCCCTCCAAGATGAACTCAGCGACCACAACGGACAACTCAACGCTCTCACAGGATACGCGCCAGCAACCCTCAGACGCAGAGACTGGTTCTCGGCCGCTGGACCATCACCGCGACGCCTTGAATCCCTATCTGGAGTAGATGGATTAAGGCGAAAGCAGACCAGCAACGGAGAAAAATACCAACGCGGCCGAGCCCGCAAAGTCACACGAAGCCACCACAGAAAGAAAGAATCCACCACGAGCAAACCGATCAAGCGCCGAGGAGGACCGAGTCATCCCGAGGCGAAAGGGAGGAAGGCAGAGACTGGGGAACCCTAGTTGTGGAGCTCCCCTTACGGTCCCATCCTTCCCCTTTTTTCAACTATCTCCTTAATCTTTTAATTTGATGATTTATGTTTTTCATGACATAAAACTAATCAATTATAAACACTTTTTTTATAACAACCAATGAAATTCACTTATTTGAATAGAGTGGAATTTGATAGTCATGAGCCATCACTACTCTTCAGAAGCTCAATATTTTTCACATAAAAAAATATTAAGAAAATAATTCATATATTTTTTCAAATTTATCAAGAGAGAGGAAATAAATATTACAATATGTTATAAAAATAAGACTCACTTTTTCATATAAGAATAATTTGGCATCAATGATGATGATGATGGAGGAAGTTTCATCAAGATGTGCAATGAGGAGATAACAGTCTTACTGATAACATGTTGTAAAATAAATCAAACACTAATTAAAATCATGAGGAATTTTTAAATTGGAATTACATGATCAATCATAAGTGAAGTGTGTCATTGATGAAACATGTATCGTATAATTTATATGGAGATGGAGAATGAAAATTAGTAAATATATAGAGAATAAGTTGAGACAAAGTATAGAGGGTTAATGTTATTATTCCACTGAAATAATGAAACATATACATAGGGTATATGTGATTATAATCCATGGTCTAGATTAAACCATATCTTCTATGTAAAATCCAATAGTTAGAATACCAACATTTGGGGAAATTGAAAGGTTGTCCATATGAAATGTTGTGTTGGGAAATAAGGATTAATTATCATCATTATTATGACATACACATATAATATTTCATAACATAAAAAATATAATAAGTTTCATGAACCTCACCCCAAAAAGATACTGCAATAAGGGGAGAGATGGTGACCACCCAAGTCTGGCCTCCAATGGGCCCTGGGTTGGTGACTAGCACCGAGGGTATAATAAACATGAATATGGAAGGAATTACCCTCTAGAGAGAGAGAGATAAAAAGGATACTCCAATCAACACCTAATCATACATATATATATATATACCAAGTGAAAACATATAATTCCATAGTACTATAACAAATAAAAACAAAATCAAAAGTACCAAAATGGTAAAGACGGTAGTGACCACGAAGCCCAAACCGCTCTTGAAAAACCCCAAGATAGTAATATCCAGCCCGATCTCCAACTTTCTCTAGATGACCTGAAAATAGTTTATATATATATAGGGTGAACATAATATTATACTCAGTAGTATCCTCCCTGGAGCCTCTCATGTAAAAGATAAAGAAAGCATGCTAAAGCACGGTGAAACTAACTCATCACCTAAATGGGTATGATAAGTTCCCAGCCTCTCCATGGATAATTCTCACCAAGTATCACATAAAAGAGATCATATAATATAGTAATGAAACATCAAGGGTGCCCCTTTCCCACTTTCCCACTAGTTTATTGTTCTTCTCCAACTTCGCACGTCCTGAACCATCTCTCTCTAAAAATTGTTCGGCCCAAAAACAAATGGGAAAGGCATCATAACATACACCTTGTGCATCACATCATCACATCATAAAATCCACATATCTGTATATAGTAACCAATTATTTTATAGGAACCACCATAGATTTTATGACATATATCATACATCAGGTATTATACCTCAATTCATTACAGCCCATACACCGAGTAAGTACCTCAATCCATCACAGCCTATACATGTCATACCTATAATAATCCTTTCGATACTATATCTAGTAATACATATGTGTTAAATACAAAAATCTAACACATCCCTATACACACATATTTGTGAAAACTAACTATCAAGCATACCATTACAGGTAAAAACCAAGAGAAGAGAGTGAGGCTAGTGGGGGTAGCCGGCTATCCATCCTCCCACTAAGAAGCTGGGAAAAACACCCTCCCATAGTCCACTGGGTGACTGTTTCCCTAACCAACATGGGTGATTTAGTGTATCAAATTAAAAAATATATAGGATATAATATATCTCACAACCACACTATGGGAATAACCTAGTCCTAGAATCAACTATAGCTAACGTCACTCGGACTCCAGACTGTCGCTGCTAAGACTAGATATCCTATAAGAAATAAAAACATTTAAAGGAAAACATTAATTACTTCTTACATTTAAAAAATTAAATTTATGGTAATTAATTCATTAACCATTAATCAAGCATTAACATTATTCCACATTAATTTGCATTAATTTTCAGAGTAAAGTCCATTCCCTCCATGCATAATTCAAACTGAGTCCCTGATTTTTCAACAGTAACATCTTTTCAGCATTGTATTTCAGCATCAACCAACCTCAGGGGTTAAAAATTTATTCATTCACTATTAGAATCATTACATTATCAAAGTATTCTAGGTAAATCATCCTAATATTCCACCAAGAGGAAACATGTAGCCGGGCACATCTAGACGCCTTAAGCGGTGGGGAAAAGGAATGCACATAAAATAAGAAACCTCACCATCAGTCATTAAATAGATTCATAAATGATCATCCTAGTTCTCACCATCACATAAATGGTAAAGCCTATATTAAACCAATTATATCATCTCTAGTGTCATCCCCGATACCCACATGCATATCCCGATTCATCTCTCCATCAAAGGCATCAACTGCTGCCACATCATCTGGTCCTCCCTGCCCACATATCATATCATCCATCCTAGGATCAGCCATCCCAGGATTATATCAGATTCGGACCTCCCCTACCCATATCACATTACAAAGAAAAGTTAAAAACCATATAACATTAAAAAAGTATTATGAAACAAACAAGCATAGCCAATAGGGCTATTAGACCCTCAAAACAAGGCATCCATCCTTCACACATAAATGTCCTCTCATGAATCCAAACTCAAGGAACTCATACTTCTCAATAAGATAAGAAAATAAATCCCTATAAATTATCTTTAACACATAAAAATTTCTTATGTCATCTTGAATTGATTGATTCATTATTCACAAGTTCCAACTATGGGCAACCTAAGGCATCAAAATATCACAATCTATCAAAATATAAACATGATCTTAGTATTAAAAACCAGTTTCATCAAACTTTGATAATTATAATTCTAATTTAACATTACTTTTATTTATTATCCAAAATTATAAACATGCTTCACTTTATTTATCAATTTCATTAATCACGTGGAAGATTATATTTAATTAAACATGCATACTTTCTTCAATTTGATTATCATTATGGTACAACAATCACATGATTATAAAAATGCCTCTTATTTAATTATTCTTATGATAATTAATTATCAATTAACTCCATAATTAATTTTTTTTATTAATTTCAACATGATACTCCAAGCATAATAACATGATAAAAAATCATAGCATAGATATTGAATTATCTAGAAAAACAAGAGGCAACCCGCTATAACAGTATAAAGCACATAAAAATTTTATTGCTGAAAAATCATTTATTAATATGGTTAAATATATTGTTAGGTTAATTTTATTTCTATACAAAGGGAAAAAATAATGCTTAATTTATGATTTTACATAAATAAAATAAGAGAAGCAATGAATCCCCTACCTCAAAGGCATCAATGTTAATTGCACAAGAATGGACCAACATTATGAATATATAATCACCTCTCCCATAAGAAACTGCATTAAATAAAGGAATTCATGAAACCAACTCACCAAAAAACAACCAAGAAAAAAACATTAAAAAAATAGAGATAAAGAAACATAGCATAGTGGGAATAAATGGGAGTAAACGAGACTAGTCAGGGAGAAACCACCTGAAAATGAAGAAAGAACGCACCTCAGATCACCACGGGTCAAATATGGGAATCCAATGATTGGTCATTGTTGAAGGAATCCCAAAACATTGAATGGAGGGCTGTTATATCACCTAGAATTGGGAGAGATCACCACTGAATATAAGGTTTGTGGAAAACCTGAGTTATGCAGCCTTTTATAAACATGTTGCATAGGTATTTTCACAATGTCCAAAGCTTACATGTCATGTAAATGTCATGTTTTTTTACTTTCGCTATAAAATTAATCGCCTTGATGAATTTAACCTAAAATTATTACATGTCATGAACCATCATTACACAAGTCATGAACCACACTTACACAGTATGTAAAGGTTACATGTTATGAAATCTCCCTATTTCCATCATTTTGCAATTGAACCCCTCCGGACTCACTCCAAGCCTCCTTATAGAACCACAAGCTTTAGAAACATGCAAAGGTTTGGATGAAATATATATGATAAATTACATTAGATACCTCTAAAATAATTCTCATCCTCAAGAATCTGAAAGAAAAAACCCAGAGATAAAACAAGTGGGTCGTCCGAACAACTACCCCATGAAATACCCCCTCAAATATCTCATCATCAGAGGAGGTCAACCACCTCACTTATAAGAAACAAGTATAAAATCTTGAAATAGTAAAAAAATATCTCCTAAACACTCTCCCAAGGGATATACGTATCAAATGAGAGTCAAGGCACAATAATAAACAAGATGGAAACCATATCATAAACCAAAAAGGTCAACATCCATAAGAGAGAAATGTCATAAGAGAAGAGTTAAAAATTAAACATCTCAGGGTATTGAGTGTAAATATATGAATAAAATTCATAGGTATTATCCTCTATACCAAAATGACTCCACAAAACATAAAACAAGGTAATATTATGCTCGCACAACACCTTATCCTGGCAGTCTTGGATCTCCACAGGCTGCACCTCTAAGGTTTCATCATCGTTAACTTTGATCTCACCCCAATCGATGACGTGATAGTAATCATGAAGATAATATTGGATATACAATAAGTGAAAACATCACATATACATCTCATCTTTATTATACTTTTTATATGATACACCATAGCTTCAACACAATCCAACACCTCAAAAGGTCCAACAAACTGGGGAGAAAGCTTACTTCCATAACCAAACCTTCCCTTCCCAAGATGAGGAGTCACCTTTTAGAACATGTGATCTCTAATTTTTAACTCTGGAGGTCTCCTCTCATGATTGGAATATGACTTTTGATGATCTTGTGTATTGGATCGTAAGAGTTTATAATGGATAAAAGAGGGGATGAATTTTAGTTTAAAATATTTAAACTATGAAAAAACACAAATCATTTTATGTTAAAAAGATCAGAATCAGAATTTGTCTGATTATCATAGTATTAAAATCAGAACCAAATATAAAATTATTAACAGAGTTAAGATCAGTGTCATAGACACACCAATAAAACAGTTTATTAGAAAGAAAAGTATAAAACTAAATTTATAATTTAATAGCACAACAGAAATTAAAACTTGTATGAATAATAAATACGAAAGATTATAATAGTAAGAATTAATTATAAGGTTATAAAATAATTTACTCTTTAACCTTAAGATTTTAGAAATTCAGAAATCCTAACATAAGATATCCATAGTTTTAATACCTACTACAATGGCCTGTCTTTCCTTAATAGGAAATCCCTTGATATAAGGATTAGTATCAGCAATGTCTTCCAATCCCCCGGAAGACCTTAATTTGATAGATTGATATTAGCTCTATCTTTCTTGAACAATAAATCAATAGATCTGATGGATTGGTGTCTTTGTCTTCCTAGCCTCATAAGCCCTCGATTTGATGGATCAGATTCACCATCTTCCTATCCCTGGATTCCCTTGATCAATACCATGATCAAACATAGATAATATAAAAGAAAAGGTGTACTAATTCATTTAAAATACTCACTTGGATTCCTTATAACTTCAAATATATAAAATATTATAAAGATTAGTAATAATAAGTTTACATAGAGAAATATTTAGACGTGTTGAGTTGTGATTGCATTATCTCCCAGCTCTTCAAATGAACTCTTATTTATAGGCGGTTCTTTAATAGTCATATTTCTGAGTTAGTTTCAATGGCCTCAGATATATTTCATTTTGAAAACTAAGAATGATCTGAATATTGATCTTGACACCTAATAATGAGTTGTACTTCATTTTTTCAGCGTCGTTTTTTTAGCACCATTATAATTATATTTTGTATTTTGTCCGATATATATAATTCTGATCATTCCAATTATAATATTTGGATATTTTGATGGAATTAACTATTATTTTTCAATATGATAAACTGAACAATGTTTAATCCGATGTATATGTACCAATTTTGGTCCAATAGTTATGACTTTTTCAGTTTGATAGACATGACATTAGTCTAACCACTGGTCAGAACAAAAGTTGTTCTAATGTATCAGATTCACCTTCATTCTGATGGGTCAGATTGAATGATAAAATTTTATATTCATTTTATGTTAGGACTATTTCTATGTTTGGTATAAAATAAAGTTTTCTAAAAAAATATACTAAAAAATTTGGGAAATATAATTTTTTAAAATAGAGTTTTAAGAAAGTGTTTGTGATTTCCAAAACTAAGGAAAGGAAAAATAGAAACTATAACTTTTTACTAAATAATATTCCTCTTTTTTGAAATCACAAAACAAAATACTTAAAATAAAAAATTAATTACTCTGAAATACTTACAAACCTTTGTGCATTTAATAACATCAAATATATATGAATTTTGTTACTTTATCATATTTAAACTCCCCTTGAGTTAATAACTTATTTTTATTCAACATTTTCAATCCAATTAAAATAATTTATACTTTGGATTCTCCCCCTTAATAAAGATATTCCTTAGAGAAAAAAATTACCCCCTTAAACTTCTCAAAACTTCTCCCACTTTTTAATTTACAAAAACAGTAAGGAAATAACTATGTTATCTTGAAATGTTATAAAAGTATAACATACAAAACAATTATATGCAAATTAACTATTCATACAAGATATAAAAGAAAGAATGTATGTCCAAAAGAAATTATAAGTCATTCAGACATATATAATTTGGATAAAAATTTATTCACTTTAAACATTTATTCAAAATGTTTCAAAATTTACATCAAGAGTTCAACTAAAAAATTTTCATTCTTTCTTTAACAACTTTTTGAAAATTTCCTTAAACTTATTAAAATAATCATGATCCTTATGATATTAAATGATAGATTATTCAAGCTTCACACTTTTTTCCTCTATGTCTATTTGATTTTGAACCTCTACCATCAACCTTTCTACCTCCTCACTAATATTATTATTATCTTACTTTAGGATTAAAAACTCATATTCATAGGATTGAAGTCTGTTGTATTCTACTTACAACTTCTAAAATTTATCTTTCAAAACTCTAAATTCATCATCTTGATTGCTATTAAATTTTTTTAACTCTTTTATAAACATTACTATATATGAAACATCAGTTGAAAGTTTATCAAATGAATTAGAAAAGTCCATAGAAACTTTCTTCATTTCCACTATTTGTTTATCATGGTTCTTTAAATCATTATAAACCCACCTTGACCATATCACCATTTGATTGAATCTTTTCTTATGAATATTATTATTTCCTTTGAATGATTTTATATCTAACTCATGTTGTATTACTAATTCATTTAACAAATTAAAGGTTTATGAATTTTCATTCATATTACTCTAAATATGTTTGCATCTTTCTTCGATACTTGGTAGATATAAAACTACATGAGAAAGGAATTTTAAATTCTACAAAATGTAACCAATTTTATTTTGATCCAAAATTTTCATTTAGTATAATGAATATGATTTTTCTTATGAAGCATGTGGTATGGAAGAACCAACTTATGATTTCTTCTCTTCTTCAGGTTTTCCTTTCTCCAAAACTTTAATAATATCAACATCCCTATCTATATCTTAATTTTATAATATTTTTTGTATGAGAATTATTATCTTGATCCAGAACTTTTTATGATGACTTTACTTCTTCTGAATATTTTATGTCTGGATTCTTATTGGACTGGGAAGGTAACGAAGTGGTTTTTGAAGTAGACTTTGATGTAATTTTTTGATCCTTTGTCTCTTCTTCGGTATCTTTTTCTTGTTATTATTATTCCTCTTCCTCTTCCTATTCTTCTTCTTATTCTTACAATTCCTTTTATAACTATCATACAGTTCTAAGAACACATTTTTCAAATTTCTTAACTATTTTAGGTTTTTCCTTCTCAACCTTCTTTTCAAATTGAACTAGGACCAATTCTTTGTAAATTTTTCTTGAACATATTTGTATTTCCCTTTTTCACCAATTGTTAGAACTATCAAGGGAACTACTAATGTTTCAAATAATTATATACCAGTATATAGTGGAGACTGATTAGTGTGAGTAATGGTTCTAGACCCTGGAACCGGTCACATGAGTGATAATGGAGAAATATATAAAACTGGTACTTCAAAAGCTTTTTCTACACCATTAATTAAACATTCAACCATTTTATCCTCCACTAACCTTTTCTTATATTTATTTATTTTTATGGATTCCTTCAACTCATTAGTCATCTAAATTGTTTATGAAAAGTAATCATCCTTATCATGACCAAATTTAGGATCACCAAGTTTTTTTTGAGACTTATGTGTCATGGGTTTATTGAACTCTTCATCTTACATTGTCTTCAATTTATTTTCTTTCTTCGGTGGTGAAGATTCTGCCTTTATTCTTTATTTCTCAACTTCTTTATATTTTTTATGTTCTACATCATATGTGGTTTTATTTATTCTATCCACAAATATTTTCAACTTGAATTTCAAAGAAATCTTCATCCTAGACATAGTTTCTTCATCAATCAGGGAAATATTTTCCCTCATGGGATATTTTTTATTCTTTATCTTGAAAAATTCTATGCATCTTACTAATAAATTTGTATTAAAATAAGGTAAGATCATAATATTTTATTTCATATATACCTTCTTGATTGATTCCACTGATAGGAAAAAAACTTTACAATATTGGTCCGTCTCATGTTTATAAGAAAATAAAAAATAAAAAATATAAAGAACTTTGAGGGTATCCCTATCACCCTTTCTAGGAATCAAATATCATTTCATCCATAAAGTTATAACCACAAAGTCTGGAGTAAGGTTGAAAATTTTCTTACTTTATCAAAATAAGTGAGCAATTATGCTTCAGCCTTCAACTTTACGAAACTTCCAAGCTTATCTGAAAGCTTGTGGGATAGAAGATAAAATTCTCCCTCTAAGGATAATTCTAATAAATCGGCTATTTATTGATAATAAATTTTATACTTTTCTACAAAAAAAAGTAAAATAAACTTCTTATTTATCTTACTCGAAAATAAACTCAACTGAATTATATAACTCACTCACTATTTTGGGGTAAAACAATTCAAAATAACCATTCTAGACACATATATTTTCCCAAAACTAAAATTTTATAACTCTTTTTAATAATGAATCATATTTATCATAATAGATCTTCTTGAAAATTCATTCTTTGAAAACTTCCCTCCTATAAAAATCCTCAATAGTGGCCACTATACCGAGGTAGTTCTAGTGATCGAATGAATGGAAAAACTTTAAATTGAGCTATAAAACGAGTGGCAAGAGTCGGGAGTTAAATCTATAAAAAACAATATGGGTCACATGGTGACCCACCATTATATAGGCACATAAGTTTATGGTTTGAATTCCTACTAAACAAGAGGATCATATCAAAAAGAGTTTTTAGATCTAATGATCAATATTTAATCAAAGAATGGTTTTAAAAATAATTATGAAATATTAAAGGTTTTTTAAGAAAACTTTTCATTGGAGTGAGAAACAATATGATTAGAAAAAACTTTTTTTTTAAAATTGTTACAAAATAAATTTTTTAATACTAAAAAAATATTTACAACAACATTTAAAAAAATAAAAAATTGAACTAACTAAAATAATAATACCTTTTGGATTAGAAAAGTTTCATCAGTATGAGTAACATGTTCTTCTTTGTTTTTGTAATGAAAACTAATTATGATAAAGTTTATAAAAAATATATTTTCTGGAAATTTTATAAAAAAAATTGTTTGGAAAAACAATTATATATCATTTTCTTTTCTAGAGTGTATAAAAATCTCTGATTCTAAAAAAATTAAAAAGTTTTTGAGTCTGAAAAAGTTAAAGATAAAAAGGTTTAAATAAAATTTTTAGAAAACTAAAAACTTTCAAAAACAAAAATATTTTAGTAAAGTAAAATTTATAAAAAAATAAAGTTTTTTTAAAATAACTAAAAGTCTTAGAAACCAAAAAAATTATAAAAACAAAACTTTTTGAAAAACACAACATATGTGCTCCCCCTTTGAAATGGAGTTTATTACTGTAAGGAGATTGGTAAACAAGAAGTAAATATGAGTAATCACTTGACATTGATCATTCCTAACTTCTGTTTAATATATTCAAATCTATCATAACTAATGGTTTTAATAAAAATATCAGTAAGTTATTCTTTCATTCCAATGAATTGTAAAATGATGTCTTCTTTTTGTGTGTAATCCTGAAGAAAATGGTGTCTTATATCTATGTACTTATCTTGTGAGTGATGTTATGGGTTTTTAAGTAAATGGTACTTTTGTTATCACACAAAATTTATTTTTTAGTAAAAATCAAGCCACATTCAGTGAGTGTGTGTTGCATTCACAAAACTTGAACATAAAAACTTTTAGCTAAGATATATTCGGCTTCAGCAATGGAAATTTCTATTAATTGTTGTTTATTAAAATAAAAAGAAACCAAAGTTTCTCCTAAGAAATGACATATTCCAGAAGTACTTTTCCAATCCATTCTATATCCACAAAATTCATTATCTAAAAAAAATGACTCAAAATCATTTCTATAAGAGTAAAACAAACCTAAATCAATAGTTCCTTTATGGTAATGAAAAATTAATTTAATGGATTTATATGAGACACTTTTATATTGGATTAATATCTAGCACATAATCATGTTTAAAACCTTAAATCCATATGAATAGATGTTAATTAAAGTAAACTTTCAATCATACCTCTAAAAATATTTTGATCAATTAGTTTCCCAACTTCATCAATATCTAAAGTATTTGAGGTTATGATAGGATTAATAATTCTTTATATGTTTTCATACCCTAATTTATTCAGAAAATATTTTATATACTTATATTTATATATAAAATTTCCTTATGTTTTTTGTAAAAATTGAAAACTTAGAATGTATGTTAACTCACCCATCATACTCATTTCAAAATTAGATTTTATAATATCTATAAAGGAATCGGTTAAATAATTTTCAGTTTAACCAAATATAATGTCATCAATATGTATTTATACAATCATAATATTTTTATTAACTTCTTTTATAAAAAGGGTTGGATCTCCAGCTCCCTTAAAAAAATTAGTTTGTAACAAAAATCCAGTAAACCTATCATACTAGGATCTAGGGGATTGTTTGAGTCCATAAAGTTCCTTGGTAAGTTTATAAAAATATTCTGGAAGTTTTTTGTTTTCAAAAATATGTGGTTGTTCTACATAAAATTCATTTTAAACTTATCCATTAAGGAAAGAACACTTCACATCCATTTGAAATAGTTTGAAATTTAAGAATTCTGTATAATCTAGAGGTATAGAAATATCTTAAAGTCAAGCTATTGGGGCATAGGTTAATTCATAGTATATTATCTCTTATTTATTATAACTCTTAACAACAAGTCTATCTTTATTTCTAACTATTATACAATTTTTAGAAAAAAATTTCTGAAAGACCCATTTTACTCTAATTATAGAAGTATCATTAGGTCATCCAACCAAGTCTAAACTTTGTTATTTTAAAACTAATTGAGTTCATCTTGTATATATTTTATCCAATCCTCGTCACTTAAAGCCTCCTCAATAATTTTTTGTTCAAATTGTGATAATAATACTAGATTTTTAATTTAATTTCTCAAAGAACTTGTAGTTCTAACTGGTTGATCTACGTCCCCAATGATATTATCACAAGGATGATTCCTAATAAATAATTGATTTCATGGATTTTTAAAATTCTATTCTTCAAAAATATGTTTAAAATATTATTTAGGTATAAATTAAAAAATATATTATTTTCTTTTTCTCTCATGAGAAGAACTTTCTAACATAGGTTTAAAATCATCTTTTAAAATAACATATAAATATGTAGGTTGATTTGTTTGAAAATAAAAGGATTAGTTTCATCAAATTTAACATGTATTTTTTCCTCAATAGTACTTGTATTTTTATTAAAAATTCTACAATCCTTACTAGTTATAGAGTAATATAAAAATATTCTTTTATATGATTTTGGAGAAAATTTATGTAAATTAACTTTAGTACTCAATATGAATACTTTGAATCTAAAAACAATGAAGTAGGAAAGTTTTTGTTTTCTTCCTGTCCACAAATCATAAGGATTTTTATTAATAAAAGGTCTAATTAAAACTCAATTTATAGTATAATAGGTAGTACTAACTGCTTCAGCCCAAATATGTTCAAAAACTGCGTATTCACTTGACATGGTTCTAGTAATCTCTTGAGAAAATCTATTTCTTATTTTGACTAAACCATTTTTCTATGGAGTTATAAGTGCCGAAAAGTTATGTATAATACCTTTTTTACTATAAAAAGTTTCAAAATCATAATTTAAAAATTCTACACCATGATCACTATGAATAGTTATCAAGGAGTGGTTTTTCTCATTTTTAACTCTAGCTAAAAAAGTTTTAAAACAATGAAAGGATTCATATTTTCTTTCTAGAAAATAGACTCAATTATATCTAGTGTAATCAACAACTAAAACATATACAAATTATTTCCCACTGATACTTTTAGTTTGTGTAGGACCAAATAAGTCCATGTGCACTAACTTTAAAAAATCATAAGTTAATACTTCACTAATATATTTAAACATTGACTTATGTTTCTTACCAAATTGACAAGGATTGCATACTTTTGAAGTATCAAACCTAAGTTTTGATAGGTCCTTAACAAGTCCTTTCTTAAAGTGTCATAACCAATATTGATCTTCCATTGTACTAAGGTAAGGTATATCTTGGCTCCAAAGGTCATACTATTTTAAAGTTTAAACATTATCATGTCGATTAGAAGAAATAATAAACTCATATTTAGAACTATGAATAGTATATTTATCATTCTTGAAGTTCATAAGATAACCTTCATCACATAATTGGATTATGCTTGTAATATTTTGTTTAAGTCCTATAACAAATAAAACATTTGAAATTAAAGATTTACCAAAAAGAACAGTTTTACATGTACCAATAATTTCTCCTTGAGCATTATCTTCAAAATTTACTTTCCACATTTCATCTTTTTGATTAACTTAAAGAAATCATTTTTTTCAATCATATGTCTAGAATAACCACTATCCATTTACAAATATTCTTATTGTTGGTCCTTTATTTATTTTCCTGAAAATAAAAATGTTAGTGTTTCAGAACCCAAACCATCTTGGGTTTGGTATTATCAAAAAATAGAATCTTAGGAAACCACAATTGTCCAACATTATTATTTTGAGAAAATTTCATTTATTTTGAAAAATGTGCTTTATAAAAACCCAAATATTGAACTTTATTTAAAGAAAATTTTGTCTTCTAGTGTCCACCACTTTTACATTTTTTTTAAAATAGATCACTCTTTGGAAAAATAAATTATTATTAAAAGCATCCTTTTTTAGTAAAAACCATTCCTAAAATATCTCCATGGGGTCTAATTTGTTTGTACATTTTATCAAAGTTTTCCTTTCTAGAGGAAAACTTAGACGAAATTTTATTCAAATTGGAAATTTCAAATTTTAGTTTTATAACTAAGTTCTTATCCTCAATAGTATTATAATTTGAACTAATCTTTATAAAATCACTATGTAAACTATTTTTCTCAGAAATAGATTTTTCAAATCTTTTGAAATATTATCTTTTTCAAAATTATTCTTATCAAGTTATTTAGAAATATATGATATTTCTTTAGTTTAATTAATAATTTTTGAATTTTATTTAACATGTTTACCTTGAGAAACATCAAGTTTTTTAGAAACTTTACAATTTTGATTCTCAAAAAGTTTAATAAATATAGATACTTCTTCAAAAATAGGTAAGGCATTATCCTCTTTAGTTGAGGAATGTTATTCATCTAAATATGAAGAATTATTCTCATAATTATTATTAGGTTAATTATCATTTAAAGTAAGGTTTTTAATAGATTCATTAATTTGTACCTTATCTATGAGACATTTATTCACCTTTGATATTTCTGTATATAAACTAATATTCCTCTATCTGGAACTATCATTGTCTGAAAAAAAAAATTAGATGAATTGTCTCCTACACTTGCACTCCAAGTGTCATAAGCTTTCAAACTCTTCTTTCTCTTATGCTTATAATACTTTTTAGCATCCTGTTTAAATTCCTTTCTTTCTTATCCTTCCTTTTAATCTTGGTACAATCCGATCTTATATGACATGCCTTTCTTCATTCAGAACAAATAAATTTTGTAGAGTCTTTATTATCACTCTTATCCTTATGAATCTTCTTTTATCTATATTGAAAATATTTCTTACCAACAATTTTATTCATCCTTCTTGTAAGATTTTAAAAATCATTTATAATTAGTTATAAAGAACTATAATATTATTCAATAATAAATTTCTACTTATTTATAGATTTCACAACTTTTTCAGTGAATTGAGATTTAGTAGGAACAAAATATGTACTTGTAAAAGAAACTCCACTATTTTTATTTTTAATCTTCTCAACATCCCTTTTCAATATAACTTTATATTGCATGATATTACAAATAATATCATCTAGAGTAAGATTTGTAATCTTCCTTGTATCAACCAAGGTTGTTATTTTGTGTCACGACCTGTCCCATAGGGCCCGTGTCGTGACTACCCCAAGCCCGCCTTCCATAGGCCAGGGGCTGGCGACTAGCATCAGAAAGGCATATCCTTTTAAACAAGAAGGCATTTCCTTTAAACCTTCAAACACACAATCCAAGCACATCATATGAATCAAACCACAAAGTAAAACTATATAGTAAAAGTGTGAGTACTATAAATAAAGGGGGTTAGAATACAATCCTAACTGAGAAAGTACAACTACAACAGAGAGACATCTCATGTGTTCATCCGCCAAGTATCCTACCTGAAGGGTAGGTACAGTACCCGATCAGTAGTCACTATGGCACGTCACATCAAATGGTCCACCTCTGAGCGCCATCTAGTCCCGGCTCCCTCATCCTCGATCAATGTTGTTTGTCATCTTCACAAGACCCAGCAAGGTGCAGGCGTGGCCCGTGCAGGGGTGAGTATAACAATACTCAGTAGGGACCTCGAGACCCCCAAAGGTCTCCCATAATTCCACAAGTAAAAAATACAAATCAAGACCTCAATCACAAAGCATGAAGCAGTCATCAACTCTACTTAGGTATATTCCCATACATATACCTAATTTATCCAAATATACTTGTCTCATACATGAGAAAACATAAGGCTCAAACTTTTAAGCCATTTACAAAATTGTTTCACAAGGGAAGAATACATCAAAATTAACACCACGAAGGTAACACCATGAACATAAAAGTTCCACAATGTTAAAGAATCAACTCACACCATATATAACTTAAGTATAGAAGTATAGATGATTAGACGTATCACTGGATCATCTTATTCTATTGATAGGATCTGTTGCTGACCCACATAGGATCGGTAGATGCTGACCCACATAGGATCGGTGAGAGGTGACCCACTCATGATCGATGAGTGCTGACCCACTTAGGATCGATGTTCTTTATTCACATTACAACCAACCACTAGATTCTCGCACTAAGCATGCTTGATTTTGGGAGGATATGCTCCTTAATCCATCGGTCATAACTCATCCACCAAAAAGTTCCACAAAAAAGTATCCCAAAGGACTGCCATGTCATATAGGTTCCAACACGACTGACGGCACGTCAATCAGGCAATTGGTCTATAAGTTATAGGAATTTTAATTCCGAGGACCTGATTGGATTCGGGTTCGATCCAACCCGACCATACTCCAACTTTCTCCAACACTCAACTGGAGTATACTAAAAGGACCGTCTCACTCCAAGGATCACAACACCGCATATGGTTCATCAAATGAACATATGGCTCACAAGTTATGGTCCTTTAATCGAAATTGGGCTTGGTTGAGTCTGGGTCCGGTCTGACCCGGCCCGACCCAGTTCGGGTCGACCTGACCTGGTCTGGATCTGACCCGGCTAGGCTGGGCCACGGCGGGCTCGGCCTGCTGGGCCGCAGTCCAAACCGAACCACAGGGGGCGCGGCACACCGGGCTCACGCAACCCAGCCCATGGAGGGCGTGGCCTGCTGGGCTCGCGCGGCCCGGCCCATGGGGGACACAGCCTGCTGGAGTGGGGCCTGCCCTAGCTGGCACGGGGGAGCGGCCCCCCAATCTTCCCAAATGTCTAAGGTCATTCGATTCATGCGGCGGTGCCACGTGGAACCGCCTGGTTTCCCCATGGAACTTGTAGGGAGCGGGTCCCTGATGCCGCAACATTGGAGTTGTGACCTCCCTCTATGGCGGCACACTGTTGCGTGCCGTTCTGCATCCTGCGGCCAGCCGGTGTCAGCCGCTCTTTGTGTATGCTGCGATTGAAGAGCCACGACTACCCTCTCCGGTGGCGCACGTGTGCCTCCACTTCTTCTGCGTCCGGCCTGAGCCGACCGTTGTCTTCACCCTTCATGGAAATGGTCATAGCCTTCTTCACTAGCGGTGCATGAAGGCGTACCGCCATCTCCTCCGCGGTCGGTCGTTACTAGCTGACTCCATCACCCGTCAGCGCTGATCGCCAGTGCTGCCATGCCGATACCGCACCAACGGTCTTCCGCAGGTCACGGGGTGAGCTCCGGTGGCCCATTTTTCCATCTAAAGGTACCAACAGCCTCCCCAGGATTCCCCCTTCGTGGATTGTCCCTCCATTCTAAAATTATTCCAATCTGAACAAAAGCCCACGAATAACATGTTTTTAAAACAAGTAACTGAGGGTTCGGGCCTTGTTTGTTTGGCCCGCCCCTCCACATTAGCATGAACAAGAGAAAACGATAAAGATCCAATAATTATTTAAATGAGATAAACCCTACCTTAATATTTTTGGAGAACATCTGCATTTTAGGAAGATTTGGTGTTTGTCGTTCTTGCAACAAGCCTCCAATGACGCTGGTCAATAATCGTTCTTCAGTTCTTCCTTCGTGAGGGGACTCGCTCTTCCTCAAGAATCTTCCTAAGATCAAGAATTTTCCAATGATTTTCCAAAACCCCCACGTTATAGTTTAACTCTCTAACATTTGATTAAGAGGTTCATTAATTGGTGTAATTAATGAGCCTCATTAATCACATGAAGGTTGGTTACAAAACTATTGTGTAATTAGTCATTTAATGTCCTTCATTAAATGCTCGGCCACCCCTGTGGTCCCCACCAAAAAACTTAAAATTGAGGTGGAACGATGTTTTAAAAATAAAATAAAAGATTTTATTTTATTTATTCATCCACAAAAAATGCAAAAACAAATTTTCTCCTCGACCCACTACAGTTGAGGTTAAACTTTCCTTAAGTGAATCTCAGTGCTGCGAGTTCAACGGTGCCCTCATATTTCAATTCCGAGTATCAGTTTAAAATTTAGGATTTTTTGGTCGCACATTTACTGAACGTACCATAAAGAAAGTTCAGAAATTCATTATGGGCACATCGTGCCTCGGAATCACACACCGTCAATTTTGACAGACTCATAATAATTTCATATAATTAAAAAAATTACATAGAAAATCTGGGTCTCTACATTTTGGATTCCCATTCATTAAGATTAATATCTATGATTTTCTAAACCAAGAATACATCCATTAGATCTTTATATCCAAGATAATGTAAACTATTAACAATATTCATAAATCTTTGATGAATCTTAACTACTGATTCTCCAGGTAAGAAATCAAAATCATGATTGTCAGATCTCATCATAGCTCTTCTAGTCTCAACAACTTTAGAAATTCAAATGTGAGTAACTTCTAAATTTTTCTATATATAGTTAGAAACTTTATGTGAAGAAATTTCACTATATATATTTTTCATAATAGAAAAAAGTACAATATTCCTTACTCTATAATTCAATTTATATTACCAGTTTTCCTTTTTTTGAAAGTAGTAACTTCCTTTTCCAGAATCTTATAGTCACCAGTTAACATGAAAAAGTTATCAACGCCAGTATTGATAAAAAAAGTATTTATTATGTATCTCCAATATTCATAATCATTCCATAAAAAATAGTTGGTCTATTAGGATTTATATTTTCTAATGTATCAACATTCAAACCTACCATCTTAGGAAAGTTGATGATATGAAGATCGGTACTAGATCTATCTTCCAATCCCCTAGAATCCCTCAATACAATAGATTTTTATTATCTCTGTATTACTTGAACAATAAATCCCTTAATCGTATGGATCAACATCTCTATATTCCTAGCCTAATAAGCCATCGATCTGATGGATGAGATTCACCATCTTCCTATCCCTAGAATCCCTCGATCAGTACCATGATTAGACATAGTGAATGAAAAAGAAAAAAAAAATCAGTGAATTTAAAATCCTCACTCGTATTCCTTATAACTTCAACTCTCTAAAATATTACAAAGCTTAAGAATGATATGTTCACATAGATAGATATTTTTATGTGTTGAGTTGGGAATTGAATCAGCTCCCAGATCTTCAAATAAACTCTTATTTATAAACGATTATCTAATGGTCATATTTTTGAGTTGATTGCAATGTCCTTAGCTGGATTTCACTTTGATAGCTAAGAATGATCTGGATCTTGATCGTAATATCTAATAATGATTTATACTTTATTTGTCTGATATCATTTTTTTATAACCATTACAATGATATTTTTTATTCCATATGATAGATATAATTCTAATAATTTTGATTATAAACATTAGATAGTATAATTGAATTCACTATTGTTTTTCAATATGATAAACTAAACAAAGGTTAATCTGATGTATCAGTACCAATGTCAGTCTAATAGTTATGACTTTTTCTGTATGATAGATAGAACATTAGTCTAACCATGGTCAGAAAAAAAATGTTGTTCTGATGTATTGGACACACGTTCAGTATGATGGATCATATTGAATGATAAAAGTTTATATTTGTTTTACATTAGAACAATTTCTATGTTCTATATAAAATAATTTTTTCTAAAAAAACATACTAAAACTCTTAGTAAATATAAAGTTAGTAAAATATAATTTTAATAAATTGTTTTTGATTTCCAAAACTAAGGAAAGGAAAAGTAAAAAATTATAACTTTTAACTTAACATTGTTCTTCCTTCATCCTCTCGCAAATTGCCTAAACTATCTCTATTGTATTCTGTACTAGTTCTAACCTGATAATTTCAGTCTCTCCAAACCCAGTCCAGTGTAATAGATAAAAGAAAATTTGGTCATAAAAACATCAAACGGTGCCATAACAATGGTGGAGTGAAAACTATTATTATAAGAAAACTGAACCAAGGGAAGTTGACTCATCCATGAACCTATAAAATCTAGGACACAAGACCAAAACATGTCATCAAGAGTCTGGATGGTCCACTTTATCTGATCATCCATCTGCAAATAAAAACCAGTACTAAGGAATAACTGAAAACCAAAATCATGTTGAAGACCTCTCCACACCATGAAGGTAAAATAAGGATCCCATTCAGATATGATCATCCTCAGGATTCCATGGAGTCACACCACCTCCTCCAGATACTACCTCATTAAAAACTCCACTGATATCAACTCCATGATCATTATAAAGTGGTTTTATTTCATCAAACAATCCATTATCACTAATATATCATTATATCCTCTCTGAGCTTGAGGAAAACTGGTAACAAAGCCAATTGAGATGTCCTCCCACTTCCACTGGGGAACATCTAATGGCTGGAGAAAACCATCAAGAACAAAATTCTTAGATTTCACCTTCTGGTATATCAAGAATCAATGAACAAACTCTACATTTACATGCTTCAACTCGGACCACAAAAACTGATATCTCAAAGCTCAATACATCTTTTTCACGTTGATATGTACTGACAAGGGTCAGGTATATAACTCACAAAGAACCCTCAAACACATCATCTAAGGAATGAAAATCCATACCTAGAATAACACATGGTGTTATTCATCCTCAGAATAACCATTGGGGGGATCACAAAAAACAAATCGGTTTCTCCAAAACTTCACCTTAGAATCCCCCAACTGGGACTCCTCTACCTATTGTACCAAAGTTGACTGCACAATAATCTAAAAAAGAGAAACTATTCATCAAACATCTCCCATTTCTAGATTCATCACTAAGAGTTCTTTCATCACTCTCCAATAATCTCTAGATTCATGCATGGCATCACTACATGACTTCCTTCCTAGCGCATCAGACACAACATTTCCCTTACCTAGCATATACTAAATATCAAAATCATAATATTTCAATAATTTCATCCACTGATGCTGATGAAAGTTCAAGTAACACTGGGGGAAGACATACCTAAAGCTCTTATGACTAGTAAAAAACACAAAACACACACTAATGAGGTAATGTCACCACAACTTCAAAGAAAACACAACTTCTGCCAGCTCAAGATCATGGGTGGTACATTTACTCTCACGAGGGTGTAACTACTAAGACCCATAAGAAACAATCAACCTATGTTACATCAGAATATATCCCAAGAAAAGATGTGAAGCATCACAAAAAACCTCAAACTAAACTCCCTCTGCTAGAAAACAAAGAACTGGAGTGCTGGAAAACTTCTCCTTCAAGTACTCAAAAGTTGTCTGACACTAATCAGTCTGTGAAAATTCATGATCCTTATTGATAAAATATTTCAAAAGTAATCAAAAAATGATAGAAATTAGTTACAAACCTCATTTAATATCTTAAAATACTAAGAAAACTCTGCACCTCTATCATAACCATAGGGGCTTCCCAAGACACAACTGCCTTTATCTTTGAAAGATTCATAGTTACTCTATTGTGACACAACATGCACCAAGAAACGGACTTCATGAGTCCATAACTCACACTTAGAGAAGTTCATAAACAAATTATCATGATGAAGAACTGCCAAAATGGCATGCTGATTCTCTGAATGTTCCTCCTCAGATGTGGAGTGCATAAGGATTCCATCGATGAAAACCACTACGAACTTATCCAGGAACTCCTTGAACACTACTTTCATTAACCCCATGAACATGGCTGGAACATTCATCACACTGAATGACATTATAACAAACTCATAATGACCATGATGATAATGAAAATTGGTCTTCTGAATATCTAAATCCTTTACACGTATATGATGATATCATGAGCGCAAATAGATCTTTGAGATACAACTTTCTTCCTTCAACTGATCAAATAAATCATCAATCTATAGAAAAGGATAGAGGCTCTTCACTGTCATTTAGTTCAAGTGATGATAATCGATAAAATTTTGCAAACCACTATTGACCTTTTTAAAGATTAAAACTGGTGCACCCCAAGGTGACACACTTCTCTGAACAAAACCTCACTGCAATAGATCATTTGTAACATCCTAAGATTTTTTGAATTATTTTTTTCAAATTAATTTATCTTTTTGATATTTTTCATTTCACATGACACTGAAAATAGTTATTATATATATATATATATATATATATATATATATATATATATATATATTAAAACAGTAATTAAAACATTCCTTTCACACATTACCGACATGGCTTGCGTTACACGCAATACCGAATTTTCTTGCACTACATGAAACACTAACTTGACATATATTACACGCAACACAAAGTTTCTACAAAACATAGTTTTAATGATATAATTATTTAAATGACATAATTATAATGTAGTTGTTAAACTGAGTACTATGAAAAAATTTAAATACTTTTCAAATATTTTTTATAATTTTTTTATATAAATAAAACATGTTGATAATGAAAGATATAATTTTTTGTAAATTCCTTTTTTATGTTTAAAAATATTGTTTTCTTGAATGAACCACTTTTAATAATAAAATTAATTTTAGAGACATATATAAATTTAATTTGATAAAATAAATATCATTTTTGAATTTATAATATTGAAATTATATTAAGGTGTATTTTTGGGATTTTTCTGAGAAACTTCATTTTTTGATGAATAGTGAAAAAAAACTATTTTTAGGTTAAAAGTTTCCATTTTGTTTAAATAAATATTAACGTTAAATTATATTTTAATTTTTTTAAATTTAAAATTATATCAATTATAGATATATTAATATAATTTAGGTCATTATAATGAGTTTCACTTTGAAATTGAATATAAAAACTTAATAAAAATTTGAACTTCTTTCTACTTTAAAGACCCGTAATTTCATCCCGTCTGCGGGATTAGAATTAATCTTAATTTTTCCTCTTATGTGAATTTAATTTAGAAAAACTAGCATACACCATTTTAATTAGTATAATATTTAAATTCTAATAAGACAAACTTAGTTTTTTACCAAAAAAATAGTAAAAGTGATTAAAATTAATCACAATGATTAATGTCCAATTAAGCTTAAATAGGGACTAAACCTTAATCTTAGGGGGCCAAATAACCTAGAAACTTGTTCAAAACCCATTTTATGGACATTATTAGGCCCTAAATATTCCATTATTGATTTATATTTATTTTTATGACTTTTTTAAGTAATAACATGTGCACACCTAACTTGTTTTCAAAAATTCCAAGTGATCCCTTTTCCTTCCCTTTAAAAGGTTACCATCTCTCTGACTTCCTCACACCTCTCAAACCTCTTATGTTTAGAAAATACCTAAACAATAAACTTCCCAAAAATCCTCCCTTACTCTTAGAATCCTTTCCTAATGCAGAAGGCAATCAAATTAATCCTTTTGGCACAAACCAAAAGGAGTTACCTGATTAAGAGGTAACGCCTTCTCTCAAGTCCTTTATTTTATTTTCTTTCACCACCCACTCCATTTTATTTTTCCATGGTTGTATAAAAACAATATTATCCTCAATATACTATGATTTTTTATTCTAAGGTTTCAACCTACACTTACACACACCTCCATCTAATGGATAATGAACATACTATTTATGTGTACGGCGAACTATTACCACACTAAATGATGATTGTTCAATTTTCCTTACCACCTATCATGGTGGAAATTATGATGTAAAATATATTTTTATATATTAAATATTATTTTCATTATTTTTAAAATCTTATTTATTCTTTTTACAACACATATCTTTTTTACTTTCCATTTGGCGTTAATATGATAATTTCTTTTGAAGAAGTGTGGACTATCATCTTCTCAAAGAGATGTGATTCATTCACACACTACATAGAATGTATTAAGGATGTATTTAGTGGAAATATATGATATATATGATATAATAAAGCTAAATTAATAATTATATATATATATATTTCTTTTACTTTCTTTCTCTCAACATGACAATTAAACAAAAATAGGGTCCATGCGTACGTACAACCTACTGTCTCCATGAACGGTGTATTACGTTTCATACTTATATGTTATATAGATTATTATAATAAAAATATAATATATATAGATGATATTTATATCAGGTTTTAAATTCTAGAATCATTATATAATTATAAGGACAAAAAATAAAAAAAATTAAGACACGTGCGAAGAATAAAGGGAATATTACCCAAAGTGAAACCTTAACATAGGATGGTTAACAAGTGGGTAATATAAGGTTTTAATCAAAACATATATGGTATTATATATAATAATATGGTTTTTTAAAATATTTATAATAAATTTATATTTATTATAAAGGTGGTTTGAATTAGTACAACAAGAGTCAATATAGAAGGTAAGGGGATTTCATCTCACTTTTAATTTCTGTGAGATACATGTTATGTTCGCCCCTCTTTCCCTTTGTGTGGTGTATGTAAAACCCATTATTGAATTATATTTTTCTTATACATAAATTTATAGGTATTCACATATCCATTCTATGATCATTTTTTCATGAGTTTTAAGTTTCAAAAGTTACCAAATTGGTAAAATAGTTTTGTATCTGGTTGCCTTCTTTGAGACTCATGTTTTATTATGCACATAAATTATCATTTGAGGTGTATATACTTAAATTTTACATGTTATATCATTAATTTCATTATTTTAATGATATTTTAAGATTCATTTAATTTATGTTTCTTACATGTATAGTATGATCCCAATTTTCCAAGTTATAAGAGATTATTGATACAATCTCATCGCTTTTCATGATTATTTATGTTTATGCTTCATTTGATGAAATATTATAACCCGTCTCTCAAGACGTTCATGAGTTTTCTTACCCTTTGTTTATTAATTCTATACTCATGTATTGGTACCATATTTCTACTCCTTAGTACATAAGATAGTTAAGAAAGTGTTTTTAAGAAAGCCCGACTTTACCCTCCCTTCGGTCGGAAATCTATATTCCTTTAAAATAATTTTTTGCAAAAAGGGTTTCTAAGAATATTCTACTATTCTAATATGATCATTAAAAGTTATTTTTACCATTTTTTCCTTTTTTTAGTTTTATTAATGGAATCTTTTTATCTCTTTATGAATGAGGCATTTTTCTAACCTTTTTATTGTGCAAAAGAAATGTATTTTTTACCTTGTATGACATGTATGGATTTATCTACCATAAATCCTTTGAAGATTTATTTTCATGTTTAAAGATTAATTATTTAAAAAAAATTAAAATATATTTTCAAATAAATGATTTTCAAAAGGTTTTTAAGATTGTTTTCAAGGAAAATTATTTTCAAAATGTTTTCAAGCCTCATTTATAAGTTTTTAAAGTACATTAAAAGAAAAAAAATTAATACATTTTCAAGCTTCCTTAATATTTTTTCAATTAAACAGGTTTTTTAAAAAAATCAATATTTCTTTATAAATTTTCAATGTGTTTTCAAATAAAAAGTTTTTAAAAATTTTTTGAAGCCTATTTGATAAGTTTTCAAGTAAAAATGTTTTCAAAGTGATTTCAAGTGTTATTTATATGATTTCAAGGTATTTTCTAAGAAAAAATTTTTAAATGGTTTTATATATTAAATACTTTTTAAAAGAAGAAAGGATGTTTTTCTTGAGAAATTTTTTAGAAAGATATTTCAAAATTATTTTTCAGTTGACATCCATTGATGTTGTTGATTCCCTTCTAGGAAATGATCTAAAGGTTTCATTTATATTATTTCTATAAATGGGTTATACTTAATGTCATGGTCTTTATCAAACCCATTTTTATTTCAAGAGTTATATGTATATGAAATCCATTTATATTTCATGGGTTATATGTTTATGAGATCTATTTCACTTTTATAGGTTATCTATTTATGAAATCCATTTCACTTTCATGAGTTATATTTTTATGAAATCTATTTTTATTTCACAAGTTATATGTTTATGAAATATTTTTCTCTTTAATGAGTTATATTTTTATAAAATCAATTTTATTTCATGGATTATGCTTTAGATAAAATGGTTATGAAACCTCTATCTTTTCACATAGGTTATGATATGTTTACATGTTTATGATACCCATTTCATTGAATGGGTAATGATATGATTGTTTATGATTTTGTGGCACATGTATGTATGATTTCACTATAAGATAGGTAGGACCTATATATCCCTCCAATGTATTAGGTAAAGATTTATATCTCATGAGATAGACATGGTTTCAATGAGAAATGAATGTGGTTCAGTATTACAGGGATAGAACGGGAAATGAACTCAGTTCAGTAATACAGGGATGAAATGAGGGGTGAAATCGGTTCAGTAATACAAGTATGTAATAAGGGGTGAACATGGTTCAGTAATACAGGGATGGAACGAGGGGTGAACTTGGTTTAGTAATACAGCGTTGGAATGGGGTATGAACCCTGTTCAGTAAAGGACTTTTCCACTAATATGGTCTTAATAGTAATGCCTTGACTACAATGAAAATCATTATATATGCTTGTGTGTCTTCCACAATTCCATGTTTTATTCATATGTTATGATTTCATGGATTATGTTCTTTTTTTCCTTAAGATTCATGCCTTTTGAGATGCCAATATTTATTCCATGATTTATGTATGTGATCTTTGATATGAAATGTGTGATCTTCTATTTTCATGATCATGTTATAATACCCTTGTTCTCATGATTATGCTTATATATCTCCCTTGTTTATCCTTACCAAGTATTTGAGCTCACACCTTTATTATGTTTCCTTTCCTCAGGTTATGAAGAAAGGTTTTAGGTAGAAGTAATAAAGGTATATATCTTTATGGGATATATTTTAAATATTTCACCAGGATAGATTATTTTGTTTCCAAGTTTCCAAAGACACTAAACTATTATGGTCCTTGGGCATGTATTATTGTAATATAATTATATTATCTAAATTGGTGTAATATCCATGTATGTTAAGATTGGTTCTCTATAGTTGGTATCAAAAGAAAGTTTTATTCAACATTTATAAACTAGGATGAGAGCACATTAGTGAGATACCTAGGTATATTTCTAAGGATATATATAGGTATGTATCTAAGGATAATTATAAGGATGAGTTAACATTTAGGAAAATTTCCTTGAATTTTAGTAAATGATAGAGTAAGTGGTTTCCTATAAATACATCCATGTATGGATACTACAAGTGGATGTGGATCTGGCACAGATGTACAATGGGGTAACAAATCTGACAAGATATTTCGAGCCTGACACGGGGTAATTTGGTACACAACAACGGGCCTTGTTGCACACCTAGTTTGACCCTCTCGGGGGACATGCTTTAGGAATTTACAAACTCTTCATGAACCATTATAAAGGATTCAAATATAATTTGGCTATAAATAACCTAGGATTAACCTAGGGTGTCATATTTTAAGGAAGGTGTCATGATTTAGACATCCTATAAGTAAATCTTTTCATGACTATGTGGTTTTATGCTATGATAAGTAATACCCACACTATGATTATGGTTTTAGTCAATGGAAGGAACTGGAAGGAATAGGATTAAAATTGAATGTGATGGAAGATCTAATGAGTAGTCAAATGGGATTATCACTAGATTGAGATATGTTTTGAGCATGCCTAATCAGTTTTCATGGAACATGATTAACAACGCATGCCTTCACCAATGCTCAGACTCACCAAGGAAGAGAAAGGAGTTCACTAAGAGTTTGGGTAATATAAACCATGGAGGAAAGAATATTTGGTTTTCTTTATGTAAATAATATGGAAAGAATCACCTAATTGAATTTCTTAAAGGAACAATAAGATGTTTTGATTGTAGAAAAGAAGGAGACAAAGCAAGTGACTGAAAGGGGAAAATGAAGAGTTCTATTAATGAAATGGATGAGAATATTGGAATCCCTAAGACATAATTGAAGGTTAAGTGTTTTAAGCATGGAGTAAATGGTCATTATGAAACTCAATGTCCCAAGATGAAAGCTCTATAAGGGAACCAACAAGGTGGTGTAAGTAAGGATTACATTATTAATGATGACGAGACAATAGATGAAATGTGAAAGGAAAGAGGCATTGTATAATAGGATGAGGTATCTTTTTTAATGGAATAAGGATAAAGTGGAATAATAAAAGATTTTATGTGTTTGGATTCAAAAAATATGTTATATGAAAGGTGAAATATATAAGGATTGATTAGTTTATGTTTTTCACTACGAATTTACAAGAACATTTTGAATGGTTCTGATGGAATAAAAAAGTGATATAATGGAAAGGTGACGTCCATGGAAAACACATGATTAAGGGAAATATAATCCTTAATATGTTCCTCCTACCAAGAATTGGACTATAAATTGATTGTACATGTACAAACTTTATAAAAAAACATTATCCATATATTTCTTTATAGTGAAGTCCAGAGTGAGACCCAGGTTGATCAATTTCCTTGATTTCCGGTTATTATTATTCTTTAAATTACAATGATCATTACCCGTAATATGATTCATGTTAACCCCACAATCACCATTGAGGGTATTAGTAGTGAAAATTTTGGATGGAACTTCCCCTTTATTTATCAAAGGTGGAAAGCATGGACGATTGGTGGGGGGCTAAGCCCACCAAACCCAGCCATCATAGGAGTAGCTGGGGATTGAGAAATTCCAATAAATGGTAGAGGTTTTCCCTAATTTTATTATTAGTTTCAAACACCAATTCTTCTCCATTATTCAACATATATAATTACAAGGGAATTTTCTTATAATAGTGAGAGAGTGTTCACCCTCATTTTACCATAGTTAAATCCTTCTATTTTATTATGAATTTTCACCCCTCTTCATTTGGGGGTTTTCCATGTTACATTTGGTGTCTATTTTCCACATTTTTTCACTTATTTTATCTCAAAATTATTACTACACCAAATGGACAATAATATTCATTCCCAAAAAAATGTTATTAGAGAGAGGTTCTAGCCTAGTGTTGTTTACTTTTTTAGGTGTCAATAATTATCATTAATTTGATTATGACTATAGTTTCTCTTTCTCATTATAAAAAAATTATTGAGATTATTAAATACAACACTATGAAAAAAATAGGTTTTGGAATGACAGCATTTCCATATGGTAGTGAAATTAAATATTGAAAATTTCAATGGGAATAATGTTCCATTGTAGAAAATGAAGATGAAAGTGGTGTTGTAGAAGGATAATTACCTACTGGAGATTAGAAAATAGTCAGTAGGTGTGAAAAAAGAGAAATGGGATGGAATGGATATGAATGCTATTGACAATATGAATTTGGATTTGGAATATAAGGTCCTATAAATAATTATGAAGAAAAAATAGTGAAGGAAATTTGGGATACTCTGACAAAGAAGTATAAGGACAAGTTGGTGCATGAAAAAAATCTCTTAAATAGAATATTCTAAACTCTTAGAATAGTGAATTCATCATCAGTGACTGACCACATCATCACCATCAATACCCTGTTCACTCAGCTCATGTTGTTGGGATATAAAACTAGGGATACTGAACAAGTGGGGATTCTGCTCTAAAGTTTTCTATATTAATATGATCAACTCATCACCAACCTCATTAATAATATCATTATGGATATTTTGGTCTTCAATAATATTTCTATTTTGGTTCTTGAATAATAAAGTAAACACAAGAATAATGAGATAAAAAACTTGGCACCAAGTGGATGGTCTATCAATGGAGATAGGAAGGATGATGGAGCATAGATCCCTTGGGAGAAAAAATCATGGTAGGTCCCAAATAAGGAACATGAAGAAAAATTTTACATGTTATAGATATGATAATAAGGATCACATCAAGAAGGACTATTTTAAATAGTAGTGTAAATAAATCTCACGGAAATGTGGTGAGTACTTCCAGAAATAGAGACATACTAGTCATTTAAGCGGTGGTGACTATTGGAGGTATACAACATCTCAACGACGCATGGATAATAAAATCATGGGAAACATGGAACATTATGTCTCAATGGGAAGGGTTGGATTATTATGGATCTTTCCTAAAGGGACTTTTGTATATGAGGAACAATCACACCATAAATATCATTGGAGTCGGTACTATCAAACTGAAGATGAACGATGGTATTTTTTTTAACCATCCAAGGAGTACACCATGTGAAGGGCCTGAATAAGAACATATTGTCTTTGGGATAATTTGATAACATCATGTGAAAGACTCGCACTAAGAAAGGAGTGATGAAAAGTGTAAATGGAACTCTTGTGGTAATGAAGTTGGATAAGATCTCAAAGAACCTTTATGTGATTATCATTGAAACTTACAATGAGGTGGAGATAGTCATCGCACCCACTACCTCAATGGAAGTGTTTAAAACATCATGGAATAAAAATATTATACATATGTCTAAATGAGTACTGAAGATTCTTGCTGATAAAAATTTAATATATGGTTTTATAAAGGTATCCTTACCATTTTGTGAGCATTATGTTTTGAACAAGAAACACAGATTAAAGTACAGGATATCAACAGTGAGGAGAAATGAGATATTAGAGTTGATCCATTTCAACATTTGTACAGAAATGGTTATATAATTGGGTGGAGAAAAAAATTGTGTATCATTCATTGATGATTATTCTAAGAGATGTTGGGTGTACCCAATAAAGATAAAGGCAGATGTTTTTGAAGTCATCACAAAATTCAAATCACAGAAAGAGCTTGAATATGGAAATAAGATAAAGTGTTTAAGGATTGAAAATGGTGAATAATATATAATAAATGATTTTGATTCTTTTTTTTAGGAAGGAATCAAGAAATAGTTCATAGTGGTATACACTCTTTAATAGAATGGAGTGGTGGAGTGCAAAAATAGAACCTTTTTGAGCATAACAAGGAAGATTTTGAAGACTTTAGAAGTTTCAAAGATGTTCTGATAATAAATAGTGATGACCACATGTTATATGGTCAATTGATCTCCTTCAAGGTGATTGAAATGAAAACATTGAAGGATTTTTGGACTGGTAAACTCACTGATCATTCTTAGTTACAAACTTATGGAAATACTTTATATGAATTATTTAATGACTTGGAAAGATCAATGTTGGATTCAAGATCTAGGAAATGTATCTTATTTGGATTCACTAATGGTGTGAAGGGGTGTCGTTTTTGAGACCCCACTACCTAAAAACTTATCATCAACAAAAATATCATTTTTTTAGAAGACAAGGTGTAAGGTCCCGACATTAAACAATACATATTTTGGTTATTTTAAAACTATAAATCACTTAAATTACCCAAATATATTTTATTTTAGGAGTTTTATAGAATTAGGACAAACACTTACAAAGTAAACCCATACATTACAAGTGGAAACATATACTCAGTATCTATTTTTTCCACCAAAGGAAAACCTTAGAAAATAAAACATGTTTTATATTCATGAAACATCTACACAAATTTGATCTTTACATCATACTTATCCTGACCCTTCTGTAAAACCCTGTTAAAAACATTTTAAAAACATGGGATAATCACAAAAATCTTAGTAAGGTACATAAAAGAAAGAAATAAATTGTTATTTCATGAATGATAATAAAAAATTTACTTTTTCAAAAATAAACTTTGGGCTTAAAAGAAACAATTTCTTACCCAATAAATCACTTTTTTCCCAAAAAAATCTATAAAAAATTTCATAATAAATCTTCAATGTCATAAAAATCATAAGGGTTTAATGAAAACTTTTCACAAATTTATAAATTTCATACATAAAACATAATCTCTTTAACTTACCTAATGAAATCAATGTTTTATATAAAATTAATAGCAATAATAAATCATAAAGGTAACTTGAGGCATCATTTTCATATCAATCTTACATATACTATAGATCTCATGGATACATAATAACCATCATAGTTATATTTGGAATAACCACCGTAGTATATTCCTATAATCTCTTAGGAGAAACCCAATTGGTTAACATCTTCCCATTACCTAATGCATTGGAGAGCTATAAAAATCTCACCCACCCTTGGTTTATAAAGAAACCATCCATACTCGTAAACAATTCCCAATAAACATAACATAATCATAACACATAAAACTTTCATAAACAAAACATTCCTAAAGAAAATAAATTTTCCATTTTAAAATCACTTTTCATTTTTTTTAAACATGCACTCATAAATGAAAAATTATTATTTGAAAATAAAATTTCAAACATGAAAAGTAAGCTTCAAAACATTAAGGCATAATGAAATTTTTAAAATCCTCTCATTCTTTATAAGTTAAATAAAACATTCCTTTTGACTTTGTAAAAAGAAACATTAAAAGGGGATTTTAAAATAAAGTCTCTTACAATGATCATATCATTGAAGTGATCATTAATCAAATGAAAATATTATATGTATTCTCTATAAATCCACATAAAAAAATTGTAAATAAAATATAAGATAATAAAAAATAATTTCACAATATAATATTATCATGATATAATCAAAGAAGCGGATGTTTAACCAAATGAATGAAAATTGAGTTAAGAAATCTATTACCTTAAGTCGGAATCGTCACTTACATTATTTATCTTTATGAATAATAAAATTAGGTTAATTATATAATTTATTTAGAACTATTTTCATATTTATTATTCCATTTATATCAATCATTTCTATGTTATGCACAATTACTTAATCATTTAAGTTCACATTGGATGTTTTGATGATATTTAATACCTAAGTCCAAAATGGATTTGGTAAGTCAACTATGTTCAAAGAGGTCATCATTGCATCATCTAAAGAATAATATTCATGACATAATTAAAATTTTCATATATCAATTATAATTTTAAATAATTCCATTAAATATGGTTATGAAAAATTAACTATGTTACAATCATGGAGACAGTAAGTCGTATATACGCACGAGTAACATTTCTATTTTTTAACGATCATTACAAAAAAGGTAAGTATTATTTTATATTTCCATAATGATAATAATATAATAAATATAATATTACTTATCTAAATATACTTATATATATCATTCATGTGATGTGATGATGAAAAACGAATCACATTGCTTCGTGGAGGTGGTAATCCAGATATACGCATGAACGACATGATCATTTTTTGTGCATAGAAATATAAGAACGTAAATGATTTATTATATTTTCATAATGATAAATATTTCATGAATATCATATATAAACATTAAATTTTTCATTATAACCAATATAGATAGATGGTTATGGAAAACTAATTGGATCGGTTCGCGAGGCGGTAGTCCATCGTACACATGGGAAATGAATTCTTTTCCCATTTGATGGAAGAGGAGATGTATATGGGTAAATAAAGAAACATAATAAAATATAATTATATGTAGGATACTGTATTTATTATTTTATAATGGTTAAAAAATATTTAAATTAGTTGGAAGAATAAATAAAATAGAAACACTTGTTTAAAAATGATACCTCTTCTTCGGACAATCTTCATTGCTTAACAACTTAAGACCACTAAAGATGGTGTTATGAATAAAATAAGACCTCTATAATGTGGTGAGGTATTAAATTAATGTATTTGTTAATATCTAATTTGAACCAAAATGGTTTTTAAGTGTGATATATTGAGAATAAAATGTTCCCTTTTATAAGAGAGGAAAGGGACACTCTTGGAATTTGTCAAAATATTAAATCAATATAAATTAACTTTCAATTATAAAATTGATACAAGGTGAGTTATTTATAATATAATATTATTATGGGTTTAAATTATCTCATCCAATAATTTTTGGACATTTTTAGGTCATATTATTACCCTTATCATTTAGTTTTAACCATTATTTAACTCATTTAGCTCTTACTGTGACAACATTGAGTTTTACTCTTTGAGGGTCATTATTGTTTCTATAAAATTCCAAAAGACCCATAAATGGAACATGGATGAAATTTTAAACCTTATAGTAATCACTTGGATGAATTTAAGATTTTTATAAATTTATATCATTTAATAAAATAATATTTATTCTAAAATATCATTAATGTCAATTTGACACTATTCATTAATTTTACTTTTAAAAATATCATTAAAATAAATAACATTAAAAAAATATTTTAATTCATAAATAACATGTAAATTTAATATATAAAATTAATTTATCACATTAATTATATCAAATTTTATTTATTTTAATATTTTTAATAACATTTATTTGATATTTCCGTTAATAAAAAATTACTACATCAGCATTGTGTAAGAATTTAAGATAATTATTTCTTCACTAAAAATTAAAAATAAATCACCATAATAGATATAAATATTTTATATTTCAAATTACTATTTATATTCGAACATATACTCTAGATAACCCCTTATTAAAAATAATTTAGTTATTAAGAAGATGATTGAAACATCATTGTCTTTTCTTTAAATAAAATATTATAAATATCACAATCACATATAAATGGAAAATAAATTCCATATATTCAAAAAATATATCTATTTGGACTAAATTTACTCATATAATAAAAAAATTAAATCTTAAGGGTCATTTTAGACTCTTTATCATATTATTTTTACTCTTAATTACTTGATTTTTACCTCATTAACCATATACCACGCTAACAAGAATTACCAAGTCTACTATTCATATTGGCCAAAAATAAAAGGGACCTATTTAATATATTTTTACCTTATTATTAAAAATATGGAATCCATTTTTTCAAATTCAATTCACAAAATTGATAGAATTTAATTTAAAATTAGTCCACATACATGACAAGAAATCTTTTTTTCAAGTGAAATTGCTCAAAAGTTTGAAATGTTTTTATATCCAAATTCAATATAAAAATTATTAAAATGACATAAATTGGATTAATATATATATAATTTATCTAATTTTACTTTAAAACTGATTTAAAATATAATTTAATATTATTAATGTTTTAGATGAAAAGTAAATTTTCAATTAAAATGCAGCATTTTTCACTATTAATAAAAAAAATGAAACTTATCATAAAAGTTGAAAAAATTAACACTAACTTAATTTTGTCATATTTATTTCAAAAATTAATTTATTTTTTCAAATAAAATTTATAAAAGTTTGAAAATTTAGTTTTAAAACAATTGCGCCACCAAAAAGCAGTAAAACTGCTTTTAGAAAAATATTGCTTTTTATGTGTAAAATTGAATTTATTTTTATATCATATTTTGAAAAAAAAA
Source organism: Viscum album (assembly GCA_963277665.1). NCBI lineage: Eukaryota > Viridiplantae > Streptophyta > Magnoliopsida > Santalales > Viscaceae > Viscum > Viscum album. The sequence continues at coordinate 911,908,188 of OY728151.1, forward strand.
GATTTATGTTAAGAATTATATTTAATATTATATATATATATATATATTTCATTAATATAATCCAATAATAGTGATTTGATTATTTTATTGGTATAAAACACCCTTGTGCGCGTTTAAATAGTTTTTTAGAAAAAGAATTCCTTTTATTTTCAAAAATGGTTTTATTTTAATTTATAATTTATTAGAAAAAAAATAATTCATTATATATACATGTTTAAACCATATTTTAATAATTCAGTTAATCATGTTCATGCTCGTGATTCTAACGGCTAGGTTATAACAGGAACATTTAAATAATAATATTTATTTGTTTATTTAAGCTCGATGTGGCGTATCATGTACGCTATCAAACACAGTATTTACTTATTAAAATTTTGGGATGTTATATTCCCCCCCCCTGAAAATTTTTCCTCTCAGTTTTGAATTTGGGATCGGTAACTAAGGTTTGACATTTCAAAATACATTTTCTGAAATCCCGCATCATAAATATGTTCAACAAAACATCCATTTATGAAAAGAGAAAGGAAAGTATGAAGGTCACCTGAGATAACACATATTAGTATTCCATGTAGAAAAACATGAAAATGGAAGAGAAAACTAACTATCAAGTTCTTATGGATAGTGATAGAGAACATGTTTGTGAGGAAGTTGACCACCATGAAAATCATAAATCTATTATGGTTTAAAAGGTCATTGATTTCTCGATAAGAAAAGTAAACAGATAACATTTTTATTTAATATTTTATTTAAAGATTATTTTCCTATAGTTTAGGAATTCCTTTAACATCTATACTAATAAAACAGAGAGATATACATACTTGAAAAGAATAATTTCATCCTTTAATCTGCTTCCACCATAACTCATCTTTTGATGTAAACGATGAGTATTTAAGATGATTTTTTTATGCCTGAAGAATTTAACACAATCTATATAGAATGTAAAATAAAAAAAAATAAAAAAAAATCTTCTTGTATTTAGGAATTAACCAAAATCAAAAGTATTGATACAATATATGATAATTATCCAAAAAGAATAAACCTTTATATGACGAAAAACTACTTCGATCGCCAAAATCCAACAGTGACACCCAAAGTTCAGCATAGATAATTTAACAAATAACTATCCTTAAAATTTCCCAAAAATATTCTACACTAATATTGAAACCCAATAATCAGAATAATTTTATCACATAGTCTTCTAAGAAAAAAATTAATTATTATCCCTAAATAACATCAATTACTCTTGAAGAATCATACTAAAAAAATAATTTGCCAAATAATATTAAAGATATGCTAAACGTTTCCATAAATAACTTGAATCACCTTAAATACACAATAAAATCATATATTATTGAAAAATATAATAAAATTCTATAGTATTCTATCTATCTTAATTATATAGGGTTCGCAAAATAATGAATGTCTTTTGAAATAACATTAATCTCTTAATCACTAAATAATTTTCCAATCCCAAGGTTATCTATTCGATAAAACATATGTTCCAAAAATAAACTTATTATTCATTCATTAAATCATTTAACTAAAAAGAAAAAATCATACTAACCAGGACTTCATGTAGGTCAGTGGTAGGCGATGCACCCTTGTCACCCTTCAGTTATGGGTTCAATTCTCTCAACCTTTCTGGATGTGATGGGTTGTCACTCATCCTAAGGGTTATCTTTTTCCAAAAACTATATTATTATAATCCTAATAAAATTCTAGAAATGTGTGAAATATCCTCATAAATAACCTTAATATGTTTTAACCTCAAATTTTATCTCATACCTTTCATTTTTCATCCCAAAATGTAATAACCCATAATTACATCAAAAAAATGTCTCCAAAAATACCATTAGTTGCCTTAAAATTTCATAACTTAAATCACAAAAAGGTTTTTCTTAGATACTAAACTTATGATCATCCTTAAAATTATAAACCCATGATGATATCCCTGACTCTTAAGAAAACAACCTAATCTCTAAAGTTATTGAAACCCTACTTTGATACTAATTTAAGGACATGGACTTAAACAATACATATTCTAGTTATTTTAAAACTAGAAATCACTTTCAGTTACCAAATATATTTTAGGTTTATATCTTTAGATAATTAGGACATACTCTTAAAAATTAAACTCATACATTACAAGTGGACACTTATACTTAGTATCCATTTTTTATACCAAAGGAAACCCTTCTTAAAATAAAACATGTTTTCTTTTCATGACATATCTTCACAAATTTGATCTTGACCTCATTATTCTCTATAATATTCCTTAAAAATCTATGAAAAACATTTTAAAATTTTGGTATAAGAACAAAAATCTTAGTAAAGGACATAAAATAAAGAAAGAAACCATTAGTTCATGAACACTTAAAAAAATTCCTTTTTCAAAAAAATGATTTGGGATTAAAATAAAAGTTTTATTACCTAATAAATCACCTTTTCTGTAAAACAAATCCATAAAAAATTCATAAAAAATCTAAAATTTAAAATAAAACTCATAAGGGTTTCATGAAAGCTTTTCACAAAGTTATAACTTTCATCCATAAAACATAAGCTCTTTAACTTGCCTTATGAAATCATAATTTTTTATAAAATACATAGTAAACATAAATCATAAAGGTAAATTTTTTAATCATTTTCATATCACTCTTACATATACTGTAACTCTCATGGATACATAGGGAGTAACCATTATAGTTACATTTGGAATAAACGTTGTAGTATATTCCTATAATCTCATATGAGAAACCTAATCAGTTAACTCCATCTCATTACCCAATGGATTGGAGAGCTCAAATGAGATCACCTGCCATCAGTTTATAATGTAACCAACCATCCAAATAAAAAATTCTTGATAACCATAACATAATCATAACACATAATTCTTACACAAAATAAACATTCTTGAAGAAAATAAATTTTTCATTTTGAAATCACTTTTCAATTTTTTAAACGCGCACTCATAAATGAAAACATTTTATATGAAAATAAAATTATAAAATTTAAAATGAATATTCAAAAACATTAATTCTTTATTAAATTTGAAAAATATATTCATTCTATATAATTTAAAAAACATACCTTTTGACTTTGTAAAAAGAAACATTAAAATGGGATTTTAAAAGAAAGTCCTTTATAAAGATCAAATCATTGGAGTGAGCATTAATAAAATGAATAGATTATATGTATTCATTGTAAATCCACAAAAAAAAGGTAAATACAACATAATATAATAAAAATTAATTTCACAACATAATCTTATCATGAAATAATCAAATAAGTAGAAGTTTAACCCAATGAATGGAAATTGAGTTAAGAAACCCCTTACCTTAAGTCTGAATGATCACGTATATTCTTTATCTTCATGAATAATAAAAGTAAGTTACCTATTTAATTTCTTGATTGAATTTTTCATGTTTATTATTCCATGTATATAACTCATTTATATGTTATATACAATTACTTAATCATTTAGGTTCATGTCAGATGTCTGGATGATATTTGGTACCTAAGTCCAAAATGGATTCGATAAGTTGACTACGGTCAAAGTGGTTATCATTAAATAAAATCTATAATAATATTCATAAAATAATTACAAAATTTATACATCAATTATACTTTTAAATATTACCATTAAATATAGTTATGAAAAATGAACTATGTTATAGTCATGGAGATGGTAAGTCATACGTACGCATGAGTAACATTTCTATTTCTCAATGATCATTACAGAAAGAAGGTAAGTATTATTTTATATTTTAATAATGATCATAATATCATAAATATCATATTAATTCTCTAAATATACTTATAAATAATATTCATGTGATGTGGTGATGAAAAATGAATCACATCGCTTTGTGGAGGTGGTAGTCCACGCGTATGCACGAATAACATTATCATTTTTATGTGCATGGAAGGATAAGGAACAAAATGATATATTAAATTTTAATAATGATAAATATTTCATGACTATCATATATAAACATTAATTATATCTTTATAACCAGTCTTGAGATATAGTGATGGAAAACGAATTACATCGGTTTGCGAAGCGGTAGTCCACCGTACACATAGATTATGAATTCTTTCCCCATTTGATGGAAGAGGATATGTATATGGGTCATGATAGACACATAATAACATATAATTATATATATTATACTTTATTTGATATTTTATAATGTATTAAGAATATTTTAAGTGGTTTTAATAAGAAATAAAACAGAAACACTTGTTTAAGAATGATACCTCTTTTTCGGACAATCTCCATTGCTTAACACCTTAAAAACACTAAGGGTGGTTTTTTGTCTAAAATAAAACCTCTATAATGAAGTTATGTATTATAGGAAAGTATTTGGGAAGATATTTTCAGATAAAAAATGGTTTTTAATTATGATAGATTGAGAATAATAGGTTCCCATTTATAAGAGAGAAGAGAGACACTCTTGGAATTTCACAAAATATAAAATTAATATAAATTAATTTTCAAATCCAAATGACTCTACGGTGAGTTATTTATAATATGATATGATTATGGGTATAAATAATTTCATACAATAATTTTTGGACAAGTTTAGGTCACATTATTACCCTTATCATTTAGTTTTAACCCTTATTTAACCCTTTTAACTCTTACCATGACAACGTTAAGTTTTACACTTTGAGAATCATTATTATTATTATAAAATGTCAAAAGGCCCATAAATGGACCATGGATTAAATTTTAAACATTATCTTAATCACTTGGTTAGATTTAATATTTTTTTGAATTTTATATCATTTAATAAAATATTATTTATTCTAAAATATCATCAATTTTAATTTTGACACTATTCATTACATTGAATTTTAAAAATATCATCACAATAAGATAAATTTGAAAAAAAACTTTAATAAATCCATAACATGTCAAATTCATCTATAAAATTATTTTATCACATTAATTATATAAAATTATATTTTTTAATATTTTTAATAACATTTATTTGATATTTCTATTAATAAAATAATTATTGCATCAACATTGTGTATGAATTTAAGGTAATTATTTATTAACTAAAAATTAAAAATAAATAACCATTATTAAGATAAATCGTTTATATTTCAAAATAATATTTACAGTTTTAACATATCCTCTGGATGACCTCATATTAAAAATAGTTTTGTTATTAAGAATATAATTGTGACATCTTTGTCTTTTCTTTAAATAAAATATTATAAATGTCACAATCAAATATAAATGCCAAAAAAGTCCATATATTATAAAATTGAATGATTATGGACTAAATTTACTCATCAAATAAAATTAGTTCAAGTTTAAGGGTCATTTTAGAGTCTTATCATTTTATTTTTACCCTTAATTACTTGATTTTTACCCGATTTACCATTTACTACGCTAACCTAAATTACCAAGAAAACTATTCATATTGGACAAAAATAAAAGATAAATATTTAACAAATTTTGGATTATCTGATTTAAAATATGGAATTCATTTTTTCAAATTCAATTCACATAATTTATATAATTGAATTTAAAATTATTCCCACAAACATGATGAGAAAGCGGGGTTTTAAAGTGAAAATTGTAACGACCCGAAATTTTGAATAAATCTTGTTTCCTAATTTTATGTGTTATTTTATTTATTTTTATAATCAACAAAAATGTTTCATTTGATAACATGATTATAATTAAAATGAGACCATTGGGTTTAGACGGTTATATGACCACTGGTCAATATGACCGCTGGGAACTAAACGTTTTGATTATTGTCTCTAAATACAAGTAATCTTGGTTAATTATTATAGAAAAAAGATCTGATGGCCTCACCCAGTAGTCATGGACCATTCGAAGCCCATCTAACAGAACTTGGGAAGGAGGTAGCACCACTGGGCTTTGATCTGGACCAAACCCAAGCCGAACTTTATCATGTGAAGCTAGAATGGAATCGCCTCTGCGAGAAGTTCAAACTGATAGAAATTACTACTCGTGCGATGTTAGCCGAGCCTCCCTCAGATTCTCTCACCTTAGCACACCTTACACTTAGGTCCTATGCTGGTGTGATAAGGGGCTATGTAAAGACACCGTAACTGCCTTGTGTAATCCTTTGTTTTAAATAAAAATTGGGATTTCTTCTTAAGATGAAGTTTATGAATTTTTAAATGATCGGATAAATATAGTTTGCATATTTTTGATAAATTTTAGAAAAAGGATATTTTAAAAATGTTTATGTAAACCTTAAATAATTAAAAATGTGTAATGATTTTCAAAAAATGGTCTTCTACAATTATGTTTAGTACGAAATTTAGAGTCTAATAAGATCAACTTGATTTTTGATGAATAGTAAATTATGAATAGTAATTTTATGATTAGGATTAGTAATGTGTCCAAATGGATTAGTAATCTCACTTAAAGAAAGTATTAATATAATCTAGGCACCTTGATTAAGTAATGTGATTCAATAAAATGGTTAAATAACGGTTTCATAAATTATTATTCAAGTATTAGTTTTTTCAGGTGAATAGTGTTTTTAATTAAAAATTTAATTAAAAATATTTAGAAAATTATTTTTATAAAATGGATTTCATTTTTGAACTCAGAGCATCGATATTATGTTATGGTAATTTTTGGGGATTTTTCTGAAAAAAATGAATTTTCGGTGAATAGTGTATTTATTTAAAAATTAAATTAAAAATATTTAAAAAATTATTTTTATAAAATGGAGTTCATTTTTGAAATCAGAGCATTGATATTTGGTTAAGGTGAAATTTTGGGATTTTTCTGAGAAAGTTGAATTTTCAGTGAATAGTAAAAATACAGTTTTAGGGTTTCGGTATGTTTAATGATCTCATAACTGTGTCATGATGATTTCATGAGATATTTTAAGGGATTACCGGCCAAAGGTGATGAATTATTGTATTTGGGGCCCCATGTGGCCTAACTCCATGAGAAGTACCATGGGAGGGCTCATGCTTTTGAGAAAACCACTTTTGAGGTGTCCCTTGGCCATTAATGCCTTGTCCCCTCACTTTCCCTATAAATACCAAGAAATCATCTCATCCTTTCCACTCCCCACTCTCCCCCAACGAATTTCTGGTCTCATTACCTCCCAAGGAGTCCTCCCAAGGTTCCCCCAAGCCCTCAAGTTCCTAACCTTTGAGTTTTAAGAGTTACGTTTTAAGGTAAGGGATCTGACCTCTCTCTTTCATTTCAAGTAATCTCTTTTATGTCATTCCTTTTATTCTCCATGTTATTATGTTGGAGGATGTTCTTTTATACTCCTCTTACTGCCCTTTTCATGTTCATATAATGATAGATCCCCTCTTACTCTCATTATTTCGTTTTATGAAGTTTTAAGTGGCGTCGTTAGGCTGCCGAAATTTTTGTAACGGATTCTTTCTCCCTTCTCATTTTTCAAGATCTATTTTCATGTAAAGTATTTCAAGTTCCTTTTTATTATGTTGGGGTATGATCTCTAAATTTATCATACTGATCTTTTATGATCATATGATGAGATACCCCCATTTGATCTCTTCAATTCAGTATTTTGAAGTTTTAAGTAGCGTCGTTAGGCTGCCGAATTTTTAAGTGGTTCTTCACCCTTCTCGTTTTGAAGTTCTACTTTCATGTCAATTATTTCAAGTTACTTTTTGTTATGTTGGGGTATGATCTCTATATCTATCATACTAGACTCTTATGTTCATATGATGAGATACCCCATTTTATCTCTTCAATTCAGTATTTTGAAGTTTTAAGTGGCGCCGTTAGGCTGCCGAATTTTTAAGTGGTTCTTCACCCTTCTCGTTTTGAAGTTCTACTTTCATGTCAATTCTTTCAAGTTCCTTTTTGTTATGTTGGGGTATGATCTCTATATCTATCATACTGTACTATTATGTTCATATGATGAGATACCCCATTTGATCTCTTCAATTCAGTATTTTGAAGTTTTAAGTGGCGCTGTTAGGCTGCCGAATTTTCATAAGAGAAATCTAATTTTTGTCTTCCTTCCATGTTTTTCATTTCAAATGGTATGTCCTTGAAATTTCATTACCATGATCATGTATCCTTCTTATTCTGTCCATATACTGTTTTATGGGTCATTTATGAACGTTTGACCCATTTTCCCTCTCTTTTTAATGTCTTCTAAAACCTCGTAACATAGTCGTTATGCTGCAGAATTTCCGTCTCAAAATGTCTCTCTCTTTTTCTAAAGTTATTTTATATTATTAAGTGAATACTCAAAGCTCTTTATTCTAAAGGTTTATTCACATATATACCAAAATTTTCTATTTTAAATTCTGGGATTTACATACATGAGACCCACCTTCCTTTTCTGTGGGTTTTAAAGTGACGTAAAGATCATGTCTTTAAAGCAGTTTTTAAAATGTTGTGATTATGAAATGAAACCCATTTATTTTATGCTATATGGGTTATTTATGAAATGTGTGATGATGATATATGTGGCTCACATGATAATAAAGGCAAATTTAAGGGTGCACCCTGATAGCGCTCCAATGCATTGGGTAATGATGTAACCACTAGAGATTACAATTTTCACGATACCTTGGTGAATAACCTTGGTAATTTTCAAATGACACCTTGGGGATGGACCTTGGTGATATGTTCATGATTGTCTATATTAAATGATGTAGCCACATCTTAAAGTTATGAAAATTGTTATTTTTATTATGATATGCCACATGATTGTTTTTTTATCATGCCTTAAAGTTCTTGTTCATGACATAGTTGATGTATCTCAAGTTCACATGTTAAATGTTTCCCTTATTTCCCTTACTAGGCCTTCTCCTCACCCTTTCAATTGATGTATGTCCCCAGGTTATGAGATGCAGTAATGAACCTAGGATGAACATGAGGAGAATCCTTTCAAGTGTTTAATAAGAATGTTTTATGTTTTCATGTTTTAAGTTCCTGGTTTCCAAGACACTAAACCTTAAAGATCCTCAGTTTTGTATAATGTAATGAAAATTTATGTGATAAAAAGGTGGGATGCTATAAAAATGTTCAAAAGTTTGAAATGTTTTTATATCAAAATTCAATATTAAAATGATTCAAATGGAAAAAATTGGGTTAATAGATCTATAATTGATCTAATTTTACTTTAAAATAAATTTAAAATATAATTTAACATTATAATTTATTTAGATGAAAAGTCAATTTTCAATTAAAATGCAGTATTTTTCACTGTTCATCAAAAAAATTAAACTTATAAAAAAACAAAAAATCACCCTAAGATAATTTGGAAATTCATATTTCTAAAATGAAATTTATTTTTTCAAATAAAATTTATAAAAGTTACAATATTTAGTTTTAAAATAAGTGTGTCATCAAAAGGTGACAAAACTGCCTTTAGAAAAATATAACTTTTTATGCATAAAATAAGATTTGTTTTTATATCATGTATAGAAAAATCATAAGATGAATATTAAAAATTAGATTGAATATATTATATATATATTTATTTAATTAATATAATCCAATAAGGGTGATTTTTTTATTTTATTGGTATAAAACACACTTATATGAATTTAAATAGTTTTTCAGAAAAAAGATTTCCTTTTATTTAAAAAAATGTTTTATTTTCATTTATAATTAATTGGAAACCCAGTAATTTATTATATATACATGAATAAACCATATTTTTATAATTTGGTTAATCTTATTCATACTTGGCATTTTAACTTCTAGGTTATAATGGTAACATTTAAATAATAATATTTAGTTGTTTGTTTAAGCTGGATGTGGAGTATCATGTATGATATCAAACATAGTGTTTCCTTATTAAAATATTAGGATGTTACATTCCCCCCTGGAAAAATTTTATCCCCATAATTTTGAATTTTTGATCAGAAACAGAGGTTTTACTTTTCAAAATACATTTTTTAAAACCCCAAATCAGAAAAAGGGTCAATAAAACATCCATTTGTAAAGAGAGAAAGGAATGTATAAAGGTCACCTAAGATAACATAAACTAGGATTCTATGTAAGAAAACATGGATACAGAAAAGAAAACTAACTATCAAGTTCTGATGGAGAGAGATAGAGAACATGGTCATGAGGAATTTAACCATCACAAAAATCATAAATATGTGATGGTTTAAAAGTCCATTGATTTCTCGATAAGAAAAGTAAATATATAATTTTTTCATTTAATGTTTTTATTTAAAGATTATTTTTCTAGAGTTGAGTAATTAATTTACCATATATACTAAGAATAGAATGATATATACTTATTTGAATAGAATAATTTCATCGTTTAATCCATTTCCATCATAACTCATCTTTTTCTCTAAATGATGAGTATTCAAGATGAATTTTTTTATGCCTGAACCATTAGAACCAACCTTTATGGCATGTAAAATCTACAAAAAAACAATATATTCTTCATTACGAATGGACCTAAGGCCTTATTTTTAATTTTATTATGGATAATCCCCCTTTCAAGGGTTGAAGGGGAACCCTCACATGACTCGTAGGCCTAAGGAACAAGGCCTAACACGACCCGAAGGCCAATACATGTCCTGAAGGCCCAGAGGCATACTATGCCCATTACATGACCTATAGGCCCAACCCACTAGAACTTCCCCTCCCTATATTTTGCATCACTGATTTCCTAGCTCCCCACCTTGAATTGCCGGTTGGATAGCATTGCCTTGTATAAAGCTGCCCAGTTCCTGGTCCCGATGGCGGTTGTCATACCCTCTCATTATTCAAATCCAGTTAGCTCTGCTTCTGGTGATTGTTATACATTTTCTCTGATCCTCTTCTGGGGCCTACTCTGTGTGAACTGGGCTACTCCATGGTCTATGTGGCCCAAAGTCCCTAATAATTGAAGGCCTTTGATGACCCTAAGGCCCTGAGACCCATAGGCCCAAACCGGTGTCCCGAAGGCCCAAATCAATTGAATAGTTCTGGATGCTTCAGTACCAAACAGTACCTGCTACAGTGTATGCTACAGTACATGTTACAGTACTTCTATAGTAACCCAAAAAAATTCCTCCACCCAATTTCAAACCTGGGTCTCTTTGATGCCAAGCAAGAGACCTTACCACTCAGGTATGGGATCGTTGGAAAACAATTTATTCTTCATGTCTTTAGGCATTAACCAAAACCAAAAATATTAGTACATGATAAGACAATTATCTAAAAATAAAAAACCTTTATATTATGAAAAACTACTTCAATCTCCAAAATCCAACAGTGACACTCAATGTACAACATAGATCATTTAACAAATAACTATCCTTAAAATTCATCAAAAATATTCTAGACTAAAATTGAAACCCAATAATAAAAATTATTTGATCACATGGTCTTCCAAGATAAATTTTAAGAATTATCACCAAATAACATTAATTAATCTTGAAGTATTATACCAAAAATTAATTTCCCAAATAATTTGCAAGATATGATAACCATTTCCATAAATAACCTAAATCACCATAAATCCAAAATAAAATCATATATTTTTCCAAAATATAATAAAATATCATATTATTCTATTTACCTTAATCATATAGGGTTTCCAGAATAATGAAAATCTTCCAAAATAACATTAATCACTTAATCACAAAATAATTTTCCAATCCTGATGTTATCTATTCAATAAAACATATGTTCTCAAAATCAACTTATTATTCATTCATCAAATCGTTTAACTAAAAATAAAAATTCATACTAACCAGGACTTCATATAGGCTAGTGGTAGGTGATGCACCCTTGTCTCCCTTCGGTTGTGGGTTCAATCCCCATAGCCTTACTGGACATGATGGGATTTCTACCATCCTATGGGTTTCCTTTTCCTAAAAATATATTATTATAATCCTTATAAAATTATAAAAATGTGAGAAACATCCTCAAAAATAACTGTAATATGTTTTAACCTCAAAGGTTATCTCATAACTGTAATGACATGTATTTTCTAAGTATTATTTTTTGGATATTTTATAGATTATTTTTGAGACTGTGTACTAAGACGACATATGATTCTGAGGCCCAGTGTTCCCAGAATAAATATTGAAAATATATTAAATATATTAAATAGAATGTGTGCACAGTTTTTTTGAAAAAGTGTAATAACTTTTAAATAGGGGCCCATATTATAAATATAAGGGCACCATTGAGTTCAAAACATGAGTTTTACTCTAGGTATGACCTAACTATTGTTAACGCGTGGAGTTTGTGAAAAAGTAATCGTAGGCGTAAAATGAATAAAATGATTAATTAAATTATTTTATTTAATACATTGATGCAGCGAACTAATTATTTTTCCTTATAATCATGATAATGACAGATTTTTAGGGTTAGCTACACAACCCTACAAATCATTAGAGAACCATTGGATAGCGTTGAAGAAGATTCCATTGGCGGACAACAACCAGATTGAAGATAGACGATTGGTGCAAGACGGAATCAGTGGATCTCACCAAAAATCACGACACATCTCCATTATTCATCAGCAATCGATCTGAATCTAGGTAGGATATTTTTTTTATTGGATTATGTTGACCTCACCTGTTTTGATAATCTCAATCATGTATTTATTTGTGTTGAAAATCCCAATTATGTCTTCATTCTCTATGATATTGTTAAGTATTGTTGATCTATACTTTAATTCTTTCCAATCTGTGATCAAACCAATAATAATCTTTAAAATAGTCTTTGGAATATGTTAATCATCATTTATCCATGTTCATACAAGTTATAAATTGATTCTAACACAATCAGATGTGTTCTGCATAAAACAGATAAGTAATCTGTCTATAGCTACTGATAAAGAGCTACCGATAACCAGTCTACCGATAGACTTAGTCTACCGACAGACAGCTACCTATAGACTTAACACAGAGTTACCGATGTACTTATAAATACAGCTACTGATACAAACGTAGAGCTACCAGTGTAAGTATAAATAGCTACTGATGCATGTACCTACCGACGCATGGAGCTACCGATGCATGTACCTACCGACGCATGGAGCTACCGATGCATGTACCTACCGACGCATGGAGCTACCGATGCATGTACCTACCGACGCATGGAGCTACCGATGCATGTACCTACCGACGCATGGAGCTACCGATGCATGTACCAACCGACGCATAGAGCCACCGATGTTCAAGCTACCGATGCTGATTACCTACCGATCACTCAACTCACTGTTTGAATTTCTTTATTTCCTATATTTAATCTATCTAACGGTCATATCATGTACATTTTAATGATTTGTCAAATACCTGATAAAGGTTGTCGGATGTCAGGAACCCGTACCTCGTACCTGCTGAAAAGAAATCTTTTCTGTCCCCTGATGGGAGATAAATACGAGAAGACTACATACCAGAAAGAGAAGCGAACATGTGAAGAAAACAAACAACAAGAAGCGAACGTGTGAAGAAAACAAACAACAAGAAGCGAACGTGTGAAGAAAACAAACAACAAGAAGCGAACGTGTGAAGAAAACAAACAACAAGAAGCGAACCAGAAAAGTGCGGTGCATCCATTATACCAAAAGCGACACAAGCCCAAAAGCGACACAAGCACAAGAGGAACACAGAGAAGCTCATAGACAATCAAGCATACTCGAGGAGTGTTCTGTGCTTACAAGAAGAACTTCATCGACTACATTCTCACCACCTGTGAACCTGGAGCATACGACACTCTGTTTCTCAACAGAAACAAGAAGAGGACTCAGACTCACTTCTAATCGAATCCAAAGGAGTCCAGAGCTATACTGAAATCACCAGAACCATCTCTAAACTCTACATATCTTGTTCTGTGATTTATTACCATTCATTTCGAGCAGTGTGTGTTATCTGCTATATCTAACACATACACTGTCTCCTGTACTCAAACTGAAGGATCTGTAAATCCTTACAAAACTCTTTCATTCTTTCTTTCCCACGAAGAACTGTGGTAGAGGTCGTGTGTGACCTGGACAGCTGGTTGCTGTTGTACTGTTTCCCACGAAGAACAGTGGTAGAGGTCTTGGACCTGGACAGTTGTAAACTGTTGAACCCCGATCCAGGGTGTGGATCATTTTTATATAAACTTTTGAGAGGACTAAGTCTCGGCTTGAGACTGAACCTCTTGGTTACATTGTTGTGCCATCTATTTCAAAGTTTTATTCCGCTGCTAATTACTTTAAAACCAATACTGTTTTTAAAGTTACTTTGATAATTAAATTAGCAAGTGTTTATGTTAAGTGTAGATTAGTAAGTTAGTTTCAAAAGATAATCACACACTCCTGTGTTGATTAACTGGGAATTAATCAATCCCTTGAGAACCTAACAGAATCTCTACATTAATATAAATTCACTACAGTTTAATTTATTATTTTATTTGGGGGTCTTTAAGACATTGCTTTTAAATATAGAAATTTTAATTGGTACTCAATTCACCCCCCTCTTGAGTAAACCACTCCGACCAACACTCGGTATCAAAGGTTGAAAATACTTTCTAAAAGTACTCTGCTTTTGAACTGTGATTTTAGTTGTATTTTAAAGTTCTTAAAATTTCTGTTATCTCTAAATTTTTATCTCTTTAAAATTTTCTCATTATGGACAATAGACTTGAGGGTGCTGCTACTAACCGGCCACCTTTCTTCAATGGAACTAATTATGCTCAGTGGAAGCTGAAAATGAAAATCCATCTAGAAAGCATAGGTTTTGATATTTGGACTGCTATTGAATCAGAATACAAAATTCCTACTACTGCTAGATCTACTTGGGATGAACCTACAAAGACTGCCTACAATAACAACTGTAAAGCTATGAATGCCTTGTACTGTGCTCTAGGAGATGAAGAGTTTAATAGAATTTCTGCATGTAAAACTGCATATGAAATTTGGGATACCTTAGCTGTTTCTCATGAAGGAACAACTAATGTTAAAGAAATGAGATTGAACACTTATACTATCAAGTATGATAATTTTAAAATGAAGCCTGACGAACCCATTTCTGACATGTATCTCAGGTTCAACGAAATTGTCAATACAATGATTTCGCTGGGAAAGGATGTCTCATCGAAGGAACAAATTATGAGAATTTTGAGATGTCTACCTGATAGATGGAGAGGCACGTCTGTCTCAATCAGAGAATCATGTGACATAGATGCTCTACCTGTCAAGGAACTAATTGGCAAGCTGATGATGTATGAAGAAGAGCTTAAAGTGAACAAAGAGGAAGACAATGAACCTGCAAGAAAGTCTGTTGCTTTCAAATCCTCAACCTCAAAGAATAAGGACAAGGAAAAGCTTCAAGCTGTAGTTGAAAGTTCAAGCTGTGAAGACAGTGGAAGTGATTCTGACAGTGATGCTAAGATGGCTCACATTGCTAGAAGATTTAAGAAATTTTATAGGAAAAAGAAGTTCTTCAGAAAAACAAATTATAAGGGTAAGTATGATCACCAAGGCAAATGGAAAAAGGACTGGAAGAAGAATGACAAGTCAGATGATGTTGTCTGCTATGAGTGCAAGAGAAAAGGACACATTAAAGCCGACTGTCCAAAGCTGAAATATAAAAATAAATATGAATATAAGGACAATAAGTTTAAGAAAGATATGAAGGCTACTTGGAGTGCTTCAGAAGACAGCACAAGTGAAGCTGAATCTTCAGACTCTGAAAGGAATCGAGCCAACATGTGCTTTATGGCAAACACTTCTGAGGTAACTGCTGAAACTCCTGCTTCAAAGTCATATTATTCTGGAGATGATTCTGAAGGTGATAACATGTCTAAATCTGAACTGTTTGAATACTGTGATATGCTGGAAGAGACATTTAATGGACTTAAGGATAAATACAAGTCATTAAAGAAACAGCATGCTCTCACCACTACAGTTAAAACCGAACTTACTATTGAAAGAGAGAAAAATGCTCAACTGTTAAAAGAAAATACAGAACTGAAACTGTCAAATGAGCAACTTAGAAAAGACTTGGAGAAGTTCACCAATGGCAAGAATACTCTAACACATATGCTAGGAAAGCAAGTAGCACCTAAATACACTACTGGTATAGGATACCAACCTGGACAAAGGAAAATTGCTAAAACTAGATTCATTTCTAAATCTGGACAGAATGAAGGTAATTCTGGAACCTCATATGCTTCAACCAGTTATATACATAGCTATGGATCTAATAAAGTTTATCTTTCAAAGCATGTCAATTCTACAAATTATATGAGATCCATTAGACAAATATGGGTACCTAAAGTGTTATTGGCTAACCTGTCTGGACCCAAGAAAATCTGGGTACCAAAATCATCTCCCATCTGAATCTGTTTTGTAGGGAACTTGCTTAAAGAGCTCCTGTAAAGAGACATGGTACTTGGACAGTGGATGTTCAAGACATATGTCAGGAGACTTCTCTTGTTTCAAGAGTTTAATAAAAGTTGATGGAGGCTTTGTCACCTTTGGTGATAACTCAAAAGGGAAAATCATCGGCCTAGGCCAGATTGGTAACACTGATTCAATTTTGATTTCTAAAGTTTTATTTGTTGATGGCCTTAAATACAATTTATTAAGTATTTCTCAGTTATGTGATGATGGTTTTCATGTTAAATTTGAAAATGATTCTTGCAAAGTTTTTGATTCTAAGAATGTTTTGGTATTTTCTGCCTTAAGAAATGAAAATGTTTATGCTGTTAATCTGAATTCTTTAGCTAAGCAGAATATTAATTGTTTGAATGCTTTTCATAAATAATCTTGGCTATGGCACAGAAGATTAGGACATTGCAACATTCACTCACTTAGAAAACTTTCTAGGAAAAACCTAGTTAGAGACCTACCTAAGTTAGAATTCCCAAATGATAGAGTGTGTAACCCCTGTCAAAAGGGAAAACAACACAAAGTTTCTTTTAAATCAAAGAAAGAAGTTTCAACTTCTCAAACACTTGAATTGGTTCACATGGATTTGTTTGGACCATCAAGAGTTTCTAGTTTAAATGGGAAGCACTATGTTTATGTTCTTGTAGATGACTTTTCTAGATATACTTGGGTATATTTTCTAGCTCACAAAAGTGAAGCTTGTTCTTACTTTGTTAAATACTCCAAGTCTGTAGAAAATCTTAGTGGACTCAAGATTAAGACCCTGAGAAGTGATCATGGTCGTGAGTTTGAAAATCAAGATTTTGAATCTTATTGCTCACACAATGGCTATACTCATAACTTCTCTGCCCCTAGAACACCCCAACAGAATGGTGTAGTAGAAAGAAGAAACCGAACTCTTCAAGAAATTGCTAGAACCATGCTCAATGAATATGACCTGCCTATTTATTTTTGGGCTGAAGCTGTAAATACAGCTTGTTATGTTATTAATAGAGTCTTGATTAGACCTGTTCTTAAGAAAACCCCTTATGAATTGTGGAACAATAGAAAGCCTAAGGTTAATTACTTTAAAGTTTTTGGTTGCAAAGTATTTATTCTGAATACTAAAGATAATCTGGATAAGTTTGCTTCCAAAAGTGATGAAGGAATTTTTCTGGGTTACTCTATTTCAAGTAAAGCCTATAGAGTATTCAATAAGAAAACCAAATGTGTGGAAGAATCTGTTCACATCAAGTTCGATGAAACTGATCCACATGAGCCTAAAACCTCTCTTGAAAATCTTGAAGAAGACTTATCTATTCTGGACCTTAATGATAAATCTAAAGAACCTGTTATAAAAGTATCCAGTTCTGGACTTTCTCCAGAATCTGCTTCTGTTGAACCCAAACCTATAGATGAACCTGAAATTTCTAGTCCAACCTTTACTAGATCAACGAGGATTCTAAAGAATCATCCTTTAGAAGCTGTTGTTGGTAATCTTGATAGAGGAACACAAACTAGAGCTTCTCTAAGAAACCAGGTTGAACATCAAGTCTTTCTTTCACAGCTGGAACCCAAAAATATCAATGATGCTATCAATGATGAATTCTGGGTAATAGCTATGCAGGAAGAATTAAATCAGTTTGAAAGAAACAAAGTCTGGGAATTAGTTGACAGACCCAAGGACACTTTGACAATAGGCACAAAATGGGTTTTTAGAAATAAAGTAGATGAATCTGGAAATATAGTTAGAAATAAAGCTAGACTAGTTGCACAAGGATATAGTCAAGAAGAAGGCATAGACTATGAGGAAACTTTTGCACCTGTAGCTAGACTAGAAGCCATTAGGATCTTACTTGCATATGCTGCACATCTGGATTTCAAGTTATATCAAATGGATGTAAAAAGTGCATTTCTAAATGGTTTTATAATTGAAGATGTTTTTGTGGAACAACCACCTGGATTTGCTAACCCCCATTTTCCAAATCAAGTTTTTAAACTTTCTAAAGCTTTGTATGGTTTAAAACAAGCACCAAGAGCTTGGTATGACAGACTTAGCAATTTCCTTATTTCAAAAGGTTTTACTAAAGGGATTGCTGATCCAACTCTTTTCATTAAAAGAATTTCTAAAGATGTTTTAGTTGTACAAATATATGTTGATGATATTATTTTTGGATCTTCTAAACACTCTTTATGTACTGATTTTTCAAAAAGTATGCAAAATGAATTTGAAATGAGCTTAATGGGAGAGCTTAAGTACTTTCTTGGATTTCAAGTATTTCAAAATGAAAATGGTATTATTTTGAATCAAAGTAAATATACAAAGGATCTTTTAAAACGTTTTGGTCTGGATAGTATCAAGGAAAGTGAAACTCCTATGAGTACTACCTGTAAATTGGATGCAGATGAAACTGGGAAACCAGTTGATCAAACAAATTACAGAGGTATGATTGGTAGTTTACTTTATCTTACTGCTAGTCGACCTGATATTATGTTTAGTGTGTGTATGTGTGCTAGATTTCAAGCTAACCCAAAAGAATCTCATTTGCTTGCTGTTAAAAGAATTTTTAAATATCTCAAACACACGGTTAACTTAGGTTTGTTTTACCCAAAAGGACAATCCTTTGAGTTAATGAGTTATTCAGATGCTGACTTTGCTGGTTGTAAGTTAGATAGAAAAAGCACATCAGGAACATGTCATTTGCTTGGAAAATCCTTAGTTTCTTGGTGTAGTAAGAAACAGAACTCGGTTGCATTATCTACTGCTGAAGCAGAATATATAGCTGCTGGTAGTTGCTGTGCACAAATTCTGTGGATGAAACACACTCTTTTGGACTATGGATACGTTTTCAAACATGTTTCAATCAACTGTGATAACACCAGTGCAATAAACATCTCTAAGA
Organism: Viscum album; assembly: GCA_963277665.1. Lineage (NCBI taxonomy): Eukaryota > Viridiplantae > Streptophyta > Magnoliopsida > Santalales > Viscaceae > Viscum > Viscum album. The sequence goes on from OY728151.1 coordinate 911,927,413, forward strand.
ATCCTGTATCTCACTCTAGAACCAAACACATAGATGTAAGACACCATTTCCTAAGAGATCACTATCAAAAAGGTGATATTTCTCTTGAATTTATTGGCACTGAACATCAATTGGCTGATATTTTCACTAAACCTTTAAGTTCGGATAGGCTAAGTTTCATAAGACATGAACTGGGAATGTTTAATCACAACTGATGTGAAAATTCTCACCGATGTGAAAATTCTCACCGATGTGAAAATTCTCACCGATGTGAAATTCTCACCGATGTGAAATTCTCACCGATGTGAAATTCTCACTGATGTGAAATTCTCACTGATGTGAAAATTCCCACCGATGTAAGTTTCTCACCGACGTAGAAATTCTCACCGATGTACAATGCTCACCGATTTGTTTTTCTCACCGATGATTAACTCACACCGATGCAAAGTTTAAAACTTCTGTCTGCCGCCAAGAATACGAATCGTTTTATTTTATTTTATTACTCTATTTTAATCGTTTATTTGGAATTACTAAATGATAAAACTAAGTCTAAGACACTTCTTACCTCACCGAGCTCAAAATCTCTCACCTTCGAACCTTAGCATCCAAATCGACCAAGAACCCTAAACCCGCGATGGCAAAAACCAAGCTTCCTATCGTCAGAGATGAAAGTGCAGAACCAAATGCTAAGAAGCAGAAGACACAGCATAAAGCCAGTGTTAGTGAAGTCAAAACTAGATCGGGAAGGCGACCAGTGAATCCTCACTTGCAGAATAGAGATATAGTAATCGAGAAGGAACTGTGCGTGGAATGGCTACTGCCTAGCAAATCCTTAGTGCTCGAGATTCTGGAAGACCAGAAATGGGTGGATTGTTTCTCGAATAACAATGGACCATACTACCCTAAATTGGTAAAGCAGTTCTATGAGTTTGTAACCTTTGAGAAGTCTGAGAATGAGAATCGGGTAAGCTCTTTTGTAAATGGAAAAGAGATGTCTTTTTCTTCAGTAGAGTGGGCTGAGAGTTTAAAAGTACCACATGAAGGTGTCTCTGGGTATGTATCAAGAGCAATGCCACCTAGTAGTGACATTTTTGATTATGAGACCGCCTTACAAGAGCTGACTGGGAATGGAAATCAAAGGCAAGTGGTAGCTGCTGAAATGGATGGAGAGAATCGACTGCTTTTCAAATTTGTTCAGCATGTGTTGATACCGAGGAGAGGAGATTTTGCAAATCTGAGATATCAAGATATCTATCTTCTTCATTTGCTAAGACATGGTGTAAAAGTCAATCTGTGCAGATTGTTGATGCTTCAAATGGAAGACATGATTAGACCAAAGTCAAAGACCAATGCTTTGTTCTTTGCCAAGCTGATTTCAGTGATGATAAAAGTGAAAGAAATAGCTGAGTCTCAGGATGAGACAGTTGTAGTCAAGAACAATTTCTGCATCACCTCGACTGTTTGCAAGTATATGAAAATTAACTGGAACCCATGGAAGGGAGAATGGGTCAGTGATGATCAGAAAATCTATGATAGGTTTAATCCTGTGGATTATCCCTCAAGACCAAAGGATATGAGAGATCCGAGTCTAAGACCTGATGAAGAGGAACCTGCTTATAGTGATGAGACAGAAGAAGAAGAAGAAGAAGAAACTCCTATGGATGTTGGAGGAGATCCAGACTTGCCCCCAAGTCCTGTTGCAGAACTGGTTTATTCTAGGAAAGGAAAAGTAGAGGAAGTTTTGCCTACTTATGAGGAAGACCAGTCTGTACCTCACCAAGAAGAAGAGGAAAAGGAGAATGCAGTTGAATCGCCTGCTTCTGGTAGGTTAAGTATGAGTCCCTTAATTGGAAACTCATCTATACCTGCTGCTGAAGAAGAAAGAGATAGAGAAGAAGCTGTACCTGTATCAGAAGATCTTCTAAATGCTACACCTGTAGAACTTGTGGTAGAAGATTCTGATGAAGAACGGCCAGCAGAAAAGGCTGTTGTGATACATGAGAATGCACCCATTGAGGGGGAGCATCAGTCTGTGCTTGGGAATGTTACAGTAGCTGTTGAGATTGGAGACTGGGTAGAAGACCCAGGGTTTATAGTCTGTGGATTAGATTATCCAGATTCTGACAATGAGATGTCTGTGGATAGACCAAAGACCAATTATGATCTTGCTGCTGAGTTGTTGCCAGACGATGTGGTCAGATTTCATGATTTGACTAAGCTGAAAGAGGACCTCAAATCCAGTTTTGTTGAAGAAGTGAAGATAATGGAAACCTCTCTTGCATCCTCAATTAATTCAATAATGACTACTTCTGTAGTTAATTTGGCCTCAGCAAGGGGATCTGCTGCAGTTGTCTCAAGTGATTTTGTCTCCAAATCAGATCTTGAATCCATGAAGGATGAGATAAAAGAATCATTCAGTGCTTCAGTTGCTGAGATGAAGGAAAGCTTTTATGAAGAAATGAAAGTGCTAGAGAGATCCTTCGAGCTATCTCTGGCTTGTAATTTATCTTCCTTTATGTCTGAGCTTATGGAAGAAGTGAAAGAATTCCAGACTCAGTCTTCAAGAATCGAAGCTGATCTGGAAGCTCTCAAGACATCAGTGGTTGCTTTGGATTCCTATATGAGCTCCAAGTCTCAAGCTGACAAGGATCTAGCCTATGTGAAGAGTGTAGTCAGCCAGTTTGTCTCAGTGTTTGAAAGTTTCAAAACCTCAGTGAAGGATCATGTTCAATTACAAGACTCTCAAGTTCAAAGCCTAATCAGTGGTTTGTCAAAGAGTTTTAAAGAAACTGTTTCCTTCTCTCTTGGCCCTCTCACATCCAAACCATCAGTTGATATGAACTCAGTTCGAGCAATATTGAAGGAGGAGATTGGTTCTATTCCTACCAGTGGTTCTGGGGACTCATCAGAGTTAAGCCGAGTGGTGCTTTCTACAAGGGATTCTGCCAGAGAAATCATGAAGATAGTTCAAGATTTTATGAGAGAAGCCTCTGCCTCTCAAGAATCCATAAAAAGCAAAGTGGACTACTACTTCTCCAAAATTTTCACCAAGCATCAACTCGAACACCACTTCAAGCTAATGTTGGAACACATGAAGCTCCCTCCAGTCACCCAAGCTTTCAAAGAACAAGTGAGCAAGCTGAGAGAACTGACTCCTGCCTTAGAGAAATTCATGGAGAACAAATATGATTTCCTCTCTGCTATGGAAAGAGGAGGAGGAATTATTATGGATTTTAGAAATCTGCTGCTGCCCTTCTTGCATGTTGATGCTAGACCAGTCATCATCCCTCCTGCTTTGCCTGCTTCTGCCTCAGCTGCTCCCTCAGTCCAGCTGACTCCTGTTCAAGCCATTCAAAGCCTCAAACCCATGATTACCCAAAAATCTTCAACTTACAAGCCTGACTCTGTGTCAGTGGCCCAGCCTCCTTTGATCTTTTCTGGCATTCCCAAACCTTCACCTGAATCCTCACCACCCGAGCATCCTTCTGATCCTAAAGGAAAATCTCACATTGCAGATGCGGAGTGAACCAGTGGCCAAGCTTTTTGATAGGAATTCCTTTGTAATCTGTTTTTGTTGTACTTTTTGACTAACTATAATACAGACCACTTTTTACTTCTCTTTGTTTTATTTCTCTCCTCTATATATATCTATATATATGCTTTCCCACTTTTTGATTATCACAAAGGGGGAGAACAATGAGAGAGGGGGAGAAACTTTTTATGCGAGAATAAGGAGGAGAACAAAATGAGAAATATTTTCGATGGAGAAAAATAAGGCATAAGGGGAAACACATTATCCTTTGTTTTGTTTCCATTTTTACCTCTGATAACTTATGTCTATATCATTCTATTTCTATTATCTATGATGCTGTTTTCTCTGAGAAAATTGAATTCAATATTATACTCTTTACTATTATATTTTCACTATGTTAAATGCCAATATCATAAATTGTGATTATCAAAAAGGGGGAGATTGTTGACCTCACCTGTTTTGATAATCTCAATCATGTATTTATTTGTGTTGAAAATCCCAATTATGTCTTCATTCTCTATGATATTGTTAAGTATTGTTGATCTATACTTTAATTCTTTCCAATCTGTGATCAAACCAATAATAATCTTTAAAATAGTCTTTGGAATATGTTAATCATCATTTATCCATGTTCATACAAGTTATAAATTGATTCTAACACAATCAGATGTGTTCTGCATAAAACAGATAAGTAATCTGTCTATAGCTACTGATAAAGAGCTACCGATAACCAGTCTACCGATAGACTTAGTCTACCGACAGACAGCTACCGATAGACTTAACACAGAGTTACCGATGTACTTATAAATACAGCTACCGATACAAACGTAGAGCTACCGGTGTAAGTATAAATAGCTACCGATGCATGTACCTACCGACGCATGGAGCTACCGATGCATGTACCTACCGACGCATGGAGCTACCGATGCATGTACCTACCGACGCATGGAGCTACCGATGCATGTACCTACCGACGCATGGAGCTACCGATGCATGTACCTACCGACGCATGGAGCTACCGATGCATGTACCAACCGACGCATAGAGCCACCGATGTTCAAGCTACCGATGCTGATTACCTACCGATCACTCAACTCACTGTTTGAATTTCTTTATTTCCTATATTTAATCTATCTAACGGTCATATCATGTACATTTTAATGATTTGTCAAATACCTGATAAAGGTTGTCGGATGTCAGGAACCCGTACCTCGTACCTGCTAAAAAGAAATCTTTTCTGTCCCCTGATGGGAGATAAATACGAGAAGACTACATACCAGAAAGAGAAGCGAACGTGTGAAGAAAACAAACAACAAGAAGCGAACGTGTGAAGAAAACAAACAACAAGAAGCGAACGTGTGAAGAAAACAAACAACAAGAAGCGAACGTGTGAAGAAAACAAACAACAAGAAGCGAACCAGAAAAGTGTGGTGCATCCATTATACCAAAAGCGACACAAGCCCAAAAGCGACACAAGCACAAGAGGAACACAGAGAAGCTCATAGACAATCAAGCATACTCGAGGAGTGTTCTGTGCTTACAAGAAGAACTTCATCGACTACATTCTCACCACCTGTGAACCTGGAGCATACGACACTCTGTTTCTCAACAGAAACAAGAAGAGGACTCAGACTCACTTCTAATCGAATCCAAAGGAGTCCAGAGCTATACTGAAATCACCAGAACCATCTCTAAACTCTACATCTCTTGTTCTGTGATTTATTACCATTCATTTCGAGCAGTGTGTGTTATCTGCTATATCTAACACATACACTGTCTCTTGTACTCAAACTGAAGGATCTGTAAATCCTTACAAAACTCTTTCATTCTTTCTTTCCCACGAAGAACTGTGGTAGAGGTCGTGTGTGACCTGGACAGCTGGTTGTTGTTGTACTGTTTCCCACGAAGAACAGTGGTAGAGGTCTTGGACCTGGACAGTTGTAAACTGTTGAACCCCGATCCAGGGTGTGGATCATTTTTATATAAACTTTTGAGAGGACTAAGTCTCGGCTTGAGACTGAACCTCTTGGTTACATTGTTGTGCCATCTATTTCAAAGTTTTATTCCGCTGCTAATTACATTAAAACCAATACTGTTTTTAAAGTTACTTTGATAATTAAATTAGCAAGTGTTTATGTTAAGTGTAGATTAGTAAGTTAGTTTCAAAAGATAATCACACACTCCTGTGTTGATTAACTGGGAATTAATCAATCCCTTGATAACCTAACAGAATCTCTACATTAATATAAATTCACTACAGTTTAATTTATTATTTTATTTGGGGGTCTTTAAGACATTGCTTTTAAATATAGAAATTTTAATTGGTACTCAATTCACCCCCCTCTTGAGTAAACCACTCCGACCAACAGATTATTTCCTCAATTTCTATTTCTATGAAGAACGTGAATCAATCAACCAATAGATTGATTCACGGATCGATCATTTTGCAGGATGGGTTATCTGTGGGGATATTTTTTAGGGAAATCATTTGTGATTATTATGATTATATATTTGTTTATTATTATAATGGAAATAAATCAAGGTCAAAAAAAACATCGATCGGTGTCTGTTGCTCATGATTTTTCCTTGTGATTTTCTCCCTTGATTCTTCATTCATCACGAGCACTCTCCATTGGCCCGTGGTTCAATATACACCAAGGAAATCGATTTTTGTACACCCTTTTCTTTGTTTAATGATTTGATATTGTAGATTCAGGATCATCATAGCATGAAAGTTGTGCAACAATGAAATTGATAGTGGATAAGGTGGTGTGGATATCGGATTTTTTGTGTTCTTGGCATGCGATGGTGGATGATGTGTGCAGATGATTTCATAACAAAATCGAAGGGCTGGATGTTGTTTATTGATGATAACATGACTCATCTGGGAATGATTCTCAATTTTATAATGAGGCATGTTTCTAGATTGAGATCTAGTGGAGCAATTAAAGATGCGTTAACCAGATCTAGGATTCTGGAAAATATTGTAACACACGGAGTGTAAACCAGGATTACACTGCGTGTGGGGCCCTTTCTTTGGCAGCTAGGGTTTTTGGAGGGATTTAAGTATCACACAATGTGTGACCTTGTCACATGTCTTGTGTTCCCATTTTGTTAGCTCAGTGCATACCTCGAAGGGTACACAGACACAGCTTGAGGTACACAGCCACGGGCATGTCGTATAATCCTACACTGACACGACCAATCTGGGTATACATGGGTTAAGATGTGTATTGGGACACAAGAATAAGTACATGGGAAAGGGTATTCCATGTACTTTTACGTAGACATGGGCACGGGATGTTTTACACAGGCAGTACCTGGGGCCAAGGGGACATGTTGTGTACTCCCATACATGTTGTGTACTCGTTAAAAGTTTACTTGGATCCCTTTTCCTCTATATCTTGGAAAATATTCATTAGGGAATTTTCCCTATATTCATTCTATGAGGGTTAGTATGTAATTTACTCTTATATATCAGACAATAATCTCTTTAGTAGGACATCTTAGATAGAGTTTTTTGAATCCTTCCATAAGGCCCAGAGTGAGATCATATATCATATTCTTCCCCTAGGTGGAGTTCTTGGTATCATTGTGACCAACACTATGCGGGCATCGATCCTATACTTATTGGGTTAATCCATATTGAGTTGTTGGTATACCCCATGGCCTTAAGATTGATCCTCATCTGTGTATCGTATCTCTTCAGACTTCCAGTGTATACTTCTAATGGTGAGACACAATCAGCACTGCCTCTCAAACATACATCATCTGTGCTATATGACTCATGGAGTGTATTTTCCCGGATGAGTTTTATGTGGAACCTTTGAATTTGAATCCTATGCTAACAATACGGCTGTGAATTTACTGATATTATGCATATTTGTTGAGTATATCTAGATATTCTTGTTATATGTGATGTAGACATATACATGTGTTATTATTTTTTTATATTATTTTTGGTTTTAGTGTGTCCTAATAGGTATTGTTATACTCACCCATGCACGGGTTTTTCCTACACATGTCGTGTATTGTGCAGATGATTAAACTTTTGAAAGAGTCCCCAAGGGATTAGGACCAGACAGTTCTTGGTGAGACCAGACAGATGGAGGTGTGTTCCTATGGTATCATGAATTTAGTCCCAATTGTTTCATTCAAGTTAGACTTGTTTTCAGACTCTTTGTGGTGGGATTTTATTTGGACCTATTTACTTTCCTTTACTTTTTTTCGTACTCTGGTTATGGGATTTATATGTATTCATGCATGGTTGTCCAGTTGTTTTTAAATTTTAGAATTTTATGGGCTTAGAGATGTGTATATGTGTATATATACTTAGGCTAAGGCCTCCGATGTTAGTGATATGCCTACTTGGCACTAGTTTACATCTTCTAGACTATTGAAGGTGGGCTTGGGGAGTCCTGGAATAGTCCCCATTGGGATGAGTTGTGATAGAGTGGTATCAGAGACATCAATTCTACCTTAGGACCAGAGTCTGTGATATTGGTTTAGGGAAACATTGTTAAGTGTTTCGAGTACTTATTTCAGGCCAGGGACTCTAATGTTGGTGAGGCAGATTATGTATCCATATATCAGGACTTTAATAACCTGCTTTTCGACTCAATACATGAGAACACTGGTTGTGGGGAAAACAATGGTACATGAATCATATAGGAATGGGTTTTTTATTCTATGTCCTTATTGAGTTAGATCTCCAGATATACTCATTTACTAGGGTACAACCTGTCTATTTTAGGATTCCTCTATGATGTATGCTAGGTAGGATTCAGCACCAAGATCATGAGGATAATCCCATCAATGAATAAGAATCGATATAAGGACCAGTTTCAGATGTGTTACCTCTATGTGGTGCACCAACTATACCACCACCTGTAGAGCAGCAGATGATACCCACAGTTTCAACAGATGTTGTGTAAAGGTTGAGCGTGCTTCATGAGTTTTAGTGACAGTGACCCCTCATGTTCTGAGGTGAGCCCGACCCATAGGTGGTTGAGGACTAGCTTGAGACAGTGATTTGAGTTTTCCATCTAGTTAGGATTCTAGCATATCAAATGGTGGTCCTAGCGGAAATCCTTCTTCATGGATCAGCAGGACGATGGTGGGGGTTAGTGACCCAGTCATACGACAAGGAGAATCTAACAAGGTTAGATTTTGAGCACCTTTTCAGAGAGAAGTTCTCTATAGCTAAGCTGAGGGATATATGTATCGAAGAGATTTTATAGCTTCATTAGGGAATCATCACAGTAACCGAGTATTCATTGAGGTTCATAAACCTTTCCAGGTACTCGATGGATATGGTTCGAGATCAGTTCTTCCAGGCCCAAACCTTCGAGCAAGGACTGCGTAGAGACATCCAATCCAGTGTTATATCTCTGTGAATTCCTAATTATGTTGGGGTGATAGAGATAGTTTTAGTGGTTGAGATTTTTATAGTTGAGAAGATGTAGGTAGTCATTTCCAGTAGTGGGAAAGCCTAAGAAGAGGCTTTGGAAGTATGGAGTCGATGTCATTATCAGGTACTTAGACGTGTAAGACGTTTCAGGAGGAGGTCTCAGGACACAGGTTCTATAGTTTAGAGATCACCGGATAGGTTCAGTCATCCTAGGTAGAGGTAGTGTTACTCGTGTGATGGAAGGGGAATCTTGCGCAAGATTGTCTGACCTATTGTACGATAGATAGGGAGACATTAGATAGCCTACCAAGGCAGATGCAATGGAAAAAGAAGGTAGGTTCATAGGGTGGAGGATGTTGTAGGGGAGCTAGTAGAGCAGACAGAGTTGGTCAACACTTTTACTTGTTACCACCACCACCCCTAGGTGGTCCATTCTAGGCTCAGGGAGTTAGAGGATAGGGGTGGGGTAGCTATAAGCAGTCGGGGTTACGACCCAGAGGCTCTAGGAATTATTTGAGGTACGATATGTGTCTTTTCTACCTTAGATGAAATAATGATAGACATAGGTTCTGGTGATTCCTTTATTTACACTTCTGTTTGGAGACTTAGATATTTTGGTTGAGCCCTTGGTTCAACCCTTATTCTTGGAGACTTCTTCTAGACACGACTCAGTGATCGCACACTTGTGTCGATGGTGTAACTTGACTCTTGGAGGCAAGAGTTTTTTGGGATATATTTGTAGTAGCGATGATGCCTTACGAAATAATATTTGGTATGAAGTGGTTATCTATAGTTCATTCCTAGACTGACTACTTCAGGTGGAGGATGTTGTGTGTCCTTGGTGATGGGACCAAGTTTTCCTTTGAGGGTGAAAAGGAAACTAAGGCAGCACAAGATGGACTCATGCATAGAGAGTGAAGCTGATTACTCATCAGTTGGCTAGTATAACCTTTGGTGCAGAGGATGATATGAGTTTTCAGTTCTCTGTAGTGGTGGTGGAGTATGAGGATGTCTTTCCTGGGGACGTTATGGGCTTACCTCTCCACCGAGAGATATAATTCTACATTGATTTTCACCCCAAGATAACATCAATATCTATGCCAGCATATCAGATGTCTCCCATATAGCTTCATGAGTTTAGGGTACAGTTGGAGGATTTTTAGAGGAAGGTATTTGTTAGACCTAGTGTTTCACCCCAGGTAGCCCCATTTTTATTCACCAAGAAGGTGGATGGGATCTTGTGGTTATGTGTGGAGTACCGATGCTTAAACCAAGTGAACGTGAAGAACAAGTATCCACTACCAAGGATCGATGACCTCTTTGATTAGTTGAGAGGGTCGTGATGGTTCTCGAAGGTTGACCTTAGATCAGGCTATCACAAGTTGTGAGTATGAGATGAGGATATACTGAAGACGACATTCAAATGTCATTACTCTCACTATGAGTACTTGGTGATGCCCTTTAGCATGACGAACACCCTAGAAATGTTCATGGGACTCAAAAAATGGATCTTTCAATCCTTATTAGACCACTTCATAGTAGTATTCATCAATAACATCCTTTTGTACTTGACATCTGAGGAAGAGCATGCGAGACACTTAAGGATGGTCCTTCACATACTCTGAGAGAACCATCTTTACGAGAATCTCTTGAAGTACCAAATTTTTATTTAGGAGGTCCAATTTTTGGGACATGTTATCCCAAAAAATGTTGTGGTAGTGAACTCATCCATGGAGAAGGAAGTGTTAGCTTGGGAGCCACCCAAGAGTGTGATGGAGGTGCGGAGCTTCCTTGGGTTGGCAGGCTATTATAAAAGATTCATACCCAACTTATTTAGGATATCAGCACCCATGATATCTTTGACCTGAAAGGGGAAACCATTCATGTGGAAAAAGATGTTCCAACATGCTTTTCAGGAGTTGAGGAAGAGATTTATGAGTTCTCCCATCATGAGATTTCTAAAGGAGGGTGTCGATTACATAGTGTTCTACGATGCATCAGGGACTAGAATTGGTTGTGTTCTGATGCAGAGGTAGGAGATGATTGCCTATAGTTCATGTAAATTGGGACTACATGAGTAGAACTATGTGAACCACAATATTGAGTGATAAGAGGTGGTCTTATCACTAAATATATGGTGACACTACCTAATGGATAAGTAGTTTATCATCTATCCTGGCCACAAGAGTCTCAAGGATATCTTCTCTCATAAGGATCTTAACTTGAGAAAGAGGAAATGGAAAGAGTTCCTCCGGGATTATGACTTCTAAATTTTTTTATACTCCTGGGAAGGGGAACATGTTAGTAGATGCTCTCAATAAAAGATCTTGATATCAGTTGTTGAATAAGGTGTCGAAGAAGTTTTCCTTGTTGCAGTTATCCTTTGTGGATGGAGATGAAGAAACTTACCTCTAGTTGATGGTTTTACCCCTCCTCTTTTGCAGTGAGTCAAGGAGGCATAGCTTAGTGATACCGACTGTGGGACCCTACGTACTCATATAACTACTGAACATACTCTTGATGGATTTTATAAAGGTGGAGAGCATGTCGTTATTTTTAGTTAATGCATGATGGTACCAATGATGTTATGGGAGGAGGTTCTAATATATTTTAATACATCTCCTTTATAGGTACATCTAGGTGTGGAAAAGATATACCAAGACCTCAAATGTCAATTTTGGTGGATAGGGATAAAGAAGGGAGTTTCAGAGTTTTTCTCTCGATGCCCTATCTGTCAACAAGTAAAGGCTAACCACCAAGTTCTAATGGGTTCAACTCAACCCCTTAAGGATCCAGAGTGGAAGTGGGATGGGATATCCATGTACTTTGTGATTGTATTACCATGTATTTTCAGGGGACACAATGTCATTTTGGTGATCATAGACTGACTCACCAAGTCAAACCACTTCCTATCTATTTAAGAGAATAGTTCAGTAGAGAGTTGTGGATGCCTCTATGTGTAGGAGATAGTCTAACTCCATGAAGTTACATCGACAATAATTTTTGGCCATGATGATCGCTTAACATCTCAGTTATATAAGGAAATTTAGGTGGATTTTGGTAATCATTACTCTTGATCACTACGTTTCACCCCTAGACTGACGGCCAGATTGAGCGGACCATTCAGGTTCTGGAGGACATGTTGTGAGCTTGCATGTTAGATTTTGGTTGAAGTTGGGAGGTTCACCTACCACTAGTGGAGATTTCATACAAAAACAACTACCATACCACCATTGGTATGGTTCTATTCGAGGCTTTGTACTAGCAACCCTGTAGGTCACCACTTTGCTAGACTGACTCAGGAGAGTCGGTGCTCATGGGCCCAGATATGGTGTGATCCTCTACTGAGAAGGTTCAGATCATCTAAGATCAGATGAGGACTTAAAAAATCCATCATAAGTCTTATGTGGATAGGTGAAGGAGTACTTTGGAGTTTAATGAGAGAGACCATGTGTTTCTATGGGTTTCACCTCGATGTGGATTATAGAGATTTGACTGAGGCGACAAACTATCTCCGAGATTCGTTGTCCCTTTAAAGATATCACGTAGAGTTGGTGAGGTGGTGTAACTCTTAGCTCCATTTTCATATTTATATTGGATAAACAGTGTCTTCCATGTGTCATAGCTAAGGAGTTACATGCATGATTTATCACATGTTATCGAATGGGGTGAGCTAGACATCGAGAATGGCGCTACCTTTTTTTAGTATCTGATGGATATCGAGGATCAATAGGAGAGGATCCTTCATGGGTGAGCAATCCATTTAGTATGTGTCCAATGGAAGCATGGGAATCTTCAGGAGAACACTTGAGAGCGGGAGGCTCAGATACGTGCTCAGTACACACATCTCTTTTTATATCCACTTGTTTTGGCATTTTTGGATGTAAATATCCCTAGTAGGGAGAATTTAATAGCTTAGATTTTCCATGTATTTTTTGGATATTTTATGTATTATTTTTTAGATCAAACAGTGATATGACATGCAATTTCAAGGCCCAATTTTCTCATAATAAATATATGAAATATATTAAATAGAATATGTGCACAGTTTTCCTAAAAAAGTGGAATAACATCTAAACGGGGGCCCAAATCGAAAATGTAGGGGCACTATTGAGTTTATAATGTGGGTTTTACCCTAGGCATGACCTAACCTTTATTAGTGCAGGGAGTTTGTGAAAAAAATAATTGTGGGTGTAAAATAAATACAATAATTAATTAAATTATTTTATTTAATCCATTGATGCAGCGACCTAATTCTTTTTCTTTATAATCATGCCTATGGCATATTTTTAGGGTTACCCACATAACCCTGCAAATCATTGGAGAGCCATTGGAGATCATTGAAGGATATTCTATTGGTGGACAATGACAGGATCAAATATCAACAATTGTTGCGAGATAGAATCATAGGATCTCGATAATGATCATGGAACAACTTCATTCTTCATCAGTGATCAATCCAAATCGAGGTAAGAAATTTTTTTTGATTGTATTCTTTCCAAATTTTCTATTTCTATGAAGAAAAAAAATCAATCGACTAACATATTGATTCACAAATCGATTGTTTTGTGGGATGGGTTATCTATGGGGATCTTTTGGGGGGAATTTATTGGTGATTATTTTTATTATATCTTCATTTGTAATTATAATGGAAATGAATCGAGGCCGACACAAACATCAACTGAGGTACATTCCTCATGATTGTTCATTTTGATTTTCTCCCCTGATTATTCGTTCATCGCAGGCATCCTCCATTGGTCTGTGGTTCGACATACACTAAGCATATTGATTGTTTCACATATGTTTCTTAGAAAAACAATTCGATATTATAGATTTGGGCTCATTCGACATGATGGTGGTGCGATGATGGAATCGGAAGTGGATTGGGCGGTATGGATACCCAATTTTCATGTTCTTGGCATAAGATGGCAGATGACGCCTGCGGATGATTTCCAAATAAAATTTAAGGGATGGATGTTGTTGATTGATGATGACATGACTCGTCGGTGCATGATTCTCAGTTTTCCAGCGAGGCACATTGTTGGATTGAGGGTCAGAGGAGTGGCCGAAGATGTGTGAACTAAATCTAGGATTCTAGAACACACATCATGTAATCTGGGATTACATAGCATATGGGACCCTTTCATTAGTGGATAATGTTTTAGGAGGGAGTTAAGTATTACATAACATTTGACCTTGTCACATGGAGTTTGGTCTCATTTTGTTATCTCGGCGTATACCTCAGAGGTTACACGAACACAACTTGAGGTAGATGGTCATGGGAACACTCCTACATGGAAATTTCTAGGCTAGGTATTCATGGATTAAGCCATTTATTGGGAAAATGGAAGAAACACATGGGAAAGGGAACTTCGTTTACTTATACATGGACATGGGCATGATCTGTTTTACATAGGTAGGACCCAGGGCCAAGGGGACATACTTTGTACTCCTAGTACACACCGTATACTCCTTCAGATTTGGCTGGGAGCCCTTTTCCTCTATATCTTGGACAAGATTTGTTAGGGTGTGTTCCTTATATCCATTCCCTGAGGGTTAGTATATAATTGCTTCCTATACATAGGATAGTGATCCCTATAGTAGGAATTATTGGATAGAGTTGTCGAAATCCTTATATGGGTCCTAGAGTGAGAGCCTCTATCATCTTCTTTCATTATGTAGAGTTATTGGTATCATCATGAACAACACTACACAGGAATTGATCCTATACTTAGTGGGTTAATATAGATTTAGTTGTTGGTTTTAACCATGTCCTTGGGAGTGATCCTCATTTGAGTATCATATCTCTTCAAACGTCAAGTGTATACTTCTGATGGTGAGACCCAACAAGAACTACCTCTCAAATGAACATCATCAATGTTATCTAACTTGTGGAGTGTGTTCTCCCAGATGAGTTATATGTGGAACATTCAAGCTAGAATCCTAGGTTGGTGATACAATTGTGACTTTACCTTGAGAATGTGTGTATTTGTTGAGTATATTTGGATATTCTTGTTATATGTGTTGTAAACATACACCCATGTAGAGATGACTGTTATACTTTTTCATATTTTTTTGGTTTTGGGGTGTCTTACTGGGTATTGTTATACTCGCCTCTTTACGGGTTTTTCCCACATGTCCCGTGTCTTATGCAGATGGTTGAACTTTTAATAGAGTCCCCAAAGAACTAGGATCGGACGGTTCTTAGAGATACCAGACAGACTGAGGTGAGTTCATTCAGTATCTTGACAATATTCCCCATCATTACTTTTGGGTCAGACTTCTTTTCAGACTCTTTTTGGTGGGATTGTATTTAGCCCTAATTACTTTACTTTACTTCCTATCTTAATTTGGTTTTGTGATTTATATGTATGCATGCATGGTTGTTCAATTGTTTTTATATTTCAACATTGTATGGTCTTGGAGATGTGTGTGTACAGGTACTTAGTCTAAGGTCTCCCATGATAGTGATATACCTACAAGATGCTAGTCATCGGCCCCTAGCCAATTGGAGGTGGGATTGGGGAATCACAACATGGGCCCCATTGGGACGGATCATGACAATAATTTTCATTTTGCATCCTAAAATATAATAACCCACAATTACCTCAAAAATAAATGTCTCCAAAAATACCGTTAACCACTTTAAATTTTCATAACATAAATCCTTAAAAGGGGTTTCTTAGACACTAAACTTATGGTAGACATTAAAATTATAAACCCATGATGATATCCTAAACTCTAAAGAAAACATCCTAATCTTCAAAGTTGTCTAAACCTTGCTCTGATACCAACTATAAGGACTCAGCATTAAAAATACTTATTCTGGTTATTTTAAAACTAGAAATCACTTTCATTTCAAAAATATATTTTAGGTTTAGAGTTTTAGAGAATTGGGATAAACTCTTACAAAGTAAACCCATACATTACAAGTGGCCACTTATACACAGTATCCATTTTTTCCACCAAAAGAAACCCTTTAAAAATAAAACATTTTTTCTTTTCATGAAATATATTCAAAAATTTGATCTTGACCTCATCCTTGTCCCTACACTTCCTTAAAACCCTAGGAAAAAAAATTAAAAACATGTGAAGAGAATAAAAATATTAGTAAGGGACATAAAATAAAAAAATAAATCAACAGTTCATGAACGCTTATAAAAATTTTCCTTTTTCAAAAATAAACTTTGGGATTAAAATAAACATTTTATTACCCAAGAAATCACATTTTCTGCCCAAAACATTCCATAAAGCATTTCATAATAAATGTCACGACCCCCTCCCCACAAAGTGTACCCCTCCTAGGTCGGCAATGTGAGAAGGGATATAATAACCCCCGAGTCCCCCCTCCAGTAGGCCCCGGGTTGGCGACTAGCACCGAGGGTATAGTAAACACACAAATGGGAGGAATTACCCTCTAAGAGAGCACATGCGGAAGAGAGAGATAAGATAGACACCTACCAACTCCAACTCAGAACTGAAATATAAAAGAAAAAAAAAGTGCACATATTTAATGTCATGAAAAATTACTACAACTGGAAGGAAAAAACTACAAGTACCCAAAAGAAAGTAAAAACAACAACAACCACTAGCCCGAATAGCTCCTGCAACCCCAAGCTCGTAGAAACCAGCTTGATCTCCAACCTGCTTCAAGTGACCTAAAAAACAGTTTATATATACATAGGGTGAGTATAACAATATACTCAGTAGGATCCTCTCCGAAGCCTCTTGTGAAAAAGTAGAGGAAGCATTCTAAAGCACAGTGAACAACAAGTGAAATTAACTCATCACCTAAACAGGTATAATAAGTTCCCAACCTCACCATGGCTACTCTCACCAAGTAACGCATACAAGAATATATCATATAATAAAGAATATCAAGGGTACCATGCTACTACTTCTCCACTGGTTTTCTACTTTTCCCCAACGTCACACGTCCTGAGCATCTCTCTCCAAAAAGGCTTGCCCGCAGACACCTGGGCGAAGCACCACAATATGCACCTCATGCAACAAAACCACCACGTCCACACACCAAAGTAACCAGGTAGTTTCTGGGAGCCACCACAGCTCGCATAACATGTATCATACGTCGGGTATTATACCTCAAGCCATTACATCCCATACACCAAGTAAGGGTACTCAAGACATCACAACCTATACACTTTACACCTATAGTAGTCCATAGAAAAACTATATCCAGAATATATGTGTGTGAATAACCATAAGCCATTACATCCCTCTACACACATATATGGGGAAAACTAACCAATGTGCCTGCTAGCACAAGTAACTACCAAGAGAAGAGAGCGGGGCCAAAGGGGGTAGTCATCCATCCATCCTTCCACCAGAATGTTGGGGAAAACACCCCCAGGGATTAAAATCCCCGAGGTTTCAGTTTCCCTTAATGACTGGGTGGATTAGCATATAGAAACACAAAAAGTAGAGGATATAATATATCTCACAACCACACTATGGGCATAACCTAATCTTAGACACAACTGCAGCTAACGTCTCTCAGACTCCGGGCTGCTACTTCTAAGACTAGGTATCCTATAATCATACAACCATTTAAAGAGCTTTATTAGATTACTTCATTCCCTTTTTATTAGTTCCACTTTACATTAATTAATTCTTTAAACATTAATAAACCATTAACAATTATACATTAAATTTCATTAGCACCACACCCAAAGTCCATTTTTCCTTCAAAATTACAACCTCATCATTATGTTTTAGCAACTCCATCCCCATGGGTTAACACCATTTATTCAATTATTCATTACAGAAATACTTTCCCACATTCCCAGGCATTCTAGAAAAACATTCTATGCTACTAAACACAAGGGAGCTCAACACGGTGAGTAGATGTACTACCCATTGAGTCTTTACCGCTTATACTAAGAGAATATACCCATACTTCCTTGAGAAGCTAAACACAGAATACACGTGACATACCCCGCGTGTCTTCACCTCTTTCGGAAGAAGGGTAAGTAAGACCAGCTGCCTTGAGTAGTGGGGAAAAGTAAAGAAGATAAACAACCAAAGAAATAGTAAGCTTCCAACAATCACATTCATCCCATTCCATCATCCCTGGTGTCCTCCCTAACACCCACATGCATAAACCGATGTATCTTGCCACTCTAGGTGTCGTCTGATGCCACAACCATAATCCTCCATGCCCCCACATATCACAACATCCATCCAGGATCACATCACAGCACAAGCAGTAGGAAAACAAAACTCACATTAATTGGTCTCTTGGCCCTTTAACAATCAAGAGGGTAACTCAGAACCCTTTAAGGAATTATCAAACAATCAGTTCTTTAATCCATCTTGAATTAACAGATTTATTATTCATAGGTTCCAAATTTGGGAAACCTAATCAGTAAGCTGTCACAAATAATTAAACATGCTTACTATGCCAATTTGATTAACATAAAATTACAACTAGAACCAGATTCGTTTACATGTCTCTTTATCTTTAGCCAAACAATTATCAATTAATCCCAATTTACGTTCTTTACCAATTTCCATCAAGAACAGACAGCTAATTAAATCAAGCATAGATATCACACTATCTAGCAAAACATGAGGCAATAACATACGATAGATATCAATTTATTTATCTGGTTAAAATATTTATTATGTCAATTCCATTGTCATCCAGTGGGATTAAACATTCTAACGATATAGTTTCACGTAAAACAAGAGAGAAGAAACATATCCCCTACCTCAAAAAGTACTTGACGTTCTTTAACCACACAACGGGTCACGATCCTCCTCCCGTGACAATTGAATCCACCTGAGGAAGCCATGGTACGACCGTACCAACCAAACCCCAATAAAAACCCCATATTAGAAGCATGGAGATTACATGATATAATATGGAAAGGAGAAAAAGGAGAAAATGAACCCCAAAATAATGACGATAAAAAATACCTTATATCGAAGATTGATCGATACAGCTTGGTTACATCAAAACAGAGCGGAACCAATCCTAGGAGTAAAGTTTTATTGTGCAACTCCTATGGGAAGTATTGAAAGGTTCTAAAGTCTCATAGTCGAGAATAAAGAGGAAGAACAAGGGAGGAAGATATCTTGTCCCTTTTGAAGATTTAATGAGAATACAGTTTAAGATACGCTTAATTCCCCATTAAAAGTGAATCGCATTAACCCACGCGGTTTGACCAAGTAAAAACATCTCGATCCATAGGAATAATTAATATAGGATTTATAGCCTTTGAATATGACTTAAGAGTCCTTAAAATAAGGCTTTAAATTTATTTTATGTCAAAGAAAACGTCAAAGGGGTGAAATTATAGGAAGCTGGAAACATTGTACACCTACCGTTACTGTACACCTACCGTTACTGTACACCTACCGTTAGAGGTTATCGATAGAGGTTACCGATAGACCTCACCATTCTGGAAACAATGTACACCTACCATTACTATACACCTACCGTTATTGTACACCTACCGATAGAGGTTACTTATAGACCTCACCGTTCTGGAACACTGTACACCTACCGTTACTGTACACCTACCGTTACTGTACACCTACCATTACTGTACACATACCATTAGAGGTTACCGATAGAATTTACCATTCTGGAACCACTGTACACCTACCATTATTGTACACCTACCGTTATTGTACACCTACTGTTACTATACACCTACTAATAGAGGTTACTGATAGACCTCACCGTTCTGGAAACACTGTACACCTACCATTACTGTACACCTATTATTACTGTACACCTACCGATAAAGGTTACCGATAGACCCCACCATTCTGAAAACACTGTACACCTACCGTTACTGTACACCTACCATTACTGCAAACCTACCATTAATGTACACCTACCGTTACTGTACACATATTGATAGAGGTTACCGATAGACCTCACCATTCTAGAAACACTGTACACCTACTGTTATTGTACACCTACCGTTACTGTACACCTACTGGTAGAGGTTACCGATAGACCTCGCCATTCTAGAAACACTGTACACCTACCGTTATTGTACACCTACCAATAGAGGTTACCGATAGATCCCACCATTCTGGAAACACTGTACACCTACCGTTATTGTACACCTACCGATAGAGTTTACCGATAGACCTCACCGTTCTGGAAACACTATACACCTACCGTTACTATACACCTACCATTACTGTACACCTACCGATAGAGGTTACCGATAGACCTCACCATTCTGGAAACACTGTACACCTACAGTTACTGTACACCTACCGTTACTGTACACCTACCGTTACTGTACACCTATCATTACTATACACCTACCAGTAGAACAGTTCACAAAACCTCACCGATAGAACTATTCACAGAACCTCACCGATAGATCTGTTCACAGAACCTCACTGATAGAACTGTTCACTGAATTGGAAATTTGGAAAAGTGTTGGGGATAAGTCACTTTGACCTCCCTGAACACCTCAAACACCACATTTTCACAAAGTAATGGATCGGAGAGGTCCATGCCATTACATCAGATACCTCTCAAAACATTCTCGTCCTCGAGAATTCAAAACCCACCTAAAGAGGAAAAAAAGAAACGGGGTCCGAACAACCACCCATTGAGATACCTCTCAAAAAAGAGCAAGCCACAAAAGCAACAAAATAAAAAAATCATAAATAAAACATGAAAGGTATTACCACAAAGGAAACATCGTTACATGAAAAGAGTTAAACATCAAAAAACTCTGGGTACTAAGCACGTATCTGTGACTCACGTTCCCAGGTACTCTCATCCATTCCACTATGTTGCCACAAGACACAAACTAAGGGGATAGAACGCCTTCACAACACCTTCTCCTTGCGGTCTTGGATCTCCACAGGTCGCTCCTTGAAGGTTTCATCATCAACAACATCGATCTCTCCCCAATAGATGATGTGAGAGTTATCATGAAGATAACGACGGAGCTGTGATACATGGAAAACATCATGTATCCGACTCATCTGTGGGGGAAGTGCTACTCAATACGCCACATCTCCAAAACGAGCTAACACCTCTAAAGGCCCAAAAAACTGAGGAGAAATCTTACTTCCACGACCAAACCTTCACTGCCCACGATGGGGAGTCACCTTCAGAAACACATGATCCCCAAAATCAAACTCTAAGGGTCTCCTCCTTTGATAAGAATATGATTTCTGACGATCTTGCGTTGTCTTCATCCTCTCACGAATCACCTGAATCATCTCTTTTGTATTCTTCACTAGTTCCAGTCCAAGAATTTCTGGCTCTCCGACCCCAGTCCAACACAATGAAGAACGGAAAGGCTGGTCATACAAGGATTAAAACGGCGCCATACTGATGGTGGAGTGAAAACTATTATTGTAAGCGAACTCCACGAAGGGTAAGTGCCTCATCCATGAACCTCCAAAATCAAGAACACAAGAGCATAACATGCCTTCAAGAGTCTGGATGGTTCGCTCTGTCTAACCATCCGTTTGAGGATGAAAAGTAGTTCTAAGGCATAGTTGAGAACCGAAAGCATGTTGGAGACCTCTCCACACCCTGGAGGTAAAACAAGGATCTCAATTAGAAATGATTTTCCTAGGGACTCCATGAAGTCTCACCACCTCCTCTAGATATTGTCTCGGCAAAACTTCCACTGAGCTCGACTCCTTGATCACTATGAAGTGGGCCAATTTTGTTAAACGATCCACTACCACCCAAATAGCATCATGTCCTCCTGGAGATTGAGGTAAACCAGTAACAAAGTCCACTGAGATGTCCTCCCACTTCCACTGAGGAATATATAATGGATGTAGAAGACCACTAGGAACATGATGTTTGGCCTTCACCTTCTGGCAGACTAAACATCAAGACACAAACTCCACAACCACATGCTTCATCCCAGACCACCAAAACTAACTCCTCAAGGATCAGTACATATTTGTCATGCCAGGATGTACTGCCAAAGGAGAACTATGGAACTCTCTGAGAACCATCTCATGCATCATCAAGGGAAAAAAATCCTTCCATGATACAACACTCGGTGTTGTTCATCCTCAGTCCAACCATCAGGGGCCTTGCCACAAATAGCTCAGTCTCTCCAGACCTCCACCTCAAGATCCCCCAACTGGGAATCTTCCACCTTCTGCATCAGGGATGACTATACCATCATCTGAAAAAGACAAGATCTACCCCCAACTTCTCCCATATCAAGATGTAATGCTGATAGTTCTTCCATTACTCTCCAAGAATCACCAGATTCATGCACAGCATCACTACGTGACTTTCGGCTCAGTGCATCAGCTACAACATTCCCTTTTCCATGTGTATATGATATTTCAAAGTTGTATTCATATAAGAACTAAATCCACCGATACTGTTGTAATTTCTAGTCATGTTGGGAGAAAACATACTTCAAACTCTTATGATCAATGAAAACCACAAAGTGCTCACCAATGAGGTAATGTCTCCACAACTTCAGAGCAAACACCACGGCTGCCAACTCAAGATCATGGGTGGAATAGTTTCACTCATGGGGATGCAACAGCTGAGACCCATAAGAAACAACTGACCTCTAATGCATGAGAACACATCCTTACCCCATATGTAAAGCATCATAGAAAACATCAAACTGAACTCCCTCACCTGGAAGACAAAGGACTGGAGCACTTACTAACTTCTCCTTTAGATACTCGAAAGTTGCCTGACACTGATCAGTACATATGAATTCTTGATCCTTCCTAGTCAAAGCTATCAGTGGAGTCACAACTCGTGATAAATTAGGTAGAAACCTCTTGTAGTAGCCTATGAGACCAAGGAAACTTCGCACCTATGAAACTGTCTTGGGGGCTTCCCAAGACACAACTGCTTCTACCTTCGATGGATCCACAGCTAGTCCCTGTTGGGACACAATATTCCCCAAGAAACGGACTTCTTGAGCTCAAAACTCACACTTTGACAACTTCCAAAATAGCTGATGTTGACAAAGAACTCCCAAAACGTCTTGTAGATTCTCTGCATGCTCCTCTTCAGATGTGGAGTACACAAGGATTTCATCGATGAAAACCACCAAGAAATTGTCCCGGAACTCACGAAACACAGCATTCATCAATTCCATGAATACAGCTGGAGCATTCGTCACTCCAAATGGCATTACCACGAACTCATAATTCCCATGACGACAACAGAAAGTAGTCTTTGGGATATCCTCATCCTTCACACGCATCTGATGATATCCTGACTGCAAGTCGATCTTTGAGAACCAACTTTCACCCTTCAGTTGATCGAATAAATCATCAATATGAGGAAGAGGATAGCGATTATTTATTGTCACTTTTTTTAAGCGACAATAATCGACACACAACCGCAAACTACCGTCATCCTTCTTCACAAACAAAACTGGTGCACCCCACAGTGACACACTTGGCTGAACAAAACCGCACTGTAACAGACCATCAAGATGTATACGTAGCTCTCATAACTCGGAAGGGGACATCCTATATAGAGACATAGAGATAGAATATTATCCTGGCTATAGCTTGATTTCAAACTCGATCTCTCATCAAGGGGGTAATGCTACAACCTCTTCTGGAAAGACATCAGGGTACTCCTCTACGACCCTAGAAAACACCAACTGCTAAACCTCTGAAGAACTCAGCATCATCTCATCCATCATGGATGATAAGAATGGAACGTGCATGTGACCCATCCGAGGATCTATCTCACCAAAAAACACCACTAGATCTCCATCCGCACCAATAAAGACGACCTTTTTTCTAAAGCAATCCACGATAGCCTTCACTGAATACAACCAATCCATGTCGAGGATGAAATCATATGGTTGTATTCGTAAACATAGGAAATCTCCCCAAGAGCGGTGTTTCCCCAACACTAGCTCACAGTCTCTACATACTTAAAACAATTCAGCTCGACCTCCAACTGGCGTAGTCAATGCCAAGGGAACTGGAAGCCTCTCTAACTCAATTCCCAAAGTATGGACAAGGGTAGGTGATATGAAGGAGTGTGTCACTCCTGAATCAAACAAGGCATACACCAAGGTATAAAACAAGTAAAGGGTGCCTCGAACGACATCTAGATCACCTAGAGATGGCAACGCTAGAGCATGAAGCTGACCATGACCTCCTCCACGGCCTCTCTGACCCTGATGACGACCACCACCATGGTCGCGCTCTACTCTCTGAGGACGGGGAGCATCATGGGGATGTCCTCTGCCTGCCCCATCTACCCTCTGTTGATCTAAAGCTGATGCAATTGGATGCTACTTCCTTGGCTGGAACTACCTCAACGGAGGAACCTAGAGCATAGAGCCTAGTGTACGATGACTGCTCTGAAAGGTTGGGCACTCCCGCTGCTGATGGCCATGAAAAATACAAGAAAAACAAGCACCTGATCCCTTGGCATAGGCCTGAGAATTGCTGCCTTTGTAGAAACGAGATGTGAAGAGCTGGGACCTACCCCCAGCTGAACGGAAACCCTTCTTCCCTGAAAACTGGGAACCCCGGACCACAGCTCTGCTTCGTGAGGAATCATGTCGATTTCCCTCTCATGATGATCCGGTCTTGGCCAAAGTCCTCTCGACAACCTCTGCCCTCGACAGTACCTCAAGATATGTTTTTCAGTATAAATGGGGTGACCTGGAGCTAGATCTCTGGATGCAAAGCCTCCTTGAAATGTCTTTATCTGGCCTCCTCATCTGGCAGCAGGTCTGAAGCATATCGTAAAAGGTCCCTAAAACGGATTCCAAACTCTCAAACACTAGAGCTCCCCTGTCGAAGGGTAAGAAGCTCCTGGTGACTAGACGCCTTCGCAGTCAAAGAAAGAAACTCTGCTCTAAACTTGTCTCAGAACTCCTCCCAAGAGATCGTTGACTCCTCGTGATCCCTGAGGAACAAGAACCACCACTGCCTCGCTGCTCCACACAGCATCGTCACAACCAAGGACACCCAGTGCTCCTTCTGATCACGAATCAAATTGAAGTCGATCTCAACCTCCTCTAACTATTCTTCCGTGACTACATCTGAAACAGAGCCCTCGTACTTCTTCAGACTCTGTCACTGAAACTCTCGAAGTTTCTTCCTCCAAGTGTCGTCGTCGTCAACCTCTACCCTATGGCGATCTGCTGGAACAGCCTGCTGGACATTTCCTATGCAAACCGGACGAGGACGTCGAACTGGATCCATACCTTTAAAATAACAAACCATTAGAGCTCCTAAACCTAGAATATGGAAGACTCAACATTAATTAATTAATTATTTTCTTTTGTTCATTTTAGGTTAACCTATCCCAAGGTCTACCCATTCAAACACAGACAGAAAGAATAATGATGCATGATCCTTTCCTAGGTATCTACCCTGCAACTAGTATCACCTTGTTTAGTAGCCATTGTAAACTTAAAAGTCTGTACATCAGATCATAGGGGGCCCTAAACGCCTATGTATCAGCTGGTCTCCAGTGTTTTCCTCACTTGCTAAACATGAATGACACCGTTTCCCTACCAACCCATGAAACCTCACCTATGCCTAACTCCAAACCCCATCCTATCTCTCAACCAGAGTCTCTGATACCACTCTGGCACGACCCCCTCCCCACAAATTGTACCCCTCCTAGGTCGGCAATGTGATAAGGGAGATAATGACCCCCGAGTCCCGCCTCCAGTAGGCTCCGGCTTGGAGACCAGCACCGAGGGTATAGTAAACACAAAAATGGGAGGCATTACCCTCTATGTCACGACCCGTCCTCGGGGCCCGTGCCGTGACTACCCCAAGCCCGCCTTCCATAGGCCAGGGGTTGGCGACTAGCACCAAGACATAAATCCCAACAAAAAAGGAAGGCATTTCCTTTGAAAAGTAAACAAGCACCACAGAGTAAGCAAGAGGAAAAGTAAACACTAAGTAAAAATGGTACAAGCTGTGCTGAAAGTAAAAGGGGCCGGAAATACAAGCCCAACTGTAAAGTACAACTAAAAGGAAAAACAGCAACTGAAAGGAAAAGCCGTAGCGCCGAGCCGTCCTCTGGAAGTACCACCTGAAGGGTGGGTACAGATAGCCTCCACTGCTCCCCGAGTCCACCTGACCGCTCCGAGTACGTCCCACCCAGTGGTCCACCTCCAGGTACCGTCCTACTCCGCACGCCTCCACCACGATCAGCGTTGTCCGTCGTCTGCAACCAACACAATGTAGTGCGGGCATGGCTTGTGCAGGGGTGAGTATAAGCTACTCAGTAGGGACCCCGAGACCCCCGAAGGTCTCCCGAAATCCACAAAGGATAATCCACAAAGGAAAGATACAATCACGAAGTAACATCTGACATGGCTTAGGTATATGCCCATACATATACCTAAGTCATCAATTCCCGTTCGGCTCCAACGTCCGAGCCCAAGCACAACCCAGTCCACACAGGAAAGCAAAATGTATACCCACACAGGATAGCTCAACACAATCCACAAAGGAGAGTAAACAGTAAATCCACACAGGATAGCTCAACACAATCCACAAAGGAGAGTAAACAGTAAATCCACACAGGATAGCTCAACACAATCCACAAAGGAGAGTAACACAAGATTCAGCTCACACAGGTATACTTCTTCGTATGACGATAAAGATGATCACGGATCCATCTAAGTCGTCGGACCCACGAAGGATCGATAGGTAACTAACCCCCGTAATGACCCACACAGGATCGGGCCCACACAGGACCTGTAGGCGCTGGCTCACACAGAACCACTGAGCACTGACCCACACAGGATCAGACCCACACAGGATCGGGCCCACACAGGACCTGTAACACTGATCCACGTAGGATCGCTGAGTGCTGTAGTCGTCGCAGTCCACTGAGGATCTCTGTACAGTCGTCGTCGCAGTCCATTGAGGATCTCTGCACGGTCGTCGCCGCAGTCCACTGAGGATCTTTGCACGGTCGTCGCTGTCGAAGTAGCAGTCGCAGCCAGCACTAGGGTTCCCGCACACAACAAGGTCGTTTCGGAGGGTCCGCTCCACGAGCCGAGAGGCTGATACATCAACTGACACAAAGTCCGAAGTTGATGTATCCAAAAGTTCCGTATCGTCAACAGGAACTCAACGTCGCAGACGGCGCGTCAATCGGACGTCCGTAGCTCAAGATATGAGCGTTTTCGCTCCGAGGGCCCGGTTGGTTTCGTGTACGAACCAACCCGGCCGAACTCAAAGTATTCCGAAACCTTGAGTGCAATATACCGAAACAACCATCTTGATCCAAGGATCGCGTAGCCACTGACGGCGCGTCGTTCGGAGGCCCGTAGCTCAAGTTACGGGCATTTGAACAAAAATCATCCGAAGACGGGGGGTCCGGGCCCGGGCCGACCCGGCCCGACCCCCCGTCTTTGGACAAACCCGGTACGACCCGGTCGGACCGGCCTGGCTCGGCCATCCCGGCTCATCTCGGCCGAGCGGCCGACGCGGGGGGAGCCGCCGCCCCGCGTGACACCCCCGCGGCACCCGCGGGGTGTCGGCCAGACAACCGGACGCGGCTGAAGCCGCGTCCCGAGCGACGCGGGGGGGGGGGGGGAGCCGCCGCCCCCGCGTGACACCCCCGCGACACTCACGGGGTGTCTCCCTGGTGGCCAGACGCGGCTTCAGCCACGTCCTGCGAGCGCCGCCGCCGCGGCCGGTGTCGCGGCAGTCTCGTCCAGCGGCGCGCCGGGCTCCGCCACCGGCTTCCGCGGGCCGCCGGAGTCGTTCCGGTGGCCCATTTTTCTTCCCGTCTGCGCCGCTGCTCCTCCTGGGACTCGTTCTTCACTGCGGGATCCGTCGTCGCCCGCCAAATCCGAATAAAAACGAAGAACGGCGGAGGGTCGTTGGGCCGTGTTCGTTTGGCCCGCACCCTCCGCGTTAGAGATAAACAGCGGGAGGAATAAAGTTCAACACATGAACGCATAACTGAAAACAATTTTTAATGAAATAAAATTGTTTTATAAAACGGGTTCCTCAATTTGAACAGAAACGACATGGGAAAAAGTGGCATTTCCAAGAAATAAAACCCCTACCTCGTAGTCGTCGCTCGCGAGCATTCTTCGCGGAATTTCTCGTCGCGGAAGGTGGAGATCGTCGCGTCGTCGCGGAAGGGCGTCGCGTCGTCGCAGAATCCAGCGTAGCGTCGACGAACTCGACGGACCAAGAAACAACAAATTTTAATTATAAAACAATTAAATCCGTGTTTCGTTTTAAACCACAAAGAACTTTTAGAAGAAATCCGAAATCACTCACCTCAAACGGTTGGTGCGGGGAAGAACGTCTCGGATTAGAGCGTCGTCGATTTCCGTGGATGACGGCGTTCTTCGCGTTCTTCGCATTCTTCGCAAAGGAGAAAGAAGATACAAGGATTCTATCAAATCCTCTCAACGCGCAAACTTTCAAAAGACTGGTTGGTCTTATTTTATTATTATGCCAACACACGAAAAAGGGGTAAGTAACGACCCATCAATTCGTTGAATTAATTCAACGAAATAAACAACTCATTTAATTTACGAAATAAACCGCCCAATTAAATGGTCTGTTAAGAAATTAAGAAAACGTGTCAGTTGACTTTCATAATGACGGGTTTTCGCGGGTGCGTTACTTAGCGAAAAGTAACGGCGGGGCTCGTGTGGGCCCCACCTCACAAATATCCTACCAAGAGGGTAGGATATTTCTGGATAGCATCCTATCCAGATAAACTCAGTTTAAGCCGTCTTTAAGTGGCTTCAAGTGGATTCCAAGTGGCTTAAGTGAAATAAAATAAATTTGTCGAAAAATTATTTTATTTCTTAACTTTAAGCCCGAAAATTAAAAACCACACCCGAGCAAACGCAACTCCGAAAGAGGCGTTTCTAAGAGAATATCGGCGCTGCGATTTCATCGGTGCCCTCAAAATTCGATTCCGGGCACCAGTTCAAAAGTTAGAAAAACCCGCTCGTCCGTTCACTGAACGTACCCGAGCCAAACTTCAGAAAATGATTCTGGGCACACCGGGCCTCGGAATCAGGTGCCGTCAGAAACTGTGCTCTTGTAAAATTCCAAAGAAAATTAAGAAAAAAAATTTCCTTGAAATTTACGGGTCTTTAAATTACTCCCACCTCAGGGCTTTACGTCCCCGTAAAGATACATCATAAACTAGGGAAACGAATGTGGGTACTGAGCACGCATCTGAGCCTCCCGCTCCCATGTGCTCTCCTGGAGGTTCCCATGTTGCCATCTGATGTGCACAAGAGGAATCGATTGCCCACGTAGGACCCGCTCCTGTCTATCCTCTATCTCCACCGGGACCTCCGCAAAAGTCGCCCCATCATCCACGTCTAGCTCCCCATAGTCTATGATGTGCGTCGGGTCGTGCACGTATCTCCTCAGTTGGGATACGTGGAAGACGTCGTGCACCCGGTGCAACTGAGGTGGCAGAGCCAGGCGATAAGCCACCTCGCCAACCCTGCAGAGGACCTGGAAAGGCCCAATGAAGCGTGGAGACAACTTGACGCCTCGGCCAAATCTCCGTAAACCACGTCGAGGTGAGACCCTCAAGAAGACGTGGTCACCATCCTCAAACTCTAGTGGCCTCCACCTCCTGTCAGCATATGACTTCTGTCGGCTCTGTGCTATCCTCATCCGCTCCTGGATGACCTGGACCTTCTCTGTCGTGGCCTGGACCATCTCTGGTCCCACAAGTGCTGACTCCCCAGGGTCTGTCCAGCACAAAGGAGATCTGCAAAGCCTGCCGTACAACGCCTCGTAGGGTACCATCCCAATGGTGGAGTGGTAGCTGTTGTTGTACGTGAACTCCACCAAGGGTAGGTGGTCCTCCCAGCTACGACCAAAGTCAAGGACACATGCGCGGAGCATGTCCTCGAGAGTCTGAATGGTCCTCTCCGTCTGACCATCCGTCTGAGGGTGAAAGGCGGTGCTCAGACGTAGCCGCGTCCCGAACGCCTCCTGCAACCCCTTCCAAAGCCTGGAAGTAAAGTGAGCGTCCCGATCGGAGACGATAGTCGATGGCACACTGTGAAGCTGTACAATCTCCTGAACGTAGAGACGCCCCAAGCTCTCCACTGAGCCCTGCTCTCGGATGGGTAAGAAGTGTGCCGACTTGGTGAGTCGGTCAACAATCACCCAAATGGAGTCATGACATCATGAAGTGCGTGGAATTCCAGTCATGAAGTCCATAGATATCCCGTCCCATTTCCACTCTGGGGCCTCCAAGGGCTGTACCAAGTCTGCTGGTACCTGATGCTCTGCCTTCACCTGCTGGCAGGTGAGGCACCGTGAAACGAACTCTACCACAGCCATCTTCATGCCTGGCCACCAGTGCTGTCGTCTGAGATCTTGGTACATCTTCGCCACTCCAGGATGTACCGCCAGAGGAGAAGTGTGAAACTCTCTCAGCACCTCCTCTCGTAAAGCGACTGGTACTAAGGTACGTCCTCTGAAAAGGACGTTGTGCTCTGCTCCCAAGGAGAATCCATCAGGTGCTTGTCCCGAGGATATCTGTGCACGCCGTGTCTCGCAGTCAGCGTCCCCACGCTGAGCCTCTCTGACCCACTGTAGAAGTGGAGGAGAGACTGTGAGAGACTGAAGGAAGGCTGCTCCGTCTCTATCCATGAAGGATATCTTCAAAGCGGCTAGCTGCTCTGTCGCCTCCTCAAGTAGCTGGATGCCCGTCCTCCTGCTGAGGGCATCGACTACCACGTTCCCCTTCCCAGGAGTATAGACTATCTCAAAGTCATAGTTCTGGAGGAACTCGAGCCATCGCCACTGTCTCAGGTTCAGGTCCTTCTGAGAGAAGATGTACCTGAGACTCTGGTGGTCAGAAAAGAATGTAAAGCGCTCTCCCATCAGATAGTGCCGCCATGTCTTCAGGGCGAAGACCACTGCTGCTAACTCCAGGTCATGGGTAGCGTAGTTCTGCTCATGCGGCCTCAACTGACGTGATCCGTAGGCAATCACGGCCCGCTCCTGCATCAGTACACACCCGAGTCCGGTCTCTGATGCATCGCAGTAGACTACGTATCCAACTCCCTCCTCAGGCAACCTCAAGATAGGTGCGCTGGTCAATCTCTGCCTCAGCTCCTGGAAGCTCTGCTGACATCTGTCTGAACACACGAAGGGTTTCCCCTTCTTCGTCAACGCTGAGAGTGGGGCCGTAACTCTGGAGAAGTCCGGCACAAATCTCCGATAGTATCTGGCTAGACCCAAGAAACTCCGCACCTCCGTTACGCTCCTGGGTGGCTCCCAAGCTAGCACTGCCTCGATCTTCGTGGGATCCACTGCAACTCCCGCCTCAGAAATGACGTGCCCCAAGAAGTGGACCTCACGTAACCAGAACTGGCACTTCGAGAGCTTTCCATAAAGCTGGTGATCTCGGAGTGTGTCTAGTACAACACGCAAGTGGTAGGCGTGCTCCTCCTCGGTGGTCGAGTACACCAAGATGTCGTCGATGAAGACCATGACAAATCGATCGAGGTATGGCTGGAAGATCCTGTTCATGAGGCTCATGAACACTGCTGGAGCGTTGGTTACGCCGAAAGGCATAACCAAGAACTCATAGTGGCCATACCGACATCTAAAGGTCGTCTTCTGCACGTCCTCGTCTCGAACTCTGAGCTGATGATAGCCTGACCTGAGGTCTATCTTCGAGAACCACCGTGCTCCCTTGAGCTAGTCGGAGAGATCATCAATCCTGGGTAGCGGATACTTGTTCCTCACTGTCACCTGGTTCAGGCGACAATAATCGACACACAGTCGCAAGCTCCCGTCCGCCTTCTTGGCGAACAAAATCGGCGAAGCCCAGGGTGAAACACTGGGTCGGATGAACCCCTTGCCCTGTAAGTCCTCCAACTATACCCATAGCTCTCGAAGCTCGGCGGGGGCCATCCGATATGCTGGAGTCGATATCGGGTCTATCCCGGGGTACAGGTCAATATAAAAGTCTACCTCTCTACGAGGAGGTAGTCCTAGAACGTCATCGGGGAAGACGTCCGCGTACTGATCCACCACGGCAAGAAAACTGGGACTCCGCACGTCAACTGCTCCAAGGATGAGGCTAGCCAACTGATGAGTGATGGGTTGTCCTCTCCTCTGCGTGAGTCCATACTGTGCTGCTAAGGCTCCCTTCTCGCCGGTGAAGGTGAACCTGCTCCCGTCGGTGCGCACACATCGCACCTTGCGCCTAAAACAGTCAATCTGAGCATGGACTGTAGATAACCAATCCATGCCCAAGATGACATCGTAAGGCCTTGACGCCACTACAAGAAGATCCCAGCCGAAGCTCTCGCCTCCTAGAGTAAGCTCACACTGCCGGCACTAGTGCGTAATCGTCGAGTCTGCTCCCGTAGGGGTCTCTAGTTGTAAGGATCGAGCCAACGGCTCTGTCGGAATATCCGAGCTCCGAACAAGGGCAGCGGCTATGAAAGAGTGACTCGATCCTGTGTCTATCAGAACTGAAGCAAGGGTGGAATAGACACAGATCGTACCTCGAATCATCTCTGGCGCGCCGTGGTCATAGGCCTCCGCTGCCTGGAGCTGTGCCTGTCTCTGCCCGCCAGCTCCCTGGATGCGCACCGCACGGAGGGTGGCTGGGACGAACTCTGAGCGGAAGAGGCTCTCGAAGTCCGTCCAGATGAGGGAGGCCTCATCGTGTACCTGGAGAATCAAGCTCCACCATCGTCCTGCTGCTGCGTGCAGTAGGTTCGCCGCGAGGATCACCATGAGGTCTGATGGTCTCCTCACTAGCCTAAAAACTCAGACGACCGCCTCCAGCCAGTCCTCGGCTGCCTGGGGGTCTGTCTCCCCACGAAACCTGGGTGGTCGATGGCGATGGAACTCGTGAAGAGCTCCGAGGCATCGTGCATCGTCAGCGGTCGGCGCTGGAAGCATCGGGGGCTCGGCGGGTAAAGGTACCGTCGGTGCCTCTGCTGTCAACGGGCCCCGTACCGAGGCCTCGTCGCTCGGTGGGCTGTCGTCGCGCTCTACTCTCGGAACCCTAGCTGGCTGCCATCGTGGGGCCATCCTGAAAAGGAAACAAGTGCGCCACGGTCAGAACAATATACCTGGTGAGCTGACACAAGTAATCACAAAGAAAACTTGAAACACACATGCAATCAATGTTTTCGTGTATTAAGTCGGAAATCAGAAGTCAGGTTCCTGGTGTACGGATACGTCGGCCGCCGCACCAACACTAGACTCCCTGGACTGATAACCACACTCAATACGCTAAACACTATTTCTTCACATAGAAGAAAGATCAGAGTCTGTGGTAGAACTGACCCCTTTGATACCAATTTGTCACGACCCATCCTCGGGGCCCGTGTCGTGACTACCCCAAGCCCGCCTTCCATAGGCCAGGGGCTGGCGACTAGCACCAAGGCGTAAATCCCAACAAAAAAGGAAGGCATTTCCTTTGAAAAGTAAACAAGCACCACAGAGTAATCAAGCAGAAAAGTAAACACTAAGTAAAAACGGTACAAGCTGTGCTGAAAGTAAAAGGGGCCGGAAATACAATCCCAACTGTAAAGTACAACTGAAAGGAAAAACAGCAACTGAAAGGAAAAGCCGCAGCGCCGAGCCGTCCTCTGGAAGTCCCACCTGAAGGGTGGGTACAGATAGCCTCCACTACTCCTCGGGTCCACCTGACCGCTCCGAGTACGTCCCGCCCAGTGGTCCACCTCCAGGTACCGTCCTGCTCCGCACACCTCCAGCACGATCAACGCTTTCCGTCGTCTCCAACCAACACAACGTAGTGCGGGCATGGCCCGTGCAGGGGTGAGTATAAGTTACTCAGTAGGGACCCCGAGACCCCTGAAGGTCTCCCGAAATCCACAAAGTATAATCCACAAAGAAAAGATACAATCACGAAGTAACATCTGACACGGCTTAGGAATATGCCCATACATATACCTAAGTCATCAATTCCCGTTCGGCTCCAACGTCCGAGCCCAAGCACAACCCAGTCCACACAGGAAAGCAAAACGTATACCCACACAAGATAGTTCAACACAATCCACAAAGTAGAGTAAATAGTAAATCCACACAGGATAGCTCAACACAATCCACAAAGGAGAGTAAACAGTAAATCCACACAGGATAGCTCAACACAATCCACAAAGGAGAGTAAACAGTAAATCCACACAGGATAGCTCAACACAATCCACAAAGCAGAGTAACACAATATTCAGCTCACATAGGTATACTTATTCGGATGACGATAAAGATGATCACTGATCCATCTAAGTCGTCGGACCCACAAAGGATCGATAGGTAACTTACCCCCGCAATGACCCACACAGGATCAGGCCAACACAGGACCTGTAGGCGCTGGCTCACACAGAACCGCTGAGCGCTGACCCACACAGGATCGGACCCACACAGGATCGGACCCACACATGACCTGTAGCACTGATCCACGTAGGATCGCTGAGTGCTGTAGTCATCGCAGTCCACTGAGGATCTCTGCACAGTCGCCGTCGCAGTCCACTGAGGATCTCTGCATGGTCATCGCCGCAGTCCACTGAGGATCTCTGCATGGTCGTCACTGTCGAAGTAGCAGTCGCAGCCAGCACTAGGGTTCCCGCACACAGCAAGCTCGTTTCGGAGGGTCCGCTCCACGAGCCGAGAGGCTGATACATCAACTGACACAAATTCCGAATTTGATGTATCCAAAAGTTCTGTATCGTCAACAGGAACTCAACTTCGCAGACGGTGCATCAATCTGATGTCCGTAGCTCAAGATATGAGTGTTTTCGCTCTGAGGGCCCGGTTGGTTTCGTGTACGAACCAACCCGGCCGAACTCAAAGTATTCCGAAACCTTGAATGCGATATACCAAAACGACCGTCTCGATCCAAGGATCGCGTAGCCGCTGACAGCGCTTCGTTCGGAGGCCCTTAGCTCAAGTTACGGGCATTTGAACGAAAACCGTCCAAAGACGGGGGGGTCCGGGCCCGGGCCGACCCGGCCCGGCCGGTCGGACCGGCCTGGCTCGGCCGAGCGGCCGACACAGGGGGAGCCGCCGCCCCGCGTGACACCCCGCGGCACCCGCGGGGTGTCGGCTAGACAACCGGACGCGGCTGAAGCCGCGTCCCGAGCGACGCGGGGGGGAGCCGCTGACCCTGTGTGACACCCCCGCGACACCCGCGGGGTGTCTCCCTGGTGGCCGGACGAGGCTTGAGCCGCGTCCTGTGAGCGCTGCCGCCGCGGCGGTCTCGTCCGGCGGTGCGCTAGGCGCCGCCGCCGCTGGCTTCCGTGGGCCGCCGGAGTCGCTCCGGTGGCCCGTTTTTCTTCCCGTCTGCGCCGCTGCTCCTCCCGGGACTCGTTCTTCACTACAGGATCATCAAACTTCTGTTGCGGCACATTCCGTCATCACCCGCCAAATCCGCATAAAAACGAAGAACGGCGGAGGGTCGTCGGGCCGTGTTCGTTTGGCCCGCACCCTCCGCCTTAGAGATAAACAACGGGAGGAATAAAGTTCAACACATGAACGCATAACCGAAAACAATTTTTAATGAAATAAAATTGTTTTATAAAATGGGTTCCTCAATTTGAACGGAAACGACATGGGAAAAAGAGGCATTTCCAGGAAATAAAACCCCTACCTCGTAGTCATCGCTTGCGAGCGTTCTTCGCAGAATTGCTCGTCGCGGAAGGTGGAGATCGTCGCGTCATCGCGGAAGGGCGTCGCATCGTCGCAGAATCCGACGTAGCATCGACGAACTCGACGGACCAAGAAACAACAGATTTTAATTATAAAACAATTAAATTCGTGTTTCGTTTTAAACCACAAAGAACTTTTAGAAGAAACCCGAAATCACTCACCTCAAAAGGTTGGTGATCGGAGATCGGGGCGGGGAAGAACGTCTTGGATTAGAGCGTCGTCGATTTCCGCGGATGACGGCGTTCTTTGCGTTCTTTGCGTTCTTCGCGAAGGAGAAAGAAGATACAAGGATTCTGTCAAATCCTCTCAACGTGCAAACTTTCAAAAGACTGGTTGGTCTTATTTTATTATTATGCCAACACACGAAAAAGGGGTAAGTAACGACCCATCAATTTGTTGAATTAATTCAACGAAAGAAAAATCTCATTTAATTTACGAAATAAACTGCCCAATTAAATGGTCTATTAAGAAATTAAGAAAACGCGTCAGTTGACTTTCATAATGACGGGTTTTCGCGGGTGCGTTACTTAGCGGAAAGTAACAGCGGGGCTCGTGCGGGCCCCACCTCACAAATATCCTACCAAGAGGGTAGGATATTTCTGGATAGCATCCTATCCAGATCAACTCAGTTTAAGCCGTCTTTAAGTGGCTTCAAGTGGCTTCCAAGTGGCTTAAGTGAAATAAAATAAAGTTGTCGAAAAATTATTTTATTTCTTAACTTTAAGCCCGAAAATTAAAAACCACACCCGAGCAAACGCAACTCCGGAAGAGGCGTTTCTAAGAAAATACTGGCGCTGCGATTTCATCGGTGCCCTCAGAATTCGATTCCAGGCACCGGTTCAAAAGTTAGAAAAACCCGCTCGTCCGTTCACTGAACGTACCCGAGCCAAACTTCGTAAAATGATTCCGGGCACACCGGGCCTCGGAATCAGGTGCCGTCAGAAACTGCACTCTTGTAAAATTCCAAAGAAAATTTAGAAAAAAAAATTTCCTTGAAATTTATGGGTCTTTACACTCTAAGAGAACACATGCGGAAGAATAAGATAAGATAGACACCAACCAAATCCAACTTAGAACTGAAATATAAAATAAAACCCATGTGCACATATGTAATCTCATGACAAAGTACTACAACTGGAAGGGAAAAACTGCAAGTACCCAAAAGAAAGTAAAAACAGCAGCAACCACCAGCCCGAACAGCCCCTGCAACCGCAAGCTAGTAGAAACCATCTTGATCTCCAACCAGCTCCAAGTGACCTGAAAAATAGTTTATATATACATAGGTTGAGTATAACAGTATACTTAGTAGGATCCTCCCCAAAGCCTCTCGTGCAAAATTAGAGGAAGCATTCTAAAGCACAGTGAACAACAAGTGAAACTAACTCATCACCTAAACAGGTATACTAAGTTCCCAACCTCACCATGGATACTCTCACCAAGTAACGCATACAAGAATATATCATATAATAAAGAATATCAAGGGTACCCTGCTACTACTTCCCCACTGGTTTTCCACTTTTCCCCAACGTCACACGTCCTGAGAATCTCTCTCCAAAAAGGCTTGCCCACAGACACCTAGGAGAAGCACCACAATATGCAACTCGTGCAACAAAACCACCACGTCCACACACCAAAGTAACCAGGTATTTTTTGGGAGCCACCATAGCTCACATAACGTGTATCATATGTTGGGTATTATACCTCAAGACATTACATCCCATACACCGAGTAAGGATCCTCAATCCATCACAACCTATACATGTTACACCTATAGTAGTCAATAAAAAACTATATCCAAAATATATGTGTGTGAATAACCACAAGACATTATAGCCCTCTACACACATATATGGGGAAAAATAACCAATCTTCCTACCAGCACAAGTAACTACCAAGAGAAGAGAGCGGGGCCAAAGGGGGTAGTCATCCATCCATCCTCCCATTGGAATGTTGGGGAAAACACCCCCAAAGGGCTCAGAATCCCTGGGGTGTCAGTTTCCCTTACTGACTGAGTGAAGTAGCATATAGAAACACAAAAAGTAC
Source organism: Viscum album (assembly GCA_963277665.1). Lineage (NCBI taxonomy): Eukaryota > Viridiplantae > Streptophyta > Magnoliopsida > Santalales > Viscaceae > Viscum > Viscum album. The sequence continues at coordinate 911,965,029 of OY728151.1, forward strand.
AGGATATATTATATCTCACAACCACACTATGGGCATAACCTAGTCTTAGACGCAACTTCAGATAACGTCTCTCAGACTCCAGGATGCTACTTCTACGACTAGGTATCCTATAAGCATACAACCATTTAAATAGATTTATTAGATTACATCATTCCCTTTTTATCAGTTCCACTTTACATTAATTAATTCTTTAAACATTAATAAACCATGAAAAATTCCACATTAAATTTCATTAGCATCACACACAAAGTTCGTTGTTCCTTCAAAATTACAACCTCATCATTATGTTCCAGCAACTCCATCCCCATGGGTTAACACCATTTATTCAATTATTCATTATAGAAATACTTTCCCACATTCCCAGGCATTCTAGAAAAACATTCTATGCTACTAAACACATGGGGGCTCAACACGGTGAGTATATGTACTACCCGTCAACTCTTTGCCGCTTATATCAAGAGCATATACCCATCCTTCCTTGAGAATCTAAACACAGAAAGCACATGGAATTCCCTGCGTGTATTCGCCTCTTTCAGAAGAAGGGTAAGTAAGACCAGCTGCCTTGAGCAGTGGGTAAAAGTAAAGAAAATAAACAACCAAAGAAACAACAAGAATCCAACAATCACATCCATCCCATTCCATCATCCCTGGTCTCCTCCCTGACACCCACATGCATAAACCGATGCATCTCACTACTCTAGGCGTCGTCTGCTGCCAAAACCAAAAGCCTCCATGCCCCCACATATCAAAATATCCATCTAGGATCACATCATAGCACAAGCAGCAGGAAAACAAACATCACATTAATTGGGATCTTGGCCCATTAACAATCAAGAGGGTAACTCAGAACCCTTTAAGGAATTATCAAACAATCAGTTCTTTAATCCATCTTGAATTAATAGATTTATTATTCATAGGTTCCAAATTCGGGAAACCTAATTAGTAAGTTATCACAAATAATTAAACATGCTTACTACGCCAATTTGATTAACATCAAATTACAACTAGAACCAGATTCATTTACATGCCTCTTTATATTTATCCAAACAATATCAATTAATCCCAATTTATGTTATTTATCGATTTCCATCAAGAACGAATAGCTAATCAAAGCAAGCATAGATATCAAACTATCTAGAAAAACATGAGGCAATAACATATGATCGATATCAATTTATTTATCCAGTTAAAATATTTATTATGTCAATTCCATTGTTATCCAGTGGGATTAAACATTCTAACGATACAGTTTCACGTAAAATAAGAGATAAGAAATGAATCCCCTACCTCAAATAGTTCTTGACGTTCTTTAACCTCACAACGGGTCACAATCCTCCTCTCGCGACAACTGCATCCACCCGAGGATGCCACGGTATGACCGCACCAACCAAACCCCAAGAAAAACCCCATTAGAAGCATGGAGATTACATGCTATAACATGAAAAGGAGAAACAGGAGAAAATAAACCCCAGAAGAATGACAATAAGACATACCTTATATCAAAGATTGATTGATATAGCTTGGTTGCATCAAAACAGAGCGGAACCAATCCAAGGAGTGAAGTTTTATTGTGCAACTCCTACAGGAAGGATTGAAAGGTTCTAGCATCTCATAGCCTAGAACAAAGAGGAAGAACAATGGAGGAAGATATCTTGTCCCTTTTAAAGATTTAATGGGGCGACAGTTTAAGATACACTTAATTCCTCATTAAAATCAGATCGCATTAACCCACGCGGTTTGACCAAGTAAAAACATACTGAGCCATAGGAATAATTAATATGGGATTTATGGCCTTTGAATCAGCCTTAAGAGTCCTTAAAATATGTCTTTAAATGTATTTTATGTCAAAGGAAACGTCAAAGGGGTGAAACTGTAGGACGCTGGAAACACTGTACACCTATCGTTACTGTATACCTACCGTTAGAATAGTTCACAGAACCTCACCAATAGAACTGTTCACAGAACCTTTCTGATTGAACTGTTTACAGAACCTCACCGATAGAACTGTTCACTAAATTGGAAATTTGGAAAAGTGTTGGGGATAAGTCACCTTGACCTCCCGTAACACCTCAAACACCACATTTTCACAAAGTAATGGACCAGATAGGTCCTGTCCATTACAATAAATATTAAAATTTAAAATAAAACTCATAAGGTTTTCATGAAAACTTTTCACAAAGCTATAACTTTCATCCATAAAACATAAACTCTTTAACCTTATGAATTCATAAGTTTTATATAAAATATTTAGAAATAATAAATCATAAAGGTAACTTGTGGCATCATTTTCATATCACTCATATGTATAATATAGATCTCACATCTATATAGGGATTAACTATCATAGTTCTATTTTTGAATAACCATCGTGGTATATTCTTATAATCTCTTAAGAGAAACTTAATCATCTAACTTTATCCCATTACACAATAAATTAGAGAGCTATAATAGGATCACTCACCCTCATTTTATAATAGAACCACTCACCCTTATAAACAATTCCCAATAACCATAACATAAGCATAACACATATAGATTTCATAAAAGAAATATTTTTGAAGAAAATAAATTTTCCATTTTGAAATTACTTTTCATTTTTTTAAAACATGCTATCATAAATGAAAACATTTTATTTAAAAATAAAATTTTAAACTTGAAAAGGAAGATTCAAATCATCAAGGTATCATGAAAGAGGTAAAATACACTCATTTTTTATAAGTTAAAATTTTTTTTTGTAAAAATAAATATTAAAAGGGGATTTTAAAAGAAAGTCCCTTACAAAGATCATATCATTGAAGTGAGCATTAATAAAATGAATCGATTATATTTCTTCACAGTAAATCCACATAAAACAAGTATAAATAGAACATAAGATAATAAAAAGTCATTTTACTACATTATCTTATCATGAAATAATCAAATAAGTATAATTTTAACCCAATGAATGGAAATTGAGTTAAGAAATCCCTTGCCTTAAATTTGAATCATCACGTACATTCTATATATTCCTAAATAAAAAACTTAGGTTAATTATTTACTTAAAATATAAAAACTTTCATGTTTAATATTCCTTTTATTTCACTCATTTATATGTTATATATAACTACTTAACCATTTAAGTTCACATCGGATGTTTTGATGATATTTAGTACCTAGGTCCAAAATGGCTTCGGTAAGTCAAGTATGGTCAAATAGGTCAACATTAAATCATATACAAAATAATATTCATGAAATAATTAACATTTTTATACTTCAATTATAATTTTAAATACTTCCATTAAATATGGTTATGAAAAATGATCTACATTACAATCATGGAGATGGTAAGTCCTACGCATGCACAAGTAACATTTTCATTTTTCAACGATCATTACAAAAATAAGATAAGTATTTTTTTATCTTTCCATAATGATCATAATATCATAAATATCATTTTACTTATCTTAATATACTTATATATATCATTCATGTGATGTGGTGATGAAAAATTAATTACATCACTTCGTGGAGGTGGTAGTTCACACGTACGCGCGAAGGACGTTATCATTTTTCTATACAAGGAAAGGTAAGAATATAAATGATATATTATATTTTTAGAATGATAAATATTTCATTAATATCATATATAAAAATTAATTTCATCATTATAAGTATTATTGAGGGACTGTTATGGAAAAAATTACATTAGTTCGCGAGGTAGTGGTTCACCGTACACACAGACAATGAATTCTTTTCCCATTTGATGGAATAGAAGATGGATATATGTCATGCTACAAAAATAATAACATCTCATTATATGTAGGATACTAGAGTTATTATTTTATCATGGTTGAAGAATATTTTAAGGAGGTGGAAGAGTAAATAGAATATAAATGCTTGTTTAAAAATGATACATCTTCTTCAAACAATCTCCATTACTTAACACCTTAAGATCACTAAGGGTGGTGTTTTTCGTAAACTAGGATATCTAGAATGTGAGGATGGATTATAGTAATGGATTTAGGTATAACTTGGACAAACCAATTGTTTATTAAAAATTTACTTTATGAATTTTCCATTCCTTTTGTTTTTGAAATCACAAACTCTTTTTTAAATACTTAATTACTAATTTTTTTATATCCAAAGTTTTTTTAGAATGTTTTTGTAGAAAACATGTACTTTTACCATACTTATAAATATTTTTAAAACATTAATAAATTTAAACCAAATATTATTCATTATTATTATCGCAATGAGTATGAAACTGATAATAATCAGATTCACCTTTATCAATTTGAATTTAATATTTTTTTGTCTTGTCATCGTACTGATGGACTTCATAATCTGACTTAATAATCGAAACTAATATATATCAGATTGAAACTCTTAAAAATTATCGTAATGACACTCTGTAAGTAAATTTCTTAGATTAACCAAGTTTAAATTCTAAATACATAAAAATATTTTCTATCAAAATGGAATACCTTTTACACTGTGATGGTGTGAATTCAATACGATGTCGCACATTCTATTATGCCAGGATATCATTTTCTAGGTGTGAAATTTGTTGCAAAAAACTCATAGAAATATGATCGTTGGGAAGGAAATATGACCATTGGGGATTGGCCTATAAATACCTGGTCATTTGAAGAGTTAGAAGTGGCTGATCAATTAATTTTTTTATTGTGTGAGAGCTCAGAAAATTGTCAAAAGCATGAATATCTTGTTCTTAGACTTTTGTAATTGTTTAGAGTCTTTCTATTTTAAAGGAATCCTTATCTAGGTTGTTTCCTTTAAAACCATTACATTTTGTTTTTCTCATCCAATTGTGTGAATATGGTCAAGGGATTATGAGGCTAGTAAGATGGAGACACTGATATGCTTGATTGGGGCCTTGTAGGAATAGAAAGATATAATTTGATCCATCAGATCAAGGGTTTCTGATGATAGGTAGACAAAAAATCTAATCATCATATCGAGGGATTTCCTTGCTAAGGAAACACAGACTTTCTTGTAAGTATAAAATAAGGGACCTTTATCCTAGGTTATTGGATACACTACTCTTTGGGTTAAAAGAAGTGTATTCTATTGTATTACTTGTTTTCTTATAGGTATTTTATTTTTCTACAGCATGTAATAGAAAGTGATACTTCTATATTCATCTTTTTATTCATATCTCATTTATCGTAATATCATTGATTACTATATAATTGTATTACTCTATGAATAAATTTTTACTTTGATTACAATTTATACCCTATCCTTTTACACATATCATTACATAATTTTAATCATAATAAATCATTATATTACAAGCCAAGGATTGTAATGTCTAGTTTCTTAGAATACTAGGTACATAAAACATAAAACATGGGACTAAATAAAAAAATTATTTATTTAGTATTCATAAAGAGATTCTAACTTTTATTGTGATCATACATCCTTATAGGATAACCTAGGGATAACATGAACAAAGGGGTGAGTTAAAAACCCAATAAGGGAATAAACATAGGAATAAAGATTTAGCACGTGGGTTAGAAGGCATGAGATAATGATATAAAAATGCATGGAACATATGTAATCATAACATATAAACATGGAGACATAGTAATGTGGAAGAAACATAAAATATTACTTTATCATGATTCAAGGCTCTTTGCACATAGAGGAGCACAAGTAAAGGTTAACCACCCAGACCATTTCATATGGTAGCATGATCCAAGGCTAACCGCCAAGACCGTTGCACATAACGTCTCATGAGACTCAACTTTTCCCAATTCATTAGAGTGATATATGGGTGAACCCATCATAACATGTCCATGAATATGATTTCCACATATTCAATCATACATAATCAATCATACATAAACATAAGGGTACCCATGGAAATAAATGGCTATCATAATCATGTTATAATGCATAATAGATGGGAATATCATACAATTGTCCATGAAAGAAAGAAATTAAAACATACATGGACATTGATAAGGTAAAATGGTCATATATCATGGTAAGTGATTTCAAACAGAAGTGACAACATGTAAGAAGAGTATTTAATAAATTTTAGCATTAAAACATTTTAGTGTTGTTTTAATGAAAATACTAAAGAGACTTTAAAATAGAAAAGATAATAATATTTTATATAAAACCAGAATTTAACCAAGAAGGTTTTCATAATAAAAAGAATGATTTTATAAAAACAATGGTGTCTTAAAATATATGATATAGTGAACTTGAAATTGGTTAAGAATTTGGGAAGTTCCCTTAAAATGGGTTTACTTATCGGGAAATATCGATGAGGGAATCATTTAAAAAAATATATATCCCCAAAGAGAATGATGAATGGATATTTATACATGAGTTTGGATAAAATACATAGAATTTTGAATATGTACATAAATAGGATAGATAACTTAATTTGGGTAGAAAGAAAGATAGAGCTACCCGAAGGAATAAAGGAGGTTTGGGTAGGATCCCTTACCTTAAGCCCGATGGTGTCCTTAATTTGATCTTAATGTCCTGGATAACCAAATTACATTCATTAATTAGTATTTACAGAACTTATTCTTCATGAAATTGATTTATTATAAACTTATTAAGTTCATTCATGACCTTTTTTATGGGTTAATAGGTTCAATTTCATTGTTTGAGAGCATTTGTTTCCTTGGTTTTCATGATCAGTTTACTCATATATATGTAAGGATAAACATGAAAGATGAGAATGGTTGTCTAGAATTGAAGTTTTATGTTATTAGTGAACATCTAGAAGATTTCATGGTTATAAAATTCATTTGGTTATATGGAGTGAAGATGAATCATTATATAAAACTTTAATGATAACCGTTTTGGTTAATTTGTGGTTTTTTTATCACATCGAACACATTTTGCTTTATAAAATTAATATTATGTGTAAAAAAGATTCCAAAACCTTACATTAGAAATAATAAATATATTATAGTTTATTCCAACCATCAAAATGGTTTCATGACCATAATTGAAGATGGTAATAGAAATTTAAAAACTTGACGTCCTTGAATGTGATAAATTAAAACATCTCGGATGGTGTTTTCATTTCTAATATAAAAGGAGGGGAAAGGAGAGATGATGATGAATTATTTAATTATCATAAAAAAAATTATATTAAATGTAAGGTACTGTAGTTATCATAACATTTGGATAAAAGTAGGTGAGGAAAGAAAAAGAAAGAAAGGAACCTGAAAGAAAATAAAAGAAATGAAAAGAAGAATTTACCTCTTGAATATATCTTCCTTGAGAACCTCTTTAGGGGTGAGGATTTTGTATTTTAAGATAAAAAGGGGCCAACAAGCCCATACCTAAGTGGTAAGGGCACCTTCTTAGCATCCAAGAGACCTAAGTTCAAAACTGGGTGGAGGTGAATTTTCTAGGCACTGTAGAAGTACTATAGTAGTTACTATTCAGTATTGTAGCAACCGGAACTATTCACCCGATTTGGGCCTTCGGGCCACCATTTTGGGCCTACGGATCTCAAGGGCCTTCAGGTCATCAAAGGCCTTTGGGCCACAGGGCCTTTGGGCCACAAAGACCATGGAGTAGCCCAGTTCACACAGAACAGGCCCCAAAAGAGGATCAAAGAAACAAGAGTAGCAGCCACCAGAAGTAGAGCTAACCGGATTTGAAGAATGAGAGTGTATGGAAACCGCCATCAGGACCAGGAACTATGCAGCTTTGTACAGGTAAATTCTAGTCGATCAACAATGTAAGGCGGGGAGCTGGGTTATCAATGACACAAAAGCTGGGGAGGGGCAGTTCTAGTGGGTTGGGCCTACAAGTCATGTAATGGGCGTGGTATGCCTCTGGGCCTTCGGGTCATGTATTACGGGTCAGTCGGGCCTTGTGCCTTGGGCCTACAAGTCATGTATGGGTTACCCTTCAACCTTTAAAAGGGGGATTATCCATAATAAAAAAAGAAGGCCTTCAGGCCATTCGGGCCAAGAGAACATGGGATTTTGGATGTAAGAGAGGGAATTTGGGAGATATTTGAGTAGAATTTGTACTATGAACAAGGCTTTAGAGGAGTGAAGAGAAGAGGTAAAGAGGGGTCGTATTTATAGGTGAAGAGAGGAGGGGTTTCCCATTATTTTAATCATTAGTTTAATATTTTTTCTCAAGACTATAAATAGTCTTGATTCTTGTGACCAAAAATAGTAAATAGAGAATGTGATTTCAAACCAAATTTTATTTACATCATCCATGACTCAAGCATGATGCAAAAATTCAGGTTTTTATCATTTATCATAAATTATCATATTTTACTATTCATCAAAAATTCAAGTATTTCATAAAAATCCAAAAAATTAACCCCAACCATTTTTTGACATGTAGAATTCAAAAATGAACTCCATTTTATGAAAATAATTTTCTAAATATGTGAAATTTAATTTTTAATTAAAATCATAATTTAATTGAAAAATGAAAATTTTAAAATTAAAACTTCTTTTCTAATACTTTGAAAAATTAATTAAGGTCTCTTAAAATTATCATATAATCATAAGTCATCAAAATAATTATTTATAAATACATTTTATGAAAATAAATTTTCCTTTAAATTATTAAATTAATCATAAAATTGTAATTAAATATTCATGACTTACAAAAATACCAACACTATGATATAATTATATCATATTGTCACTTATATGATGGATAAATTTTATTTATACTTTCATTGGTAAGGTTGGTTATTCAATTAGAAGATTTACTATTCATAAGGGTCGTATTACTATTCATAAGGGTAACATTTCTATTCATAAGGGTTAGTTACTATTCACTAAAAAAATTAGTTTTCCTTATTAGACTCCAAAAATATTACTAATCGCAACCATATATGTCATATTTTTATAATTCAAATCAAATAAGTGACAATATCATGTTTAAAGGTCATATAGTACTTAGTATTTCATTGTATTTTAATTTAATATGATTATACTATATGAAAAAAAAAGAAGGGAAATTCCATTGATTGAACTTTGGGTCGTTACATTCTTCCCCCCTTATGAAATTTCGCCATTGAAATTTCATTTTACATTCTAAGTCGTAAATAGGTGTGGGTAATTTTACTTTATTTCCTCCTCCAGTTCTCATGTTTCCTCTTCGTAATTATAGCTCCACCATAGTACTTTTACTAGGTGATTAGTCTTTTTGCGTGGAACTTTATCTCTATGATCCAAGATCTTTACTAGATGCTCCTTGTAAGAAATATCATTCTCCAATTGTACCACCTCTGAAGACAGTACATGGGAAGGATCTGGTATGTACTTCCTTAAGAGGGATACATAAAGACATCGTGTACTTTAGACATGGTAAGTGGAAGTTCTACTCGATAGGACACAACTCTAACATGATCAATAATCTCAAAGGGACCAATGTACGTGGGACTTAGCTTTCCTTTCTTCCCAAACCTCATGACCTCCTTCTATAGAGATATGTGGAGGAATATCATGTCTCCAACTTTGAACTCAAGGTCCTATTAATAATTTTCTGCATAACTCTTCTGTCAACTTTAGGCTGCCTTGATGTGTTGATGAATGGTTTTTACCTTTTCTACCATTTCTTAGACCATTTCAGGTCTTAGAAGCTTATTCTCACCGACTTCATCCCAACATGTCGGTGTTCTATGCCTTTTCCCATAAAGGTATTCATATGGTGCCATTTGGATGCTGGAGTAGAAACTATTATTGTAAGAGAAATAAACCAGTGGAAGATACTGTTATCATACTCCTTTGAAGTCCATAGAACATTTTCTCAGCATGTCTTCTAGTGTATGAATAATTCACTCTGATTGGCCATCAGTTTGAGGATGATAGGTTGTGCTAAAGTTCAACTCAGTGCTTAGAGAATACTAGAGAATTTTCCAGAACTTTAAGGTGAATCTCGAATATATATTGGATACAATAGATAGTAGTACTCCAGGCAGCCTTACCACCTCTTTGATGTATATCCATGAAATTTTATCCAATGAGAAGTCCTCTTGAATTTTGATAAAGTGAAATTTCTTTGTAATATGATCAGCAATGACCCATGTATCATTGTTTCCTTTGGATTTCCTTTCAAGTCTAGTGAAAAAGTCCACAATTATGTTCTCCCACTTCCATGTTGGTATGGGTATTGGTTGCATCATCATATTAGACTTTTGTCTTTCATCTTTCACTTTTTGACATGCCGGGCACTTTTATGTATATGCAATAATATCCCTCTTCATATTATCCCACCAAAAGTTATCTCAGAGATCTCAATATATCTTTGTGATCCTTGGGTGAATAGAGAAGGTTGAGCTATGTGCATCATTCAAAAGATCATTCTTTATCTCTGGATTAAATGGTACACATAATTGTGACCCAAATCTTACAACTCCTTCCTCATCAATCTTGAACTTAAATGATTTCCTATTTCTAATAGCTTCGACCCTTTTCATAATTTCCACATCTTTTCTTTTATCATCCTTTATTTTATCCATGAGGGATGGTTGAGCAAACATTTGAGAAAGGATTTATGATTCTCCTACATTAATGATTCCCATGTACATCCTTTACAAATATAAGAATATTGGATCCATTTAAATTCTCATCATTGATAAAGATGCGGGATCCTTTCTACTTAGAGCATTTGTCACCTTATTTGCCTTACTGAGATGGTAGTGGATTGATCATTCATAATCCTAGATGAGATCTAACCATCTTTGCTAGTGAATATTAAGTTATTTCTATGTGAATATATATTTGATACTCTTGTGACCAGTATATATCTCACACTTCTCCCCATATAGATAATTTCACCATATTTTCAATGCAAAGGTCACAGCTGCCAACTCCAAATCATATATGGGATAGTTTTGCTTATGGATTTTCAACTGCCTTGAGGTGTAGGCTATCACTTTATCATTTCGAATCAGTATATATCCTAAGAATTTCTTTGAAACATCTTTTTACACCACAAAGAGTTCTCCACTTGTTGGGAGTGTGAGTATTGCCGCAGTGATAATCCTCTTTTTGAGCTCCTTAAAGATTTTCTCACATTCTGGAGTCTAGAAAAACTTCACTCCCTTCCATGTCGACATGGTCATTTGGTTTGAAAATCATGATAAGTTCTTCAAGAATCATCAATAATACCTGGCTAGACCAAGAAAGTTACGGATCTCTATTACAAATGTTGGCATGGGCCACTCTTCAATTTCCTTTATCTTGGAAGGGTCTATAGATATTCCTTTTCTAGTGATAACATGCCCCAAGAATGATACTTCCTCCTTCCATAACTCACATTTATTGTACTTTGCATAAATTTTCTCCCTTTGTTAATTCATAATCATATTATTCAAATTCTTCTCATGTTACTCTTTTCTCTTGGAGTATATCATAATATCATTGATAAAGACTACCACAAATTTGTTGACGTAATATCTAAAGAATCAACTCATTAAATCCATGAATATTTTCATAGAATTAGTGAGTCTGAAGGGCATCACTATGAACTCATAGTGTCCATACCTCATTTGAAAGGTATTCTTGGGATTATCTTTCTTTCTCGCCTTTAATTGGTAATATCCTGGACCAAGGTCCACCTTAGAGAAATAACTGGCCCCATGAAGCTGATTGAACAATTCATCCATCTGTGTCAAGGAAAACTTGTTCTTTATCATGATTTTATTGATCTCACAATAATCAATGTAGATGCACATTGATCCATACTTCTTCTTGATGAAGAGGACTGGCGCACCCCATGGTGAAGCACTCGGATGTATAAAACCCTTCTCCAAATTCTCTTGTAATTGATTCTTCATCTCTTCCAGCTCTATGGTGGCCATTCTATAAGGTGTCTTTGATATAGGAAAAGATCCAGGAATAAGTTCAATTCAGAAATCAACCTCTCAATCAGGAGGAAGACCATGCAATTCTACAGGGAATGTATTAGTGTAATCCCTCATGATGGGCATGTCTTAGAGCATGATTCTATCCTTTGTCTTAATCATTTGAGATAGATATGCTTTCTCACAAGGAAGTAATATCCACACTTGATACAATGATTCTAATGTAGATTCATCTTCATCCTTACACTTGTAAATAATTGGAGGATGCTTCAGGATTTGAAGAGTGATCTCTCTTTCCTGATAGTTGATGTTGGATTTGTATAAAGATAGCCAATCCACGCCCAAGATAACATCAAACTCCACTAAAGTAAGTATGACAAGATTTTCTAGGAGGTTCAGTCCACAAAAATTTACCGTGGGAGTTATAAACCTTGGACGCAATAATTTCCTCATTCGCTATTCTCATAGATAACTTAACCTCTAAATTTTGAGGTGGTGTTTGAGTAGTTTTACTAAACTTAAAATATAGGAAATAATGCGTAGAATCAGAATCAAATAGTATGTTTGGTATTGCTGAATGAATAACTAGCGTACATGTCACCACATCATTGTCTGGATCCACCTCAATTGGTAGTGATAAAATAAGCCCTTCCTTGTTTCCTTGGAGCTTTTTGTTGATTTCCTTCGACAACCCTTGGCTTAGGGCAATTGTTCGCATAATGATCATGTTCCTTATAGTTGTAACACTAAACTGCAGGCTGAGAATTGATCTGAACATTCATTTATTCTTCCATATTAGTGGGATTCTTCATATCCCTTCAACAATTTTTATCCAGAAATCCCATTCTTCCACATTTGAAGCAATTCCTGGTTCCCTTTAGATAGTTCCCAGGATGCTTCCTCCCACAATTTGGACATGTGGGATGTTCGATCATCTTCCCATCATGGGATTTATTTTCCAAACCACCCATATTAGACTCCATTTTCTTCTTTTTTTCATCAGGCCCATGAGACCATTAAGATTCTTCGATCTTCATTTCAACCTTGAGGGAACAAAATATAATCTCCTCATAACTGTCGAAGTCTCAAATCGCCAACCCTTTTTGTAGACTTGGATTTAGTCTACTAAAGAAGTGATCGACCTTGCTTTCGATGTTCATGAGAAATACAGAGGCGTATCTTGAAAGTCTTGTGAAGTTTTCTTCATACGCCCCGATTGACTCATCGTCCTTCTTCTTAAGTTTGAGGAATTATCTTTCCATATTGAGATGGAGGGTTTGGGAAAAATATTTATTGAAAAACCTTTTTCTTAAATTCCTCCCAATTCATGGAATAAATTTCCTTATGGGACTTTGTATTCTTGACCAGTGTCCGCCACTAATCATCTTCCCTATCAAAACGATAGACCACCAGTATGACTTTCTCTTCTTATGATCACTGGAGGACATATAATATCTTTTCAATAGAGTTAATCCATTATTCCATGAGGAGGAGATCGGAATATCTACTAAACATGGGAGGCCTTTTCCGCATGAATGATTCAATAGAAACTTTCTCTTTCCATATAGGAGGAGGGAATTTCACAAGATTCTAGTTATTATTCCTAACTTGAACCAGCTGAGAAAGTACTATCATGAAGTTTTGAGCACATATTCCCATCATATTTGGCATACCATTAGGGAAATTCACATTCCCTATCACATTTATTGTTGGCATGTGTTCTTATATTTCCTGCCATTAACTAAGAAAAAGAACATATAATTAGATGGATCGAATAATTAGCTAATAAGCATAAAGGAAACTTTGAACATAAAAGGATAAACTCTTAAAGGAAAAGTATATCCTAACTTTTTATTCCCTAGCTTTCAAAGTAGGTTATCCTTGATTTTTTACGTAACATTTATTATTATGGGCCTCTTTTTTGTTCCCTTAATAATGGTTTGTACTAAGCTTATGAATTTACCATGACATATCCCCCAGGAGTGTCAAACCATAAGTGCAGCAAGGCCCGTTGTCATGAATTAGTTCTCATTCAAGTCTATCTCAAAGCGGTGTTTTCAGGTTTTACCCCTAGATACATTTGTTCCAAAGACACATGCACTTTTTTGTATCTAGATAGGGATATATTTTCTTGATAAACCATTTACTCTATAATTTCAAAATTTTAGGGATATTTTCTTATACTTAGACTCATCCTTAAGGTTCTTACTAAAGTGATCTATTCCTAATCTCTAAAAATAACTATACCATCCTCTGATACCAACTATAGCTACCCTAGACTTTTACACATATCATTACATTATTTTAAGAATAATAAATCATTATAATACAAGCCAAGGATCATAAAGTCTGGTGTCTTAGAAAACTAAGTGCATAAAACTTAAAACATGGGACGAAATAAAACATCTATTTATTTAATATTCATAAAGATCTCCTAACTTCTGTTATGATCATACATATTCATAGGATAACCTGGGGATAACATGAACAAAGGGATGATCTAAAATCCTAGTAAGGGAATAAACATAAGAATAAATCTTTATCACATGGGTTAGAAGACATGACATAATGATATAAAAAGGCATGGAACATATGGAATCATAACATATAAATATGGGATCATATAAACATAGATTCAAAGTAATGTGGAAGCAAAAAAACATGAATTTAGAATGAGTTAAGACTCATTGCACATAGAGAAGCACAAGTCAAGGTTAACCACCAAGACTATTGCACATGGTAGCACGAATCAAGGCTAATTGCCAAGACCATTTCACATAACGTCACATGAGACTCAACCTTACCCAATGAATTGGAGTGATATCTGGTCGCACCCATCATAACATGTTCATGAATATTCTTTCCACGTATGGAATCATACATAATCAATCATACATAAACATAAGGGTACCAATTGAAAGAAATGGGTATCATAATCATTTCATAAAGCATAATAGATGGGTGTATCATACAAGTGTCCATGAAAGAAAGGAATTAAGACATACATTTACATTGATAAGAGAAAATGGGAATATATCATGGTAAGTGATTTCAAACAGAATTGAAAACATGAAAGAAGATTATTTAAGAAATTTTAGCATTAAAACATTTTTGTGCGGTTTTAAGGAAAATACTAAAGAGCCTTTAAAATAGAAAAGGGAATAATCTTTTATATAAAAATAGAAGTGAACCAAGAATGATTTCATGATAAAAAGACTGATTTTATAAAAATAATGGTGTCTTGAAATATATGATAGAGTGCACTTGAAATTAGTTAAGAATTCGGGAAGTTCCCTTAAAACTGGTTTGCTTATCAGGAAATATTGAGGAGTGAATCATTTAAAAACATATATATCCTCAGAGAGAATGATTAATTGATATTGATACATGATTTTGGATAATATAAACATAATTTATAATATTTACATAAATATTATAGATGGCTTCATCTGGGTATAAATAAAGATAGAGCAACCTGAAGAAATAAAGGAGGGTCGGGTGGGATCCCTTACCTTAAGCCTGATGGTGTCCTTCATTTGATCTTAATGTACTAGATAAACAAATTAAATTCATTAATTAGTATTTCCATAAACTCTTCTTCATGAAATTGATTTATTATAAACTTATTAAGTTTATTCATGATCTTTTTGATGGGTTAAGAGGTTCAATTTCTTTGTTAGGGGGTGTTTGTTTCCTTGGATTTCATGATTGGTTTACTTATATATATGTAAGGATAAACATGAAAGATGAGAATGGTTGTCCATAATTGAAGTTGTATGTTATTATTGAACATATAAAATATTACATGGTTATAAAATTCATTTGGTTATTTGGAGTGAAGATGAAACATTATATAAAACTTTGATGATAACCGTTTTGGTTAATTTGCGGGTTTTTTATCACATCGAACACATTTTGCTTTAAAAAATTAATATAATGTGTAAAAAATATTACATAACATTATATTATACATAATGCATATATTATATTTTGGTTCAACCATAAAAATGGTTTCATGACCAAAATTGAAGATGGTAATATAAATTTGAAAACTTGTCGTCCTTGAATGTGATAAATTAACACATCTCGGATGGTGTTTTCATTTCTAGTACAAAAGGAGGAGAAAGAATTGATGATTATGGATTATTCCATTATAATAATAAAACTATAGTACATGTAAGGTATTTTATTTATCATAAAATTTTGTTTAAAGGAGGTGAGTAAAGAAAAAGAAAGGAACTTGAAATAAAATAAAAGAAATGAAAAGAGGAATTTACCTCTTGAATATATCTTCCTTGAGAACCTCTTTAGGGGTGAGGATTTGGTTTTTGAAGAGACAAAGGGCTGATAGATGTGGGAGAGGGTATTAGGGAGATATTTGAGAATAATTTTTACTACACACAAGGCTTAAGAGGAGTGAAGAGGATAGGTAAAGAGGGGTGGTATTTATAGTGGAGGAGAGGAGGGGTTTCCCATTATTTTAATCACTAGTTTAATATTTTTGCTCAAGACTATGAATAGTCTTGATTCTCATGACCAAAAATAGTAAATAGAGAATTTTATTTCAAACCAAAGGCCATTTACATCATCCATGACTCAATAATTATGCATAAATTTAGGTTTTTAGCATTTATCATAAATTATCATATTTTACTATTCAATAAAAATTCAAATATTTTAGAAAAAATCCAAAAAAATCACCACAACTATTTTTTAACATGTATAATTAAAAAATGAACTCCATTTTATAAAAAGAATTTTCTAAATATGTGTAATTTAATTTTTAATTAAAATCATAATTTAATTGAAAAATACAAATTTTAAAATTAAAACTGCTTTTTTAATACTTTGAAAAATTAATTAAGGTCTCTTAAAATTATCATATAATAATAAGTCATCAAAATACTTATTTATGAATATATTTTATGAAAAAAAATTCCTTTAAATTATTAAATTAATCATACAATTGGAATTAAATATTCATGACTTACAAAAATACCAACACTGTGATATAATTATATCATATTGTCACTTATATGATGGATAAATTTTATTTATACTTTCATTGTTAAGGTTAATTATTCACTTGGATGATTTAATATTCATAAGAATCGTATTACTATTCATAAGGGTAACATTACTATTCATAAGGGTCAGTTACTATTCACTAAAAAATAAGTTTGTCTTATCGAACTCCAAACATCTTACTGATCGTAACCATGTATGTCATATTTTCAAAATTCATATAATAGAAGTGACAATATTATGTTTAAAGGTCACATAGTACTTAGTAGTTCATGGTATTTTGATTTTATGTGATTATACTATATGAAAAAATGAAGGGAAATTCCATTAATCAAAATTTGGGTCATTACAATTATGATTCTTTATGCTTTTAAGATAGAATCATAATGAATTAAATTTTTCTACATACTCTTATATAATCATAACTACTGTGATTGTGATTTTGTATTGTGTAGATTTAATCATCTTTAATAAGGACCTATGATAAATAACATATCAAAATCGACCTGATTATTATATTCTTTAGTAATCGAACTAAGGGCCAAGTCTTAATCTGATCTCTTAAATAAATAGGTATTGTGAATTATTTAGTTTAAATCCTTATAAACTAAAGTTTTTAAATATACAATTCACCCCCTATAATAGAGCCATATAGATATATTATTTAGATCTTAATATCAATATAACTCATATTGATATCCAAAAATTGGAATCAGAGAAAGTTTCCATTGCTCAGATACTTGCTAAAATTTTATTTTCTTTACTATTTTAAGTTAGTTAAAAAAATTATATACTTTTATAAATACTTATTACACTAACCTGTATTGTGGAAAAATAATTTTTGTATCTATTTGAAAATATAGAAAGCATTAATTTCGGATCAATATATAATATGAATCCCAAAATACCACCAATTATTGATGGTGCTGATTAAAAATATTGGAGAGATATAATGAAGACGTTTTTCATTAATACTGGGGTTGATAATTTTGTAATGTTGACTAGTAATTATAAAATTCATGATAAGGAAGTCATAGCTTTTACTACTCAAAAAAAGTAATAATATCAATTGAATTACAAAGGAATAATTTTTTGTGCTCAACGACTAGAAACATCTATAGTCATATTTCTTCTTGTGAAGCAACAAATAGTATCTGGAAGAAGTTAGAGGTTACACACTTTGGCACATCAATGGTTATTGAAACCGGTAGAGAAATTCTTAGAGCTGATTATCAAGCTTTTGAATTCTTGCAAGGTGAATCAGTTGCTAAGATACATTAGAGATTCATGATAATTATTAATAGTCTTCAATCTATTAGTGAGAAAGGTTTGGATGATGAGATTATTGTTGATAAAATCATAGATATCATTCCTAATGAATGGGAATTTAAGATAATGGTTATTGATGAAACAATAAAGGTTAGTAATATCACTCTGGATGATCTTATTGGAACCTTGATGTGGTATGAAAATAGACTCAAGAGAGATACTGAGAAATCAAAGAAAAATAATAGTGGTGTTTCTTTTGATACAACATCTACTTTACCTATTAATTATCAATCTGTAGAAAAAGTTTTTAGATCTTCAAGAAAGAAGAAAGTGGTTATTCAATCCGATTTAGAAGATTATGAGCATTCTTAAAATGAACTAGCTAATATTTCTTATAGGATGAATAAGATATTTGGTAAGAATGAATTTCGATATAGATATAAGACATGAAACAAAGATATAAATAATAAGAAGGATTCTGAAGTTATATGTTATGAATGTAAAAGAGATGGATAAATCAGACCAGATTGTCCAAATCTAAAAAGGAAAGACCATAAGGATAAGAATTCATAAAGGATTAATAAAAGGTATTATAATCCAAAAGTAAAAAATTTCATTAAATAAAATGACTCTTGGAGTGAAAGTGGAGGATATTCAATAGATAAATCTTTTTATATTAATAGTTTTGAATAGAGGAACATTGGCCTTCTTGTTATATTACCAAATGAAAATATTTTTTTAATGGCCAAGGTACGCACTGTTGATAATCTTATAAATATTTCGTTAAGTGAAAATTATCCTAAATCCAATAATAATGCATATTCTAAATCATTGGATGAAGAATTATCCTTAGAAGAGGATAATAATCTTTCTTTATATGAAGAGGTTTCTCATTTTTCCAAACTCCTTGAAAATGAAAATTGGAATGTTTCTAAAAAACTTGATAAGGAAAATTCAAGGATAAATATTTTAACAAAATAAGTATCAGATCTTTCTAAATATCTTGATAAAAAATATTTTTAAAAATAAATTATTTCAAAAAATCTTGAATTTTTTTTTCAAAAAGATATTATTTCTAAAGATTTAGAAAAATTAATTTCTGAAAAGGATAGTTTAAGAAATAATTTTGAGAAGATCAATTCTAAAACTATTACTCAATAGGATAAGAATTTATTTATTAAACTAAAACCTGAAATTTATTATTTAAGAAAACGTTTTTCAAACTTTACTTCCATAAAGGAAGGTTTTGATAAAATCTATAAACAGATCTTTACTCATGGTACTAGTTCTAGAATAGGGTATACTCATCAAAAACCAGTTTTTAGTAACAACTTCTTTGTTCCTAAAAATGACCCCTTTTTCAACAAAATTTCAAAGTGGAGTACATTAGAAAAATAATTGTTATTTAAATAAAATACAATCCTTAGAATTTCACAAAGCCCATTTTTTTAAACAAATTTAGATTCCTAAAAAAATCTAACCTTTTTGGACCCAAGAAGGTTTGGGTGTCAAAAGACTAATCTTTTTATTTTTAGGATAACAAAGAAAGTACCAAAAACAAGAATACTTGGTATATAGATAGTGGATGTTCCCATCATATGACTGGTAACAAATACCTTTTTGAAAAGATCATCATTAGGAAAGGTGGAAAATTTACCTTCAGAGATAATGCTCAATGAGAGATTATCAGTATAGGTAATATAGTTCTTCTTTGTAAAGCTTTAATTTAAAATGTTTTGTTTTTTAAAGGTCTTAATAACAACCTTATAAGTATAATTCAATTATTTGATGAAGTTTACCTTGTGAATTTTAGTAATGATAAATGTGTGGTACACAATTCTAAGGATGAATTCATTCTTTCTGCCCATTAGAATGAGAATGTATATACACTAAACTTAGAAGAACTTAGAAGTCAAAATTTACCTTGCCATAGTGCAATGAAAGACCAATCTTGGTTATGGCATAGAAGCTTAGGAAACTGTAACCTTAGAAACTTATGTAAGTTGACTAATAAAATACTTGTTAAAGATTTACCAGAGCTAATATTTGATTCTTTAAAAGTCTATGACTCTTGTAAATATGGTAAGCAGCATAAGTCAAGCTTTAAATATATTAGCTAAGTATCGAATTTTGATGATTTACAGTTGGTGAACATGGATTTATTCAGTCCTACAAAAACTGGAAGTATTGGGGGGAATTATTATTTATTTATTTTTATTTAATGATTATACTAGATACACATGGGTCGATTTTCTAGCAAAGAAATCTGAAGCCTTTTTTTATTTCAAAACTTTTTTAGCCAAAGTTAAAAATGATAAAAAGATTCTCTTGATAACTATTTGTAATGATCATAGTGTAGAATTTGTAAATTCTTATTTTGAAACTTTTTGTAGTAAAAAAGGCATTACACATAAATTTTTATCTCCTAGAACTCCTCAGAAAAATGGTGTTGTTGAAAGAAGAAATCATATTCTTCAAGAAATAACAAGAACCATGTCGAGTGAATACTCAATTTCTAAACATTTTTGGGCTAAAGAGGTTAGTACTACTTGTTATATTATAAATTGAGTTTTGATAAGACCTTTTATTAATAAAACCCCTTAGGAATTGTGGATAGGTCGAAAACCAAAAGTTTCTTACTTTATATTATTTGGATGAAAAGTATTCATCTTGAATACAAAATATAACTTACACAAATTCATACCCAAATATGATGAAGGTATATTTTTAGGTTATTCCACCACTTATAAGGCATATAGAGTTTTTAACAAAAATCTCTTGTACTATTGAGGAAACAATATATGTTAAATTTGCTGAAACCAACCCTTTTTTTAAACAAACCCAGACAACGTCCTCGGATGTGTTTTCTAAAACTGATTCTCAAATTCTATTGGAAAATTATTATTATAAGGAAAATAATCATGAAATAGTTTCTGAATTATTTACTCAAGAAGATTTTCTACTTTATGTTTATGAACATTTTTTACAAAAATCAAGTCAGTTGTTTCTTAGGAATCATCCTAGAGTTAGTATCATTGGTGATTTTAATCAACCAGTTAGGACTATAAGTTCTTTAAGGAATGAAGTAGAACATCATGCTTTTATTTCCCAATTTGAACCTAAAAATACTGATAAGGCTTTAGTTGTTGATGATTGGATTAAGTCTATACAATATGAGCTAAATTAATTTTATAGGAACAAAGTCTGGACCTTGGTTGAAATACCTAAAGAAACTTCCATAATTTGAGTAAAATAGGTTTTCAAAAACAAATGTGATGAAAATGGGATAATCATTAGAAATAAATCAAGACTTGTTGCAAAAGGTTACAACCAATAAGTAGGCATATACTATGAAGAAACTTATACATTGGTAGCTATACTAGAAGCTATTCATTTCTACTAGCCTTTACATCATTCATTAATTTCAAACTTTTTCAAATGGATGTGAAGTGTGATTTTATTAATGGATATGTTCAGGAGGAAGTTTATGTTGAAAAACCCCCTGGTTTTGAAAATAAAAAAAACATCTTTAATACATTTTTAAACTTACCAAAACTTTATATGGCCTTAAAAATCCCTTGAAGCTTGGTATGATCGGTTAACATGATTTTTTCTTCAAAACAATTTTGGTAAGAGGGCCACATATCTAACCCTTTTTATTATGAAAAAAAAACAAAAATATTATTATTTTTTAAATCTATGTTGATGAAATTATATTCGGATCAACTCAACAATCTTTAACAAATTCCTTTGTGGATCTTATGAATTTTGAGTCTAATATGACTATGATGGGTGAGTTAACATACTTTTTAGGTTTTTAGATTTCTTAAAAACTAGAATCAACTTTTATATCTCAACAAAAGTATATAAAATATATTCTTAAAAACTATGGATATGATAACACTAAAAGTATTAGTACTCCTATCGGTACCTTAAATACTTTAGATCTTGATGAAGCTGGACAACCCGTTGATCAAAATATTTTTAAAGGTATGATAGGAAGTTTACTTTACTTGATGAATAGTCAACTAGGATTTATGTTTTTAGTATGTTTATGTGAAAGATACTAATAAAATCCAAAAAAATTCCATTTAAAATCCATTAAAATAATTTTTCACTATTTAAAGGGAACCATGGATTTGGGACTTTTCTATTCTTCTAAAAATGATTTTAATTTAAAAAAATTGGATTTTGACTTTGGTGGTGGTAGAATGGATATGAAAAGTACTTCCAGAACATGTTATTTGTTAGGAGATTCATTAGTTTCTTGGTCTTTTAAGAAACAACACTCGACAGCGCGTTCCAATTCTGAAGCTGAATATGTAGTAGCTAGAAGTTATTGTGATTAAGTATTGTAGATGCAACACGCACTCATTGATTATGGAATGAGTTTTACAAAAACTCAAATACTATGTGATAACACTAATGTCATTGATTTAATTAAGAACCCTACACATAACTCCCTTCAAAACACATAGATATTAGTCATCACTTTCCTAAGGATCACACACTTAAAAGAGATATCATTTTTTAATTTATCAGAACACAGGAACAACTTGCAGATATTTTTACAAAACCATTACCATCTGATAGATTTAAATACATTAAACAAAATCTAGGAATGGTCAATGTAAAATGATCTTTCATATCTACTTCTTATTTTACCAATCTCCTTATATTAAGTTACCCCTTTTCATAGGGGGGTACGTATGTTTTTCAAAACTCTTAGTTTTTCAAAATTTTAGTTTTCTTAAAAAAATGTATTCGAAATTTCAAACTCATGTCTCATTACAAAAAAATTTGGAGTCATTATTTCTATATGGGTCATTGGATTTAGAAAAATTTACAAATTTTTAGGATTTTTGTTTTCCAAAAATTTCAGATTTAAAATTTTTTTGTAATGAGTTTATTGTATCGAATATTTTTTTACCTCTAAAAACTTTTTTAAGTTTTCTTTTAGAAACTATTGTATTTAGTTCTTATCATAATCTGTTAGTATAATTTTTTTAGAAGAACTTGTTATTATACCGATGGATCTTCAATTTGAAAGGTATTTTTCTATAATTTTATGTTTTTATACTATTCCACTACGATTAGTTATTATCTTGACTGTTGTTATCATTCAATTATTATTATTATTTCACAATCGTATTCATCCCAATAAGATAATTTTTTTTAAAAAAACTCAAGAGTTCTTTTTTCCCCTAGATTTTTTTAACCTTCAAATCAGTACAGATTTAATATAAGTTGTTGGATCTAATTTGGGAGATCAATCGTCACCCCAAACGCCTATATAAGGAGGGACCCTCCCTCGTGTCCCACATTAGTTGATTCAACAGTTCTGTCTCAAAGTGATGCAGTGTTTAAGTCTCATAGTCTGAAAGGATCTATATGTCCAATCCCTTAGTATCAATCCCCAATACAATAGAACCTGTTATGTATTACAACCAATGGTATGTATTCAGGGAAATTTTAGTGGGAAAATCCTTTTATGATAAGTATGATTCGTCACTGAGAAGTATTATTGATTTCCAAGGCTGGAAGTCTTTATGTGTTGAACAATAAAACTTCAATTATGATTTATTCTATTTAGATCTTTTAAGATACTTTTATGCATCTCTAAAGTTTTTTTATTGAAGATGGAAAAGAAAAATTTTCTTTCCAAATTTATAACAAGAGTTATAAGATGTCATATAAGGTAGTCATATGTTTCCTAGGTATTTCATCAGAAGGATATGCTTTTTTCCCTTCTAAAAAACTACCTAAAACCAAGGGTTCATTTAATAAGGATAAAGCCAAAAAATACTTGTTTAATAAAAAATTGGAAGTTGCACTGACAAGAAAGGTTACATATCTCTCACCAAATAATTGGGACATAACCCTTTGGATGCAAGGATTTCTAATTATGGGGAAGGGAGATCAAGATACTTTGAACGTATCTGGCATCTTCATTTGGGATTATTTGGTTAACATGAGAAAGATTAATCTGGCAGTTTTTGTTATTCTAATAGTCAAGAATGTTAAGTCTCACACAATCAAATCTCATATTATCATGTTTCTAGGTTTGATAGGAAAGTTGATAGAAGCTAGTATAAAGTATTTCAATATAGCAAACAAATATGAGGTTGTTAAAGAAAAGATTCAGTTTATCACTAATGATACGATCAAATGAATGAAATTTATGTTTGATGCCGAATCAAAGAGGTTTGTTTGAATACCCAATCTCATGCATCGGAATAAGAACTATCTTTAAAGTAAAATAAAGCTATGATGGTTTTTTAAGAGAGAATGATAAAGTTTTACTATCTTCCTCCAACAAACGAGAAGAAAAAAAAGAAATTAACATATGAAATAGCTGAAGAATGGAAGAGAAAAAAGGTATAAAGGAAATATGGAGATCCTCAATTTGGTCTCAACCCAGATGAAGCTATTAGTATAAGATTACATGGTGTCAAAATTCAAAAAAAATAATCCAAAGAAAATAAATAAATGAAGAAACTTAAAGGTGAAAACCCAGTTGATTATTTGTTTAAAGGGGTATAATGAGCCTCTTCAAATGTTGTTCTACCAAATGCTCACCCCGATCTACCAAATTCAGATGTTGGATTTTCTTTTAAAGAAATCATGCAAGTAGATGTCAATATTCCTTATGTTTTAGAAAAAGGAAAAAAGGAAAAGTTGATGAACAATAATCGACAAAGCTTCATGAACATAATACAAAATCAATGGAAGAAGATATTATAGGAGAACTACCTAAAATAGAAGCTGGTAATGATGAGGTAGAAATAGAATAAGTTAATCAAGGAGAGGGAGAAACTGAATACGATGAAGTTGATAATGATGAGGAACAAGATGAAGTTTATGAAAAAAATATGAAGATGAAGAAGAAGAGGATGGGAACAAAGAAGCTAAAAAATGAACAAAACCCTTTCTAAAAAGAAATATTCGTCATCAAAAATACCCTATGACGCAGATCAACTTGTTAGACCAGGAAGTTCTCAAATGGAAACTAAGGAATCTCAATAATCATCAAAGAAGGATGAATATTATCAGAATTCTAAAAAAAATTCTAATAAATATGTTGAAATTCTTGAAATATATGATGATAAGAATGTGGAAGAAAAATATTCTAAATAAATTTCAAAGTTAGTTACAAATAAAGACAAAGGAAAAAAGGATTCAAACTGAAATTAGAACCAGCTATATCATTCCTTCTAAGGATCAACAAGAATTTCAATCGGATTCAAACAAGAAAAAATCTTCAGAAGGAGTATATTATATTGTTCAGTCATTAAAAATGTTTGAAGGAACAATTCTTTATTTTACAAATCTTGAGTCTTGTTGCTAGATTCTTTAATATGGTCTTAATCAAAAATCAGACTCGACAAAAATACTAATAGAGAAACTAATCAAACTTGAAGCTAAGTTTAAAACTCATCAATAATTTTACAAGACTCATAGAAAAGTTTGTGGACAAGTGATTAAGTGATCCTGACAAGTCAATAGTGATCTCATTCTTTTTGATGAGAATCTCAAAGATATAAAGAAGGCCTTGAAAGAATCCACAGACAATTTTCATCAGTTAACAAAAGATGTGATAGAAAGGGTAAACATTGTTCAGACTTTCAAAGATCAAACTGACAATCATACTCAGGTAGTAAATGAGTTGAATGGAAAGATGAAGTTTTTAGAGCTGCAGATAAAGAGACTAAAAATATGTAATGAGGAAATCAATGCTCTGAATAATTACTTCTCTAAAATACTTCTTAATTAAGAAGAAAATATTCATATTCAAGATGAGAAACTTTGGATTAAAGAAGAAAAGATTCAAATCCAGGATGAGAATCTTGAGAAGTTAGACCAAGACATGGATGAGTTCAAGAAAATCAAATACATTGTTCAAAACATTATGAAGAAGGATTGAATTCCTTTCTGGACTCTTATTGTATTATGTTTTTGAAAACTTTTTTGCTCTGAACATATAATTAAACTAATATTTTCGTTCAAATATATTTGTATGAATGTTTTCCCAATTCCGATGGGTTTAATATTCTTTCATAATTCTTGTGAATGATTAGTTAGTTCATCATTTTTTTGTATATTTTCTTTTCTAACCCTTTTTAGGTGATTCAAGACCTTTCTCCATTCCTTTTTAAAAATCACAAAGGGGAGATGTTTTAATTAAGGGGGGGAAATTTTCAAAGGGAAGTTTTTTTATTAAAAAGTAGAATATGATCCTTAAGGGGGGTTCTTATCCTAAGGGTTAGTCAGTCATATTCATCAATGTATTCAGATGAGTTTTAAACTTAAGGGGAGATAAGTTTTAAATTTCATTTTTGAATATGAAGTAATTAAAGATATTGGACTTAATTTTTTAAAATTTATTTTATATTTAACTCTTGTGGTTTGTGCTTTCTAAAAAGGGGGAGACTATTAAGTCAAAAGTTTACTTATGACTTTTTCATTCTTTTTGTTTTGAAAATCACAAAATCTTTCTTAAATACTTAATTACTAAAAAAAATTATGTTCACATTTTTTTTAAAATGTTTTTGTAGAAAACATATACTTTTACATACATAGAAATACTTTTAAAACAATCATGAATTTAAACCAAATCTTTCTCATTATGATTATTGTAATGAGTATGAAACCAATAATAATTGGATTCACCTTTATCAACTCAAATTTAAGATTTTCTGTCTTATCATCGTACTTACAGTTTTTATAATCCGACTTAATAATCAGATTTGATATACATCATATTCACACTCATAAAAATTATCATAATGACACTATAAGAAAATCCATCGAATTGACTAAGTTTAAATTTTGAATATGGAAAACTATTTTCTATCAAAATGGAATACCTTTCACATTGTGATGGTGTAAATCCAATACGATGTCGCACCTTCTGTTATGTTAGGCTATCATTTTCCAAGTGTCAAAGTTGTTGCAACAAACTCAGAGAAATATTACTATTGGGAAGGAAATATGATCATTGGGGATTTTCTTATAAATAACCGGTCATTCTAAGATCTTGAAGAGGTTGATCAATTCATTTGTTTCTACTGTGGGAGAACTCTGAAAGTTTTCAAAAGTGTGAATAGCTTGATCTTGTGCTTTTGTAATTTTTTAGAGTCTTTCTATTTTAAAGGAATCCATATCCATGTTGTTTCCTTTAAAACCATTGCATTTTTTTTGTGCATCCGATTGTGTGAATATGATTGAGGAATTATAAGGATAGGTAGATAGATACATTGATCTACCTGATCGAGGGATTGTGGGAATAGCAAGATAGAATCTGATCCATCAGATCAAGGGCTATTGAGGATAAGTAGGCAGATAATTCAATCATCGTATCAAGGGATTTTGTTTCTGAGGAAAGACAGACTTTCTTGTATATATAAAACAAGGTAAATTTATCCTAGGTTATTGGATACCCTACTCTTTGGGTTAAAAGAAGTGTATTCTTTTGTATTAATTATTTTATTACATGTCTTATTTTTCCACTGCATGTAATAGAAAGTGATACTTTTATATTCATCTTTCTATTCGTATCTTGTTTATCGTAATAGCCTTAATTATGATACAATTTTATTACTTTGTGAATATAGTTTTACTCTAATTACGATTCTATATGCTTTTAATATAGAATCATAACCAATTTCATTTTTCTATATACTCTGATATAATCATAACTACTATTAATACAATTTTATATTATGTATATTTAATCATATGTGATAACAACCTATGATAAAAAACATATCAAAATCGACCTAATTATGAAATTATTTAGTAAATTGGACTGAGGTACAAGCCATAATCTGATCTCTTACATAAAGAGGTATTGTGAATTGTTTAGTTTAAATCTTTTTAAACTGGAGTTTTTAAATCTAAAATTCACCCCCCCCCCCCTTATAATAGAGACATGTAGATATATTCTTTTGATCTAAATATCAATATAACTCATATTGATATCCAACACCAAAATGGTTTTGAATTGTTAGAGATTAAGAAGAAGAGGTGCCCTTATATAAGAGAGGATAAAGAAACTCTTATAATTTCTCAAAATATTAAATTAATATATATTAATTTTAAATTAAAAATGGCTCCAATGTGAATTATTTTGAAGATAAGATGAGTATGGGTTGAAATCCTCTCATCTAATAACTTTTAGACAAGTTTAGGTCGCATTCTTACCCTTATCATTTATTTTTAACCCTTATTTAACCCCTTTAAATCTTACCGTGAAAATATTGAGTTTCACTCTTTTAGGGTCATTATTATTACTATAAAATTCCAAACAACCCATAAATGAACCATGGATAATATTTTCAACCATATCTTAATTACTTGGTGACATTTAAGTTTTTTTAAAATTTTATATCATTTATTAAATATTATTTATTCTAAAATATCATTAATGTCAATTTTGACACTATTTATTACTTTGAATTTTAAAAATATCAATAAAATGAGATAACTTCAAACCAAATCTTTAATATATCCCTAAAATGTTAAAGTAATACAGAAAATTTATTTATCACATTAATTATATCAAATTATATTTATTTTAATATTTTTAGTACCATTTATTTGATATTTACATTAATAAAATAATTATTGCATCAGTATTGTGTAATAATTTAAGGTAATTATTTCTTCACTAAAAAGTAAAAATAAAATACCATAATGATGATAAATCTTTTAACTTTCAAATGACTATTTATAGTCAAACATGTTTGTGCATGTACTTATTTTTTCTTTTATTTGATTAATTTTCCTCTATATTTTAATGATATATCAATCCATAGAATTTGGATTTGTTTGATTCTTATCACGTTAGATAGATAAGAGATTTATCTAAACTTATTTATTTTATGAGGAAGTATGAAAATGATTTTCTGGTACTCTAAAAATTCAACGAAGATGGTGCTATAGTTTTAGAAACTTTACAATCTATAGTTTTGAAAAGTTACTATATTTAATTTATTGTAAGTTCTATAGATATCATATTCTCATGAAACCTTATTTTATAGAAATAAAAAATATTTATCTTGGTTTCATTAGTTTACATCAAAGTCTAAAAATGTATTTTTGATGGTTAATAAATTATCTAAAGTTTTGCAATTCTATTTCACAGCTGCAATTTTTCTAGAATGTTGTTGCTTATATTTTTTGATGATATCAGGAGCAGTAGAAGTCATATTTATTAGATTCTTGATTCATTGGAAAGATAATAGTTTTAATTATTTTTGAAGAAAGGCGGAATCTTCTATTAAGAGCCTTTAAAAATTCATTGAAGTTTGTTAAAGTATGTTGTCCAGTTTTTCACAAAGTATTGTTCGGCAACCCTACTTTTGCAATAGTGCAAAGTGTAAGAACCCAGATCTTCGTTTCAGGTATGCCTTTCCTTTTTCTGGAGTTTTTGAGAAAAAAAATTCTGGAAATTTTTTGAAGTACACGCCATGTACTCTTCTCTGGCTCGAAGCCGTGTGCTGGCCGTGCCCAGGCCACACACATGGTGTGTAGGGGTGACGTGGAGGCCGATTTTGGCAGAGTACAGAAAAACCTAGTACACATCATGTACTCTAAAAGTACACGCCGTGTACTTTTCTTTTTTTCACAAAACGCACTGGGGTCGCACCTGACGAATAGAACACACCCCTTCTCCAGGTTCTTCGTCTGAGAGTGACCTGTATGGTCGGATCTTCCTTGAGCCCCCGCCTCTCCGTCCATTCTCTGATTTGAGCACGATCGATTGCGTTGGAAGCGCAGCGATGAGTTCTCCCTTATTCTTGAGCCTTGTTTTCCAATTATTCCTCCTTCTTAAGTTATCTAAGGTTGAACTTTTTGTGCGTTTTCTCAGATCTACGACATCCTAGGGTGAATCAGTCGTCGTGGTTCAAGTATATTATTTCCCTAGCATCAAGGTAGGTGGTTTGTGCCTTTCTGTAGAATTTCGATGAGTATTTTGTGCAAATTCCACCAATACCCTTGAACGGGGTATTGCGTGTTCCTGTTTCTACCTTGTTGTATTGCCTGCTTTGCTTGATTGCTAGAGTAGATGTTTTGCTTGTGATTAGGGTTGTTTTTACTGTACTCTAGATGTTTTCCATGCTTGTTTTTCTTGTTTGGCGTTTTGTCAGTTTCCATGCCTAGTTGAAGGATAGTGGAACTGTTTCTTTGTTATGATGTTGAGCCTTATAATTATAGCCAAGTATTTCTTGAGGTTTACTTGGACGATACGCGTGCACTGAGCATGTTAGTTTCGCACAGGACTGTGAGAACCTAGTATAGTATACCACAGGGTGAATAGATGTAAGGGATTCTCCAGAGTGTCTTTTAATACTATGAAAGACCACAATGGGAATTGATGATGAGTGCTTCCTCAGAGAGTCTGTAGTTCCTCGACGTGGGCCACAGGGGGAATAAGACGTTGAGTGCTTCCCCAGAGAGCCTTTAGCATGATAAGAGACTATAGGGGGAATTGACGGTGAGTGCTTCCTCAGAGAGTCTATTCTTAGTTGAACCAGGGGGTGAGACTGTGTGTGCCTCCTAGAGGGTTGCTAGTACTTGTAGGTTGAACCATAGGGGTTAGGCTGTGAGAGCTACCCAGAGGGTTACCTGTTTTCTTCTTGTTGCTGGTTGTTTACTTGTGTACTTTATATGCTAGAACTATGGACTGTGACTGCTGTGTATTTTCCTGTTTACTGTTCCTGTACTTTACTTTCCATGTATTCATTGACTGTTAGGCACAGATCTTTGGGTGGTTACCTACTGGTACTTTGTCTCACACCCTGTTTGGGCCATTCTTTTGGGCCCAAGAAGATTATGTCATTGCAGGTATAGATAAGGGAAAGTGCCCTTCTACATCAGGTTCTTGATTGCACTGGAGTTGGAGAGCATGGGACCGAGCTGTGGCTTGCGATGCTGAGGAGTTGCTCATCTGTTTTTCTTTTTCTATTGCTTTATTACTTGTGTTCAGTTTTATTTCAACACGTTGTTGTGTTTTCTCACTACTGGAAATAATATATTTACCAACGGTTGAGAAATGTTGGGAAAGGTTGGAAAACCGTTGGTATAACATATACCAACGGTTCTGCCAACCGTAGGTAAGTAAGCCGTTGGGAAAAACATTTCCCAACGGTTTACAGCAAACCGTTGGCATAGGGTGGAGATAGGTTACTCTATCCCAACGGTTCTTCAAAACCGTTGGGAAAAAGGTTTGCCAACGGTTTAAAACCGTTGGCACAGGGGCTTAAAATTATCATGTTTTTTCCAACGGTTTGGTAAACCGTTGGCAAAAACCCCACATCTACTCTTTCCCAACGGTTCTAAACCGTTCGGAAAAGTGTTTTACCAACGGTTTGATGAACCGTTGGTAAAACTAATCTACAATTTCTATGCCAACGGTTTTGAACCGTTGGCATAGCCTCTGCTGGGCAAATCACCCAGCAACTCCCCAATTTGCCCAGCAGCTCCCAACCAGGTCTCCAATTTTGACCAGCACCACATCTGGTTTCGTGGGTTCCCTCTCATTTTTCAATCCAATTATTGTACCTGCAATAAACTAACACATACATATATAATTATTGTACCTGCAGTAACCAACTAACACTTACATATAGAGAACAAATTCATACACGTTTAACATATAATGGTAGAACTATACACATCCATAATTAAATTAGAATTGATAACGTAATTATAAACATACATAATTCATTTAAATTTCAATTTAAAATGTAGATGACAATTATATGTGGAATCTGGAAGTCAATTCATAATTTCATCTGTTTTTTGTATACCATATATTTTTACCTAAAGTAATGTCCGTTTTAAACATAATACATACACCTGGAGTGCTACCGTCCACAACGTGCCTCAGATTGAGGCGGGGTTGACTCATACACGTCACATATGACCCATGGATCGTTGTGCTAATGTATCGACACAATCCGAATGCGTTTGGTCGGTTTTCCGTATGCCAGTTGATGTTTTTCAATTAAAATGACGTACTTTTAAAACAAAAGGCAGACACTTTGAGTGGTTCCAGCCACACCGTGCCTCAGATTGAGGCGGTGTTGACTCGTACACATCACATATGAACTATGGATCGTTCTCCTAAAGTTTCAATGGAAACCGAATGCGTTTGGTCGGTTTTCCGTATGTACTTAAATTGTTGTCCATTTTAAGCAAAAGAGACACAGTTGGAGCGGTGTCGGCCACACCGCTCCTCAGATTGAGGCGGGATTGACTCGTACACGTCACATACGACCCGTGGATCCTTTTCCTAAAGTATGGACACAATCCGAATGCATTTGCTCCGTTTTCCGTATGTCACTTGATGCTTTTCACTTAAAATGATGTCCCTTTGAAACAAAAGAAAGACACTTTGAGTGGTGTCGGCCACACCGCGTCTCCAATTGAGGCGGGGTTGATTCGTACACGTCACATATGACCCATGGATCGTTCTCCTAAAGTTTCAACGGAAACCGAATCCGTTTCGTCGGTTTTCCGTATGTACTTAAAATGGTGTCCGTTTTAAACAAAAGAGAGCCACTTAGACTGATCTCGGCCACACCATGACTTGGATTCATCCCGGGTCAGCTCGTACATGTCACATATGACCCATGGATCGTTGGGATAAATTATCAACAAATTCGGAATGCGTTTGGTCGGTTTTACGTATGCCAGTTGTTCTTTTCACTTATAATCCTGTCCATTTTAAACAAAAGAGACACAGTTAGAACGGTGTCGGCCACACCGCTCCTCGGATTGAGGCGGGATTGACTCGTACACGTCACATACGACCCATGGATCCTTGTGATAAAGTATCGACACAGTCCGAATGCCTTTGGTCGGTTTTTCGTATGTCACTTGATGCTTCTCACTTAAAATGACGTCTTTTTGAAACAAAAGACCGACACTTTGAGTGGTGTCGGCCACACCGCGTCTCCGATTGTGGCGGGGTTGATTCGTACACGTCACATATGACCCATGGATCGTTCTCCTAAAGTTTCAACGGAAACCGAATCCGTTTGGTCGTTTTTCCGTATGTACTTAAAATGGTGTCCATTTTAAACAAAAGAGATCCATTTAGACTTATCCCGGCCACACCGCGAATCGGATTCATCCCGGGTTGGCTCGTACACGTCACATATGACCCATGGATTGTTGAGATAAATTATCAACAGATTCGGAATGTGTTTGGCCGGTTTTCCGTATGCCAGTTGATGCTTTTCACTTAAAATGACGTCCTTTTGACTTGAAACCACCGTGCAACATTCTAATTATTATTCGTGACGTGTACGCGCAGACGACACGTCAATCGGATGTGCGGTTTGCGCGGTACGGCTCAATATTCATGTTTTAAGTGATGCGCGCGCTTCGTAAAGGCACGTGAGGGGGGTCCAAACGGGCCAAACGATGTCGGAATGGCCTGAAATCAGACGAAAAATACGGGTGAGTGATTTCTGAAGTGGTCGAGTAGACGGCACGTCAATCGGACGTGCCTTGTGCCCGCGGTGACCGAGAACGCAGTTCGGGTGTCATAAACGGCCAGAACGGGCGTCCAACGGTCAAATTCATAGCGGACTACCTCGGATTGAGCTGAAACCATCGTGGAACATTCTAATTATTATTTGTGACGTGTACGCGCAGACGGCACGTCAATCGGACGTGCGGTTTGCGCGGTACGGCTCAATATTCGTGTTTTAAGTGATGTGCGCGCTTCGTAAACGCGCGTGAGGGGGGTCCAAACGGGTCGAATGATGTCGGAATGGCCTGAAATCAGACGACAAATACGGGTGAGTGATTTCTGAAGTGGTCAAGCAGACGGCACGTCAATCGGACGTGTCGTGTGCCCGCGGTGACAGACAACGCAGTTCTGGTGTCATAAACGGCCAGAACGGGCGTCCAACGGTCAAATTCATAGCGGACGGCCTCGGATTGAGCTGAAACCACCGTGGAACATTCTAATTATTATTCGTGACGTGTACGCACAGATGGCACGTTAATCGGACGTGCGGTGTGCGCGGTACGGCTCAATATTCGTGTTTTAAGTGATGCGCGCGCTTCGTAAACGCGCGTGAGGGGGGTCCAAACAGGCCGAACGATGTCAGAATGGCCTGAAATCAGACGACAAATACGGGTGACTGATTTCTGAAGTGGTCGATTAGACGGCACGTCAATCGGACGTGCCGTGTGCCCGCGGTGACCGACAACGCAGTTCTGGTGTCATAAACGGCCAGAACGGGCGTCCAACGGTCAAATTCATAGAGGACTACCTCGGATTGAGCTGAAACCACAGTGGAACATTCTAATTATTATTTGTGACGTGTACGCGCAGACGACACCTCAATCGGACGTGCGGTTTGCGCGGTACGGCTCAATATTCGGGTTTTAAGTGATGCGCGCGCTTCGTAAACGCGCGTGAGGGGGGTCCAAACGGGCCGAACGATGTCGGAATGGCCTGAAATCAGAAGACAAATACGGGTGAATGATTTATGAAGTGTTCGAGTAGACGGAACGTCAATCGGACGTGCCGTGTGCCCGCGGTGACCGACAACGCAGTTCTGGTGTCATAAACGGCCAGAACGGGCGTCCAACGGTCAAATTCATAGCGGACTACCTCGGATTGAGCTGAAACCACCGTGAAACATTCTAATTATTATTTGTGATGTTTACGCGCAGACGGCACGTCAATCGGACGTGCGGTTTGCGCGGTACGGCTCAATATTCGTGTTTTAAGTGATGTGCGCGCTTCGTAAACGCGCGTGAGGGGGGTCCAAACGGGCCGAACGATGTCGGAATGGCCTGAAATCAGACGACAAATACGGGTGAGTGATTTCTGAAGTGGTCGAGTAGACGGAACGTCAATCGGACATGCCGTGTGCCCGCGGTGACAGACAACGCAGTTCTGGTGTCATAAACGGCCAGAACGGGCGTCCAACGGTCAAATTCATAGCGGACGGCCTCAGATTGAGCTGAAACCACCGTGGAACATTCTAATTATTATTCGTGACGTGTACACGCAGACGGCATGTTAATCGGACGTGCGGTGTGCGCGGTACGGCTCAATATTCGTGTTTTAAGTGATGCGCGCGCTTCGTAAACGCGCGTGAGGGGGGTCCAAACGGGCCGAACGATGTCGGAATGGCCTGAAATCAGACGACAAATACGGGTGACTGATTTCTAAAGTGGTCGAGTAGACGGCATGTCAATCGGACATGCCATGTGCCCGCGGTGACCGACAACGCAGTTCTGGTGTCATAAACGGCCAGAACAGGCGTCCAACGGTCAAATTCATAGCGGATGGCCTCAGATTGAGCTGAAACCACCGTGGAACATGCTAATTATTATTCGTGACGTGTACGCGCAGACGGCACCTCAATCGGACGTGCGGTTTGCGTGGTACGGCTCAATATTCGTGTTTTAAGTGATGCGCGCGCTTCGTAAACGCGCGTGAGGGGGGTCCAAACGGGCCGAACGATGTCGGAATGGCCTGAAATCAGAAGACAAATACGGGTGAGTGATTTCTGAAGTGTTCGAGTAGACGGAAAGTCAATCGGACGTGCCGTGTGCCCGCGGTGACCGACAACGCAGTTCTGGTGTCATAAACGGCCAGAACGGGCGTCCAACGGTCAAATTCATAGCGGACGACCTCGGATTGAGCTGAAACCACCGTGGAACATTCTAATTATTATTCGTGATGTGTACGCGCAGACGGAACGTCAATCGGACGTGCGATTTGCGCGGTACGGCTCAATATTCGTGTTTTAAGTGATGTGCGCGCTTCGTAAACGCGCGTGAGGGGGGTCCAAATGGGCCAAACGATGTCAGAATGGCCTGAAATCAGACAACAAATACGGGTGAGTGATTTCTGAAGTGGTCGAGCAGAAGGCATGTCAATCGGACGTGCCGTGTGCCCGCGGTGACCGACAACGCAGTTCTGGTGTCATAAACGGCCAGAACGGGCGTCCAACGGTCAAATTCATAGCGGACGGCCTCGGATTGAGCTGAAACCACCATGGAACATTCTAATTATTATTCGTGACGTGTAGGCGCAGACGGCACGTCAATCGGACGTGCGGTTTGTGCGGTACGGCTCAATATTCGTGTTTTAAGTGATGCGTGCGCTTCGTAAACGCGCGTGAGGGGGGTCCAAATGGGCCGAACGATGTTGGAATGGCCTGAAATCAGACGAAAAATACGGGTGAGTGATTTCTGAAGTGGTCGAGCAGACGGCACGTCAATCGGACGTGCCCTGTGCCCGCGGTGACCGACAACGCAGTTCAGGTGTCATAAACGGCCAGAACGGGCGTCCAACGGTCAAATTCATAGCGGACGGCCTCGGATTGAGCTGAAACCACCTTGGAACATTCTAATTATTATTTTTGACGTGTACGCGCAGACGGCACGTCAATCGGACGTGCGGTTTGCGCGGTACGGCTCAATATTAGTGTTTTAAGTGATGCGCGCGCTTCGTAAACGCGCGTGAGGGGGGTCCAAACGGGCCGAACGATGTCGGAATGGCCTGAAATCAGACGACAAATACGGGTGAGTTATTTCTGAAGTGGTCGAGCAGACGGCACGTCAATCGGACGTGCCCTGTGCCCGCGGTGACCGACAACGCAGTTCGGGTGTCATAAACGGCCAGAACGGGCGTCAAACGGTCAAATTCATAGCGGACGGCCTCGGATTGAGCTGAAACCACCGTGCAACATTATAATTATTATTCGTAACGTGTACGCGCAGACGGCACGTCAATCGGACGTGCGGTTTGCGCGGTACGGCTCAATATTCGTGTTTTAAGTGATGCGCGCGCTTCGTAAACGCGCGTGAGGGGGGTCCAAACGGGCCGAACTATGTCGGAATGGCCTGAAATCAGACGAAAAATACGGGTGAGTGATTTCTGAAGTGGTCGAAGACGGCACGTCAATCGGACGTGCCCTGTGCCCGCGGTGACCGAGAACGCAGTTCGGGTGTCATAAACGGCCAGAACGGGCGTCCATCGGTCAAATTCATAGCGGACGGCCTCGGATTGAGCTGAAACCACCGTGGAATATTCTAATTATTATTCGTGACGTGTACGCGCAGACGGCACGTCAATCGGACGTGCAGTTTGCGCGATACGGCTCAATATTCGTGTTTTAAGTGATGCGCGCGCTTCGTAAACGCGCGCGAGGGGGGTCCCAACGGGCCGAACGATGTCGGAATGGCCTGAAATCAGACGAAAAATACGGGTGAGTGATTTCTGAAGTGGTCGAGCAGACGGCACGTCAATCGGACGTGCCCTGTGCCCGCGGTGACCGACAACGCAGTTCTGGTGTCATAAACGGCCAGAACGGGCGTCCAACGGTCAAATTCATAGCGGACGGCCTCGGATTGATCTGAAACCACCGTGGAACATTCTAATTATTATTTGTGACGTGTACGCGCAGACGGCACGTCAATCGGACGTGCGGTTTGCGCGGTACGACTCAATATTCATGTTTTAAGTGATGCGCGCGCTTCGTAAACGCGCGTGAGGGGGGTCCAAACCGGCCAAACGATGTCGGAATGGCATGAAATCAGACGACAAATACGGGTGAGTGATTTCTGAAGTGGTCGAGCAGACGGCACGTCAATCGGACGTGCCGTCTGCCCGCGGTGACCGACAACGCAGTTCTGGTGTCATAAACGGCCACAACGGGCGTCAAACAATCAAATTCATAGCGGACGACCTCGGATTGAGCTGAAACCACCGTGAAACATTCTAATTATTATTCGTGATGTGTACGCGCAGACGGCACATCAATCGGACGTGCGGTTTGCGCGGTACGGCTCAATATTCGTGTTTTAAGTGATGCGCGCGCTTCGTAAACGCGCGTGAGGGGGGTCCAAACCGGCCAAACGATGTCAGAATGGCATGAAATCAGACGACAAATATGGGTGAATGATTTCTGAAGTGGTCGAGCATACGGCACGTCAATCGGACATGCCGTGTGCCCGCGGTGACCGACAACGCAGTTCTGGTGTCATAAACGGCCAGAACGGGCGTCCAACGGTCAAATTCATGGCGGACGGCCACAGATTGAGCTTAAACCACCGTGGAACATTCTAATTATTATTCGTGACGTGTACGCGCAGACGGCACGTCAATCGGACGTGCCGTGTGCCCGCGGTGACCGAAAACGCAGTTCAGGGGTTGTTCAGGGGTTGTTCAGCGGTTGTTCAAGGTTTGTTCAGGGGGTTGTCCGGGGTCCAAGGGGGAGGGTGGGGGGTTGTCCGGGGGCTGTCCGGGGGGCTATCCGGGGTCCAGGGTGGGGGGTTGGGGGCTGTACGGGGGGCTGTCCAGGGGGCTGTCCGCGGGGCTGTCTGGGGGGTGTTTGCGGGGTGTTCGGGGTCCAAGGGGGAGGGGGGTTATCTAGGGTCCAAGAATGAGGGGGGTTGTCCAGGGAGTTCTCAAACACACAACCACTAAAAGACAACAACATCCATAAAAACTGGCAATATATAAAAATAACTCAACTCCAATACTATACTACGAGTCTAGATAAAACCAACAACTAGAATAGATTAAACATCAAATCTCAGTAATATAAGTCAAAAATGTAACGGATCAATATGTCACACATCAGCATCACCATCATCATCATCATCATCATCATCATCACCCTCATCATCGTCCTCCTCATCGTCCTCACCCTCCACAGCGCCTTCCTCCTCGCCTTCGCCCTCCTCCTCGCCCTCCTCATCTCCCTCCTCTTCCGCATCAGACTCCTTGCCATCATCATCTTCAAGCTGGACATCGGCCTGACCACCACTGGAACTGACACCTGGTGCACCATATATAGAATGTATCGACGACATGTATTCATCAATCGCTGGGCTGGCCTCTGCTGGAAGTGTTGGACGTAGAACTTCAATAAATTTCATAAATGCACTGTTTGCCCTAGCAGACTGTTCTGCCGTCTCTATGGCCCTTTTCTCATCCTGTTCTTCCTGTGCCCTAACTTGCTGCAGCTCGGTGGCACTACAACTCGTACCTGAGGCAGGCCAATACCTCGTCGGGGCTATCCTAGGTCGGCAGCGTACTCTGCCAGAATGATCATCTCCCAACACCTGATGTAAGTGATCAGATGGCCCAAAATTGTCTGCTTCTTGGGCATCGAGGGCCTCTAAAGCATCCTGTTACAAATATAAATATATTATTAAGTTACGAAATAGATATTAAAATATAAAATCAACATATTAAAACTTACAATCTCCTGCTGAGTCGCTTCGTTGACAGCACTTCCATCCTTTTTTCGTCTACTCGAGCAAAACAGTTTTGCTCGAGGCACACGTCCTTCAATATTTTGTACTTGCCTCTACAATGACATTGAAAACAAAAGTTATATAAAAACTTTAGCAAATGATTAAATAATTGAGGAAACAAAAGAAAATGTATGTCGTAAAGAAAACTTATAAACAATTGTCATACCTGCTGCCTCTCATGATCCGGCATCGTCGTGCGTCCTAGTGTATGCAGGTATTTTTTTGCATCAATGTTTTTTTTATTTTTTCCAGATGATTCCTAAATAAAATTCGATAATGAAAAGGATAATATTAATGCAAAACTTGAAAGTTATTATTTAAATACCTCAGATGTAATTCATACCTTAAACTGGGTACTCGTCCAATGAGTAATCATCTGACAATACTGCTCTATAGGACAATCATCCACGACTAGTACCGCCTCTAACTCAGTGCCAACTCTAGCACGCCAGCCAATATACAGCTCATGCTTGTAGGCTCTCCAAAGCTCGCCTAAATCCTTTAGACGTTCCAGTCGTGCACCCTCGCCATCAGGAAAATTAAATCGAAGCTGAAATCAAAATATTAATTCATATAAATACAAAAAAAAATCATGGCATTAAATACAACAGATTTTTTTACCCATATCTCTGCCAAAGCTCTATATTTGACCTCATGTGGCAAATGTCTCCACGACAGCGGGCTGGAGGGAATGATGTCGGAGTATTTGGCAAGCGTCGCCAGAAAACTCCGACATTGCTGCCCTGTTTTCTCAACCATCTGATTGTCTTCATTATATTCCACCATAACCTGTGTGCGACGGTTCCACACCGAACGCATGCGTGTACGCCCCCGCCCCCGCCTCCTGTCAGTAGATGTATCTGTCATGAAAGAAAAACAAATATTTTATCAAAACATGTTATAATGAAAATAAATATTTCTATAAAAATTTGTTAGGGTTTTATAAATATACCTGCGCTAGTCTGATCAATGAGTGGCGCCGGATCCACAGAACCTGATGGAACACCCTCTGGTGGAACAGGAGTCGAAGACGATGGAATATAAAAGCTCGGAGAGACAGAAGTAGAAGGAAAAGAAGATGGAACAACTGTATGACCTGATGCTGACTGGGGAGTGGGAATCATCATGGGATGTGAAAATGATGGGGCACAAGATGCAGAAGGTAGCGAAAACATGGGAGGCCTAAATACCCCGTGTGTCCCTAACGACACACCGGGATCAGAATGTGGGAAGGCTGAAATGTCAGTGGGAGGGGCAGGGTCTAGTCGGGCACGCGCAGCTCTACGTCCACCTCTGGTACGAACCCTCCTCGTACCACCGGCCTGAGTACTAGGAGCAGTACTAGGCTCCTCGTCGAATAACTGTCGACGTAATGGTGGATCCTACAAAAAAGTTTACAAAAAAAATTAATCACATGACATTATATATTCTGTAAATATATATATATATATATATATATTTGAAATAAAGTACTCACTGTAGGCACTAATGGTGGAATGCCCATCTCCTCCATCCGACGATTGTTCTCCGCCATTTTTTTACTTCGTCTTTCTTCAATTGGTAGCATTTCCTGTAAAAAGAATTCATATAAGTCATTTTGTCATAAACAATTCAATAGGATTGAACTTTAATAGAAAATACATTTAAGTAAATGACAAAGGAAGAAAATAATCATGGTATCAACTACACATGTGAAAAAAACATACTAATGTGTTATTGAAAAAATGTAAAACCAATAAGAACTTAATGTGTTATCACATCAGAGCATGCCTCATCCCATAACCATATTAGTAGGGTATCCTCATATGCGATTTACCTTTTTGAATTAATATGCACTTCCTCACCAGGTACCTGAGTAGATTTCATAGATATAATCATCTCACATCCTGTAAGGCTTCATTATGTATGATCATCCCACACCCCCTGGACAGCCCCCTGAACAGCCCCGCCCACCCCCGTGGACAGCCTTTCCCACCCTCGTGGATAGCCCCGCCCACCCCCATGGACAACCCACCCCCGTGGACACCCCCTACCCCCTAGACAGCCCAACCACCCCCGTGGACAGCCCACCCACCCCCCTCGACACCCCTTCTCCCTATGGACAGCCCCCCACCCCCTTGGATAGCCCGCCTACCCCCCTGGACACCCCTACCCCCTGTGGCCAGCCCACCCACCCCCCCTGGACAGCCCGCCCACCCCTCCTTGACAGCCCGGCCACCCCCGTGGACAGCCCGTCCACCCTTGTGGACAGCCCGCCCACCCCCATACCCCCCTAGACACCCCGTACCCCCCCCCCCCCCGGGATAGCCCCGCCCACCCTCCCAAACAACCCACACCCCCCTCCCCTGCAACCCCACCACCACCACCTAGACATACCAACCCCCCTGGACACCCCACACACCCATCCCCCACCAGGACACCCCACTCAGACCCCCAGGACAGCCCACACCCCCTAGACAGCCTTGCCCACCCCCGTGGACAGCCTTTCCCACCCCCGTGGACAGCCCCGCCCACCCCCGTGGACAACCCACCCACCCCCGTGGACGCCCCCTACCCCCTAGACAGCCCAACCACCCCCGTGGACAGCCCACCCACCCCCCTCGACACCCCTTCTCCCTATGGACAGCCCCCCACCCCCTTGGATAGCCCGCCCACCCTCTGGACACCCCTACCCCCTGTTGCCAGCCCACCCACCCCCCCTGGACAGCCCGCCCACGCCTCCTTGACAGCCCGACCACCCCCGTGGACAGCCCGTCCACCCTTGTGGACAGCCCGCCCACCACCGTACCCCCCTGGATAGCCCCGCCCACCCTCCCAAACAGCCCACACCCCCTCCCCTGCAACCCCACCACCACCACCTAGACATACCACCCCCGTGGACACCCCACACACCCCTCCCCCACCATGACACCCCACCCAGACCCCCAGGACATCCCACACCCCCTAGACAGCACCGCCCACCCCGTGGACAGCCTTTCCCACCCCCGTGGACACCCCCACCCACCCCCGTGGACACCCACCCACCCCCGTGGACAGCCCCTACCCCCACAATCGATTATCCAAAACATATCAAATTGGTTTGAACACAATCCATAATTCCCACAATCCATTATCCAAACATAGAAAAAATATCACATGATGCTCGACCATTGGAAAATAATTAAAAAACACCAACACCTCCTTCCAAACATAGAATACAAAAAACATTAACAGAATACAAAAACATTAAAAAATCTCACAATCCATTATCAAATTGATTTCATGAGTAATATCAAATTGGTCTGATTTACATGTTTTGAACACTCTCCTTCCAAACATAGAATACAAAAACATTAAAAATCACCAACACCTGGATAATCAATTAAACTGCCAACACCTGGAAAAAATCTATTCATTAAAAAAACTACAACAATATGGTTGAGATCAAATTTCACCTATTCGTATGGGGTGTACCTGTTGGGATGGGGGTACTGGTGTTCGGATTCGCGAGAGCAGTGGAGTGAGATGGGGTTCGCGAGAGCAGCGGAGTGAATAGATTAGGGCTCTGTCCGAATGGGGAGAGGAGATCGCGGGCTGCAATTTGGGGGAAACCTTTGCCAACGGTTTATAAAAACCGTTGGCAAAGGCACACATTTCCCAATGGTTTACTGGAACCGTTGGGAATGTGTGAGAGTTTGAAGCCTTTTCCCAACGGTTCCAGTGAACCGTTGGTAAAGGTCTCCTTTTCCCAACGGTTCCAGTGAACCGTTGGGGAAAGGTCTGCTGAAATTCTCTTTGCCAATGGTTTTCTTAAACCGTTGGCAAAGACTCACTATCCCAACGGTTTAAGTAAACCGTTGGTATACTGCCGTTGGGAAAAAGCTAAATTCCAGTAGTGTCTTCTTTCCTTAGATACTTTTACTTACTGCATCATTATCATCATTTCTATATATTCATTGCTTCTGATGTTTGGTTTCAGTTGTTGCGTATTGTTTACTGCTTCCGCTGTTTATTGTTGTTTTCCTTACCTTGTATACCTTACCAAATGAGGTCATAGTTTCCCCAATATCTTACCAAAGATCTCGCTGCTAGTCAGCAGCCTCTGGTGTTTGGGGAAATGTGCTTGAGGTCATGTGGCGAACCGGGTACGGGGTACTAGTGGAGGGGCTCCGGATTCGGGTCGTTACAAAGTGGTATTAGAGGAGTTATTTTCTCTTGATTTACTGTTTGGAGACTTTAGCCAGGGATAGGAAGAATTCGGTACTTGGTATTAAGCTGTGCTCGGGAGTAGCTAACCTGTGTACAAGGAAAAGTCATACTACCTCGTTAATTGCAGTTTGATGGTTTTGAGATTTTACAGTTGATATGATTTCACCTAGAGTGATTCACATGCTTTGTGTTGTTATCTTCTTGACAATTGTGGTTCTATTTCTGTCGCAACCCGATGAGATGAGGGTATTCCATCTCATGCATCATATAGGCACTTGTAGAAATTACATGTCATGCATTCTTGCCATGCCATCTAGGGTGCATTAGTGATTTCATGCTGTTGTGATAGACTTTATGTATATTATGCATGCTGTTGTGATAGATGCTTGATAGAATCTATGCTGCCTTGTTAGAGGATTGATTGTTTCCTACCTTGCTTAAATGAACGCCAAATTTTTGATTCTTGAGGTGTTATGGGCCCTCCCGAATCGGAAATTGGTGGATCATGATCCTATTTTCTCTTGTCCATGACTACAAGAGATGACAAGCTTTGATTCGCGGGGAGTATGGGCCCTCACGGATCGGAATTTGGCACCTCTTTACCTTGTTTTCAGTGTTTTTGGGCTTCTTTGCAGTTTCTGAGCTACTGTCCAGAAAAACCCATAATACACGGCATATACTTTTCGAATACACACCGTGTAGTTTTTAGGCCGTGTCACTGACCGTGTGAGCAGGTACACGTTGTTGTAGAAATAGCTTCAGGAACACGCCGTGTACGGTTGGTACACGTCGTGTAGTTCGGAGCCGTGTACCCGGTCGTGTCACTAACAACACGGGTCAGGGAAGCTCGAGTAGAACACGCCGTGTTGGCTTAGGAACACGCCGTGTAGTCTTGTCCAGGTACCCGGCCGTGTCACGAACAACACGGTCTGGCGTGACCTTCTCCTCGACACGTCGTGTTGTCTTTGGAACACGCTGTGTAGTCTTGATTAGGTACCCGGCCGTGTCACGAACAACACAGGATGGTGTCACCTTCACCTATAC
Source organism: Viscum album (assembly GCA_963277665.1). Classification (NCBI taxonomy): domain Eukaryota; kingdom Viridiplantae; phylum Streptophyta; class Magnoliopsida; order Santalales; family Viscaceae; genus Viscum; species Viscum album. The sequence continues at coordinate 912,009,685 of OY728151.1, forward strand.
ACGCCGTGTTTGTTCGGAACACGCCGTGTAGGGTTCAGCCGTGTAGACGGCCATGTATTGAACAACACGGGCTGCCGAAGCCTTGTCTAGTACACGCCATGTTTGTTCAGAACACGCCGTGTAGTCTTGGGTTGAGTCGGACCATGTGGGTTAGCCATGTAAGGAGACTCAGGCAGGGGATTAGTTTTCGAGTACACACCGTGTGTTGGGTAAACACGCCGTGTAGTTTGAGGTGTTACACGACCTGTAGGGCAGGGGTACAAGCCCATGTCAGTGGCTTAAGAAGACATGTCGTGTAGTTTTTATACACGTCGTGTAGTTGTGTTTTGTTGACTTGTGTGTTTTCCTTCCCCTGTTCCCGTTTTGTACTCTTATGTTCTCTGTCCTTGTTTTTCTGATCTAAGGTGTGCTTTTGATCTTTCAGAGCTATGCCTCCGAGATGTCCTCCGGGTGTACGTCTATCGTCAGGCAGTGATCAGACGCCAGATATGGATGATCAGGGACTTCCTGTCGATCCTCCAGTCGTGTCAGCCTTGGCACCGGCTATCATACCAGTTGTAGGCGATGATGCGCAGTTCAGGGAAGGTTTTATGAGGATGATGCAGACCTTTCAGGGAGCACCACCACCTGCCTCGACTATGGAATACTTGATGCGGGTTTTTCAGCAGTAACATCCTCCCACGTTCTCAGGGGAAGGAGGAACTCAGGCCATAGAGTCATGGATGGAAGCCATGTTGACCATCTTTGAGCATCTGGAGACGCCTCCAGAGAGGCGGGTCAATCTCGCTACCTACATACTCCGAGACTTCGCCAAGAGGTGGTGGGAGGTGATCTCACAGGTGGGTCACCAGCAGTTCATGGCTTGGGAGGAGTTTTAGCACGTCTTTTATGACTACTTCTACCCAGAGAGCCTAAGGGCCAACCGAGCTCGGGAGTTCATCAGCTTAGAGTAGGGTACTCTTTCTGTCATGGAGTATTCCTCTCATTTCACCAAGCTGTAGCATTTCACACCCCTCCAGGATGGGAGTGGGGTGTTCTTGGAAAGGAAGTTCGAGGATGATCTCAGGCGGGAGATATGCTCACAGGTGAATATCTTCCAGTTGACTTCCATCACTTCCATCATCAACCAGCCACTGATTGCGGAGCGCAATCTGAGAGACTCTGGAGCTGCGAGCCAGGGCGGTTCTGCTTCCAGATCTAGTTTTCCTCCAGATGACAGCAAGAAGCGCCATAGGGAGTCTACGCACAGTGATCCGAGGAAGTGAGATGCATCGTCAGGAATCCAGGTGGTATGCTACCAGTGTGGACGGGTAGGGCACATGAGGCCGTAGTGCTAAAGAGACCTCGTGGAGTGCCGATCTTGCGGCAAGATGGGTCACCTTCATCATTTCTGCCAGGTTTTCTCACCAGCAGCTGGTGACCGAGGTTCTTCCATGACTCCTCGTTCAGGAGCAGCCCCACCAGTTTCTCACCAGTCAAGGAACTAGAGTTCTTCCGGCCATTCAGCCAGAGGTGGAGGTTGAGGAAGTGGCATTCAGCCACCAGTCCCTCAGCACCAGCAGGGAGGTTCAGCTCAAAGTGGTCAGCCAGGGGTACAGGGCAGCGGTGCAGGCCAGTCTTTCGTCGTGGAGCAGACCTATCAGGAGCAGGATCCCGGCCCTTCTATAGTTTGAGGTACGATTTTAGTAGCCTCAGTTTTATCTTCAACTCTTTTCAATACTGGTGCTATGCATAGCTTTATCTCTATTGCTGTTGTGGAAAGCATTGGGCTCTGTGTCTTTTCTTCTGCCGACTCATTGACACTAAACACACCTTTGGGGATGAGGACATCTAGTGTATGCCAGTGACTGGTTGGTTCCCTTCCAGGCAGTCGTCGACTGTTATTGTCGCAGAGTGAGTTTCGTTTCACCAGAGGGTGAATTTTTCTTCATAGAGGTGAATGGGACATTCAGGCGAGTCGAGAAGGACTCAAGAATCATGGGATAGGAAGGGTGACAGTCCAGATTGCTAGTCTTTATCTGGATGATTAGGGGACTTCATGGTTGGACTTTCCTCCAGTGGTGGATCGTTTCAGGGACGTCTTTCCAGAGGACTTTTCAGGTTTTCCTCTGGAGCATGAGGTATACTTTTCTATTGAGCTCATGCTAGGAGCAGCACTGGTGTCCATTCCTCCTTACAGGATGGCTACACCTGAGTTGCAGGAGCTCAAGAAGCAGTTGGAGGAGTTTCAGGCAAAGGGTTTCATCCAACCCAGTACTTCTCCTTGGGGTTCACCTGTCCTGTTTGCGAAGAAGGAAGACGGTGCCCTTCGGCTTTGTGTGGATTATCGGAAGCTGAACCAGTTGATGGTCAAGAACCGATATCCCTTGTCGAGGATCGATGACCTCTTTGATCAGCTTCAAGGAGCCCGGGTGTTCTCAAAGATCGACTTGAGGTCCGGTTATCATCAGTTTCACATTAGACCATCAGATATACCTCTGGCCGCCTTCAGGAGCAGGTATGGTCTATACGAATATACAGTCATGCCGTTCGGCCTCACGAACACGCCTACAGTTTTCATGGAACTGATGAACCGAGTGTTCCATCCTTACTTGGACTCCTTCATCGTGGTCTTCGTGGACGATATCTTGGTGTTCTCTCACACTCGACACGACCATGCCACACATCTTGAGATCGTTCTGAGTACACTGAGAGAGAATCAGCTTTATGCTAAACTCTCGAAGTGCCACTTTTGGATGGAACAGATTCACTTCTTGGGTCATGTCATCTTAGAGGAAGGAGTATCTGTGGACCCAGAGAAAGTGAGATCTGTAGTCTCCTGGGAGCAGCTGAAGAACGTTTTTGAGTTATGGAGTTTCCTAGGGCTGGATGGATACTACAGACACTTCATTCAGGACTTCTCACGCCTAGAAGCACCTTTGACAGGTCTGACCAAGAAGGGGGAGAAGTTCTTATGGTCATATTCTTGTGAGTCAGCCTTTCAGGAGCTGAAGGGAAGGTTGATGTCGGCACTGATACTAATCTTTCTAGATCCAGGCAAGAGTTATATTGTCTATTGTGATGCTTCGGGTATCATACTAGGTATTTTACTTATGCAAGGAGATGGAGTCGTCGCGTATAGGTCTCGGCAGTTGAGGCCACATGAGAGGAACTACCCTACGCACGATCTAGAGTTGGCAGCTGTTGTTCATGACTTCTGTTCTTGGAGACATTACCTTCTGGGAGAGCACTTTGTGGTTTTCACCGACCACAAGAGTCTCAAGTACATCTTCACTCAGCGTGATCTGAATCTGAGGCAGCGCAGGTGGGTCGAGTATCTTCATTCTTTTGATTTCGATCTTGCCTATATGCCGAGGAAGGGCAATGTAGTGGCAGATGCGTTGAGTAGGAGAACTCAGATTTAGGCAGTTCAGGAGGTCAGCAGTGAGTGGAAGCTTATGGATCTGCTCTCTGAGATGCATCTGGAGGTGCACGACAGACAGGGCGGACTTTTCTATCTTCGGTAGTTGTTACCTCGACACTACTTGATCGGGTACGGATGAGGAAGCTATCAAACTCAGAAGGCTTAGTCTTGCGGGAGAGTGTGTCAGGAGAGGACCCTCTTCCTGGATGGACAGTGGGTGAGGATGAGACCTTTCATTTCTAGGGACGCGTATGGGTGCCAGCAGACATACCTGAGGAGAAAATGCGGGATTTTCATTCCTCAGTTTGGGCAGTTCATCCTGGCGTCACCAAGATGTATCGGGATCTTTATCGCCATTACTGGTGGCCAGGTATGAAGAAATATGTTGCTGGTTTTTTCATGAGATGCTCTACTTGTCAGCAGGTGAAGGCAGAGCACCAGCGACTAGCAGACGTTTTACAGCAGTTACCCATTCCAGAGTGGAATTGGAACGATGTTACGATGGACTTTGTGACCAGGTTTCTGAGGTTGCCTCGAGGGAATGATGTTGTTTGGGTTGTCATCGACAGGCTCACGAAGGTTGCTCACTTCTTGTCGATCAAGGAGACCTTCGGTGTCGATGATCTGGGACGACTTTACATCAGAGAGATTGTTCGTCTGCATGGAGTTCCACACTCTATTGTTTCAGACAGGGATGTGTGCTTTACTTATCGGTTTTGTCAAGGATTTCAGAAGGCTTTGGGTACACAGGTACTTTTGAGTACGGCATACCATCCCCAGACTGATGGCCAGTCTGAGCGCACAATCCAGGTGCTAGAGGATATGCTCAGAGCTTGCATCCTGGACTTTGGCAGTTTTTGGGAGAAGCATATCCCTCCGGTGGAGTTCGCCTACAACAAAAGTTTTCAGGAGACTATTTAGATGGAACCATACGAAGCTATGTACGGTAGGCCATGCCGATCAACCTTATGCTGGCTGGAGGCAGGAGAGGCAGCTTTGCTGGGACCTCATCTTGTTCAGAAGACTTCAGAGCAGATAGAGCTGATTCGGAAGAGGATGGCTACAGCACAGTCTCGACAGAAGTCTTATGCTGATCAACTGAGATGACCTCCGGAGTTCGAGGCCGGGGATCAGGTTTTCCTGCGTGTCGCACCGAGATTGGGACACAAGAGGATTCAGAGACAGGGTAAGCTTTCATCGTCGTACGTCGGGCCGTTTGAGGTTTTGGAGAGAGTTGGTCCGGTTGCCTATCGGTTGCAGCTACCTCAGAGGTACCGGTCCATGCACGACGTCTTCCATGTCTCTCAGCTCTGACGTTACTTTTCAGACCCGTCTCATGTCTTTCAGCCCGAGGAGGTTGAGCTTGAAGCAGATGCATCGTTTGAGGAGCATCCCATCCAGATTGTCGATCGCAGTACGAAGGTTATCTGTGGGCGGTCTGTCCCTCTTGTACGGGTGCTATGGCAGCATGGGCGAGTACAGGATGAGACCTGGGAGAGAGGGGCTGATGTACGATCACAGTGGCCGGAGCTGTTTGGGTTTTCTTCTTCTACGCCTCGCTAGGGAAATTCGGGGATGAATTTCTATAAGGGGGGGAGTTTTTAAGAACCTGAATCTTCGTTTCAGGTATGCCTTTCCTTTTTCTGGAGTTTTTGAGAAAAATAAAATTTCTGGAAATTTTTTGTAAGTACACGCTGTGTACTTTCTTAGTACACACCGTGTACTCTTCTCTGGCTCGAAGTTGTGTGCTGGCCGTTCCCGGGCCACACACACGGTGTGTAGGGGTGACATGAAGGCCGATTTTGGCGGAGTACGGAAAAACCTAGTACACGCCATGTACTCTAAAAGTACACATTGTGTACTTTTCTTTTTTTCACAAAACACATCAGGGTCGTGTCTGACGGACAGAACACACCCCTTCTCCAGGTTCTTCGTCCGAGAGCGACCCGTACAGCCGGATCTTCCCTGAGCCCCCGCCTCTCTATCCGTTCTCCGATTCAAGCACGGTTGATTGCGTTGGAAGCACAGCGGTGAGTTCTCCCTTCTTCTTGAGCCTTGTTTTCCAATTCTTCCTCCTTCTTAAGTTATCTAAGGTTGAACATTTTGTGTGTTTTCTCAGATCTACGACATCCTAGGGGGAATCAGTCATCGTGGTTCAAGTATATCATTTCCCTAGCATCAAGGTAGGTGGTTTGTGCCTTTCTGTAGAAATTCGATGAGTATTTTGTGCAGATTCCACCAATACCCTTGAACGGGGTATTGTGTGTCCTGTTTTGCCCTTGTTGTATTGTCTGCTTTTCTTGATTGCTAGAGTAGATGTTTTTCTTGTGATTATGGTAGTTTTTACTATACTCTGGATGTTTTCCATGCTTGTTTTGTTTGTTTGGCGTTTTTCCGGTTGCCATGCCTAGTTGTAGGATATTGGAATTGTTGCTTTGTTATGATATTGAGCCTTAGAATGATAGCCAAGTAGTTATTGAGGTTTACTTGGACGATACACGCGCGCTGAGCATGTTAGTTTCACACAGGACTGTGAGAATCTAGTGTAGTAGACCATAGGGAGAATACACGTAAGGGCTTATCCAGAGTGTCTTTTAATACAATGTGAGACCACAGGGGGAATTGACGATGAGTGATTCCTCAGAGAGTTTGTAGTTCCTCGACGTGGGCCACAAGGGGAATGAGACGTTGAGTGCTTCCCCAGAGAGCCTTTAGCATGATACGATACTATAGGGGGAATTGACGGTGAGTGCTTCCTCAGAGAGTCTATTCTTAGCTAAACCAGGGGGTGAGACTATGTGTGCCTCCTAGTGGGTTTCTAGTACTTGTAGGTTGAACTATAGGGGTTAGGTTGTGAGAGATACCCAGAGGGTTACCTGTTTTCTTCTTGTTGCTGGTTGTTTACTTGTTTACTTTATATGCTAGAACTGTGGACTGTGACTGCTGTGTATTTTCCTGTTTACTGTTCCTGTACTTTACTTTCCATGTATTCATTGACTGTTAGGCACAGATCTTTGGGTGGTTTCCTACTAGGACTTTGTCTCACACCCTGTTTGGGCCATGCTTTTGGGCCCAAGCAGATTATGTCGTTGCAGGTATAGATAAGGGCAAGCGCCCTTCTACTTCAGGTTCTTGATTGCACTGGAGTTGGAGAGCATGGGACCGAGCCGTGGCTTGCGATGCTGAGGATTTGCTCATCTTTTTTTCTTTTCCTGTTGATTTAGTACTTGTGTTCAGTTGTATTTCAGCACGTTGTTGTGTTTGCTACTTTCCTTAGATACTTGTACTTGCTACATCATTATCATCACTGCTACATATTCATTGCTTCTGCTATTTGGTTTCAGTTGTTGCGTATTGTTTACTGCTTCCGCTGTTTATTGTTGTTTTCCTTACCTTGTATACATTACCAAATGAGGGCATAGTTTCCCCAATATCTTACCAAGGCCCTCACTGCTAGTCGGCAGCCTCTGACGTTTGGGGAAATGCACTTGAGGTCATGTGGCAAACCGGGTACGGGGCACTAGTGGAGGGGCTCCGGATTCGGGTCGTTACACAAAGTATAGTTCAGAAAACCTACTTACACAATAGTGCAAAGCATGGTTCGAAAACACTACATTCGTAACAGTTCAAAGTATGGTTCGGAAACCCTACTTTTGCAACAGTGAAAATTATGGTTCGGCAATCCCACTTTCACAATAGTGAAAAATATGGTTCGGAAACCCTACTTTCACCACAGTGCAAAGTATGGTTTGGCAACCCTGCTTTGATGAACCCTACGCTACTTTGATGAACTATGCACTACTTTGATGAACCATATGCTACTTTTATGAACCCTACACTACTTTTATGAACCCTGCGCCACTTTGATGAATGCTAGGTTACTTTGATGAATCCTACGCTACTTTTATGAACCCTTCACTACTTTGATGAACCCTACGCTACTTTTATGAACCCTACGCTGCTTTGATGAACCCTAGGTTACTTTTATGAACCCTATGATACTTTTATGAAAGCATGGTTCATGAACCCTACTTTGGATGAACTCTACTTTCAGTGGAACCTACTTTCGATGGACCCTACTTTTGGTGAACCCTACTTTTAGTAAACCCTACTTTCATGTACCCTACTTTCGTGTCACCTACTTTTTTGTACCTTACTTTGTTGCTACCACTTTGTGATTTTATGCTGAAAATTGATATGTTGCATATATATTTGGATTATTTTCAATGGTTTTTCTACTGGATAAATTCACATTAAATATAAGAATTATGATTGAAGATATTTTTATGATTTTGGTGCAATTTTTTAAAGAGAAAATTTAATAAATTTCTCAACATATTTTTCTAATAAAGTTGGAGGTTACAAGATTATTTAAATTCAAATATTTGAATTTACTTTCAGATTGTGATACTATTTTTCAAGAACTATTTTGTCTAAGTTTAAAAGGTTTTGAATGGATTTAAACTGAAGTTTTAAAAGCATTCAATGCTATTATTTTTTTGGAGATATTATTGGAAGAGTTATTCAAATTATTTTAAATTATTTTATTTAAGATTTATTCTACAAGAATAAAGAGGCAATAGTGCTGTGATTTTTTTGAAAATATTTTTGAAAGATCTTGACTCGATTTATTTTGAATTTCTGAAGGAAGAAGATATGTTGAAACTACTGAATATTTATTCTCTCTATCTCTCTATATATATATGGAAGGAAAGAATATACACAGGTAAACATAATCGATACTTTTTTTTCAAAGAGAAAGTATTGTGAACTTTGAACTCGTTGTGCATTTGCAACGTCCTGCGACATTCTGTTTCATCACCTAGATGATCTCTCAAGGGATGAATTGCTTCTGCTTCTACTTATACTACCTTGATGAGGTGTGCTAATCCAATTATCAAGAACCAGTACATGTACTTTCATTTTCTATCTTCTCTTGTTTGGTTACTAAGTCTGTAACACTATTTATCATCTCTCACACGTACTTTCTATTTTTCTATTTATGTTTTTACACACAAAAGCATTTTTTATTATTATTTTGACTTAGGTTGTGACTCCTGAATTCTAAAATCGGGATCTAAGGGTTGTGACTCCCTGTATCTAAAGTTATGACTATTCGGGTTGTGACTCCCAGTGTCTAAAGTCAGGTTGTAAGGATTGTGACTCCTCATACAAAAGTCAATGTCATGGATATCCCTCTACTAGAAAAGGATTCTATAATTGGGTGTTTATTCCCCCTCAAAAATCATTTTTAGTGTACATGTATCTCTCGCCAAGTATAGAGGGATAAGAGTAGAGTAGGTCCACTTTGGACTGAACTACTATAACAAAACATCCTTGTGTTCTTTACTTTTTCCATTGTTTGTTAACTATAATAATTAACTCTAATAAATAATTTAATTAATCAATTAATTTGTTTAAAATTTTATTTAGTCTGGTCTATTCACCCCCTCTAGACCATTTTTCATTACCCGTTCCAACCTAACAATTGGTATCAGAGGATAATCTTCTTAAGAATAGTTTAGCTCTTTCATTCTCTTTCTCAATACCAAAGATCAGTATCATTGGTTGTTCTTTATGGAATTTATCCAACCCTTTTATAGAGTATGCTTTTATATTTAATTGTGTTATCCTATTCCTAGAACTCACGATCTAAGGATAAAGATCTTATAAGATGGAAGTATTGAACCCAAATGATGCTTGGATTCCTCAAAAGTCACCTCACTTTGATGGTAATGATTATGGCTACTGGAAATCCCAAATGGAGGCTTACCTCAAATGGTTGAGCATTGAGCATTGGTATATCGTGTCAAAATAGTACACACTTCCTAAAGCTGGCCCATATACTCTTACCAAAATTGATGCTACTAGATATGTTTTAAATTACAAAGTTGTTAATATTTTATATTGTGCTATTAACAGAAGTTTTTTTAGTCATGTGTCTCCTTGTAAGACAACTCATGAAATATGGAAGATTCTATAAGTCACTCACCTCGGATCTGAAAAATTGATATGAATCAAGCTTGGAATCTTTCGTGTTGAATACCAAGACTTCAAGATGGCTGAAGATAAAACAGTAAACCAAATGTTCCACAGATTCACAAGCATTATGAATGGAATGAATTCACTTGGAGAAGATTTGGAAAACCTAGTACCTTTTGAAAGAGTACTGCAAGCCTTACCAAAGAAATGGCATGCAAAGAAGTTTATCATTGATGAAAGTAAAAATTTCAAAGAGTACGCACTTGATGAATTGATTGGATCACTACTCTAATATAAATTGGAATTGAATAACATAGCTGATGAGGAGACGACAAAAAGAAAAGGTGTAGATTTTAAATCTATTAATTTTGTCTCTACTAACTCTTCTTATTTTGATCTACAGGATAGTGAAAACAAAGATATGTCTCAGATTGTGACTTGAGTTTAAAAAAGAATGAAAAATAAAGGATTCAAGAACTAGTTTAAAAGAAACTCTCAAAAAATATAAGGGAGATAAGAAAGGTAATACAAATTTCAATTCATCATATGTTACCCGTCATGAGTGTAGGAAGAATGGTCATATCAAGTCTGGTTTTCCAAAACTTAAGAATAAAGACAAATACAAAAAGAAGGACAAAAAGGAATTGACCACCAGTTGGAGGTGTATAGAAGAATCTGATTCTAGTGAACAATCTGAAAATGAAAAAGAATCTACTAACTTACACTTCATAGCATCACTAGATAAGGAAAAATGTCTTGGATATCTTAAAAACTACATATAGTATATGGATAGTGGATTCTCTTGGCATATGAACTGATACCCATCAAATTTTACCACTTACAACACATGTGATGGAGACACTATTACTTTTGGAGACAATTCCAAAGGTGAAGTAAAACGTTTTGGTAAAGTTGGTATTTCAAATTCTACCTTTATTTCTAAAGTTTTATATGTTGAATGCCAAAAACATAATTTAATTAGTATATCACAATTATGAGATGATGTAATGGAATTTAAATTTCAAAATGATAAATGTCTAGTTTTTTAAGATGATTCTTTAATATTTTATGCTAATAGAAAGAAAAATATTTATACTATTGATTTTGCTAAACTAATTGTTTAACATGTTGAGTGTTTGAATGCGGTATAGAATGACAGTTTCCTTTGGCATAGACGTTTAGGTCATGTCAATTTCAGAATGTTACATAAACTCTCAAAAACATGATAATGCATTATAGCTACCTTCCTTGAAGAAAAAACAACTTCATGTTTGTGATTCTTGCATGAAAGAGAAGAAACACAAAATTTCTTTTAGACTCATCAATCAGATAAGTACCAATAGACCTTTATAGTTAGTAGATCTTGATTTCTTTGGTCCCACTCAAATTTCTCATCTTGGTGGAAAGAAATATACCTTAGTTATTGTTGATGATTATAGTATATTTACTTCGGTATACTTTCTTACTCATAAAAATGATACTTTATCTAGATTTACAATTTTTTTAAATTAGTTCAAAATGAAAAAGTTTGTATGATTATTTCTATTCGTAGTGATAAAGGAGGTGAATTTCATAATTTAGATTTTGAAAACATTTGTGAAAATAATGGTTATTTTCATAATTTTTCTGCTCCTAGAACACCACAACAAAATGGTGTTGTAGAATGGAAAAATAGAACACTTATTGAAATGGCTCAAACTATGTTAAGTGAAAATAATTTGCCTAGATATTTTTGGGCTGAGGTCATTTTGCTGCATGTTATGTTTCAAATAGAATTATTAATAGATCTTTGTTAAAGAAAACACCTTATGAATTATTTAAAAATAAAAAACCAAAAACTTTTTACTTTAGAGTTTTTGGTTGTAATGTTTTTATTTTAAATTCAAAGGATAATTTAGATAAATTTGATGATAAGAGTGATAAAGGTATTTTTCTTGGTTATTCTAATAATAGTAAATCTTATAGAGTTTATAATAAAAGAACTATAATTATTGAAGAATCTATTCATGTTATGTTTGATGAAAATAATGTTAAATTAAATTCTGATTCTAATGTTTTTATGATGAATTTATTGATTTTAATTTCGGTGAAGAAATTATTCAAGATAAGAATAAATCAATTGAGGGGGAGAATGTTCCTTCTCAACATGATCCAAGGTCATTGAAGATTCAAAAAGATCATCTTGTTGAAAATTTAGTTGGCAATGTTGATTCTGGTGTGAAAACTAGAAATTCAATTTTAAATTATTATGTCAATTCTGCTTTTATTTATGATTTTGTTCCTATTAATGTTAATGATGCTTTAAAAGTTGCAAACTAGATTTTTTCTATGCAATATGAATTAAATCAATTTTTAGAAATAATATTTTGACTTTAGTAGAATTTCCTGAAGATAAATAGGTAATTGGAATAAAGTGGATCTTTAGAAACAAGATGGATGAATCTGGACAGATTTTCAAAAATAAATCCATACTTGTTGTTCAAGGATACTCTCAAGAAGAAGGTATAGACTTTAAAGATTCATTTTCACCAGTTTCTAGGTTAGAGAAAATTATAATTTTGTTGGATTATGATTGCTTCCAAGGTTTTAAATTATATCAAATGGATGTAAAAAGTGATTTTTTAAAGGGTTTTATAACTAAAGAAGTTTATGTTTCTCAGCCCCCTGGTTTGGAAAGTGAAAAATTTCCTAACCATGTTTTTAAATTATTTAAATATTTGTATGGTCTCAAACAAGAACTTCGTTCTTAGTATGAAAGACCTTCTTTATTTTTGTTAAATAATGGTTTTAAGAAAGGAAATGTTGGTCCTACACTTTTTATTAAAAGAACTTGTGGTGATATTTTAATTGTTAAAATCTATGTTGATGATATAGTTTTTGGTTCCTCTAGTGAAATACTTTGCAATAATTTTTCTATTTTGATGTCTTCTGAGTTTGACATGAGTTTAATGGGATAATTAAAGTTCTTTATTGGACTTTAAATTTTTCAAAAAGATGGAATTTTTCTTAATAAATCTAAGTATGCTAAAGAGTTGCTTAAAATATTTGGTATTGATTCCTCAAAATCTATGAAAACTCTTATGGGTAATAATTGTAAATTAGATATTGATACATCTGGTAAATCTATTGATTTTAAAGTTTATAGAGGCGTGATAGGTAGCTTACTATATTTAACTGCATCTAGACCCGATAACATTTTTAGTGTTTGTTTATGTGCAAGATTTCAAGAAGATCCTAAATAAATTCATATTAATGTTGTAAAAATAATAATTAGATATGTTAAAGGAACTTTTGATTCTAGTTTATTTTATCCAAAATATAACTGTTTTGATTTAACATCTTATTCTGACTCTGATTGTGGAGGATGTAGAATTGACTGAAAAAGAACATTAGGTATGTGTCATTTTCTGGGAAAATGTTTAATTTCATGATCATCAAAGAAACAACTATCTGCTGCTTTATCTATTGCAGAATTTGAGTATAATATTTTCTTCAAATAGTTGTGCTCAATTTTTATGGATCAAGAAAACCTTATGTGATTTTGGTGTTTATCTTGATAAGTTTCCTATTTATTATGATAATACTTCTACAATTTCAATTTCTAAAACCCCCTTATAGAATTCTAGAACAAAGCATATTGATCTTAGATTTCATTTTATTAGAGATTATGTGAGCAAGGGTGATATTGTATTATAATTTATATCTTATGAAAATCAGTTAGAAGATATTTTTACAAAGTCTTTAGACTCTACTCAATTTGAAAAAATTAAATTTGATCTTGGTATGTTGGAATTTTAACTTTTTATTACTGCATTTTTTAGGGTGAGTTTTTTTATCTTTTTGTTTATTTACAAAAATAGGGAGAAATAAATTGGTTTTAAATGGTTTGAATGTTTTGGTTTTGTAATCAAACAAAAAGGGGGAGATTGTTTGTTCATGTGCTTATTTTTCTTTTATTTAATTACTTTTCCTCTGTATTTTGATGATATCTCAATCCATAGCATTTGGTCTTGTGTGATTCTTATAAAATTGGATAAATAAGAGAGTTATCTAAACTTGGTTTACGAGGAAGTCTGAAAATGCTTTTCTAGTACTCTAAAAATTCAACGAAGTTACTGCTGCAGTTTTAGAAACTTTACTGTCTACAGTTTTTGAAAAGTTATTGTATTTAATTTACTGCAAGTTCTAAAGATATCGGATTCGCATGAAACTTTATTTTATAGAAATAAAACATGTTTATCTGGATTTAATTAGTTTACATCTAAGTATAAAAATGTCTTTTTGATGGTAAATAAATTATATAAAGTTCTTCAATGTTGTTTCACAACTACTATTTTTTCAGAATGTTGTTGCTTTTGTTTTTTGATGATATCATGACCTGTAGAAGTCGGATTTATTCAATTCTTGATTCGTTAGAAAGATAATAATATTTTATACAAGTAATTATTTTTTACCCAATTCTGAATCTATTTTTAAGAGCCTTTAAAAAAATTGAGATTTTTTAAAGTATGTTGTCTAGTTTTTTAAAAAGTATGGTTCAGCAACCCTGCTTTCACAACAGTGCAAAGTATGGTTCGGCAACCCTACTTTCTAAACAGTGAAAAGTATGGTTCGGCAACCCTACTTTCACAACAGTGCAAAGTATGGTTCGGCAAACTTACTTTAGAAACAGTGCAAAGTATGGTTTGGAAAATCTACTTTCGCAACAGTGCAAAGTATGGTTCAACAAACCTACTTTCGCAATAGTGTAAAGTATGGTTCGATAACCCTACTTTCAAAACAATGAAAAGTATGGTTCGACAACCCTACATTGATAAACCCTATGTTACTTTGATGAACCCTACGTTACTTTGATGAACCCTACATTACTTTGATGAACCCTACACTACTTTTATGAAAGTATGGTTCGTGAACCCTGCTTTCGGTGAACCCTACTTTTGATGAACCCTACTTTCGGTGAACTCTACTTTCGATGAATCCTACATTTGGTGAACCCTACTTTTGTGTACCCTACTTTCGTGTACCCTACTTCGTGCACCCTACTTTCATCCACCCTACTTTTTTGTACCCTAATTTTTTTACCTTACATTGTTGTCACCACTTTGTGCTTTTATGTTAAAAATTGATCTGTTGCATATATATTTGGATTATTTTCAGAGGTTTTTCTGCTGGATAAATTCACATTAAATCTAAGGATTATGATTGAAGAGATTTTGATGATTTTGGTGCAATTTTTTAAAGAGAAAAATTTAATAAAATTTTTGACGTCTTTTTCCAATAAAGTCAGAGGTTACAAGATTATTTAAATTCAAATATTTGGATTTACTTTCAGATTTTGTTGTTAGTTTTCATGAACTATTTTGACTAAGATTAAAAAGGTTTTAATGGATTTAAACCAGAGTTTTAAAATCATTCAACGCTATTATTTTTCTGGATATATTATTGGAATAGTTGTTCAAATTATTTTAAATTCTTTTATTTAAGATTTATTCTATAGGAATAAAGAGGCAATAGTGCTGTGATTTTTACGAAGATATTTATGAAAGCTCTTGACTCAATTTATTTTGAATTTTTGAAGGAAGAAGAGCTGATGCAACTACTGAATATTTATTATATATATATATGGCAGGAAAAGAATACAAATGAGTTAAAATATTATATACTCTTTTTTTAAAAGAGAAAGTATTGTGAACTTTGAACCTGCTATGCATTTGCAACGTCCTGCGACATTCTGTTTCATCACCTGCATGATCTCTCAAGGGCTGAATTTTTTCTGCTTCGACTTCTACTGCCTTGACGAGGTATGCTAATCGAATTCTCAAGAACCAATACTTGTTCTTTCATTGTTTAACTTCTCTTGTATGGTTTCTGAGTCTGTAACACTATTTCTCATCTCTCACATGCACTTTCTATTTTTTTGTTTATGCTTTTACACACAAAATCATTTTTTTTATTCTCTTTTCTCAGTTTGTGACTTCTAGATTCTAAAGTCAGGATCTAAGAGTTGTGACTCCCTGTATCTAAAGTTATGATTGTTCGGGTTGTGACTCCTAGTGTCTAAAGTCAGGTTGTAAGGGTTTTGAATCCCCATACAAAAGTTAGTGTCATGGTTGTCCCTCCACTGGAAAAGGATTCTGTAATTGGGTGGTGATTCCCCCTCAAAAAATATTTTTAGTACACATGTATCTTTCGCCGAGTAAAGAGGTATAAGAGTAGAGTAGGCCCACTTTGGAACAAACTAGTATAAAAAACATAATTGTGTTCTTTACTTTTTCTGTTGCTTATTAACTATAATAATTAACTCTGATAAATAATTTAATTAATCAATTCATTTTTTAAAAAATATTTTAGTTACTAATAATATGATTGTGACATCTTTGTCTTTTCGTTAAATAAAATAGTATAAATGTCACAATCACATATAAATGGAAACCAAAGGCCATATATTTGGACCTTGAATGATTGTGGACTAAATTTACTTATCCAATAAAATTGGGTCAAGTGTAAGGGTCATTTTAGAGTCCTTACCATATTATTTTTACCCTTAATTACTCGATTTTTACCCGATTTACCCTTTACCGCGATAACAAAAATTACCAGGTTAGTATTCATATTATCCAAAAATAAAAGAGACCTACTTACTAAATTTGGACCTTCTGATTCCAAATATGAAATCCATTTTTTCAGATTTAATTCGTGAAATTTAAAAAATGTAATTTAAAATTAGTCTCACAGGCGTGATGAGAAAGCAGATTTTTAAAGTGAAAATGTTCAAAAGTTTGAAATGATTTTATATCCAAATTCAATATGAAAATGATTTCGATGACCTAAATTGGATTAATATATGTATATTTGATCTAATTTTACTTTAAACCCAATTTAAAATATAATTTAACATTATAAATTATTAAGATGAAAAGTCATTTTTCAATTAAAATATAGTATTTTTCACTATTCATCAAAAATAAATAAAACTTATCAAAAAAATATCAAAAATTCACCCTAAGTTAATTTTGAAATTTCTCTTTCAAAAATGAAATTTATTTTTTCAAATAAAATTTATAAAAGTATCAAAATTTAGTTTTAAAACAAGTGCATCATCAAAAGGCAGCAAAAGTGCTTTTAGAAAAATATAGCTTTTATGCGTAAAATTGGATTTATTTTTATATCATGTCTAGAAAACACATAGGATGAATGTTAAACATTAGATTGTATATTATATATATTTATATATATATCATTACTATAATTCAATAAGAGTGATTTGTTTATTTTATTGGTATAAAACATACTTGTGCACATTTAAATAGTTTTTCAGAAAAATATTTCCTTTTATTTCCAAGAAGGGGGTTATTTTCATTTATAATTAATTGGTCACCAAATAATTCATTATATATAAATGTGTAAACCATATTTTCATAATTCAATTAACCATTTTCATACCCATTATTCTAACAGCTAGGTTATAACGGTAACCTTTAAATAATAATATTTAATTGTTTATTTAAGCTCGATATGGCGTATCATGTATGTTGTCGAACATAGTGTTTCCTTCTTAAAATCTCAGGATGTCACACAAGGTGAAAATGATGATTGATGGAGACATGGAGAAATAGAATATAAAAACTACAACAGACGAATTGGGGATGAATCAAAGGAATAACATGTTTCCTATGAGGCATTACTAGAGCACGATGAGCAGTATCGATTGAGCCTAGACCATTATGGTCAACTTGGGAGAAAGTATCACCAACATGGAACTCGAATTATGTCACTGAGAGCAATATTGTGTACTTCTTATTGACAAAGGATGGAGAGACAACTTCTTTAATAGAGTCAACTTAGAGTCCAGACGTATCCGTGAGGATGGAAGTGATACAGGAGGAACTTGAAGCCGTATATAAGAATAAGACTTTGGAACTTGTTCCATTACCTCACATAAGGAAGACTATCACCAATAAATGGATCTTCAAGATCAAGTGTGATAGAAAGGACCAGGTGGAAAGATATCATGTGAGACCGGTGGTCAAAAGATATTCTCATAAGGAATGTATTGATTTCAATGAAATATTTTCTCTTGTTGTTAGATTGATGATCGTTTGAGTAGTTCTAGTGATGTGTGATACATACAGTTTACATCTAGAGAAGCTATATGTGAAGAAAACTTTTCTCCATGGAGATCTTGAAGAAGAAATCTATATGCTCTAACTAGAAGGTTTTTCAGAAGAATGTAAAGTGAACTTAGTTTGTAGGTTGAATAAATATTTTTATGGTCTCTAGTAGGTGTCAAGTTGTTGGTCCAAGAGATTTTATTCCAATATCATGGGTCCTAGATACATCAGACTTCATTTAGATCCTTGTGCATATTTCAGGGGTTTGGATGGTAATGATTTTATTATTCTTTTGTTGTATGTGGATGACATGTTGGTTATAGGCCCTAACAATGATCAGATCCAGGAGCTAAATGCATAGTTGGTTATGAAGGATTTGGGACCAACAAACAAGATTCTTAAGATACATATTTACTAAGATAGAAATAATGGGAATATTTGGATATCAAAGAAGAATTACTTGAGGAAGGTCTTAAAATTCTTCCACATGCAATACTGTAAGTATAAGGCTCCAACCTTAAACACTACATAATCTTGAGTAAAGTCAAGAATTCGATGGTGAGGATCTTTTAAGTTTTATAGTTTTAGAGAATTATGCCATAACTATTACATTACATCTCAAAATTTACAAAGTAGACACTTCTTCTCAATCCAATTTTTTTCACAAAAATAAAACTCCTTAAAATAAAACAAGAATTATTTTCTTGATATAAATCTTCTTGAATTCTTCTTTTCTCTTACCTTTCCTTATACCCTGTGAAAAAAATTTCAAAAACTTGGGATGAGCATAAAAATCTCAGTAAGGAATATAAAATAAGGAAAGAAAACATTAGTCCATCAATACATACAAATCAATGAAACCATACTTTTCAATCATAAAACATAAGCTCTTTAACATACCTCATGAAATCATAAGATTTATGAATAATATATAGAAATCATAAATCAAAAAGGTAACTTGTGTCATCCATAACATACTTACATTGTATCTTTCACAACTACATAGGGAGTTACGTTTTGAATACCCATCACAGTATATTCCCTAAATCTCTTAGGAGAAACATTAACGTTTACCTTCTTCACGTTACCCAATGAATTGGAGAGCTACGTCAGGCTCACCCGCCCTAGCTTTATCACGAAACCACCCATATACGTAAACAATTCCCAAGAACCATAACATAATCATAACATATAAAACAAGCATAAAGAAAAGATAACATTTCCACATTCCAATCACAATATAACATTTCAAGATATTAACATAATCAATATTTTCTCAAAACCATTTTCAAAACCAAAATATATGAAAAGGATATTTGGTATTTTTTTTAAAAAAAATGTTACAGCTTGTTAAGGAATCCAGATATCAAACAATGCTTGTGGCGGCGGAAAGTTCGTTGTCGTTTCATATGTTAAAAAGAAACATTCCTTTTGTCTTTTAGTAAAACGCTTCGTAGAAAAGGATTCCCTTTGAATGAAATGAAAAGTCAAAGGGGTTTATACACCGTATAAAATAAATTCATGTATAAATCAAAATATTCCTCGATGAAAGGAGATTTAGACAAAGTCTCTTACCTTGAATCTGACTCATCACGTATGTTCCTTATTCTTCCTCAAATCGGGTAACTCCTTTTGATTTAAGCTAAAAGGATTTCTTGAATATTCTTCTGCCCAAGGTGAGGCTTCTAGGAGGAAGAGAGGGATGTTTAGAGATTTTTTGGCCAGAGGTAGGATGAGACAAGGGGCTTCAGAGGTATGAGTAAGGGTTAGAGGTGGTGGTCTTTTATAAGAGGGGTCAGGGGTACTTTAGGAAAGTTTGAAAGTATTATTTTATTATAAAAAGATTTTTTGTTTCAAAAGGTCCCAAAGTCATTTATTTTAGAGATAAGATGTTGGTGGGTCAAAAACCTCTCAACCAATAGGTTTTAGAAAATTTTAGGTCACAAATTTAACCTTATCTTTTAGCTTTAACCCTAAGTTAACTAATTTAACTTTTACCATGTCTTCTTGTATATCCATACTATATGGTTAATTTAGTTACTATAAAATGTCAATCGAAACTCAAGTGGTTCATTAATAAGAGTTTCAACATTATCTAAGTCATTTGGTCAAATCTTAGATTTTTAGGACTATTATATCATTTAATAAAATATTATTTGTTTTAAAAACTTATTTATGTCAATTTTCATACTATTCATATCATGACTTTTTAAAAATCCATAACTTGATTCTTTTGAAAAAACTTCATTAATTCAAATATAAAGTCATAATAATCCATAAAATTTTTGGATTGCATAAAAAGTTTCAAAATAAATTTATTTTAATATTTATAATCTCATTTATTTAAATCATTCATTAGTAAGGTAATCACTACATCATCATTGTGTCATAAATAAATTTATTTATTTGATGTCTAAAAATTATAAATAAAATACCATGATGTAGGAAATCTTTTTATCATTCTAATGATTATTTATAGTCGAAGAGATCACTTATACAACCCCATATAAAAATTGTTTTAGTAAAAGATACATGTTTAGGTTATATTTTCCTTAACTTTAAATTAAAAGTAATTAAATGTCATTTTTACACATAAGTGGCTCCATGGGGTCCTACAATCGACCCAAGGATGCCCATGGTCAGAAATATCTCATCAAATAGGGTTGGGACATGTGTTAGAGTAGTTTAATATTATTATAATATTATTTTTTACCCTTATTTACCAGATTTACCCTTTAACCATGATAAATAAAATATTTACTGAAGTTACTATTCATAATATCTAAAAATAAAAGGTACCTATTTACACAATTTAGACCTACTGATTTAAAATATGGAATCCATTTTTCCAAATTCAAAACACAGAAACTGTAGACATTAATTTAAAATTAATTTCCGTTGTGAAAACCAAAAAACGTGTTTTTAAGAAGTAAAAACTACCAAAAGATTGACGTGTTTTCATGTCCAATTTCAAAGTGAAATTACTTCCAATGACCAAAATTGTATTAAATGATAAAAATATAATTCAATTACACTTTAAAACCAATTAAAATAAAAATCTAACTATATAAATAAATTAGATGAAAAGACAGTTTTGACTTAAAATGTGGTATTTTTCACTATTCGTTAAAAAGTAAACTTTATTAGAAAAATACCAAAAATTTACCCAAAGTAAATTTAGATTTCCCGCTTCTAAAGAAGTTTATTTTTTCCAATAGAATATATAAAAGTGACAAAAACTAGATTTAAAAAGGGGTTTTCATCAAAAGGAGGTAAAATGACCTTTTAAAAATATTAGAGTATTTTATGCTTAAAATCAGATTCATTCTTATTTTAAGCCTCTAAAATTTATCGGATAAATGTAAAGACATTTAACAAACATGTATAATCATATTTTAGTTAGTTCTATTCATTCCTTCCAATAAAACGGTTATGCGTTAACTACCATTTAAAATAATATTATTATTATATTATTTTTCAGTATAACTCAACGTTGTGTGAAACGTAAGATTTCAGAGAAATCTGTTGTTGTGTGTTGAGTATGCTATCACACATAGCATCCCCCTTTAATGTAAAATTAATATTTAATTCAAAAATATTAATAAATATGAAAATGCCATATACTTTATTTACCTGAGATATTATATCATTTCCCCCTTTTGGAAATTACGTCCTCGCAATTTTATTCACTTATCAAAAAAGTGAGGCTATTTATCCCTCATAGCATTTTCAAATTCCCATGTTTCATGTAAGAACCCGATTCTTATTTTTGAGATATGGGTTTCTTCTTTTCTCCTTTCCTTAGTGTTTTTGAGAAAATATGGAAAATGGGGAAAAATCCTAATTTTGGAAAGTACACGCCGTGTACTTTTCCACACGCTGTGTATTTATGGCCGTGTGGGATGAGTACACAGGGCGTGTGGCCATGTCAGTGATGAAGGGTGTAGGAACCAAATACACGCCGTGTAGCGGTCCCTTACACGCCGTGTAGTCAGTCGGCAGGCGAATAGTAAGGCGGTGGCCAGATGTGCGACAGCACACGCTGTGTACTCAATAAGACATGTCGTGTAGTCATGTCGGCATGTGAACAGTGCCGCACTGGCGGGAAGCCTCCAGAGGAAAATTTTAAAATTTGGGAAGTACACGTCGTGTACTCGGAAGTACACGCTGTGTACTTTGTTTTTTTGGCTTAAAACTGGCAGTAGCCTCCTCATTTGGCAGAGGATGCATTTGAGCCATTTTGGAGCCAAAGGAGGAGGCTGAACCTTTAAAGATCCACCGAGTGTTCTTCTGGAATCGGTTTCCGCCTCGGACGATCTCGTTGGAACCGCACGGGTAAGGGCTTCCATCTCCTTGGCTGCTTCTTCCCAATTCTTCTCCTAACAGGAGTTATTTGAGGTTAAGCGAGTTTTGTTCTTCGTCAAATCTACGTCGTTCTTGGGCGTTTCTGGAGTCGGTGTTTGGGTATAACGTTTGTTGGCGTATAAGGTAGGTGGCTTGGTGTTTATTCCCAATTGTTGTGCGTTTTTGTGCGTTTTTGAGCTACGAACCCATGTTGGGGTGTCGTGAGGCTGAGGTCGTGGCTAATTGAACTACCTAGAACTGTATAGGTAATTAAATAAAGTTGTAAAAATGCTGTTTGAGAATGTTGCTTGGATCCCGGACCATCCCGAGGGGTGCGTTCCTCTATTTAGCCGTTTGGCCAAGATACCTGAGGGTATGCCTTTTAAGTGGTAATTGTATAATTGCCTTGAGAGGAATTGCTTGTTTACTGCTTGTTTAAATGTTGGGCATGGCCCGGTTACCTGTTTAGCCTGAGGGCGTTGTTGTGATTAGCCTGAGGGCACTACACTATATAGCCTGTGGGCAGTAGTTATTTCGGCCTGAGGGCAACTTCTTCTGTGCCTGTGGGCAGCTAATTCTGTGCCTGAGGGCGACACTACCTACGCCTGAGGGAAAACTCTATTATGTCTTAGGGAAGATTCTTGTGTTGGATACTCTTTACCTAAGGGTAGGGGTTTACGTGTCTGAGGACATTAGCTGGTTATTTAGAATATTCACTGTGGTGGTATTTTAAATTAAATGGATTAAATGGATAATAAAATGGAAATATAACTGGTAATTAGTTACTTTGAGTACTGCTTACCTTTTCTCATTTTACTACTGCACACTGTTGTTGCATGCTTACACGCAGTTGGGCACGGGCCTTTGGTGGGTGCCTACTGAGATATATTTCTCACACCCTGTTTGGGCCATGCTTTTTGGCCCAAATAGATTATGTTTCTGCAGGTGTAGATAGGGGCAAGAGTCCCTATACAGGTACTTGACTGATGCTGAGGAGTAGTAGGGCATGGGACCGAGCCTAGGCTCGTGATGCCGCTACCAGTTGTTTTGCTTTGTCTTTCTGTACTACGCATTTTGTTGTACTGTATTGATGTGTAACATGTTCTGGCTGTTTTCTTAGAACTTGAGACATGTTGCATCATTATTTATATACAGTTGATTATATCTACTGCAGTTGTTTATTTCAGTTGTGCATGGTTTGATGTTTTCGCTGTTTGTTGTATGTTTTATTTAAATTCTGATGCGTTACACTTTGACAAATGAGGGCATAGTTTCCCCTCTATCAGACCTAGGCCCTCGCTGCTAGTCGGCAGCCTCTGGCGTTTGGGGAAATGCACTTGAGGTCACGTGGTGAACCGGGCTCGGGGCACCCGTTGCGTGGCACCCGGACCTAGGACGTTACAAAGTGGTATCAGAGGAGTTCTTTTCTTTGACTTACTGTTTGGAGCCTTAGTCAGGGATAGGACGGAACGATAGTTGGTAATAAGTTGTGCTCGGGCGTAGCTAACCCGTGTACAGGGAAAAGCCAGTCTACCTCGTATGTTTGCAATTCTTTTGATTTTGTAAATTTTACAGTTGATTTGATTTCACCGTTGGGTGACACACTTGTGATTGTGTTGTTATGTTTTATTTATGGGTTCTATTTAGTTGAAACCCGATGAGATGAGGGTATGCCATCTCATGCATCATATAGGCACATGCTAGAAATCACATGCCATGCATAGTTCCATGCCATGTAGGTGCATTAGAAATTGCATGTTGTTGTGATAGTTGTTGTGC
Organism: Viscum album; assembly: GCA_963277665.1. Taxonomy (NCBI): domain Eukaryota; kingdom Viridiplantae; phylum Streptophyta; class Magnoliopsida; order Santalales; family Viscaceae; genus Viscum; species Viscum album. The sequence continues at coordinate 912,033,304 of OY728151.1, forward strand.
TAGAGAAACATGTTGTTGTGATAGCTGCTTGATAAAATACCTGCTATATGATAGGGTATGCTTGGGTGAGCTTGTTGAAAGAATGGACGCCAAACTTTAGTTTTTGGGGAGTATGGGCCCCCATTTACTGGAATTTGGTGGACCATTGACTGTTTATTTGTTATAACACAGATAAGATGTCAAACTTTGATTCGTGGAGAGTATGGGCCCTCACGGGTCGGAATTTGACACTTAGGTGTTGTTTTTCAGTGTTTTTTGGGTTCTGGGGAAGTTTCTGAGGCATACTGTCCGGAAGCCCAGTATATACGCCGTGTAGTACTTCAGACACGCCGTGTATGCTCTTCTGTTCGGGAAGAAAAATAAACTTTTTGAGTACATGTCGTGTACCCTAAGTACATGTTGTGTAGTCTCTTCTCGTGTCACAAACCGTGTGGGTGGCGACACGGGGTAGGGAAAGGCTTGGGTAAAACACGTCATGTACCCTATGTACACGCCGTGTAGTGTTGACCCGGAGTCCGCCCGTGTGACAGACAACACGGACGGAGGAGACCATGAGACATACATGCCGTGTCCACTATGGAACACGCCGTGTAGTGTGACCTGGGGACTCGTCCGTGTAACTCACAACACGGGTCGGTGTCACCCCTCCTTGAACACACCGTGTACCTGTGGGACACGCCATGTAGTCTTGTCTGAGGACAGACCGTGTGGACTTAGCCGTGTGGCTAGGGAGACGGGGTGATGTACACGCCGTGTGCGGGTGTAACACGCCATGTACGGGTGTAACACGCCGTGTGGCTTCAAGACGAGTAGTCGGCCGTGTCACAAATGACACGGGTAGTTGGAAAATTACACCATACATGCCATGTAGAATATATACACACCGTGTAGTTTTTGTTCAACGGGAGCCGTGTGGCTTAGTCATGTGGAAGGACCCGGGCAGGGAAGGGAAGTCAAGTACACGCCGTGTAATCATTGTACACGCCGTGTAGTCTTGTTTTTCAAATTTTGAAATACCTTCCTTCTCTTGTTCCTTTTGGGTTCTTCGTTTTCGGTCTTTAATAATCTTGTTCTAAGGCGTGCTTTTGGCCTTGTAGTATCATGCCGCCTAGACGACCGCGCGTTGTTCGCCAGGAGAGCGGCAACGACTATACTCCAGAGATGGTAGGCCATGGGCTACCAGTGGATCCTCCAGCAGAGCCAAGGGCGATGCCAGCTGTTATACCGGACACAGGCGCGGAGGCGCAGTTCCGTGAAGGCTTTATGCGGTACATGCAGACCTTTCAGGGAGCACCGCAGGCTGCCACATCTATGGCCGAGCTGACTCGTATCTTTCAGCAGCAGCATCCGCCTACGTTTTTAGGGGATGGCGGACCACAGGCTGCGGAGTCTTGGCTGGGGTCGATGCAGACTATTTTCGAGCATCTTGAGACGCCTCCAGGGCAGAGGGTCAAGCTCGTGACTTATATGTTGCGTGATTCTGCCAAAAGGTGGTGGGATGTTACCACCCAGTCAGAGCATCACAGGGACATGGCGTGGGAAGATTTTCAGGTAGTCTTCTATGACTTCTTTTTCCCGGAGACGCTGAGGGCAGATAGAGGTCAAGAGTTCATGAATCTGCAGCAGGGCACTATGTCAGTGATGGACTATTCTGCTCGCTTTACATAGCTTCAGCGCTTTGCACCCATGTTGGTGGGTGATGAGACGTTGAGAGCCAGACGCTTCGAGGATGGTATTCGTTATGACATCTGATCACTGGTGAATGTTTTCAGGTTTCCTATTGTACATGCTATTGTGAACCAGGCGTTGATTACAAAGAGGAACCTGCAGGAATCTAGTGATGTGGGCTAGGGCGGTTCAAAACCAGTTACTGGTACTATTTCTGCGGGCAAGAGGAAGAGACATATGGACTTCTCTTAGGGTGGCAGTACTAGCCAGAAGAATGCTTCAGGTGGCCAGGTTATGTGCTACCAGTGTGGTAGAGAGGGGCACAAGAGGCCACAGTGTCCATGAGACCCAGTGGAGTGTCGATTTTGTGGCAAGATGGGTCATCTGCAGTGCTTTTGCAGGGCGTTTCTACCAGTGGCTAGTGAGAGGGGTTCTGTGCAGACTCTGCGAGCAAGAACAGGACCAGCAGTTTCTCACCAGTCGGGGAACTGTAATACGTCAGGGCGTGCAGGCAGAGATGGTGGTCATGGATGTGGTAGCCAGACACCAAGATCTCAGAGGCAGCAGGGCGGGACAGCTCAGGGTAGCCAGGCTGTGTCGCAGGGCCGCGGCAATGGACAGACATATGCAGTGCAACAGACCCCGCAGGAGCAGGATCTCGGACCTTCTACTGTCAGAGGTACTATTCTAGTAGCTTCTTTTTTATCTTCGGTACTTTTCGATATGGGTTCTACACATAGATTCATATCTGTGCCCATTGTGGAGAGCCTTCAGCTCTGTGTTTCTTCTTCTTCTGTTGTTATGACGCTAGACACTCCGTTAGGGACTAGAACGGCTGGTGTGCATCAGTGAAAGGAGTGACCCCTTGAGGTTGGTGGGTGTCACTTCCTTTGGGACCTCTATGTCTTAGAGATGATGAGCTATGATTTCATTCTCGGGATGGACTGGTTGGTTCCCTTCCGAGCCTTTGTAGACTGCTATCGTCGTAGGGTGTGTTTCACATCACCAGAGGGCGGAGACTTTCTATACAAGGGAGAATGGGATGTCCAGGCGAGTCAAGCTGGACCAGAGCATCATGGGCGAGGTGGCGTCACTTCCCAGATTGCGAGCTTATATCTGGATGATCAGGGGACTTGTCAGATGGATTTCCCTTCAGTGGTTGATCGTTTCAGGGGTGTCTTCCCGGACGACTTTTCAGGTCTACCTCTGGAGCGAGAGGTGGATTTCTCTATCGATCTTGTGCCAGGGGCAGCACTGGTGTCCATTCCTCCTTATAGGGTGGCTATGCCTGAGTTGCAGGAGCTCAAGAGGTAGTTAGAGGAGTTACAGGCGAAGGGTTTTATCCGACCTAGTACTTCTCCTTGGGGTTCTCTGGTCCTTTTTGCGAAGAAGGCGGACGGTACCCTCAGACTCTATGTGGATTATCGGAAGCTGAACTAATTGACGGTTAAGAAACGATATCCTTTGCCAAGGATTTATGATATTTTTGATCAACTTCATGGAGCACGAGTGTTCTCGAAGATTGACTTGAGGTCAGGATATCATCAACTGCGCATGAGACCATCAGATATACCGCTTACAGCTTTTTGGAGCAGATATGGTCTGTAAGAGTACTTGGTTATGCCGTTTGGACTCATAAACGCACCAGCAGTTTTCATGGCTCTGATGAATCGTGTGTTCCATCCTTATCTGGATTCTTTTGTGGTAGTATTCGTGGACGACATCTTGGTGTACTCACACACTCGACACGACCATGCCACCCATCTTGAGATCGTATTGAGTACACTGAGAGAGCATCGGTTGTATGCTAAGCTCTCGAAGTGCCACTTTGGGATGGACTAGATTCACTTCTTGGGTCACATCATCTCAGAGGCAGGAGTTTCAGTGGACCCAGAGAAGGTGAGAGCAGTAGTTTCCTGGGAGCAACCTAAGAACGTGTTTGAGATACGAAGTTTCTTGGGGCTGGTTGGTTACTACAGATGCTTCAAACAGGACTTCTCCCGCTTAGCAGCGCCGTTGACGGGTTTGACTAAGAAGGGTGTGAAGTTCATTTGGTCAGAAGCTTACGAGACAGCCTTTCAGGATCTGAAAGGAAGGCTGACATCAGCACCAGTCCTGATACTTCCCGAGCAGGGGAAGAGCTATACAGTTTACTGCGATGCATCAGGTATTGGGTTGGGAGCAGTGTTGATGTAGGCGATCGAGTAGTTGCGTACGGGTCTCGGCAGTTGAGGCCACATGAGAGGAATTACCCGACGCATGATCTCGAGTTGGATGCAGTTGTTCATGCGTTGTGCTGTTGGAGACATTATCTATTAGGAGAGCATTTTGTGGTTTTCACCGACCACAAAAGCCTCAAGTATATCTTTACTCAGCGTGACCTGAATTTGAGGCAGCGAAGGTGGGTCGAATACCTACAGTCCTTCGATTTTGAGCTTTCCTATACACCTGGTAAAGGTAATGCAGTAGCTGATGCACTGAGCAGGAGGACTCAGATACAGGCGGTGCAGGAGGCCAGTGGTGAGTGGCAGCTTATGACTTTGTTCTCTGAGATGCATTTGGAGGTGCACGACAATCAGGGGCAAACTTATCTTTCATCTTTAGCTGTGACTTCTACCCTCTTGGATAGAGTGAGGATGAAACAGCTATCTGATCCAGAAGACCTAGTTCTACGGGAGTCGGTGGCAAGTGAGGACCCTCCTCCTAGTTGGACGATAGGCGATGATGAGGTCCTGCGTTTCCATGGACGAGTGTGGGTTCCAGGGCATATACGCGAGGAGCTGATGCGGGAGTTTCATGCTTTAGTTTGGGCAGTTCATCCCGGGGTTACCAAGATGTACCGTGACTTGAGACGTCAGTACTGGTGGCCGGGTATGAAGAGAGATGTAGCTGGTTTTGTTACGAGGTGTTCCACCTGTCAGCAGGTGAAGGAGGAGAATCAGAGGCCAGCCGGGCTGTTACAGTAGCTACCCATTCTGGAGTGGAAATGGGATGATGTCACGATGGATTTTGTGACAGGATTGCCGAGGTCACCTAGAGGCAATGATATCGTGTGGGTTGTTGTGGACAGACTCACGAAGGTAGCTCACTTTTTGCCGATCAAGGAGACCTTCGGTGTTGACGAGCTCAGGAAGTTGTATATCCGAGAGATCGTATGTCTTCATGGGGTCCCTCGTTCTATCGTTTCAGATAGGGATGCTCGTTTTACGTCACGTTTCTGGCAGAGTTTTCGGAGTGCACTGGGTACACAGGTGCTTCTGAGCACAGCTTACCACCCTCAGACCGATGGCCAGTCAGAGCGTACGATACAGGTGCTTGAGGACATGTTGCGTGCATGCGTCCTAAACTTTGGGGGCTCTTGGGAGAAGCATATACCCCTAGTCGAGTTTGCCTACAATAACAGTTTCCAGGCAACGATTGAGATGGCATCTTACGAGGCTTTATATGGTAGGTCATGTCGATCACCTTTGTGCTGGTTAGAGGTGGGTGAGGCAGCTTTACTGGGACCACGTCTCGTGCAGGAGACTTCAGAGCAGGTCCAGCTGATTCAGAAGCGGATGGTTACCGTGCAGTCTCATCAGAAATCTTATGTTGATCGCCGCAGACGACCTTTGGAGTTCGTGGTCGGGGATCAGGTTTTCTTGCGTGTTTCGTCGAGGCTGGGACACAGGCGGATCAGGAGACAGGGTAAACTTTCACCAAGGTATGTGGGGCCATTTGAGATTCTGGAGAGAGTCGGGCTTGTTGCCTATCAGTTGCAGTTACCGCAAAGGTATCGAGCCATGCACGACGTCTCCCATGTATCTCAGTTATGCCGCTATCATTCAGACCCATCTCACATCTTTCAGCACGAGGAGGTTGAGCTTGAGTTGGATGCGTCCTTTGAGGAGCATCTGATTCGTATCGTGGACAGGAGCACGAAGGTTCTATGAGGCCGGTCAGTTCCTCTCGTACGGGTGCTATGGCAGCATGGCCGAGTGCAGGACGAAACCTGGGAGCGGGAGACCGACATACGTGCTCAGTGGCCAGAGTTGTTCACAGCTTTATCTTCTCCACCCTTTGAAGGGAAATTCGGGGATGAATTGCTATAAGGGGGGAAGTTTGTAAGAACCCGGTTCTTATTTTTGAGGTACGGGTTTCTTCTTTTCTCCTTTCCTTAGTGTTTTTGAGAAAATATGGAAAACGGGGAAAAATCCTAATTTTGGAAAGTACATGCCGTGTACTTTGCCACACGTCGTGTATTTATGGTCGTGTGGGATGAGTACACAGGGCGTGTGGCCATGTCGGCGATGAAGGGTGTAGGAACAAAATACACATTGTGTAGTGGTCCCTTACACGTCGTGTAGTCAGTCGGCAGGCGAATAGTAAGGCGGTGGCCAGCTGTGCGATAGCACACGCCGTGTACTCAAGAAGACATGTTGTGTAGTCATGTCGACATGTGAACAGTACCGCGCTGGCGGGAAGCCGCCAGAGGAACAGTTTAAAATTTGGGAAGTACACGCCGTGTACTTTGTTTTTTCGGCTTAAAACAGGCAGTAGCCTCCTCATTTGGTAGAGGAGGCATTTGAGCCATTTTGGAGCCAAAGGAGGAGGTCGAACCTTTAAAGATCTGCCGAGTGTTCGTCTGGAATCGGTTTCCACCTCGGACGATCTCGTTGGAACCGCACGGGTAAGGGCTTCCATCTCCTTGGCTTCTTCTTCCCAATTATTCTCCTAATAGGAGTTATTTGAGACTAAGCGAGTTTTGTTCTTCGTCATATCTACGCCGTTCTTGGGCGTTTCTAGAGTCGGTGTTCGGTTATAACGTTCGTTGGCGTATAAGGTAGGTGGCTTGGTGTTTATTCCCAACTGTCATGCGTTTTTGTGCGTTTTTGAGCTACGAACCCATGTTGGGGTGTCGTGAGGCTGAGGTCGTGGCTAATTGAACTACCTAGAAATGTATTAGTAATTAAATAAAGTTGTAAAAATACTGTTTGGGATCGCTGCTTGGATCCAAGACCATCCTGAGGGGTGTGTCCCTCTGTTTAGCCGTTTGACCAAGATACCCGAGGGTATGCCTTTTAAGTAGTAATTGTAGAATTTCCTTGAGAGGAATTGCTTGTTTACTGCTTGTTTAAATGTTGGGCATGGCCCGGTTACCTGTTTAGCCTGAGGGCGTTGTTGTGATTAGCCTGAGAGAACTGCACTATATAGCCTGTGGGCAGTAGTTATTTCGGCCTGAGGACAATTTCTTCCGTGTCTGTGGACAGCTGATTCTGTGCCTGAGGGCGACACTACCTATGCCTGAGGGAAAACTCTGTTATGCCTGAGGGCAGATTCTTGTGTTGGATACTCTTTACCTGAGGGTAGGGGTTTACGTGTCTAAGGACATTAGCCGGTTATTTAGAATATTCACTGTGGTGGTATTTTAAATTAAATGGATTAAATGAATAATAAAATGGAAATATAACTGGTAATTAGTTACTTTGAGTACTGCTTACCTTTTTGCATTTTACTACTGCACACTGTTGTTGCATGCTTACACGCAGTTGGGCACGGGCCTTTGGTGGGTGCCTACTGAGATATATTTCTCACGCCCTGTTTGGGCCATGCTTTTCATCCCAAACAGATTACGTTTCTGCAGGTGTAGATAGGGGCAAGAGTCCTTATGCAGGTACTAGACTGATGCTGAGGAGTAGGAGGGCATGGGACTGAGTCTAGGATCGCGATGTCGCTGCCAGTTCTTTTGCTTTGTCTTTTTGTACTCCGCATTTTGTTGTACTGTATTGATGTATAACATGTTTTGGCTGTTTTCTTAGAACATGAGACATGTTGCATCATTATTTATATACAGTCGGTTATATCTACTGCAATTGTTTATTTCAGTTTTGCATGGTTTGCTGCTTTCGCTGTTTGTTGTATGTTTTATTTAAATTCTGTTGCGTTACACTTTGACAAATGAGGGCATAGTTTCCCCACTATCAGACCTGGGCCCTCGCTGCTAGTCGACAGCCTCTGGCATTTGGGGAAATGCACTTGAGGTCACGTGGCGAACCGGGCTCAGGGCACCCGTTGCGTGGCACCCGTTGCGTGGCACCCGTTGCGTGGCACCCGGACCCGGGGCGTTACATTGCATCTTCAACTATATGGTTTTTCCACAAAATTTTTACCTAATGAATTGCCTTATTCTGCAACACTTTCTCTCTTCGGTCAAGAATATGGACTGGTTGGTCATCATAAGAAAGATTATCTTCCAACTGAACTATCTCGGGACTCAAAACATGAGATGGATCTGGTATATACTTTCTCAACATTGAAGCATGAAAAACATTGTATACCTGGGATAAACTTAGAGTTAAAGTCACTATAGGAAATTGATCCAACTTTTTCCAGAATTTCATAGGGTCTAATGAACCTTAGACTCTGCTTTCCCTTTTTACCAAAATGCATGACACTTTTCCATGGAGAAACTTTGAGAAATACATGATCACCTACCTTGAAAAAAAGATCCTTCCTCCGGTTATCTGCATAACTTTTCTGCATGCTCTGAGTTGTTCTCATGTGCTTCTGAATTAATTGAACTTTTTCTGTCATCTCTTCTACCAATTCTGGCCTCATCAACTTCCTTTCACCAACCTCATCCCAAAAAGTTGGAGTTCGACACCGCTTTCTATATAATACCTCAAATGGTGTCATCTGTATACTGGAATGAAAACTGTTATTATAAGAAAAATCAACCAAAAAAAGATGTTGGTCCCAACTTCCCTAGTAATCCATTGAACAAGCACGTAGCATATCTTCCAAGGTCTGAATTGTTTGTTCTGATTTCTCATCTAATTGAAGATGAAAAGTTGTACAAAAATTTAATTCAGTTCCCAATGACTTTTAAAGGCATTTTCAAAAGTTAGAAGTGAACATGTGATCACGATCAGATACAATGAAGAGGGGAACTTCATGTAACCTGGCTATCTCTTTAATATATAATCAAAAAAGTTGATCTAGAGATAGAGTATCTCGAATAGAAAGAAAATGAGCAGATTTAGTCAATCGATCAACAATAACCCAAATTGCATTGTTACCTCGAGAAGTATTTTGTAATCCCACTACGAAATTCATGGAAACATTTTCTCATTTCCACTTTGGCATTGGAAAAGGTTGAAGAATCCCTTTCAGTAATTGTCATTATGCTTTAACCTATTGACAAGTCAAACATCTCACAGTAAAGCCAGTAATATCTCTTTTCATTTCATCCCACTAGTAATACTCTCAAAGATCTCTGTACATTTTAGTACTGCCAAGATGAACTGAAAATGGAGAACTATGAGCTTCACATAACAACTCTTTCTTCAACTGTGAGTCACAAGGAACACATAACCTCTTTCCAAACCTCAAAACACAATCTTTATCAATGTTAAATTCTGGTAACTTACCCTTCTGAACCAATTCTACCTTTTTCTGCAACTCGATGTCTTCTTTCTACATTTTCTTTATTTTGTCTGTCAGGGATGATTGTACTGAAACCTGAAACAAAACAGAGGAATTTCCTGCACCAACAACTTCTATGCCAAAGTTCATCAAATCATTAATCAAATGGTCATGTTCCAAACATAACATGGTTAATATAGCATTACTCTTTCGACTCAAAGTGTCAGCCACTTTATTTGACTTTCCCGGATGGTAATGGATCGTGCAATCATAATTCTTGATTAATCTTATTCATCTCCTCTGTCTCATGTTTAATTCAATTTGAGGGAATATAAAATTCAAACTTTTGTGATCAGTATATATTTCACACTTTACTCCATACAAATGATGCCTCCAAATTTTTAATGCAAAAACAACAGTAGTTAATTCCAAATCATGTGTAGGGTAATTTAACTCATGAGGTTTCAACTGACGTGAAGCATAAGCAATTACATGATCATTCTACGTTAGGACACAACTAAGTCCTTTCAACGAAGCATCACTGTAGATAACAAACTCACCATTTCTGGAAGGTAATGCCAATACTGGATCATTCGCCAATATTCTTTTCAATTTCTGAAAACAATCATCACATTCTTCTGTCCAGATAAATTTAACACCTTTTCGAGTCAACTTAGTCAGTGGGCTAGATAACCATGAAAAATTTTCAACAAACCTCCAGTAATAACCTGTTAAACCAATAAAACTATGAATCTCGGTTATATTTGGGGGTCTTGTCCATTCTTTAACAACTTTTTTTAGAAGGGTGGTTATGATATCTTTAGAAATAATATGACCAAGGAATGAAATTTGCTGCAACCAAAATTCACATTTACTGAATTTATCATACAATTTCTTTTCTTTAAAGGTTTTCAAGACAACCCTTAAATGACTTTCATGTTCTTATTTACTTTTGGTATATACCAAAATTTCATCGATAAACACAACCAAAAACTTATCCAAGAACTCACGGAAAATTCTATTCATAATATCCATGAATATAGTAGGTGTATTGGTTAACCCAAAAGGCATAACTACAAATTCATAATGGCCATATCTAGTATGAAACACGGTATTTGGAATGTCTGCTTCCTTTACTTTCAACTGATGTTACCCCGACCTCAAGTCAATCTTCAAAAAATACTGATCTCCCTAGATCTGATCAAAGAAATCATTGATATGAGGCAAATGATACGTGTTCTTAATAGTGGTATTATTCAAGGTTCTATAATCAATGAAAAGTCTCATTGAACCATATTTCTTTTTAACAAACAAGATAGGAGCACCCCATAGTGATGTGCTAGGTCGAATGAAACCTTTATCTAACAACTCCTGCAATTGCTTCTTTAACTCTAAAAGTTCAATTTGAGCCATTCGATAAGGTGGTTTTGAAATTGGCTTAGCATAGGAACTAAGTCAACTGTAAATTCAACTTTCTGGTCATGTATTATACCGGGAAACTCATCATAAAAACATCAAGATACTCATTTACCATTGGTACATCATTAATCTGAACAATTCCTTTGTTTTCAACAATATGTGCAAGGTAACATTCATTTCCATATTTTACTAGTTTCTCAGCTTCTTGATATGTTATCAAAAGTAAGGGTTTATTCTTGTACACAAACTAAAATTCTTTCTGAAAAGAAATCTCTTTTAACTCTACAGTCAATCTTAGCATGATAAACAGAAAGTCAATCCATACCCAAAATAACATCAAACTCTACTAGAGAAAAAACAATAAGGTTTACAGGTAGATTCTTTCTGCACACAAGTACAGGAAGGTTCTTATAATTTCTTTTTGTTTCAACATTTCCTCCAGGTGTTTTTACCATAAGTTTAGGATTCATATCTTGATATGGAATTCCCAATTTACTAGAAAATTTCTTAGAAATGAAAGAATGTGTAGACCGTGAATCAAACAACACATTGGCATAATCTGAATAAAAAAATAGTGTACTTGATACTACTTCATTTGATGGCCCAACATATGTTGAAGTAGTTGCAAAGGATTTCACCACCCCTTTATGCTTGTAGTTCAACTTCTTTCCATCATTTGAGTTCTTCGTTGGACACTCATTTGCATAATGACCCATTTTATTGCACTTAAAACATTTTACTGACTGTAAATCATATTTTGTCTTACCATTACCCTGATATTTTTCAGTGTAATTATGAGCCTTATGCCCCATTTTACCACATCGGTATCACTTACCATAATTCAAAATGCATTCTCTGGTGTGCTTTTTATCACAATTTTCACAAACTATAAACTGACGTTTCTTACCATCAGACTTTTTTGAAGAGTTCTTACCTTTCGTCTGCCACCTCGACCTCTTATTTTTTTGTTTTTCAAAGAACACATAATCATCGGCAAACTCCATTTCCACTTTCTATGCACATCGAAAAAGTTTTTCATAACTTTTAAACTCATGTGAAGCTAAAGCCCTTCGATACTTTGTCTTTAATCCTGAGTAAAAACGATTGATTTTACTATCAAGATCTCGTATGAAATTTGGAGCATACCTTGCCAGTCGAGTGAATTTTGCTTCATAAGCAGCCACTGAGTCATCCTCCTACCTCAATTCCAAGAATTTTTTTCCATCCTAAGTCGAACCGCCTTAGAAAAATATTTCTCAAGAAACATACATTTGAATTCATCCCAATCAAGAGTATAAATCTCCTCACTATCCCTGATATTTTTAACCATCGACCGCCACTGATCGGCTTCACCTTCAAAATGGTAAATAGCAAGACTAACCTTTTGATGTTCTGAATACCCCATGACATCGAAAAAAAATCCGGTTCTTTAATCCACCATTCAGCTAGCACAGAGTCATATGATCCTTTGAATGATGGGGGATGTTGCCTCATGAAATGCTCCACTACTGACATGTTCCTTTGTGATTGATCAGGCTGATCTCGGGCATGGATACCACCACCATTTATAGCATGAGTCAATTATTTCATCACTGCAACAAACTGTTCAGTTCTGATTCTGACCATCTCAGGTTGCTGATTTAGAAGGTTGTTTTCCTATTGATATCGTCCCATCATAGATGCCCTATTTCCTCTACGGAAAACCATTCTAAACACATAAATATCTTAGGTGAAGCAACATGGTAATCTTCAAATGTTATATCATTTCAATCTTACCATAAATTAATTTATGGATGTTAATTTAACAATATCCTAACTCCTAAAGTTGTCTAAACCGACCTCTAATACCAACTATAAGGATCCAACCTTAAACATTACATAATCTTGAGTTGTCAAGAATTTGACGATGAGGATCTTTTCAGGTTTAGATTTTTAGATAATTATGCCATAACAATTACACTACATCTCAAAAATTACAAAGTAAACACTTCTTCTCTATCCATCCAATTTTTTTCACAAAAATAAAACTCCTTAAAATAAAACAAGAATTCTTTTCTTGATATAAATCTTCTTGAATTCTTCATTTCTCTTACCCTTCCTTATACCCTGTGAAAAACATTTCAAAAACTTGGGATGGTCATAAAAATCTCAGTAAGGGATATAAAATAAGGAAAGAAAACATTAGTCCATCAATACATACAAATCAATGAAATCATACTTTTCAATCATAAAACATAAGCTCTTTAACATACCTCATGAAATCATAAGATTTATGAATAACACATAGAAATCATAAATCATAAAGGTAACTTGTGGAATCCATAACATACTTACATTGTAGCTTTCACAACTACATAGGGAGTTACGTTTGGAATACCCATAACAGTATATTCCCTAAATCTCTTAGGAGAAACATTAATATTTACCTCTGTCACGTTACCCAATGCATTGGAGAACTATCTCGAGCTCACCCACCCTAGGTTTATCATGGAACCATCCGTATACATAAACAATACCCAAGAACCATAAAATAATCATAACACATAAAACAAGCATAAAGGAAAGATAACATTTCCACATTCCAATCACAATATAACATTTCAAGATATTGACACAATCAATACTTTCTCAAAACCATTTTCAATACTAAAATACATGAAAAGGGTATTTAGTATTTATTTATTTTTTTAAAAACGTTATGGCTTGTTAAGGAAGTCAGATATCAAATAATGCTTGTGGCGGCGGAAAGGTCGTTGTCATCGCGTGTGTTAAAAAGAAACATTCCTTTTTTCGTTTAGTAAAACGCTTTGTAGAAAAAGATTCCCTTTGAATGGAATGAAAAGTCAAAGGGGTTTATACATCCTATAAAATAAAGTCATGTATAAATCAAAATATGTCTCAATGAAAGGAGATTGAGACGAAGACCCTTACCTTGAATCTGACTCGTCATGTAAGTTCCTTGTTCTTCCACAAATCAGGTAACTCCTTTTGATTTAAGCTAAAAGGATTTCTTGAATTGTCTTCTGCCCAAGGTGAGGCTTCTAGGAGGAAGAGAGGGATGTTTGGAGCTTATTTGGGAAGAGGTTGGATGAGCCAAGGGGCTTGAGAGGTGTGAGTAAGGGTTAGAGGTGGTGGCCTTTTATAAGAGGGGTGAGGGGTGCTTTAAGAAAGTTTGAAAGTATTATTTTATTATAAAAATGATTTTCAGTTTCAAAAGGTCCCAAAGTCATTTATTTCAGAGATAAAATGTTGGTGCGTCAAAAACCTCTCAACCAATAGGTTTTAGACAAGTCTAGGTCACAAATTTAACCTTACCTTTTAGCTTTAACCCTTAGTTAACTAATTTAAATTTTACCATGTCTTCTTGTATATTAATATTATATGGTTGATATAATTACTATAAAATGTCAATCGAACCTCAAGTGGTTCATTAATGACATGTTCAACATTATCTAAGTCATTTGGTCGAATCTTAGATTTTTAGGACTATTATATCATTTAATAAAATATTATTTGTTTTAAAAACTCATTTATGTCAATTTTCATACTATTCATATCATGACTTTTTAAAAATCCATAACAACTTGATTCTTTCAAAAAAATCATTAATTCAAAGATAACAAGTCATAATAATCCATAAAATTCATGGATGACATAAAAAGATTCAAACTAAATTTATTTTAATATTTATAATCTCATTTATTTAAATCATTCATTAATAAGGTAATCAATACATCATCATTGTGTCATAAATAAATTTATTTATTTGATGTCTAAAAATTATAAATAAAATAACATGATATAGGAAATCTTTTTAGAATTTTAATGACTGTTTATAGTCGAAGAGATCACTTATATAACCTCATATAAAAATTGTTTTTGTAAAAGATACATGTTTAGGTTATACTTTCTTTAACTTTAAATTAAAAGTAATTAAATGTCATTTTCACACACAAGTGGCTCCATGGGGTCCTACAATCGACCCAAGGATTCTCATGGTCGGACATATCTCATCCAATAGGGTTAGGACATGTGTTAAGGTAGTTTAATATTATTATAATATTATTTTTTACCCTTATTTACCAGATTTACCATTTAACCACGGTAAATAAAATATTTATTGAAATTACTATTCATAATGTCTAAAAATAAAGGTGCCTATTTACACAATTTGGACCTATGGATTTCAAATATGGAATCCATTTTTCCAAATTCAAAACACAGAAATTGTATAAATTAATTTAAAATTAATTCCCATTGCAAATCCAAAAAATGTGTTTTGAAGAAGTAAAAACTACCAAAAGATTGGCATGTTTTTATGTCCAATTTCAAAGTGAAATTACTTCCAATGACCAACATTGGATTAAATGATAAAAATATAATACAATTACACTTTAAAACCAATTAAAAGGACAATCTAACTATATAAATAAATTAGATTAAAAGACGGTTTTGACTTAAAATGTGGTATTTTTCACTATTTATTAAAAATGAACTTTATCAGAAAAATATCAAAATTTTACCCAAAGTAAATTTTGATTTCCCGTTTCTAAAGAAAAAGTTTATTTTGTCCAATAGAACGTATAAAAGTGACAAAAACTAGATTTAAAAAGGGTTTTCCATCAAAAGGTAGTAAAACGACCTTTAAAAAATATTAGAGTATTTCATACTTAAAATCATATTCGTTCTTCTTTTAAGGCTCTAAAATTTATCGGATAAATGTAAAGATATTTAACAAATATGTATAATCATATTTTAGTTAGTTTTGTTCATTCCCGCCAATACATTGGCTATGCATTAACTACCATTTAAAATAATAATATTATTATATTATTTTTCGGTATAACTCAACGTTGTGTGCAATGTAAGATTTCGGAGAAATCTGTTGTTGCGTGTTGAGTACGCTATCAGACATAGAATCCTATTTAAAGTAAAATTAATATTTAAGTCAAAAATATTAATAAATATGAAAATTTCATATTCTTTATTTACCTAGGATGTTACAGTAAGTTGATCTCTACCCTTTTTATTAATTTCAAGTTATCCTCTATGATATATTCTATCAGTGAATCGGATTGGATGGAGATGTCTCGAGTACCATATGCATCAACAGTGGGGAGTTTGATGTTCACTATGGTTTGTACTAGACCATACATTGCACATGCAACGGGAGCAGTTAGTCGGTACATGGTGAATCTAGGATGAGAGAATTGGAACACAGTGAAGAGGATCTTAAGATACATCAAAGAGACCTCAGGTGCAACATTGTTTTATGGAAGATTGAATTTTACTATCAGAGGCTATGTTGATTCATATTTTACAAGTGATTTTGATCAGAGGAGATTCACTACTGGTTATGCATTTACTTTTACAAGAGGATATGTGAGCTGGATTTCAAAGTTACAATCAATTTTGGATTTATCCACGATTGAGATGGTGTGCATGATAACTACACAGGCTTACAAATAGGTGATTTGGATGAGCAAGTTGTTGAAAGAGATTGGGTACAAACAAGAGTAGATTTCATTGTGTGAAAGTCGGAGCACCTTAAAATTTGTAAGGAATCCATCTTTTCATTCTGGGATGAAGCACATTGGGGTCCAGTATCATTTTTTTGAGATGTGGTGGAGGAAGTGTGGATATGCATAAAATTCACACTAAAGAAAATCTAAAAGATTTCTTGATGAAGGTGATTAGGTCGGATAAGTTCAGATGGTGTTGATCTTCAAGTGGCCTCATAGAGACATGAGCAACATAGTTTGGTAGATAGAAAGGATGTGCATGTTTTCAATCAATTTTATAAGTGAGAGATATGTGGGCATCAACTATTTTGGACAATATTGCCCCTTGATTTGTCAAAGGGGGAAGGCGTGGATGATTGGTGGGTGGCCAAATCCCACCAAACCCATAATAGAGGAGCAACAAGGGGTGAGAAATGACTATAAAATGTAGAGGCTTCCCCTAGTTTTGTCATCCGCTTTAAGAACCAATCCTTTTACCATTTGAGTGTTTATTTGTGTGGTATTTTGTGAGATTTATTATCTATAATTCAAGAGAAATAATCATAAGTTAATTTTCCTTATAATATGAGAAAGAGTCTACTTGGATTTTAACATAGTGAGATCATTCTATTTGCTTGTGGTTTTTTACCCCTCTTCATTAGTGGTTTTTTCCACATTACATTTGGTGTCTATTTTTCTACATTTTTTCACTTTATTTTCATCTCACAATTATCGCTACTCCAAATGGGCCAATCATTTTCAGCCCCAACACAGGGAAGAAAATGCATTGTGAGAAATAATGGGATCTTCATAAATTGTCCCTTCAACATTTTTTGGCCTTCCCTTTCATCATTTAAGCATTGACGAGCCTCGCAAAATAGAAGTACAAGAGACAACAGATAGGTTCATTTGAGGAAAATCACCTGCAAGAAGGAACAAGATGTAACACCCACCAGAGCAAAAGCATGGGTCACATTGTTGAGTCTCCAAGATTGTTGGTGCCCGACCAGCCCATCCATAATTGCTTCTTATAGTCCAACCTCAATGGATGACAGAGGATAAGAGGCTTATCAACAAACCTTCAGACATGAGTCCACAACCACCTCCTTTCCTGAGCGATGAGGTGATCTTGAATTAAATCCATCACAACCATTAGAAGATCCAATCCACCATAGTCCACCAAGTCTCATCCAGTAAAAACCTCATCCTTTCCAAGCCAATGTAGAGGAGAAGGATCAAGCCAACCAACACCATCTGACCGTTGAGCAAACCCTAAGCGCGCAGGAGTGGGGACGCCTATCAAATCAGTCATCACCTGCTTATCTTGATATAGATGGCACCCCTTCAGTTGATGTTGGCAGTGAACAAGGGCATTCCCCCACAACCAGATGAAGATGATGTGGAAGACAACAAGACACATCCATCTCTACAAAAATGTAAGTAGCCATGTGGTGCCTCATCTGCAAGGTCCATTCATCTACGTGAAAGAAGAAGCCAAAGCAATGGGTTTTATGAGACATCTTTATGCTCATAAACAATGAAAGAAAAACACAAAATATAAATCCAACAATCTCCCACTTGCATTAAATACTTGAAAACTTTATAAAATACTTCACGAAACTTTTTTAATCCATCCAAACTCCTTTGAACATGGTTATAATATAAACTCTCAAATTTTAGACAAACACTTTGTGCCAAAATTAATCCTTACTCCAGGGCCTATTGTGTGACCCTACAAGCCTTTGCGGCATTGATAACAATTATGAATTCTTATATTCATAATTGTAAGAAAAGATCAGCCTTTAGAAAAAGTTCATTGCTACTCAAGCTACAAATGGGTCTAGTGTGATCTCAATCAAACACACTCATATCTCTAGTTGAACATGTTTACCAAAAGATTCATCTTTATAAATCATATGAACGATTATATAATCTATTTTTCCAAGACATCGATTGACTAATATAAATGAAACATATCAATCTAGTATAGGACAACTAATACATTCAAGATTCTCTGAAATAGACTGGGCAATTTGAATAAATTCATCACATGTCATTCATCCAAGTAGTTGATCACATTACATGTCACACAACTAAGCATGGCAATGTATTTCTTCGATCTAATTTAATCGAGGTTCTAGATTCCATACTTGTTATACAAGTGCAGAAATCCTATATTGATGACATGATCAACATACCCAATCACCCCTCTAATTAGCTTAGCCTCACGATTGGCGTAAGAAAGGTATCAAAGTAGGAAAGTTCACATGCTATGTATTTTTCAACCTCAGGTTAGGGGGATTCATATAAAGCATACACTTCTAAGTATAATAATGACCTATGACATTCCATGTGACATACTTTCACGGATCCGTCGAGATAATAATTCTTCGCATATTATAAAATGGAGGGTGATGTAGGTTCCCCCTCATATAATTTAAAAAGGGTTATTTGAAAATGAAAAAAAGGATTGTTAGTCAATCTTCACTTATTATCACATGAGTCTACTCTGTATCATATAAAATGTTATACTCACATTAATCTTAATATATCATTACAAACCATAATACTTCATGATGATCATTGATTATGGATAACTCAAACTCATACTTTGAGGGGATTTTATAATTCCAATAGTCATGTAATATACACAACACACATAAATGAATGATAAATTAAAATTGACTTTATTATAAATTCATGATACATTTACATTGACAATAACAATTATATTCAGTCTCTTGTGTGTCTAATACTCAGAGAATTTTCATTTTGTTGTGTTAGTGGATTTTCCAATGGATCAACAGCCCCAACAAATCTTTACATCGCTCCTCTCAATGATTTATCGAATGAGATGGTATTTATGAATGATATGTTTGGTCCTTTGGTGAGATTAGGGCTCCTTGGCATAAGAAATAGTTCTATAGTCGTCACGGTAAATCTAAATTGCTCCCTCAATGCTACCACCCCAGGTTCAGTGATAAACTTATTGATTTAACAACTTCCCTCATAGAATTTGATGTATCGATATACTATGCCTCTGTTGTTGAGTCCTCCGTAGTGGATTTCTTGGAACACTTCCAACTTAATGTTCCACTATTGAGGAAAAACATGAAACTAGATTGAGATCTCATACAATCCTTATCAGTATGAAAACTAGTATCAATGTGGCCCCTTACAATGAGCTCATCCTCACCTCCAAATACTAAGAATATATCATTACTTATTCTTAAGTACTTAAGGAAATTCTTGATTGCAATTTGGTGACTCTCACTTGGATGGATCGATATCTACTTATTATGCTCAAAGCATATGAAACATCAGGCCAAGTAAAAAACATGGTATACAAGATAGATCTTATAGTGGATACATAAGGAATCTTATCCTTGTTTCTCCTTTCTAACTCTTTAAAATGACATTTGAGTCTTCATAAGACTCGTGCCATGAAACACCGATAAAGACCCATTCTTGGAGTTCTCTATGCTAAAACTCTTTAGTAATTTACCAAAATATATGTTCTGACTTGGTCCAAGAAACCTTTTTGATCTATCTGTATAGATATTCATACCCAATATATAGACTGTTTCACCCATGTATTTAATCAAGAAGAATTTTCCCAACCATACTTTTACAGAATGTAAAGTCAGGACATCATTTCTGATGAGTAGTACATACAAAACCAAAAATACCATAGTGCTCCCACTAACTCTCATTTATACATAAGAATCATATGTGCTCTTAATGACACTAAAATCTTTGATTGTTCCATCAAACTTAATATTCTAAGCCTAGGAAGCTTACTTTAATTCATAAATGGGTCGTTGCAACTTACATGCCTTAATAGACTCATTTGGCACTTCAAAACCTTTGGGAAATATCATATACACATCATTAACTAAATTCTCATTAAGGAAAATAATTTTAACATCCATTTAATATATATCAAAATCATAATGACCTGTTATAGAAAGAAATATCCAAATGAAATTTATTATTGCAATTGCTAAAAAGGTCTCTTCATAGCCAATACCATGAATTTCTTTATAACTCTTTATCACTAAGCATGGCTCATTGGTAAGCACTCTACCATCCATGTAAGTTTTCTTTTGGAAAACTCACTTTCGCCCTATGGTATCACCCCTTTAGGTGCATTCACTAAGTTTCAAACTTGGTCAGCATATATAGAGTTCATCTTATATCTCATGGACTCTAACCAATTCTCATAATCAAAACACTCAGTAGCCTCTTGGTAAGAAGTGGGTTTGGCATCTATCAACTTTATATCATCATTATTTAACATAATAAATATATATTTGTTGGTCTCCATATGAATCCTACGAGATCATTTTCTTATGTAACTGGGGTCAGTTCTGCTTGCACGATTCTTGGTGGAGCCAACCAACTTTCTATCTCAAGAAAAAATCTTGTTCGTTGGTTTTAAACTTCTCTAAGTTCAACTTTCATCCCATTAAAACCTTGGTTCATGTGATCCTTCTCAAGGAAAATGTCATATCTGGCCACAAACACATTGTGTCTAGCAGGATTATAGAAATAATATCCAATAGTTTCCATGGGATAACAAACAAGTAACCACTTTTCATATTTAGAGTCAAGTTTTTCATAAGAAAAACATCTTACGTATGCTTCTCAACCCCAAATCCTCATAGAAGGCAAATTAGGATATCTCCCTAATGCGGAAACGTAAGAAGTCGCAAGGACAGAAAAAAAAAACAATTCATAGAAGAGTAAAAGGGAAAAAATAAAAGAACGAGAACACAGAGATTTACGTGGTTCGGGAATAATCTCTATGTCCACAGAGAGACAAGATTTCACTAATGATTTGGGAGCACAAATTATAAGGAGTTCCTGGGTTCTCAATAACTCACTAAACCCTAGCCCAAAATGGGTTAAAAAAAGGAGGAAGACGACCCACTATTCTACCAACCGCACAGAAAGTTTGCATCGCTACACTGAAAGGTGGTCACCCAAATCAAAAGTGCTATAGTGGCTGACGGCTAGAAGTCCAAGAAGCTACAATACTGTTGACTCCAAAGCCGCACTACTACAGTGTCTTGTCGGTGCCGGTCGGTCAGCTCTGCTGCAGTGGTCAAAGCTGTTGCAGTGCCCGAAAAATTTGGGTCGGGGGCCTTTGGCCCCCGGACCCCCAAAGCAAGAGCGTGTTGCCCCCTGCAACCCTCAACGAGCTCACCGCAGAAGTTGCAGTCTGGTGCGCAGTATGAGCAACAAGCATTCGGCCTAATCATCATCCAAAACGGATTGAGCAACACCAAGCCATGTCTCATATGATGTCCTTATAAATGCTTTAGATGGAATGTGATTAAGAAGAAATGCAACAGTTTCTAGATCATATCCCTGGAATGATATAGGAAGGTTACACAAACTCATCATCGATCAAACCATATCTAAAAAGGTATGATTCCTCCTCTCAGCCGCACCAGTCTACTGTGGTGTTCGAGGTCGAGTGGACTATGAAACAATTCCAAATTCTTTCAAATGATCGGTAAATTTTTTATTCAAGTATTCATGGCCTTGATCTGATCAGAGAACCTTAATACTTTTGCCTAACTGATTCATTGCTTCGCTTTTAAATAAGTTGAACCCTTTAAAGGCTTAAAACTTGTATCATATAAGAAACACATAACCATACTTACTGAAGTCATCAATAACGATTGCGAAGTACTTATACCCACCACTTTCTTGAGTACCCATTCATTTACATATATCACTATGTATAAGATCCAATAGTCTACAAGCCCTCTCACCCTTTCCATTAAAAGATTCTTTGGTTATTTTCAATAATAAACAATATTCAAATTTATTAAATGATTCATAATTGAATGATTTCAACAATCCATATCCATGGAGTCTTTTAATGTGTTTCTCATATATATGTTTAAGGCGACAATACCAAAGATAGGTAGTTTTAGAATCAACCTTGGTCTTCTTATCTTGAATGTTATAAACCATTCGACATATCCTCAATTCCATAAAACATTTCATTCATGTATATAGAACAACTCTTGTTCTTAATCATGAAAGAAAATCCTTTAGTGTTGCTCTAAAAAATTAGATATTTAGGTCGGTTATCATGTCAATCATATCATATATGATTCTTGTATAGTTAAGTGGACAACTCTTTTCTCAAATCCATCATATGGATAAAATCAACTTTATTCATCTAGTATTTCAACTCTTAGGGTTTCCCAACTAAGTATCACCCAGTGATTACAATGGGACATAGTTACCTAACTCTCAAGGTTTTCCATATCCACCATGTCGTATACAAGATAATGCATGGACACCCATTAGATGATCAAGGTCTTAACATGTGTTTTCTTTGGAACGGATTTCTGAGGTTTTCTTAATATTACCATTTGTATGCATGTTTCTATAAAATTAGTTTTAGAATCCTATTTATGTAACCAAATTAATATGTTCCAAACATATTAATCTATAGCACCTTATACAACTCATGATTTATGTTACTTACCTAATAATAAAATCCAATTATACTTACACATATCTATTCACATGTATAAAATATATGAAACTCTTTCATATAAATTCTTAAACTCATACAAAACCAAAATCCCCACAAGAGAAAGCATGGTGCGATAGGTAACTAACCCCTACTTTTCTTAGATAGAGCCTAATCCCTTGAACCAATGAGAAGTCTAGCCTAAAGTCCCACTATCTATAGATCAATACTGAAGAGACAATGCCGAAGGTGAATTGGAATTTGAATCTGTGATCATTTACCTGCTGTTATTTGGACTGTGAGGGTTCTCACTAACCCTAAAAGTTGTTCTATGAAAATAAAAAAAAAATGATTTGGAGGTAATATAAATAAATTTGATTCATGATATTATTTTAAATTAAGATTAATATACTAAAGCAATGTTAAATTAAAATTTATATATATATATGTGTGTGTGTGTTAAAAATATAAATGTTAAGATTATTAAAATATAAATTTTTAAAATATATAATTATTAATAATAATTAAAAATATATGTTTATTATATAATCATAAACTCTGTGAATCATGGGTTTGGAAAACCAAACTCAGGGTTCTGAGAAATTTTATTAAAACACACACTCAAGACAAGTTTGAGGATTAAAAGGCCTAAAATGCCCAGGAGTACACATACAATACAACTGCCATACAAAAACACAGCTTCATCTGCCACCATCTTTGAAGTATGCCAGTAGCTTTCTATTCTCCAGATTATAGTAAGATCCAATTCCAATGCCACCAAATCAAGCGGTAGTACCAAAAATTCAAGTAGCACCTCCATGACTGTGAATCAGCAACTTCAACATCCAGCCTTAAGAGAAACCAATTATACATAACTTCAACCAATTCAAATAACCATACCTCCAAAAAGCACTCTGGAGACTGCATTAGAACCTCTACAATTGCTTGCATCCAGCAGTAACAACTACATTGGCAATATGCACATGCATTTTCTTGAGAAAACATCAACTGCAATCGCTATGATGAAAGATCACCCCACCAGTCCTTGCTTTCGGAACCTGCATTTGATTGTATTCAGATTGCAGCAAACTCATTCCAACAACTTCAAACTTCATATGCTACTTGCTCTAATGATCAGCATCCAGCCTTAAGATCAGCTAGTTGTACACCATAAACATCTTTTCCATCCATTGCATGCATTTGATTTTGGTCACCGACTCTGCAAACTCAATAGTCTTCAATGCAATGCAAAAAGCATCATCTCCAAATATAAACGTACTACTTTAACAAAAAACAATCATTATGCCCAGCATTCATCTCCTCCAAATCTTCCACTATCCTTTAACTTTAGTTCCATGCCCCCAACCACACCAAGTTGACAAAAAGATCAGTTTCAAGCAGCTAATAATAGCCACAACAATAAACAAACATTCCATTTCCACCAGCCAGGTTAATCAAATCCACATGCGTATGCCCGTGACCAATTCCCAGCAACCCAATTCAAACAACCAAACAAATAATCAGACAGTCTTGCAAGAAAAACACCTGAAAATGGAGCACAAAGTCAGCAGAAGGGAAATAGAGCACTAAACTCAGGCAGTCAGGACCCCCCCTGGTAAAGCACAAAATTCATTCCCATGTGTAATCTTCATAGTCCCGATTAGGATTACTTTTAGCATCTTCGTCAGTTCTAAAAAACATAGGATTTCTAAATTTTGAGATAATCATTAATGCTGATCAAACCATATTCATGCTTCTTAAAAGTAGCCTTATCTTCAATCCATTCAAAGAAAACCTCACTAAGGTGGCCTCCAGCTTCTCAGCTTGTTCTTTGTGAGAAATCGTTGGAAATAGTCAAGATCTGATACCAGAAGATCTTGTTACCATTATATTTTGAATATTTGAATAATCCTTGCGAACCCTGGATTTCATTGATTGCAAGGAGTAAGAGGCCATCGGCATCTAGAACCTGATTTTTACCTTTTGTGGCACTTGGGAGGAAGTATTGCTCCTCTTTGTCATTGTAGTCTACTTGTGTATCTTTGATAGGCTCAGGTAGTGCGCTCATCAAGAAACTCCTTCCATGTGGTATCCTTGTCATCCTTGTGACATGGAGAGGGGTCCTCCATGTCCCTATGAGGCTATTCAAGGACCAAGCCACCCCCTCTCTACTATCTATAGAAGCAAGATGCTCCTCATTGAGAAGAGACCCTTTATATGAAGCTTTCTTCCTAGCTTCGTGAAGTGCTCCACAATCATTATAAAGCAACTTCATTTGATCCCTCAAAATGTCATCACTTCTCATTACTTGATCAAGGATCGTTACATCACCGTGATCATCAGTCAGAGGTGTGTCTTCATTTGGAGAAGCTTCTTTTGTGATCATTTTCTCATTAATAACATGATCCTGTTGCTAATCATTAGCAACAGGAAAAAATTGCAAAGTATTACAATTAGAAGGTCCAGGATCAGATCACCTATCATTACTTTTTACCAGAATGGTCAGATGAGATATTTACCAGTTGTTGATCAAAGGTATCATTAGACACAATAACTTGTTTACCTTTCTTTGCAAATTCCTCTTCTTCCTATAATTGACTTCCTCATGCCCACTTAACAAGTAAAAAGAGCATGAAATCCCTTTCCTTTTTCTTTAACAAGAACTGAGAGAGTATCCAATGGCTTTACATTCACCACAAAACAAAGGCAGTTTTTAATAATCCACATTTATATTTAAATTACCATCGACAATAGACGGAACAAATTGATTAATCAGGGTTAATAAAATATCAAATTGGACCAAAATCTGTGAAAAGTACCCAAATCTGGTACATTCAGTTCCTTTATCCATTTTAATTGGAAAGCCTATGCACCCCGCAAGCGGGTGGGGTGGCAGGGGGGTTGGGGTGTGGGGCGCTGGTGGCAGGGTCAAGTCCCCGGACCGTGTTTTCTTGTAGTGTGCGTCTATAATGGAAGTTTTTTTTTAAAAATTGGAAAGCCTATAGATGAAGTAACATCCCTAAGAATAGTCAGATGCCGGTGTATCCAACTAAATCCAAAAATCCTAACCCATACCTGGGTAATAGAATTTCGAGAATCAAAAGAATTAAAAGATGCATCCCGTTCTTGAATTAAGATCGTACCTGGCTTGAGCAGCACCGAGCCAAGACTCCAGGCATGTCACTTTAATTCGTCAGATGATAAGATGATATGGAAGAATCCACGCCCCATTGAGATTATCTTTCATTCCGCAAAACCCCAAATTGGAGTGACTCTTCAAACCAAGTCATCAAATCTCCACGACTTCACACCTCTTAGTTGGATAACCCGGGAAATGCTTTCACTGCTCAATTCTTTGAGCAATGGCTTTTTGATTTGTTACAACATCCACTGTACCCCCCTTCTTGATAACCTTTTGGGCGGTGACATCCCTAAGAGATGCGAAGGACCTATCCTTCAATCTCCTTGCAGTTTCACATCGATTCAGTTTCCCAAAATTCTCAGAAACCTTACAGCACGCCAAAAACATCTCGCTGTGACCAATTACTTTAGACTCCTTACATCCCCGAGGATCGGGAGACCTAGGGTTTCGATCGTTACCACGATCGGCATGAGGAGCAGCTCTCACCTGATCCTCCATCATCTTTATTAATTATATAATTTAATACTAAAAAAATTTATACACGTACTTAATTATTGTACTAAAATATATATTAAAATTAACATAAATTAGTGTTGAAACGTCTAATTATTTATGCACGAATATTAAGCATCACAAAACAAATGCATTTCTTAAAATGCATAGTAATGACATAAAAACATCTTAATCTCAAATAACATCTAAAACATTCCATTAATAACACCAATTTTAAATAATTTGATATATTTCCTGAAACATGCCCCATCCACAACACTAATGTAACTTTTAAATTTTTTAAATCATTTTCAAAATCACTAAAAAAAATTTGAATAAAATATAATAAAATTTAATTTTTCACTTAAAAACACATTTAACATGTCAAATATTTTTTAAAACATAGAAACACCCAATTCATTTTAGTACTTAATTAAAAAGGAACTAAGTACGATCAAGTTATAACCATGAATCATAGCCCAAATCATCACAACGAAGTGTGACCAATTAAGGATTAAAGAACTCACACCAAATAAACTTTTTTTCCTTTTTAAAGAAAACCATGAATTTGAAATCTCTAAATAAAAAATCCCTTTAAAAAAACAAGCAAAACAAGCCCATTATAATAGGCACGCAACCCACAAAGTGGACTGACAATACCCAACCAATTAGTTCACCATAAGAACAAACTATTTAACCCTAGTTATATGGTTATTCAAAGACTTAAATTGAACAGGGGTTTATTCCCCTTTACAGAGACTTAATGGTAATCATAGAGAATTTATAATAATAACACTAATAATAGCAAGACGCAAATATTTCATGTGATCCAGTAAGAAAAACACATTTTTATTTAAATAAAATATAGGTTAAAGTTTCATTTCAATCAAGGATTTAAAATTGAAGTTGCAATATGTCATTAAATCATAAGCATTCTTATGTATTCTAGTTCCTGTGAATGACTGTATAATGCATGTTGCGCAATTCCATACTTTCCCCATTTTGGGTTAAGACATCTCACTTTGGGCCAAAATAACTCGAGTCTCCCTATAAAAAGTTTAGTGTCGCCATTGTTATGTTTAGAGTTCTGACCACCCTATATCTACACCTACCACTGAACCAACTTGACAAATATGTTTTGATGCCATCTGTAACAACCCAACCTAGAGTACCCTATCTCGATTTGAGTCACCACTAACCTTGATCATGTCACCCTAATCATCAGAGGCTGTCGAATAACAATGAGGAATGAATATATACCATTAGGGGAACAATTCCCATACATACACCATATTTCATATACTGTACTTCACAATTTACATTTTAATTAAAAACAAAAGCGAACCAACACTATATAATAATCTACATAAATGAATGCATTAGTACCATGAAAAAATAAATACATTGATCATGTCTACCACACAGTTAAGTAATAAAAAGTGTAAGAGAGTAAATCATGCATCAGTACAACATTAAGAAAAAAATACATTAAAAAGGGCCTAATTGGCTGACATAAACCACTAATGACCGCCACCCTCCAATATCTCTAAACTCTTGAGTAAAAATAGTATCCACTCTCCAAACTCCAAGTAAAAGTAGTATCCAACTAAATACCACTACTGGCATCCATTATTGAACCTAGAAATCAAAATAAAAGAAACTTAACTATATGTACACTAGGGTATACATACAGAGGGTGAGTATACCCACATACAATTAGGCATCCCCAAAACGATTCTATGTAAATTTCATATAATCATAAGCCATCGTTCTAAAATGAAATAAAAGTAAATGAAATACTTTTTAAATGAAATTAAAAAATTATAAATCATTTGAAACTTCAAGCTTTAATAAATATAAATAAGCATTTTTTAAAACCATTATGTCATTTATTTCTAAAATACATTGTTGGGTTTGATGGAATTTATGAACACCCAGAAGTTACATCTTCAAAAATTACACAACAGAAGAAAAAGAATCAGAACAAACCCACATGAATGACGTATCGAAACTTAGAAGACAAATCACACCTATGTCATCGCACTGCAACACACACCTTCAGAACAGCCCAAAAAAGAACTTACGAAAGACAATGATTGAAAGAAATGAAAGCAATGAACAACACTAATTTTATGTGGTTTAGATTTAGTCCTACTCCATGGAGAAACATTGAAATACTTTTATTAAAGGAACATAAGATTATTATAATCATAAAAAGTCATATTTTTCATCACAAAACATATGTCCCCAACCTACTACTTAAAGTATATTCCAACCAGTGTAACTGATTCTACCATCTTTTGATCTTCGTGGAGAGTATGCCCACTATTGAGTGACTCCTTGAACTACTTTATGTTTTGATAATTGTAAAAAGTTATTTTTTTTATTTATATCATGACCCGATCCAACGGGGCTTGAGCTGTAACTACCCTAAGCTCTCCTCCATTGCCCAGGGGGTAGAGAAAAGCACCGAAAGAAATATCTAACATGGGAGGCCTTTACCTAATGTACCTGTACTCACACACTCAACCATATCAATGCAAAAGTGTGGAGGAATAAAAAAAGGTGCAATATCTAGAGTAAAAAACATACATGCAAAAAACTATAGGGTGTACAAGAGTATGACAATGTAAACTAAAAATTAAAGGAGAAAAATAAACGTCCAATCAGAAAGATGTCCCAACCTGACAAAACTAAAAAAAATCAAATTTTGGGAGCACCCATCTTATGATCTCTAAGCTATGACCACCGTACACGGTCCAATACACCAGGTATCCCTAAGTTCCTATGTAATTGCCGCTAACTTGTCCTTCGACCGCATAAGACATGACAAATGCAAGAAAAACCCATACAGAAGTGAGTATATACATACCTAATAGGACACCATAAAATCTAAAGGGGGACCAATAAGATACATGATGGAAATAAATGGACAACTCATCTCAAAGCAAGAGAGTAAAAAAACCCAACGACATGGATACAAATATATATGTGTGTGTGTGTGTGTGTGATTAACAAAAGAAGCCTAAATGAGAGGGGGATCTCTATCTCACAACCTAGCCCAGGAAAAGAGAGTCAACAATTCCAGAATTCCATCATCGATGCCCAACATCTCATGCTTCTGTATGAAGAGACATCTAAGTCAACCCACACCTTGCCTGCCCAACATCTCATGCTTCTGTATGAAGAGACATCTAAGTCAACCCACACCTTGCCACTGTGCCACATAGTTGAGGGGAAAATCTCTAGGTAGAGGACCCATACATTGGTACAACAGGAGGGTTCCACTCAGTAGATAGCTAGAGGACTTATACCATGTCCCATGGGAGGGTGACACTATGGTGGTCGAGGACCCATACCCTGGCTCTATAGGAGGGTGTCACTCAATAGTTGATAGAGGACTCATTCCCATCCCAACTAGAAGGTTCCACCATAGTGGTCGGTAGAGGATTCATGTCCAGCCCTACTGGAGGGTGCCACTCTAGTAGTCGGTAGATGACCCATACCCAGCCTAGTTGGTGGGTGCTACTCTAGTAGTTGAGGACTCATGTGTCACTCTATGGATAGGTAGAAGACCCATGCCCATCCCAAATGAAGGGTGCCACTCTAATAGTCGATCGAGGACCCTTACCCTGCCCATTAGGAGGGTACCACTCAGATAGTAAATTGAGGATCCATGCCCTACCCAGCAGGAGGGTGACACTTGGATATAAGATAAAGGACTCTTTCCATGTCCCACATGAGGGTTCCACTCTATAGATGGGTAGAAGACTCATGCCCTATCCTAGTAGGAGGGTTCTACTCTAGTGTCTTTGGTGAACTTTCCTGATCATTGTTGTCATTGAGAGTCACCTAAATAAGCGTCATGCCTGGAACATCTCGCATTATTTCTCAAAAGCCACTACAGAGTGAACCATCACGTTCTATGTGGAAACACACTTAGGATATGCTAATTGTGGGCCAAAATCCATGTCTTAGCAAAGGAGATTTGAGAGGTTGAATATTCCTCAAAAGAAAGGTACAGGTACACGGCGTGTAAGGGGACATACATGGCATGTGGTCCCACACTGCTGCTTGGTTGTTTCCCTGATGATACACGGATTACTGCTTGTGCATCACTACATGGTGTGTAGTTGAACTACACAGTGTACCTTAGCCACCTGGGGTCATGCCCATGCTCCTGGCCATGTTTGTGTAAGTCTTCCCATGTCTGTATACTTTGGTACACGACGTGTGCTCCCACAAAAGGTCCTATCTGTGTGGTCCACCACATGTCTTGTCCACTCGGGGAGAGATACAAGGCATGTGTCATAGCCACACTGTGTGTCATCCTTAACTTTCTCAAAACCCTAGCACTGCAACCAAAGGTCCACTACACGACGTGTGTTATTCAAACTACAAGACAGATAGTTAGGTCTTTCATAGAAAGTTAGATATACTCTTGATCAATCTAGATTTAGCTCCTACACTGTGGATCACACCTATAACCACCAAAAATCAGTGGATCTTTCCTCCGTTTATCATTTCCATCCATCCGATGGATGGAAATTGGTATCCATCAAATAGGTGGTTCATCGCACTCCCCACACACCTCCTTCCATTTTCATTTGGTCTCAGATCCCAAATCAATGAGATTCACCACTCATATATCACAACACATCCCAGTTTTACCTCTAATCAGTGATTTTTTTCATTTCACGTGATTCCGTCATGAATTCAGGGGTTCAATCGGGCACAATCCCACCTGACAAAATCAAATCAAGACCCTATAGGCCAATCAGTGAAGAACACGAAGAAAGTTTGGGAGAAATGCACAAGATCAAGGGTGAAATAATCGATGGCCAAGCGTTCTTGGCCAATGAATTCAATTTGGGATATCCAGGGTGAGAAAACTGAATAAACAATTTAAATATGTACATGGGTGCATGAAAAGGCTTTCAATTCGAACGTAGATCAAGAATCAATATGATCATGCTCAATTAATTTAATAAATAGGGGAAAATACAAAAAATTACGAGTCATACCTATTTTTGGTTCATTCATCAATGAAGAATTGGATCACCAACAAAGAAGATGAGTCAATATTACGTTCACTGGATCTCGATCTGCTTAGATCCAGAGTTTCATCACCACTTGATCTGGATTCACCAATGAAAGGTAGAAGGACAAACTCTAAATGACCCTAGGGTTATGGGACTAACTCTAACGATCTTTCCATAATGATTTATTAATATGAAAATCTATTTAGGTTAATTAAATTAAATAAATAAATTTTATTATTTATTTAACTCAACACACCTGCCCACAACCTATTTTATCTGAATGCCCAGTGTTGACCTATTTTAGGTTGTGACTTGGGTAAACATCGCATTATGGACTCAATTGTGATATCATATTTCTGATTTGAGATTCCATTTAATAGTTACCTCATTTTTTAAGAAATTGTACACATGTAATATAAAATATATTTAATATTTTTATAAAATTAATTTTGGGAACACCGGGTCTCAGAATCACACATCGTATCGGCGCCTGACTCTAAAAATATATTTGGAAATATTTCAAATCCTTACAAGGAAAAGACAAGATCTCTACATCATTCCCTCCTTTAAGTATTTTGTCCTCAAAAATCAAAACTAAACAAAAATCTTAGGATATTGATCCTGCATCTGGCACTCCCACTCCCATGAGCTCTCATGTATGCTCTTGTGCTACCACAACACACAAACTAAGGGGATGCTCCATCTACATAGGGTCTTCTCCTGTTGATCCTTGATCACCACCGAGTGCTCCACAAAAGTGCCTTCATCCTTGATGTCTAGCTCACCCCAGTCAATAATGTGCTTGGGGTCATGCACGTATCTCCTCAGTTGCGACACATGGAAGATTTCATGCATCTAATCCAATTGTGTAGGTAGGGAGAGGTAGTAAGTAACCTGGCCAACCCTATGAAAGATCTTGAATGACTCAATAAACCTCAGGGATATCTTACCTCTCTGGTCAGATCTCTAAAATCCTCATCATGTGGAGACTCTTAGAAAAACATGGTCTCCCTACTCAAACTCCAAAGGCCTACGACGTCAATCTGAGTAAGATTTCTTCCTTCTATGGGGTGTACTCATCCGCTCATGGATGACCTGGAACTTTTCCATTGTCACCTGCACGATCTCTGTCCCAACAAGTGATGCCTCTCCGATCTTCATCCAACATAAGGGTAACCTTCATGGTCTCCCATACAGGGCCTTGAAAGGTTCCATGTCGATAGTAGAGTGGTATCTATTATTTTACGTAAACTATACCAAGGGAAAGTGATCCTCCCAACTCCAGAAAAAATCTAACATGCAAGTCCTAAACATATCCTCCAACACCTGTATATTGCACTTAGTCTTCCCATTTTTATGGGGTTAAAAGGTTGTAATCATCTTCATCTAGGTCTCGAATGCCTCTTGAAGATCTTTTCACAACCATGATGTGAACTGTGCATCATGACCAGAGAAAATAGTCAAGGGCACCCCATAAAGTCAAATATGCTCCCATATGTACAACTGCTCCAAATTGTCCACCAAACTCTGCTCCCTGATAGCAAAGAAATACAAAAACTTTGTGAGTTGGTCAACCATCACTGAGATGGCGTTGTGGCCTCTCACTGTACACAGAATCCCTATAACAAATTCCATGGATATGCCATCCCATTTCCACTTTGGGATCTCAAGGGGCTGCAACAAACCTGTTAGAACCTAGTGCTCAACCTTTACCTACTGACAGGTGAGGCATCATGAGATGAACTCAGCCACACTCCATCTTATGAAGGCCCAACAAAAATTCCACTAAAGGTATCTTCACCCAACTAGGACCATCGTCCATCCCTATAGAAGGATGATGTGGTTTCCTTATTCATAATATCCATCCGGTGAATATCATGAGGATATCTAGTCATGTAAGACCTCATAGTCGATGTATCCCAACTAGGACTCTCTCACACACTGAAGGAGTGGAGGAGTCAACACCATTGACTTAAGATAAGTTTCACCCTCCTACTCAACCATGGTCAGCTGCAAGGAATCCAACATATCATACACCTCTTGCACCAAACAAGCCAGGGTTTTCCTACTAATGGTATCTTCCACCACATTTCCTTTCCTCGGAGTATAGACTATATTGAAGTCATAGTCCTATAAGAACTTCAACTAGCGTGTCTATATTAGGTTCAGATCTCTCTACGTGAAGACATACGTGAGACTCTGATGGTTTGAGTAGACCAAAAATCACTCTCTCAAGAGATAGTGCCTCCACATCCTCAGACCGAAGATTGCCACTATTAGCTCTAGGTCATGAGCTGTGTAGTTCTGCTCATGGGGTCTTAATTGTCTCAACCCATATGCAATAACCACCTACTGCTGAATCAACATGTATACGGTCCTATCTCCTAAGGCATCATAATACACTATGTACTCCATGCCCTCCTCTGGTAGTCTCAAAACAGAAGTGATCTTCATCCTCAGCCTCAAATCCTTGAAGGCCCTTTGGAACTGCTCAATCCAGGTAAATGGATGCCCTTTCATCATCAAGGAAGTCAAAGGGGCTCCAATCCTGGATATTTCCACCAAAAACTTTCAGTAGTACCCCACCAAGCCAAGAAAATCCCACACCTCTAACATTCTCTTGGTTGGATCCCAAGAAACCACTGCATCGATCTTATTTGGGTCCACAATTAATCAATGCTTAGAAATAACATGATCTAGGAAGTGAACCTCATGAATCTATAACTAGTACATTGATAGCTTTCCATAAAGATGGTTCTCCCAAAGTAAATCTAGGACCA
Source organism: Viscum album (assembly GCA_963277665.1). Lineage (NCBI taxonomy): Eukaryota > Viridiplantae > Streptophyta > Magnoliopsida > Santalales > Viscaceae > Viscum > Viscum album. The sequence continues at coordinate 912,067,251 of OY728151.1, forward strand.
TCCTCAAGTGTTCTGCATACTCCTCCTCTATCATAGAGTATATGATTATGTCATCAATTAAGACAACCATAAACTGGCCCAAGTACGGTTGGAAAATATGATTCATCAAATCAATAAACATGGTGAGGGAATTATTCGCACTAAAAGGTATCACCAGGAACTCATCGTGTCTATAGTGACATCATAATGTCATCTTTGGAATATCAGCCTCACGATCTCTCAAATGGTGTTATTCAGACATGAAATCGATCTTCGAAAACTAAATCGCACCTCACAACTGATCAAAGAGGTCATAAATCTTCATCAAGGGGTAGTTGTTATTTAATGTGACCTGATTCAGGTGATGATAATCCACAAAAATCTACAAGCTCCCATTTTCCTTTTTCACAAACAACATAGTAGCTGCCCAGGGGGAAAATAGGGTCTGATAAAACCCTTCTCTCAAAGGTCCTCTAACGGTAACCGCAGCTCTTGGAGCTCAGTAGGGGACATCTAATATTCTGTAGAGGATATCAGAGTGATTTTAGGATACAAGTCGATACAAAACTCCATATCCCGCCTTGGAGGTAGTCTTAGAACATCCTCATAGAAGACATCCATACAATCCACCACTACTGAAGGAATCTAAATGCCTAAAGAGACTGATTCAAAAAGGGATACACTATCTAAATAATTGGTGATGGGATGTAGCCTCCCACTCACAAAACCCACTCATCCCACCATGAGATCTCTCTCACCCACAAAGGAGAATCTCATCCAATCAGTGTGAAGGAATCTGAATCATCTACAATGACAATAAATCTAGGGTCAGACTATGGATAACCAATCTATACCCAATATGACGTCATAAGGATCCATTTTAATGACCAAAAGGTCCCACGTGAACCTCTCTGCCCCAATATATAGCTTTCATAGTCTAAAGACAAAATATATAGAAGAAAAGTTCCACATAGGAACCTCAAGACAAAGCTGCTAGGTTAAATCCTCAACTGGGAGCTCCAGCTCTTACACCAAGATTAAAGAGAGGAAATAATGACTTGCACCTATTTTCACTAATAATAAGGAAAGAGTAGAATAAACACAGATCATACCTCTTATTATCTCATGTGTCGCTGGGTTATAATCCTCCATAGCCTGCAAATATCCACAGCCCTGAACGCCATCTCCCTAAGCCTAACGTAGGGCACTTGGTGGTGATGGTGGGAGGATATCATAGAATCATCCACCACCCATAGATCCTCCTATTGGAGCTCCACCCACCCCTCTTCCAGATTTGCCTCCCTGGAGGCCACCCCTCTCTCTCCTAGGAGATCCTTAATCACAACACTACCTATTTAGTGGCAGGTTGTCTGCTATTTGTTTACAATCCTCAGCATGTCTGGTTAGTCAATCATGCACCATGTAACCTCACCCATCACATGCATAAAAATGCCCCTCTTTGGGATTCCATGGTCCTCTATGATTACCCGACTACATTCCCAAGCCTGATATTGGGAAGATCTTCTACACCGAGATCCTATCGATTGGTGTATGTTAGCTGCTATAGAAAACTCAGCCCTATGACGTCTACTACCCACTCTAGCCTCCTAGCATCCCTCTGAAAGGAATCTCTCCATAACCATCACATGCTCGAACACCCCAACATAGATGGGAATACATAAGGGAATTACACTGACATTTTATCTCTATGAAGTCCCTACTCAAACTTTCATTCTTGGAAGTAGCCATCCCAAATCATATTGAGGGAGTATCGCATAAGGTCTACAAACCTCATGAAATAATCTACATATATCATACATCTCGGTCATAGCTCTAAAATCACCTGAATCTGAACTAAGCATAATAAGTAGGGGTAATACTCCTCACAAAACAACTACTGGAAGTCAATCCATGAGAGTGTCGACTCATCATGCATTTGAGTAACAAGACTCCACCAGCGTCCTGCTACTCTATTAAGAAGGCTAGCTTCTAGTGAATCCACTTAATCAATCAGTGTTTGGATAATCTTGAAAACTTAGACCAATAACTCCAGCCAATCCTATGCTTCCTGGGGATCTGGATCACTACAGAACCTTAGCATATTATGGTGTGGTAACTCTCAAAGTGATCTAAGACTACATGCATCCTCATCCTACTCAGCTGGTATGCTATGCTGCTCGACAGGTGGGGGTGATGCTACTTGTCCACTTGGAGGAAGGATCTCACGAGATGGACCCTGAACCGAGGCCTCATCACTCATTAAATCATTGTCACGATCTAGAACTAGTAACTTGGATAGCTATCATCATGGAGGATCCTAAAAATTTAGTCAAGAAGTACCATGACCAGATGAGAATATATATATTCAATGGGGAGCTAACTCAAGAAGGTTAGTCAAAGACTCAATCCTATATGATTCATGTACCACTAATCCCTACAACCAATGTCTTGGTATGCCAAGTCGATAAGTAGGTAATCAAGGTCCTAGTGAATGGGTACGTTGATCGTCATACCAACACTAGATTCTCTAGTCTGAAAGCCACACTTGAAACACTTTGAAACTGTTTCTCTAAATCCCAACCAAATCTTTATAAGTTGTCATGACCTGACCCACCTAGGTCCAACTCGTGACTACCCCAATCTTACCTCCAATAGGCCAAGGGCTGATGACCAGTGTTGAGTAGGAATATCCCATAAACAAGAGGCATTATCCTAAAGTACATGTACACACACACACACACGTCTCTAAGATCACACAATGTTGAAATGTAAAACAACTAAAACAATGAATGCATACATTTAAGATCCCACAATAGAGTACGATAGTAAAAGTACTGAAAGCGGAAAAGGGGACAAATAAAAGCCCAACCAAAAACTGTAAAATTAAAACCTTCTCTAAGGACGTGGACTAAGATAATAATAAGATCTCGATAAAATGCCTCAGTCTGACAAGATCCAGCTACACTCCACCCACTCCCTATCCTCCCAGGACACCGTCAAAAGAGATATAATCTATATAAGACACGATATGAATAGGCAAAGCCCATGCAGGGGTGAGTATAAAAATACTCAATAGGATACCCCAAAAACACTAAACATGAATCACCAAATACAATCATCTCAATACAAGATATAAAAATCAATGTATAACATACACACCTATATATACTCAGAAAAGACAACATGCTACCAAACGGTCATAACCAACTACCAGCCATGATATTCTTCTCGAAGCAACACTCGTTCCAAGAGAATATACTCCATGATCCATGCTATCATTAGTGACACTCAACGAAGAGGTATATCTCATTGGGACCTAACCAATAAAGCCCACTGTTCTAAGAAGACCATGATACATAGATAGGGGGTCACACCCAGAACCATTGGGGGGCACCACAAACCTAATTTGGATCAACTCGCTATGTAGAGGATTGTATGATAATGATACCACAAACCCTGCCAATACAACCTACTAGATGGAGGATCAAATCACTACTTAGGGAGGTCATGCCAATTCCAAAAAACTTCAACTAGGGAATAAAGGATGATAGAGGATTACACTCTAGTCTCATGGAGGAACACCACAACTCTATATGAGACACAACCTCTAAAGTGGATCATAATCCAATGATATGGATGTAATGTCACAATGTACCCTCAAGGAAAAATGACCAAGGGAACATACCCAATCTATAATGGCCAAAAATAAGAAAACAAAGATCCACAAGCACTCTTAAAGGGGGTACATAGTGTGTATCATGTTATACACGACGTGTCTAGCTATCCCATTGCCTGCCAGTGTGGAAGATCCACACATGTCATGTAGTCTCCAAATACACAATGTGTAAAAGGTGTACACGATGTGTGGAGACACACGGTACCCTACCTGTGTCACCTAGACATGTCCATGTCTATGTAGTAGTACACGGCATGCGGCTGCCCGCGTAGTCTACCCATATACCACTACAAGGGTAACCCCATGTACACCCAACCAAGCCATGTCTGTGTGGGAGTACCTGACATTTTATCTCGCTGTGTACTCCAACCCGTGTATGTGTACTATTTAAATTACACACCAAGTTAACCGAGGATTTCCACACACCATGCTACAGGGGTCACATGCTGCATGATCCTTAATTTCATCCAAAACCCAAGCACCGTAGCCAAGGGGCCCACACGGTGTGTAATACCGGATTACACATTATGTTGCTAAAAATCTACAAGAAATGATCTACATAATCCCACACCTTTCCAGAGCCTCCATACTTTATAGAACCTATAGGTTCATCTAGACCTTTCCAATACTAATGTATGGGAAATCAGGTTTGAATTTACTCAAAAAAATGGATCTACCTGTCATTCTTCGTCGCACGCCAAAGAACATTGAAGAATGCAAAATCAGGTATCCAAAACCATCTGATTCTATGATGCTTCCATCATCGCACCACCATCATGTCATATCGATCATATATCTATGATATTGGATTTTTGCACTAGGAAATGGGTGTGCAACGATCAATTGATCAGGATATGTCAAACCCTGGGCTAAAAGAAGAAAGCCCACGATGAACAAAGAACCGGGGGAGAAAAGTACAAGAAAAAAAAGATGAATAGACCTTGATCGATGTTTGTGTCGATATCAATTCATTGCTATAAGGATAAAAATGAAGAAATTAATAATCCAAAGTAATTCTCCCAAAACCACCCCATAATAAACTCATCCCGTAAATACGCATGATCCATGAATCAATCCATTGGTCGTTTGATCCGTGTTCATCATATGAATCAATAATGGAGAAAGGAAAAAATTCAAAAAACCACCCTACCACGATTTGGATCAATCTCAAATAAATAACAGTGCAGTTTCATAGTCATTGGTGTGATCCATCGATTTCGTTCTGTTCCAGTCGTCGATCCTTGATTTGGTCGTCATCTGCCGATAGGATCTCATTCCCTGTTCTCCAAAGGCTCTCCAATGATTTGTATGGTTATGCAGATAGCCTTAAAATTTTACATAAGTGATTATTTAAATAGGGGAAAATTAAGTTATTGTATCACTACCTCATCAAAACAAATAAAATAATTTAAATAATTATTTTATCCATTTTACACCCGCGACGAATTTTCCACAAATGACCCATGCTAACTAAGGTTAAATCATGACCCGGGTAAAACCCACATTCTGAACTCAATTATTCCCTCAGATTTATGATCTGGTCCTCTATTCGAGAATTATTCCACTTTTTTAGGAAAACTACACACGCGTGCTATTTAATATATTTCAAACATTTTTTTTCTGGGAACACTGGGCCTTAGAATCACATGTTGTTTCAACGCATGGTCTCAAAATAATCTATATAATATCTAAAAATAATATATGGAAAATCCAATTCATTACATTCTATCCACCTTAGATATTTACATCCCAAAAATCCAAAACAAGGGGCTACACAAAGAGATGTGGGTACTGAGCACAAATCTAAGCCTCCCACTTCCATGTGCTCTCCTGAAGATTCTCGTGCTGCCATCAGATATGCACAAGGGGAATCAATCACCCATGAAGGATCCTCTCCTTCTAATCCTCGATCTCTACTGGGTACTTTGTAAAGGTAGCTACATCCTCGATGTTTAGCTCTCCATAGTCAATAATGTGCGATAGGTAGTGTATGTACCTCCTTAATTGCGACACGTGGAAGAAATTGTGAACCCCATCCAACTGCGGAAGTAAAGATAAGCAGTATTCCATCTTTCTAACTCTACACAATATCTGGAAGGGACCAATGAATCTTGAATATAACTTATCACCGCGGCCAAATTTCCTCAATCCACAATGAGGCGAGACTCTCAAGAACACATGGTCTTCTTACTCAAACTCTATAGGTCTCTATTGTCAATCCACATAAGACTTATGATGGCTTTGTGCAGTCCTCATCCATTCCTGGATGACCTTCACCTTCTCTATAGTAGCTCACACCAACTTTGGGCTCATGAGTGTTGACTCGTCTAGATTAGTCCAACAAAGTGGTAACTTGTAGGATCACCCATAAAAAGCCTCTAATAGTGTCATACAAATGGTGGAATGGTAGATTTTTTTGTACTCAAACTTCCCCAAGTGTAGGCGATCATCTTAACTACAACAAAAGTCCAACATGCAAGCCTGCAACATGTCCTCCAAGACTTGGTGTAACGACCCAATATTTTTGAATGGAAATTCCTTTCTTATAATATGTCATAATCACATGAAATCAAAACATAATGAACTACTAAGTTCTATGTGACCTTTAAATATAAGTTTTTCACTTCTGTGATGTGAATTTCAAAAATATGACATACACGGTTGCAATCAGTAAGTTATTTGGAGTTCAATAAAAAAACTTATTTTTTGGTGAATAGTAACCTACCTTTATGAATAGTAACATAACCTTATGAATATTTATATAACCTAATGAATAGTAACCTTACCTATGATAGTATATAAATAATATTCAAGTGGAAGTACGATATACCTATGTTTTGGAATAAGTAAATAAATGTTTTGAACTGTTTTTTAGAATAAATTATGATTTTAATTAAATATTAAATTAATAATATTTAAAAAATTATTTTTGAAAAATGGAATTAATTTTTGGATTCTACACGTCAAAAAATGGTTTGGGTGAATTTTTGGTTTTTTTCAAAAAAACTTCATTTTTTGATGAATAGTAAAATACAATAATTCACAATAAATGTTAAAACCTGAATTTCTGCATCATGCTTGAGTCATGGATGATGTAAATGGACATTTTTTCTAAATAACATGCATTTATTACTATTATTTTTCATTTAATCACCAGTTTTTCTGGTCTCTAGGGAAATTAATAAACTAATGATTAAAAAATTATGAAAACCCTCCTCTCCTCCACTATAAACCCCCCCATCACTCCCTCTTCTCTTGAATTCTCTAATCCTTGAATATCCTCAAAGATCTGCCCAAATACCATTCCATAGTCACTAACCAATTCCAAGAAGCTCTTGGTCTTTCCAAAAGACCAAGACCCCTTACCTTAAGGAGGTTCTCAAGGAGGTTATTTCAAGAGTTAAATCACCCTTCTTTTTCTTTTAGTTTCATTTCAATTTATATTCTTTTGTTATCCTCTCCCCACATCCTCTATCCAAATGACCATTATAACTATATTATCATCTATATAATGGAATTATATCATGTGAATGGAAGAACCATCATCAATATCCTTGCTCTCCCCCTTTTATTTTCTAAACGAAATCAACGTCCATGAGGTTCTAATTTATAACCTTCATGGATGACGAAGTTTCATTCTTCAATTTATCCTTCATTACTGGTCATGAAACCTTTTTTATGGTTTAACTAGACTATAATATATGTATTATAACCTAATTAATATTCAATAACCAGTATACATACATATTATTAAATCATATGACCAAACTAGTTCCTAATAATCAAAATACCGCTAAAATAATCTAAGTGAATGTCATTAATAATTCATTTAATGATTCATAATATTTACATGTAAAAAAATGATATAAATGAACATTAACACTTTTTTATTTTCATAAATAATATTTAATTTCAATTCTTTAGATTTTCATCCATTCCAAATGAACTTCATTACTTAAAAACAAGTGAACTGATTATGAAAATCAAGTAAACGAACACTGCGGAACGACAAAATTCAATATTATAACTTATCAATAAAGACATAAATGAACTAAACAGAATTATGATAAACTAAAATAATGTCTTAAAGGTTCTAAAATAAGTTATTAATAATTCTAATTTCATATTCCAGAACCTTAAGTTCAAGAGCAGAACACATTCAGACTCAAGGTAAGGGTTTTTCCACCTGAACCTCCATTTTCATTCGGGTTATTTTTATTGTCTAATAACATAAATGAAATTCTTGTGTATTATTATATACTCATCATAAATTATGTGTGATTTTTCTATATATGTTTACCAACCACAATCCTAATTTCATTTAATGGGAGTTATATCTTCTAAAAAGATCTTTTAAAAATCCTTCCTGAAATACAATCCCGATTTAAGGGAATTTCTCAAAATCTTACCTATTTTAAAGGGAACCCTATAATATATTTTTTGGAAACCATTATCTTTATGAAAAAACTAATTTTATTATGAAAAAATTATCTTACTTAACTTCAGGTTTTATACAAATATTTTTTCAAAAGAACTCTTCTTCTTAAAGTAAAAGGGTGTTTATCTCAAGAATTACTCGAAGATTTTATAAGAGTATCTTCATCTATTTCAACACTATTGTTGATTTTTATATATTATTGGGATTAATATTTCATGGTATCATATACCATATTTAATTTAATGGTTTATTATTATTTTGGCTGTGGATGTGCTATCTTAAAACCATTCACCAATTTACTCTGAATGGTTAGTGTTTATGCTTAATGTTCATGGAAAGTTATTTACATTTCATATATTAGTTTCAATATGAATGTATATGTTGTTTATATTTATCCCCATTCATATGAGTAATTCATTGGACATAGAAAGTGTCAGGTGGGGCCCTCTATAGCCCCTCGGTGCATCAGTAGGTCTCATGAGACAAACTACGGTCTTGGCACAAGGACTTGACAAAATGATTATTTATGGTCTTGGCACGAGGCCTTAACAGTATGGTTATGTTGTCCCTCATTATGAATTCCATAATTATGAAAATAGTATTGATGTTTCATGTGGTTAATTCTACTAGTAGAATACCCATGATTATGTTTTATTATGACATTACTTACTCAGCTCTTATTCCTGGCATAATGTGGTCAAGTTTTTGTTAAAGACATATGTTTTTAGTTATTCAAGTTGCCTAATGTTTATATATCTTATTCTATATTTCTTAAACTTACTGAGAGTTTGAGTTCACCCCTTTCTTATGTTTCATTTTCTTAGGAGATGAAGAATTTTCTTATGAATGACATGCTGAAATAACCTAGGAGTTATGGATGTTGTATAAGGAGTTTCTATATTGTATTTCTTTTCAAGTTGTAATGTTGAAATTATGTATGTATCTTGTTTCCAATAATAATAAAATTATTAGTCTTTTTGGATTCATATTCCTTATTTATATGCCAATGTATTCAAATAAGGCACCGACTTCGGGAAACTGGGGTTGGGTCTTTACAGTTGGTATTAAAGGAAGTTTAGTAGAAAACTTGGAAACTAGATTATAAAATATAGGTTAGGGAACAAAGACCTAATGTAGTATTTGAGGACAAACATACAATAACGTCCTATAATTTTGGTAAGAAAATATTATGTGTATCTTTATAGAAAATACATCCCTCCTGGGATACAGACAGGTAGAGGTGGATCTGGCATATATGTAACTACGAGTGAAAACTCCAACATGGAGTTTCAGGATTGACCTGGGTTATACTGGTACACATCAATGGGCCTTGATGCACTCTTGTTATTAACACTCCTTGGGGATATGCTTTAGAAAATTCACATTTTCTTTAAAATCCATTATGAAGGATTTAAATGAATTTTTTTCCTCAAAGATACCATGTTTATGATTAATAGATTAGTTATTTATAGAATTTTGATTTATGATAAGTATTTTTTTCTACATTGAGATTATATATTATGATTCATTCCCTAATCTAGTGTATGCCATTATTTATAAATGACACCTAGTATAAGGAATGGAAACTGCATGAACATGCATGCCCTATGTAAGGATTTCCCTATGATGAAAGATAATGATGTTGGATCTGGTGTTGTGATTGGTGCTGATCAACTTATAACTATACTCAGACAAATTACTAAGGTTATGAATAATAACCTTACCCATATGGAGTATCCGGATCCACCATGTGGATAAGCTATGTTAGATCTCTTTATACGACAACAACCTCCATCATTCAATGGGAATACAAACCCATTTTTAGCAGAGCAGTGAATATGTTCTCTAGAGAAGATATTTATCACTTCGGGATGTAACAAAATAGATAAAGTTGTCATAGAAGTGTATCGTCTATTGAGAGACGTGTATCAGTGGTGGTCGTTAATCCAAAATAAAAAGGAGGAGGAAGAAATAGAAGATATGAAATGGAGGGATTTTAAGGAAATCTTCCTAGAAAAATATTTCCCCCGTGAACAACAAGAGGATATGGAGAGGCAATTCTTGAATCTGAGGAAGAAGGAGGATGAAAGTGTTTCCAAGTATGAAGACAACTTTACAAGGCTGGAAAGGAATGCTACAGACTACATACATAATCCAAGAGAAAAAATTGATTGATTCTTTTATGGTTTAAAACCATTCCTCCGAAGGTCTCTAGTCTCTCAAAGTTTCTCTTCATATGAAGATATAGTGTCAAGTTCTATCAAGACAGAAAATTAATTTTCTAAGTCTTATGACTTTAAAGGAAAAAAAGAGAAGAACAGGGATGCAGAAAACTCTAGAAAAGGAAATAAGGAAATGGGTAAGAAGGGAAGAGTTGAATTTTTATCCTACAGTAATTGTGAGAAGAAACACCCTGGCACTTTCCTAAAGGGAATGAGAGTCTGATACAAGTGCAGAGAAAAATGCCACCTATATCGGGATTGTAAGGGGAAGAAATAAGCTACCAACGTTCAATGCTACAATTTTAGGGAGATGGGACATTATGCACATGAATTTCCTAAATGTCAGGGAAATGTTCCCCAAATAAGGCCAAGGGATCAAGGCTAAGCTTATGCGGTCACAACTGCGGAGGTTGAAGTTCCTAACAAAGTTGTAGTAGGTACGTTAATATTTTCATCAAACTTATCCAATGATTTATTTGATTCTGGATCATCTAATTCTTTCATATCTTCCCAGTTTTCCAAGAAAATTAGATATTTCCCATTTGATTTTATAAGGGAGTTGTCAGTCAAAACTCCCAAGGTAAGTATCATTACAAAAAAGTTGTGTCAGGAAGTCTCCATTATGGTGTACAAACATGGTTTATCTACTGATTTTATTGTCATACCTATGATTGATTTTGATATAATCCTTGGTATGGATTGGATTTCAAACCATGATGTGAAAATTTATTACAAGAGGATAGAGGTTACAATTTTTGAGGACGATGTGGAATCCCTTATCTTTAGGGAAGAAATATCACAATCTGATTCTCATCTAGATTCACCCCCAGTAGCTCTACTAAATTCAATTATTGGAGAGGAAGAGAACCCAATATCTATGGGAGAGGAAATAAATCTTCAAATTGAAGATATACCTATTGTGTAATAATATGTTGAAATATTTCCAGAAGATTTACCTGGACATCCTTCTGGGTAGAAAATTGAGTTTTCTATTGACTTAATTCCTGGTTCAAGGACCATATCAAATACCCCTTATAGAATGGCCACTGTAGAATTTGTGGAACTGAAGAAAAAACTATAAGAATTGAGTGATAAAGGATTTATTCACCCTAGTTTTTATCCATGGGGAGCCCCTGTTCTTTTTGTTAAGAAGAAATATGGATCCATGTGGTTGTATATTGACAACAGAGAGATTAATGTTATAAAAATAAAGAACAAGTATACCCTACCTCTCATTGATGATTTATTTGATCAAATTCATAGAGCACAATATTTTTTGAAGATTGATCTTTGATATGGATATCATCAGTTGCTTGTGAGGAAGTAATACATTTCAACATTTCAAACTAGGTACGGGCATTATGAGTTTACAGTAATGCCTTTTGGTTTGACTAATGCACCATCTGTTTTTATAAATCTAATGAATAGAGTTTTCAAGGAACATCTTTATGACTTTTTGTTGGTGTTTATTTATGATATCTTGGTATAATCTAAAAGCTATGAAGAATATGAAAATCACTTGTAAACTATTCTGAAGACTCTTAGAAGAAATGAATTATATGAGAAGTTCAACAAATGTGAATTTTGTCTCCAATTGGTTTCCTTTTTGGGCCATATTATCTCTAAATATGGAATATCTATTGATCCTATAAAGAAAAATGATGTGAAAGAATGGCCTACTCCAATGAACACAATTGAGTTACGTAGTTTTATTGGTTTAATAGGTTATTATCGGCGTTTCGTTCAGAACTTCGCCCGTTTAGCCAACCCAATGACCAATCTCACACGAAAAGGGGTTATGTAACGCCCCGACCCTAGTTACCCAGAGTCGGTGCATTATTATGTAACATTGGCATGATCACAAAAGATCAAGTCTCGAAAGACTGATTAATTTAGTAGCCTTGGAAACACTAGATACATTCATAAATGTTACATTACATCATAAAGTGAAAAATCACAATAACATAGTCTCCATAGTCCACACTCATATCCCCTTCAGACTATCCCTGTAGGTCAGTCATAAAATATTTCTTCACATCCTGGGAAAATAAAACATAGAAAGGGGTGAGCTCAGATGCTCAGTAATGATAATAATATAGTGGAAACTTTCATAAATAAACATAAACATTTAATGTAACACACCAAGCTTCTACGGTACGCTTCTCTTTGAATAATACGATAGCGTGTGTTGTACGTAACATCGAGTTCTAACACACCACAACCAATCAAACTAGCCGTTATGAATAGTAATACCCAATTTTTGAAATTTATAAATTTTATTTTTCAAAATGGACTTCATTTTTGGATTCGGAATATCGAAATTAGCGTAGGGTGAATTTTTGGTATTTTTCTGAAAAACTTCATTTTTTGATGAATAGTGAAACCACTAAGTGGTCGTTAAAAAAACTGAATTTCTCATAAAACTTAATTTTACCACTTCTGTGAGTGGAATTTCAAAAATCCGAGAGACACGGTTAATATCAAGGAGTAAAATGTGGTTCAATGAGATGAAAATAATTTTTGGTAAATAGTAACTTTTTACTTTTATTTACCACGGTTAAAAGTAAATAGGGTAATTAAGGGTAAAAATAATATTAATATTACCCTAACACATCTCCTAATTCTATTGGACAAGTTTATCTCGACCAAAAACAACCTTAGGAATAAAATATTATCATTTAGGTCCACTTGGATTATATTAGGACATTTATTATTATTTAATTCAAAGAAGAGTTAAAAGAGTTAAAATCAAAGTTTATTTAATAAACCTTTTTAATATAGGGTTATACATAAGATAAATTTGATTATAAATATTCATTAGAAATATAAAAATATTTCCTACATAATGGTATTTTATTTATAATTTTTATACATTAAATAATTTAATTTATTTATGACACAATGATGATGCAGTAATCACCATAATAGTGAAAAATTAAAATAATTGATATTATAAACACCCAAATAAATATAATTTGAGACTTTTTATGAATTAAAATAATTTTCTAGGATAATATGACATGTTAGGATTGATTTAATTAACTTTTTTAGAAGTAATAATTCTGTTATAATTTTTATAAAAATCAATTATTGAATAGTGTCAAAGTTGACATAAAAGAGTTTTTAAAAAAAATATTATATTATTAATTGATATTAAATTCCTAAAAATCTAATGTTAGGAAAAGAGACTTATATCATGATATTTGTATCATTAATGGACCACTTGGGGGTCTCTTGGAGGTATATAGTAAGTTTATTAACTATATAATATAAAAATACAAAGTGACATGGTAAGTGTCAAACTAATTAACTAAGAGTTAAAACTAAAAGACAAGGTTAATATAAAGACCCAAACCTGTCTAAATTATATTGGTTGAGTGGTTTTCGACCCATACCCACCTTAAAATTTAAATAATCCACTTTAGAGCCATAAGAAACCAAATATGAATTTATTATAAAATAATATTTCTAGCTTTTCCAAAGGTTCCCCTCACCCCTCTTATAAAAGGGCACTCCTCCTTCTCATTAATTCACACCTTCAAAGCCTTTTTGTTCGGCCAAACCATGCCCAAATACTCTCTCAACTTCCCTCACTACAACCTAGAGGCCTTAGTTTTATCATAAATCCAACCTAAGGATCCCTTTTGATCAAATCAAAAGGAAGAACCCGAAGAAGAGGTAATGTTTTGACCACTCTTTTTCAATTTCGTTTCTTCTTAAAATTATTCTTTCTTTGTTATTTACATTCTAAAATAATAAATCCAGTATCTCCTATATACTGTAATATTATTATAAATATGGTACAACCATATTCAGTATTCTATCCATCCTTTGAATGACATGTCACCATACGTGCGTACGTACGGCTTACCGTCTCCACGTCGTGGTGTAATTGTTATTCAATATATTATTATTTGGATGGGTATAATAATGATTTATAATTCATGTAAATAATAAATATAATATGATAATGATTCTGTATATATGATATAACATCCAATTATATATTATTTTAATATCAAAAGAATGATATTGTCGCTCGTACGTACGTACGGACTACCGTCTCCATGAACGCGATGAGATTCATTCTCCATCGTATCCATTCAAGTATAATTATCATTTTATTATTTAAAAATAATTTCTAAGGACTTGATATCATTATGTATATGAATAATATACAACCTATCCATGACAAACACATCTTATGTAACAAAACATATAAAATAAAACGAGTAAGTTAACACCCGAAACAATGATAATACTAAGATATTATTAACAAATCAATGTTAAAAGATCATATATGACATCATATTTATGTATATGATTCTTGTATAATTTAATAACAATTATTTAACCATTATAAAGGAGGTTAACCGACCCCCAACTAGGTAAAAGTACAAGGTAAGGGTTTATTTCGCAATCTCTTCATTATCCGAGGTTGTTTATACGTAATAATCTACTGGGATTTCTTTATCATCCACATACATGTTTCTTAAAAATGTATTTCAAAACATTTTTACTATTTACAAGAATATGGGTTAAAGTCATTTATACCATTGTTTGACTTTTAATAAGAGGTTTATAAAGGAATCTTTCCGTCTTTTTCCAAACAAGGTGCTTTTTAACCCTTTCGACAGAATTAAGGTAAGAATGTTTTTTTAACCTATACGGCGGGTGCGGCTATTTTTCTCCGTTATAAAATCTTCAAATCTTCCCTTACAATCTTATAAGAATATTTTCAAAGAAAATGTTATATTTTATAAATATATGACTCTCAAATTATTTCAAAATAAAAATAGATATTACTCTAAAAAGAGTTTTGATTTCATCTATATCAACATCCTTTAATGGATTTTACGCTTATTTGAAGTTGATTTATTATGATACAAAACTTCTATATTGTATTGAAGGTTTTGTGATATGTTTTACTGTGGATGTGCTATTTTTATACCATTCATGGTTTATGGATGGAGTATTTACATTTCGTATGCTAGTTTTAATACGAATGTTTATGTTTTGTTTAAACCTGTTCATATGAGGAATGCATTAGACTTAATATGTGACGGGTGGAGCCCACTATAGCTCCTCGATGCATTGGTAGGTATCATGAGACAAACTAGTGTCTTGGAAAAAGGCCTTGATAAAATCTTATTTGTAGTCTTGGCACGAGGCCTTGGCTATGTGGTTATGATAGTCTGACATTATGCATTCCATCATTATGAAAGTAGTTATTGATATTGCATGTGATTATTAGATTAGTAGAATATCCATGTGAATAAGTAAATGGAATTATTTCACTTTATTTTTTCCATACTTTTTTTGAATTTCAAGTTTAAAAGGCTTTTATTTTAGTTATACATTGCCTTAAATGTTTATTCTTGTTTATGAAAGTTTCTGCTATATTGTTATCCTTACTGGGCATTTGAGATCACGCCTTTTCTATGTTTTATTTTTCCCAGGATGTGAAGAAGTAATTTATGAATGAACTGCAGGGATAGTATGAGGGGATAAGAGTGTGGAATATGGAGACTATATTGTTGTAGTTTTCATTTTATGATGTAATGTAAACTTTATTAATGTATCTAGTTATTCCAAGGCTACTAAATGAATCAGTCTTTCAAGATTTGATCTTTCTTGTGATCATACCAATGTTATGTAATAATGCACCAAATCTGGGTAACTGGGGTCGAGGCGTTACATTTGGTATCAGAGGAAGTTTAGTACAAACCTTGTAAGTTAGATTTAAATAAAATTTGATTTGAGCACATAGATTTAAGATGGACCTTGAGGATTAGTATAAAAGAACTTCCTAGAATTTTGGTATTGTAGAGATTTTGTGAGTTTTCCAAGAAATACATCCCTTTCTGGATACGAGCAGGTAGAGGTGGCTCTGGAACAGATGTACCTAGGGGTAAAACCTGAAAACACCGCTTTGAGCTAGACTCGAAAGGGAACTGGTGCACGGAAACGGGCCTTGCTGCACTCTTGGTTATGACACTCCCGAGGGATATGCTTAGGATAACTCTCATTTTATTTACAAATCATTATGAAGGGTTTATGAGTATATACTTCCTTAAAGAAAACATTTTTATGATTATGGATTATATCCATAAATTTTTCAATTTATGTTAAGTGTTTTATAAGTATGGAATTATGTATTTTGATTCATAAACTGATCTAGTTTATGCCATTATTTAGAAATGGCGCCTAGTGGAAGAAATTGAAACTGTATCAATGCACTCACTCCATGTAGGGATTTTCCTCCTGCTCAAGATAATTATAGTGGAGCTGGTGATGCAACTGGTGCCGATCAGCTAATCACAATACTGGGACAACTCACTCAGGTTATGAATAATAACCTTACCCATATGGAGCACCCTAATCCGCAGCATGGAGGATCAATGTTAGATCGCTTCATGAGGCAACAAACACCAACATTCAATGGGAGTACAAATCCCTTAGTAGCTAAGCAATGGATAAATTCCCTAGAGAAAATATTTCAGGCTTTAGGGAGTAGTGAAAGGGAAAAAGTTATCATGGAAGTTTACCGCCTCACTGGAGATGCTGATCAATGGTGGTCATTGATTCAAAACATGAAGGAAGATTCTTAAGTATCAAATATGGAATGAAGGGAGTTCAAATATCTGTTTTTATAAAAATACTTTCCTCGCGACCATCAAGCAGATATGGAAAGGCAATTTTTGAGTTTGAGACAAAAGGAGGATGAGAATGTCACAAAGTATGAGGTTAAATTTACAAGGTTACAAAGGTATGCTGGAGATTATATATGTAACCCAAGAAGTAAGATTGATTGTTTCTTTGATGGGTTAAAACTATTTCTCCGTCGAGCATTAGTCTCACAATCCTTCTCGTCGTACGATAACATTGTCTCATGTGCTATCAAGACCGAAAAGGAATTCTCTAAGTCTTATGACTTTAAAGCAAAGCAAGAGAAGAAGAGATATTCTGATCAATATGGGAATGAAAATAAGGGGAATAAGGGAAAGGTTGAATATCCATCCTGTGGTAAATGTGGGAAGAAACACCCCGGTACTTTCTTGAAGGGAATGGGTGTCTGTTACAAGTGTGGTGAAAAAGGCCACCAAGCTCATGATTGCAAAGGGAAGAAGGAAGCTACCAATGTTCAGTGCTACAATTGCATAGAGATGGGACATTATGCAAATGAATGTCCTAAGCGTCAGGGTAACTTACCTCAGAAAAGGCCAAGGGATCAAGGCCAAGCTTATGCTATCACTACTACTAAGGTAGAATCTCCGAAAGACGTGGTGGCAAGTAATTTAATGGTTTCCTCAAGTTTAGAAAATGCATTATTTGATTCTGGATCATCACATTGTTTCATATCTTCCCAGTTTTCTAAGAAAATTAGATATTTACAATTTGATTTAACAAGGGAGTTGTCAGTTAAATCTTCTAAGGGAAGTATCATTGCAACAAAGTTTTGTGAATCAGTCCCCATTAGAGCACATAAATGTTCTTTATATGCTGATCTCATCGTCATACCTATGATTGAGTTTGATATAATCCTTGGTATGGACTGACTTTCAGACTATTATGCGAAGATTTATTGTAAGAAGAAAGAGGTTACGATTCTTGATGATGATGATAAGGAACACCTTATCTTTAGAGCAGAATCGTCACCACCTAATTCTTATCTAGATCCACACCCAGTAGCTCAACTAAATTCAATTATTGGGGAGGAAGATAATGAAATGAATATGGGTGAGGAAAGGAATGTTCAAATAGAGGATGTATCTGTTGTGAAAGAATATGTAGATGTGTTTCTGGAAGATTTACCTGGACATCCTCCAAAATGAGAAGTTGAGTTTTCCATTGATTTAATTCCTAGATCAAGGCCTATATCGAAGACCCCTTATAGAATGGCCACTGTAGAATTAGTTGAACTAAAGAAACAACTAGAGGAATTGAGTAATAAAGGATTTATTTGCCCTAGTGTTTCTCCATGGGGAGCCCCTGTTCTTTTTGTTAAAAAGAAAGATGGGCCTATGAGGTTATGTATCGACTACAGGGAGATCAATACTATAATAATAAAGAACAAGTATCCCATACCTTGAATTGATGATTTATTTGACCAACTGCATGGATCTCAATACTTTTCAAAGATTGACCTTCGATCTGGATACCATCAGTTGTGTGTGAAGAAGGAAGACATTCTGAAGACAACATTTCAAACCAGGTACGAGCATTACGAGTTTACAGTAATGCCTTTTGGATTGACTAATGCACCCTCTGTATTCATGAATCCTATGAATAGAGTTTTCAAGGAATATCTCGATGAATTTGTGGTGGTATTTATTGATGATATCTTGGTATACTCCAAAATCTACGAAGATCATGAAAATCACTTGCGCATTATCCTGAAGACTCTGAGAAGACATGAATTATATGGGAAGTTTAGCAAGTGTGAATTCAGGATTTAGGAGATTTCTTCTCTTGGCCATATTTTCTTTAAAGATGGAATCTCTGTTGATCCTTCTAAGACCAAGGAAATCTAAGAATGGCCAGCACCTACGAGTATAACTAAGGTACGCAATTTTATTGGTTTAACAGGTTATTATCGACGTTTCGTCCAGAATTTTGCCCGGTTGGCTAACCCATTAACAAAGATCACATGTAAAGGGGTTAAATTTTTTTGGACAAAAGAGTGTGAAGAATGTTTAGAAGAACTGAAGAGAATATTAGTCAATGATCCTATATTGACTCTACCATTGGGGAATGATGGGTTCGTTATTTATAGCGATGCATCGAAGAAAGGACTTGGTTGTGTCCTTATGAAGAATTATAGGGTTATTGCCTATGCATCACGACAATTGAAAATTCATGAACAAAACTATCCTACTCATGATCTCGAGTTAGAAGCTATGATCTTTGCTTTTAAGATATGGAGGCACTACCTCTATGGTAAAAAATGTGAGATTTATACTGATCACAAGAGTTTGAAGTATATTTTCTCACAAAAAGAACTCAACATGAGGCAAAGGAGATGGCTTGAATTACTCAAGGATTATGATTGTACGATACACTACCATCCGGGGAAAGCAAACAAGGTGGCAGATGCTTTGAGCAGAAAAGATCATGGAGTTTTGAACATGATGAGAATTGAAAGGGATCATATTTTTATGGATCTAGTAAAGTTGGATATGGGAATAACCATAGAAGGTGAAACATCCATACTTGTTCAAATGGTTTCCAAACCATCTTTACTAGAAAGGATAAAGAGTTCTCAGTCCGATGATGAAGAGTTTTAGAAGAAAATTAAAGCTGTGAATGATGGGAGATTGAGAGACTTTGTGTATGAAGAAGGAACTTTGAAATTTGGGAAGAGACTTTGTGTTCCCAATATACCTGATCTAAAAAGGGAATTGCTGGATGATTCTCATAGTTTTAATTTCTCTATACACCCTGGGAGAACCAAAATGTATAAAGATTTGAAGGAACATTTTTTGTGGGACAACATGAAGAGGGAGATTTCTGATTTTGTGTCAAGATGTATGGTTTGACAACAAGTGAAAGCTGGAAGACAACAACCTGGAGGAGTCATGCAACCTCTTCCCATACCGGAGTGGAAATGGGACAATATTACGATGGACTTTGTCATGGGGCTACCAAAGACTCCTAGAAGGAACGATGCAATATGGGTTATTGTTGATCGTCTTACCAAGTCAGCACATTTTCTTGCTATAAGAGAAGATCTACCACTGGAACATCTAGAAAGACTATATATTAATGAAGTTGTGAGACTTCATGGAGTACCCCTATCGATTGTTTCTGATTGTGATCCCCGTTTTACTTCAATATTCTGGAAGAGTCTTCAGAAATCCCTAGATACTGAACTTCATTTGAGCACTGCCTACCACCCTCAAACAGATGGACAATCAGAACAGACTATTCAAACCTTAGAAGACATGTTGAGATCTTTCTCACTTGACTTTCAGGGTATGTGGGATCAATATTTACCTATGGTAGAATTTTCCTATAACAATAGCTTCCATTCGAGTATTCAGATGGCACCATATGAAGCGTTGTACGAAAAGTGATGTCGCACACCAACATGTTGGGATGACGTTGGAGAAAGAAAACTTGTAGGCCCAGAACTTGTGAAGGAAACGATGGAAAAGGTGAAGGTAATCCAAACCCACATAAAAGCAGCTCAAAGTAGGCAGAAGAGCTATGCCGATAATCGAAGGAAGGATTTAGAATTTCAAGTCGGTGATCATGTTTTCCTAAAGGTATCTCCATGAAAGGGAGTCATACGTTTTGGTAAGAATGGTAAATTGAGTCCCAGGTACATCAGACCTTTTGAAATTCTAGAACGAATTGGTGCTGTAGCTTACCGATTGGCAATGCCGCCAAGTCTCTCCAAAGTTCACGATGTGTTCTACGTATCTCTGTTGAGGAAATACATGCCCAACCGAACACATGTAATCACCTATGAGGAATTAGAACTGGAACCTGATCCGTCTTATTGTGAAGAGCCCGTCAGGATTCTTGATACGAGAGAACAAGTACTGAGAAACCGGACGACGCATCTAGTAAAAGTTTTGTGGAGAAACCATAAGATGGAAGAGGCAACGTGGGAACCCGAGGAACTTATGATGAAGAACCACACGAGTATTTTCATACGGTAATATTCTAGAAATTTCGAGGACGAAATTATTTGAAGGAGGGGAGAATGTAACACCCCAAGCTTCTACGGTACGCTTCTCTTTGAATAATGTGATAACGTGTGTTGTACGCAACATCGAGTTCTAACACACCACAACCAATCAAACTAGCCAGTATGAATAGTAATACCCAATTTTTGAAATTTATAAATTTTATTTTTCAAAATGGACTTCATTTTTGGATTCGGAATATCGAAATTAGCAGAGGGTGAATTTTTAGTATTTTTCTGAAAAACTTCATTTTTTGATGAATAGTGAAACCACTAAGTGGTAGTTAAAAAAATTGAATTTCTCATAAAACTTAATTTTACCACTTCTATGAGTGGAATTTCAAAAATCTGAGAGACACAGTTAATATCAAGGAGTAAAGTGTGGTTCAATGAGATGAAAATAATTTTTGGTGAATAGTAACTTTTTACTTTTATTTACCATGGTTAAAAGTAAATAGGGTGATTAAGGGTAAAAATAATATTAATATTACCCTAAAACATGTCCTAATTATATTGGACAAGTGTATCTCGACCAAAAACAACCTTAGGAATAAAATATTATCATTTATGTCCACTTGGATTAGATTAGGACATTTATTATTATTTAATTCAAAGAATAGTTAAAAGAGTTAAAATCAAAGTTTATTTACTAAAACATTTTTAATATAGGGTTATACATAAGATAAATTCGATTGTAAATATTCATTATAAATCTAAAAATATTTTCTACATACTGGTATTTTATTTATAATTTTTAGACATTAAATAATTTAATTTATTTATGACACAATGATGATGCAGTAATTACCATAATAGTGAAAAATTAAAATAATTGATATTATAAACACCTAAATAAATATAATTTAAGACTTTTTATGAATTACACTAATTTTATAGGATAATATTACATGTTAGTATTGATTTAATTAACTTTTTTCGAAGTAATCATTCTGTTATGATTTTTATAAAAATCAATTATTGAATAGTGTCAAAATTGACATAAAAGAGTTTTTAAAACAAATATTATATTATTAACTGATATTAAATTCATAAAAATATATGTTTCGGCCAAGAGACTTATATCATGATAGTAGTATCATTAATGGAACACTTGGGGGTTGCTTGGAGGTATATAGTAAGTTTATTAACTATATAATATAAAAATACAAAGTGACATGGTAAGTGTCAAACTAATTAACTAAGAGTTAAAACTAAAATATAAGGTTAATATAATGACCCAAACCTGTCTAAATTCTATTGGTTGAGTGGTTTTCGACCCATACCTACCTTAAACTTTAAATAATTCACTTTGGAGCCATTAGAAACCGAATATGAATTTATTATAAAATAATATTTCTAGCTTTTCCAAAGGTGCCCCTCACCCCTCTTACAAAAGGGCACTCCTCCTTATCATTAATTCACACCTTCAAAGCCTTTTGTTTCGGCCAAACCCTGCCCAAATAATCTCTCAACTTCCCTCACTACAACCTAGAGGCCTTAGTTTTATCATAAATTCAACTTAAGGATCCATTTTGATCAAATCAAAAGGAAGAACCCGAAGAAGAGGTAATGTTTTCACCACTCTTTTTCAATTTCGTTTCTTCTTCAACTTCTTATTTCTTTGTTATTTCCATTATAAAATAATTAATACAGTATCTACTATATACTGTAATATTATTATAAATATGGTACAACTATATTTAGTATTCAATCCATCCTTTGAATGACATGTCACCATACGTGCGTACGTACGGCTTACCGTCTCCACATCGTGGTGTAATTGTTATTCAATATATATTTATATTTGGATGGGTATAATAATGATTTATAATTCATGTAAATAATAAATATAAAATGATAATGATTATGTATATATGATATACCATCCAATTATATATTATTTTAATATCAAAAGAATGATATTGTCGCTCGTGCGTACGTACGGACTACCGTCTCCACGAACGCGATGAGATTCATTCTCCATCATATCCATTCAAGTATAATTATCATTTGATGATTTAAAAATAATGTCTAAGGACTTTATATCATTCTGGATATGAATAAGATACAACCTATCCATGTCAAACACATCTTATGTAACAAAACATATAAAATAAAACGAGTAAGTTAACACCCGAAACAATGATAATACTAAGATATTATTAACAAATCAATGTTAAAAGATCATATATGATATAATATTGATGTATATGATTCCTGTATAATTTAATAACAATTATTTCACCATTATACAAGAGGTTAACCTACCCCCAACCAAGGAAAAGTACAAGGTAAGGGTTTATTTTGCAATCTCTTCATTATCCGAGGTTATTTATACGTAATAATCTACTGGGATTTCTTTATCATCCACATCCATGTTTCTTAAAAATGTATTTCAAAACATTTTTACTATTTAAAAGAATATGGTTTAAAGTCATTTATACCCTTGTTTGACTTTTAATAAGAGGTTTATAAAGGAATCTTTCTATCGTTTTCCAAACAAGGTGCTTTTTAACCCTTTCAACAGAATTAAGGTAAGAATGTTTTTTTTAACCTATACAGCGGGTGTGGCTATTTTCTGCCATTATAAAATCTTCAAAGCTTCTCTTACAAGCTTATAAGAATATTTTCAAAGAAAATGTTATATTTTATAAATATATGACTCTCAAATGATTTCAAAATAAAAAGATATATTACTCTAAAAAGAGTTTTGATTTCATCTATGTCAACATCCTTTGATGAATTTTACGCTTATTTGAAGTTGATTTATTATGATACAAAACTTCTATATTATATTGAAGGTTTTGTGTTATGTTTGACTGTGGATGTGCTATTTTTATACCATTCATGGTTTATGGATGAAGTATTTACATTTCTTATGCTAGTTTTAATACGAATGTTTATGTTATGTTTAAACCTGTTCATATGAGGAATGCATTGCACTTAATACGTGACGGGTGGAGCCCGCTATAGCTCCTCGATGCATCGGTAGGTCTCATGAGACAAACTAGTGTCTTGTCACAAGGACTTGACAAAATATTATTTGTAGTCTTGGCATGAGGCCTTGGCTATGTGGTTATGATAGTCTGACATTATGCATTCCATCATTATGAAAGTGGTTATTGATATTGCATGTGATTATTCGATTAGTAGAATATCCATGTGAATAGTTAAATGGTATTATTTCACTTTATTTTTTCCATACTTTTTTGAAGTTCAAGTTTAAAAGGCTTTTGTTTTAGTTATACATTGCCTTAAATGTTTATTCTTATTTATGAAAGTTTCCACTATATTGTTATCCTTACTGGGCATTTGAGCTCAACCCTTTTCTATGTTTTATTTTTCCCAGGATGTGAAGAAGTAATTTATAAATGAACTGCAGGGATAGTTTGAGGGGATAAGAGTGTGGAGTATGGAGACTATATTGTTGTAGTTTTCATTTTATGATGTAATGTAAACTTTATTAATGTATCTAGTTATTCCAAGGCTACAAAACGAATCGGTCTTTCGAGATTTGATCTTTCTTGTGATCATGCCAATGTTTTGTAATAATACACCGACTCTGGGTAACTAGGGTCGGGGCGTTACATTTAAGACAATTTATAACTAAAAAAAAGCCTTTTAAACTTGAAATTCAGCATAATATGACAAAAATAAAATGAAGTAATTCCATTTACTTATTCACATGGATATTCTACTATTCGAATAATCACATGCAATATCAATAACCACTTTCATAATGATGGAATGAATAATGCCAGACTATCATAACCACATATTCAAGGCCTTGTGCTAAGACTACAAATAAGATATTGTCAAGGCCTTGTGCCAAGACACTAGTTTGACTCATGAGACCTACCGATGCATCGAGGAGCTATAGCGGGCTCCACCCATCACTTACTAAGTCCAATGCATTCCTTATATGAAAAGGTTTAAACATATCATAAACCATAACATAATCGTGTCATATAAAACATTAATAAAGGAAACATAACATTTCCACATTTCAGTCAAAAGATATAAATACAACACATTGATATAATAAAAACATTATCAAAACCATTTTCAATACCAAAAAAGAAAAGTAAAACATGGTATTTATTTTTCATTTACAAAAAGTTATGGCTTGTAGAGGAAGCCAAAACTCAAATAATGGTCACGGCGGCGGAGAAGTCGTTGTCGCCGCATATGTAAGACAAAAAAACATTCACTTTTTTCGTTTAGTAAAACGCTTCATATAAACAAGATTCCTTTTGAATAAACATAAAAATAAAAGGGGTTTATACACCGTATAAAATAAAGTCTTGTATTAAAACAAAATATGCCTCAATGAAAGAAGATTGAGACGAACTCCCTTACCTCATGTCTGACTTGACTCAATCATTATTTAATCTCCTGAATAATAAACTAGAGTTAATTTATACTTGCTTAAGAACCTTTTTCAAGTTCATTATTCCTTTTATATCACTTATTACCATGTTATGAACATTATGTAATTATTTAAGTTAATAACGGTCGTTTTGTCGATCTTTGGTACTTGAGTCAAAAATAAACTTCTTATAATTACAAGTTGTTTATGTGGTAAAATATCCATTTTATACAAAATTATATTCATGATGTAGATATCATATATATCATATATATCCAGTATATACTTTCATTTATAATATTACATAACATTTAGAGGTAATAAATGAAATGCACCGTTCATAGAGACAGTAAGTTGTACGTACGCATGAACGCTACTTTCATTTCTATTTCGTATTTAATGGAATAAAAAAATAATGATATAAAGGTATATTATAATTTCAGTATAATATCATATTTAATATAATTTACTCCATCCTTTATACGTCCCACATTTGGCATTAACGATTCAAATCACTTTGAGGGGGCGGTAGTCCGCACTTCCTAAAATGAAATTATCGCGTTTACCCATAATGGAAATCATAAAGGTATGCCATAAATGACAAATACAGAAGCATAAAGAAAACATAAACATAATATATATCATATATAAATATAGTGATATCTTAATGGCCACCATGAGAGGTGTTAAAAGAAGATTGAACAATCATCGTTTCGTGAGGCAGTAATTCGCCACCCACAGAAACAGTATGTTCTTTAACCATTAGACGAAGGTGTGTGTAATTGTAAATAAAATAATTCTCATAAAAAAATCCTATTATATTTAAGATACTTGTGTTGTTACAAAAGAAATTAATAAAAAGAGTTTAAGGGGTTGAAGAAGCAAAATAAAACAAAAGAACATAAGAGAAGACATTACCTTAAAATCAGGTAACTCTTTTTGATTTGAGCCAAAGGCTTCCTTGGGAAGACTTCTTCCCAAAGTGAGGATTCTAGGAGTAATAGAGGGAAGTTTATAGAGTATTTGGGAAGATTTTGGATGAGAAAAATGGCTTTGAATGTGTGAATAAGGTGGTAGAGGTGGGGGCCTTTTATAAGAGGAGAGGAGGGGCACTCTTGGAAAGTCATGAAATGTTACATTATTATGAAATTATTTTAGGATTTTAAAGGTCCCAAAATGATATATTTCGAGGATAAGGTTATAATGGTTCGAAATATACTCATAAAATAGATTTTTGACAAGTTTAAGTCATATATTTTACATTATCTTTTCATTTTATTTAAATCGTTAATTAATGAGGTAATCACTGCATCATCATGGTGTCATAAAAAATTTAATTTATTTAATGTCTAAAAATTATAAAAAAAATATCATGATGTATGAAATATTTTTATCTTTCCAATGAATATTTATAGTTGAAAATTTAACTTATATAACCCCATGTAATAATTGTTTTATTAAAACAACACATGTTTGTGACAATTTTATTTTTACTTTAAATAAAAAGTTATTAATGTCATTTTCTTACCCAAGTGGCTCCATGGGGTCTCCAAGTTGACCCATGGATTTTCTTGGTCGTTCATGACTCATAAAATAAGGGTAGGACAAGTTTAAAGGTAATTTCATATTATTATAACATTATATTTACCTTAAATTACAATAATTACCTTTAATTGCGATTAATAAAACTTAAAAGTTACTATTCACCAAAAGTTATTTTCATCCCATTGAACCAAATTTTACTTAATAATAACAACCATGTATGTCTTATTTTTGAAATTCAATTCACAGAAGTTGTAAAGTTTCATTTAAACGAAAAATTAGTTTTTTAACTACCACTTAGTGGTTTCACTATTCATCAAAAATTGAAGTTTTTTCAGAAAAATACCAAAAATTCACCCTAAGATATATTTGATATTCCTAATTCAAAAATAATGTCTATTTTACAAAATTAAAAACATATAATTTGAATTAATTAATTTAATAATTAATTCCCACTGTCACAACAAATAGCGTGTTTTTAAGAAACAATATATATCAAAAGATTGACAATTGTTTATGTCCAATGTCAAAGTGAAATTAATTCTAATGACCACCATTGGATAAAATGGTGAAATTATATTCTAATTATACTTTAAAACCTCTCACTGGTATAATTTCTCTCTATAAATTATTTTGATTAAAAAATTTGTTTTTAAGTATTTTTCACTATTCATCAAAAATTGGAAGTTCTCAGAAAATTACAAAAAATTCAACTTAGGATGATTTCGATATTCCAAATACAAAAATGAAGTCCATTTTGAAATATAAAATTTATATAATTTCAAAAAGTGGGTATTACTATTCATAACGACTACTTTGATTGGTCGCGGTGTGTTAGAATCTCGAACTTGCGTATAATACAAGCTATTGCATTATTGAAAGAGAAGCGTATCGTGAAAGATTGGGGTGTTACAGGTTAAGTTTTTATGGAAAAAGGAATGTGAAGAATGTTTTAAATAATTGAAAATAAGATTAGTGAATGCTCCAATATTGACTCTACCATTAGGGAATGATGGATTTGTGATCTATAGTGATGCATCAAAGAAATGACTTGGTTGTGTCCTTATACAGAATGATAGAGTGATTGAATATGCATCTAGACAGCTAAAAATTCATGAAAAAAACTATCTAACTCATGATATTGAGTTAGCAGTGGTAATATTTTCTCTGAAGATTTGGAGACATTACCTATATAGCAAAAATTGTGAGATATATAAAGATCATAAGAGTTTGAAATATATCTTTTCACAGAAAGAACTCAACATGAGAAAAAGGAGATGGATTGAGCTACTTAAGGATTATGATTGCACATTAAACTACCACCCAGTGAAGTAAAATAGGGTGGAAGGCGCTTTGATTAGAAAGGACTATGGAATTCTGAACAAGATGAGAGTTGAAAGGGATCCTATGTGTTCATGGATTTAGTAAAGATAGATATGGGAATTATCATGGAAGGTAACACATCACTACTTTTTCAAATAATTTACAAAACATCTTTATTGGAAAAGATAAAAGGTTCTCAGACTGATGATGATGAGTTTCAAAAGAAAATTAAAGCTGTAAATGATGGGAAGTTGATTGAATTTGTATATGAAGGTGGCATTTTGAAATTCAGAAAGAGGATTTGTGTTCTCTCTATTCCTGAGATAAAGAGGGAACTATTAGATGACGCTCATAGATCTAATTTCTCTATATACCCTGGTAGAACAAAGATATATAGAGATCTAAAGGAACATTTTTGTGGGAAAACATGAAGAGGGATATTGCTGATTATGTGTCGAGATGTTTGGTTTGTCAATATGTGAAGGCTGGAAGACAACATCCTAGAGAATTCATACAACCCCTTCCTATACCTATGTGGAAATGGGATGATATTACGATGTATTTTTTCATGGGTCTATCAAAGACTCTAAGAAATAATGATGTGATATGGGTCATTGTGGATCGTCTTACAAAATCAGCACATTTTCTTTATATAAGAGAAGATTTACCACTTGAACGTTTAACAAGACTATATATTAATGAAGTTGTAAGACTTCAGGGTGTTACCTTATCAATTATTTCTGATCATGATCCCCATTTTACATCACAATTTTGGAAAAGTCTTTTGAAGTCCCTAGATACTGATCTTCGTTTGAGGACTGCCTACAGCCCACAAACTAATGGACAATCAGAATGGACTATTCAAACATTGGAGGACATGTTGAGATCATGTTCACTTGACTTTCAAGGTACGTGGGATCAATATTTGTCTTTATTTGAGTTTTACTATAACAATAACTTCTATTCAAGTATTCAAATGACATCATATGAAGCATTATATGGAAAGAGATGTTGTACACCAACTTGTTGGGATGATGTTGGTGAAAGAAAGCTCATAGACCCAGAACTTGTTGAGGAAACAATGGAAAATGTTAAGATTATCCAAACTCATATAAAAATAGCTCAAAGTAGGCAAAAGAGCTATACTGATAACTGAGGGAAGGATTTGGAATTTCAAGAATGAGATCATGTTTTCTTAAAGGTATCTCCAGGGAAGGGTATTATATGATTTGGTAAGAATGGAAAATTAAGTCCCAGGTACATCGGACCTTTCAAAATTCTAGATCGAATTGGAGTCGTAGATTACCATTTGGAAATGACTCCAAGTCTCTCCGAAGTTCCCAATGTGTTCCACGTATCAATGTTAAGGAAGTACATGCCAGACCCAATGCATGTCCTCACTTCTGAAGGTATAGAGTTGGAACCTGACCTATCTTACTGTAAAGATCCTATTCGAATTCTGGACACTAAAGAACAAGTGTTGAGGAATCGGGTGACTTTTATAGTAAAGGTACTTTGGAGAAATCATAAAATCTAAGAGTCAACATGGGAGTCTGAGGAGCTTATGTTGAAGACATACCCAAATTTTTTTAAGTAATATTTTGTGAATTTTGAGGATGAAATTTTTGTAAGGAGGGGATAATGTAACGAACCAATATTTTTCAATGGAAATTATTTTCTTATAAAATGTCATAATCACATGAAATCACAACATAATGAACTAATAAGTTCTATGTGACCTTTAAACATAAGTTTGTCACTTTTGTGATGTGAATTTAAAAAATCTCACATACACAGTTGCAATCAGTAAGTTATTTGGAGTCTGATAAGAAAAACTTAATTTTTGGTGAATATTAACCTACCCTAATTAATATTTATATACCCTAATGAATAGTAACCTTACCTATGATAGTATATAAATAATATTCAAGTGGAAGTATGATATACCTATATTTTGGAATAAGTAAATAAATGTTTAAAAATTGTTTTTTTAGAATAATTTATGATATTAATTAAATATTAAATTAATTATATTTAGAAAAATATTTTTGAAAAAATGGACTTATTTTTTTGATTCTACACATTAAAAAATGGTTTGGGTGAATTTTTGGGGTTTTTCTAAAAAACTTGAATTTTTGATGAATAATAAAATACGATAATTCACAATAAATGCTAAAACCTGAATTTATGCATCATTCTTGAGTCATGGATGATGTAAATGGCCATTAGTTCGAACTCACGTGTATTTATTACTATTCTTTGTCATGTAATCATCACTATTTCTGGTCTTGATGGAAATTAATAAAATAATGATTAAAAAATTATGAAAACCCTCCTCTCCTCCACTATAAAAACCCCACATCACTCCCTCTTATCTTCACTCCTCTAAGCCTTGAAGATCATAAAATCTATGCCCAAATACCCTTCCCTAGTCACTCCCCACGTCCAAGAAGCTCTTTGTATTTCCAAAAGACCAAAACTCCTTCCCTTAAGGAGGTTCTCAAGGAGGTTATTTCAAGAGGCAAAACACTCTTCTTTTTCTTTCAGTTTCATTTCAATTTATCTTATCTTGTTATCCTCTCCCCACATACTCTATAAAAATGAACATTATAAATCAAATATAATATATACAATGGAATTATATCATGTTAATGTAAGAAACATCATCAATATCCTTACTCTCTCCCTTTTATTTTATAAACAAAATCAACATCCATGAGGTTCCAATTTATAACCTTCATGGACGACGAAGTTTCGTTCTTCAATTTCTCCTTCATTACTAGTCATGAAACCATTTTTATGGTTTAACTAGACTATAATATATTTATTATAACATAATTAATATTCATTAACTAGTATACGCATATATTATTAAATCATATGACCAAACTAGTTCCTAATAATCAAAATACCGCTAAAATAATCTAAGTGAATGTCATTAATAATTCATTTAATGATTCATCCTATTTGCATCTAACCAAATGATATAAATGAACATTAAATTTTTTTTATGTTCATAAATAATATGTAATTTCAATTCTGG
Organism: Viscum album; assembly: GCA_963277665.1. Taxonomy (NCBI): domain Eukaryota; kingdom Viridiplantae; phylum Streptophyta; class Magnoliopsida; order Santalales; family Viscaceae; genus Viscum; species Viscum album. Next base: position 912,098,536 of record OY728151.1, read on the forward strand.
ATATTTACATCCATTCCATATGAACTCCATTACTTAAAAACAAGTGAACCGATTATGAAAATCAAGTAAACGAACACTCCGGAACGACAAAATTCAATATTTTAACTTATCAATAAGGACATAAATGAACTGAACAAAATTATGATAAAATAAAATCATGTCTAATAGGTTATTAAATAAGTTATTAATAATTATAATTTCATATTCCAGGACCTTAAGTTCAAGAGCGGTACACATTCGGACTTAAGGTAAGGGTTTTTCCACCTGAAGCTCCATTTTCATTCGGGTTATTTTTATTGTCTAATTACCTCAATGAAATTATTGTGTATTATTATTTACTACTCATAAATTCTGTGTTATTTATCTATATATATTTACCAATCAAAATCCTACTTTCATTTAATGGTAGTTATATGTTCTAAAAAGATCTTTTAAAAATCCTTTCCGAAATACAAGCCCGATTCAAGGGAATTTCTAAAATTATTACCTATTTTAAAGGGAACCCTATAATCTATTTTTTGGAAACCATTATATTTATAAAAAAACTCATTTTATTGTGAAAATATTATCTTACTTCACTTCTGGTTTTATACAAATATTTTTCCAAAAAAACTCTGCTTTTCAAAGTAAAAGGGTGTTTATCTCAAGAATTACTCAAAGATTTTATAAGAGTATCTTCATCTATTTCAACACTCTTACTGATTTTTATGTATTATTGGGATTAATATTTAATGGTATCATCTACCATATTTAATTTAATGTTTTATGATTATTTTGGTTGTGGATGTGCTATCTTAAAACCATTCACCAATTTACTCTGAACAGTTAGTGTTTATGCTTAATGTTTGTGGAAAGTTATTTACATTTCATATATTAGTTTCAATATGAATGTATATGTTATTCATATATATTTCCGTTCATATGAGTAATGCATTAGACATAGAAAGAGTTGGGTGGGGCCCACTATAGCCCCTCGGTGCATCGATAGGTCTCATGAGAGAAACTACAGTCTTGGCACAAGGCATTGACAAAATGATTATTTATTGTATCAGCACAAGGTCTTGACGGTATGGTGATGATGTCCCACATTATGCATTCCATCATTAAGAAAATAGTATTGATGGTTCATGTGGTTATTTGACTAGTATAATACCCATGATTATGTTTTATTATGGCATTACTTACTCAGCTCTTATTCCTACCATAATGTGTTCAAGTTTTTGTTAAAGGAATATGTTTTTAGTTATTCAAATTGAATAATGTTTATATATATTCTTCTGTATTGATTACCCTTACTTAGTTCTTGAGATCACCCCTTTCTTACGATTCATTTTCTCAGGACATGAAGAATTTTTTTTTATGAATGACATGCTGAAATAACATAGGAGTTATGGATGTTGTCTAAGGAGTTTCTATGTTGTATTTCTTTTCAAGTTGTAATTTTGAACTTATGTACGTATCTTGTTTCCAATAATACTAAACTACTCAGTCCTTTGGGATATATATTCCTTGTTTATATTCTAATGTAATCAAACAAGGCACCGTCTTCGGGCAACTAGGGTCAGGTCCTTACACTTGGATGGTCCACTCCATCTGGATATCATTCTAGGGTTGAAAGGTTGTGCTCAAGCACAACTGAGACCCAAAGTCTTCCTACAATCCTCTCTATAAATGGGATGTGAAGCAAGCATCATGGTCATAGATGAACATTGAGGGAACTCTATGGAGTCGGACTATCTCCTACACGTAGAGGTATCCCAAGCTCTTTACTAAACTCTTCTCTCGGATAACTAGAAAGTGGGATGACTTGGTGAGTCAGTCTAAAATCAACCATATGGAATCATGTACCTTTTACATGAATGGTAAGATAATCACAAATTTCATTGATATCTCATCCCACTTTCACTCTGGAACCTCAAGGGGTTGAGCTAAACCCACTAGAACAAGGTTCCTAGCCTTTACTTGTTGACAAGTATGGTATCGAGAGATGAAATCTACAAATCCATTCTTCTTACCTGGACACCAAAACTAATGTATGAAAATACCATGACACCTCCTTCCGCAAAGACAAATGTATCATCGACCATCCTTTAAAAGGATAACATGCTCCCCAACTTCAAAATATCTATTAGGAGCATGTCCAGTGGATACCTGAGTATATAAGGTCTCACAGTCAGTATCTCCTCACTGAGAATCCCTAACACACTGTAAAATAGGTGGGGTAATAACTATCCACTGAATATATGAATCACTATCCTTGTTCATAAAGGACAACTATAATGAGGCTAACTGCTCTGACGCCTCAACCAACAACTGAGAACAAGATATCCTATTGAGAGAATCTTCCACCACATTCCCCTTCCCAAGAGTATAAAAAATATTGAAGTTATAGTCATGGAGTAACACTATCCATCACCTCTATTTCAAAATAAGATCCTTCTAAGAGAAGATTTAATTGATACTTTTGTGGTCAGAGTAAATGAAAAACTGATTGCCCATATTGTCGCCACATTTTTAAAGTGAAGAGTACCATTGATAACTCAAGATCATGGTTCATGTAGTTTTTCTCATGTGGTCTCAACAGGTGTGAACCATAGGTAATAATCACCTATTTTTTCATTAGTACAAAATGAAGTCCGGTCCTTGATGCATCGTAGAAAAATACATACTTGACACCCTCCTCTAGAAATCTCAAGATGGGAGTGCTCATCAACCTCCGTCTCAGCTCACGAAAGCACTACTAGAACCTTTATTTATACACAAAAGGATTCCCCTTCCAAGTCAAGGATTTTAAAGGTGCCTCCACTTTAGAGAAGTTGGGTACAAACCTCTGACAATACACTTCCAACCCAATGAAACTCCATACCTCGATAACAATCTCATGTGGCTCCCTAGTAAGCACTGACTCAAACTTTGCTAGATCCACTTCCACTCCTGCCTCTAAGATGACTTGTCTTAGAAAGTGAACCTATCGATTCCAAAACTGACACTTTTAGAGTTTCCCATAAAGTTGGTGCTCTCGTAGTTTGTCCAAGACCATCATCAAGTGTCTTACATGCTCCTCCTCAGTTTCTGAATACAATAGGATTCCATCGACGATGACCACCATGAACCGGTCTGAGAAAGGTTGAAGGACATAGTTCATGACTCCCATGAAAACTTCTGGGGCATTCTTCACACATAATGATATCACCAAGTAATCATAGTGATCGTAACAACATCTGAAGGTCATCCTTGTTATATCCTTGTCCTGCACTCATAGTTGGTGATAGCCTTATATGAGGTCAATCTTTGAGAACCATCACAACCCTCTCAACTGATCAAAGAGGTCATCGATCCTCAGTAGTGGATACTTATTATTGAAAATCACCGATTCAAGTACCATTAATCCACACATAACCTCAATCTCCCATCTTCTTTCTTAGAAAAAACACTGGGGTTTCCCAGGGGGAAATGGTGGGTCTCAAAAATACATTCTCTAACAAGTCATTTAACTACATCCTCAGCTCTCGAAACTCTATAGGAGCCATCCGATATCATGGTGCATATATCGGTTCTATCCAAGGATGTAATTCAATGTATAATTCTATCTCTTGGTGGGGAGTTAAATCTGGTACATCCTCAGGAAATATGTCCTTATAATCCGTGACCACTATAGGAAACTGGTATCCCAAAGTATCCACTACTCCAAGATTAATGCTAGAAAATTGGTGAGTAATCATATGCAATATCCTTTTTCTGAGCTCATCTTACTCCACCAATTTCTCATTTTCACCCATAAAGGAAAACCTTATTCTATCACTATAGGCATGATGCATCCTATGCCTAAAATAGTCAATATGGGAATGAATTGTAAATATCCAGTCCATACCTAAGATTAAATAATAAGGCCTCATCATTGCAACAAGGAGATCCCATACAAAACTCTCACCTCCAAGTGTCAGATCACACTATCGACACAAGTGTGAAATAACTGATTCATGGTTGAAGTTTCCAACTACAAGGGTTGAGCTAATGGATAAAAAAGAATCTATAATTCTTGAACTAGAGAAGTGGAAAGAAAGGAATGACTAGTACCCATGTCTATCAATACTACATCTAAAGTAGAAAAGGCATAGATCATACCTCATATCATCCCTAGAGACTCAAGGTCATAGGAATCCATATCCTATAGCTAGACTAGTCCTTTCCCATTAGATACCTAATCCTGGAATGGACCATCTAGGGGTGGTGGTGGTGATAGGTCAAACCTTTGACCACCTCATGTTACCCTACTGACCCATATGCCATGTTATCCATCCTACAAACCACCCCAATCCTGCCTCTATCTCTATCTCAGTAGTACCTCAACCGTATCATGATTAACTATAAAATGTGTCAGATAATCTCAATCCAGATGTCCATGACCATCACAGGAGAAACACTGCCTACAACTCAGCTAATTCGAGCCACCCTGAGAGCCATGCACCGCTGAACTTGAGTCCTAGGATCACCTTCTGAAGCATCTAACATGCTCGGATCCCTGTGACTGCTATCAAATACCCGGTTCTAAGGTCTCAGGTACTGGGTACCCACTGTTATCTCTCAGTACTAGTGTATACTCTACTAGAAATATCTCCAACAACAAGGCTTGATCAAGCACCCCAGCATAGGTGGAAATAAAAACAGATACTACTTAATCCCCAATGTCCCAACGGAAGCCCTTCTCAAAGGTCTGAGATCTAAAGAATTGATCCTGCACCATATTGAAGGAGTAATACGAGAGATCAGTAAACCTCACTGAATACTCTGCCACGGTCATACTACCCTGCTACAGATGTAGAAGCTCATATATGCATACCTATCGCACCATGGATAAATAGAACTACTCTTTGAAGAGATGCTCAAAGTCTATCTAGGAGAGAGTTGTCTCATCTTGTGACTGAGTCTCCAATCCCCACCATCGCCCAGCATATCCTTGAAGAAGACTCACCATGAAGATTTCCATATGATCTTTTGGTTCCCCCAGAAGGCGAAAAACATGAGTGACTGCCTCTAGCCAGTCCTTAGGCACCTAGGGGTATAGATCACCCCAAAACCTATAAGTTTGATACCTCTGGAACTCTTTAAACATGCTCAACCTATATGAATCATCAGTTGGTACATCCATCTCTAGCTGCTTCTCAATGGGTGGTGTTATTACTGGCAAACCACTCAGAGGTGTTGTCTTTAATACAAGTCCCTATACTAATGCCTCATCACTAGGTGGATCATCCTCATGACCACACATTAGAATCTTAGATGGCTCTCATCATGGAGGTATCCTGAAATTAAAACAAGATTTACCACATTCAAAAGAGTATATTTGGGGAGCTGAATCAATAAGGAAATGAAAAACAAAACCATTCCTATATGATGTATGTACCGATTTTTTTCCCTACAACCAATATTTACATGTACCAAGTCAAAAAAATAGGTGATTAGAGTCTTGGTGCATGGATACGCCGGTAACCAAACCAACACTAGAGTCTATATCCTGAAATATGAACTCAAAATACTAACCACTATTTCCCCAAACCAATCTCATAGACTTAGGTCCTAAGTTAGAACCATGCTATGATACCACTCTATCACAACCCGACCCACCGAGGTCCAACCCACGACTACCCCAAGCTCACCTTCAATAGGCCAGGGGTTAGAGACCAGTGTCAAGTAGTCATATCCCACAAATGGGATACATTATCCTAAAGTACCTATACACATGCACACATCTACAAGATCACACAATGCTGAAATGTAAAACAACTGAAACAATTAATGCAAACATCTAAGATCCCATAAAAGAGTACAATGGTAAAAGTACTGAAAGTGGGAAAAGGGGCCAATTACAAGCCCATTTTTTTAAAGTCTAATCTACTCTAAGGGAGAGGACTAAGTCAACAACAATCTCTCAGTAAAACACCTCAGTTTGACAAGATCCATCTACACTCAACCCACTCCTTATCCTCCCAGACCACCGTTAGAAGGGCCATAATATGCATAAGACATGACATGTGTGGGAAAATCCCATGCAAGCGTGGGTATAACAATACTCAGTAGGACACCCTAAAAACACTAAACCTAAAGTACCAAGTACAGTATTCTAAATACAAGATATAAAAAACAATTTATAACAGAGACACTCATATATACTTAGGAAAGACACCACACCACCAAGGGGTCATAACCAACTTCGAACCATAAGATTCATCTCTAAGAAATGATTGTTCTGGGTGAATCTTCTCGAAAATCCATGCTATCATCAGAGACACTCGATGAAGAGTTCTAGCTAATTAGGACCCACCCAAGAAAGATCACTGTTCTAAAAAGACCCTGATACACAAATAGAGGGTCACACCCAGAACTATTGGGGGACACCAAAAATAAAATCTAGATTTTCCCGCTACATAGGGGATCACATGCCAACGATACCAAAAACCCTATCGATACGACTTGCTAGATGTAGGATCAATTCCCTACTCATAGAGGTCATGTCGATTCCAAAAACTCTAACTAGGGAACAAAGGATAATAGAAGATCACACTCTAGTCTCACAGAAGGACACCACAACTCTATCTGAGACTTTACCTCTAGAGGGGATTACAATCTAGTGATATGGATGTAATTTCACATTATACCTTCAAGGAAAAAGGACCAAGGGAACATAATAAACCTATAAAGGTCTAAAATATGAAAATGTAGAGCCATAAGCACTCTTGAAGTAGGTACACGATGTGTACCAGGTTGTACATGGTGTGTCCAACTGTCCCCTTACCTACCCATATGGAAGAGCCTCACACAACATGTAGTCTCCAAATATACGGTGTGTAGAAGGAGTACATGGAATGTAGAGACACACGGTACCCTGATCATATATCCTAGTCATGTCTGTGCCTAGGTGGTCATGTCAATGTATTAGTACATGGTGTGTGGATTCCCATACACTCTACCCATGTACCACTACATGGGTAAGCCCGTGTACACCCAATCAAGTTGTGTCCATGTGGGAGTACAAGACGTGCCATCTGGATGTGTACTCCAACCCATGTCCATGTACTCACCAGAGTACATTCTGAGTCAACTAGGGAGGTCCATACACTGTGTGATAGGGGTCACACATTTTATGATCCCTAATTTCTTACGAAACCCCAACGTCCAAGCCAAGGGGCCCACACAGTGTGTAATGTCGGAATACATGCTGTGTTGCTCAGAATTTCCCAAAAATGCTCCACGTCATCCCGCACCTCATTAGAGCCTCCTCCTTTACTAGAACCTATAGATTGGGCTTCATCTAGAACTTTCCACACTGATCTATGAAAAACTAGGCTTTAATATTCTCGAAAAAATAGATCGACACATCGTTCTTCATTGCACACCAAATAACGTCGAAGAATATGAAATCAGGTATCCAAAACCATCCTATTATCCACTAATTCCATCGCCGCACCACCATCGTGTTGTGATGATCCTAGATATGTGATATCAGATTGTTTTTCCAAGAAAAAAGTGCACAATGATCGATTGATTAGGATATGTTGAATGCCAGGACAAACAAAGAACGCCCACAGTGAACGAAGAATTAGGGGAGGAAAGAACAAGAATAAATGAAAGGAATAAAAATTGATTGATGTTTATGTCAATCTTGATTCTTTTTTGTGAGAATAATAATGAATAAATCAAAAATCCAAAGTAATTCTTTCAAAACCACCCTACAATAAACCCATCTCGCAAATACGCACGATCCATGAATCAATCCATTGGTCGATTGATCCTTATTCATCATATGAATCCAGAACAGGGAAAGAATACAATTTAAACAACCACCCTACCTAGATTTGGATAAATCATTGATGAAGAATGATTAAATTTCATATTCATGTGTGAGACCCTTTGATTCCATTCTGTTTCAATCATCGATCCTCGATTTGGTCATCGTTTTCCAACAATATCTCGTTCCATGCTCTCCAAAGTCTCTACTATGATTTGCAGGGTTATGTATTTAACCCTACAAATTTTTCATAAACACTAATTTAAAGAGGAAAAAATTAGGTCTCTGTGTCTCTACATCAGCAAACAAATAAAATAATTTAATTAATTTTTTTATTCATTTTACGTTAGCGACAAATTTTCCACAAACAAACCACATCGACTTAGGTTAAGTCACGCCTAGGGTAAAACCCACATTCTAAACTAAAATATGCCCTCATATTTATTATACAAGACTTTATTCAGGATTTATTCCACTTTTTCAAGAAAAATGCATATGCGTTCAATTTAATATGTTTAATATATTTCAAACATTTATTCTGGGCACACCGGGCCTTGGAATCACATGTCGTCTCAATGCTTAGTCTCGAAAATAATTCATATAATATCCAAAAAATAATACATAACTACCACAAAAACAGTTTTTCGCAGCGCCCCCCTTTATCAGCGCTGATAAAGGGGGTTATCAGCGCTTTTTTTAGCGCTGATAAAGGGTCGACTTCAAATTTTTTTTAACATATATTAATATATTAATATATAAATATAGTTATATAGTTATATAAATATAATATATAATTTTTAAATATATTTTAGATAAGTATAAATGTAAATTTACACTTATTATACTTAATATATAAAATATTTAGTGAAAATGACTTCTTAAAAAATTAAAAAAATATTTTTAATTAATATTTTGATAATCATTATGGAGTAATAGTCATTTAATAACAATTTGAGGACTAAAAAAATTAAAAAATTAAAAAAAGATCCAAAATATGTTGAAAACGCAACTCAAACTTCAAACGGCCATAACTTTTGATCCGGGTGTCCGTTTGAGCTCTACCACATATCAAATCGAAGCCTGCGATGAGATCTACGTAGTTGTGACTTGGGGGGACCCTAGTAAAGTGATTTTCGAGGCCAAAAGAGGCCCAGAAGGCCTCCAAAACTGAGTTTTTAGTCGGGGTACCCCGATTTTTTAACATTTTGTGGATTTTCACCCTCATTTAAGGGGGTATTATTGGTTTTTTTTGGTGGGGTATGAATTTATTACAAGGTATTACATTCATATTGATATTATTTCTTTGAAATTTCATCATTTTTTATAATGCACTGCTATTTATAATCAAATATATAACAATATCTTCATATTTTTTAAATATTCACACCTAAAAATTTAATTATAAATATAAATAATAAAATATATTTACATATAAAATATATTAGCTTTATCTAAATAATAACTAACATCAATTTTATTTAAAATACCAATATATGAATATTTATATACCTATATATTAATCTAACTATATATATATTGATCTAACTATATATGTATTAATCTAATAACTATATATATATTAATATAACTACATATATATATATATTAGTATTACTATAAATATATATATTAATATCACCATAAATATATATATTAATATCACTATATATATATTAATATAACTATATAAATATATATTCATATATATTCATATAACTATATATATGTTAATATAACTATATATATGTTAATATAAATATATATATGTTAATATAACTATATATATATATATTAATATAAATATATATTACTATACGAATAAATATAACTAAATATATATATATATATATAGATATAGATATATATTAATACCACTATATATATATTAATATTACTATATATATACTAATATTACTATATATATTATAATATAACTATATAACTATATATTATAATATAACTATATATATCTATTAATATAAATATATATTACTATACGAATAAATATAACTAAATATATAAATATATATATATAGAGATATCATGAATTGGAAACCAAATCAAAATAGAGTAGTGGTAAGGGCTTAGGCGCGCAGGGGGGAGGTCTCGAGTTCAAATCCTGGTGGAGGCAGGGGTGCGCGCACATGGGGAATATTGGAGCAAGCACTGTTAAAGGGTGGAGGGGGGTGCATGGGGTGCGTGGGTGTTGTATAGGGGATGAAAAGCGCTGTAAAAGGGGGGGGGGGTTCAAGCGCTATAAAGCCCCCCCCGATTGGCAGTTTTTTTTAATTTTTTTAATTTTTTTTAAAATTTTTAAAATTTTTTTAATTTTTTTTAATTTTTTTAATTTTTTTTTAATTTTTTTAACTTTTATGAGCGCTTTTTTAAAAGCGCTGATAAAAGGGTCCTTTATCAGCGCTAAAATGAAAACACTGATAAAGGAAGCGCTGATATAGGACCCCTTTATCAGTGCTAAAAAAAGCGCTGATAAAGGGGTACTTTTATCAGCGCTTTTTTTTAGCACTGATAAAAGACCCCTTTTATCAGCGCTTTTTTTTAGCACTGATAAAGGGGTACTATATCAGCGCTTTTTGGAGCGCTGATAAAGGGGACCCCCCTTTATCTACGCTGGCTTTATCAGCGCTTTTCTAGCGCTGATAAAGGCCATTTTTAGCGCTGATAAAGGCCGTGTTTGTAGTAGTGCATGGAAAATATGAGTTGTTACATAAGGGGACTAATCCAAACACCATCATAAGGAATAAACTGATCTGATACCAATATGTCACAACTCGACCCAATAGGGATCGAGGTGCAACTACCCAAATCCCACCTCCATAGTCCAAGGGGTGGCGACAAGCACTGAAATTCATATCTAACATAGGGGGATTTACCTAATGTACCTGTATGCACACACCCAACCATCTCAATGTAGAAGTGTAGATGAATAAAATAAAAAGATGTAATATATAGAGTAAGAAACTTACATGCAAAAACCTCTTGGGTGTACAAGAGTACAACATTGTAGAATGAAAGCTAAAGGGTAAAAATAAATTCCCAACCAGAAATATGTCCCCACCAAAAAAACTAAAAAATTGAAATGCTGAGAGATCCCAACCCATGATCTCCAAGATATGACCACCATACGTGGTCCAATGCACCAGGTATCCCTAAAAAACTTTGTAATCACCATCAACATATCCATCATTTATATAATACATGACACATGTGGGAAAATCCCATGCAGGGGTGAGTATATACATACCAAGTAGGATGTCCTGGAAGATAAAGGGGGAGAAAAAAGAGACATGATAGGAATAGATAGATATCTCAACCCAAAGTAATAGAGTAGAAAAATACAATGACATGGATATATATATATATATTATTAACAAAAGAATCATAAACAAGAAATAGGGGGTATCTACATCTCACAACCCATCCCAATAAAAGAGATCTAACAGTTTAGAAGTCCATCATTGATGTCCAGCATCTCGCGCATCTGTCTTAATAGACATCCAAGTCAAGACACACCTCGCCACTATGCCGCACAGTTGAGGGGAAAATTTCTAGGTAGAGGACTCATACCATAGTACAATAGGAGGGTGCCACTCAATAGATAGCTAAAAGAACCATGCCCTATCCAGTAAGAGGGTTCCACCCTGGTGGTTGAGGACCCATACCCTGGCTTCATAAGAGGGAACCACTAAATAGTCAATAGAGGACCCATACCCAGCCACGCTGGAGGGTTTCACCCTAGTGGTCGGTATAGGACCCATGCTCAGCCCTGCTAGAGGGTTCCACTCTAGTAGTTAGTAGAGGACCCATGCCCAGCCTAGCTAAAGGGTTCCACTCTATTAGTTGAGGACCCATGCCTTGATACTGTATAATGGATTCACTCGATGGATGAGTATAGGACCTATGCCTAGCCCAGTTAGAGGGTATCATTCTAATAATTTATTGGGGACCCATGCCTTACCTAGCAAGAGGGTTCCACTCGAGTAGTCGATTGAGGACCGATGCCCTTCCCAACAGGAGGGTTCCACTTGGATAGTAGATAGAGGACCCATACCCTATCCCACAAGATTGTGCCACTCTATATATAGGTAGATAACCCATGACCTATCCCATTATAAGGGATCAACTATAATTTATTTAGTGATCCTGCCTGATCACTATCATCATCGAACATCACCTAAATAAGAGTCATGTTTAGAACATATCGTATCCAATCTCAAAATACACTATAGAGGGAATCATCAAATTCTATGTGTAAAAAAACTCGGGATAGGCCACTCATGGGCCAAAATCCAAGTCCAAATGAAGGATATATGATAGGTTGATTTTTTATCAAAAGTAAAGTAGGGGTACATGGTGTGTAAGGGAACCCACATGGCATGTGGTCCTTATTTTGATGAAGAAGAGACGATCGGGAACCCCTGTCAAGGTGGATTTGGTTTGTCCTGATGGTTGATTATGGGGGGATCATTCCTTACCCCATCATCAACATCAGGTCTCCATTTTCATTCATAATAGAAATTCTCAGGGGTTCCCTCATCCATAACTGGGTACAGACCTGATTTCCAAAGGTAGGTGGTTGATTGGGGTTTTAGAGCCAATGATGCTTAGGGACTCACATTGGATAAGAGAATGGGAGGTTGGGATTATAACACCCTTTTTAGGGAAATTTTTTCCTACTATGGGAATCTCTTATATATTTAATATTTGTTTGAAAATATCTTCCTAATCTTAATACAACAATAGTTACCCTAACAAAATTATTATAGTTTAAGTCTCTTTTATATAAAAAATAAATAGGAATCTCATTATGGAATCCATCTATATGTATCTAAGGTTATTCATCTATTTCCCATTAATGAGTTACTTCTTATATGCTGAAGTCGTATAGCTGAGTACTTCAGAATTTTCTAACATGTAGGGAGGTGGTTAATATTCCAAGGAGGGTATTAAGACATTATGAGTCATCCTACGTATCCCATTTATTAAAATAATAAAAAACCCACGTAGTTCATTAAACCCATGAAGTTTAAAATTATATGGAAAAGACATATGTGTGAACACTTGGGCATAATATATTTGAGTTCAAATCATAAGGATACATCCTATATATCTTAGTTATAGCAGGAATTAGAGTTTTCATAGTTCAATCACACCCTTGGGACTAGCCCCAAGGTAGATTACTTTATATGAGGGATATTCATATTGTGCCACCCATTAGGTCTTACATACTAGGATTGTCCTGGATGGTGGAGACTCATGATGCTGATGATCTGTTTTTTTCATCTCTCTAAGACCATGTGAGCTATGATTGGTGTGGGAAACAAGGGATAGCAAGTGATCAACCTCATTGAATATGTATGTGGGGATTATGTTCTAGTACTACCATTGGGCTATTTAATATGGAGATTGGGCTTCAGGGAGATGTCCTACATATCTTGGTTATGGAAGGAATCAGAGTCACTGTAGTTAATTTGGTTTCTCAGTCCACTGACGGATGAGGTAGAATGATCAATCTGTGGGAATAATTGGATCCCGATGGTTGAAATTTCATAGACATAATCAGAATTATACTAATGTGGATACCCATTTGAGTTTAGGATCATTCCTTAGGAAGGCATCCTATATATACTAGCTATGGAAGGAATCAGAGTCCTCAAAGTTCAATTGGTTGGGGCTTACACACTAACATTTCCCTTATCCTGATAGAGATATGTCACATGAATGATATGATCATTGCAGCTCCCTAAGCCCACATGATCTATGCTTGGTGTGGGAAACAAGTGATAACAAGTAATAAGTGTCATTACTTGTATATGTGGGACTCATGTATAGAGACTTCCCTTTGTATGATTAATATAGATCTTGGGTATCGAGGAGGCATCCTATGTATCCTGGTTATAATATGAATTAGATTCCTTATAGTTCAACTAATTGGGGCTTACACGCTAAGGTTTCTCTTTTGATCAGGACCTACACATCAAGGGTGGATAAAGTTATCAAGCTCTAATATACCCTTTGGATTCTTAATATAGATCTCAGGCCTTAGGTAGGTATCCTGTGTATCTTGGTTATAATAGGAATGAGATCCATCATAGTTCCCTAAATTGGGGTTTACACACTAAGGTTTCCATTTTGATCAAGTCTTACACACTGAGGGAGGGAAAAGTTATCAAACCATAGGATTCCCTTGGACCTAGCCTGCTTGTTTTCCTGATATGCATATATTTTCCACTTGACATGCCTTGATTGTCTACTTAACATGTTGGAGGGTGTCTTCCTGACATGTCCAAAGGAAATTACATGATCAAGTTGGATTTTCTAATTGATTTTGTGTGACCTAGATGGAATTACTGAAGGTTGTTGCATGATCTAGGCTAACATATCCAGAGGAAATATGAAAACCTAGACAATTTATCCTAGAAGTCATCACATGATCCCAGATGACATGCCTAGAGGGTGTCACATGATTCAGCTAACATGCCTTGTTGTCATCATAAGAGATGGCTGACACTCCCAGAGGGTGTTGTGAGAGTCAATGTGACATGTCTCAAAGGGTGTCGCATGTCCTGGCTGACTTGTTTGGAGGTCATCACAAGACCTAGTTGGCATGACCAAAGGACATCATAAGATCTAGTTGGCATGTTCAGGTGCTACTGTGAGACCCAGCTAACATGTACTGGTGTCTCCATATGATTCTTGTGACATGACACCATAAGGCCCGGATGGTGAGAACGACGGGTTTCACGAGACTTGTGTGGAATGCTATAGGGGTGAAATTTGACTTACTTTAAACTTGTCCAAAGTAATTTATATGAACCAAATAGTATACCAAAGGATCATTGCAAGATCTGGGCGACATGTCCTGGCGCTATCATGTGTCTTGGGTGGTTCAAGTGAAGTACATGAGGATTAGCACATATTTTATTTGCATAAGTCTTTAATATTTTAGTATTTGTTCTATTTTTTTATCACAAATTCCATAGATTTATTTAGTGTTATCTTGTTTTAAGTCTCATGTGATTTAGAAGATATGTGTGATGTTCTTTGCATGTACTTCCAGAAGTCCATCACATGATCTATGAGTGATCACACAAACCTATTATGAATACTACACAGTCACTCCAGCTATTCCTTGGATCTTACCTGATAGGAAGCTTTTCCGATCATGAGATCAGCCGCTCTGAGAAATCTGCTCTGGTTCTTGGTGCGCTGGTGTATATGGATGAAAAAGGCCAACATCCTCTTTG
Organism: Viscum album; assembly: GCA_963277665.1. NCBI lineage: Eukaryota > Viridiplantae > Streptophyta > Magnoliopsida > Santalales > Viscaceae > Viscum > Viscum album. The sequence goes on from OY728151.1 coordinate 912,113,587, forward strand.
ATGTTGGGGTGGGGGATTTATAGGCCTTTCCACCCTGGTTGTTTATCACTTTGCATAGTGAATATCATGAGAATCTAGGTTGGATTTGGTGGAGGGCTTTGGCATCACACGTCTTCATGAGGTCCTAATGCATGTTACTCTGGGGGCGTCACATAATTTTCAGCGACTACAGGATCACCCCTTCAACACCTCCTTTATTGAATTATTTTTTAAATAATGGGGATTTGTTAAACCATGAATACATGCCAATGGAATTTCATATTGTCATATCGACATGTACAAGGTCCTTCATGAGATCAGGGTTCCCATTGAAAGGCCTTCACATGATCTCAAGCATCTTGTATGGAACCTTTTGCGAGACAAGGATAGATTGTTATGGGGACTTCGTGAAATCATACCATCTTGTCAATATATCTTGTTAGACCATTCCATAGATATCCTAGGAATATTATTATATTTTTATGATTGTGATAGTCTCCTACCTTCTCACTTTTAATTTCCTTTTTTTTATTTTTCAAAGGTGGGAGATCTTGCGAGGTTGCATGAGTGTTGTCAAAGATAATCACTCTACCTCTTGGTGATGCATCATGTGACCAACAAAGGGATTTGTGATCATTTCATGGATAAATCCATCCATTTTATCTCATGGAGCTAAAGGGTGAGCATTTAGTTGCCTATAAATGTCTGGGGCCTTTCCCGAGATGAGGTGGACATGTCACCGGTGGTCTTACGGTGACTTGAAAATTTCACAAGGCGCATCACATGATGTTTATAACTGCAAGAGTCTCTCAACTCCTCCCTATTTATTTCATTTTTTTATTTTACAAGTTCGAATATCTCATGAGTTTTCTTGGATATTTTTAAAGATAATCGTTCTCCCCATTGATGATGTGTCAGTTGAATTTTACGACTGTAAGAGGTTCCTGCCTTTTGAATATTTTCATCCTATTTTCTAAGGGTTTTTGGATGGTTTATCGGGTATCCACTAGTTGAAAACGGGCTTTACAGGATCTTGCACATGTTATGCACTATGTGTGACCATCTACATGACCTTATGACGGTCATGCAATCACACATCTTATGGGGGTTGAGATGATCCTCATGATCTCAACCACCTTGTTCTTCCTTTTCTTTGTAGGGAAAATAATAATCATATTTAGGTGTTTCTTCCTTTGTGAATGTGTTGATACTCATTTGGCGGGTGTCAACAAATGACCCCTTAGGAGTGATGTCTGTGGATACAAGGGATTGGTTCTAAGAAAAATAAATGTTTGCATGAGTTTTTGGTGATATCAAAAATTGGTGTCCTGGGAAATGCTTGGTCTACCAAGTAACATTTGGTATTCTGTGGGACTCCCTATAAATAGAGTAGTGTATGGGGATCCATTCACTATCCACTCATTTCTCTAGAGCTCTCACTTTGCTTCTGTCACATAACCTCATTATAAGACCTTCCCACATGATATAATTGCGAGACCTCACCACGAGCTTGTTTTGTGAGAATTTATTTGTAAGACCTTATTTTCCCAAGAGCCCGCTGAAACCAACCACAAACTAAACTTCAATAATTTCTTGAACTTTTTCCATGGGGATGCAATTGTCTTGAGGGTTCCATGGGATCCACTAACCTGATCACATGATCTTTTGAATATCATGTGGGTCACATGACCATGTTCAGGTCATGCAATTGTGAGTCTTCCGATGGTCAGGCGATTTATGAGTCCTTTATGTGATTCACAAATGCCTTTTCTAATTCATGTGATGCACACAATGATGACAATTTATTTCTTTACTTTGAAAAAAAATTAATTTATATGTCTGACATATGCCACTTAATTTTGTTCAGATGGATTCAGACCCACGTCAAAGATCTTATACTATAGCAAATCAAAGGGCCATGATCACTATAAATCACAATGTTGACCCCCAATACCGCATGGATTGTACTAATATGATTTTGAAATGGCTCCTCTCCTATACAAGCTTCAAAATTATCCTTTATTTCACTGGTTTCCTCTATATGGGTTCATCCTACTAGACGATGTTGTCATTCCTTATTAAGAATTCAATTTTCCATCTTGTTAGGTGCCAACTTCTCTTGACTGTATTTAGATGAAAATTTCTGAGGATGGCCGAATGGTTGCAACATGATCTCATAGGTTGTATTATATATTGGAAAACCCCCCTTGGGTCCGAAAGGATGTGATTTTCTCATCAACATATTACTCAAAGTTACTTTCCTGAAGACTATACGCCCCTATCGGCGCCCTTCCCACTAGGTTTTCAATAATTCCATCTCGTATTTGGCCATTTTGAAAGCTGAGGATCATACTTCATGGGTATATCAAGTTAAGTAAGAGATCTCTCTGAGCCTTATTCTGGCAGGCTTTATGGACATGTTCTTGAACAGATGAATTTTTCTAGTTGTGGATGTGCATATAGGGATCCAGGTTAGTACACTAGTAATGGAAGCATGACTAGTAGAGGGAAGGTTCCTTAATCTAGTGGTATTGAACCTTAATCACCTTTAATGAATCTTGGGTCACATTCAACAAGGAAACACCCCTATAGGATCATTGGTCCTTTATAGTTTCTATTTGGTTAGATATGGGATCATTTCCATTTTTACGAATATTATAATGCCACTAGGGTCCTGGATACCTTATCTCATCCCTGATTTTTGAACATATCTAGGGTTAGGGCTTTGTCACTGAGCTCTGATGAGTTTACAGATGCGTTGATCAAATCTAGCAGCTTTAATTTCACCCCTTATCACACACTAACTGGGCTAATCTTTGACAATGGAAGTTACTCTCTCAATGCGAGGTTGTACAAGATCTCACTTTAGGATGGGGTTCTTGTATCTAGGATGGACGAGATGATTGTATACAATTCATATACACCTTATTAGTTTTCTCATCATTTTGGATTCACCCAAAGGATATCTCCTCTTACTTTAGCTGGTGTGCGAGGAGAGTGTCACCCTAGGATCATCCATAATTTTTGGATGATTTTGGTGCATGAAGACACTAATGTTGAGATCATCCTTCTGCCAACTGATTCTACTGCCTTTATTACTTAGGATTATGCCTAATCTTGGATAGTATCCTATCTAGATGGTGTGCTAAGACAACTGGTTCTTCATGAGAACAATCTATTTGCCTCACCAACCCCTATGTCCATGGAAAAAATGGACTTAATACAAGATTTGAGTGAGAATTTGAGGAAGAAACCTCATTCTAGAAATGACTATCCTGATAGCAGAACAAAATATATTAAGGAAATCATTCCTCTGCTTCAAGAAATGGGTGATTCCTTTATCGAGGTGGTGATATGTGGAGCCTCCTCTTTTATTTCCTTGAAAGCTCAGCCATCTATTCCTCCTTCTAGTGTGCCCATCCCTTTAGTCACAGAGGCTCAGACATGATGCGGGCTGATCTAGAAGCAAATTCATGCCTTGATTAATGAGACCCCTTTGGAAATATTTCATGTCCAAGGGGAACACCTTCCTAAGCTATTTAATTACTTGGGGGTAGATGGTTTTGATCATTAGACACTATATGAAATCATCAAAAAAATTATTCTAACTCATCAATATTTGGCCACCAATGAGAGAGACTTTCATGATTTTGAAGACGAGGCTTGTCTTGTAGGGAAGATGGAGGCTATGGAGGCATTGAAGCAAAGCCACTAGTTTATGTCTAATTTTCAAACCCAAATGGATGTCTAGACCATGCATAAGTAGAGGAATGAGGAAATAATAGATCACCTAAGGTTCGATCTCTCTACATCAACTTACTCTTTGGAAATTTCTCAAAATATAGTTGAGGAGCTAACTACCTTAATCAAGACTCTCTATCCTAGAGCTAAAGAAGAAGAGGTAGGGAAAGCGGCACTTCAACATTCAATTGATGCTTCTCACCAGACTCTTTCCAACATGGATAGCTCATTATATTGAATCTTATTGTAGTTTGATGTACCTTTTTTATGAGATTCTTAGAGATACTCGGAAATGTGGAGAATTTATCTCTTGTATGATTTCAGTGAATAGATCTACTAAACTTTATATGTTGTTGTCCAGTTTTCTTTAATTCATGATGTGAATGAATTTTCATAGATCTGGTATTATATGAACCACCAATCATACCCATCCATTTCATAATATCAAGTAAACCCAAATTCATGAATCTAAATATTTAAATCATAAAATATTATCCTTGAGAAGTGCTCATGAATGCCCACTAATACGAGATTCCTTACTGATATATATGTTCTAGTTATCTTAAGATCATCTAATTATAAGAAGGATCATCTAGGTAGAACACACGACTTAGAGGGAGAGTGATATTATCTTTTACCAAATCCAATAGGCTTGGTGAGAGCATCTTTATTTTTACCAAATCCATATGGTGGGCCTTGCATGTTTTCCATTCTAGTAGACTGAATCAATGTTGTGATATAGTTTAGGGTATTTTAGCTCAGACCTTATATCACTTTAGTTTGGGGTCTTTTATCTCAGACCTTCTATCATTTTAGTTTAGGTTCTTTATGGTTGGACCATATATCACTTTAGTTTAGGGTATTTTAGCTCAAACCTTCTATCGTTTTAGTTTAGGTTCTTTTATCTTGGACCTTCTATTGCTGTAGTTTGGGGTATTTTAGCTTAGGCCTTCTATCGCATTAGTTTAGGGTCTTTTATCTCAGACCTTATATCACTTTAGTTTAGGGTCTTTTATCTAGGACCTTCTATTTCTGTAGTTTAGGGTTTTTTAGCTTGGACCTAATATTATTGTAGTTTATGGTCCTTTAGATCAGACCTTCTATTGTTGTAGTTTAGGGACTTTTAGCTCAGACCTTCTATTTCTTTATTTTAGGGTATTTTAGCTTAGACCTAATTGATTATCATGGAATATAGTGCAGACATGATAGGAATGACCCAAAACACTTTGGGGTGTTGAGTTTTTTCGTGGTGTTTCTGAGGATCACAAGGATTAGATATCCTTTCCTACAAGGAGGAGATTACTATGGTCGGTAGTTCAAAGCCTTTATATGTTAGTAGCATTTCCAAACATAGGTGTCTCTAATATTTTCCAAGGGGCATAGAAGGTTTATGGGGGGGATATCAGTTGTGATTGTAATACTAGGGATGCTAGACCCACCTGTATAGTTGGGATATGGGTGATATAAGTCTTAAACCAAAAGTTTGAGTTCATGAATATGGGATGGGGAATACATAATGTGGATGACTCGTAACACCCCATGGTACCAGGTTCCTCCATGGTGTTCCCAGGGATCACATGGATTAAGATCCTTTCTTTCAAGGATGAGATTCCTTTAGTTGGTAAGCCAAATCCCTTATGCATCAATAACATGGTCAAGAAAAAGATGATCTTCACTTCATTTTGAAGGACATAAAAGATTTTTTAGGACTCAAATGTCCATATGATGTGGTTGGGTATGGAAAGAAAGCTATCCAAGAAGGGATATGGTACCCTAGGGTAGTTCTACTCTTAAATTTTGAAGCTTGATCCCTACACCCTATGGTTTCAAATCAAGAGGTGTGGTCCATCAAAGGTTTGATAATGGAGTGTCGCATTCCAGACTTGAGAAAGGATTCAAAGCATGGTGACTTAATGTTGAGGATGCCGAATATTCTTGAATTTTTTGGTATGGGAATTATAAATCATTGTTCAAAGTGCTCAAGTCATGAGGATGGTTTGGGACAGTCATATCAGGAATGACCTAAAACACACTGAGGTGTTGGGTCCTATCACGATGATGTCAGGTTTCACAAGGATAGTAAAAAAAGGGTCTCTTGAAGTTGAGTATCTTTTCTAAGGTCCATGTAAGGTTTTGGAAACCCAAGGTACTCGAGACATGAAGTATGTTTTATGGATTGAGGTGATTGAAAGATGATGGAGGCACCCTATACTCTGGCCGACCAAGGTAAGGATCTCATGGTCCTTTGATAATTGATGAAAATGGTTGATGGTTTGCATATTTTAACGTCATGTAGTGGGAATGATTTTGTCTCTATGTAGTTTAACTTCACATGGTAAGGATGTTTTCCACACAGTTTTAATGCAATGTGGTAAAGATGTTTCCTTTCTATTTTAACATCATGCAGTAAGGACATTGCTTTGCAGTTTAATGTCATGCGGTAAGGAATTTTTTGTTTTGAATTTTTAATTTCATACGACTAGAACATTTTCCTTGTAGTTTAATGTCATGTGGTAAGGATGTAGGAACCAACATGAAAAATAGTACATGGTATATTACATATGCAATCAAGACATATATAGATCTGACTCACACATAGGAAAAATGGCCTTATATGAATCTCCCCCTATACATCTTGGGTGCATTTTTTTCTTTTTGGTTATTATTGTTAGGACCCGGATTAGAGATCTGAGTGTCACTACATATTCTATGATGACAAGAATCATGTCACATATAATTTTGGAATTAGAAAAACTCTACGCACGTCTAGACTGTATGTAAAGGTGGGCATTGTTTCCATTTATTGTCATAGCTGGGCCTGGTATTAGAGATCCAGGCATCACAACATATCATGTGATTACAGGAATCAATCCACACATAGTTCTTAAGGAACTGTGTAGTTTAATGTCATGTGAAAAGGACATTGGATTCCCGATGTGAAAATGGGTATGGTGGCTAGACCCAAGGATAGAAATAAAAGTGTATCTATGTATCCTAAGGAAATATGAATCAATTCATACGTAGTTCTTAAGGAAGGAACTTCCTATTCATGTCTAGCCTATTTGGAGAGAGGGGAAATTTATTATATTTTTTTTGACTTGACTCAGGTTTGGATATTTGGTCATAACTACGTATCCTATGTTGTTAGGAATCAAGTCACATGTAGTTCTTGAATGGAGGTGTGGTAGGATACTAGAACCAACAATGGTGATCCTCTCAGGTGAGGTCCATAGGAATATTCAGTTTCATGTCATGCAAAGGACATCAACCATGTAGCTTAATTCCATGTGGTTAGGAATCATGGTATGCCTTTTAAGATCTTTAATTCATGACCATGATAAAATTTTCATGAGTTGTTATGGCTTGTCTGTGTGGAGAAGCCCTTACTGAAATTCCTAATCTCACGTAATCTATGCTCGGTGTGAGAAACAAGGAACGGAAAGGGCCTCTCTCACCATGAATAGGTGATTAAGGATAGAAAAGAGGCATTTTCATCATGTGGTGGTTGGATCAAGATATAGTATTGAGGCATCCCTACATATATCATTTAAAATGATAATAAATTCATACATAGTTCTTAAAACCCATGCATTTTAATTTCATGCAGTAAGGACATCAACCGTGCAGTTTAGAGTCATGTAGTGAGGATGTGGATCTCCCGACATAAAGAAAAAGTGAGGTTGTGGCTGGGCCTAAGGCTAGTGGTTTAGGTGTAAATACATATCCTATGATGTCTAGAATCAAGATGCATATAATTCTTGGATGAAGAGATTCCCTATGTGGAGCTATCTCTCAAACGGGGACAAGAGCATCTCATTCTTCCTTCGCATAGATCTAGCTCAAGTATGGTGAGTCATTAGTGAGATGGTGCTTATCATGCAGTTTAATACTATACAGTGAGGATGTCTCCATACAATTTAACATCATGTGGCCTAAATGTGTAATACCATATAGTGTACAGTCTTGATGCTAGGACTTCTCTATATAGTTTAACGTCATGTGGTTATGATGGAAGATGTTATTCAGTTTAATGTCTTGTTGATAGGATGAGTTTCGTATAGTTTAATGTCATGTGATTAGGATGGGATGGTGTTGTTTAATGTCATATAACTAGGATGTGATTTCTTGATGACAACTATAAAATGTATTTATTGAGAAATCTCACATTGGTGGTGGGTGTGACACACTCTCCATCCATTGTGTCTAGTAAGTAAGATTCATTGTGACAGACCTTATGTATGATGTAAGGCCCTTTCTATTTGGATTCTTACTTTAGAGAATTCTTGATTAGTATAATTGGGGTACTGAGAGCCAACACCAACTCTCCTTGAAGGAATTAATGGAGATGAACCTTCTTATTAAATGTTCATACGATATGATTTTGATGGAATTAAAGGTTGTGTAATGTACGCAACTTGTTCTCATCAAGCCTATCCAATTCATCCATCCACTTATATGATTGATATTTATCCAAGATTTTTCTGAAAATGGCTATTTAGGGTGAAGGAATATAGAATTCTATGGGTAGCACTACCTCATTCCCATACACTAATGAATATGGTGTTGCTTTGTGTAGTAGTACGCATGGTGGTACAGTAGGCCCATAAATCATGGAGGATCTTGTCTATCTAGGAATTATTATCCTCATTTATCATCTTTTAGAGTATATTTGTGTAATGAACCAACTCAGAAGACACTAAACCAGTGCTATGAGACGGTTCGCCACAAGGCCTCAAGCGCGCCTCCCCGTACGCCAGAGGCTGCCAACTAGCAATGAGGGCCTAGGGTGTGATAGTGGGGAGACTATACCCTCATACCAGAGTAAGAAATCACCATAAATAACTAAGTATCAAACATAATGTAAAGTAAATAGAGTGTGGAAGCAATAAACAACTGAAATAGAACAAGCTGTAATAGTAAAATGTGGTAAAATCCCAAATAACTATGCAATACAATACAACACTAGTCACCCACTGGGCTGACCATACAGATAAAAGTACAAAAATAAACTGAAAGTAAAAGTACAAAAATAAACTGAAAGTAAATGTACAGGGCTCTGCTACTAACTCTGAGCCAATCCATGTATCCGATCTCTTGACACTGTCGAACTGCATCAACCCGATCAGTAGAACCACTCGAGCATCTTCACTCAATCATGAAACATTGGGCCTCAACCCTATCCACCATGCCACTTGTGCTTAACCTGAAAAGCAGACATAAGGTCTACACGTACACTGAGGTGCACATGCATGGGTGAGAAATAATCTCAATAGGGAACCCCGACAAGCAACTTATAAATGTGCTTCTATGTGTATGCAATAACAACGTGCTCAGCCTAGTTAGAACACAACAAATAAAGTAAACCAACCGTGCAACCATAGTCGAACCTAGGGTATGTAAACCCTGTCAACTGGGAAAGTGACACCATGGATGTCCATATCTATATACGTACACATGTATAGTCCCATACCTATACACATATACATAAATATGAATATTCATGATTAAGTGATTCAAATAACAAGAACAACACTAGAAGTCGATCCATGGGACCATAAACCCGATCTCCTGGACATCCTGTGCAAGGGAATTGAGTTGGAAATCGTGCCACTCAAGCCGTGTATCATTAAGTCGATCTATGGGTCCGTAATCCCATCAAAATGTACCTGCTTCATCCAACTCCGTAATTATGTCTCTGAACAAGCTAAACAAAAACAAGTAACCCTCTGGGAAGTACTCACAGCTTGTCCCCTCTGGTTCAACCAATCACACACAAGAAAGCAGATAACACAACAGGTAACCCTCTGGGAAGTACTCACAACCTATCCCCTCTGGTCCTACCTAGCAATACAAGCAACCCTCTAGGCAACACACATAGTCTCACCACTCTGTTTTAGCTAAAGAATAGACTCTTTGGGAAAGAACTCAACGTCAATTCCACCTATGGCCCACGTAGAGGAACTATAGACACTTTGGGGAAGCACTCAATGTCAATTCCCCCTGTGGTCTCGCATCGTATAATTATAAAGACACTCTGGAGAAGCCCTCAACGTCAATTCTACCTATGGTCTATACACCAGGTTCTCATGGCCCTGTGTAAGTCAAGAAAGTGTAGCATCGTGTATCGGCCCAAGTAAACCTCAAGAACTACTTGGCTAACAATCTATAGCATAATAACATGTCATAACTACAACCACTCCATCCTAACAATACTAGGCATGGAAACAAGGCAGCCTAACATGCAAAGCTAGACCAAATGGTCAAAACCAAGCAACATTGTCATACGCATCCACAACAAGGTAAAATAAACTATTTACAAACAAACCATTGCTACTCAGGAACACAAGGAATAATAGGCATCCTGAAAAACAAGAAAGACGCATCACGTCAGGCTCAGTAGCCACCAACCAGGAAGCACCTCTGGTAAACACTATAACATCAGCAAACCAAGTTAGATATAAACAAACAATGAGGGTGTCCCTAACACCCAACCCAACAATACATCCAAAGCCCAAAGGGATCACCAGTTTGGCACGGGTTATAGGTGACACCCGATCACCATCTCTACCCAAACCCACATAACAACTCAGGGTTGGTCAAACAACGGGCACCCGCTGGGTCCCTTAAGTCAAACACAGAGGAGGCATCATACTCGGGATCGTCCAGGTAAACACAAGCGAAGGCATCCTACGCAGGATCCTTAGAAAAGAGTAAGGGATGAATCCTACATGGGATTATCAAATAAATTACAATATAGTCATTCAATAACATGGTTTCTGTCAAAGTATGAACAAGAGATATATCCTACAAGGGACTCCCTAGGTCAGTACACAAGCAAAGGCATCCCTCAGGGGATCCTTAGACGTACCCGATCTCAAACCCTCATAGGATAGAAGGGAACATATCACAAGAGAAATTTACTCTAAATCATAGGTTACAAGAGATATCTAATAGCTCATATCCTATTAAAGGTATCAACTAAGTTGGTCCTAACACCCAACCTATCATCCATGCCAAGTCTCACTCTCAGGTGACAACTGAACTCGATAGCTGGAGGAAGAAACCCTCTATTTAGATAGAAACCCCAAAACCCCATTTATATAACCTCTAAATGTAAAAAATATTCCAACATTGTGATATATGTGGGAAAACGCTCAGAATCGACTACTCACACGCCCAATTCTGACTTCCAGAGCCCAAGATATCCCCAAAACTATTAAACTGAAGTAGTACATGGCCAGAGCACATGTCCAGAACACATTGGGCCTTCTTGTATAATAGTAAATGGCATGTAATTTACTGTACACAGTGTGTAATATTCAAAAAAAGTCACCCTGTGTTTTTTTTCACTAAAACACATGCCTAAGTACCACTATACGACGTGTACTCCTTAAAAACCACTATTCCGTGTTCTATTTCACATGGCCAGTCACACGACCACCAACTACATGGCGTGTACTCAAAGTACATGGTTTGTACTTAAGGCAACTTCATCTTCCCCAAATTGGAAGAACACATGGCGTGTACCCCTGGAATACATGCTGTGTATTCTAGGTTTTCCTACGAGAAATCCCTAAAAACACCTGAAACGCCCGTTTTCGCCCCCGAAACAACAGATCGAGCCCCATGGGCTTACAAGCAATAAATATAAGTCTTTAAAGACTTAAAACAAAATTTTTAATGGGGATATATGGCAAAAACATAAATGGCCCTACCTTCAGGCGGAAACTGCCGATGCTTCGGTTGATTTCACGGCTCCCGGTTGTTGCACGCCGACTCAGCTCGTTAAGGGCTTTGAATCGGTACCCCTCTTGCCTCCAAAATCTCTCTCTTTCTCAATATCCAAATCCCCCAAAAAGGCACAGTCAAGGAGGAGCGCATATGGATCATGCACAATAAGGAGTAGGAAGGAAGAGAGAATAAAAGAAAAGGAAAAGAAGAAAAAGGGGTCCAGGCCGACCCCGATGCCCGACATGAGTTTATGCCTCCCCTAGGATAAACTCCCCATTCCAGAATCAACGGAGCAGATGGAATCTCAATATGATTATCTATTTAGAAGTTATTGACAAATGAACCTGTGTGAATAATTTAATATTTAATTTAATAATATTAAATATTAAATATTCCGCAAAAATTCGAACAACTTAGATTTCCACCAAACTCCTGTCCTAGGGTAATATCCCTATTTCGAGACCAATGGAGTTGTCAAAAAAATTATCCGAGATCAGATGGTAGAGAAAAATGACCATTTTACCCATCACGAGCATCCAATAGCAAAAATTCAAATTTCTGCTCAAAATGACTGTCCGAAAAAACACGGGTTCTTACAATTTGAAAGAGTATTATTAAAGGTCTCTATCTGTCAATTTTCTGTGGCATGATAGCAAGATGAGTGATTGGACTCGATATTGTACTTTTGATACAACTTATTCAACTCTATAGAATAGATTTTGGTTTTGTTGTCCGTTAATATTGTGTGAGGGACCCCAAACCTAGTGATGATATGGTAATTTATAAAGTTGATGTTGTTCTTCATCCTGAAATATTTGAGGGGTATTGCCTCAACCCATTTTGAAAAGAATTTGGTAGTAGTAAGGATGTACTTAAACTGCTTAGCTGTAGCTGGGGGATATGGCCCCACAATACTCATTCCCCCAACAGAAAATAGCCAGGAATATTTAGTGGTATTTAGAAATTCTAACGACTGACGGTGAAGTTTTCATGGATATGGAATGCATGAAATTTCTTGGTGAATTCTACATAGTCCTGTATCATGGTTTTCCAGTAATAACCCAACCTCTTGATTTGGTGGGAGATCCTGGTCCTAGACTAATGAGAACCGCATGATCCCACATGGAATTCTTCTATGATGGTAGGAATCTCTCTTTTTTCTATTCATCTGAGGATGAATCCATTAAATCTTCTCTTGTAGAGGTATTTTTTTCTCATTTGAACCATCATGTAGGGTAAAGTTCACTACACAATGTAAAATATATTCCCTTCTGGCTCAATATTTTGAAAGAACTCTATTTTAGAGATAATTGATTATTGGCACTATCCATCCAGGTGTGGATGTTGGTTCATCAAACTCTAGGGTGGAATTAACCTGGTTGATTACTTCCATATCACAACTGATGATTGATGAGACCATTCTTTGGTGCATAATACAGAAGATCATTTAATCTTGATCAGGTTCAACCAGGACTATAGTTGCGTTATCTAACATGTTGGTATGAGCATTCTAGGATTAGGTAACATGATGCAACATGGGATCAAAAGGGAACTCTTCCATCAGTCCCCTGACATAGCCAGTGAGAGGGGCCATTTCTTCCTTTTTGATGGCATATTTTCCATTTATCTGCTTTATCACTAGTCCCAAATCTACTTAGATATTCAGGTAGGCTATCTGTACCTGTAGGTATAATTCTAACCCAGGGAAGAGAGCATGGTATTCTACCTCATTATTCATACAACTTTTGGATAGTGAGAAAGAGTATGGAAAAACTTCTTTGTCTGGAGAGATAAATAAAATCCCTAAGCCAACCTGATTGAGTCTCAGGTTTTTTACCCTTTTTTTGATAGGACTCCAGGAGGTGCCATCAAAATACATCTCTCATATTCAGGGAGTTTCATTTTCATAGAATACCTCCTCATCTGGAAGCTTAGTATCCACCACTATATTTTCTGGGGTAGGATGTGTTACGAGGAATTTAGCTAGGGATTTCCCTTTCACTAATTTTTCTGATATTAACTAAATGTCGTATTTATATAGAATGACTGCCCATTGGGCCAAGAACCCAATCAATATAAGACAACCAAAAATTTACTTGAGTGAATCAATATGAGAGACCAGATGGAATTCATGGTGATACAAGTAATGCCTTAGCTTTTTAATTGTGAATATGAGTTCAAGGAAGTTCTTCTCAACATTAGAGTATCATATCTCAGTACCAAGCATTATTCGAATGAGGTAGTAGAGACTATTCTCACTCCCTGCATAATTTTTATATTTGAGGAGGATTCCCAATGAGAGTTCCATGAAGGAAAAATATAATACGAGTGGCCTACCTTCAACTAGAGGCATTAGAACCGGTGGGTGCAGTAAATACTACTTGAGACTTTCGAAGGATTCTTGGTAGTCATCATCCCACTGATAGAATATTCCATTCTTTATTAACCTGGTGAAGGAGGGAGATTTTTTGGCCAATTTCCCTATGAAACGCTGAATTTAAGTGATGTTCCCTTGGATCCTTTGTAATTATTTGAGATTTATAGGGGTGAAATTTCTAAAATAGCACTAGTATTCTTTGGTTCAACCCCAATGTTGTAGTGGTGTACCACAAAACCAAATAAATTCTCTGATTTTACCCTGAATGTGCATTACAATGGATTTATCTTCATATTGTGTTGTCGCTGCTTATTGAATATTATTTTAATATATGTGAAGTGATCAGATCTCTATTGGGATTTGACCACCTAGTCGTCGACATAACATTCGATTATTCTTCCCAATAATGGTTTAAAGATATAATTCATGGCACATTGATATGTAGTTCCAACATTATTTTACCGAAAGGGCATGACTTGATATAAGAATATCCATTGAGGAACTCTAAAGGAAATGAATTCTTCATATTCAAGGGAAATATTTATCTAATTTTACCTGAAATACCCATCCATGAAAGAAATGGATTGAAAACTAGTAGCTGAATGGATCAAGAGTTATGTGATCGATAATGGGAAACCTTCCTTTGGGTAGTGTTGATAGGTCTATGAAATTGATGAAAACCATAATGTACCAATTATTTTTCTTTAAAGGGATGATGTTGTAAATCCATCTTGGGTATTTCACATCTCGAAAAAAGTTTTATTTGATCAATTTATCAAATTCGACCTCTACATTGGTTTCATGAGAGGGGTGCAACGTCCCAGCTACTTGCTTGAAGCCTCAATGCTCATTGGGTAATCCAAGATGGTGCATAGACACATCTAGATTTAGTCTGTGAATTTCTATATAGTTCCAATAGAACACATATCAATGGTACTTTAGAAATGAAATATACATCTCTTACTTTTTAAGGGGCATGGAGACACTAATCAGTGTAGGTCATGGGTCTTCCTCTGTTCCCAAATTCACCTACCTGAGCACATCGATGGTGGTGGAGACACCTTTCTTGAATTTAGGAGGAGTGCTTTGGGGTCATCCTCATCTTATTCCACTTATGTGTCTATGGAGACACTTTCAGATGAATTTGGAAATCTAGGGGCTTCTTTGTCACTATTAGGGTGATAAAGGTCATGAGAAGAGACATTATCTTCCCCTACAACTTGAGTCATTGAAGAGAGATACTGGAGATGATTTCTTTTTACACTATCACTGGGGAAAAAGGGTATTGGACCTCTGGGGTCAATTCTATAACCTCGACTAGATTTATGGGGAGCATATAGTCATTGTCGATCATACTCCAGGGATTTGCAGGGGTGGTATTTAAGAAATTGGGGGATGAAACCTATATATCATCATCCACCATTGGTTATATTAATCCATTTTCATAGAAATATACTTCAGCATACATGGCTATGAAATTCTCAAAGAGGGTGCTATCACCATGAAGTATGTAGACCTTTCCATCAATGGGGTATTTCATACATTGATAGAATGGTGAAGGTACCACCAACTGTCTATGGAGTCGGTGCCTTCTAAGAAGGACATTGTATGCAGTGTCTTACTAGATAGCCATAAACTCATCATCATATGTGAGATTCCCAAACTGATACTTCATATTGATCTTTCTGAGAGGTATTTTATCATTCTTATTAAACCCTTGAATGGTTATCTTTGTGGGAAATAAGTACCCTTCACTATATCCAAAAAGTTGGAGGGTTACAACCAGAATAAGGTTGATCCTAGAACCATTATCAATACGAGCCCTTTGGACATCAAAATTATTGATTCTTCTCGAAACATATAAGGGAATGATGTGACCTTGGATGAACTCTTCTTGATCCTGGTCAGTGAATGAGATGGCACATGGAATTCTGATGGCATGGTCTCCAATCAATTAACCTTAGCTACAAAGAATTATATATCAAACTCCTATGGGATCTGTAGGGATTCAATGAGAGCCTCCTTGAGTTACTTTGAAATATGGATCACATCCAGGATTTAGATCTTTTCTTAGACAACTTCCATCTATTTTAGAATTTCATACTTTTGTGAAAAAGTTTGGTGATTCCTAATGTGGGGTTTCTCCTTAACATGTGGCTCAAGAGCCAAGGAATTTGAGGTGGATGGTTATAGTGCTTATGTAGAGGTCGAGGGAGAATCTTCTTCTAGTGATGTAGGTCACGTTGGCCTTCCTCATTTCCTGGGTTGATCAAATAATCAAACTAATTCTAGGTGGTCATGCAAGAAAACTAGGCATGGGTGACTATTGGAGGGTTCTGGGACACCTCCATACCTTTTTTTGGGCCTACTAGAGTGTTTTCTCACAATTATTAACTGCATATATATCCTCTATTGATATGTGGCCAAAATAGTAGGCCTGACCACAACCATGTTGTCCCCTATATCCTCAGTTACTACTCATGTAGCCTCCTGTTCCCCGATTATGTGTGGGAAACTCAGATTTTGAGGCATAATCATCATTAGAGAAGGGTAATGCCATGTGTATCATGTTTAAAAAACCAAATATGACCTCTTCATATGACGAGGATTCCATTTAGTTGGGTGAAAACCATGCTTCAAATGTTGTAGGGGAAAAATATGTAAGATTTAGATCTTGAATTGACACAAAATATGACTCCTCCTCTTCTATTTATTGATACTTCTAATGGTTACACCCATTTTTGGGAGGAATTTATGATGTTACCTTTTTGGGTGGTAGAGCTATTTTAGGTATGTGCAGTTGTGTTCTTAGGGTGGAGTGAGCTCGATCAACTATATTTCAAGTCATCCAATTGTTGAACTTCCATTCACACATAGTCGAAACTTCCTACCAATCACCCTCTTTTTCTGACTCGACAATAGTTATGCAATACACCTTCTATGAGGAGTTATCTAACACCAGCAACCCATAATTTACTATTACTTGAAGCATTTATTTGAAGATGAAGCAATCCTGGATATTATGACCCAGAATTATATGGAAAGGGAAGTAGTCATGATAGTCAGTGAGGTTAACCTCATTGGGCTTCTTGGACTACGATATCTTGAGTAGGTTATTGTACATAGCTTCCAAGAAATAACTGATGAATTTTTCATTTTGTAAGGAGAATTATTTATTCATCCATTCCTCAAATCCCGGGTGACCCTGATTTATCTGTACATCCAGAAAATAGTGATTTTGTGGTTGTCGCCACTTGATAGGAGGTACAGGGAAGTTCAGGACCTATATAGGTGCTTGGATAGGCACTGTTTCTAGATTGAGAGTGACAACTATATTTTCTGCATTTCCTATACTTTTCCCATATTATAACAACATGAGTTGAGATTTAGATCGGTTTCACTGAATGGAATCCTTGAGACGTTGTGCTATTTCTATGAACTCATGAAACCTACCTTGATACTTAATTAGGATCAAAAGCATCTGCAACTCATCCTAGAAATTTTTAGCATAGAGTTCTAATAGTTTCTTCTATGAAAGAGGGATGCTGAGTGAATAGGTTAAACCTCTCCATAAGGATATGAAGTCATAGACCCTCTCATTTTCACATTGCTTGGAGTTTTTTAGGTAAAAAATTGTCATTTTTCTTAGGGTGGAGCTGAACTGATAAAGGAATTGACAGTGAAGTTATTCCCATCCTACAATAGAACCTGTTGGTAGACTACTATACCAAAAAATGCTAGCCCTATCAGAGCCTGTACAAAACATCTCAAATTTCTTTCCTCCTGTTGATCTCGAGGGCTCATCATCAGATCACATTAGGATATGAAGTGTGTGAGATACTATTCAGGTTTTCCTGCACCATAAAAATTAGAGAAGGTAGGATTTCTAAAATTGGGTGGGGGAAAAGTGTCATCCACCCATTTAGGATATGGATTCCTCTTAAGTTGCATAGGTGCACATCACCATTCCATGACTTTCGTTTGAGTATCTAGGGACTCGATGGTGTTAAGAAGCTTTGGGGTCACTATTGTCTGAGTCATATCCCATATATAGGGAGTGAGTGGGGGTCGATGAGGTGGTCCCACATTTGTCTCCCACTGATTATTGATTTTTCCTAAGACTGAATGATTTACCTGGAGAGGGAGAGGCTGTCGCTGCAATGAAGGGAAGTCATGTTCATTTTTGACATCCTCATATATGTAGACCGACTTCCTGGATCTAGATCCAATCTGACACTCATATGCCACTATTTCTGGTTGATCAAATATGGAAGGGAGAATATTTTCCTTATCCTGAAGATGATACCCATCAAGAATATTTCCCCTAAGTAGATCCTCATCGAGTTGTTTGAGAGTTTGTATCTCAATCTCATATTATGAAAACTATTCCTTCATAGAATAAACCTCAACTCTTCTAGGTGTTTATTGGGATATGGCCACACCTTTCCCTTTTTCTTTGGTAGTGTTTCTCTAGAGAGGTGAAAATTATATATTCAGAAGTTCTAGATTTTTGAGCCTTCTTTAGTTCTGGGTGCGTGCAGCCTTAGTTGGTGCATCCAAATCACTCTCCTCTCGGGACATATTTTCCGTGTTGCGACCTTATGAATTTTCATCTTGATCGACCATATCAATTTTTTTGATGGTGATGACATTCATAGAGGCATATCGAGCAATGGTGGTTGTCCCATTACTTTCAACACAACAGACTGATTCTACACTACCTTCATCAGGGTCATTATTTGAACCCCTGACCATATTGGTCCATTTTGGTTTGTGACCCCAACGAGGTATGATCACCTTCATCATAAAATCCTCCTATCTTGGTCTATTAATAATTAATTTTATGGAGTTTCCAATCTTATTTTCCAAATGGGCCCCAAATAACAAAGGCGTTTCTTGTGATGGGAGGAATGAATGGGATGCCAATTATTGATCTTTACCTCTTAGCATAAAGAAGATTGATTCTCTATGTGGTGGTGATGATGATGATGATGAAAATACCCCCCTCCCAATGGTTCAAGGGTTTTTCCATGCCACAATTATCATTTATTGATCTTATTGTTGAGGATCTAATGATTCTGTTCAGGAATTTAATGATTCATATGACAGACATTTAGATATAAATTCCCCCATCCCAAAATGATGGGTTTGATCTAGAATCACCATTGATTTCCCCAGGACCCTCTAAGGGTATGATAAACTTGGTGATGGTGATTGAGATATAAATTCCTCAGTCTAGTGGTATGGGGTTTGTTTGTAGCTATCGAGGAGATATCTTAAATCCTCTTGGGAATTGATGATCTGGGAGGTGGAGGCGGTGGTAGATATTACCCCAACTTGATGGGTTGAGTTTTCTCCTGGATAGTTTCTATGGAAGTCACTACCACTGCCTTTTTGATATGGAACTGTTGTACTTGCATGGGATCTAGTTGCACTCGTAGTCCATAGTGGGAATCATTTTTTACGGGAAGTTGCCCGGTTGATCGAATCTTCAACTTCCATGTCTAAAATGAATTCCTATTGCTTTGAGGGTCCCGGTTTAAAGTCCCTTTGGATATCCTCTCCCTATTCTCATGATTTATGGGTAGAATTGATGTGGGGTAATTCTATTGTAGTGGCCAAATGTCCTGAGCGTTACGTGGTACCCCGATTTAAATGGAGGATATGACATTAGATGATGTCGTATCTGAAGGTTTCTACTATTCTAGGGGTGTATAAAAGTGTAATGATCCATACTTTATCCATCCTCTTATAAGGACACATGATGTGGCTTCAGATATCACTTGCTGAAGGGTTATGATGCAATGGAAGCAAGCATGTTGCAAATTTACACTGTGCTTTTCCAATTTTGGATCCCAGGCCATAGACATAGCAACCGATTCTAACTGAAAATAGAGTATCTTTATGGTCTGAAGTTGAACCTCATATACTAGATAAGGGAGGTGTCTAGTCTTTATCCACTACTGAGTAACCCATATATTTTGGCATAGATAAATCATGAACTAATTTTCTATCTCATCTTGGATCTCATAGTCATGAGTGGAGAGGGCCGAGAACATGACAGGGAGGGTTTTTTTGGATAAATATCTCAATATGTCAATGTTATAATCCTCTTCATTAGGCTTAAACACCTCCAAATAGTTAGACCATAGAATACACTTATGAGGTTTGCTTGCTGAATACAGTATAGTGCTACTGAAAGTTAATAAGGAATTATATACAGTTGATCCCAATGTTTTGATCACCTCTCTATATGATGGAGTCTGAGTTTTGAAAACCTCTTTACACAAAGGTGTCTGGATAAGGTTAGGATTTCCTTATCCATGGGAGATATCACTATGGGGAGGTTGACCATGATGGATGTCAGGAGTAGAGTCCCTGTGATCTATCTCCACACTACCACAAGGAGGACTATCACAGTAATGATCATCTTCTACTTCAGTTGAAGAGTTGATAGACCCCTGTTCTATTGATAATGTTTCTCTAATGACCTCAAGGACACTAGCATTGAGAATATTAGGAATATTGGTCTCGATCTGAATCATGGCTGAAATATGCCAACCTGCATTTTGGAATTGTACAAGGATATGAGTCTACTGTATGGCAGTTCCTGTAACTTTTTTATAATCATCTGATGATGTGAGAGTATGATCTAGCTATTTAGAAGCTACTGGAATATGCCAATTAGATTCCTAATTATTGATAGGAATATAATCCTATCTCGAGGAATGTTTCATTCTCACTTGGTGATCCTTGATTAGGATGGGAGTATGAGATCGATCTTGAGCCTTTGGAATATGTCGTTGGTCTTTCTTGGAAGGAGTATGAGCTTGCTCTGAGGCATGTGATGCTCTCACTTGGTGAGCCCTGGTTATAATAAGAATATGATCCTGGTCTAAATATACATTCCTCACCAAAATATGCTAATAGACCTCCAGAATAGGAGAAGAGATATGAGCCTCCTCCTATATTTCCCTAGAATGATGTTTGTGTAGTTATTCATCGGAGGAAGTAAGAATATGCATATGGATTCTGTGATCTTCTAGAATATACATAAAATATTCATTGATAAAAATATGGGCTTGTCCCAAGGTATGTTCCATTATCACTTGGTTAGCTTCAACCAGAACATGGATATGAGCCTGACCCGGGCCTTTGGAGTATGCCTATGGACTTCTTCGATAGGAATATGAGACTGTCCTGAAGAATGTGACTCTATCACTTGGTGAGTCCCAGCTAAAATGGGGATATGAGCCTGATCATAGGCCGTTGGAATATTATGCTTGAATTTTTTGATAAGCATGTTCCCCTATCTCGAGTCATGTGCTTCTCTCACCCGGTGAGCCCCAGTTGGAACAGGAATATGATCATGGTTTGATGCCTCATCTTTTATAGAAATATGCCGATAATCCTCTTAGATGGGAAAAATAATGTGCGCTTCCTTTGAAGTAACTACTTGTTCATAATGATCAAAGATTTGAACTTCCATGGGTGTAGGGATAGGAATGTGCACCTGTTCCTATATCTATACCAGTTCCGGAATATACCGGTGGAGTTCTTTAGCTATTGGTAAGATGTATTGGCATTTTATAAAAGTGTGTTTAGGAATATAAGCCTGTACATTTTTCATATACATTATGTACTATAATATACCTTCGATTGAATTGGGGATATTCACCCACTTATATCCTCCTTTTTCCACTAGAATATGCCAATGGGATTCATTCATGGGGGTAAGGATATGCACCTCCCCCATGCCTACTAAGGGGATATTCCCATAGACTTGTTTTGAGTGAGCAGGGATATGAGCATTCTCACTGGTTATTTCTAGAATATTCTAGTATACATCATCAGTGGGAGTGGGTATTTGAGGCCACTCCTATATATGAAACATATTCCTTACTTGATGTTTCTTCCTTACTACCCATGCATGGACATCATAGGTGGTAGCATGTCGGGTGGTACCCTCAGTAGGTGACTGGTGGGTACTAGAGGGATGGTGTTAGCGATGGCGGTTGATAGGGGCCCTCCTCAACAACACCTAAACTAGATGGGAGACATATTTAACTCCCTGGTACACCTTCATTAGATATTAAAGGTTGGGATTTTTGTGCTCGAGGGATAATTTACCTAAGTGGTTGGTTGTGGTGAAGAGGGCCACTGGCTTTGCTATAGCTTTCCCTAGATGTTACAGACTCATTTTATTTAGTACTTAAATACCCTTGTGGGTAGATTCAAGGGTCATGATTGTACCACATCAATTGTACTCTCAGACCATTGTGTTCACCACCTAGAATTGAAGATGTCTGGTAGGTGAGATCATTTTTCAACCTACATGGGTTGCATACATTATTCAATTTTCGGAACAGTTGTTGAATGATGAAATTATCTCAGATCGAGATGCTATTGATCAAACCAATATCTTTATTCATACAGATAATATGGAGCATGGTCACTGATTAGTGAAATATCATAGTCATTATGTGTTCTCAATGAGATATTCATGGTTAACACAATTGTTCTTTTATTCCTGATATGGCCATTTTGACCATGTAGAATTATCAATATGAGGATGGAATTATTTCATGAGAAACACGGTTACATAGGATAAGATATAAGCTTATTATATTTCTTTAATATGACAATAAAGTGGTCTGATGCATGTCTAACCAATCATCTCCTATTTAAGAGATTCATGCCAGTTTCACCATTTTTATTTTCATATGGTGTGAAAAAATGGCCCGATAGATAATAACCCAATCATATTTCTATTTTATAGATTCATGTCAGGTTCACCATTTTTGTTTACATGTGGTGTGAAAAAATGGCCCAATGGATTATAACCCAATCATTTTTCTATTTGATATATTTATGTTGGGTTCACCATTTTTTTACATATGGTGTGCAAACAAAATGGTCCGATGGATAATAACCCAATAATTTTTCTATTTGAGAGATTCATGTAAGGTTTACTATTTTTTTTTGATGGAGAAGAGATGATTGAGAACCCCTATCAAGGTGGATTTGGTTTTCCCCAATGGTTGATTTTAGGGGGTTCATTCCTTTCCCCATCATCAACGTCAGGTCACCATTACAGTTCTTAATGAAAACTCCCAATAGTTCCCTCATCCATAACCAAATACTGACTTAATTTATAAAGTTAGGTGTTCAATTTGGGTTTCATACCCAATTATTCTTAAGGAATCACATTAGTCAAGAGGATGGGAGTTCGATCTCATCGCACCCTTTTGGGGGGAATTATTACCTAATCCAGAACTCTCTTATAGATTTATGATATGTTCTAGAATCTCTTCCTAATCCTAATATGAGACTGGTTACCCTAACAAAATTATTATAGGTTATATCTCTTTTATATACAAAAGAAAAAGGAATCTCATTATTGAATCCATCTTTATGTATCCAAGGTTCTTCATCCATTTCCTAGTAATGAATTATTGCTTATATGATGAATCCATATAACTGATCACTTTGGAATTTTATTCCGTGCAAGGAGGTGGTAAATATTATGAGGAGGTGATTGAGCCATTATGAGGCATCCTACATATCCTGTTTATTGAAGGAATCAAAACCCATGTAGTTTTTTAAACCCATTCAGTTTAACATCATAAGGAAAGTACATATGTATGGGCACTTGGGCACTGAATATTTGAACTCGAGTCTCAAGGAGACACCCTATGAATCCTAATTATTGTAGGATTCATAGTTATCATAGTTTGATCACGCCCTTGGGACTGTCCCCAAGGTAGATTCCCTTATATTAGGGATATTCATATCATGCCACTCATCTGGGCCTATATACTAAGATTTCCCTGGATGGTGGAGATTTATGATGCTGATGATGTGTTCATTGTAGCTCCCTAATATCATGTGATATATTCTTGGTGTGGGAAATAATGGATAACAAGTGACTAGCCACATTGCATATGGATGTGTGGATTATGTGCTAGGACTACCCTTGAGATGTTTAACATGTAAATCAAGCCTCAAGGAGGCTTCCTCATATCCTAGTTATGATAGGAATCAGATTCATCATAGTTCATTTGGTTTCTAAGTCCATTAGAGGATGAGGTAGAATGATCAGCCCATGGGAATGATTGGGTCCCAATGGTTGAAATGTACGAGACATTACAATGATTATATTGAGGTGGATGACCATTTGAGTTCAAGCTCAGGCCTTAGG
This sequence comes from Viscum album, assembly GCA_963277665.1. Classification (NCBI taxonomy): domain Eukaryota; kingdom Viridiplantae; phylum Streptophyta; class Magnoliopsida; order Santalales; family Viscaceae; genus Viscum; species Viscum album. The sequence goes on from OY728151.1 coordinate 912,137,616, forward strand.
AAGGAATCCTATGTATCTTGGTTATGGTAGGAATTAGATTTCTCATAGTTCAATTGGTTGGGGATTACATACTGACATTTCCCTTATCCTGATATAGATATGTCACATGAATGATATGATTATTGTGGCTCCCTAAGCCCATATAATATATTCTCAGTGTGGGAAATAATGTATAATAAGTAATACATGTTATTTCTTATAGATGAAAGACTTATGTACTAAGACTTCCCTTTGGATGATTAATATAGATATCGGGCCTCGTGGAGGCATCCTACTTATCCTAGTTATAGTAGGAATCAGATTACTCATAGTTCAACTAATTAGGGCTTACACAATGAGGTTTTTCTTTTTATTAGGGCCTACACACTGCGGGTGGAGAAAGTTATCATGCCCCTAGATTCCCTTTTAATGTTTAATATAGAGATTAGGACTTAGGGAGGCATCCTATGTATCCTGGTTATAGCAGGAATTAGAGTCATCATAGTTCCATGAATTGGGGATCACACACTGAGGTTTACCTTTTTATTAGGGCTTACACACTGAGGGAAGACAAAGTTATCAAGCCCTAGGATTCCTTTCGACCTGGCCTACTTATCTGCCTGATATGTGTTGATTTTCCACTCAAAATTTTTGGATTGTTTGCTTGACATGTCGGGGGGTGTCTGTCGGACATGTCTAAAGGTAATTACATGATCTAGTTGACATGTACAAGGGATTTCACATAACCTGGATGGTATGTCCAAAGTTTGTTGCATGATCTAGGATGAATTTTCTATAATAAATCATAAGACCTGACTGGTTGATCCTGGAAGTCATCTCATGATCCTATATGACATTCCTAGAGGGAATCACATGATTTGGATGACATTCCCTAGTGTCATCATAAGATCTAGATGAAACTATTAGAGGGAATCACAAGAGCCAATGTGACATGTCTTAGAGGGTGCCACATGTCATGGATGACTTGTCTGTAGGTCATCGCGAGACCTAGCTGGCGTGCCCAGAGGATGTTGCAAGAGTCATTTTGAAATATCACGAGACTCAGTTGACATGTACTGGTGCTTCCATATGAGTCAGGCGACATCTCTGAAATACATCACAAGTCCTGGATGGAAATCCTATAGGGTTTCATGAGACTTAGATGACATGCATGAGGGGCACTATGTGACTTGATTTTGACATTTCCATAGGACTTATGATGTTCCAAATAGTATAATAAAGGAGCATCGTGAGATCTGGGTGATATGTATTGGTGTTTTCACGTGTCCTGGGTGGTTCATGTGAAGCACATAAGGATCAGTGCATATGTTCTTCACATAACTCTCCCATGTTTTAGTCTTTTTTCTAGCCTTTTTTATAAATTCCTTATATTTATTTAGTGTTATATTGTTTTAAGCCTCATGTGATGTAGTGGATATGCGGGATATTCTATACATGTCCTGAAAAAAATTCCTTCACGTGATCTATGAGTGATCATGTAAAGTGATTATGCATGTTTTATGGTCACTCTAGTTGTTCCTTGGATCATACCTGATATGAATCTTTTTTGATTGCGAGATCATCTGGTCTGAGAAATCCACTATCATGCTTGGTGTATCGGTGCGTTTGGATGAAAAAGGCCAAAATCCTCTTTGATGCTAGGGTGGGGGACTTATAGGCCTCACCACCCTAGTTGTTTTCCACTTTTCATGGCACGTATCACGTGAATCCAAGATGGATTTGATGAAGGGATTCAGTATCATGAATATTCGTGAGGTCTTGATGCAGGTTACCCTGGGGGAGTCACCTGATTTTCAGTGACCGTAGGACCATCCTGTGAACACCTCCTTTATTGGATTATTTCCAATTAATGGGGATTTTTTAAACCATTCAGACATGATAAGGGACTTTCATATTTTCATATCGACTTGTATAAGGGAATTCACCAGATCAAGGTTACTATTGAAAGGCCTTCACATGATATCATGCATCTTGTTTGGAAAATTTTGTGAGATATGAATTGTTAGGGGTCTTTTGTGAAATCATACCATCTTTTCAAGAGGTATTGTGAGACTGTTCTGTTGATATCTTGGGCATGCAGAGAGATTTTTATGACAGTGAGAGGCTTCTGCCTTCTCCCTTTTTTCTTTCCTTTGTTTATTTTGCAAATGTGAGAGATCATGCGAGGTTACATGAGGGTTTTAAAAGACAATAATTCTACCTCTTGGTGATGTGTCACATGACCAAAAAGGTCTTTTTGATCATTTCATGGACAAATATATCGGTTTGTCCTCATGGATCCAAAGGGGGATTGTGAGGTCACTTGGACATGTCTAGGGCCTTTCACGGGATGAGGAGGTCATGTCGCTAGTGGTCTTTCACTATCTTGTGAATCACCTGGGGCACATCACATTATGTTTATGACTAAAAGTGTCTCTCACCTCCTCCTTACTTATTTTTTTTTATTTTACAAAGGATGGGGATATCATGATTTTTCTTGGATGTTGTTGAAGATAATCATTCTCCCCATTGGTGACATGTCACATGAATCTTATGATCGTAAGTGGATCCCACATTTTGGATATTTTCCTCATATTTTTCAAGGGTTTTTGGATGGTTTTTTGAGTGTCCACTTGTTGAAAATTCGCACGTCTTGGGTGTGCTTGCCTAACTGCTTCCGCATGATCGAATATTGTCTAGGATGCCTTCGAAATAGAAAAAGGACTTATCAAAAGGGGCTTCATGGGATCTTCTATAGGTTATGCACTGCACATGACCATCTACATGACCTTTTTCTAGTCATGAAACCACAATTATTCTAGGGGTTCATTCTATCAGCATGATCTTGGCCACATTCTTCATCCCTTTCTTTGTAAGGAAAATAATACCCATATTCAAGTATTTATTCTTTTGTGAATTTAACAATGCTCATTTGGTGGGCGTCAATAATCTCACACTACTGCCTGGCCGTGTCCCTGATGGTACATGACTTGCTACTTGTGTTTTACTAAATAGTATGTAGTTGAACCACACGATACGCCTTAGCCACTCAGGGTCCTGCCCATGCTCCTGTCCATGTTTGTGTAAGTATGCCCATGCCCGTGTACTTCGGTACATGGTGTGTGCTCCCACATGGGTTCCTTCCCATGTGCTCTGCCACATAGCTTGTCCACCTAATGGGAGATATATGACATGTGGCCCAACCACATGACATGTCATACTTAACTTTCTCAAAACCCTAGCACCGTAGCCAAAGGTCCAATACATGAAGTGTGTTCTTTGAGCTACATGGAATGTAGTCAGGTTTTTCATATAAAGTTAAATATTCTCTTGGGAATTATGGATCTATCTCTTACACCATATATCTCACTTCTATCCACCCAAAATTAGTGTATCTTGCCTCTATTCGTCATTTTCATGCATTCAGTGGCTGAAAATCAGCATCCGTCAACCAAAATGGTTCATCACATTCCTTTTACGTCTCCTTCCACCACCATTAAATCTTGTATGTTAAATCCATGAGATTCATCAATCATATCCCAACAAACATCTCCAACTATCCATTGATTTCCTATTCGTTCATTGTATGCGATTTCACCATGAATTCAAGGGTTCGATCAGAATCGATCCTGCTCGACAAAGTTGAACCGAGAACCTGATGAAGAATGTGAAGAAAGTTTGGGAGAAATACACAAGATAAAAGGTGAAAAAATCGTTGGCCAAACGTTCTTGGTCAAAAAATTAAATTTGGGATATAGAGGGTGATAAAACTAAATAAACAATTTAAATTTGTACACAAGCGCAAGCAAAGGCATGCAATTCGAACACAGATCAAGAATCAATATGATAATGCTCAATAAATTTAATCAATAGGGTAAGAATCCAAAAAATTGATGAGTCCTACCTAGTTTTGGTTTGTTCATCAATGAAAAAAATACCTCCAACCAAGAAGATAAGTCATTACATATGCTGCTTCTCGACCAGCCTTGATCCAGAGTTTCATCATCGTTGGATCATGATTAGCCAATGAAAGGTGGAAGGAGAACCTTTTAATGATCCTAGGGTTATGAAGCTAACCCTAATGATCCTTCCATAATGGTGTATTAATAGGGAAATCTGTTTAGGTTAATTAAATTAAATAAATAAATTTAATTATTTATTTAACTCAACGCACCCACCCACAATTGTTTTTATCCAACCGCCCCACAGAAACATATTTTAGGTTGTGCCTAGGGTGAAAATCGTGTTCTATACTCAACCATAGTCTCAAATTTATAATCAAAGATTTTTTTAAATATTTATCCTATATTCTTTAAGAAACCAATCATGCATAATAGAAAATATATTTATTATTTTTATAAAATTAATTCCGGGCACATCAGACCTCAGAATCACATTCCATCTCAGCATATATCTCTGAAAATATATCTAGAAATATTTCAAAGTCTTATAATGAAAAAAAGATCTCCAAAAATTTCCTTTAAATAAATTAATTCTTTGAATTAGGTATTTATTAAAGTGTATTTAACTTTGAATATATCATATTATTTCTTTTCTAAAAATATATTTAGATTTAATGTTTTAAATGGTCATAACATGTTTTATAAGTTTATTGAAGTGTTCCTAGGATAAATAAGTCATCTTAGACCTTTAAATATCATTTATACATTTTTTCACTATTACCATACAAAAAAATTATTATTCACCACTTATCCAAATGCTTAACCACATAGCCATTTTGTAATTCATGTAGCTATTTTTAAATCAATATAGCCGATTTTTCAGAACCAGTTACTCTTTATTTTGATCATAACTTGAGATAAAAAAAATCCAAATTGAGTGATTATTTTTTTAGATCGCTATATTAAATACATTTCATTAGAATAAATAAACTTCTGAATCAATCTATATCATGTATTAAATTTGATTATAATTTACTAAATGTTTTCAATATATTTTCTACAGTTTTTCCAAACCTATTTTTCTACTATTTTTAATCTTATCTTCAGTTTTATAAATCCAATTAAAGTGATTCTTGATTATTTAGAAAGATAATAAAATTATATAAATGTAATTAAAAATTCAAAAAAAGGTGATTATGATTTTATCAAGGTATGTTTTCTGTTTGAAATTAGAAAATTCAATCTATTTATAGATTTCAGAAATTCAGATACATGAGTAATTCACCTACATCGATTTCATATATGTGAATCAACTACATGATAAATTTACTTACATGAATACCTTATGTTAATTTTCTTATGTTAATATCCTACATAATTTTTCCTACATGGTAAATTTTCTTACATATGGAAAAAGATTACGTGAAATTCACCTATGTGAATTTGGCAACGTAGTTCACTGAAATGCTACAGGAAATTATGCTTTGTTTTATATTTTGTTTTATATTTCAATTTTATCCATATTTATATCATATATTTAAAGAATTATAATGAATTTATAAATTTATATTAATTATATAAACCCTTGAAAACTATTTTTCATTATCTTAAACAAGTTTATTTTAAGATCAAAGAGTGTTTTAATTTCATGCATGAAACTTACAGCTTGAAACTCAAAAAATATTTTTTATTATTTTATGTTGTTTCTTTAATTTTATTATTTCTAAATTAATATTATATTATTTTAAAATCATTTTTAATTTTTTTAGTATATTTAATGTAGTGTTATTAACTCTTTTAATTTCTCCACATATTTACTACTTATTTTAAATAGAATGTTTTTGAATTTCATATTTAAAATTCAAACATGCAATTTTCATGGGATATTTTATTAACCTATTATTATGGAAGTAATTTAAACTATTTATTAAAATTATTTTAAATTTATTTTAATTATCGTCCATTTTTTTAAATTCAGTTGCAAGTTGAGCGATATTTATTCAATAATAATATATCTCTTTCTCTCTCTTTCCGATAATACAATATTATTATTTTTTAATTTTAAAATTTATAATGACTATTTGGATATGTTAGGTTTGTTTTTTAAAGTGAATCAAGCTTTGATACTGTGTAGAAGTGCACAAGAGAAAGCATTCTGAAGTGATACTTCTTCCATGAGTGCATTTATAATTTTCAAAGTGATACTATGAAGTGTTGTACAATCAAAACTAGCATAAAATTTCTCACCACTACCGGATGATCTCTCAAGGGATGAACAAAAATGTATTCAACTTATACTACCTTGATGAGATGATCAAATGGATCAAACACTCGAGAACCAGTACCTATGTTTTATTCTTCTTCTATATATTTTGTTTCGGCTACTTGATTTTGTAACACTTCTTCTTGTCTTTCATGTACTCATACTTCTCTGTTTATGCTTTTAAATAAAAAAGAATTATTCTATTTTTTTTCTTCAGTTTGTGAATCCTGAATTCTAAAATAATTACCATTTTGGGTTTTTAATCCCATAGTCTAAATTTAGTGTTGTATTTGGGTTGTGACTCCCTGTAAAAACGTCAGTGCATTAGTGTGATTATCCCTCAACTTTGTAGAAAAGGATTTTATAATCAAATTATGACCCCATTTAAAAATTAGATTAGTGAACAACATATCTCTTTCTAAGTATATATGTATAATATTAAAGTAGGTTCACTTTGAACTGAACTACTATAAAAAATATCCTTGTATTATTTATTTTATTTTTCTATTGACTAACACTTTTTATTAACTTTTATAATAGTTAATCCATCTCTTTAAAATTTTAATTTAGCCTATTCACCCCCTCTAGATCATCTACTATCACTTATTCAACTTAAAAATTGTTATAAATGGGTGGAAATTTCTTAAGGATAGTTTAGATTTGTTATTCTTTTTCCTAATACCTAAAAATTACTATCAGAGGTTGTTCCTTTTAGAATTTATCTAATCCTTCTATAGGTCATGTTGTTTATATTTTATTATTCTAATATATTCCTAGACCTCACAGAATAAGAACAAGATATTTAAGATGACATGAATGAATAAATATGATGCTTGGATTTCTTAGAATCCACCTCACTTTGATGACTGTGATTATGGATAATCGAGATCCAGAATGGAGGTATACCTCAAATAGTTAAGCATAGAACACTGGTCAATCATGAAAAAATTATATACACTATCATAAGAATACCCTAACACTCTTATGAGAAAAAATTCTCTTAGATATGTTTTAAATTAGAAATTTGTGAATATTTTATATCGTGCTATTAACATGAGTGTATTTAGTTATGAGGTTGGATGTAAGAAAACTCATGATATCTGTAAGATTTTACTTGTTACTCACCTTGTCTCATGAAAATTGATATGAACCAAACTTGGAATACTTTAAAATGAATACCAAGGCTTCAATATGGGCGAATATGAAATCATAAATCATATATTCCACTGATTCATAAGCATTGAGAATGGAATAAATTTTCTTAGAGAAGATTTGGAGAACCCCATTCCTTTTGAATGAGTCTTACAAGAACTAATAAATAAATGGAATGCAAAGAAGGTCTATATTGAATAAATTAATAAATTTAAATAGTACACTCTTGATGAATTGATTAAATCATTACTTTAGTATGAATTGGAACTGAAGAACATCACTGAAGAGAAGACAACAAAAAGAAAAGGTGTATCATTTAAACATTTAAATGCAATTTATTCTAAATATTTTAATTCTAATCTACAGGATAGTAAAAAAGAAGATATGTATCAGATTGTGATTGCATTCTAAAAACAAATGAAAGATAAAGGATTTAATAACTGATTTAAAAGAAACCATCAAAAGGAAAAACATAAAGGAGATAAGAAAGAAATTTATAATTATAATACTTTAGATGTTACTTTTTTTAGTGAATAAAGAAAGGGAATATCAAGAAATACTATATAAATCTAAATAATTGTAACGCCCCGACCCCAGCTACCCAGAGCCGGTGCGTTAGTTCGTAACATTGGCATGATCACAAAAGATCAAGTCTCGAAAGACCGATTAGTTTAGTAGCCTTGGAAACACTAGATACATTCGTAAACATTACATTACATCATAAAGTGAAAAACTACAATAAAAAAGTCTCCATAGTCCACACTCATATCCTCTTCTCACAATCCCTGCAGGTCATTCATAAAATACTTCTTCACATCCTGGAAAAAAATTAAAACATTGAAAGGGGTGAGCTCAGATGATCAGTAAGGTTAACAATATAGCGGAAGCTTTCATAAATAAACATTAACATTTAAGGCAATGTATAACTAAAACAAAAGCCTTTTAAACTTGAACTTCAACATAATATGGAAAAAGTAAAATGAGATAATGCCATTTACTTCTTCACATGGATATTCTACTGGTCGAATAATCACATGCAATATCAATAACCACTTTCATAATGATGGAATGCATAATGCCAGACTATCATAACCACGTAGTCAAGGCCTCGTGCCAAGACCACAAATAAGATTTTGTCAAGGCCTTGTGCCAAGACACTAGTTTGTCTCATGAGACCTGCCGATGCATCTAGGAGCTATAGCGGGCTCCACCCGTCACTTATTAAGTCCAATGCATTCCTCATATGAATAGGTTTAAACATATCATAAACCATAACATAATCGTATCACATAAAACATGCATAAAGGAAACATAACATTTCCACATTTCAATCACAAGATATAAATACAACACATTGATATAATAAAAATGCTTTCAAAACCATTTTCAATACCAAAATAAAAGAAAGTTAAAACTTTGTATTTATTTTTCATTAAAAAAATGATGGCTTGTAGAGGAAGCCGAAACTCAAATAATGGTCACGGCGGCGGAGAAGTCGTTGTCGCCGCATAAGTACGGAAAGAAAAACATTCCCTTTTTGTCGTTTAGTAAAATTCTTTGTATAAAAAAGATTCCTTTTGAATAAATGTAAAAGTCAAAGGGGGTTATACACCGTATAAAAGAAAGTTTTGTATAAAACCAAATATGCCTCAATGAAAGGGGATTGAGACGAAGTCCTTAAAAAGATCATTTTTTTGAATAAAGTACATCTATAATGTGTATTCACTCTATGTACACATAAATAATGTACAAATACAATATAGGACATAATAATATCATGACATAATTTGAAAGTAGGAGATTAACCCAAAGAGTGAAAATTGGGTTAAGAAATTCCCTTACCTCGTGTCTGACTTGACTCAACCGTTCTTTAACCTCCTGAATAATAAAATAGAGTTAATATATAACTTATTAAGAACCATTTTCAATTTCACTATCCTTATTATATCACTTATTATAATGATATGAACATTATGTAATTATTTAAGTTAATAACGGTCATTTTGTCGATCTTTGGTACTTGAGTCAACAATAAACTTCTTATAATTACAAGTTGTTAATGTGGTAGAATATCCATTATATCCATAATTATATTCATGATTTAGATGTCATATATATCTTATATATCCAGTATATACATTCATTTATAATATTACGTAACATTTAGAGGTAAGAAATGAAATGCACCGTTCATGGAGACGGTAAGCCGTACGTACGCATGAACGCTACTTTCATTTCTATTTCGTATTTAATGTAATGAAATCATAATTATATAAAGGTATAACATAGTTCCAGTATAATATCATATATAATATCATTTACTCCATCCTTTATACATCCCACATATGGCATTAACGATTCACATCACTTTGAGGGGGCGGTAGTCCGCACTTCCTAAAATGAAATTATCGCATTTTACCCATAATGGAAATCATCAAGTATGGCATAAATGAGAAATACAGAAGCATAAGTAAAACATAAACATATTATATATCATATATAAAAATAGTGACATCTTAATGGCCACCTTTGAAGGTGTTATATGAGTGTTGAACAATCATCGTTTCGTGAGGCAGAAATTCGCCATCCATAGAAACCGTATGTTCATTAACCATTAGATGTAGGTGTGTGTAAGTGTAGCTCAAATCCTTCTTATAACAACATACTAGTATATTGAGGATACTGGTGTTGTTACAAAAGAAATGAATAAAAAGAGTTTATGGGGTTGGAGAAGAAAAATAAACCAAAACAACATTAGAGAAGACATTACCTCAAAATCGGGTAACTCTTTTTGATTTGAGCCAAAGGATTCCTTGGGAAGAGTTATTCCCAAAGTGAGGCTTCTATGAGTAAGAGGGGGAAGTTGGGAGAGTATTTGGGCAGAGTTTGGCCAAGACAAATGGCTTGAAAGTGTAAATGAGGTGGGAGAGGTGGGGGCCTTTTATAAGTAGAGAGGAGGGGCACTTTTGGAAAGTAATGAAATTTTATTCTATTATACAATGCTTTTCGGATTCTAAAGGTCCCACACTTGTATAATTCGAGGCTAAGGTGATAAGGGTTCTAAATCCACTCATCCAATAGGCTTTGGACAAGTGTAAGCCTTGTATTTTTCATTATCCTCTCATTTTATTTAAATCGTTAAATAATGAGGTCATCGCCGCATCATAATGATGTCATAAATAATTTAATTTATTTAATGTCTAAAAATTATAAAACAAATACTATGATGTCGGAAATCTTTTTATATTTCTAATGAATATTTATAATCAAAATTTGGACTTGTGTAACCCCACTTAAAAATTGTTTTAGTAAAATAACTCATGTTTGTGTCAATTTAATTTTAACATTAAATAAATATATATTAATGTCATTTTCCAACTAAAGTGGCTCCATGGGGTCCCCAAGTTGACCCATGGGTTTTCTTGGTCGGCCATGACTCATCAAATAGGAGTAGGACAAGTGTCATGCTCATCTCATATTATTATAACATTATTTGTACCTTAAACTACACTAATTACCTCTAATCGCGATTAAGAACTTAAAAGTTACTATTCACCAAAAAATTATTTTAATCTCATTGAACCACATTTTACTTCTTAATGACAACCATGTATGTCGGATTTTTGAAAATCAAATCACAAAATTGGTAATATTTCATTTAAACGAAAAATCAGTTATTTAACTACCACTTAGTGGTTTCACTATTCATCAAAAATTGAAGTTTTTCAGAACAAGGCCAAAATTTCACCCTAAGCTATAATTGATATTCCGAATTCAAAAATGATGTCTATTTTACAAAATTCCAAACATATAAGTTGCATTAATTAATTTTATAATTAATTCCCGCTGTCACAACAAATAGCGTGTTTTTAAGAAACAATTTATATCAAAAGATTGGCGATTGTTTATGTCCAATTTCAATGTTAAATTAATTCTAATGACCACCATTGGATAAAATGGTAAAAATATATTCTAATTATACTTTAAAACCACTAAATAGTATAATTTATCACTATAAATTATTTTTATTAAAAAAGTTGTTTTTAAGTAATTTTCACTATTCATAAAAAATTAGAAGTTCTCAGAAAAATACCAAAAATTCAACATAGGCTAATTTCGATATTACGAATACAAAAATGAAGTCCATTTTGAAATATAAAATTTCTATAATTTTAAAAGGTGGTTATTACTATTCATAACGGCTACTTTGATTAGTCGCGGTGTTTTAGAACTCGAAGTTGCGTACAATGCAAGCTATTGCATTATTGAAAGAGAGGCGTATCATGGAAGCTCGGGGTGTTACATTCTCCCCTCCTTCAATAAATTGCGTCCTCGCAATTTGAAATTTTTCTTGGAAAATAAAAGGTTGAAAATAGAAAATACCTTTGAGGAAAAACCCACACCGGAAATAAGATTAATAAAATTTAGCCTTAATAAGGGGGAAAGGGAAATGAAAAAGTCACCACCCAATTATGATCTCGATTAGGAGAACATTGGTGGCAATTAGAGACATATAATTGAAGGAAAAACGTAAATATTTGTAGGGAGTGATTGAGGTCATCAATCACAATCAACTGTCAAATTGAGGGCCTTAAAGCCTTCAATCTATGTTGATTTAAAATATCATCAGTTCAACAAGACATAAGGTATTAGGATAACACATTTTTTTGTTTTAATATCCCTTTACTAAAGTTTAAGAATTAATTTATTCATTGAATAAGAGATAGGTATATATATATTTATGCTTGACAATTAGAGTTTCAACCTTCAACTCATCTTTCACTCAAAAAGATAATAGAACTCAAAAATATTATACTTATCCTAATTGTATAAGGTTCCAAATGTTAACACATACCATTTAGATTAGTAAAATTATTTTGTAATAACCAGGGACTTCCTGTAGGCTAGTGGTAGGAAATAAAGGTCTGTCGCACTATGGTTGTGGGTTCGATTCCTGCAGCTTTGTCCGACGTGACGGGTTATGCCCCACCCTGCAGGTTGTCCTTTTCCTAAAACTATAGTATTATAATATTCCAATAATCTTCATAAATTTTTTAACCTTAAACAATACTATCCAAAGATCAACTTCATCCACTCCAACCTTTATAGTTATCCAAAATACCTCCGTCCAGACTTTCTCTAAAAGGTCTCTAAATTCCAAAATCAATTGTAACATCAGATTCCCCAAACAAAGAAAAGTTTCTCTTATTGTCACATACTAAAAATATGATTACCTTAATCATATTAAAACCTTACTGAAACTAACAAGTACTGCAGTACAATCCATATATATATCACATTATTCTTATAACCAGAATATAATCCTTGAGTCCAAAAGCACCAATACATTAATTATTCTGCTTCAACTGTAGTCACAGCATAAGATTGGCCTTGATCCCTTGGCCTTTTCTGAGGTAAGTTTCCTTGAAGCTTAGGACATTCATTTGCATAATGCCCTGTTTCCCTACAATTGTAGCATTCAACTTTGATAGCCTCTTTCTTTCCCTTGCAATCACGAGCCTGGTGACCCTTTTCTCCACATTTATAACAAACTCCCATTCCTTTTAGGCAAGTACCAGGGTGATTCTTCCCACAATTATCACATAATGGAAAATCCTTCTTTCCCTTTTTCCCTTTATCTGTCTCTTGTTCCACCGTTCTCTTCTTCTCTTGCTTTACTTTGTTGTCACAAGACTTAGAGAATTCCTTTTCTGTCTTGATAGCACACGAGACAATATCTTCGTATGATGAGAAGGATTGTGATACTAAAGCTTGATGGAGAAATGGTTTTAACCCATCAAAGAAACGATCAATCTTACTCCTTGGGTTACGTATATAATCGGTAGCATGCCTCGCTAACCTTGTAAAGTTAGCCTCATACTTTGCGACATTCTCATCCTCCTTCTACCTCAAACTCAGAAATTGCCTTTCCATATCTGCTCGATGGTCACGAGGAAAATATTTTTCTAAGAAAAGCTCTTTGAACTCCCTCCATTCCATATTCGATACTTCATCATCTTCCTTTGTGTTTTGAATCAGCGACCACCACTGATCAGCATCTCCAGTGAGGCGGTAAACTGCCATGACAACCTTCTCCCTTTCACTACTCCCCAATGCATGGAATATTTTCTCTAAGGAATTTATCCATTGCTCAGCTACTGTAGGATTTGTACTCCCATTGAAGGTTGGTGGTTGTTGCCTCATGAAACGGTCTAGCATTGATCCTCCACGTTGCGGATCAGGGTGCTCCATACGAGTAAGGTTATTATTCATAACCTGCGTGAGTTGTCCCAGTACGGTGAGAAGATGATCAGCACCAGTTGTATCTCCAGATCCACAATAATTATCTTGAGCAGGAGGGCAATCCCTACACGGAGTTCGTGCATTGATACAGTTTCCATTCCTTCCACTAGGCGCCATTTCTAAACAATGGAATAAACTATATTAGTTTATAAATCAAAATACATAATTCCATACTTGTAAGATACTTAACATAAATTGAACTATTTATGGATATAATCCATAAAAATGTTTTCTTTGAGGAAGTATATACTCATAACCCTTCATAGTGGTTTATAAAGAAAATGAGAATTATCCAAAGTATATCCCCCGGGAGTGTCGTAACCAAGAGTGCAGCAAGGCCCGTTGTCGTGCACCAGTTCCCGTTCGAGTCTAGCTCAAAGCGGTGTTTTTGGATTTTACCCCTAGGTACATCTGTGCCAGAGCCACCTCTACCTGCTCGTATCCAGACAGGGATGTATTTCTCGGAAAACTCATAACATCTCTATAATACCAAAATTCTAGGAAGTTCTTCTATACTAATCCTCAAAGTCTATCTTTGGGCTATGTGCTCTAATCAGAGTTTATCTAAATCTAGCTTCCAAGGTTAGTACTAAACTGCCTCTGATACCAACTGTAACGCCCCGACCCCAGCTACCCAGATCCGGTGCGTTAGTTCGTAACATTGGCATGATCACAAAAGATCAAGTCTCGAAAGACCGATTAGTTTAGTAGCCTTGGAAACACTAGATACATTCGTAAACATTACATTACATCATAAAGTGAAAAACTACAATAACAAAGTCTCCATAGTCCACACTCATATCCTCTTCTCACAATCCCTACAGGTCATTCATAAAATACTTCTTCACATCCTGGAAAAAAATTAAAACATTGAAAGGGGTGAGCTCAGATGCTCAGTAAGGTTAACAATATAGCAGAAGCTTTCATAAATAAACATTAACATTCAAGGCAATGTATAACTAAAAAAAAAGCCTTTTAAACTTGAACTTCAACATAATATGGAAAAAGTAAAATGAGATAATGCCATTTACTTCTTCACATGGATATTATACTGGTTGAATAATCACATGCAATATCAATAACCACTTTCATAATGATGGAATGCATAATTCCAGACTATCATAACCACGTAGTCAAGGCCTCGTGCCAAGACCAAAAATAAGATTTTGTCAAGGCCTTGTGCCAAGACACTAGTTTGTCTCATGAGACCTGCCGATGCATCGAGGAGCTATAGCGGGCTCCACCCGTCACTTATTAAGTCCAATGCATTCTTCATATGAATAGGTTTAAACATATCATAAACCATAACATAATCGTATCACATAAAACATGCATAAAGGAAACATAACATTTCCTCATTTCAATCACAAGATATAAATACAACACATTGATATAATAAAAATGCTTTCAAAACCATTTTCAATACCAAAATAAAAGAAAGTTAAAACTTTGTATTTATTTTTCATTAAAAAAATGATGGCTTGTAGAGGAAGCCGAAAATCAAATAATGGTCACGGCGGCGGAGAAGTCATTGTCGCCGCATAAGTACGAAAAGAAAAACATTCCCTTTTTTTTGTTTAGTAAAACGCTTCGTATAAAAAAGATTCCTTTTGAATAAACGTAAAAGTCAAAGGGGTTTATACACCGTATAAAAGAAAGTTTTTTATAAAACCAAATATGCCTCAATGAAAGGGGATTGAGACGAAGTCCTTAAAAAGATCATTTTTTTGAATAAAGTACATCTATAATGTGTATTAACTATATGTACACATAAATAATGTACAAATACAATATAGGACATAATAATATCATGACCTAATTTGAAAGTAGGAGATTAACCCAAAGAGTGAAAATTGGGTTAAGAAATTCCCTTACCTCGTGTCTGACTTGACTCAACCGTTCTTTAAACTCATGAATAATAAACTAGAGTTAATATATACCTTATTAATAACCATTTTCAATTTCATTATCCTTATTATATCACTTATTATAATGATATGAACATTATGTAATTATTTAAGTTAATAACGGTCGTTTTGTCGATCTTTGGTACTTGAGTCAACAATAAACTTCTTATAATTACAAGTTGTTCATGTGGTAGAATATCCATTATATCCAGAATTATATTCATGATTTAGATGTCATATATATCTTATATATCCAGTATATACATTCATTTATAATATTACGTAACATTTAGAGGTAAGAAATGAAATGCACCGTTCATGGAGACGGTAAGCCGTACGTACGCATGAACGCTACTTTCATTTCTATTTCGTATTTAATGTAATGAAATCATAATTATATAAAGGTATAATATAGTTCCAGTATAATATCATATATAATATCATTTACTCCATCCTTTATACATCCCACATATGGCATTAACGATTCACATCACTTTGAGGGGGCGGTAGTCCGCACTTCCTAAAATGAAATTATCGCATTTTAACCATAATGGAAATCATCAAGTATGCCATAAATGAGAAATACAGAAGCATAAGTAAAACATAAACATATTATATATCATATATAAAAATAGTGACATCTTAATGGCCACCTTTGAAGGTGTTATATGACTGTTGAACAATCATCATTTCGTGAGGCAGAAATTCGCCATCCACAGAAACCGTATGTTCATTAACCATTAGATGTAGGTGTGTGTAAGTGTAGCTCGAATCCTTCTTATAAAAACATACTAGTATATTGAGGATACTGGTGTTGTTACAAAAGAAATTAATAAAAAGAGTTTAGGGGGTTGGAGAAGAAAAATAAACCAAAACAACATTAGAGAAGACATTACCTCAAAATCGGGTAACTCTTTTTGATTTGAGCCAAAGGCTTCCTTGGGAAGAGTTCTTCCCAAAGTGAGGCTTCTATGAGTAATAGGGGGAAGTTGGGAGAGTATTTGGGCAGAGGTTGGCCGAGACAAATGGCTTGAAAGTGTAAATGAGGTGGGAGAGGTGGGGGCCTTTTATAAGTGGAGAGGAGGGGCACTTTTGGAAAGTAATGAAATTTTATTCTATTATACAATTATTTTCGGATTCTAAAGGTCCCACACTTGTATAATTCGAGGCTAAGGTGATAAGGGTTCGAAATCCACTCATACAATAGGCTTTGTACAAGTGTAAGCCTTGGATTTTGCATTATCCTCTCATTTTATTTAAATCGTTAAATAATGAGGTCATCGCCGCATCATAATGATGTCATAAATAATTTAATTTATTTAATGTCTAAAAATTATAAAACAAATAATATGATGTAGTAAATATTTTTAGCTTTCTAATGAATATTTATAATCAAAATTTGGACTTGTGTAACCCCACTTAAAAATTGTTTTAGTAAAATAACTCATGTTTGTGTCAATTTAATTTTAACATTAAATAAATATATATTAATGTCATTTTCCAACTAAAGTGGCTCCATGGGGTCCCCAAGTTGACCCATGGGTTGTATTGGTCGTCCATGACTCATCCAATAGGAGTAGGACAAGTGTCATGCTCATCTCATATTATTATAACATTATTTGTACCTTAAACTACACTAATTACCTCTAATCGCGATTAAGAACTTAAAAGTTACTATTCACCAAAAAATTATTTTAATCTCATTGAACCACATTTTACTTCTTAATGACAACCATGTATGTCGGATTTTTTAAAATAAAATCACAAAAGTGGTAATATTTCATTTAAACGAAAAATCAGTTATTTAACTACTACTTAGTGGTTTCACTATTCATCAAAAATTGAAGTTTTTCAGAACAAGGCCAAAATTTCACCCTAAGCTATAATTGATATTCCGAATTCAAAAATGATGTCTATTTTAAAAAATTCCAAACATATAAGTTGCATTAATTAATTTTATAATTAATTCCCGCTGTCACAACAAATAGCGTGTTTTTAAGAAACAATTTATATCAAAAGATTGGCAATTGTTTATGTCCAATTTCAATGTTAAATTAATTCTAATGACCACCATTGGATAAAATGGTAAAAATATATTCTAATTATACTTTAAAACCACTAAATAGTATAATTTATCACTATAAATTATTTTGATTAAAAAAGTTGTTTTTAAGTAATTTTCACTATTCATAAAAAATTAGAAGTTCTCAGAAAAATACCAAAAATTCAACATAGGCTAATTTCGATATTACGAATACAAAAATGAAGTCCATTTTGAAATATAAAATTTCTATAATTTTAAAAGGTGGTTATTACTATTCATAACGACTACTTTGATTAGTCGCGGTGTTTTAGAACTCGAAGTTGCGTACAATGCAAGCTATTGCATTATTGAAAGAGAGGCGTATCATGGAAGCTCAGGGTGTTACAATAATAGAGTAAAAAAGGGACAAAAAGGCATTAGAAAATAGTTGTATTTGTACTAAAGAATCTGATTCTAGTGAATAATCTATAAATGAGAAAGAATCTGCCAACTTGTTCTTTATGGATTCACTGAATATGGTTATTGATTCCTGTTTTTATTATAGATATTCTAATTCTTATTATGATTCTAAAAATATGAATTTTTATGAGTTAAATAAAGAAATTGAAATATTGAGAAAAAATGTTTTCAATGATCCTGATTTATATAATAATCTTAAAGAAAATAATGAGAAAATTGTTTTTGAAAATAAAGTGATAGTACAAGAGAATAAAAAACTAAGGAATACTAATTCGGCTTCTCATTATATAGTTTATGATAATTTTAAATATTCTCAATATTTGAATGAAATTTTGAAAAAGGAAGTTGAAAGTCTTAAGAAAAGTTTGTCTGCATTTTTTCAAGGTAGTGAAAAATATCATAAAATGATGTCATTGAATAAAATAACTAAAAAAAAATATGGTATTTAATATAAAATATATTACCTAAAATGTATCAAAATCATTTTTTGAAAAATAGAAATGGTTGTACTTTTACTGTTACATGTTTTCAATGTGTCATGAAAGGTCACTATGTGAATGATTGTTCTCTTATATTTAAATGATATTTGGGATTTATAAATACTGTTATTTCTAAATATTTGTTATCTAGATTACCATACAATACTTGTCTAAATTGTATGTGGGTGATTGAAAATTATATCATTAATATGATTGGACCCAAAGTAGTTTGGTTACCAAAATTTTCATGTAACTGATCATTGTAGTAAAAATTCCTTGCATGTATCAAGAATGACATATGGTACATGGAAAATGGATGATATAAGAATATGACTAGAGACCCATCAATTTTTATCACTTATAACACATATTTTGGAGGTAATATTACATTTGGAGATAATTCTAAAGGAAAAGTACAAGGTTTTGGTAAATTTGGTATTTTTAATTCTACATTTATTTCTAAAGTTTTATTTATTGATGGTTTAAAACTTAATTTAATTAGTAAATATCAATTATTTTTTTGATGTATTTGAAGTTAAATATCAAAAAAATAAGTATTTAGTTTTTAAGGATGATTATTTATTATCATATTCTAATCGAAAGGAAAATATTTATATTATTGATTTTGCTGAACTAATTATTCTACATGTTAAGTGTTTGAATGTTGTACAGAGTGATAGTATCCTTTGAAATGAATGATTAGGTCATGTTAATTTCAAAATGTTACATAAGATATCTAAACATGAGGATGTGCTACAGTTACCTACCTTAAATAAGAACAAATTCATGTTTGTAATGCTTATATGAAAGATAAATAATGTAAAGTCTCTTTCAGAACTGTCAATCAGATAAGTACTAATAAACCTTTACAGTTAGCACATCCTGATTTATTTAGTCCTACTAAAATTTCTAATCTTGTGGGAAATAAATATAATTTAGTTATTATTGTTGACTATAGTATATTTACATGGGTTTACTTTCTTGCAAATAAAAATGACACTTTATCTAAATTTATTCCTTTTGGTAATTTAGTTCAAAATAAAAAAGGTTGTATGATTGTTTCAATTTATAGTGATAAAGGAGGTTAATTTCATAATCTAGAATTGAAAATAATGGTTATTTTTATAATTTCTTTTCTCCTAAAATTCCACTGAAAAATGGTGTTGTAGAACAAAAAATAGAACTCTTATTGAAATGGCCATAACTATGTTAAATGAATATAATTTTCTTACATATTCTTGCACTAAATCCCTTTTTCCATCTTCTTATATTTTAAAATTGAATTATTATTAGAAATTTTTAAATAAAACTCTTTATTAATTGTTTGAAAGTAAAAAACCTAAAGTTGGTTATTTTAGAGTTTTTGGTTGTAAAGTTTTTATTTTGAATTTTAAGGATAATTTAGATAAATTTGACACTAAAAGTAATGGAGGTATTTTTCTTTGTAATTATAATAATAGTAAAGATTATAGAGTTTATAATAAAATAACTATTATTATTTAAGAATATATTCATGTTATATTTGATGAAAATAATGTAAAATTAAATTCTGATTTTTATTTATTTGATGACATGTTTGGATATTTTAACTTTGGTGAATGAAAACATCAAGATAAGGATGAATAAATTGAGAGGTAGCATACTCCTCCTCGATATGATCCAATATCATGTAAGATTCATAGAGATCGTA
Organism: Viscum album; assembly: GCA_963277665.1. NCBI lineage: Eukaryota > Viridiplantae > Streptophyta > Magnoliopsida > Santalales > Viscaceae > Viscum > Viscum album. The sequence continues at coordinate 912,157,794 of OY728151.1, forward strand.
CTATTGACAATGTTATTGGTAATATTGATTATGGTATTAAAACTAGAAAATCTATTTTAAATTTTTGTGAAAATTATACTTTTATTTCAGATCATGTTTCTACTAATATTATTGATTATTTAAATGAAACAAATTGGATTATTTCTATGCAAGATGAGATTAATAAATTTGTTAGAAATATTTTTTCTCTTTAGTTGTAGTTCCCAAGGATAAGCAGGTAATCAAAACTAAATGTATATTTAGAAATAATATGGATAAATCTGGAAAGATTATAAAAAATTAAGCCAAAGTTTTTTCCCAAGGATACTCTCAATAAGAAGGTATATACTTTGAAGATTCATTTTCACTTGTTTCCAGGTTAGAAGTTATTTTAATATTGTTATCTTTTGATTGCTTTCATGGTTTTAAGTTATATCAAATGGATGTTAAAATTTATTTCTTAAAATTTTTTATGACTACAGAAGTTTATATTAATCAACCCATTGGTTTTGAAAATGAAAAATTCCCTAATCATGTTTTAAAATTATCTAAATCTTTATATGGTCTAAAACAAGCACCTCATGCTTGGTATGGGAGGTTTCCTTTGTTTATATTGAATAATGAATTCAAAAAGGGTAATTTTGATCCTACTATCTTTATTAAAATAATTTCTAATGATATTTTAATTGTGAAAATTTATGTTTATGATATAGTTTTTGGTTCTTTTAGTTAATTTTTTGTAATTATTTTTCTACTTTGATTCCACATGAGTTTTATATAAGCTTAATGGGATAATTAATGTTCTTTCTTGGACTTAAGATTTCTCAAAGGAAATATGGGATATTTATTAATAAATATAAGTATGTTATAGATTTGGTTAAAATGTGTGGTCTTGATTTATATTAATCTATGAAAACTCATATGAGTACTAGTTTTAAATTAGATGTCGATTAATCTAGTAAATTTGTTGATATTTAAGTTTATAGAGGCAAGATAGGTAGACTACTTTATTTAAATGTATCTAAATCTAATATCATGTTTAATGTTTTCTTATGTGAAAAATTTCAAGATGATCCTAAAGATTGTCATATTAAAGCTGTAAAAATAATATTAAGACATGTTAAAGCAACCATTAACTATGGTTTGTTTTATTCTAAGTATAACTATTTTGATTTAATATCCTTTTCTGACTAGGATTTTGGAGGCTGTAAAATTGACATAAAAATAACATCAGGTATGTGTATTTTTCTTAGAAAAAGTTTAATTTCATGGTCTTCTAAGAAAAAATTATATATTTCTGTATCTACTACAGAAGCTGAGTATATCTCTGCTACCAGTTGTTGTCATCAAAGTTTATGGATTAAAAATATTATATGATTTTAATATTTATCTTGATAAATTTCCTATTTATTGTGATAAAACATATGAAATTTCTATTTTTAAAAATATTTTAAATCATTATATAAAACATTATATCTATAACACCCAAATATTTTATGGTTTGACCCTTCTTAAATTTAATTTCTTCAACAACAATGTTTTCACACAACACCAAACTTAAATGAATAATGGAAAAAATTAAATATCATTATTTTAAAATAACCTCTATAACCTAGAAATTAAATTGGTGGGAATGAATACTATTATTTAATTTATACATTATATCAAATATTTTACAAGAATGAGTTCAATTTTACATATTAAAGGATATATTTTTCTAAAAGATTTTTTACCACCTAATAATAATGAACATGTTTTAAACATAATTTTTCTGTTTTTTTGAATTGAATTTCAAAAAAATAGACATAAATAGTTGTGATCAGTAAGATATTTAGAGTCTAATAGGATCAACTTATTTTTTTTGTGAATAGTAACTTGACCCTTGGGAATAGTAATGTTACCATTTTGAATAGTAATACGACCTTTATGAATAGTAAATTGGCCAAATGAATAGCAGCCTCACCTATGAATGTATAAATAAAATTTAGGTATCTTATAAATGAAGGTATGATATAATTATAACATAGTATAAGTGAGTGAATATTTTAAAAATTAATAATTTAGTGTTGGCATTTTTATAAGTCATAAATATTTAATTACAATATTATAATTAATAAAATGATTTAAAAGAATATTAATTTTCATAAAATGTACTCATAAATTAGTATTTTTTTGTCTTATGATTTTAGTATAATTTAATGAGACCTTAGTTAATTTTTTGGAGTTTTATAAAACCATTTGAGATTTTATAAACCGTATTTTTCAAGTAAACGATGAATATAATTAAAAATTAAATTTCTCATATTTAGAAAATTATTTTCATAAAATGTAGTTCAATTTTGAAATCTACATGTTAAAAAATGGTTGGGAAGAATTTTTAATATTTTTCTAAAATACTTGATTTTTTGGTGAATAGTAAAATATGATAATTTAGGATAAATACTAAATACACGAATTATGGAGTCATATATGATGTATGGATAATTTAGGAACCCTTGTTTCAAGATAACATGAACTTATTAATGTATTTAGACATAATAATCAACACTATTTCTTGTCTTGAGTAAAATAATAAAATAATGAATAAAATAATGAGAAATCACCCCTCTCTCCACTATAAATACCACCCCTCACCCCTCTTCTCCTCACACTTAAAATCCTTGAATATTGTCAAAATTATTCCCAAATCATATTCCCTATTCTATAACCTAGTTCTAGGAGGTCTTGGTCTGACCAAAATACCAAAACCAATCCCCTTAAGGAGGTTCTCAAGGAGTATTCAAGAGGTAAAATCCTCTTCCTTTTCCTTTTAATTTCTTTTCAAGTTATTTTATTTATTATTCTCTGCTCAACTCATCTTTCCAAATGAGCATGATAACTCCAGTATCATCTATATACCGGAATTATATAATTTTAATGGAATATCCTTACTCAAACTCATTTCTATCTCCCTTTTATTTTAAAAACAAAATCATTGTTCGGGAGGTGCCGATTTACAACCTTCATGGAAGACGGATTTTATTTATTCAATTTATCCTTCAAGGCTTGTAATGAAACCATTTTTATGGTTAAAACAGCCTATAATATATTTATTATAACTTTTTTTATGTTTTTAAGTAACATATTTACATAATACTAAACAATAAAACAAAATAAGTTCGTTATGATCAATAACCGCTGCAATAATGCAAACGATTATCACTAAATGTATTATCTAATTATTCATCATCATAGAATATAAAAAATAATATATATAAACATTTAAACTTCTTAATGTTCATTAATATAATATAAATTCAATTCTGGAGAATTATACCCATTCCATCTGAACTTCCATACTCAAATACAAGTATACCTATCGTAAAAACCAAGGAAACGAACGCTCCCGAACAATAAAATTGTATCCTATAACTCATAAAAAAGGTAATAAATGAACTTAATAAAAATAATAATAAATCAAATAGATGTATATAATGTTCTTAATTAATTAATTAATGGATTTAATTTGAATATCCAGGACGTTAAGGTTAAGTGTAGAACACATTCGGACATAAGGTAAGGGTTTTTTCAACTCACTTTCATTTTTGTGAGATATGCCTTACTCGCCACTAATTATTGTGTGTGGTGTACGCATAATGACCATTGATTTATCATATCATTAATATACTTATTTTTATGGTATTAAATGTATAATTTTATGATTATTAATTTTCAGGCATATGGTTCGATTGATTACAAAGTGGTAAGGGTTTCTACCCGAACCTCTATTTACTTTCAGGTTACTCTTTCTCTATTTACCCCAATAAAATTATATTATTATTATTATTTAATCATCATAAATTCTATGTGAATGTTATATATGTATTTAAAAATCTTAATCATTCTTTATTTTATGGGGAGTTACATGTTTTAAAAGGATCTTCTCAATTCTTCCTGATAAACTAGCCTGATTCAAGGGAACTTCCTGATTTCTTACCCATTTTCAAGTGCACTCAAAAATATGTTTTAAGTCACAATTATTTTTATAAAATCAGTAATTTTATCATGAAAATATATCTTGGTTAATTTCTCGTTTTATTAAAAAAATCATTCTTTTCCACTTTGAAATCTCTTTAATATTTTCCTTAAACTACACTAAAATGTTTTATTTTTAAAGTTTCTTAAAAACTATTTTTACTTGATTTTACTTCAATGGGAAATCATTTATACCTCAAATAAAATTTAAATTTCCTTCCCTTGATTTTTTTTGAGATATAAATTTTTAAAATATTATTTTATGACAAATAAAAATGATTTTCCAAAATAACTATTCTTTCTAAAGTAAAAAGGGGTTTTTCTCATCTCAGTTTTACTTATATGAGATATATGCCTTGTTCACCACCATTTACTTGTGTGTGGTGTATATACTGAACTTTGATATATTATATCATGAATTATATTATTATCATGATATTATAAGTTTCATTTGATGTTAAAATGGATTATGATTTAAATGTTTGAAGGTGGTATGGGATAGTTTGGAATGTTTAAAGATTATTTTCCTTAAGAATTTCTCAATGATTTTATTAGAGTAATTTCATCTATGATACTTCAAAGTGGTATGATAAACTTTGATTTAAGGATATAATTTTACATATAAGGAATTCATTGGACTTAGTATGTGATGGGTGGGACCTGCTATATCCCCTCGATGCATCGGTAGGTCTCATGAGATAAACTAGCTTGATATTTTACCCATTATGTATGGTGGCTTTGCCAAGGCCTTGATAGTATGATTATGATGTCCAAAATTATGTATTACATAATTATGAAACTAGTAATTGATAGTCTATGTGGTTATTCTACTAGTATAATATCCATGGTTAAGTTTTTTATTTCATTATTTAATCATCTTTTATTCCTACCATTTTATGCTCAAGATTATGTTTTAATGGAATGTGTACTTTTATTTATTCACCATGCCTTATTATTTATGATTACACTATATTAATTACCCTTACTAATCATATTATCCCACTCCTTTATTATGTTTTATTTTTCCCTAGTATGAAAATAAGTATATTATGTATGACTTACAAGGATGATCTAGTAGTTCTGGATGTTTCCAAAGGAAATTCTATATTGTTTTTTTTCAAGTTATAATGTAAAACATACGTATGTATCTAGTTTTCCCAAAATACTAAACTATTTGGTTCTTTAGGATGCATATTTCTTTTTTATATTCCAATGTAATAAAATAAGGCACTAGATCTGGGAAACTGGGGTCAGTTTCCTTACAATATCGATGTTAGATTTTATTTTATTAGAGATCATGTGAATAAGGGATATATTGTTTTAGAGTTTATCCCTACCAAGAATCAACTTGCAGATATATTTACTAATAATTTTTACCTTTTATCCATTTTAAAAACTTTAAATTGATCTTTTAATGATGAAATCTTAATAGTTTTATGTTTACATTTGTTTAGGGTGAGTTTGGGTATGTTTATATACTGAAATTTTTAGAGTTACATGAAATATGTAAAATATGGAATATGTTTTTCAGATTACTTGTGTTTAATTTATGTACATATTTTTTTATAATATAAATATTTTAAAAACTATCATATATTCTAGATGATGTTAACTTACTATATAAACCTTCAGTTTTCATAAAATCCTATGTTGTAAAATAATTCTCAAATAAATTTTTTAAAAAATTATTCTCACTACATTTAATTATAAATTTTAATAGTGGATAGCTTTATAATGGATCCTTTATACATGTTTTGAAAATTTTACGTTTAAGAAAAAATTTATATAAAATTTATTATTGTCCTTATGTCATTACCTTATAACTTACAATCCATTTTTTATATTGAAAATTTTATCTTTTTGATAATTTCGAAAATGGGGAGATTTTTTTGAAATTTTACTTGGTTTTGTAATTATTAAAATGAGGGAGGATGTAGAGTGTCTCTTTGAACTAATTTATGTTATGATAATTACAAATATTTATTTTTTTATTTCCTTTTAACGTATTAATACTTTGAATTGTGTATTGGTTAAAGTATATTTAACTTTGAATATGTCATATTATTTATTTACTAAAAATATATTTTGATTTCATGTTTTGAATGGTCATAACATGTTATATAAGTTTCATTAAGTGTTCCTAGGATAAATGAGTCATTTGGAACATTTAAGTATCATTTAGACATGTTTTTCGCTATTCTCATACAAAAAAACTTACTATTCACCACATATCCAAATGCTTAACCATGTTCTCATTTTTTAATTCACGTAGTCATTTTTAAATCCACGTAGCCAATTTTCTAGAATCGGTTACTCTCTATATTTTAACCATAAATTGATCTATAGAACTAAAAATTAAGTGATTCTATTTTTATAAATATAAGAAATTTTTATAAATTTAATTAGAATGTGATTCTAGATTATTTACAAATCTAATGAAATTATATAAATATAAATCAAAAGTACCAAAAGTAGATTCTTTCTTTATCAAGGTCTGTTTTAGTTCTAAATTTAGAAATTTCAATCTGTTTACCTATTCACTACTACAAAATCTGGTTTATCTAGTGCTAGGGATTTAATAATGCTAGCAAAAAGAGCTGGTAAAGACCCCCTTTGTCAGTGTGAGAAAAAGTGCTGTTAAAGGGATTCTTTAAAAACACCAGTAAAAAAGCCCTATTAAAGTGGGAAGGGGGGCTTTATCAATGTTAGTAAAAAAGTGCTGTTATGGGGGGTCTTTATCAGAGTTTTTTAGAAAGACCCCCCATTATCAGTGTTGATAAAGTATATTTAAAAAATAAATTCATTAAAAATAATATACTAATATATAAAAATATTTATATTAATATAAATATAATATATATATTTCTAAATATGTTTTAGATAAGGCTAAATAGGCATTTACACTTGATATACAAGATATTTAGTGAAAATAGATTATAAAATAATTTAAAAAATATTTTAAAATAATAATTTGATAATTATTATTGAGTAATAGTCATTTAATAACAATTTTAAGATTAAAAAAATCGAAAAATAATAAAAGATCTGAAATAAGTTAAAAACGTAACTCGAACTTCAAACGGCCATAACTTTTGATCTGGGTGTCCGTTTGAGGTCTACCATATATCAAATCAAATCCTGCGATTCTCTCTACACCATAGTAAATTAGGGGAACCCCATTCACATTTTTTGAGGCAAAATAAATGCCTCCAAAACAATTTTTTTAGTCGGGGTACCCCAATTTTTTAACATTCGATGGAATTTCAGCCTCATTTAAGGGGGTATTTTTGTCCATTTTTAGTGGGGACTAAATTTATTCCTAGGTATTACATTCATATTGATATTATGGTTTTAAAATTTTATCATTTTTCACAATTTAGTTTTATTTATAATTAAATATATGGATATTTTCTTATATTTACTTATAATAAATCACTTGTATAAATACATATATTAACATATTTACATAGAAATGTATTTTTAAAAATATAAAATAAATATTTATTAGTGATTTTATTTAAATTAAAACATTAACCATTTTATTTACCTTATAAAAATGCATTCATATATATATATATACTTATACAATTAATGTTTATATATAAACATGTGTGTGTCAATAATTAACAAATATATATGTATATGTATATTCTAATATATGTAAATAAATACATATTATAAAAATTTATTTAATAAAATATATGACCATTTTTTACATTATAAAAATATATATATAATGTTTATATATACATATATGTGTGTATTAATAAACATATATATATTTATATTATATTATAGTATATGTAAATGAATATAATATATAATATATTTAAATAAATATAAGTATATATATATCACACACATATATTTTATAAATGTATTTAAAAATAATTATATAAGTATATAACTGAAAAATATATTTGTAAATATATATATACACATATCATTAAATAGATAACAAAACAACATGGTGTAGTGGTAAAGACATTCCATCTTCAAAGAAGAGGTGCATGGTTTGAATCCAAGCAGGCACAGGAGGTTGGAAATTCACAAAGCGCTCATAAAGGGGTGGTGGGGTGAAAAGTGTTGATAAAGGAGTGGTGGGGTGAAATGAGTTTATGGGGGGTAGGGGTGGGGGTGGAGCACTATTAAAGGGGTTATGGAAGCGCTGATAAAGGGGTAGAGCTCATAGATATCTAAAAATATATAATTTTACCCCTTTAATAGTGATAAAAAAATCATTGTTAAAAAGGTCCTTTAACAACATTAAAAAAAGTGTTGATAAAGGGGTGATTTATCCATGCTTTTCTAGTCCTGATAAAAGCCCAGGAATTTTAACCAAAATCTGGTAGTCAACACCTTTTAGCACTGATAAAGGCCTATTCTAGCACTGTTAAAGGCCTCTTTTATAATAGTGATTTCAGAAATTCAGATACGTGAGCAATTCACCTGCATCAATTTCATATACATGAATCGCCTATGTGGTGAATTTTCTTACAAGAATCCCTTACATCAATTTGATTATGTGAATATCCTACATCATTTTTCATATGCGGTCAATTTTAATATATAGAGAAAAACTCTTACATGAAATTCACCCGCATGAATTTGGCTATGTAGTTGATTAAAATCCTATAGGAAATTATGCTATATTTTATGTTTTGTTATATATTTCGATTTTATTCCTGATTATATCATATATTTAAATCATTACAATTAATTTATAAATTTGTACTAATTATATATAACCTATGAGAACTATTTTTCATTATTTTAAATATGTTTTTTGTGAAGATCAAAGTGCATTTTAGTTTCATGCATGAAACTTATAGCTTGAAACTCAAAAAATATTTTTTATTATTTTATGTTTTTTTCTTTGATTTTATTATTTATAAATTAATATTAGTTGATATTAAAATCATTAAAGCTTTTTTTAATATATTTAATAATTTTTATTAACCTTTTAATTTCTATGCATATTTGATGCTTATTTTAAATTGAATGTTTTTGAATTTCATATTTCAAATTCAAACATATGATTTTTATGGGATCTCTTATTAACTTATTAGTATGAAATTATTTTAAAGCATTCATTCAAATTATTTCAAATTGATTTAAATGAGTCTTCATTATTCTAAATTTTATTCATGAGTTGAGTGATATTTATGCAACCATAATTTCTCTCTTTTTTTTCTCTTTATGATAATCTAATATTCTTATTTTTGAATTTTAAATTTTCTAATGAATATTCATCTCTGTGAAATTGATTTTTTTAAAGGGAATCGAGCTTTGAAACTATGTAAAAATGAACAAGTGAAAGAATTTTGGAATGATACATCTTCTACAAGCACCTTCATAATTTTCCAAGTGATACTATGAAGTGTTGTACATTCTATATGTGATGAACATTTATCACTACTGCTGGATGATTTCTCAATAGAGGAACAAAAATCTATTCGACTTATACTACTTTGACGAGATGACCAAGAAGATCAAACACTCAAGAAACAGTACCTATGCTCTATTCTTCTTCTATCTATTTCTTTCTAGATTCTCAAGTCTATTACACTTATTCCTATCTTTCACATACTCTCAATTTTCTGTTTATGATTTTACATACAAAATAATTCTTCTATTTCTTTCTTCAGGTTGTGAATCCCATATTTTAAAGTCAACACCATTCAATTTATGACTCACATTGTCTAAATTCAGTGTTTTATTTGGGTTATGACTCCCCATATAAAATTCAACGTGTCAGTGTGGTTATACCTCCACTTTATAGAAAAGGATTCTATTATTGAGTTATGATTCTACTTAAAAAATATATTAGCTCACAACATATATCTTTTATAGTAGAGAGGTATAAGAGTAGAGTAGGTTCACTTTAAAATAAAATACTATAAAAAACAACCTTGTGTTCATTATTATATTCCACTACTAAATTACACTATTAATTAAATTTGATAATAATTATTCCATATCTTTAAAATTTTAATTTGGTCTATTCATCCCCCCTCTAGAACATCTATTATCACCAATCTGACATAACACCCATTTGGATCTGATCATCATAGTCTTCTATTAAATCAAACAAATAATTCTATCACCTTAACTTCTTGTTATGGTGAACAGTGAATGCTTCCAGAAACTCCATGAGTTTACTCTTAAATAATATTTTAAAGACCCTTATGCATTCCCTTTACTATAAAACCACCAGAGAAAGGAATTTAAATATCCTTTAAAGATACTCTTATGTATTATCAGAGTTACTATTTCATAATTCATTTCTGTCTTCACATTTTACTTTCATACTTTTCAAGGGTATCTTCTTATTTCTAGCTTCCAACTTCCATATTTCGATCTGCTTGTTTTCAAACTTCGAGAAATTGGTAACTACCACTCCATTATCTCTAACAAAGCATTAGAAATAATTCTTATGGTATATCTCTTTTAGATAGATTTAATTCCTTATCAGGGAAATTATTTTTCTCATGGATGAACCTAACAATCTCTTAATTGAGAATAATTTTCAGGTTTCACCACTCAATCCTCTATTACCATCTGCAAACCTCTTCTCCTATCAAACTTCCATTATAGCTCTATAGTCCCCCACCATGCTTCTTGTTATCCCAGCCTAGCTAAGGAACAAAACACCTTAAATCAAATATTTTTTCCTCCATCAACTTCTAGATGAAGTGATATTTCTAATTAATATTTTTTGTCTTGGAATGAAACTTCAGATTGTTATCTAAGTGGATCACACTCTAAGAATCAAAGATTAATGTTCCAACCTCTTATCTTATTCTAAGATCTTCCAACAACCCCTTCAGCTAAATTATTTCCTTCTCATATTTCTTTAATGTAACTTACTCCACTTCTATTGTCAAAAGTACAACTACCAGTTGAAGCTTCGACATCCAAGTCACAATTGTGCCTTTAAAAGTTAAAAGTTGGATCATAGTTCTCTTTCATATATTTGAATCTCCCCCAAGTTTTGAATCAGAAAACCTCGACAATGATTCATATGTTTCAAAAAAGTGGAAAAGTTTTAGAACCTTTTAGATACCATAGAATTAACTTTACCACTTCCTAGTGCTCTCTTATGAGATTTTCCTTGAACCTACAAACTACTGCAACTGCATTCATAATAATTGACTATTTACATACCATGTAATATATCATTCTTCTGACTATTGATGCATAAAGAACCATTTCCTTATACTCAGACTCTACAAATTTTTATGGTTCCTTATCCTTGATCAACATTAAATGTTTATCTAAGGGAGTGCGAATTTTTTTTACCTTGATCATTCATAAATGTTCCACCACCTTCCAGATGTAATCAGATTGAGCTAGGATCAATGTTTTGGAACATATGTCTCTTAGGATTCATATCCCCAAAATCTATTTATCCAGACCAAGATCTTTTATCTCAAAATTTTTGGACAATTTATATGTCAACTCATTAATTCTTTCCTTTATTATAATGAAAAAAAATAATATCATCAATATAGATAAGTAAGATTATAAATCTCCCACAATAGTACAAATCCAAATAATAATAATGATCCACATTACTTTTGATAAAATTTTATTTTGACATAAAGGAATTTAACTTCTAGTTCCCTTGAATTGGTTCTTGCTAGATATCATAAAGGCTCTTCTTTAACTTGCACACAAGATTCCGGTTTCTTTTCTCTATGAAAGTTTCTAGCCTCTCCATAAAAATATATTTATATAGGCTTCCATAAATAAAAAAGAAACCTTAACATCTAATTTTTCCATATGTAAACCTTCCATAGAACCATGCTAAGTATCATACGAATAGTCACATGTTTAAAAATTGAAGATTTTTTTAAAAAATATACACCTTTTGTTTATTGAAAACCTTTCAGGAAAATCCTTTCCACGTACATCCATATACCATCCACTTCCTCCTTCAACTAATAAAACCACTTATTTTGAATCACTTTCTTTATAGAAGTCATTTATATTTTCTCCCATGTTATAGAAACATGTAAGGAATCCATTTAATCCATCATATATAACTCCAACTATTTCAAATCTTGCATACTTATAGAATCTTCTGAGATATCATGTTCTATATCATTTGTGAGAAGAAGATAGTGAAATCTACTTCCATATCTCTACACTTGATGATGAATCATGGTAGATATCCATAACTGACTTTGTATCTTGGTTCCTCCTATAATCAATACATCTCAAAATTCACTTTATGAAGATATTCCTTATGATTCCATGGTCCTTGATCTTTTTGGTACTTCTAGCCTTGAAATCACCACCAGAACTTGATTATTGTCTAGAAATACTTCTAGAGACTCTGATGTTTCCAAAACTGATGTACTATTTAAAATTTTGATAAATTGTTTAACTTTTTCACTTCTATTTAGTTGAAAATTAGCTTGTGATGATACATTGATATCATTAGTAATTTTCAACTGGTTAAGATCTTTCCACAATATCTCTTCATTGGAGATCACATTCTAAATTCTAATAACCTTTTAAGATTTTTTATTCTAGAGATCGAATCTAAAGTATTCATCCCTATATCTTATAAAGTAACACACCTAGGAATTAACTTATAACTTTTCCCTTTCTTTTGAATCAATTTTGACATAGGAGAGTAAACCATAGACTTTAAGGTGGGACATTTCAATCTTTATTTTGGAATAACATGCTTCTATAATTTCCTTCACCAATGAAGATGATGGACTCCTATCAACCAATTAGGCCAAATATTCATAAATTACACCCAAAAATCCTTTTTAAAACCATCATGAATCCTCATTATCCTTTCCTTCTTAATTAACATATGATCCATCCTCTCCATAACTTAATTTTGTTCTGGAGTACCTGGTATGTACTTTTAAAACCACATTCCTTTCCTCTAATGGAATCTTCAAAAATCCCTACTTCTATATTTGCCACTATTCCTAGACCTCAAACACTTCAGTTTTCTTAAGACCCCCCTTTCCACCATGTCTCTCTATCGAATGAAGATTCTGAATACTTCAGACATACGCTTGAGAAAAAGCACACATACCTTATATGTTGCATCATCAATGAAGGTAAAAAAAATACATGAAACCTATATGAGAATTAAACATAGCTAGCCTCCACACATCCATATAGATCAATTATAACTTATAATTCTTTGGAATATTACCTTTTATTTGGAATGACACCTTCCGTTGCTTTTAAAAAACAAAATCTTCACATGTTTTGTGCTCCATGATTCCGATCTTCCACATTCCTTTAAAATCCTGTATTTTTTATCCATTTCTCACTAAGGTGACCTAGATGTTTATTACATAACATTGATAAAGTTATTTTTCTAGCACATATTGAACCATATGAAATTATTATTAGGCACAATGTTCCATCCTCCACTCATTTTTCCAATTCCATTGCTCTATATGTAACTTTCCATTCTTTTTATGAAAATTTTGCACAGAAACTTGTATCATATTTCTATAATATAGAAATTAATTCCTTCATTAATCCTGGTATGTTTCACACTCCTTGAAACTTCATTAATATTCTATTATTTTTCTGGAAAAAATCTTCACCATTTCTCAAAATATCAAGAACTCCACCATCTGTAAGATATACCTTGTTGAACCTTCCAAAAGTATAATTCCTCGTATTTCCTTCTCTCTAATATTGAATGAAAAGAAGTTTTGGAATATATAATCCAAGACTATAGTAAACTATTAAAATTTAGTAGAATACCACTCATATATTTCAATATGGGATTTTTGAATTCACTTTCAAAAGTATATATATTCTAAAATTGCATCTTTATTCACTACAATTTTTCTTCAGATAGACTTTCTTCCCACAATGCCAACACATGGGACCACCTTTTTATTTTCTTCTATAACTTTAACTTCCCCCTCATTTTCCTTTTCTATGACTCTTTTATACTATGGAATATCCCCTGGATTCTATAATATATACTTTTTTAGAAGATTTTTATATCTCCTTCTATAATATCTCCTTATTCAAAATTAGATCCCTAACATCCATAAAAACCAATTATATCTAGCTTCTTGAATTACTTACCAAAATAACTATTGAATCCCATGATTTCAAGAGTGATTAAAGTAGAATTATCCCTCACTCTTATTATAAAAATACCACCTTCACCGATTCCAACTAAATATTAATAATATTGAAGTCATTTATATGATAAAACAATGAATTTCCTTCTAGAATTATCTTTTTGAATAACTTCTGTAATAATAACACTTTATTCATCATTATTGGATTCTCATACATAATAATAAGAGAGTTATTAATCTATCTTCACCTCATAGATTTTATAAACCACATTCTGGGCTAGTGGAATCCAGATCATTACAAGTTATTTCTTATCCATCCTTCCCCATTCTTCATTCTTTATTAGTTTTATGTTGACATCAGTTAACAAAATATCAAGATCCTTATATATTAGAAAATCCTCTATCTATATCTTCTAGAATTTGAAATCCTTTCCTTTGAACTTCCCTATCCATACCTTACCCTCATCCAATTCCATTATTTATAGAATAAATAAACTCCCACTAAATTCTGAAATACATAAGAGGGATTAGGAACTACTAATCAAAATTATTATATAAGACTGAGGAAAAAATGATACTACTAAATAGATCTCTGAAACACCTTGTACATGGTTTGGTCATATGAATATCTAGAATTAATGCTCTAATACCACTTTTTGTGTTTAGTGAAACCTCCAAACGACTATAAGTTACATCTCTAGGACTTACACAGTGAAAAAATGAACCAGAATGAATTTTTTATAATAGTGTACAATAAGTTATAAGAAAAATCACACCTAAGTCACTATACTCAACCACACACCTTCTAAAAAACCCAAAAAAAGAAATTTCAAAAGACAACTATTAAAAGAAATAATGGAAAAGAACAACACTAGTTTTCTATTGTTTAGACTTAGTCATACTCTACGGGGGAACATTGTAATAATTTTATTCAAGGAATGAAAGATGATTTTGATCCATAAAATTCATCTTTTTCATCATTGTACATATGTTCCCACCGTATTACTTATAGTAGAGTCCATCCAGTGAAACTAATTCCATCACCTTACAATCTCTATAGAGAGTGTTCCCACTCAGATTCAATCATCGTAGTCATCCGTTGACTTAGTCAAGGACTTCCTCCCCCTTATCTTATACTTCTGGTCAATAATGCACACTTTTATAAACTCTATGAGTTTATTATTATGTAATATTATAAACACCCTTACATATTCCATTTTCCAAAAAAAAACCAAGAAATACCCTTATGTATGATTTATAAAGAATATTATGTATTCTTAGAGTTATTATTATGTAAGTCCTTTTCATATCTACATTTTACCTTTATAAATATCAAGGGTATCTTCTAATTAACTATTTTTGACTTAAATATTTTGGTGTTCTTGCTTCCAAAATTTCGTATGTTGGTAACTTTCATTTCACCATCTCCATCCAAGTATTAGCAAAAAGTATTTAAAAATACCTATTTTTTATATTTAATTCTTTAGCAAGAAAATGTTTTTTCACATGGATGAACCTAACATAAATTTTATTTAACACCTAAAATTACTAAAGAGTAAACAATTATGAATTCAATGAGTAAACTAGAATAACACACCAGGTTGTATCTCACTAAAGAAAATAATGAACCTTCCCCTTATATTTATATCTTCATTTTTAGGATAAATATAAAAAACCTCCATCGAAATGAAGTCTACCATACTCGAGGAAAAGTCGATTACCTTTCCCCTTCTCTATCTAAAATATATGGTGCACCACCTTTAAGGAATGAAAAACATAACTTTTAGTAGTTATCAATTAAAATCTAAATTGAACTCATGTAATTTCAATGAATATCAATCCAAAAAGTCTCATAATATTAATATAACATATACTCAATTTAAGATAATCCAAATAGGGAATATTTATCTAAAAAATATCATTTTCCAAGTGTGAACACATCCTAATTCATACCTATGCATCATATTTAAACCAAAAAATTCATCAAATCTAAATCAAATTAATCCATATTCAAACATGGACTTAATATTAGAAAAATTATTTAATTTAATAAATCTTATGTTTAAATTCAATAATCCTAAACTAAACAAGGCTTAAAACTCCAAAATATTTTCCCTAAAATATTAATATTTATACTTAGAATTTAATTTCATTAAAATCCAAAAAATATACTTTAAATCATGTTATTAAATTAAATATTTAATCATAAAAATAAATCAATATACTTGAAAAATCACCCTTAAACACCATTTTAAACATTTATTAAAGAAAATAATCACACCATATTAGTGATAATAAACCAAGAATGATAACTTTATAACACTCTATATGGAAATTAAATAGAAAAACCTACATTTAAAGCTTCCAAAAGATCTAATATATATATTCTCATGATCATAAAATAATCACAAGATTCCAAAAATTAAAGTGGCCTAATTTTTAATAAAATTAAACCATAAGAAAATTACTAAAATAACTTACTAAACAAAACATTCACTAGGTGATTATATACTATCAAACCCAATGATAATAGTCTATAAAATAATTTTAGATCCTTATTATAGTAACTGTAGAAAATTCCACATACCATTTTCATTTTATGAGTATTGGGGGTATCAGGAGGAAGTTTGGTAGTGACTGGTGAAAGAAGGGTGGATTTATTTGATAAACTTTCAACATGAAATCTTGGTTGTGTTGTGAAGGGGGAATTTGTGTCATGATGTGGTTGGATGGAAGATATTGATGAGAATTTTTTTAATCTATTTCTTTATCACCTTTGTTACCATGTGAGATTTTTACTTGTAGTGTGGGGGTTTGGTTATGATTTATTAGTGCCACTCTATTTAGTTTTGAAAAACAGGTTGTGGTGTGAAGCCTTATATTTTGGTGTAAAGGGTTGTGAGGAATTTTAATTTTACATATAGTATATTTTAGCATAATGATGAGTGTTTTGTATCAGGGGTATTAGTATTGTAATTTTAAGGTTCTATATTTTTGAGATGCATTGCACTATGATGAGATGAGTTATGCCATGATGGGTGTCCAGGGAGTTATCGAGTTTGGTTTAGAGATCAAGGATTTCACCATTATTCTCATAGATTCAAGAATTTTATCACTAAGAGAACTATTTCATAGTGACCTTCCTTATTCCATTGAATCTGTATAGTTTAACATTTAATATTTAGGGAGGGTTACACCATGAATTCTAGATCGAGCCACCATTGTGGCATGACCATGTTTTTCACATCATGAAGCTATATTTTCTAGTTTTAATTATAATTTTAGGAACCTTCTTGGATTATATTATATTCATAAAACTTCTTCAAAACCCTTTTCCTATTATTCCTCATCTTAAGATCCCTTTTTCATCCATTGATCTCTCTTTGAATCTTGGATTCATGTGGTTTACATCCTTTAATCTGAGGTGTGTTTCTCTCCCTCTTTTCCTAATATTTTATATTATCTATCTTTTTTATTATTTTAGAGAGGTTGTGGTAATGGGGTTTCATTGCTTTATTAATTTCATGATTAATTTTATGAATGGGGATTGATGTGGTTACATGTTTTGGTGGTTTCATTCGAGTTTAGTGGGGGTTTGATCACCTGTTCCTTCTCATGCTTATGATGCATTAGTTGAAGCATTGGTTGAGTTAGGGGATTTTAAGATTATTATTTGTTATTTATGAGTGAATATGGAATTTATATACTTTTTTATTTCAATGGGTTGATGGTTTTAATTAACCTAATGAATATAATAAAACATATTGAGGGAAATTGAAAAGGGAAAGATGATTTTCATGTGTTTTATATGATTTTGATGTTATTTTAATTACTCAATTTCCTTATTGATTAAATGATATAATATGAATATTTTTTTTAATATCATTGATATGAATCCTTTCACCATTCATAATTGGTTAAACTTGTAAATATGGTAATAAAATGGAGTGGAAAAATCTGGAAACTTATATTGATGTTTTTATGCCTAAAGCGTTAAAATAATATGGTAGCATAATAAACAGAGGATTGTTTATCATGTATTAAAGTTGCGTTCATTATTTTTTTTCTACTATTTGGTTATTTTTACTATTATTTTATAGTTTAATAGTGATTCATTGTGATTGGTTTGGGGTGAAATTGGGTTTTGGTTACTGTAGTGAAATCTAGGGGAGATGATGTGTTGTTATTGGGGATGGTTTTGGATGGATGGGGTTGTGTGGATGGAATGATTAGGTGGTGATCAATTTTGGTATTTTAGTAGTTATTATTGGTTGATATGTGTGTATTTTGATATATTTCTAAGAGTATGCTGATATGGTTGCTTCATAGTGGCCCATAAACAAGGTTGATGCTGAATTAAATAGAATAATAGAGTAATTAATTGAAAGGGGAATGATTTCATGGGTTAATTTTTTACTAAAATTAATATTTGATGTCAGGGGTATATTATTTATAGAAAATTTGGTTGGTAAAATAAAAATGAAAGTGTTATTATAAAAAAATAGTTATTGTAGATGAATGTGATATAATTAATTTAATATGGATAATAATGATAAACCTGGAAATTGGTAGTGATGTGATAAATGAAAAGTTATGATGTTATTGTGGGTATATTTTATTTTAGAGGTATATCTTGGTTTTCATTAGTTTTAGTAGAGGATGTTAGTGTGAGGTGGTCGGGTTGATGTGGTTTTTGTTGGTTGCGGTGATAAATGTATATTTTTTTTTGTGAGTCAACACTATAGGTTAGGATTGTATGGCCTATTATATATCATTTTTTTTATTATACTAAAGTTTGGAAATATTACATATTCCCATATGAGGAAATAGGTTTTGCGATTTTCCCTAATATCAAGGTTCTAGAGGGAATAGATGGATAACTAAACACTCTTCCCCACTCTCTCTTCTATAAATAACATAGTCTGTGGTTGCCTAAGGTTATAATGCATAGTATATGATGGATAGAGTTTATATTACTTATGATGTGGAAATGATGATGATAATACATGATAGGGAGTGTTCATGGTAGGATTATGGAATGAAGTTGATGCCATTCATGTTCATGTCTCCCTTTATGATGAGGATGAGATGGGTGGTTGTGATGGGATGTGGTTTACAATATGATGTGGATATATGGTATGTGGTGAAGATGATATCGTGGATGTGGTTATGTGGTTATATGGATGACTTGGCTTCAGCGCGCGTCGAGTGGTTTGGTGATTTCTTCTGGGATCGGGACCTATCTCGAATGACTTTTGGATTCAGATGCGTTCCGATGAGGCTTAACATCTTCTCTGAAGAAACTAGGAGGGGGGAGGTTTGTTTTTGGTTTTCTTGGTATGATTTCGACATGTTGTTGGTATTCTTGCGGTGGTGTCGCAGCCAGAAGGGCCTCTGGTTTTCTTGTTGGTTCCTTATGCATCCTGCGGGTCGACTATTTTGGATGTTAGGGTGGGTTCTTCCATGGTTTCGATATGATCAGCTTTAGCCCAAAGAGGAATTTTTGGCTGAGATCTGCCAGGTCCCCCTCAACATTGATACTCTATTAACGTGCTGTTGGATCTTCTAGTCCTGGGTGATAAAGTTTTGGCATCATTTTCCATGGTTTTTCCTCCTTTTCGGGTCATTGTGGATGTGTTTGAAGGGTGCTTTGTGGTGGTGACGAGGCACTTCTTGTCTTGGTTCTAGGGGTTATTTTGGATCTATTGTGGTTGAATTTGGCTCATTATAAGGATTGATTTATAGAATCTTTGCCTTTGGATGGCTGGTGGTGCTTGGAATTCTTGGATTTTGAGAAGTGCTTTAGGATTTTGTTGTGTGGAAGTTGTTTTGTTTGTTTGGGTTGATAATGGAGGAGGGAAGGTGGTGTTGCTAGTCTCTATCACTTGGAACAGGCCTAGATGAGGTTTCAGAGCTGGTGGTTCATCTTTGTAGCACTTTTCTGATTCATATGTTTGAGAGGGTATGACATCTACCATCGGATCATGCCTGTGCTTTGACACATGACACTTGCTTGCTAATTAGCGTTGCAATGTTGGAGTGCTTCAACTTGTTTTTATACTGGGGTGGGGCTGCTTTGGTTTTCATTCTAGTTTTCACTCTTTGTCCTTCGGGTGTGTTTTTCCTAAGTCCATGAAGTCCTTTGGGTTTCCCCCTTCTTCCCTTAAAAGGGGTCTTTACCAATAATAAAAATATTTTAAGGCCTTCGGGCCGTTGGATGGATGGATTTGATTAGTATTATTATCTTTTATTCTCGGGTTTTATGAGGGAAATGTATCCCATATGTGTGTTTATATAACCTCAATGATAGTTTCTAGCCAATAAAATTTTGGATATGGTCTTTAGGGGATATTATTGTCTTCACTACCATACTCGGAGGGGTTTTAGTGGGGTAATGTCATGAAAGAGTGGTATCAAAGCTTTGGTAAGAAGATATTATAGAGATTGAAGTTAGACACTAATGAGGACTGCATGAGTTTGGTTGGCCTATAGTGTTATTCGAGATTAATTTCAATAGAGGTAAAGTTGACCGGCTAGGACATAGACATTTGAGGACCCCTATGATCTAAGGTAAGGACCATAATATTACTAAATATACTGGGTGAAATAATGATTCTTGTGGGGTAAATACCTAGGTGGGGTATAAGTATCATGATTTTTTCACCTGTGATTTAATTGGGGCGATTTCTAGGGAAAATAAAATAAATCTAATAAAATAATATTAAAATAATTCCATGTTACCATACTTTAGAGTTTTATATTATATGTTGTAGAGATGGATGGTGTGCATCGTCCATGTGTGATTTAGGTTGAGGAGGTACAATAGAATACTCCTATTGATTGTATGAGAGTTAATTATGATGAGAATTATTCTTTGAGGAAGATGTTTCATGAGTTTTAACATCATATTTCAGTGAATTATGAGGGAAATTTATCTAATTAAGATATTGAGTAGTGTATAGAGGAAATTGAGATTGATTTCAGTTTGATCTGTGCATAAAAGGAGAACTAGATCGCATTATCCTTTAGTTAGTTGATAGGTTTTACTCATTAGTGGTGATTTCTGTGTCATGGTGATCACGGGGAGTATGAGTTA
The DNA here is from genome assembly GCA_963277665.1 of Viscum album. NCBI lineage: Eukaryota > Viridiplantae > Streptophyta > Magnoliopsida > Santalales > Viscaceae > Viscum > Viscum album. The sequence continues at coordinate 912,178,968 of OY728151.1, forward strand.
TCATGAGATGTTTTTTAGAAGAAAATATATGCTCATTTAGTCTCTTATATGCTAAATCCATCTACCATCCATGATTTTCTCTCACTAAATAATTAGATATTGAGTGTACGGTATCTTTGAGTATGGTTCAAGAATCCTCTTCAATTTTTCCCTAAAATTCTACCAGAAAAAAAGTCTTAGGTGAAATTTTTTGAGGAGGTATTGCATTTTAATATCTAGTGTCAGGTCATCCCATTTATGATATAAACATATCTTGAGGTGTCGGTGAAGGAAAAAGTGATCGAGAAGATACATGTGCAGACTAGATCATATCTATAGGGATTTCATCAAAACTTACCGAGGAGTAAGGTTGCAAATGCAGGTTCATGATTATCTAGGCTATTGAGGTTTTGATCAATGGGGATTCAATCCCAAACATCTTATTATCACTTCTTGGGGTTTGGAAGTTCTCATTACTCTATTGATATTTATATTATAGTATGTTTTACTTGTATAGAAAATAGTAATAATTAGTTCTAGTGCTCAACCATTATAAATTGTTAGTGTTGGGAAAGGAGCTAGTTTCCCATGCACCCTTATCCATCATTTCCCCTAAAGCCTTATCAGTAGTAGAATTGGGTTCACCAATATTATCTTTAGTAGATAAGTGATTTATAAGGTTGAGGTAATACTCATTAAATTTATTATCCTTAGGTATATAGGAATGATCATGGTCTAGGATTTTGTCATCATTAGGGCTAGTGAGGTAGAAGAGTAGGATGTGGTCAGTTGGATGTCATATATTTTTTGGTTCCAGGTGGGAAAAATATTATTTGAGGTACCATGTGTCTATCTTCTACCATGAATTATATAATTTTTTTTTGATTTTGGATATTCACAATCCTTTATTTTTCAGACCTTTTTTGATATCTAAAACTCAAATTGAAGAGGCTTCTAGTTCCCTTGGTGTTATCTATGCTAGTTGGAGGATAGTCTAAATTGTCTGAGGTGTGTAGAGGTTATGAGATGATGATAGGTAAACATATATCATTCAGAGTTATTATATTTTAAGTATCAAAATACACTTTTTCAAAGTATTAGAATACATTAGAAACCCCATTCCCAAGATCACCTGGTTATAAACACAAAAATCATGTTTATATATAAAATGAAGAACATGTGAGTGTACCTTACACCAATGTTTTTCATAGATTATGTTCTTAAATCACAATGGTTTATGAAGATATCTAAGGAGAAACCCATAGTTTCTTCCATATATGTTATATACATGGTATGATTGAATCACTTGATGTTCAGGTAGGACCCTCCTACCAACCATCATATGATAGTACCTCAGGTATCAAATGATAGAGTAGAATAGAGATTTAAAAGTAAGTTAGAATTGGTATAAATATTACTCAAGGATTGAACACACCATCTCTATGGTTTCTTCCTCCTTATATTGTTCCAAATACACTTCTGAGTCTTTAATAAAATTTACTCTAACATTATGAAATGTTTGAGTAAAGCCTATAATTACAACAATTATAACCCTAAGATGATTTATAATCTCTCATGTATTTCATAATATGAAAAATTATAGTTAATTACAGCCTAAAATGGTAAATATTATAATATAAAAACTTAACATTTATCCACTGGAATCAATTGTAGAGTGTTAGTGTAAATCATACAATACAATTCTTTACAACACTACCCTATGACATGGCCAAATCATATACTATGATTAGCTTTGAAAATATTTAATATGATATCACTATATCATAATAAATTACATGCCTCAAGATATAAAAAATACACATCATATATACTTATGGATTTAGGTAATATATACATCAATTTACCTCTTTCACTAAATCCTTGTAAACTTCCTGCAATTTCACTTAAATTTTATCATATATAATAACTTATGAAACCATATCTAAAACTCATATTGGATATTTATAAGAAATTTTTGGAAAGATATCACTAAATTTATATTTTATCAAATAATATGAAATACCTTATGAATATTAATCCAAAATTCCTTTTGGATAAACTCCAAAACACTTTTACATTTGCTCTATAAGTTTCATGAAACTCAATATTTATTCAATCAACCCAAAAGTGTGGCCCCATAAGAATTTATATAATTGTTGAAAAATATGAATTATGAAATTAAAAAATGTAATAAAAGAGAGTCCTATAATAATTAATCAATTATATTAAATCTATAAAGGGATCTGACATTTTAACACCCAATATTTTAAAAGAATAAAATTTTGTTTGATATTGTATTCAGCATGCAACACCGAACTTAAACGACCCATGATATATATTATCATTATAACCTAGCCATTAAATTGGAGGATATGAATAGTATTAACTAATTTATGAAATATATAAATGCATATATATAAATTTCTTACCCAATATAAATTAGTAAAAAATCAATCAATTTTTAGTAAAGTTGTTTTATTCTTCAAAAATATGTTTTCTTCAAAAAGGTTTTTTATTTATGTTCATGAAAATAATTTTTTAATATTTTTTTGGAAATTTTATAAAATGTATTTGATAAAATTTACTCCATTTTTGGAATCATAATATTAAAATTTACTTGGGTGAAATTTTGGTTTAAAAAAATATTGATTTTTTAGTGAATAGTAAAAATACCGATTTTTGTAAAAAGTCTTTTCTTTTAAATAAATTAAGTAATTTAAAAGTCCCAATATTTTTTTAATATTTTTTCAACTATCCTAAGTATTATTTATTAATATTTAATTCAATTAATTTCTTATGAATCAAATTAATATTGGTTTTTAGTATAAGTTTTTTTTTGGGTTTGAAAACAGGTTTTTTCTAAAAACTATTTTAAAATGCATAATATTTATAAATTTTAATTAATTAAAATAATACATAACTAGGAACATTTTAAATGAAATTTATAGTTTATATATATTTAAATATTAATTTAATTTCATATAATTATTATTATTAGTCATAGAGTTAATATGGAATCATTTTTTCTAAAAAATATTCTTCTTAAAAACCCGTTGTCTCACCATGTCTGCAGGATTAATTTTAAATTAAATTATACCAATTATGTGAGTTTAATTTGTCCAAATGGATTAAATATTTAGAATAATCATAATTTATATTATCTAATAACTCCAACTTAATTTTTTACCATAATGATTTGTGAAAATAGTTAAAATTAATTATTATGATTAAGGTTTAAACAGGGTTTTTCACATTACATGTGTTTGTATTAAAATTAATTTTACACACACATGAGATTTTTATTTAATAAATTGTATTTAATATTTAGAACAATCATGTATAAATTATATAATAAAACTCATTTTAATTGTATTATTAAAGTATAAATTACTTAGGTAAGTAAAAAGATACATGCTACCATGGTAAAAACTAAAAGGGTAAAATTAAGTAAACTTAAAGACTAAAGAGTAAAATTATAAAAAATGTATTTATTTTGTGTTATAGAGGTGTATATAGAAAAAATAATCCCTCACATAAATTATTATTCAATTTTTTAGGAACATGAGATAAGGGAGATCTTCCAATAGTGAATACTTTTGGGTATTTATAAGAAATCCACTCCTACTCAATTATAAATGGGCATTCACTCCCCTCACTTATTAAAACCTATAAAGACATTTGGGTAAAAAAAAAATGAAAAAATAACTTATAAACTTCCCTAATATTATTCTATAAGCCTTAATTTGGGAATAAATCAAACCAAGGATGTACTTTGGTGCAAACCAAAAGGAGTTTCCTGAAGAAGAGGTAACATTCATCAACGAGCGGTTTTTTATTTCTTTCTCCACCCCTTATATTATTCTTATACCATGATGACATAATAAACCCATTATATTCCTTATAATGATATGTTTTTATGTTAAGTGTGTGACCTACTCCCACACAAACTTCCATCAAATGGGTTACAAAATCATTATTCATGTGTACGGAGGACTACCGCCTCATGAAATGGAGTCATTAATTTTTCCATTACCACCTCTCACAGTTGGAAATTATGATGGATAACAAGTTTATATATGATATTTATAAAATAATTTTAAATTTTTGAGTCATTATATCATATATATAATTTTATTTCAATTCTGTAATAGATATGATAACGTCACTCATGTGTACGACAGACTATCGCCTCACGAAGCGATGAGATTCATTTTTCACTAACGCATTATGTGGAAGGTAATAAGGGTAAATATAATAAATATATGTGATATAAAGGAAATATTTATGATATTAGTGAAATATTTTTACATTTTAAAGTATAATATATCATTTTATTTGTACCTTTTCACTCACTAAAAAAAGATAATGATGCTCATAGTTGTGTGGACTACCGCCTCCCCGAAGTGATGTTATTCCTTTTATCATCACCAAATTAATAGATGATATATATAAATATATATAATTATATAATGTGATATTTATGATATAATTATCATTATGTGAAGATAAAATGTTTCTAACTTTCTTTCGATAATGACCATTGAAAAAGGGAAACGCCACTCATGCGTACATACGACCCACCTTCTCCATGATCGTAATATTGGTTAATTTTTCATAATAATATTTCATGATTGGCATAAAAATAATAATTTATATTTAAAAATGATAATTATTCTATATATGTTTAAATAATGACCTCTTTTACCATAGTTAACCTTCCAAATTCATTTTGGAAAAAGAAGCTGAATATAGTCAAAACATCCAACTTAAACTTAATTGAATAAGTAATTGTATATAACTTGTTAATAAGTGAAATAAAAGTAATAATAAAATATAAAAATTTTCTAAATAAAATAAATAATTAACATTATTTTATTATCTAATAATATAAATACACACGTGATGAATCATACTCAAGGTAAGGGACTTCGTCTCAATTTCCTTTCATTAAGGCATATCTTGATGTTATGCACCTTTATTATTTTATAAGATGTATATACATACCCTTTGACATTTTATATCATGAATTTATTTATTATTATGGTATTTAATGTTTTTTAATGTTATTATTTCATGGGGATTATGATTTAAATATTTCTAAATAAATAAGGGACTTTTCTTCTAAATAAATAAGTTTTTTAAAGTTTTCCTTCAAACCCTATTTATCTTATGTGTTTATGTTTTTAAAATGTTTTTTAAATATTTTTATATGGGAATAAAATATTTATAAATTTAATTTCACTTCATTTTAAATTTTTTCAAAAGTAATATTTTTACATGTTTTAAAGGGAATATTTTGACAAATGAAAAATGGAATGTTCTATTTTTAAAGTATTCGACGACAATAACTTTTCCTACCACTGTGACTGTTATCTTATTTATAGATTCCTTTTAAATATTACATTTTTTATTAAATTAAAAACAATATTTCCATTTTTGGGTATTTTGGTATTAAAAATGGATTTTCAATAAAAATGTTGTTTCAGTATTGAAAATGATTTTTTAAAAGAAAATGGTACTTTTATTTGAAAGTGTTTTTTCATATGATTTTAAAAGATTTTTTTCAAAAGGTTTTATAATGAAAGTTTTTTATTCATGATATGGTACTTGAGAATTATATGAAACGGGTGAGCCCAATATAGATTATAAGAAGGGTTGATCCCCATTATAGCTCACAGGTGAGCCCAATATAACTTATATGTAGAGTTGAGCCCCATTATAGCTCATGAGAAATAGGTGAGCCCAATATAGCTTATATGAATGGTGATGCCCAATATATATCTCTAATTCAATGGTTAATTATTATATTCTATGCTAGACATATGTCTATTCTAATTAAAAATGCTTTTAATTAGTTTTATGAATATGATTCTCTAAGTTACCAAAAAGGAGTTTTAATTGCTTACTATGGGTTTTAAAGAATTTATTTGGGAAATATGAGTGTTTTTTTTCTTATTAAAATTTTATATTCATTTTTATCAAAAAATATTGATGTAAAGGTAAATATTTCATGGGTTTTCATGTTTTTACTAAACTAATAGTTTTCTTTATTTTTTATTTCCCTTAATGATATTTTTTGATCATCCTAATTTTTTAAAATGTTTTTCATAGGGTTTAAGTATGGGTAAGGGAAAGGAAGAAGTCAAGTTGAAATTAGTGGATATTTTCCATGTAAATAAACTGTTATTTATTTTAAAATTTTTATATTATAGAAAAAATGGATACTAATCAGAAGTGTTAACTTTGTATTTCATGGTTTTGTTATGTATGAGTTATGGCCTAATTATCTAAAACTCTAAACATGAAAAGATCATAAAATGTAATAGAATGAATTATTGATTTAAAAATCAAGATTAGGTATTTTTAAGGCCATTTTCTTATAGTTTCTATCAATGGAATGTTTATACAACTTTATAGGTTAGGATAATATTAATAGAATTCCCTTAGAAGATTTTACTTTATGGGTAAGTTGAAATGATATAGAAATTTAAGATTTCCATATTGATTAATCTAAACTATGTTTATTAGAAATGGTTTTCCATAGAGGAAATATGAAAGTAATAGTGGGAAGGTACTGAGAGAAAAATATACTTCCAAACCAGCATCCTGATATGGATGGAATTAAAAAATAATAGTTTGTTGTAGTGATGGATCAGTTGACATAATCTATAAATAGTGGTGGTATCAATGCCAGAGAGGAACCTAATATACCATGAAGGAAAATGTATATGGTGGATAATTTCACAAGGAAACATCACCCATAATTCAATGGATCATCTGATGCAGTGATAGATGAAGGATGGATTAATACCCTAGATAAGATATTTAAAGTCACGAAATATTCATAACATCAAAAGGAAACTATTTACATCTATCATTTTCAAGGTGAAGTTGATCGATGGTGATATTTAGTTAATAATACTAGAGAGAAATATGATATAGAAACTATATAATGAGACACATTTAAGAATATTTTCCTTGAGAAATATTTCCCTAGGGTTGTTCGGTATAGGATAAAGAAAAAATTCATAGAATTGAGGTAAAATGATAATGATTATGTGGCTAGATACAAAGAAAACTTCATAATATTGTCCAGGTATGTGCCAAACATTATTTAAGACATTGATATTAAAATTTATATATTTTAATTAGGTTTAAAACCAATATTATGAATATAATTAGATGCATGAGAATTTAAAATTTATGAGAAATTTGTTCATTGTGGGGAGAAAGTTGAGATGGAGTTTACTGACACTTATGTGCCACGAGATGATAAGAGTAAAAAATGGTCAAGGTGTTAGGGAATGGAGAAGCAACCAACTAAGAAATCTATAGGTAAGCCCAAATTTTCTTCTAAGTGCAGTAAAATACATTTTGGGTAATGTATGTTAGGATCTAAAAATATTTACTGGTATGGTAAGTTTGTTCACAAAGTTTGTGACTCTAAAGAAAAGAGTCTCGAACAATCCAAGAATGAGATGAAAGATAACTAGTCTACATTGAGATGTTTTAGTTGCAATGAGTTGGTAATTTATGATAACATGTGTTCAAAGTAACTTACTCAGGGTGGAAATCATCATGAACAGAAGAAAAAGGGGTAGAAAAATAATTTTCTACTTCTATAGTTGATGTTGGGCTATCTAGTGAAATGGTGAAAGTTCTAGGGATCTCAGTATTTTTTGAAGGTTGACCATTAGATCAATGGCTCAGGCACCCCTATTTTTATGTTTTAAATAATGGAAGTACTTTTTGACATATTTATTGAGTTTTCATAGACATATGAAGTATATGTTTTAGTGAAAAATTTATTTGAGGAATAACGCCTTAACATGTTATAGTCATAATTTTAAAGGTATTGATAGCCTTTAAAGTTAATATGATTACTAATGACATTATTTTTAGTTAAAATATTTGAAAAAATTATATAACAATGATGAAAAGGTGGGGTTAATTTTAAGTTTTAGAGATTAATTTATTAAAAATTATGCTAACAATTTTGGTTTTGGAAAATGGTTAGAGATATATGGAAAGACTTTTCACTCTTTTATAGATCTTATGATCCCTTAAAATTGAATTTTAGTGCTTTAGGCATAAAAAATTCATTTTTGGATATTCGTTTCTTTGAGTAATGGATGAATTAAAAACTCATTAAATAAAAAACAATGGCTGAAATTGTTCTTATGAAATAGAAAAATATAAAGTAAATATATTTCCTTATATTCCTTGAAAATAAATTATTCCTCAACTTTAGGTAAAGGATCTAGAAACAAAATTTTATCCTATTATATTCATATCCAATGAATTAGATAGTCTTTTAGATCATCACAGATTTATGAGTTTGAGGCCCTCGACTTTCCATTGATCATTAACTTGTATGTGATTAATAAAATCAATCACTCTCTATAAATATTTTCAATTTCTTCCAATCCAACCTATATTATCATATTTTGAAACCTATTTATGTATTATTCAATATAACCTTTGTGATTCCCTTTCTCTCTTATTAAGAGGATATTTTATTAACCCTTCTTATGATATTGGTTAACAAAAATAGTATTTTCAAATGTTAAACCTTTGATTACCAAGGTAAAGTTAAAATTATGAGTACATAATTTATTAATAGGGGTGGGGGGGAAGTAACACCCTAAGATTTTAAAAGAAGAAAGTCATGTCCACCAAACTTAAACGAACCGTGATATATATTACCATTATAACCAAGCCATTAAATTGGTGGATGTTAATAATATTAAATAATTTATGAAATATATAGATGTATATATATAAATATAATTTTTTTACTCAATATAAATTATTAAATAATCAATCAATTTTTAGTAAAGTGATTTTATTATTTAAAAATATGTTTTCTTTAAAAATGTTTTTTATTGATTTTCATGAAAATAATATTACAATAAATTTTTGGAACATTTATAAAATGTATTTTATAAAATTAAATTTATTTCTTTATCATAAAATAAAAATTTACTTTGGTTGAAATTTTGGTAGTTTTTTTGGAAAATATTGATTTTTCAGTGAACTGTGAAAATAACAATTTATATAAAAAGTATTTTGTTTTCAATAAATTAAGTAATTTAAAAGTTACAATATGTTTTTAATATATTTTCAAGTATCCTAAATATTATTTATTTATATTTAATTCAATTAATTAATTATAAATCAATATCAATTTGGTTTTTAATATTAGTTTGTTTTTGGGTTTGAAAACTAGTTTTTATTAAAATCTGTTTTAAAATGCATAATGTTTCTCCATTTTAATTAATTAAAATAATCCATAATATGGAAAGTTTTAAATTAAATTTATAGATTATATATCATTATATGTTAATTTATTTTTATAAAATTATTATTATTATCCGTAGATTTAATATAGGATCATCTTTTGCTAAAAAATACTCTTACTAAAAACTCATTATACCGTCGCGTATGCATGATTAATTTTAAATTAAAATCTGAAAATTATGTGATTTTAATTTAGAAAAATGGATTAAATATTTTAAATAATTATAATTTATAATATATAATAATTACAACTTAATTTTTTACCATAATCATTATTTAAAATAGTTAAAATTAATTACCACGATTAAGGTTAAAACAAAGTTTTGCACATTACCTGTGTTTGTATTGAAATTAATTTTACACACACATTGTATTTTTATTTAATAAATTGGATTTAATATTTAGAATAATTAGGTATAAATTTTAAAATAAACTCATTTTAATTGTATTCTTAAAGGATAAATTACTTAGGTAAGTAAAAAGATACAAGTTACCAAGGTAAAAACTAAAAGGGTGAAATTGATTAAACTTAAAGACTAAGAAATAAAATTATAAAAATGTATTTATTTTGCGTGTTGGAGGTTATATTATACCACATGAACTATACCCTCCATTATTATTCAATTTTTGATGCACATGAGGTAAGGGAGACCTCCCAATAGTGAATACTTTTGAGTATTTACAGGAATGCCACTCCTCAATTATAAAAGGGAATTTACTCACCTCACTTCTTCACACATCTCAAGAAATTTGGATTGAAAAAAACCATCCAAAATCACTTATAAAATTCAATAGTCTCATGATAGAGGCATTAATTCGGGAATATATCCAACCAAGTAAGGACTTTGGTTCAAACCAAAAGGAGTTACCCGAAGAATATGTAACGTTTATCACCAAGTGTTTTCTTTTATTTCTTTCTTCACCCCTTAAATTATTCTTATACCCTGATGAAATAATAAAATTAATATATTATATATCATGATATGTTATTATGTTAATTTTATGACCTAAATCCACAAAAACATTCATCAAATGGTTTATGAAATCATCATTTGTGTGTACGACGAACTACCACCTCACAAAACAATGTCATTCAATTTTCCATTACCAACTATAAAGGTTGGGTATAATGATGGATATAAAGTTTATATATAATATTTATAACATAATTATACCTATAGATTCATTATATCATATATACCATTTTTTCAATTTCTTAATGGATATGATAACATCACTCGTGTGTACGGCAGACTACCGCCTCATGAAGTGATGTGATTCATTTTTTACTAACGCGTTATATGGAAGGTAATAAGTATAAATATAATAAATATATGTGATATAATTGAGATATTTATGATATTAATGACATATTTATCATTATGTAAATATAATATATAATTCTCTTTTTACCTTTTCACTCAATGAAAAAAATGATAATGCCATTTGTGGACATGTGGACTTTTACCTCCTTGAAATGATGTGATTCCTTTTTTTATCACCACATAAAAATAATGATATATAAAATTATATGTAATTAAATAATGTGTTATTTAAGATATAATTATCATTATGGAAATATAAAATATTACTTTCTTTCAATAATGATCATTGAAAAATGGTAATGTTACTCTTGCATACGTACGGTCTACCGTCACCATGATCTTAACATTAGTTCATTTTTCCAAACCAAATTTTATGATTAGTTTTAAAATTTTAATTTATGTATAAATATGATAACTATTTCATGATTATTATTCTTCATATGTTTAAATAATGATCTCTTTGACCATAGTCAACCTACCAAATTCATTTTTGACACATAAGCTGAATATGGTCAAAACATATGACTTAAACTTAATTGATCATGTAATTATATATAAATTATTAATAAGTGAAATAAATTAATAATAAAATTTAAAAATGTTCAAATAAATTAAATAATTAATATGAGTTTATTATTCAAGAATATAAAGACACACATGTTGAATTGGACTCAAGGTAAGAGACTTCATCTCAATTTCCTTTCGTCGAGGCATATCTTGATGTTGTGAACATTTATTCTTTTATATGGTGTATATACATCCCGTTTGACAATTTATATAATTAATTTATCTATTTTAATGGTATTTAATGTTTTTTAATTATATTATTTCATGAGGATTCTTATTTATATATTTACTAAGAAACAGATTATTTTTCTTCTAAATAAATCCTCTTTTAAAGTTTTCCTTCAAACCCTCTTTCTCTTCTGTGTTAATGTTTTCAAAATGATTTTTCAAATGTTTTTATATGTTAATAAATTATTTATATATTTTATTTTACTTTATTTTACTAGTTCTCAAAAGGAATATTTTTTACATGTTTTAAATGGAACATTTTGACAAACAAAAAATGGAATGTTCTAGTTTTAAAGTATACAACAACAATCAATTTTCTTACCACCGTGACTGTTATTTTATTTATAGATTCATTTTAAATCATAAAATTTTTCTTAAATGAAAAAAATCTTTCCATTTTTTGGGTATTTTGATATTTAGAATGGGTTTCTCAAAGAAAAAGGTGTTTTTTTTTATTGAAAATGCATTTTTAAAAGAAAATGGTATTTTTATTTGAAAGTGTTTTTAATATGTTTTTAAAAGAGTTTTTCAAAGGGTTTTATGATGAAAGTGTTTTTTAATAATATTATATTTGAACATTATATGAAATGGGTGAGCTTTATATAGCTTATGTGAAGGGTTTAACCCCGTTATAGCTCTTGGGTGATCCTGATACAGTTTATAAAAAGGGTTGATCCCCATTATAGCTTATGAGAAATGGGTGAACTCGATATAGCTTATACGAAGGGTAATCCCCATTACAGATCTCAAACTCATTGGGTAATGATTATATTGGAAGTATTAAACATGGTTATTCCAATTAAAAATGTTTTTTAAATGGTTTTATAAATATAATGCTTTAAGTCACCGAAAATGAGTTTTAATTGCTTGATATGGGGTTTAAATGATTTATTTTAGAAAATTGTGTGTGTTTTTATTATTAAAATGTTTTATTCATTTTTATAAAAAAATTATATAAAGGTAAATATTTCATGGTTTTTCAAGCTTTTATTTAACTAAATGTTTCCTTTTTTTTATATCCCTTACTCAGATTTTGTGGTCATCCCAGGTTTTTTTTTAAAAAAATTATCAAGGTTTAAGGATGGGTAAGGGAAAGGAAGAAGTCAGGTTGAAATTTGTGGATATTTTCCATGAAAATATATCATTATTTGTTTTAAAAGTTATAAATTTTAGAAAAAATAGATACTAATAGGAAGTGTCAACTTTTTATTTCATGGTTTTTTTATATATGATTTATGAACTAATTCTCTAAATCTCTAAACCTGAAAATATCCTTAGATGTTATAGAATGAATTCTTGACCTAAAAATCAAGATTATTTAATTTTTAAAGAGGGATCCTTATAGACATGATCTTATCAAACAAAAGTATCTCTATACCTGTTTCCACCAGTTGTATCATATACAGTAATGCATTTTCATATGACCCCTTTTGTCTAAGACATCGAGTAACCATGAGACATAGAGCATGTCAGTCCTGTATAGTTACCCATACATTCTCAATTATTTGAGTGTATAATGAAAAGGTAAATGAATAAATAAAATTTAATACATCTTAATTGAATGATCACATCACATGCTCCCAATACAAATAGATAATCACATCACATGTATTATCTAGGTATAATCATACAATTCTTCAATCTATCTCAATTGAGGGCCCAGACGTCATACTCATCATATGATAGGAACAATCCAATCTTAGTTAAGTTTCAATTGATAACATGATCAATAATATACCCAACCACCCATTTATTAGTTAATCCTCAATGATTTCATAAGAAAGGTATAAAATTATGAAGGTTATCATGCTAGGTATTTTTCTAACCACAGTGTTAAGAAAATCCATATATGAAACATGCATACCTAGTATACCAAATACATAGAATATAACAGTCCATGTGGTATACTTAGTGGATTATCCAGTAAAAAAACTCTTTTTATTCCCAATATGTAAAGAGCCGTAAATTTCAAGGATTTTTTTTCTTAATTTTCTTTGGAATTTTACAAGAACGCAGTTTCTGACGGCACCTGATTCCGAGGCCCGGTGTGCCCGGAATCATTTTCCGAAGTTTGGCTCGGGTACGTTCAGTGAACGGACGAGCGGGTTTTTCTAACTTTTGAACCGGTGCTCGGAATCAAATTCTGAGGGCACCGATGGAATCGCAGCACCGATATTTTCTTAGAAACGCCTCTTTCGGAGTTGCGTTTTCTCGGTGGTGGTTTTTAATTTTCGGGTTTAAAGTTAAGAAATAAAATATTTGTATGACAACTTTATTTTATTTCACTTAAGCCACTTGAAGCCACTTGAAATCCACTTAAACTGAGTTGAAACGGATAGGGTACTATCCAAAAATATCCTACCCTCTTGGTAGGATATTTGTGAGGTGGGAACCACACGAGCCCCGCCATTTCTTTTCCGCTAAGTAACACACCCGCGAAAACCCGTCATTATGAAAGTCAACTGACGCGTTTTCTTAAATTCTTAACGCACCGTTTAATTGGGCAGTTTTGTTCGTAAATTAAATGGGAGGTTTCTTTCATTGAATTAATTCTACGAATTAATGGGTCGTTACTTACCTCTTATTCGTTTGTTGGCGTAATAATAAAATAAGACCAACACGACATTTGGAGGATTACACCTTGAGAGGTTTTTGACAAAATTTCTTGTGCCTTCACCGTTCTTCACGAAGAACGCGAAGAACGCGAAGAACGCGAAGAAAGCCGGCCTCCGACGAAGAACTCCGAACCCACGAAAATCGACGACGCGATGCCGTGTGCCGCGACACCGATGTTTCCTCTCCCACGACGTTCTTCGGCGACGTTCTTTAATCCGCAACAAAAACCTTCGATCATCCGTTGAGGTGAGGGTTTCAGATTTTTCTTTTTCCTTCGTGGTTTTTAACTCAAGAATGATTTAATTATTTTTAATTAAATCTTTTGTTCTTGAACCTCAGAGTTCGTCGACGCGACACCCTTCCACGACGACGCGATGATTCCCTCCTTCCGCGACGATCATTCCGCGAAGAACCCGCGTGTGCGACTTGACGAGGTAGGGATTTTTGTTTTGGAAATGCCTTTTTTTCCCGTGATCGTTTCTTTAAAAATAAAGAACCCGGATTTCTTATGAACGATTTTAATTTATTAAAATCATTTTTGGATATGTTGTTTAATCCTCCCAACTGTTATCGTCTAACGCGGAGGGTGCGGGCCAAACGAACACGGCCCGACAAGCCTCCGCCGTTCTTAGTTGTTGTGCGGATTTGGCGGGCGACGACAAAACGTGACGCAAAGGCAATATGTTGATTCCGCAGTGAAGAACGGAACTCGGGAGGGACAACGGCGCAGATGGGAAGAGAAACAGACCACCAGAGCAACTCCGGTGGCCCACGGCCGCGCGGGTCCGGCTCGCCCGCATGGGATGCGGTAGAAGCCGCGTCCGTTCCTCCAGCGTGGCCCCAACGCGGGGCCGCGGCATCTCCAAACAGCGGGTGCAGCGCCCCGCGTCACCCAGGCGCTCGGCCGCTCGGCCGAGCCGAGCCAGGCCAGTCCGACCGGCCGGGCCACGCCTTGGCCGGACCGGACCGGGTCCGGCCAGGTCGGGTCGACCCAGTTCAGCCGACCCAGGGAGGGGGGTCGGGCCGGGTCGGCCTGGGCCCGGACCCCCCGTCTTCGGACCGTTTTCGGTCTTTTGTTTGTAAATTGACCTACGATCCTCCGAACGACACGCTTTCAGCGGAAACGCGATCCTAGGATCGAGACGGTCGTTTCGGTATATCGCACTCAAGGTTTCAGAATACTTTGTGTTCGGCCGGGTCTGTTTGTACACGAAACCAACCGGGCCCTCGGAGCGGAAACGCTCATATCTTGAGCTATGGACGTCCGATTGACGTGCTGTCAACTTTGGTGGATTCCTCTAAGTGAGACGGATCTTTTGGATCACTCCGCCCGAGGTTTGGACACAGGTGGAGTATGGTCGGGTTGGTTTTGCCTTAAAAACCAACCGGGCCCCTGGGACGAAAAAACCAATAACTCTCAGACCGGGCGTCCGATTGACGCGCCGTCTGCGACGTTGAGTTCCTATTGACGGTACAGAACTTTTGGATACATCAACCTCGGACTTTGTGTTAGTTGATGTATCAGCCTCTCGGCTCGTGGAGCAGACCCTCCTGAACGAGCTTGCTGTGTGCGGGAACCCTAGTGCTGGCTGCAACTGCGACTTCGACGACGACGACTGTGCAGAGATCCTCAGTGGACTGCGACGATGAAGACAGCTGGTCTTATATCCTATGTAGGTCCCAGCCAAGCTGGTCTTGTATCCTTTGTGGGTCCCAGCTTAGATGATTCAGTGCTGGTCTTGAATCCTATGTGGGTCCTAGCATAGATGAATCAATGAAGAGTGCTGGTCTTGTATCCTATGTGGGTCCCATCCATGCTGGTCTTGTATCCTTTGTGGGTCCCAGATTAGATGATTCAGTGCTGGTCTTGAATCCTATGTGGGTCCCAGCATAGATGAATTGATGAAGAGTGCTGGTCTTGTATCCTATGTGGGTCCCAGCCATGCTGGTCTTGTATCCTTTGTGGGTCCCAGCTTAGATGATTCAGTGCTAGTCTTGTATCCTATGTGGGTCCCAACATAGATGAATCAATGAAGACAACTGGTCTTGTATCCTCAGTGGGTCCCAGCTTAGATGATTCAGTATTTATATCTGATCACCCCTTTCACCTTTTGATGAAGTATACCTGTGTGAGCTGAATCCTGTTTACTCTCCTTTGTGGATTGTGTTGAACTATCCTGTGTGGATTTACTGTTTACTCTCCTTTGTGGATTGTGTTGAACTATCCTGTGTGGATTTACTGTTTACTCTCCTTTGTGGATTGTGTTGAACTATCCTGTGTGGATTTTCTGTTTACTCTCCTTTGTGGATTGTGTTGAACTATCTTGTTTGGATTTACTGTTTACTCTTCTTTGTGGATTGTGTTGAACTATCCTGTGTGGATTTACTGTTTACTCTCCTTTGTGGATTGTGTTGAACTATCCTATGTGGATTTACTGTTTACTCTCCTTTGTGGATTGTGTTGAACTATCCTGTGTGGATTTACTGTTTACTCTCCTTTGTGGATTGTGTTGAGCTATCCTATGTGGATTACTTTTCTCTCCTTCGTGGATTGTGTTGTTCTACTCTGTGTGAGTATACGTTTTGCTTTCCTGTGTGGACTGGGTTGTGCTTGGGCTCGGATGTTGGAGTCGAACGGAATTGATGACTTAGGTATATGTATGGGCATATACCTAAGAAGTGTCGGTTGTTACTTCGTGATTGTATCTTTCCTTGTGGTTATCCTTTGTGGATTCTGGGAGACCTTCGGGGGTCTCGGGGTCCCTACTGGGTAGCTTATACTCACCCCTGCACGGGATATGCCGGCACTTCGTTGTGTTGGTTGCAGATGACAGACAGCACTGATCGTGGTGGAGGCTTGCGGAGCAGGACGGTACCTGGAGGTGGACCACTGGGCGGGACGTACTCGGAGCGGACGGCTGGACCGAGGAGCTGTGGAGGCTATCTGTACCCACCCTTCAGGCGGGACCTTCAGAGGACGGCTCGACGCTGCGGTTTTCCTTTTCAGTTGCTGTTTTTCCCCTTTCAGTTGTACTTTACAGTTGAGCTTGTATTTCCGGCCCCTTGCTTTCAGCACAGCTTGTTACAGTTTTTACTTAGTGTTTACTTTTCCGCTTGCTTACTCTGTGGTGCTTGTTTACTTTTCAAAGGCAATGCCTTCCCTTTTGTTGGGATTTACGCCTTGGTGCTAGTCGCCAGCCCCTGGCCTATGGAAGGCGGGCTTGGGGTAGTCACGGCATGGGCCCCGAGGATGGGTCGTGACACAATGATCATATTTCCTATCTCTATATGAAATCCTACCCACCCTAACCTTAAAATTTCATCACAACCTATAATACTCCATGATAAATATTGGTTAGGGATAACTCAAATCTATAATTTAAGAGGTTAATTATTATTAAACTTCATGTAATATATGAATCCAATAGGCAATAATGATAATATAGAGACTAATTTTTTATAACATGATAAATTTTATATTCTTAAACTCCGTTTAGATCATTAATAAAACTATATATAAACACTTATCTAATAATATCACATATGATAGAACACTATATAGGACTTATGTTTTATTTTTTATTTTTTTAGTTTTATTAAACTAATTACATCTCTATGAAATTCTTACCACATATCTATATGAAAAATTGATAAAACCTTACCACTAAACTCTTTTATTGAGCAACATCTATAAGAAAATAAAATTTTAAAAATAGTAAGATTTAAGAATCACATTCCTGATGTTAATCTCATTGAACATGTATTCAAAAACTCATTTTCATCACAAAATCTACTATTATGATGTTAATAACATCAATTTTATACTTATAACTCTTTTAAGTTAACAGTCATCATTATTCATAGAAAATTTTCCAACAAAATTTTCCCTTGATGTCATTTTGGTAACAATATGAAACTCTTTAAATTAATTTCTTTTCTGAAACATCCCAAACTCATTTAGGATATAATTTTATATCCAATTAATTATTATAACTAAATGAAACTCTTTAAATTTATATTTACCAATATACACTAAAATATTTTAGGATATTAACATTAAATTTTAATTTTTATTGGTATGATCTTTTATTTTTTATACATTGAGGTTATGTAAATCTAAATATACCCACTAGAATATTATAAAAAATATTCATTTTTGAATATCACGCTAATATACACAAACTCCTTTATGTAAGGAAATAAAACTTATTTCCTTTAGTGTAAATATCTTAAAAATAAAATACTACATTTGTATCTTATATGGTATTCTATGTGTTTCGATCATTATTCTAAAAAAAATATTTTATTTTTTAAAATATTCCACTGATAGGTAGTGGAATATCAATTCCTAAAATTTATCAAATATATAGTAAAAAATATTTATCCCAAATAAAATTCTTTTATCTTTAATTTCTTTTCAAATATATTATTGGTTCTGATGAATCATAAACAATGTGTAAAAAATTTGTCATCTCATATTGTTCATAACAACTTATTGTTCAAAAAAAACTTATTTTATCACATGAGATAAATGAGATAACTATACACATCCTTTATTTAGATCCACATGATCTTGATATATATTCATTTTCATCCAAATACATGATTTTGTAGCCCTTTTATTCATTATTTGAATAAAAAAATACATGATACTACAATTTCTTCCTTGATCTTGAACTCCTTTATATCTACAACCTTTATAAGGTACACATTTGGTATCTTATACCCTTCAAAATCAAATAATTGATTCTATAACACTAATACCTAACATGAAATCTCTATAGAGTATCTCAAACCCATTTTATTAATTTTTATAATTCCATCACATATGGAATATTTTCTACTCCTTCCCAAAATATCCTTTGGGTTTTAATAACTAAGGATGACTATTGGAAAAGTCCAATATTCTCTTTCTAGTATAAATCTTTAACCTTTTATACTTTTAGTACAAAAATAGATCCAAGAAATCATATTTTATACTCAACTATTCTCAAAACTTATAGAAAAATAGGGTAAAATTTTATTGAACTCATTCACATTATTGAATCATTTCCAAGAAAGATTCAATATCCAGACTAATCCTTAGAAGATATATTTAGTCTCTATAAGTTATTGTCAGCTCAATCATACTAAGAATATCAGTGGATACTAACATTCCTTAAGTATGTTAGGATCATTTGAGATGTGGTTAACATTGAGGGGGGAGTGAATCAGTGTTAATACTATCTTTCCAAACCATAACCTCCCTTCTATTTATTTAAAACTTCTCTATCCAACCCTTCATAGTGAAAAAATAATATAAAGAACACAAATTTTTTGTTAACTAGGTTAACCTCTAATATGGATGACTACATCCCTAGTGTATGGTAATTTTTATCCAAATCACACACAACTCTTATTTTATTATCAATAAGTAGCTACATGAAATGGATAAACTTGTTGTAATTACTAAAACTAACCATACATAAACAAGAAAACATATTATAAAAAAGAAACACTTATTTGAATAATAATCACTAGTGTTAGCGAGTGTCACCAAATACTGAACATATTTGATCTTCTTCCTTAAAAACTCTAATTTTTTTTTCAATTTTCACTCCCACCTATTTCTTCAATACCCATAATCTTCTTTTAGGATGAAATATCAGATCATATCAACTTATCACATCTTATTTTACTTTAAATATATTCATATAATCAAGTGAATATATTTTTCATATTTTGAATATAGAAACTACTTCAATCTTGGTAATGCGAACTTCACTACAAATATTGGTCTTTAATTTTTCCAATATTAAATACACAAGTAGCTGGTGTTGATGTTACCATGATTTCCTCCTTGAAATTTGGAGTTTAAATATTCAATAATAAATATAATATCTACATATCTAACTTTTCATGTCTCTTGGATTACTTCCCCCTTCACAATTCTCATAATATTCATGACACCTTCTTATCCATGAAATCAGTAGGCATTTATTCCATGATGAAATGCATATTTTCATGAAATAATATCACCAAAGTGTGATACTATTCTTCATGGATTGAGATAAACCTTATCATTTTCTAGGTATTTCTTGGTCGTGGCATGCATTTCTCCTTACAACATTAATGTGTTGATTTTAATAGAACTATATTCAGCATATTGTTCACTACAACTTGATTTGTGGTGAAATATTTTTCTTCCATGACACACATATCATCTTCTCAAAATTCATATTGAATGAAAATATCTATTTTAATCATTGCGATGTTTAACTCATTGAAGAATAAATTTAGAAGCATCATGTTTTAAACTTTAGAATACTCATATTTTATTAAACTGGAAATTATTAAATAAAAATATATTATGCATCACAATAGTGAACTCAACACTTTATCAAATTTCTCTATGAAACATCTTCTACACCATCTATTATATATCACACATGAATTGAAATATCGTATGTATAATTGGTGAGTTATATTTGGAAATTTTATGCTTCATTAGAATCTTACATACTATATGTATTCATATTACATATTTTTGAAAAAAATTATTCACCAATTTTTTTCCATTTCCAATTTTCTATGTTCTAAAATATATTATATATGCTTCAAAAATATTACATATCATTGTAAGTTTTCTACCTTTTCTATATTTATGTTTTATCCTCAGAAAAATATTTTACACATAATCAAAAACCCTATATTTTCCTTGAATCATATTACATACTACTATCTAAACCTTGCCTTTGATAGTTTTTATGAGCTTTAGAATATCTTATGTATGAACTAGTAATGTATTACATATCATCAAGAATATATTATTTATTATATAAATATGTTATTGATCACATTTTAATACTCCAAATACTTTTATAATTCTCATATTTTGAAGAATATATTAAGCATGATTTTCAACGCTACTCATAAATCCAGAAATCCTTCAAAACACCTTTAACACTGTTTAAAATATCTCCTACCTTTTTTAATCCATCTACACTATCTTCAAATCAGCTTAGATGAATAAAATACTCATCTATAAGTATTTTAAAAAAATAAAATATCATCACTAAATGGGTTTAATATGGTCATTTTTATTTAAACAATGACTTTTGGAATATAAAATTAGTCTATCTATACTTATCATAAGAATATAGATTCATTTTTTGAACACTTTCAATATATAGTAACACAAGAAAGTATTTTCCCTAACACATAGAACATTTCTTTCTTACTTAAGAACGATTCTTAAGTTTCTATACCAATCAAATAAGTTTATTAAATTAAGTTACTCCTTTATCTACAATTGATCTTGAAATAATATTTTAATAATGATGAGGATATATTATCTATGAAAAAGGTTTTATTAGATGAGTATCATGCTTCACATTTATTTAATAAGGTATTTTATTAACTTTGGTCCCACTAAATTGATGGAGCCTTTTAAAATTAACATCACATCCATTAGTTGTCCAAGATCTATATTTCACTATGTAATGAGTCCACATTAGTGGTCCTCTCACCAATTATCTATTTAGGTATCCATTTTGCCAATAATATCATATATGAATCTTGGATGGATGAGTGGATAACTCTTTTACTAATTCATCATATGGATAAATATACTATTCCTCTATTATCTTAACTTATAGGTTTCCCATCTAAGTGTAACCAAAATAAAATGCAAAAAATAAGGAACTTCACTCTTAGGGCCACTTCATTACTTTCTTTCCTTACAAAAGATAATCCATGGACACCTAGATTTAGCATAAACCAACCTGATTAGATGATCAAGGTCTTGAAAAGTGTCTATTTTAGAAGGAATCTGGTATTTAGAAGGTTTAAAGGTAATTTAATCTCACCATCCTATCTCATCTATTTATTTTACATTTATGAATGATTCTAATGATTTTTTTGGTATCTAATTCCTCTAACCTAATCAATATGTTCAAACCATATTTATGTGTATAACTCTTTACACAACTTATATCTTGTGTTACTCACCCTAATTAAAATCCAAATATATTTATTGCATATCTAAATTCATCTCATGTATAAGGTATATTAAATGATTTCATGTAAATTATTATAATCATATGAAAACAATAATCTCTATAACAGTAATCTTGGAGTGATAAATATCCAACCCATACTTTTCTATACAAGGTATAAGCCTCTAGGTTAGTGAGAAGTCTGACCCAAATTCTCTCTACCCAAGGTTAATTTACTTGAGGGAGACCTCAATTACATCATAATTCTAACACCTAATATGTATAAACTACAATCAATCTTTAGATTTAAGCTCATAACCCAATATAATCCAAATCCAAGGTAGAAGAAAACTAAATCAGTTATCATAACTAGAATGTAAATACTTAAATTCAAGTATGAAAATTTATATAAGTAGTTTAACACTTTAAAATAAATCATACATCAATTTAATAATATAAAGTTTATATTCATGAATAAAGAATATAATAAACTAAATAAATAAACAATACATATATTTAGATATGAGATAAACTATTTAGGAAAATTTCATAAATAAAGAATTTATAAACACTTTATATTTAGTCATTCATTACAGGTATTCCATAATAAAATAAATATAAACACATTATATTTATTCCAATATGAAATCATTCTAATAAACATTTCAAAAACATTTAATAATTAATTATGAAAAATAGAATTTAATTATTTATAGATAATTTATAAAATATGTAAATATCCAAAAATACATTTTCTCATAATTCATAGAAAAATTATAAATTATATAATAAATTCATAATTGAAAATTTTGAAAAATAAAATCTTTATCGTTATATCATATTTAACGATATACTCATATCATAATTCTTGACTCAATTTTAAGCTAAATCATAGTTTATGATTGATAATGTAACCCACAATATCATTATGTGTTGCTGTCTATCATATTTTATAATAAATAAACCCCTTCTGTGATATAACCTTTGATACATGATAATAATTTCTTACAATATCACCTATATCAAAAAAATGATACGATGATCTATTTTTGAAATTTGTATCATCACTATTGTCTTGTACAACTCCCTATATCATATGCTATAATATGTGTAAATTGAAGGTTTATACTAGATCACATGATGTAACATAGTATATCGTAATGTGCAACCTAATCATAGATTATGATATCCAATGTCATAAAGTTATCCAAAAAACAAATTTTATATCACATATTATGATATATTATATCATAGTTTCATCAATAGTTCAAGTTTTATGTTGTATTTAATGACTGGCAATACAACATCCAAATCTCTTTAGAAATTTTATATCATATTCAATGATTGAAATATGATATGAATTGTTTATTTATTTATAAAAATTATTTCTAGAACTAGGAATCATTACAAGGATTTGATACCAATAATAGGTTTTTAAGGATAAAAAATCAATTGTTCAATGAAATGGATGACATTAGAAACCTCATTCCCCAGATTACCGTGCTATAAAAAATTAAATAATGTAATACATAAAATGAAGAACATATAAGTGAAACTTACAATAATGTTGGTCATAAATCATATTATTAAATCATAATCATTGATAAATATCTATGAGGATCAACCAAAAGGTTTCTCCTTTCATGGTGTATCCATGAGCCAACTGAATCACCCAACACTCAGGTTAGACCCTCCTCCCAACCACGATATAATAGTACCTCAGGTAGAAAAGGGTATAGGATAAGAGAGATTTGATAGTAATTTAAAATTTACATGAGGATTTCTTAAGTATCACACATGCCATATCAGTGTTTTCTTCCTCCTTATATAGGTCTCAAGATACTCACGATCATTCCATGGAATTTACTCAAACGTTATGAAATGTTTGAGTAAATCCTTCAATTAAAAAACTTATAACCCTCATAAGATTTGTATTCTACCATGCGTTTCTTTATATTAAAAATTATATTTAATTATAACCCAATATGGTAATTATTTGAATGTTAATAGTTAACATTCAATTTCTAGTATAAATTATTGATTGTTAGTGTGAATCATACAATATAATTATTCATAACTCTTCCTTATAACATGAAAAAAACATACACTATGATTGGATTTAGTAGTTTGTAA
Organism: Viscum album; assembly: GCA_963277665.1. Lineage (NCBI taxonomy): Eukaryota > Viridiplantae > Streptophyta > Magnoliopsida > Santalales > Viscaceae > Viscum > Viscum album. Next base: position 912,203,092 of record OY728151.1, read on the forward strand.
TGTGATATCACTATATTATAATAAATTATATTTTTTAGACAAAAAATATGAATCATATATACTTATTTATTTAGGGAATATCTTCATCAAGGAGATTTATTTTTTCTATAGATACAACCATATAAAGTCATTATTGGCATGGATTAGTTGTATTTTGTGCCTAATGTTATTGATTTCTTCTAAATGGAAGTTATTTTTCTGATTTTTGAGGTTAAAATGTGGTATTTTTTTGGTGATTAGGATAATAATATGGGTTATAGGTGTTTGGAGTACTTTTCTTATCAACTGGAAGAGTTAGTGTTGGGATTGATGGATGTTCAGGTGATGATACTTCTTAGAGTTTTGAAAAACTTCCCTAATGTATTTACCATATAGGTTATAACTCCCCCACTTGGTGTGATGTAGAGTTCATGATATATTTCTCCTCATTGTATCTTATATTTTGATGACTTCTTATCAGATTGAACCTTCTGATTTTCAGGAGTTTCAGATTCAGATCGATCATTTATTATAGAAGGGTTTCATCTAGCCTAGTGTGTCACCTTGGGGTGATATAGGGCTATTATAGAATAAGGAATATGGTAGTATAAGGATTTTAATATAATATTAGCGGTTGAATAAGTTGACTATGAAGAGACATTATCCCCTCCCAAGGATAGATTATCCATTCAATCAATTGAAGGGACATAACTAGTTTTCAAAGATCGATATGTGGTCTAGGTATTATCAAATGAGGGTGAATGAGGAAGATATCCCAAGGAATAATTTTTAAGTTTCATTATAGACACTTTGAGTTCATGGTTATATTTTTTTATTTCATGAATTACCCATTTATTTACATGGGATTGATAAAATCAGTGTTCTGTGAGTTCTTGGATCAGGTCATGGTAGTGTTCATAAATGACATACTTGTGTACTAGAGGTTTGGGGTGGATCATTTTGATAATATGAGAGATATTTTGGATTATTTAATGAAATAATATCTATAGGAAGTTATCTAAGTTAAATTTTTGTATACAAGAGGCGTACTTCTTTGAAAATCTGGTATGTCAGTACGAAGTAGTGGTGGATCCTTCAATGATGGTGGTAGTTATTTATTGGGTGGCTCAAAATAATATTGTAGAGGTTTTAATATTCCAATATATTGAATGTTATTATAATATTTTCATGTCTAGTATCAATTTGATTTTATCCCCTTTTATAGAATTGATCAGGAAAGACCAAACCTCTGTGTTGATAAATCAGTTCTAGATGACATTTGAGTGCTTGAAGGGGAACCTAACTACTACTCTTATCCTTAAATTTATAGGGAGAATGATTCATGTTTGAGGTATTATGTGATTCTTATCATATTGTATTGAGTTTTGTTTTGATTAAATATAGGGTATTGGTCTCTTATGGGTCTTAGTATTTATGTCACCATGAGTATAACTATGATACCAATGATATTGAGTTGGAAGCACTTTTGTTTTCTATGAAGTTGTGGTGGAATTATCTCATTGGTGAGAACTTTATAGTCTTTAACAACCATAAAATACCAAGGTATATCTTCTCTTAGTGTAATTTGAGTTTTCATTAGTGATAAATGAAGTTATTATTGGACTATGACTTTGATATCTCCTATACATCGAGGTAAGGGAATACAGTTACTGATGCATTGAGCAATAATTACCATAGAGGTGTTTTCTATGAGTCTAAAGAAATGTGGAGGGTGGTGGAGAAGCCTGAATATTTTCATCTAGATATGATGGAAGTCGATGATAGTGGTTTTTTGTATCAAATGACTATGCAGTCATATTTGATGTTGCAAGTTGAGGAGTCGTAATTTGAAGATCTTAAAGTGGATGTTTGGACAGATCGTGTTGTCTACGGTGATGCTCCTAAGGGTTGTTTGGAGGATGATCGATATCAAGTGTTGTTTCATGGGAAGATTTTTGTTTCATTCATGACGTGAGAGGTTTTTCTTCAAGTGTTTCACAACTCAACCTTAACAACACATCCTATTATTTCTAAGATATATCATGTCTTGATGAGTCAGTCCTGGTGTTTAGGGATAAAGAGGCTAGTAGCTAAGTTTGTGTCTTGGTGTTTGGTATTCTAGTATCACTACAGAAAAATGGATTTTGTGACTAGCTATTTGTGATAGGCTCGTTGCCCTTCGTAAATAGTCCATCGGTAAAGACTTTTTTGAGATGGGAAATGAATCTCGCCACAAATAGTCATTAAAAACATTATTTACGATATGAATGTTTTCCCATTGAAAATACCTTTGGCGCGTTATGCACGTCAAACCCTGGGAAATGTATTTACAATGGGAATATACCTCCGTCGCAAATACCTTCCATTATTATTATTATTTGCATTGAGAATTAACTTTTGTCGCAAATAAATTGTTGACAAACTATTATTTATGACGAGACCCATCGCAAATACTCTTTTTTACTACCACTGTAATTAATAATGGTGGGTACTAATTGTGATAGGATCCAACATAAATGTCCCATCACAAATTATCTAACCTATATATACCCCCACCTAATTTGTTTTCATTATCTTTTCATATGAACTCCCATATCCTCCTCTTCTCTCATATTCTCCTGCTAATTTTTTTAAAAGTTTTAAATTTTATAGGGAATAAAATTTCTAGCTTTTTATTCACTAAAAGATTCAGTTTTAAGGTATTTTTTTAATGTTTTTAATTTATAATTTATTTAATTTATTTTATATTAGTAATAATTATTATTAATTAGTAGTAATTATATTTAATTAGAATTACTTAGTTTTATTTTTTGTAATTAGTTTTAAGTAATAGTAATTATTTTTAATTAAACATATTTAGTTTTAATTATTAAAACATGTTTTTAATTAAAAGTATTTAGTTTTAATTAGTAGTATTTAGTTTTAATTAGCAGTACTTAGTAATAATTAGTAATAATTAGTAATAATTAGTAGTAATTAGTAATAATTAGTAATAATTAGTCATAATAAGTAGTAATTAGTAATAATTAGTAGTAATTAATAATAATTAGTAGTAATTAGTAATGATCTGTAAAAATTAGTAATATTTAGTTGTAATTAGTAATAATTAGTGGTAATTAGTATTAATTAGTGGTATTTAGTACCAATTAGTTCTAATTAGAAATAATTAGTAATAATTAGTAATAATTAGTATTAATTGGAAATAATGAGTAATAAATAGTAGTAGTTATCAATAATTAGTATTAATTAGTAATAATTAGTAATAAATAGCGGTAATTATCCATAATTAATAAAAATTATTAACAATGAGTAAACATTTGTTGTAATTAGTAAAAAAATTGTAAAAATTTGTAGAAATGTATAAAAATTAGTGGTAATTAGATCTTTCCAAAATTTGTAGGTAACTAAAACTTAAGTTGTTTGAAAATGATAGATCACAGAAGTTAATGAAGCCAAAAGTAGATTATAAACTTTTCTAAAGAAAACTATTTATTATTTTTATAGTGGAATACAAATTTGAGACTAACAAATGGTTATGTTTCCAATTTCATTAGATGTGTCCGAAACTGTAATATTTACTAGATTAAAAAGTCATGATTTTAATTTTATATTAGAAATACTTCTACTAATTGGATTTAAATATTTTTTGAATTCTTCAATTTGGAATACGATAATAGAAATATAATATTTGTTTCTAAGAAATATGTGTGGTGACAAGATACTATGATGCACTTAGTAGATTATATGAATATGTTGTTTTAATTTTATGTAAACTATAAAAAAATTCCAAATTTTTTCATTAAATGTAAAATTTGATATTAAATCTATTTCAGGAAGAAAAATATAGAGGGTTGGTTCTATTCAATGGATTTATCCATATGAGCGATGTACAAAAAAACTAAAGAAAAAGTTACGCAACAAAGCATCAGTTGAATTTTAAAATGTAGAATCTTATTTACAGGTGGAAATTTATTTTCTTTATACTCCCATTATTTCTAACCTGAATATCATTCAAAAATTAATCAAATGGGTTATAATGAGGGAACTATTGATGATGAACTGAACATTCAATTATCAATTTTTAACAAGCCTGAAATTTGATTTAGTGGAGTTCATAAATGGTGGATTTCCGATGATGAACACCACAAGACTCATATATATGTTTTGATCTAATTTGAATAAATGAAAATATTTTTATAGTGAGTGATAATATCACATATTCTTTATCTAAAAAAATAAAATAATATTATTTTATTTGTAGATCATATGATGATCATATCAAGAAACAACTTCAAAAAATGACAGCAGCTGCTCTTGAAGAATGTCGACAACTTAATTTTTCTTATTAGTTTCAAAGATAGGTATAATAAATTGTTTATGGTTTAACATATGAAATCAATTTATTATTTGTTATATTGTTAATTTTTTTTCAAATTTTCAAGTATCTCAACATGATGATAAAATTGATAATTGATTGTGTGTATTAAGTTACCCGCTATCCAAAATGGTTGAATCTTATAATGTACATGTGGTGAATGGTTTTTGATTTCATACACATGAATATGGTGAATAAAAATAATAATTAATAGTGGTGTTTTCCTGATAGGATCTCATCATAGAGAAAGTGAAGTTGAATTTTGTGGAATGCCAGATGAAATAATTGAGCTATGTTATTTGGGACAAAATTATGTAACAATGTTTAAATGTCATTTGTTTGATACTGATAGAGGCATGTGTGTTAATCCATACCATGGAATCATTGATATTAAATAAAAAATAATTCTTGAAGTAAATAAACCATTTTTATTGGCTCATCAATCCTAACAAATATATTATGCTAATTATTATACTACTTTAAGAGTGTTAATTGATTGGTAGAGCATTATTAAAATTAAATCACATGAAAATAAATTTATGAAAAGTCAATATGGTTCTATTTAAGTGAAAGGAATTAAAAATTATCAAGATAAAACTCCAAATACATCTTTTCAATGAAGATACATGAATATCGATGATGACACCCCATAATTACGGGTTGATGGTGGCGATGATGTTGATGATGAAAATAATGAACTTGAATTAACAAGTGATGATAAAGATGAAACTGCTATGGAAATTTATTATACTAAGGAGTAAGATGAATATATTGACACCATAGTATATAAAGATGAGGATGAATATGAAGAATGAAATAATTACTTATTAGTTATAGTCAAAATAAAATTTATATATATAATACTCATTTTCAATTATTTTATGACAAAATTATTTTTGTGTTTCATATGGATGATGAGACTCATGATGATATATTCCATATCCTCTAAGAGGTTGTACTGTAACTTATCATGTTTTTTTAAAAGGAAACACTATGTTCGATGGCATATATGATACACCACATTTAACTTAAATAAACAACTTAATATTATTATTTAATATGATAGCTATCAAATAGCCGTTAGAATGGTGGGAATGAAAAGAATTAACTAAATTATGAAAATATGGTTTATACATGTTTATATAATGATTAATTGGTTACCATATTAATTATGAAATTAAATAAAAACCAATTGAATATAAAGGATGTGTTCTTTCTGAAAAAAATATTTAAATGCAAATAAGTGAGTTTATAAAATAATAAAATCACGCTTGACAGATTTTATTAATTAAATATATATTTAATATATTCAATTTAATGTTTAAAATTCATATTATATGTTTTCTAGGCATGATATTATAATAAATTCATTTTTTCAGATAAAAGAAGTATTTTTCAAAAAAATTGAGTATTTCCACCTTTTGAGGGAGAACCCATTTTAAATATAGTTTTTGAAATTTTTATATGTTATATTTTAAAAAATAAACTTATTATTTTGATTTATGAAATATAAATTTATTTTGGAATTTGTTTGGTATTTTTCTGAAAATTTTCATATTTTAACGAATAGTGAAAAATACTGCATTTTAATTAAAAAATGTTTTTTCATATAATTTATTTTTATTGTTAGATTATTATTTTACATGGTTTTTAAGGTATAATTAGATTAATTTTTTAATAATCTAATTTTGTTTGTTGGATGATTTTTCAAATTAAAACTAAATAGAAAAAGTATGTGAACTTTGGAATGTTTTACTTAAAAAAGATGTTTTATCGATCAGTCAATGGGATTAGTGTTAAACTTAATTTAACCACTTATGTGAATTAAATTTTTAAGAACATAAATAAATGTTTTTACTTATTATGAAATTTTTTTTCGAATAAGATCAAAATATTTTTTGGTGAATTGTAACTTTAGTATTTTATTTACCATGGTTAAAGGTAAATAGGGTAATTAAAGGTAAAAACAATATTATAATATTATAATATTACCCTAACACTTATCATAATATTATTGTATGAGTTATTATCGACCATTACCATACTTGGGCCTAAAAGTTTACATTTAGAAGCCACTTGGGTGTAATTATGACATTTATAATATTTAATTTAAAGTAAAGACAAATATATCATAAATATGTCTCTTCTTACTATTTTTTAATATGGGGTCATGTAAGAGATATATTAGACTATGAATATTACATATAAATATAAATTATTACCTACAACATGGTAATTATTTATAATTTTTAGGAATTAAATAATTAAATTTAATTATGACACAAAGATGATACATTAATAGATTTATTAAAGAAGGAATAAAATAAATGATATTAATAATATTAAAATAAATATAATTTGAAATATTTTATGTCATAAATAAATTTTATGGATGAATATGACATATTATTATTTATTTAATGTAGTTTTTTATAATGAATCAAGTTGTTATGATATTTTAAAAAAGTCATGTAGTGGATAGTGTCAAAATTGACATAATTCATATTTTAAAATATAAAATAATTAATTAAATGATATAAATTTTATAAAAATATAATATTCAGAAAAAAAGTTTATATAACTCCATAAATGTCATTAATGACTCATTAATTAAACGTTTGGTATGATTTTTTAGTTATTTTAACCCTCTAAGTGTAAATTACTTGATAAAATGGTAAGAGTTAAAAGGGGTTAAAAAAAGATAAGGATTAAAAAAAATACTAAAACTTGTATAATATTCATTTTATGATTATATTTTGACCCATAAGAGTCATATATTCTAAATAAATGAGTTTGGACCCATTTGGAATGTAAATTTAATTTATATTAATTTAATACTTTTAATAATTCCAAGGGTGACCCCCTCCTATAAAAAGGCACCCATTCCTCTCTATTACTCACACTTCAAAAAACTTTTGGTTTAGACAAGATATTACAAAAAACCTTAATAAAATCCCTCCCCAAATTATTGAGTCCTTATTTAGGACATAACACCCTCCTTATAGGTGTTAAGGTGTTCTTCAAAGGTGATCAACTGAAGAAGTGGTTTTGTTTTCTATAAGTATTTCTATTTTATTTCTTCTTCCACTTCCTTAAAATATAATTCTTCCTAGATGAAATAATTAATACAGTATCCTCAATATATTTAGATGTTATCATGATATTATAATCACCTAAATTCATCTCTACTTCCATTAAATGGGAATGTAATTAATTATTCGTGGGTACGTGTGAACTATCACCTCCACAAACCGATCTAATTTGTTTTTCATAACTTTCTGTCATGACTGGTTATAATAATGAAATTAATATTCATATGTAATATTAATGAAATATTAATCATTATAAAATAATAATATATCAATTATGTTCTTTCTTTTCATGTGCATAAAAATGATAACGTCGTTCTTGCATACGTGTGAACTATCACCTCCACGAAGAAATGTGACTCATTTTTATTAATTACATCACTTATATGATATTTATAATTATATTTAAATTATTAATATAATATTAATGATTTTATGATCATTTTTTAAATTTAAAATAATACTTACCTTATTTCCACAATGATCAATGAAAAATGGAAAACGTTACTCATGCGTACGTATGACCTACCATCTCTATGATTATAACATTGTACATTTTTTATAAAAATACTTAATGGTTTTATTTTAAAGTATAATTGATTTATAAAAATGATAATAATTTCATGAATATTATTATGGAGATTATGGACTTATGACCATATGGACTATTGGCATCATACCAATTTTATTTTCGACTCAAGTATCAAATATCGACAAAACGTCCCATATGAACTTAAATAATTATGTAATTATTATTAAAGAAATAAGTGAAATAAAATTAATAATAAACTTGAAATTTTTTCTCAAGAAAGTAGAAATCAAACTAAGTTTATTATTCAGGAATATAAATATTTTACGTGACGATTCAAACTCAAGGTAAGGGACTTCATCTCAATCTCCTTTCATTGAGCCGTATTTTGATGTTATACACCACCTTCTTTTATAAGGTGTATAATAAAAAACTTGTACTTTTAATTTATTCCAAGGTTTTCAAAAGTATTATTTTTATATGAAGCATTTTACTTTCTTTACAAAACAACAAAAACAATTTTTTTAACATATGCAGCGACAACGACTTCCCCGCCGCTGTAACTGTTATTTGATATTAGCTTCCTCTATAAGATTTAATGTTTTTAAAAGGAAAATAAATCCCTTATTCTCTTTTTTGGTGTTTTGGTAATGAAAATTGTTCTGAAAGTGGATTAACTATTTCAATATCTTAAAATGATTTATTTTTATTGCAAATGAAATTTTATAAGTGAAATGTTGATAATTGAAATCTTTTATGTATTGTGATTACATAATGGTACTTGGACATTTAGTGGTTGGTTACATGATAAACCAAAGATGGGTGGTTACATGATAAACCAAATATAGGTGGTTATGTGATAAACCAAAGATGGATGGTTCTGTGATAAACCAAGGATGTGTGGTTACGTTATAACCTCCAATGCATTGGGTATGGAAGTCAACCGTATGTCTATTCCATTTATAAGAGTGATATGCATGGAAGTCGATCATATGGTTATTCCATTTAAGTATGATTATATCCCAAGTTACCTTTATATGTTATATGTGATTTATATGGGTTTTGTGGTAATTTTTTTATTAAAAAAAGGTAACCAATGAGCTTATATTCAGTGAAGAGTATTCACTAGTTCTTAAAGTTGAAAAGTATTACTTTATGATAAAGTATTCTCGGTTTACATGTTTTCACAAGGATAATAGTTTTCCTTATTTGTGTATCTCTTACTGAGATTTTTGTGCTCATCCTAAGTTTTTAAATGTTTTTAATAGGATTTAAGAGAGAATAGAGTTAAGTATAGAATAAAGGAAAAGTTATGATGATTAAACATGAAAAAAATCATGTTTCTTTTTAAAATTTTTTGTGTTATGAAAGAAATGTATACTGTTGGAAGTTTCCACTTTGTATTTATATGGTTTTGTTATATAACATTTATGGACTAATTCTCTAAAACTCTAAAGCTAAAAATATCATCAATGTGAATTCTTGACCAAACACAAGATTAAATAATGTTTAAGGTTGGGGACTTATAGTTGGTATCAAAGGATGGTTTAGACAACTTTAGAGGTTAGGGTTATATTTTAGAGTAATTTACAAGTTATATATAACCATAATGGTTAGAATAATAGAAAGATTCATAGTTATTTTAGATAAATTGAATGATTTTGAGATAAAATGAATAAGTATATCTTAGTATTTATCTTCCTCAAAAGATATTATATAATGATTTTATTGATATACTCACACTAACATTTTTGGTTTTAGTAAATATATGGATCCAGTCAGCACCAAAGTAACAATGGATGTTAAATAAAATGTAACAATTCTCTGAATAATAAACCAAATGAAATAGGAGCTGTAATGAGAAATATCATCGTTATTATAAACCAATTATCAAGAGTCATGATTAACCACTAAAACCTTGGTGTGTTTTCTAATGAATCATATATGATAGAAATGAATTCCAATGGAAGTTAAGGTAATAATCATAAAGGTAAGTATATTCAATGACATATGTGTAGAGGATGTGGAAATAAACACCTAGGAAAATGTTTTAAAGGGACAAGAAGATGTTATAGATATGGTAATGAAGGTCATAAAGCAATAACCTTCCATGGGAAAAAAGGAACCATTCAGTCGACTCCAGGAAAGGGAAATAAGTTCTTTCAGAGTTATAAATAGAATGTTTTAAATATGGGGAGTATGGTCATTATGAAAATCAATTTCTTATGAAGAAGGTTCGCGAATGGGATCAGGAGGACTGTATAAATATATGTTTAGAAATACCTAATTCCATTTTAATTAAAGATGAGGAAACTAAAAATGACCTATGAAAGGTATGAGTTATTTCTTATCTCATATTTTGACATTATTGAATCTTAGAACATGATTCATATTTTTGTTTTTAGGAAAGAAGTATTAAGGAATAATATGGAAAATAACGGTTGAAGGATCATGAAGAATTCTAAATTATTAAAAATTATACATATAAAGGATTCAAGAGTTATGGTAGACTATAGAATGATGAAATGTTTAAAAGTATTAATGATATTTTGATGATGGAATTACTTTAGAAGAATTTTGTATAGTATGTATAACTCAAAAGTTTGTTATTTAAAAATGTTATTTCATAAATAATTATCTTTTCTTGTGTAGAAATAATTATAAAGGTATGGATAATCATTAGGGTTTATATGATCTTTGATTTTGAGTTAATTATGGGTTGTTAAATTTTGGGTTTCAAAATGAAAGGTATGAGATAAAATTTTAGGGTAAAACATGTTATGGTTATTTTTGAGAATTTTATCTCATTTTGGGAATGTTATAAAATTATATAATTTTAGGAAAAGGACAAATTGTAGGAAGGGTGACACCCATCACATCAAACAAGGTTGTGGAAATCGAACCCACAACCAAAGTGCAATAAGGCCTTATCACATACCATTGGCCTATGGGAATTCCTTTGTTAGTATGTAATTTTATTTTTAGTTAAACAAGTTGATGGAATAAGAATAAGTTGATTTTGGGAACTTTTTTTTATCAAATTGATATCCTTGGTATAGGAAAATGATTTGAATATTAAATGATAAATGTTATTTTGGAAGAAATTCACTATTTTGGGACCCCTATATACCTATGGAAAATAGAATACTATTGGATTTTATTTGAGGAGTAATGGTTTAATTTTATTTTGTAAGAATATATGTTTTTATTGTGGACTTATGGAAATTAAATTTATTTATGGAAACGATTAACATATCTTAGAGAATATGTGATTTTAGAAATTACATTTTTGGTATGAGAAATTAAGAGTGGTTATTGTTATTTAGAGTTAAATGTTAAAACTTATATTGGAAGATTATTTGATTAAATGATTATAATTTTTGGGGTTTAATCTTAGTTATAATATTTTTATGAATTTTAAGGATAATTATTTGTTTAATGGTCTATATTTGACTTTGGATATTGTTTTTGAATTTTGGAGATTTAAAAGTAGTCATGCTTCTTTTAAATTTTATTATATTTGGGGAATTTATTATTTTTATCCTAACTTTTTGTTTTTGTTTAATGTTTCAAGATAGGACGAATAGATAATTAATATTTTTTGGATTATGTGATTCTTTAGTATTTGATTCTAGTGTTTGAGGCATGAAAAAAATCCTCTTAAATATTCATCATTTAGAGAAAAAGATGAGTTTGTGGTGGAATTTTATTAAAGGTTGAAACTATTCTTGTCAAGTAAGTGTATTTACTTATTATATTATTCTAGGTGGTAAATTAATTCCAAAACTCTATGAAAAGGATCTTAAAACAAAAAATTTTTCTCTTTACTTTTCCTATTGTGAAATCAAAGACTGTTTAACCTGTCACAAATTTAAGGTTTTTTGATTGTTAAATTTCTCATAACAATTATTTCTATTAGTATTCATCGGATTTTTATTGTTATTTTTCTCTTACATATCCATGTTTTCCTACATGTAACCTTAATATGTGTTATCTCAGGTTACCTTCTTACTTTCCTTTATTTCTTTTAAAGTTGAAGTTTTGTTAATCCCTTTTCTAATACGGGATTGAAATAAAGGTATTTTAAAAATTCATACCTTATTTACCGATCCCAAATTCAAATTTCAAGGTTTTAATTTCAAAGGGGGGGAGAATATAAAATCTCAATTTTTTAAAAGGAAACACTATGTTCGACATCATACATGATACACAACATTTAGCTTAAATGAACACCTTAATATTATTATTTGATATGATAGCTATCACATAGCCATTGGAATGGTGGGAATGAAAATTATTAACTAAATTATGAAAATATGGTTTAAAAATTTATATATAATTATTCATTTGTTACCAAATTAATTAGAAAATTAAATAAAAACCAATTGAATATAAAGGATGTGTTTTTATGGAAAAAAACTATTTAAACACAAATAAGTGAGTTTATAAAATAATAAAATAACTCTTGATGGATTTTATTAATTAAATATATATTTAATATATTAAATTAAATGTTTGAAATTCCACTTATATGTTTTCTATACATGATATAAGAAAAAATTCAATTTTTTTGGATAAAAGAAGTATTTTTCAAAAAAACACAGTTTTGCCGCCCTTCGATGGAGAACCCATTTTAAATATAGTTTTTGATACTTTTATATGTTATATTTGAAAAAATAACCTTTTTATTTGGAATTATCACATCAAAATTTATTTTGGATAAATATTTGGTAATTTTTTCATAACTTTCATATTTTAATGAATAGTGAAAAATACCGCATTTTAATTGAAAACTGCTTTTTTTTATAATTTATTTATATTTTTATATTATCATTTTACATGTTTTTAAGGTATAATTAGATTAATTTTTTATCATTTAATAAAATTTAGTTCATTTTATTATTTTTTAAATTAAAATTAAATAGAAAAACTATGTGAACTTTTGAATGTTTTATTAAAAAACCAATTTTCTCGATTAGTCAACGAGATTTGTGCTAAACCTAATTTAACCACTTATGTGAATTAAATTTTCAATAATTAACATACATGGTTGTACTCAGTATGAAAAATATGATCTAATAGGATCAAAATAATTTTTGGTTAATAGTAACTTTAGTATTTTATTTACCACGGTTAAAGGTAAATAGGGTAATTAAAGGTAAAATTAATATTATAAAATTATAAAATTAATATAACACTTTTCCTAATCATATTGGATGGGTTATTATTAAAAATGACAATCCTTGGGCAAAAATTGTGACCTTTGGAATCCACTTGGGTGTGGTTATGACATTTATAACATTTAAATTAATGTAAAGGAAAATATGTCATAAATATGTCTCTTCTTACTAATTTTTTAATATGGGGTAATTTAAGTGATATATTATGCTATAAATAGTCCATATAAATATAAAAATATTACCTACAACATGGTAATTTATTTATAATTTTTAGAAATTAAATAATTAAATTTAATTATGACACAAAGATGATATAGTAATGGATTTATTAAATAAAGAATCAAATAAATGATATTAATAATATTAAAATAAATATAATTTGAAATATTTTAGGCCATAAAATACTTTTATGGATGAATATGACATATTAGTATTGAGTTATGTAGTATTTTTGAAGGAATACAGTTGTTATGATATTTTAAAAAAGTCATGTAATGAATAGTGTCAAAATTGACATAATTCATATTTTAAAATATAAAACATTTAATTAAATGATATATAATTTATAAAAAACTAATATTAAGACAAAAATTTTATATAAATCTAAAAATTTCATTAATTACTCATTCATTGGACGTTTTTTTTATTTGGTAATTATTTTAACCCTCTAAGTGTAAATTACTTGATAAAATGGTAAGAGTTAAAACGGGTTAAAACAAAAAGACAAGGATTAAAAAATAATAAAACTTGTATAATTTTCATTGTATGATTATATTATTACCCATAATCATCCTATATTTTAACTAAATGAGTTTGGACACATTTTTAATTGAAATTTAATTTATATTAATTTAATTCTTTTAGTAATTCCAAGGGTTCCCTTCTCCTCTTCTATAAAAAGGCACACATTCCTCTCTATTAATCACACTTAAAAAAAATTTTGGTTCAACCAAAATCAAACCAAACCCATTAATATAATCTATCCCCACTTTTTATGCCTTAGTTTAGGAAGAAAACCCTCTTTAGAGGTGTTAAGGTGTTCTTCAAAGGTGATCTATCGAAGAAAATGTATCATTTTCTTTAAGTATTTATATTTTATTTCTTCTTCAAATTCCTTCAAATATTATTATTCCTATATGAAATAATAACTCCAGAATCCTAAATATATTGAGACTTTATCATGATAATATAATCACCTAAATCCATATCCACTTCTATTAAATGGGAAATGAATTAATGGTTTATGCGTACATGTGAACTATCACCTCCATGAACCGATCTAATTAGTTTTACATAACTGTCTCTTATGACTAGTTTAATAATGGAATTAATGTTCATATTTAATATTCATGACATATTAATCATTATAAGATAATAATATATCAATTATATTCTTTCTTTTCATGTGCATAAAAATGATAACGTAGTTCATGTGTATGTGTGAACTATCACCTCCACAAAGCGACGTGATACGTTTTTATTAATTAAATAACTTATATGATATATATAAGTATATTTAAATTATTAATATGATATTAATTATGATATTATCATTATTTAAAGATAAAATAATACTTTCCTTCTTTTCATAAGTATCAATGAAAAATGGAAAATGTTACTCATGCGTACATATAACCTGCCATCTTCATGATTATAACATTGTACATTTTTCATAACAATACATAATGGTTTAACTTAAAAGTATAATTAATGTATAAAAATGATAATAATGTCATGAGTATTATTTTGGAGATTATGGAATTATAACCACATGGACTATTGAAACCATACAAAGTTCATTTTCGACTCAAGTTATGAATATCGACAAAACATATGATATGAACTTAAATAGTTATATAATTATTATTATGGAGATAAGTGATATAAAAGAAATAATAAACTTGAAAAAAGTTCTCAATAAATTATAAATTAACCTAAGTTTATTATTTAGGAATATAAAGTTTGTACATGATGATTCCGACTCAAGGTAAGGGACTTCATATCAATCTCCTTTTATTGAGGCATATTTTTATATTATACACCAAATTCTTTTATAAGGTGTATAATCAACCCTTTTGACTTTAATTCATTCAAGTTTTTCAAAAGAAATTTTTTTATATGAAACATTTTACTTTCTATACAAAATGACAAAATGAATTTATTTTAACGTATGCGGAGACAACAAATTCTCTACCACCATAATCATTATTTGATATTTGGATTCCTCTATAGGCCTTACTATTTTTAAAAGGAATAGAAATCCCTCATTCCCGTTTTGGGTGTTTGGGTATTGAAAATGGTTTTGAAAGTGGATTTACTATTTCGATATCTTAAAATGATTTCTTTTGGTTGCAAAGTAAATTTTAAGAGTGAAATGTTGACAATTGAAATCTTTTATATGTTATGATTATATAATGGTACTTAGAAATCAGATGTGTGGTTATGTGATAAACCAAATATGGGTGGTTATGCGATAAACCAAATATGGGTGGTTCAATGGTACACCAAGGATAGGCGATTACATTACAACCTCCAATGAATTGGGTATGGAAGTAGGATGTACGGATATTCCATTTTTAAGAGTGATATGTGTGGAAGTAAAATGCATGATTATTCCATTTAAGTATGATTATGTCTTAAGTTACCTTTATATGTTATATGTGATTTAAATGGGTTTTATGGTAATATTGTTATTATAAAAATGGTATGTAATACGATTATATTCAGTGAAGAGTATTTATTGGTTCTTAAAGGTGAAAAGTATTACTTTATGATAAAGTATTCATGGTTTACATGTTTTTACAATGCTAAAAGTTTTCCTTCTTTGTGTTTCCCTTATTGAGATTTTTGTGCTCATCCCATGTTTTTAAATGTTTTTCACAAGATTTAATGGAGAATAGACTCAAGGATGGAATCAAGGAAAAATTATGATTATTAAACATGAAAATAAATCTTGTTTATTTTTTTATTTTATTTTTGTATTTTGAAAGAAATGGATACTTTTGGAAGTATAAACTTTGTATTTCTAAGGTTTTGTGTAATATTTATGGCATGATTATATAAAACTCTAAACCTAAAAAAATCCTCAATGTGAATTCTTGAATAAAATCAAGATTAAGTAATGTTTAAGACTGGGGCTTTATATGTACTACCTAGTGATGAGACCGATGCTTTATTATTTGACCCTCAGGTTCCTAGTAGTTCATCATTGACTCAGAGGGGTTAGGGTTTTGTGAGACTGATGAATCCCAACCCCATTCTCGAGTGATGTTTATGTCTTGACTTCGATCCATTTATGTAGAGGTGTGCTCAATTGTGTATTTTAGTTAGTTTTTATTTCTTTTAATTAATTTATTTATGTACTAATTGTTTGATTATTTATTCTATTTTTTTCACAAATTTTCTCATATAGTTTCAAAATAGGGGAGCACTATTTTATGGAACCATTTTTCTAAGGCATGGGTAATGTGGGATAAGATTTACATGGCATTTGACACCACATGTTTGATCATTGGATGGTATATAAATAAATAATAGTTATTTCTAAATTTATTTAATTATTAAATTTTCTATTATTGAAAAAAATATAGGTTTTATGGTATCCCATTGATGATAGCATAAAAAGTTTCATCAGGGATGCCTAGGAGGTGTGTATGCATGAGTGTTGTCATCAATTTTTGAAAAATTTAATGAGGAAAACCATGAGAATGTGGGAGTCATGTATTTAGATTAGTCTTACTTTGACCATAGACCTGATTAAATCTCATCTCAGTTTTTGGATGAATTATTTTCATACTAGATGGGTGTTAGTTTTTAGAGGAGAGTGTCATTAGGTCAGCAGAACTGTGGGAGGTAGGAGGTGACACATCGAGTGGGTAGTCGTATGTTCAGTACACATCGACATATGATAAGTACTTTTTTTAATAATTTATATAACTTTAAATGCAAACTCTTTATTTTATACTCATATAGGCAGTTGAACATCCTAATATTATGGAATTTGATGTTTATAAGAGGATGTACAATGATGTTGTCACTGGAGTGATTATAGGTGGTCAGTAGTGTCAGATTATTGTCATTATATTTTTTTGAGTCATAAAATTAACAAAAAATAATATTTGAATTATTTTAATTTCAAATTTCAATTGAAGGAGTCATATAAGGCCATGAATTCTCATAAACAGGATGAGAGTTAGGTTAATACTGAGAGATAAAATATGATTTCAAGAAGGGATGAGTTGTTAGTATCAGCTCTCGACTGTCACCTGGTAGTTTTTATGGTACTGCTGCATGGTTGACGCCCAACTTGATGGGAGCTCACAGAGAGTCATAATCATCGATATCATAGTATGAGGAACAAATGTGAGTTTAGAGTGAGGTTATATAGGGCATGCGTAGGGAGAAGGTAGATCTTCATCGACAATACTAAGAGGATGAGGAGATGCGATGATGGAAGGATCTCCAGAATTAGTACATGTGATGGATAGTTTAGGGTTTATGGATGGATTCCTCCCCTCCTCTTCCATATGAACCTACCCCCTCCCCCTCCATAGTGATTCATACATTATGTATATATTTATTATGTTAAAATATAAATGAAAATATTTTGTGTAATATTTTTATTATTTCATACGCTTACAATTTTATTTATTGAAAATTTTAAATTATATATATATATATATTTTATATTTTATATTTTTCATATTTTTTATTTTTTAAACTTATTTACAATATTTAAGAGGCCCATCATAATAAATAATTCATTTTAAAAAATATTTGAAATGGGAAATCTCCTCATCACAAAAGATTCTTTTTGTGACAGTCCATCAAAAAAAGTATCTTTTACAACTCCATTTTTGGAAAAAGGTTTTTTTGAAGGGACCCAATCGTGAATAGATATTTGTGATGGGGTCCCGTCACAAATAACTCATCTCAAATAATATATTTTCATTTGTGTAGGTAATGGTTGAGCATCACACTCCAGGTGATTTACTTTATCCATTAAATGTTCCAAAGTGGTGGTGGGAGGATATATTGATGGATTTTGTCACTATTTTACCTTAATATCAAGGAAGATATGATGTTATCCAGGTTATTATCAACAAATTGTTGAATTTATCTCATTTCTTTGTGATTAAGGGGTCAATATTAGTGGATGTTTTATTGAATCTATATATAGAGGGTATTGTGTGGATTCATTGGGTTTTCAGGATGATCATATTTGATCAAGATCCTTATTTTACCCCGTGAGTGTGTATGGGTCTTTAATGTGATTTTAGCTCTTAGTTATGCCTTATAACTTATTTTTAGCCTTATATGGATAGTTATATAGAGAAAAACATCTATACATTAGGGAATATATTGAGAGCATGTGTTTTGGATTTTTAATGTTTATGGGAAAAAAACTACCATTTATTGAATTTTCATATAATAATAGATATCACTCATCCATTGGTATGGATAAATTTGAGTTATTGGCTGGGAGGAATTGTTGATCTCCACTGTATTGAACTAAGGCTAGGGAGTCAATGATTCTTAGACCAGATTTGGTATACAATATAACCAAGAAGTTGTAGGTGATTTGTGAATGATTTAAAGATACTTAATATATTCAATGGTCACATGTTGATAAAAGGAGGAGGTCCCTATAGTTTGAGGTCACTGAAAATTTTTTCTTGAAGGGTTATCCTTAATATGGGTAATAGAGTTTCAGTTAACAAAGTAAGTTCTCTCATCAGTTTATCAAAACTTTCAAGGTATTGAATCATTCTAGCGAGACAACATATTGGTTAGTGATTTCTCTATGAATATATTAGATCCATGATGATTTATATGTGTCAAAACTTCATTGAAATATTCCATATGATTCAAATGTCATCAATTGGGGAAAGTTGGATATTGAGGATGACATAAAATTATTGGAGAAATTTGTGGAGATTCAGGACAACCAAGAGAATGTATTTCTTTGGAATGTTATTCCCTTAGTCTGTATCATGTGGAGGCATGGTTTCTTGGAGGATTATATGTGGGATCATGAGTCACAAATTCATATGTAGTATCCAAAGTTGTTTTGAAACATGTTTTATTGTGATGTTGAGGTGCTTGATTATATTCTAGTGAAGTTGTAGTTGTTTCCTTTCTTGTGTTGCATTTTTCTTTTATTGATGTTGTTATTCATGTTTTATAATTATCATATAGATTTTTTGGCTTGGTATTTTCTTTTTTTCTCCCAGGTTGTGTTTTGATTCTCGAGGATAAGAATAATTTTAGAGGTATCTAAACCAATGTCTTGGATTTTCATAGATTTTTAATTTTATTTTTTTGAGTGTTGGGGGCGTCGAGAGGAAGTTTGGTAGAGATTAGTGAAGGAAGAGTGGATTTATTGGCTAAAATTTCTACTAGAAGGCTTGGTTCTTCCTTAAATGGGGATTTTTACTATGATGTGGTTGGATATAAGAGTTGGAGGAGAATTACATTCATGATATTTCATATCATCTTGGTTATAATGTGGGGTTTTTTCCATGGTTTATTTGTGACATTCTATTTTTTTTGGAAAGCATATTATGGTATGAAGCCTTAGATTGAAATGTGAATAATCTCAAGGAGTTTTTGATTTAATATTACATACGAGCCATTGTGGTGTGATGATTTGTGTTGAACCATGAAGGTATTAGTGTATGATTTCGTGGTTTTTCCATTTTGAGATAACTTTCACTGTGATAGGTTGAGTTAAACCATGATAGTTGTTTGGGGAGTTATTGGGTTTTGAGTTGGAGATTGAGGATTGTGCCATGATACACAGAGATTCAATAATTGTGGCATTAAGTTCTCCACTACACCATTAAATTACTTAATTCTATTTAATATGTGTGGTTTATCACCCTAAGATTTTGGGAGGGTCACACCATGAATTCTAGATCTTGTCATTATCACAACATGACTAAATTCATCACATGGTGAAGCACTTTTTTCTAGTTTTAATTATAAACTAGGGATCCTTATCAGATTATATTTGATTCTTTTGACTTAATTTGAACCCTAAGTCTATTTTGTCTCATCTTGAGTTCCTTTTAGTTATTCTTTAGTGGCTCTTTGATCCTTGGATTTATGTTATCAAGATTCTCTAATCTGAGGTGTGTTTCACCCACTATTTTCTTCTCTTTCTATATTATCCCCCTATGTTATTATTTATAAGAATATGTGGTAGGAGGTTTCCTTTAGTTTGGTGATGTATTGGTTGAGTTTACTATGGGGAATTGATGCAATTAGGTCTTGTGATGGATACCTTTGAGTTTGATGGAGTTTGATCAACAGTTCATTCTCATTCTAGCACTGCATTGGTTGAAGCACCTATTGAGGTGAAGGATTTGATGCTTCAACTTAATTATTTATTTTTAATGTGGAATGAACATGCGTTTTTATTTCAATGGGTTGATAATTTGAATTAACCTAATGAAAATAGTAAGTTGGATTAAGGAAAGTTGGAAAGGGAATGATGATTCACATGTGCTTTATATGATTTTATTCTTATTTCCATTACTTTATTGCCACAATAATTGATATGAATTATTTTGAATTATTGTTTCTTATTTATTTTTGAATCATTTCACCATTCATAATTGGTTAAACACATAAATATGGATACATAATGGGAAAAATGAAATATGTAACTTTATATTAATGTGTTATGCCAAAAAAGCTAATAGAATATGGTTTCATAATAAAAAGGTTGTTTAGTGTGAATTTCTATTGAATTCATTATTGTTTTATACTATTTATTTCTGTTCCTTCATGTTTTGTGGTTTTTTAATGAGTCATGATGGATGGTTTGGGAATAAGGTGTGTTGTGATTATTTTGGTGAAAGCTAAGGGTGATAATGTGTTTTTTGGGGGCTTGTTTAGAATTGATGGTGTGGGAAATATGGAATGATGATGTTGCTATTATTTTAGACTTATGTTAGTGGTTATTGGTTGGGATGTGTGGAAATTGATGTGGTTTGAGAGTAGGTTTAAGTGGTTATGTCGTAGTGGCCCAAAAACATAGTATATTCTAAATTAAATGAATGAATGGAGGAATTAATTTAAATAAGATTGAGTTTATGGTTTATTGTTTCATTAGAATAAATAATTGAATCAATTGGTAAATTATGCATCATAATATGGGATATTAATATTAAAATAGAATTTTTTATATGAATTGATAATGGTTAAAGATGAATATGATATAATTAATATAATATATATGGAAATAGTATACCTGATGACTAGTAGTTATATGATAAATGAGAAGTTATGATGTTATTATGGAGTTGATGTGTTGTGATGGTGTGGATTGGTTGTATTATGATTAGCCGTGGAAGTGTTTATTGGTGTGAGGTAGTTGGGTTGATGTGGATTTCGCTAGTCATAGTGAAAAATTAAAACTTGGTTATGAGTCAACCAACTAGGTTTCATCTGTGTAGTCTATTATATATCCTTGTATTTTCTATTATTTTGTATGTACTACCACCCAAGTCAGGTAATATTATTGATTACCATATGAGAACATGGGTTCTAGGTGTTTTCCCCAACATCCATATTTTAGTGGGAATAGATGGCCAACCACTCCCTCTTCCTCACTCTCTCTTCTTGGCATTACACAGGCTATAGGGTCATGAGGTTATGATGCATGAGTAGTGATGAAAAAATATTAGAGCGACTATGATGTATTAATGAAAATTATGTTACATTATGTGGGAAGTGCATATTAAGAGGATGGAATAAGGTTGATGTCCTTTATGTTCACGTTACCCTACTATGATGAAGATGGCATATGTAGTTATGATGTGGTGATATGATATATGGATATAGTATGTGGTATGAAGTGGTTATATGGTATTTAGTGGTGATGAAGATGATATGGACGTGGTTATGTGGTTATGTGGACATATAAGGGATGAGAGCACCCAGACGTGTGGCACTAGGGTGTGAGAGAGAGTAGATAAACAGAGAAGTGGCTACGGGGAACCTTCCTGATTTATTATTGATTATTGTGTTACTATTAATTGATGCATTATTGAGTGAGTGAGCCTTGGTGTGGATGGGAGATAGTTGTCCTAATATAGGTGATGAGTTGGTTCATCTATTTCTTCGCTAAGGTATTAGTATGCTTTTTCCACATTTACATGTGAGGTTATAAAGAGGATCCTACTAAGTATTCTTGTATGCTCACCCCTATCACAAAAAAAAAATTAAACCATTTGAGATAGGGAAATTACGACAGGCACCCGATACAAAAGGTCATTTATGACGGGGTCTTGTCATTGAAAATAACACCGCAAATAGTTTATCTGTATTTTTTAAAAAATCATTTCACGACGGGCCCGTCGCAAAAAGATAAAAAAAATATTAATAAAATTTAATAAAATAATAAAATAATAAAATAATAAAATAGTAATAAAATAATAAAAAATAATAATATGTGGAATAAAAAGTAAAAATAAAATAAAAATAAAATAAAAAATTATAAATATATATATGGAATAATAATAATAATAATAATAATAATAAAATAAAAACTAATAAATTAGTAAAAATATAATTAAAATAATAAAATTTTAGAAAACACAAAATTCGAAACAATATAAAATAATAATAATAATAATAATAATAAAATATAATAATTAAAATAATAAATATATAATATAATATTAGAATAAAAATAATAAATAATATAATATAATAATAAAAATAATAAAATAATACAAAATGCAATATTCACAATAATATAAAAAATGCACTATGTAGAAATATAAATATATGGAATAATAAAAATATTACAAAAAAGTTTTTCATTCAAATATTTATCATAAAAAAAGTAAATAAGTCACTAAGGGGGAGGGTCATCTGGAGGAGTTGGAGGAGGGAACTTCATCCCTAAACCATGAGTCAGACGTCGCATGTACTGCATTCGTCTACTCGTGTTGTTACTGCTGCTATTATTGCATCTCTTCCTACTATTGTTGCTGCTGTCAACAGAGCTCTTCCTACTCCCTATGCATACTCTCTATAAGATCACCCTGAGATCATTGATGCTCCTGATACTATGTAGCAGATTATGATGACTCTCTATGAGCTCCTCTCGAGCTGTATGACAACTTCACAATAGTACCATAATAACTCACAGACATCAATCAGGAGCCAATACCAAAAACTTGGCCTATTTCGAAGGCATACTGGGTCGCCTGCATCCATGTTGCCTCATCAAATCTTGTTGTACTAGTCTGATCCTCAGTCTCAACCTGACTCTCAGTTTGTGTTTGAGATGTTACGACCTCATATGACTCCTTCAATTTCAATTTAAAATTAAAATAGTTAAAATATTATTTTTAGTTCATTTTAAAACTCAAAAATAAATTATACTGACCACAATCTGATGCTAGTGATCAACTCTAATATCTCTAGTGAAAAAATCATTGTACATCCTCAAATAAATGTCGAACTCCACAATATTGGGTTTTTTGACTGCCTGTATGAATATAAAATAAACAATTTACATTTAAATTTATAGAAATTATTTAAAAAAGGTACTTACCATATGTTCTCTGTGCATATTGAATGTACAACTACCATCTCGATGTGTCACCTCCTATCTACCCCAGTTTTGTCAACCTATTGATGATCTCCTCTGAAAACAACCACCCATCTAATGTGAACATAATCCATCCCAAACCTGAGATGAAATGTAATCAGGTTAGTGGGTGCAACAAGACTAATCAAACATTGTGACTCCCACTTTCCTCATTGATGTCCTCCTCAAATTATGAAAAAACTAACGGCAACAATCACTCATACAACCCTCCCATACCTCCCATATAGCACCATGCATGCTATCATTGATGTGACACCATAAACCATACAAGTAATTATTAATATCAAGTTATTAATTAAATAATTTTTTTTAAAAATTTTATTTATTTACGTAATAGTCAACGATTGAACATGCGGTTCTAAAAATCAATGGGAATCTGATCCCATGTAACCCATGCTCTAGAAAAATAATTCATTAATATAGCACTCCCCTATCCAGTAACTATATATGAAAAACTTTGAAAAAAGAGAACAAATAATCAAACAATTAGTATATAAATAAATTAACGATAATTAATGAAAACTAACTAAAATAAAAAAGTAAACATACCTCTGTATGCATGGATCAAAGCCAAGATGTGGACGTCGCTCAGGGATAGGATCAGGAATAATCAATCTTGTGAGACCATGACCCCTCTGAGATATCGCCTAATCATTAGTAGTCTAAGGGTAAGATGATCCAACATCATAGTCGTCACCAGGTAGATCAGCCCCCTCCAACTCACAAAATAGATCTGAGTCCATCTAGAACATGAAATGACTATTGTTAGAAAATAGTTAATGACTATTGTTATAAAATAGTTGAGAACAACTATTATATATATATATTTATATTATATATGATTATAAGAAGCATTTAACTGTGTCAATCTTCATCTTTATCCTCATCTTCGTATATAAAAGTGTTAATATCTTCATATTCCTCCTTAGTATCATCAATTTCCATAGGATTTTTAGTTTCATCATCTCTTGTCATTTCAAAATAATTTTTATATCAAAAACATCATCGTCATTATCGAACCTTAACTATGGGGTGTCATCATTAATATTCGTGTCTTTGTGGAAAATATATATTTAGAGTAGTCTCTTGAAAATTTTCAATTCCTTTCACTTCTGCAGAACCACATTCGCTTTTAATAAACTAATTTTCCCAAGATTTCATTTTTATTATGATCCATCAATCACTTAACTCTCTTGAAGTAGAATAATAATTTTCATAATATATTTTATGTTTCTAATGATCCAATAAAAATGGTTCATTTACTACAAGAAGGATTTTATATTTAATATCAATAATTCCATGACTTGGATGAACATGGAAACCTCTCTCAGTATCCAACCAATGACATTTAAACATCATTAAGTAATTCTATCCTAAATAAAATAGTTCAATTATTTCTTCTTTCATGTTATCAAAGTCAACTTCAATTTCTCTATGATGAGATCCTATCAAAAAAACACCACTATTCATTGTTTTTTTGATTCCCCACATGCACATGTATGAAATTGAAAACCATTCACCACATATGTATTATAATATTTAACCATTTTGGATGGTGAGTTACTCAATACACACAATCTATTATCAATTTTATCAGTATGTTGAAATACCTAAAAATTTATAAAACAATTATCAATATAATAAGTAATAAATTTATTTTATATGTTAAAACATAAATAATTAATGTTACCAGTTTTTGAAACAAGAAAAAATATTTTTCTGAACTTCTTCAAGATAGGCTGATGTAATTTGTGGAAGCTATTTACTGATATGATTATCATATAATATATAAATAAAATGATATTAATTTACTATAACAAAGATTATAAAATAAGTTATAGGAGCAATCATATTACAAATTGTGTAATTTATTCACAGTTGAAAAGAACATGTGTATGAGCTCTGTGATGTTCATCATCTGAAAGTCATTGTTCATAAACTCTACCAAATCCAAGTTCAAGCTCATTAAAAATTGATAATTGACTGTTCATTTGATCATCAACATTTCCCTCATTATGGATCATGTGGTTATGTTTTTAGGGATATTCAGATTGAAATTAATGAGATAGGAAAAACTAAATTTTCTTCTACAAATAAGCTTCTACAATTGATCCTTCAACCTATATTTTGTTACATAATTTTTTATTCAATTTTTTAAAGAATATCTCGAATGGGTAAATCCATCAGAACTGTACCAGACCTCCACATTTTTCTTCATACAAAAAATATAATATCAAATGTTCCATTGAGTCAAAGAAAGTTGGTGGGAATATTTTTTTATAGTTTATATAAAATTAAAACAACATCTTCTTAGAGTCTACTTAGTGCATCATAGTCTGTTGTCCCTGCACAAATGTCTCAGAAAAATTATGATATGTCTGTTAGAGCATCCCAAATTATAAAATTCAACAAACCTATTAATATAATTAGTACATGTCTTTCCATTATAACCTGACATTCATGAATTTTTAATCTGGTAATATAACCATTTCTAACACATCTTGACAAATTAGAAACATAACCATATGAAAGTCTCAAACATGAAATCCAATGAAAAAATAATAATCAATTTTTTTGGAAATTATATAAACTACTTTTGGATTCATTAACTTCTTTTATCCAACATTTTTCAAATAGTTCAAGTTCTAGTCACCTGCATATTTGGTCAAGATCTTATCAAGCCTTTACATTATCTTTGGTCTTACCTAGTGTATCCAAAACTATATAAAATATATTATCAAAATAGTTCTTCTTAATATGCATGACATCCAACATGTGATGGTCCAACAAATTAGACCAATATGGAAGTTCCCAAAAAATGCTTCGTTTTATCCAATTGTGTTCTTTCTCAAATCCATAAATTTCTGTTGGTTTATAGTTGGTCCAAATGTAATGGGAGATAATGAAGAGACAAATAATTTTAACTCCATACCTGGGATCATCTTTGGAGGTCCATCTCTTTCAATTGTTCCTTTTTTGAAATGATATATGTTCCTCTGAAAAGGATGACTGTTTGGAAGAAATCTACGATGATAGTCGAAAAAATAGGGTTTTCTTCCATTAACGAGCGTTAACACCTTTTTGTCTTTCATACAACATGAAAATGATTTTGGACCATGTTTACTCTATCTAGATAACATGTCATATGCTGGGAAGTCATTGATTTTCTATATCAATGCATCTTTTAGTAATAATTTTTTTTTCATAGCAACATAATATGTACTGAAACCATTAATCAACAATTAATTTAACTCATTAATCAATGGATTCAAATAAAAATCAATATTATTTTTTGGATTTCCTATAATTAATAAGGTCAAAAATATGTATGGATCCTTCATCAACATCCAAGGATGTAAATTTAATGGAGTTATAAAGACATTCCAATAAGAATATTGACTACTATAAGAACCAAATGGACATAAACCGTTAGTAGAAAGACCCAATCACATGTTTCGAGCTTCTGAAGAAAAAAATCAATGTACTTGGTCAAATTTTTTCCATGAATCACTATTAGAGGGATGATTTATGCTTTTACTAGTTGAAATACTGGTTTTGTGCCATGAAATCAATTACGCTGTGTTCTTAGATATAAATAAATGCTTCAATCTGGGTGTAAGTGGGAAATACCTCAACTATTTTACAGGAATCCATACTTCCCTAGTTGATCCTCTTTATACCTCAATTGTCAACATGTAGGAAAACTATCCAATGAATCAATTTCACCATAATATAAGATGTAATCCTTTGAACATGCATGAATCTTATGATAACCACGACCCAAATTACAAACTAGACTATTATAGAAAGTTGTAGCAAACACATTTCCTTTAGGTAATAGTGTTTTAACCAAAGAGAATATTTGATCAAAAGTACTATTTTACATTCGATTATCTGATTTAATAGCCATAAATTTTGTAACCACTTCAAATTTTCTTATCTTGCAACTAGGATATAAGGCATACTTAGAGGACATCAAAAAATAATAAAATTGATATGGTTCTAACTCAGAAGTTAGATCAACATCATCCTGAGTTTCAATTTTTTGAAAAGATGGACCTGCCACATCATGTACTAAATTTTGAAACCGTGATGGATCTTGAACAAAATTATTAGTATCTTATTTGGAACTGAATTCACCGTGTTGATACTAAAAAACATAATTTTTTCAAAAACAAAAAATTCAATAGATGACCCTTAATGTTGTCAAATGTGTCAAACATCCTTAGATCATATTTCTTACAAGGACACTTAATTGTCCCTTCTAAAATAGATTTTTGTTTTGATGATGCTAATGATAGGAATGTTTTAACACCCTCAATATATACAGGATTTATACCATAACTATTTGGATTCCAATGATGATTTATCAAAATGCGACCATCTAATAATGACTGTTAGCGGACTAGTGTGCTGGATTTTGGCGTTCGGTTTTTGATCTGATCCAGATCTGGAGAGATCTCGTCAATTTTGATCCTCAGTGTTTCCTCAGGATGTTGGCAGCGTGGGTTTGGCAGGGTTCAAAGGGGGGCAGCTTGGTGGTGATTTTCTCAGTGGTAGATTTGTGTCTGATGGCAGGATGTGATGACCTTCTGGTTTTTTTCGGTCTTTTTTTTGATGGTAGTGGCGTGGCGGGTGTCCAATGATGTTCTCGGTGGTATTTGGATGTAGCGGCGATGCTATTTGGACTGTGGGATCTGGGTGTAGCATGGGTGGGCGGTTCTAGATTCAGTGATCGGTGGCGGCGAGTGTTTGGTCACAGTGGGGTCTTATGGAACATGGTTGCTAATAGAAGTTGAGTCATTTTATGGGCCTTGAGTCTTTGTTATTCCATGTTCCTAGGTCTTTGTGACTTTGGGACACATGATTATAATGGTTTTTTACCATTGGGATTTTGGGCCATATAGTTTAAGGCCTTTGCGACCAAAGTGTGTGATTTTTTGTTAGGTTCTCCCTTTTCCCACAAAAGTGGTTTGTGTGTTTTTTCCTTTTTAATAAAGGGGATTTCCCCCAACTTTCCTAGTATTACTAATTATTACTAATTATTAATAATTATTACTAATTATTACTAATTATTAGTATTTATTACGAATTATTACTAATTTTCACTAATTATTACCAATTATTACAAATTATTACTAATTATTACTAATTATTACTAATTATTACTAATTATTACTAATTATTACTAATTATTACTAATTACTAGCATTTATTAGTATTTAATAATAATTATTACTAATTATTACCAATTATTACCAATTATCACTAATTATAACTAATTATTACTAATTATTACTAATTATTACTAATTATTGCTAATTATTACTAATTATTTCTAATTATTACTAATTACCATTCTTATTTACTAATTATTACTAATTACCACTATTATTTACTAATTATTACTAATTACTGCTATTATTTACTAATTATTACTAATTACTGCTATTATTTACTACTTTCTACTAATTACTGCTATTTATTACTAATTATTACAAATTGTGGCTATTTATTACTATTTATTACTAACTACCGCTATTTATTCTAATTTATTACTAATTAAGACTATTTATTACTAATTATTCCTAATTATTCGAAATTATTACTAATTATTACAAATTATTAATAATTATTACTAATTATTACTAATTATTAGTAATCATTCATAATTATTACTAATTATTTCTAATTATTACTAATTACCGCTATTTATTACTAATTACCGCTATTTATTACTATTTATTACTGATTACCGAGATTTATTACTATTTATTACCAATTACCGCAATTTATTTCTATTTATTACCAATTATCGCTATTTATTCATATCATTTACTAATTACCGCTATTTATTACCAGTTATTAATGATTATTACTAATTATTGCTATTTATTACTAATTATTACTAATTATTACCAATTATTACCATTTATTACTAATTATTACTAATTATTACTTTTTATTACTAATTAACTTTATTTATTCCTAATTATTACTACATAAACTATTTATTATTAATTAGTGGTAATTACCGCTAATTACTGCTAATTATTACAATTTATTACAATTTATTACAATTTATTACTACTTATTACTAATTAATACTAAATAATACTAAATAATACTAAATAATGCTAATTAATACAAATTTATACAAATTTATAGTAATTAATACTAATTACATGTAATTATTATTAATTACTGATAATTGAACCAAATTATTACAAATTAATACTATTTAATTTTAAATAAAAATATTAAATCTTAATAAAAGAACATATTTGTACAAATAAATAATGAAAATAAAACTATCCAATTCTAATTTAATTTAAATACCGCTAATTAATAATAATTAATAATAATATAAATTTAAATGAATTAACTAAAAAATAAAAGCAATAGATAAATACCGTAAAACCGAATCTTTAGTTGGATGCAGATCCTAAAGATCGGTCCGCTGTAAAATTTGAATGTTTGAAAAAATGGTAGAGAGAATCTTTCGTTGTTATTTTATATTTTTTATGTATTCCATTTATATGCATTGTTGATTTGGTTTATTATACATTATATGAATTTTATTGGCGGACTTATCTTATATCTATAGTTTTTATAAGGATAATGTCTCTCATATGTGTGTTTTTATACCCTCAT
The DNA here is from genome assembly GCA_963277665.1 of Viscum album. NCBI lineage: Eukaryota > Viridiplantae > Streptophyta > Magnoliopsida > Santalales > Viscaceae > Viscum > Viscum album. Next base: position 912,233,528 of record OY728151.1, read on the forward strand.
TGTCAGTCTCCAACTCATAGCCATCTAGAGGCAGGTTTCTGGGGCTACTCTTGTTTTCATTACCAGCATAAGAGGGGTTGTAGTGGGGGTGGGTTGTGAAAACTACACACAAAATCCCTAATTGAAATTCAAAAACTAAAGATTTAAAATTACTTACACTAGAAAAATAGAGAAAAACACACTTGATAATGATGCAACACCGAAAAACTATCAATAGTTTGAAAGCCTCTCATAGAATCCTCCTCTAGGATTACTTAAAAAATGGTCCACAAAAAATTAAGGGCTTTTGTCTTAGAAAAATCACCAAATTCCCAGTCTCTAAATATATATAAATAAGATATTAGAAATTATAGAGGAGAAATAATAAGAAGGATAATGGGAAGGAAAAAAGAATTCATACTTTACCCAACTTGAAGATCTTCTGAAAGAAGAAGTTGAAAGTGAGGAAGATAGAATAATAAAGGGGGGATAGGGTTTCTTCCTCCTCCCCTCACATTACCTATACCCTAAATGGAATTCACTCTCCTATTTCATATAATTTAAAAACTAATAATCTTATTATCTAATAATAACCCATAATATTAATAACACAAAACATTAATAATAATAATAATACACATAATGAGAATACTCTTAATAATTTATTATAGGTAAAAGGGATTACAATCAAATAAACACACACACACACACACACACACACACACACACACACACACACACACACACACACACCCAGGAACCCTAGTGGACAAAGCTTAATCCCTCCCCATAAGGAATGATAAGAACCCACCGAACCTATTTTATTACAATATATAGCCTGAAGTCCCAGAGGTATATTGACCTTAGAACATGGGTGGCCTGAAGGCCGATTACATGGTTTCCCTAAAATCAGTATTCTACTTCATTCCATACCACCAATCTTATTCCCCCCTATCAGTAGTCATCACATCGTGTTATCAGTATGAAATTTTTGCTACTTACATTCTAAGAGTTGCTGCATCATGATGGTCTGATGCATCATGGAAGAGTACCCCTCTATCCCACATCATATATCCATACAGGAAGACAGTCAGATGATAGATGCCAACACACTCATCCCTCTTTCATGTCACCCACCTGGTGATTTCTGTTTGTCACCCCACTACATCTCCTTTATATCACACCGCACCAACTAACTATTCCCACTACATTAATAGTCATGTGGTAGGGAGCCCATCCACCCCAAATCATAAATCCAAGGGGATAGATGGCTGGTTGATAGGTGTCAGCATTCCCATCCCTCTTTTGAGCCTACCCACCCAATGGTGCATACACGTCTCCATACTACACCACCTGCCTATTGCAACAATTTTCTCACCTAGTCCCACTATATCACCTATTTCTCATTGATGATGGCCTTGATTCCATGTGGCATGAAGTATTTTTATATCCCAGAGGCCCTATGGTCCATAGTCCCAATCTTGTGGCATGAAAGCCTAATTTGGGTGTATAATACCACTGATACAATACTATTACAATACGTGCTATAGTATTTTAATAAATTATTCCCTACCTTGATTTGATCTCAGGTTTCTTATGTATGATTATAGGGTGTTTACCACTTGGGAACCACCCCAACTACATAATCATAACACAATATGGTCTAGGAAGTGAGTCAAGGACCCATTCCCATCAAATTTTTATTAAAAAAATAAATAGTAAGAATAAGGAAAAATTAAAAGCGGGCATATACATCACCCTTAATATTAGAAATATGTAAATAAATAAAATCATCATAAAGGGATAAGTACCAAAAATAACTCCCATACACCCTTTAATTCTTATATAAAGTGTCAACAACCATGTTCACCACCCTATAAATTTCAGTAGCTTCAAATTTAATTGTTTTAAAGCAGGTCAGACAAGCTATCTAGTAATTGAATAGCTTATAAGTAATCAAATTTGATCAGTTCCTAATAAGATTAACCACCAATATATAATCAATTTCAAACCATAGATTACCCCATCCAAAATACTTAGCATAATTAACCGCATGGATGAAAACCTAAAGATAATATTTAAAGAAAATAAAGATATTGAGAAAATATTGAAAGAATCCCTTGATAAATCCCAAATGGGTATAATGATAACACCATATCTTATAGGTCTAGGTGCACCATGTGCTACACAATCCACATTAACTTTAATCCACATTGATAGTGGATCAATCTACTTGATGTACTTTCATTGAATGGGCTTACTGGGAACACCATTAACACAAAGTAACTTAAGAGTAATAAGATCATCCATAGTATTGTGCATACATATGATATGAAGTTTATGTGCCATATAAATATCCTTAGAGATACTCACAAGAAGACCCCTAAATTGGGAATTAAATCCTTCAAACCTAAGTACATTTCTATCATTCTATTGGTGATGATAGGATGAATCCACAAAAGAACATAGGCAATTCTACACATGCATGCTGAGAATAGGATTAATCAAAATAGCCATAAAATCTTCAATGCTTCCATTTTTTTGACTAGTGTAATGAAAAATATGTTCACAATAACTCCAAAGTTTCTTAAAAAAGGTGCGATAAATAAAAGATAATAGTTTTTTTTACTATCGTTCAAATAAAAGGACCAATAAGATTTAGATTGACAACCTTCTAATTAGATTCTATGATCCATTTGAAGCTTATTGAGCTATATATTATAGATACGGATCTACCTTGATGGAGGAAAAAAATCCTCCTAAAAACCCTCATCCATAATGGTATATATTCATCATCACCACATAGATGTTGATATAACAACTTAGGATTGAGAGTGCTTAATCTGGATAGGCAACAAAATGTAGTATACTATGCCCGGTAAGTATATAACTCGATGTCCTTAATATTAGGGGGAAAAAGGGTTACAACCTATTAAAATTTGGCTAAAACTCCCAATATAGATAAATTATTCATTTCAGAACAAAACAACATCAACATTTATAATACTAAGCCAGGATATAGTCTAGAAATTTAGAATAACATGCTCATAATAATAATTATAAAAGTAATAATCTAAAATTACAATTAAATAACAATAACAACAACAACAACAACAACAACAACAATAAGTGTAGAATTTAAAATATCAATACAAATACTTTTTAATTTAAATATAATTCCAATATAATCACCATTATAATAAAATAATACTTTAATACTATGAATAATCATATTCCCTTTTTAGTATTTTTTTTAAATTCATTAAAATCATCACCTATATTTTCAAATGATAACAACCACCTTTAAAATATTAATTAAAGTATTACCATCATATTAAAATATAACATTGAGGTTTTAGAAATATAAACCAAAGTTTGGAAAGGTTTTTAATTATGTGTAATTACCATGATCTACTAACTATACACCTAACTGTGCATTATCCACTAGATTAATTTCTCCTCTCCATATTTAATACAGATGGTTTACTAAACATTTACTTAACCATTCAATACAAAAAATCTTGGAAAAATTAACCCATTCCCCAAAAAATACTTAATATTAAAATATATTAATAATTAATAAAAAGTATGGTATTATAATTTTCCCATAAAAAAACTTTTTATCTCTGAAAATTGAATACAAAATTTTACCATAAATTATTTTTCATTTTAAAAAATAATTAAGGAATTTCCTTATATAGTATATTATTTCATATGATATTAGGTATTTTTACAACCTCTATTTAACCTTGAGCTCTCCACTATAATAAAATTTCATAGTCCATTAAAAGTTAAGCCTAAATTTTTTCTTAAACATACTTATAGACTTACTATGGTGTAAGTTGTCCAGGGTATTAAAATTAAGATATATGAGACCACACAAAATAAAACGAAAAAATAATATTAATGTATAGAACACCACACAAAACTATTATATGGAATAATTCCACTCATTAAAAATAAAAAATCATCTAAATATATCAAATTATCTAAATAATCCTTCCAATGACATAAGTAAATTCCATTCTCAAATAATCTAAAATAAAAACCAACCTCCATTTAATTCAATCTCTCTTAACTCTAATGATTTTGGTGTTACAAGAGAACTAAAAAGTTTCTAATTATTTTCTAATGTAATATCATATAAAATTCAAGCTCACTAATATTATAAGTATATAAATAAAAATCATAAATTATAGATTTTTAAAACGTGAGAATACAACCTTCACTTAACTATATTAAAATTTCAGTGTATGCTGTAAAATTAAGTGATCCCAAATTGAATTCATTTTTTGAGTCATTAAGGGATTCTTATGGCCTCAGAAAACACTTTCCATAGGTCCACACAATATTTAATGTAACGAATAAACCCCAAAAGTCTAGATCTAATGGGTTACTTTCTTACATTGACATTATTGTAAGGAATCAAATCTTGAAGAACCAAAAGTTTTGTATTTTAAAAAAACTAGATTACATACATGATACCCATTTTACATTGGGAAAAAGAAAATTAAACATAATACATAAAAAAAGCTAATACATTTCATCATTGAAACATATTCAAATGATTCCTCTTCATAACCTAGTGAAAGGAAACAAAATAAGGGTGAACTCAAATGCTAAGTACGGGTAAAGTATAATGGAATAAATAATGAATCAATGATCATAATGAATATGGTAAGGAAAATAACTAAAACACATTCCATTTAATTAATGATATGATAATGAAATGAATCTATAGATAATTACAAAGAAAAAATATGATGGATAATAATAACTAAATATTCAATGAATGAATTGCTTAATTATTGGATGTCATTTTTTCTAGGAACATGATACCTTTACTATCATGACCTTTTACAAGATGGTTTAGCATTTTACTTTCAAGACCTTTCACAAGAAATTTTAAATCGGTAGGTAGAAACCCATATATTCTTCTTAGAAACAAACTCTAAGGGTTTGTCATTAAATGATTTCATCTCATGAGACTACCGATGCATCATGGGGCTTGCATTAACTGGTCCCCAACCCATAGGGATTGCATTAAACAGTCCCCAACCCATGTATTTCATGTCCAAATCATTAATCATATATCTAATAATCTATTTAATTAATTAACAACATTCCTTATCAAATTTATGTGTTGAATAAAAGATACAAATTTATTAATAATTCCCCAATTAATTAAATAACTATCAAAGTGAACACCGTATGTAAAAATGGTATAAGGTTTAGGGAATAATAATATCCATTTCATTATAATATTTATATTCAATATAAATTTAATGTAAAATAAAAATTATCATAAGTAATTTATTGTTTTAATATAAAGTTAACAATCACAAAAGAAAATGATATTGCAAAGACAACTTTTACCACTTGGAAATTTCAAGTCAAAACCCCTTGGATGAGATAATTAAAAGTAAAAACTTAAATACCATGAATATAAAATTATTCATGATATAATATATTAAAATTGTAATTATATACACCACAAAAAAGAAGTAAGTGGTGAATATGATGTTTATCTCATAGATGTAAAAACTGAGATGAAAATCCCGTACTTTGAGTCCAACTTGTCATGCACGTCTTTATCTTATGGAATAATAACTTTTTGTTAATTATTTGTTTTATTCAAAACATTTTTCAAGTTTATAATTACTTTTATTTAACTTATTATAATGTTTTAAATAAATATTTAAATAACTAATTTTACATTGGGTGTTTTGATCATATTTGGTTTATGTGTCAAAAACAGCTTTGGTAGGTCATCTATGGTAAAAAGGGTCATTATATAACATATACAGAATAATAATCATGACATAATTATCAAATTTATACATAAATTATACTTTTAAAACCAATCATGAAATATGGTTATGAAAAATAAACCAACGTTACAATCATGGATATGGTAGGCCATACGTATGCATGAGTAATGTTTCCATTTTTTCTATGATTGTTATAGAAAGAAGGAAAGTAACATTTAAATTTCCATAATTATAATTATATCATAAATAACATATTATTTAATCATATATACTTATATATAAAATTATAGTGATGTAAAAGGAATCACATTTCATCGAGGAGGCGGTAGTCCACAGGTCCACAAATGACGTTATCACTTTTTTAGTGTGTGAAAAGGTGTTAAAGAAAATAATATATTATATTTAAATAAAGTTAATTATGTAATGAATATAATATATGTGTCATTTATTCCACATATATTTAATTAAACCCATACTTAACAAATTCCATGCAAATAGTGAACGTATCACATCGCTTTTAGGAGGCGGTAGTCCATACGCCCACAAACGATGTTATCGTATTTACACAAAATAGAAAGAATGAAGGTATATGTATATAAAAATTACATAAGTATTAAAAAAACATTAATATCATATATATATATATATCATATAAAAATATTTTTTATATCATAAATACCAACCATGAGAGGTGGTAAAGGAAAAACGAAGGACATCATTTCACAAGGTGGCAGTTTACCTTACACAAACGATAATTTCGTTACCAATTTGATGGAAGTTTGTGTAGGTGTAGGTAAACAACTTAATATAAATATAGCTTAGTATATTTAATATACCTAGGCTACTATATAATCATGATATAAAAATAATTTAATGGGTGTAGAAGTAAATGAAACAAAAGTGATTGTTGAAGAAGGTTACCTCTTATTTGGGAAATTTCTTTTTGTTTATTCCAAAAGACTTCCTTAATTTTCTTTATTCCCAAAGTGAGGCTTCTAGTATGAGGTTAGGGATATTGGGAGATTATTTGGGAAGGGTTTTTATAAGCCAAAGGGATTTAAATTTGTGAAGAAGTGGGAGGGGTGAGTGCCTTTTTATAGTGGAGGGAGTGGACACACTTGAAATTTTTGAAAAGAATTGTGTTCTACCTATGTTTTTACCTACCAATTGGATTTAATAAACACATAAAATTAGATAAATTAAGTTTTTATGTAGATATATGTTTATAAAATTTCCTTTTTACAAGTTTATATGTTATTTTTTCCCTTAAGTTTAATGTTTAGTCCCTTGCCCAACTATTTTTTCTCTTAATCGATGTAATTAATTTTAACTGCATTCTCTAATATTTTTGGTCAAAAGCTAAGTTGAACATATTATAAATTATAAATTTTTGTAATTTAAAATATGGAATCCATTTTTTCAAATTCTAATAACATAATTGACAGAAATTAATTTAAATTTAATCTCGCAAATGGGATGATAAAACAAGGTTTTAAAGTAAAAATGTTCAAAAGTTTACTATGTTTTTATATTAAATTTCAAAGTGTAATTGATTATAATGACATAAGTTGGATTAATTTATTTATAATTTATATAATTTTAATTTAAAAATAATTTAAACTATAATTTATCCTTACAAATAAATTAGACGAAGAAGTAGTTTTCAATTAAAATTCAGTATCTTTCATTATTCATCAAAAAATGAAACTTCATAAAAAATACCAAAAAATCACCCTAAGATAATTTTGGTGTTAATTAAATATAAAATTTATAAAAGTTCCAAAAATTTAGATTTAAAATAGGCATGAAATTAAAAGGCGGTAAAGGTGCCTTTATAAAAATATAGATTTTTATGCGTAATATTGGGTTTCTTCTTATCTCATGCTTACAAAATATATTGGATTAATTTAAAAAATATTTTATTCAATAATATATATATATATATTACATTAATATGACTCACTAATTATAATTAATTTAATTTATTAGTATAAAATGAATTTGTAAGCATAAATATAGTTTCTTATAAAAATATTTCCTTTATATTAAATTGGTTCTTATATCCATTTATAATTAATTTGTAACAAATGAATTCAACCATATATTTTAATAATTTATTTAATCCTATTAATAACCATAAATTTAATGAAAAGGTTGTATCTTATTTTATTAAATAATAATATATTAATAATATATTTATGTTTAGTAAAACTCAATCTTGCGTGTAACACAAACTACCAAACAAATTCGTTATTGCGTATAACACATGATAAATCAGTATTTCAAGAATAAAAATATATAGAATAGATATATTTAAAATATTAAATATATATTAATGTCTTGGGACATTATATTACTTTTTACACTTGGTGTTGTGTGTCATACATGCTATTAAATATAATGTTCTTACTTTATAATTTCGAGGTGTTACATTCTCCTCACCATAATTAAATTACATCCTCAAAATTTAAACTTTATCTTGTTAATAAGGGGATTGATATTTTAAAACAATATTTTTGAAAATCCCACATCAAAATTAGGTTTAATAACAAATATTCTTAATAAGAGGGAAAAGGAAATGTGAAGTTCACCACAAAACTAGGCTTTCAAATAAGAGAACATTAGTGAAAATATGGGAATGGAAGAGAAATCCAACAATCAAGTTATGATAGAGAGTGATAGAGAACATGTTCATGATAATTTTTTTTTTCCACAAATCCATAAACTATAGGTGTGAATAAAGGTCATTTATATCACCAAAAATTATGATAATAGGACAACATTTTTGTTTCAAAAACCTTTTCTTAGAGTTGAGGGATTCTTTCACTCTATAAGAATGTAGGGAAATGTAATTACTAGATAAATTTATATTTAATATGCACAATCTTATCCTTTGTTTGTGCCTTGAAATATTTTTACTTCATCTCTTAGCACAAGTTTCATCATAGGTTGAATTAATACATTAACCACTAAAACCACATCTAAAGTTCAACTTAAACCATTTCATAAATGGTTAAACTTTCCAGCAGATTATTATCCAACACTTTAGAATCATTCCTATGGTATTTATTAGTATCCAATTTACATTATCCATATGAACCATATCTTTTTCCAAATTTCATTAACTCAATATTAGGAACCTTTTATGGGTTATCTTTCCCTGAACCACATGTTTTATAAAATGTTTAATTTCATACTGAATCACTTTTCTTAGTACCATTAAACATATTATCTAAAATATTTAATGAAAAAAAATACTAAATTAAAATACTTATATATTCCATAAATCATATTACGAGAACATCATTAATAAAATAATTTTAAAATATATTTTATATATCCAAATATAGAAGCACATTAATCATTCCACCTTAGTTGTTTCAATAATATAATATTGACCTTGATCCCTTAACCTATTCTGAGGTATATTATCTTAATTCTTAGGGAATTAGTTTATATATTTCCCCATATCCTTATATTTTCAACAATGAATATTAGTTTTTTCCTTCTTTCCTTTACATTATTTTTCTTGGTGACCTTTTTATCTGCACTAATAACAAACTCCCAACCCTTTTAATCATTTACTAGGGTGATTCCTTCAACAATTATCACATATAAGAAAATAATTCTTTTATTTATTACCTTTATCTATTATTTTCTCTTCACATATCTTATTCTCTTACTTCCCTTTGAATCCATAAGACATGGACAATTCATTCTCTATCTTGATAGCACATTAAACTATTTCATTATATGAAGAAAAAATCTAAGAAACTAGAACCCTTTAAAAACTTGGATTAATCCCTTTAAAGAAGTTATAAATCTTTCACCCCATATTTCATATAAAATCTATAAGATACCTTGATAACCTGGTAAAATAATATTCATACTTTTCAACAATTTCTTCCTGCTTTTTCTTTAATCTAAGGAACTTTCTCTTTATCTCAATTTGTTGCCCAGAAGGGAAATATTTATCAAATAATGTATTCTTAAAAGTTATATATTCCATGAGTTCTATTTTTTCATCCTCCCTAGTATTCTAGATAAATGACCACTATTTATCTACATCATCATTGAGATAATAAACTAAAAGTGTAACCTTTTCCTTTTCATGACATCCCAATTCCATGAATATCATCTCAAAAGACTTAATCCATTACTCATCCACCATTGGGTCATTAGTCTCACTAAATGATGGGGGCATCTATCGCATACATTGATATAACATTGGAAAATCTCATTATGTAATAAGTTTCTCAATATAGTAAAGGTTATGCATCATAACCTAATTAAGATTCCCAAATATATCCACAACTTGCTCAGTTCCAATACCAGCCATACTAACTTTCTCAGTAGGAAAGCCTCTACATTTTCTATGATTATTGATACCATTATTCCTTCCAGTATCCATTTATAAACAATGGAATACATTGGATCTAATATCATAACCATAAACATGGCTTATTTGGGGATATATTAACTTTAAAATCCTTCATAATGGTTTCTAAAGAAATGTTAATTATCCTAAGAATATCCCCTGAGAGTTTGAAACCAGGACTATAGTAAGGATCATTATAATGTACTAGGTTACACTCAAGTCAGGCATGATGAACCTTTTCAGAGTTTTTTCCTCTAAGTACATTTGGTCTAGAACCCCATCCACTTGTAGTATCCAAAAAAGTGATATATTTTTAGTAACACCCACATAATCTATACCTTAACAAAATTCAAGAACATTATTATATAATTATACTCAAAGTATACCTTAGGGTTATGTTCCATAATCTATGTTTTCATAAATCTAGTTCCCATTGTTTCTACTAAAATTCATCTAATACCAACTGTAATGACCTGACCCCAGAATCTCGGGGCCGGTACATTACATTTTTACATTGGCATGATTACAAGGAATCAAATTTTGAAGGTATGAACGTTTAGATGTTTTAGAAAACCATATTTAATACATGAAACTCATTTTACATTTGTAAATATAAAATTAAAAATAATACATAACGAAATCAAATAAACAGCATCCTAGAAACTCATTCAAAGGATTCCTCTTCATAACACGGGGAAAGAAAACAAAAAAAGGGTGAGATAAAATGCTCAGTTAGGGTAAATTATAGTGGAATCAATAATGAATCAATGAGTATAATTAACATTGAAATGAAAATAACTAAAACACATTTCATTTAATCAATGATCTGAGAATAAAATTAATCCATAGATAATTTCAAATAAAAAATCTCATGGATAATAATAACAAAATAATGAATGAAGGAAATGCTTAATTATTGGACATCATGTTTCGTAGGAACATGATACCTTTACCATAAATACCTTTCAAAATACATTTTAGTATACTATTATCAAGAAATTTCACAAGATAATTTAAATATGTGGGTAGAAACTCATCTATTCTTCTTGGAAATAATCTTGAAGGGTTTGTGGCCAACTGATTTCGTCTCATGAGACTATCGAGGCATTGTGAGGATTGAATTAATCTGTCTCAAACCCATAGGTATTGTATTAAATTATCCACAACTTATGTATTTAATTTCCAAATAATTACTCATATATTGAATAATTTATTTAGTTAATGAATAACATGCCTTATCAAATTTTTTTATTGAATAAAATATAGATATTTATCAATAATTCCCCAGTTAATCAAATAACTGTAAAAGTGATCACCACATGTAAATTGGTATATGGTTTAGAAAATAATAATATACATTTAATGATAAAATATATATTCAATATAAATTTAATGTACAATAAAAAAGATCATAAGGAAGTGATTATTTTAGGATAAAGTTAACAATCACAAAAGAAAGTGATATTGTAAAGATAACTTTTACCACTTGGTAATTTTCAAGTAAAAATCACTTGTATGAGATAATTAAAAGTTAAAAAATTAAATAACATGAATAAAAAAGGATTCATGATATAATATATCAAAAGGTTCAGTAGATACACCATTTAAAAGAAGTAAGTGGTGAATATGACATTTATCTCATAGATGTAAACAATGAGATGAAAATACATCACTTTGAGTATAAATTGTCACATGTGTATCTATATTATTAAATAATTAACTTATGTTAATTATTTACTTGATTAAAAAACCTTTTAAAGTTTATCATTACTTTTATTTCACTTTTTACAATTTTGTAAACAACTAATTAAACAATTAAATTTACATCAGTTGTTTTGACCATATTCAATTTACGTGTCAAAAACAACTTTGGTATGTAAAATATAGTCAAATGGGTCATTATTTGACATATATAGAATAATAATCACGAAATAATTATTATTTTTATACATAAATAATTCTTTTAAAATCAATCATAAAATATGGTTATGAAAAATGAACCAATATTACAATCATGAAGATGGTAGGTCGTACGTATGCATGAGTAACGTTCCCATCTTTCAATGATCATTATGGAAAGACGATAAGTAAAATTTATATATAAATAATTATCATTATATCACAAATAAAATATTATTTAATCATATATACTTATATATAAAATTATTGTCTTGTAAAAGAAATCAGATCGCGTCGAGAAGGTGGTAGTCCACACGTCCATGAATGACGTTATAACTTTTTTAGTGTGTGAAAAGGTGTTGAAGAAAATGATATATTATATTTACATAAAGTTAATTCCATCACGAATACAATATATATTTCATGTATTCCACATATATTTAATTAAACTCATCCTTAATACATTTTATGTAAAGTGTTAATGTATCACATCACTTTAAGGTGGTGGTACACCACACGTCCACAAACAATGTTATCGTATTTACATAAAATAAAATGAATGAAGGTATGTGTATATAAAAATTAAATAATTATTAATAACCCATAAATATCATATATATATATATATATCAAATAAAAACATTGTTTCCATCATAATGTGAAACCATGAGAGGTGCTAAAGGAAAAACGAACGACATTGTTTCGCGAGGCGGTAGTTTCTTGTACACAAATGGTAATTTCATTACCCATTTGATGGAAGCATGTTTAGGTGTAGGTAGAACCATTAATATAACAACATATAAGTATATTTAAGATACTTTGGCTATTATATAATCATGATACTAATATAATTTAAATGGTGGAGAAGTAAATGAAACAAAAGTGATCGTTGAATAAGGTTACCTCTTATTCGAGTAATTCCTTTTGGTTTATACCAAAAGACTTCCTTGGTTTGATTTCTGAAAAAATTGAGGATTATAGGATGAGGGGATGGATTTTGGGAGATTATTTGTACAGGATTTTAATGATACAGATGGATTTAAATGTGTGAAGAAGTGTTACGGGTGAGTGCCTTTTTATAGTCGAGGGAGTAGACACACTTGGCATTTTTGAATAGAATTATGTGCTCCCCATATTTTTACCTAAAAAGAGTCTTCCATAACACAAAATATTAAATAAAATAATGTGTAAGGTATAAATATTAAAATAAATTTTCCTTTTTATAAATTTATATGTCCTTTAGTCCCTTAAGTTTATGGTTTATTCCTTTATTAAGCTAATTTTTCTCTTAATCGCTTTAATAAATTTTAACTGCATTCACTAACATTATTGGTCAAAAACTAAGTTGACCATATCATAAATGTAACACCCCAAACATTTTATGGTTTGTTTCTCTTAAATACATTCTATTCATCACTATGTTCCTTTGAAACAACACTAGGTTATTTAGGAGATAGTCAAAACCTATCCATTAAATATAAATTTTCCACTTCTATGTTTTGAATTTCGAAAAATGGTCATCTAGAGTTGTGATAAGTAAGTCATTTGGAGTCTGATAGAACAAACTTGATTTTTGGTGAATAGTAACATACCCTTATGAATAGTAATATGAATAGTAATATGACCCTTATGAATAGTAAATAATAATATTATTTCATTTTCTTAAGGTAATAATATAATGAGATCTTAATTAGTTTTTCAATGAGAAATAAAAATAATTACACTTTAAGATTGTTATTTTTCATATTAACTATGACTTTATTTAAAAATTAAATTAATAATATTTAGAAAATTAATTTTGAAAAATGGAGTTCATTTTAGAATTATACACATCGAAAAATGGTTAGGGTAAATTTTTGGGATTTTTCTGAAATTCTAGAATTTTTGATGAATAGTGAAATATGATAAAATATCGTATATGCAAATTATCAGATAAATACACTATTTATGACATCATAAGTGATGCAAGTCCACTTGGTTCAAACTCACATGCACTTATTACTATTAGGGGTCATATGAAACAACACTCTTGGTTGTCTTGAGGGAAATAATAAAATAATGAATTAAATATTGAAAATTTACCCCTCTCCCCCACTATAAAAACCCCTCACCACTCCCTCTTATCTCTACTCCTATAAGCCTTGAAGATCCTCAAAGTTCTACCCAAATCTCTCACCAAGATCCCCCCACGTCCAAAAGCTCATAGCCTCTTCAAAATACCAAAACCTCTCCCCTTAAGAGGTTCTCAAAGGAGGTAGTCTCAAGAGGTAAATTTCTCTTTCCAATTCCTTCAACTCTTTTAAGTTCTTCTCTTTTTGTTTATTTCTTCACCATAATGGTATGAAAATTCCAGTAACATACATGTACTAGAATGTTTTCATGCAAATGGTATATTTCATTACCTTCTCTCCTTTCCCCACCATTTATTTGAAAGAAATGCAAGCACTGTTTGAGATGTGCTAATTTAACACATTCAAGGACAAAAGTTTATCAATTTCTATTATAATCTTTAATTCTGGTCATGAAACCATTTGTGCTATGGTTGAACCAGATTATTATATATATATTATATCCTATTTTTAGTTCTGTAATCCTTTTGTACAAATGGTATTATGTTATAAAGAAAAACATGTTCATTGTAATCAAACCCACCGTTTAGCCAAAACGGTTGTCACTAAGGTTATATATATAATAATTTTACTTCACTCTAAGTAACCAAATTAAATTTAAAACCATATAATCTTCTGGATGTTAACTAATAGAATATAACTTCAATTATATACAACCACATTCATCTTATATATTTATCTGAACTTGAATATAAGTGAACCGATCATTTAAAACCTAGTAAACAAACGAGCCCAAACAATGAAATTGAAAATTATAACTAATCAAAAAGGCCTTTAATGAACTAAAAAGGGTTATAATAAATCATTTAAATATATTATAGGTTCTGGAATTATGAATTAATAAGCTTAATTTTTTTTATTCAGGTCTTTAATAACAAGTCAAGAACACCTTCAAGCATAAGGTAAGGGATCACCTAACTCAATTTTCATTCTCTGAGATAAACATCTATTTCATTGGTTATATTGTTCCAAGAATATGTGTGAATGAACTATGATTGTTTTATACTATATATCCACTTATATTTTGTGGATTTTTCTTTTTCCCACATAAATATTTCATTGATTTATCGTCACTCTAATGACACAATCTTTGTAAGGGATCATCTCTCTCACTTTTGTTCAGGAATCTACCCTATGTTGTGCTCTTTTATTTTTAATTCCTAATGATGGGGTATGTTTTCACACCTCCCCCATACTGAACTTGTGACATATAAATAATGGAATACCCCTTTACCTCTCATTAATCCCTCTCAAAATCACTCGTTACCATGTCAAAATGTTTGTAAGGGGTTTGTCAACTCACTTTCATTTCTGTGAGATTTTCATTGTTCGCCAATTATTTATTGTATATGGTATATGTGTACATATATTTGATATATAATAACATGATTCTATTTATATTCATGTTATTCAATGATTCATTTTAGGGTTATTAAGTTCTGTTCATATGATTCGACCGAATACATTGGGGTAAGAGACTTTGTCTCAACAACTATTTTGTTGTAACAAACTTTGTGTTGTGCACCTAATAATCCTTATGTGGTGTACCTACTGCCCATTTGAGATCACTTTTCATTTAAAATTATATTTATATTAAATATCCATAATCTCATATCATGGATATATTTGTTTTCTAAACCGTATACCATTTTACATAAGGTGTTTATTTGGAAAGTTATTTTAGTTATGGAAATATTGATAAATCCGTATACTCTACTCTATACGGATATTGATAAGGCATATTTCTCTTGTATTGAATCAATTTATAAAGAATTATTTAGACATTCAGTGGAGGGTGGGGCCCTCTATATCCCCTTGATGCATCGGTAGGTCTCATGAGACAAATCAGTTGGCGACAAACCCTTCGAGTTTGTTTCCAAAAATTAGACGGGTTTCTACCCATAGAATGAATCCATTTTTACGGTATTATGGTTTCATGTTACAGATACATGAAGTCCAATTAATAAGCATTATTTTTATTCATTAATAGTTATTATTATTATCCACTAGGTTTTAACTATAACAAAATCTATGGATGTAGTTTCATTCTCAGTTAATTAATGGCATTAGTTATTCATTTATTCACTATGCCATATAGATTATGTTAGATTGATTGTGATTTTATTATTATTTTATTCATGATTCCTCTATTTGTAACCCTTACTGAGATTTTGAGCTCACCCCTTTCATTGTTTACTTTCAATAGGTGACAAAGAGGAGATCATTTATTGATCTCTTGTAGATGCAATTTTTAGATTTCGTTATGTATTGTATTTTGTAAACTTTTCCAATGTAATTTGAGTAACATCTATGTATCTAGTTTCTTCAAGAATACTAAACTGATCATTCCTTAAAGATTTTAATTCCTTCTAACCATGCCAATATCACAAGTAATGTGCCGGCTCCAGCCTAGAGGGGTCAGGGTGTTATAGTTTCTATCAGAGGAAGTTTAGTAGGAAACTTGGGAACAAGATTTAGAAAATGTTGATTAGGGAAGAATCCTTAAGATAAGCCTTTGAGGATAAAAATACAAGAAAGTCCTGGTATTTTGGTAAGGAATAAATTATGTGGATCTTTCAAGCAATGAATCCCTGTCTGGATACGAGCAGGTAGTGGAAGCTCTGGCACATATGTATCTAGGGGTAAAACCCAAAAACACCGCTTTGATCTAGAATCAAATGAGAAATGGTACACAACAATGGACCTTGCTGCACTCTTGTTTATGACACTCCCGGGGGATATGTTTAGGATAATTCACATTTAATTTACAAGACATTATGAGGGAGTTTAATGTAAATTTTCCTCAGAGGATTTGGTTTGGATGACTCTAGAAACCAGAACTGAACAATGAAAAACATACTTAAACAATACTAAGAGCGAAATTTTCTTAATTTTCAGATGGAAAACTAAAGTACTTATCTTTTTCCTCTTCCAACAGTAGTATTAGAGACCATAGTGGGAAAATCATGTGTATAAAACTACGAGACTTTTGAAAATATTTGTTTATCATGCAAAACCCTATACCAAGTATCCAACTCTCCTCGGGTACTCCAACTTCACCATGGAGCAGGTTTCGTCTATTACCTCATGATGAGCACAAAATTCCCATTCTATGTATGAAAAGGGAAATACTTCGAGGGTATCTTTAACTGTTTTACCCTAGCCAATAATTTCTTTTCTCTTGAGGATTTTGAGGAGGATGCACAAGGTGGAGACCTCCGGGCAGCATATCTATGTCAGATTTTGACCTACATACTCTGTGGTCGAGTTGTGGACTTTGAATCCCTTGAGAATGAGACTACCCATTTGCATTATCGGCATCAAGTTCATACTGATGTCGCTCAACTTGATACCCAACATGATTCTCTCAATCTTAATTCTTAATATCCACACGCAGTTGACCCTAGTTGCACACGTTGCATCTGTACCAAGGAGATAGAGGAATTTGGAATCACTTTGGGGATCCATTTGTCTGAAAACTAAGGAAATCCCTAACATCGTTGGAATATATAAGAAATCATCTTAGAGGATGTCAGGAAGTCCATATTACTGTTTTGTGAAAGGGAGCAAGTGATTGTGTAATTTCTTGAGTTTTATAAATCATGTCTAAATGAATGATGTTGTATTCTCAATTTTGATATGTTTTTCTATAAAACAATAACTTTGGTTAAAATGGATTTTCTATACTGAAAGTTGATTTACTAAAACTTTTCATATAGAATATATGATTCAACCAACCAATATTTTATCACTACTTACTGAGTTGTTAGAGACTATAATTATCAAGACATGCTCTAAAGAGGACCAACCCTATGCCAACTTACGTATGACTTGTAAACTATTCCATCAGGTATTGAATCGTCCAAACATTCTCCATCTTTACCAAGGAAGTAATCTGGTCTATTACCATATTGCATATGCACAATTTGCTGCATATAGGAAAAGAGGGAAGTATCATGAAGCACTTTTTCTATGTTTCACCCTGGCTGATAACTACCGAGTTGTGGGTAAAATTCTAGAAGTTTCTTTGGATGGTGACCATCAAGTGGCCTACCTATTCCAGATCATGAGTTTTAGTATGTACAGAGAACTTTACGACATAAATATCTTCAAGAATGACATGGTGCATGGGAATTATAGGGATTTAGTTCACACTGAAATTTCCAACCTCCACACTTCTCATGCTTCTCTATGGAAGCTTGAGTGCTTTAGAAACAGATTCGACCCTAGCTGTCTGAAGTGTGTCTGGGCTAAAGAAATTGAGCAGCTGAATACTACCTTAAGAATCCACCTAAGGTCGTCAGCACCCTAGCATCGGTGGTGTTCCCGGTAAAGGGACTTTGGGAGTGACGTGTGTCTAGTGTTGCATATGGTTCTGGGAGGTTGAAATCTTTGAACTATTTTTGGGGATTCATGTATTGGGGGACTGGGGAAACCATTAGCCTTGTTTTACTTTTTGAACCAGTGGTTATATAATAATATAAATTTTTGTCTCTTATTTTTGTTATACTTTCATCGGTTATACTTTTGAATGAGTATCACTAAGTGAACTTTTATAAAAAATATTCAGATGGAAGGACAAACCCATATGTTATCTCTTCCTATGGAGGTACTGGAGATTATTGCAATCAAAACCTGAGAAGAGGAGTACCTACCTCTCGCAAACTTGAGAAAAATGTGTAAAAAACTATATGAAGTGACAAACAGTTAAGAAATTCTCCGCACCTGTCAAGGGAATGCTTCCATTTACTACCGCATAGCCACAACTCAATTGGCCGAGTATAGGCGAAGAGGAAAATACCACGAAGGTATTTTCCTATGTTTCACCCTAGGTAGGAACTAAACGGCCAGGTTATGTTTTCAAGAGGCTACTTTGGAGGGAAACCTTTGTGCGGCCTATATGTACCAAATCCTCAGTTTTATACTCTACAAAAACATCTAAAACTTAGATGTTCTCAACCAAGACATAGTTCAGTGAGTTCTTCGTGTGTTGGTCCATTCCGACATTTACAAACTTTCTACCATTCAAGCCTCCCTCTGGAAGCCTGAGTGTTCGATGCAAGAGTTCAACCCCTTTTGTCCGAGGTGTGTATGGGTTAGAGAACTAGAGGAGTTGAGCATCAATTTGGGTTTTCCACTGAACGCACCTAAGGATCCTCTACAGTGAGAGATGTGGTAAGAACATCTGAGAGATTTCTTTTGTGGTTATTAAATGGATTGCAAGGACACAATTCTTCGTAGGAGGGAATAATGTAACACCCCAAACATTTTATGGTTTGTTTCTATTAAATACATTCTATTCATCACTATGTTCCTTTGAAACAACACTAGGTTATTTAGGAGATAGTCAAAACCTATCCATTAAATATAAATTATCCTCTTCGATGTTTTGAATTTCGAAAAATGGTAATCTAGAGTTGTGATCAGTAAATCATTTGGAGTCTGATAGAACAAACTTGATTTTTGGTGAATAGTAACATACCCTTATGAATAGTAATATGAATAGTAATATGACCCTTATTAATAGTAAATAATAATAATATTTTATTTTATTAAGGTAATAAGATAATGAGATCTTAATTAGTTTTTCAATGAGAAATAAAACTAATTGCACTTTAAGATTGTTATTATTCGAATTAACTATGACTTTATTTAAAAATTAAATTAATAATATTTAGAAAATTAATTTTGAAAAATGGAGTTCATTTTTGAATTCTACACATCAAAAAATGGTTTGGGTAAATTTTTGTGATTTTTATGAAATTCTAGAATTTTTGATGAATAATGAAATATGATAAAATACCGTATATGAAAATTATCAGTTAAATACACTATTTATGACAACATAAGTGATGCAAGGAAACTTAGTTATAACTCACATGAACTTATTAATATTAGGGGTCACATGAAACAACACTATTGGTTGTCTTGAGGGAAATAATAAAATAATGAATTAAATATTCAAAGTTTACCCCTCTCCTCCACTATAAAAACCACTCACCACTCTCTCTTATCTTCACTCCTCTAAGCCTTGAAGCTCCTCAAAGTTATGCCCAAATCTCTCCCCAAGATCCTCCCCAACGTCCAAATGATCCTAGCCTCTTCAAAATACCAAAAACTCTCCCCTTAAGATGTTCTCAAAGGAGGAAGCCTCAAGAGGTAAATTCCTCTTTCTAATTCCTTCAATTCTTTTAAGTTATTTTCCTTTTATTTCTTTCTTCACCATAATGGTATGAAAAATACCGTAATATAAATGTATTGTAATGTTTTCATTCAAATGGTATATTTCATTACCTTCTCTCCTTTCCCCACCATTTATTTGAAATAAATGAAAGCACCATTTGAGATGAGCTAATTTAGCACATTTAAGGACAACAATTTATAAATTTCTATTATAATATTTAATTCTGGTCATGAAACCATTTGCGCTATGGTTGAACCAGATTATTATATATGTAGTATATCCTATTTTTAGTTCTGTAATCCTTTTGTACAAATGGTTTTAAGTTATAAATGTTCATTGTAATCAAACCCACTGTTTAGCCAAAACGGTTGTCACTAAGGTTATATATATAATAATTTGACTTCACTATAAGTAACCAAATTAAATTTAAAACCATGTAATCTTATGGATGTTCAATAATAGAATATAACTTCATTTCTGGACAACCACATCCATCTTATATATTTATCCGAACTTGAATATAAGTGAACTGATCATTTAAAACCAAGTAAACAAACATAGCCGAACAATGAAATTTAACATTATAACTAATCAAAAAGGCCTTTAATGAACTAAAAAGGGTTATAATAAATCATTTAAATATATTAGAGGTTTTTCAATTATGAATTAATAAGCCTAATTTGTTTATTCAGGTCTTTAATAAAAAGTCAAGAACACCTTCAAGCATAAGGTAAGGGATCACTTAACTCAATTTTCATTCTTTGAGTTAAACATCTATTTCATTGGTTACATTGTTCCAAGAATATGTGTGAATGACCTATGATTGTTTTATACTGTATATCCACTTATATTTTGTGGATTTTTATTTGTCACACATAAATATTTCATTGATTTATCGTCACTCTAATGACACAATCTTTGTAAGGGATCATCTCTCTCACTTTTTTTCAGGAATCTCCCCTATGTTTTGCTCTTTTATTTTTAATTCCTAATGATGGAGTATGTTTTCTCACCTCCCCCATACTGAACTTGTGACATAAAAATAATGTAATACCCATTTACCTCTCATTAAGCCCTCACAATAGCACTCGTTACCATGCCGAAATGTTTGTAAGGGGTTTCTCATCTCACTTTCATTTCTGTGATATTTTCATTGTTCACCACTTATTTCTTGTATGTGGTATATGTGTACATATATTTGATATATAATAACATGATTCTATTTATATTCATGTTATTAAATGATTCATTTGAGGGTTATTAAGTTCTGGTCATATGATTTGACCGAATACATTGTGGCAAGAGACTTTGTCTCAACTACTATTTTGTTGTAACAAACTTTGTGTTGTGCACCTAATAATCCTTATGTGGTGTACCTAATTCCCATTTGAGATCACTTTTCATTTGAAATTATATTTATATTAAATATCCATAATCTCATATCATGAATATGTTTGTTGTCTAAACCATATACCATTTTACATACGGTGTTTATTTGGAAAGTTATTTTAGTTATGGAAATATTGATAAATCCGTATACTCTACTCTATATGGATATTGATAAGGAATATTGATCTTATATTGAATCAATGTATAAAGAATGATTTGGACATGTATTGGAGGGTGGGGCCCTTTATTTCCCCTCAATGAATCGGTAGGTCTCATGAGACAAATCAGTTGACGACAAACCCTTCGAGTTTGTTTCCAAAAATCAGACGGGTTTCTACCCATAGAACTAAACTGTTTTTACGGTATTATGGTTTCATGTGACAGATACATGACGTCCAATTAATAATCATTCTCTTTATTCATTAACAGTTATTATTATTATTCATGAGGTTTTCACTATGAAAAAAATCTATCGTTGCAGTTTCATTCTCAGTTAATTAATGGAATTAGTTATTCATTTATTCACTATGACATATTGATTATGTCATATTGATTGTGATTCACTTATTATTGTATTCATGATTTCACTATTTTTTACCCTTACTGAGAGTTTGATCTCACCCCTTTGATTGTTTACTTTCTACAGGTGACAAAGAGGAGATCATTTATTGAGCTCTTGTAGATGCAGTTTTTAATTTTCGTTATGTATTGTATTTTGTAAACTTTTCCGATGTAATTTGAGTAACATCTATGTATATAGTTTCTTTAAGACTACTAAACTGATCATTACTTTGGGATTTTCATTCCTTCTAACCATGCCAATATCACAAGTAATGCGCCAGCTCCAGCCTAGAGGGGTCGAGGTGTTACAATAAACTATAAATTATTCTTATTAAAAATATGGAATAAATTTTTACAAATTAAAATAACATAAGTGGAAGAAATTAATTTCAATTTAATCATGTAGACGGGATGACAAAAAAAGTTTTTAAAGTAAAAATGTTCAAAAGTTTTCTATGTTTTTGTATTCAATTTCAAAGTGAAATTGATTCCAATGACCTAAATTTGATTAATTTATTTATAATTGATATAATTTTAATTTAAAACAAATTTAAAATATAATTTATCATTATAAATAAATTATGAGAAAAAGTAGTTTTTAATTAAAATTCAGTATTTTTCACTATTCATCAAAAAATGAAACTTCTCAGAAAAATACCAAAATTTCACCCTAAGATAATTTTGAAGTTACACTTTCAAAAATTATTTTTATTTTGACATATAAAATTTATAAAGGTTACAAAATTTAGTTTTAAAATTGGTGCGCCATTACAAGGTGATAAAAGTTACTTTATAAAAATAAATATTTTTATGTATAAAATTGGGTTTATTCTTATCTTATGATTATCAAATATATTAGGAGAATGTCAAATACATAGTATTGGATATATAATATATATATTACATTAATATCACTCAATAATTTTAAATAATTTAATTTATTAGGATAAAATAACTTTATGAGCATAAATATAGTTTCTTATAAAAATATATCCTTTATATTCAATTGGTTCTTATACTCATTTCTAATAAATTTATAACCAATGAATTAAACTATATATTTTCATAATCTAGTTAATACTATTAATAACCATCAATTTAAAAACTATGTTGTGTCTTATTTTATTAAATAATTATATCTTAATAATATATTGTTATTTGGTAAAACTCAGTCTTGCGTGTAATACAAACTACTGAACAAAGTCATTCTTTTGTGTATTATAAGATAAATCAGTATTTCATACATTACAAGATATATAATAGATTTATTTAAAATATTAAATATACCTTAAATTATTAGGACATTATATTTCTTTCTATGCTTGGTGTTGCATGTCATACATGCTATTAAATACATTGTTCTTACTTTAGAATTTCAGGATGTTACATTAAACATCATAAACCATTTTATTTTATTGATTTGATATATTAGAAAGATGAAATTAACATACATATATAAAGTTAAAGTCATTTGAAGTTGATTTTTTTTCAACTTATATTAAAACATCTTACATGCCTAATAAGTATAACTAGGATTTAAAAGAATTCTTAAGGCTAGAGACGGTTTTAAAATAAAGGTTAAGACCAATTAAAACATGAATGATTAGTAAGTATGATTTAATAACCATAAAAATTATAAGTAAGCATGGTTTACTAACCATGTTCCTAACTATGTAATATCCATTGGATGAGGTTTCACCTTGAATTATTAGTAAGCATAGTTAATAGAAAACCATTCCACTTTAGCAAGAATTTGTACAACTATTATAAATGATCAATCAGTTCCCAATTTTCATAATTATGACTCTAAATTCCCCTATTATCTTTAAAATAATTAAAACTACATATTTAATGGATTATTTAACTCTCCAGATTTAAATGGACAATTTTACACAAATGCCCCCTCTATACCGCACTTCCTTACACCATAGAATTCAATATCCTACATCATTACTAAAATAATAAAATCTATCCCCATTTTCATCAAAACACACATCAATCCTTCTATCCATGTATATTACATATAATTCAAGATTCTAAACCAAATTTTAAATCAAGGTAACCACTAGAACAACATATTCTCTCACTTCACTACCTATTTTCTTCCCATATTATAAAATAACCATATAAACCAAAAAAAGTCTTCATAACTCCATTTAAATAATCTATAAAAAATAATTTCAATATAATAACTCTTTTATAACTCACTATCATCAATCATATTGACTATTTAAGCTACATAAAATAAAAGATTCTAAAATCTAAAATTTCATTTCAACCCCATCAAAACAAGCCTCAAATATCCAAATATAAATTAAATCAATGAAATAATTTAATATATATAAAAAATAGGTCTAAATTGAACATTTTTTAATTAACCCAAAACATTTGAAATAAAAATATCACACTAAATGATCCATAAATTAATCAAATACCAAAAATATAAAACATTCAAAAATAAATTTTCAAACCAAAAAACACTTATATAACTAAAATTTGTTGGAGTTGGTGTCCTAGAACCAACTGCATGTATTTTATATTACATTAATATTCAAATAAGTGAATATTATTTTAAATATATTATTACATACCATTCATAGTTCTATGTAACTTTAATGTAATAATTTCCTATAGTATCTGTTGCATTAAAAGGGAATAAAGTTCCTCGCTATGATGAGAACCTTGAAATTACATGGTAATATTCTTAAAACCTTATTATAAGGTTGGATAATAATCTATGATGGGGAACATAGTATGTTAACCATTATGCGAGAGTACTCATATGCATATGAGACTTTATCTCATGAAGTTCATTCTTGTCAGTCTCTAAGATGGGAGATTATGAGAATAGACCCGCTATTATGAATTTCACATTTTTATGTTTCATTAGATATTATTTTATGTGATAATTTGTAATTATACTTAGACTTTATTATTATTATTATTATTAATTCATATCATGACTCAAAAACTTATATTTATTTCCATAAACTATGATGAAAACATTTTAGGGAGAAATTGGGTACACTGGGCGTGTCATGAATGATGTGTTAGTAATGAATTAGTTGAGGAAATATTTGTCCCTTCTATATTTATGGAAGTTGATATATTAACATATTGATTGAAATATAATCATTACATTAAATTACATGGTTATTGTGTAACAAAGAGTTTATTTTATAAAGTCAAAGAAAGAAGTATCAATTATATAGGTTGATGACATGGGTGTGTAACCTACTTGATATGATATCATGAAAAAGGGATTATATTACACAAAGAGCACTTATATGTGGTTTTTGAAGTTAGAACATTAATTTATTTCTCTTGGGTAACCTTAACCATTACTAGATAGTAATTTTAGAGTTTAGGTAAGCATGATTAATTCCATTGAGAAATAATCTCATAAGGGCACACACTAAATGTTTCCATTGATCTTAATTAAATTATATTTGAATTTAATAATTATAATAAATATTATTCTTAAGTACGATAAATAATTTAATTTAGTATTTATTGATCGCATAAATTAAATAAATATTTATTCTAAAGGAAATTCATTATTATTATAATATATAATATTTATTTATAAATCCAAAGGAGGAATAATGGACCAAGATTTTATCCAATGGAAAATATTAATTTACAAGATGGTAAAATAATTATTTATCATTGTTTCGGTTAGTGTACACCATAATAAAATAATAATAATAATAATATTACATGAAATTGGGCCATATAAGGTTTATTATATTATTTAAGGTTCATTATTTAGTTAAATAATATTTTATCCCTAACCTCATCTCTATAAATATATGAATATATCTATTGTGTAGTGATTAATTTAAATTGAGAATCATTGTGTACAACGAAGTCTAGAGAAATATATCAAGATCAAATAATGCTCATGGGGTTCTCCTTCCTCATCCCTTATCTTAAGAATGAGATTTCAATGATGGTTCTTTAAGACCAAAGGAATCGTCATAGTGATCAAGATGAAAAATACAAGATGATCGATCTTCCATCCTAGCACCTAATAATTCATCAACATTGTTCAAAGATAAATGGAGCACATGTGGATCACTACAAGATGGATCCTACTCTTGGATCTTATAAATGCAATTAAGGTCAACAAAAAATGGTTTTGGTAATCAACATCTTCATCAAATAAATATCTCAATGCCAAGGTATTCTTTCTTCCAATATATTTAAATTAATATCCCTAGGTGTATAATTTGGATATCTAATGAAGTGATATACACACAGTTTGGCCAACTGAACACGTTGTGTAGTTCACCTATTTACATCAAAGTATTAAATTTAATTAATTATTCCATTAAACATCACTGACCTGAGTTTTTTGAAGTCATTAAGTTGGTAGTACATGTTGGTAGTTAGGTTTTAAATTATATTAAATGATTAAATATTTATGCATAATATTCGAGACTATAAATCATGAATGGTCGTTGCATACTAAAGACTCAATGCATTGAATTATATAAGCAACATAATATTCACATGTTCCATGCAAAATTAATTTTTCACCACACACTGTGAAATTATGATGCATTTCTTGTACACAATATAATTTACGAGTGCATTTTATAAAACAAGAAACACACTAAGTAGTTCAAACATATACTCACCGAGATGCTTTTAAATACAAATCTATGTACTATTTTATTAAGTTTTAAATAAAATAAAATAATTTATTTTATTTAAAATCATAAAATATGATAATTTCATGATGATTGTATGGAATAAGATAAAATTAATTAATTGATTAATAAGACAATTAATTCGAATAATTAAAGAATGTTTTGTCTAGTCGAAGAATAAATTGAAATGAATGCTATATAGTTGTTTTAATTGTGTAATCATTGCATTTTTAAAATCGAACATGATCTTTGAACATACCTATTTATGTATTAGTTTAATTTAATTTCTTTTCATTTCATGGGTTTGTAATTATTTATTATTAAATTAAATATGATGGTTTTCATGTCATCCCTCCCTTCTTTATTATGTAGGACCTGCATGTATAATGTTGTTTTATGTAATTCCCCTTAACCAATCCTTTAGTTCCACTCACCTATGTAAGAGTTATAAAATGTTTGTCATAAAAGGAGTATCTGAATGTGTATGTAGTTGGTTCAAGGTGGACTCAAGTTATAAATAGTTCAATATGGAATCGAGATAAAACCAACATGAGTGATACATAGATGGATAGGTGGAATACTACAACTCATGCCAAGACTGATATAAGGATTTTTCCCATAGGGTCATGGGTTTATTTATTATCCACTCATTAAATCAACCATTAGATAAGCTCATGATCATTTAATTCATTTATTTATTTTATTTTTTATATTCATTATTTATTTTATGGATGCAAGACCGATATCACATAAATAAATGGTATAATATGCAAAGATGAAATTAAAATAAATGGGTTATGTGTAATTTATTTATCGAAACATGATTAAGACCTATAGTAAAATCCACTCTATATTAAAAATACATGTAAAGGATAAAATTATAAATTATTACACATAATAATCATAAAAAACCCTCAAGTTAATATTAAGTCATTTAGACTTCCATTATATAAATTAAGATGAACATATAGTCAAAGTATCGACTCAGCCTCCATCAGGGGAAATTTTAATTATCAGGTAGTCTTAACTAAGATAATGGGTCAAATTAACCAAATATGTATTGGGTTTAATGGAAATTTTCTGTCCAATAGAAATTTGGAGGAAATTGTTTAGGAAATCCAAGTTAGGATTTCGGGATTGGGGAGTCCACTCAACGGTTCAAGGAGCTTCCAATTTTTAGTTGGAAATACTACCTACCTAAATAATTAATTTTAATTTTCATGGCCTATTTATGGATTATAAGAAGGTAAATATGGATCATTTCCACTAGAATGTATATATGGTGGGGCATTCTGAGTTCAATGGTGAGGGTTGTTGTGACTTGATTAAATAATGAGAGACTTAATTAAATTTAAAAAATATTAATATGTCTCACATAAATTTTAATAAAATGAAGCACTAATAATCTAATATTTTATCGTAGAATAAAGAAAATTTCATCAACCACATTATACCTTTGATCAATTATCGAGAAATACCATCTCATAACTAATGGTAACTTCCAGGAATAGCTCCGACACCTACAAGTAATATTGTTCCATGAATAGAAATTATACATGTTAGAATCCTAGTGCCTAATATTCCTAGAATGGAGGCAAGTGATGTGGAGTTTTATTTCTATGATAAACAACCAATTAATATGGTTTCTGTTCAGTGTATAATTATTTTATCCACATCTAATGAACTCATGAAGTCATATGAAGACATGGATAGTTATCGCATGATCCATTATCTCTATGGTATTTATTTGGAGAGGGAATGATTGGAATGGTCTGAGATATCCAAGGTACTCTTATAGAGAAAACATATAGAAATTTCTCTAGTTGGGTCTCATGTAGTCAAACTCATTGGATACATTGAGTGCCTGTAGGTTCTAGGGTTTAAAATACCGGAAGAACTACACATCGATCTCATTATTTCATCACTTACTCATAGCTTCTCCAACATTGTTGTTAATTTCAATATAAAAAACATAGAGAAATATCTCTTAGATATTCTCACTATACTTTTCTAAGTTGATAAGGATATAAATCACTAAAATACTTTTTTCCTTATGGTGGATAAGAGTAAATTACAAGTGAAGAACTTAAGTCTAAATCTTATTTAAAACACCCTTACAAGAAGAAAAGGATCAAGAGAAAAAAAAATAGAACAAAATGTTATCTATTTTGCATATAGAAAGAAGGGCCACTGGAATAAAAACTACACCCAAGGAAAGAAGAAAGGGAAAGATTCATGTGAGTTTTTTGTCAAGTTAAATTTATCTATTTCTATAAATTGGGTATTTAATACATCATGTGTTACTCACATATTCATTCATATATAGGAACCAAGTATATTCAATAATATTGATCGAGGTGAGGTAGACTTGTGAGAATCCAATGTAGCTAAACTTGTTGTTGTGGCTACTATGGACTATCACCTCATGTTTCCAATAATAATGATATTGGTTTTAAAATATTGTTATTATGTGACTTAAATAACTAAAAAAATTATATTGGTATCCATATTGGTGGCCCTTTACACCAATATGGATATTTAGATTCTTTTGAACTAAAACCACTTGGTGTATGTCATGCATGTTTATGAGTAAAATGAACAAAGCTCCATTTATTAGAAAAGGTTAAAGGGCCACATAGATTCTTAAGTTGATTCATTCTGATGTGTGTAGACCATTTCTAGTTGAAGCAAAGGGTGGGTACTCATACTTTGTAACTTTTAATTATGAATTTAGTATATATGGATATGTCTAATTAATAAGGTATAAGACAGATTCCTTTAAAATATTCATGGAATATAATAATGAATTTGATAAATATCTTGGTAAGAAGATTAAGAAACTGTACTCAGGCCATGGTGGTGAATATCTTAATAAGGACTTTATTGATTATTTATGGGAGTTTGGAATTTATCCCAAATCAGTCCTCCTTATACACCATAATGTAATGATTTATGTGAAAGGAATAAACACACCATGTATGAAATGGTGGGATTAATGAGGATTAATATGAGTCTCCCATTATTATTTTGGGGATACACATTGTAGAAAATAACACACATTCTAAACTAAGTGCCAACTAAAGTGGTAAATAGTATTCCATATAAAATATCGTATGGAAATAAACTTGTGTTGTCACATGTAAAATTATGGGGATTCAAATAATTTTTTAAGGCTATTTCTAGAAATGAACTTTCACCCCAAGTCACTAAGTGTATCTTTATAGGATATCCCAAATAAATAAGGGGATATTACCTATACAACCCTTCAGATAAAAAGGTTATCACTGAATGATGTCCCACATTCCTTGAGAGGGAACATATATATAAAAGATATAGTGAGAGTGAGATATAATTTGATAAATTATATAATTAATATATAAAAGAGTTGGAACATGAAAATATTCCAAAAATTCTCTTGGAAGAGAACATTCCAAAGACATGCGTACTTCAAAGGAGTACAAGAGAGGTTAGAGAACCTAAAAGATATTATTTTCTAGTAACTGAGGATGGTGACTCAATATTAATTATTAATAATATTGTAACCTAGAAGGAAGTAGTAAGTGAATCCAAATTTTCCAAGTGGCAAGAAGCTATGAATTATGAAATGGATTCAATGTATCAAAACCATTTTTGGATTTTGGTAGTCCCCCTAGTAGATAAAAATTCCATTTTTTTGCAAAAGGGTGTTGCAAAAGAAATTGTACATGGATGGAAAAGTTAGTACTTATAAGTCATGAATGGTTGTAAAAGGGTTCAAATAGTGTCAAATCATAGACTATGATGAAATATTTTCACTAGTTGTTATATTGAAATCCATTTGAATTATAATTTCCATAGAAGTTTACCATGACTATGAGATTTAAAAGATGGATATAAAAATTGCCATCATTAATGGGAAACTTTAGAAATATGTCTATATGATACAAAACAAAGAAAGACATATCAAACATATAGGTTCCTTGACCTATTTTTATACAATAATCTTGGACATTAGGTAAGCTAACCTAATTCTAATGATAAATAATCCTAGAGGGTCACACACTATGTTTTTCCATTTATCTCAAGGAAATTCTATTTGAATTTAATTATTGTATTAAATATTATTCTCAAGACTAAGGAATAATTTTATTTAGAATTTATTAATCACATTAATTAAATAACTATTTATTTATAAGGTAATTAATTATTACTTGGATATATAATATTTATTACTAAATCCCAAGGAGGACTAGTGGACTAATATTGTGTCCGGTGGTAAATATTAATTTGTAATATGGTAGAATAATTATTTATCATTGTTACAGTTAACATACACCTTGAGAAAATAATAATAATAATAATATTATTATTACATGGTATAGAGTCATATATGGTTTATTATATTATTTAAGACATATTGTGTAATTAAATAATATTTTAACCCTAACCCAATCTCTATAAATATATGATTAAATCTATTGTGTAAAGATTAATCAAAATTGAGAATCATTATGAACAATGAAATCTATAGCTCTCTCTTAAGATCGAAGAGAGTTGTAGGGGTTATCCTTATACTTTTATCATTATAAGAATGAGATTGAAAAGATTATTTTTCAAGACCAAATAAATCATCATAGCAATCAAGATAAACACTGTAAGATGATTGATCTTCTATGCTAGCACCTAGAAATCCATCATTATTGTTTTGGAGAACAAAAGAGAATGTGTGGATCACTTTTATAGGGATTATACTCTTGGATACTATAAATTAAATTAAATTTAACCAAAAATAGTTTCATATAATCAACATATTCATCAAATAAATCTCTGAATAATTATATATTATTTATTCTTGATTTACTTAAATTAATTATTACTTTCACATGAAAAGATATTTTATATGTTTTGTAAACCCTCTTTGTCAATATTCTTTGGAAAATTTTCATTTTTCATAATGTTTAAATATTTTCCAATATGTGAATGATCTTTAGAATATGATAATTACTGATTTGGGATCGGCCTCGATAAGTGATTCTTCTATACCCAGAACCAACAAGTGGCATCTGAGGAGTCATGTTCAACCAAATAATTTTTAAAAATACCTCAAATTAAAAACATGCCAAGAACACTTTAAAACTGTTAAACATCTAATTTATCTAAAATTATAATTAAAAAAAAATATAAGTATAATCAAATTACAACCATTAAGAATAACCCAAATTATCTCAACAAAGTGTGTCCAATCAAGGATTAAATAACTCACATAAAATAAACCTTTTTCTATTTTTAAACAAAACCAATAAAATAAAATCCCTAAAAACCACTATTTTATAATAAAATAAATTGAAACTACACATAATAAGTAAATCATAATTGTAACACTACCTATAAAGTGGATTAAAAATTCTAGACCAATTAGGCCACCTCCAGAACCAACCTTCTTATGTAACTACCTACCCCAAATTACCCATTGACTCAACTCGGATCGCTATAACACATTAGGTATTATTTTCAATCATTAGATCTTAGTGTAAACAAAAAGGTATGAAAGGTGGAATATTGGGAAGAAATTTACCATCCATATGATTTAACTATGTTATAAACAAGTCCGGATAGGAAATTAGTATGGACTATTCATATGATGGAAAAAAGATAAAACCCGTATGCTATGGAAGAGGGCATGTATATCAGAGGGTACCCGGTATATCTATGTAATAATATAATTAGACATCTAAATGTAAGTAAGCATCTTAAAAGTATAGTCCAAAAGCTTTAGTATAACCCATAAACCTGACATCACAAGGAAAAAATCAAGATATACATGAAGTTACCAGAAAGGAATGAAAATGAATCAAAATCTATTAATAAATATAATAAGAGTCAAATACTATAAGTTCCAAAACTCCCATTAAGATCTTATCTCATGATCTTGAGAGATATTTTGAACTAGTCCCTTACCTTTACCTCGATCACATAAAATAATATCTACACACATCCTAAGAGTACATGTGTATGATGTGATTACATCATACCCAGTAGGTGGTCACCACCTAACCCCTATCAATATATCATAAAACCAAGTAAATTTTGTAAAAACATAAAGTGGGGAGTGAAAAAATATATAAAAAATAACTAGTTAATAATATAAGAGATGAAATAAAATAAAATAATCTTTAGCAGTTGTTTTTTAGGTACGAAACAAGTCATAAAGGAGCCCAACCATACTTAATTTGATCCATGCTCAGGATCCATGTTATTGAACCAATACATTGGTGGATACCTATGGATATCTAACTAGGTGCTAATGGTACATCCATATAAAGGAAAATTAAACATGTTACATAAATAAGAGTTATGACATAAAAATGTCAGTCCCAAATTGATTCACATTTCATAGACAAAGTCATGGAACCTAGGTTCCCATCCCAAAAAATGTTAGGGTATCATAGTAAAAATCCCATTATATATATATAACATGTAGTCACTTATAAAATTCCCATGGATAGATGGTGTATCCATTAAAACCCTCTATCTACTCATTAAGGTCTGAATAACCTGTACCACAATCTATAACAACAATGACATAACATTCCCTCTTTAACACATGGGTTAGTGTGTGTGTGTGTCACAAGGGTAAGCATTTAATTTCACAAACATTACTAATCCTTGGTTTAATCCAAGTTTATTAATTATTCACCACAATATTTTTAACATAATGAATATTTATCATACTTTGGGAGAAAATATATGGCAAGGATATCACAAAAATAATAAATAAATGCATGCTCTCATACTAATTTGGTGTCACGTTAATAAGCCAACATAATATTACAAAAGGAAAGAGAAACAAGGTAATAAAATAAATAGCATGGAAACTCTATATTTTTAAAATCAACAAAATAATATAAATTAGTTTAAATAAATCCATTATATTTAAGAAAAATTAAATTTAATATTACTACACATCATGTCATTGTTATCCCATACAATATAATAATATTAAAGAAAATAATGGGTTACCTACAAAAAACTATGCTGAATCAGATCCCTAAGACATAGTAAAGAGGTATTCCACCACTTTATAGATTAAAGATACCTCAATATTGTAAAAAACTAACTCCTGTCACCACTTTATGAAATAATAATCAATATAGGTGACAACTTTAGAAACATAGATGAGAATGAATTTCGGAATTTAAGTATCTAACATAATAATAGTATAAAATTAGATAAATATAGGGTTCTCCTATATTATTCTTGATAAAGTAGAACTCTTGTGATAAATTAGGAGTGATCTAGATCAATGATGGAAGAGGGAATCACAATATAGGAAAAATAATTAAGGGAAAACCATTGGGGTAAGTTATAAATATTAAATGAGGTGTAAATGTTAAAGCTAAGGATAAATGGGACTTTAATTTTTAGTTGAAAAGATTACTTATCCCATGATTTAAAAAAATATTTTAGTTTTTTACAAGGTTCCCCATATATGGATACCGAGTGATTTGTGGACACACCATTAGCCACTATAATCTAAACTAGACACCACTAGGTACTAGATATCCTTCCACTAAGTACCAGTGCTTTTCTTACACCTACTTACATTTATATTCCATATAACTTTCTTATATTCTCCTATAATACTTATCAAACTTAAATTTTTCTTATTTTAACCATTTAATAACTTAAAATAAAAGAATAAAAACGAACATATAATATGATAATAATTAAAAACTATATACCATTGGGATTTTAATCCCTAAGAAACATTAACAAGACTCCCTAAGGAAAAAAATTCTATCCACTAAGATTCCATTCTAGCCACTCATTCTTAGGTTTTATCTTATAATCTCCAATGTTCCCATTATAAACACACAGGAGTAATGACCTTCCCTTATATAACCTTCTAACTCTATTGGACAATATAGAATGTTTTTTTTATATAGAATGATTGTTCTTGATAATAACCATCACCTTCTAACTCAATATCATTGAATTGAATCATATGAGTAGGGTCAAGTACATACCCCCTTGGTTGGAAAACATGAAATATGTTATAGATAGAATTTAACTTGGGAGGCAATAAAAAACTATAAGTTTTTTATATAATATGATCCAATATCTCAAAAGGTCCAATAAATCTCAGTGCAATCTTCCCTTGGTTTTCCATCTCTAAGTGTCCTAATTGAGGAGAAAACTAGAGAAAAAAATGATCATTAACTTTAAATTATAGGGTTCATATTATGTTGTCAACGTATGAATTTTATAATATCTAAGAAGTGATAAATAATTTCTAAATCAACTTTACCTACTCAATTGGATTCTAACCTAAGTTTGGCCCAATCAAGGATAATTTTAAAATCTCAACACAACAGTACGGAGAATGAAAATTCCTACTATAAAGGGACTTAAAAGGATTCATCTAAATAGATTAACAATAAATATTATTATAAGAAAACTCTATGAGTTATCAGTGATTGTCCCATGAGCTGATAAAATCAATAACATAATCCTATAACATATATTTAATAATATAAATAGTCTAATAAAACTAACCATCAATCTAGGGTGATAAATTATACTTAGTTTTATCTATTTATTAAGAGCCCACTATAACCCTTTACATAACCAAAAAGTGAATCCTATATTTTAATAAAAAATAAAGATTTATAACACTCCATAAATCTTAAAAATATCTTAGAAATATAATTTTATAATATTTTATATAAAATATGATTCCAAAATAGTAAAAAAATTATTTTTCTTAGTTAAGAAATCCATGATCACCCAAACAATATCTATAACAACCCATATCCCTTATACATTTTATTTTATAATTTTTAAGATAAATATCTATATAATAAAATCATAAGTATAAATAGGCCTAGTTTATTTGGGAAATTAGATGCATAAACTATTAACATAAAATAAAAAATGACAACATTATTTCAAATCTCCATAATGTACTTCAAGTTTCCTTTGAACTCTTAATACAACACATGGTAACCTAGAGACATACATAAGAAAAAGGGTGAACTATAAAGTATAGTAAGGGAATAATCAAGCATAACATGATGAACATTAATAAATGTGAGTCAAGAGGTATATCATGATAACATAAATTATTTTGAATCATATACATAAACATTGAATCATGTCATGAGATAATGATATCATAATGTCAAGGCATCATGTAAATGTGGAAACAACATAAAACATGACATAATAAGTATAAGTAAAGACTAACCACTAATAAATTATAACATAGTGTCATTAGGATAACATCCCATTCACTATAAATGGTATCTCATGAGATGAAAACATCACCCAATGCATTGAATCACCATCATGGTGCACCCTTCATATGTTTAACTTTACATGTGCAACATTGATCATATTACATAAGAAAGTATTTAATCATTTCAGTCACATGATTAAGGAATATGAGTTTCATAAATATAATTCCCTAATAAATTAATTATAGTTATATCCAATTTAATATCCATGAAATAAAATAGGGTTTTATATTCACAACACAAAATTTATGGCATGGAAAATCAATAGATAATTCTGGAAGTATAATGAGTTTGCATAAAAGTTTATAGAATAGATCAATGATATAGGAATGTAGTCTCTCATTATTTGAGTATCATTTTGATAGTAAATTAATTTTTATAAACAAAATAAAATATAATAAATTGAAAATAAAAAGGTTTATTATAAAGGAAGTGTTTGAATGGAATAGAGGAGGGAGAGAACCCCTTACCTTAGGATGTCGATTCTTAAAGCCTAGGAGGAGTTCCTTAGAACATTAGAAACTCCTTGGGATGGATATTGAGAGAGAAAATGAGAGTAAATTCATGCGCAAATATTTTATAGTGAAGAGTAATTGGATAATGGGTGGGTATTTATAACAAATTAAGGGGAATTCTTTATTAATTTCTAAACTTTGGCCCTTGACATCTAGTTAATAAAAAATTAAAAACCTTTAGTCATCCCATGGGTTTTCTAGTTTTTTTTCAAAGGGTGATTTTTAAAATTTTAATATCTTAAGTAATGAACTTATTTAATTAAAAATATTTTGGTTGTGTAAGGGATTCATTTTCATTAATATTTTTTAAAAAGCATTAAAACATACTTTAGGTTTTGGAAGATTCATTATAGGTTTGGAAAATTAATCATATCACATTAAAATACTTATTTAAATTAATAATACTTTTTTTGGCCAACAAATACCATTATAGTATTTATTTCATTAATTTTAAGTCATTATGATGTCATAATGTGTACCGCATGTTTATACCGTATTTATTTTTTACCCAAAAATTTGACCATCCTAGAAAATTATGAAAAATCACCATTAACTAATTTCAAAGTGTGGTTTTAAAATTTTAAATTTATTTTATCAAAATATCTTTCTAAATATGTGAATTTTATTTTTTAAATAAAAATTATTATTTTCAAAAAATACTATTTTTATGACATATTCAACTTTATGGCCCTTATAAAAAATTACTTGGGCCTTCATAATATTATATTTATCATTTATATTCAAAAAATACTGTTTTATTACACCATTTAAAGAAAATAAATTTTTTATTTCAAATTATTGAATTTATCATAAAATTATATTTTAATTTTAATAATATATTTTTTTAAAAAATACAATTTTTATTTCTTTGTACCGAAAAATATATTTATCATATTCATGTTAATTTTAAATAATAATGAAAATTTGATCAAAGTAACCACTATTTTGTTTTTTACAAGAAAATTTACACCTTTATACTACTAAATACTAGATAAATAACTCTTTATCAAACCAACATATTCCTAAAGGATAAGATATGAAATGGTAAAAATTTAATGGGGTGGTTCAATGAACATTGATTGGTTAATGACTTTTATAAGCTTAAACTTCTCTTGTAATCAATTCTACTCACATAACGGTTGTTGAATCCTAGTTTGGTCTTGGTCAAGGGTGAACCCTATTGATTCCATTTCCCATGAAAGCTCTAATAAATGAGCTTTATAAGGGATGATCCTAATGGTCTTGGAAATCTCTTCTTCCTTATGCATCAAATAGATTTTATTATTATATACTAATCTTAAGGTTCACTTTATAATAGATATATTACCAATGGTTGTAATTTTCAACATTCATAATTCCCAATGATCATATTGTGGAGTTATTTTATGATAATAATAAAGTGTTGTTGATTTTAATTACCTAATGAATGTGTTTACAATACTAAATGGTATATATATTAATTTATATGGAAAATTTCATTTATAAAATTTTGGTTCATTACATTCCCCCCAACATTTAGAAATTTCATCCTCAAAATTTCATTTCATATCATAAAAAAGATTATCTCACTTCAGTTTCATTACTTCTTTAGATTCTCTTATCACCTCTCCATAATTAGTGTCCAACATTTAACAAATTATCCCATTAAGTGATATATAGAAAGTTTGAATTTCTATTACTCAAATCATTTGAGGATAGAGGATATTTTCTTAATAGAGTTAATCTATTTATTAATGATTAAGGGATCATAAGATCCACTAAAATTCAAAGGACTTTGTCACATAAAGGATTCAACTGTAACTTTCTCTCTCTTAGGAGAATGATGGTGTTTTAAATGATCCATGTTATTACTCATAACTTGAGTCAGTTTTATTAATAATTCCATGAAGTTATCAATTATATCTCCCATTATATTAGGAATTTAATTAGGGAAATAATAACATTTCCCCTTGTATATGTTTTTGACATGAATCCTCCCAATTCCAACCATTTTCTAAAATAAAGGAAAGTTTAAGATGATGATAAATGATTCAATAATCATAAAAAAATGAAAAATAATTAGCATATAAATAATGACATATAAACCCAAAATTATTAATTTCTATATTTTGATCTAGGTTATCCATGATCTATTTCCTAGTAAGTTCTATAACCAAATATTATATTGAAATCCTTCATAATGGTTTATAAAGAGAATATTAATTTTCTAAATAATATCCTCTAAGAGTTTCTAGATAGATGTACAGTATTAGGCCCACACATCATGCACAAAATGAATATTGAATTGATACTCAAACAACCATTTTCATGGTGACTACCCCAAGGTGAATTTGTGCCACAACTGCATCCACTTACTAATATCCAGAAAGGTATGTAATTTCTAGGAATCCATACACTATATATTTTACCAGAACATTAGTATGGTTTCTTAAAAATTATCCCTAGGTTTTTATTTAATGTTTTCTAGTCTTAATTCTCCAAAATAACTATACCTTTCTTTGATACCAACTATAATAATCCATATCTCTTATAAGTTTTATTTAATGATTTTTCACATAAATATCCATATAATAAAATCATGAGAATCAAGGGGACTGGTGTATTTTGGATATTATATACATAAACCGTTAACTTAAAATAAAAATGACAAAAATTATTTAAAATCTCTATAATGTGCTC
This sequence comes from Viscum album, assembly GCA_963277665.1. Taxonomy (NCBI): domain Eukaryota; kingdom Viridiplantae; phylum Streptophyta; class Magnoliopsida; order Santalales; family Viscaceae; genus Viscum; species Viscum album. Next base: position 912,272,942 of record OY728151.1, read on the forward strand.
CTAGTTTCCTTTGAACTCTTAATACAACAAAGGATAACCTGAGGACATACATAAGAAAATGAGAGAGCTATAAATCAGAGTAAGGGAATAATCAAGAATAGAATGATTAAAATTAATAAATGTGATACAATATTCATATCATTATAACATAAAAAGGTGATAATAATAAATATAAACATTGAATCATGACATGAGAGGATGATATCATAAGATCAAGGAATCATAGGAACGTGGAAATAATATAAAACATGCCATCATAAGAATAAATCAAGTCTAACCATAAATAAATCATAACATAGTTTTTTTAGGATAATAAACCATGCACCATACATGGTATCTCATGATATGAAATCATTAACAAATGCATTGGAGCACCACAAGGGTGCACCCTGCATATGCCCAACTTTACATGTACCACATTAATCATATAACATATGAATATATTTAATCACTTAAATCCCATTATTAAGGAATGTGGGTTTAATAAATAAAATTCACTAATAAATTAGGGATATTAATATATAGGTTAATTTCCATCAATGAAAATTGGGTTGGGTATTCACAACACAAAAGTTATACCATAGAAAGTTAAGAGATAATTTCAAAAGCATAATGGTCATACATAGAAGTTTATGGAAGGGATTAATGAAAGAGAAATGAAGTATCTCATTATTTAGAAATCATTTTTAAAATAAAGTAATTTTCAAAAAAATATATATTTCATAATCAATTGATAATCAAAAGGATTATTATAAAGGAAGTTATTAAATGGAAAAGAGGAGGTATAGAACCTCTTACCTTGAGAGGTTTCATATTAATGCTTATAATGAGATCCTTATAACCTTATAAAATCCTTTGGGGAATATTAATAGATAAAATGAGATTAAATTCATGCTTAAATGATTTGGAGTGAAGAGTAATGGGAGAATGGGTGGGTATTTATAGCAAATGAGGGGGAATTTTTTATCAATTTCTAAACCTTGGCCTTGGACATCTAGTTAAAAAAAATGAAAAAACATTAGACTTACCATAGTATTTTTCAAGAGAGATTGGTTGTTAATATTTTAATATCTTAAGGACTGAATTAATTAATTAATAATAATTTGGAGGTGGAAGGGATTCCTTTTCATAGAGATTTTTTTAAACCAATAAAATATACTTTAGGTTTTGAAAGATTCATTATTGGTTTGGAAAATTAATATTATCATTTTAAAATGACTTATTTTAATTAATAATACTATTTTTGGTTGATTAATAACTTTATAATATTTATTATATCACTTTACGTCATTATTATGTCATAATACTTACCATATATTTATACTGTATATACTTTTTATCCAAAAAATCAATTTTCTCTGGAAATTATAAAGAAATAATTGTTGGATAGTTTAAATGTTTTGATTTAAAAAATGAAATTTATTTTATTGAAATAATTTTCTTAATATTATAAACTTAATTTTTAAATAAACATTCTCATTTATAGAAAGATACTAGTTTTTATGACATATTAAACTTTTCGATCATTATAAAAAATTACATGGGGATACATAAAATTATATATATCATTTATATTCAAATAAATAGTGTTTTAGAATACCACTTAAATTAAATAAATTTTATTTCAAATTCTTACATTTATTATAAAAGTGTATTTTAATTGTAATCATAAATTTCTAGAAATACAATTTTGTTTTTTTGTATCCAAAAATATATTTATCATATTAATCTTATATCCATGTTCATTTTAAATAATAATTAAAATGATATCTAAGTAACTACTATATCTTTTATAATAATAAAATTTACACCTTTATACTACTAAGGTATATATACATAATGCCTTTTTACACCAACATATGATTTAAGGGTAATATGTTTGATGGTAATATTTTCATGGGGTGGTTAGACAAACATTTATTGGGTGGTGACTTCTATAAGATTTAATTTATCTTATAATCGATTTCATTCAAGTCTCAATTATTAAATCTCTTCTTAATCTTGGTCAAGGGTAAACCCTAGTGATTAAATCTCCCTTATAATATCTGATAAATGATATTCATAAGGTATGATTCTACTGATTGAGTCCATCACTTCTTCTTTCTACATAAATTATCTTTTATTATTATATACTGATCTTAAAAGTAACTTTTTAATGGATATATTACCAAAAGTTGTAATGTTTTATAGTCATAATACCCAATGGTCATATTATGAAATTATTTTATAATTATTAAAATAATAACGTGTTATTGATTTTCATTATATAGTGAATGTGTTCTACATTAATAAATGGGACATATGTTCATTTAGAAGGGAAATTTCATTTATAAAAGTCTAGGTCATTCTAGTATCCTAACCATTTAGCAATATTGGTACATCAATTACAAATCCATCATGATTTAATTCCATTTACATATATAAAAATGATGTGTTTGTATGATGTTGTAGGTTCGTTGGTGTTCCTCTTTCACTTGTTAGCAAGTGAAACACCTAGAGACAAAACTAGAAATTTCTCATTTCATGTTAGGCCACCATAAATTTCTATAAATACTATCATAAATATATGAAATATTAGGATGGGAAACCCACCTAGATGATTGATATTATCTCATAAATTCCTCCTTAATGATACTAAGAACCACAATCATGCAATGAATATAATGGATGGAGTGGGAATCATGAGATCAACCTTCAAGGATCTTCCCACCACTCAGTAATTATTAAATAATGATACAATTATGATAAGAAATCTTGGATTCCTTAAATCACTCCATAATGAATAATTTCAAATTAATATAAAATAGATTCATTCAATCTCGGTCCTTAATAACATCCAAATAGAGTTTAGTTATAAAATAAATTAACATCCACTCTTAATTTTCCTCATACACCTTTTGAGGTTAGGCTTTTTAGTTGAGAGAATTTGAAATAATGTTTTCCTTCCCAAGAGTATACAAGAGTTCAAAATTAAAATAATGAATGCATTAAACCCAAAAACGCAACCCCATATTTAAATATCATTGATAAAATATATATTTGTGACTTTTTATCAATGTATACCATGAATCACTCACTAAAAAGAGAGTACCTCCAATATTTTATAGCATGTACTATAGTGGCCAATCTAAGATCATAGGTCAAGTATTTCTTATCACGAGTTTAGAGTAGTCGTGAACCATAATCTATCACCTGGCAATCCAATATGATCAAAAAATCATGGTCCACCAAAGAGGTATGAAAATAAACATGTAATCCTTCAATTGGATGAGGTAATATCAAAATAGGATCAATGGTAAACCATTTATTTAAATCATGGAAAGTCATATCACACAACTCACACCACATAAACTTAACTACCTTCTTTATCAAGGATATCATCAGAGAAAAAATCCTAGGTAATTCTTGGATAAAATAATTTTAATATCATTTAATCCCTAGAGAACTTCTGATCTCAAAGATATTCATAAGAACTTTACAAGATATTATTGCCTCCACTATTTTAAGGTTCACTAAAATCCCAGATTTTGAGACCACATGTCTAAAAAACTTGGATCCCTAAATCTAAAATGTGTATTTAGAATTTTTAACATAAAAATGAATCTATTATAAGGTCTCTAATATAGTATTAAAATCTATTCCATTATCATCCTATGATTTTTAATACATAATAATTTCATCCATAAATACTACTAAGAAGGAATATAATAATGGATGTAATATTTGGTTTATTAGAGTGATAAATTAAACAAGTTCATTATTAATCCCAAATGATATAACATGATACTCAAAGTGGATATATTGGCCTTTAAAATATATCTTTGTAATATAATTTACCTTGACTCATATATGATGATACATAGAGTATAAATCATTTTTTTGTAAACCTATTAAGCCCTTTCAGTTTATCAAATAAATCATTGATCCTAGGTAGTAGATAATAATTATTGATTATCACCTGATTCATCTTCTTTTAATATATATATAACCATATACTTCCATCAGCTTTCTTTGTGGAAAATACTAGTATATCCTATGGTGAAGTGAAAATTCTGATAAAATCTTGTCTTAAATATCTTCCAACTAATTTTAAGTTCTGTAAGCTCAGTTGAAGATAAACTACAATGTGGAATAGAAATTTATTAGATCTCAAGAAATAGATCTATTGAGAACTCCACATCTCACTTAGTTGATAATCCTAAAAAATATCTATAAAAACATTAAGAAAGTGATCAACCACAAGATCTAATTCATTTAGTTCCTCAAATTTGACTGCCCTAAGAATTACACTATCAATTTCTGTTGAAGTGGATCCCTAGATCATATTTATTTAATTATATTTTGATAATTAAAAAATACCATATTATGATTTTCACAACATTATTAAGTGTTATCTTAAGTCTTTTATCTCATGTATTGGTTAAAGTATACTTACTTTTGTTTATATATTATTATTATTTATTTAACTTATATTGATATTTCATTTTTTAATTTTTTATAGAATGTTTTATAAGTTTTAGGTTGAGTTTATAAGCTAATTATGTCATTTTGACCCTTAAATTTCATTTGTACATGTTTTATAGAGTTACGTAAAGGTAATTTCAAGTTTTGGTGGGTTATGTAAGGTTAAGTATCATTTTATATGAGTTTTTTAAAGGTAATCATAACTTTCTATTAGTTTCTTAAGGGTAGGTATCATTTTCTATGAGTTGTGTAATGGTAATCATAACTTTCTATTAGTTGTACAAGGGTAAGAATCATTTTTTATTAGTTATGTAAAGAAAATAATAACTTTCTATTAGTTGTGTAAGGGTAGTGATACTTTATATTAGTTTTGTAAGGATAAGTTATACATTATATTAGTTGTGTTAGGTTAAGTGATACTTTCTATTAGTTGTGTAAGGGTAAGTGATACTTTCTATTTTTTGTGTAAGGGTAAGTACCATTCTGTATGTGTCACGTAAAGGTAACCTTTTAATTTCAATAGTTTTGTAAAGGTAACCATATGTTTCTATGAGTTACGTAAAGGTATGTATCATTTTATATGAGTTATATAAAGTTAATACAATAGTAATTTAATAGTAACCAATTATTTTTATTAAGTACTATTTCCCTTAGGGAATCGGTCTCCCAATGATTGATTATAGGGGGTGTGTTGTGTGTAATAATTCACATTGGGTTCACTATTTTTGAAAGGTTTCCAATGGATTTATTTTGTGAAATCGGAAATACCCAATGGTTCTATATCCATGAGGGGCCTACATTCTAAATTCAAGGCTCATTGGAGAATTTCGTCAATGATTATTAAGAACTCACGTTGGTCGAGAGGATGGGAGGTCGTGCTCATCACACCTATTTGGGGGGAATTATTTCCTACTATGGGACTATCTTATAGATTTAAGACATGTTTATGAATCCTTTATTAATTCCAAAGTATTAAATGGATCACCCTTGAATTAAAAATCAATTATTAGCATGTGTGGAGTTTGAAATCATCTGTATGTATCTAAGGTTCTTCATCTATGGAGACATCTCTATGTATCTGAGGTTCTCCATCAATGATATCCTCTTATGTGCTTCTTTGAGATTATTTGGTCTTTATTATGAAGATGCTAGTTTTCTAGACATATAGTGGAAACTATGGAGTATATCGTCATCCAGAGAGAAGGGAGTTGTATTGGTGTTGGGATTGAAGCCATGGATGAGATTCCTATATATCTTTGGGAAAGGAATCATAACCCATGTAGTTAGGTGCCACTTTATGGGTAATATCATAACTTTTAAGGTCATGTGATAAGGAACTAACCATATAGTTTAACATCATGTGGAAATGATATCCAGGTGAAAGGTTCCTAGTCAAAGTTAGTTGTAGGACTTATACTGAAGCAGCCTAGGGAACCTGGAAGAGGTATAACTTTCCAGGTTGAATTGGACTCTACTGGGAATTTGGTCCTAAGTTAATAGGGTTGATTTAGGGTGTTGGTTTTGGAACTTATGGAGGATTCCTTTGTATCCCATTTGGATGGTAATTAAAGCCCACATAGTTCGGTTATAAGGACCTGCGCCTATAGAGGTCCCTAGAAGATTCACCTCCCAGGGGAGTAAGAACCTTAGAGCATATTAAGCTATGGATTATTCTTGAAAAGGTTTACCTATAAAGGGACCATGAGATATGTATCAACTCATGGTGATTTTTAGTCTTGTTTAGGGGCTTAATCTTGACGAGGAAGCCCGAATTAAGAGAATTATGATTGGGGATTACTTCTAAGGAGGGTGCTCGTTGAGCTCAGGGCCTAAGTTGGTGTCCTACATATCCTGATTGTAATAAGAATTAAAATTCTTATAGTTCAATTTTTGGGGATTATGTAGTGATTATTACTTGGATGGGTTCAATTGGGCCTACTTCTAAGGTGGATTCCCATGCAGGTTGGGTAGGGTTGGGGCTTATTCCTATGGAGGATGACCAAAGGATAATATGACTAGGGCTTACTCTAGAAAAGGAATCCCAAGTGAAAGGTTTGGAGATCATGTAGATGCCATGACCGACATCAACCTCTAAGACCACGTGGGTCATGATTGGTGTGAGAAACACGAGGAGATGGAATATCTGAGAAACACGAGGAGATGTAATATCTGAGAAACCACACAATCTGTTTTTTCCTGAGGTTGGATATATGGCCTTGAGTATCTGCGCCTATGGGGGAACTCTGGAGGAAGGAGAATATAATATTAAAAGGATGACCCCCTACCAAAACATGCACTACATGGTGTTAGTTCCATGATCCTGGATATCCTTTGTGTCCACATGATTTAGGATGAGTCATGCTTCAAAGTGATGGACAAGAAGGAAGTAGAAGATCTAGTATACAACACACTTCTCCGCATTTACTGGTGGAAGTGGTTAGGGAGATGGTGGAAGAGGCTAAGGGTATAAAACTTCCCTCTCTTTACTTTACCTTGGAATGGGTCTAGGGTATGGATACTGATGAGGGAAGGGAGCATGAGGGAGAGAGCTAGATTCCAGTACCCATCCCATCTCTAACCTAGTGGCTAGGAGGTAGATGGGAGAAAGAGTGCAACCTTTTGCAAGAAAGTATAAGGGATTACTACAAGAGGGATGCCCTGAAATTGATCTCATAGAAATTGAGGAGGACCTCATTCCATGATTAAGGGAAAATAATGTGTAGTCCTTACACACCCTATCAGGAACTGGAGGCATCGGGTCTTAGAGAAGATAAGGGTAGGACATGGTCCTAGACCATGTATCTGAGACCGGGAACTCCATGAAATTTTACTTGGAGTAGGGGTCCTCATGACTATGTGAATGAACACTCACATGAACCTTGAAAAACCTGATAAACTAACTGGACAAGTGTGGGAAACCTTTGACCTTAGGAATACTCACCTGAATGGTGGACACACTGGTGTGACACTTTCCATGGTAGTGTAAGTATGGAGGATTTGGTGGTGGTTTCAACTTGTTCTATCTGATAAAATAGAGACAAAGGAAGAGAGTATCTTCCATGGATGGATTTGAAGAGGGTCAGAGTGGATGAATCATGAAGGTCTTGGTTTCAAGTTCTCGACATAGGTGTGTTGTGCAGGGCCTAGGAGGAACTGAAAAATTCTTCACACAAGTGGTATGGGACTATGCAAGCTGGTTGTGCCCTGGTAAATTGACCTCTTGGGAAAATAAACTTGGAAAGGCTTTAGAGAAAGCACTATGGGACTCCTCATGTTTCCTTGGAATGTTCTCACGTAGGTCCCTTTAGGAAGGGAACCTCATGCAGGTGGTTCTTACTTAGGGTAGAACTGGTACTTGTATAGTTTTATTGTGTTTAAGATCCCGAAGGGACTTTGATTCCACTTATACCCATTAATTTCCTATTATGTTGGATTTTGGAGAGCTACCTAGAGATTTTTTTGAGACTTGAGCGAAGGGGTTGTGCAGCTGGAGCTTGGGGATTCTTCTGTTTTTTCTAGTTCTTCAAATGAGGAGCCCAAGGGTCTTATTTATAGGAAAATAGGGGACCCTAGTCGAAGGATGTTTCCTTCACAGATCCTAGGCACATGTTCTTAGAATAAGTCCCCGACATAGGGGTGGCATACCTTTTAGTGTCAAGAAGGGGGGTTGTGAAGGTGCCTCATGCAGGGGGGGATACACCTTTTAGGCTATATAGGTGTTGTATGTAGGTGCCTGGGTGAACCATTTGGGCAAACCTTCTTCTCCATACCACATGGGGTTTTCCCCTTACCCCTACTTGAGATCAGTGTTGGGGTTTGGTATTTGTAAGAACTCAGGTTTTTGGAACGGGTCAAAATCCCGACCCTGTTTAAATTTTTGACTAGTTTCTGAGGAAACTGGATTAAATGCGAAGTTTTTAGAAATTTCCAGACTACACGCCGTGTACTTTAAGTACACGCCGTGTATGTGTAGGTGAGTGACCGGCCGTGAGCTTGCCGAGTACATACCTTGTGATGACCGTGTAGTAGTTTCTTACTACAAAGCGTGTAGTTTTGAACATGCTGTGTATACCCCGACCGTGTGAGGCCATACGTGGCATGTAGGCCTCTTGGCCAGGTAGAACCAGGGGCACACCATGTCCCCTTTGGACACGCTGTGTAGTCTGGACGTGTATAAGGGAAACACATGGCGTTTGAGTACGTCGGTGAGGAAAGGAAGAGGAACCAAGTACATGCCGTGTACCCCTATATACATGCCGTGTACTCATGTCAGCAGGTTCGGAAAGTAAGGCGGTGGAATCAACCGTTTTATGAATAGTTAAATGAACTATACACGGCGTGTAGTCCTAAAGTACACGCCGTGTACTTTCCTTTTTCACTTAAAACGGGCAGTAGCCTCGTATTGAGGTAGAACCTCATACCCTCTGCCCGGATTCATGAACCAAGCCAACCGAATCTTCAAACCTTCCTCGGATCGCCGTCTGAACTCCGTTTTGATCACGGATTAATGCGTTGGAACCCCCTTGGTAAGGCCTCGATTCCTCTTTGTCCGTTTTGTCTGATTTTTGTTCTAGAATGAGTTATAGGAATTTGAACGGTATTAAATTTGTTGTAGATTTACCGCGTTTTAGACCAAATTGGTGGCTGTTACTGGAGGAGTAGCATCGTATGAGTCTCAAGTAGGTGGTGCATACCTCTTTTTGTGTTTTCGTGGTTCTTTGGGTGACGCAGCCTTCGGCGCGTTTTTGGGTATTTTGAGCGGGACCCATTTTATCTACCTTTTCATACTGTATTTTTTATGGGACCTCTGGGATGCCTTTGGGTATGCCTGGTTACCAGTTTTCATGAGCGGGGCCGGGTGAGGGTTCGTTGCTCATCGGGGCATTTTGGCCAGGGAACGCCAAAATGGTTTTAATTGAAATATGATTGTTATAAACTGTTTAGTTTAATTTGTTAAAGCCTGTTATAAATTTTTAGAGGCATTTAAGACCTCTGTGCTGGTATGGGACAACACCTGCTATAGTGCAATTCGACTGTTTAGTTGGTTTTTCCTCGTTATGTTTTCTATTTAACTATGTTATATATGAAATTGTTGAATTGCATCTGCTGACCCATTGGGTTGTGTTGGGCTTGGCCCGATTACGCTTGAGTGATGCTGATCACAGGTTGGGGATTTTCCCGGGTTACTTTGTGTGGTGTTGACCATGGGATTGGGCATCATGGACGTCATCTTGAGGCAGTACGACTGTCAGGTTGGGCATGGCCTGGGTTACTAGGATGGCGATGCCATCAGACTTGAGCGACATGGTCGCAGGGACACGAGGTGTCAGATGTGTTGGTGGATTAGGTACTATTTGGTGATTACTGCTCACCCGGGACTTGAGTAGTGTGCACATAGAGATACTCTGTGATTAGGTGGTTTTGACCACTCGTGTGGGTAGAGGCCCCCGTAGTTGCGGTTAGGTGTTTTGGATGGGGGTGCTTGCTGTAGAAATCCACGTGGGAGGTGAGGAGCCTTCAGGGGATAGCTTGAGACATGAGGTGTCAAGAGGCACATGGTACCGGTTTACTATTTTTGGGCGTGCCTTCGGGATGTTGGTACTTGAGACACGTGGTGTCAGGAGGGACATGGTGCCGGGTTACTTTTCTTGGGCGTGCCTTCGGGATATCGGTACTTGAGACACGTGGTGTTAGGAGGCACATGGTTCCAGGTTACTTTTCTTGGGCGTGCCTTCGGGACGTCGGTACTTGAGACATGATGTGTTAGGTGGCACATGGTGCCGGGTTACATGACAGAGATTCTGGCATTGGCCGAAGCTGGTGATACCCTTGGTGGCTGTTGAGCACCAGAGGAGTTGTGTTTATTTGTACATTGTACTGTTTACTGCTTTCCTTAGAAATGCATGACTTCGTAAACACATATATTTGGTACGCACCGTTGGTTGGTATCCTACTGAGATTTTTCTCACACCCTGCATGGGCCCTTCGGGACACGTGCAAACTTTATGGATTTACGTGCAGGAAAGAGGCCAGCTTCAGGAGCTGGGTTACGTTAGTTGTTGCATGGAGATGGTATGGACCTTGAGGTCATGCCTAGTTGGAGTTTACTTTGTTTTTTTCCTTTTCTATATTAGCATGATTACTTGTTGTAGTTACTGTTGGTTATCCATTGGAGACCTTTTTATACTCAGTTATGTATGACCTGCTTTGGATGCATGCTTGGTTGTTTACAGTAGCTGCTGAAGTTGATTGCTGGTATGTTGTTCTGTTTACTTTCCGCTATAGTTATTTTCTATATTGCTTCCAATATTTATTGTTATTTGATATTCATCCGCTCTGCGAGTCTGGTTCGAGTCTACAAAGTCTTTCTTTCCGCTGCATCTTTACTGTTATACTCGGACCAGTACCCTTACTATGATCCTTCAAGAGGGTATAGCCTCCCCACTATACCTATTCAGACCCTCGCTACTAGTCGGAAAACTTTGGTGTTCAGGGGAGGTGTGCCTAAGGTAGTGACACCCGACCCGTTCGGCACTGTTCGGGTGGCTGGTTGGGTCCGGGTCGTTACAAAGTGGTATCAGAGGAGTTCTTGACAGGGATTTAGTAGCCGCACTTTACTAGATACTAACGAGTTTGAGGCTTCTTGTTTCTTCCTTCTGGTTTTACTATTTGGGATATGGTAGACTGAGGTTGTTGTTACTGGAACTGGGTTTCTAGCTTGTACTTGGGTGCCTGTAGCCCCAGGTACGAGGGATGAGCCAAGTTTCCAATGGGTGGGAATTTCTGTTTGCTTTTTCTCAGATTACAGTTTATATGATTTCCACCTTGGTGTATCACTTAATGTGTTATGTTCGTGATTGTGATATGTGACCCTTGACCCAGTGCGGTAAGGGAGAATTGGACCTTGGACCAATATAGAAAGGCTGTGTTGCTTGGATTTTGATAGGCACATTTAGTGTATTTCAATTTCATAATTGCACGTATGCTTTTATGAACTGATGATGCCATGTGAATTAAATATCAAATGTCATGATTTATATGATTTAAAATGAGAATTGGTGAAATTCCTGATAGAATTTATAGTTGTGAAAATATTTATGCCATGCATTATATTTTGTAGAATTGCATGCTGCAGGATATTGGGTTTGAGTCTATGAGAGCAGGAAGGTACTATGGCTGAGGCAGTGTAACTGTCAGGATTGGGAGACTCGGTCGTCGTTTTGAGGCAACGTGAGTTGTCGGGATAGGAATGGCCCAAGGTACTTTTGATACTGGGCTCTGTTGAGGGCGGGTAAGGAGGCCATGAGGCCAGGATGCTGTGGGGCATGGGTTGCGGTGAGGGGGAGTAAGGGTAGTTGTTATGCACTGCCTTTTACTGCTTTCCTTATCTGCGTAGAATATATTGTTATATATATGGGCTGTCTGACCATTTATGGTATTCAGCGGGTTACTCCTTCATGACTCGATGGAGCGCCAGACAGGAGATGATATAGTGCTGTAGGATCAGGGTCAAAATTCAGTACAGGAAGAGCACGAGACGCAGGTACAGGCTCAGGGACATGATCAAGTTCAGGATCCAGTGCAGGCAGGACAACAACCGGGTTTGGCATCGTTTGGGCCGTGGCTCGACGAGCAGCTCCGAGCTAGCCTGGTACGTGTCTTGCAGGGGCTTGACAGAGGCACGTAGGGTATAAATCCTTCTATGGAATATCTAACGCGGGAGTTCCAGTCGCAACACCCACTGCTTTTTCAGGGTGAGGGTGGTACACAGGTAGCTGATAACTGGATAGAGAGCATGAAAATGATCTTTGAGTAGCTAGAGACGCCTCCAGGGCAGAGGGTCAAGCTGGCGATGTACATGCTGAGAGGACCAGCGAAGCATTGGTGGGATGTATAGGTACAGGATCGTAGGCATGAGGGACTGGCTTGGAAGGACTTCGAGGATAGGTTCTTTGAGCTCTTCTATCCAGAGAAACTGAGGGAAGAAAGAGCTCGGGAGTTCTTGAGCCTTCAGAAGGGAGACATGTCCGTCATAGACTACACAGATAATTTTACTCAGCTATCTCACTTTTCACCTGGTATGGTAAGAGATGATGCAGCTAGGGTGAGGCACTTCGAGGATGGATTGCGACACGCCATTCGGGTCCAGGTGATCATCTTCAGGATGGGTTCTTTATCCAAAGCGGTGAATCAGGCTCTCATAACTGAGGGAAATGAGAGGGAGAAATATCGCTTGGGTAGGACGACAACTTCAGGTGATAGCTCGGACATCAGAAAATAAGGACGGGACGAGTTCTAGTAGGGCAGTCAGGCCAGGGATTCAGCTAGGCCACCTCGTGGGAGTTCTTCGGTGATTTTCTTTCAGTGTGGACAACCTAGACATGTTTGAGCGCAATGGGATAGGCCTCTGAAGGAGTGCCGGGAATGTGGATAGGACGAACATGTGGAGAGGTTTTGCAGTTATCCTTCATAGATAGCCGGTAGGTAGGGACCAGGACAGACTGCAGTGTCTGGAGTTGGTTTAGGCTTGGTACCCAGAGAGGGTAGTCGAGGTTCAGCTGTGCGCGGAGGTCATGACAGAGACAGTGGGACCCAGCTGAGGGGTTAGTGACCAGTGACTGGAGCACCATCGCAGGGAGGTCAGGCGTCAGACAGCCGTGTTTTAGGCCAGGTGCACGCCGTGGAGCTGCCAGAGGTTGAGCAGGCTGGTGAGTCAACAACAGTTAGAGTTACACCACGGTGTGACCGTGATCTCCATGTTTCCTTTGTGGCATGACCTGTAGAGGTATGTCTATTTTGAGTGCACGTGGTGCACATGATCTATGTGGACTGACTAGATGCTAGTCAATGGGTTTGACACCATATCGGGTGCGTGATATATATATATATATATATATATATGTATGTATGAGATGTGTAGCATCAGGGCATTGAGAATGCGGGTTACATGATGTGCCATGGGCATCGGGGCATTGAGGATGCGAGTTACTTGAGATGTCGTGGGCATCGGGGCATTGTGGATGCGTGTTATGTGAGGTGCTAGGCACTAGGACCTCGTGGAGGTGGACACCGATGCGGTGCAGGATACGTTGGGTGTTGGGAGCGACACGTGAGCGCCAATGAGGTGCAGGGGTGAAGATACGTCATGGGAGGACTACGCATTCGGGAAACAGGTTAGTAAACCTTGGTTGCTTTAAGTTTTGTTTGGTTGAGACCGAGTAGGAAATTCCTAAGGTGGGGAGACCCTTGAGGAATTTAGCCAGAACTTTGGGACCGGGGTAGCCCAGGTTGTTTAACTGGGATGGGCGTGTTCGGTCCCAGCTGTGGGTTTCTTTCGGTAGCTCGGGGACGAGCTACGTTAAAGTAGGGAGTTTGTAAGAACCCGGGTTTTTGGAACGGGTCAAAATCCTGACCCTGTTTAAATTTTTGACTGGTTTCTGAGGAAATTGGATTAAATGCGAAGTTTCTAGAAATTTCTAGACTACACGCCGTGTAATTTAAGTACATTCCATGTATGTGTAGGTGAGTGACCGGCCATGTGCTCACCGAGTACATACCGTGTGATGACTGTGTAGTAGTTTCTTACTACAGGGCGTGTAGTTTTGAACACACCATGTATACCCCAACCATGTGAGGCCATACATGGCGTGTAGGACTCTTGGCTAGGTAGAACAAGGGTCACACCGTGTCCCCTTTGGACATGTCGTGTAGTCTGGCCATGTATAAGGGAAACACATGGTGTGTGAGTACGTCGGCAAGGAAAGTAATAGGAACCATGTACATGCCGTGTACCCCTAGGTACACGCCGTGTACTCATGTCAGCGGGTTCGGAAAGTAAGGCGGCATAATTAGCCGTTTTATGAATAGTTAAATGAACTATACACGACGTGTAGTCCTAAAGTACACACCGTGTACTTTCTTTTTTCGCTTAAAACGGGCAGTAGCCTCGTATTGAGGCAGAACCTCATACCCTCCACCTGGATTCACGAACCAAGCTGGCCGAATATTCAAAACTTCCCCGGATCGCCATCCAAACTCTGTTTCGATCACAGATTAATGCGTTGGAACCCCCTCGGTATGGAATCGATTCCTCTTTGGCCATTTTGTTTGATTTTTGTTCTAGAATGAGTTATAGGCATTTTAACAGTATTGAATCTTTTGTAGATTTACCACGTTTTAGACCGAATTGGTGGCTGTTACCAGAGGAGAAGCATCGTATGAGTCTCAGGTAGGTGGTGCATACATCTTTCTGTGTTTTCATGGTTTTTTGGGTGACGCGGCCTTCTGCGCGTTTTTGGGTATTTTGAGCGGGACCTGTTTTATCTGGCTTTTCATACTGTATTGTTTATGGGACCTCTGGGATGCCTTTGGGTATTCCCAGTTACCAGTTTGTGTGAGCATGGCTGGGTGAGGGGTCGTTGCTCCTCAGGGAATTTTGGTCGGGGAATGCCAAAATGGTTTTAATTGAAATATGATTGTTATAAACTATTTAGTTTAATTTTTTAAAGCTTGTTATAAATTTTTAGAGGATTTCAAGACCTCTGTGCTGGTATGGGACAACACCTGGTATAGTGCAATTCGACTGTTTAGTTGGTTTTGCCTCGTTATGTTTTCTGTTTAAATATGTTATATATGCGATTGTTGAATTGCATCTGCTGACCCATTGGGTTGTGTTGGGCTTGGCCCGGTTACGCTTTAGTGATGCTGATCACAGGTTGGGGCTTTGCCCGGGTTATTTTGGGTGGTGTTGACCACAAGATTGGGCATCATGGACGTCGGCTTGAGGCAATATGACTGTCAGGTTGGGCATGGCCCGGGTTACGAGGATGGTGATGCCATCAAACTCGAGAGACATGGTCGTAGGGACATGAGGTGTCAGATGTGTTGGTGGCTTAGGTACTATTTGGTGATTACCGCTCACCCGGGACTTGAGTAGTGTGCACACAGAGATACTCCGTGATGAGGTGGTTTTGACCAATCGTGTGGGTAGAGGCCCCCGTAGTTGCAGTTAGGTGTTTTGGTTGGGGGTGCTTTCCGTTGAAAGCCATGTGGGAGGTGAGGAGCCTTCAGGGGATAACTTGAGACACGAGGTGTCAGGAGGCACATGGTGCCGGGTTACTATTTTTGGGAGTGCCTTCGGGACGTCGATACTTGAGACACGTGGTGTCAGGAGGCACATGGTGCTGGGTTACTTTTCTTGGGCGTGCCTTCAGGACATAGGTACTTGAGACATGTGGTGTCAGGAGGCACATGGTTCCATGTTACTTTTCTTGGGCATGCCTTCGGGATGTCGGTACTTGAGACACGAGGTGTCAGGTGGCACGTGGTGTCGGGTTACATGACAGAGATTCCAGCGTTGGCCGAAGCAGGTGATACCCTTGGTGGCTGTTGAGCACCAGAGGAGTTGTGTTTATTTGTACATTATAATATTTACTGCTTTCCTTAGAAATGCATGACTGCTTAAACACATATATTTTGTACGCACCATTGGGTGGTATCCTACTAAGATTTGTCTCACACCCTTCACGGGCCCTTCGGGACGCGTGTAGAATTTATGAATTTACATGTAGGAAAGAGGCCAGCTTCAGGAGCTGGGTTACGTTAGTTGTTGCATGGAGATGGTATGGACCTTGAGGTGATTCCTAGTTGGAGTTTACTTTGTTTCGTTTCCTTTTCTATATCAGCATGATTACTTGTTGTAGATACTGTTGGTTATCCATTGGTGCCCTTTTTTTACTCAGTTTTGTATGACCTACTTTGTATGAATGCTTTGTTGTTTACAGTAGTTTCTATAGTTGATTGCTAGCATGTTTTTCTATTTACTTTCCACTGCAGTTGTTTTCTATATTGCTTTTGTTGTTTATTGTTATTTTATATGCTTCCGCTCTGCGAGTTTGGTTCGAGTCTGCTGAGTCTTTCTTTTCGCTGCATCTTTACTATTATACTCGGACCAGTACCCTTACTATGATCCTCCAAGAGGGTATAACCTCCCCACTATACCTATTCAGACCCTTGCTGCAAGTCGGCAGCCTTTGGTGTTCAGGGGAGGTGCGCCTAAGGTAGTGACACCTGACCCGTTCGGCACTATTCGGGTGGCTGGCCGGGTCTGGGTCGTTACAATCTTGACTGTTTGGGCTGGTCCCTTTGCTACCTGTACTGACCCCCATGAAAAATAGAGTCACACCATGAACTTTTTAGGCCAGGTCACAAACACTTTAGTCATGGAACATGCAAATCCAATCTTCTCCTTATTTCAGAATTAAGATGAATTCTACTCAAACTAGAAATTTTATGTATAAGAAGGTTCACATGTTAAATTCTATGGAAAATTTCATAGAACACATTTCACAGTGTCAAAAAAAGCCCCCCAATAGAATAAAATTCATTCTAAATGAGAATAATCTTATTCTAAGGTAACAATAGGAAACTTTAATGAATTCCAACATCAGTTGGTGGGATTTAGATCTATTTCAAATGTTGTAAGGATGCTCTAATTTTTTCCTAATCCATGGGGCCTAGAGAGCATAATTATACTGTTGCTAGGGTTATATGGAAAACCCTACAAACATTGCATCTTTTATGTCATTGCCCTAATTTTTTCCTAAGATCAATATGAATAAGACTTAGAAAGAGAGACTTGGCTCTTTCTTAGGCCACCATTTTTGGGTTTTCATCCTAACAAGTTTTATTCATTTTATATTTTCATTGCTCTATATTTTCTAAACCACACTGAGTGTATGTCTAGAGAGTTGAGGCTCGAATTTTTTTCCAATATTCCCTTTGAGGGTTTTAAATATGGTGAGTTCTATGTCAATTTTTTTGGGTACTTTAAAGTCATGAAAGCCAAACTCATGATACTAGTGTTTTAGGTTGAATAAATTTGACCATAGATTTTGAAATAATGGCCTAAATAGGGTTTGTGGGCCAATAATGTTATGAAATTATTCATATATATAGTGGGGAATCTTGATCTACAATTTTATGGTTACCAGATCTAAAACACACTATTAGGGAATAGAGGAGGTCTATCCTAATTATGATTTTACCATCAATTGACAAATCCATTTTTTGGGTTTGTTTTATGCAAGGCCAACTAGGGCATGTTCTACATAGTCAATAGTGGCATCCTTTGGTTTACTGGATCTAAAATTTTCGAGCAACTTATACAAATCCAACCGGGGTGTATTGAAACATAGTTAGGAAAAGAAGTTATCAGGTATCCCAAAATTCTATTTTTTATGGTCAAAGTTTAAGATTCAAATTTCTCAATACCACTATAGGTGGTTTTTCCAAAGAGATGTGTCTAAGAATGAAGTTAATATATGTATTGGTACTGGAAATGAATATAAAACCACTCCTTGATGAATTTGGATCAAATAAAGGAGGATACATCTTGTTATATGTTTTATTTCAGGGGGAAGTCCCCTTTATGACAACGTAAAAAGTATCATGTAGTTTAATGTCATAAGATCAGGAATCTGACCATGTAGTTTAATTTATTATGGTGAGGATGTTATTTTACGTAGTTTAAAGTCGTATAGTAAGGACATAATGTTATTTAGTTTAAAGTTGTACAATAAGGATATCATGCTATAATGTTTAAAGTTGCACAACAAGGACATCATTAGGGATATATTTTAAGGTCTTTAGCTTTGACTGAAAGGTTAATGGTTCTCTCATTCTTGAAAATCTGTTTTGAAATGTGCTACCCTATTTAGGTATGAGAGGAGAAAATTGTAAGCAATGATTTAGGGATCCCCATATCTAAATATTAGTATAGGGAAAAAGTATTATGGTGATAGAGGAGGTCTCTTTGGATAATGAAGTTACCACTGATTGAAAACCCCATTTTGTAGGTTGTTTTATGTAAGGCCAACTGGGGCGCATGCTGCATACTCAAATAGTGGTGTCATTTAGATAACACGATTGTTATGAGAGACATTTTATTCAAGGACAACAAGGGTGCGTACTGCATAGTTAGGCAAAGAAGTTCTTAAGAATTCCAAAATTCTATCACTATAATCAAATGAAGGTTTTGGGAGATTTGGATTTTCCCAAGCACATAGTTTGGTTTTCAAGAGAAAAGTACCCGAACATGGAAGGGGTATTTCAAGTCAAAATTTCCCAAAGAATTAGGGGAATAGGTTTTCTATGTAGGTCTAACCTAGACATAAGAAGATATAGTTCTTGTAATTTTAGGTCATACGTCTAAGACCATAATATCATAGAAATAATAGGTGACATGTGGCCTATCATACCAAGGTTGTTCTAGCATGCTTTGAGCACGAGGGAGAAAATTTTAAACCATTGTCTTGGAGGTTCTCACAACAAGAGAAAGGATATAGGAAAATATGTAAGAGGTGACCGTAGAACAGATTCAAACCATGGGTTCCAACATAATTTCATCAAAGCCAATAGAGACAAAAGAGGCTTTTCCCGAGGATGAAGTTACTTTCGATTAAAAAACCCATTTTGTGGGTTGTTTTATGCAAGTACAACTGAGGTGAATACTACATATTCAATAGTGTAATCCCTTGTTTTAAAGACCTTGAAATTTGTGAGAAAATTATAAAAAGCTAGTTGGGATGTGTTACAACATAGTTAGGAAAATAATTCCTTAGGTATCAGACATTCTATCACCAAGAGATAGAGAAAGATTATGTAGATCGAGAAGTGTCCAATATTATGAGTATGATGTATGGAAGAGGCATGTACAAGCACATAAGAAATGTTTGGATTGATGTCCCATGAAGTGTAGAGGCCCTTATATAGATCTAACTCATATGTATAAGGGAGACATCCCTGTTTATTTGATAGATCATTTAATGAAGAGACCCAAATTGAAATATTAGGCATATAACTTTATTCACACATAGGATAGGGTTTAGTTCTTCTTTACCCTATGGTCGGGTCTATGACATGGGGCTTAGGCGTTACTATGTATCTCATTGGAATGAGAATCAATACCAACATAGTTATGAAGGCACCATGAAAATTAAAGTCATATGATCAGGACATTAGCCATGTAGTTTAATGTCATACGATATGGATGGAGGTATCACGACACGATTGTGGATGGAAAAGGGTGTAGGGACTAGGTTTCGCTACGTATCTTATCGAAATAAGAATCAAGCCACACATAATTCTAAAATAAAGGTCCCCCACCCTGATTGAATTCATGATAGAAGGAAATTGGGGGTTTTGTTTTGATATGGGTCTATACATAGTGTGAGAACTCATATTGGGTCTTCTCATGTAGATCTAAATGGTACATGGGAGAGTGGGAGTATTTCCCATATTTTTCTATAATTGGGCCCAAGATTAGAGATCTGGTTGTCACTACATATCTCATTAAAACAGAAGTCTAGACACACATAGTTCTTGAATAAATCGTGCAGTTTATATCATGTGATAAGGACACATGGTGTGCATTTTGAGGTCTTATAGCTAGGACCATGATAACCTCAATATTAATTGATATAACCTAATAATGTGGGGAACTCCTTTAACAAATTCCTAAGCCCACGTGATCTATGATTAGTGTGAGAAACAAGGTGGTGTAAAGGTATCTTCTACAATACAAGTGAAACACAAGTGAAGGATAGAGGCATTTAGATTCTATGGTGGCTGAGCTTAGAGATGTGATCCATGAATCTTTATGTATCTCATTGGGATGAGAATCAAGCCATACATAGTTCTTGAATTCCATGTAGTTTAAAGTCATCTGGTAAGGAAGAAGATAATCCAACGTGAAAGCGGGGAAATTTTGTGGCTGGGCCCAAGTATGAAAGTTTGGGCATCACTATGTATCTCATTGGAATGAGAATCAAGCATAATTATTTCATGAATTCCATGAATTTTAATGTCTTATAGTGAGGATGTGGGTGATTCCAATGTGGAAAGAAATACCATGGTTATACCCAAGGATGAAACTTGGGCGTCACTACATATCTAATTAGAATAAGAACCAAGCAACTTGTAGTTATTAAAATAAGGAGTCCATGTTCAGGTTTGAACTCATACAAAAGGAATAAGGGGGGATTTCGTGGTTGGGTCCAAGATTAGATATTCGAGCACTAATACATATCTCATTGGGATGTGAATCAATCCACATGCAGTTCTAAAAAAGGACTCCATATGAAGGTTTGAATTCACACATAGGGAGTAAAGGGGATTTTTTGGTTTAATTATGGCTGGACCCAAGATAGGTGGCTCAAGAATCACTATGTATCTAATTAGAGTGAGAATAAATCCACACACAGTTCTTGAGAATTATTCTCTCACATCAATAATGATTTGTTGTAGGGAAAGGGGATTTTAGAATTATCTAGGATGATGTTTGGGCCTAAAAAATGAGTTTTAGGTATCATTATGCATCCTGTTGTAATGGGAATCAAGCTGTATATCCTAGAAAGGTTTCCTGTGTAGATCTAATTCATGCACAGGGAATATGAAGGGGGTTTGTTTTTCCTTAATCATCGATGGACCTGGGATAGGGTATCCAGGCATTGGTACATATGTTTCTAGGGAAGGAATCAATCCACACATATTTCTTGAAATGTTCCTTATGCAAGTCTGATCCATACACATAGGGAGTGAATGAGCCTTTTGTTTAATTGTGGCTGGAACCAAGGTTGCAGGCCCGAGTGTCTCTACATATCTTTTTGGGGAAAGAATCAATCCATATATAGTTCTTGAACTAATCATGAAGTTTATCATCATGCGATAAGGACATGATAACATTAGGGATTATACCTACAAAGGGGACCAAGTTTTAGTATAGAGTGGTTGTGATGTGAGTTTGGAGTATGCATGGAAGGTTTCCATCCTTTCTTCCTCATGTCCGGCTATGGGGGAATCTCGACCCACTAAGGGGTTAGAGGGATGTGATTGAGACTTACACCTAAGATAGAGGCCCATTTTCAAGGGACCATGAGGAGTATAAAATTATGGTATTTTAGTGGTTTCTTAACATAAAATGAGAGATACATTAACCATGTAGTTTAACATCTTGCGGTGAGGATGAATGATATCTTAGAGTTTTTTTGGATCATACGACTAGGACCCACTACACAGTTTAACTTCTTATAGCTATTATGTATATTGTGCTATTTATTTTAACATCCAACAACTAAGATGAATGTCATGTGATTACATGAAATATTTCTTCGGGAACCTTGCATTGGTTAGAGTCATAATGATCTCTCCATCTATTGATATCAGGGAATAAGATCCATTAAAGTGGACCTTGTGTATGGAGTATGGACCCTCTCACTTGGGCTCAAGATTTAGAGGATTCTTTCCTAGTATCATTTGATTCCTAAGGACCAATAGAAATTATCCTTGATGGGATTAATGGAGGTTTACCTTCTTGTTAAAGGATCACACTATCTTATTTTGGTAGACTTCCAAGTGATGCAAGGTGTACAATATTTTTTCATCAAGCCACTCAAATTCATTTAGTTATTTATGGGATTTCTCATCTCTATATAGTTGATCAAATATGGTAATGGAGAGTGATGGTAATTGAACATTAATGGGTAGGACTTTCTTTGTTCTGTATAACAGTGAGTACGATGTCGCTCATATGGAAGTATGAGTTGTAGTCTGATAATCCCATAAGGCATGAAAGATCTTGTCAGGCCAAGATTTTTTATCTTTTTCCACCATTTTTTAGAGTATGTTCGATAGGTTCTTGTTGGATGCCTCTATTTTTCCATTAGCCACTGCATGATAGTGATATAAATGGTTGGATTTGATATTATATTCCTGGTACAGTTTTTCCACCTCATTGGAATAGAAATGGGTTCCATTATCTGTTAATATTCTATGAGGGAAACCAAATCTAGTAATGATATTAGCTTTTACAAAGATAGAAATTCTTTGGGACCTAACCTTTTTGAGGGGTATCTCCTCTACCTATTTGGAGAATAAATCAATAGTATTCAAGATATACTTGAACTACTTGGCTGTAGCTGGAGGGTATGGTCCCAAAATATCTATTCCCCTATGGAAAATGACCATGTGTATTTGGTTGTATGTAACAACTCTGGGGGTTGATGGATAAATTTGGCATGCACTTGAAAGTAATGACATTTCTTGGTGAATTTTGTACAATCTTGTTTCATAGTGGTCAATTAATACCCAAGCCTTATGATTTGGTTGGAAATATTATATCTTGATTGTTGGGAACCACATCCTCCGGGGTGTACTTATTTCATGATGAAAATGGTCTCTTCTCCATTGATACATATGATAAGGACTCCATCAAATCATTGTTTGTATAGAAATTTATAGTTATTTGGGCCATCATAAAGAGTGAAGTTGACAGCCCATAGTTGGATTTGATCCTTCCCAGTTTTTTCTAATGGAAGTGCTTCATATTGGAGGTATTAACTGATGGGAAACATCCATCCTGTAGTAGGAAAATACATCTCAGGTATGGGGATGAATTCACTAATATCCTCTATTTTGACTTGAATAAAAGGTGATACCATTCAGATATGGGTAATTCTAATGAATATTTCATATCGATTTGGATCAGCTGAATCCATAGAATCATTTTTCAATGCATCTACCTGGGCATTTTGTGATCACGGGAGGTGAGTCAATGATGGATCTGAGGGAAACTCTTCCATCAACCCTCAAACACAGTCAAGAAGGGGGACCAAATATTCTTTTATAATGTAATAATCCCCATTGATATTTTTGTTTACCAACTCCAAGTTTCCCTTCACCTCCAGGTAGTTCACTGGTATTTATAGTGTTAGTTCTAGACCTATAATGAGGGCCTGATATTCTGCCTCATTGTTTGTACAACCTTATGATAACAGGAAGGAGTAAAGAAAGACAATCTTTGTTGGGGATATATGTAAAATCCCTAAACTAAATTTTTTGATCTTAGTGTATTCCATTCTCCTCCCTGAAAGTCTCTTGGTTGTGCAATCAAAATTCATTTCCCATGTTTGGGATATGTATTGAATAGAAAATACTTATTCATCTGAAAATTTAGTATTAAATGACGTCTCTTCTGTATATGGGTGGTAAAAAAAGAAATCTACCAAGGCCCAACCATTCACTTATTTATGAGGCACAAAATTTATATCAAACTACTACAGAATAACTACCCACCATGCCAGATGACCTGTCAGCATAGAACGATTGAGGATAAAGTTGATTGGGTTATTGCGAGAAACTAATTGGACCTCATGATGATGTAGGTAGTTCCTCAACTTATAAAATGTGAATATTAATGCTAGGAATCTCTTCTTGATATTTGAATAATGGGTCTCAGTGTCTTTCATGGTTCAACTGGGATAATAGAGTCTATTTTCATTCCCAACATCATTATTTTGTGTAAGGATGACACCCAATGATCATTCCAAGGCCATCACATATAGAATGAGTGTATTTCCCTCTACAAGTGGAATTAATACTAGTGTAATAAAGGGGTATTTATCTAGGTTATCAAATTCTTCCTAACATTATCTAATCTGCTGATATGAAATCCACTTCTTCATTAGTTTGGTGAAGGGAAAACACTTGCCTAAAATGTTGGCTATGAAGCATCAGATATAGGATAAGTGTCCTTAAAGTCCTCTCAATTATTTCATTTTTCAAGGAGGTGACATGTTAAGGATGGAATCTATCTTCTCAGGGTTGAATTAAATGCCATGATTGTGCATAATGAAGCCAAGGAAATTCCCTGAGGTTACCTCTAAAGCACATTTTAAGTGGTTTATCTTAAGGTTATACTATTGAAGTTTTTTAAGATGGTTTCCAAGTCAGCTAGGTGGTCAAAAAAATTTCATTACTTGACTACATTATCATCAAAATAGCATTCAACAAACTTTCCCAGAAAGGGATTAAAGATACGGTGCATATCAAATTGGTATGTGGTGCTGAAAATCTTTAATCGAAAGGGAATTACCCTATAACAGAATACTACCTAAGGGGCCCTGAAGGTGGTAGATTATTCATCTTATGAGGTCATTTGAATTTTGTTGTAATCAGAGTATCCATCCATGAAGGAGAGTGCTTTATAACCATCTATCACATCAATGAGTAGTTCTGTGATTATAATTAGGAAGTAATCTTTGGGATAGTGGTAGTTGATATCTCTAAAATCAATGAAAATTATGATTTTCCCATTCTTCTTCTTCATGGGGATTATATTGGCTATCCATTTTCGATATTTTACCTCTTTTATGAATTTAGCCTTCATGAGTTTATCCACTTCGAACTCAATTTTTGAGGAATGAGTTAGGTGTGTTCTTATGGATACGTTCTTGTACCCCTGACAATCTTCTTGAAAGCCCAAGTAATGAGTGGAAAGATCAGGGTCAAGGCCTATCATATCTTTGTAATTCCAAGAAAAACCATCCTGGTGCTACTTTAGGAAGGAAGTATATACCTTCTGTTCTTTAGGAGTCATGGCCTCACTAATTAGAGTGGGTCATGGATCTTCATCTATACCCAGATTTATCTCTCTAATTTCATCCATAATGGTGGATATGTCTTCCTAAAATACTAGAGGGACATCCCTGAGGTCTTATTCTTCTTCATCTTCTCTATGATTTACCACTTCAGTAATTTCCTGAGGTGTAGGTGATGAAGCAATTTTCTTGGATCTAGTTGAGGAGTTGGTATTTAGACATATAGAAGAGGAAGAAACCATTTCTAGATCACTTATTGATATGAAGCCTCCTTGGATCTCCAAAATAGAGATGAGGGGATGGAGATTATCCACTTAGTTTTCTACTAATGGAATGATAAATTCCTCCAGTACTGATGATGGAACAAGGCTTTATTGGAGACCAGGGGATGGAATGGATAAATTTTCATCCTGGATCTCATTATTTCTCAGAGAGTTGAAAACTTCTCCAATGATATCTGGATTAGTTTTAATAATTATCATCAAAAAATTCATTGGATGTGCACTTGAATTTGGAACCACCTATTCAATTTGGAAAATGGGGAGCACATACTCGACACTGATCTATTTGAAAGGATTGGATGGAATCATATATGTACCATTTAGAGCATTGATCTGAGTAAAATTATCATCCATGGACTATTTCCCTTATTTATGGTAGAACCCTACATCAAGGTATTGTGATTAACGTGATTTGAATGGGGATTTTTCAGCATGATGTTTTTTAATTTGACAATTAACAAAATATTTGAGGGATTAGTGGTATGAAAAAGGAATAACCTCATGTTGAAGTAGCTAAGGACTCCCCAATAGGATATTGAAGATTGTATCTTTATAAACAACCATGAATTCTGAGTCAGACATGAGATCCCTAAACTAAGTTTTGAGTGTGATCTGATCAAGAGGTTCTTTCTCATTATTATCATAACCCTATAACATAAGAGTGGAGGGGAACATGTCAGATTCATTTAAAACCAAAAGGTGAAGTTTTTGGATTGGGATGTGGTTGACTCCTAAGCCATTGTCAAGAAAGTATCATTATATATCAATGTCATTTATCCTGCCAGATATATACAAGGTCCTAACATGTCCATATATGAGAACATCCTCATCTTGGTCTGTGAAAGAGAAAACCACATGGAATTCTATAATATGATTCTTCGCATGATATACTTCAGCAGTGGTGACCTCAACTTCAAACTCTTGGGGGATCGATAAGGCCTCTATGAGTTATTCTCGGAGGTCTTTTGATAGAATCAAATCATCCATGATTGAAAATTTAGACATTACTTGGGAAAATTACTTCAAAAAATCATATTTCTGATCTAGAGGTTGGTTCTTTCTAGAATAGGTATTTTATTTCACATGTTCTTTGGGAGATTATGTTCCTGATGTAGATGGAATGTCCCTCAGAATAGGAGTTGAAAGTGTTTCCACTCTAGATGGGTTAGGTAGGATGGGTTTTCCTACACACCAGGGTTGATTAGGTGATGAAATATCCTATAATCTATCTTCTAGGATTATTTTGTTAGGTAGGACCCTACCATTTGTGGAGGAATTCCCTCGTTCCCACTAAGCTCAATAGAGAGTTCTCCCATGAGTTTTGGCTGCATAGACAGTTTGAGCAGGGATGTGGTTAATGTAGTGACTCTTGGAATGACCGTGTCTTCCCCTATACCCTAGACTCTGACAGTCTCATCCCCCATTTCCCCAATCAAGTATAGTGAATTTGGGTTCATAACTATTCACATCATCTATGAAGGTATACATTAAGTGAATAACATTAATATAACCAAAGATTAACTTCTCATCTAATGAATTTTTTGTCAGATGGGATGAATCTTATTGTACCATTTGGTGGGGTAGTTCTCATGATTTTAGGACTATAGTAATGAATTCCTATAAAGTAAAATATATTTTTGGCCTTAGAATAGGCTCATATTCTTGTTTTTTCCCCTTACTTTTCTAGCCGTGTTTCTTTTTAGAGGATTGGATTTCAGAGGATTGAGCTTCCAATGAAGCTGGTTGTGATCAGCAGAAGTAATCGAGGGCATGGTCGGCTACTACAAATATGTTCAAAGGATTACATGAGTTGGTTTTATTGTCTTTATGAACATCCAATAATTAAAATTTTTAATACCTATACTATTTTCTTCTTTCCATTCATTTTACTCCTTCAGATTGGTGGCAAAAACACATTCTACCTGAGCAGGAAAATGTTCCATCTTTACTTTCCCAGAGTCCACCATCTTTTTTAGGAGGTATTTTAAAATAAAAAAAATACTATATGTGCTACCCTAGCATTTTATGAAAGGTTAAAAAATTTAGCTTATCTTCTCCACCTTCTCTGTTGGGATTCCTAGGATTTAAAAACTTGACCAAGTTGTTTTCCAATGTTGAGATGAAGTATCTAGGGACTTGATCATTTCAAAAAGAATATAACTTGCTTTTCATCTTATCAGTTTTCTTTCACCTCTCATCTGTTTGATCATCCTAATGAGTCAGGTGCTGTTGCTAATACTCGAGAGGTGGAGCCACATAATATAGTGTGGGTTTGAAGTAGGAGTGGGTACATGGGATTGTTTAAGTGTAATTATAACAACCTCTACTTTTCATATTCTCCTTCCCTGAGTTTATTGAATTACTCAAGAATTTACCTTATTCTCTATGATGTATTCCTCTACTCTATAAGTAATTTAGGCAAGGTACTAAATCCCTCATATTTATTTCATAGGGATAATTGGTGTTCACAACTCTTTATAAAGATTCTCTACACAAATAGGTGAAAACTCTTCTTAAGGGAGCGATGGATTCAAGGAGTACGTCAATCCTTTCCACCAAGCAATGAAATATGAGAATCTTTAATTCTAGCACTGATTACAGTTTGAGAGACTAAATACTATTTTATTCTTAAGTGTTGAGCTGAAATGGAAGAGAAACTATTGACAAAGGTATTCCCACCACATGATTGATTGATCCTGAAAACTCATGTACCATACAAAGGATGGTATCTGCAGTGATTGCATAAAGAACCGGAGTTTAACCTCTTATTTTTGTTTAGAGGTACCCATCATGGGATCATAAAGAGAGATAAAATGCATCAAATTATGCTCAAGGTCTCCTGATCCATTGAAAATCAGAAATATTGGGTTATAACAATTTGGTAGGGGGAGACTTAGATCTACCCATTCAAGGAAAGGCTTATTTTCCACTGTATCAGTGCATGACTTTTCTCCATGGATTCCAATTGATCTGTTAGTGAATTAATAGTGTTTATCAACATTTTAGGAATGTGTGGTTGAGATGGAGCTTGAATGGTCATGATAGATTGAACCTAAACAGGTGCGATGGATGGTAATGCCATTGGAGGTGGCACTTATGGTACTTTATGTGGGTAACCTATAGGTGTAATCATGTAATAATGTGCCTAACCGTACTTTGTTTTTTCACCCAATGAAGTTAATTATTTATCTACTGCTGCAGGATCCAAATATATTGGTGGTTGGTATCCTACGTTAATCAGATATTCTAGATCTTCTTTAGCCACTATAGCAAACCCCTTTGTTGATGTGTACTAGCTGGAAGTGCAAGTTCATGATTTTATTATTGAACATATCTAGAAGAAATAACGCCTCAGATTAATTCTACATTGAGTCTCCTTACTTATTTTATATCTTCCTCTTTCTAATAAAGTATTTCCTCCATTAAAAGGGGATTGGCCTCTCTGGGAGGGAGGTGTGACATGATTTGACCCTTACATTTTTTTCTCTCTAGGAGGTAAATATGGATTGTTCAGGGGAGTTCCCAAATTTAGGGAAATCCTATGGTTCTTGTTAAGCATACCTCCTTCATTTGTTTTAGTGTGGACCACGTTATGAACTAGAACTTCCTCTTCTAGCTCTTATGTATTGGCTTCATGTTCTGCAGAACCTGTGAGGGTGGAGTTGATTACATTTACTAATGAGATTTGTATTATCGACATTATATAATTTTATTTTCAATACCGTCTCCTTCTATACCCTCCACGAGTCCTTGTACTCTCCTTTGATGATTTTATGGGAGCTTCTGGAGGAAACTAATCTAAAGGGTACCTAGAGATAGTTCATTCATGAATGTTCCAAGTGAATATACTAGATCATGAGATGGAATGAACTAGGAGGATCCATTAAATTAAATTTTCCATAAGTAGAAGAAGATTTATTCCCACTGAGGAGGGGGGGTGTTGAGGTGAAAAATCCCCCATCCTTAAGGGATGGGTCTATTCCCATTTTTCTTTCACAACTCTTCGGGTCTAATTGACTGGCCTCGAGGGTTGGGTTAAAAAATATCCCAACCCTGTGGGTTGGGGTTTATCCTAAAATGTAATGGCAGATAATACCATAGTGTTTCTTCTGATTCTATGGAATTTTGTTCGAATATGGGTTGGCTGCATCATTTATCACACACTTGAATTTCCCTTCTCAGAAGAATGTTACAATATATATGACATCTGCATTATGTAATGATGAATTTCACCCAAATAAGAGGCTTGTTTGATATTCTTAGATGCCTGAAGTAAGATTCTTTCAATGGGATCCTCTCTTATGGCCTAACGTTAATGAGAGTCAATCGGGTCATGTTTTTACTGAGCATATCTTCAGTTATGAATGGATTCTATTTGTTTAATCTGGACTAAGGCTATAATATTTCATTATGTGACCTCTATAAGGATTTATTGGTTAGGGAGAATGGTGAAATTTAATGCTTTATGTGCACCTAATCCTCTAATATGAACACCATATGGGGTATCAACTACATGCCTTCACAATCTCATTAATGCGCTGAGGCATGCACATTGAAGGGCTCCTTACTATTTTCCGATATTTGGGTTTTGTGAATCCAGGAGAGATGATAAGTCAATTTAGTGTTTCAAACCATATATTACCTTGACATGACTTTGATACTCATTATAATGTAATACTTTTTCTTTTAAGTGAAGAAGATTTTTCTATATGTTGATAAACATTTTATGCACATAATCATCCAATAGTTCCTATAGAATGATATATTGAGTGGTGGATAAATGTCGAAACATGACCAATATATCATCCTTAGCCAGCTATTACATCATGTTTAGTAGATCTTCTTCCTCTTTCACCAAAGACTCCTCTACCTGGTCTGACCAAAGTGAACATTTTTCTACTGCATTATCATAAGTAGAAAGATTGATAGGGTCTTCCTCTATTTCATTGGAAGTTAAGTGACCTAAGGGTGGTTCGAAGAATGATCATCACCTAGGGTTGTATTCTGGTTGAGAAAGTATCTTACCTTCCAATGAAAAAACATCATACATGACTGGCCTTGTTTTCGAAAGTTCCTTGCAATATGGGGCTTTCCCATTACTATATTGCAAATTAGAGAATTCTATTGAAAACACGAAACACTACTGTGGAGAGAAATTTCATAGTGAATGAAATCATGGGGAGTGCCACCATGGTGAATTATAATAAGGGGAATACCCTCTTGTTCCTTTTTCTTCTATCCGCACATAGGGTTGTCATGGATCTCATTAAGAGATAGGCTCTTAAGACCGACTAGACTGTTGTCATGAAGCAAGACTTCATGGTGAAGTTTCCAGAGAGGGCCTTTAGAATTACTTATACTTCTCCCATAATTTGGTAATGCGAGAGTAGTATCTTGAGATTTTATAGATAATAATCTGATGGATTCAAGGAATATAGAACAAAGAAAAGCGGTATCATAGACCCCATTTGGATTTTCTAATCATGTTTGATGAGGATTTTTCGGGGATGCCTTCATATGAGAAACTATGACCACTTACTGGGGGAAGTGGTATTCAGGGGTAGGTTTTTGTGCCTACCTTGGAGTGGCCATTATGATAGGTTTATTATGCAGGTTTTGGGCTCAGTAGAAGCGCGTTAGTGGGTGTACCCAACTTTAATTTTTCCATTAACAACGATCAATCTGAGATACGTCACGATAATAAAACATCATATCATTAGAATCGAATGAAGGATGATCGAAAGGAAGGGAGTCCTGGAACTATAGATAGGATCATCATATGTTGGTTATAATTAATTTAATAAAAAGACAAGAATTACCTTGATGGAGTTATCTCTTCATTGATGTTTCCAGTCACGATTCGATGTGATTTGTCGTTGCATCATAGAATCAAAGTGTAGGATTCCTCTAGCGGTGATTCAAACATACTCCATGCATCTCTGGATATCACCGAAGGGATCTTTGAGTGCTAGTGTGGAAGAGACTTCGGTTGTGATGTCTGTCTTCGATTGTGATGAGAGCCGATTCTAAAGCGCTCTCTTAGATCCAATGGATGGGGATCTCTCTCGTAACTTGAGATAATTCTTGGTAGAAAAAGAATTCATTATTTCCTTGAGATATTTTCTAGATTCATTGTGAACAACCACAGAGAATGGCTAGGTTAATGAAAATAATATAACTGTGATTTTAATTACTTAGAATAATAAAATGAATTAATTACTCAATATAATTTATTAGTTTCATTCAATTCTTAGTAAGACACCATGTCTAATAATAATAGTTGACTATTATTATTACTTGACATGCACCCAGTGAATTACACCTAATATTATTTAATTAAATAAATAATATTATTTCTCAAAAATCCCTAGAAAAACTACATGGTGTGTATATTAGCATGCACGACCTTTACTTTTGTTTTTTCCATTTTCTTTATTTCCTCCACCACATTTATTAGACCTTAAATAATGACTATTTATTTCTTAAATAAATATCACTACATAACTCACTAATAAATATATTATTTCACCCAAAATTTATTCTCCTGAATAACTAGTTTCAAAATAAATGAGATCATACATCCTTGAATAATTATTAAACCAAAATCAGGAATAATGTTTATTCAACTTATAAAATGAACATTTAACTGTGATACATGGACACACTTAGTGTGTAGCCCTCTTGGCCTCTTTCTTAGTGGCATTAGGCAGAGCCTGCCTAATGTCCAAGGTTAGCATCTATAAACATGCCATGTTACCCATAGAGAGAGAAGTTAATACCGCATTGACATGTCACCTCCTAGAAACACTTACCGTGTAATGTAATCCATTTGTCTCAATATCTTGAATCAAGCAAGTTTCATGCTAGTTCCTTCAACCCATGTGCTCGATTATACTTTTCTTTGACTTCTTGGAATTGAACTTTCCCATTCCTCACCATGTCCATGGATTTATTTAGGCTATATCAATCCCATCAAAGGGCCTGAGATATCTACTTCTATTTTGGAACAAAAGGGACAAATCCTTTCTCACGTTATCTATTAATGTAGTATTACTTGTAACATAACCTACATATACTACCTTACTACAAATAGCGTTTCATCCCCATTTTCGTCAATACATCTAAGTGCATGAGTTGGAATACCCATTAATAACAATATTAAAGTCTAAGGACCAATACACACGTCTGCAGATAGGAACATCCAATGAGAAGATTACCAAGGGTGCACACCATGAGAAGATTCCTCAAAGTTTTATGATTCCTCACCCCTAATGGACTATATTATTTGTGTCCCTCAAATAACATCATCTGTCCATAGAACATATATTCAAGAACAATGTTATGGAACTTCCGGGTTCTCATCATAGTAAGGATCCGCTATGACCCTTTATTGCAATAGATATCCTTAAGACACTATCACATGCATTTTCATGCAAATGAAAAATAAATATGTGATAAGGTATTTATTAATTAATAAAGTAAAAAGTAGTTGGTTCTAGGTCACCAACTCCAACAGACTCCAACTTGGACTAGATCCAACTACTAACAAACTTTAACCTGCTAGATCTCACATGATATTAATGATTCTTCTGAGATAGGCCTTTAGTCACGGGGTCTTCCAAATTATCTTTCATGGAAATTCTTCTCACTAAAAATTCACCCCTTTGATAGAAATCCCTCAAGAGGTGATACTTATAAAGAATATTCTTTGTTTGTTGATGCGACCTTGGTTCTTTTGCAAGATCCGCCACTACAATATTATCACAATAAAATGTGATATGATCTTTAATGCTAGGCACCACATCAACCTACTGGACAATGTTCAAAATCCAAACAGCTTCCATGGCTACATTAGAAGCCACTATATATTTAGACTCCATTGTAGAATTGGTAACTAGCTGCTTTGAACTCTTCCAGATCACAGCCCCTCCGTTGAGATATAAAACATATCCAGATTTCAATTTTAGATTTTTCTAATATGTCTAAAAACCAGCATCAAAATACCCTCTGATGATGATCTCCTCATCTCCTCCATACACCAATAACATATGATTAGTTCTTCTTAGATACTTAAGGATAGTCTTAACATCAGTTTAATGTTTTTCTCATGGATCTTCTTGATATATGCATATCATGCTTAGTACATAGGCAACATCAATCCTGGTATATAACATGGAATACGTAATGAATCTGATAGCTGAAGCACATGGAATCTTACTCATCCTATCTTTCTTCAATTGTCTCTGAGGACACATTTTCTTAGAAAGATATAGGCCATGTGACACTAGAACCAATCCCCTCTTGGATTGTTCCATACTAAATATCTTTAGTGTCTGGTCAATGTATATACCCTAAATTAGTCCAAGAAGCCTCTTGGATATATCATGAATGATATTGATCCCTAGAATGTAGGTTGCTTCACCTAATTCCTTCATGGAGAAACACTTGTTCAACCAGTCCTTAACTGACTGTAAGAATGGTACATCGTTTCCAATAAGTGATATATCATCAACATATACTACTAGGATAACAACTGCATTCCCATTAAACCAATTATAAACACATGGCTCACATTTGTTCTTAATGAAACCAAATTCTTTCATGGCTTCATCAAATCGAATGTTCCATGACCTGGATGCTTTTTTTAATCCATAAATGGATTTCTGAAACTTGAAAAACTGTTTGGATTTACTTGGTATCACAAACCCTTCTATTTGTGTCATATAGACATCTTCCTGAAGGTTCCTATTAAGAAATTCTATTTTGACATCTGTCTGCCAAATATCATAGGCATGGTAAGCTACTATGGAAAGTATGATTCTTATGGATTTAAACATGGAAACTGGTGAGAAGGTTTCATTATAGTCAATTCCTTGACGCTATTTGAATCCTTTATCCACTAGCCTTTCTTTATAGGTTCTAACTTGACCTTATATGTCTAGATTTATCTTGAATACCCATTTTCATCCAATAGGATTTAGATCAATTGGATCATCAACCCTAACCCAGACTTGGTTCTGATACATGAAATCCATCTTATAATTCATAGCTTCTATCCATCTTGCATCTTCTGAGCTCTCTACTACATCCTTATAGGAGATAGGTTCTTCATTGTCTAAAAATAATGATTCACCATCCTCAGTGACTAGTAAACCAAATCTCTCTAGTTCTCTTACCTCTCTTGAGATCCTATTCAGTACTTGTGTTTCTAGAACCTCTTCCACAGGGACCTGTGGAACTTGTTCCTGTACCAACTTCTTTGTATCTTTAGCATCAACTTTGTTAAAGTCAATCTTGATCCCATTATACTTCTTGAGGATGTTCTCTCTCTCAATAAATACAGCTTGTCTGGTGAAATTCACATTATTATTTTAATGGTTATATAGGTAATATCATTTCATTTCCTTGTGATTTCCTATAAAGATACACCTCCTACCCCAGTGTGCTAGTTTGTTTCCTGAGAAGGCCTTAACAAACACCTTGCATCTCCATACATGTGTGTATGAAAAAATGGGTTTCTTTTCATTCCATAAATCATAAAGAATTCCATTTTATACCTTAGTTGGTACTAAATTTAATGTGTATGATGTAGTTTGTAATGCATATACCCAAAAGAATAATAGAAGATCTGCATGACTCATCATTGACCTCACTATGTCCAATAAGGTGAAATTCCTCATTTCAATAACACCATTCTACTGTGGTGTATAAGGAGGAGTGAGTTGAGATAGAATCCCAGACTCCCATAAAAGGTCAATAAATTCTTGGTTTAGATATTCTCCACCTCGATCCGATTGAAGATTATTTATCTTCTTACCAAGCTGATTCTCTACTTAATTCTTGAATTCCTTAAATTTCTCTAAGGCCTTTTACTTATAAATCATTAAGTAGATATAGCCATATCTACTCCAATCATTAGTAAAAGTAATAAAGTAGGAATATTTACCTCTAGCTTCTACTGGAATTGGCCCACACACATCCATGTGTACCACTCCTAGAAGCTCTATGGCCCTTTCACCCTATCCACCAAAAGGTGACATGGTCATTTTACCTTGCAAACAAGTGTGACATCTATCAAGTGGTTTTAGCTCAGTAGTGTCTAAATAACCATCTTGGCAGAGATTTGTCAAGTGCTTCTCATTTACATGACCAAGACTGTGATGCCACAATTGGGTGGTGTATGAGTCATGTGAGTTTGTTTGGTTATCGATTACCAATAGTTAGTTTTCATAATTAAAAAAACAAACCATAATTTAAATGCACCATACCACAACATATGTTGTTATTATAAAATAAACAACCCTTATTTCCAAACATGAAAATAAATCCATCCATATCCAAACATGATACAAAAATTATGTTCTTGGTAACACTAGGAACATAATAACAGTTATGTAAAACCAAAATCATCCCAGTTGGCAATGAGAGATGGTAATTTCTAATGGACAATGTAGTCAGCCTCGTGTCATTGGTAACTTGAAGATCCACCTCTCTTCTGGAAATCTTTCTAAATCTACTTGGTTCCTACATTTGGATAAATATGTGAGCCCCACAATATGTATCTAATACCCAATGTGTATAAATGGAAATATTACACTCGATAACGAATTCACCTTTAGCATCCCCAAGATTATAGGTGCAGTTCCTCTTCCAATGGCTTAGATTTCCACATGAAAAACATACCAACTCCTATTCCTTTCCCTTCCTCTAGATCTTCCCCTTCTTAGAGGGATAGTGATCAGGGGATTTAGACCATTTATAAGTCCTTGTCCTTTTTGCCTCGTCCTTCTTTTTCTTATTCACTATAAGGACTGTGGGTTTATCATGCCCCATGTACTTATCTACTTGGAGAATTAAGGTCAAAAGTTCTGATAGACTCTTCTAATTATTTCTCATGTTTTATTTGACAATAAAGCTAGAAAAGGTCTTGGGTAGTGATGATAGGATGATATCTGTATGCAACTCATCCAGGAACTTAATCCCTAAGATGTACATGTGTTCAATCTAGCTAATGATCTTGACTACATGAGGCCTAGTTGGCACAGACTCTCCAAGAATAGTTTTAAAGAATGTGTGGTAGATCTCATATCTCTTCTGTCTCACCTTCTCTTGATAGAGATCCTTAAGGTGAGACATCATGATATGCACATCAATGTTTTCATGTTCCTTCAAGAGCTCATTAGACATGGCCGATAGAATGAAACATAGGAAATATGTGGAATCATCCATATATTTTATATAGAGAGATAGTTCTTCATCACTGGCCTCTTTTCTAGGTGCAATTGGAATAGGATCTTCCAGCACATACAATTTCCTCTCATGGCGAAGGATAATGCGTAAATTCCTCTGCCACTTCTAGAAACTAGGGACAGTGAGAAGGTTTCCCTTATCTATTATGGTTTAAAATGACATGTTTGAATTCATTTTTCTTGTTGTTTATACAAATTAATATGATAAAATAATTAGTACTTTATCATTATAAAACTGAGAAAAATAAATAA
The DNA here is from genome assembly GCA_963277665.1 of Viscum album. NCBI lineage: Eukaryota > Viridiplantae > Streptophyta > Magnoliopsida > Santalales > Viscaceae > Viscum > Viscum album. The sequence continues at coordinate 912,309,623 of OY728151.1, forward strand.
ATTAATACTTATTAGTCTGCCACTATTTTATTGAAATCTAATAGCCCTCACCATTGACTTCAGAATATTCTGTTGCCTAAATATTCTAGTTGAAAGGATCCATATTTCCCTTAACATTACCCCAAATTGGGTTGGTCAAGAAACTTGAAGGGTTTTAATCAATCCTTTTATCTTAAACCATTTTTTGAATTTCCTTGAGATTCTCATCCATCATAATTTTAAACAAATAAATTCATTTAAAATTATCTTTTTACATATCTTGTACCTTGGAGGAAAACCGGTGAATTTCCATTCATAACTACCCAATGAGTATAAATGAACATTAAACAGATGTTAAATTAAACACATATATATAAAACACCTATCACATGTTGTGCCTCAACTTTACACCCACACCAAGGTACACGTCTCAAGGGATTGTATAATATAATAATAAATTTTAATAACTCTGTGTAATTTGGATGAGTATACGGTGTGTAATTCCAACTACATAGCATGTATTATCATTCTCTGTCCATCTGAAGTACATGCCTAGGGATATGGCCTGTAGATGTACTTCAGAAATCTTTAGAATACACGGCGTGTTCAGTGGTTCACATGCCATGTAGTGTCTGCATTACATGGTCTCTAGCTGAGCCAGCTGTGTACGGGGTACACGGTCCAACCCTAACCCGAAGGGACTACATGCCATGTCTAGTGGGCCACATAGCGTGTAATCCAGAAAATCCATGCCACCTGTTTCTGGAAAACACACAGAGTCATTTAAGACTTATAAAGAATCCAACACAGGGCTTGGTTTGGAAGAGTAGTCTGATGCATTGAATCTTGACTACACAACGTGTACTAGAAAATACAGTCGTGTCTTCTGGTGTTGTACAACTAGGAAGATTTGGAATCTCCGGATGAGATCCTCTATTTTATTTTAATCAAATTTAAAAATAAAATATCATTTTTGTAAGGTGAATGAGAAATGAAAAAGGAGGAATAGATATCGAGATTCAGATTTTCAGAATGATTAACTTAAATTGAAACAACTAAATTATTAAATTCATAAATCATCAACGAAAAACTAAATAATCATAATCAATGATATGACCCCTCTGATACAACTTGTAGGTTCCGAGCGTAGCAAAAGCGCATTGGTGGGTGTACCCAACCTCAGTTTTTCCATTAACAAAAATCAATCTGAGATCCATCACGATAATAAAATGCTGGATATTCAGAATATAATTAATAAAGAAAGAAAGAAAGGGAGTCACAGAACTATAGAGAGGATCATCATATGTTGGTTATAATTAATTTAATTAAAATACAAGAATTACCTTGATGAAATTATCTCTTCATTGATGTTTTCAGTAACAATCTAATGTGATCTGTCGTTGTGTTATAGAAGACAAGTGTAGGCTTCCTCTAGTGGCGATCCACATGTGTTCCATGTATATCTGGATTTCGTTGAAGGGATCTAAAGTTTCTAGCATAGAAGAGCCTTCACTTGTGATATCTACCATCGATCATGATGAGAGTTACTTCCAAATTGATCTCCTTGATCCGGTGGAGGAGGATCTCTCTCATAACTTGAGAGTGTTCTTGGTGGAAAAATAATTCTCTCTTGGCTTGAGAGATTTTCTAGATCCGTTGTGCACAACCATATAGAATTTATAGTTAAATGAGAATAATATAATTGGGATTTTAATTACTTATAATAATAAAATGGATTAATTACCCAAAAGTATTTATTAATTTCATTTAATTCTTAGTAAGATCCCATGTATAATAAAAACAGTTGAATATTATTATTACTTGACATAAACGCAGTGAATTACACCTAATGTTATTTAATTAAATAAATAATACTATTTCTCAAAAATCCTCAGAAAAACTACACGGAGTGTACTTTTTTCCATTTTCTTTATTTCCTCCACCACATTTATTAGACCTTGAATAATGACTATTTATTTATTAAATAAATATCACTAAATTACTTGTTAATAAATATCTTATTTCACCCACAATTTATTCTCTCAAATAACTAGTATTGAAATAAATGTGATCACGCATCCTTGAATAATTATTAAACCACAATCAAGAATAATATTTATTCAACTTGTTAAATTAACATTTAACTAAGATACTTGGACACACTTAGTGTGTGACCCTCTAGGCCTCTTTATTAGTGGAATTAGGTGGATCCTTCCTAATGTCCAAGGTTAGGGTCTAGAAACATGCAAAGGCACCCATAGAGAAATAAGTTAATGCCGTAATGATGTGTCACCTCCTATGAAAGCATACTATGTAATGTAATCCCTTTATCTCGATATCTCGAATCAAGTGGGTTTCATGCTAGTGTCATCAACCCATGTGCTCAATCATTCTTTATTTTACTTCCCAAAATTGAACTTTTACATTCATCACCATGGCCATGGATTTATTTTGGCTATATCAATTCCATCAAAGGGCCTGAGATATTTACTTAATTTATGGAACATAAGGGAAATTTTTTTCTCACATTATCTATTAATGCAGTATTACTAGTGACACACCCAACATATCCTACCTCACTGTAAATAGTTTGTTGTCAAAGTTTTCATCAATACATATAAGTGCGTGAGTTATAATACCCATTAAAAATAATATTAAATTATAAGGACCAATACACACATCTATATATGGGAACATCCAATGACACTATGAAATGTGGATTTCTTATTGGAGGGTCTCGTTCTCATAATATCCTCCTGGATATTACTAATGGTTCACACCATGAGAAGGTGCCTAAATGTTTTATGAGTACTCACCCTTAATGGAATGTATTATTTGTGTCCCTCAAATAATATCATCCGGCCATAGAATATATATTCAAGAACAATGTTATGGTACTTCCGAGTTCTCATCATTGAAGGGATCCACTATGATGATTTAGTGAAACAAATATCCTTAGAACATTATCACATTCATTTTAATGAATAATAACAATAAATATGTGATAAGGTATTTATTAATGAATAAAGTACAGATTAGTTGGTTCTAGGCCACCAACTCCAATAGATTTCTCGATCTAGAGAGGTTGTATGTTCCTAATATGGTTGTCCATATAATATAGAGGAGTTTTATCCATGACCCTCCAAGATAAGAGCATATGTTTGTATCTTATCTCGATTGAAATGATGGTTAGCCACCCCAATTGTGTGGATAGAGTTGTGTTCCTATCCTTTAGGAACTACTTTAATTTCTATTATGATGTCCTGGAAAGTCTATAGACTGTGGAAAGAGATTTGTGTCTTCCCTTTCACCATTTTTAGGATATGATTGGTGACTTCAGTGATTGTAACATGGATATATGCCCATTTCATATCTATATTAGGTGTATGTTACTGCTCATGTAATCTATTTCTTGCTAGTGGATACTGACAATACTCATGTGTGGGGGTAGAGAGTTGATTCATCACCTTGGAATTTTCAACCGACTTCTCTTGGTGTAGCCAAATGAGGCTACTGGTAGGCTTGATGAATGCAGACAGGTGTGTGAACTGATTGTAAATTTCTACCAAACATGGTTGGAGAGATTCTTTAAGTGATTCTAGAATAGTCGAATGGAATAATTGGTGGGTTCAGGCATGTGTATGTTCCTACTTACATATTTCCACTGAATTTGAACAACATGATTCCTTGGATGCCGCCAGGAAATTCTGATAGGTGGATGAATTATGTTGGGTGGGTGTATGTTCCCACTCATAATTTTCCACCAAATTGGGGTGGTGTGATTCTATGAAGGGGAAGAGGTGTGACCTTGCTCCTTGTTGGACAGTTTTCATCCTCAAAAGGCCATCTTTCTTGTTCAGTTCTAAAGGACATGATCCAGATAGCTGAGGAAAAAGCCCTCATCATGTTGAGGGCTCACTAACTCATGGTGTTGGTGGTAGAAATTATAGGTAGGATCCCTTTAAAAGGACCCCTATGTCTTCTGGATGAGGTTGTATGCAACCTCTTGATCCACCTTCTTGTGATACAGGAGAGACTGGTTGTCACGTTCTGTGGATAAGATCCTAAAATGGTTAAAGATAGTGGTTAATTCCATCTACTTTTGGACCACTAGTCATCACTGACTGGACAACTGGTGGGGCTTAGTGAGCTGGAGGGCCTACCAGATTGCCTCCAGATTCGGGATGGTACCATGTTGATGGTACTCCAAAAGTAGTGTATTAGAGACCTAGCGTTCAAGAATCTGGGTTGGGGATGACATCCTTGGCATGGATAAATATTTTTCTTGAGCAGTAACTAGGTTATTAATTGGTGAAATATATAATTATGCTTTTTTATTTAAGGGATATATGGGATTAAGTTCCTATATATATGAAAAACACAAATAAGAAAATTCTATCAAAGCATCATCTCATTCGAATGAACACACACATGATTAGTTTTCTTATTTTTTCCTCTTTTATCATGTGAAAGGGGTGAAACATATGGGTGACACTATTTTCTTGGTTAAGGATTTAGGTTGGGTTCACCATTTTTATTTCCCTTAGAGAATCAGTCACCTGATGACTGATTGTAGGGGGGTGAGTTCTATGCAATCATTCATGTTGGGTTCACGATTTTTGAATGGTTTCCAATAGGTTTTGTTTGAGTAACCTCAAACACCCAGTGGTTCTATATCCATGAGGGCCCACTTTCTAAAGGCAATCACTCCTTTGGGAATTTTTCCAATGATGCTCAAGAAATCACATTGGTTGAGGGGATGGGAGGTCGGGCTCAACACACCTTTTTGGGGGGAATTATTTCATAGTTAGGGACTCTCTTATAGATTTAAGACATGTTCGTGAATCCTTTATTAATTACCAAGTATGGCTTGGATCACCCTTGAATTAAAAATCAATTATTAGCATGTATGAAGTTTGTAATCATCTTTATGTATGTGAGGTCCTTCATCAATGGATACATCTATATGTATCATAGGTTCTCCATCAATGGTATCCTATTATGTACTACTTAGATATTCTCTAGTCATTATTATGATGATGCTAGTTTTCTAGCCACATAGTGGGGAGCTATGGAGTGTATCATCATCCAGGGTAACATGAGTTGTTTTGGTTTTGGGATCAAACCCATGAATGGGATTCCTATATATCCTTGTGAAAGGAATCAGAACCCACATATTTCAGTGCCAATTAATGGGTAATACCGTACCTTTTTAAGGTCATGTGATAATGACCTAACCATATAGTTCAATATCACAGGGAAAGGATGTCCAGACAAAAGGTTCCTAATTAATGTTTCACATGTGACTTAGGCCGAAGTATCCTAGGGAACCTGAAATAGGTATGAGTTTTTAGGTTGAATTAGACCCTACTAAGAATGTTTTCATGAGTGAATATGGTTGATTTGGGGTGTTCGGGTTAGAACTTAGGAAGTTTTCTTATGTATCCTATTTTTATGGGAATCAAATCCCACATAGTTTGGTTATAAGGACCTACACATATGGAGTCCCATAGAATATTTTTCTTATAGGGGAGTATGGCCCTTTAAGTGGATTAAGATGGGGATTATTCCTGAAATGGATGCCCTATAAAGGTACTATTAAGGATGTATCAACTCATGGTAATTTAGAGGCTTGTTTATGGGATTACTCCTGAGGAGGATTCCTAGATTAAGTTAATTATTATTGGAGATTACTCTTGAGAAGGGTTCCTATTGATCTTGGGCCCTAGGTGTGCATTCTACATATCCTAATTATAACAGGAATCAAATTTATCATAGTTTAATTTTTGGAGCTTATGTATTTAGTCTGGATTTGATGGGTTTTATTGGGAATTACTTCTAAGAAGGATTATTATGTAGGTTGGGTTGGGTTGGGGCTTACTCTGGAGGAGTATTCCCAATGGATAATCTGACTGGGGATTACTCCTAAAAAGAAAAACCATGTGAAAGGTTTAGGGATCATGTGAATTTCATGATCATCATCAACATCTAAGTCCACATCATTCATGCTCGGTATGAGAAATAATAGGAGATAGAAGATCCAAGAAACCACACAATGTTCTTTTCCCTGAGGTTAGATACATGGCCTTGAGGACCTGCGCCTATGGGGGAACTCTATAGAAAGGTGATATGAAGATTCAAAGGATGATACCCTTCCAAAACATCCATGGGATGGTGTAAATTCCATGATCATGGTTATCCTTTGTGTCGACACGAGCCAGGATGAGTCATGCTTTAATGTGATAGACAAGGAGGAAGTAGAAGATCTGGCATACAACACACTTATCCTCCTCTACTGGTGGAAGAGGATAGGGTTATGGTGGAAGAGTAAAAGGGTATGTAACTTCACTCTCTTCACTTTACACTAGAATATGTATAGGGTAAAGAGACCTAGGAGGAAAGGGAGTATGAGGGAGAGAGATGGATTTCAGTGCCCACCCCTTCTCTAACCTAGTGTCCATGAGGTAGAGAGGAGCAAGAGTGAACCCTCCTGTAAGAAAGTCTTGGGGATTACTCTAGGAGGGATTCCCCGAAATTGGTTCCATAGTGAGATAAGAGGATCTCATTCCATGTTCAATGGAAAAGCAATCATAATCCTTATCATCCCCATAGGGAACAATAGGCTTCGGGTCTTAGAGACGACAAGGGTAGGACATGGTCCTAGCCCTTGTATCCAAGACCAAGAACCATAAAACCCTTTACTTGGGTAGGGGTCCTTGTGAATATGGGAATACACACCCATATGAACCTTTAGGACCCCTAACTATCCAATTGTGCAAGTGTGGGAAATCTCTAACTGTAGGAATAAACACCCAAATGTGGGACACGTTGGTGTGCCACTTGCCATGGTTTCATAAGTCTAGAGGCTTTAGTTTAGGTTTCAAATTGGTATCCCTCATAAAAGGAATCCAAATGAAGAGCGTAACTTCTATGGATGGATTTGAAAAGGGCTTGAATGGATGACTCATGCAGGTCCTAGGCACAGGGGCTCAGCGTAGGTGCGCCATGTAGGGCCTGGGAAGAATTGAAAAATGCTTTGTGTATGGGGAGCAATCTAGGTGTGCCTTGGGAAATGGAAATCTTAGGAAACTACACTTGGTAAAGGATTTATCTTAATCACCAAATGTATCCTTAGGTGTCCTTATAAGGTTATCATGTTGGTCCTTTATTAAGGAATGGATCCTCATGCAGGTGGTGGTCACTTTAGAGAGAATGAGTCCTCGTGTGATTTTCTTGTGTTTGAGACCCTGAAGGGACTTGGATTCCACTTATACCCCTTAATTACTTCTTCTATTTGGTTTCTGAGAGTTATCTAGAGAATTTATGGAGACCTGGGCAAAGCGGCTACATAGCTAGAGCTTTGAGCTTCTTTTTATTTTTCAGTTTATCAAATGAGGAGCCCAAGGGACCTATTTATAGGTAACTAGGGAACCCTAGTCAAAGGATGTTTCCCGCATAGGTCCTAAGCATAGGTTATTGGCATAGGTCCCCAATGTAGGGGTGGGATGACTTTCAGTGTCATGCAAGTGGTGTGCACAGGTTCCGCATGCAGGGGGGTCTGCACTGTCTGGGTTGCACATGTGCTGTGTGTAGGTCCCTAGGTGAACCACCTAGGTGAAAATGATTCTCCATAACATGGGGGTTTCACCACCTCACCCCTGATTCAGATCATTTCCAGCCTTTGGTCCCTACCCTCCAAGACGGTCCCTTCACAATCATCACTGACGCCCATGAAAGATGGAGAGTCACACTATAAACTTTTTGGGCTGAGTCTCAAACACTTCGGTCATGGCGTAAGAAAATCCAATCTTCTCCTTCACCCGGCATTAAGATGATTTTCTTATCAAAATCAAAATTTGATGTCTAAGTGAGGTTCACATCTTTAATTCTATAGAAAAGTGAATAGAACACATTTCATGGTGTCGAAAGGTACCTTAAGGTAACTCAAACATTCTATTAGTTATGTAAGGGTAAGTTATAAATTATATTGCTCAATTAAGGGTAACATAAACCTTATTTAAGGGTAATCCATGAATCCAATTACTCACGTAAATGTAAATTAGCCTTTCATAAGGTTAGTGTAATTTTTTCAATACCCACATAAGGGTAACCTAAGTCTCATGTAAGGGTAATCCATACTTGTGTAAGGGTATCAGTATATTTCCAAAACTCATGCAAGGGTAACTAGAGGCTCACATAAGGGTTATCTATACTTGCGTAAGTGTATCAATGTATTTTCAAAACTCACTTAAGTGTTACCTAAGTCTCATGTAAAGGTAATTAGGGCTCTCCAATATCCATGTAAGGGTAGTAATAAGTATGTTACTCCGATATAGTAGATATGATTCATGTAAGGGTAGCATATGTTTGCTTATTTTTTCCTATGTTCTACAGAATGTTATAAAACTGGAAATATACTCTATATTTTATATTGTTTCATATTTACATTTATTTCAAGTGTATTATGAACATTTTTAATGTTTTATTTATTTTATAATTACTCGTTACTTATCTATAAGTCACGTGAACATATTTTAAATTGTTTTATAAAGAATTAGATTTGTAACACATCAGATTAAGCCTGTATAGATATTAAAGTTCAAATTTTGGAAATTGAAATATATAATTTCAAATTGAATGAAATATGAATGTATAATCCTAAATATTATTAGTCCTAGGATATTAATGCTAATTATTTGCTGTCATATTAATGTTTTAACAAGTTCCACTTTATATGTTGTATTTTTTTACAGGATATAATGGAGGACTCACATAGATATTTTTTCCATTTACAAAATATTTTCATGTGGATATTTATCTAAGAAATAATCATGGAAAATATGTAGTAGTTCATTGGTTTCACATGCACAAATATTTATTTGGGAAAAAATAAATATAAAATGGACTTAAAATTTGAAATATGTTGTGTATAAAAAACCCTCTCTCTATATATATAGAGTTTAAAGGACCAACAGAAGTAAAAATAAGGTGGTTGAGTATTTTCTTAAATTTTATAAGTGTTTCATACTTTAGTGATCAAATACTAATCTCAATTAAACTGCAATGTTTTGATCATTTACTACTAGTGAGTTCTTTGTTTCCTCAACATTAATAATTTGAATTGTTCATATGGTTCTGTGGTTTTAAATATTTCTATTATTTTCTGTGTGAAAAATTTTAATGGGTTATACTACCCATTAAAAGGTAGTTTTTTGGGCTGTGACTTCTAAAAAAATCAGGCATTGGGCTATTCTTCTAGGTGGGGAAAAGGAAGGAATATTAGGGTTGTGCCTCTAGGTAGAAATAGGAAGGTTTGGTTTGGGTTTAAGTCTCCATGGAAAAAATGATTTATAATTAAGTTACGACTTTAGGTGTGAAAAATTCATTGTAATGTTCCATTATAGTGGGTTCCATCTCTATTATTTCATTAGAGGGGTGAAGAGTGGTGTGGGATAATTTAGATCTAAACTACTATAAAAATATCTTGTGCCCATTTATTTAATTTTTTCTACATTTACATTGAAACTCTGATATAATATTTAAATTAATTTAAAAAGGAAAATTCACCCCCATCTTGGATATTCAACCATATTACCTTTGGGACCAACAATTGGTATCATAGCTTAACACATAGCTCGATATATATATATTTATTTGTGATAACCATTTCCCGAATTTACTATCAAGGGGATAAGATCATTTTAAGATGGAAAGAACAAGTTTGAATGATTTATGGATATATAAAATACCACTTCATTTTGGTGGTAATGATTATAAACACTAGAAATATAAAATGGAAAAATTCTTAAAGAAACATTACATTGATCACTGGAATATCATAGAAAAATATTACAAGACATCCAAAGGTGATCTTAAATCATTAGTTGGAAATGATGTGGTAAAGTATGTATTGAATTACCAAGTGATCAATATTTTATATTTTGAAATAATTAGAAATGTATATAGTCATGTATCTATATGTAAAAAACACATGATATCTATAAAATTATGAAAGTTACACATTTTGGATCGAATAAGCTTATTAGAGATAATTTAGGCATGTTATGAGATAAATATCAAGAATTTAAGATGGGTGAAGACGGAATTGTTAATAAAATGTTCCATATATTTAATAGTATTGTAAATGGTATTGTAAATAGTATGATTTCTCTAGGTAAAGCTGTGGAAAATCCTATTCTTTTGGAAAGAGTTCTTATAGAACTCCCAAATAAGTGTCATGCTAGAAAGGATTATATAGATTAATGTAAGAACTTCAATGAATATACACTTGATGAACTTATTGGATCATTATTACAATATAAGTTAGATCTTAAAAATATCACTAAATAAGATAATTAAAATAAAAATAGAATTAATTTTAAAAAAATGTTTCTACTTACACTTTTGATTATGAATTATAGAGTGGTGAAATTAATGATATTGTATATGTAAAAAAGGAAGGATAAATAATAAAGAAAAGATATTAAAGGATATCTCAAAAAGACTATCTTAAATATGATTTCAATGAGGATAAGAAATGTAATTTTATTTCTAATGATGATCAAGATGTTATGAGTGAAGAAAAAGAGGGAACATCGAGCCAAATTTCTCAAGATTGAAGAAGGAAAAAAAATAATAGGAACCAATATAAGAAAGAATAGAAGGTAATAGAAGACATATAGAGTTTCCCTAAGGATTCAAGTTTTGATGATGATTTTTTTTCAAAAATTATGTGGAAAATTTATTCTTAATGTCTTCATCAAAACAAGTAAATGATTTTACTCATTATTCATCTTTTGAATCTGATTATGAAAAACTCACAATAGAAGAATTTATTAAATAAGTTGAATGGATTGATCATAAAGTTGAAAATATCATTGATTTATACAAGAATATTAAGATTCAAAATAATTTTGTTCTTAGGGAAAATGAAGAATTGAATAAATATGCCCAAGATGACATAAAATGTACACATTCAGATCTATAATTTGCATAATAAAAAATAAATTATAATTTTTTTTGAAGATATAAAAATAAAAAAAGAAATTGATTTCATGTCAAAATTCCATGAAGTTGAAATAAGGAAAATTTTTAATGTTCTTAAAGAGAATTAACAACTTAAAAATGAAATTGAAAGTTTAAAGTCAAAAATGTTTATTTTTAATCAAGGTAGAGAAAACTTTGATAAAATTATGAACTTAAAACAAGTGTTTCTTGATATTTCCAAAATATCTTGGACATAATAAGGTTTTTATTTCTAATTATTGATATTCTATATTTTTTATAAACAACTATTTGAAATCGGTTTGGATCCCCAAGAATTCATATGTTAATCCCATTGAACCCATATTTTCAAGTGTTCCAAAACTTTCTTAAATTTACTTTTGTAAGAAATGTGTCTTGGGGGAACTAAGAAGGATATTTAGTATGTGGATAGTGTATGATAAAGTCATATTACTAAATATATTTCAAAATTTATATCAATAAATAAGTTTTTTGGAGTTAATGTAACTTTTGGTGATAATTATAAATGAAAGGTAAAAGTTTTTGGTGAGGTTGAAATCACAAATTTTGTTATTATTTATAAAGTTTTATATATTTAAGTGTTGAAAAATAATTTAGTAAGAATTTAAAAACTATGTGATCATGGATTTTTTTTGTGAAATTTTAAAATAATAAATGCATTGTATTTAAGGATAAAATGGTTTTGTTTAATGAAAATAGAAAGGACAAAATTTATTCAATTAATTTTACTTAATTAGCTAAACAAAATGTAAAATTTTTTAATGCTATAAAACATGATAAAATTTTGTGACATAGGAGGTTGGTACATTCTAACTTTAGGTTTATTCACAAGTTGTCCAAAAACCAAACAGTTCCAAAATTTTCTAAAATTAAAGAGGACATCACCTTTGTTTGTGAATCTTTCTTGAAAGGTAAAAAACACATAAACAACTTAAAGTTAATTAAAGAAGTAAAAATTATAAGGAATACTTATATTATTCATTTTTATTTATTTGGTACTATCAAAACTACTAGTTTGGGTGGTAAGATAAATTGTTTTATTATTATTGATGATTTTACTAGATATAAAAAAGTTTATTTTCTAACACTGTAATCTGAAACTTTATCTAAGTTTATCACTTTTTATAAATTAGTTTAAAATTATAAATTAAATATAATTAAATCAATTAGAATTAATCATGGTGTTTAATACCAGAATCTAGGATTTATCTATATTTTGTGTAGAAAATGGGTATTTTTCACAATTTTTTTTAGCCTTGATAACACCACAAAAAAATGATGTAATAGAAAGTAAAACTAGAAGTATTTAAGAAATGGATCGAAACATGTAAAATGAATTTAATATATATAAATATTTATGGGTATAAGATATGAATACATATTATTATGTTAAAAATAGAATTATTTTAGGACCATTTTTGAAAAAGATAACTTATACGCTTTGGATGGGGAGAAAACCTAAGATTGGCTATTTTAGAGTCTTTAGATGTAATGTTTTTATTCTCAATACTAAGGATACTTCAGAAAAATTTGATGAAAAATAATATAGAGGTATTTTATTAGGAAATTCAAATATTAGTATGGAATATATAGTATATAATAAAAGAAAAATGGTTATTGAAGAATCAATTCATGTTAATTTCAATGAAAAATCTTTAAATAAAAGAGATGGTGATATCAATCAACTTGAGGATGAATTTAGAGATTTTAATTTTGAAGTGATATAACCTCAAGATAAGTATGCACATATTGATGGGGATAATATTTATTCTCAATATGAACCAATTCACGAAATATCTTGAAATAATGATATATATTATCCTATAGATAATTTTATTGGTAATGGTGATTCAAATGTTTAAACTAGAAAATCCCTTATGAGTATTTGTGATTATCATGATTTAATTTCTATTTTTATACCAAATAATATTAATGAGGCTTTAAATGATTCTAACTAGATCTTTCCTATGAAATATGAGTTAAATAAATTTATTATAAATAATATGTGGATATTAGTTGTTCCACTAAATGATTCTAAAGTTATTGGAATGAAATGGATCTTTAGAAACAAACTTGATAAATATGAAAATATAGTTAAAAATAAAGCTGGTTAAGTTGATCAAGGATATTATTAAGAATAAAGTATTTATTTTTAAGAATAGTTTTCACATGTTTCTAGATTATAAGCAATTAGAATATAATTATCTTATGATTATTTTCATGGATTTAAATTATTTGAAATAGATGTTAAAAGTTCTTTTCTAAATGGTTATATTTCTAGAGATGTATATGTTATAAATGTAACACATCAAGATTTTAAAAGAGGAAAATCATGTTTTATAGTGTATATGATACTTAACACCAAGTTTATAAGATACTGCAACATCCTAAGACTTTATGATATATTTATTTAAATTCAAACTCTTTAATAGCTTATGGAACATGCAACACGAAATCTAAGTGAACAGTAATAACCTTGCTACTAAATTGTAAGGTATGAATAATACTAAATAAATTATTAAAATTATATGGTTTACACATGTATAAAATAAATTCAATTATTATCTATTTATTTGAAATAAAATAAGAATCATTTAAAATAAAAAAAATTGTTTTATGAAAAATTGTAGTTGTCTAAAAGGTCATTTATTTTCACTTTACAAACATAATTTAAAATTAATTTTTAAAAATTTTATGAAATTAATTTTTCAAAATAAAAATATCAAAATTTTCTTAGGGTGAATTTTTGAGACTTTTCTAAATTTTTTCATTTTTTGATGAATAGTAAAAAATAATGATTTTAACTAATAACTATCATTTTTTAAATGCGTTAACAAGCACCATTTTATTTTAATGTGGGTTTAAAATTAAAATTATTAAAATTATATAATTATTAATCCAAATTATTTCATTTTAATCAATTCCATATTGAATTTTTATATTAAAACTTTTTAAACTTTTGAAAGTTCTTTTGAAAAGTCATTTTTTTGACACATCTATGGGTTTAATATTAAATTAAGTTCTACCACTTATGTGAATTGAATTTATAAAAATAGATTTATCATTTATAATCACAATAATTTATATTATATAATAAGGTCTACTTAAATTTTGACCATATTTAATAGTGAAAACAGTAAAAATTATTTACCACCGTTAAAGTAAAAAAGGGGTTTACTGGGGGTTAAACCTAAAAGATACGAGTTAAAAATGACCCAAAAATTTTATAATTTCTATTTTATGGTAATGTTTCGAAATTATATTTCAAATTTTCTAAAAGGGTCTATTTTTAGCCTTGTGGTATGAGAAAAATATGGGTGTAATTCTTTATTTTCAAAAATACCAAGTGTGTTATCTCCCCCACTTATAAAAGGCCATCCCCTCTTCGGTACTTAACACACTTACCAAACAATTTGTTTCAGAAAATACCTACCCAAATAAATTATCTACATCCCAAACCTCATCATTTAATCCTTTTTAGTCATAAATCTAACCGAGGAAGGCTATTGGTGCAAACCAAAAGAAGTTGTTCGAAGAATAGGTAACGTCCTTAACTGACCATTTTGTTTTATTTATTCCACCACATACTATAAATATTTTTAAAAAATTATGATATAATAAACTAAATACATTAAATATAATGAGATTTTATATGTTAATTTCATGACATAAAACCATATCCTTCTCTCTCAAATGGGAAATGAAACCATTGATCATGTGTACGACATACTACCACCTCGCGAACGAATGTAATTAATTTTCCATCATTGCTTATCATGGATGGATTTAATGATATATAATGTTTATATATGAAATTTATGATATAATTATACTTTTTTAATTATAATATCATATATTCCTTCTCACTTTCCATTTTGTAGAGAATACGATAACGTCGCTCGTGTGTACGAAAGACTATCACCTCACGAAGTGATGTGATTAATTTTTCACTTACAATTTACATGAAAGGTAATAAGGATTAATTTTATGTTGATATATTATTCTAATAAATATTAACCATTATTTTAGAAAATATACCTTACAATTTCTTACCTTACCATCCATTGAATAAATAATAATGTCGTTCATGTGTATGACAGACTACTACATCACGAAGTGATGTGATTTATTTTTCACTAATAATTTACATGGAAGGTAACAAATAATAAATATATATGAAATTATAATTATTATTTAAAATTAATATGCTATATATTTCCTTAAACTTTCACCCGTTAAGGAAATGATTACATCGCTCTTGCTTATGTACGGTTTACCGTCTCCACAAAGCGATGTGATTCATTCTCCATGGTCAAAATTCAGTAATGATTCTAATGATGTATCTAATAAAGAAAATGATATTTATAACATTAATATAATTTTTATATGATGTAACTATATCCTATGTTTAAGATCCTAAACTTTCACAACAAAACATGCATAATAAAACAAATCAATTTACACCCAAAATAATAGTGATAATGAAATATTAATAATGAAAGGTTAATAATATGCTATAGAAGAATCATATATGATATTATAAATATAAATATAGTTATGTTGTAATTTTATAAAATGTTTAAAACCACTATACATGAGTTTAAATAGTGCTTAACTAAAGGTAATCACAAGGTAATGGGTTTCTTAACTCAATTTCCATTCATTGGGTTATACAACTACTTCATTGATTATATTATTCCAAAATTATGTTTAAAATAAATTTTTATTGATTTATGTTTTATTTATACTTATATTTTTGTGGATATACATTTTTTACACATAATAACAACATTTATTAACTGTCACCTCAATTATATAAACTTTGTATGGGTTTTGTCTAAAACTTCCTTCTTTGAGACACATGTTCTTTTATGCACCTAATTTCCTTTAATGGTTTATGAACCACCCCTTTATATAATATATATTTAATCCTTAAAACATAATGAAATTTTATGTTAAAATTCATCAAATTCATTCATGGGAATTTATGATTCAAAAGGTACCTAATTGGTAAGGGTTTATGTTTCAATCTTATTTTAATCAGGATTGCTTATGCCTAAATTTACATTGAAGGAAATTATTTGATCATTTAATAATAAACCCATTTAATTTTATTATGCTATGGTTATTCATGATTTTTTCATGTAATAGTACCATTTTATTCTCTTTTTTACTTAAAATTATTCATATTTTTTTAAAGAAAACCAGACTTCATATCTCTCTTCGGTAAAGAATCCTTTTTCTTCCAATTCTATGTTTTCTAAAAATGTTTTCAAATTTTTTTCTATGATTATTTAAAGTCATTTTTATCCTTAATTTAATTTAAAAAAAAATCTAAAGGTAATCTTCCTATCATTTTACAAACAATGAACTTTTTTACATTTCTTACAAAAAATGTGAAAGGGATCTTTTTTTAATGTATTCATCATGAATAGAATTGTTCTATCGTCATGAACACTCAATGTTTTAAATATTCCATTTTAATTTTCAAATATTATTTAAAAAAATATATTTAATTTTTGGTAAAGTTTTAGATTTTAGATAAGTGTTTTCAAAATTCAAATGATATTTTCCTAAAAAATGATCAAAGTGATATTTCAAAATCAATTTCCATCTAAGATGAAATCCTTAGTATTACTCAAAGTGAAATGGTTATTTTCCTAAATAATGTTTTTAATATTTTAAATTATGTTATGTAATACTCAAAGTATTATCATCAGTTAAAATAACCATTGATGTTATGTATTTCTTCTAAATTATGTATATATGTCTCTCAAATATATACCTAGATTATTATCCCTTCCTTTTACGAAGAAAAACACACATTATGATCATTTATCAACAACCTTAATTATGAAATTTCCTTTTTTTTATTTTATGAATCCTTATTATGCAACCCATTTTCTTTCCATGGGTAATTATTTTGTTTTCCTTATGATTGATTCCTTTATAAGGCACACATAGATCATGAACATGTTATGATGGATGTGCCCAGATAGCACTCCAATGTATTGAGTAAATCTTTAGTCTCATGATATGTCATGTATAGGATTAGGGAGTAAACCAAATCCATTGTGGGACTTTCTCTACCATGTTATGTTGTCTTAGCAGTTAAAATTGAATTATGTTTATCTCATGTCTTATGTTGTTGCCACATTTCCTTTTATTCCATGATGTTATGATACCATGTTATTTATGTTATTTTTCCATGTGGTTATTCATGTTCCTTATCTTTTATAATATCATGTTATAACTTTGAATCACATGTTATGTTTCTTTATGATTTTTTTTCCTTACTAGTATTTTTAACTTACCCTTTTTTGTCTATGTATTCCCCAGGTTTCCCTTGAATTTCAATAGCTTCAAAGGATTAAGGAGTTTTTTATCGAGAATAAAATAATTTTTTTATTTTTAGTCTCACTTTGATATTTTATGAACCTAGTATTCCAAATACATAAGGCCTTTATGACCCATGTGTTGTATTAATGGATTCTTATGTTAAAAATCATTTATTAATATGTGTAAAAGGCATGGGTTTTCATAGTTGGTATTAGAGGAAATGTTAAACTTTGTAAACTAGGATAATAAAAACTTAGTGATAACCCTAGGGATATGTATAAGGTTAAGTTTAAGTATAATCCTATGCATAGAAAATTATCCTAGAATTTTAGTGAAGTATAGAGAAAGTGGTTTTCAAGCAATTAAATCCCTTTATGGATACTATAAGTGGATGTGATTTTTGAATATATGTACCTAGGGGGAATAACTCCAAAAGAATCATGTTGGGCATGAATCGAGAATTAACTAGTACATGATACTGAGCCTTATTGCGCACCTAGTTTGAAACTCTCGGGGGATTTGCTTAGGAAATTCACAGAGTATTTATGAACTATCATGAAGGAATTGAATAGATGATAATAATGGATGATCTATATTAAACTTAAAGTGTCTTTGGTTGACAATTCTAAGGTTTATCATAATTTTAAATGCATAAATACCCATTTTAGGTTTTATGTTATGGAATTATAAGATACTTAAGAGTATTTTGGGAGGTATTTATGGTAATATAACCCTTGGGTTTAGTATGGGTTTTAGTAAAAAAAATATTTGAGGAAGAATTCCATTATATTTTGTAGATATAAGTTCAATGGTATTAGTAACATTTAGGGTTTACCCTATCTATTATATTAAGGTAATAATATTAAGTTTAGATAATTTAAATTTATGGGAAAAATAAGTTGTATATAAATCATTAGTGGTCACAAACTAACCTGATGGGTAATATTATGGTAATGTTATAGGAATTATATTAATATAGTTTTAGAAAAAGGATAAACTACATGCCAGGTGACAACTCATCATATCAACCAATTATATGGAGATTGAACCCACAACTGAAGGGCGATAAGGGTGTAATGATTACCACTATCCTACATAATATAATGGTTAGTATGACATTATTTTTACATAAATGATTTGGTTGATAAATATTAAGTTTATTTTGGGAAAAATATTCGAGGATTAAGAATTTTTAATTTTTTTAGGATTTTTAGGTGATTAATGGTATTTTAGGAAACATTTTATTGGGATGAGATATATATAACCTTTAAGTTTAATGTAAATAATTAATTAGTAAGAATTTTATTATGTTTTTGGAGATGTAAGTTGAAGGGTATGAGATAAAATTTGAGGTTAAAACCTTCTTTAATGTTGATATTATTGAGGTTATTTGGGATATAGGGTTACTTATTTAAGGAATTATCTATGCTAAACCATTGGGTTTATTGTTGAATTTTTGAGATTAATATATTAATATTCATTTTGGGTATTATATTTATTTTTTCTAACCATTTTTGGTTTTAATAATGATAAGAGGAATAAATTGTTACTATTTTAGGGATATTATGATCCATTAAAATTTTATTTTAATGCTTCAAACATAAAAAATTAATAATGGACATTCATTCTTTATGGTAATATGGGAAGTGGAAATTATCTAAGCATAAAAAAATGATGAAATTGTTTTTATGAAATAGAAATATATCAAGTAATTATATTTCTTTATATTCTTAGATAGTAAAATAACTCCTAAACTTTACAAAAAGGATATTGAAACCAAAAATTTATCATATAAACTCCCTATATTATCAATAAAATGTCCTTTTAAATCATCATAGATTTATGGTTTTTAGGTCCTTAATTTTCTAATGATCATTCACTTTCTTGTGATTAATTATCTTTATCACCCTATATAATTATTTATGAATTTATTCCCTGTCCATATAATCACTTTTCACCTATGTTATGTTATGTGGAAACATATTTATGTTATGAATTTAACATTTACCATTAAATCTTTTTAATATAAATTTTTATTAACCCTTTTTAAGCTGTGGGGTTTTCCACAAAGAAAATTTCAAAACCATGATTTTTGAGATCAAGAGTAAATTGTGAGGATGCAATTTACTTAAGGGGTGTATAATATAACACCTAAATATTTTAAAATAGGAACAAAATGTTTTATAGAATATATGAAATGAAATTAAAATCATATAATACAAGTTAACTCCTCAAGACTTTATGATATTTTTTTGAAATTTAATCTCTCCAATAGCTTGTGGAATACGCAACCCCAAGTCTACATGAACCGTAATAACATAGTCGTTAAATTTGTGGGTATGAATAGGAATAAATAAATTATGAAAATTATATGGTTTGAAAATTTATAAAATAAATTCAATTATTATATATTTATTGGAAATAAAATAATAACCATTTAAAAGAAAAATAAATGTTTTCTAAAAAACTGTATTTTTCTAAAAGGTAGTTTAGTCGCACTTTGTGAACATAATTTAAAATTAATTTTTATCAATTTTAGAAAATTTATTTTACAAAATTAACTTAATTTTTTAAATCATTATATCAAAATTATCATATTATGAAGTTTTGTTATTTTTTTTGAAAAGTATCATTTTTCGATGAATAGTAAAAAGTAATGATTTTTACTAAAAATTGTCTTTTCATTTAAATTATTTAGAAGCCAAATTTTATTTTAATGTGGTTTTGAAAGTAAAATTAGTAAAATTATATATTTATTATTCTATTTTTGTTCATTTAAATAAATTTCATATTTAATTTTGATATAGAAACATTTTAAACTTCTGAATGTTTTTTTGGAAAACCATTTTTTCGACACGAATGTGAGTTTAATTTTAAATTAAATTCTACCACTTATGTAATTTTAATTTGGAAATATGGATTTAATATATAAAATAATAATTTATATTTTATTATAATTTTAACTTAATTTTTTACCATAATGAATAGATAAAACAGTAAAATTTATTTGTCACAATTATGATGAAAACAGGTTTACCAGGGGTTAAAATTAATATATAAGGGTTAAAAATTACCCAAAAACTTTTATAATTTATATTTTATGGTAATATTTAGACATTATATATTCTAATTATCACAAATGGTCAATATTTGTGCCTTGTTTCATAAAGAAAACAAGGGTGAAATTCTTTCTTTTCAAAAATACCAAGTGTGTCCTCTCCCCCACTTATAAAAGGACACTCACTCTCCTTTAATTTAAACAATTTAAAAGACATTTGGTTTGTATAATACCTTAAAAAATAACTTAACTAATTCCATAACCTAATAATATTATATTTTTTTGTTCATAAAGATAACCTAGGAATGTTTTGGTGCAAACCAAAAGAAGTTAATCGAAGAAGAGGTAAAGTCCTTAACCAATAATTTTATTTTATTTGTTCCTACACATCTTAAAAATATTATTAAAAAAAGTTGATATAATAACCTCAGTATATTCCATATAATGATATTTTTATGTTAATATAATTACCTACAAAAATATCCTTCTCTGTCAAATGGGAAATGAAACCGTCGATCATGTGTACGGAGGACTACCGCCTCACGAACTGACATAATTCAATTTCAATCACCACTTCTCATGGTTGGATATAATGATGTATTTATTGTTTATATATGATATTTATGATATAATTATACTTATTTAACTATAATATCATATACAACTTCATACTTTCTATTCCTTAGAGAACATGATAACACCGCACGTTTATATTGCAGACTACTACCTCACGAAGCGATGTGATTCTTTTTTCACTTACGATTTACATGGAAGGTAATAAGGATTAATTTTATGTTTGTATATTACATTAAATAAATAATAATAACTATTTAGAATAAATATATCATATAATTTCTTACCTTACCATCCATTTAATAAATGATAATGTTGTTCGTGGGTGTGACATACTACCACCTCATGGAGCGATGTGATTCATTTTTCACTAACACTTTACATGGAATGTAATAAAATATAAATTTAATGTATATATTATATATATATGAAATGATATTGATTCTGTAAGATTAATATACTATGAAATTTTTTACTCTTTCACCCATTAAGGTAATGAAAACGTCGCTCGTGCATACGTACGACCGACCATCTCCACAAAGTGATGTGACTCATTATCTATGTTTGTAAGAACCTTGTTCTTATTCATGAGGTATAAGTTTCTTCTTTTACTTTTCCTTAAGTGTTTATGAGAAAATAAGGAAAATGGGAAAAAAATCCCAAATTTTGTGACAACACGCCGTGTACTTTTCCACATGTAGTGTACTTTGGCTGTGTGGGATGAGTACATGTAGTCCTATCAGCAAGGAAGTGTGTAAAACCTGATTACAAGCTGTGTATAGGGTGTTTACACGCCATGTATTCAGTCGGCAGGTGAATAGTAAGACGGTTGAGGCAGCTTCGAGTAGAGCGAAAGTACACGCCGTGTAATCGGGAATAAACGACGTGTACTCATGTCGAAAAGTGAATAGTTCGGTGGTGGGAAAAGTAGCTACCAGAGGAACAATTAAATTTGAGAAGTACACGTCGTTTACTTGAGAGTACATGTTGTGTAGTTTGGTTTTTTCGCCTAAAATGGGCAGTAGCCTCCTCTTTTCATAGAGGAAGATTAGAACGCCGAAGGATCTCAGGAGGACGACCAAACCTTAGAGGATAAACCGATCGCCACCGGGAATCCATTTACGCTTTTGTTGATCACATTGGGACTGTATGGATCTACATTGTTCTTGAACGATTTGGGAGGCGTCCTTCACATATATCGATTAGAGACGATCGAGGTAGGTGGTCTGGTGTTTAAATTCTAATTTCTGCATGTTTTTGTGTACCGTTGTTCTATGAACCCATGTTTAGGGTGTCGTATGGTTGTGGCCTTTGTTGGAAGTTATCTAGAATTGTATAGATAAACTCTTGATAAATTAAAACTGTTGTTTGGGATCACTGCTTGGATCCAGGACCACCCCACAGGTGTGTTCCTCTATTTATCCATTTGGCCAGGATACCCGAGGGTATGCCATGTTTATATTGTGAATTGATTTTCTTGAGATAAATTGTATATAAATTGTTGGTTTATGCTTTGGGCTCGGCCTAGTTCTTTAAGCGTATGGGCGGTGTTAATTAGCCTGTGGGCAGTGTTTTGATTAGCCTGAGGGTAGTGTTTCATTTAGCCTATGGGCAACCTTTCTATGCCCGTGGGAAGTAGATTCTGTGCCTATGGGCGACATTTCAAATGCCTGTGGGAAATATCCATTATGCCTATGGGCAGACACCTATGGGTTTCGATTCTGGTTACCTAAGGGTAAGAATTGTGGGTTTGAGGATAGTGTAACACCCCAGGTAAATAAAGAATATGACATTTTTATATTTATCCATATTTGTGGAAAAAATATTAATATTACTTTAAAGGGAACGCTATGCTCGATGGCGTACCCAATACACAAGAACAAGTTCCTTTGAAATCTTACGTTGCACTCTAATAATAAAATAATATTATTTTAAATGGTAGTTAACGCCTAGCCGTTGTAATGGTGAGAATGAACAGAACTAACTAAAAAATGATTATATATGTTTGTCAAATATTTTTACTTTTTACAATAAATGTTAGAGGATTAAAAATGCGAATGAATCCAATTTTAAGCATAAACATTCTAATATTCTTTAAAAGGTCGATTAACCGCCTTTTGATGGAGAACCTATTTTAAATCCACTTTTTGACAATTTTATGTGTTATATTTGACAAAATAAAATTCTTCTTTAGAATCGGGACATCAAAATTTACTTTGTGTAAATTTTTGGTATTTTTCCGATGAAGTTCAATTTTTAATGAATAGTGAAAAATGTTGTATTTTAATTCAAAACCTATTTTTAATATAATTTATTTATATGATTATATTATCTTTTTAATTGGTTTTAAATTGCAATTAGAATATATTTTTACCATTTAATCCAATAGTGTTCATTGGAATTAATTTCACTTTGAAATCGGACTTAAACTAGCGTCAATCTTTTGATACTTTTTGTTTCACAAAAACACGCTATTTGTTTTGACAACGGGAATTAATTATTAAATTAATTAATGAAACTTATATGTTTTGAATTTTTTAAAATATACATCATTTTTTAATTCGGAATATCAAATATAGATTAGGGTGAAGTTTTGGTATTTTTCTAAAAAACATCAATTTTTGATGAATAGTGAAACCACTAAGTGGTACTTATAAAAACTGATTTTCCGTTTAAATGAAATTTTGCCATCATTGTGTGTTTAATTTCAAAAATACAACATAC
Organism: Viscum album; assembly: GCA_963277665.1. Lineage (NCBI taxonomy): Eukaryota > Viridiplantae > Streptophyta > Magnoliopsida > Santalales > Viscaceae > Viscum > Viscum album. Next base: position 912,333,321 of record OY728151.1, read on the forward strand.
ATGGTTTTCATTAAGAAGTAAAATGTGGTTCAATGGGATTAAAATAATTTTTTGGTGAATAGTAACTTATTAAGTTTTTAATCGCGATTAGAGGTAATTAGTGTAGTTTAAGGTAAGAATAATGTTTTAATAAAATGAAATGACCTAGAAAAATGTCCTACCCTAATTGGATGTGTCATGGACGACCAAGAAAATCCATGGGTCAACTTGGGGACCCCATGGAGCCACTTTGGTTGGAAAATGACATAAATACCTTTTTATTTAATGTTAAAGTAAAAATGACACACACATGAGATATTTTACTAAAACAATTTTTACATGGGGTTATAAAAGTCATATTTTTTACTATAAATAGTAATTGGAAAGATAAAACTATTTCCTACACCATAGTATTTTTTTATAATTTTTAGACATTAAATAAATTAAATTATTTATGACATCATGATGATGCAGCGATGACCTCATTATTTAACGATTTAAATAAAATGGAAAGATAATGTAATATCTAAGACCTAAACATGTAAAAAACCTATTGGATGAGTGTATTTAGAACCCTTATCACCTTATCCTAGAAATAAATCAATGTGGGACCTTTAAAATCTGAAAAGCTTTTGAAAATAAAGTAACATTTTGTAACTTTACAAGAGTGCCTCTCCTCTCCTCTTATAAAAGGCCCCCACCTCTACCTCCTTACCCACACTCCCAAAGAATTGGGCTCGGCCAACCCCTGACCATTTTTTCTCTCCACATACCTATCTAACTCCTTGAGGCCTCACTTTGGGTAGATGTCTTCCCAAGGAAGCCTTTTAGATCAAACCAAAGGGAGTTACCCGATTTTAAGGTAATGTCTTCACTTGAGTCCTTTTGTTTTATTTTGCATCTCCAACCCCCTAAACTCTTTTTATTCATTTATTTTGTAACAACTAAAGTATCTTAAATATACTAGGATGTTTTTATAAGAAGTATTCGAGATACAATTACACACACCTACATCTAATGGTTAATGAACATACTGTTTCCGTGGATGGCGAATTTCTGCCTCACGAAACGATGATTGTTCAACACTCATATAACACCTTAAAAGGTGGCCATTAAGATGTCACTATATTTATATATGATATATAATATGTTTATGTTTTCCTTAATCTTATGTATTATTCATTTTGAGCATACCTTTATGGCTTCCATTATGGGTAAACACGATAATTTCATTTTAGGAAGTGCGGACTACCACCCCCTCAAAGTGATTTGATTCATTAATGCCATATATGGGACGTATAAAGGATGGATTTAAAGTTATTATATATGATGTTATACTGGATTTATAATATAACTATATATCATTATTATTTCTTTCCATTAAAGTATGAGATAGAAATGAAAGTAGCGTTTATGCGTAAGTACGACTTACCGTCTCCATGAACGGTGCATTTAATTTCTTATCCCCAAATGTAATGTACTATTATAAGTACATGTATATAATGGATATATATGATGAATGATACATCTAAATGATGAATATAATTCTGGAACTAAAATATACATACCTGTCATTTAGTTTTAATTCCATTAATATGACAAAGAAATGAAAGTAGCGTTCATGCGTACGTACGGCTTACCGTCTCCATGAATGGTGCATTTCATTTCTTACCTATAAATGATTATGTAATATTATAAATAGATGTATATGCTGGATATATATGATATATATGATATCCAAATCATGAATATCATTCTGGATATAATGAACCATTGACCACACAAACAACATGTAATTGTAAGAAGTTCACTTTCGACTTAAGAACCAAATATTGACAAAACAAACATTATTAACTTAAATGATTAAATAATGTTTATAAAATGTAAATAAGTGATATAAAAGGAATAATGAACTTGAAAAAGGTTCTTAAGCAAATAGAAATTAACTCAAGTTTATTATTCAGGACGTTAAAGAACAATCGAGTCAAGTCGGACCCGAGGTAAGGGATCCTACTCCTCTCTTTCTTTTTAAGTACACTCTTTTATGTCATTCCTTATAAGCTCATATTTCTTGTGATTGGGATGTTCTTTTATATTAATATTACTTTAATTTTTATGTTCATATGATGAGAGAACCTATTCTCTCTCATCAATCCATTTTGTAAGTTTTGAGTTGCGCCGTTAGGCTGCCGAATTTTTGTAAGAGATCTAACCTCTCTCTTTCTCTTTAAGTACTCTCCTTTATGTAACTTATTTTAAGCTCCTATTTGTTATGATGAGGGATGTTCTTTTATATTCCTCTTTATGTACATTTTATTGTAATGTTATGAGATACCCTATTTGATCTCATCAATCCATTTTTGTAAGTTTTATGTGGCGCTGTTAGGCTGCCGAGTTTTCTAAGGGATTTTTCATCTCACTTTTATTCCCATGAGATTTATGCTACATTTGCCACAATTTCCTTTGATTGGTGTATGTACTTCCCATTATTTTACTCATTGTGTAATATAATTTCATTTATGAGTATTTACATCAATGTTGTATTGTCCTTCTTTCACGGGGTGCATGTCTCGAAAGATACCCATGTCGGTAAGGGAACCTTTCACCCTCCTCTTTTTAGAAGGCTTCTTTTGTTATGTATTTTAATTCACATACTATTATGTTGGGATATGTTCTTCTATATCCTTATTTATGTAAATTTTATTTCCAAGTGATGAGATACCCTTTATCTCTCTCATCAACCCTTTTTGTAAAATTTTATGTGACGCCGTTAGGCTGTCAAATTTTACCAAGAAAACTTCTTAACCCAATTTCGATTTCTTTGGGATCAACATGAAGTTATTGAATATGTCATCGATTGAATATGTGTGAACGAAATTTTATTGTTTTACACTTAATATCCACTTATATTGGGTGTATTTATATTTGTCACACATAATTATGAGATTGATTTATCCTTAATTTAAGGATACCTTCTTTATAATGGATTTCATCTCATTTTACATTTCTTTTGAGACTTCATTGTTGTTATGCACCAATTCACTCTTATATGGTGTGTATACTGTCCTTTTACATATTATATCATGAATCCCTTTATTCTCATGATATTATAAAGTTCGGATTAAATGTTATTCCGCTATTGTTTGTATTCAAGAGTCTCTCATTTTGTTAAAAACTATTTAACAAAAATATCATTTTAAATGTTTTAACGATTTATTATTCAAAATATTTATCTTTAATGTCCATGTTTTCAAAATAATTTTCAGTATTTATTTATATGGACATTAATGTTTTAAAATTATAATTCCATTAAAAGCTTCAAAGTGGTATGGGACACTTTGACTCAAAAATCTCTTTTAAATGGTTTTTGAAAATGGATTGATTAATTCAATATCTGGGAATTACTTATTGTGATTACAAATAAAATATTGTTATTTAAATGTTTATATTTTCAATATTTTATGTGTAATGTTGGTACTTGGACATTTTACGGGTGGTTACGTGATAAACCATATGACGGGTGGTTCCGTGAATACCAGGACGGGTGGTTACGTTATAACCTCCAATGCATTGGGTATGGAAGTCGACCGTATGGCTATTCCATTAAGTATGTGTGGAAGTTGGCCGAATGGCTATTCCATTAAGTGATATGTGTGTAAGTCAACCTTATGGTTATTCCACTTAAGTATGTTTATGTCCCAAGTTACCTTTATATGTTATGTGATCTCTATATGGGTTTTATGGTAATATTTTGGTTACAAAAGGGTAAGTAATGATATTTTATTCATTGAAGAGTTTTTTTACTACTTCGAAATGGTGAAAAGTATTACTTTGTTGAAGTATACATGGTTTACTTGTTGTTTTGAAAAACTAACAGTTTTCATTCTTTGTGTATCCCTTACTGAGCTTTTTATGCTCATCCCAAGTTTTTGAAATGTTTTTCACAAGACTTAACGTGGAATGGGGTCAAGGATGGGATCAAAGGAAAGTCATGCTACCTAAAACATGGAACTAGACATGTTTCTTTTTAAGAGTTTTTATTTTTTGGAAACTTAGTATAAGTTTCTACTTTGTAATCTTTTGAGATGTAATAGTTATGTCCTAATTCTCTAAAACTCTAAACCTGAAAAGATCCTCAATGTAAATTATTCATTTAATTAAATATTAAGTAAGGTTTAAGGCCGGGGCCTTATAGATAGTGTGATCATGAATATTCACCGTGATGATTTTCCATATGTTTTACCTTCCATGTTAAAGCACGAGCTTGGCATGGTTAAATAAATATTAAAATGGAAATATGAATGGTAATTTAGTTACTTTTGCTTACTATTTAGTTTATTGCATTTACTACTGCACACTGCTACTGCACATTCTCATTGAAAGTTGGGTAGAGTCCTTTGGTGGGTGCCTACTGGGATTTATTTCTCACACCCTGTTTGGGTCGTGTCTTCGACCCAAACAGACTATATTTCTATAGGTGTTGATAGGGAAAAGGGTCCCTATATAGGTACATGATTGTAGCAGAGGAGTAGGAGAGCATAGGACCGAGCCTTGGCTTGTGATGCTGCTGCGTTTATTTTCTCTTCTTTATTTCATTTGACTGTACATTATACTTTGAGTTGTATTGTATTGTTTTGCAGTGTATCCTGTTTTGACTGCTTTCTTAGAATTAGTAACTTACTGCATCTTTTTTTATGACTGTTGATTATCTTTTACTTCAGTTGTCCACTTCAGTTGTATACTATCTACTACTTCTACTATTGCATGTTATTATCTTTTTCACTATGCTACACTTTGAAAAATGAGGGCATAGTTTTCGCACTATCAGACTTGGGCCCTTGCTTCTAGTCCGAAGCCTCTGGCATTTGGGGAAATGCGCTTGAGGTCATGTGACCAACTGGGTTCCGGGCACTCGTTGAGTGGCACCCGGATCTGGGACGTTACAAAGTGGTATCAAAGGGGTTCTTTTCTTTGACATACTATTTGGATCCTTAGTCAGGGATAGGATAGAAATGGTAGTTATTAATATGTTTTTCCTGGGAGTAGCTAACCCATGTACAGGGAAAATCCAGTCTACCTCGGTTATTGCAATTATTACTGGTTTTGCAATTTTACAGTTGATTTGATTTTCACCATTGGGTGATTCACTTGTGGTGTGCTGTTTATATGTTATACTTGGGTTCTATTTAGTTCAAACCCGATTAGATGAGGGTATTCCATCTCATGCATCATTTAGGCATATGCTAGAAATCACATGTCATTCATTCTTTTCATGCCATGTAGGTGCATTAGAAATTGCATGTTGTTGTTATAGTTGTTGTTCTAGAAAATCATGCTATTGTGATAGATGATTTGACAAATACCTGATATTTGATATGGTATTTTTGGGTGAGGTTTGGATAAAATGAACACCAAACATTGGTTCTTGAGGTGTATGGGCCCTCATTGACCGAAATTTGGTGGATCATTGACTGTTTATCTTATTATAACATGTGTAAGATGCCAAACATTGATTTCCAGGGAGTATGGGACCTCACGGATCAGAATTTGGCAATTAGATGTTGGTTTCATTATTTTTCAAGGTTACAGAGTAGTTTTCGAGGCTTAATGTCTGGAAAACCCAGGATACACGACGTGTATTTCTATGGATACACGTCGTGTGTTCTTCTATTCGGGAAGAAATGAAAACTTTTTAAGAACACGCCGTGTACCCTCAGTACATGCTGTGTTGTCTCTTACCGTGTCATAGACCATGTGGGTGGGGACACGTGGTAGGTAATGGATTGGGGAAACACGCTGTGTACCGGTTGTACACGCCGTGTAGTGTTGACCTGGTGTCCAATCGTGTAACTAACAACACGGACGACTGAACCTTAATACATACATGCCGTGTCAACCTTGAACACACTGTGTAGTCTGACCCAGGTACCCGGACGTGTCATGAAAAACACGAGTCGGTGTTATCTTTACTAGTACACGCCGTGTCCTCCTAGAACACGCCGTGTAGTGTCAGCGGTGTAGATGGCCGTGTAGCGAGCAACACAGGTCGATCTGGGGATTCTTTGAACACGCCGTGTTTTTCAGAACACGCTGTGTAATGTGACCTGAGTATATAGGCTGTGTCATGAAAAACACGGGCTGGTAAAATCTTGTCGAGTACACGCCGTGTACCTGTGGTACACACCGTTTAGTCCTATTTTGGGAGAGACGTGTGGCTAAGCCATGTGGAAGGACTCAGGCAGGAAAGGAGGATTGAAATACACACTGTGTTTGTGGAAAACATGCCATGTGTTTGGGGTGTTACATGATTAGTTTTAGCTGGAGTACACGCCCATGTGAATGAATTGTGATAACATGCCGTGTAGGATTTATACACGCCATGTAGTCAAGTTTTGTAAATCTTGAATGCTTTCTTTCTCATGTTCCCTTCTTGGTCTCCTTGTTTTCTATCTTTTTTAATCTTGATCAAAGGTGTGTGTTTGACCTTGTAGAGTCATGCCACCGAGACGACCACCAGTTTTTCGCCAAGAGAGTGGAAATGATTATACTCTTGAGCTGGTAGGCCATGGGTTACCAGTTGATCCTCCAAGAGTGCCAGGTGCGACGCCAACCGTTATACCGGATGTAGGCACGGGGGCACAGTTTTGTGAAGGCTTCATGAAGTTCATGCAGACCTTCCATGGTGCACCACAGGCCGCCACATCTATGATAGAGTTGATGCGTATATTCCATCAACACCATCCACCTACATTTTCAAGGGATGGCAGACCATAGGCTACTGAGTCATGGTTGGATTCGATGCAGATGATATTCGAGCATCTTGAGATGCCTCGAGGGAGGAGGGTCAAGCTCATGACTTATATGCTGCGTGATTCTGAAAAGAGGTGGTGGGATGTTACCAACCAGTCTGAGCATCACCGAGACATGGTGTGGGAAGATTTCCAGGAATATTTCTACGACTTCTTCTTCCTGGAGATGCTGTGAGCAGATTGAGCTCAAGAGTTCATGAATCTGTAGTAGGGTGCCATGTCAGTGATGGATTATTCTTCCCACTTCACTGAGCTTTAGCGTTTTGCACCCATTCTGGTCGGTGATGAGGCGTTAAGGGCTCGACCCTTTGATGATGGTCTTCGGTATGACATCCGAGTTCTGGTGAATGTTTTCAGGTTGCCTACCGTACATGCTATTGTGAACCAGGCACTGATTACCGAGTGGAACCTGCAGGAAGTTAGTGGTGTGGGCCAGGGCGGTTCGACACCAGTTACAGGTACTTTTTCAACTGGCAAGAGGAAGATGCATATGAGTTTCTCTCATGGTTGTAGTGCTAGTTAGTAGAATACTTCAGGTGGTCAGGTCATGTGATACCAGTGTGGTAAAGAGGGGAACAAGAGACCGCAGTGTCCACGTGACCAATTGGAGTGCTGAGCATGCGGCATGATGGGTCATCTGCAGCGCTTTTGCAGGGCGTTTCCAATAGTGGCTAGTGAGAGGGGTTCTGTGCAGACTCTGCGTGCAGGAGCAGGACCAATATCTTCTTACCAATCGAGGAACTAGAACATGTCAGGGCGTGCAGGCAGAGATGGTGGCCGTGGCTGTGGTAGCCAGACACTAGGACTCAGAGGCAGCAGGGTTGGTCAGCTCAGTGTAGCCAGGCTATGTCGTAGGGCCGCGACACTGGGCAGGCATATGTAGTGCAATAGACCCAGCAGGAGCAGGATCCCGGACCTTCTACTATTAGAGGTACTATTTTAGTAGCTTCTGTTTTATCTTCAGTACTTTTATATATGGGCGCTACACATAGATTTATATCTATGCCCGTTATGGAGAGCCTTAGGATCTGTGTTTCTTCTGATGATGATGTTGTGATGCTAGAAACTCTGTTGGGGACTAGAACGACTGGTGTGCATCAGTGTAGAGGGTTCCCCCTTGAGGTTTGTGGGTGTCACTTTCTATGGGACCTCTACATCTTAGAGATGACAGCTTATGATGTCATTCTCAGGATGGATTGGTTGGTACCTTTTCAAGTATTTGTGGATTGCTATCGTCGCAAGGTGAGTTTTACGTCACCAGAGGGTGGAGAGTTTCTATACAAGGGCGAATGGGATGTCCAGGTGTGCTAAGCTGGACCTTGGCATTGTGGTCGAGGTGGTGTGACAGCCCAAATTGCGAGTTTATAATTGGATGACTAGGGAACTTGTTAGAAGGATTTCACTCTAGTACGTGATCATTTAAGGGATGTCTTCCTGGATGACTTTTCATGTCTACCTCCGAAGCGAGAGGTGGATTCTCTATTGAGCTAGTGCTAGGAGCAGCACCAGTGTCCATTCCTCCTTATAAGATGGCTACACCAGAGTTTCAAGAGCTCAAGATACAGTTAGAGGAGTTACAGTCAAAGGGTTTCATCTGACCTAGCACTTCTCCTTGGGTTTCATCGGTCCTTTTTACGAAGAAGGCGGATGGTACCCTCAGACTCTATGTGGATTATCGGAAGTTGAACCAGTTGACGGTTAAGAACCGATATCACTTTCCGAGGATTGATGATATTTTTGATCAACTTCGGGGAGCACGAGTGTTCTCAAAGATTGAATTGAGATCCGGATATCATCAGTTATGTGTTAGACCATCAGATATACCGCTCACAGCTTTTCGGAGCAGATATGGTCTATACGAGTACTTGGTTATGCCGTTCGGACGCACAAATGCGCTAGCAGTTTTCATGGCACTGATGAATCGTGTGTTCCACCCTTATCTGGATTCTTTTGTGGTAATCTTCATAGACGATATCTTAGTATACTCTCACACTCAACACAACCATTACACCCATATTGAGATCGTTTTGAGTACACTGAGAGAGCATTAGCTATATGCTAAGCTCTCAAAGTGCCACTTTTGGATGGAATGAATACACTTCCTAGGTTATATCATCTCAGAGGTAAGAGTTTCTATGGACCCGGAGAAAGTGAGAGCAGTAGTTTCCTAGGAGTATCCTAATAAAGTGTTTGAGATACGGAATTTCTTAGGGCTGGATGGTTATTACTGGTGCTTTATACAGGACTTCTCCTACTTAGCAGCACCGTTGATGGGTTTGACTAAGAAGGGTGTGAAGTTCGTTTGGTTAGAAGCTTGCGAGACAGCCTTTCAGGAGTTGAAGGGAAAGTTGACATCAGCACCAGTCCTGATACTTCCGGATCAAGGGAAGAGCTATACAGTTTATTGTGATACATCATGCATTGGGTTGGGAGCAGTGTTGATGCAGGGTGATAGAGTTGTTGTGTGCGGGTCTCAGCAGTTGAGGCCACATGAGAGTAATTACCCAACGCATGACCTCGAGTTGGCTGCAGTTGTTCATGCGTTGCACTGTTGGAGACATTATCTCTTGGGAGAGCATTTTGTGGATTTCACTGACCACCAAAGTCTCAAATATATCTTTACCCAGCGTGACTTGAACCTGATAAAATGAAGGTGGGTCGAATATCTTCAGTCCTTCGACTTTGAGCTTGATTATAAACTTGGTAAAGGTAATGCAATAGCTAATGTACTGAGTAGGAAGACTCAGATACAGGCAGTGCAGGAGGCCATTGGTGAGTGGCAGCTTTGAATTTGTTCTCTGAGATGCATTTGGAGGTGGACGACAGTCAGGGGAAGACTTATCTTTCTTCCTTAGCTATGAATTCTACCCTCCTGGATAGAGTGAGTATGAGAAAACTATCTGATTCAGAAGGCCTAGTTCTATGAGAGTCAGTGGAAAGTGAGGACCCTTCTCCTGGATGGACGATAGGTGATGATGAGGTACTACGTTTCCATGGATGAGTGTGTGTTTCAGGGGATATATGCAAGGAGATGATATGATAGTTTCATGAATCAGCTTGGGCAGTGCACCCTTGAGTTACCAAAATGTACCGTGACTTGAGACGTCCGTATTGGTGGCCGGGTATGAAGAGAGAGGTAGCTGGTTTTGTAATGAGATGTTCCACCTGTCAGCAAGTGAAGGTGGAGCATAAGAGGCTAGCCAGACTTTTACAATAGTTACCCATTCTGGAGTGGAAATGGGATGATGTCGCGATGGATTTCATGACCGGGTTTCCAAGGACACCTCGAGGAAATGATGCAGTGTGGGCTATCATGGACAGACTCACAAAGGTAGCTCACTTTTTTCGATCAAGGAGACCTTCGGTGTTGACGAGCTCAGAAAGTTTTATGTTCGATAGGTAGTACGTCTTTATGGGGTCCCTCGTTCTATTGTTTCTGATAGTGATGCCCGCTTTACGTCTTGTTTCTAGAAGAGTTTTTAGAGATCACTAGGTACACAGGTGCTTCTGAGCACAACTTACCACCCTCAGACCAATGGTTAGTTAGAGCATACGATACAAGTGCTAGAGGACATGCTGCGTGCATGAAAACTGGACTTTGGGGGCTCTTGGGAGAGGCACATACCCCTAGTCGAGTTTTCCTATAATAACAGTTTTTAGGAAACTATTTAGATGGAACCTTATAAGGATTTATATGGTAGGCCATGCCGATCACCTTTGTGATGGATAGAGGCAGGTGAGGCAGCTTTACTGGGACCACATCTCATGAAGGAGACTTTAGAGCCGGTTTAGTTGATACAGAAGCGGATGGATACTCTGTAGTCTCGTCAGAAATATTATGCTAATCGCCACAGATGACCCTTGGAGTTCGTGGTCAGGGATTAGGTTTTCTTGCGTGTTTCACCAAGGTTGGGAAATAGGCGGATCATAAGATATGGTAAAATTTCATCAAGGTATGTTGGGCCATTTTAGATTCTGGAGAGAGTAGGGTTGGTTGCCTACTGGTTGCAGTTACCACAAAGGTAACATTCTATTCATGACGTCTTCCATGTATCTCAGCTGTACTGTTACCATTCAGATCTATCTCACATTTTTCATCCTGAGGAGGTTGAGCTTCAGGTCAATGCATCCCTTGAGGAGAATCCAATTCGTATTGTTGATAGGAGCACGAAGGTTTTATGAGGCCGGTCAGTTCCTCTCGTACGGGTGTTATGGTAGCATGACTGAGTGTAGGACGAAACCTGGGAGCGAGAGACAAACGTACATGCTCAGTGGCTAGAGTTGTTATGAGCTTTATCTTCACCACCCATGGAAGGGAAATTCAAGGACAAATTGATTTTAGGGGGGAAGTTTATAAGAACCTGGTTCTTATTCTTTAGGTACATGTTTCTTCTTTTCTTTTTCCTTAAAGTGTTTTTGAGAAAATAAGGAAAATGGGAAAAAAATCCAAAATTTTGTGACTACACGCCGTGTACTTTGGCCGTGTGGGATGAGTACACAAGGCATGTAGTCCTGTCAGCAAGGAAGGGTGTGAAAACTAACTACACGCCGTGTATAGGGTGTTTACACACTATGTATTCAGTTGACAGGTGAATATTAAGGTGGTGGAGGTAGCCGCCAATGGAGTGACAGTACACGCCGTGTAATCGGGAATACATGACAGGTACTCATTTTGATAAGTGAACAATTTGGTGGTGGGAAAAGTAGGTGCTAGAGAAACTGTTAAATGAGAAAAGTACATGCCGGGTACTTGAGAGTAGACACTGTGTAGTTTGTTTTTTTCACTTAAAATGGGCAGTAGACTCCTCTATTCACAGAGGAAGTTTAGAATGCCGGAGGAGCTTGGGAGGACGGCCGAACCTTAGAGGATCAACCTATCATGCAACGGGAATCTGTTTTTGCTTCCATCGATCACGTTGGGACTGTATGGATCTACGTTGTTCTTGACCGATTAGGGAGGCGTCGTTCACGTATACCGACCAGAGACGATGGAGGTAGGTTTTCTAGTGTTTAAATTCCAACTGATGCATGTTTTTGTGTACCATTGTGCTATGAACCCATGTTTGGGGTGTCGTATGGCTGTGGCCTTTGCTGGAAGTTATCTATAATTTCATAGATAAACTCTTTATAAATTAAACTACTATTTGGGATCACTGCTTTGATCCAAGACCACCCCAGGGGTGCGTTCCTATGTTTAGCCATTCTTCCAGGATACCTAGGATTATTCCATGTTTATATTATTCATTTATTTTCTTGAGAGAAAGTGTATATAAATTGTTGGTTTATGCTTTGGGCTTGGCCCAGTTCCTTTAGCCTGTGGGTGGTGTTAATTAGCTTGTGGGAAGTGTTTTACTTAGCCTAAGGTCAATGTTTAATTTAGCCTGTGGGAAACCTTTCTGTGCCTATGGGTGACACTTCATATGCTTGTGGGAAATATTCGTTATGCCTATGGGCAGGAACCTGTGGGTTTTGATTCTGGTTACCTGAGGGTAAGAATTGTGGGTTTGAGAACAGTGTGATCATGAATATTCACCGTGGTGATTTTCTATATGTTGTACCAGCCAAGTTAAATCACAGGCTTGGCATGGTTAAATAAATATTAAAATGGAAATATGACTGGTAAGTTAGTTACTTTTGTGTACAACTTAGTTTATTGCATTTACTACTGCACACTGCTGCTGCACATTCTCACTGACAGCTGGGCACGAGCCTTTGGTGGGTGCCTACTGGGATTTATTTCTCACACCCTATTTGGGTCATGTCTTCGGCCCAAACATACTATATTGCTATAGGTGTAGACAAGGGAAAGTGTCCCTATACAGGTACATGATTATATCAGAGGAGTATGAGATCATGGGACCGAGCCTTGGCTTGCGATGCTGCTGCGTTTATTTTCTCTGCTTTTTTTGTTTGGCTGTACCTTGTACTTTGAGTTGTATTTTGTTGTTTTGATTGTTTTCTTATAATTAGTGACATGCTGCATCTTTATTTATATGACTGCTGATTATATTTTACTTCAGTTGACCACTTTAGTTGTATAATGTCTACTACTTCCGCTGTTTCATGTTATTATCTCTTCCGCTGCGCTACACTTTGAAAAATGAGGGCATAGTTTTCCCACTATCAGACCTGGGTCCTCGCTACTAGTTGGCAGCCTCTGGCATTTGGGGAAATGTGCTTGAGGTCATGTGACCAACCAGGTTCGGGGCACTCGTTGAGTGGAACCCGGATATGGGACGTTACAATGTTCAAAATTAAATAATGATTATAAAGATGTATCTAATAAAAAAAGTTATATTTATAACATTAATATAATTATGGATATTATGTAACTATATCCTAGGTTCAATTTCTAGAACTTTCAGGAAAAAATATTCATAAGAAAAGAAAGTAATTAACACCCATAAAAATAGTGATAATGAAAGATTATTAACAAACAGGTAATAAGATGTTATAAAAGGATCATATATGATATTATAAATATTAATATTGTTATATTATAAGTTAATAACATGTTTAAAACTAATATACATGAGTTTAAATAGTTATAGACTAAAGGAAATAGCAAGGTAATGGGTTTCTTAACTCAATTTCCATTCATTGGGTTATACGACTACTTTGTTGATTATATTATGAAAAAAATTATATGTGAAATAAAATTTTATTTATTTATGTTTTATTTACACTTTTCCTTGTATGGATATTATTTTTTTACACTTAATAACCACATTGAATAAATCTTATCTTAATGATACGAAGTTTGTAAGGGTTCATCTCAAACTTCCTTCTTTGAGACACATATTCTTTTATGCACATAATTTATTTTGAATGATGTGTATACTTAAACTTTACATTATATATCATGAATCCTTCCTAAATTATGATATTTGAAGTTATAATTCATCTACTTCATTCATGGGAATTTATGATTCAAAAGTTACTAAAGCGGTAAGAGTTTATGTTTCAATTTGATTTTAATCCTGATTTCCTATGCTTGAATTTACATTGATGAAACTTATTTTATAATTATCCAATAATATCCATTAATTTTATTATGATCTAGTTATTCATGAAGTTTTGAAAGTAATAATACCATTTTCCTCTCTTTGTTAGTTAAAATTAATAATAATTTTTTTAAGAAAATCAAACTTCATATCTCTCTTTGATCAAAAATAAATTTTCTTCCAAATCAGTGTTTTCTAAAAATGTTTTCTAAAATGTTTCACTATGACTGTTTAAATTAATTTTTACCATTATATAGATTCTTAAAAAAATATTTAAAAGGAATCTTCCAGCCATTTTCTAAAAAATGTATTTTCTTACAAAAATGTGAAAGGAATATTTGTTTTTTTATTGAATTTTTCATGAATTAAACTCTTTCACCATCTTAACCACTCAATGTTTTGAATATTTATTTTTATGTTTCAAATGTTATTTTCAAAAAAAAAATGTTTTCTTTAATTTTTGGGAAAGTTTTATATTTTAAATAAGTGTTTTCATAATGGAAATGATATTTTCCTCAATAAATGTTCAAAGTGATCTTTTAAAATAATTTTCCATATAATGTGACTTCCTTGATGTTAATCAAAGTGAAAATGTTATTTTACTAAATAATGTGTTTAATATATTTAATAGTGTTATCATCAATGAAAATAATTATTTATGGTATGGATTTCATCTAAATTATATATATATGTCTCTCAAATATATACCTTTCTTATTATCCCTTACTTTAATGGGGTAATACCTGCCTTATGATAATTTCTCACATTCCTTCATTATGAAATTTCCTTTGTTTATGATATGAAGTAAGATTATGAAACCCATTTTATTTCTATAGGTAATTATTATGTTATTCCTTGTCATTGATTCCTTTATGTGGCACATATAGATCATGAAAATTTTATGATAGTTGAATCCAAATAGCACTCTAATGCATGGGGTAAAGGTTTTTTCTCATGAGATGTCATGATTTGAGCATGATGGGGGAATTTAAATTCTTTCTTGGTTTGAAAATATCTCAAATAAATGATGGTATTTTTCTAAATCAATATAAGTATGATAAATATCTAGTTAAGATATTTGATTTATACTCTTTAAAAAGTAAAAATACACCGATGAGTATTAATTGTAAATTATAATTAGATAAATATGGAAAATCTATTGATGTTAAAACTTATATAGAAATTATTTGAAGTTTTTTATACTTAACTTGTTTGAGGTCTGATTTTATGTTTTCAATTTTCTTGTATGTTATATTTCAAAGTGACCCTAAAGAAAATTACATTCAATCTTTTAATAGTATTATTAGATATGTTAAAAGATATTTGAATTTGGAATTATTTTATCCCACTAGAAATAATTTAGATTTGGAAAACTGTTCTGATTCCCATTTTGGTTGACGCAAGATAAATAGAAGAATCGGTTTAGGTTTGTGTAATTTAATTGGTAAATTTTAAGTTTATTGAAATTCAAAGAAACAAAATTTTGTTGCTCTTTCAACTAATTATTTTAATATCTAGTTGTTTCATATTATTGTGGTTCATCATTATAGATTTAGTAGAAACATTCTAATTTTTTTTGATTTTTATAATATTCATATATTCTATAATAATAATTCTTCTATTTCTATTTCCAAAAATCCATTACAACACTCTAAGAAAAATAAAATTGATGTTAAATTTCATTTTCTTTGGGATCGTGTTCAAAAATGAAATATAAGTATAGAATTTGTTTCTATATAAAATAATCTTTCTGATATCTTTACTAAACCCCTAGACTTTATAGAGTTTGAGAAAATTATTTTTGAACTTGGAATGCAAGAAATTCATATTTTTATAGCAATAATTTAGAGTGCTTTTGAGTGTGTTTTTATGATGAAATTTTTAGATTTATATGAAATTTGTAAAATTTGAAATCTTTTTTTTAGTTTAATATTTTTAAATTCTATACAATTTTTGTTATTATATTTCTGTTTTAATATTTTTTATATTTACCAATTGATGTCTAATTAATATTTAAACATTTATTTTTCTTAAAAGTATATTTTATAAAGGTTTTCAGATTATTTTTCACAATTAACTTTTAAAATTATTCTCGTTTTATAAAAATCATGTCCTAACAATGGAATGTTTTATAGTGGATCCTTGAAAAATGTTTTAAAATGTGATTATTTAATAAAGTTTCATGAAATGTTTATATGAAATACAATGATTTTTTCAAGAATTCATAAATTTAAGGGTAGTTAATTTTTGAGTATCAATTTAAGGAAATTTATAACTATGTTAAATATATGGGGGAAATATTATCATTTCAAATAGGGAAATTTTTTTATTGAAACTTTATCTTTTTAATTATTTCAAAAAGGGGTAGAGTTTTTGAAATTATAATATGTTTTTTAATTATCAAAAAATAGGAGGATGTAGAAGTTGATCTTTGGATCAAACTTATTTAATTATATTTTGATAATTAAAAAAATACCAGATTATGATTTTCACAACTTTATAAAGGGTTATATTTAGTTTTTTATCTCATTTATTTATTAAATTATTATTAACATTAGTTATATCTTATTATACTCTACCTAAATTATTTTTATATTTCTTGTTTTAATTTTTTATAACATGTTCTGTAAGTTTCATGTTGATTTTCTAAGCTAATTATGTCATTAAAAACCATTAAATATCATTTATACATGTTTTTTATAGTGTTAAATAATGTAAACTTCATGTTTTAATGGGTTATGTAAGGGTAAGTATCGTTTTTTATGAGTTATATAAAGGTAATAATAAATTTTTATTAGTTGTGTAAGGGTAAGTATCATTTTTTTTGAGTTTTATAATGGTAACCGTAACTTTTTATTAGTTACAAAAGGGTAAGTATCATTTTCTATGAGTTGCATAAGGATAATCATAACTTTCTATTAGTTACACAAGGGTAAGTGGTACTTTCTATTAGTTGTGTAAGGGTAAGTTAAATTTTTTATTAGTTTACTAAGGGTGAGTGATACTTTATATTAGTTGTGTAAGGGTAATTATCATTTTCTAATAGTCACATAGAGGTAACCTTCAAATTACAATAGTTATGCAATGGTAACTATAAGTTTCTATGAGTTTTGTAAAGGTAATAATCACTTTATATGAGTTACATGAAGGTATTAAACTAGTTATATAAGTTTAACCAACATTTTTTAATATCTAAGTAAAGTTAATCCACACATTCTGTTAGTTACGTAAGGGTAAATTATAAATTCTATTACTCATGTAAGGGTAATATGAACCTTATTTAAGGGTAACCCATGAATTCTATTACTCACATAAAGGTAAATGAACCTTTCATAAGGGTAGAAAAACTTTTTCAATACCCACGTAAGGGTAACCTAAGTCTCACATAAGGGTAATCCATACTTTCATAAGGGTACCAGTGTAATTCCAAAATCTTGTAAGGGTTACCTGAGGTTCATGTAATGGTCAACCATACTTTCATAAGGGTATCAATGTATTTCCAAAACCCATTTAAGGGTATCCTATGTCTCATATAAAGGTATGTAGAGTTCTCCAATAGTTACGTAAGGTTAGTAAGCTTTGTAAGGGTAAAATTATGATACTCCTATATGGAGGGTATGTTTCATGTAAGGTTAGTGAAAATTTGATTATTTTTCCTACATTTTACAAGATCTTATGAAACTAAAAATATAATCAATTTTTTATATTATTTTATATTTCCATATGCTACAAGTGTATTATGAATATTCATAATGTTTTATTTATTACAAAATTAATAATTAATTATCTAGAACTCATGAGAACATGTTTTAAATTATTTCCTGATGAATTAAATGTGATTCACATGAGATTAATCCTGTACAGATATTCATGTTAATTTTTTTGAAATTGAAATTTAAAAATTCAAACCGGATGAAATATGAAGGTTTAGTCTTGAATATTATCACATTGTTTTCCTATGATATTAATACTTATTATTTACTATTATATTAAAGTTTTAATAAGTTCCACTATATCATTCATATTTTTTATAGGATATTGAGGAAGACTCACATTGATATCATTGTTCATTTATGAATGATTTACATGTTTATACTTATCTAGTAAATAAGAATATATAACTCTAAAGTAGTTCATTATTTTCATATGTGTAACTCTTGATTCATAAAAAAGAAATATTCAATAGACTTCAAATGTTAAATATTATATGCATAAAGAAACTCTATATATATATATTTGACAAAACCAGTGAATATAACAACAATGAAGTTCAGTATTTTCATAAATCGTACAAGTGATTCACACTTTGGTGATCTACTACTACTCTCAACTGAACTACAATCATTTGATCTTTTTTATGGAGAGTTCTTTGATACCTCAACATTCATACTTTTAAGTGTTCATCTGGTTCTATGGTTTTAATTATTTATATTCTTTTCTATGTATGTAATTGTAACAGGTTATACTATAAGGTCCTATCCTTAAAACATTATATAATATTGAGTTAAGTCAAGAATTTTACTTTCTTTCACATTGAGGGTCTTTTCAGGTTTAGAGTTTTAGAGAATTATGCCATAGTTCATACATAACAACTCAAATATTACAATTTAGACACTTCTACTCAATATCAATTTTTCTCACAAAATAAAAACTTTTAAAATGAAACATGGTTTCTTTTAATGTTCAATCATTATAATTTTTCCATAGATCCCATACTTGAATCTATTATCCATTAAATCCTATGAAAAATATTTAAAACATGGGAAGAACATAAAAATCTTAGTAAGGGATACATAAAGAATGAAAAATATTAGTCTTGTGAAAGCATGAAAACCCATTAATACTTTATCATAAAGTAAAAAATTTTTACCCTTAAGAAGTAGTAAATACTTTACTTTGAAAGAAAGATCATTACATAACTTTTTTTTAATCAAAATATTACCATAAAACCCATATAAATAATAGATAACACATAAAGGTAATTTAGGACATAATTATACTTAAATTGAATAACCATGTGATCAACTTCCATACATGTCACTCTTAAAAAATATAATAACCATATGACTGACTTCTATACCCAATGCATTGAAGGTTATAACATAACCACCCATCCTTGTTTTATCATAGATCCACCCTTTCTTGGTTTATCATGTAACCACCCATAAAATATCCAAGCACCATTATATAATCATAACACATAAAATATTGAAATTTTCACCATTTCACTCTTAAAATTTCATTTGAAATCATAAGAAATCATTTCAAGATATTGAAATAATGAATCCATTTTCAAAACAATTTTCAATACCAAAATACACAAAAAATGAATAGTGGGTTTCTTTTTCTTTTAAAAATATGATGGATTGTAGAGGAATCCAAATATCAAATAATGTTCATGGAGACAGATAAGTTTTTATCATCGTATACATTAAAAAACTTTATTCTTGTCGTTTGTCAAAATATTCCATATAAAACACATGAAAAATTCCTTTTAAAAAAAATTGAATGAAGTTAAAAATAAAAGGGTCTATTTATACACCTCATAAAATAATATTGTTTATAACATAAAAATATTCCTCAACGAAATGATATTGAGACGAAATCCCTTACCTCGAGTCTAATTCATCACGTATGTTCTTTATCTTCCTCTTCTTCGGTTGATTTATTTTGATTAACACTTTAACACCTCTAAGGAGGGTTTTATTACTGAAATAAGGCATCTATAATGTGGGGATAGATAGTAGTAAGGGATTTAAGATTATCTTGGTTGAACAAAATTGATTTTGAAGTGTGAAGAAATGCTAATAAGTAGTTCCCTTTTATAAGAGAGGGGAGGGGCACTCTTGAAATTTATTAAATTATTAAATTAATATAAATTAATTTTATATTTTAATTGGATCCAAATTGAGTTATTTAAAATATATGATGAGGATGGGTCAAAATCCATTTATCTAAAAAAAATTAGATAGGTTTTGATTATTTTTTAAAACTTATTTTTTGTTTTAACCCTTATTTTACCCATTTAACTCTTACCATGTTATCATGTAATTTACACGTTGACGGTTAATATAATTAATATAACATTCCAAATGAATAATAAATGAGTCCTTAATGAAATTTTAGGACTTATCCTATAATGTCTTAGATTTTTTGTGTATTATTTTTAAATATTATATTGAATTTTTTTAAGACCATAATTTGTGATGGGATGTGATTCTGAGGCTCAGAGTGCCTGGAATAAATGTTTGAAATAAATTAAACTTTTAAATAATTCACCTAAGCAGTTTTCCTAAAAAAGAAGAATAACTATTGAATGGGTGCCCATATCATAAATCTGAGAGCATCGTTGTGTTTAGAGCAAAGAATTTACCTTAGGTGAGACCTAACATCGACCAACGCGAGTCAACAATAGAAGTTATTTTTTGGACATTTTAAATGAAAGAAAATAAATTAATAATTTATTTTATTTTAAACATTTCTATGATGTAGTGACACGTTAATTGGTTCTAAATAACCCGGAGCCAATGGTTAGGCTCATAACATTGGAAGCTTTTCTAGGATGCTTTGGAGATTTGGAGAGGAGCCTTCCTTGGAGGAATCTCGATGAATGATGATGAGCGACGACGTGTGGATCATTGCACAGCAAGATCAAATCTCAACCGATGACTGCTCTCCCTCTTCGTTAACGATTGATGTATGGGTTGTTGTTTTGATTTTTTTCCATGTTCTTTGACTAAATGATGAACTTGGATTAACCCATCCACATGTTGATCTGTAGATCATTCGTTCATACGGGAGGGTCTTTTATGAGGTTTATTTTAGGTAATTGATCCATGTTTGATTTGTTTTATATTTTATTTTCTCTATTTGATCCTTCTAACATGAGTGGATCAATTTCGTGATGAACGATGGTGGAGGTTTGTTCCTCAATTCATTATTTGGATTTCTTCTCCCCTCTTTGACCTTGTTTTCTTCATGTTCTTCATGGGGTTATAAACAATGGATCATTGCACGTCCATTTTGCAATGAAATGATCCAAAATTGGAGATCTGACATTGTGAAGACTCAACATAGGTGTGACAATGATGGTGGTGGATGAATCAAATTGGTTCGGAAAAAATCTTCATTCAACGGTTCTTCATGTGGATGGATCAAAACATGTTTTTAGGGCCTATCGGTGGCTCTAAAGCCAACAGATTCAACATTGAGGTGATAAAATAACCCATAATATTGATTTTTATAGTGATTAGATGGCCAAATAGAGAATCATAGATTAACCCAAAGCACCAGATGAAGAGAAATGTTTTCTAGAAAAATGCGATGAACATGGTGTGTTCTCCCAAGAACAAGACATATGGGGACAGCTCTATAGAGACTAGGGTTTCACGATGCAGGAAGTGATGATACGGTGTGTGAAAATTGTCACACAGCATGTGGTTCCTTACATGGGACTCAACATGTATCTCAGACGATACACAAACATAGGGTGGGGTACAAGGCATGTACTTCACCACACGACCAGACCAGGAAGATTATGTAGGTTACCCCATGTACTGGTACACGGGTTGGCATATATGGGTCGATGCCGTGTATGGGAACATGTCCAGCATACACAGAGCGGACCCTGGATAATCAGACATGGCGTTTGACTGATATTACATTCCATGTATGTTCTTTTTAGATGACATGTCTTCTGACTCGGGTTGTTGCACACGGGAAGTACCCGAGGTCAAGGGACATGGCGTGTGACCTTTCTACACACCATGTACCCTCTTCTACATGGATTTATCTCCTTGTCAAATATTTTTTGGAAAAGTTTCATATGATTTAGTTCCCCCTCTGCTCATTCCCCTGAATTCCAGACATCGTTTTCATCCCTAGGAGTATGATCCCTTCGACAAGAATTTCTGGATAGAGTCACAATCCATCTTAAAGGCCTGGAGTGAGATCCTTTATCCATTCTTGACCCTAGGTAGAGTTAGGTATCAATGTGACCAATCCTATAGGATACTAATATTTTACTTAGCAGGTGAATCCAGATGAGTCTTGGTATACACCAAGGCCCTAGTAGTAATCCTCATCCATGTATCGTGATCTTTCCCCACTTAAGAGTGAGTTCTCTATGAATGAGTGCATCTATTCTCTCTTCAGATTTATCAATGCGTCTATCTCTCTCGTGACACTTCCTGATGAACGCACTTCTTGAACGAACTTCATTAGAGCTATCAGACTCATGGAGTGAGCTACCCCAAACTAGTGTTTCGTGAAATCTTTGAACTGAATCCCTAGCATGGGTATGCGGTCATTGTGATTTACCTATATAATACAGGTCTAGGTTTCAAGTATATCTAGATATATTTATCTTATTATATATTATGTATACATATACTATGTAGATATGACTGTACATTTACTTTGTGTATTGGTTTGTGGTTTTTGGGGTCCACTACTAAGTATAATTATACTCACCCCTACATGGGCTTTGGCCGCACATGTCGTCTCTTGTGTAGACGAGAGGCCTTTTTATGGAGTCTATGTAGGAACAGGACCAGACCGAGCATTATGAGCTTCCTTACAGGATGAGGTGTTCCTATAGCTATGAGAAGTATTCCTAGTACCTATTTATTTATTATAGGTTGTACTTTGTAGTTACAGACTCTTTTTTTTAGGTGGGATTATATTCTATCCCTGTTTACTTTCCACACTTTATTTTCTGTCATATTTTGTTGGTTGGGTTAAGTTGTATGCATGCATTTTTGTTCCGTGGTGGTTTTTAAATTTCATCATTTGTGAGATTGGATATGTGTACATGTGTATAGGTACTTAGGAAATGCCTCCCATGTTAGTGATATGCCTACTCAGTGCTAGTCGCCAGCCCATGGCCTATTGG
This sequence comes from Viscum album, assembly GCA_963277665.1. Classification (NCBI taxonomy): domain Eukaryota; kingdom Viridiplantae; phylum Streptophyta; class Magnoliopsida; order Santalales; family Viscaceae; genus Viscum; species Viscum album. The sequence goes on from OY728151.1 coordinate 912,356,006, forward strand.
AGGTGGGATTGGGGAGTCATGACATGGGCCCCATTGGGACAATTTGTGACAGAGTGGTATCATAGATGGTCAGTTTTACCTTAGGACCAAGGTTCTATGATATTATTTTGGGGAAATAGTGTAAAGTGTTTTGAACTCAGCTTTCAGGCTAGGGACTCTAGTGTTGGTACGGGCAGCCGACGTATCCATACACTAGGACTCTGATAACCTTCTTTTGGAATCAGTACATGAGAACACTAGTTGCAGGGTAAAAAAATGGTACATGCATTATATAGGAATGGGTTTTGTGGTCCACGTCCTTTAGTTCCAGCTATCTAGATATACTCTTTGACCTTAGTATATCTTGTTTCCTTACCGGATGCCTCCACGACATATACCATCTGGGATTCAAAAGATCGATCATAAAGATAAACCCCTAAGTGATGAGGCTTTAATCTAGGGACCAGTTCCTTAGGTGTGACCTCTAGGTGGTGCACCTTCTATACAACAACAAGTGGAGCAACATGTGGTACCTATAGTACCGGTAGATGAGGAGCACAGACTGAACGCACTCCATGAGTTTCAGAGACATTGACCCCTCAGGTTCCGAAGTTATCCCGACCTTCAGGAGGCTAAGGACCGGCTTGAGGCTGTGACCATAGTTTTTTGTCTAGTGTGGACACCAGTAGACTAGATGGTGATCCTAAGAGTGATTCTTCTTCAGGTTTCGGTAGTATGATGGTGGAGTTTGACCATGAAGACTCACGATGAGGAGACACTTTTGTGGATGGAGTTCGAGCGACTCTTTAGGGAGGAGTTCTCTTTGGTTATGCTGAGAGTAGTGCATATCCATGAGCTTCTTCATCTCCAGCAGAGCTATTTAATAGTGGATGACTATTTATCGAGGTTCACTATCCTCTATAGTTACTTGATGGATATGGTAAGAGATTAGTAATTTAGAGCTCAGACCAATGAGTTGGGTCTATAATGGGGAATCCATGCTAGTGTCATGACTCTATGCATTTTGAATTATGAAGGAGTGCTCAAGTGAGATTTGGTGGTCAATAGCTTCTTGGTTGAGTAGAGATAGCCAGTGGAAGTCAGCAGCAGGAAGATAGGTGCAAAGACCTCGGCAGCAAGAAGACGACATCAGGCATAGGGATCGGGATGTGGGAGACATCACAGGAGGACCCAAGAAAAGGGATCTGTGATCTAGGGATATTAGGTTAGATTCAGTTACCCTAGGGAGAGGAGATTCTACTGGTGCGATTATTGGGGGAATCTTGTTAGAGATTTCCCAACTCATCGAACCGCTGATAGGTAGGCGGTGGATGGATCACTGAGGTAGAGGTAGGGATTGGAGCATGCAAACATTCTAGGCGGCGTATGTGGAATAGTAGTAGGGAGAGATATAGGAGGTGGTAAACACTTTGACCTACTTCCACCAACACCCCTAAGAGGTCCACACTAGGCTCAGGGAGATGGGGGATAGGGGAAGTGGCAGCTACATGAAATCAAGGCGTACAACCCTAGTACTCTAGGGATGATCTGAGGTATTATTTTTTTCTTTTCTACCTTATATGTTGTACTTATAGACATAGGTTCCAGATATTATTTTCTCACAGCATGTCTTGTGTGAAACATTGAGATTCCAGTGGATCCATTGACTCGACCCTTATGCTTGGATACACCTACGAGATGAGACTTTCTGATCATGTATCTTTGTAGACAGTGTGACCTTACCCTCAGAGGTGAGATTTTTCATTGGAACCTCTTGGTGGTAGCATAAAGGCCTTATGAAATCATTATTAGTATGGATTGGTTATCTTTAGTCCATGCCCATATTGAATACTTTAGATGAAGGGTGCAGTGCATCTACAATGATGGAATGAGGTTTTCCTTTATTGGTGAAAAGGAAACCCAAGAAGAATAGAATAGTCTTATGCTTGGGAGGGTTCATCCGATCACTCATGAGTTGGATAGATTTACCCTCTGAGTAGTAGATGTTGTGAGCTTTCATTTCTCATCAGTAGTGGCAGAGTATAAGGACGTCTTTCCAGAAGATGTTCCAGAATTACCTTCCCACTAGGATATTAACTTATGTATCAACTTACACCCCAATATGACACTGATATCCTCACTGGTGTATCGGGTGTATCCCACCAAACTTTGTCAGTTGAGGGTGAAATTGGAGAATTTAAAGAGGAAGGGATTTGTAAGACCCAATGTTTCACTCGGGGTGGCCCCAGTTTTGTTTTCCAAGAAGGCATATGGGAGTTTGAGGTTGTGTGTGGTTTACCAGAGCCTAAAACAGGTAACAATGAAGAACAAGTATCCACTTCCAAGGATCAAAAACCTCTTTGATCAGCTAAGAGTGGCATGGTGGTTCTCAAAGGTTGACATTCGATCAGGTTACCACCATTTACAAGTACGAGATGAGGATATACTGAAGACGGATTTAAGATGCTGCTATGGTCACTATGAGTACTTAGTGATGCCTTTAGGCATGAAGAATTACCCTACAGTGTTCATGGGACTTATAAACCAGATCTTCTATCTGTACTTAGACCGATTAATAGTGGTCTTCAACAATGACATCCTTGTGTACTCGGTGTGAGAGGAAGAACACGTGAGACATCTACAGATGGTTGTAGACATACTCTGAGAGCACCAGCTTTACGAGAAGCTCTCAAAGTACTAGTTCTTAATACATGAGGTCCAATTTTATAGATATGTTATCTTCATAGATGTAGTAGTAGTGGACCCATCCAAGGTCATGGTAGTGTTATCATGGGATCCACCCTGGAGTGTGATAGATGTGTAGAGATTCTTTAGCTTGGTACAATACTATCAGATATTTATCCCTAATTCCTCCTGAATATCAGTATCGATGACAGCCTTGACTCAGAAGAGGCAACCTTTCATATGGACAAAGAAGTGATAGTAGGATTTCCAGCAGTTGGGGCATAGTTTGACGCATGCACCGATCTTGAGATTTCAAGAAAAGGGTGTTGAGTACATAGTTTTCTACAACACATTAGGGAACAAGCTTCTTTGTGTCCCAATGTAGAGACAAAAAATGATTTCTTATGGTTCATATCAACTAAGGCATCATGAAAATAACTACATGACCTATGATCTTGAGTTGGAAGTTCTATTATTCACGTTGAAGATGTGGGGACACTACCTAATGAACAAATGGTTTATTATCTACTTTGACCACAAGATCCCCAAGTACATATTCTCGCAAAAGGATCTGAATCTAAGTCATAGGTAATGGATGGAGTTCCTCCAGGATTATGACATTGAGATTATCTATAATTATGGGAAGGGGAACGTAGTAGCTGATTCTCTCAGTTAGAGATTGAGTTCATAGTTTCTGAGTGAGGCATCAGAGCAGTTGGCCTCACTACAATTATCCTTCATATTTAGGGAGGATGCAACTTATCTCTAATTGATGGTTGTTACCCCTCCACTCTTACATCAAGTCAGGGAGGAACAACTAAGAGATATCGACTGCGAGACTTTACATGCTTAGTTATCCACAGGACAAGCTCCAGATGGATATTCGCAAGGTGTAGAGCACATCATCCATTTAAAAGGATTCATAGTTATGCTAGTGGCTTTGTAGGAGGATGTCCTAAGGGAGTTTTATACACCCCCTTAGAGATACATCGTGGAGTGTAAAATTGTACCAGGACCTCCAACATCAGTCCCGGTGGATAGGTATGAAGAAGGAAATAGTAGAGTTCATTTCTTGATGCCTTACATTCACATAGGTTAAAGATGATCACTAGGTTCTAGTAGGGCTATATCACCCCTGGAAGTACCGGAGTGGAAGTGAGATGGAATATTGATGGACTTCATGATGGGATTACCATGAATGTCCAGGGGACATGATTCCATCTGGGTAATCTTTGACCAACCCTCCAAGATGAACAAATTCCTAGCTATTTGGGATCAGAGTTCCATAAAGATATTGGGATGCCTCTATGTGCATGAGATAGTTTGGCTTCATGGCATATCTTTGATGATAATATCATATTGTGATGCTCGTTTCACATCCCGGTTGTGGAAGGGATTGTAGGAGGTGTTTGCGACTTAGCTACTCTTGAGCACATCATTCCATACTCAGACATATAGTCAGACAGAGATAACCATTTAGGTTTTTTAATGATATTTTGTGGGCCTATATCTTGGACTTTGGTCATAGTTTGGAGGACAACCAACAACTAGTGGAGTTTGCCTACAATAAATACTACCACTCCACCATCGGTATGACACCATTTGAAGCTTTATATGGGCAACCCTACCGATCACCGCTTTGCTAGACTGACCCCGAAGAGTCAGTACTCTTGGGTCCAGAGTTTGTGCAAGCTACGACGAAGAAGGTGTAGATCATCCAGGAGCAGATGAAGACTACACAGAGCTGGGAGAAGTCTTATGCTAACAGACAGTAGAGACCATTGGAGTTCAAAGAGGGATACCATGTCTTCTTTCAGGTCTCACCTTAATGAGGGTTGTAGAGATTTGGCCGGGGCAGCAAGTTGTCTCTGAGGTTCATTGGCACTTTTCAGATACTAAGTAGATTTGGCCAGGTGATGTACCTCCTAGATCTACCACCGTATTTTCACTGGGTACTTGATGTCTTCCACATGTTGCAGTTGAGGAGGTACGTGCATAACCGATCACACATCATCGACTAGGGTGAGATGGAAATAGATGATGGAGCGACCTTCGTAGAGTACCTAGTGGAGATCAAGGATTGGTAGGAGAGGATCCTTTGTGGACAAGCAATCCCCTTGATGCATGTTCAGTGGCATCACGAGAACCTTCAGGAGAGCATGTGGGAGTGAGAGTCTCATATTCATGCGCAATACTCACATCTATTTGAGTAGTCTTTTGTTTTGGTTTTTCAGGGACGTAAAATCCCTAAGGTGGGGAGAATTCAATGTCTCAGATTTTTTTATATTATTTTAAAATATTATATGGAATTATTTTAAGACTAGGATTTGTGAAGACATGCGATTCTAAGGCATGGAGTGCCCAGAATAAATGTTTGAAATAAATTAAACTTTTAAATAACATGCATGAGTGGTTTTCATGAAAATGTTGAATAACTTTTGAATGGTTGACAGGATCAGAAATCCAAGGGAACCGTTGCATTTAGAGCAGCGAATTTACCTTAGGCGAGTCCTAACATCGACGAGCAGGAGCGGGAGCATAAGTTAGTTTTTGGACGTTTTAAAGGAAATAAAATAAATAAATAAATTATTTTATTTTAAACATTTCCATGATGCAGTGAAACATTAATTGGTTATAAATAACAAGGAGCCCATATTTAGGGCCATAACCCTGGAAACATTCCTTGGATGCTCTGGAGCTTTAGAGAGGATCCATCCTTAGAGGAATCTTGACGAGCGATGACGAGCGATGATGCGTGGATCATTGCGTAGTGAGATCGAATCCTGAACAACAACCACTTTCCCTCTTTTTAGATGATTGAGGTATAGGATGTTGTTTTGATTTCATTTTTCCCATTCTTTGACTAAATGATGGACATGGATCAACCCACGAACATGTTCACCCGCGAATCGTTCATTCATGCGAGAGGGTCTTTTATTAGGTTTATTTTTGGGGATTGATCCATATTTGATTTTATTTATATTTTATTTGTTCCATTTGATCTTTATAATGGGAATGGATCAAAACCATGAAGAATGATGGTGGAGGTTCGTTACTCAATTTGTTATTTGGATTTATTCTTCCCTCTTTGACCCTGTGTTCTTCGCGTTCTTCACGGGGTTATGAAAAATGAATCGTTGCTCATATTTTTTACAATAAAAAGATTAGAAATTGGAGATCTGACATCCTTAAGACCCAATGGAAGCGCGATGATGATGGCGGTGGACAAATCGACTCAGTTTGGGAGAAAACATTCCCCAACATTTCTTCGTGCAGATGGATCAAAACATGTTTTTGGGGACGATCAGAGGCCTGAAACCAATAGATTCCACCTTTTAGTAATGAAAAGACCCAGAATATTGAGTTTGATGGTGATTGGACAACCATACCAAAAACTGGAGCTACACTTGAAGCATCGAACGAAGAACAACATTTTTGAAAAAAAAGCAATGAACACGATGTGTTCTCCGAAGAACATGGCATGTGTGGTTGGATCTATGGAAGATTGGGTTTTTCAATGCAGTAAGCGATGACATGGTGTGTGAAAACTATCATATGGCATATGGGTCATTACGTGGGAATCAACATGTATCTTGGATGATACATGAAAACGGGGTAGAGTGCATGGCATGTACTCTACTACACAGCCAGACCATGCAGGTTATGTGGGTTACCCTGCATACCTATACATGGGTTGGAATACACAGGTCTAAGTCGTGTATGGGAACATTTCCATCATACACATAGAAGACCTTAGATAATTAGACACAGTGTGTGACTAACACTACATTCCATGTATTCAATTTTTACATGAAATGTCTTCTAGCTCAGGTCGTTGCACACGGGCAGTACCCGAGGTCAAGGGACACGACGTGCGACCTTGCTATACAACATGTACCCTCTTAAACATGGCTTGATCTCCTTGTACATAGTTCCTTGGACAAGTTTTATTTTGGTTACTGACCCATTTGCTCATTCCCCTAATGTTCAGGCATAATTTCTATCCATATGAGTATGATCCCTTTAGAAGGACTTTCTAGATAGAGTGATAATCCCTCCAAGAGGCCCGAAGCAGGATGCTTTATCCATTCTTGACCTTAGGTATAGCCAGGTATCGACGTGACCAATCCTACAGGATGCCGATACTCTACTTAGTAGGTGAATCTGGATGAGTTTTGTTATATACTAAGGCCTTAGTAGTGATCCTCATCCATGTATCATGATCTTTCCTCACTTAGGAGTGAGTTCTCCCAGAATGAGTGCATTTGTTCTCTCTTAATATCCATCAGTGCGTCTATATCTCTCATGACACTTCCTAGTGAATGTACTTCATGGATGGACATCATCAGATTTATCATACCCGTGGAGTGAGATCTCCAGGATGAGTGCTTTGTGAAATCTTTAAACTAAATCCCTAGCATGGTATTGCGGTCGGTGTGATTTACCTCTAGACTATGGGTCTGGGTTTTGAGTATATCTCAATATGTTTTTCTTATTATATGTTCTGTAAACATATATTGTGTAGAGATGATTGTACCTTTACTTTGTGTATCGATTTTTGGTTTTTGGGGTCCTCTACTAAGTATTGTTATATTCACCCCTACACTAGCTTTTCCCACATGTGTCATGTCTTGTGTAGACAAGTGACCTTTTGACAAAGTCTAGGAAGGACTGGGACTGGACCAAGATCCGTGAGCTTCCTTACAGGTCAAGGTGTTCCTACGACTATGAGCAACAATCCCAGTACCTATTTCTTGATTATAGGTTGGACTTTTTAGTTGTAGACTCTTTTCTTTTGGTGGTCTTGTATTCTGACCCAGTTTAATTTCCACACTTTATTTTCTATTGTACTCTATTGGTTGGGTTTAGTTGTATGCATGCATTTTTTTTCCTTAGTGGTTTTTTACATTTCATCATTTGCGGGCTTGGAGATTTGTGTGTGTGTACATGTACTTAGGAAATGCCTCCCATATTAGTGATATGCCTACTCGGTGCTAGTCACCAACCCCTGGCCTATTGGAGGCAGGCTTAGGGAGTTGTAGTACGGGCCCCACTGGGATGGTTCGTGACATATCCCAATCACTTGGATGAATCTTAGATTTTTAAAAAATTTATATCATTTAATAAAATATTTTATATCTTAAAATACCATTAGTGTCAATTTTGACACTCACTACTAGAAAGTTACCCTATACCCATAGTTTTTTCAAAACTATGGGTATTGGTTGTAAATTGTCACCTATATTGATGGTTTTTGAAAAACTATGGGTATATGCTTTTTTTCAAGCCTATACCCACTATTTTTTTCAAAAATATTGGGTAAAGATCAAAGTTATACCCACTATATTTCAAAACCATGGGTATAAGGTTTTTTTAAAGACCTAAACCCACACTTAATAGAAAACCATGGATATAGGTCATTATTATACCCATGGTTTTCTAAAAACTATGGGTATAGATTTCCCATGTTAAGGCGGGAAAAAAATATCTCTACGGGACAAAAACAATTTCACGGGAACACCTATAGCCATAGTTTTCTACTTATAGCCACCGTTTAGATATATATATATATATGTTAATATATATTTATATACCTATAAGTAAATTTGGTGTAGTGTTTATTCATGGAAATTTTATATTGGAGGTCTAGGGATCAAAACCCATGGCCATAGATTTTTTATAACCTATACCCACGATTTTGAAACTATGGGTATAGGGTTAATGGCACAATTTTTTTTAAAGGTTGGGGCCAAAGCCTAATTTATTATTATAGAAAATTAAATACCTATTTAACTGGGTAGAGGGTGACTCATTACATAGCTCGAAGGCCCAGTGGGCAATTAGCCCATTACATGGCCCGAAGGCATAGTGGCATGCACCTATAGCCGTGGTTTTGAAACTGTGGGTTTATAATTTTCAAATTGTGGTTATATCTTAGAGATATATTGATGGTCAAACATCCCATGGTTCGAAAAACTATGGGTATAGCCTATACCCATAGTTTTTTGGGGCTATACCCATGGTTTAAAACCATGGGTATATGTGCCTTTTCTAATAGTGACACTTCATTTATTGACTTTTTAAAAACATCAAAACATGATATATTTGAACCAACTATTTTAGCACATCACTAACATGTCAGATTCATCTATAAATTTTTTGTATGTCATTAATTATATCATATTTTATTTATTTTAATATTTTTAATATCATTTATTTGATATTTTCTTTAATTAAACAATTACTGCATCGTCATTGTACAATCCTTTAATATAAATATTTATTTCCTAAAAATTAAAAAAAAATACCAGGATGAATATAAATATTTTAAATTTAAAATGACTATTTATTGTAAAATTTATCTTCTGTATAACCTTATATTAAAAATATCCCACTTGCTTAAAACAAAAGTATGACAAAATTGACTTTTCTTTGAATAAAATACTATAAATTTATTAAATTCATTAAAGTGGCTCTAAGATCTCAAAAAATCAGCCCAAAGATGATTTTGGTCAACAATAACTCATAAAATGAAATTTTTACAAGTTTTATGGTAATTTTATAATATTTTATAATATTACGTTTACCCTTAATTACTCGATTTACCCTTAAACGTGGTAATAAAAATTACTAAAGTTACTATTCATATTGTCAAAAAATGAAAGGGACCTATTTAATAAATTTTTATCTTATGATTAAAAATATGGAATCCATTTTTCAAAATTCAAAATATATAAATTAAAGAAAATAATTAAAATTTAATCCGGTTCATGGAATGAGAAAATAAGTTTTTAAAGTAAAAACGTTCAAAAGTTCAAAAAGTTTTCATATCCCATTTCAAAGTGAAATTGATTCCAATGACCTAAATTGAATTAAATTATAAAAAATTGGTTTAATTATACTTTAAAACTATTCAATTATATAATTTAACACTATAAATAAATTTAATGAAAAAGTAGTTTTCATTTAAAATGCATTGTTTTTTCATTATTCATAAAACAATGAATCTTATTTAAAAAATACCAAAAATTCAACCAAAATAAATTGTGATAATCCTATTTAAATAAATTTTATTTTTAAAAATATAACTTATAAAATTTTCAAAAACTATAATTAAAATAGGGGTGACATCAAAAGGTGATTTTTTTGAAAAATACCTTTTCTATGTGTAAAATTTGATTTGTTCTTATATCATGTCTAGAAAACACATAAGATAAATTTTTATCATTATATTGAATATATTATATATATATTTCAGTAATATAATTCAACAAGAGTTTTTTTATCTATTGATATAAAACACAATTTTGTAAATTTAAATAGTTTTTCATAAAAATATTTTCTTTTATTTAACAAATGGTTTTACATTAATTTAGAATTTATTGGTCAAAAAATTCATTATATATACATGTGTAGACCATATTTTCATAATTCAATTAATATTATCCATTCCCTCTATTCTAATGACTATTTTATAATGATAACATTTAAATAAAAAAATAATTGTTCATTTAAACTTTATGTGGCATATCATGTACGCTATCAAACTTAGTATTAACTTTTTAAAAACTCAGGATGTTACATTATCCACCATTTAATAAATTTTATCCTCACAATTTGAACATGGGATCAAAAACTAGGAGTTTGAATTTTCAAAATACTTTTTTGAAATCCCACATTGGAAAAAGGATTAATGAAACTTCAACTTTAAAATAAATAAAGGGAAGTGCGAAAGTCACCTGAGATAACACACACTAGAGATCCATGTAAGAAAACTTGGACATAGAAGAGAAAATGAACTATCAAGTTCTTATGGATAGTGATAGAGAACTTGGTCATGAGAAGGTTAACTATCAAAAAACCATAAATCTTTGATGGGTCAGAAGGTCACTGATTTCTTAGTAAGAAGAGTAAAAAAATAAATTTTTTATTTTAAGACCATTTTCATAGAGTTGAGTAATTAATTTAATTCCTAGAATAAGAACATAAGGAAATATAATTACTTGATAAGTAGAGTTTCATACTTTAATATAATTTTTTAAATTCAAAGGTTATCTTATACCTCTCATTTTCATCCCAACCCATAATTACCTCAACTTCATAATTCATAAAGTATTTTGTATCATGAAATTTTACATTTCATCACCCTATGATTTAATAAAACTATTTCAAGAATATATAACGTCATACCTTGATCACGGTGTCTATGTGGTTCCATCATCATTTTGTTCACGTAGATAGAAGGTCCACACATTGCAACAATGGTTTAGAGATTCTTCAAATTCTATTGCTTCCATTTTCCAAATACACCTTGTAAAGATTGGGTTGAATGGGTGTTGGAAAGGAAATATTTTTGTAAAATAATTTTTTATTATATATAATTTCAAAACATCTAATAAAACATGATTTTTTTAAAACATTCGGACCAAGTTTGTTTTGAAACTTTTAATCAAGGGTCATTTTAATATATTGTAATTATATTCTAAAAGATTAAAACCAAATATAAATAGGCTACGCAAGGGTCTCCTTATTCAATAGATTTATCAAAATCATAATATGCTTCAAAATCTTGTGATATTGTAAAATATCTAAAAACGCCTTGATAATATTTACCTTTTTTGAAAATATGAGAATCTTGGGGAAATGAGATTTGATTAAAAACAAACCATGAACCATGGTGGTATCAAGTTATATAGGAGTTTTTTTATATTTTGTACAATTACTTTCAAGAGAGTTTTATATAAAAAAAGTTTTAAAATCATCAGGACATGACTTTGTGATAATTATTGCAAGAAAGTCACGAGGAATGAATAACAATGCTTTTTTGAGATCTTCCTTCCATTTGTAACTGAATTTACTCAATCTGAAAAAGTTATATAACATGGATTTAACTAAAATAGTATACATATAAACATTTCCTATTTTTAACAAAAATTACTAATCTCTAAATTTGTCTAGACCTTTCCATTAATACCAACTATATGCCCCTGATCTTAAAAACATTATATAACCTTGAGTTAAGTCATGAATTTTACATTCTTTCACACTGAAGATCTTTTTAAGGTATATATTTTTAGATAATCAGGACATAATTCATACATAACAACTGAAATATTACAATGTAGACACTTCTACTCAATATCCATTTTTCTCAAAAAAATATAATGTAACACTCCAAGATTTCATAGTACGTTATCCCATTAAAGTAATTCAATAGCTTGCGCTACATGCAACACCGAGTCCGAGCGCACCACAACATACTAAACTAACCGTTCAAAAAGCAGTTATGAATAGTATTAAGTAAATTTTGAATCTTATATACTCTATATAATTTTAACATCCATATTATGTTTTTCTTAGACATAATATAAGAACAAATTCATTTTTTGGATAAAATAAGTATTTTTCAAAAAATGCAATTTTACCTCTTTTTAATGGCGAAACCTTTTTAAAACCAATATTTGACACTTTTATATATTCAATTTAATTAAATCAAATTCTTATTTAGAAGCGGGACATAAAAAATTAGTTTGGATAAATTTTTGGTACTTTTATTATAACTTTCATATTTTGATGAATAGTGAAAAATACTATGTTTTAATTGAAAAAAACTTTTTTAATCAAAATAATTTATAGTGATAAATTATGCATTTGAATGGTTTTTAAGGATAATTAGATTATATTTTTATCATTTAATATAGTGTAGTTCATTATAAGTAATTTTACATTTAAATTTGACATAAACACATGTCAATCTTTTGATAGTTTTTACTTTTTAAAAATTGACTTTTTGGTTTGGACCACGTGAATTAATTTTAAATTAATAAATGAAACTTCTATGTTTTTGAATTTGGTAAAATATACTTAATTTTTGAATTCATAAAATCAAAATTAGCATAGGGTAAATTGTTGGTATTTTTTTGAAAACTTTCAATTTTTGATAAATAGTGAAAAACCCTGCGTTATTATTTAAAACCGACTTTTATTTAAATAATTATTTATTTTATTTAAATTTATTTTAAGTCAAAATAGATATATAATACCTATATAAGTTACATGTAATTAATTGGATTAATTTTATAATAAAATTAGATGTATAAAATTCTATTGAACTTTTTAACCTCTTTTACCCACCTTCTAGGCACGTTAGCAAATTTGCATAAAACGTAATTTTACCTCTTTTGTGAGTTGAATTTAAAAAATCAGAGAGACATGGTTGACATTAGTAAGTAAAATTTATTTCAATAAGATAAAAATAATTTTTTGGGAATAGTAACTTTTGACTTTTATTTACCACAATTGAAATTATATAGGGTAATTAAGGGTAAAAATGATATTATAATTACCCTAACACATGTCCTAATTCTATTATATAAGTATAATTCGACCAAAAACAACCTTATGAATAAAATATGAACCCCTTTGGTCTACTTGGATAAGATTAGGACATTTATTATTATTTTATTTAAAGAAGAGTTAAAAGAGTTAAATTCAAAGTTTAATTACTAAACCATTTTTAATATATGGTAATACATAAGATAAATTAAACTATAAATATTAATTAGAAATATAACAAAATTTCCTACATAATGTTATTTTATTTATAATTTTTAGACATTAAATAATTTAATTTATTTATGACACAATGATGATGCAGTAATTATCTTATTAAGGAAAGATTAAAATAATTGATATTATAAATATAAAAATAAATGTAATTTGATACTTTTGATGAATTAAACTAATTTTATAGATTAATATAAAATTTTAGGGTTGATTAAATATTTTTTTTGAAGTAATCATGCTGTTATGATTTTCACAAAAAATAAATACTAAATAGTGTCAAAATTGACATAATTGAGTTTTTAAAACAAATATTATATTATTAATTGATATAATATTCATAAAAATTTAAGGTTCGGCCAGAGGACTTAGATAAGGTTATATATATTAATAATGAACCACATGGGGTTCTCATGGAATTTTATAGTAAGATTGTTATCTATATAATATAAAAATACAAAGAAACATGGTAAATGTCAAACTATTTAACTAAGAGTTAAATCTAAAAGATAAGGTTAATACGATGACCTAAACCTATCTAAAAGATATTTTTTGAGAGGTATTAGACCCATTACCACTTTAGCCTCTAAATAATTCATTTTGAATCCCTTATAAACCTAAAATGATTTTATTATAAAATAACATTTCAAGCTTTTCCGAAAGTGACCCTTACCTCTCTTATAAAAGGGAACTTCCCCTTATCTTAATTTCACACCACCAAAGAATTTTGGATTAGCCAACCCATACCCAAATATTCTCCCAACTTTCCTCCCTTCATCTTAGAGGCCTTCCTTTGTTCAGAAATCCACCCAAAGAATCTATTTTGATCTAATAAAAAGGAAGAACCCGAAGAAGAGGTAAATATTTTATCACCTCTTTCATGTCCTTTTCTTATTCTACTTCCTCTTTCTTTGTTGTTTCAATTATAAAATAATAACTCCGGTATATTCTATATATTGTGATTTTATTATAAAAATGGTACAACAATGTTCATTACTCTATCCATCCTATAAATGACATAGTCACCATACGTGCGTACGTACTGATTACTGTCTCCACGTCGTGGTGTAGTTTGTTATTCAAACACTTCATTATTTGGATGGGTATAATAATGAGTATAACTAATGTAAATAATAGATATAACATGTTAGTTATTATGTATATATGATATAACATCCAAGTACATACGATTTCACCATCAATATAATGATATTGTCGCTCGTGCGTACGTATGGATTAACGTCTCCACGACGTGATGAGATTCATTTCCATGTTCACCATTCAACAGTGATTATAAATATATATATATCATTAATAAGTATGTAATATATGAAATAATAATGCTACTAGATATATATATATGTACTTATATATATCTTATTCACTTAGTTCCGTTTAATACGATATGAAAACAGAAACAACATTTATGCGTATGTACGGCCTACCGTCTCCATAAATGGTGTTTTCCATTTCATATATATGTATATTATACATATTTATATTTTAAATATATATTATATATAAATCATGTTTTATATTCTGGAAGTATTTAAATCATGATCTAAGTGATACAATCAAAAGTAACAATTTAAAACACGTACGATAAAGAAAGCGATTATTACCCAAAATGTTAATTTAACATGGAAATTATTATTAAATGGGTCATATCCATTTCCATGTTTCATAAAATAGTTTTCAAAGGGATTATTATAATAGAATGTTTTTCTAAAACATCATTTTAAATTTTTTAAATACTTATTCTTCTAAATCATTCTCATTAATGTCCATGTTTTCAAAATGGTTTTTAAGGATTTATTTATATGGACATGAATGTTTTTAAAATGTTAATTCCTTTAAAAAGTTTCAAAGTGGTATGGGACACTTTGATTAAAAAATGTCTTTAAATTTCTTCCTTTTTAAATTGTGTTACTTTTAAATGTTTTCATGAAAAAGGGATATTTATCTCGAAGAATTTTCATCTATGACAACATCCTTTGATGGATTTTCAAACTTTTTTGAAGTTGATTTTTTATGATACAAATATTCCATATTGTACTGAATATTTTGTGATATGTTTGACTATGGATGTGTTATTTTTATACCATTAATGGTTTATGGATAAAGTATTTACATTTCATATGCTAGTTTTAATACAAATGTTTATGTTATATTTAAACATTTTCATATGAGGAATGCATTGGACTTAGTAAGTGACGGGTGGAGCCCGCTATAGCTCCTCAATGCATCAGTAGGTCTCATGAGACAAACTAGTGTCTTGGAATAAGGCCTTGACAAAATATTATTTGTAGTCTTGGCCCAAGGCCTTGACTATGTGGTTATGAAGTCTGGCATTATGCATTCCATAATTATGAAAGTGGCTATTGATATTTCATGTGATTATTCAACTAGTAGAATATCCATGTGAATAAGTAAATGAAATTATTTGATTTTATCTTTTACATATTATGCTGATGTTTATGTTTAAAAGTATTTTTTAGTCTTATAAATTGACTTAAATTTTTATACTTATTTATGAAAGTTTCCGCTATATTGTTATCTTTACTGAGCATCTGAGCTCACCCCTTTCTATATTTTATTTTCCCAGGATTCCAAGAAGTGTATTATGATTGATAAGTAGGGTTAAGTTAGAGAATTAATGGCTTTATCAAAGGATAATTGATGTTCTGTTTTATTTTATAATGTGCAATGTAACGTTCATGTATGTAATCTATTTTACAAGACTGCTAAACTGATCAGTCTTTTGGGACTTGATTCCTTGTAATCATGCCAATGTATTAAAATAATGCACCGACTCTGGGTAACTGGGGTCGGGGCATTACAATTGGTATCAGAGGAAGTTTAGTACAAACCTTGGAAGCTATATTTAGATAAACTATGATTATAAAACATTACCCTAAGATAGACTTTGAGGATTAGTATAGAATAACTTTCTAAAATTTTGGTACCATATAGATTTTTTGAGTTTTCCAAGAAATACATACCTATTTGGATACGATCAGGTAGAGGCAGCTCTGGCACATATGTACCTAGGGGTAAAACCCAAAAACACCGCTTTGAGTTAGACTGGAACGGGAACTGGTGCACAACAACGAGCCTTGTTGCACTCTTGGTTATGAAACTCCTAAGGATATTCTTAGGATAATTCATATTTTCATTAAAATCCATTATGAAGGATTTAAGAGTAAATACTTCCTCAAAGAAAACATTTTATGATTATAGATTATATGCATAATATTTACAATTTATGTTAGGTATTTTACAAGTTTGGAATTATGCATTTTTATTAATAAACTAACATAGTGTATGTAATTATTTAGAAATGGTGCCTAGTATAAGGAATGAGAATTCCAGCAATACACATAATCGAAAGATTAAGAAGGATCATATCTTTCATGGTATTAAGCCTACATTTAAAATGGAAATAGTCTCCCATGTATTCTCATCATATGAAAAAATAATATAATGTGTTAATAAGATAAGTAAGGAATTCTATAAGTCCTACGGCTTTGAAGGGAAGTAAGAGAAGAAAAGGATGGAAGAGAGAAAGGTAGATACAGGGAAGATGGGAAAGAAAGATTTTCCCATATGTGATAACTGTGGAAAGAATCACCATGGTAAATGATTGAAGGGAATGAGAGTTTTTTATAAGTGTGGAGAAAAAGGACACCAAGTTCATGATTGCAAGGGTATGAAAAGGGATTCAAATGTACAATTCTTCATCTACAAGGAGTTGGGACACTATGCGAATCAATGTCCAAATCATCAGAGTATACCCCCAAATGATGTTATTGGATAATAACCAAGTTATGATACTACCAAAGATAAAGATGAATGATTAAGAGTTCTTATGTTGTTATTAAATTATTATTCCATTTGAGTATTGTATTAATGATGTACATGTTATAATAATTATAGAGTATATAAGGATTGTACTGCAGTACTATTTCATTAAGGACATGAGATTGTGTGGAACCAAGAAAAGTGACTCAATGTAAGGTTAAATTTTTGGAAAATATATGGTTGAGAGAAAGATAAACCTTAATATGATTCTGATATCGAGGTAGTGATTTTGGAATAATATATGATTGATTTAGATAAATTATATTGGATATTCTTGACTACCTTGAAACTGATTAATGATTTTTACATTCTATCATTATTGGAGTTTAATTTTTTTTGGATATAAGGAGTATATCGAGTATTATATAAGGAATAAGGGAGAATGAATGTAATCAATATGGTTATATGATAATTCAGGGTGTTACCATGTTTTAAAAGAATACATGATGAAGGTATTCATATGTTATTATGTGGCAAAAAGTATCTTCACTGTGTTTAGCTTCCTTATAAGTTTTGGACTGTGAGTTTGGACAGAAGTATTTTGGATAAGTCTAAAGGTTGGAATAAATTAAGTTTGACATTGAATACTATTGTTAAGTTTAAATAATTTTTTGAGATTTTTTTTGGATTGTCATAAAAAGGACAACCTAGAGGTCGGGTGACAACCTGTTGTGTCCGGCAAGGCCGTGAGACTTGAACCCGCAACCGAAGGGTAACAAGGGCGCATCACCTACAACTCGCCTACGTGATGTCCTAACTTGTATAATGTAGTTTTTTAAAATAGTCTGACAAATGAATTATAAATTCATTATTTTTGGAACCCTATATGATTAGGATAAATAGAATACTTTTTAATTATATTATCTTTTGGAGTGAAATATTAGTTTGTGGTAGGTATTAGTTGAAGATGAAACTATACTTCTCAATTAAATTTTTTCCTCTTATTCTATGAATAAATTAATTCATAAAATTTATGGAATGGATCTTAATACCAAAAATGTGTTATCCTAACACCTTATGTTTTGTTGAACCAATGATATTTTACATCATCTTAGATTGATGGATTTGAGGCCCTCAATTTTACACTTGTTTGTGATTGATGACCTCAATTTCTCCCTATAAATATTTACATTTTTCC
Organism: Viscum album; assembly: GCA_963277665.1. Taxonomy (NCBI): domain Eukaryota; kingdom Viridiplantae; phylum Streptophyta; class Magnoliopsida; order Santalales; family Viscaceae; genus Viscum; species Viscum album. The sequence continues at coordinate 912,374,232 of OY728151.1, forward strand.
TCCAATTACATGTCTCTAATTTCCACCAAAGTTATCCTAATAGAGATCATAATTTGGTGGTGAATTTTTCATTTCCCTTTCGCTCTTATTAAGAGTAAATTTTATTAAACCAATTTATAATGTGGGTTTTCCACAAAGGTATTTTTCTATTTTTAACCATTTATTTTCAAATAACAATATAAAATTGTGAGGGCACAATTTATTGAAGGAGGGGAGAATGTAACACCCCTAGATTTCATAGTACGTTATCCAATTAAAGTAATTCAATAGCTCATGCTACACGCAACACTGAGTTTGATCACACCACAACTTAATAAACTGACCATTCAAAAATCAATTATGAATAGTATTAACTGCATTTTGAATCTTATATACTCTATATTATTTTAACATCCATATTATGTGTTTCTTAGATATACCAGAAAATCTTAGGATCCAAGTTCACTTGGTCCTAAAAATTTATTAATTAAAATAAATGTACACACAAACACCCAATAAAAGTGGCAAAAAAACCACCAAATACAAAAGATAAAACCCAAGCAAAGATGGATTGAAATCCCAAAAAACACAGCCAAAGAAAAAGTACTTTCCAGAACACACATACCCTTCTAAAGCACATGCATATCTCGAAGTCTGCCAAAGAAGTCTTCCTTTAGATACCCAAAGATCTCCTCTTCCAACCACCCTATACATATCCCAATTCCACTTGTTACGCCTATCCATGTTAGGTCGTCACCATCCTGAATCACCCTAGGAAAATGCACTACCATCCCACGTGCCACAACATAAGCTTGGTTGCCATCCCATCCTTCATGAGATCCATCTTCTGAGGTTACACCAACCCCACCTTCTACATCCTAAACCATCCTACAATGTAGTTCATTATAAGTAATTTCACATTTAAATTTGACATAAACACATGTCAATCTTTGATAGTTTTTACTTTTTAAAAACTTTCTTTTTGGTTTTTAAAACGTGAATTAATTTTAAATTAATAAATGAAACTACTATATTTTGAATTTGGTAAAATATACTTCATTTTTGAATTCATAATATCCAAATTATCTTAGGGTAAATATTTAGTATTTTTCTAAAAACTTTTAATTTTTGATGAATAGTGAAAAACACTACGTTATAATTTGAAACCGAATTTTATTTAAATAATTATTTATTTTATTTAAATTTAATTTAAGTAAATATATATATATATATATATATATAACACTTATATAAGTTCAATTTAATTCATTGGAGCCATTTTATAATAAAATTAGATGTTTAAAATTCTATTGAACTTTTTAACATCTTTTACCCACCTTCTAGGCATGTTAACAAATTTGCATAAAACATAATTTTACCACTTATATGAGTTTAATTTCAAAAATTCAAGAGACATGGTTTACATTAGTAAGTAAAATTTGGTTCAATAAGATGAAGATAATTTTTGGTGAATAGTAACTTCTGACTTTTATTTACCACGGTTAAAAGTAAATATGGTAATTAAGGGTAAAAATGATATTTTAATTACCCTAACAAATGTCCTAATTCTATTGGATAAGTATAATTCGACCAAAAATATCCTTATTAATAAAATATGAACCCCTTTGGTCCAATTGGATAAGATTATGACATTTATTATTATTTTATTTAAAGAAGAGTTAAAAGAGTTAAATTCAAAGTTTAATTACTAAACCAGTTTCAATATTGGGTTATACATAAGATAAATTCTACTATAAATATTAATTAGAATGAAAACAAAATTTTCTACATAATGGTATTTTATTCATAATTTTTAGACATTAAATAATTTAATTTATTTATAACACAGTGATGATGCATTAATTACCTTATTAATAGAAGATTAAAATAATTGATATTATAAATATCCAAATTAATTTAATTTAAGACTTTTGATGAATTCCACTAATTTTTAGATTAATATGAAATGTTAGGGTTGATTAAATAATTTTTTTTCGAAGTAATCATGCTATTATGATTTTTACAAAAATAAAATAATAAATAGTGTCAAAATTGACATAATTGAGTTTTTAAAACAAATATTATATTATTAATTAATATAATATTCCTAAAAATCTAAGTTTTGAAAAAAGGAATTATATAAAGCTATATATATTAATAATTAACCACATGGGGTTCTCTTGGCTTTCTATAGTGTGATTGTTATCCATATAATATAAAAATACAAAGAGACATGGTGAATGTCAAACTATCTAACTAAGAGTTAAATCTTAAAGATATGGCTAATATGATGAACTAAACCTATCTAAAACCTATTTTTTGAGAGGTTTTCGACCCATCACCACCTTATCCTCTAAATAATTCATTTTTGAGCAATTAGAAACAGAAAATGATTTTATTATAAAATAATATTTCTAGATTTTCCTAAAGTGACCCTTACCTCTCTTATAAAAGGTCACTTCCCCTTCTCTTAATTTCACGCAACCAAAGACTTTTGGCTCGGCCAAACCCTGCCAAAATATCCTCCAAACCTTCCTAACTTCATCCTAGAGGCCATAATTTAGTCATAAAGCCAACCTAAGGATCCATTTTGATCAAATCCAAAGGAAGAACCCGAAGAAGAGGTAAATATTTCATCACCTCTTTCATGTTCTTTTCTTCTTCCACATCCTCTTTCTTTGTTGTTTTAATTCTAAAATAATAAATCCATTATCTTCTATATACTGTGATGTTATTATAAAAATGGTACAACCATTTTCATTACTCTATTCATCCTATAAATGACAAAGTCACCATACATGCGTACGTACGAATTACTGTCTACACGTCGTGGTGTAGTTTGTTATTCAAACACTTCATTATTTGGATGGGTATAATAATGAGTATAACTGATTTAAATAGTATATATAACATGTTAATTATTATTTATATATTATATACCATCCAATTACATACGATTTCACCATCAATATAATGATATTGTCGCTCGTGCGTACGTATGGATTACCGTCTCCATGACGTGATGAGATTCATTTCCACATTCACCATTAAATGATGATTATAAATATATATATATCATTACTAAGTATTTAATATATGACATAATAATTCTATTGGATATATATATATATATATATATGTACTTACATATATCTTATTCACTTAGTTCCGTTCAATACGATATGAAAACGGAAACACTGTTTATGCGTACGTACGACCTACCGTCTCCATAAATGGTGTTTTCCATTTCATATATATGTATATTATACATATTTATATTCAAAATATATATTATATATAAATCATGTTTTATATTATGGAAGTACTTAAATCATGATCTAAGTTATACAATCAATAGTAACAAGTTAAAACACGTACAATAAAGAAAGAGATTATTACCCGAAAAGTTAATTTAACAGGGAAATTATTATTAAATGGGTAGTATAAAGTCATAAATTAATTATGTATGATATCATAAATATTAATATGGTTATGGTATAATTTAATAACATACTACGTTCTTTATACAAGAGGTTAAACGTACCCTCGAATAAAGAAAAGTACAAGGTAAGGGTTAATTTCTCAATCTCTTTATTATATGAGGTTGTTTTTACGTAAGTATCTACTAGGAAATATTTATTATCCATGTCCATGTTTAATAAAATAGTTTTTAAAGGGATTCTTTTAAGGTAATTTTTTACTAAAACATCATTTAAAATATTTAAAATATTTATTCTTCTAAATCATTCTCATTAATGTCCATGTTTTCAAAATGGTTTTTAAGGATTTATTTATATGGACCTGAATGTTTTTAAAATTTTGATTCCTTTAAAAAGTTTTAAATTGGTATGGAAAACTTTGATTAAAAATGTCTTTAAATTTCTTCCTTTTTAAATTGTGTGACTTTTAAATGTTTTCATGAAAAATGGATATTTCTCTCAAAAAGTTTTACAAATCATTTTCATCGATGTAAAAATCCTTTGATGGATTCTTAAACTTGTTTGAAGTTGATTTATTATGATACAAATATTCAATATTGTATTGAAGGTTTTGTGATATGTTTGAGTGTGGATATTTTATTTTTATACCATTCATGGTTTATGGATAAAGTATTGACATTTCGTATCCTAGTTTTAATACGAATGTTTATGTTATGTTTAAACAATTTCATATGAGGAATGCATTGGACTTAGTAAGTGACGGGTGGATCCCTCTACAGATCCTCGATGAATCGGTAGGTCTCATGAGACAAACTAGTGTCTTAGCACAAGGCCTTAACAAAATCTTATTTGTAGTCTTGGCATAAGGCCTTGACTATGTGGTTATGAAGTCTGACATTATACATTCCATCATTATGAAAGTGGATATTGATATTGCATGTGATTATTTGACTAGTAGAATACCCATTTGAATATGTAAATGGAATTATTTGATTTTATATTTTCCATATTATGTTGAAGTTTAATTTTAAAAGGATTTTGTTTTAGTCTTATACATTGCCTTAAATGTTTATGCTTATTTATGAAAGTTTCTACTATATCGTTATCCTTACTAAGCACTTGAGATCACCCCTTTCTTTGTTTTATTTTCCCAAGATTCCAAGAAGTGTATTATGATTGATAAGAAGGGTTAAGATAGGGGATTAATGGCGTTCTCAAATGTTCATTGATTTTGTGTTTTATTTTCTAATGTGTAATTTAACGTTCATGTATGTAATCGATTTTCCAAGACTGGTAAACTGATCGGCCTTTTGGGACTTGATTCCTTCTAATAATTCCAATGTATTAAAAAAATGCACTGACTCTGGGTAACTGGGGTTGGGGCATTACATAAAATAAAATGAAACATAATTTCTTTTTATGTTAAATCGTTATAATTTTTTTCTTGATCCCATAATTTTCTAAATAATTCCTCAAATCCTATGAATTTTTTTAAAACATAGTATGAAGATAAAAATCTCAGTAAGGGATACACAAATAATGAAAACTGTTAGTCTTGGGAAATTATGAAAACCCATGAATTCTTTATCATAAAGTAAAACTTTTCACCCTTAAGAAGTAGTAAGTACTTTCCTTTGAATGTAAGATCATTTCATAACCTTTTTTTTATAAAAATAATACCATAAAACCCTTAACAAGCATTAATAAAACATAAAGGTAACTTGAGACATAATTATAATTAAATGGAATAATCATGTGGTCAACTTCCATACATGTTACTCTTACAAAATGGAATAACCATACCGTCGAATTCCATACCTAATTCATTGAAGGTTATAACATAACCATCCATCCTTGGTTTATCATGTAACCACATTTAAAATATCTCAGTACCATTATATAATCATGACATATAAAATATTTCAATTTTCATCATTTCACTCTTAAAATTTCATTTACAATCATAAGAAATCATTTCAAGATATTGAAATACTGAATCCATTTTCAAATCCATTTTCAATACCAAAATACCCAGAAAAAGGAAAAAGGGGTTTCTTTTTATTTTAAAAATATTATGTCTTGTAGAGTAATCTAAATATAAAATAATGTATATGGTGGTAGAGAAGTTTTTTTCATTGTATACGTTAACAAGAATATTCTCTTTGTCATTTTTCAAAACATTCCATATAAAACACATAAAAAGATTCCTTTTGAAAACCATTGAATGAAATTAAAAATTAAATGGAGCTTTTATAAACCTTATAAAATAATGTGGTGTATAATATCAAAATATTCATCAATTAAAGGATATTTAAACGAAGTCCCTTACCTTGAGTCCGATTCATCACATATGTTTTTTATCTTCTTCTTCTTCGAGTGATTTCTTTTTATTATCACCTTAATACCTATATAGAGGGTGTTATTAATAAAATAAGGCCAATAGATTGTGATTATGGATTATAGGAAGGTATTTGGAAAGATATTGGATGAACTAAATTGATTGTGAAGTGTGAAGAAATGATAATAAGTAATGCCCTTTTATAAGACAGGGGAGGGGCACTCTTGGAAATTTTCAAATTATTAAATTAAGATAAATTAATTTTATATTAAAAGTGGATAAAAATTAAGTTATTTATAATATAGTATGATTATGGGTTAAATACTTTCATAAAATTAAAATTATATAGGTTTTTATTATTATTTTAGTCCTTATATTTTTTGTTTTAACCCTTATTTTACCCTTTTAACTCTTATTGTGTTATCATTTAATTTACACTTTGAGGGTTAATATAATTACTATAACATGAAAAAAGATCAACAAATGAGTCATTAATAAAATTTTAGGACTTATACATATTATTTTTTAAAATATTATATTTTAAAACATTTATATCATTTAATAAAATATTTTAAATTTTAAAATACTTTTAGTGTCAATTTTGACACTATTCAATTCTTGAATTTTTAAAAATATATTAACAACATGATATATTAAAAATAACACTTTTAAAAAATCACAAACATGTCAAATAAATCTATAAATTTCAAGTATGACATTAATTATATCAAATTTTATTTTTTTAATAACATTAATATCATTTATATGTAATTTTCTATAATTAAACAATTACTGCATCGTCATTGTGCAAGCCTTTAATTTAATTATTTATTCCTTAAAAATTACAAATAAAATATCACAATTAAGATAGATCTATTATATTTAAAATTAAAATTTATAGTCAAATTTATCTTTTTTATAACCTCGTATTAAAAATATTTCACTTTTTAAAAAAAAGTATGAAAAATTGACTTTTCTTTGAATAAAATACTATATATGTCTTAAAGGTATCCAAGTTGCTCCAAGAGATAAAAAATCATCCCAAGGATGATTTTTATTGAAAATAAGTCATAAAATAAAATTTTGACACGTTTTAAGGTAATTTTTTAAAATTTTATAATATTATTTTTACTATTAATTACTCGATTTACCCTTAATCGTGGTAATAAAAATAATTACTAAATAACTATTCATATTCTCTAAAAAATGAAAGGGTAATATTTAGTAAATTTTTACCTTTTTATTCTAAATATAGAATCCATTTTTCAGAATTCAAAACACAAAAAATTTATAAATTAATTAAAAATTAATCTCGCTGACGGAACGAGAAGACAAGTTTTTTAAGTAAAAAACGTTCAAAAGTTCAAATAGTTTTTATATCCAATTTCACTGTAAAATTGATTAAAATGACCTAAATTAGATTAAATTATAAAAAAATTATTTAATTATACTTTAAAAATACTCAATTATATAATTTATCACTATAAATATATTTAATGAAAAAGTAGTTTTCAATTAAAATGCAATGTTTTTTCACTATTAATAAAAAAATGAATCTTATCAAAAAAACAATAAAAATTAAAACAAATTAAATTTTGATACTATGATTTAAAATAAGAAGTTTATTTTTTAGAGTAAAACTTATAAAAGTTTCAAAAACTATATTTAAATCTAGTGCTCTATCAAAAGGTGGCAAAACTTCTTTTATGTGTAAAATTGGATTTGCTCTTATATCATGTCTAGAAAACCCAAAATATGAATTTTAAACATTATATTTAAAATATTATATATATATTTAATATATTATAAATATGTATACATTTCATTAATATAATTCAAAAAGCGTGATTTGTTTATTTATTGGTATAAAACACACTTTTTCATATTTAAATAATGTTTCTTAAAATTATTTTCTTTTATTTTACAAAGGGTTTTACTTTCATTTATAATTAATTGGTCAAAGAATTCATTATATATATATGTCTAAACCATATTTTTATAATTCAATTAATACTATTTATTCCCTCCATTCTAAAGACTATGTTATAATAGTAACATTTAAATAATAAAATTTAATTGTTCATTTATACTTGATGTGGCGTATCATGTACGATATGGAAAATAGTATTTCCTTTTTTAAAACATGATATGTTACATATACTACCCATTAAAAGGTATTATTTTGGTTTGTGAATCCCCAAAAAAGGTAGGAATTGGGTTGTGCCTCTAGGTGGGAAAAAGGTAGGACTATTCAGGCTGTACCTCTAGGTAGAAAAAAGGAAAGTTTGGTTTGGGTTTAATCCTCTAGGGGGGAAAGGATTTGTAATTGTGTTGTGACTCTAGGTGTGTATAAGTCATCATAGGATTCATTCATAGTGGGTATTATCCCTTTTATTTTGTTAGAGGGGTTAAGAGTTGAGTATGATCATTTAGATCTAAACCACTATAAAAATCTCTTAGGTCTATTTATTTAATTTATGCTTCATTTACTTAAAAACTCTGATATAATCTTTAAATTAAATTTAAAAGGCCAATTCACCCTTCTCTTGGCTATTATGATGTATTCCCTTTGTTAATGATGATTTCTATAGTAATAAAATCATTATACACCTATTTTGGCTTTACTCAGCCTACTAGAAATCCCCACTTTCTGATAAATGTATGTTGGACACCAGTCAAATAGTAAAAATTGATCAGTCTTTTATAATAGTTGGCATGAGCTCAAAACTAGATCAACCATTCTATTCCCAAAATAATGTCAAAATATTTCAAATCAAGGATATAAAAAAATCTACAAATTTATATATATTCCCACCATATTAGCATAAGATAATCATTTCATACTCCTTAATTTCATGCCTAAAAAAGTTTCAATGCTTACCAGCTTCAAAGATAATTAAACTTTCAATTTCAAGAGAGATTATTGTTATTCAGATAAAAAATATTGAGAGTTACATGTGTTAAATAAATCCCATAAAAGATTAAATGATACCAAAATAGTACTTCTCATTATATATAGGTCCTCACTAACATCAATAGTTTAAAAATCCACTACATATACCCTGCCCGAACCCTCCATCTAACCCTATGCTGAAAACCCTACTCAAAAGAAGTTATATCTAACTATCAGTATAGATTACCTTTACCACCTATATATACTAGTTTCAAGTAGGTGGTTAGATACCCCCAGTTTACTATCCACTAGACTAATAAATAGGTATCTAGGTTTACTAAAATTGATGCTTGCTACTCTTTGAGGAATTCCTCCTGTAGAGTATCTAAAGATGCCTGAACAAACCACATAGTTGGAAATTATTTACTTCAAAATTAAAGTTGGGTTTTTTATATCCCAAGTTCCTATATTGATAATATAAAATCAGAGGCCTCCCTAAACTAGGTATAGAAAATTTACTGCCACCCTGAGTAACCTAGAAATATTTAACCCTACACATCTCCTCCGAACACCTATTCCATACACTAGAAGATATCTCCCCAGTGCTTAATCCAGGAAGTGAAATGTCAACTCATTTACTTCCCTTGGAACCTATTTAGTCTATAAGTACATTATTTTCAGACTTAAATAATTTTTAATGATTAAACATTAACTGTTGAGTCTGTAGAGGTTCTTTCAAACCCATCTCAAAATGATGATTATTTGATTCCTCATCCCTGCATAAGTTGGGAGAGATGTGAGGTAGACTAGGGAATGTGGAATTATATTCCATATTCATCACCATTCCCTCTCCAAGATCTATAAACTATCAATATTTCACCTAATTAAGAGTTTTATGGTAAAATTTATCAAATAATAGCTATCATAAACCTTTACAGTTCAAACCCTTTTCCTTATTTGCTTTGATCAATATATCTGACAATAGATGAGCTACCACTTTGAGTATAAAAGTCACAATTCAAAACTTTTACTTCTTATGGATCCCAGTACTCATGAATATCCCATGAATATTATCAAACTATTCCCAATATTCCCATAGTGAGACATCACCCCAAAAATTGAGAGGGTGATGGAACTAAAAATTTTATATGACATTCACAATATTGGATTCCCATTAAGGCACTCCCTACCCTGCAAATTGAAGTATAAATGCAAGCCCCTATAGTACTTATAGATCAAGTGTAAGCCTATTGGGGGGAACATGATTATCATATATTTCCAATATAGCTATCGGTGGTTGACATAATGACATAATCTATATTCATATATAGAATCAAATTAGATTATTCATTCTATAAGAACCATATTATTTAAACAAGGTCACCATAGTGAATATCAGGTTAAAAAACATAACTGAATCATATTTATTCTTCTTTATCTCATTATGAAAAACCTTAAATTTTAATCTAAAATCTTTTTAAAAAATAATTTTAAGCATAATGATGAAATATTTAACAAATAATGATAATTAAAAGAGTTTCTCAATCAAATAAATCAATTGATGATTTATATTAAACTATTAATCACTAATAAATAAATAAAAAAGAACCATTTATTAATTATTGATGTTCTAGTTAATATAAACTTATAATCAATTCCAACAATTAATTTAAGAAAAAACAGAAAAGCATTAAACATTCTAAGTGGTCCTACATGTTTTTACAAATAGATTTTTACTCATGATACATGAGACTCATGGCCTAAATCAAAATAAAACTAGTATAAAACTAAAAAAATGATGGGTAACTCAAAACTCCACAATAATTATGTTGACTAGGAATATTTATGGCTTACTTTCTAAGTCATAATAGTCTAATATCAGGGATACTCTTAATCTTATAACCTTAGAGAAATATTTGATACCACTTTATAATAACCAGACATAGATCACCCATTAACCTAACTCCGAACATCATGATACATTTGGTACACTTCCTAGCCACCAAAGTCTGAAAATAAATTATAAGGGATGAAAGGTGGAATAATGGGAAACAATTTACCCTCCTTAAGATTATAACAGCTTAAGTTTTAAAGAGAGATGTTTAAATTTTTAATTTAGTATTTTATGAGTTACTGAGTGTTTATTTTTTTATAATTAATCTTAGTGAAATTATTTTATGGTTTATCATTATTATTATTTTAATATAATAATAATGATATTTTTAAATTAACATATATTTTTTTATATATATTCTTGTGTATGTGTGTGTGTGTGAAAATACATTTAAGTGTAAATACACACACACTTTTATATGAGGTTTTGAGTTTAATGTGTTGTGTGTAGTGTGCATAGTGTGTCCGATGTAAGGAGTTGAGTTAAGTGATGTGTGTATGTGTGATCAATGTAATTATAAAAATGAAAATGTGTGTGTGATTGATAAGAAGGGAAAGTGGGGGCTAGCTGAAGTATTGACCAACATTATTATAAAAAAATGACCATTATATTTAAAAGTTAAAAATAAAAAAAATAAAATAAATGATATATGAGGGTTTCAGGTGAAAGGAACCCCCAATTACTACTCTTTTATAGGCACACTACTTGTATTATTTATGTCTGATCTCTTATGATTCAATATTCACTCCTATCTATCTAATCTCTTATTACACTCATCTAATTGACGAACTGTTAATGGTGGTGGAAATGTTTTATTTTCTTTTTGGATCTGATTTGCATTTTTCTTCTATTTTGAAATTTTTTTAGACCTTTGAATTATTGCTTGAATTTATTGGATATTATCTTAAATTATTCATCAGTCTTGAATTAGGTTGGTGATATGGATACTTTATTTTATTTTTCACTATGTAATTATCAATATTTCAATCCTTTTATTAAATGGTATAAATTTTTTTAAATAAAATATCTTGGTGGGATGATAATGATCTTGTTGTGATGAGAATGATATGATATGTTGAATATTATACATTGTTAATAATTTTATGTTATTTTTTATCTACTGATATAATAGTAACAAGAATGAATAAAATAACATAGTAACATGAGTTTTATTTATTTAGTATTTTGAATGTTTTAACTCTATTGTGTAATATTTATTAGATTAAAATTAATTGTTTTTATTGATTAATATGTATATTTTTATTTTAATTTGAAATGTTTATAATTTTTATAGTACACAAAATTTTGTTTTGATATACCCTTGTTTTTGGATTTTTTGTTACTTGTATTGAATGTTAAATTTTATAGACTATAACCACATTTTAAAATTTTCCAGATTTTGAAAAAATTAGTTTCCAAAGTATAAGGTCTATTAGATACACTTAATTTTTGGAAAACTTCTTCTTGAAAAGTTTCAAGTAATCCATGGGATTTTATTACACAAAGGGAGATATATTATAAATTAAAATTTATTAATTGGATGAATTTCATTTTTTATGACTCAATATGTATTTAATTGGTTAGTGAAATATGAAGTTAAATCATTTTAAAGCATGGGTATGGTTGATTTTCCATAAATAACTCAAAATTATTTAATGATTATATATTTGGTTTGTGAAATTATTATGCCTTGAGTAGATATGATTAGAATGTTTTGTGTTTAAAGATGATTTAGAACATGAGATTTTGTAGTGAAAAAATGTGGGCATATATGTATTGAATTATTTCCTAATGTTCAATTTCATGATTTGATTAACATAATGTTTGAATTTTATTATACATGGAAAGTAAGTGAGTTTTATAAAAATTGATCTTTGTGGATTTTTATGTCAGTTTCACCACTTGAAAGATTGTTTACATGAATTAATATCATTATTTTAAATCTTCAATGTTGAATAATATTCTATAGTGATTTTCTAATGATTAGAAAATTATATAAAAACTATTTTTAATATAATAAAGATATGTTTGGTTGTAAATAAACAGGTGATTTTTGGATAGATTTGTTTTAGTTCCAATGGTATTTAAATGATGAAATTTATTAAATTTATATATTTCCACGGGGGTTTTAAAGAATATTTTGAGATATAAGGGTTTGTTTGGTCAGGTTTTAAAATATTTTTTTTGTTGAAAAAACCCTTGTATGAATGATTTTAGTATTTATTTGTTTCATTGTGTTTTTAAAGGAAATTATAAGGTGTTATAATGTTTTTTATTGATATGTACTTAAATAGATTAAACTAAAATGATATTTTAAGAATTTATATCATATTAACCATCAATTGATTTTGTGATGAATATAATTATGATTTAATATTATTTGAGATGTGACTAACTGAATGACTAAAAGTTAACTTTTTATTTTTCAAATAACGTTTATGTAAAAAGTGGGAAACCTTTCTAGTTCAAGATAGGAAATCAACCGACACAAAAATAGATTACTAAATTATTGAAATCAAGTTTAAGTCTATTAAAAAACTTAGCTTTGTAAACACTCCATTACAAAGAAGAGGCCTCCATGTCCAGGTCATCCATGATGAGGTCTTGAAAACTATTTTTTATCTTTTCCAATGCTTGGATAAATTATTCTACACTGATCTTCCCTTCATTGAAGCCATATATCAAAATGATGTTTTTCATTTCAATCCATACACACTGTTTTATATTGATTTTCACTCAGATCATTCTCTCAACTTTCCTTTCATAGTTATCTTATGTGGTTTTAATCTCAAATTACTCCTATAAAATTTCTTTATTGGAATGAATGATGATCCTCCATGCTTCCCTTTATTATCAAACCCCATTATCTGTTGCTTTGACCATAGAATTAGCTACCACCTACTCCTGAATCATATCATCAATCCAACCACTACCTTGTTTTGACTCATTAACTTCACCATATTCCATCATCTGGTTATCATTCTGAGTAATTACACTCTTCTTTCCTTCCTGAACATAACCCATGATTTCACTGTCCATCACCTTATTCTTTTTGGTAGACCGATTTTCCATCATCTTTGGTGGGTGAGAGTAGTTTTTACAACATTTAGTCTTCTTTCCCTTTAGAAAAATGCATCTCTCTACATCCCTTTTTCATTTCCTTCCTTTATTACTCCTAGGATTGTGAAGACCACTTATGATCCATTCATCAACAATTTCCATTGAGGGTTGGCTAGAAACATCATCCTCCAAATCTGTCTCATCAAAGATGTGTACTCCAAGTGGTTGTTTGTTAGAATTATAGTTTGTCTTTTTTACTTGTGTTGCATCTCATTGATCATGAGTAAAACCTTCAACCTCTATGTTTTCAAAATTATTAATAATCCTAATAGTCATACTGGTCCTTCTTGACCTCAACCTGCTTGTAAAATTCACTCACTTCCCACTGTATCCACTAGAAACACAGATGGTTGCCTCTTCTTTATCTGCTTATCAAGACACATTCTTGTCCTTAGTACCAATGATAGATTCTATTGCCTCCTTATTAAGAGAGGTTGGAGTTACTTTCAATGGAATATACATAGACCCTGTTGCACACACATCCTTTAAGTCGTTGAACAACATTACAAATATGTCGAAAACCTTTGGATCTAGAGGAAACCACCATGTCTCCTTCTGTATAATAAAATCCTTTGCCACTCTTTTGGAAACCAAATTATCATCTAAAATCCCCATAGGAAAAACAATCCTTTTCAACTCTCCATACATGAGTAATCCAACCTACACAACCTCTGAGTTCATGCTTCGATCACATGTATCACAAATATGAACCATCTCCTTCAAAATTGCACCATATATAGACACAAAACTTCCCAATCCCGCATCTTGCTTCTAAAAGACGTTCATACACCCACACATACACACCAACATTGAATGCCCCATTTTCGTTCAGGATGAATAGAAGTCCACCCACAATTCAAAAATTACTGGTTGTTTATATCAAAACTCTTCTCCAATTTTTTTAAACAAAATCTATCGGTACTCTATACACATCGATTTCAACATAGATTCATTGAGAAACATGATAGAAAACAGATCAAGTTCTTCTATTAGAGTACAGAAATCTACCAATGAGGTTCCCTAACATTTGAATAATTGTGGGGTTTTGAAAAGGGAGTGGGAGTTTAGGAAATATAACCCAAATTAACATGGTTGAGTATTCATGCTTCATATTGAAATCATAATCCCACTTAAATAGAAAAAATATGGATTCTTTGAAGATGTAGGGAGCATTATACAAAACCTGGATCAAGACATTCTCCGATGTGAATTTAATTAGGATGTGCTTGTTATCAAGAAGACCAACCATTGATCGATCTTCTTAACCCCAAGATCTACAAAAAAACTTTTTTAATAAATCCAATAACAGGTGAAGATACTTGAACCATGTTATCGACATTAGGTTCATAAGAGACAAAGCATAATTGAACTTGAAGGATGAGATCAAAAGATATAGGAATCCATCAAATAGATCTAAAAATTTAGGGAAAAGAAAAATATGAGGTAAGGGAGGAAGGATATCTGGGTTAGATAAGAGAAAAAATGGATGAGAATGGGCTCCATTGAAGGACAATGAAGGTCCTTCCCCTACCGAAGGGGGAGGGACTAGCTCAGCAACAATCATTATCGAGGGTAGAGGGAACCATGTAGAACTGACCCCGATGCATCTTGTTGTCCCTCCAAAGTGGATATTATAAATGATAATGGGACATATGGTAACCTATAAATTCTTATTAATTAAGAAAAAATGGATATATGAGATTAATATGGGATGAATTAATTAAGGTATATATTAAGGAGCTGGTAGTGATTGATGTGAAATGAATATAAGTGTTATAATTAATTATTGAACATTTTAGTTGGATTATGTGATAAAAAGACAAATATTTGAAGAGTGGTGGGAGTAATACAGTAATTTGATGAAATTTTATCATTGGATTATTTTTTTATCTTCTATTATGTGGTTAGATGGGGAGGTTATATGGTGCGAGGATTGATATATGCGTTGGGATCGATAATGGATGAACTTAGTAGTTTGAAATTTAGTTTCTTAGATTTGTGAGTTATATTATATGATTTTTTGCATGTTATTTCAGAAATAAATGATTTAAAAAACACTATTTCTATGAAACTTTTTCCAAATGAAGATTTCCTCAACTGTAACCTAACACACACTAAGCGTACGGTTCAGTGTAATGGCCAATCAGTAGACATAGTTTCCACCAACCTATGGGTGTGGTTATGATACAGATGTGTGAATTAGAAGATCATGATGAGGATGGTATAACGTTTATTTCCTTTATTATGTATCTATGAGGTTAGGGTGATCCTGATGAGGAGGGGATTAGTTTTATGTCCTTTCAGGATTTGGGATTTTGGGACTATCAATGACTGTGTAAGTGGGATTTTGTTTGTAGAAGCCGAGTTATTTCTTTGACAAATTGTGTTATACTACATATACTTGTTATTTATAGAGTTTCCTTATTTTGATATTGTAACACCCCAATATTTTATGAAATAGTTCCTTATAAATTAATTTTATTTCTTTGATAGCTCATGTTACATGAAACCCTGAGCATAAACGAACCACAAAATTTAATTATATGACCATTATAACATAGACCTTAAATTGAAGGATATGAATAGGATTAAATAATTTATGAAATAAATTTAATTGTCCTAATAAATATAAATTTATTTATTAATTTTTATTAAATAAGAACTCAATTTTTCCATTTTATTCTTCAAAAATATGTTTCCTTCATAAAATGGTTTTTATTTCTTTTTACGAGAAAATAATTATAATTATTTTTTTGAAATTTTTGAAATTTTATTTGATAATAGGATATAATATTTGAAATCATCATATCAAGATTATATTTGGGTGAAATTTCAGTATTTTTCTGAAAATGTTTTTAATGAATAGTGAAAATATCGTTTTTTGTAAAACTATAATTTTATTGTCATTAAAAAGTATCATTGTTTTTTAATTTGATCTCAAAGTAAAATAAGTATTATTTTATTATATATAATCTCATTAACTTAATTTTAACCATCATTATATCTGATTTTGATATAAGTACATTTTTGGGCTTAAAAACACATTTTTCTAAAAACTGTTTTATTGTGTTTTACGCAGTTATATTAAATGTAATTTATACCACTTATATAAATTGAATATTGAAAAATTTATTATATATTTATAAATATTTGGTAGAAATTTGGTAAATATTTTTTTTTAGTACATTATGAATTGTAACTTTAGTAATTTTCTTACCATGATAAAGCGTAAATCAGATAATTTATATTAAAAATAATATGATAAGAACTCAAAAATGACCCTAACACTTGCCTAAATTTTATTTTATGAGTATATATTGTCCATAATCATCCCAAATTGGAATATATGTCCTTTATTTAATTTTTACAGGATTTTGACCATTCTATTATTTTATGTAAAGAAAAGTAAAAAATGACATTCTCTTTGTTTTCTTATTTATAAATTTATTATATAGGTATAAATAGAGGATTTTTTTAGTTATAAATATTATTTTTAAATATATAATAAAAATTTATTTAAATTTTTTAGTGATGAAAAAATAATCTTAAATGCTTCTGCAGCACTGACACGGTCCATGTACAAGTAGTGAAAAAATCAATAAAATGATTATAGAAACTCTAAAAATAATATCATATGAGTGAGTTTTGTGTTCCAATTTTTTTTAAATAAAAATGAAATATTATAGAGTATTGGATGAATAAAATTTAAATTCTATTATTTTCTTGTAGTTTTAAAAGACAAATTAAATGAATAGTTACAAAAATTGATATTAATGATAATTTATAATAAATAATATTTTATTAAATATATTATAATTCGAAAAAATATTATTATAAGAAAATTTAATTTTATATAGTTTATTAAATCAAAAAATATCTATTTATGGGCCTTTTTTCTTTTTAAAGTAACTTTATTGACCCCTTAATAGTAAAAAACATTAATATCACCATAATTGTCAAAATGGTTAACGATGGGTTAAAATAAAAAAATAGGGGTAAAAATGTGATCCAAAATTGTCCAAATTTTATTAGATGAAATTAATTGGACTCATAATCCTATTAATTTAAAATATTATCATTTTGGATCCATTTCAACATCAAAATTAATTTATATTAATTTCATATTTTATGAAATTCCAAAAGTGCTTGTCCCCTCAATTGTAAAAGGGCACCCCTATTTTCTCTTCTTCACAACACATTGAGACTTATTAATTGAAAATGACCTAAAAAACATCTTATAAAATTCCTTATAAACATTATATTGGTTCTTTTCCCCCCAAAAGAAAAACCATTAGATCCTTAAGAGGAGATCTAAAGGAGTTGTTTCAAAGAAGAGTTAATTACCTTAACTGATCACATCCTTTTTAATTCTTATTTTACCTCATATGAACGTGTTATGTTATTTATTAAATAATAAATAAATTATCATAAATATATCTAAATGTTATTAAGATTATGAAACCACCATTATTCATCCTCTTTTCCATAAAATGTGAAGTGGATGTATCACTTGTGCATATGTACGACATGTCATCTCCACGTAACGATACAATTCATTTTCCATTACCATCCTTTATGGATGATTATTATAATGAGTTTAAAGTTTAAATATGATAATTTTGACCTAATTATTCTTCTTTAATTATAATATCGTATCTAACTTCTTACCTTCTAAACCGTCGGAAAACAATAATGTTTCTTGTACATACATGTGGACAACCACCACCACGAAATGATATGATTTGTTTTTCATTAAATTTTTACATGGACGGTAATAAGGATATATTTAGTTAATATATATTATATATATGATATAATAATTATTATATAAATTTTATTTATTATTTATCTTTCTTTAATTCCATCCATCAAAAAATGAAAACCGCGTTCATTCTTACATACAACCTACATCTCCATGAACAATGTAATTCATTTTTCAATATTTACTTTTATGAATGAATATAAAAATTTATATAATGAAGATATATTATAATTATATTATTATTACAATTATAGATGTTATGAAACCATGCTCAAAGTACAAGGACCAAAACTACCAAACCAAAACAAACAAGAAAAACAGAAGAGATATCATCTAGAACAATGATTTTAATAAATAATTGTTAATAAATGGGTGATAAACAGTTATAAGTAAATAATATATGGTATTATAGATATAGTTATAGTTATATAATACATATATAATAAATATATATATTTATATTATACAAAGGGTTATAATGTGTATGAAGAAAGGCGAGACTTGAGGTAAGGGGTTTTTGTCTCACTTTTATTTTTGAGAGACACATGTTATATTCACCACTTGTTTCTTTTATGTGGTATATATATTGCCCATGAATGTATTTTTTATGCTTCTTATGAAAATTATTAGAATTTAAATATACATATAAGGCTATTTCTTTCATGTGCCTAATGATTCAAAAGTTTCCAATGTTGTAAGGGTTTTATGTTACAATCTCAATGTTTATTGAGATTATTTATGTTTATGTTTATAAAGATAAAATTTTATGATACATCTCTTAATAAACCCATGAATTTTATTCTCCTCTACCTATTTGTTGAGAATACATGTTTTCTTTTTTTATTTTCCTCATCTCAAGTACTCAAGATACTAAAAATATATTATTAAGGAAAAATGAATTTATTTCTCCCAATGGTCGAAAAACATTTTTACTCCATATCTAAGATTTCTAAAAATATTTTAAACAAGTATTTTAATATTTTACTAAGGCTCTTTAAAATAATGTTTACTCATGTTTGAATTTTTTAAAAATGGTTTAAAATGAATCTTCTTTTCATTTTCTGAACAAGGTTCTTTTTGACTTTTTATAAAAATGTGAATGAAATATTTTCTTTTAATTTATACAACATATATTAAATTTATCACACTAATAAACCCTAAATACCATAATATTTATTTATAATTTTACAAGGATATTTTCAAATATTTTTTTAAAATATTTAGTTGATTTTTAGTTTTTGAAAAGTGATTTTCAAATGGGAAAGGGTATTTTCCTTAAGAATGTTTAAATAATATTGTAATATAATTTATATTCATAAAACATAGAAACACTTGATTTAACTTATGATTTATTGGGGATATGATCTATGTATACCATCTTTATTATATCTCTATATGGTTTATGTTTATTATGACAATATTTTTATGAAACCTATTCCTTCTTCACGAGTTATGAAATACTGAAATGAAGAAATATTTATGAAATCCATTTCTTTTTTATGGGTTTTGATATAATGAATGTTTGATGATATTTTGACACAAATATTTATGATATTCATTATGTGAAATGTGAGACACATATCTCCCTCTAATTAATTGGGTAAATATAAAAATCTCATTATACAAATAGGATTGGAATGGTGGTTGAACCCAATTCAGCAAGGGACTTTGTCCACTATGATATTCTTAAGAGTGAACCTTGAATAATATGAGGGTTTTAGGAGTAAACTCAATACACTATGATAGTATTTGGAGTGAACCTGGACTACTATGATGTTCTGGTGGGTGAAACCAATCCACTATGATAGTCTTGGAAATAAGCCTTGACTACTAAGGAAATGATTCTATGTACTTATGTGTATGTCACAATTCCATGTCTTATAACAATGTTATGATCTCATGACTCATTTTATTTGATTCCTTTAAGATTAATTTCTTATGAACTAACAATATTTATTCCATTACTAAATATTATGTACTATGATAAGTAGGGTGTAGTTTTAAAATATTAATATCATGTTCTCATACCATTATGATCATGTTACACTCAAGTGATCTTTGATATCTCCATTTATTACCCTTATTGATCTTTTGTGCTCACAACTTCTTATGCTTACTTTCCCCAAGTTAATAAGAAAGGTATTAAGTATGATATGTCTAAGAAGGGTTCTAGTTATTAAGAACATAGTTGGAAATGATGAAAATATTTTATGAACTAGTTGTTTATATGTCCAAGTTTCCAAAGGTACTAGACCAATATGATTTTGGAGTGGATCATTGTGTTATGTAATGAATATTTATTTAAAAAGATATAATATCTATCTATGAAAAGTATGGGTCACTATAGATATGGGTCAGAGACCTTACTTAGGATTGAATCACATGTCGGTTTTGTTGTTTACTTATAGGCACTTTAGTGTGATTCTTCAAAACTAACATGATTGTTTCCAAAGAGGAACGTACATAGTATATTTTCATGTTCACACATACTTATATATACTTTTTATAAGCTTAAAATCTATACTAGGAGTTGACCTAGACATTTTTAGCTTATGGGCATGGTGGTCATGGAAAAAATTGGAGTTTCCATTTCATTCTTTAAATATTTTTATTGATTTCCAATAATTTGGGTGTTTTTTTAATATTAAGAGTTTTATAAAATTACATACATTTATATAAGGGATGTTTTGTATATTCATGGATGATGTGAGTTGATCAGTGGTTTTATTATTTATTTTTGTATTTAAAGAGAGAAATTCCTCCCATATCATCTTTTATATACCCTCAATTATATTCACTAACTCATTTCCTGTTGAGATGGGGTTTATAGGTCACAATAAGTTCCATTACCGACCTGGGAGATATTTAAGTGAAATATAGTTGTGAAAAATATTTACCAAAGTTATTAAAAATTTATACTATAAAACTAGAATGAGCCACTCATACACTGGATAAATAATGATAAAACCTGTACACCAAGGAAAGGGGACTATATGCCAATGGGTACCTTATATATTAGTTTAATAATATAAAAAAAATTAAATATATAAAACCACCATACAAGTGTAGTCCAAAAACTTAAGTAAAACACATCAACTATGAATCAAATGATTAAAACCAATATATACATGTAGTAATGAAAAAAGAATAAAAAAATACTAAGTCATCAAACCCGAGTCAATGTACATAAGCTCCAAAAGTCCCTTTAAGATCTTATATCAAAATCCTAAGAACTCACATGTAGCAGTCCCTTCCCTTTACCCATTTCACACAAAATAATATATGCACACATCCCAATAGGACATGTGTATGGTGTCAGTAAATAAAACACAATATAATTTCACCACCCCACCCCTACCGATATAATAAAACTAAGTGCATGTAATAGCAACATAAAATAGGTAGTGAAAACAATATACAAAACTTAACTAATTTATAACATAAGTGTTAAAATTAAATACACAAAAAATTGGGTTGGTTTATAGGTTTTGAAAACTCTATAAAAGTTCCCAACTATACATGCTTCAATCCATTCTTGAAATCCTTATCAGTGAACCTATACATCGGTGGATACCTATAGATATAATACAAAGTAAAAAATTCACATCTATATAAATAATAAGTATCCATGTTCTATAAAAAAGCAAGGAAAAATAAATTCTCACCCATGATTGAGTCTCTATAAACAAAGTCATAGTACCTTGATACCCATCACAAACAAAGTAAAGGTATCACAATACCCATCCTATAATATATATTTATATATATAATGTATGGGTGGTGTACACATTCTCATGGATAGTTAGTGTATCCATGCCAACCTGTTGTCCCATCATCATTAAAAAAATCTATAACAACAAGTAAATATCATTCCCTCATTAACACATGTTTAATGTATGTATATATATATATATATATATATATATATATCATAAGGGTAATAATTTAATTTCAAAAACACCATTAATCCATGGTTTTAGACACCTTTATTAACCATTTACCTTCATATTTGAAATATAAATACTATTTAGCATTCTTGGGAAACACACACATATATATATAAAGTATGCCACAATATTAATAAAAAATGCATTTTTTATACTAATTAGGAATAACTAGTAAGAAAACATAATATAATAAATGGAATGGGAAAAAATTAAATTAAAAAAAATAATACAAAATCTCTATATATCAAAATCAGAACCAAGATGTCAATTAGTTTTAAGAAAACAATTTATTTTTAGAAAAAAATGTTTATTTTTAATCTCAATACATCCCTTGGATTTATTATCCCATATAAAACAATAATATGAGAGTAATGAGGGGTTACCTACCAAAGACTATGATAAATCAAATCATTAATCTAGAAGAAAGAATTATTCCACCACTTTATAGATTCAAGATACATAAAAATTATTAAACACCAAATCCTATAACTAATTGATGAAATTGGAATCAAAATAGGCGATGGATTTATAAACCTTGGTGAAAATGAATTCGAGGATTCAAGATGTTGTAACAAGTATAATAGAAAACTAGATAAATATAGGATTCACCTACCTTATCCTCACAAAAGAAGAACTCTTATGATAGCTTGATAGTGATTTGAATTAATGATGGAAGAGGGATTCACTTGGTAGGAATAATAATTAATGGGGAACCATTATGGTAATATTTAGATAGAAAATAAGGATTAAATCATGACACTAAGTTTAAATAGGTCAAATTATTAGTTGAAAAAAACATTTTCCCCTAATTTTAAAAAAATTGTCACAACATTCCCTGTAACAACCCAAAATTTTATAAATGAAATTCCCTTCTGAATGAATAAATTCCTTAATAAGAAATGTAGTTATAGAAAACACATGCACTACTTGGTTGTTTTGAATCATTATAGCCTATCAGATTTAAAATACCATTAAACATATTAACCATTGATAACATATCCATTATACACTCATAGATAAGATTAATATATTAAGGGTTATTATAAATTATAATTTGTATAGATGGAAGGAACAATATAATAAACTAGTAGGATCTTACCCTATGAATACCATTTATCGAAACTTATAAGGGATATACGAATCATAGAGAATTTCCCTTCACCAATACCAAGATAAAATTCAATCATTGAAGTAATAATGAAACCATTTATGGCATATGTTAATCTTATCGAGATCACAATACAAACCATGTTTCCTAAACCACCCTAATAAATCCCCACCATCGCACACCTTACCCTTAGAGAGTACACTAGTGTAATAATGGGTTATATATCTAGACCCTAGTACTATGATTTTTTATATTTTTTTTAATAAAAAAATTATTATATTTATCCTTTTTCATTATTATAATTGTATATGAGTTGATGAAAATTACATTTTGATATGAAGAAACCAAAATTATATTTTTGGAAGATATACAGTATTAATTAAAACAATATTTGTGATAAATTCAAGAATCTTAAAATAAATGTCATTTTCATAAAATATTCTTATTAAAATTTATTTATAAACAAATTATAATATAGTTTATTGAATTATAATATAATCTTTATATTGGTTAAAAAACTATTATTGTCGTAAACGCTAGTATTTTTCAATAAATGAGAATTTTGATTTAAAAGTGAAAATTATCATATTTATATAATTATTTTGATAAAATAACTATTATTTTTGAAATAATCATGTTTAAATTATCAAATGGGATATTTTTATAATTTTCTGAAATAGTCAAACTTTTGAGTGAAAATTAAATACCTAATAGCCCAAAAGTGATGTAATAGCTTCCATAAAATTTATCCATGGAAATATATATATACCCTTTAAAATAATATATATTTTAAGTTATTTAATTAATTTTATAAAAACTTAATGAATCCTCCATAACATATATTATATTTTAAGGTTTTAAAATTAATTCTTTATAAACATGACTCACTTCCACATCACAATGGTATTATTTTAAGGATTTTTTTATTGGATCTATAATTAAAACCACTAAAATTTGTGATAAACCATGGTAAAAAAAACCATGATATGGTTTGTGTTTTACAATATTTTATCATATAGAGTCCAAAACCCAAGTTTGTAAATTAATAAATAATTTTCCCCCATTTTCTATAAATACCCACCCATCCTCTCATTCCTCTTCACTCAAAACCCATTAAGTGATAATTTACTCTCCCTATCCATTTCTAAATCCCTACCAAGATATTCCCAAGCTCTTAAGAATCTCCTCTCAAGAATTTAGAAGCACCCTTTCAATCTAAAGGATCTTATCCTCCTCTTTATTCACGCACTTTATTTGTATTATGCCTTTTGATTTGAAATTATTAATGTTGTAATATGTTTTTAATAATGCATTTTACCCTCACTATGATGTATAATTAATTATATATCCCATTTAACTCTCATTAAATACTTTTGTGAATCTTTATGTATACTCATTTTTCTGTAGAAATTATCTTGCGACTTTCCATGCCAAATTTGGTGTAGTGAATAACCATCCCCATTTATACTAAAGGTTATTCGCCTAGATATGCCCATAATTAATTGATCAGTAACTTCTATGTATGTAACCCAAACTCATTAATCATGGGGTTAAAAGTTATGAAATATGTTCTTATGCTGTATGATCTATGTGGAACACAAATGCGTGTACATTATATGAATGTGGTGGGTGGGCCCAAAATTATGTATCCCTTCAATGCATTGGGTAATGAATTTATCTCATAAGATGCCATGTATGATGCATGAGGGATTATTCTAAGAACATTGTGTTATAATGTCTTGGTGATTGGAATTGACTTATGTTTATGAAGTCATGTTTTATGTTGTCACCACATTCCTATGTCACATTGATATTATCTTCTTATATAATGCTTCAATGTTCATGTTTATTATTCTCACCCATTTTATGTCACCTTAATATGCCTCTTAACAAACATGTATTAATTTCATCATGTTATTATTTTATTATTCCCTTTCTAGGATTTATATCTCACCCCTTTCTTATGTACGTCCCCAAGTTATCCCATGTAGTTTTAGAAGATTTAGGGAATTTTAGGAGCATGTTAAGAAGTTTTAAATAATGTTGTTTTATCACTGTTTTATGTTATTATTCTATATACCTAATTTCTCAAAGGAACTAGGACTCTTGATCATATAGTATTTTATTAAGTGAGTTTTTAGGTAATAAATTATGAATTAAGGTGAATTAAATATATGGGATTTTATGGTTGGTATTAGAGGGAAGTCTAGTTATTTTTGGGGATTAGGATTATAAAACTATATTGGGAGACATATGGAAAAGAATAAACAAATTAAAATATTCCTAAATTATGTTAAATCATATAGTAAGTGTTTTTCAATTAAAAAAAAATCGATTTCTGGATAATAAAAATGGATGTGTACCTAGTATATTTGTACCTAGGGGTAATAACCCCCAAAAGGGTGAACTATGAATTGAATCAACAATCAACCAATTCACGATAAAGAGTTATTTATTTACACCTATTTTGAAACACATAGGGGATATGCTTTGATAAATTCACAAGATCTTTATGAACCATTATAAAGAAAAAAAATCCTTTGAAATTTTATGTTAAGAAATAGACCATGGATAACATAGATTGAAAACTAAAAATTAATAGGTTAAGGAATGCATTTTATTTATGGGTTATCCCTAAAATGTTCATAGTTTCTATTTTATATGTTTAATGGTTTGAAATTTTTTATCCCTAAGTCAATTTTGGATGAAGTAAATAATTAACAATAGAATCAAATAGTGAAAGGGGGATTTCTATCCCTTAATAAAATTCAAATTTTCTATGTGACCATGGTTCTATTCATTCTTTCATATCACACAAGTTTATTAGAACCATTCAAATTCCACCTCAAACAATGAAGTTAGTTTATTAGTTAAGACAAATAATGGGTTAATTATTACATCCCAAGAATATAACTGATCCCCTGTCTATATTTGTGGGATGAAATTCCCAAAAACCTTGTGATACTCCCTTAAGTGGAATTTGATGTTATTCTAGGTATTGATTGGATTTCCTTATATAGATTTAAAATAAAATGTAAAGATAATTAAATCACCCTATTTATTACAAATCACCATTCAATTCTATTCAAGTTAAAGGATAAGGATGAATCTCCTTTGGTATCATCATCTCAAGAAGGAATATTATTACCTTATGAGCAAGTGTGTCTAACTCAAATGATTTATACTAAGGAAAAGATCATCCATGATGACATGAACATTGTAAGGGAATATGTTTATGAGTTTCCTAAAGAATTGAATGGTATTCCTCTAATCCGTGAGGTTTATTTATTAATCGATCTTATACTAGGAGATTTTCCAATATCCAATACTCCATATAGAATGGCCACTATTGAACATGAAGAGATAAAGAAGAACTATTGGAGAAAATGGATAAAGGGTTTATATGCCTATGTGCATCACCATGGGGTACGCCTGTCCTCTTTATCAAGAATAATGATGGGTCAATGAACCTATTAATTAATTATCATGATCTCAAAAATATCATTATAAAGAATAAGTATCCTCTATCATAGTTTGAAGAATTTTTCAATCAACTACATGGAAACCATTAATTCTCTAAGGTGGGTATTTAGTTGGAATGTTATCAAATAAAGGAGAAGAATAAGGATATCCCCAAGAATTATTTTCATACAAGTTACGCTCAATACAAGTTCATAGTGATGCTATTTGGACTAACTAATGCTCCAGATATCTTCATATACATAATGAATAGAGTTTTTAGGGATTACATGGAAAATATGTGGTAGTCTTTATAGATGATATTCTTATCTACTCCAAAAGAAATAAGTATCACTAGGATCATTTTAATGTTGTGCTGAAGACCTTATAAAAGGAATATATTAATGTTAAGTATATTAAATGAGAGTTTTGTATAGATCAATTAATATTAATGGGGAATGTTATCACTAGAAAAGTAATATCTATAGATCCTTCCAAAAAGAGACGTAATTTAAGGATGAACCAGACCAACATCTGTGATGGAAATTGGTAGAATCCTTGGATTATCTGGGTACTATTTTTTATTTGTTAGAAAATTATCATGATTTATAATCCCACTAATCAAGATAACTTGAAAGGTAGTAATTTTTTTCTAGACTGATGAATGCGAGGAGATAATAATAGTGTTAAATAAGAGGCTAATTACTGCACCTTTACTAACATTACCCACTAGTGGGGAAGGATTTGTGATCTATAGTGATGAGTCCAAAAAAGTATTAGGTGTGTACTCATGAAAAATGACAAGGTGATAGATTATGACTCATTCTAATTAAAGATCCTTGAAGAGGACTACCCAACACATAATATATAATTGGTTGCAGTGATCATCACATTAAAGATTTGGTGGCCTTATATCTATGGAGAGAAGTGTGACATATATATGGGTAAAGAATAATAAATTATATTTTCACAAAAAATTAGTTCAATAGGCACCAATGGAGGTGTTCAAAATTGATCAAGGATTCTGATTGTTCAATCCATTACCATCCCTGGAAGGTGGACAAAGTGGTAGATGATTTGAGGAGAAAGGATCTTACAACCCTATCCATGATGAGGATTGAAAGGGATCCAATATTCTTGGACATGAAAAGAATGGACCCAGGAATAATAAAAGGATATTCATCCTATATTTATCAAATAAATTCTCAACTATCCATTCTTGATAGGATTAAAAAGGCCCAAAAAGATGATGAGTTGCTATAAAAAAGGTAGTGAATATTCTAGATTTAAAATTTCATAAATGTGAATTTATATGGTTTGGAACCTTGATATGAGTCTCACAAAAACCATAACTAAAGAGGGATATTTTGTATTATGCACATTGCTAATCCTTATCTATTCATCCATGAATCACTAAGATGTATAGAGATCTGAAGAGAAACATCGGGTGAGATAACATGAAGAGGGAGATTTAAAAATTTATTTCTTGATGATTGGTATGAAAATAAGTCAAGTTTAAATGAAAAAGTATAAGGTTATGATGCCACCATTTCCCATACCAATATAAATTTGGGAAATAATAACCATTAATTTCATCATCGGACTCCCCTAGACATCTAAAGGAAATAATTCCATTTGTGTGGTAGTCTATTACCCCACAAAGTTGGCCCATTTTATTGTTATCAAGGAATATTTATCTTTTTTCTATATTTCTAAGATATATATATATATATATATATATATAAGGTAATAGTTAAGTCTTCATATAGTACCAATATAAATTGTATTTGATAGAGATTCAAGGTTTACCTCAAGGTTCTGGAGAAGCCTTTAGAAAGCATTAGATATAGAGATGAGTTTTAGTACTTCTTATCACAATCATATAGATTTCTAGTCTAATAGAACCATTCAAACTGAAGATTATATGTTGATATCATGTTCAATGGATTTACAAGGATTTTGGGGTCAACACCTTCCCCTAGGGGAGTTCTCATATTACAAAAACTTTTATTTTAGAATTTAAATGGAACTATATGAGGATATGTATGGATAGTGGTGTTAGAATCCCACATTATAGGATGAAGTTGGAGAGAGAAAGATATTGAGACCTAATATTATCCAAGATTTGACATCAAATGTTCAAACCATTAAATTTTATATGAAATATAGACAAAGTTGATAGAAAATCTATGAAGATAATTGTAAATGAGACTAAGAGTTTGAGGTCATAGATAAGGCATTCCTTCGAATATCACCAAGGAAGAAAGACATGAGGTTTGGGAATAAAGTAAATCTTATTCCTAGATACATCATCCCCTTTGATATCCTTGTTTCTTTTTGACTAGCACTCTCACCTAACCTATCTCCAGTATTTGATGTGTTCGATATATCTCTCTTGGGGAATTACATACCAGACCCCTCACATGTATTAAATCTAGAGGTGGTACCCTTGGAGAATGATCCTTAATATGAGTAGTATTTGGTGAAGATATTATATCATAGAGACAAAGTTCTATGAAACAATACAACTCACTTGGTCAAATTATTATGACAGAACCACAAGTTTAAGAAATAAATCTAGGAAATAGAAGAGACGAAGAAACAGAAGTACCATAATCTATTTTAGTGTAAAAAATGAAAATTTTGAGGGAGAAAATTTTAAAAGGGGTAAGAATATAATAACCCAAACTTTTATAAATGAAATTTCCTTCTAAATAAATAAATTCTTTATTGAGTAATGTTTTTATAGAAAACACATGTATTACTTTGGTTATTTTCAACCATTATATCTTGTTGAGTTTAAAAGACCATTAACCATCTTAACCATTGATAATATATTTGTTGTACATTTATTGACAATATTAGTATATTTTAAGGGTTATTATAAACTCTAATTTTTATAGATTAAAGGAGTGATGTCCTTGATTTGTAGGATCATACCCGATGAATCCCATTTATTAAATATTCTGAGGGAGATGAAATAAATGAGATTTTCCCTTAGCCAAAACCAACCTAAAATTCAACAATTGAGGCATGAAAAAAACTTTTTATAGGATAATTTCAAGATTATTGAAATCATGACCAAAACCATGTTCATTTAACCACCCCAAGAAATCCCCACAACCAAACACCTTACCCTTAGGGCGTGCACTGGTAAAATAAAGGGTTATGTATCTAGAACCTAGCAGTGTGAATTTTTATATTTTCCTTTTAAATAAAATAATGATTATATTTATCCCTTTTCATTATTACAATTTTATATGATTTGATAAAAATTAGATTTTTATATGAATAAGCCATTATTGTAATTTTTATAAAAAATATTGTTTTAATTAAAACACTCTTTGATAAATTCAAGAATTTTGTTATATATATTTCTAATAAAATATTATTATTAAATTATATTTCTACACAAATGATACTATGATTTTGTGAATTCTAAAATAATATTTATATGGGTAAGAAAACTATTATTGTTGTAAAAACAAATATTTTTCAATAAATGATAATTTTTATTTAAAAGTGTAAATTATCATATTCAGAAAATTATTTTGATAAAATAAATATTATTTTTTAGATCAACATATGAAGTTATCCAATAGTTAATTTTTCATAATTTTTTAAGTCATTAAATTTTTTTGAGTAAAATTTAAATACGGTTAAATACAAGGTTTTTATTATGACATCATAATAGCCTAAAAGTGATGTAATAGATTCCATAAAAGGAATACACAGAAAAATATAGGTATACCCTTTAAAATAATGTGTTTTTAGGTTATTTGATTAATTTTATAAACACTTAATGAATCTTCCAAAAAATATATTATATTTTATGTTTTTAAAATCAATTTTTAATAAACATGACTCATTTCCACATCACCAAGGGTATTTTTTTTAGGATTTTGGTTCTTAGTCTTAAAAAATATTAAAAAACTCCTCTTTAGAAAAAATAAAAAAAAAATCATGGGAATATTTGTGGTTTTTATTATTTTATCATACAGAGGTGAAAACCTAAGTTTAAAAATTAATAAATAATTACCCATTTTATTTATAAATAACCAAACATTCTCCCACTTATCTTTACTCAAAGTCAATCGACCATGAACTTTCTCTCCCTACACATCTCTAAATCCCTACTAAGGTATTACCAAGCTCTTAAGAAGCTCCTCATAAGATTTTATAAGCACCCTCTCAGGGTAAGGGATTCTCTCCTCCTCTTTATTTAAGCACTTTTTTTATTATAACTTTTGATTTCTAATTTTTCATGTTGGAATATATTTTTTAACATATCTTTTACTATATTTATGATTTCAAAGTAATGATAAATTACCATTATCTCTCATTAAACTATTCCATGAATATTTATGTACACATGTTATGCCGCCAAAATTATCATGTGATTTTCCATTATAAATATTTGTATCATGAATACCCATCACCATTGACACTCAAGAGTATTCACCTAGATGTACCCACCCTTAATTGATTGAAGAATTACATGTATGTAACCCAAACTCTTTAATAATTGGGTTAAAGGTGATGGAATATGTTCTTATGTTGTATGATCTATGTGGAACACAAATTCATGTATGTGATATGAATGTGATAGGTGAGATCCTAATTATATATCCCTCCAATGTATTAGGTAATGTTTTTATCTAATTACATACCATTTATAGTGAATGAGAGGTTATCGTAATCATACTATGTTATGATGTCTCGGTAGCTAACCTTGAATTATGTTTATGATTTCATGTTTTATGTTATTGTCACATTATTATGTTTCCTTGGTGTCATCTTCTTATATCTGATTTGATGATCACATTTACAATTCTCACCCCTTTTAGGTCACCTTGATATTAGTCTTGACTAACATGTATTATTTTATGTTGTTATGCATTGATTATTTACTCACTGCCTTTATATCTCACCCCTTTCTTATTTATGTCCTTAGGTTATTCCATGCAGTTTTAGAAGATTGATAGAATTTTAAGATCATGTTAAGGAGTTTTAAATAATTTTGTTGTATACCTATTTTAAGTTATTCTTTTATATACCAAATTTCCCAAATAGACTCGGACTCTTGATCTTTTGGGATTGTATTAATTGAGTTTTTATGTAATAAATAATGAATTAAGTTGAATTAAAACATGGGTTGTCATATTACCCCATTAGGAACCCCTCCCAAGTCTTCTGTGAAGAAAAGAGTGATCCTCAAAGCCCACCACTGATAGGCCATGGGTTAGTAATTAGCATTGAGGGTATAAATCACACAAATGAGACACATTTCCCTCAAAATATAATTAATATAAAAATAAAACCCCTAATTAACTCCATAATATAAATAAAACTAATATCCCATAATAACTACAATACATGAAAAATTCATACAAGTAAAACTATTAGTGATAAAATACCAAAATTAAGCTTATACGGACGCAACTTTAACCACAACGCCCATTCCTAAGCTAATAAGCTCCAAATTGATCTCTAGATCCCTCTTAGAAACCAATGAAATAGATTTATATATATATAGGGGTTGGTATACATGTATACTTTGTAGGATCCTCTTAA
The DNA here is from genome assembly GCA_963277665.1 of Viscum album. Taxonomy (NCBI): domain Eukaryota; kingdom Viridiplantae; phylum Streptophyta; class Magnoliopsida; order Santalales; family Viscaceae; genus Viscum; species Viscum album. The sequence goes on from OY728151.1 coordinate 912,406,746, forward strand.
ATACCCCTCATGAAAATATAGAAAAAACATACTAATGCCCTAGTGAGTACAGAGAAGAACCAACATGCACCTAACTAGATCAACTACCACCTAATATAACTAAGAATCACTAACAAAATATCACATCTAAGTATAATAAAATAATAATAAGAGTATAATAAGAGGTTACCCCCACCACTTACCCACTAGTTTGTCACTATCACACCCCAACAAAAAATGTCTTGGTACTCCCATCCCTTCTTTATCATCACTACCATAACCACAATTATTCATATCATAATCAGATAATCATATATACAAAACCACATACCACATATCCATATATCAATCCCACATCACATTTACATTATAGTAGAGTATCATGAATATGAAGGACATCAACCTTGTTCCCTCATCCTATCATGCATGACCCCCACCATATACCAAATAAACATAATATCATCATCACATTAATAACACTTTTGACTTATGGATTTCCTAACTTTTTTATATAAACCTCATTACATCACAATCATTACATTCTTGGAAGAGAGCATGAGGAAGAGGGAGTGACCAATTATCAATTCCCTTGCCACTCTAGATGTTTAGGGAAGACACCCTATAAAACCCAATTTTTTTTTATAAAAAAAATATGTTCAACAATGTATAAAACATGAAAAAATAAGATTAAATGAACAATAAAATATTATTATTTAAATAAGACCCTTATAACCTAGCCATTATATAGGTGGGTAAAAATAGTATTAACTGATTTTATTTCCTTTTTTGAGTAAATATTATAATTAATTTATGGAAATTTTTGAAATGTTATTTTATAAAATGAACATAATATTTGAAATCATAAAATCTTAATTAACTTAGGGTAAAATTTTGGGATTTTTTATGAATTTTTTTATTTTTTAGCGAATAATGAAAATTACTGATTTTTCAAATACTATCTTTTCTTTTCATTAAATTAAGTAATTTAAAAGTCCCAATGTATTTTGTATTTGGTATTAAAGTTTAATATGAAAATTTTTATTTATAATGAAATATTTAATTTTTTTTAATAATCAATTTTCATGATTTTGGTATAAGCTTATTTTTATGCTTAAAAACGTGGTTTTTGGAAAATTGTTTTTAAGTGCATAATGTTTATCCATTTTAATTAATTAAAATAACCCCTAGTAATGAAATATTTAAATTAAATTAATATATTATAAATCTATTTATATTAATTTAAATTTATATAATTATTATTTCTAGTCATAAAGTTTATATAATATCATCCATTTCTTGAAAAATGTATTTCTTGAAAAAACGTTTTTTCGAACCATTTTTCAGGATTAATTTTAAAATAAATTATTACCATTATGTGATTTTAATTTTATAAAATGGATTAAATATTTTTAATCATAATAATTATTATTAGTTAATATGTTTTACATAATTTTTGTCATAATAAATAGTAAAACTAGTAAAAAAATATTTATCATGGTAAAAAAAATAAAATGGTAAAAGTGAGTAAACATAGAGTAAAATGCAAATTTTTTATAGAAAATGTTTCTTAATAAATATCGGAGGTTTTTATCCACCATATCACCCTTATATTCCATTATTTATTAATTTTTTAGGCACTTGTATTGAGAGCGACTTACCATTATTGAATAGTTTTGGGTATTTACAAAAATGTCACGCCTCCTTACTTAAAAAAGGGAACCTTCTATCATCTCCGTTAAAAACATAAAAAAATCATTCTGGTTTAGAAAATACCTACCCAAATACCAACATTATTTACCTCCCCATTTTTTTATATGCCTCATTTTGATTATATATCCAATCTAAAAAGGATTTAGGTATAATGCTAAAGAGGCAGTTTGAAGAAGAGGTATAGTTCTTAATCGAGCGTCTTTGTTTTATATCTTCTTACAACTCCTTAAAATATTAATCAATCATGATGATATAATAAAATTTTTATATCCCATATAATCAAATTTTATTATATTAATTTCATAACCTACATCCATCTCATCTTCCAACAAATGGAAAATGAAACCATCATTTGTGTGTATAGAAAACTATCACCTGGCTAACCGATATAATTCATTTTCAATCATCAAATCTCATGGATATTAATGATGATGAATTTAATTTTTATATATGATATTCATGAATTACTAATCATTTTATGAAAGATATATATCATATAATTTCTTACATAACCATCTATTAAAAATGATAATGTCATTCGTGTGTATGACATAATATCACCTCATGAAGCGATGTGATTTATTTTTTATTACAACATCACATTGATGGTATGATTAAGGTTATTTAAAGAAAAAATAATATATTTATGATATGATTTTCATTATGTAAATATGAAATATCACTTACCCTCTTTACATCATGATTTTTGAAAGATAGAAATGTTACTCATGCGTACGTGCGACCTACGATCTTCATGATTGTAATATAGATAATTTTTCATAAACATATTTCATGGTTGATTTTAAAAATATTATATATTAAATTATTATTTTGTAATGATTATTATTCTGTATATGATTTAATGATGACCTTTTTGACCACAACCAATACACAGATGTTGTTTTGGATTCATGAACCAAACACCCCCAAAACACCTGGCCTGGACATAACTAATTAAGTAATTATATATATAATTAAAATAAATGAATTAAATGTTTTAAATATAATATATTAAACCTCTGAATTTTTTTAATAAAATAAATAATTGATATAATATTATTATAGAGTAGATAAAGGGCATATATGATAAGTCTGGACTCGAGGTTAGGGATTTCATCTCAATTTCCCTTAAGTGAGGCATATTTTAATGTTATGAACCTAATTTATTTTATATTGTTTGTATAATAACAATTTAAATATTATATAATTAATCCTTCAGAAATCATGGTATTTTAAGTTATAATTCATTTACTTCATTCTTGGGGGTTATGATTCAAAAGTTACCAAAACGGTTTCAATCTCATTTTAATCAGGATTATTTATGATTAAATTTATATTGAAGTAAATTATTTGATCATTGTATAATAATCCCATTTAATTCTATTATCATATGGTTATTTATGAAACTTTAAATTAATAATATTATTTTTCTCTCTTCGGTGCTTAATATTATTGAGAAAAAAAATTAAGAAAAGAAAAATTTATTTATCTTTTCAGTATAAAATTATTTTTCTTTCATATCCATATTTTCTTTAAAATGTTTTAAATAATATTTTTAATTTTATAAAATGATTTATGAAATAATTTTTTACCCTTGTTTTAATTTTTTAAAATATATTTTAAAAGGAATCTTCTTTTCACTTTCCAAACAAGGATCTTTTTGGCTTTTTATAAAAGTGTGAAAGGAATGTTTATTTTAACTTGTACGAAATGGACCAAATTTACCACAATCATAACCACTCAATGATTTTATTATTCCTTTATAATTTTACAATATCATTTTCAAATAAATTTTTTTCTTTAATATTTGATAAATTTTTATATTTTAAGTAAGAGATCTACCTAAACTACCCTTTTATTCAGGTTATAACTATTCACTCTCTCTAAGTTACTTTATCTATCTCTATTTAAAATTATGGAATGCCTATAAATTATGTATAAGTGTACATCACATATATAGTTATTGTATTCTTCCATCCTTTGATGAGGTATTACATGCCTTATGTTTATTTCTCAAATTCCTTCATTATGAAAGTTCCTTTGATTATGATATGAGGAATGATTATGAAACCCATTTTATTTCCCATGATAATTCTTATGTTTATGCCTGATGATTGATCCAATTTAAGTGGAACACATAAATCATGAACATTTTATGATGGGTGCACCCAGATAGTACTCCAATGCATTGGATAAATATTTAATCTCATGAGTCATCATGTATTGTATTATAGAGTAAAACTAATTCATTATGAGACTTTGTCCACAATGTGATATTATCTAGGAAGTTGGCCTTGAATCATGTTTATGTCATGTTATATATTTCCACCACACTTCCCATGATTCAATGATCTTATGATATCATGCTATTTATGTTATTATCCCATGTAATTACTCACGAGACTTATCTTTTATGACATAATGTTATACCTTTGAATCACATTTTATGTTTCCATATAATGTTTATTCCCTTATTGGTATTTTTTAGCTCAACCCTTCCTTTTTTGTATTCCTCAGGATATCCTATTATATTTTAGGAGCTCAAATAGTTTTAAGATCTCATGATGGAGAATACAATAACGATTCCATGTTTTATTTTCCTTCTGATGTATTATGAACCTAGTCCTTTAAAGAAACTAGTACTTCTCAATCCTAGTTTTGTATGAATGGTTATTTATGTTAAAAATCATGAAATAATATGTGTAAAAAAGCTTGGGTTACTATAATTTGTATCATAGTATGGTATAGGTATTTTTTGGTAATTAGGACTAGAATAATTTAGTGAGAACCCTATGGATAAGTACAAGGATAATACTAAGTATATGAAAGTATCTTGGAATTTTGGTTAAGTATAGAGAAAGTGGGTTCCAAAAAATTAAATCCTTGTTTGGATACTATAGGAGGATGTGTGTAACGACCCAAACTTTTGAACAATATGTTGTTTCCTGAACATCTATTTTTTACTATGTCATTATTAATAAAAATATATAAGTATAAATGAAATGTAACCATCAGTTTTTGACCGTTATATGACCATTTGTTAATATGACCATTGGAAACAATAATATTTTTTTAATGTTATACTTATTTTTTATAAATATAAATGATAATGGATAATTAATGCATAAAGAAGAGTCAATGGCCTCATCTAGTATACTTGGGCCAGATGAAGCTCATTTTTCAGAGATTGGGAAGGAAGTAGCGTCACCATGCTTTGCTCTAGACCAAGCCCAAGTCGAGCTTCAACATGTTAATCATGAACAAAATCGACTACGAGAGAAGTTCAAGTTAGTAAAGATTACCACTTGGGAAATGTTATCAGAGCCATCCCAAGAGTACATCACCATCGCACACATTACCCTTAGGTTGTATGCGGTTGTTTTAAGAGGTTATGTTTCGAGGCCTTCGTTACTTAAAATGTAATCACATTATTTAAATAAAATTTTTATTTCATCATTTCTGTTTTAAGAATAGATTTTCTTAATAAAATATATGTTTAATTAAGAAAACTTTGATAAATTGATTTTAAAAGTAAAAATATTACTTTTCGAAGATTTATTATATATAAAAAATTATTATTGTAAAATAAACATCATTTTTGAATTTCAAATGTGAAAATTAATCTAGGATTAATTTTTAATAGTTTTTTAAAATTTTCAATTTTTGATGAATAGAATTTTTTTTATGAATAGTATTGGATGATTTGTGTTTTCTTGATGAAAAGTGTTTTTTTATGAATAGTAAAAAAAATTATTATTAAAAATTTAATTCAGTGAAATGATTTTCAAAAAATGGACATTAACGGTTGCGATTAGTAAGATATTTAGAGCCTAATAAGACCAACTTAATTTTTTTGGTGAATAGTAACTTGACCTTTTGGAATAGTAATTTTACCCTTTTGAATGGTAATTTGACCAATTGAATAGTAACCTCACCTAAGGAAGTATAAATATATTTTAGTCATCTTAAATGAATATGTTATATAATTATATCATAGTATAAGTAAAAAAATATTTTAAAAATCATTAGTTAAGTTTTATTATTTTATTTATTTAATTATATTTAAAATGAAATTCATTTTTATAAAATGAAACTCATTTTTTGAATTTTTACATGTCGAAAAATGGTTAGGGTGAATTTTTGGGATTTTTCTGAAACAGTTGAATTTTTATGAATAATAAAAATATAGATTTGGATTTTTGGTATGTTTAATGACATCATTACTATGTCATAATTATATAATGAGAAAGATAAGTCACTGGTAGACTCTTATGGATTAAAATATGATATGGGATGTCCCAATTTTCCAATACCATGGGCAAGCCCACGGTTTTTCAAATTCCATAAATGGGGTGTCCTTTGAAATTAATAAAAAAATTCCTCTCTTTTTACTATAAATACCCACCCATTCATTCATTTATCTTCATTAAAAATTCATCATTCATGGATTTATGCTAGTTCTCTCTCCCAATGAGTCCTTACAAGGTTTCCTAGAGACCTCAAGGTCCCGATCATAGAGTTTTAGAAGTCACTCTTCAAGGTAATGGAATTATCAACTCCTTTCAGGTTATCTTTTATGTGGTATGTCTTTCATATTTCCATACCATGTTCTTAATTAAATTTTATTCTACTCCTATAATATATTTTGTGTATTTTATGAATGGGTGACCCCTGTACCATCTCTTTTTAATGTTTTATAAAACCATGTTTCATACCCATTATGCTGTAGAGTTTTCATCTCAAAATATCTCTCTTTTTTCTCAATTTTTTTTATTTATGGGAATACCCAAAGCTCTTTAATTTCTAGAGGTATTAATAGATAACTAAAAATTATTTATTTTATTCTGGAATTGACATACATAAAACCCCCACTCCCTTTCCTTGGGTTATAAATGACATAATAATCATGTTTTAATCACTTTTTAAAATACCATGATTTTTGATATGAAACCCATTTATTTTAATCTATATAGGTTATTTATAAATTTTTTGATTTTGAAATATTTGGATCACATGAAAATAAATACATATTAAGGGTTATCTCTGAAATCACTCTAATGAATTGGGTAAAGAAATTAATTTATATAGATGAAAAGTTGTATGATACCTTGTTCAATAACCATGGTTATTTTTATAACACCTTGGGAATGGACTTTGGTGATATGTTTATGAATGTATAAATTAAATTTTTTAGCCACATTTTCATGTTATTATTAAAGTTATTAATATTATTATATAACTCTTTATCATTATTTTATGATATTCCTCATGTTCTTATAGATATCACTCAAGTTCACATGTAAACTGTTTTCCTTGTTTTTCACTTACTGGGCCTTCTGCTCAACCTTTCCTTTGATGTATGTCCTTATATTATGAGTTGGAGTAATTGTACATAGGATTAGAAAATGAATAATCCTTTCAATTGGATTAGAATAATGTTATATTTTTTCATGTATTAGGTACCTTTTTCCAAGACACTAAAATTTAAAGATCCTCTTTTTATAAAATGTAATGAAAAGTAATGTAATAAAAAGGAGGAATGCCATAGTTGGTATAAAAGGATAGTTTAATTATTTTTGGAAATTAGGATATGAAAAAATTAGTAATAACCCTATATATAAGTTTAAATATAGGTAAAATTCTTGGTATTTTGAAAAAATATTGAGTAATTTGTTTCCAAACAAATAAGTCTATGTCTGGATACGAACAAGTGGATGTGGCTCTGAAAAAAATCTATTTAGGGCTAAAACCCAAAACACTACTTTAATCAGGAATCGAACATGAATTGGTGCACAAAAATGGGCTTTATTGTACTCCTGGATTGACACTCCTAGGGGATATGTTTGGTTAATCACAATATTTTTATGAATCATTATGAAAGATTTATATAGTGATGTAATTATTGTTAAAGAATAATATGTTTAAGAATGAAGTTTTAAGACATAAAATCATTTACAGATAAAAAATTCATAAATTAAATAATTTTCTCACTAAGGTTGTATTATTTTAGATAATATATGGCAATAGGAGGAACCGTTCAAATAGTGACCGCAATAGACCATGCATTGACGACCCTCTGATGGAAGCTGGAATAGAAAATTTCATGAGAATGATGAACCAACTGACTCAAGTTATGGGAAATAACTTGAATCAAGATGAGATATCAATTTCATCATGAAGGAAACAAATATATATTGAGTAATTTATGCAACAAAGTCCGTCAACATTCAATATATCTTCTAACGCATTGATTTTGGAATAGTGGATAAGCTATGTAGAAAAGATCTTTTATGTACTTCGTAGTTCTAAACAAGAGAAAGTCACCTTGGCTATGTATCTCTTAGAGGGAGAAGCAGATCAACGGTGGGAACAGATTAAAAACACAAGTCCCAGAGGGTATATTGAAGTTATGGAGTGGCAAGTGTTTATAGGGATCTTCTTCAATAAGTATTTCTCTCATTTGATGAGAATTAAAATGGAGAAGGAATTTATTGAGCTAAAGTAGAAAAAGAATGAATCTATGGGAAGCTACGACACAAACTTCACAATGCTTTCACATTACACCTCTATCTTTTTCATTGATCCTAATTGGAATGTTGATAGATTATTTGGTGGACTAAGACCTCATCTATAGAAGAATCTATCCAACTGAGACAATGATAGCTATAAAGAGATAGTGCAGAGTGCTATGAAAGTTGAATTGGAGTTTTATAAGATGTAGTGGTCCCAAAAATCCAACGAATAGAAGAGATCAATAGAGACAAGATTGGGGAGGATCTTTGATCAGGTAAGAGGAGGAAATCAAGTGCAACTTATCATGTGTAATAAATGTGGGAAGAAGCATCCGGGGGACTGTATGCTCGTGAGTAGAAAGTGCTACAAGTGTGGAAGAGATGACCATATCACACAGAATTGTCATAGTGAGGTGAAGCCTCAACTTAACAACACTAAATATAAAGGGAAAATGGTGTAGGACCTACCTAAAGTCAAATTATTCAAGTATATAAAGCTTGGGCACTTTGCCAATCACTGTCCAAATCTGAGATCAGTGGAGGGGAATCACCATCGGCCTCAATAAAGGATGAGGGAGAAAGGTCATGATTTTTCAATCATGATATATGATGTTGAATCTCCAAATTATGTGGTGGTAGGTACTCTTGTTTTTCTCTTAAAGCTAGCAAGTAATTTTTTTGATTTTGGTTCTATATATTCCTTTATTTCCTATAAGTTTGCAAAGAATTTAGAATCAACCCCTAAATTTCTAAAAGAAGAGTTATTATTCAAGACTCCTGGTGGGATTATCCAAGAATATTCAGTGTTTAGAAACTATAGTATTTACTTTAGTGAGAATAATCTTATCACAAATCTAGTATTTATTCCCATGTTGGAATTCGACATTATACCATGGATGAACTGGCTCTCAAAGTATAATAATAATATCAAATGTAGAAGTAAGGAAATATCAGTAGTCTTGAATGGGAAACCTACAATTATATTCTAAGGAGATATTTCTCAACTAGAGATTTTTTTATAAGAAACTCCTATAGCATTATTTATGGAGTTGATCAGTGGGGATGAAGGAGGAAATGATAGTATACAATTATAGGATTTCCCCATCGTTCAGGAATATATTGACATATAACAGGAGGAGTTACCCAAACCTCCCCCAGAAAGAGAGATAGATATCTCCATTGAACTCATACTTGGATCTCATCCGATATTAAAGACCCCATATAGGATGGAAAATGTAGAGCTATAGGAATTAAAGAAACAAATCCAACATCTTTTGGATAAGGGGTTTATCTGACCGAGTGTGTCTCCTTGGGGAGAACATGATCTCTTTGTAAAGAAGAAGGATGGATCAATGCGGCTATGAATTGATTATAGAGAACTAAATAGGATCAAAATTAAGAAAAAAACCCTCTTCCAAGAATTGATGACTTATTTGACCAGCTTTGTGGGGCTCAGTTCTTCACCAAGATTGATCTTCGGTCTGGTTATCATCAACTGAGGGTGAAGAAAGAATATATTCCAAATACCTCCTTCTAATCAAGATATGAGCTTTATGAGTTTTTTATGACCTTCGGATTGAATAATACACCTGATATTTTTATGTATTTGATGAATAGATTCATTAAATAATGACTTGAAAACTTTATGGTTTTTTATTGATGATATTATAATATATTCCAAAATTATGGAGGAGCATGAAGATCATCTAAGGGTTATATTTAAAACACTGAGGAAGGAGAGTTTATTTGGAATGTTTAGAAAGTGTGAGTTTTGGTTACAAAAAGTTGTTTCTTGGGGCACATTGTAACCAGTGAAGGAATATCAATTGACCCTACAAAGAAAAAGGTTATAGAGGAGTCACTGAAACATGAATAGCCTTTTGCGGTAGTTTTTTAGCAGTAGATTACTAAACCACTGCTAATTTTTTTATAAATGGTTTAGCAGTGATTTATTAAAAACCACCACTAAACTTCTTTTTTCAATCACAACACTTCTCCCCCCTGACCCCTACAAGACCCCCCTTATCCCCCCGACCCCAAATCCCTACACCTCCCCTCAACATGCCATGCCACCTAGCCACCCCTCAGCACGGATTTACGCCCATCACTGCCAACCCCTAGAAGCCCTAGCTCGCCTCCCCACTGCAGGTCCTGACATGTGGCGCCGCTCGATTATTCTCACCACCCCTCAGTATCATACTTCTTCTTCTTATTCCATCCTCTAGTAATAAAAATATCACTTAGAGTCCATACTCACACACATGCACATGATATTTTCATTAGGTGGAAGTATATGATTATAAACCTTCCACACCATCAAATTGAACTTTGAGAAAATCTCCTTGCACCATAGCAGTTCACCCCAAACATCTAGTTCATTGGATAAAATTATTTTAATAATGTTCTCAAATTATATTCTCTATTTTATGATAGTAATTATAAAACATTTTTTGTTAGATCAATTAATAAATAGTTTATGTTTTTAAATAACATTAATTTTTTGAAAATCCCAAAGAATATTATTATTTTCACAACATTGTATACCCAATTTTTTATATATTTTTTTTAGAATTTGGTGAATTTCAAAATATATTTTTTGATATAATCAATATTGAATTGTAACTTTATCACGTTATATTGAACATTTTTTTTGATAATTCAGTTTTTTTGATTGTGAGCTTTTACTTATCAATTAGGGATTTATTATACTTATTTTTATGATATTTCTATATTAAATTCAGTTTGGAAAAACCTTCATCATGTTTTAAACAAGAATATTTTAGATCTTTATAGGATAGATGATTGGATAAATAATAAGAGGGATAGGAGGAATTTTTAGTGGATGATGAATAAGAGTTAGATTTTACATCATGACTATCCTCTATTTTAGTCATGAGATACTAGGCACATTTTTCCATTGATTCCATTTATAGGAGGGTTTCATTTATCACACACTAAGTTGAAACAATGAAGGTTTATATTATTTTTTTATTCTTCCCCTTCTTCCTTTTGTTAGTCATATATAATTATAACCTTATGTGTTCCTTTTTTCATTTGAATAACATCACTTGTTTTTCTCTATCATTATCCACCTTATTTTAACAATTTTATGATTTATTTATTTTGAAGAATATGTTCATATTCTTTGATTAATGAGCCATTTCATCATCATTATAGGTTTCATCATTAATTTCTTTAAAAGAAAACATTATTTAATTATGGTATTATTTGGATTTTTTATTAGCATGTAAATGCATTGTGATCTCATAGGTCATGATAGATCCATATAGATCCTCAAATAACATGTTTTTTATTTCATTTTCCTCTTGGACTATTATATATTTAGGTTTCATATTTCTTTTTAAACCCCAAAATATTTTGATCACTATATATTGTATAGTATGAGTATAATTAAGAGACATTCAATCGTTTCATATGTTAGTAAAGTATATAAATGGTTAGTTTTAATGAATTATTTGAAATGGGATTTCAAATAGGAATAAAGTGACTTAGAATTATGATTATTTTAATAAGTATCATTTGTAACTTTAATAATGAACTACTTATAATGTATGTAATGCCCTAAATTATTTCCCCTTCTCTTTAGATTTATTTTTATGACATGGATGATATTTTTGGTGTTGTTTATTGCAAGGGTGTTGGAGGTGGGGTTAGATTTATATTATGTTGTTGCATTAATCTTGTAACTTGTTTGATTACTCATCTCCAATTATTTCTATCATCGGTACACTAGGCACTAAGAGAGAGGTTTATATTTATGTTACACTAGATTTTCACACACTATTGGTGTCCCCTAGTTGTGTTGTATACCATGGCTAGTGGGGAGTTCCCCCTATGATGCTAGGTGCAGGATAATTAAGTAGCTTGTGTTGTTTGGATGAAACATATGTCATTAGTAGGTATCATGTATTGGTAAGGTCTAGGACTATATTACTTTATGACCTTTTTTGTTTCCCATGATACTATATGGATTCCATTTGGGGACTCTCATTCCTTGTGTCCCATAGTTTGATTAATATGGTGGGAACCATGAATTTTTCTCATTGTTTACTCATATCTCTTTTGTGATATAGTGACTTGGTGTTTTATATTTACAGTTTATGATAATGGGTTTGTTTCATTAAATTGGTTTTGAAGTATTTTCTAAAGGGCGTTTCTAAAGTATTTTGAAAATTGAAACCATAATGGGTGGTTTTAAAGAATGTAAGGATTTTAAAGTAATATTTTTAAAATGATTATTTTCATTTAAAGAAGAATAAAATAGATGTTTATAAAATAGATGTTAAGGTGATATTTGGTTTTTCATGTGATTATCAATAAAAATATATTTTCTAACTATATTTAAGACTATCATAAATGAGATGTATTTTGGAAATACTTTCACAAAATCCTTGTTGAGATCCAACTGGGATTAGTTTTTCTCACACCCTATATACATAATTCGATATATAAAAATATTATGGTTTTCTTTATCAGGTTCCCTATCCTTTTTAGGTTTCCTAGACTTTTAAAAACACTTGGATAAATTGAAAAATTAACCCACCTTTGTGATTTGGAAAGTGATACATTTCTATTTTATTCAATCATATTAAGAAGTGGAATAATAAAGAAGAAAAGAACATAAAACTATAGTTAAAAATTTTAATTCATTATTGAATGTTATGTTAACAAAAAATAAATGTATTCTAAAAAAAATAGGCTCTGAAACATAAAACTGATGTAAAAAGTAATTAGATAATAAAGATATTAAATAATAGAATATAAAGAAAATAATTATTTTATATTAATAACATTATCTTAAAAATGAGTTTTGGAACTAGGGCTTAAGAGGTTATGGAGTAATATGAGAAGAAGTGTTAGGATCATAAAAAAAGATTTTTTGGTAAGGGAAACGTGAATAGTCTGATGCACTACCTTTAACTCCCTCATTATCCCATACTATTCCTTCATCAAAAAACCATGAATCACGGAACATCTCCAATGCCTCCACCAGATTTAATTTTAGAAAATTATGAATAATATTAGAATATTGAACATGTTTTCACATCATATCATTCATCTAGTAAAAAAAAACTAAATACCAGGCTCGGTAGAGGTTAACTTCTCAACCAAAACATTCTGATTTTGAATCAAAGTTTCAAGGGTACATTATCCCACTATAAGCTCTAAACGTTTTTTCTCATTATAGAAAGATCTTTTAGAAATAACAGAATTTGTAATGGGATATCTAGAAAACCCATTACACTGGAATTAGAAACTTTAGCTTGACTGGTAATGGATTTTATAGACTCAAACTTATTAGAAAAAATATTTTTCAAATTATCAAAATATTATTTAGAAACCATTTCACTTATGAGATTTCCAACCCAAACTTAAATCTCTCTCTTAGAAGCATCAAAATATTTCTTTTAAGGTAAGATTTTGTTTACATTTCATATTCCTAACTTCTATTCAATTATTATACGATTTATCAAGCCCTTAACTTAGTGATATCAAAGTTATGACATCATCAGTTTGTCCATCTGTTTTGGTGTAACACAACATACAAAAAACTACAGGGATGGGATCCTTGTTCTCCTCATCTTTTATAGATCTTTTTTAATTTACATTCTTTGGTCTTCTAGTGGGTGGGTTCATTATTTACCATATTTATTTATATAGGGAAATCTTATTTAACATATTTATATATTTTTCAACTAGTATATATGAATCTATTTCCCTATTTATTAATAGTTATGTGTTTTATTTTTTTAATATTATGTAGGAACATTGTGATATTCATGGATAAAAGCTAGATCACATTACCGAGGAACACACCTCGGTTTGTTAAGGGTTTGGAGGAGTTTTAGATTTTTCAATTTCCAATCAATCCGTTGAAGAGAAAATAAGATGTCCATGTCTGAAATGTAAATTTAGAATATAGTTGAAGAGAGATGAAGTTTATGAATATTTAATATTGAAGTGATTCCCTGGTCAATATTTGTGTTGGATTCGGCACAGAGAGTTAAACGTTATAGGAAGGTTGAGCATAGATGTCCATCCACAAAATGAGCTCCCAACTTCATCAACAATGAAAAACAAAATGCAAAACCTTATAAATGATGCATCCGGAACTGCAAGACACCACCATCAACATCAAAACATATTAGAAAAACCAGATGAGGGTGCTAGAAATAGTATTGTAACAAGTGATGTTTTTGATACTGTAGGAAAACCAAATCAATATTGTAACATATCAGTGGATCCTCCTTTTGATTATATGGAGATTAATGTAAGAGAAAAGTTCACTGAGGAAAACATGTTTCATGATTTAGTTGATGATGGAAATTTAGATTTGTATAGTGGATATTTGAAATATTCAAAACATTCTTTTTTGTTGAAGTTGAACCATATCAAATATCTATGTGGAATTAAAAATAAGGCAATGTACATGATATTGGAATTGTTGTGTGATTCATTTCCCAAAGCAAACATCCTCGAGTATTTTTATGATATGAAAAAAGTTTTTAACAGGCTTGATTTGAATTATACAAAAATACATGTGTGTCCCAATGATTTTATGCTTTATTGGTGAGAGGATTCAAGTAGACAAGATTTCAAAAAATGTTCTTATTCTAGATGGCAGTCAATGGGCGATGTTGGAAGTATGAATCAACATACTACCATGAAGAAGAAGAAAGGGAACACACCTACAAAGGGTTTTCACTACTTTCCTTTAAAGCCTCGATTGCAAAGATTATTCATGTCATCGAAAACTGCCAAACACATGAAGTGACATTCTGTAAATAATAACAATGATGGGTTAATGTGACATCCATGGGATTCAAAATCATGGAAGACATTTGATTCATTAAATCCATATTTCTCAACTCATCCTAGGAATATTCAATTGGGATTGGATGCTGATGGATTCAACCCATTTGGGACTTTGAGTAATAGATATATTATTTTTCCAGTTTCTTTGATCCCTTAAAATCTGCCTCCGTGGATGTGTATGCAACAAATGCCTTTTATTATTTCGATGATTATTCCTGGAAAACAAATTCCTCAAAATGATATTGATGTATACTTTCATCCTTTAATTGAATAGTTATAGGAGCTATGGAACAACAGTGTTGAGACATTTGATGATTCTTCTAAAACATTGTTCAAAATGCATGTTGCTTTAATGTGGACCATTAGTGACTTCCCTGGGCTTGGGATCTGGTTAGAACACTTGCACGGTTTTGAATTGTCCTATTTGTAACTTTGATTTTGATCCCAAACAGCTACCTCAAAGTAGAAAATGTTGCTTCTTGTGCCATCAAATATTTATCGATACATCTCATAGATTTCGCTTGAATATATCATAATTTAACGGTCTCATTGATCGTAGATAAAATCCAAAGGTGTTAACTAGTTATGAAATGTTGACACAACTTGAAAATGTTGAAACAGAATTTGGGAAGGTTCATCATTTGAATGAAAGTAGGAAATGGATTTGAAGTGAATCGTCAAGTGAAATCAGATCGCAACAATGGAAGAAAAAAAGTACATTCTTCAAACTTCTATATTGGGAATTTAATTTTTTGCGGCATAATATAGATGTGATGCATATTGAGAAGAATTTATGTGACAATTTTATCTTTACATTGCTTAATGAGAATTTAATGTTGAATGATCATCTCAATGATTGGAAAGACGTACAAGTAATGAACATAAAATGTGATCTCTGGCCAGATGAGAATGAAAAGTATGATCCGGAAATTTTTGCAATGAAAAATATGGATAAAGATACATTCCTTAAATTTTAAATCATGTGAAAGTATCTTATGGGTAATCAAGTAACATATCGAGGTGTTTTGACTTAAATAATTGTAAGTTACATGGAATTAAAAGTCACGATTCACATATTTTGTTATAATAGTTACTACTATTGTCATTACGCACATTATTACCTGAAAAAGTTACTACTATTGTACTCTAATTCTGCACATATTTTAGAAAACTATGTGAGAAATCCCTATATCCATTTCTGTTTTAAAACCTTTAGGAGAGGTTTTTATTGACACTTTGTACAATGGATATGATTTTCCTCCATCAATTTTTACTGTCATGATGCATTTAACTGTGCATTTGGTTGAGGAAGCTAAATTAGGAGGCCTTGTTCATTATCGATGGATGTATCTAATTGAGAGGTACTTTATTTATATTTTATTTTAGTTAAGTAAAAAAAATTGAACTTAATTAAATGCATAATTATATTTGTTTATTTTATTTCATAGATATTTTGGGTATTTAAAATCATACGTGAGAAATAAAGCTCAACCAGAAGGCTCTATTACTGAAGGATATTTGGAAGAGGAGTGTCTTACCTTTTATTCTAGATACTTGGATGATATTGTGACAAGATTTATTCAAGTTGGATGTGTTGAATACACATCGACTCAATCTCAAATACATGGGAAACCAAAAATATTTCCTACTATTGGACGATTAGTTGGGATGACCTCAAATGTTACACTGATAGAAATGGAATTATTATAGGCACAAAGATATGTGCTACTGAATTGTGAAATTGCATATCCATTTATTGAAGAGTTGATGATACAAATAAAGAGACGAATGAGAGTTTGAACATGAAATGAGAAAGATATAACGAAAGTTGTTAATAAAGAGCTTGTAGAAAGGTTTTCACAATATGTAAGTTTATAAATATTGAAATAAATATGAATATTAGGTTGACACATATATTTTTTAATTATAATAAATTATATTTATTTTTTTATATCATGAATAATAATACTCAAGAAGAGTTTTCAGAATATTTGATGTTTCTTGCTCAAGGTATTCTAAAACAAGTTATAATGTTCGACGCTTACAACGTGAATGGATTTAGATTTCATACAGTTGATTGAGAAGAGGGTTTTAAAACATAGAACACTGGTATATTTACATTTTATAAAGTGGGATACTATGGAAAGATGAACGATATTATTGAATTAAACTACCACGGGCATTTTTCAGTTGTTTTATTCAAATACAATTGGGTCGATATTATCAGAGGTGTTAAAAAAGATTCCTTGAAATTTACTTCTGTGAAATTCTATTGCTTGGTGGATGTTAGTGATCGTGAACTGTATGATCCATATATCTTATCATTATAAGAAAAAATGGTATATTATGTGAATGATGTTTTGGATGAAGGGTGGAGTGTAGTTTCTCACGTAAAAAAAAGAGATTTTTATGATATGGGTGAGGAAGTAGAAGATTTGACCTCTGACATTGAATCTCATCAACAATAAGAATCAGAATTATTTTTCCTTCATGATTTTGAAAATATTAGTCTAAAAAGGATACATGAAGTGGATGAAGTAATGGAGTAGGAAACTGACATGATTGATGGAGAAAATGATTGTATGTACATTTATGCATTCATTTAGCAACCACTTATTTCATGTGTACAATCATTCATTATCATTGTTGTGTATATTTTTTTGTTAGTGCTGTGTAGATGTTATAATTTTTAATTTTTTTTCTACATATTTTTTTTGAAATATATGTTCTGAACTTAATTTTATTTGATTAAATTACAGGAATGCTAAGGAGGAAGTGATATACTATTTCATCGAGCACTTCGATAGATGATGATCCATCTATTTCCCTCCCTATGGCATCTGAGCCACCATCCACTTACCCCCTACCCCATATCCCCCTGTACCATCTCTCACACCCTCCATGAGTGTCCCTTCAGCAACTCAGTCACCACCTTCCACTTTAGGATCCTCAAAAGTGGGGGAGTGACACACCACTTCTAGTTTATCGCGGGGATACTTGAGGGTGACTGTTATAGGTACAACTTTTAATATGAATAAATTTATTACAGTTTTTTTATACCAACTATTTTTTCATTAAATATGGAAACAATGTAAGTGAGGAGATAGATATAAAAAGTTCAGATGCATGGAATCTGACTGGAGAGAATATAATTGTCCCATTTGATTCAAATAGGGTCCCTACGGATGGCGTCATATGATTACTTGGAAAGATTTTAGGCTAGCTAGTCGCGGATCCCATTTCCCTTCCTATTTCATATGATGATTGGAGGCATATGCCTGCAAGATGGGAAAATGAAGTTTTTGGCTCCCAAATAAATGTAATTTTAATACATTATGGTGTAATTGAATTTCATGTTATTAATATTTTCAAAATGAATTTCTGTGTACAGATGTTTTTCCACTTTATAGTGGCTGATGTGATAGCATGAAAGTGGATATTGAAAAATCTTGGAAAAAAATGGAAAGACTTTAAATGCAGATTGTGGGGAGATTTCAATGATACTTATTTTGAGTGCCCAAAAGATGTATGAAACGCTACCTGATAGGGTACCCAAAGAGAAATGGAATGTTTTTGTTGACAGACATCGTAATGAGAAGCTGATGGTATAAAAATATAAATTACTATATTAATATAATTTTACATTTATACATGTATATGAAGAGGATATGACATTGAATACATTACTATTAAATTGTGTTTTATTTATTTCAGGATCTTTCAAGAAATAATGCATTAATCTAGGATAAGCAGGTCATCCCTCACACTATGAGGTCAAAGAGTTTTTCTAGAAGCTGATCTACTCTGGTTATCATTTAATTAGTTTAAATATTTATAAGACAATTTTTTTTTAATATTTTAAATTTTTTATTTATGTTTGTTTAATGCAATAATAGAGTTTAGGGAATATATCATCCCAAATAGAAGTGTAGTTGAGTGTTCACCAAAAATCTGATGGATGTTTTGTTTATGAACCTGCCAAAGAAGTTGGGGTATGAACTCATTTTTCATTATAATAACTTATTATCAGTTGTTAATATGTTAATATATATTGATTATAATATGAATTATATTTTATTTATAGGAAAAAATTAAATAATTGTGGGATTACAATCATGCGTAGTCCTACTCAGTATCCTAGGATGCCCCGGTTGCTAAAGTCCTTGGGAAGGAGCATCCTGGTAGAGTGCACTGGATGGGTTTGGGACCCGTAACATCTGAGGTCTTTGTCAGGCACTGGGGATTGCAGCTGCATCTAATTCTGGTTGTAGTCAGTCCATACCCCGAGATACTCAGAGAGATGTTATTTCACTACAAAACACAATTCAAGACCAGATGGCTCAGATATCCACTTTGCAGAAAGCGTTGATTGATTTATATCAGAAGACAACCAGATCTTCCCCCCGGTGGTATTGAATCGGCTGGTGGTGAGCTGGTAAATCACAAAAATTAAGAAACATTTTGTTTTCAAACTTTTATTGGTTTTAAGTTTAAATATAAATATACAATAGTATTTAATTCGTAATATAACGTTCTTACAGGTGGTAGCAGGAAGTAGAGATGGAGGTGGAGAGGGTGGTGAGATGTGTTCATCATCGAAACGTGATTAGTTGTATTGTTGATATGTTAGAAAAATATGCTAACAGTTGGTTTGTATATGTATCATGTGTGGCATATAGATTCCCCCAAACATTTTTATGACATAAGTTTTTCTTTATTTCTCATGTTTCCTTTTATGTATTTTATTGATTTATGATGTTTCCTTTTATATATTGATTTATTGAGTGTGGTATGCACCATATATGTCGATTCTTTATTGTCATGAATCATTTTTTATGATTCATTTTTCCTTAATTTATTAGGTTTGCTACTTGAGGACGAACGATCAACCTTCTTATAGGTTTTCTTGGGAATATCCGGTTTTGTAACTCCCTTCAACTTGTTTTTAGTGGATAGCCCTTCTTTCTTCAAATTTTATAGTATTCTATTCTCATGTTTTATAGTTGGAATGTGATCACTCCCACTTATTCTTTCCTATTATTGAAAATAGTTTTGATAAGAATTTACAAATATCTATTGAACACTTGAGTGTCCGATCCTATTAAGGTAGAGGGACTGTCCACTTCATTAATAGTAGAATTTACCAATATCTATTGAACATTTGAGTGTCTTACACTACCAAAATTATTATCTCCCCAAAATATGCACCTAGTGCCTAAAATCTATAATAAAATCCTAAAGCATGTCCTATATGGTTTGGATCATCCTTCCTGACTACTCATCGATTTGAGGATAAAAGGTTATACACAACTTCAACTATCAACTCATAGAATTATATTATAATTACCAAAACTATGAGGTAAAACAGGCCAGACTTGGGTGAACATCCCACTTAAACTATCAACTCTGACACTCGGTGATAATTTTTGGATAATTCAATCAATGGGAAACAAAGCCTTTAATGTCTCTTACTATGGAGGGCCACCAGAACATCCACTTTTCATTATTATAAATCATGGTCGGCCCTGGGAGAACATCCCAATTCAAAGAATTATAGGATCTCATAAACTCATCTCTCTTGGAATATGTGACCATTTCCATACTACGAACTATAAACACTCCATGTATATAAAAATTAAATCCTGAAATAGTTTCACATTCTTCCAACCTATCACACATTATGATACATTCCAGAACAATATTCTAACTTGTCTATACTTTTTTAACAAATAAAGATATTATCTCTAAGGATACCCACATTGCTTCCCCTAAATCATGAACTACACTCAAAAACTAGTCTTACAGTGAAGATAATATATTCTATTCATCTAATGAAATTTTTTCTCCCATCTCTTATATTTTCCAGCCCAATGCATTTATCACAACATTTCCATTTCTAGTTGAATACTATATATCTATGTCAAACATATACAAGTACTCTGTGAAATTCATATGATAATGATTATGTCAATGTAGTGAGAAAATATTATATGTACTCTAGGTGCCAAAGTACCTAAAAAATCTCTCTCCCGAGAGGTTCTGTCATAATCATTTCAATGCATGGACCACAACTACAAACTATAATACAAAATTAGAGTATTTCATCTTGTGGGTTAAAAACTGATGAAACCCAAAGTGACTAATTTATCACTCTACATCATAACATATCCTATGCCGGAACTTGATGCATCACATTTCACTACATATCCAACATTAGGCTCAAGAATGATTAGAATTAGAGCTAACAACAACAACTTCTTCAACACTATGGAAACTTCCTCACACTAGTATGTACATTCAAATGTGAATCCATTCTTGATAACTATGGTCATTGGAAATGATAAGTGAGAGATATCCAAAATGATTCTCCTTTATTTCCCATACAATCCAATAAAAAATCAACTATCGATTACATTCCTCGGTTATGACAAATACATAAATACATCAACATACTCGAGATCAACTACTATCCCTGATTTTGAAACCACTATATCCAAAAGTGAAACTTGATGCACTTAGAATAAATTTTATGTACCCAAATCATAGTAAACTTATTATTAAAGTATATATCATGTGATTTTTATAAAAATGTGGATCTTCTAGTATTCTTTTGGATGTGGGATGTATGTGCATGTGAAATTGGAATGTTTTTTATTTCAGGGCACTGGTACTGGGGCTGTAGAATCAGTTTCTTTTTTTTGTAAATCTAGCTTTAGCGGCAGATTTAACTGCCATGAAATAAATGTATTATATTTTGCAGTGGTTTTAACTACCACTATAATTTCGGTATTTTTCTATCCACGACGGTTAAAACTTCCACTAAATAGTTTTCATATTCCTTTATTATTTCACTGTGGTTATCTTGGTTTTAAGGGCGGTTTTACCAGTGGTTTTAATTGCTACTAAAACCATAAAAATCAATGCTAAATGTATCCACTATGATGGTTTCCTTAAACCACTACTAAATTGAGTAAACCAACATGTATTTTATGCCAACATAAAATTTAGTGGCAGTTTTTTGAAACCGCTGTAAAAGAATATGGCAGTGGTTTAAACTACTGCGATATCCAAAAAAACCGCTGTGAAATGATCATTTTAGGGTAGTGAGTGGCCACATCCTACAACAATAACTGAGATTCGTAGTCTCTTTGGATTAGTAGGGTATTATAGGAGGTTTTTGAAAAACATTCATGAATTTATAATCCATTAACCAAGTTAACTTGAAAACGGATCAAGTTCATCTGGACAAAGGAGTGTGAGGAATGTTTACAAGAGCTAAAGAAGATATTGTTACCAAACCCGTGTTAACTCTATCCTTAATCAAAGAAAGATTTGATATTTTTAGCGATGA
This sequence comes from Viscum album, assembly GCA_963277665.1. Taxonomy (NCBI): domain Eukaryota; kingdom Viridiplantae; phylum Streptophyta; class Magnoliopsida; order Santalales; family Viscaceae; genus Viscum; species Viscum album. Next base: position 912,429,135 of record OY728151.1, read on the forward strand.
ATCTTTAAAAGGGATTGCGTGCGTCCTCATGTAAAATGATAAATTCATTGCTTATGCATCTCAACAGTTGAAGACTCATGAGCAGAACTATCGTACGCATGATCTAGAGTTGGATGTGGTTGTTTTTTCTCTGAAGATATGGAGTCACTATATTTATGTGGAGAAATGTGATATATACACAGAAAATCAAAGTTTGAAGTATATTTTCCCACAAAATGAATTTAATTTGAGACAAAGGAGATGGTGGGAACTTATTAAAGAATATGATTGTTCAATTCATTATCACCCTAGTAGAAAAAACAAAGTCACTAATTCATTAAGTAGGAAATATCATGTTGTTTTAGAAATGATGAGGATTCAAGGAGATCTCTTGATCAAAGACCTAGTAAAATTAGACATGGGGATTTTAAGGGAAGGTACACCATCTACCCTATCCCAAATGATTTTTCAATCGCCATGACTAGAGAAGATAAAAAAATATAAAAAAGAAGATCCTTTATTATAGAAGAAGTTTGAGGATATAAAGAATGGGAAGTTTCCTGAGTTCAATATTGATCAAGAAGGTATACTGAAATTTTGTACGAGACTATGTGATCCATCTATTCCGAAAATAAAGAAATAGATGATGTATGAAGCTCATAGCTCTATATTCTCTATACATCATGGAAGCAATAAAATGTATAGGGACCTTCGTGATCATTATTAATGTTATAATATAAAAAGATAGATTTATGAGTACACTAAAGTGTGACTGGTATGTCAATAAGTGAAGACAGAATGACAGCTTTCTAAAGGGGTATTACAACCACAACCTATACTAGCATGGAAGTGGGACAATATCACTATGGACATTGTTACTGATATCTTGAGAACATCCAAAGGAAACAATGTAATATGGGTTAAAGTGGAAAATTTCACCAAGACTGACCATTTTATCTCTATTCAGGAAGATTTATCTCTTGATCAACTTTACAGGATTTACATGAAGGAAGTAGTAAGGGTACATGAAGTTCCACTTTCTATCGTATTTGATCATGATCCAAGGTTCACATCAAAATTCTTGAGAAGTCTCCAATATGCTCTACGTACCGAATTGAATTTTAGTATAGGCTATTACCCCCAAACTAATGGTCAATCTGAAAGGATTATCCAGACACTTGAGGACATGCTGAGAACATGCTCAATGGAAATTAAAGGTGGTTGGGATCAACATCTCATATTAGTTGAGTTCTCTTACAACAATAGATTTCACTTGAGCATTTAAATGTAACCCTATGAAGATATATATGGGAAATAATGAAAAACTACTACATGATGGGATGAAGCTGGTGAGAGAAAAATTCTTGGGAATGATTTGTGAAAGTGATGAAAGAAAAGGTTCATGCAATCCAGCAACACATTAAGGCTGCTCAGAGTTGGCAGAAGAGCTATGCTGACAACCATTGTAACGTCCCAGTCTTTTTGAGTAGTATATTAACTTACTCTTAATGATTTAATAAGATGTTAATAGTGAATGCAGAAAGAGGAGTCGATGGCTTCATCCAGTAGACTCGACCCTTATGAAGCCCACTTATCAGAGCTTGGGAAGGAGGTAGCATCTGTGGGCTTCGCTTTGGACCAAGACCAAGCCGAACTCCAGCATTTCAAGCTTGAACGGAAACGCCTACGGGAGAAGTTCAAGTTAGTAGAGATTACTACTAGGGCAATGTTATCTGAGCCTCCCTCAGATTCTCTCACCATAGCACACCTTACACTTAGGTCTTATGCTGGTGTTATAAGGGGCTATGTGACGAGACCCTAGCTTCCTTGTGTAATCCTTTCGGGTGAATAAATTGAGATCTCTTCCTTTAGTGATGTTTGTGGAATTTCTTTTTTCCGGATAATTTTAGGATATATTTTATTGATGAATTTTTGAAAAAGGGATATTTTAAAACATTTATGTAAACCCTAAATAATTAATGATGTGTAATGATTTTCAAAAAATGGTCTTCTACAAAAGTGTTCAGTAAAGAATTTGGAGTCTAATAAGATCAACTTAATTTTTGATGAATAGTAAATTATGAATAGTGATTTTACGCTTAGGATTAGTAATGTGACCAAATGGATTAGTAATTTCACTCAAATAAAGTTTTAATATAATTTAGACACCTAGATTAAGTAATGTGATTCAATAAAATGGGTAAATAACGGTTTCATAAATTATTAGTCAGGTATTAGTTTTTTTTGGGTGAATAGTGTTTTTTAATTAAAAATTTAATTTAAAATAATTAGAAAATTATTTTTATAAAAAGTACTTTATTTTTGAACTCAGAGCATCGATATTATGTTAAGGTAATTTTTGGGGATTTTTCTGAAAAAAATGAATTTTCGATGAATAGTGTTTTTATTTAAAAATTAAATTAAAAATATTTAGAAAATTATTTTTATAAAATTGATTTCATTTTTGAAATCAGAGCATTGATATTTGGTTAAGGTGAAATTTTGGGATTATTCTGAGAAAGTTGAATTTTCGATGAATAGCGAAAATATAGTTTTTAAGTTACGGGTGTTTAATGACATCATTAAATGATGTATTAAGTATATATTCAATATGTTCGAATTATTAATAGTAAGATAAGGTATGAGGTGTCCCAAGTGGCCAATACCATGGGCAAATACCATGGTCAAGCCCATGTTTTTGCCAAAACCACTAATGAGGTGTCCCTTGGCCATTAATGCCTTGTCCCCTCACTTTCCCTATAAATACCCACCCTTTCCTCCTTTAGTTTTCACTCCCAACTCTCCCCCAACGAAGTTCTGGTCTCCTTACCTCCCAAGGAGTCCTCCCAAGGTGCCCCCCAATCCCTCAAGGTCCAAAACATTAAGTTTCAAGAGTCATGTTTTAAGGTAAGGGATCCGACCTCTTTCCTTCTTTTCATGTAATCTCTTTTATGTCATTCCTTTTATGCTCCATGTTATTATGTGAGAGGATGTTCTTTTATATTCCTCTTACTGACCTTTCATTTTTATATGATGAGAGATCCCCTCTTACTCTCATCATTTCGTTTTATGAAAGTTTAAGTGACGCCGTTAGGCTGCCGAATTTTTAAGTGATACTTTCACCCTTCTCATTTTTCAAGTTCGATTTTCATGTCAAATCTTTAAAATTACTTTTTATTATGTTGGGGTATGATATCCATATCTATCATACTGATCTCTTATGATCATATGATGATAGAACCTATTTGATCTTGTCAAATCTTTTTTTTATTGAAGTTAAGTGACGCCGTTAGGCTGCCGAATTTTCATGAGAGAAATCTTGTTTTGTCTCACTTCCATGTTTTTCATTTCATATGGTATATCTTTCAAATTTCATTACCATGTTCTTAAATCCCTTATATTCTGTCCCCCTACTATTTTATGGATCATTTATGAGTGGGTGACTCATGTCCCCTCTCTTTTCAATGTTTTCTAAAACCTTGTAACATAGCCGTTATCCTGCAGAATTTTCGTCTCAAAATGCCTCTCTCTTTTCTCAAAATTATTTTATGTGAATACTCAAAGCTCTTATTTCTACAAGGGTATTCACATATATATAAAAATGTTCCATTTTAAATTCTGGGATTTACATACACGATACCCTCTTTCCCTTTCCGTGGGTTTAAAGTGGCGTAAAGATCATGTCTTTAAAGCAGTTTTTAAAAAGTTATGATTATGAAATGAAACCCATTTATTTTATGCTATATGGGTTATTTATGAAATGTTTGATGATGATATATGTGGCTCACATGATAATAAAGGAAAATTTAAGGGTGCACCCTGATAGCGCTCCAATGCATTGGGTAATGATGTAACCACTAGAGATTACAATTTTCACGATACCTTGGTGAATAACCTTGGTAATTTTCAAATGACACCTTGGGGATGGACCTTGGTGATATGTTCATGATTGTCTATGTTAAATTATGTAGCCACATTTTCAAGCTATGAAAAATGTTATTTTTATTATGAAATGACTCATGATTTATTTCTCATGCCTTAAAGTTCTTTTCATGTCCTTATTGAAGTATATCAAGTTCACATGTAAAATGTTCCTCTTGTTTCCCTTACTGGGCCTTCTGCTCACCCTTTCTTGTGATGTATGTCCCCAGGTTATGAGATGCGGCAATGAACCTAGGATGAACTTAAGGAGAAGACTTTCAAGTGTTTAAGAAGAATTCTTTATGCTGTTTTCATGTATTATGTTCCTGGTTTCCAAGACACTAGACCTTAAAGATCCTCAGTTATGTGTAATGTAATGAAAGTTTATGTTATAAAAAGGCGGGATTCTATAGTTGGTATCAAAGGATGGTTTAGTTATTTGTGGAAATTAGGAAATAAAAACTTTAGGAAGAACCCTATAGAAAAGTTTAAATATAGGAAAACTTCCTGGTATTTTGGTAAGTATTGAGTAAGTGGTTATCAAACAAATACATCCCTGTTTGGATACGAGCAGGTAGAGGCGGCTCTGGCACAGATGTACATAGGGGTAAAACCCGAAAACACCACTTTGAGCTAGACTCAAACGGGAACTGGTGCACGATAACGGGCCTTTCTTCACTCTTGGTTACGACACTCCCAGGGGATATGTTTGGTTAATCAAAATCTTTTTATGAATCATTATGAAGGAATTATAGAAAAGTGTAATTGTCTAAGCATGAAGTCTTAGTTAAAATATTCATAAATGAAATAAGTTTCTCACTAAGGTTTTATTCTTTTAGAAAATGGCAGGCAATAGGAGGAACCGTGCTGATGGTGACCTCAATGCACCATGTGCGGACAACCCTCCGATGGAAGTCGGAATGGAAACATTCATGCGAATGATGAACCAACTGACTCAAGTTATGAGTAATAACTTGAATCAAGCTGAGAGGCCGATCTCACCACGAAGGGAACAACTTTCTGTTGAGTACTTCATGCGCCAACGACCACCAACATTCAGTGGATCTACTGACCCTTTGGTTGCGGAACAATGGATAATATCCATTGAAAAGATCTTTTCTGTACTTCATTGTTCAGAACAAGAAAAAGTCACCCTTGCTATTTACCGCCTAGAGGGAGAAGCTGATCAGTGGTGGTCACTGATAAAAAACATGAAGCCACGAGGAGAGATGGAAGCTATGGAGTGGGAAGAGTTCCGGGGAATATTCTTTAATAAGTATTTCCCTCGTTCGATGAGAACGAGAATAGAGAAAGAATTTCTCGAGCTGAAGCAAAAGGAGAATGAATCAGTTGGAACCTACGAGATAAACTTCACAAGGCTTTCCCGTTATACCTCAAGCTTCGTCATGGACCCTAATGGGAAGGTTGATAGATTCTTTGGTGGACTACGACCTCATCTACGGAAGAATCTAGCCAACAGGGACTATGATAGCTATGAAGAAATTGTTCGAAGTGCTATGAAAGTTGAACTAGAGTTTGGGGAGACACAGTGGTCTCACAAATCTAATGAGAAGAAGAGAACTCTAGAACCAAGCATGGGAAGACGTTTTGATCATGAAAGAGGTGGAAAGCATATGCAACATGCCACATGCAATAAATGTGGGAAGAAGCATTCGGGGAACTGCTTGATCAGAAGTGGTAAGTGCTATAGGTGTGGAAAAGAAGACCATATTTCTCGGAATTGTCATAGTGATGTGAAGCCTCAACTTCGCAACACTAACGACAGAGGAAAGATGGTTCTGGACCTACCCGAAGTCACATGCTTCAAGTGTGGAAATCTTGGGCACTTTTCTAATCAATTTCCAAATCTGAGGGCGGTGGAGGGGAATCACCATCAACCTCAGCAGAGGCCAAGGGAGCAAGGTCGTGCTTTCGCTATCACAACAACTGAAGTTGAAGTTTCGAACGATGTGGTAGCAGGTACTCTTGTCGTCCTATGAAAACTAGAAAGTACTTTATTTGATTCTGGTTCTACGCATTCCTTTATTTCTTCCAAGTTTGCAAAGAATATAGAATCAATCCCCGAATTTCTTGAGGTAGAGTTGTCAATCAATACGCCAAGTGGGATTATCCATGCATCAACAGTGTTTAGAGACTCTAGTGTTTACTTTAGTGAGCACAATCTTATCGCAAATCTAGTAGTCATTCCCATGTTGGAATTCAACGTTATACTAGGGATGGACTGGCTCTCAAAGTATAATTCTAAGATCAAATACAGAAGTAAGGAAATCTCAGTAGTCTTGAATGAACGACCTATAGTTATCTTCCGAGGAGAGATATCCCGAACTGATCCCTATCTAGAAGAACATCCTATAGCTTTCTTTATGGAGTTAATCGGCGATGATGAAGAAGGAAAAATGAGCATACAAATAGAAGATGTTCCGATTGTTCAGGAATACATGGATGTATTTCCTGAGGAGTTACCTGGACCTCCCCCAGAAAGAGAGGTAGAGTTCTCCATTGAACTCGTACCTGGGTCTCAACCGATATCAAAGACTCCGTATAGAATGGCAAATGTGGAGCTAGAAGAGTTAAAGAAACAACTCCAAGACTTGTTGGAGAAGGGGTTTATCCGACCGAGTGTGTCTTCTTGGGGAGAACCAGTTCTCTTTGTGAAGAAGAAGGATGGATCAATGCGGCTATGCATTGATTATAGAGAACTGAACGGGATCACAGTGAAGAAAAAATATCCTCTTCCAAGAATTGATGATTTATTTGACCAACTTCGCGGGGCTCAATTCTTCTCTAAGATTGACCTTCGATCTGGTTATCATCAACTGAGGGTGAAGAAGGAATATATTCCAAAGACTACCTTCCGATCAAGATATGGGCATTATGAGTTTACTGTTATGCCTTTCGGCTTGACTAATGCTCCTACTATTTTCATGGATTTGATGAATAGAGTCTTTAAGGACTACCTTGATAACTTTGTGGTAGTTTTTATTGATGATATTTTGATATATTCAAAAAGTCGTGAGGAGCATGAAGATCATCTGAGGGTTATTTTGAATACTCTACGGAAGGAGAGGCTCTTTGGGAAGTTCAGAAAGTGTGAGTTTTGGTTACAACAAGTGGCTTTCTTGGGGAACATCGTAACCAATGAAGGAATCTCGGTTGACCCTGCAAAGACAATGGTTGTGGAGGAGTGGCCTCAACCCACAACAGTAACTGAGATTCGTAGTTTCCTTGGTTTAGCGGGATATTATAGGAGGTTTGTAAAAAACTTTTCACGGCTTTCTAATCCACTAACCAAGTTGACTTGAAAAGGGGTTAAGTTCATCTGGACAAAGGAATGTGAGGAAAGTTTCCAAGAGCTGAAGAAGAGATTGGTTACTCCACCTATGTTAACTCTACCCTCTATCGGAGAAGGATTCGTTATTTTTAGCGATGCATCTCTGAAAGGGCTTGGGTGCGTCCTCATGCAAAATGACAAGGTAATTTCTTATGCATCTCGACAGTTGAAGATTCATGAGAAGAATTATCCTACGCATGATCTAGAGCTGGCGGCAGTTGTTTTTGCTCTAAAGATATGGAGGCGCTATCTTTATGGGGAGAAATGTGATATATACACTGACCACCAAAGTCTAAAGTATATTTTCACACATAAAGAATTGAACATGAGACAAAGGAGATGGTTGGAGCTTATTAAAGACTATGATTGTTCAATTCATTATCACCCTGGAAGAGCAAACAAAGTCGCGGATGCGTTAAGCAGGAAAGATCATGTTGTTCTGGAAACAATGAGGATCCTAGGGGATCCCTTGATTAAAGATCTAGTAAAATTGGACATGGGAATTATAAGGAAAGGGACATCATCAACCCTATCCCAAATTATTTCTCAACCTTCATTACTAGAGAAGATTAAGAAGGCTCAAAAAGAAGATCCTTTGCTGCAAGAGAAGTTGGAGGCTGTAAAAGATGGGAAGTTCCCTGATTTCAATATTGATCAAGAAGGTGTATTTAAATTTCGTACAAGACTATGTGTTCCATCTATTCCGGAGATAAAGAAAGAACTGATGGATGAAGCTCATAGCTTTACTTTCTCTATACATCCGGGAAGAACTAAGATGTATAGAGACCTTCGTGATCATTATTGGTGGGATAACATGAAGAGGGAGATTGCTGATTTCACTACAAGGTTCCTGGTGTGTCAGCAAGTAAAGGCAGAACGACAACTTTCTAAGGGGGTATTACAACTGCTACCCATACCAGTATGGAAGTGGGATAATATCACTATGGAATTTGTAACTGGTCTCCCGAAAACATCCAAAGGAAACAATGCGATATGGGTTATTGTGGACCGTCTCACCAATACATCCCATTTTATCTCTATTCGGGAATATTTCTCTCTGGATCAGCTTGCCAAGACATACGTGAAGGAAGTGGTAAGGCTGCATGGGGTACCACTATCCATCGTATCTGATCGTGACCCAAGATTCACATCAAAATTCTGGAGAAGTCTTCAACATGCTCTGAATACTGAATTGAATTTTAGTACGACCTATCATCCTCAAACTGATGACCAATCTGAAAGGAATATTTAGACACTCGAAGACATGCTGAGATTATACTCAATGGAATTTAAAGGTGGATGGGATCAACACCTCCCATTAGTTGAGTTCTCCTATAACAACAGCTTCCATTCGAGTATTCAGATGGCACCCTATGAAGCTCTGTATGGAAAGCGATGCAGAACTCCTACTTGTTGGGATGAAACTGGTGAGAGAAAGCTTCTTGGGCCTGATCTTGTGCAAGAAATGATAGAACAGGTTTATGCCATCCAACAACACATAAAGGCTACTCAGAGTCGGCAGAAAAGCTATGTTGACAATCATCGAAGGGACTTGGAGTTTGGTGTTGGTGACAAAGTCTTCCTTCGAATTTCTCCATGGAAGAGAGTCATGCGGTTTGGGAAGAAAGGGAAGCTCAGCCCTAGGTACATTGGACCCTATGAAATCCTTGATCGCATAGGAGCAGTGGCCTATCGTCTGGCACATCCAACAAACCTAGCTCAAGTTCATGATGTCTTCCATGTATCTCTCTTGAGGAAGTACATACCCGACCCTTCGCATGTACTGAACCCAGAGGTGGTACAACTAGAAAATGACCTCTCTTATGAGGAGCATCCAGTGGAGATCTTGGACCGTAGAGACAAGGTCCTACGAAACAAGACTACCCACCTTGTGAAAGTATTGTGGAGGAATCATAAATATGAAGAAGCGACTTGGGAGCCTGAGGAAACAATTAAGCAAAAGTACCCTCACCTTTTCGACTAGGCCTCAAGTATAAATTTCGGGGACGAAATTTCTTAAGGGGGGAAGAATGTAACGACCCAATATTTTTGAGTAGTATATTAACTTACTCTTAATGATTTAATAAGATGTTAATGGTTAATGAAGAAAGAGGAGTCGATGGCTTCATCCAGTAGACTCGACCCTTATAAAGCCCACTTATCAGAGCTTGGGAAGGAGGTAGCATCTGTGGGCTTCGCTTTGGACCAAGTCCAAGCCGAACTCCATCATGTTAAGCTTGAACAGAAATGCCTACGGGAGAAGTTCAAGTTAGTAGAGATTACTACTAGGGCAATGTTATCTGATCCTCCCTCAGATTCTCTCACCATAGCACACCTTACACTTAGGTCTTATGCCGGTGTTATAAGGGGCTATGTGACGAGACCCTAGCTTCCTTGTGTAATCCTTTCGGGTGAATAAATTGAGATCTATTCCTTTAGTGATGTTTGTGGAATTTCTTTTGTCCGGATAATTTTAGGATATATTTTATTGATGAATTTTTGAAAAAGGGATATTTTAAAACATTTATGTAAACCCTAAATAATTAATGATGTTTAATGATTTTCAAAAAATGGTCTTCTACAAAAGTGTTCAGTAAGGAATTTAGAGCCTAATAAGATCAACTTCATTTTTGATGAATAGTAAAGTATGAATAGTGATTTTACGCTTAGGATTAGTAATGTGACCAAATGGATTAGTAATTTCACTCAAAGAGAGTTTTAATATAATTTAGACACCTAGATTAAGTAATGTGATTCAATAAAATGGGTAAATAATGGTTTCATAAATTATTAGTCAGGTATTAGTTTTTTCAGGTGAATAGTGTTTTTTAATTAAAAATTTAATTAAAAATAATTAGAAAATTATTTTTATAAAAAGGACTTTATTTTTGAACTCAGAGCATCGATATTATGTTAAGGTAATTTTTGGGGATTTTTCTGAAAAAAATGAATTTTCGATGAATAGTGTTTTTATTTAAAAATTAAATTAAAAATACTTAGAAAATTATATTTATAAAATGGATTTCATTTTTGAAATCAGAGCTTTGATATTTGGTTAAGGTGAAATTTTGGGATTATTCCGAGAAAGTTGAATTTTCGATGAATAGCGAAAATATAGTTTTTAAGTTACGAGTGTTTAATGACATCATTAAATGATGTATTAAGTATATATTCTATATGGTCGAATTATGAATAGTAAGATAAGGTATGAGGTGTCCCAAGTGGTCAATACCATGGGCAAATACCATGGGCAAGCCCATGGTTTTTCCAAAACCACTAATGAGGTGTCCCTTGGCCATTAATGCCTTGTCCCCTCACTTTCCCTATAAATACCCACCCTTTCCTCCTTTAGTTTTCACTCACAACTCTCCCCCAACGAATTTCTGGTCTCTTTACCTCCCAAGGAGTCCTCCCAAGGTGCACCCAATCCCTCAAGGTCCAAAACTTTGAGTTTCAAGAGTCACGTTTTAAGGTAAGGGATCCGACCTCTTTCCTTCTTTTCATGTAATCTCTTTTATGTCATTCCTTTTATGCTCCATGTTATTATGTGAGAGGATGTTCTTTTATATTCCTCTTACTGCCCTTTCATGTTTATATGATGAGATATCCCCTCTTACACTCATCATTTCGTTTTATGAATGTTTAAGTGACACCGTTAGACTGCCGAATTTTTAAGTGATACTTTCACCCTACTCATTTTTCAAGTTCGATTTTCATGTCAAATCTTTCAAGTTACTTTTTATTATGTTGGGGTATGATCTACATATCTATCATACTGATCTCTTATGATCATATGATGAGATACCCTATTTGATCTTGTCAAATATTTTTTTTATTGAAGTTAAGTGACGCCGTTAGGCTGCCGAATTTTCATGAGAGAAATCTTGTTTTGTCTCACTTCCATGTTTTTCATTTCATATGGTATATCTTTCAAATTTCATTAACATGTTCTTAAATCCCTTATATTCTGTCCCCCTACTGTTTTATGGATCATTTATGATTGGGTGACCCATGTCCCCTCTCTTTTCAATGTTTTCTAAAACCTTGTAACATAGCCGTTATGCTGCAGAATTTTCATCTCAAAATGCCTCTCTCTTTTCTCAAAATTATTTTATGTGAATACTAAAAGCTCTTATTTCTACAAGGGTATTCACATATATATCAAAATGTTCCATTTTAAATTCTGGGATTTACATACATGAGACCCGCTTTCCCTTTCCGTGGGTTTATAGTGACGTAAATATCATGTCTTTAAAGCAGTTTTTAAAACGTTATGATTATGAAATGAAACCCATTTATTTTATGCTATATGGGTTATTTATGAAATGTTTGATGATGATATATGTGGCTCACATGATAATAAAGGAAAATTTAAGGGTGCGCCCTGAAAGTGCTCCAATGCATTGGGTAATGATGTAACCACTAGAGATTATAATTTTCACGATACCTTGGTGAATAACCATGGTAATTTTCAAATGACACCTTGGGGATGGACCTTGGTGATATGTTCATGATTGTATATGTTAAATGATGTAGCCACATTTTAAAGTTATGAAAAATGTTATTTTTATTATGAAATGACTCATGATTTCTTTCTCATGCCTTAAAGTTCTTTTCATGTCCTTATTGAAGTATATCAAGTTCACATGTAAAATGTTCCTCTTGTTTCCCTTACTGGGCCTTCTGCTCACCCTTTCTTGTGATGTATGTCCCCAGGTTATGAGATGCGGTAATGAACCTAGGATTAACTTAAGGAGAAGACTTTCAAGTGTTTAATAAGAATGCTTTATGTTGTTTTCATGTATTATGTTCCTGGTTTCCAAGACACTAGACCTTAAAGATCCTCAATTATGTGTAATGTAATGAAAGTTTATGTTATAAAAAGGTGGGATACTATAACCATCGAAGGGACTTGGATTTTAATGTTGGTGACAAGGTATTCCTTCAAATTTCTCCATGGAAGAGATTCATGATTTTTGGAAAGAAAGGGAAGCTCAAACCTAGGTACATTGGCCCCTATGAAATCCTTGATCGCACAGGAGTAGTGGCCTATCGGCTTGAACTTCCTCTAAATCTAGCTCAAGTTCATCATTTATTCTACGTATCCATATTGAGGAAGTACATACCTAACCCTTAACATATACTAAATCTAAAGGTGGTACAACTGGAACATGACCTCTTTTGTGAGGAGCAACCAGTGGAGATCTTGGATCGTAGAGACAAGGTTCTATGAAATAAGACAAACCACCTTGATAAAGTGTTATGGAAGAACAAAAAATATGAATAATCCATGTGGGAACTAGAAGAGACCATGAGGTAAAAGTACCCACACCTTTTATATTCTAAGGTTACAAGTTGAAATTTTGGGGATGAAATTTCATATATTGGGAAGAATGTATGACCTGAAGTTTTGAATAATATGTTGTTTCTTAAACATGTATGTTTTAATATGTCATAATCAATAAAAATATATAAGTATAAATGAAATGTGGCCATCGAGTATTGACTGTTATCTGACCGTTGGTTAATATGAATGTTGGAAATAATAATATTTTTTCAACATTATACTTATTGTTTATAAATAGAAATGATAATGGATAATTAAAGAAGAAAGAAGAGTCGATGGCCTCATTCGGTAGACTCAGGCTGTACTAAACTCATTTTTCAGAGCTTGTGAAGGAGGTAGTGTCATTGGGCTTTGCTCTGGACCAAGACCAATCGGAACTTCAACTTGTTAAACTTGAACGAAATCATTTATGGGAGAAGTTCAAGTTAGTGGAGATTACCATTCAGGCAATGTTATCCGAGCCACCCCAAGAGTCCATCACCATCTCACACCTTACCCTTAGGTTGTATGTCGGTGTTTTAAAGGGTTATGTTTCAAGTCCCTAGTAACTTAAAATATAATCCCATTGTTTAAATAAAATTTCTATTCCATCATTTCTATTTTAAGAATAGCTTTGCTTAATAAAATATATGTTTAATTAAGACAAATTTGATAAATTGATTTTAGAAGTAAAAATTTTACTTTTCAGATATTTCTCATACATAAAAAATTATTATGGTAAAATAAATATCATTTTTGAATTTTAAATGTCAAAATTAATCTAGGCTGAATTTTTAGTAGTTTTCTAAAAAGTTTCAATTTTTGATAAATAGTATTTTTTAATGAATAGTGTGTTCTTAATGAGTAGTATTTGATGAAGAGTGTTGTTTAAAGAATAGTAAAAAATTATTATTAAATAATTAATTATGTGAAATTATTTTCTAAAAACAAACATTCACGGTTGCGAATAGTAAGATATTTAGAGCCTAATAAGTTCAACTTGATTTTTTGGTGAACAATAAATTAACCCTTTGGAATAATAATTTTAACCTTATGAATGGGAATTTGACCAATGGAATAGTAACCTCACCTAAGGAAGTATAAATATATTTTAGTCATCTTAAATGGTAATGTGATATAATTATATCATAGTATAGGTAAATAAATATTTAAAAAAATATTAATTAAGTTTTAGTATTTTATGTATTTAATTAAATTTAAAATGAAATTAATTATTATAAAATTTAGTTCATTTTTTAATTATACATGTATAAAAATGGTTAGGGTGAATTTATGGGATTTTTCTGAAACGGTTAAATTTTCAATGAATAGTAAAAATATAGTTTTGGGTTTTCAGTATGTTTAATGACATCATAACTATGTCATAATGGTGTAATAATAAATATAAGATTCTAGTTGACTCTTATGGATTAAAATATGATATTAGGTGTCCCAACTGTCCAATACCATGGGAAAGCCCATGGTTTTGCAAATACCACTACTGATGTGTCCTTTGAAATTAATAAAAAACCCCCTATCTTTTACTATAAATAGCCACCCATTACTTCATTTATCCTCATTAAAAATTAACCCTTCACTAAATTATACCTCCCAAGTATTCCTCCCAAGGTGTCCTCAAGACCTTAAGGTCCTGATCTTAGAGTTTTAGAAGTTACTCTTCAAGGTAAGGGAATTCTCAACTCTTTTCAAGTTATCTTTTATGTGGTATGTCTTTAAAATTTTCTTACCATGTTCTTATTTAAATTTTATTCTATAAATATATTTCATTATGAGTCTTCTATAAATTGGTGACCCCTTTCCCATCTCTTTTTAATGTTTTATAAAACCATGTTTCATACCCATTATGCTGCAAAATTTTCGTCTCAAATTCTCTCTCTTTTTCTCAAAAAATTAGTTTATTTTCATTATGTGAATACCCAAAGATATTTAATTTCTAGTGGTATTCACAAGTAAATAAAAATTATTTATTTTATTCTGTAATTAAAATACATAAAACCCCCACTCCCTTTCTGTGGGTCATAAATGACATAATGATCATGTTTTTAAGCACTTTTTAAAATGCCATGATTTTGATATGAAACCAATTTCTTTTATTATATATGGGTTCTTTATGAAATTTATGATTATTTTCTATGTAAATCATATGAAAATAATTACATATTAAGGGTTCACCCTGATAGTTCTCTAATGCATTGGGTAAAGAAATTAATCTCTAGAGATGACAAGTTGTACGTTACCTTGGTGAATAATCATGGTAATTTTTATGACACCTTAGGGATGGACCTCGGTAATATGATTATGAATGTATAAATTAAATATTATAGACACATTTTAAAGTTATTATTAAAGTTATTATTATTATTATATTACTATTTATCACTTTTTTATGATATTCCTCATGTTCTTATAGATATCGCTCAAGTTCACATGTAAACAGTTTTCCCTATTTTTCCCTTATGGGGCATTATGCTCACCCTTTCATTTGATGTATGTCTCTAGGTTATGAGTTAGAGTAATTGTACTTAGTAATAAAAAATTAATAATCCTTTTATGTGTATTAGAATAATTTTATATGTTTTCATTCATTATGTACCTTTTTTCAAGACACTAAACTTTAAAGAACCTCTGTTTGTAAAATGAAATGAAAAGTTATGTAATAAAAAGGAGGGATTCCATAATGTGGATCTGGAATAGTTGTAACTAGGGGTAATACCTCCAAAAGGTAACATTGGTATTGAATAAATTGTAACCTAGTGAATGACAACAATACTTTATGCACACCTAGTTTGAAACTCCCGAGGGATATGATTTTGAAATTCAAAAACTCTTTACAAACCATTATGAATGACTTGATAAAATTATTAGGTTAAAAAAAATAATAAAGAATGTTACCATTGATAACCTAAATTAAAAACTAGATACTCATAAGTCTGGATATACTTATCATTTATAATTTATTACTTATAGGTTTATAAGTTTTACTTTTGTATGTAAATTTATTTTCATCTTATTTCTTTTATTATTTTTAGTTAACATAGGGAAATAGGAGAAACCATTCCAAAAACCAATGTGATGGGTAATGTAATGATTTCCATAATGAGATAACTAAGATAATGGGAATGTAAGTTAGATATCTTATGATCCTGTCAAATTATTTTTCTCAAATTTTGATTAATATATATAATATAGCTTAATTTCTAAACACATTAAAGAAGACAAGGATAGAAACTCATGGAAGTTCAAGTGTTAAAGATAATAAATAAAAGAATATTCAATTTCCTACATGTAAATAATGTGGGAGAGGAACCATGGAAAATGACTTAAAATAATTGGAATATTCATTATGTGTGTAAAAGGAGGGCATAAAGTAGCTAATTTTTGAATAAAAATGAAGAGTTTAGTTAATAAGATATAGGGAAATAATATTCATCCTAAGGAACCACTAACGGTTCTATGTCATAGATATAGAAAACATGATCATTATCCAAGTAAATTTTATAATACAAGGATTAATTACCAAGGTAATATGTTAATAAAATCATTAAAGTGCAATGATTGAATTATTTAGGAGTTAGAACTCAATAATTATGTTGTTGAAGTATTTTTATCAATGGAATTATGGTTATAAATATCATGAAATTTATAAGTATTATTCAGAAGCATCTTTTCTTTAAGTATTTTTAAGAATATATTGAATGGTACAATTGAAAAAGAAAATTTATTTAATGGTAAGATGATATTTTATGGAAAAACAAATTATTTAGGAAAAGATAATCTTTGATATGCACTTGATGTTGAGGTAATTACAATCAATTAAAATAATTTGGTTTTGTAGAATTGAATGACTTGGATAGAAAACCTTATAGGTTAAAAAAGTGATTTAATGAATAATTTTATTTTTTAATATGTTCATAATATTATTTAGAATGTTATATTATTAATGTGAATTATGAATATTATTATCACTATTGTTTTTCCATAGTTTTTAAAAAAGTAAAAGCCAAAATTCGGGTGACAACACGTCACATCCGGAAAAGCCCTAGGGAATGAACCCAAAACTGAAGGCCACTAGACTATGTGTTTCAATGGTTATAATGACATTTTTTCATAAACTATTTGGTGGATAAATATAATGTTGATTTGGGAAATGTATTATAGGATCAAATATTTTTTATTTTTTAGGGTTTTGAGTTTATTAATGATATTTTTGGAGATGTTTCATTAGGTTGAGATATATGAAACCCTTAATTATAACAATTGATTTAAAATGAAAGATTATTTGGGAAAAACAAAATTAATTTTTTGAAATTACATGTTATTTAGGATACATGGGTATTTATTTATGGAATAATTTAAGTTGAACTTTAGATTTGGAGGTTAATATGAAGGTTTATACATTTTGTATATTATCTTACCTTTTTGTAACCATCTCATTTTTGGTTAATATTTAAATATAGGAGGAGTATATTGTTATTTTTTATAGATTATATGATCTTTTGGAAGTTAATTTTAGTGATTCATGCATGAAAATTCATCATGAATACTCATAATTTTGATTAACAGATGTGATTGTGGTGAAAAATTATTAAGGAAATAAATTATACTTTTTAGGTAAGTTTATTTCCTTATATTCTTATTCTGGATAGTAAAAGGGTCCCTCGACTTTATGAAAAGGATTTTAAAATAAAAAATTTATTCATTTTGGATAATTTGGTGGTATCTTATCTCTTAAAAAAGGAAGTGTAACATTATATACTAAATGGATATTATTTCCAAATCATTTTTTCACTTCCCACTATTGTTATTCTATTTTTAAACCTAGTTATGTGATGACCTTTTAATTTCATTTTCTCTATTTTTATGAGGAAGTTGTATTAACCCTTTTTACAATATGGGATTTGAACAAATGTATTTTTAAATTCCAAACCTTTTATTACTGAACACAATTTAAAATTAAGAGGATGAAATTTATTTAATGGTGTAAGAATGTAACACCCTAATTTAAGAAAAAACCAAATTCAATATCATATACAACACGCAACATTGAGCTTAAATGAAAAAAATAATAATATTATTTAAATATGACCATTATAACATAGCTATTAAATTACAGGTTATGAATAGTATTAAGTAAGTTATGAAATATATATAAAGTTCATACTAAAAATATATTTATTGATAAATTATTAATAAATAAGCACTCAAATTTTAATAAATATGCTTTATTCTATAAAAAATATGTTTCCTTCAAAAATTATTTTTATTTCTTTTTTAGGGAAAATATTATAATAAATTTATAGAAATTTTAGAAATTGTATTTTATAAAATGAACATAGTTTTTTAATTTAGAAAATAAAAAATTAACTTAGAGTAAAATTTTGGGATTTTTCTGAAATGCTTGATTTTTCTGTGAAAAGTGAAAATTACAGATTTTCTAATACTATCATTTCTTTTCATTAAATCAAGTAATTTAGAAGTTTCATTATATTTTTCATTGGGTATTAAAGCTAAATATAAACTATTTTATTTATAATAATCTAGTTATTTTCATTTGAATCATCATTTTTCAAGATTTTGGTATAATTTTATTTTTATGCTTAAAACACGGTTTTTGGCAAACTATTTTTCAGTACATAAAGTTCATGAAACTTAGGTTATTTTAATTTGATAAAATTTATTACATATTTTAAATCATAATAATTAATATTATGTAATAATTTCAACTTAATTTTGGTCATAATGAATAGTAAAAATAGTAAAAAAACTAGTCACCGTGGTGAAAAAAATAAAATGGTAAAAGTGAGTGACCTTAGAGGTAAATATAATTTGTTTAAAACATGTTTATTTTTTAATATTGGAGGTTTTTATCAGACATATCACTCCTAAAATCTATTACTTATCATTTTTTGAGTCACTTGGCTTAATAATGACTTCCCATTATTGAATAGTTTTGGGTATTTACAAAAATGTCACTCCTCATTTATAAAAGGGAACCTCATATCCTCTCCATTACACAATTCAAAATCCTTTTGGGTATATCAATCTCTCACAAAATCCCACACTTAATTCCAATCCCTTTTCCTAAAGGATTTTTTTGATACAAAATTCAATATAGGATGGCTTTAGGTATAATCCTAAAGAGGACTAGGCGTCTTTGTTTTATGTATTCTAACACCTCCTTAAAATATTTCCCAATCATGTTGATATAATAACATTAGTATATTTAATATAATTAGATGTTATTATATTAATGGCATAACCAACATCCATCTCTTTTTCCAACAAATAGTAAACAAAACTATTATTTGTGTGTATGGAGGACTACCGCCTCGCGAACCGATGTAATTTTTTTTCCATCACCACATCTTAAGGATGTTAATGATGATGTATTTAATGTTAATATATTATATTAATGTCATATTTATCATTTTTTAAAAGTAATATATTATATAATTTCTTACCTTACCATCCATTAAAAAATGATAACGTCGTTTGTATGTACGACGGAATACCACCTCGCAAAGTGATGCGATTCATTTTTTATTACTAAATCACATAGATGGTATATGTAAGTGTTTTTAAAGAAATAATATAATATTTAATATATAATTATAATTCTGAAAATATAAAAAAACACTCAACCTCTTTACTTCATGGTTGTTTAAAAATAAAAACATTACAAATGCGTATGTACGACCTATCATCTCCATGATTGTAACACAGTTCAATTTTCAAAAAATATATTTCATGTTTAATTTTAAAATTATAATTTATTTATAAAAATTATTATTATTTGATTTTTATTGTTCTGTATCTAATGGAATTATGATCCCTTTGACCAAGATTTACACATTTATGTCATTTTCAATTTATGAGATGGATATCCTCAAAACACCCAGCATGGACATAACCATTTAAGTAATTAAATATGTAATTAAAATAAATAAAATAAAGTGTTTAATTTTAAGGTATTAAATATAAAAATGATTATTAATAAAACAAAAATTGATATAATTTTATTATAAAATATATACAATACATACACAAAAAATCTGGACTCAAGGTAAGGGATTTCATCTCAATTTCCCTTTATTGAGGCTTATTTTAATGTTATATAACTATTTTATTTTATATTATGTTTATTATAAAATTTATATATTTTATCATAAATCCTTTATGATTCATTTTATTTTAAGTTATAATTCATTTACTTCATTTTGGGGGGTTATGATCCAAAAGTTACCAAAGTGGTGAGGGTTTATGTTTCAATCTCATTTTAATCGGGATTGTTTATGCTTGAATTTATATTGAAGTAAATTATTTGATAATTTCTTAATAAAACCCCTTAATTTTATTCTCCTTTGGTTGTTCATGAATTTTTCATGTAATAATACTATTTTATTCTCTTCGGTACTTAAAAAAATTGAGAATATATTTTTAAGAAAAGATAAATTTAATTCTCCTTTTCAGTTGAAAATTATTTTTCTTCTACATCCATACTTTCCTTAAAATTGTTTTAAATAGTATTTTTAATATTCTAAAATTATTTATTAAATATATTTTTATCCATTTTTGAATCTGTACAGTATATTTTAAAAGGAATATTTTTTTCTTTCCAAATAAGGATCTTTTTTTATTTTTACAAAAGTGAAAAAGGAATATTTTTTAAAATTATACGACATGAACACAATTTACCACCATCATGAAAAATAAATACTTTGAATATTACTTTACAAGTTTCCAAGATCCTTTTAAAAGAATATTTTTTCTTTAATATTTTATTTTTTTTATATTTTAAGTAAGTGATCTCTCTAAACCACTCTATCTTGAAGTTAAAACCATTCTCCCACTAACTCACTTTATCTATTACTCTATAAAGTTATGGAAGGCTTATAAATTATGTATATATGTCTATTAAATATATAACTATCTTATTCTCCCTTTATTTTATGGGTTAGTAAATGCCTTGTGTTCATTTATCAAATTCCTTTATTATAAAATTTCCTTTGATTATGATATGAGGAAAGATAATGAAACCTATTTTCTTTCAATGGGTAATTCATATATTTACAACTTATGATTTATTTAATTTAAGCATAACACATCAATCATGGACATGTTTTTATGGGTTCTCCTAGATATTGATATAATTTATTGAGTAAAGCTTTAGTCTCATGAGACGTTATATATGAGATTATGGAGTAAACCCAATCCATTATGGGACTTTTTCCACCATGTGATATTGTCTCGGTAGTTAGAATTGACTCATGTTTATTTCATGTTATATATTGCAGACACACTTCCTATAATTCCATGATCTTATGATACCATTTTAATTATGTTATTATCCCATGTGATTATTGGCAATCCTTCTCTTTTATGATATCATGTGATAACTTTGAATCACACGTTATGTTTCCTTATCATGTTTATTCCATTACTAGGTTTTTTAGCTCACCCCTTTCTTTTATGTATTCCCTAGGTTATATTATGCATTTTTAGGATCTCAAATGAATTTAGGATCTCATATTATATAATAAAATATGGATTCCATATTTTAGTTTCCTTTTAATGTATTATTAAAGTAGTCCTCCAAAGACACTAGGCATTTTTATCATTATTTTTTATTAGTGGTTATTTATGTTAAAAATCATGTGATAATATGTGTAAAATGTCTTGGGATTCTATACACCCATAATCCAAAAAAAGGGAATTGGTATGGTTATTTGACACAGGTGAGGTGTATATGAAATCAAAAGGAGAATACAACTTATATATCACAATCACACACACAATCCAAACTAATGGGTTCTTATCAAACATCACTAATATATCCCATAATCATCACCACGCCTCCAAAAACATTATTTAACTACTTATTCCACTTTTATAACACCAACTAGCCCCTTTATTTCCCATAAATAGACACCACATCAACAATAAATTCCCTTTATAAATAACATGTAACCATTTAAAAAATTACAATTTACCATCAATATTATATTCATTGTTCCATTCATCCATTATATTTTATGAAAAACCATTCATTGATCATTACCCACTTTCGTTGCAAATTTTACCTTTCCATTTAATGCCACATAAATTCATTAATAGTTTCTACTTAATAAATTCCTTGTCATTGCCCATATTTTTATTATCCATTACATTATATTCCATACCACTTTGCATCTAAAAACACTTCCCCACAAAACATGATACTCTACTAAAAAATCATTATGTAACCCATGCTAACAACACAACAATTTATATAAAACTATCCTTGTCGTCACAATATCCCAACCAACACATATTAATAGTCACAACTTCCCATGCTCAGCATGGAAACCAACCAAAACTCTTAAAGATTACACCTTATGATACCCAAAACCATCCATAACAATTTTCAAATCCTCTCACATAAATCATAGTAAAGGAAAATCAGCAGTAGCATCAAACTACACAATAATTAGAAGCATGATAAAAAATAGTTATCATTTAGTCATTCTTTTCATATGATCTAGTTGTGGCCATTATAATAATCATTATCACTTTTCTAGATTTAAAAAAACCACTTCATTGGTATCTTTAAATACTTATCCTTTTATGTAATTTGTTACCAATAATTAATCAAAGAGACAAATCATATATCGCAACATAAAAACAATTCTTAGCAGCACATCAATAATAGCCATTTATAACATGAAATAACACAAGAATAATTAAGGAAAATGTGATACACCTTTACTATTCAATTTTATCATTAAAATTATTAGATTTATTTGGTTAATTCATATCATTTACCTTGTGAAAGTATTGTAAGGATAAATCAAAAATTTATACAAAATAAAGAATAGAGTTCTAGAATCACATACCAATACAAAAATCCTTAAAAATTCATTGCACATGAATAATAAGGGAGAAAATTATCACATGATTCAAACTCATGAGGGAAATGTAAAATAATCATGTGGTGATTGATGAAATTCAAGGATGATATTCTTTTCATTTAGGATTGAGAAAATATGAAGTGTTTAATGTTTGGGAATTCCTAGAATTTTAAAATAATAAAAGGGATGTGTTGTGACTCCTCGAGGAATTCTTTCCTAAAAACATGGTCAAATATCCCTTAATTCCTATTAAAATTATGCATGTTGATTTATTATCATTTAAGAATATTTAAATTTCTTAAAATTTTTCTTTAATATTATATTAATTAATGAATTATACTTATATTTTAAAATATTTATTTTGAAGGTTTTAAAATTTGTAATGAAATTATAATAAAAAATATGATTTAACGAAGCCCGGAGAAGAGAAAAATCACTAAGGAGAAGAATCTCACATAAGGGTAAATGAAACATATGGTTGGAAATTCAATAAAGTAAATTAATCTTATAGTTGCAACAAGGACTCTTACATGAAGGTAAAATAACTATTACACTAAGGAGATAAATGACTCTTATGAAAGGCATAAGAGTAACTCTCAGAAGGTCCTTGAAAATTTGGAAAAGTGATGGATATTCCATAAGGATCCTAAGATGAAACATAATAGTTATTTATATGGTAGAGGAAATGACTCTTATGAAATCATAAGAATGAATCTTGAATAATCATAAAAACAATGCTTATGAAATTGAAAAAATGGCTCATATTTTTCTATACATGACTCATGAATTTATAGAATCTAGAAAACTCCTAAATTTAACGGTGATTTATGAGAGGGATATAAAAATGTAAGTATAATTACATAATTATAAAAAAATCTGAACTAAAATTCAAAATGAATGTTAAACTAAAAAATTACATATCTTTATTTCCACCTAAAAATACCATATTAATTCAACACAAACCCTCCCATACTTCCAAAATTACTAGTAAACATCCCCAAACACCCAAAAAATCCAAGAAAAGAAAAAGGGAGGGTTTAAGAAATGTAAACCCCCTACATAAAATACCTCTTAAAATATTCTCAACCTCAATAACCAAAACTAAACTCAAGAGGAAAACAAAAAAGGGAATATTTATAAACAAAACTCAATAAGATACCTCTCTAATAGGGTTCTCTAAAAATAAGAGAACAACCAAATCGACACCAGGATAGAGCACAAAATCACATCGCATTACAAATCATCTTTTAAATCAAGAAAGGTCATACCCATTATCACAAAAAAATATATAAATCAATAAAAAATATATATTTTGAGAATTCATTTATGAATCATGTTCCTATGTACATTCTTCTAGACCATCATCCCTCTAAAAAATGTGAGCCAAGGGAATGACGCACTCACACAACACCGTCTCATGGAAATATTGAATCTCAATCGAACACTCCATGAACATCGTGTCATCCTATACATCTACATCTCCCTAATAAATAGAGTGGGAGTCATCATAAAGCTACTGATGAAGCTGCGACATGTGGAAAACATCACAGATCTGATCCAATTGTGGAGGAAGAACTAGTTGATACATCACCTCATCCATGATCCATAACACCCCAAAAGGGATAATAAACTAGAGAGAAATATTACTTGTGCAAAACTATGTTCTCTATAATGAGGGGAAACCTTCAAGAACACATGACCCCTAATCATAAATTCCAGTATCCTCATCCTTTTATTGGCACAATAATTATAGTATTTTTTTTGCTGACTTCACCCACTCTCAAAACATTTAGATATTTTTTTCATCCTATGTACCACATCTAATCCAAGGAATGATGGCTCTCCATCCCTAGTCCAATACAATGGACATCTGCAAGGTCTCTAATATAATGACTCAAATGGATTCATAATGATCAAAGAGTAATATCTATTATTATAATAAAAATCAACTAAAGGTAGATGCTTAATCCATGATCCACTAAAATATAAGATACATGAAAGAGATATATCCTACAATGTCTGAATGGTCTACTCTATCTGGCCATTTTTCCAAGGATGGAATTCAGTGCTATGAAATAAATGAGAGAAAAAGAAATTTGAAGATCCCTAGAATCAGGTGGTAAAATGAGGACCCCAGTCAAAGATTATGGTTCTCAGTATATCTTAAATTCACTATATCTCATCTACATACCACTTCTCTAGAATATATATGAAAAAAAATCCATGATTGCTAAGAAATGAGTTGATTTCATTAAATAATCCAAAATCACCCAAATTTCATTATATCACCATTGAGCTCTGGGAATACCAATGATGAATATTGTGGGATGTCCTTCGACTTCCACTATGGGATATCAAATGGATACAATAATGTAATAGGAACATGATTCTTTGAATTCACCTACTGAAAGACTAAAAATCATGAGACAAACTTCATTATGGACCACATTATCCCTAATAACCAGAATTGACTCCTCAATTCATGATATATCTTGAATATATTAGGACGCACTACTAAGGATGAGCTATGAAACTTATTGTAAGAACCTAAATCTTCATTTCAGGTATGGATCTTCATTTTGGATTTTTTTAGGAAAAAAGAAGAAACAAGAAATTTACTAAGTACATGTTCTGTACTTTTGGGTACATACCATGTACTTGGGTACTGTGTATAACCACATACTGGTTGTGTAATGTCTGATTAAATGGTAGTGTAGGTGACCTAGAAGACCGCCTAAAGTGGGGGCCGATAGAGGCTAATACACGGCGTGTACATTAAATGAACACACTGTTTTTTTCCTTTTTATTGGTAAATCAGCGCAGGGTCACATCTCATCCTTGGAAACATCTTCTTATTCCATAAATTCATACTTGAGAGCGATAGAAAGTCCACAAACTTTGAGCACCTCTCGGTTCACTGTCTAAGCTCTAATTGAGATGATGTCAGTTGTGTTGGATTCCCACTGGTGAGTTCCCTTTTTCCCTAGAAACTTTCTTCCTGATTCTTCCTCTCTCGTGAGTTATCATGGTATGATCAATTTTACCCTTTTGTATATCTACATCATTTTAGTCCTACTTAGGGGTCGACGGTCAAGTATATCGATCATACGATATTGAGGTAGGTGATTTGTGTCTTTCACTGATTTTCTTTGGATTATATATGATTAAAGTTATGTATTCCCACATTTGGGGTTTTGTGTGTTTGTAATTAAACCCTTTTTATTACCTATTTTGGTTTGGTAGATTGATAAAATGGTAATTTATTATTCATAAGGTTTTATACCTTGATTATGGGTGTGTTTCCCTTGTTTGATTGATTATGGACATTTGGTCTAGAATGCCTGCTAGAATTGCTTTGTTTTCCATGCCTCATGTTTTTATGATGGAGTTACTGATTATATGAGATGCATGTGATATTCATTGTGGAAGTTTTACCAAGGGGAATTGGATTTTTATATCTTCCTAAGGTAGGGTCATTTATGTATGAATTTGTATTATGTTGACCCAGAGGTATTTACCGTGAGAGATGCCAGGTGGTCATAAACTAGAGGGGTTAGACCATGAGATCTATCTAGAGGGTAGTTATTAAATGAATTGATGCTATGTTTACCAAGGGGTATTGACTGTGTGAGCTTCTCAGGTGGTCGTTTGTAAATGTTTAGTGCTAATGTAGACCAAAGGGGTTGGACTATGAGAGCTACCCAAAGGTTCTTTATTTAAATGAATTGGTGTTATGTTGAACTAGGGGGATCAGACTATGAGAAATTTTCCATAGGGTCGTTATTGAATGATTGAATGATTGGGGTGAGTCTGCCAAGCCAAAGCATAATCTTGGACTTGGTATTACTTGTTTGTTTAGATGGTCTTCTAAAAAATCTATTCTTACTATTACACAGGGGATACAGAGCTTAGGCTAGATCCCAAGGTTTACGTTATTAAATGGATTGAATAAAAAAAGTAAATGAATGTAATTGAAAAATGTAGGATTGTTTACTTTTTGAGTACTTCCTAGTTTATTTATTAATTTATGTATATTACCTGCTATATATATTCATTGGCAGTTAGGTACATATCTTTTGGTGGTTTCCTACTGGGATTCGTCTCACACCCTATTTGGGTCATGATTTTGGACCCAAATATATTATATGATTATAGTTATAGATAAGGGAAAGATCCATTCTTCACCAGGTACTTAATTGTTGTTGGATATGTAGATAATGGGACAACGCTGAGGCTTGCGATGCTGTTGGACTTTACTATTTTTCTGTACTTTGGTTTTAGTATGGTATTTCTAGAATTTTGACTTGTTTGTCTACTTTCCTAGACACATGTGACATGCATCATTTGTATATGCTCCAGTTATTATATTGTTATCAGTATTCCACTATTTGATTTTTTCTATGTATACTCTACTAGTGATGGAATAATTTCTCAATTTTCATAACCTATCCCTTACTAGTAGTCAGCATCCTCTGGAATTTGTGGAAATGCACTTGAGATCAAGTTACCAATTGGGTTTGGGGAACCTTTGGGCGGCACCCAAAACTAGGATGTTATATAGTGGTATCAAAAGAGTTTATTTTCTAATTTGTCTTATTATTTAGAGCTTATATACTAGGGTAGGAAGGAATAGGTAGTTGGTAATAATCTATGCTCAGGAGTAGCTAACCCGTGTACTGGGAAAATCCAAGTTACCTCGAATATTGCAATTTTTTGGTTTTGCAATTGTTACAGTTGATTTGATTTCACTGTTGGGTGACACACATGTTTTGTATTGTTATTATTGATATCATTGTGGTTCTATTTCTATTTAAACCCAATGAGATGAGGGTATTCCATATCATGCATCATATAGGCACCTATTAGAGATCACATGTCATGTATTATTGTCATGACATTTAGGATGCATTACTAATTTCATGCTATTGTGATAGATGTTGTGATAGATATGTGTGATGTTGTGATAGATGTCTTGATATAAATACCTAATATTTTGATAGGGTGTTGGTATATGTAATGTTTTATTTGTATGGATTCCAAACTTTGGTCCCTGAGGTGTTATGGGATCTATTGGATCAGAATTTGGTGGATCATGTTTGAACTTTAATTGAATTCTATTAAGGCATGATATGAAATAAGATGCCAAACTTTTATTTGTGGGGAGTATTAGGTCTCACGGATCGGAACTTGTTATGACTTGGCCAAAATTTTAAGATTTTGGGGGTTCAGGAGAATTTTCATAGGCTTACTATCCGGAAGCACAAACAACACAATGTGTGATGTTATGAACACATGCCATGTGTTCTTCTATTCGAGAAGAATGAATTTTTTTACATACACTCCATGTACTGGGAATACATGTCATGTAGTGATTAACCATGTGACTAACTGTGTGAGAAGATACACGGGGTTGGAAAATTTTTGTGGAACACGCCGTGTTAAGATTGTACACACCATGTTGTAAAGAACCTTGTATCCATCCATGTGACCAATGACATGGGTGGATGAAACATAGGTTTTACGGGCCATGTCACATTTATGAAAGATGTGTAGTAATCAACCATATATCTAGCCATGTTACCAGTGACATGGGTGTATGGGACTTAAGTGGTACAGGTCGTGTGTATAGTGTGCATGTCGTGTAGTGTTACACCAGCAGAACTGTGTGGTTCGAGCCATGTAGAAGTGTGCAAGAGGAAAAATTCAAGTACACGTCATGTATTGGGAGAAACACATCTTGTGTAGAGGTGTTACATGACTAGGTTTGGAAGCGGTACACACCCATTATAAGGGATTAAGGGAACACATTGTGTAGTAGTTATACACACCGTGTAACCCTATTGTGTAAAACTTGAATGCTTTACTTCTCTCGTTCCATTCTTGAACATTTAAGTTGTAGTCCTTGATGGTCATAAATTGAGGTGTTTGCTTAATCTTTAAGATTCATTATACTGAGACGTCCTCTGGTTGTACACTAGGTACATGGTGTTGAATAGACACCAGAAATGGTAGATTAGGGACTATAGGTGGATCCTCTTGTCGTGTATGTCTTGGAAAGAGTGGTTATACTAGATGAAGGTGCTGATGCACAGTTCCATGAAGTATTTTTGAGGATGATGCAAACTTTCTAGGGAGGACCACATCTTACCCCTACTATGGAAGAGTTGATGAGGGTGTTCCAAAAATAGTATCCTCCCACTTTTTTAGAAGACGGAGGACCACAGGCTATATAGTCATGGTTGGAATCTATTCTTACTATCTTTGATCATCTGGAGACACCTTCAGAGAGGAGGGATAATCCTGGGTTGTACATGCTACGTGATTCTACTAAGATATGGTGGGATGTTATCTCACAAGTAGGATGTCATCAGAATATGGATTGGAAAGAGAATCATAGGAAATTTTAGGATTACTTCTACCTTGAGATGTTGAGGGCCGATCAATCCTGAGAGTTCATTCATTTGGAGAAGGGTGATATTTCAGTGATGAATTACTATTATCGTTCTATAGAACTTAAGCGCTTCACAAATATTCGGGGAGGTGACAATTTATCACTGGCTAGGAGATTTGAGGATGGTCTTAGGCATGACATCTAATCTTAGGTGAATGTTTTCAACCTGAATTCAGAGATTTCTGTAGTGAATCATGCGCTGATTACCAAGAAAATTCCGAGGGAGTTTGGAGCTGTGAGCCAGGGCGGTTCAGCATCCAAGGCTGGTTCTCCTTTGACAGATAGTAGGAATATTCGTAGGGAGCTTTCATGTGAAGTTTCTTCAGGTATCCAGGTGGTATTTTACTAGTGCAGGAAGAGTGGGCATAGGATACCACATTGCCCAAAGAACCCAATCGAGTGTCGATATTTCAACAAGATGTTCCATATTAATCATTTTTACTCGATGTTCTCACTAGTAGCAAGTGATATGGGTTCAGTTATAACTCCATGTTCAGGAGTAGGACCACCATTATCTCATTAGTCAGGGAACTAGAGTTTTTTAGGCAATTTAGGTCAAGGAGGTGGTCATAAATGTGGTAGTCATGATACAAGTTTTCAACAACAGCAGAGTGGATCAGATTAGGGTAGTTAGGCAGGGTTACAGGGTCACGGAACATGCCAGACATTTTTAGTAGAGCTCGACCCAACCATCATGGGTTGAGAGGAATTATAGCTAGGATTTATAGTTTATATCTGGACTAGTGGACTTCTCAAATGGACTTTCCTCTAGTAGTGGATCATTTTATATATGTCTTTCCAAAGGAATTTTCATGTTTACCTACACACAGAGAGGTAGATTCCTCTATTGATCTTGTTCTAGGAGTGGTACCAATGTCCATTCCTCCATATATGATGGCTACACCAGAGTTACAGGAGCTCGATAAGTATTTAGAGGAGTTGCAGGTGAAGGGTTTCATCCAACCCAATACTTATTGGGGGTTGCCTATCCTTTTTTCAAAGAAGGGGGATGGTACCCTCATACTTTGTGTGGATTATCAGAAGATGAACCAGTGGATGGTCAAGAACTAATATCCCCTATTGAGGATTGATGATCTCTTTGATTAGATTTAAGGAGACTGAGTGTTCTGGAAGATTGAATTGAGATCCAGTAATCATCAGTTGCATGTTATACCATCATATATACATCATACACCCTTTCATAGTAGGTATGTTCTATATGAGTATTTGGTTATTCCATTCGATCTCATGAATACACTGACAGTTTTCATGGAAGTGATGAACCAAGTGTTCCATCCTTGGATTATTTTGTGGTAGTCTTTGTGGATGATAACTTGGTGTACTCTCACACTCTACACGACCATGACATCCATCTTGAGATAGTTTTGAGTACACTAAGAGAGCATCAGTTATATTCTAATTTCTCAAAATGCCACTTTTGGATGGACCTAATTCACTTCTTGGGTCATGTTATCTTAGAGACAGGAGTATCAATAGACCTGGAGAAAGTGGGAGCAGTAGTTTCCTAGGAGAATACAAATCACTTCTTTGAGGTACAGAGTTTTTTGGGGCTAGTTGGTTACTAAAGATGCTTTATACATGACTTTTAATGCTTATAAGTACCACTGATGGGTTTGACAAAGAATGGTGTAATGCATTTGTGGACATATTCATGTGATTCAGAATTTCAGAAGCTGAAAGTGAGATATAATTCTGCGCTGATACTGATTTTTCTAGATCTGGGAAAGATTTACACCATTTACTATGATGCGTCTGGTATCAGTCTGGGATCAGTGCTTATGCAGGGGGAAGGAGTCGTTGAGTATGAGTCTTGGTAGTTGAGGCCACATGAGAGGAACTACCTGATGCATGATCTTGAGTTATCTACAGTTGTGCATGCTTTACATTGTTGGATACATTATCTTTTGGGAGATCATTTTGTGGAATACACTGACCAAAAAAGTTTCAAGTATATCTTTAGTCAGTGTGATCTAAATTTGAGACAGCAAAGGTGGGTTGAGTACCTTCAATATTTTGACTTTGAGCTTGCCTACATGCCTGTGAAAGGCAATGCAGTGGCTGATGCGTTTAGTAGGAGGACTCAAATACAAGCAGTTCAAGAGGCTAGCAGTGAGTGACAACTTATGGAAATGTTCTCTGAGATTCATTTGGAGGTTCATGATAGATAGGTATAGGCATTTCTTTCTTCTATAGTTGTTACCTATAATCTACTAGATCAAGTGAGAATGAGGTAGCTATCAGATTCTGAAGGCCTAGTTCTATGGAAGAGTGTGTCAAGCGAGGACCCTACTCCTAGGTGGACTGTAGGCGGTGATTAGGTCTTTTGTTTTCATGGATGTGTATGGGTATTAACAGACATACGTGTGGATTTGTTGTGAGATTTTCACTACTCAGTTTGGGAAGTTCATCCAGGTGTCACTTAGATGTATCAAGATTTACAACATCAGTATTGGTGGTCAGGTATGAAGAGGGATGTAGCTGGTTTTGTTATGAGATGTTCCACCTTCCAGTAGGTGAAGGTGGAGAATCAGCGACTGGCAGGGCTTTTATGGCAGTTACCCATTTTCGAGTGGAAGTGGAATGATATCGCAATGGATTTCATGATGGATTTACTGAGGTTGCCTTGAGGGAATGATGTGGTTTGGGTTGTTGTTGACAAAATCACTAAGGTTTGACATTTCTTTTTAATTAAGTAAACCTTCAGTGTTAATGATCTTGGAATGTTGTACATCTGAGAGATTTTACATTTTCATGGGGTTCCACCCTCTATAATTTCAAACAGGGACATCCAATTTACTTCTCGTGTTTGGAAGGGACGAAAGAGGGATTTGGGTACACAAGTACTTATTAGTATAGCTTACCATCCCCATAAATATGGCCAATCCAAGCACACGATTCATGTTTTGGAGGATGTGCTATGAGAATTCTTCTTGGATTTCAAGGGATCTTGAGAGTGACACATACCCCTAGTGGAGTTTTCCTACAATAAAAGTTTTCAGTCAACGGTTCAGATGACACCTTATGAGGCTTTGTATGGTAGGCCATGCTGATCACCCCTATATTGGCTGGATGCAGAAGAGACAACTATATTGGGACCTCATCTTATCCAGGAGACCAAGGAGCAGGTGGAGTTTATTTGGAAGAGATTGCCTACTGCACAATCTCGAAATAAATCTTATGATGATCGACTAAGATAACCTTTGGAGTTTGAGGTCAGAGATCGGGTTTTCTTATGGGTCACACTAAGGTTGGGACACAGAGGGATTAGAAGATAGGGGAAGATTTCACTAAGATACGTTAGGCCATTTGAGGTTTTGGAGAGAGCCGGGCCGGTTGCCTATCAGTTTCAGTTACCTCAGAGGTGCTGATCTATGCATGACATCTTTCATGTTTCTTAGCTACAATGTTACTTTTCATAACCATCTCATGTTTTCCAACCCAAGGAGGTTGATTTAGAGTTGGATTTATCCTTCTAGGAGAACCTTATTTAGATTATGGATCGCAGCACAAAGGTACATCATATCTGGTCTATTCCTATGGTATGCGTGCTATGGAAGCACGGGTGAGTATAAAAAGAGACTTCAGAGAGGAAGGCCGACGTACGATCCCAGTGGCAAGATTTGTTTGAATTTTCTTCTTCACCACCCTTGGAAGTGAAATTCGTGGACAAATTGATTTAAGGGGGGAAGCTTGTAAGAACCCAGATCTTCATTTCAGGTGTGGATCTTCATTTTTGGTTTTTTAGGAAAAAGGAATAAATTGAAAATTTTTCTATGCACACACCGTGTACTTTTGGGAACACACCGTAGACTTGGGTACCACATACAACCACGTACTGGCCATGTAATAGTTTAGTAAATGTCTATGTATGTGACCTGGTAGACTACCTAAAGCATGGGCTGGTTAAGGCTAATAAATAGAATGTACATTAAATGAACATGTCGTTAATTTTTATTTTTATTTGATAAATCGGTGGGGGTCGCATCTCATCCTTGTAAACGTCTTCTCCTCCCATCAATTCATACATGAGAGCGGAAAAAAGGCTTTGAACTTTGATCTCCTCCTGTTTCTCCATTTGAGCTTCGATTAATATGTCATCAGTTGCATTTGATTCCCACTGGTGAGTTTTCTTTTACAATATAACCTTTCTTCCTGATTTTACCTCTCTTGTGAGTTATCATGGGATGATCTATTTTACCCTTTTTGAAGATCTATGTCATTCTAGGCCAATTCAAGGGCATAATTTCAAGTATATCGATCGTAGGATATCGAGGTAGCTGGTTTGTTACTTTTGGTGATTTCCTTTGTATTATATATGATAAAAGTTCCATATACCCATGTTTTGGGTTTTGCGTGTTTGGAATTAGACCCTGTTTATTACCTGTTATGATTTGGTAGATTGATAAGAGGGTAATTTCTTATGTATAAGGTTTTATACCTTGATTACAGGTGTGTTTACATTATTTGATTGATTATGGTCATTTGGTCTAGAATTTCTGTTAGGCTTGCTTTGTTTTCTATGCCTCGTGTTGTTAGGATGAAGTTACTGATTATATGAGATGCATGTGATACGCATTGTGGAAGTTTGACCAAGGAGAATTTGATTGTGATATCTTCCCAGGGTAGGGTCATTTATGTATGAATTGTTTTTATGTTGACTAAGAGGTATTGTCTATGAGATATACCAGGTGGTCATAGACCATAGGTATTAGATCGTGAGAGCTATCCAGAGGGTCGTTATTAAATGAATTGATGTTATATTGTCCAAGGGGTATTGACCATGTGAGCTGCCCAGGTGGTCATTTGTAAATGTTTAGTGCTAATGTATACCAAAGGGTTTGGACTATGAGAGCTACCCAGAGGCTCATTATGTAACTGAATTGTTGTTATGTTGGACCAGGGGGATTATACTGTGATAAATTTTCCATAGGGTTGTTATTGAACAATGGAATGATTGGGTCGAGTCTACCAAGACAAAGCACAAGCTTGGACTCAGTCTTACTTTTTTTATATAGTCTTTTGAGACTCATATTTTTACTATTACATAGGGGATATAGATCTTAGGCTAGATCCCAAGGTTTACATGATTCAACAGATTGAATAATAAAATAAAATGAATGTAATTGAAAAATGTAGGATTGTTTACTTTTTGAGTACTTCCTAGTTTATTGATTCATTTATTTATATTACCTAATATATATATTCACGGACTATTAGGCATAGATATTTTGGTGGTTACATACTAGGATTCGTCTCACCCACTATTTGGGTCATTCTTTTGGATCCAAACAGATTATATTATTGCAAGTATAGATAATGGAAAGTGCCCTTCTTCATCAGGTACTTGATTTCTATTAGAGGTGGAGAGAATGAGACCTAGATGAGGCTTGCGATGCTGTTGGAGTTTAATGTTTTTATATACTTTGGTTTTATTATGGTATTTCCAGCATTGTGACTTGTTTGTATTCTTTCCAAGACACATGTGACACACATCATTTTTATATGCTCCAGTTGTTATATTATTATCAGTCTTTCGCTGTTTACTTTTGTTGTATGGTATTACTGATTTCACTATTGTTTAATATTTTATTTCTACTATGTATACTCTTCCAATGAGGGTAGAGTTTCCCCATTTTTATACTTTGGACCTCACTGCTAGTCAGAAACCTCTGGCATTTGCGAAAATGTGCTTGAGGTCATGTGACCAACCGAGTTCGGGGCACCTTTGGGCATCACCCAAAATCAGGATGTTACAAAGTGGTATCAAAGGAGTTTCTTTTTTGAATTGTCTTAATATTTGGAGCCTATATACTGGGATAGGAAGAAATAGGTGGTTGGAAATAAGCTGTGCTCGGGAGTAGCTAACCCGTGTACAGGGATAATCCAAGTTACCTCGAATGTTGCAATTTTATAGTTTTTCAATTGTTATAGTTGATTTGATTTCACTGTTGGATGACACACATGTTTTGTATTGTTATTATTGATATCATTATGGTTCTATTTATTTTTCAACCCAATGATATGGGGGTATTACACCTCATGCATCATATAGGCACCTGCTAGAGATCACATGTCATGTATTCTTGTCATTCCATTTAGGATGCATTAATGATTGTATATTGGTATGATAGATGTTGTGATAGATATGCATGTTGTTGTGATAGATATCGCGATAGAAATACATTCTACTTTTAATGGGTATTGGTATATGTAAATTTTCATTTGGATGCTTACCAAACTTTGGTCCTTTAGGTGTTATGGTCTCTCTTGGATCGAAATTTTGTGGATCATGTTTGAACTTTAATTGAATTCTATTAAGGTGTGATATGAAACAGGATGCCAAACATTGATTCGTGGGGAGTATGAGCTCTTACAGATTGGAACTTGGCATAACTTGTCCAAAATTTTAAGATTTTGGGGGTTTCAAAGAAGTTTCATAGGCTTACTATCCAGAAACCTAGACAACACGGTGTGTGATTTTATGAATACACACCATGTGTTCTTATGTTCAGGAAGAATGAATTTTCTAAAATACATGCCATGTACTGGGAGTACATGTTGTCTAGTGCTAAACCATGTGACTGACTGTGTGAGAAGAGACACGGGGTTGGGAAATTTTGGTAGAACACATCATGTCTATATTATACATGTCGTGTTGTAAAGAACTGTGTATACGGCTGTGTGACCAATGACACGGGTGGAAGAAACATGGGTTGTACACACCGTGTTGTGTTTATGCATATCGTGTAGTAATTAACCATGTATCCATATCTGTGACTAATGACATGGGTGGATGGGACTTAAGTGGTACACACCGTGTGTAGAGTGTGCAGGCCGTGTAGTGTTACACCAGCTGAACCGTGTGGTTCGAGCCATATATAAGTACTTGGGAAAGAGGGAAAATTCTAGTAAATTCCATGTATCAGGAGAAACATGCCATGTGTAGGGGTGTTACATGACCAGGTTTGTAAAAGGTACATTCCCTTGTTAAGGTCTTAAGGGAACACGGTGTGTATTAGTTATACATGTCGTGTAACCCTGTTATGTAAAACTTGAATGATTTCCTTCTCATGTTCTGTTCTTTCAATTTTAAGTTGCATTACTTGATAATATTAAACTGAGGTGCGTGATTGACCTTAAAGATTCATTCCAGAAAGAAATCCTCCAGTTGTATGCCAGGTGTTGGCCAGTGAACAGACACCAGAAATAGTAGATCAAGAACTACCAGCGGATCCTCCTATTGTTACCATCTTGGACCCAACTATTATACCAAACACAGGTGCTGATTCATAGTTATGTGAAGGATTTTTGAGAATGATGTAGACTTTACAGGTATAACCACAACCTTCCCAAACTATGACAGATTTTACAAGGGTGTTCTAGTAGCATCATCCTCCCACTTTTAATGGGATGGAGGACCACAGGCTACAGAGTCATGGTCGGAGGCCATGCTTTCTATCTTTGAGCATCTAGAGACACCTCCGGAGAGGAGGGTGAATCTTTTGAAATACTTTCTATGTGATTATTCCAAGATATAGTGGGATATTATCTCATACACAGGATTCCATTGGGATGTGGATTGGGAAGAATTTCAGAGGACCTTATATGATTACTTCTACCTCGAGATGTTGTGGACCAATCGAGCCTGAGAGTTCATGGATTTGGAGCAGGGAACTCTTTTAGTGATTGATTACTCTTCTCATTTTACATAACTTTAGCGCTTCACACCTATTCTGGGAGGTGACGAGTTATCACTGGCTTGGTGATTTGAGGATGGTCTTAGTTACGACATCTGATCATAGGTGAATGTTTTTAGGATGACTTTAGTGAATGATATAGTGAATCAGGCACTGATTACTGAGAGAAATCTAATGGCGTTGGGAGTTGTGAGCTAGGGTGGTTTAGCATCTAGGGCTAGTTCTCCTTTGACATATATCTGGAAGCACTGTAAGGATATTTCACGTGATGTTTCTTCAGGTAGCCAGGTGGTATTGTACCAGTGAAGGAAGAGTGGGAAGACGATAACACATTACTCAAAAGTACCCATGTTTCTGACGCTTTCGCTGGGGTGCGCGTGCATCCATCACGCATAGGAGGACGCGCGACTTGATTCCCCACATTCCCGCTTTCCAAAGGCGGGCAGCATCAGTTCCTTGTTCAGGGACGTCTGCTCCTTGATCGAAACCGGGATGATGGGATGTCGGTTCGTCCTTCTGTGGATACCTCCTCGGAGCTCATCACCTAGTCCAGGTCTCCCTCATAGATTTAAGACGTATTCGTGAACCTCATTCCCGGTGAAATATTTTCATGGACACCAGTTAATTACGCTACTTCCATCGAGATTCTCCAAGGGGTCTTGTCGGGGCAGAAACCTTCGATGAAAAGAATGGTCAGGCTGGGGTGTCGTTGGTGCGCCTTGACACTGGGGAATTGGCATGTCAGTCTTCTATCCCTTATTATAGGGCTTCTCAAGGGAACGCAAGCCCGAGGCATCCCACATCGAACGTGGGGAATTGTGTGCCATCTGAGGTTTTCCTCAGCTTACCATGTTTAACACGGGGTATACCACGAGTTTAACGTCTTGCGGAGACGGATCAGACTGATCAGAACCCTGAGAGTGGATTATATGAAAGAACCCCCTGAAGGGAACTCCGATATTGGGGCCATCACATGGGCGGATTCCTGGATACTGTGGAGTGGATTGAGGTGGCATGATCCCAACGGGATGTGGCAGCCCGGGTAGGAATCAGGATGGGTAATGGAATGGCGGGCTTGAACCTCATGGAGGCTTCCTACGTACCATGAGTTAGCACGGATCAAAGTCCACATAGTTCAGGGCATACAGTTTAACATCATGTGGGACGGGCATACAATTTAATGTCATGTGGGATACTCATACAGTTTAACGTCATGCGGGATGAGCATACAGTTTAACATCATGCGGGACGAGCATACAGTTTAACGTCATGTGGGACGAGAGCATCTGGGGCTTACGCTCTGAGGAGGCCCATAATATTGGCGAACCGACGTGAACAGGTCGAAACGACCTAGTGGTGATCTTGAACCTCACGGAGGCTTCCTACGTACCATGCGTTAGCATGGATCAAAGTCCCCGTAGTTTTCTGGGATGGGGCTTATGCTCTGAGGTGGCCCATAATGTTGGTGAACCGACGTGAAGAGGTTGGAACGACCGGGTGGTGGGCTTGAACCTCATGGAGGCTTCCTATGTACCATGAGTTAGCACGGATCAAAGTCCCCATAGTTCGTTGGGATGGGGCTTACGCTCTGAGGTGGCCCATAAGAGGATGTCATGGTCGATGCTCACTCTAAGCCCACGTGAGTCATGCTCGGTGTGAGAAACAAGAGGCAGTAAGGACCAGACGATCACGACACGAAGGGTGCATCCGTGAGAAGCAGAGAGGGGATTACGCATTGAGCGGCCCTTGGTGTCGGGACTTACTCCAGGGTGGAGGCCCGTGGTGCGAAAAAGCGATGTGGGGGAGTACGAAGGTGCGTGGGTGCAACCTTCTGCAAGAGAGGCTAGTGGTTATGCTCCGAGACAGCCCTTCCCCTGTGGAAAAATTCCACTCCAAAAGGAGGATCTC
This sequence comes from Viscum album, assembly GCA_963277665.1. Classification (NCBI taxonomy): domain Eukaryota; kingdom Viridiplantae; phylum Streptophyta; class Magnoliopsida; order Santalales; family Viscaceae; genus Viscum; species Viscum album. Next base: position 912,467,698 of record OY728151.1, read on the forward strand.
ACTCCATGTGAGGAAGAATCCATTCCCGTGGAGACGAGTGGCATGAAGAATGTCCGAGCCGGGGGGACCCTGCGTGCGAGGCACGAGGTGAAGTCACAGTTTAACGTCATGTGTTGAGGAAGAGTTTCTTGGTAGTTTAACATCCTACAGCTCAGATGAGGTGGGTTCGCTCCACACCCCTAGGGCTTACATGCCCAATGATCTCTACCCCTTGTGGGAGGGAAGGCATCGGCAAGGCCGTAGTGAAGGGGGGCCGCAGGGCGAACCATCGAGGGGTCCACGTTAGCGTGGCAATGCGAAGAAGCAATAGCCGTTAGCGTGCCTATGCGAAGAAGCATGAGGGAAAGCAATGCAATGGGAAACACCGCCCAAGGGACCTTGAGGTTACTTTGTGTGAGCGTGGAAGGACTTACGGGAAAACAACACATGGCGTGCATGCCCGACATGGAAGACATCGGGCGCCGGCGCAGAGAGGAACCCAAGGGGAATCAAGGTGAGGGGTCCTGGGTTTTGCGTGCAAAGAGAAGGTTTGCGTGAAAAATACCGGGATGGCGCACAATTGGGGGAGAAGGATAATACGCAGGTAGGGGGATTGCATGCAAAGAGCTTGGATTGAGTGCAAGGGAAGAAGGACTGCGCACAAAGGAAGAACCCGGAGGATTTGTCAAATTCACTTAAGCCAGTGGGGTCGTGCGCAAAGGTGAACCCCAGGGCAAGGTTGCGTGAAAAGGGGGATTACCTGAAGTCATATTGCACACGCAGGAGTCCAAATTGCGTGCACAGAAGCTAGTATGAATTCCTCAACCTCGAAACGGTTGGGGTCGCCTTCTATTTATAGGAATTCGCCGGTGCAGAATCTAGGTGGCGTGTGAAATTTTCCACGCCAGGACCAGTCGGCACACAAGGCCTCAGCGTGTGGAACCAGGCATACAAATTTGTGTGCCATGTTGGTTATTTTTTGTGAAACATGGGAGTCCTTCGCGTGAGCATCATTTTTCGCACAATTCCTCCTTAATTTCGCGCACCATTCCCGGTGCCTCCAGATTGGGCCTCTGAGTCCGAATATGACTTTGCTTCATCACTTAGAAACTTCCTCTAGGAGTTATGAACCTTTTTCGGCGTCTACAAATGCACCCCCTCGGAATTGGATCAGCGAGAGGTCACAATGGTTGGATTCTGAGAGAAACTCCGACACACCTAAGTGGTGGGTCTCCTGGGCACTTTGCATGCAAAAATCAAATGGGGCACACAAAACTCCGGATCGGTGCAGAATTAACTTTCCATGCAGCACGGAACCCTGACCTTCCCTATAAAAAGGGGCGCTGGGTCCCAAGTTCCGTACTCAAGATTTTCCACATGATAGGCTCAACGCTCTCGTGCACGAAATTGCTTCCGTGGCTGTGCGTGAAATCGCTCTGGCAGTGTGTAATTCCTTCTGAATTTCAGCCGCATTTGCGTGCAAACTTTGGGTATTGCACACTAACGGTTCTGATTGGGCACCCAACTCCTGGATTTCACACCAGCCTCTCTGATTCCGCGCACCACTCAAAATTTTCGAGATGGCTGAAAACTAATTCTATGGGGGGGAAGACACCGCTCATAGAGCTGAAATGGAGGTGAATGAGGAGGTTTACAGTGCCAAGGTGGTCGTTTCCAACAATCTCACCTTGTTCAACATGCTGACCCCTGCTCAAAAGAAGTATCCCTTATCTGACAACCTTCCGCTCTGGAACTTCGGAATCCTGGAGGAGGTCCCCCTGCCGGGCTTTGAGGTGGACACACCGTGGTCTTGGGTGACCCGGGAGGATGATCTTCCCCGCTACAACATCACCAACAACAGCCATCCTGCCAGGGAAACTAGGCACATGGACGTATATGTCCTGAACCCGAGGACCAGGACTGTTACAGGGGATGAGCCTGTCGCAGAGAATTATCTAGCCCTCTACGCAAGAACGTTCCGTCAGAGCATCACAGATGACACTAAGGGCTGGCTGAAAGATTGGGACCTATGGTCCGGGGGCAACATTACCAGTGAGTTGGCCTAGGCATTCTTGGTTCACCATACTTGCGACCAATTTGGGGCCGAGCTATGGCATATTGGCCTGTTCGAGGTGGTAAGGACATCACAGTTCCACTTCCACCGTCAACCTGAGCTCAGGCCGGAGCTATTCACTAGATGGTCCCCTGATACCAACACATTCCACCTTCACCACGGGGAGGTTAGCATCAGCCTCTGGGACGTTCACTACATCAGAGGTGTCCCACTGGAGGGCTACCAATACGACGAGTTAGTTCCTCCAAAGAACACATAGGAAGACAGGTCACAGACCCCATGCTGACGTGGAACCTGTTGGAGCTAGCCAAAGAGAGGCTGGGGGTCAAGGACTTCCTGAAGGACATTGCCTACAAGGGCTGGTTTAGCCAGTTCCTAGAGAAGGACCCGACAATCAAAATGTCGGGATGGGGAAAACAGTGCCCAACTGCGGCCCAGAGGAGCAAGGATGGGTCATACTGGAGGTTCCTGGAGGCGGGCCACTACAAATCATGGGGATACTGTGCCATCAAGGCTCGAGACCCGAACGTCTGGTATGCCGGGTTTCTTGCCACCTTCCCGAGCGGGTGGGTCCTGCCGGTATGGGACATGAGGATGGGAGTCCGCCCAACATCACTGGTGATGGCGGGCGCCATGGCCGCCAATAAAAGGTTCAACTTAGGGGTCCCCATACTGGCCAAGCTGTATGAAATTCTGGGATGCATCTCACGAGGGGGGTTGCCTCGGAGGGTATGTGGCCCCTTCCAAATCTTCCACGGCTGGGTGGATGCTCATCTCAGAGGGTATACTTTCCCGAATTCCATCCGTCCTCCGGGAAACGGCCTGTGAACATCTTTGCTGAACATCGCAGGGGTGGCACCGATGACGCTCAATGAGGAGGGCATGAGGATCTACATTAGTAACCACACCAACTTCAACTTCATCCCGTTCCCCACCCTGGTCGGCCAGATGGTGGACAATGGGTGAGGCTCACTAGAACAACATGAGTATTTTCAGAGCATCCGGGGTGGGGTGCTCGTGGATCGTATCGACGGGAAGGTCACCTGCGAGCCTTACATGTCTTACTGATTCTCCATGAAATTAGGGTGCCTCCAACGAATGCCGAAGAAGGTATTTACGACTGTCTGGGAGGAGAAGAATCCCTGCGTCCTGCGCCAAATGTGGTTGATGTTCACCACTTTTGGTTCCGGCGATGTCATCACCCTTACTCCAACCAGGGTTGACGCTGGCCTAGAAACCGAGTATGCCGAGAATTGGACCATTGCGTACCCTGAGGGGCTTTTACGCAAGCGAGTTCGGAAACTTGAGACCACCCACATCGAAACCGACCGACGGGGGAGCAGACAAGGTGCTGCTAGAAGGGGGGAACCAGGGGCCCGCTAGGCAGTGAGGCCTGTGCAGGTCGGGACTTTAGTAGCGGGGACATCACACGGTGCCACCTCGACCTCGTTTCCCAGAGGGGGGTCACACGAGGAGGCCAGGGAGCTGCCCGGGTAGCAGATAAGATACCTTCTCAAACCTTTCCAAGATGCAATTTTCTCGGCACTGTGGTCGGCCTGGATGACTCTGCGGAAATCCCGGACCGTTGAAGCCATCTGGCAGAGGATAATGCAGGACGGGATCCAGATTCCAGAGGTTGGGCTCATTTGAGTTACCAAAAGAGTAAACTTCCATCGGCAGCATGCATATCTGACGGCCATGGACACATACACGCGCCAAAGGGGGCGGCGTGCAGAGCCACCTTTCCTGGTGAAAGTGATGCTCGGCCAAGAGCATGATCTGGAAGTGATGATGCCATGAGAAGGTGACAGTGATGATGAGTTGGAGGGAGAGGAGGATACCAGAGAAGATGAAGGCGAAGGAGAAGATGAAGGATAAGGATAACCCGAAGGTGAGGGGTTGTAGGAGGCGGCCCACCAAGGGAACTTGCAGGAGAGCGGTTAGATTTTCGGCTCCGACATGGAGATAACCAAACTACTCGAGGTTCGTCTCTATCCTTATTCATCTTCCTTCTTCGTCCATTATCTTCTATAATCTCTAACCCATATCTCTATCTCACTTAGGAGAACCTAAGTGTTGATCAGGCATCCCCAACAGAGGAGGGAGGAGAGGAACTGGCAGGACAAGATGGGGCTCCGACGCCCATCATTGAACTAACAAGCGGTGAGTGGTCTCATATCATGACAGCTCCTATAGCAGCCAGAACACTAGAGGCTGACGCCCTGGGTTCTTGTAAGTCTCATGCTTTACTACTGGAACTTGCTATCAAAGATCCCAACTAATCAGGTTTCGCCTTGCGTAGTGATCTCGACATTAGAGGCTTGTCGGGCTGATGAGCCCGGGCCGTTCGTGAACGAACTAGCGGGGAGCATACCACCTCATTCAGAACATACTCCCCACACTGAGATGGCCCTGACAGTTAGTGAGCAGGGGCGGCGGGAATCAATGGCACTGTCACTAGAGTGGGGACAGATGCTGACGGAGGCGCCGTTGCTATCGGGGCAAGAGAGGAAGGTCACCCGGGCATCGAGGATCCTATTCCTCATGAAGACATCCTTGAGGCAGACCCTGCTACTGACCTTCTGGCTACCTTCCCTGCGTATCAGCCCACTGATCCCGAGGAAGTAGACGATTCAGAATCGGAAGTGGCCGAAGAGAGCCGAATGACATGACACAAAGGGTGGAATTGTATCCAGTGCTTTCTCAGAAAACCCCAATCAGATTGGCTGAGGCGGATTGGATCACTCCAGACCTGGCTGCGCTTCCTGTGCACCGGAGGGGCTGACGCTCAATTCCGTCATTTGATGGTTTGTGATTTCATGGCCGAGAAGATACGCGAGAGCAGCCGGCGCACCGACATTGCCCAGGTTCGGGAAAGATCGGAGAGCACCCAAGTGTTTATGAGGGTGGAGCAGGAAGTCTGGCGCCTCGAAGGGCAGGCGGCAGAGAAGGAGGTCTTCATCGAAACGTGCTCTGAGCTTGTGGAGCAACTGACGGCCCATCTGGCTGACGTGCAGGAACAACTGATGGAGTCAAGTCACCAGGTGACCGTACTTCAAACCGAGCGAGTGTAGGCACAAGTTAGGGTTGATGAGCTGCGCTCTGCGGCGGCTGATGAGGATAGAGTCTTCAAGGAGTGAGAAGTAGCCCTGGAGGCTACCATCCAAAGGGTAGCGGCGTTGGAAAGATCGATCCAGCATGCTGATCCCTAAGGGCTTTGTTTTGGCCATCTCATGAACTTTTTTCTTGTACTGCTCATCATTTCAATCCAATACATGGACAAATCCATTTATTTGTACCATTGGTTTAATATTCTCAAACATAATCTATCACTTCATGGGAGCATCAACCAAGCTTCAGGCATCCAAAATCGGGCCTGGATTTCTGAGGAGAGGACCTCAAACCGATCAATATATCACCTTCTCAATGTGTTCTGACACACGAGTGGGGCAATTCCGGGGGCATTGAAATCCATTTGAACATTGGGAGATGAAAAAGGTGAATCACGTTACCTAAATTCGGAACACTATAGGGGCACGACGATGGAGGATAACTGTTAACCATGGTGGAAATGCAAAATCCATATCGCATTGGATTGAAATAGGGACAACAAATGAGGGCTGACCGCTGACCATGTTCGCAACATGGGGCCTAACTCAAATATCTTCGATCAGTCTTCCAGAACATTGGCCCAGGAAAGCAGGCGGACCAAGGTCTATCATCCATAATGTTACAATAGGCGGACCAAAGGTCCATCATCCATATCGTCACAACAGGCGGACCAAGGGCTATCATCCATACTATTAGGGGGTCCCATCAATCATGACCAGTCTTCCAGAACATTGGCCCAGGACAGCAGGCGGACCGTAGGTCAATCATCCATACTGTTAGGGGGTACCATCAAACATGAAAGAGGATGAAGATCCGAATAAAGGGGAATGCAAAGTGTGGAACATGGAGTGGTGGTTTGTTCGAACAGAGTCCAACACTCCCAAAATTGTACCACCATGGTGGAGGTGCATTAGGTGGACATATTAATCTGGTCATAGATCATCTCAATTTTTAGACAGTACCTCTCTGGAAAGAGAACTGTCACTTCCCACAATCACTATGGGGAATCCCGAACTTATTCGGGGTAGGTGTCACAATTACACCACTCCCCAAGGAGTCAGGACGAGGGGCCGATAGTAAGGAGGGATGGGATTTGGTAATCCCTGGGGCTGTACCCAAGATGAAATGGCCAGGCGTTCCTACATATCTCATTAGGATGAGAATCAAGCCACACGTAGTTCTTGAAGCACAGTTTAACGTCATGTGGGACGAAAGGACGAGAAAGCTAATTCTTTGAACGGGGTGCGCGGGGTGCAGTCGTTGCAAACCCGATGTGAATGAGGACATAACCTCGCACTATGCCAAGCAGTCCCGTGGTTGGGGTCCCGAAGGTGGAACCGAAGAGACGAACTAGCTGAACTCGAGCTGGACCCAAAGACAGGAGGTCTGGGCGTTCCTACATATCCCATTAGAATGGGAATCAAGCCAGATGTAGTTCTTAGGAGATCTTAGTTTATGGTCTTAGAGCTCGGACCAAAGGGGACCAATAAGAAGGGTACGAGATTCATAGTAAAGTGACTAGAGAAACCCATCGTGAATGAGGACGGGGTCTTTCTTAACATGCGTTCCTTGGAAAAGAGTTTAGGCCGAGGGACCGAACACGAAAGTTAGGCTGGGCATACGGGTAATTACCCAGGCGCTCCTACGTATCTCATAAGGATGAGAATCAAGCCATACATAGTTCTTGATGGCACGACATGACACGGTTCCTGCACAAAGGATGAGAGAGGCGTGCGGGTCTAGCCCTCACACCAAAAGAAGCGGCATTTGATACATCTTGTTTGTCCTTGAAGGTGAATGGTTTTTCTTTTGTGGAGCGACCGACCTAGGGCAGGAATTTTTGGTGTCGCCACAATAATCAAGCCGTAACAGGTGTTGACAAATGGTATGGCAGTTGACCAATACCCAACGTGATGTCCCCTATGGGGAGCTCACCACAATGCAGTGCCATTTTTCGTCGCGCGGACAGGACGATATCATCACAGTTTATGGTCATGTGGTGGGACCAAACAACACAGTTTAAGGTCGTATGTCTTGGACCTGGGGTAATACACATGACACAATGAGGTGTACCCAATGTAGATGAGAGAATATCCTTATAGCGTCACCGCGGGCGATTCCGGGAGAGGGGTCTCAGGCCAAGGGGCCTACGAGGGTCCAACAATCAGGGGGGGCAGGAGATGCTAGCTCCCAGCTAAGGTTGGCCCGAAACATAATGTTTGGGCGACTCCTCATTTCCCATAGGGATGAGGGTCAAGCTGTGTATGGTCGTGAGAGAAAACCCAAGCACATACTCTAGCGCTCAGATCGCGGGAGCCCTGAGAGACGCCGTGACGCAGCTTTGTCCGTCTGACGTGTGGGGGTGCACTGAGGGTTAGTGGAAGGAGTGTCGAGATTCCACCTTGAAACGATGGGGTGGGACATAATGTGAATCATGAAACCGACATTCAGGGCCCGAAGGATTCGGCGTGACGACTGAGGATTAATGCTGACCATGTTCGCAACACAGCATCCTATCGCGTTAGCCTAAAGACAGGGGAAACAAATGAGCATCAACCGCTGAACATATTCACAACGTGGGATTTGTATCAATTTGTTGCCTGAAACCCTCAGGGGCGTTGGCCCGTGACAGTAGAAGATCCCTTAGGCATTGTATCCAGGCCGTTCTTGGGGGTACCTCTATGTGTGAAAGACAATGGGGCCCGAATGAACGGGAGAACGAAGCCTAACAAGTGGAAAAAAACTTTCCTAAGTCGAATCTGACACTCCAAGTACTAGACTAAAGTACCCTGGACACATTATCAGACCACTGGAAAGGGTTGAAGGGCTTAGTCGGAGAGCTTCCAAAATATGGCGGATTCCCGGGAGAAGGGGGCATAGTTCCAAAAACCCTGTACCATGCCTATACATCCCCCATGGGGAGGGACAGACCAAAAGACCAAGGCGACCGAGAGATCATGGGATCTCTTAAGAAATGGGCCTGGACCTAAAATCTAGGTGTTCATGTGGTCCTACATATCCCATAAGGATGGGAATCAAGCCGCACATAGTTCTAGAAGCACAGTTTAACGTCATGTAAGATGAAAGGATGAGAAGAGGTATTTCTTCCAGGGAGTGTGCACGGTGCGGCGGACAAACCATCATGAATGTGGAAATGATCCTACACTGCACCACACGCTCTAGGTGATGGCTGGGGATAAGAGGCCAGAGAGGGCCAAGGGGCCTGAGGCTGGGCCTCGGTCCGGGATGCCTAACCAGCTTGAAGTTTAACATCTTGTAGTGAGGACGGGAATGCAGTTTAAGGTCATGCAAGACCATAAGGATCCTAGTTTAAGGTCTTTGAACTAGGACCAGGGGGGCCATTTGTAGGGAAAAAATGTAGTTTAGGGTGAAACAGGACCGGGTGCAGTTTAAGGTCATGCGGTACCGTGAAGGGATCTTAGTTTTAGGTCTTAGAACTCGGAACCGGGGGCCCAGATGTAGGGAAAAAATGCAATTTAGGGTCTTACAGGACCGGGTGCTGTTTAAGGTCATGCGAGACTATAAAAGGATCATAGTTTTAGGTCTTAGAATTCGGACCCGGGGGCCCAGATGTAGGGAAAATATGCAGTTTAGGGTCATCCAGGACTGGGTGCAGTTTAAGGTCAAGCGGGACCGTGAAAGGATCTTAGTTTTAGGTCTTAGAACTCAGACCCGGGGGCCCAAATGTAGGGGAAAAATGTAGTTTAGGGTCATACAGGACCGGGTGAAGTTTAAGGTCATGCAGGACCATGAAAGGATCTTAGTTTTAGGTCATAGAACTTGGACCTAGGGGGCCAAGATGTAGGGAAAAAATGCATTTTAGGGTCATGCAGGACCAAGTGCAGTTTAAGGTCATCTGGGACCGTGAAAGGATCTTAGTTTTAGGTCTTAGAACTCGGACCCAGGGGCCCAGATGTAGGGAAAAAATGCAGTTTAGGGTCATGTAGGACCGGGTGCAGTTTAAGGTCATGTGGGACTGTGAAAGGATCTTAGTTTTAGGTCTTATAACTCGGACCTGAGTGTCTAGATGTAGGGAAAAAATGCAGTTAGGGTCATGCAGGACCAGGTGCAGTTTAAGGCCATGCGGGACCGTGAAAGGATCTTAGTTTTAGGTCTTAGAACTCAGACTTAGGGTTTAGGCAAATCACTATTTGAGTAACCTGGAGTTGGTGGGAGGAGTGACATGATCACCATCCATAGTCACCAGGGAATATGCGCCATTGGGATAGACCTTATGGACGAAGAAAGGCCCCTCCCATTTGGGATCCAATTTGGGTGGTTTCCTTCCAGGAATCATTGGCACTCTGAGAGCCAGTACCAGGTCACCTTTCAGGAAAGAGCGAAGGAGAACCTTTTAGTTGAATGCTCGAGCCATCCTACTCTGATGCCTTTCCATGTTATGTAAATAGCGAAGCCTATTATCATCCAGCGCTTCCAATTCAGCTAGACGGATTTTGTAAACTCTATCCAGCTCTGGCTGGTCGCAGACCGCCGTGCGCAATGAGGGAAACTGAATCTTGATGGGCAGGACAACCTCAGCTCCGTACACCAGGGAATATGGAGTCACCCGGGTGGAATTACAATTTGTCATCCGATAAGCCCAGAGGGCATTGGGGAGCTTGTCCAACCAACTTTTCTTATTCTGACCAACCATTTTTTGCAACATATTAGAGAGGGTTTTATTAAATGCCTCGATCTGTCCATTCTCCTGCGCATGATAGCGGGAGGTATGGTTAGAGCGAATGTTGTACTTGGCGTACAATTTCTTCATCTTGGCTGCTAGGAAGTTGGTTCCATTATCCGTGAGGATATCGTGAGATAATCCAAATCAATATATGATGTTGGAGCTCATGAAGTCAGTGATAGAACATGATTTTACTTCCTTGAGCGGAATTACCTCTGCCCACTTGGAAAAGAAATCCGTAGCGGTCAGAATGAACCGGCACTGGCGGGCTGTCACCGGCGGGTAAGGTCCCACGACATCCAACCCCCAGACTGAAAAGGGAAAAGAATACTTGGTAGTATAGAGAGGCTCTGGTGGCCGATGCACAAAGTTAGCGTGAACTTGTCATGCATGACACCTCTTGGAAAACTCGATACAGTCATAAATCATGGAGGGCCAGATGTACCCCAATCTCTGAATCTGGTGGGACAACTTCGACCCGGCCTGGTGGGAACCATAGGAACCAGCATGAACATCTTGCATGACCTATGGGATCTCGACTTCATGAAGGAAACAGAGGAGAACACCATCAAATATGTGCCTGTAAAGGACCTTCTCGAGGCTAGGACCGCTCTGAAGGGTAAACTGCAATGCGTGGCATCAGATTCGCTCGTGCTCGGCTCGGTCCGACAGAAGATTACTGTGCTGGAGATATTCAACCAAGGGTGTCCTCTAATTAGGGACCATTTCAATTACCACATCTGAAGTCCCCGGGGATCCTGACGTAGGGGCACCAGTAGTGAGATGGTTCACCTGCGGGCCACGATCATCCTCTGGGATGATGGGAGTAATGACTCTCCTGTGTGCTACATGGATAATCAGGTCGTCCTGTTCGGGCTTCGCAAGTGATGCAGCCAGGCTGGCCAAAGCATCTGCTCGGCTATTCTACGACTGGGGGATATGAACGACCTATGGCCGAGAAGGGAACTTATCCATTAGACGGAGGGTGCACTCCAACAATGGCACGAGTTCTGGATTTCTAACAACATCGTCACCATTGACCTGCTTGATGACTAGCTCGGAGTCCCCTTTCACATAAAGATGGGGAACGTTAATCTCGAGAGCTAGTTAAAGGCCAGTGATGAGGGAATGATATTTTTCCTCATTGTTGGTGCAGCCTTCTGAAAACAGGAACGAATACGGAAGAATGACTTGCTCCGGGGTGATGAAGACGACACACATGCCCACTCGGTTGAGCCTAGGATCGTTGAGTCTTCTACCAGTGGGGTTCTGGGAGGCACCATCAAAGTAAATCTTCCATCATGGGACGACATGATTGACTGAGAGGATTACCTCATCAGGAAAGCCTAGATCCAGTGGCTGATCCGTGAAGGTTGGATGAGCAGCTAAGAAGTCCGCCAATGCCTGTCCTTTGATAGCCTTCTAAGGTACAAACCTAATGTTGAACTTCTGGAGGATCACTGTCCAGTGCACCAGTCAGCCAACCAACATAGGTCGGTTCAGGTTGTATTTCAACGGGTCTACCCGAGAGACCAGCTGTACCTCGTGGTGCTGCAAGTATTCCCACAATTTCTGTACGGCAAAGACGAGGGCCAAACAACTCTTCTCTATGGGAAAATATTTGACTTCCGTATCGAGGAGCATGTGGATGAGGTGGTAGATACTGTTCTCTATTCCCTTGTTGTTCTTTTGGGTGAGAAGTGCGCCGAGGGATCATTCAAAGGCGGTCATGTAAAGGACCAGTGACTTTACGGAAATGAGCGACATCAAGACCGGAGGTTGGAGCAGATACTACTTGATTTCCTCAAAGGCAGTCTAACACACTTCATCCCACTTGTAGGTGGTGCCTTTCTTCATGAGCCAGGAAAAGGGATTACACTTGCCGGCCATATTCGAAATGAATCGGCGTATATAGGCTAAGTGGCCTTGGAGGCCTCTGAGCTCCTGAATGTTACTCGGGGGAGGCATCTGACTGATGGCCTTGATCTTCTCTGGGATGATCTCGATTCCTCGGTATCTGACAATGAAGCCAAGAAACTTCTCGGAGGTGACCCCGAAGGTGCACTTCAGCGGGTTCATCTTCAGGTGGCAAGAACGGAGGAAGCCGAACACTTTCTCAAGGTCTTTGAGATGGTCCTGGCACTGGTGAGATTTAACCACCAGGTCTTCCACATAGCATTCCTCCAGTGTGTTGAGGATTGTCTTGAATATGCGATGCATGGCCCGTTGATAGGTGGAACCCACATTATTTAGGATGAAGGTCATAACCTGGTAACAGAAAGTACCTTGAGGGGCCCTGAAGGCAGTGAACTCCTCATCCTCGGGGGCCATCCAGATCTGTTTGTACCTGGAATACCCATCCATGAAGGAGAGGGCTTGGAACCCGGCCGTGGAATCGATCAACAACTCTATCACTGGAAGGGGAAAATCATCCTTCAGACAGTGGAGATTGAGATCACGGAAGTCGATACAGACCCTGATCTGCCCGTTCTTCTTCCTGACTGGCACAATGTTGGCTAGCCACCTGGGGTACTGAACTTCTTTGACGAAGTTGGATTTGATGAGCTTATCAACTTCGGCCTCAACCAGGGCACCGTGAGAGGGGTGTATCTTTCTGGGAGGCTGTTTGAACCTGCGATGGTTTGCTGGAAGGCCAAGGTGGTGGACGACTACCTGAGGATCAAATCCTAGCATCTCATCATATATCCAAGAAAACACATCACGGTGCTATCTAAGGAAGTCTACGTACTGCTGCCATTCCTCAGGGGGCACGATGGCACTGACCAATGTAAGTCTTGTGTCCGCCTCACTACCGAGGTTCACCTGCACTAACTCATCGACTGTGGTGGAGATTCCCTCCTCAAAGGCGGGGGGGGGGGGGGAGGGGGGGGGGTGCATTATCTATGTCCTCCTCTCCACTTGTGGAGGGATCATCCATGGGGGGAGCTGTTTCGGGGCTGCCAGACGCTGATGGGAAGCTAGTGTTGGCTTGGGTGGCAGTGGTCATCATGTCAGGGGATTCATGTACCATGGAGACCATGGTGACAAAGGCGGTTGATCCAATCCCATCTAGTCTTCGGCCCAGGGGACCACGCTTGATGACATCAAAGCAGTAGTGGCGCGTCAGCCTGAGACGGTCGATTCCGGCCAGACGAAACAGACACGTATGACGTACCGCCATTGCCATGAGCCTGACGTCCCGGAATCGGACAAGGGTAGGAGGTTCAGGAATCACTTGAGCCTGGTTGGTGTAGGAGTATGAGGTGATTTTCTGTCGTCGCTTGGACCAGAAAATATGCCTTCCTCTGGTACCCAAAACAACAAAGCACTGCCCCATGTCGGGGGTTGTGGCCTCCAACAGATGGATTGGGAAGACATAAGCATCATGAAAACCTGGCTAGGGATCACTTGTGACAGTGGCAGGCTCGACCTCACCTGCCAGGATCTGCTTATCCTTGCTCTTGTAAAAGTCGACATCCAGATAACGGGCTTCGCAAGAGGCAAAAGGAGACACATCTCCTTGAAGAACGCCTACTCGACCATTAAGGGAGTATTTGAGGCATTGGTTGTAGAGACCCGAAGCTTGACGTACATAGATATTACATTACTTTTTTGGAATACATAATACTTAAAAAAATCAGACATACAAGGACCGTAATAGTTTAGTGTCTTTGGAAACTTGGAACGTAATCTTCTAATCGTGGTGAAAGATCTTCAACATCTCCCATAAAGACCTTCCACTTTTTGTTTCCTTACATAAAACCTGTATTTTAATCCTGGGGGAAAATAAAACATAAAAAGGGTGAGATCAAATGCTCAGTAAGGGTAAACAAAAGAAATATCAATCACATCATATTCATAAGAACATAATATTTTGGAAATCTTAACCTGCAAAAGTGATCATAATTTTATAACATGGGATAAATCATAGTAGTGAAATGTAATCCCAATAATCATAACTTAAAACATGAAACATTGTGGAATACACACATAATAATAGATAATAATATATTATTAGTCAAGACTCATTTCCAAGACTATCTTAGTGGACAAAGTCCATTTCTGAACCGAGTTCATTCCTCGTTTCAGTCCTCTTTCACTGAACCGGTTTAACCTGCCGTTCCAGCCATGTCTATCTCATGAGATATAAAATCTTTACCCAATGCATTGGAGGGAGATATAGGTCCCACCCATCTCATAATTATATCATTCTTATGTGTGCCACAAAATCATAAACCATACATCATAGCATAACCCATGTAATAAAAATGGGAGTCTTAAACATCATGAAATCATAAAACAATTCATATAAGATAAAGGAATTCATAAAAAAATTCCATAAAAACATAATCAAATCAATTTAATAATAGGGATAGAAACAGAACCCTTTATTATCTTAGATGGAAAATAATTTTGATAAAACACTTGAACTCCATTCTTGAGGAAAATATCCTTTCTACTTAAAAAACACTTTTCCTTTCTTACCATGTCATACAATTCTAAACAAAAATAAGTTCATTAAAAATAAACTTGAAAACTTGTAAAGTATGCTTCTTGGAAATAATGTTTTAAAAATACATTCATGCCGTATAAGTTAAAAAACATTATTCTCGTACTTTTGTCGGGAAAGTAAAAAAGTACCTCGTACAAAAAACGACAAAAGATTCCTTTCATATCTTTTACTAAAAACTCACTGAAGTGTAAAATTGGATTTAAACAATTTTAGGTGGATGGAAATAATATTATATATTGAGGAAATATGGATGTGGATGATAAAATACACCCCAATAAATTCCAAAGTATAAACAATCTCGGATAAAAATGAGATTGTGATATTTCACTTACCTTAGGTCCGATTTGCTTCGTAAGTGTCCGAACCTCCTGTATAATGATTTAAATAATGTCATTGACTTATTTCAGGATCATACTCATTGTTATGATATCATATAAGGTTCACTTATGACTTTATATTACCCGTTCTTTTGTAAATTCCATGTTAAAGAGCGTTTTGGGTAAAATCGTTTCATTTGTCATCCGAGTTTTGACTTGTAATTATTCATATGATTACTTAGATCATGATTACTTAATTCCAGAAAACATGATTTATATATAAGATATACTCATAATATAAATATATATAATAGATCAGTAAATGGAAAGAAATACACCGCTCATGGAGACGGTAGGCCGTACGTACGCATGAACGCTGTTTTCGTTTCCTTATTGAGTTGAATGGAATTAAGTAGATGACATACATATATATACACATAAATCCAGTATCACTATTATGTCATATATTTAATTATTACTTATTATATATACTTTATAATTATTCATGAATGGTTAACATGGAGAATGAATCTCATCGCATCGTGGAGACGGTAGTCCGTACGTACGCACGAGCGATGATATCATTCTCATGATTGTGGAATTGTATTGGAGTGTATGTATAATATTTCAGAATCAATATCACTTTACAATAATCATATATAGTAATTATTTACACCATTATACCCATTCAAGTAAGGTGGTGGTGGAAAATAGATTACACCACGGCGTGGAGACGGTATTCTGTACGTACGCACGCACGATGATTTCATTTTTCGTAGGATGGATAGATGGTGAAATAGGGTTGTTTCATTATTATAATAAAATATCAGTATATGAGTGATACTGATGTTATTACTTCATAATTAAAAAACCTTAGAAGAAGAAGTGGAAGAAGAAATAAAGTTGAAAGAATCAGTAACGGACATTACCTCTTCCTTGAAGCGCCTATTTGAGTCCTCCTCTTAGGGCACTAAAATTGGTCTTTGAAGAAGACCAGGACCTCTAGGATGTTTCTAGGGAAGTTTAGAAGATAATTTGGCAGGGGTTGGCCGAGATTGAAGTCTCAAAGTGGTGTGAGGAAGAGAGGGAGGAGGTGCCCTTTTATAAGGGAGGAGAGGGGCACCTTTGGAATAACTAAAAATATTATTTTATTATAAAGTCAAATTCGGTTTTTAATAGATCCAAATTGATATATTTAGAAGATAAGTTGGTTATGGGTCGAAATACTCTCATCAAATAGAATTTAGAAAATTTTAGGTATCGATTTTAACCTTATCATTTAGATTTAACTTTAAGTCAGATAATTTAACTTTTACCGTGTCTTCTTGGGTTCTTACACTATAAGGTTAATAAACTTACTATATCAAGCCAAACGAACCCCAAGTTGTTTATTATTAATATATATAACCTTAGCTAAGTTATTTGGCCGAACCTTAGATTTTTAGGAATAAAATAACAATTAATAATATAATATTTGTTTTAAAAACTATTTTATGTCAATTTTGTGACTATTTAGTAATTGATTTTTGTGAAAATCATAACAGAATTATTAGTTCAAACCAAGTTAATTAAATCAATAATAACATTTCATATTAACTTATAAAATTAGTTTAATTCATAAAAAGTCTCAAATTACATTTATTTGGGTATTTATAACATCAATTATGTCAATATTTCATTAATAACATAATTACTGCATCATCGTTGTGTCATAAATAAATTAAATTATTTAATATCTAAAAATTACAAATAAAATACCTTTATGTAGGAAATTTATTTATCTTTCTAATGAATATTTATCGTCGAATTTATCTTATGTATAACCTCATATTAAAAATGATTTACTTATTAAACTTTGATTTTAACTATTTTAACCCCTCTTTAAATAAATTAATAATAAATGTCCTAATCTAATCCAAGTGGGCCTAAATGGTCATATTTTATTCCTAAGGTTGGTTTTGGTCGAATTACAGTTATCCAATAGAATTAGAACATGTGTTAGGGTAATAATAATCACACTTTTACCCTTAATTACCCTATTTACTTTTAACCGTGGTAAAAAAAGTAAAAAGTTACTATTCACCAAAAATTATTTTCATCTCATTGAACCACATTTTAGTCCTTGATATTTACCGTGTATCTCTAATTTTCAAAATTTCACTCACAGAAGTGGTAAAATTAAGTTTTATGAAAAATTCAGTTTTTTTAACCACCACTTAGTGGTTTCACTATTCATCAAAAAATGAAAGTTTCCAGAAAAATACCAAAAATTAGGCCTAAGATACATTTGATATTATGAACTCAAAAATGATGTCTATTTTACCAAATTCAAAACATATCAGTTGCATTAATTAATTTAAAAATTAATTCCCGTCGTCAAAACAAATAGCGTGTTTTTAAGAGATAATAACTATCAAAAGATTGACACTTGTTTATGTCTGGTTTAAATGTGAAATTACATCCAATGACCAACATTGTATTAAATTGTAAAAATATATTCTAAATATACTTTAAAACCACTCAAATTAATAATTTATCACTATTAATTATTTCGATTAAAAGGTTGTTTAAAATTCACTATTCATCAGAAAATGAAAGTTATCCGAAAAGTACCAAAATTTCACCCTAAGCTAATTTCGATATTCCAAATCCAAAAATGAAGTCCATTTTGAAAAATAAAATTTACAAAATTTCAAAAATTGGTTATTACTATTCATAACAGCTAGTTTTAATAATATTTTAATAGCATATCGTTGTTTAGTGAAACTCGGTATTGCGTATTACACACGCTATAGAGGAAGGTCGCGATTTGCATGTAATGCAAGGAAAGTCAAGGATGTGTTTTGTGCAGGCTCCTTTTGGTGTAGCATACAACACAAGACATTAATGAAATTAAAAGAATATTTTTCATAAAATCTTGGGGTGTTACATTCTACCCCCTTTAAAATGAATTTCGCCCTCGAAATTCATCGGGGTTATAAATGGTTTACTACTCGAAAGTTTCTTTAATAGAAACCCACATCGTAAAAAAGAATACCAAAACTTGGCTTTAAAAACTAAAGTATGAAACGTAACGGTTACCCAAATTATCTCATCACTGGGTTTCCATGTAGGAGAACATAGGTGAAAATATGGATATGGTAGAAAAATGTAGCCATCAAGTTCTGATGGAGAGTGGTAGAGAACATGGCTATAAAAAAGACAACAATCACAAAGCTATATATTTGTGATGATCTAAGGTACCATCTGATTCATCAAATATAAGAGCACTAGGACAACATTTTTGGTTTTCAAGATCATTTCCCCAAAGTTGATGAAATTGGAATTAGAAGAAATAATTTCGTGATTTTGGTATAGTCTCACCGTTGGTTGTTCTTTGGACAATTTCCACTTCATCTCTTAATGAAATGAAGTTGAATTTGTCCTTCATGACGTGTTAGCAGATCATCTGATAGAATGATGGGTCATTCCATCTGTCTCAAACAAAAGGTTAGAAAAGTTATCAAAAAAAATACATAAGTCCATATATAGTGAGATTAATCATATATGTTTCCTAAAATGGACTTATACTTCATATATCATACTGCTTAATATAATAAAACTAGTTTCTACTAAACAGGGACTTCCTGTAGGACAGTGGTAGGCGATAAAGGCCAGTCTCACTTCGGTTGTGGGTTTGATTCCCACAGCCTTGTCCGACGCGATGGGTTGTCGCCCATCCTGCAGGTTGTCCTTTTTCTAAAACTACATTACTATAAAATCCCATAAATAATATCGAAAAAACTTCTATCCTTAAACAATACTAACTTATATCCAACATAATCCATTCCAATCTTTAGGCTTATCCAAAATACTGCTGTCCAAACTCATATTATAGTGAAAACGATTACCAAAGAGTTCATATAACTAGTATATTAATACCATCGTTGATCCCCATATATCATGAGATATGTCTTGTTGGTCACATTCCAATCATTCAAAGGCCTTAATCATGTATTCTCTTGAAAAAAAATGAATACCCATTGAATCTTAGTGAAATCATGAGTGCTGTCAAAAGTTAACTCTTTTCACATACCAAAACCTCGAACCATGATATAACTATTTCCTTATATCAGTCATGAGCTCATGAATACTATCAAACATTTCATTTTCTCGTTTTCCGTTCATTATGATCATATCATCTTTTTTTTCCAAAAATATCTCAATCACTTTCCATGGTTACCGGTACCATAAAATTATTGAAAACCACAATAGACCAATACATAAATATTCCAATATTCCATGATACTATATACAACATTATTTTGGAATCCCATTACATAAACACTTAATCATTCCACCACATCATTGTCATATTCAACATCGCCAATAATGATCGCATGCGACTTCCCTTTGTCCTTTTCCTTAAGTTCTTGCTCATGTCGATCATCACTAACCCTTGTATTAGGGCATTTATTAGCATAATGCCCCATTTCCTTGCATTTGAAGCATTGAAGTGTTGGTGGTGCGTTCTCTGTAGTATATTCTTTATTCACATCATTAGAAACCCTTTTTCCATTACTTCGACACTCAGCTACTCGATGACCTTCTTTTCCACACTTAAAAGATTTTCTAGTACCTTTAAGACAATCTCCACCATGCTTCTTTCCACACTTTGAGCATAAGGAAACATTCACCTTCTTTTCACCATTATTCTAAGATTTCTCCTTAAACTCCATCTTTCATTTCTTGTCAAAACTATCAGATGGATAAGTAACACCAACTTCCATTTCTACCTTGATAGCACAACGCACAATTTCTTCATAGCTACTGAAGTCTCTTATAGCTAATGCCCTTAGAAGATTTGGTTTTAAGCCACTAAAGAATTGATCGATCTTACTCTCAGGTTGGATAATAATACCAGAAGCATACCTTGCAAGTCTTGTAAAATTTGCTTCATAGGTACCAACAGATTCATTATCCTTTTTCTTTAGTTCAAGAAACTCCTTCTCCATCTTTGTTCGGAGAATACGAGGGAAGTACTTATTGAAAAATAAGTTCTTGAACTCGTACCATTCCAAGGACTCAATTTCATCTCTTTGCCTCGTATTGTTGATAAGATTCCACCATTGATCAGCTTCACCTTCCAAACAATATACTGCTAAGATGACTTTATCATGTTCAGAACATTGAAGAACTGAAAATATCTTTTCAGTGGTACTGATCCCTTGTTCAGCAACAAGTGGATCAGAAGACCCACTGAAAGAAGGTGGACGTTGCCTCATGAAGGACTCAATAGAATATTGTTCCCTTGTCTGCTCATTTGGAAGTCCAGAATGATTCATAGCTTGTGTAAGTATAGAAATAAGATTTTTCACTCCATCTCCCATAAAATATTTTTGTTCATGAGGACAATCATTGCATTGTCCATTGAATTTATCAACACGGTTCCTTTGGGTTCCAGCCATCGTCTAAAACCCAAAAAGAATAGTGTGAGGGGCAAAAATCATTCTAGGGAAAAAAACATAATAAAGGGGGAGTAACTTAAATATCTAATATCTTAGGTTTAATTCTAAGACCATTGCCTTAATTCTAGGACTATAACATATACTTATACTTAACCTTAAGGACATCACCTAGACATACCTTATAAATATCTCTAGGGATCTCACTAAAGTTCTCGCATCCTAGTTTGCAAAGGTTGACTAAACCTTTCCTCTGATACCAACTGTAGAGACCCGAAGCTTGACGTACATAGATATTACATTACTTTTGCGGAATACATAATACTTAACAAAATCAGACACACAAGGACCATAATAGTTTAGTGTCTTTGGAAACTTGGAACGTAATCTTCTAATCATGGTGAAAGATCTTCAACATCTCCCATAAAGACCTTACACTTTTTGTTTCCTTACCTAAAACCTTACTTTTAATCCTGGGGGAAAATAAAACATAAAAAGGGTGAGATCAAATGCTCAGTAAGGGTAAACAAAAGAAATATCAATCACATCATATTCATAAGAACATAACATTTTGGAAATCTTAACCTGCAAAAGAGATCATAATTTTATAACATGGGATAAATCATAGTAGTGAAATGTAATCCCAATAATAATAACTTAAAACATGAAACATTGTGGCCTACACACATAATCATAGAGAATCATTTCTTATTAGTCAAGACTCATTTCCAAGACTATCTTAGTGGACAAAGTCCATTTTTGAACCGAGTTGATTCCTCGTTTCAGTCCTGTTTCGCTGAACCGGTTTAACCTGCCGTTCCAGCCATGTCTATCTCAGGAAATATAAAATCTTTACCCAATGCATTGGAGGGAGATATAGGTCCCACCCATCTCATAATGATATCATTCTTATGTGTGCCACAAAATCATAAACCATACATCATATCATAACCCATGTAATAAAAATGGGATTCTTAAACATGATGAAATCATAAAACAATTCATATAAGATAAAGGAATTCATAAAAATAATTCCATAACAACATAATCAAATCAATGTAATAATAGGAATAGAAATAGAACCCTTTATTATCTTAGATGGAAAATAATTTTGATAAAACACTTGAACTCCATTCTTGAGGAAAAAATCCTTTCTACTTCAAAAACACTTTTCCTTTCTTAACATGTCATACAATTCTAAACTAAAAGAAGTTAATTAAAAATAAACATGAAAACTTGTAAAGGAAGATTCCTGGAAATAATGTTTTAAAAATCCATTCATGCCGTATAAGTTAAAAAAACATTCTTCTCGTACTTTTGTCGGGAAAGTCAAAAAGTACCTCGTACGAAAAACGACAAAAGATTCCTTTCATATCTTTTACTAAAAACTCACCGAAGGGTAAAATTGGATTTAAACAATTGTAGGTGGATGTAAATAATATTATATATTGAGGAAACATGGATGTGGATGATAAAATACACCCTAGTAAATTCCAATGTATAAACAATCTCGGATAAAAATGAGATTGTGATATTTCCCTTACCTTAGGTCCGATTTGCTTCTTAAGTGTCCGAACCTCCTATATAATGATTTAAATAATGTCATTGAATTATTCCAGGATCATACTCATTGTTATGATATCATATATGGTTCACTTATGACTTTATATTACCCGTTCTTTTGTAAATTCCATGTTAAAGAGCGTTTTGGGTAAAATCGTTTCATTTGTCATCCGTGTTTTGACTTGTAATTATTCATATGATTACTTAGATCATGATTACTTAATTCCAGAAAAAATGATTTATATATAAGATATATTCAGAATATAAATATATATAATAGATCAGTAAATGGAAATAAATACACCGTTCATGGAGATGGTAGGTCGTACGTACGCATGAACGCTGTTTTCGTTTCCTTATTGAGTTGAATGGAATTAAGTAGATGAAATACATATATATACACATAAATCCAGTATCACTATTATTTCATATATTTCATGATTACTTATTATATATACTTTATAATCATTCATGAATGGTTAACATGGAAAATGAATCTCATCGCGTCGTGGAGACGGTAGTCCGTACGTACGCACGAGCGATGATATCGTTCTCATGATCGGGGAATTATATTGGAGTGTATGTATACTATTTAAGAATCAATATCACTTTACAATAATCATATATAGTTATTATGTACACCATTATACCCATCCAAGTAAGGTGGTGGTGGAAAATAGATTACACCATGGCATGGAGACGGTATTCCGTACGTACGCACGCGCGGTGATTTCGTTTTCCGTAGGATGGATAGATGGTGAAATAGAGTTGTTTAATTATTATAATAACATATCAGTATATGAGTGATACTGATGTTATTACTTCATAATTAAACAACCTAAGAAGAAGAAGTGGAAGAAGAAATAAAGTTGAAAGAATCGGTAACAGACATTACCTCTTCTTTGAAGCGCCTCTTTGAGTCCTCCTCTTAGGGCACTAAAATTGGTCTTTGAAGAAGGCCGAGACCTATAGGATGTTTCTCGTGAAGTGGAGAAGATAATTGGGCAGGGTTTTTCCGAGTTTGAAGGCTCAAAGTGGTGTGAGTAAGAGAGGGAGGAGGTGCCTTTTTATAAGGGAGGAGAGGGGCACCTTTGGAATAACTAAAAATATTATTTTATGATAAAGTCAAATTCGGTTTTTAATAGCTCAAAATTGATATATTTCTAAGATAAGGTGGGTATGGGTCTAAATACCATTATACAATTGAATTTAGACAAGTTTAGGTATCAATTTTAACCTTATCATTTAGATTTAACTTTAAGTTAGATAATTTAACTTTTACCCTGTCTTCTTGTTTTCTTACACTATAAGGTTAATAAACTTACTATATCAAGCCAAAAGAACCAAAAGTTGTTTATTATTAATATATATAACCTTATCTAAGTCATTTGGCCGAACCTTAGATTTTTAGGAATAAAATAACAATTAATAATATAATATTTCTTTTGAAAACTATTTTATGTCAATTTTGACACTATTTAGTAATTGATTTTTGTGAAAATCATAACAGAACTATTAGTTCGAACTAAGTTAATTAAATCAATAATAACATGTCATATTAACCTATAAAATTAGTTTAATTCATAAAAGGTCTAAAATTACATTTATTTGGGTATTTATAACATCAATTATGTCAATATTTCATTAATAAGATAATTACAGCATCATCGTTGTGTCATAAATAAATTAAATTATTTAATGTCTAAAAATTACAAATAAAATACCATTATGTAGGAAATTTTTTTATCTTTATAATGAATATTTATAGTAGAATTTATCTTATGTATAACCCCATATTAAAAATTATTTACTTATTAAACTTTGATTTTAACTATTTTAACCCTTCTTTAAATAAATTAATAATAAATGTCCTAATATAATCCAAGTGGGCCTAAATTGTCATATTTTATTCCTAAGGTTGTTTTGGGTCGAATTACACTTATCCAATAGAATTAGGACATGTGTTAGGGTAATAATAATAACACTTTTACCCTTAATTACCCTATTTACTTTTAACCGTGGTAAAAAAAGTAAAAAGTTACTATTCACCAAAAATTATTTTCATCTCATTGAACCATATTTTAGTCCTTGATATTAACCATGTCTCTCTGATTTTTGAAATTCCACTCACAAAAGCAGTAAAATTAAGTTTTATGAAAAATTCAGTTTTTTTAACCACCACTTAGTGGTTTCACTACTCATCAGAAAAGGAAAGTTTCCAGAAAAATACCAAAAATTAGGCCTAAGCTATATTTGATATTATGAACTCAAAAATGATGTCTATTTTACCAAATTAAAAAAATACCAGTTGCATTAATTAATTTAAAAATTAATTTCTGTCGTCAAAACAAATAGCGTGTTCTTAAGAGATAATAACTATCAAAAGATTGACACTTGTTTATGTCTGGTTTAAATGTGAAATTACATCCAATGACCGAAATTGTATTAAATTGTAAAAATATATTCTAAATATACTTCAAAACCACTCAAATTAATAATTTATCACGATTAATTATTTCGATTAAAAGGTTGTTTAAAATTCACTATTCATCAGAAAATGAAAGCTATCCGAAAAGTACCAAAATTTCACCCTAAGCTAATTTCGATATTCCGAATCCAAAAATTAAGTCCATTTTGAAAAATAAAATTTACAAAATTTCAAAAAGTGGTTATTACTATTCATAACTGCTAGTTTTAATAATATTTTAATAGCATATCGTTGTTTAGTGAAACTCGGTATTGCGTACTACACACGCTATCGAGGAAGGTCATGATTTGCGTGTAATGCAAGGGAAGTCAAGTATGCGTGTTGTGCAGGCTCCGTTTGGTGTAGCATACAACACAAGACATTAATGAAATTAAAAGAATATTTTTTATAAAATCTCAGGGTGTTACATTGGTGATACGGTGAGGGGACCACAACGTGAAGGTGGAGCCACGACTTACCCATCAACGCGTTGTAGGCAGTGTTCTGAGAGACAACTGTGAATTCGGTGCTGGAAATTAGGCTACCGAACATGGTCTTCAAGAGAAATTTTCCGACTAGATTTTTCTCAGTCCTGTCATACCCCTGGATCCTGAGGTCAGAGGGTGTTAAATCATCCTCAGACAACCCCAACATTCGCTGTGTCTGAGTTGGGATTAGGTTAATCCCAGAACCTGTGTCGACAAGACATTGTCAGACTTCCACACCATTGAACTGGCTGGTGATGTACAATGGGAGAATGTTCCCCTGTATGGGAGGGTCTTCATCTTCACCAGAGAACGAGATAACTTCCTGACATACGACATCCTCAATCGCCTTGGCGCGGAAGGCTTCTGCAGCCAATACCTCCGTCTCAAACTGGAGGGGGCTCCTTATGGCCCCGACGAGTGCCTCACGAATTTCAGACGATAAGTGAAGGGCCTCAAGGATAGAAAGCCTTGCCGGAATGCCGGCCAGGTGCTTCAGGACATCATACTTTTGGGCCAAAAGTGAGCATCTGCTTACAGGAGGCCGCTCTGCGATTGGAGGCATGACGGGCTCTGTCGACTGGACCGGTGACTGACTGGTACTAGGAACGTCTCGCTGTTCACTAGTCGAGATCCGGAGATTAGGAACGGAAGGCTGGGGTCGGATGGTGGTAGGGAAGAGCTGGTCATTGCATGACCGAGGTGGGTCTGCCTGATCTAGCAACACAAACGGTGGTAGAGGCGAACCTGTCGACACCGGGTGAAGGGGACTCATGCGCTGAGCCTTGTGTTGGGCCTACTGCCTGGTCTCAGTGGCATGAATGGCCTGGATAGAGGTGCCAACTTCTGTACCCCGATGATTCACATGGCTATGGCTCCACTGACGTTGGTGACAGCTGGGGACATTGGGAAGGTCCATCCGGCGTTCCTCGTCTTCGGGAGTCAAAAAGGGATTTACCGACTCTACGGTGTTAACCGAAGCGTACCCTGGACTATCACTCAGGGAGTCATCCATTACCGGATGAAGTCTCAGAGGGATCCCCATTTTTGGGGGCATAAAATCGCCAAGAGTGTGGGATGATGACGGCATTGTCAGGGCGCGTTCTTTCTTCTTGCGCCGCTGCTTGCTCTTCTGGGAAGAGGTAGGCTGGGACGACGATACCGAGGTAGCGCTCGTATATTCTGAGGGATCTAGCGGATTCAGGTGAGCACAGATGATTCCATGGGCATAGACGACCGTCTTGCGGGCCATCCAGTCACTATACTTCTGGGACCCACAGTCGGAAACCTACTGTCACTCATCCCCGTCACTACTACTGCCATCTGATCTCACAAAGACACCTGCCACTTGTGCTGGGGCTGGGCCAAACCTGACTATGTTGTTGTCAATCTGGTCTTGGATCCAGTCCTTGAACACATAGCATCGGTGGATGGTGTGCCCTAGGGTCCGGTGATAAGGGCAGTAGTTGGGGTGATTAGTGAGATGCGCCCCTTCTGGCTTTCGGCTCTTAGGCAGTCGCTTGATCCTCTGCTCCAAGGCATTATGAAAATAACCGGGGACCTGAGCCTCATCAAACAAGTAGGCCAGATTTCATCTATCTGGAAAGGGGGCTCTGGGAGGATGGCCCTAATGAGGGGCCAGAGGAGCATGCCGAGGAGGCGGAACCTGATTATCTCACCTAGTTGGTGGTGGTGCATTACGTGGAGGCACCTGCCAATTTTGAGGCAGTCACTGCTGGGCTGGAGGCTGCGCCCGTGGGGGTGGACCCCTATGGGGCTGCGGAGCTGGTCTGACTGGTAGCAACTCTAGCTGCCTGGGGGCCTCTATCTGGGCCACAACAGCATGCTCGGCTCTGGAAGCTCCCCTTGCAGGGATTACAGGAGGCAATGGGTGTGCCTGACTGGCCTATTGCAGGGCTTCTTCGATGTGCTGAGCCTTGTCTGAGAAGTCCCAGAACCCTTCGGGGTAATTCTAAGTGATTAGAGAAGGAAGCAGCTCTCCCTTGACGTTCCCTACACACATTGTCAGTAATTTCTCTTGAGTTAGTGGCATGTAAAGGGAGTATGTGAGCCCCTTGCATCAGGTGACGAAGTCCACGACTCGCTCGTCGGGCCTTTGTTTGCACCTGAAGAGGTCTGCGATGTTCATATTTCGGGTTGTGGAACTAAATTGGTAGAGGAATTTCCTACGAAGGTCTTCCCAGCTAGTCACAGATATGACGGGGAGCTAGCTGTACTAGACGAATGCTGATGCTTCTAGTGTCTGAACAAAGCAACGGAGCTTGGCGGCCTCCTACTGCGCCGAAGTTCCTAACATAGGCCCACACCTCAAGTTGAGGTGGGATAGATGTTGTGGCGGGTCTATATTCCCGTTAAAGGGGGAGAAAGTGGGGTTCCCAAATCTAGGCGGGGCCGACATATCATCCACCCATGCTGGGTATGGCTTACCGTTCGGTGGGATTGCCACCTGCTGAGTTTCCAGAGCCTCTAAGCGGGTGATGAGTGCTTCCATTGGATCATCCGGACGCGGGTTCCTGTCCTGATTGGGATCCCTAACCACAAGCGCATTGCCGGGCTCTTCAATCCAGTAGTCAAGCTCAGCAGCTCGCGGGGCAGCTGGCGGAGCGACTCTTGGGGCAGCGGGAGGGAACCGAGCGGGGTCCATTGGGTGATCATGCAGCTCAGTAGGGTTTTCCAAAACATATCATGCCCTCTTTCCATGGGCCTCGACCTCTCCTCTGTCGGCGAACGCGGCATGATCATGGTGGCCTAAGAGAATCTCGTCAAGGGGTAGTTGGTCTTGCCCATGCTGTCCTGGCCTATGATCACCGTAGCCAGGTCGCCGCTCTGCAATGCGCTCGGCCAGGAGATCATCAACAACCTCTTTTGCTCAGCAAGTTGTTGGCGTAGCGTGGCCTTCTCAGGATATTCCTCTACCTTCTATACCGAGGCATATGGGTCGGCGAGCTTGACAGCCCCGACGTGCTCTTTACCATTTTCGATGTTTCAGCTCAGTTTTAATGCCTCAGTGGGTGTGGGGAGACACAGGAGGTTCCTCTGTTGGTGAGTAATCCTCCCAGAGGGGTCCAACGGTGTCTTGTCCTCAGAGGGTGACTCTCTGTCGAGGGGTTCTACACTGCTTTTCCTCTCCCAAAAGATCGGCCATGTTGACCACCACTGCCCTTGGCAGCATTCCCTCAAAGCTACCCAGTGAGTCAGGTTGTCAGCGAATCGTACTGAAAAGAAGGGCAGCATACTAACCCATCCATGGACGTGCACGTGGGGTTGGCTTCCTCGATAACTTTGCGGAGCACCTGAAAACTCTGAACGCATTGTTGTTGGAGGGCCCTATGGTGGCCAAGTGACTCGGGGTGCCGAACTACAGGGACCGTGGCCAGGTCTACCCGATGGCATTGCTCACCGATATCCTTGAGGTGTGCTTGACTCCAGGGATAAGGCACTCGCTGATGGAAAAGCCGGGAGTGAGTCGCCTGAAGAGTCCGATGGAAACATTAAAACTCTCCTGGGGTGAGCGATTATGGTATATCAAAATCTGATCCTGTGGCCGGCCAAAACTTCTCGGAGAAGTGGCCTACTGTGAGGATGGTCTAGAAGCTCCACGACTCTGGTTCGGGATCCGGACCTTGCTACCCCTACTCATCAAATGAGAATGGCTGGGGAAATGGAAATGGTGCCGAGGCGGGCCGCTGGGCCGGTAGGCTGGTCGGCGAAGAACACGGCGAGCAGGCCGATTGGCCGCCGAATCCTAAGTCGTCCTCCAAGGGTTGTAGTGCCCTGTCTACCACGTCATGGTAGGATGGGCTGGAAAACAGGCCTCCTGTCACGGTGTCGGTGCTTGCCAAGGGAGTGTCATGTTGTGACTCTTCCATCGATCCCTAGAAAAGTTCTCCCCCCTCTCTAACTAAGGTAGAAGGTGCTTCCGGAGAGGCCAGTGGTAACTACAAGCTTGATCCCTGGGGGTATGCCAGGTCCTCGTCCTCCTGGATATGCCTCCAAAGGGATGCGGGGATTATACGGATCTCACATTCAGGGAGTACGAGGCTGAAACGCTGCGTCCCCATCCCGTCCTTTGATTTATAAGAACTGGGGGAGGGCTTCGTCGCCGAGTCGTACTTTGCCTCAGAGTCTGAGAAATGGACTGGTTTGATTTCTATCCGGACTTCCCTGACATATCTCTTACGGCGACGAAGTCCCACCTTCCTGCCCCTGGGTGGCTCCTTGGGGTAGGGCTAATCTCCATAATGGGGTCCTCTGGCCGCAATAGTGCTGGGACAGAGGGGACTAAAGGCCGGGGTATGGGAAGCACCGGGACAGATGTCGAAAGGGACATGGGGAGGACCTCCATGTGGGTGAGTGGTGGAACATGAAACAGCTCCATGCTCACGGCCAGTGGAAGGGGGAGTGACCCCGTACCAAGTGTAGTGAGTGCTGGAAAAGGCCATACCCGAAGCATAACTGTCACAGGGAAGTCTTCTGCTTTCTAGATCGGTGGCACAGAGTAGGCCTTTACGCTGAATGGGGCTACCGCGAATTGGTCTACGGTGGCCATTGCCTGTTCCAGTGACCGAGAGAGTTGGCCCAACCTGCCTGTGGGGCAGTCGGGGCCTTGATCCGTGTGGGGAATGTAACTTCCCCTGCTCAACATGTGCGGGGGTCCGATAACAGGGGTTGACAGTGGCTCGGGCCACAGCGGTTGCTGACGTTGGTGCCCCAGGGTGGGCATTCTCTTTAACTCGCACCTGACACTGGCGTCGGGTCAGATGGGTTGGAGCCGGTGGAGTGGGAACAGAGATTGCCTGCTCCTTGGCCTAGGGAGTCGGGCGGCGGCGTCGACGCATCCTGCTGGGGGCCCTTGCCGTGGACTCTTGAAACGGGTCTCCGATTGGGCGAACCCAGACATCCCCCACCTCATCAGCGTAGGGAAGGGAGGTGTCATGGCGCTCCTGGGACAAACTCCTGAAACAGTTGAACGTCGAAGTGGGGAGCGGTGGCTCCCTGTGCGACCCTCGGGGGCAGCGATGATGGTGAGGCGCAGCTGCCTCAAGATCCAAATGGGCCATTCCCCTGGTGGGGATGATCCCTTCCTCCTATTACCCACAAACCAGGTCGTTGATCACCCTTCGTTGGATGATTTTTGATGGGGAGAGGGGAATTGATTTCCCGGTAGTTACGGCAGTCCGTGTTGGAGAAGCTGTGGAAAAGGAGGGACCGCACAGGGTGGCCGCGTCGGTACTGTACCTACCCCTGCGCCGGTGGGCAAGTGGCGATCGAGCTCCGGATGCAGCGATCTGATTCCTTGAAGTAGGGAGATGAACCCAATAGTGCTATAGAAAAAGAAATCAACAACCAATACCCCCGCTTCATTCCGTCTTCCATGGTCGGTAAGAGGGATCCACGCTGACGATGTCACAGAACGGAGTGCTCAACTTCCTGACTGCCTCAACCCCTGGCGGGTTTCACGTCCTGGTGCTAGGTGCCCGGACCTAGTGACATGCTAATCTTCCAACACCCCGAATGCTTCCAGTCTCCGTATTGAGGATAATAGGTTCACGTCGGGTTCACCATTTTCTGGTTCCGATGCTTTCTCCGGGGCGAGAGTGCATCCATCATGCAAAGGAGTACATGCAGCTTGTTGCCCCGCATTCCTGCTTTCCAAAGGTGGGCAGCATCCGTTCCTTGTTCAGGGACGTCTGCTACTTGATCGAAACCGGGATGATGGGATGTCGGTTCTTCCTTCCGTGGATTCCTCCTCGGAGCTCATCACCTAGTACGGCTGTCCCTCATAGATTTAAGACATATTCATGAACCTCATTCCCAGTGAAATATTTTCATGGACACCAGTTAATTACGCTGCTTCCGTCGAGACGCTCCAAGGGATCTTGTCAGGGCAGCAACCTTCGGCGAGGAGAATGGTCACGCTGGGGTGTTGTTGGTGCACCTTGATGCTGGGGAATTGGCATTCCAGTCTTATGTCCCTTATTATAGGGCTTCTCAAGGGCGCGGAAGCCCGTGGCATCCCACATCGAACACGGGGAATTATATACCATCTGAGGTTTTCCTCAGCTTCCCATGTTTAACACAGGGTATGCCGCGAGTTTAACGTCTTGCGGAGATGGATCGTACTGATCAGAACACTGAGAGTGGATCAGATGAAAGAACCCCCTGAAGGGAACTTAGATATTGGGTCCAGCACATGGGCGGCTTCCCAAATACCGTGGAGTGGAATGAGGTGGCATGATCCCATCGGGATGTGGTGGTCCGGGTTGGAATCAGGATGGGTAATAAAATGACGGGCTTGAACCTCATGGAGGCTTCTTATGTACCATGTGTTAGCATGGATCAAAGTCCACGTAGTTCAGGGCATACAGTTTAATGTCATGCGGGATGGGTATACAGTTTAACGTCATGCGGGACGCGCATACAGTTTAACGTCATGCAGGACGAGAGCATCTAGGGCTTACGCTCTGAGGCAGCCCATAATGTTGGCGAATCGATGTGAAGAGGTCAGAATGACCAGGTGGTGGTCTTGAACCTCATGGAGGATTCCTACGTACCATGCGTTAGCACAGATCGAAGTCCCCATAGTTTGTTGGGATGGGTATTATGCTATGAGGTGGCCCATAATGTTGGCGAACTGACGTGAAGAGGTCGGAATGACTGGGTGATGGGCATGAACATCATGGAGTCTTCCTACATACCATGCGTTAGCACAGATCAAAGTCCCCGTAGTTCGCTGGGATGGGGCTTACGCTCTGAGGCGGCCCATAAGAGGATGTCATGGTCGATGCTCACTCTAAGCCCACGTGAGTCATGCTCGGTGTGAGAAACAAGAGACAGTAGGGACCAGATGATCACGTCATAAAGGGTGCGTCCGTGAGAAGCGGAGAGGGGATTACGCGTTGAGCGGCCTTTGGTTCCAGGACTTACTCTAGGGTGGAGGCTCATGGTGCGACAAAGTGTAGTGGGGAAGTATGGAGGTGCATGGGTGCAACCTTTCGCAAGAGAGGCTAGGGGCTTAAGCTCAGAGGCAGCCCTTCCCCTGCGGAGAAACGCCACTCCAAAAGGAGGACTCACTCCATGTGAGGAAGATTCCATTCCCGTGGAGACAAGTGGAATAAAGAATGTCTGAGCTGGGGGGACCCTGCATACGAGGCACGTGGTCAAGTCACAGTTTAACCTCATGTGTTGAGGACGAGGTGCTTGGCAGTTTAACGTCCTACCGCTCGGACGAGGTGGGTTCTCTCCACAACCCTAGGGCTTACATGCCCAATGCCCTCTACCGCTTGTGGGAGGGAAGGCATCAGCAAGGACATAGTGAAGGGCGGTCGCAGGGCGAAGCATCGAGGGGTCCACGTTAGCGTGGCTATGTGAAGAACCAATAGCTGTTAGCGTGCCTAGGCGAAAAATCATGAGTCAAAGCAACGCAACGGGAAACACCACCTAAGGGACCTTGAGGTTACTTCGTATGAGCCTGGAAGGTCGTACAGGAAAACAACGCATGGCGTGGATGCCTGGAATGGAAGACATCAAGTTCCAGCGCGGAGAGGCACCCAAGGGGAGTCAAGGTGAGGGGTCCTAGGTTTTGCACGCAAAGAGAAGGTTTGCGCGCAAAATACCGGGATGGCACACAATTGGGGCAGAAGGATAGCGCGCAGCTAGGGGGATTGCACGCAATGATCTTGGATTTTGCGCAAGGGAAGAAGGATTGCATGCAAAGGAAGAACCTGGAGGAGTTGGAAAATTCATTTAAGCCAGTGGGGTCGCGCACAAAGGTGAACCACGGGGCAAGGTTGCGTGAAAAGGCAGATTACCTGGAAGTCACATTGCGCGCGCTGGAGTCCGAATTGCGCGCACGAGAGCTGGTCTAAATTCCTCAACCCCAAAACGGTTGGGGTCTCCTTATATTTATAGGCATTTTCCGACGAGGAATCCAGGTGGCGCACAAAATCTTCCACGTTAGGACCAGTCGGCGCGCAAGGCCTCATCGCGCGGAACTGGGCGCACAAATTTTCACGCCACACCAGTTCTTTTTCACGAAACCCGGGAGTCCTTCACGCGAGCATCATTTTTCGTGCAAGTACTCGTTAATTTCACACACCATTCCCGGGGCCTCCGGATCTGGCCTCTAAGTCCGAATATGACTTTGCTTTGTCACTTCGATACTTCCTCTAGGAGTTACAGACCTTTTTCGGCATCTACAACCCGGTTGAGTGCTGATCTTGCAGAAATATATTCCATATTCAGCATTTTTGTAAGATTCTCTAACCAGTAGCGAGTGATAGGGGTTCAGTTATGACTCCAAGTTCAAGATTAGGACCACAAGTTTCTCACCAGTCAAGGAACTGGTGTTTTTCAGGCCGTTCAGGCCAAGTAGGGGGTCATGGCTGTGGTAGTCAGGCTACAGGTTTTCAGCAATAGAAGGGTGGATTAGCTTAGGGTAGTCTGGCAGGGTCAAAGGGCCACGGTATAGGTTATACATTTGTAGTAGAGCTGGACCCAAGCATCATGGGTTGGGAGGAATTACTGCCCATATTTCTAGTTTATATTTTGGATGACCAGGGGACTTCTCATATGGACTTTCCTCCAGTAGTGGATCATTTCAAAGATGTCTTTCCATAGAAATTTTTAGGTTTACCTCCAAATAGAGAGGCACCTTTCTCTACTGATCATGTTCAAGGAGTTACACCGGGATTCATTACTCCTTATAGGATGGCTGCACCAGAGTTATAAGAGCTCAAGAAGTAGTTAGAGGAGTTTCAAAAAAAGGGTTTCATCAGACCTAGTACTTCTCCTTGGGGTTCTCCTATCCTTTTTGCAAAGAAGGAGGAGGGTACACTCAGAATTTGTGTGGATCATCAGAAGCTAAACCAGTTGACAGTCAAGAAATGATATCCCTTTCTAAGGATTGATGATCTCTTTGATTAGATTCGAGGATTGTCACGACCCCGACCCCAGAAATCTGGAATTTGTGCCTGAAAGATGGTGTGCATTTTTTTTCATAAATACATGCATAAAAAAATTACACATTTTATTCAAACACAGAGGATTGATTTAGTTTAGTTTTTATAAAATCAGAAGCTTCTAAAATACTTCTTCCAAAAATTTGACTAGGATAAGCTTCATATTGATGTCATCGCATAAAAGCACTCAAAGCTTGAAATATTCTACGAAATCCTGTAAAACATAAATTAAAATGTAGGGTGAGCATAAGAATGCCCAGTAAGGGGTTTAAAAAAAATTGAATAAATTCTCTTTTTAAAACATTCACCTTGAAATAATTATAAAATGTCTTCTCAAGAGGAAAACATTACTTTTTTGAAGCATGTCAGTAACAATTTCAATGGTTACTTGAAAACCTTTTTTTTTCAGAAAGTCCCTTTACATGAAATTCATACATATTTGAGTAAAGAATAAATCAGAGTGTGCATACATGTATGAAAGATGCAAGAAAAATGTATAAACCATAAATTGATCATTCTAACTCTAAGTGCATAGTTGTAAACATTAACATTCATATCATGATTCATTATCACTTAAATGAAATTCATATAACCTTAACATTAAATACCCTTACTTGTATAACTTTCCATTTGCATACTTAATTTTTTCTTTTAAATTTATCAGCATATCATAGAAGATTCTTAGCCAAGGGTTATTCCAATAGTCAAATAATCCCCTGATTGATCATTTACCAACACATGATGAGGGAATGTATAATGGTAGACTTTGTCAAGGCCTTGCACCAAGACCATAAAACATGACTTAGTATGGTTCAAGGCTAACCGCCAATCCCGTTTCCCATAGTAGTATTGGTGAAGGATAACCACCATTCCCATTTCCCATAGTAGCACAAGCCAAGGCTAACTGGCAAGACTGTCCCACATAACGTATCATGAGACTCTTACTTTACCTAATGCATTGGAGCTCTATCTGGTCACACCCATATTATCATTTAAGTCCAATACATTCCTCACATGTCTGGTGTGGTATTATATTCATATGATCCCATACTTATATTCATATTCCATAACTCCCCCTTTTTTACATACATGTTTATAACTAGAATGAATCATGTCATAAATTCAAAAAGAAATGAACCTTTTGGATTCAGATTTAATAGTGACGTGCATGAACTAAAACAACATACCTTTTCACATGTATTAATAACTAGTACACATAAATAATGGGTTGTCACATAAAATAACAACTCTTTCATTAAATCCTTGTGGGTCATTTGATGTCATGTCGCTGGCTTTGAAACACTTGTTTTAAACCATGCAATGAAAATAGTTTAAAACATAAATATAAATAATAAAAGACATTTCTTATAAAAAATTGGAAAAAAATTCATAGATGTAAAATTATCATTCTATGTGGGGGTTTCATAAAGAAAAGAAGAGATGGTCACATGAGCTTATATATGCATGTATCCTTCATGCTTAAATGTGAAAACAATTTTACAACATAGCCAACATTTATTTAAACTTGAGAAGCCAGAAAAGAAATACTTGTATGTAAACATATATATATATATATGGGTATGAAAAAAATATAATCATTTTACACACGATGTATACTTGGGTTTTTGTCAACCTGAAACAAGGTTTTGAAAATTCTTTCAAGAGTTGTATTCTTCATAACCATTGTTTAATCAATAAAGATAGGTTTTGTGAAAACTTTATTGAAAGAAAACTTGTATATATATATATATATGTATATATATGTATGTATATACATATATTTTGACACATAAACACAAATACATGAATTGAAAAGGGTATACTAAAAACATGAGACACCACATAAAAATAAAATATCATCGTTCAAAGATCACAAACCCTAAATTTATATAAAAAAATCTTGTATATATATACTTAATTTTTTCTTGAAGTTTCAAAATGGATTAGGATGAATATATATATATATATATATATATATGATTGGGAAGCATAAAAAAGACATTAAAGGTTTGCATATAGAAATTGAAGAATGAAAACTCTTGCATGTGTTATAGATTAACAAAAACACATTTAGAAAACCCGACATGAGTTAAGATTTAGAAGGAATATGAAACTGTATACTTATATATATAGATCTGTATATATAAGGATATAATAGTTTTATAGAAATTAAAACATAGAAAACTAATCCCTTACCTGACTTCAAGTGCCCAACAAGGCTGGCCTGGGGATGTTTGCACGTCGAGGAGAAGAAGGACAGGTAACTACGGGTGGAATAGGGTTTTACATAAGCTCTTTATATATATGTATATTTTATATATAACATTTAATACCTAAAAACATAAACAAAGACCCACGATCTGACTAAAACAACACAGATCCAACATTTTTATTAAAAGGGGAACCCCAAATCAAATAGTGATTATAATATATATATATATAAACACTTAAATCTTGAAGAAAACATGAAAGTGGAGAAAAAAAATAAAAAAGAATATCGTCTAAGACTCCTGGTAGAAATAAATGGACGATCCAAAGAGAAAAGTGGGTAATCTCAAGGAAGAAGGAAGGAAGAAGAAGAAGAAGGAGAAACAGTGGGAAAACCACTGGTTGGTGCGAGGTAGAAGAAGACAACGTGAAGAAGAAATCTGGAGATGAAATGAACGGTCCAAATCGATCGAGCTTTGATCGGATGGTTAGGATGAGTTCGTGGTTTAAAAAAAAATAAATGATGTTTGAGATTAGATCTTGAATAAGATCGGATGGGTGAGGTAAGGCATGTGATTTAAAACTTAATGAACAGTCATGATTAGATCCAAGATAGATCAGACGGTCCAGATTCTTTTTCCGTTGAAAATTCCCGCCCCACATCAAAACAAAACTCATTTCACCACACACTTATAAGGCTAGAGCTCCCAAGCATAGCTCAGAAATCTCCTTCCCCCTCCTCGGTGCCGCCCCGCACCGGATTATTTGAGGGCATGCTTTTGCGACCACCCATGCCGCGGTGCTACCCTGCACGGTGGCCTGCTACCTAGATCCTCCGTGCGCACTCCATGCATGCGACACACCCATGGGATGTCCTCTACTAAGGTCAAAGTCTAGGCTCGACTGCTAGTGCGTGCTGCCTCCTTTGTCCTAGTTAGAGAGCTGGCACCCTTGTGGTATTATTTTTTTTAAAAAAAATCCAAACTTTGAAATAACTATGTAAAAAAAGAAACAAACACTACACATAAATTGTATATATAATATCCTTAGTTGTATAAATTATGATTTATTCTAAACCTTGAAAGTTGAAAATATTTAAATCAAACTGTATAACTTTTAATTAATAAAAGTATTCACACAAAAATGTTTTCCAATTCAAAAACAAAATGCATATTTTTCTATGAATTAAAGTAGACATATGTACCCAAACGTTGTGATTTCAAATAGCATGATTCCAAATGATAATTTCAATTAAATGTGTTCAATACTCAATAACTTAGAAAATTTCAAGATGATTTTATACTTAGAAAAATCATTACTTGTTATGTTCAAAAAAGGACTATTTATAATTGCCATACATGAAATTAATTTTTAAAACTATATACTTGTATTAACTAAACCATTAGTTAAAAAAA
Organism: Viscum album; assembly: GCA_963277665.1. Classification (NCBI taxonomy): domain Eukaryota; kingdom Viridiplantae; phylum Streptophyta; class Magnoliopsida; order Santalales; family Viscaceae; genus Viscum; species Viscum album. Next base: position 912,504,960 of record OY728151.1, read on the forward strand.
GAAAAAATCTTCATTGTGAAACTAGAATGTATAAAAAATTTAAAACATTTTAAAAAATAGTTCATGAAATAGGTTTCTAAATCATAAGATATAAATAAGAGTTAATGACTTTTACTTATATTTAAAATACTTCAAAATTTCAGTATTCTTAAATACTTAAACTAGAATACCCAATGGATATAAATATAGACATTGTAAATCCAACGGTAACCTAAATGGAAATGGTTAAATTTGTGCCATATAAAAGTGTGATTAGGATATTCCAACTTCAAACACTGAGACATAGAAGATGGTGCTCTTCATCGATCTAACGATCAGTACAATTACTGCGGTTCTGGTTATATCATTCTTAGTCGTGGAAGATCCGAAGGAAATCCACTACATTCTTGGTATGTTTGTGGTACTTTGGGGTCTACCAGTGATCATGATTGGTCTACTTGTAGGAATTTTTGGTTAGTCATAGTCCTTAGGCCTTGTTTCCATGTATCTATTTCCAGTGTTTTAAATGAATAAAAAGTCTTGTGTTTATTTTGTGGGATTTGTTTAGATAAAAAGAAAATTAAGCCTAGTGTAATAATTAAAAATATTATTATTACAAAAAATTAAGTTTGAGGTATCACATTATACTCTACTTTAAATAATTGAACCCTCACTATTCTATTACACCTGTTTATAACTACTAGTAAAACTAGAGAGATTTAACACTCAAGGAACCCTCCTCCAGGACCACCATTTTGGATAATATACCGATGTTTCCAGGTGGTTCCTGTGATTAGTTCCTTATTCCTTGATCTCTTTGGCCCATATACACCATGAGCAGTTAGGTTCAAACCTATGCATAAAACATTTGGTCTTCCAAAGAGTGGCATGAGAGGTGTGTAGCTCGGAGATTTGGGAGTGATCTACCTCCCTATAAATCTCTTGGACCGCCTCTCACTTGAACACTTCGAAGTCATAAAGCATCCTATACATACTGAAACTCAGGATGTGGAACAGATAGGTCACTCGGGTGTCGCCCTCCAAGGCAGCTTGACAAAACATCCCCAAGGCTAGGTAGTTCTCAGACAAAGTGAAGAAAAGGAAGATAACTTCACGGTACATCCCTCTCTGCATGTACTCTTCTAGTTGTGCGGTTTCTATGCGTCGATAAACATGACGGTTTCCCTGGTAGACCCGAAGGACGTTTGGGTTAAGGGACACTTTATAAAGATGTCAGCAAGACAAGCGCAGGTTGGAAAAAGTGTAGTAGTATTCTAAACATGTCTTGGTGATTATGGATTCTAGAAATTCAGTAGGAAGTGAGGTTGATCGATGAACTCACTTCTTCTATCATAATAATTCAAGGGACATGTTTTATATAGTAAAGCATAACCAGATAGCAAAAGAGACATTATTTTTTAAAATCATAGTAAGATACCAACAAATAAAACATAACATTATTCATTTAACAGGGTTTATAAACTCAAGGTGTTACATAATGATCATGATGTCTTTTCACAGGTACTACCGGTGTTGGCGATCCCCCGAGTCCCCAGTCAAACGGATCCCCAAGGTTGTTCTAAATTCTACGATCTCTTTGGTCCATATGCAACACGGGTAGTTAGGATCAACCACATGTGGACATTTAAAGTTCCAAGTGAAGTAAGAATGACGTGTATGAAGTTGAGAAACATTAGTATGAACTTGACGTCGATAAAGTAAATGAATAGACTCATCTTTAGGAAATTAAAAGTCTATAATTTGACCATGAAGACCATATTTCAAGAGTTGGAAAAGATATGCTACTCAGAGGTCACCCTCCTGTACTGCCTCTTGGAAGTCCTCCCGAGATCAAAAATTATTATCTAGGGTAAAAAACTTAAACAAGCCCTCAAAGTATTTTCCTTGCTGTACATAGAATGAAAATTGGGAACACATCATAAAAATATAGTCAAGGACTACTCTTCGGTGAAGTTAGAGTACATGAGGATAATTGGATACATGGAAGAGGGTTTTTCAAGATAAATGGATATTTTTAAGTCTCTTAGCTTTCTGTAAATGATTTTCCCACTAAATTATCTAGTAATTCCATTAGAAGAGACACAAGTTGTGATTCGTCTGTAATCTGAAATGTTGATAAGGATTCTACTTAGTGTGATGTAATTAAGTAATTTATAGTTTCTATAACATTTCAGAGTTTTTCTAAACAGATCCTGTGATACCTAATATCACGAACGTGGACCCAGAAGTCTAGAATCGATTCTTAAAACATGGTGTTCATTTTATTTCATAAATACATGCATACAAAATTACACATTTTATTCCAACTCAGAGGATCGATTCAGTTTAGGTTCTAGAAAATCAGACACTGCTGAAATACTTCTTCCAAAAACGTGACTAGGATAAGCTTCATATTTATGTTGCCACATAAAAGTACTCAAATCTTGGAATATTCTACTAAATTCTGTAAAACATAAATTAAAACGCAAGGTGAGCATAAGAATTACCAGTAAGGGGTTTTAAAATAATTGAATAAATTCTCTTTTTAAAACATTCACCTTGAAATAATTATAAAATGTCTTCTCAAGAGGAAAACATTACTTTCTTGAAGCATGTTAATAACAATTTCAATGGTTACTTGAATTTTTTTTTAGAAAGACCTTTTACATGAAATTCATACATATTCAAGTAAATCATAAATCAGAGTGTGTATACATGTATGAAAGATGAAAGAAAAGTTTATAAACCATAAATTGATCAATCCAACTCTAATTGCATAGTTGTAAACATAAAAATTCATATCATGATTCATTATCAATTAAACAAAATTCATATAACCTTAACATTAAATACCCTTCCTTTTATAACTTTTCATTTTCATACTTAATGTTTCCTTATACATTTATCAGCATATCATAGAAGATTCTTAGCCAAGGGTTATTCCAACAGTCAAATAATCCCCTGATAGATCATTTACCAATACATGATGAGGGAATGTATAATGCTATACTTTATCAAGGCCTTGCACCAAGACCACAAAACATGACTTAGTATGGGTCAATGCTAATATCCAATCCCATTTCCCATAATAGTACAGGTCAAGGCTAACCACCAATCCTGTTTCCCGTAGTAGCACAAGCCAAGGCTAACCGCCAAGACTGTCGTACATAACGTCTCATGAGACTATTACTTTACCCAATACATTGTAGAGCTATCTGGGTGCACCCATCTTATCATTTAAGTCCAATACATTCCTCACATGTCTGGTGTGGTCTTATATTCATAGGATCCTATACTTACATTCTTATTCTATAACTCCCCCTTTTTACATACATGTTCATAACTGTAATGGATCATGCCATAAATGAAAAAGAAATAAACTTGTTGGCTTCAGATTTAATAGTGACATGCGTAAACTAAAACAACATACCTTTTCATATGTAGTAAGAACTAGTACACATAAATAATGGTTTGTCACATAAAATAACAACTCTTGCATTAAATCCTTGTGGGTTATTTCATGTCATGTCGATGGCTTTGAAACATTTGTTTTAAACCATGCAATGGTAATAGTTTAAAACATAAATATAAATAATAAAAGAAATTTATTATGAAAAATTGGAAAGCAATGCATAGATGTAAAATTATCATCCTATGCGGGGTTTTCATGAAAAAAGAATAGACGATCACATGAACTTATATATGCATGTATCCTTCGTGCTTAAATGTGAAAACTATTTTACAACATAGCCAACATGTATTTAAACTTAAGAAACCATAAAAAAAATACCTGTATGTAAAAATATATATATGGGTATGAAAATAATATAATCCTTTTACACACAATGTATACTTGGGTTTTTCTCAACCTGAAACTAGGTTTAGAAAATTCTTGCAAGAGTTGTATTCTTCATAAACATGATTTAATCAATAAAGGCAGGTTTTCTGAAAACTCCATTGAAATCAAACCTATATATATATATATATATATCGACACATAACCACACATAAATGAATTGAAAAGGGGTATACTAAAAACACGAAACAACACATAAAAATAAAAGATCACCGTTCAAAGATCATAAACCCTAAATTTATATAAAGAAATCATGTATATATATTCTTAATTTTTCCTTGAAGTTTTAGAACAAATTAGGATGAATATATATATATATATATATATGATCATGAAGAATAAAAAAAGACAAGAAAGTTTTGCATATAGAAATTGAAGCATGAAAACTATTGCTTATGTTATAGATTAAAAAAACACATTTATAAAACCCGACGTGAGTTATGATTCATAAGGAATATGAAAATTTATACTTATATATATTGATCCGTATATATAAGGATATAAGAGTTTTACAGAAATGAAAACATAGCAAACTAATCCCTTACATGACTTCAAGTGCACAACAAGGCTGGGCAGGGGATGTTTGTACGTCGAGGAGAAGAATGATAGGTAACTACGGGTGAAATAGGGTTTTACATAAGAACTTTATATATATATATGTATATTTTATATAAAACATTTCATACATAAAAACATAAAAAAGGACCCATGATCTGACTAGAACAACACAGGTCCAACATTTTTCTTAAAAGGGGAACTCCAAATCAAACGGTGATTATAATATAAATATATAAACACTTAAAGATTGAAGAAAACTCAAAAGTGGAGAAAATAAAATAAAAAATAAGATCAGCTGAGACTCATGGTAGAAATAAATGGATGATTCGAAGAGAAAATTGGGGAATCTAAAGGAAGAAAGAAGGAAGAAGAAGAAGAAGGAGAAATAGTGGGTGAACCACTGGTTGGTGCAAGGTAGAAGAAGACGACACAGAGAAGAAATCCAGAGAAGAAATGAATGGTCTAGATCAATTGAGATTTGATCAGATGGCTAGGATGAGTCTGTGGTTTAAAAAAAAATGAAGGACGGTTGAGATTAGATCTTGAATAAGATTGGATGGGTGAGGAAAGGCGCATGATTTAAAACCGAATGAACGACTGTGATTAGATCCGATATAGATCGGATGGTCTAGATTCTTTTTCTGTTGAAAATTCACATCCCACATCAAAATAAAACTCATTTATTCACCACCTTATAAGTATATATCTCCCAATCATAGATTATAAATATCCCTCCCCCTCCTCGGTGCCGCCCCACACCAGATTCTTTGTCGGCACACTTTTGTGCCCACCCATGCCGTTGTGCCGCCCCGCACAGTAGCCTACTACCTAGATCCTCCGTGCACACTCCAGGAATGTGACATGCCCCTGGGCTAGCCTCTACTGAGGTCAAAGGCTAGGCTTGACTCCTAGTGTGTTCTACCTCCTTTGGCCCAACTAGAGAGCTGGTCCCTTAGGGTAATATTTATTTTTTTTAAAAACCCAAACTTCAAAATAACTATCTAAAAAAAATGAACACTACACATAAATTATATACAGAATATCCTTAATTTTATAAATTATGTTTTATTCTAAATCTTGAAAGTTTAAAATACACAAATCAAACTATATAACTTTTAATTAATAAAATTTTTCCCAGAGATTTTGTTTTCCAATTCAAAAACAAAATGCATATTTTTCTTTGAATTAAATTAGAAATATATACCCAAACATTGTGATTTAAAATAGAATGATTCCAAAAGATAAGTTCAATTAAATGTGTTCAATAATCAGTCACTTAGAACATTTTAAGATTATTTTATACTTAGAAAAATCATTACTTGTTAGGTTAAAAAAGGTCTATTTATAATTTCCATACGAGAAATTAATTTATAAAACGGTATACTTGTATTAAATAAACCATTAGTTAAAAAAATATTCATTGTGACCCTATAATGTCTAAAAAATTTGAAAAATTTAAAAAAATAGTTCTTGAAATAGGTTTCGAAATCATAAGATATAAATAAACGTTAATGAATTTAACGTATATTTAAAATACTTCAAAATTTCAATATTCTTAAATACTTAAACTAGAATACCCAATGGCTATAATTATAGCCATTTTAAATCCAATAGTATCCTAAATGGAAACGGTCTAATTTAGGCCTTAGAAAAGCATGATTAGGGTATTCCAACTTCAAACACTCATACATAGAAGACGGTGCTCTTCATCCCTCTAACGCTAAGTACGATTGCTGCGGTTCTAGTTATAAAATTCTTAGTCATGGTAGATCTGAAGGAAATCCACTACTTTCTTGGTATGTTTTTGGTGCTTTGTGGTCTACTGGTGATCATAATTGGCATACTTTTATGAATTTTTTGTTAGTCATAGTCCTTAGTCCTTGTTTCTATGTATCTGTTTCCAGTGTTTTAAATGAATAAAAAGTCTTTTGTTTTTTTGCAGGCATTGTTTAGATAAAAATAAAATTAATCCTAGTGTAATAATTAAAACTATTATTATTACACAAATTAAGTTCAGGGTATCACAAGGATCCTGGGTGTTCTCAAAGATTGACTCAAGATTTCGTTGCCATCAGTTGCATGTTAGCCTATCAGTTATACCTCTTACACCCTTTTGGAGTAGGTATGGGCTATATGAGTATTTTTTTTGTCGTTCAATATCACGAACGTGCTAATAGTTTTTATGGAACTGATGAACCAAGTGCTCCATCCTTTCTAGGTTTCTTTTATGGTAGTCTTTGTGGACGATATCTTGGTGTAATCTCATACTCGTCACGACCATGCCATCCATCTTGAGATCATTTTGAGTACACTGAGAGAGCATTAGTTATATGATAAGCTCTTAAAATGCCACTTTTGGATGGACCAGATCCACTTCATGGGTCATGTTATCTTAGATACATGAGTATTAATAGACCCAAATAAAGTGAGAGAAGTAGTTTATTGGGAGCATCCGAAGAACGTCTTTGAGGTATGGAGTTTTCTAGGGATAGATGGTTACTAAAAATTCTTTATATAGAAATTTTCATGCTTAGAAGAACCACTAACAGGCCTGAAAAAGAAGGGTGAAAAGTACTTGTGGATAGATTCATATGATTCATCCTTTTAGGAGCAGAAAGGGAGATTGAATTTAGCATTGATACTAATTTTTCCAGGGCCGGGCAAGAGTTACACTATTTACTGTGATGAGTTAGGTATCAGGCTCAGAGCAGTGCTTATGTAGGGGGAAGGAGTCATTGCGTAAAGGTCTTAGTAGTTAGGGCCACATGAGAGGAACTACCCGACGCATGATCTTCAGTTAGTTGTAGTTGTGTATGCTTTTATGCTGTTAGAGACATTATATTTTGGGCAAGCATTTTGTGGTATACCCTAACCAAAAAAATCTCAATTATATCTTTACTCAGCGTGATTTGAATTTGAGACATCGAAGGTGGGTTGAGTACCTTCAATCTTTTGACTTTGAGCTTGCCTACATGCCTGGGAAAGGAAACATAGTGGTAGATGCATTGAGCAGGAGGACTCAAATATATGCAGTTCAGGAGGCCAATAGTTAGTGGAAGCTTATGGATTTGTTCTTTGAGATGCATTTAGAGGTGAATGATAGATAGGGGTATACATTTATTTCTTCTATAGTTGTTAGATCTACTCTACTAGATCAAGTGTGAATGAGGCAACTATCAGATTCTGAAGGCCTAGTCCTATGGGAGAGTGTGTCAGATGAGGACCCTACTCCTGGGTGGACCATAGGAAATGATGAGGTCTTTCAATTTCATGGACGCGTATGGCTGTTAGCAGATATATGTGAGGAGTTGAGGTGAGATTTTCATTCCTTGGTTTGGGTAGTTCATCCTGGGGTCACTATGATATATTGAGATCCACACCATTAATATTGGTGGCCAAGTATGAAAAGGGATGTAGCTAGTTTTGTTATGAGATGTTTCACCTTTCAACCGATGAAGGTAGAGCAATAGCGACCGATATGGATTTTACAACAGTTACCCATTCTCGAGTGGAAGTGGAATGATGTCATGATGGATTTCGTGATGGGTTTACTGAGGTCTCCTAGAGGGAATGATGCAGTTTGGTTTGTTGTTGAAAAACTCATGAAGTTTCACATTTCTTTCTAATCAATGAATCCTTCAGTGCTGATGAGCTTGTAAGGCTGTACATTTGGGAGATTGTACATTTTCATGGGGTTCCACACTATATCATTCAAGACAGGGATTCCTGGTATACTTCTTGTGTCTGGCAGGGACTACATAGGGATTTGGGTACACAAGTACTTCTGAGTACATCTTACCATCCCCAAACAGATGGCCATTCCAAGCGCATGATTCAGATTCAATAGGATGTGATACGAGAATACGTCCTGGATTTCAGGGGTTAATGGGAGAGACACATACCCCTAGTGGAGTTTTACTACATTAAAACTTTTTAGGAAACAATTCAGATGGAACCTTATGAGGCATTGTACGGTAGGTCATGCCGATCACCCCTATGTTGGTTGGAGGCAGGAGAGGTAACTATGTTGGAAACTCGTCTTATATAGGAGACCATGGAGTAGGTGGAGTTTATTTGTAAGAGGATGGATACTGCACAATCTCACCATAAATCTTATGCTGATAGAGGGAGATGACCTTTGGAGTTCAAGGTCAGAGATCAGGTTTTCTTACAGGTCACACTAAGGTTGGGACATAGGTGGATTAGGAGATAGGAGAAGCATTCAATGAGATACATTTGGCTATTTGAGGTTTTGGAGAGAGTCGAGCCATTTTCCTATTGGTTTCAGTTACCTGAAAGGTACCAGTCTATGCATGAAATCTTTCATGTTTCTCATATACGATGTTACTTTTCAGACCCATCTCATATTTTCCAACCCAAGGAGGTTGAGTAAGAGGTGGATGCATCCTTTGAGGAGAACCCTATTTAGATTATGGTTCACAACAAGAAGGTACTCTATGGCCAGTCTGTTCCCCTGGTATGGGTGGTATGGCCTCATGGGCGAGTACAGGACGAGACTTGGGAGAGGGAGGCCGATGTACGATCCCACTGGCCAGATTTTTTTGAAGTTTATTCTTTACTACCCTTGGAAAAGAAATTTGGGGATGAATTTCATTAAGGGGGTAAGTTTGTAAGAACCTGGATCTTCATTTCAAGCATGGATCTTCATTTTGGGTTGTTTTTTAGGAAAAAGAAAGAAATAAGAAATTTTCTAAGAACACACCCTGTACTTTTGGGTACACACCATGTACTTGGGTACCACGTACAACCACATACTATCCATGTAACAAAAAATTACATGGTCCTATAGGTTACCTAGAAGACTGCTTAAACTGGGGGCCGATTGAGGCTAATTCATGGCATGTACATTAAATGAACACGTAGTGTATTTTTATTTTTATTTGATAAATCGGTGCGGGGTCACATCTCATCCTTGAAAACATCTTTTTCTCCCATCGGTTCATACAGGAGAGTGACAAAAAATACATTAACTTCAAGTTCCTCCTGGTTCTTCGTCCAAGCTTTGATTGAGACATCATCAGTTGCATTTGATTACCACTGGTGAGTTCTCTTCTCCCCTAAATCCATTCTTCCTGATTGTTCCTCTCTCGTGAGTTATCATGGGATGATCTATTTTACCCTTTTTGTATATATATTTCGTTCTAGGCTGATTCAAGGGCTAACGTTCAAGTATATCGATCTTAGGATATAGAGGTAGGTGGTTTGTTCCTTTCATTGATTGCATTTGGATTATATATGCTAAAATTTTTGTATACCCACATTTGGGGTTTTTTTAGAATTAGACCCTATTTATTACCTTTTATGGTTTTATAGATTGATAAAAGGGTAATTGCTTATGCATAAGGTTTTATACCATGACTATGTGCGTGTTTCCCCTTTTTATTGATTATGGCCATTTGGTCTAGAATGTATATTATTCTTGCTTTGTTTTCCATGCCTCTTGTTGTTTGGACGAAGTTACTGATTAAATGAGATGCATGTGATACACATTGTGGAATTTTTACCAAGGGGAATTTGAATGTGAGAGCTTCCCAAGGTAGGGTCATTTATATATGAATTGTTGTTATGTTGAACCAGAGGTATTAACTATGATATCTCACAGGTGGTTATAGACCAAAGGGTTAGACCTGGGTCATTATTAAATGAATTGATTCTATGTTGACCAAGGGGTATTGACCATGTGAGCTGCCCATGTGGTCGATTGTAAATGTTTAGTGCTAATGTAGACCAAAGGGGTTGGACCTTCATAGATACCCAAAGGGTCGTTATTTAAATGAACTGTTGTTATGTTGGACTAGGGGGATTAGATAGTGAGAACTTTTCCATAGGGTCGTTATTGAATGATTGAATGATTGGGGAGAGTCTTCCAAGCCAAAGTAAAATATTGGAATCAGTATTACTTGTTGTTTACATGGTCTTCTGAGACATCTCAGGTTATTATTACACAGAGGATATAGATCTTAGTCTAGATCCCAAGGTTAACATGATTCAATGACTTGAATAATAAAAGTAAATGATTTTTGTTGAAAAATATAGTATTGTTTACTTTTTGAGTACTTCCTAGTTTATTGCTTAATTTTTGTATATTACCTGATATATATATATTCACTGATAGTTAAGCATAGCTCTTTTGGTGGTTTCCTACTGGGATTCATCTCACAACCTGTTTGGGTCATTCTTTTGGACCCAAAAAAATTATATGATTTAAGGTATAGATAAGGGAAAACACCCATCTTCATCAAGTACTTGATTTTTGTTGGAGATGGAGAGAAAGAGGCCAAACTGAGGCTTGCAATGCTATTGGAGTTTACAATTTTTCTGTACTTTGGTTTTAGTATGGTATTTCCATCATTGTGAAATGTTTGGCTACATTCCTAGAGACATTTGAAATGCATCATTTTTATATTCTCCAGTTTTTATATTATTATTAGTCTTACATTGTTTAATTTTTTTGTATGGTATTACTTCTTCCTCTATTGTTTATTATTTTCTTTCTACTGTGTATACTCTTCCAGTGAGGGCATAGTTTCCCCATTTTCGTACCATGGCCCTCGCTGCAAGTTGGTAGCCTCTAGCATTTGGGGAAATGCACTTGAGATCATATGACCAACCGGGTTCGGGGTACCTTTGGGTGGCACCAAGAACCAGGACATTACACATATAAAGAACTACCTCCCTCATTACTAACAAAACAAGTAACCTATCCCATAATAATATTTAGTGTTGATCATCCTCCAACCATCCCTCGAGAGCATCTCCATAGAAGACACAACCCAACATCACATCTACCGCGAAGTCTCCCCACTAAGACTCCACCTACTACATCAAGTATTATTGTATTTCCATCTAGAATAAGAATACTCTACCACTAGACTCCACTACATCAAGATACATCATTAAAAGATCCTCCATCACTCTACAATCATCTCCAAACTCCAAAATAGAATCAACTCATGAATCCATACCGCATCTATCAAAAATTAAATTCCCCTTCCATGGGTTATAGGAGATCTTAATGTTGCAGTTCTTCAATAAATCCACTCACCTCCACAGTCATAGATTCAAATACTTATTAGAGAAGAAATAGATCAATATCCTATGATATGTAAATATAAAAAATAATTCATCAATGAGATAAGGATACCACTACTTCAAAGTAAACACTACAGTTTCTAACTAGAGATCAGGGGTAGCATGGTTACACTCATCATGATAAAACTACCTAGACCCATATGATATCATTTCACTTTACTAAATCAGGGAAAAAAATAAACCAAGACTAGTGTAATCATGAAAGAACCCAAACATAACCCATTTCTATATAATCTAAAGAATATGATTAATGATCAGCTTCTCCTTAGGAAGTTGAAAGATGCATGAAACTGATCAGTCTATATGAATGTATAGTCCTCCTGGTATGAGTGGTTAATGGAGATATAATCCAAGAGAATTCAAACATGAACATAGATAATATACTATAATACCAATGATTTTATGGATCTATAAAACATTCATAGGTGTTTCTCATGAAATAATTTCCTTGATCTTTAATGGATCAATCACTACCCCCTATTGAAACACCACATGCCTTAGAAAATGTACTTTAAATGTCCAAAACATTCACTTGGATAATTTTTGATAGATATGATGTTGAAAAAGGACTTATAAAATATCCCTAAGATTCTTATCATGCCCACATTATATATGTGAGTATATGAGGATGTTATCTATGTAAAATACCTTAAAATAATCTAGGAACTCCTGAAACAAAGAGGTCATGAGTCCCATGAAAATAGATGGGGCATTTGGAACACATAATGACATGAACAAAAACTTGAAGTTACCATAACAACATAGGAAGGTTGTATTTAGGGTATTTTCTTCCTTAAATATCATATGATGATACCAAAATTTCAAATTTGTCTTCAAAAACCAACTAGACCTCTTCAACTAGTCAAACAAATCATTTATAATTGATAGGGGATAGAAGTTCCTGATTGTCACCTTGTTCAACCATTGGTGGTCTATATATATCCTCAGACTACCATCTAACTTCTTGGTGAACAACATCATAATAGCCAATAGACATAAACTAGGTCAGATAAAACCCTTCTAAATCAAACTTTAAATCTAAATCCTTACCTTAAATGGCTCAAAAGGTTTCATCAGGTAAGGATCCATTGAAATTAGAGAGGCTCTTGGCTGCAAATCTATCCCAAAATCAATATCAAATAAAGGGTGTAGCATTACAAACACTTCATAAAAAACCAATAACTCCTAAAAAATATTATGAAATTTTACTATCCACACATATACCAATCCCAAAAATATATATATTAAACAAGAAAAAGGGACTCTGAACTCCTATAACCCATCTGATCGCCCCACTCACTGATGAATATTTCATGTCATCCTCACACATCATAGAATGATACCCTCCTCTTGAATCAATGAGTGATCATAAACATTGAATACAACCAATCCATGCCAATGATTACATTATATGGTTTTATTTGAATCATAAAAAAATTTAATGAAATATGCTTCCCCGTCATCATTTCACAACCTCAGTATATGTGAAAAAAACTTGGCTGGCCTCCAACTTGTGTAATGAACACCAAGGTCACTAGAAGCCTCTTCAACCTAAGTCCCAAGGCATAGAACAAGGGGGGAAATAGAATAACAAGATTCTTTAGAATCAAAATAGGTAAATTCTAGAGTATAAAATGAGAACATTAAACCTTAAACAATATTTGGCCCACCTGATGTCGACATCTCCACTACATTCAAATATTCACATATAAGATCCTATACCCCAATGACCCTATTATTGATCACATGAATGGTAATTCTCGACCTTCTATCCTTGAGGGTTACGAACATCATGGGGCCATCCTTTACCTACTCCATTGTAACAGCCTGAACTTTTATAAATAAAATTCCTTTTATGGTTTAATTAAATACATTATTATATATTATGGGTTTAGAAAACTCATGCACTTATTTGGTTTCTTTATATCTTGTAGAATTAAAAAAACATTAAGAATCATTACCATTGATAATATAGACATTGAATAGTGATCATATGATCGGTATAAATATAGGGTTTTAACAAATCCAATTGACATAGACAAAGGATGTGATGACCTCAACCAGTAGGATGATACCCTAAAAATTCCATTTATTTGAGATTACAAGGGAGATATCATCAATGTGATTTTACATTGAACAAGAAGAAGCTTAGATCTAGAAACAAAAGAATGATAAAAACCATTTATGGGATAAGTTCAAGCTCATCATGATCATGACCCAAACCATGCACGTCGAGCCACCCCATGAAAGTCTCACCATCGTGCACCTTACTCTTAAGGTGTTTTTCTTGTGTATTAAAGGTATATTAATCAAGACCCTGGTAGTATGAGTATGTATGTTATTTTTTATAGATTTATTTTCATCCTATTATTGTTACTTTATACATGATGTTGATTTTGATATAATAAAACACAATTTTTTTGGGTAATATTAAAATTCAATAAAGGAAATTATTTTTCTGAATTAATGGATTTTTTAAATAAATATTTTTTTTAAAATATATTATTATTAAATATGTTTTATTAAATATAAATGGTTATATATTTTTTAAAAGTCAAATGTAATTTTTATGAGGGTTCAAAAATTCTTATTGTCAAAAAACCCAACATTTCAAAATAAATGTTGATTCTTATTTTAAAAGTAGAAATTCACATATTTAGAAAATTATTTGGATAAAATAATATTATTTTTAGAATTAGAATGTTGAAATTATCCAATGGTGAATTTTTCGTTATTTTCAGAGATAGTTTAATTTTCAGTTAAAAATTAAATATGGTATAAATATACAGTGTGTATTATGACATCATAATACCACAAAAGTGATGTAATAAGTACTATAAATGGTATCCACTACCAAATATATGTTTACCCTTTAAAATAATTTTATTTTAAGTTTATTTTATTAATTATATAAAGCCTTTACGGATCCTCCAAAACCTTTAATATATTTTATGGTTTTAAAATCATTTCTTTAAAGACATGACTCAATTCTACATCAGAAAGGGTATTATTTTAATAAGTTCAGACATTTTACTAATAAAATAATAAAAACAACTCCTTTTTTTAGAAACCATTTTAAAGAACCACGTGATGGTTTTTGAGAAATGATAAGAAATTCCCCAATCATTTCCTATATAAACCCACCCAATATCCCATTTATCTTCCCTAAAAAACCTTATATCGTGTAATTAATCTTATATACTCTCTATATAGTCCTCCCAAGGTGACCCAAGCTCTCAAGAATCTTATCCTATGCATTTTTAATCACCCTCTCAAGGTAAGGGATCCTCTTCTTCTCCAATTTATTCAATTATCTTCTTTTTCTTATGTATTTTATCATTATTTCCTAATATTGGGATATGTTCTTCCATATAACCCTTAATTTATATTTTATTTCTAAATGATTATATAACCCTTTCACTCTCATCAATACCTCCCACGAAAATTCATATTCTCCCATTATGTTGTCGAAATTTCTCTGCGATTTTCCATGCAAAACAATTGTGTAGTGAATACCTGTACCCATTTCATATCAAGGATGTTCACATTTACGTACTTATACTTATTGATTTGTGACTTAAATGTATTTATTCCACACTCCTTAATCATGGAGTAAAATATTATGATGAACAAATCTATGTTGTATGATCTATATGGCACACTTAAGCATGAGAATGAAATGAAAGTGACGGGTACGCCCGAAATTATATAGCGCTCCAATGATTTGGGAAATGTTTTAGTCTCATGAGACATCATGTAAGGGATTTGGGAGTGAACCTAATCCCCCAAAAGATTTTTTCCATCATTATGACTTAGAGTTTATCCTTGACCTATTTTTATGATGTAGTGTTTTAAGTTGTTTCCATATTTTCCATGTTGCCTTTATGATTATCGTGTTATATCATGCCTCATTATTCATGTTTATGATTCCCACCCCTTTTTCCCATTGTTATACCTATTGTATAACATGTATTACTTTATTCATGTTATTATATATTTATTCCCTCACTGGGCTTTATAGATAACCCCTTTCTTATGTATGTCCCAAGGTTATCCCATGTAGTTTTAAGTTCGAAGAAATATTATGATCATGTTAAGGAAGTTTTCAATAATGGTGATGTATTACCTTTTTTAAGTTGTTATGTAATGTACCTAATACCCAAATACACTATAATTATTTATCTTCTAGTTTTTATTATGTTAAATATTATGTAATAATTCATGAACAAATGTTTAATAAAGAGTAGGGTTGTTATAGTTGGTATCATAGGAGAAGTTTAGTTATTTTTGGGTTTAGGATTTGAAAACTCTAGAGAAAGCCTTAGGGATAAAACTAAGTATAAGAAAAAATCCCAAAATTTTGTTAAAGTATAATGTAACTGGTTTATAAAGAAAATAAATCATTGTCTAGATACTATATGTGGATGTGGATTTGGAATAGATGTACATAAGGGTAAAACCTGAAAACACCACATTGAGATATAGACTCGATCGGGAACTAGTGCATGACAACAGACCTTGATGCACACATGGTTTGAAACTCCTAGGGGATATTATTTTATAAATTCACAATATCATTACAAACCATTATTAAGGGAACAAAAATCCCATAAGATTACATGTTATGAAATATACATGGATAACATAGATTGATGACTAGAAAATCATAAGTTAAGAAATAAATGTCATTTATAAGTTATCTATTTAATTTCATTGGATTCCCATTTATGTGATTAATATTTTAAAAATATTCATCTATAATTTTCCTTTTATTCTATTCAATGACTAGAAATAGGATGAATTAAGTGAACAACCAATTTTATGGGAAATGTGATGAATTCCCAAACGAGATGCCAAACCCGATGGGAGAACAAATCACGAACTTTGTGATGATACTCTCTCAACTGAATCAGCTTATGAATAGAATCCCGGATCAGGAGGAGCTACCAAATCCCCCTAAGTATGAACAAGCTGTAAATAATACCTTTATGAAATAAAAGCCTCTGAATTTCAATGGATCATTTTATCCCTTAATCATTGAACAATGGATCAACTCCTTTTGAAACATCTTCTCTATCCTTCAATATTTTGAGTAAGATAAGGTTAAACTATATGTTTATTGTATGGAGGGAGAATTTGATCAGTGGTGTACATTGATCAAGGATATGGATTTTTAGGAAGTGATCAAAGTTATGGGGTGGAAGGAATCCCAGAAAAGGTTTTTTGATAAAGATTTTCCTCACTCTCTTCGACTTAAAATGGGAATGGATTTCCTTCCCCTCAAGAAAAAAAGATGATGGATCTATTGGGGCATAAAAGGAAAACTTCAAAAGACTTTCATGATACACCTTCAGATTTGTCGTTACCCATGAATATAAGGTTTCACACTTCTTTGGTGGGATAAATCCTAGTCTAAGAAACCCTAGAGATCTGAGACTTTGATACCTATGAGGAAATTGTCCAATGTTCCCTCAAAGTTGAAATGGCGATCGAATAATCTCAAGGTTATCATGGGGATAAGAAGTAGAAAGTTGAGTTTAATTTTATAGGTTTTATGGATAAATTCAATAGTTATAAGAAATTTCAACATCCTACTTATTAAAGGTGTAGAAAGAAAAACCTGTAAATTGCCTAAGGGGGAGAGAAAATACATTAGGTGTAGGAAGTAAGGACACCTAGATAGTGATTGCTGACTAGAGAAACCCACTAATGTGATTGAGGTAAGTAATGCTATAGTCAACCATCAAAACATTATTCATTGCTTAAATTGTAAGGATCCAGGGCACTTTTCAAACCAATGCACTAAGCAAATGGTTTTTGGAGACAACTAAGAACCTCCAAAGTAGAAAGGGGGAGTTTTTTCCCTCAAAACCACTAAGGTGGATCCCGAAAATGAAGTTGTGATAGGTTTGGTAGTTATTCATTCAAAAATAAAAAAAAATACTTTTTTTATTCTGGTTCTACACATTCAATTATATCATGCAAGTTTAATAGAACTATTAAAAAACCACCAAAAAATATAGAAGTATATTTTGTCAGTGAAAATGGAAATTGGGGAAATTATTGCATCCTGAGTATATAACTTCTCCCCTATCAAAATTTGTAGGATGAATTTACCTATAAACCTTATGATACTACCTTTAGTTGAATTTGATAGAATTCTGGGTATGGATTATCTTTTCCTGTATAGACCCAACATAATTTTCCATGAGAAGGAAATCACTCTCCTTATCTGGAATTGACCCCCAATTCTATACAAGTGAAAGGAAGAGGGTGAATATTATTTAGCACCAACATATTAAGAATGGATATTATTTCCCTAAGGGTAGGCATATCTATCTCAAATGATTTAGTCTAAGGAAAGAATCATCCTTAAAGATATTCCCATTGTGAGGGAATACACAAATGTGCTTCCTGAAAAATTTCCCAGTATTCCTCTTAGCTGAGAGGTTGAATTTTTAATTGATGTTATATCTGGGGCATTGATATTATCCAAGAATCTATATATAATGGATTCTTTAGAACTTGTAGAGATAAATAAACAACTACAAGAGAATCTGGATAAAGGGTTCATACACCCAAGTGCTTCACCTTAGGGTGCATTGGTTCTCTTCATCAAGAAGAAGGATGGTTCAATTCAAATTTTCATTTATTATCATAACCAAAAAAAAGATCATGATAAATAAAAAGTATCCTCTACCACATATTGATGAATTTTTTAATCAGTTATGTGGAGAATAATACTTCTCTATGGTGGTTCTTCAGTCTGGATATTATCAAGTAAGGTTGATAAATGAAGATATCCCCAATAATGATTTATAAACAAGGTATAGGAACAATGATTTCATATTAATTATATCCAGACTCACTTATTCTATAGCGATATTCATGGAATTTATGAATAGATTCTTTAAAGATTTCCTTGAAAAATTTTCAGTAGTCTTTATAAATCATATTCTAATATACTCCAAAAGAAATTTGGATCATGAGGAGCATATGAATGCTTTTCTTAAGTCCTTATGAAAGGAGAAGATTTATGAAAAGTAAATCAAATGTGAGTTATTACTGAAGGAAGTATAATTATTTGAGAATGTTATCATAATTAATGGGATATCAATAGAACCTTTAAAGATAGAAGTAATTGAAAGATGTATGAGGCCAACATTTGTGATAGATATTCATAGTTTCCTTAGATTAGTTGGGTACTATCATCGATTTTTGGGAAATTTATTTTGATTTTCCAACCCTCCAACCAAGATAACTCAAAATGTAGTAAATATTTCTTGGAATTATGAATGTGAAGATTGCTTTATGGAGTTTAAAAATAGGCTTATCCCTGCACCTGTACTCACACTACCCATAAGTGGGGAACATTTCGTGGTATCCAGTGATGCTTTGAAGAAGGGATTGAGCTATGTGTTAATGAAGAATGAAAAAATGATAGCCCATGCCTCAATAAAATTTAAAGTTCAGGAACAAAACTACTAAAAACACTATCTAGAGTTTTCTCTAGTGATATTCAAATTAAAAATATGGAGACGTTATCTCTTTGGGGAGCAGTGTGAAATATATACATATCACAAGAGTCTCCAGTATATATCAACATAAAAATAGCTGAATATGCACCAATGAAGATGGTTAGAGATAATCAAGGACTATGACTGCTCAATCCACTATCGTCCTGGGAAAGAAATTAAAGTGGAAGATTATTTATGTTGAAAGGATCCGAAAATTTTATCATTAATGAGAATTGTCAAAAGATAAAATCTTCTTAGATTTGAAAAGGATGGACATGAGAATCATAAAATGAGGAAAATTATCAATAATTTAATAAATTATTTCTCAACCATCCACTTTAAAGAAGATAAAGGATAGTCAAAGAGATGATGTGTGAATTTAGAATAATGTGGAAGCTATAAGAAAATTGAAATCCCTATATTTAAATTTTAATGAAGATAGAGTTGTGAGATTTGGATCAAGGATTCATGTACCATCAAATCCTGAGTTAAAGAAGGATATGTTGGATGATGTGAATAGATTAACCTTCTCCATCCATACAAGTACCACAAATATGTATCGAGATCTTCAATAGAACTATTGATGGGAAAATATAAATAATGATATCGTGGAATATACATAAAGATCTCTTGTATGTAAATAAGTGAAGAAAGAAAGGAAAAAAACCAAGGGGATGATGCAAACATTACCCATACCTACATGGAAATGGAAAAACATCACCATGGAATTTTTAACTTGTCTTCTGAAGACATTAAGAGGGAATAATGCTATATGGGTTGTGGTGTATCATCTTATAAAGACTGCTCACTTCATTTAAATTTGAGAGGATTTATCACTCAATAAACTTGTAAGGATATATATTAGAGAAGTGGTGAGGTTGCATGGAACAACATTATCAATTTTATCTGACTGAGATCCAAGATTTACCTCCATGTTATGGAAGAGTCTCCAATATGCTCTAAATACTGAGTTGAACTTCATCACGTCTTATCACCATCAAATTGATGGCCAATATAAAAGGACTATCCAAACACTCTAGGATATGTTGAAGGCATGCTCAATTGACTTAAAAGGAGTATGAGATTAATATCTACCTCTGGTAAAATTATCATACAATAATAGTTTCTACTCAATCATTAAAACTTATCACTATGAATCCCCTTATGAGAAGAGGTACAAAATACCTGCATACTGAGATGAAGTTTTGGAATGAAAACTTTGAAGTCCTAAAATGGTCTAGGAGATGATGTAAAAGGTCAAGACTATTTAGTATAACATTAAGGCTTCTTAGAGTTGAAAAAATATCAATGCTGATAATAATTTATGAGACCTAGAGTTTAAGGTTGGATACATGGTATTCCTCTGCATATCTCCATGGAAAAAAAGTCATGAAATTTTGGAAGAATGGAACACTTAGTCCATAATACATCAGTCACTTTGAGATCCTTGATCGCATCAGAGTCGTAGGCAATCGACTAGCACTCCCACCTAACCTATCTCAAGTACATGATGTATTTCATGTATCTTTCTTGAGGAAGTGCATACCAGATCCCTCAATGTACTCAATCTATAGGTTGTACTATTAGAGAATGGCATTTCGTATGCGGAACACCCAGTGGAAATCTTAAATTTTAGAGACAAAGTTATATGAAATAAGAAAATTCACCTGGTAAAATTGTTGTGGAGAAGCCCAAAGTTTGAAGAACCAACGTGGAAACCAAAAGAGTTTATGAAATAATGTTACCCTCATCTATTTTATTATGTGAAATGAAAATTTCAAGGGTGAAATTTCTGAAGTGGGGAAGATTGTAACGACCCAAACATTTATAAATAAAATTAACATTGTGTTTTAAGTAAATGAATTATTATATATTATAAATATAGAAAACACATGTAGTTATTTGTTTTCTTTATATCCAATCAGATTTAAAAGACTTCTAAGCATTATTACCATTGATAATATAGTCATTGAACATTAATCTTATGATTGGTATAGATATAGTGTTTAACAAATCAAATTGACATAAAAAAGGAAGTGATGGCCTCAATTAGTAGGATCATACCCTCTGAACCCTATTTATCAAAACTTCCAAGGGAGATATAATCACTAGGAATTTCCCTTAACCAAGACAAGTTGAGATCCAACAACTTAAGCATGTAAAAAAACTATTTATAAGAGAATTACAAGCTCATCAAGATCCCAACCCAAACTATGTATGTCAAACTACCCCATGAAAGTCTCATCATCACACACCTTACTCTTAGAGGTTTTTATGATATATTAAAGGAAAATGTATAAATAACCAAACAATTTGAGTATGTGCATTATTTTTATAGCTATATTTTCATCATATTATTGTTACTTTATAGTTGATATTGATTTCGACGCAATAAAACATGAATTATATTTTTGGGTAATATTCAAATAAAATTAATGAATTTATTTTGTTTGATTAATAGATTTTTGAAATAAATAATATTTTATTAAAATATTATTATTAAAAAAAATTATCAAATATAAATGATCATATATATTTTTTAAACTCAAATATAATTTTTGTTAGGGTTTAAAAACTGTTATTGTCAAAAAAACCCAACATTTCTCCATATATATAGATTATTATTTTAAAAGAGAAAATTAAAATATTTATAAAATTATTTGGATAAAATAAATATTATTTTTTAATTATAATTTAAAAATTATCTAATGGTGAATATTTCATTATTTTCTGAGATAATCATTTTTTGGTAAAAATTAAATATGGTATAAATATACAGTGTGCATTATGACATCATAATAACCCAAAAGTGATGTAATAAATACTATAAATGGTATCCATGATCAAATATATGTTTCCCATGTAAAATAATGCAATTTTAAGTTTGTTTGATTAATTTTATAAAGCCTCTATGAATCCTCCAAAACCTATAATATATTTTAAGGTTTTAAAATCATTTCTTTGGGGACATGACTCAGTTACACATCATCAAGGGTATTATTTTAATAAGCTCATCCCCTGGAATAATAAAATATTTAAAAACGAAACTATTTTTTAGAAACCATGGGAAAAAACCATGAAAAGGTTTATGGTTTTGGTTATTTTATTATATAGAGTCCAAAACCTAAGTTTGAGAAATGATAAAAAATTTACAACTCTTTTCCTATATAAACCCACCCAAGATCCTATTTCTAATCACTAAAAAAAATTTGATTATATCCTTACTCTTACCTCCCTTCCTTAAAGTCCTCCCGAGGTTCCCCCAAGCTCTCAAGAAGCTCCTCCTAACCATTTGGAATCATCCTCTCAATGTAAGGGATAATCTTCTTCTCCTCTTTATTCAAGTATCTTCTTTTTCTTATGTATTTTATCTCCATTTCCTAATGATGGGATATATTATTACATACCCCCTTACTATCCATTTCATTTATAAATGATGTGACAACCCTTTCCCTCTCATCAATCTCTCCAATTAACATTCATATTCCCCCATGATGCTATCAAAATTTCACCGCCATTTTCCATGCCAAATAATTGTATAGTGAATACTTGTGCTCATTTCCTATCAAGGGTGTTCACCTTTATGTAGTTATACTTCTTTATTATGGAAGTACATGTATTTATTCAACAGTTATTAATCATGAAATAAAATATTATGATGAATTAATCCGTTTTGTATGATCTATGTGGCACACTTAAGCATGAGAATGAAATGAAAGTAATTGGTGCGCCTGATATTATATAGCAGTCCAATTCATTGGTTAATGTTTTAGTCTCATGAGACAACATTAAAGGTATTTTGGAGTGAAACTAATCCACCACATGACTTTTTACATCATGATGTCTGGGAAGTTATCCCTGACATAGGATTATGATTCATTGTTTTAAGTTGTTTCCACGTTTCCCATGTTTCCTTTATGATTATCGTGAAATATCAGGCCTCATTATTCATGTTTATGATTCTCAACCATTTTTTGTATCATTAGTATTCCTATTGTCTAACATGTATTACTTTATTCATGTTATTCTATGTTTATTCCCTTACTGGGATTTATAGATCACCCCTTTGTTATTTATATCCCCAGGTTATCCCATATTGTTTTACGTTTGAAGAAATATTATGATCATGTTAAGGAATTTTCCAATAATGGTGATTTATTCCCTATTTTAAGTGGATATTTAATGAACCTAATTTAAAAATACACTAGAATTATCAATTTTCCTAGTTTTATTATTTTTCATATTATGTAAGAATTCACTAATTAATATGTAATAAATATCAGGGTTGTTATACCCATCTCCCCTTGGTGGAACATATGCTTGTTGTCTCTACTACTGATATAGCCCCAACGGAAACTGCCTAATCCAGGTTGGGTCCCAATAATTATTAGACACTAATATCTCTAATTTCAATGTCATATAAAAATAAATAAAACTGATGTGAATCTCCTATTGGATGTATAGTAATTTCCAGTTCTAGATAAATGAGAATAAAATGGTTGGTATTGACTCCCCACTAGTAGAAACCCTGGTGATCTTAACTTATGAAATACTCTATCTAAAACTCTCACCCCTGAGAAGTTTTGATGAACTCCATCCCTTGATGATCTTGGATTTTTATACATCCTTGTATAACCTTTTCCTTCTTCTATACCTCCAAATAGATAGAAAACCTAAATGGGTACCAACATACCCGATAGTTGGATGTAGTTCTTCTTTAAGGAACCTCACTATAAAATCCTCATATATAAAAATATCAAGGTTCAATTGAAGAAGGTCCTTGAAGAGAATAAATAGATAATTAACATTTAAACTCTCCTACTTAGGGGAGAGAAACTCTTTCCCCTTTGATTCCCTTATCATAAATGACTGACACTCATAAAACTACTTCTGAAAATCCCCCTAGAAAATAGTTGCCTCCTTCCTCTCTCTAAGATATAGAATCTACCACATGAGTGAAGTTCCTATCATGTGTTTGATGTCCTATGAAACCCAATACTCTATCCTAACTTGATTTAAAGAGAAATATATATGAAACTCTTCTTGTAAAATCTCCATCTCCAAATCAAAGACACTCACATCATACTTCCCCAAACTCTAAAACTGAAACTCATGTAGAATCCTCCTTCAAGACTCATTCTCCTCAATTGGGTTGATCCTCTGATGATCAACTAGATTATCCCTTAAAACCTATCTAACCCAAACCACATGTAAAGGATTACCATGATACATCTTAATAAGAAATAAAAGAAACATCTAAGCTTGATAGCATGGAATTCATTTAAGAGTAAATTAAATATATTAATTTTTATTTCCCAAAAATAACCCCAATTTAAACATAAGAACAAACAATATGATGCATGTACCTCTCTTAGGACTATACACTATGATAATAATTATCTATACTAGAGTTTTTATTCAGCTTAAGGTCCTTTTATTAGATTATTAGGGGCCTTAATCACCTATGTCCAGGTTGGTATCCCTTGATATATTACACACTAAGTTTTATTACCATTATTACCCTACAAAAACCATGAAATCCTTACTAGTTCCGAGCACTAAACTCCATCCTAACTCTTACCAATGTCTTTGATACCACTTTTTCATAACATTCCCCCACTAGGAACCCCTCCTAGGCTTATAGTGGAGATGAGAGTGACCCCCCTGATCCCACCTCCAACAGGATGATGTTTGATGACTACCACTCAGGGTATGAATCCCACAAATGGGAGGAATTAACCTCAAAATTATAGGAATATAAAAATGAAACCACTAATAAAATCTATAATATAAATAAAAAAAATATTCCATAATAACCACACTGTATTAAAATATCATAAAAGTATATATATTTAAGGTAAAATACCAAAATAAAAATCATTGGGTGGCGACTCCAACCATATCTCCCAACTCCAAGAGAGTAAAGTCTATATTGACCTCTAAATCCCTCATGGAAACCTACAAAACATGTTTATATATATAGGGGTAAGTATACAAGTATACTACACATGATCCTCCTAAATTAATCTTAAGTAAATGTGGAAAATCATGATAATTCCCTAGTGAGTAAATAAAAAAATCAATACGCACCTAACTAGGTCAAATACCACCCACTCTCACTAAGGATAACTCACTAAACATCACATCCAATAATAATAAAATAATATCAAAAATATAGTAAGAGTTTACCCCACACCACTTTCTTACCAGGTCTTCTCACTCACACCCTAATAAAAAACATCTTGGTGCTCTCATCAGTTTTGTATCGTCACAAACAAACCCACACATCCATATATCACATAGCCACATCAAAATCACATAACCGTGTATCAAAAACCACATACCATATATAAATATCTCAACAAAATATCATAACTCAATCATAGTAGGTTATCATGAATATGAAGGATATAAACCTTAATCCCTCCTCTTACCATGCATGAACATCACTATATACCACATTGTCATCCTACCATCATCACATCAATCACATTTTTCACTTATGTCCATCACACCCATTGAATATAAAAATTTGTTCATCATAGTCATTCCACATTAAAAAGAGAGATGAGGGAAGATGTGGTAATCAAATATACATTCCGTCATTAACCTAGATTTTGGGAAAGGCACCTAAAACCCAAAACATTTGGGCATCGATATGGTTATCTGACTCAGGTGGGGTGCATATGAAATCACTGGGAAAATACAATTTATATATCACAACCACACACACAATTCCAACTAAAGGGTTCTTATCAAATAACATTACCACAACCCATAATCATAACCACACCTTCATAAGCATTCTTTAATAACTTTTTCCACTTCTATAACACCAACCATTCCCTTTATTTACCATTAAATAGCCACAGTAACAACTATAAATCCCCTTTACACATAAAATTTCACAATTTAAAGATTTATCATTTACCATCCATATTATATTTAGTATTTTATTCATTAACCATATTTAATAACAACTAATTCATTACCCATCACCAACTTTCATTATATATTTTACATTTCCATTTAATAGCATAAAAATTAATTAATAGTCTACATATTGAATTCCATCCCACTGCCCATCCTTTTGTTAATAATTCCATCATATTCCATACCACCAAGAATCTACAAACATATCCCCACAACACATGACACTCCACCATAATAATTGTCATGAAACCCATGCCAATAACTCCACAATTTTCAAAAAACCAACCATTCCATCATAACATCCCAACCACCACACATCAACTTCTAAAAATTCCCATGATCACCATGGAAACTAGTAACATCTCCTATTAATTACACCCACAAACACCAAAAATAAACTATAGTAACTTAAAAATATTCTATTATAAATTACAAAAAAGGTAACTCAATGACAATAGTAAACTAAAAAAAAATAAATAGCTAAAATACAACAAAAAATAATCCTTTATTCATTTATTTTATAAGAATCAGTTGTAACAAGAATAAGAATAATTACCACCTTTCCAAATTTCACATAAATATATTTTTACCATCTTAAAACATTTAAACTTTTTATGGAAGGTGATCCCATAAATAAATCATGGGATCAAATCATATATCATAGTAGAAAATCAATTATCTATAGTGAAGGAAAAATAACCATTAATCATATGAAATAACAAAGGAATAATTAAATAATAAATGATACACCTTTTTCATTAAATTTAATCATTACTATTATTATATTTTTTATCTTAATTCATAAAATTTTTATAGAGAAAGTAATAGATTTATAATTCAAAAATTTAAATAAAATGGGTGATATAGTTATTGAATCCCCTACATGGATGAAATGTATCAAAAAATCAGTGCACATGAAAAATAAAGTTGAAATATTATCATAGAACTGAAACACATGAATAAAATGTGAACTAATTTTAAGGTACTCACTAAACTCAAAGTTTGGTCCTTCGTTTATCTAGGTTGAATAATATAGGAAGGGTTGAATGAGAGGGACTTAATAAAATTTTAAAATAACACAATGGTTTCATTGTGACTCCCTTAAAATAACACAAGGGTTTCATTGTGACTCCCTAGGAATTATTTCCTAAAAAATAATAAAATCTCCCTTAATTTACTTTAAAATCAGGATTGTTTCTTTATTATCAATTGAGACCATTTAAATTCCTTAAAATATAGATTTAATATTACATAGATAATGGAATTATACTTATATATCAAAATCTCTATTTCTAAATATTTATAATTTATAATGAAATTATAAATCATAAAAATATGATTTAATAATTCCTTGAGAAGTAGAAAATTCACTATTTGGAAGACTCTCACATAAGGGAAAATTACTCTTATAGTTAGAAATATAGTAAATAAAATGAATCTTACTTTTTCAGCAAGGACTCTTACACATGGGGGAAATAACCCTTACAATAAGAAGATAAATGAATCTTATAAAAGGAATAAGAGTAATTCTGAGAAGGTCCATGAAAATTTAGTGAAGTGCGAAACATTTCATAAGGTTCCTCAAGGTAAATGAAAGGTTCATTTCTATGTAAAAGGAAATAACTCTTATAAATCATAAGAATGGATCTTATTCAATATGGAAAATATCTATTATAAAATTTGGAAAATAAATATTATGTTTTCACATATTGCTCATACATTTTTAGAATCTAGAAAACTCCTCAACATATGGGTCATTTTTAAGAGGGATATCAAAACATAAGGTTCATTATAGAATTTGTAAAAAAATAAAACTAAAACTATAGATGCTGATTAAACTCAAAAAATGAAAATTTTGATTTCCAGATCAACACCTAAGAAAAGACAAAGGGTGGGTTCAAGAAATATTGGTCCATTATAAAACATTTCCATTTTCTATTTGGTACCCACTACAAGGCCACTAGATACCTAGTTTATACACTAGTAGTCACTACAGGCCACACTAGGCACCACTAGGTGCTTGGTTCCCTTCTATTGGGTACTCAGTGCTTCTCATGCACCTTCCCCATTTCTTTTTTCTTTTAATATACCTCTATTTTCTTATAATACTTATTAAAATTAAATTTTTTTATCACTTTATCAATTCAATAATTATGAAAATATATAAAAACTAACATTTAAGATAAGGTTCATTACATCTAACCCTAATTATATAGTTGTTCAATGAATTTTAAATTGGATCTTGTTCTGTCTCATTTTACAGAGTCTTAATAAGATTCATAAATATTTTATTATATTAATACTAAAAATAAAAATACCCAATGATCTTACATAGTCCAATGAAAAAAATAATTTAGAGAAAATATTGGGTAATGTTATATTTCATTCATGGATTTAAAACTGAATCCAAAACATGTAGTCAAATCATAGGAATTAAAACATATGCTAGTAATTACTACAAATAAATACATAATGCATGTGAAATAATTCCCTTATTTACCTATTGTAGGTTATTATACCACACTTTTGTGAAAAATAAAATAAAAAGAGTTACCTCTAAAAGGTCAAAAAATAACTCACTTACTCGGATATCCCCTGGAAACTAGAGTTACACTATAGATTGTTTATTTACACGTTTTTATAACTACATTTCGAGTTTTTAACACCCTATTTTCATTAATACCACTGATATAACTATCCAAATATGCATTGATATTATTTTTAATAACCTAACCTAGAAAACCTCATCTTGAGATGAGTTTCCACTAACCTTAGGCAAAAAACTCTTGATCGCCAAAGGCTACTGACTTACCACAAATTATGAATATATACAGTGGGGGTGATTTTCTTCAGGCACCACCATCAATATATTTTCCTTCACATTTTAAATTAGAATTGAAAAAAAATAAATAAAAACCAAAAAGCTATAAGAACTAACATAAATGAATTCATGTGTGCCATGATGAAAATAAATAAAATGATCATGTCAACCAAATATTTTGTTGATAATAAATAAAAAAAGTTTAAATCGTGTATCCATACAAAATTAATAATAAAATATATTAATAGTATCTTAATTGGATGACACAAATCATAGATAACTATCACCCACCTAACTATAAGTGACACCGATCATTGAATCTAAAATTCAAAATAAAGTAATCATAATTGTATGTATACCAAGGCACACATGTAGGGGTGAATATATTCACATATCCTATAAGAATCCCCAAAATGGATCAATCAAAATTTCATATAAGGATAAAACATCATTATAATATGAAAAAAAATTAAAATAAGTACTTTTTAAATGAAAGTAACCAATTATAATTTTTTTGAATTCCAATATTAAATGAAATAAATAATAATTCTTAAAAAAAATCTTTCTTTTATTTTTAAATTAAAATTTATTCAACACATAAAATATTACAATAGATTTAAAAATTATAGATTCAATGAGAAACCTAAAAGAGAAGACCCAGTCATATCTCATTAGTGATAATAATGAACCTTCCTCTACCATATAGGTTTTCACTAGGAAGATAAACATACCAACCCTCTATCAAAATGGAGTCTTCTACACTAAAGGCATAGTGAGTTACGTTCACACCCATATAAAATATGAGGTATGATAACTCTAATGCATGAGAATAATAACTTCTAGTAGTCCATAATTATAATCCTAGTTCACCCATGTAATTTTAATGTAAAATAATCCACCACATATAACAATTTTAATATCATAAATATTAAATTTAAAAAATACAAATGGGTAATATTTATCCTAAAGAATTCATTTTTCAAGTGTAAACACACCACAATTCATACTAATTTATCATATTGAAACCAAAAAATTTCATAAAATCAAAATCACATTAATTCATATCTAAACATGTCCTTAATCATGGGAAAATTGATTTAATTTAATAAAACCTATTTTAAAATCCCACAATTCCAAACTAAAACAAGTCTTAAGAACCCAAAACATGTTTTACCTTAATATAAACATTTATAATTTAAATATGAATTTATTAAAATTAGAAAAAAATTTAATTTAAACCATGAAATTAAAGAAAATAATAAATTGTACAAATAAAATTATATGCTTGATAAACCACTTCCAAACTCTGTTTTAAACATTTATTAGAGAAAATGTTTATTTCGTATTATTGAAAATAAACCATGCATAGTAGGTTTAGAATACTCTACCTAGAAATTAAATAAAACCACCAACCTAAAACACATCCAAAAGAGTAAATCTATGCCAACTCATGACCATAAAATAATAATATGATGCCTAAAAGGCTAAGAGACCCAATTGAAATTTAACTAGAAAATAAAATCTAAATCAGAATTCTAGAAAAAATACGCATAAGGTGATAAAAAATTATCAAACCTAATGAAAATGATGTCTAAAATCATGTTATAGGTTTCATATTGACATCACACAAAAAAATACACAATTTAAATTAAGTAACTAAATCCTATAAAATCTATAAACCAAAAGAAATATAAAGAAATTATTGAATAATGATGTGACAAAAAACCCCATAAATTGTGTGAAAACCTCTCATATAACCCTCCTATATTATTCCTAAAAAATCCATTGGAAAACAAGGGTTTCTCCATAAATCAATGAAAATCCTAAAATACCAGTCCTTGGATATATAGAAAATTACATATAAGAAATAAGAGACGAGGAAGTAGAAGGAGAAGAATAATGTAAGGATAAATTTTACATAATATTGCTTGAAGATCCTCCTATAGAAGAATTCGAAGACTAGAAAGATTAAAGTGAAACCCATACCCCAAATGGTATACCATCCCCACTTTTATTACATTTAATAACTAATAATATTATTATTTTATAATAGCTCATCAAAATAAAAATACCCAACATTAATAATAAAAATAAAAATAATACACATAATAAGAATGCTCTTGATAATAATTCTAATAGTAATCATCACTAAAAATTATAATTAATAATAATAATACTAATACTAATAATAATAATAATATAAAATAATTATTATAGAAATAATAATAATAGTGCATATTCTAAAATAGTTTTATGACACTTTTTAAGTGAAATAACATTCCAATTTAATCATAAAAAAGTTAAAAAAATAATACTTTAATAATACTCATAATCATATTACCCTTTTAATAATAAATCATTCCAATGTCATTATAACCATCATCCATGATTTAAAATGATTAAAATCATCTTTAGAATGTTAATTAAAATCTCATCATCATATTAAAATATAACCCAAAAGGTTTATAGATAAATATGAATGTTTGGAAAGGTTTTTAATCATGCACATTTATTATGCATAGTTTACTAATTGTTCACCTAGTCATTCATTCTTTACAAGACCAATTTATCCCCTAAATGATTACTATGAATGGTTTAATAATTTTTCACCTAACCATTTAGTACCCATTTTTTTTAAATAATTCACCTTTTCACATAAAATCTCATAATATTAAAATATAATAATAATTTATAAAAAGTAGGGTGTATATTTTTTAATGTGGTTTTCTTGGGTTTCTATAATATGGATATAGGATTATGACCATTATATACCATGACATACATAATACATCCCACTATGTTTTCATGAATAATTTGATTTATGAATGATTAATCACTATTATTAGAAGGTATTTGGTTAAGGAACAATTTAAAACATTGGTGCAAGGTAGAAACACATAGATTAATATTATGAATTTTATATCTATTCAAGACATTAAAACAGCTGTCCTTAAGAGATAAAAATTATTTTTCCTATTTATATGAATTTTTATACCTATCATTCATTAATAAAGACCTAAATATTTCATTTAAAATTCATATTTGAATAGATTTTTTACAATATCAATTAATTAAAAAAATTAAAAAGTAATGAGCATATCATTAAGATACAAAATAAAATATATTATTTGATTAAAATTATATTAAAAGTAATTACATATATAAAAATAATATCAAATGGAATTATTTTCCATAATTTATGAATGAAATATTTTGTATTAATGTATAAATTCTTTTAATATATCCTAAATGAATTTTATTAAAAGAAAACCTTTATCCAGGAAATACCCATTTAATAATCCTTAAGAATATTAGAAGTCATGATATCTTGGAAGCTTTAATATAATGGAAGAGATGATCTAGAAAGGATATTTTAAAACATTACAAATTATAGACCAGAGGAGTTTATGGTGAATCCTTGTAAATGATTCTCAACTGGGTAATTATTAGTCTTGGAAAGAAACCATTTTCCTGCTAAGAATTTATGTTATGGTAATTAGATACTTTTAGAACATAATTTGAAAACTAGATTAGAGTGGTATATAGTACCCCATTCTAAAACCAGAGGCAGTGACAATATCTAGAAGTGTAGACGTGGGAGGAAGCAATCTACTTGTGTGAGAGTAACTGTGAAGATAATTAAGAGTCATTTGAAGTTACCTAAGTTTATGTAAGACTATTTTAAATATATACATAGGATTAACCTAAAATTTGTTTTTAGATGTGGAAACCATTCACCATAAGATAAAAGTGAAGTTGGTGCACTATCAAGGATATCGGTGGTTTCTATGATCATGGTGTGGTTCTCCACAAAGATTGAATGGAGGTATAATTGAGTGAACCAAAATATAATTTTCATGATCATCTATATATAAAATTATGGGGGTTATTTTCATTATACATGAAATTATTACATTTAATCTTATGTTAGTTTATGATTTGGGGTAATTGTTTTGTTTTAATCTCTTGTTACTATTACATTGAAGTTGTTTGTTTCACATAGAGTAGGATTATGTTCTGAGCTGCATAAATACCTATATTACATAAGTGATTTACATTATACTCTACCTAGTTCTATTTTTTGTTGTATGTGATGATTGTATCCTGGTTTGTGAATAGTTCATGGATAGGGTTTGTGGTTATGTTGTGCCACTTCTCATTTCCTATTACATTTATTTGTGGAATCATGAGTCTCAGAACTTCTGAAAACCTTGTTCTAAATTCTAGGTTTTTGTATGTTGGGTTGTTCTAGATCTTTAGTTTAGGCATAACAAGTTGTATCAGATCCTAAAATTTGGGTGTGGGTAGCTCAGATAGATACATTTAGAAAAAAATGAGTCTCTTGTATTTTATGATTTTTTATTTCAATAGAAGTTTTCTATTTCATAAGGATGATGTTAAAAGAGGTAAAGGTTTGGCTAGAATGGTTCAAAAAAAATATTTCAAATTATGTAGGATACAAGTTGAGGATTACTTGTTCCAAAGAGATCTAAAGGGTTTTTTCTGGTGTTAATATAGAATTAATGTCAAAGGAAGAATGGAAAAGGTATTACTGAAGGTGATGGGTGTAATTCAGATGATGTTTTCATGGAACTTGGCCTTAAATATCCATGTAGAGGAAATAAATTCGGAATTTATGTCAATACATAGGAACATGTATGGGAAGAATTATATAATAAAAAAGGTGTTTTTAATGTAGTTACTTTTTAGTATAAATATATTAGAAGTAATTTCAACAACAAATCATCTAAATTAATTCAATATGATCCAGAGCCATATATAATGCTTTTTAGTGGATTTTTAATATGTTTTGGCATTGATACCTCTATCATCACTTTAAGATTAACGGGACATGATTATTACTGCTATGAAAAACTCCAATGGTAAGAATGACATGCTATTTTAGGATATCTAAGATTTGATTCTAAATGAATAAATTCTAAATAAATAAGTAACAAGTGTTACCATAAATAAATTTGGTTTAAAATGTAGGGGTTGATTCACTCTAATAATCTATTAGAACAAGGTTAGAAGAGACGAGAGTCATAAAAAATTATATGGTCATGTTGACTCTACATGTTGGAACTATAAAAAGAAGGGACATTTAAGAAAGTACTATTATGATTGATGATTAAACTCAAGAAAGTATGCATTCATTTCATTTGTAAAATCTATAGCTAAATGGGAGAATTGGAATTTGATCTTAAGTGTCATAATTTTGGTGGATTCATGGATTTTTGTCCAAGGATCTTTATTTCACACGGTATCTGATAATGGGTGCATTAGAAATTATATATCTGGAAGCTTTGGAAAAGTTCATCTTATGGATGGAGAGGAAATAAAAAACATTGGAAAAGGTGATGTGAATTTTTTAAAAAATAATGGATACTTGATATCTTTTTAGGGAATCTAACACATCCTAGGTTTATAGAAGTGCTTAATTTCCATTAGTTATCTTAATGATGTGAGATTTTGTATCATCTTTTCTGACGGTGTATGGAAGATCACTGAAGCTTCTATAGTGGAGGCCTAAGGTATGAAATATGAAAATTTGTATCTTTCTGGGACTTTGGAAGGTGAAATGCATTCCATAGTATAAATTTTTATAAATTCAAAGTTATTTCATGACCTTCTTACTTTAAATAGTGATAAAGGTTTATGGACATTGATTGTAAAGTTATTATTTAAGATTTATAATTTGGATTAAGAAACATGTGAACATTTCATACTAAAAAATAGTGCAATGTTTCATTTGTGTCATTGGGAAAGGTACCAAATAATTAGAATCTCAAGCTAGTATATAATTATGCAAAGGGATCGACACCAGTTTGATCTCATAGGAGAATGTTGCACTAATTTACCTTCATCAGTGATTCCACAAGTGTGAGTGTTCCTCCTCAAACATAAGTATGAGTTTTTCATAACATTCATCAAATGGAGAGCCATAGTGGAATTCGAGACTGATATAAAGATGAAATGTATTTATTCTAATAATGGTGTTGAGTTTGGAGGAAGATAATTTTGGATGTTAATTTGGTTGAATGATATCCAAATAGAGACCACTATTCCTAGAACACTTAAAAAAAGTGTTTCAGAAAGGATGAACAAAAATTTGAATGAGAGATCTAGGATCATGAAGTTATGTTCTAGACTCTCAAAGGAGTTTTGGTCTGAATTAGTTAAAAATGATGCTTATCTTATGAACTAAAGTCCTTTCAAACCATTAGAGAGGTAACTTTCAAAATAAATCCTAATAGGAAGATTAGTCGACTATAATCACATGAATTGATTCATATTAATCAATTATTCTCAATTCAAATCCAAGGAAAGGGATAAGTTCAAATCTCAATACATGAAACATTTCTTTATTATCCATGGTGATAACAAAATTCAATTTAGACTATGGAATATCAATTAAATAAAGGTTATCCAATTTTTAAACATCCTCTTCAATGGGAAGATATTGTAGAAAGATCAAAACCAAGAGAAAGACACTCTTGGGAGAAAAAACAATAGAGTAGTCTGAGGTAGATTTGTACTCCAGTCGAGTGGTGTTAAGATGTTTAGGAAGCAAGGAAAAAGAAGTTTTAGAGGTACAAAAATTTTCTACAATAGGAGATGTTGACCAAGTTCTCAAAGTACCATATCTAAATATACCTGAATACTCAAGTACAATGGAATATCAGGGTAGATTTTTATAAGATCAAGGTCTTCAAGGAGATAATACTTACAGATTAAGGTTGTATAAAAGGGCCAAAAGGCTAGTGAAAAGGTTTTATTTTGAAACTCAATTTATGATATTTATTGATGGTGGAGAAACTAAAAGCCTTTCTGAGTTGAGATATCTAATTTATTCATTTCAGTGGGATTTGTAAATGAAATAATATTTAGACTCCTTTCATGTTTTTGATAAATGGGATCTAATAAAATTACCATAAGGCTAGAGGGAACTTTATAATAAGTGGGTTTTTCCTTTTATAAGAGAAGAAGATGGTAGAGTTTGGTACAAGGTGCAACTTTTTGTGAAAGGATTACAATAATTTAATGGTGTTGATTTTAGGGAAATCCTCTCATCTATTGTTAAGAACATAACAATTTTTATGGTGATCATCCTAGTTTCCATGGATTGTTTTTTCTTAAAAACATTTATGTCAAGATTTTTTTTCATAGAGACTAGGAGGAAGAAATATGCATGGAGAAATATGAAGGTTTCATACTAAAATTGAACAAGGTCTTGGTGTGCAATATCAAGTGAGGTTTTTATGATCTTAGGAATGTGCAAAGGAAATTGAATCAAAATTTTGATAATTTCATAATAGAAATTAATTTTTCTTCAAAAATAATAAATTTTTTCTTCTACCAAAATGTGTATAGTAGTGGAAGTTTCATCAAAATTCATATCTATAGGGATGACTTTCTCATAACTAAACCTATGATGGTGAGGCTGGAAGATTTAAAGTGTAAAATGTTAATAATTTTCTTAATATTGAAGAATATTGGTTCCATAATGAAGATGTTGGGGATGCAGATAGGAACATACATGAGATCTAGAACTATTTTCTTTTCTCAATCAGAGTGCATCTGGAATGTTTTGGTGATATTTATAATGAGTGAGTTAAAGTATGTGAGCACTATCTAAGGTGAACACTTTAAATTTTTAAAGGGAGAGGAACCTAAAAGGGATGGATATGATAATTACATGGATAATGTTCCATATGAATTAGTTGTGGGATGTTTTATGTACTCTATATTTTATATAAGGCTTTATATTAGTCAAGTGATAAGGTTGGTTATAATATTTATGGAAAATTAAAGAAAGAATAATTGGGAGGATTTTAAGTGAGTATTTTAGTATCTCAAAGGCATAATAGACCTGACAATCTATTCTGGAACATATGATCCTTCAAAAAGATTTGTGGATGATAACTTTAGTGGATATACAGAATCATGGAAGAGCGCCATAAGATTTGTGTTTACTTTTGGAGGCATTTTCATGAGTTGGATGTCTATGTTACAACCTATATTCACAAATATCAACCAAAGAAGATGAGTACATTATAATTAAAACAATAGAGAAGGGGTTGGTTTTGTTGAAGGGCCAACTAGAGGAGATTAGAATGCAGCAAGAAATGACCATGTTATACTATAATAACCAAAGAGATATTCACTTGACTAAAAACTTGATATTTCTATCTCAAATAAAGCATATTCAACTAAAGTACCACTTCATCCAGAATCCTGTTGAATATAGAGTGATGAAACTGTGGAAGGTTTTAAGGGATCTGAATCCAGCTGATATGATAACAAAATTTATTTCTTTAGAGATTATGGAGGGTGTTATGCTTTGGTGAGCCTTAGATAAATTATAAGTTGTGAGATCTTAAAAGATTAAACAGAATATAAGGGTTGGATTGAAAAGTTTTTTTTCAAAACAATGTGACTTGTGGCTCAATGAAATTAGTGGTGAATCCTTGAATATGATTCTCAAGTGGGAGATTGTTATTATTAGTGAGAATCTATTTTTAATTTAATCGTTTATGTGATGAAAAGAAGAGACTTTCAAAACATAATGTGAAACCTAGATTGGAATGGTAGATGAAACCATGTTCTGGAACCAGAGGCAGAGATAATATCCATAATTGTGAACATGGGATGAAGATTTCCTATTGTGTGATAGTAACATCAATGATATATAAGAGTCATATAGAATTATGAAAGGGTATGTAAGAGTACTCAAAAGAGTTATATAATAGTAACATAAAGTTTTTTTCTAAATTCAATCACTATTCATGGGAAGATAATGGTGAATTTGATATGTTAACAAGGTTTTTGGTGGTTTCCATGATCAAGGGGTGGTTATTTGCAAAGATCAAATGGGGGTGGAACTGATTAAACCATAAGATAGTTTCAATTATTGTCTTTAAATAGATGGATTGAGGTCATTTTCATTCTACATGAAATTGTTTCATTTGAAATTATGTTAGATTGTTCTTTGGAGAAATTGTTATATTTTAATCTCTTATTCCTCTTATATTGAATTTATTTGTTTCCAATTGAGTAGTATAAAGTTCCAAACCATGTAAATATTTTCTTTATACACATTAAAACCTCCTGAATAATAAATATAAGTTTATTATAAATCAAAAAAAGAACCATATTATAATATATAATACCATATATTATTTTATTATGACTTTATATTACCTGTTTATTAATGATTCCATGTTAATGTTACGTTTCAGGTAATATCTGCTTTGTTTTTCATATATGTTTTGACTTTTTATTCTCCATACTATTACTTATATAATGATTTTATTATTTAAAGAATTTAGAACATGATATAAATATCATATATATTCCATATATAAGTATTTCTTATAATATTTAAAATATAGGAATATGAAATGGAATACACCATTCATAGAGACGGTAGACCCTATGTACGCATAAATATTGTTTTTGTTTTCGGTTCATATTGAAAGAAAGAAAGTAAATGAAATATATGTATATATATTATTCCACTAGAATTATTATTTCATACATATCATATACATTTACTAAACCCATCCTTAATATATTCCATGCAAAGTGTGAACGAATCACATCGCTTTGAGGCGGCGGTAGTCCACAGGTCCACAAATGAAGTTATTGTATTTAAAAAATGGAAATCATAGAGGTATTTTTTATATAATAATTATATAAGAACAAATAAATCATAAATATCACATATATCATATACAAATATTATTTAAAACATAATTCATAACCATGAGAGGTGGTAAATGAAAAACAAATGGCATCATTTCATGAGGCGGTATTTTTCTGTACATGAACGATAATTTCGTAACCCATTTGATGGAAGTGTGTTTAGGTGTAGGACTAAAAATTAACCTAACAACATCTCACTATATTAATGATATTAATTTTTTATATAATAATTAAATAATAATAATTTAATGGGGGTAGAAAAAAATAAAACATAAATGGACGTTGAAGAATGTTACCCCTTTTTTGGGTAACTCCTTTTGCTTTGCATCGAAGGGATTCCTTGGTTGTATTTATTCCTAAAATGAGGAATCTAGGTTGAGAGGAGAGATTTTGGGAGATTATTTTTTCAGGGTTTTTAATATCCTAAATTATTTAGAGGTGTGATGAAATTTGAAGGGTGAATACCTTTTTATAGTGGAGGGGGAGTGACATTCTTATAAATATAAAAGGTAAACACTATTTGGAGGTATACCTTACCTCACGTGCTTAAAAATTACATATAATTGAGTAAAGTGTATTTATGGTCTATCCACACTCATACCACACAAAAATAAAATTATTTTATCATTTTTTTCCTTATTCATTCATTTTCATTATTTTTTTTAAATTTTGGCTTTTCATTTAGGTAGCTAGTTTTCTATCCTATGTAATTCATCCATTAAGCCTAAATTAATGATAGATTTATTAGAAAATTAATACCCACTTATTATCAAATATTAAATCTGATTTATAAAATAAAAATCTAATGTGTTTTGAAAATTAATTTTAACAAAAACTCATGTAACATGCAAAAACACTGCTTTAACCCTAACCGCGCTAACAATGTTTTTACTATTTATGGGTCAATATATTCATTATAAAAGATAAATTGGGAAATTAATTAAATAAATTTTATATTTATTAACACTGAAAAATCTGTAACACCCCGAGATTTTATGAAAAATATTCTTTTAATTTCATTAATGTCGTGTGTTGTACGCTACACCAAAAGGATCCTGCACAACACGTATCCTTGACTTGCCTTTCATTACATGCAAATCGTGACCTTCCTCGATAGCGTGTGTAGTACGCAATACCGAGTTTCACTAAACAACGATATACTATTACAATATTATTAAAAATAGCTGTTATGAATATTAATAACCACTTTTTGAAATTTTGTAAATTTTATTTTTCAAAATGGACTTCATTTTTGGATTCAGAATATCGAAATTATCTTAGGGTGAAATTTTGGTACTTTTCGGGTAACTTTCATTTTCTGATGAATAGTGAATTTTAAACAACCTTTTAATCGAAATAATTAATAGTGATAAATTATTAATTTGAGTGGTTTTAAAGTATATTTAGAATATATTTTTACAATTTAATACAATGTTGGTCATTGGATGTAATTTCACATTTAAACCAGACATAAACAAGTGTCAATCTTTTGATAGTTATTATCTCTTAAGAACACGCTATTTGTTTTGACGACGGGAATTAATTTTTAAATTAATTAGTGAAACTGATATGTTTAGAATTTGGTAAAATAGACATCATTTTTGAGTTCATAATATCAAATATAGCTTAGGCCTAATTTTTGGTATTTTTCTGGAAACTTTTATTTTTTGATGAATAGTGAAACCACTAAGTGGTAGTTAAAAAAACTGAATTTTTCATAAAACTTAATTTTACTGCTTTTGTGAGTGGAATTTCGAAAATCCGAGAGACACAGTTAATATAAAGGACTAAAATTTGGTTCAATGTGATGAAAATAATTTTTAGTGAATATTAACTTTTTACTTTTTTTTTACCACGGTTAAAAGTAAATAGGGCAATTAAGGGTAAAAGTATTATTATTACTACCCTAACACATGTCCTAATTCTATTGGATAAGTTTAATTCGACCAAAAACAACCTTAGGAATAAAATATGACCATTTAGGCCCACTTGGATTAGATTAGGACATTTATTATTAATTTATTTAAAGAAGGGTTAAAATAGTTAAAATCAAAGTTTAATAATTAAATCATTTTTAATATGGGGTTATACATAAGATAAATTAGACTATAAATATTCATTAGAAAGATAAAAAAAATTTCCTACATAATGGTATTTTATTTTTAATTAATAGACATTAAATAATTTAATTTATTTATGACACAACGATGATTCAGTAATTATCTTATTAATGAAATATTGACATAATTGATGTTATAAGTACCCAAATAAATGTAATTTGAGACTTTTTATGAATTACACTAATTTTATAGGTTAATATGACATGTTAGTATTGATTTAATTAACTTTTTTAGAACTAATAATTCTGTTATGATTTTCACAAAAATCAATTACTAAATAGTGTCAAAATTGACATAAAATAGTTTTTAAAACAAATATTATATTATTAATTGTTATTTTATTCCTAAAAATCTAAGGTTCGGCCAAATGACTTAGATAAGGTTATATATATTAATAATAAAAAACCTGGGGTTCGTTTGGATTGATATAGTAAGTTTATTAACCTTATAGTGTAAGAAAACAAGAAGACACGGTAAAAGTTAAATTATCTAACTTAAAGTTAAATCTAAATGATAAGGTTAAAATTGATAACTAAACTTGTCTAAATTCTATTGTATGAGATAATTTAGACCCATACCCACCTTTTCTTAGAAATATATCAATTTGGAGCTATTAAAAACCGAATTTGACTTTATAATAAAATAATATTTTTAGTTATTCGAAAGGTGCCCCTTTCCTCCCTTATAAAAGGGCACCTCCTCCCTCTCTTCCTCACACCACTTTGAGCCTTCAAGCTCGGCCAAACCCTGCCAAATTATCTTATCCACTTCCATAGAAACATCCTAGAGGTCCTGGTCTTCTTCAAATACCAATTTAGTGCCCTAAGTGGAGGACTCAAAGAGGCGCTTCAAATAAGAGGAGGTTCGGACACTTACGAAGCAAATCAGACATAAGGTAAGGGAAATATCACAATATCATTTTTATCCGAGATTGTTTATACTTTGGAATTTACTGGGGTGTATTTTATCATCTATATCCATGTTTCATCAATATATAATATTATTTCCATCCACCTACAATTGTTTAAATCCAATTTTATCCTTCGGTGAGTTTTTAGTAAAACATATGAAAGGAATCTTTTGTCGTTTTTCGTACGAGGTACTTTTTGACTTTCCCGAAAAAAGTATGAGAAGAATGTTTTTTAACTTATACGGCATGAATGGATTTTTAAAAAATTATTTCCAAGAAGCTTCCTTTACAAGTTTTCAAGTTTATTTTTAATGAACTTCTTTTAGTTTAGAATTGTATGACATGTTAAGAAAGGAAAATTGTTTTTGAAGTAGAAAGGATATTTTCCTCAAGAATGGAGTTCAAGTGTTTTATCAAAATTATTTTCCATATAAGATAATAAAGGGTTCTATTTCTATCCCTATTATTACATTGATTTGATTATGTTGTTATGGAATTATTTTTATGAATTCCTTTATCTTATATGAATTGTTTTATGATTTAATGATGTTTAAGAATCCCATTTTTATTACATGGGTTATGCTATGATGTATGGTTTATGATTTTGTGGCACAAATAAGAATGATATCATTATGAGATGGGTGGGACCTATATCTCCCTCCAATGCATTGGGTAAAGATTTTATATCTCATGAGATAGACATGGCTGAAACGGCAGGTTAAACCGGTTCAGTGAAACAGGACTGAAACGAGGAATGAACTCGGTTCAGAAATGGACTTTGTCCACTAAGATAGTCTTGGAAATGAGTCTTGACTAATAAGAAATGATTCTGTATAATTATTTGTGTATGCCACAATGTTTCATGTTTTATGTTATGATTATTGGGATTACATTTCACTACTATGATTTATCCCATGTTATAAAATTATGATCTCTTTTGCAGGTTAAGATTTCCAAAATGTTATGTTCTTATGAATATGATGTGATTGATATTTCTTTTGTTTGCCCTTACTGAGCATTTGAGCTCACCCTTTTTATGTTTTATTTTCCCCCAGGATTAAAAAAAAGGATTTAGGTCAGGAAACAAAAAGTGTAAGGTCTTTATGGGAGATGCTGAAGATCTTTCACCACGATTAAAAGATTACGTTCCAAGTTTCCAAAGACACTAAACTATTACGGTCCTTGTGTGTCTGATTTTGTTAAGTATTATGTATTCCGAAAAAGTAATGTAATATCTATGTACTTCAAGCTTCAGGTCTCTACAAAATCACTTGGAATAATATTAGTTTTTCAGTAATTTTAAATCATTTAATAAAATATCATTTATTTTATTTAATTATTGTCTAAATATTTCGCGCGTTGTCTTTTCTTAAGAATTTAAGGTAATCATATCATCTCTAAAAATTAAATATGAATTATAGTGATAAAAATAAATATTTTATCTTCCAAAATAATATTTATAATCAAACCTATGAAGATTATTCCATACTCTAAATATTTATAAGTATTAAAGGCAAGGAAAATTCCTTTTTTGTCATTTTCCTTACATAACTTATTATATATGTCCCTTTCATAGAATATTTACCCAATAAATCATATAAATAGATAATATGGTGTTTAGGTTCGAAATAGTTCTATAAAATGGATGTTGAAAAAGTTTTGGTTCCTTTATACACCATATATTTTAAGTTTAATCATTAAGTAAGCTTGTTTTTACCTTAATCACTCTATTTAATTTTAATTAATTTTGGTCAAAAAAATAATTTAATATTATTAGAAAAAAATT
This sequence comes from Viscum album, assembly GCA_963277665.1. Lineage (NCBI taxonomy): Eukaryota > Viridiplantae > Streptophyta > Magnoliopsida > Santalales > Viscaceae > Viscum > Viscum album. The sequence continues at coordinate 912,548,261 of OY728151.1, forward strand.
AATACTTATAAAAAATATTTATATCCATTTTTTCAATTTCAATTCACAGAAGCATATAAAATAAATTGAAAATTAATCCCACAGAAGCTATGAGACAATGGGTTTTGAAGGAGAAAATTTTAGTAGTTTGAAATGTTTCTATATATAATTTCAATGTGAAATTGAATCCATTTACCTAAATTGTATTTATTTATGGATAATTTAAATAATTATACTTTAAAAATAAATGAAAATATATTTTAACTATAGAAATAAATTAGATGAAAGTGTGGTTTTTAATTAAAATTGAGTATTTTTTACTATTCATCAAAAAATGACATTTTTGGAAAAATCCCTAAAATTCACTCGAAGATAATTTTTATATTATGAATTTAAAAATGAAGTTTATTTTATCAAATTAGCTTTCATAAAGTGACTAAATTTACTTTTATTATTATTCATAGAAGGACATAAAAAGTAGTTCTTTTAAGAAAATAATATTTTCCAACATAAAAATACTTTTATAGAATATTTATTTTATTATAAATATATTTTAGTTATATAAAACCATTATAAATAATATTTAAATTTTTTTATTACTATTCATATTAATAACTTTAATTTCTATGTTATAACTATCTTGTTTAAAAAATTATAATAATAAAATATTGTTTCTTAGAAACTCAGTGTTGCATGTAACGCAAACTAAGTTAGTGTTGCATGTTGAACAATATTATATGGGTCTAGCATATCACAAAAGATTAACTTGGTGTAGCATGAAATTAAATACATCTAATAAAATTAATTTATTTAAAAAAAGGATCATAAAATCTTGGGGTGTTACATTCTACCCCATATAAAAGGAATTTCTCCCACAAAATTCATCTAAGTTATCAATGTTTTAATATATGAATGTTTATTTCTTAAAAATACATATCATAAAAATTAATAATAAAAATTTATTTAAAAATGTAAATTTGGAACATTAGTGGTTACCCAAAGTCACTCATTACTAGCTTTCCACATAAGAGAACATAGGTTGGGAGTGAATATTGGACATGGAGTAAAAGTGTAAATAATCATAGAGATTAATAAAGATCAATGATCACAAGAAAGTGGGTTTTCCAGAGAAAGTTAAAAATCACAAAAGCATAAACTAAAGAAGCATGAAATAGGACATTTATATCATCAAAAATGATGATAATAGGAAAACATTTTTATTTTAAGACCATTTCCCAAAAGTTGAATATTTTTTTCACAAGAAGATATACTTAATTGATATCATTCACTTTCATAATAAAAATCTCACCCTTTAGTCGTATCTTGACCAATTTTCACTTCTCCTATTACTCAAAAACAAAGAAAGGTGGATTTTTTATTCCTGAAGAACTAACATATCATGATATCCATGATAATTCACCCAATATATCTTCAGTTACCATCAACAAAAAGTGGTTAGAATAGGTTATCAAATATGCATAAATCCTTATATGGTGAGTTAATACTTTAATCTCACAAACATAATATGATGTTTAACTTAACATTTCCATAAATGGTTATCATTATAAGCCTTCAAAAAGCTAAAAATAAATAACATTATAAAGAAGGTAACAAAATCAACTTAAAATAGGTCCCCTATATATCATAAAGTATCTTCTGGTTGTCACATTACAAACATGTGAATAGGCTCATTGTATATTCTCTTAAAACATAGTAATAACATGAAAGTTGTAAACTTTATCCATGATAACATAAAATAATTTGTCCATAAATACCTAATTGGTTCTAAACTCATAGATACTATCTAGTTTACTTTATCCAAATCAATCATATCATTATCTAAATTGGAAACAATTTTCTCTACATCTTGAACACATTAAGGGTTACCTTACCTTAATCAAAACACCAACTTTACATTTAATCAATTTTCTATGTCATAAAAACCATTTAAAATATCCTTGAAAATCCTTGAAAAAAATATATACTAAAAATAAATTTATATTTCATGATTCATATAACATAATCTTTTACTTACAAAACATAAATACTTCTTTCATCCAACTTTATTCTTAAACCATTACTCATGCTTTATAATATTATTCCTTAATACCCCATTTATAGAATATAAAATATGAATCTTATCTTAAGGTTACTCAACCTCAATTTGATAATGTTTCTTATGTTTAATGTAAAAAATTGTGTTAAAACATTCCATTACTTTCACATATCATTCAAAACCTCATTATCTTCAACAGTATAACCAATAATCATGGACCTTCCTGATTATATTCATGATATTTACACATAGGAAATCTATTTTCATCATACTCATACTTTCCACATTTGAAACATTCAATAGTAACCCATTTCCTTCTAGTTCCCTCTATTCACTAAAACCAGAAAGCATAGTGTGAGAAACATTCATCATAATAGAAATACACATAATCATGAAAAATTAAATATAGGATGCCTAAATCATGATACATAATTATTTAATCTATGAAACCTTAGGTTTACTCTAGGTTAGTCATTTTCTTATTATATTTAAATCCTTCATGATGGTTCATAAATAGTTTTTGAATTCCCAAAGCATATCCCTTGAGAGTGTCAAACTAGGAGTGTAGCAAGGCCCATTGTCCTACACCAGTTCCTGACCAAGTATAGATAAATATACTATTCTTGGTGTTGTTAACCCTATGTAAATATGTTCTAGAGACACATCCACTTGTAGTTTCTAGAAATGTATTTATTTCTAGGAAACCACTTAATTCTTTACCAATATTCCATTACATTTCCCAAAAGATTAACTCATCCTTAGACTTATCCTTAGAGACATCCATAACCATATCCTTAGAAATATACCTACGGATATCACTAATTTTTTATCATCATAGTTTCCAAAGGATGACTAAACCTTTCATTTTATACCAACTATAGTGACCCAGGATTAACATACATGGATATTACTTTAATTTTAATGAATATTCATCACATTACAAAAGTACATGCCCAAGGACCATAATAGTTTAGTGTATTTGGAAAATTGGAAAACTAATCTTACAACACGGTGAAAGATATTCAACATATACATTAATGATATTCCCCTATAGTAATAATACTTAAAACCTTTCTTCATAACCTATGGAAATGAAATATAATAAAGGGGTGAGATCAGATGCTCAGTAAGGGTAAATAAGGGAAATATGTAAACATAACACGAGTATAAGGGTATAAGAACATGATCATTATATAATAATATCATACCCTGAATATAAAAGATCATAATAAACATTCATTTCAGGAAGATTTCCATTTCATAAGACATCAATCATAAGGAAATCAAATAGAATAGGTCATGATAGCATAAAATAGGCATAATACAGAGACTTGTGGCATAAAAATCATATAATAAAATTGTAAACATTTGTAAATAGAAATAGGTTCACTAATTTTGATAAGGACATAAAATCCAGACCTCACATAAAATTATGAACATGAAACCAGGCCCATGAATAAAATTTTGAAGATGTAATCAGGTTCATGCATAACATTCATTCCCTAGAAGTCAAGGATCATTGCCAAAACTTATTAAGGCACTTCATAGGGAGTTCACCTACTGGGTGAGACACACCACCATCCACAATTATAGTCCATCACTTATAAGATACTGTGTTTACCCTTCTTCCCATAGTGGATCAGGTTTCCCAATCTTCCCATAGTGGATAGAGTTTCCCCATCTTCCCATAGCGGATCAGGACACACCTATTTCTGATTTTTGGATCAAAAAACACTTGATTTCCATTATGGATCAAGCTCATAGAATTTTTTGTCATAATTATATCATGATATATAAATATTTACCCAATTAATTTGATAGAGATATAGGTCCCAACCATCACATAATAAAATCAAACATGCATGTTCGATAAGATAATAAAACTTGCATTATATCATGACTCATAAAAAGATATGGGTTTCATAAACGTCGTATAACAACCCATAAAATTAAATGGGTATCATAAACATTTCATCATATCATTACATATAGAAAAAATATAGGTCTCATAATAATTTCATCAAATCATAACCTATGAAAAGAGATGGGTTTCAAAAACATATAACCCTTGGAAGAAAAACAGGTGTCATAAACATTATTCCATCAAAATCTAAACCATTAAAGAAAGAATATGAATGGTATTCTTGGATAATATCCCTATTAAATCATAATATATAACAAATTATGTCATCTTACAAGGATAGTGATATTTAAATATCACATGGAACATTTCTTAAGAAAAATATCCTTTCTCTGAAAATCCTTTTCATAAAACAATTTAAAAAATCCTTTGGTTATAAAGAAATATTTACAATTTAATTTAAAATACTTCACAAAGAAAATATATTTTTCACTTTTCCATAATATTTTTTAAACAATAATCATTTTGAAAACATTTTTATTTTAAAATAGTTTTGAAAAATTATAATGGAAGTTTCAAAATCATTTAAAACACTTTTTAAACATAAAACATTCTTGAAAACATTTTTCTTTGAAAACAACTTTAAAACCATTTCTTCAGAATATTAGGAAAGTATTTTATTTAAAAATAACCTTTTAAACTTACAAATTATGCTTCAAGGAAATGATGATCATGATGATGTATTAGTCTGTACATGCTGAGCATTCCTTTTTCACCTTAAAAAGTTTACAAAATTGCCTTGATAAAAAAATGATAAGAATATTCATTTTTAAATTTTTTTTAAAAGGTTAATCATGGATAAAAATTTCCTTTAAATATAATGGGATAATAGTAAAAAAAATTAAAAAAACTTTAGAAAACATTATTTTTAAAGAACAGAGATTTCTGACTGAATAAGGAAATAAAGTCTTATTTTTATAATTTTTTTCTTAATTATCTTAAGTAACAAAGAGTGAAAAAATGATACCATTGCATGAAGATATCATGAATAATCAGATTATAAGAAAATTAATTATATTTCTTGATTGATGGATCATAATATTTCATCAATGGAATCAAAGTCATAAATAATCCCGATAAACGATGATATTATAGAAATAAATTATAACCACTTTGGTAACATTGAATCATAAACCCCCATGAATGAAAAAAATTAAATGAATCTTAAAATATCATGAAAATAAGGATATTGATGATATAAAATTTTAAAGGGAAGTATATTCACCCCATATAAGAATATAGGTGCATAACATGACATGTATCTCAAAGAAGGCAAATTGAGACAAAAATTACTTTACCGATTTGGTAACTTCTGAACCATAAACCCAAGAAAAAAATATCATAAAATGGATATTTAAATACACATAAATTTAATTATAATAATAATAGAATACATTAATGGGATGTATATACAACACACAAAATAAATTAGTGGCGAATAAGGCAGAAGTCTCACAGAAATAAAAGTGAGACGAGAAAACCTTTACCTTAACTCTTGAATTTCTTCGTACATGTTAAAAAACCATCTTTAATAAATATAAGTTTTTTATAAATATACCATAGAATCATATTATTATATCTAATTCCACATATAATTTTATTATGACTTTATATTACCCATTTACTAACAATTCCAAGTTAATGTCACATTTAAGGTAATATCACCTTTCTTTTTCATATATGTTTTGAAATGTTATTATTGATCCTCTTACGTAGATAATGATTTTATTATTTCAAGAATTTAAAACATGATATAAATATCATATATATTTAGTATATTAATATTTTTAATAATGCATAAAATATAGTAATATGAAATAGAAAACACCATTCATAGAGACAATATGCCATACATACGCATGGATGTTGTTTCCATTTTATTTTCATATTGAAATAAATAAAGTAAATAAAATATATATATATATATATTATTAAATTATAATTATTATTTCATACATATCATACAAATTTACTAAACTCATCCTTAATACATTCCATGCAAAGTGTGAACGAATCACATCACTTTGAGGAGGAAATGGTCCACACGTCCAAAAACGATGTTATTATATTTACACAAAATGTAAATAATAGAGGTATATTTTATATAATAATTACAGAATAATAAATAAATAATATATATCATATAAAAATATTTTTTCAATCATAATTCCCAACCATGATAGGTGTTAAATGAAAAAATGAACAATATTGTTTTGTGAGGTGGTAGTTCATCATACTCAAACGGTAATTTCATTACCCATTTGATGGAAGTGTGTGTAGGTATAGGTATAAACCTTAAAATAAAAACATATAAGTATATTTAGTATACTTATTTAATTATATAATAATTAAATAATACAAATTTAATGTGTGGAGAAAGAAATAAAACATAAATAGACATTGAAGAATGTTACCTCTTTTTCAGGTAACTCCATTTGGTTTACACCATAGAGATTAATTGGTTTGATTTATTCTAAAATTTAGGACTCTAGGGTGAGAGGGGGGATATTGGGATATTATTTGGGAAGGGTATAGACGAGAAAAATGTCTTGAGATTTGTGAATAAATGGTAAGGGTGAATGTCTTTTTATAGTGGAGGGGGAGTGACATTCTTATAAATATAAAAAGATAAACACTATTGGGAGGTCTAACTTACCTCATGTGCTTAAAAAACGAAACATAATTGAGTAAATTGTAATTTTTTTTGGGCAAAAATCACACTAAACAAAAAAATAATAATTTTTATCATTTGTTCATTATTCTTTAAGTTTATTTTGTTTTGGTTTTTCATTTAGGTAGCAAGTTTTATAACCTATGAAATTAATCCATTAAGACTAAAATAAAGTGAGATTTATAAGAAATTTTATAACAAATGATTATAAAATATTACTTATAAATTTTAAAATAAAAATATCATATGTTTTGGAAATTAATTTTAACAGAAATGCTTGTAATACGAAAAAACACTACTTTAACCCTAACTGCACTAATAATGTTTTTACTATTTATGGGTTAGTATATTAATTATAAAATATAAATTGGACCATTAATATAAAAAATTTTATATTTATTAACAATTAAAAATAACTTTTAATAATTTAATATTCTTAGTAATTTTAAATCATTTAATAAAATATCTTTTTTTTAATTATTATCTAAATATCCCATGCATTGTTGTTTCTTAAGAATTTAATGTAACTATATAATCTCTAAATATTAAATATTAATTATTATGATAAAAATAACTCTTTTATATTCCAAAATAATATTTATAACCAAACCTATGCATCTTCTTCCATGCTCAAAAGCTTTATAAGTGATAAAGTCAAGGAATGTTCATTTTTTGTCATTTTCCTTAAATTATTATATATGTCACTTTCATGGAATTTAATCCCCATAACTCATAAAAATAGATCCTGATGTGGAAAGGGTATAAATATTTACATAAAATGGGGTTTTATAAAGGTTTGGGTCATTTATACACCTTATATTCTAAGTTTAATCTTCAAGTAAGCATGTTTTTACCTTAATCAATATAATTAATTTTAATTACTTTCACTAATATTTTTGGTCAAATAATTAAGTTTATCTTATAATAACAAAAATTTCATACATATTTAAAATACTTATATCCTTTTTTAAAATTCAATTCATATAATGGGATAAAATTAATTGAAAATTAATCCTACAGATGTTGCGAGACATTGGGTTTTTATAAAGAAAAGTTCAATAGTTTGAAATGTTTTTATATACAATTTGAATGTGAAATTTAATATATTAACCCATATTTTGTTGATTTATGTATAATTAAACTAATTATGCTTTAAAACTAAATTAAAATACAATTTAAATACATAAATAAATTAGATGAAAAGATAGTTTTTAATTTAAATTAAGTATTCTCCACTATTCATAAAAAAATGTAGTTTTTCAGAAAAAAACCCTGAAATTCACCCTAAGATAATTCTGAAACCATGGATTAAAAAATGTAGTTTATTTTATCAAAATTAATTTCTAAAATTTTCTAATGTTAATTTTATTATTATTCATAAAAGGATATAAAAAAATTTATTTTAAGAAAATAGTATTTTCAAACATATAAAGACTTTACAAAAAAATATATGTTTTATTATAAATATGTTTTATTTATATAAAACCATTGTAAATAATATTTAAAAATTATTTTTTAATATTAATATTACTATGTTTAATGGTTATGTTATAACTATCTCATTTAAATAATTATAATAATAAAATGTTGTTTCATAGAAACTCAGTTTTGCGTGTAACATAAGCCATGTTGATGTTGCCCAACACAAGCTTATCTTGATGTATAATAGAAATTAAACTTAACTTGGTGTAGTGTGAAATTAATTACATAAAATAAATTTATTATTAAAAAAATGTTCATAAAAACTTTGGGTGTTACATTCTACCCCCCTTAAAATGAATTTCACTCTCGAAATTCATCTGGGTTATCAAAGGTTCAAAACATGAAAGTTACTTTCTTAGAAAACCACATTATAAAAATGATTACTAAAACTTCATTTAAAAAGGGATAGTAAAGTAACTCATTACTAGGTTTATACATAGGAGAACATATGTTGGGAGTGAAGACTGGACATAGAAAAAAAGAATAAATAATCATAGATATTGATAAAGACTAAAAATCCTAATAAAGTTGGTGATCCATAGAAATCTAACAATCACAAAAATATAAACTGAAAAAGTATGAAAGTGGACATTCATAAAAAATTATGATAATAGGAAAACATTTTTATTTCAAGACCCTTTTCCTAAAGTTGAATAATTTTTTCACAAGAAGATATACTTACTTGATTCCATTACCTTTCATAAATAAAATCCCACCCTTTGGTCATGTATTGACCAATTTATACTTCTCCACTTACACATAAAAAAGAAAGGTGAATTTTTCATTCCAGAAGAACTAATATATCACAAGATCCCTGATAATGAGTCCCATCTATATTCAGTTACCATCAACAGAAAGTGGTCAGAACACGTTATCCAATATGCATAAATCCTCATATGGTGAGATAATAATTTAATCTCACAAACTTTATATGAAGTTTAAATTAAAATTTCCATAAATGGTTAACCTTATAAACATTCCAAAAGCTAAAAATACATAAAATTAGAAAGAATTTCACCAAATCAACTTAACATTGGTCCCCCATATATCAAAAAGTATCTCTTGATAGTCACATTCCAAACATGTGAATACCCTCATCATATATTCTCTTGAAACATGGTAATAACCTAAATTACCATAAATTATTCTATAAAACATGCATGCTTCCTTATTCCAAACACTACTAGATATATTAATTAAATCCAAGAAGTTGTAAACTTCATCCATGATAACATAAACCACTTTTTCCACAAATCCTTAATCTGTTATAAGGTCATCAATAATTTCTAATTTACTTTATCCAAATCAATAATGTCTTTATCCAAGGCAAACACAATTTTATCTTCATCTTGAACTCATTAAGGGTTACCTTTCCTTAATCAAAATATCACCCTTTCATTAAATCACTTTTCCAGGTCATCAACCCCATTTAACATATCCTTTCAAATCCTTGATGAAAATGTTATACTGAAATTACATATATATTTCATGATTTTATATAACATAATCTTTTAATTCCAAAACATAAATACTTCTTTCATCCATCTTTATTCTTAAACCATTACTTTGGATTCATCATCTTATTTCCTAATACCCCTTTTCTAAAATATGAAATATGAATATTTTGTTAAGGTTTATCAACCTCAACTTAATCATGTTTTTTACATTTAATGTAAAAAATAAAATTTAAAAATCCCATACCTTTCACAAGTAATTCATGGTATATTTATCTTCAGTAGTATAACCAATACATGTAGACCTTCTAGATTCTCTTCATAAGATTTCCACTTAGGAAATAAATTTTCATCATGCCCATACTTTCCACATCTAAAACATTCAATGTTAACCCAGTTCCTTCTAGTTCCTACTATTGACTAGAACGAGATATCATAGTGTAAGAAACACTTATCATAATAAAAAAACACATAATCATGACAAATTAATTATAAGATGCTCAAATCATGAAACCTACTTATTTAATATATGAAACCTTAGGTTTATAATAGGTTCTTAATAGTCATATTCTATTTAAATCCTTCATGATGGTTCGTAAAGAGTTTGTGAATTCCCATAGCATATTCCCTAGGAGTGTCAAACTATGTGAGTAGTAAGGCTCATTGTCGTGCACCTGTTCTCGACCTATTCTAGATCAATATGGTGTTTTAAATTTTATACCTCTATGTACATCTATTCCAGATCCACATGCACTTGTAGTATCTTGATAAGGATGTATTTATAGGAAAACACTCACTCTATCCTTTACCAAAATTCCAGGACATTTTTCTATCCTTAGACTAATCCTTAGAGACATACCTAGACAAATACTCAGAAATATCCCTAGGGATATCACTAAATTTTTATTATCCTAGTTTCCAAAGGTTGAATAAACCTTTCCCTTGATACCAACTATAGCGACCCATGCTTTACATATATGAATATTACAATAATTTAGTTGAGTATTTAGCACATTAAAAAAGTACATGCCTGAGGAAATTAATAGTTTTGTGTCTTTTGAAACTTAGAAACAAAATATTTTAACTTGGTCAAATATATTAAATATCTCCCTTAAAGATCTTCCCCTTTAGTACTCCTACTTAAAACCTTTCTTCATAACATGGGGAAAGGAAACATAAGAAAGTGGTGAGCCATATGCTCAGTAAGGGTAAATAAGGGAGATATGTAAGAATAACATGAGTATAAGGGTATTAGAGCATGATCCTAACATAATAAGATCATACCCTATATATAAAATATCATAATCAAGAGTCATGACATGAATATTAATAGCTCATAAGACATGAATCAAATGGAAGTCAAAGAGAATAATTCATGATAGCATATGATAGGCATAAGATATAGAATTTTGGCATACAAATCTACATATAACATTGTGAAAATGTGTATATAGAAATAATTTCATTCGTTTGGTCAAGTTCATGAAATCAGGATCTCACATAAACTTATGGACATGAAACCAGGTCCTCACATAACACTGTGAACATGTAATCAGGTTCACATTGAAAAATAATTCCCTAGAATTCAAGGATCACTTCCAAAACTTATTAGGGCACTTCACGGGGACTACACCTACTAGGTGGGACACACCACCATCCCCAGTCATTGTTCTTTACTGATAACATATCGGGTTTACCCATCTCCCCATATTGGATCACATTTCCCCATCTCCCTATATTGGATTGGGTTTCTCCATATTCCCATAGTGGATCGGGACACACTTATTTCCCATTTTGGATTAGGACACATCTGTTTCCCATTGTGGATCAATCCCGTTAACTTGTTTTCCATTATTATCTTGTGAGATTTAAATCTTTACCCAATTCATCAAATGGAGATATATGTCCCACCCATCACAAAATAAAATTTTACATACATGTTTCAAGGCCCCAGTCTTAAACATTACTTAATCATGATATAAGTCGATAATTTGACTTTAATTCACGTCGAGGATATTTTCATGATTATAGATTAGAGAATTAGGTCATAACTTATACATAAGATCTTGAACATTACATGTAGACACTTCAACTCAGTATCTATTTTTTCACAAAACAAAAACTCTTTAAAATGAAATATGACATCATTTCATATTTTAATAGCATATTTTTCCTTGATCCCATCCTCTACTCTATTATTCTTTATATCCTTTGAAAATCATTTAAAAACTTGGGATGATCATAAAAATCTTAGTAAGGGATTCATAATGAAAGAAAACTATCAGTCTTGGGATAACATGAAAACCATGAATACTTTATCAAAAAGTAATACTTATCACCATTAAGAAGTAGTAAATATACATCACTAAATATAAGATCATTGATTACCCTTTTTGTAACCAAAATATTACCACAATCCAATAGAATGAAACATATAAAATATAAAGGTAACTTGGGACATAAACATACTTAAGTGGAATAACTATATGGTCGACTTACACACATATCACTAAATAGAATAGCCATATGACTAACTTACATACCCAATGCATTGGAGGTTATAACGTAACCACCCATACATGGTCTATCATAGAACCACCTATAACTTGGTTTATCACAAAACCACCTATCATTGGTTTATCACGTAACCACACGTCAGATATCCAAGTACCATTATATAATCATAACACATAAAACATTAAGAATATCAACATTTCAATAATAAAATTTCATTTGAAATCACAAGAAATCATTTCAAGATATTGAAATACTCAATCCATTTCAAAAACTATTTTCAAAACCAATACAACTAAAAAGGGAATAATGGATTTCTTTTCCTTTTGAAAAAATTAAGGCTTATAGGGGATGCCAAATATCAAATAACGGTTATGGCAGAAGAGAGGTTGTTGTCATCACATATGTTAAAAACATTCCTTTTGTCATTTAGTAAAACACTTATTAGAAAAATATTCCATTTGATTGAATTTAAAATTCAAAGGGTTTTATTATACACCATATAAAATAATAAGCTGTATATTATCAAAATATGCCTCAATTAATGGATATTGCGATGAAGTACCTTATAAATATTGTATCATTAGATTAAGGATAAATCAATGAAATAATTATGTGTAAAAAATATAAATACACACAATATATGTGGATATTAAGTTTAAAACAATCATAGTTCATTCACACATATTCATAGTACAACTTAATAAAGAATTCTAAGATTAACACAAATAATGGAAATTGGGTTAAGATGTTCCCTTATAAAAATTCACCAGCCTAAAAATGTCAATTCAACTTTCAAAAAATGAGTTGATCAGAGAGAAAAGGGTATCTCATAATTTTTACATAAAATGGAAAAAATAATAATATAGAAGAACACACCCCTATATAAGAAAATGGAAATTAAAATACCTAACATAAAAGAAGTCTTTGACTAAAAGAGGAGGGTGAAAGGTTCCCTTACAAAGATAATTTTTTTAGTAAAATAGATTGATTATGTGTATTCACTAAAAATACTCATAAGAAAGTATAAATATAAGATATTATATAGAAATTTATTTCTCACATAATTGTAGCACGACATAATCAAGAGGTAGAAGATCAACCCAAAGAATGGAAATTAGGTTAAGAAGTCCCCTTACCTTTAGTCTGATTCATCACATATGTTCCTTGTTATTCCTGAATAATAAAATTAAGTTAATTTATACCTGATTCAGAAACTTTTTCAGGGTTATTATTCCTTTTATATATGTTATAAAAATTACATTATTATTTAAGTTAATATCAGTTGTTTTGTCGATATTCGGTACTTGAGTTGAAAAGAACTTGTTTTGATATAAAATGTACATGTGATTAAAAGTAAATTATCTCTATAATAGTATTCATGATTTAAATATAATATATATCTAGTATATATGTATTTATAAAAGTCCTTAACATTTGGAGATAAGAAATGAAATGCACTGTTCATGGAGATGATAAGCCGTACGTACGTGTGAACGCTACTTTCATTTATTGTCAAATTAAAGAAATGAAAACTAAATTATAAATAGATATATTATAATTAAAGTATATTATCATATGATATATATGTTACATAATTTCATTAATTTAATCCTTTATATGTTCCATGTATGGCATGCACGAGTCATATAGCTGTGAGGGGCGGTAATCTGCACTTCCTCAAATGAAATTATCGTATTTACACATCATACAAAGCATAAAGGTATGTTTATAAATAAAAATTACAGTATAATAGAGTTAATATAAATATAATATATATCATATATAAATACAGTTCCATCATAATGGACACCATGTGAGGTGGTAGGGGAAAATTAAACAATCATCATTTCGTGGGGTAGTAGTTCGCCGTACACAGAAACACTATGTTCGTATCCATTAGATAGAGGTATGTGTATGTGTAGTTAGAATACTTTTCATAAAAAATCTTATTATATTGAGGATAATGGTGGTTTATGGAATCAAACAATAAGAAGAGAATAGGGAGTGGATAATGAAAATAAAAAAAACAAACTTTAGAGAAGACGCTACCTCTAAAATGTGTAACTACTTTTGATTTGAGCCAAAAGGATTTATTGAATCACCTTATTCACAAGGTAATGCTTCTAAGAGGAATATAGAGATGTTGGGAGATTGTTTGGGTAAATTTTGGATTATTAAAGGTGCTATAGAGGTGAGATTAAAGGGGTAGAGGTGATTCCATTTTATAAGAGGGAGGATGGGCACTTTAGGAAGGCATTGAAATATTATTTTTATTATAAAATGAATTTTGGGTTCAAATAGTCCCAAAGGAATTTATTTCAAATATAAGATAATTTTGGGTATAATAACTCTCAACCAATAGGTTTTAAACAAGTCTAGGTAACAAATATAACCTTATCTTTTAGCTTTAACCTTTTGTTAACTAATTTGACTCTTACAATGTCTTCTTATATATTCTTACTATATGGTTAATATAGTTACTATAAAATTACAATAGAACCTCAAGTGGTTAATTAACAACATTTTAAACATTTTATAAGTCATTTGGCAGAATATTGAAATTTTAAAACAATTATATAATTTAATAAAATAGTATTTTATTTAAAAAACTTATTTATGTTAATTTTTATACTATTTATATCATGAATTTTTTAAAAATCCATAACAACTTGATTATATCAAAAAAAAAATCATTAAATAAAATATAAAAACTCATAATCATCCCCAAAATTCCTGTACAAAAAAAAGATTTAAAATAAATTTATTTGAATATTTATAATCTCATTTATTTGAATCATTCATTAATAAGGCAATCACCACATCATCATTATGTCATAAATTAATTTATTTATTTGATGTCTAAAAATTATAAATAAAACACCATGATGTAGTAAATATTTTTATCTTTATAATTATTATCTAGATTCTAAAATATCACTTATATAACACTATATATTTTTTTTACTAAAATATACATGTTTATGTTACCTTTTTATTTACTTTAAATTAATTCTTATAAAATGTCATTTTCACATCCATGTTGCTCTATGGGGTCTCAAAATTGACCCAAGGATTCCCATGGTCAGAAATATCTCATATAATAGGATTAAAATATGTTTTATGTTATTTTATTATTATTATAATATTATTTTTTACCCTTATTTACAAGATTTACCCTTTAACCATGGTAAATAAAATAATTACTGAAGTTACTATTCATAGTGTCTATAAATAAAAGGTACCAATTTATATAATTTGGACCTCCTTATTCCAAATATGGAATCCATTTATCCAAATTTAAAACACATAAGTTTTAGTAATTAATTTAAAATTAATCCTCGTTGTCAAACCAAAAAGTGGGTTTTTAAGAATTAATAACTATCAAAAGATTGACATGTGTTCATGTCCAATTTAAAATTGAAATTAATTACAATGACCATCATTGGATTAAATGATAAAAACCTAATCCAATTACACTTTAAAACCAATTAAAAAAATAATCTAACTATATAAATAATTTAGATTTAAAGGAAGTTTTAAATTAAAATGCAGTATTTTTCACTATTTATAAAAATATGAATTTTATCAGAAAATACCAAAATTTCATCCAAAGTAAATTTTGATGTTCTGTGTATAACGAAGAAATTTATTTCTTAAAATTGAACATATAAAAGTGAAATAAACTATATTTAAAAGGGATTTTCCATTAAAAGGCGGTAAACCAACCTTTTAAGAAATATTAGAATATTTCATTCTTAAAATTGGATTCATTATCATTTCAAGACTCTAAAATTTATTGGATAAATGTAAATGTAAAACATTTAATAAACATGTATAATCATATTGTAGTTTGTTATGTTAATTTTATCCAATACAATGGCTAGGCGTTAACTACCATTTAAAATAATTATATAATTATATTATTTTTCAGTATAACTCAAAGTTGTGTGCAATGTAAGATTTCAAAGAAACCCATTGTTGCGTATTGAGTACGTTATCAGAAAAAGAGTTATTTTTGACCTAAAATTAATATCTTATTCATAAATATTAATAGATATGAGAATTTATTATTCTATAAATACATGGGTTGTTACATCCTTCCCCCCTTTTGGAAATTATGTCCTCACAATTTTAAAATTTTGCTCAGAAACTTCATTGAAAATACCACATAGGAAAAAGAGTCAATAAAACTATCACATTTAAATAAATAAAGATAAGTAAAAAGGTTACCTGAGATAACACATACTAGGGTTCCATGTAGGAAAACATGGGTATAGAAGAGAAACTAACCATCAAGTTCTGACGGAGTGTGATAGAACACATGATCAGGATAAAGTTAACTACCTGAAAACTATAAACATGTGATGGGTTAAACGGTCTTTGATTCCCCAGAAGAAAAATTAAATGGACAAAATATTTGTTTTTACTTCCTTTTCATAACATTAAGGAATTTATTTATGATATTGACTAATAACATAAGGAAATATACTTACTTTTCAAGTATAGTTTTATCTTTTAATAAATTTCTATCACAAACCCATATTTTCTCCAAATGATGAATATTCAAGATAACTTGGTCACATCTGAAGTGTTAGAATCAACTTATAGAGAATAAAAAAATCCATAAACGATGAACTATATATTTTCCCTATCTTTATATATTAACCAAACCCAAAATGTTTCGTACAAGATCAGATAATCCCCAAAAAGGATAATCTTTTATAAAAAGGAATACTTCAATTAATCTCCAAAATTCATCAAACAATACCCAGAGTTCAACAAATACCATTCAATAAACAAATTTTTTTAAAATACTTCAAAATAATCAAAATTATGTTTGAAACCCAAATTTTAGAAATATTGGATCACATAATCTTCAACAAAAAATCTTAGCATTTATCTCCAAATAGCATCAGCTACTCTAAAAGTCTCATTCTTAAAAGTAATTAACCTAATCACATATTCTCTATTATAGGTTAATCATTTCCATAGATAACCCTAATTTCTATAACCCCACAATAAAAACATAGATTCTTCCAAAATAAAATTCAACCATTACTCCTCAAATGAAATCCCATAGTATTCTATTTTCGTTAGGAATATAGTGTTCCTGAAATCAACTTATTCTTGATCCATAAAACCATTTAAATAAAAAAAAGTCATACTAACTAGGTACTTCACATAGTCTAGTCATAGGCGATAAATCCAAGTCGCACTTTGGTTGTGGGTTTGATTCCTGAAGCTTTGTCTAATGTGATGGGTTGTCCCATAGTCCGCATGTTGTCCTTTTTAAAAAACTATATAATTTTAATAACATTAAAAAAAGTAGGTAAAATCCTTAAAAATATCCATAAAATATTTTAACCTCAAAGGTTATTTCGTACCTCACATTTTTCATCCTAAAAACTAATAAGCCATAATTGCCTCAAATTCAGGGAACATATAAACCCTAATGGTTCTTTATAAATATATCCAAAAAAGAAAAGATAAATCTTCCTCAATTAACATTTTTATATAACAAACTTAAGGGTTACAAATACTAGAAATATTTTAGAGTAATCCCATCATTAATACATTTAAACATATCATCATCCATAGATCCAACATAAATCTTCCTTTCCTAAAATGTAGAAATCTTAATCATAAAACATTATTTATGATTCTTTATCCATGTTTTATACATATTATTCCTTTATACTTATTTCATAAAAAAAATCATGATTAATTTCCTAATATTTCAATAATTTTAAATCATGAGCTAAGAAATAATCCATAACATTTATAGGTTATTTGTAGTTTCATCATCTTCAATTGGAATTAAATTAGGTATTGGTAAACATATATTTTTATGGTCATGTTGATCCCATACACAAACCTTCTTTGTAGGACATTTATTTGAGTAATGACCATGCACACCACATTTAAAACATTCAATTGATCCCCAAGAAATAACTTCTTTCCCTTTCCTAGAGTAAACTGAACGCTTCCTATTTCCATGGTAGGTTATTGATTTATGACTTTAATTACCACATCTATAACATCTTCTCATCCCTTTGAAGCATTTTACTAGGTGTTTCTTTCCATATCCTTGACACTTAGGTTTTGGAATATACTTACCTTTATGATTATTACCTGAACTTTCATAGAGATTCATTTCCCGCATATATGATGCTTTAGAAAAATAACCAAGGTTCAAGTGTTCAATCATGACTCCAAATAATTGGTTAAGAATAACCACAAGAGTTCTCATTGGATCTCCTATTTCATTTGGTTTCTTATTCAAAAAACCATCACAGTTTCCTTCACATCCATTGTTACTTTGGTTCCTGTTAGATGCAACCATTTACTCTAAATCAAAAAAAGGTCAGTATTAGTATAATAGAAAAACTATCTTATGAGGACGATAAAAACTAAGATATAATTTTCATGTTATCATAAACTCATTCAATTTATCTAAAGTAACTATGATTCTTTCTAATATTCTAACCATTGTGGTTATATAAAACATGTCACTTATGATTAAATAACACCCTAACCTCAGGAGGTATCTAAACTGACATTTGATACCAACTGTAAAGCCCCACCCATAAACATTACTTAATCTTGAGATGAGTCAATAATTTTACTTTAATTCATATTGAGGATCTTTTCAGGTTTAGAGATTCAGAGAATTATTTCATAACTTATACATAACATCTAGAACATTATAAGTAGACACTTATACTTAGTATCCATTTCTTTCGTAAAACACATACTCTTTAAAATGAAATATGACATCGCTTCATATTTTAATAGCATAACTTTTCCATGATCTCATCCTTGACTTTATTCTTCTCTATGTCCCGTGAGAATCATTTCAAAACATGGGATGATCATAAAAATCTTAGTAAGTGATACATAATGAATGAAAATTGTTAGTCTTGGAATAACATTAAAACCATGAATACTTTATCATAAAGTAGTACTTTTGACCATTAATAAGTAGTAAATATACTTTACTGAATATAAGCTCATTTATTACCCTTTTTTTAACCAAAATATTACCACAAGCCCATAGAAAGAAATATATAACATATAAAGGTAAATTGGGACATAAACATACTTAAATAGAATAACCATAAGGTCGAATTCCACACGTATCACTAAATGGAATAGCCATACAAATGACTTCTATACCCAATGCATTGGAGGTTATAACATAAACACTCTTCCATGGTTTATCATGGAAACAAACATCATTTGGTTTATCATGTAACCACCCGTCATTAGTTTGTCATGTAACCACCCGTCAAATGTCCAATTACCACTATATAATCATAATACATAAAACATTTCAAATATCAACATTTCACTAATAATATTTCTTTTGAAATCACAAGAAATCATTTCAAGATATTTAAATACTCAATCCATTTCAAAAATAAGTTTCAATTCCAAAAAAACCAAAAATAGAATAAGGGATTTCTTTTCCTTTTGAAAATATTAAGGCTTATAGAGGAACTCAAATATCACATAATGGTTATGGTGTCCGAGAGGTCGTTGTCGCCACATATGTTAAAAACATTCCTTTAGTCATTTAGTAAAATACTTCATAGAAAAATATTTCCTTTGAATTAAATTAAAAGTCAAAGGGTTTCATTATACATCATATAAAAGAATAAGGTGTATATTATCAAAATATTCCTCAATTAAAGGATATTGAGACGAATTCCCTTACAAATATTATATCATTAGATTAAGGATAAATAAATGAAATAATTATGTGTGAAAAATATAAATACACCCAATATTAGTGTATATTAAGTGTAAAATAGTCCAATGTCATTCACACATATTCATAGTACGACATAATCAAAAAGTAGAAGATTAACCCAAACAATGGAAATTTGGTTAAGAAGTTTCATTTCGAAACTTCTGTATCCTAAAAACATCACTTAAAAATTCAGAAAATGAGTTGATGAGAGAGAAAATGGTCTCCCCTAATTTTCACATAAAATGGATAGAAATAAGTATATATAAGAACATACCCCAACATATTAAAATGGAAATTAAAAGACATAACATAAAAGAAGTCTTTGGCTAAAAGAGGAGGGTGAAAGGTTCCCTTAAAAAGATAATTTTGTAAATAAAGTAGATTGATTATGTGTATTAAATATAAATAATCATAAATAAAGTATAAATATAATATAGGATATAAAATTTTATTTCTCACATAATCGTAGCATGACATAATTAAGAAGTAGAAGATCAACCCAAAGAATTGAAATTGGGTGAAGAAGTCCCCTTACCTTGAGTCTGATTCCTCATGTATGTTCATTTTTCTTCCTTAATAGTAATATTAATTTAATTTATACATTATTCAGAAAATTTTTCAAGTTAATTATTCCTTTTATTTCTATTATAAGGATTATATTATTATTTAAATTAATATCAATTGTTTTGTCAATATTTGGTACTTGAGTCGAAAATGAACTTGTTTAGATATAAATTGAACATGTGGTCAAAAGTAGATTATATAAAAAATATTATTCATGATTTAAATATCATATATATCTAGTATATATGTATTTTTAATAGTCTATAACATTTTGAGATAAGAAATTTAATGCACCGATCATGGTGGCGGTAAGTCGTATGTACGCATGAACGCTACTTTCATTCATTTGTCATATTAAAGAAATTAAAATTAAATGACACATAGGTATATTATAATTAAATTATAATATCATATGATATATATGTTACATAATTTCATTTAACTCAATCCTTTATACATTCCATGTATGGCATGAACGATTCATATCACTTTGAGGGTGTGGTAGTCCAGACTTTTTTTCAAATGAAATTATCGTATTTACATATCATGAAAAGCATAAAGGTATATTTGTAAATAAAAATTATAGTATCATAGAGAAAATATAAATATATTATATATTATATATAAATAAACTTCCATTATAATGTCCACCATGAGAGGTGGTAGGGGAAAATTGAACAATCATCGTTTTGTGAGGTAGTAGTTCGCCGTACATAGAAACAGTATGTTTGTATCCATTAGATGGAGGTGTGTATATGGGTAGTTCAAATAATTATCATAAAAAAAATACTAGTATATTTATGATATTGGTGTTGTTATTCAGTCAAATAATAATAATATCATAGGGAGTGGAGAAGGAAAATAAAAGAAACAAACTTTAGAGAAGACGGTACCTCTAAACCGTATAACTCTTTCTGATTTAATCTAAAAGGATTTATTAAATTTTCTTATCCCCAAGGTAATGATTATAAGAGGAAGATAGAGATATTAAGAGATTTTTTGGGGAGATTTTGTATGATATAAGAGAATTTATAGGTGTTATTAAAGGTGTAGAGTTGATGCCCTTTTATAAGAGGGAGGATGGGCACTTTAGGAAGGCATTGAAATATTATTTTATTATAAAATGATTTTCAGTTTACAATGGTCCCAAAGTAATTTATTTCAAATATAAGATGATTTTGGGTCAAAATATATCTACCAATATGTTTTATACAAGTCTAGATCTCAAATTTAACCTTATCTTTTAGCTTTAACCCTTAGTTAACAAATTTGACTCTTACCATGTCTTCCTGTATATTCTTTATATATGGTTAAAATAGTTACAATAAAATACCAATATAACCTAAAGTGGTTTATTAATGAAATTTTAAACATTATCTAAGTCATTTGGCCAATTATTATATTTTTAGGACTATTATATCATTTAATAAAATTTTATTTGTTTAAAAAATCTCATTTATGTTAATTTTTATACTATTCATATCATGCCTTTTTAAAAAATACACAACTTGATTATTTAGAAAAAAAACTTCATTAATTAAAATATAACAAGTCATAATTATCCCCAAAATTATTTTATGGAAAAAAAGTTTTAAAATAAATTTATTTTAGTATTTATAATCTCATTTATTTGATTAATTCATTAATAAGGTGATCACTACATCATCATTATGTCATAAATAAATTTATTCATTTGATGTCTAAAAATTATAAATAAAATACCATGATATATGAAATATTTTTAAATTGATAATGAGTATTTATAGTTGAAAATATCACTTATATAACCCCATATAAATTTTATTTTACTAAAAGATACATGTTTATGTTACATTTTTATTTACATTAACTTAATTCTTATAAAATGTCTTTTCCACATCCAAGTGCCTCCATGGTGTCCCAAAATCGACCTAAGGATGACCATGTTCGAAAATATTCCATAAAATAATATTAGTACATGTTTTAGGGTAGTTTATTATTATTATAATATTATTTTGTACCCTTATTTTCCAGATTTACCCTTTAACTATGGTAAATAAAATAATTACTTATGTTACTATCAATAATGTCTTAAAATAAACGGTATATATTAACATATTTTGGACCTTATGATTAAAAATATGGAATCCAATTTCCCAAATTCATAACCCAAAATTTTCATTAATTAATTAAAAATTAATTCTCATTGTCAAACCAAAAAGCGGGTTTTTAAGAAGTAATAACTATCAAAAGATTGACATGTGTTTATGTCCAATTTAAAAGTGAAATTACTTACTATAACCCTAATTGTATTAAATGATAAAAAATTAATCCAATTAAACTTTAAAACCAATTAAAATAATAATCTAACTATATAAATAAATTAGATTGAAAGATAGTTTTGAATTAAAATGAAGTATTCTTCACTGTTTATAAAAATATGAATTTTATCAGAATAATACCAAAATTTCATCCAAAGTAATTTTCGATGTTATTTTCCTAAATAAGAAATTTATTGTGTCAAATTGAATATATAAAAGTGACAAAAACTATATTTAAAAAGGATTCTCCATCAAAAGGCAGTAAACTGACCTTTTAAGAAATATTAGAGTATTTCATGCTTCAAATTTGATTCATTGTGATTTAAGGAATTGGATAAATGTAAAACACTTAACAAATATGTATAATAATATTTTATTTAGTTCTGTTCATTCTCTCCAATACAAAATCTAGGTGTTAACTACCATTTAAAATAATTATATTATTATATTATTTTTCAGTATAACTCAAAGTTGTGTGCAACGTAAGATTTCAAAGAAACATGTTGTTTAGTATTTAGTATGCTATTGGGAAAAGAATCATTTTTAATAGAAAATTAATATATTATTCATAAATATTAATAGATTTGAAAATTTATTATTCTATAATACAAAGGTCTTTACATCCTTCCCCATTTTGGAAATTGTATCCTCAAAATTTTAAAATTCGGCTCGAAAACCTCATTGAAAATCCCACATCAGAAAAAGAGTCAATAAAACTATCACTTTTAAATAAAGGAAGAGAAGTAAAAATTTCACCTGAGATAACACATACTAGAGTTCCATATAGAAAAACATGGGTATATAAGAGAAACTAATCATCAAGTTCTGATGGAGAGGGATAGAAAACATGATCCGGAGAAAGTTAACTACCAGAAAACCAAAAACATGTGATGGGATAAACAGTATTTGATTCCCCATTAGGAAAAGTATATAGAATTTTTTTTGTTTTATGTTTATTTTCATAAATTTGAGGAAATTATTTATGATATTGACTAGGAACATAAGTAAATATACTTACATTTCAAGTAGAGCTTCATCCATTAATAAATTTCTACCACAAACTCATCTTTTCTCCAAATGATGAATATTCAAGATGACTTGGTCACATCTGAAGTGCTAGAATCAACTTCTAGAGAATCAAAAAATCCACAAAATATGAACTATATATTTTCTATGTCTTTAAACATTAACCAAAACCAAAATGGTTTGTATAAGATTAGATAATCCCCAAAAGGATAATCCTTTATAAAATGAAATACTACTCTTAATCTATAAAATTCACCAAACAGTACCCAAAGTTCAAAAAAGACCATTCAATAAAAAATTGTCCTTAAAATTCTTCAAAATAATCTAAACAAAGTTTGAAACCCAAAATTCAGATGGATTTTATCACATAGTCTTCCACAAAAAATCTTTACATTTAACTCCAAATAACATCGGCTACTCCTAATGTCTCATTATGAATAGTTATTAACCTAATCACATATTCTATATTATAGGTTAATCATTTCCATAAATAACCCAAATTTCTATATGTCCATAATAAAAACATATATTCTTCCAAGATAAAATACTACCATTACTCCGAAAATTAAATCACATAGTATTCTATTTTCTTTAAGCATATAGTGTTCCCAAAATCAACTTATTCATGATCTATAAAAACATTTAACTAAAAAGAAAAATTCATACTAACCAGGGACTTCATGTAGTCCATTCATAGGCAATAATTCTAAGTTGCACTTTGGTAGTGGGTTTGATTCTTGTAGCTTTCTCCAATGCGATGGGTTGTCACACGGTCTATGTGTTTTCCTTTTCCAAAAACTGTATAATTCTAATAACATTAAAAAAATGAGGAAAAATCCTTAAAAATATCCATAACATTTTTTAACCTAAAAGGTTATTTCATACCTCACATTTTGCATCCCAAAAACTAATAAACCATAATTGCCTCAAATTTAGGGATCATATAAACCATAATAGTTCTTTATAACTATATCGAAAAAAGAAAAGACAATTCTTCCTTAATTAAAATTTTTATATAAAAAACATAAGGGTTAAAAATACTTAAAGTCTTCCAAAGTAATCCCATCATTAATACATTTAAAAATATCATCATCCATAAATAAAACATAACTCTTCAATTCATAAAATGTAGAGATATTAATCATCAAATATTCTTCATGATCCTTTATCCATGTTTTTTCATCTTATTCTTTTATACTTATTTCCTATAAAAAATCATACATAACATCCTAATATTTAAATAATGTAAAAACATGAGCTAATAAATAATCCATACCTTTTAGAGGTCATATTCAGTTTACTCATCTTCAATTGGAATGCAATTAGGTATTAATAAGCATATATTTATATGGTTCTGCTGATCCCATTCACAAAACTTCTTTTTGGGACATCTATTTACGTAATGAAAATGCACACCACATTTAAAACATTCAATTGATCCCCCAGAAAGAACTTCTTTCCCTTTCCTGGAGTCAACTGAACACTTCATATTTTCATGGTAGGTTATTACTTTATGACCATCCTTACCACATCTATATCATCTTCCCATACCTTTCAAGCATTTTCATAGGTGTTTCTTTCCATATCCTTGACATATAGATTTTTTAATATACTTACCTTTATTATTATTACCTAAACTTCCATAGGGATTAGTTTCCCGCATATATGATACCCCAAAAAATCACCAAGGTACAAGTGGTCAATCATGAATCCAGATAGTTGGTTAAGAATAACCACAAGAATTCTCATTGTAGCTCCCATTTCATTCAGTTTCTAATTCAGAAAACAACCATAGTTTCCTTCACATCCATTGTTACTTTGGTGCCTACTAGATCCAACCATTTACTCTAAAACAAAAAAGGTCAGTGTGAGTATATTAGTAAAACTCTCCTATGAGGATGGTAACCACTAAGATATACTTTTCATGTTATCGTAAACTCATTCAATTTATCAAAAATAACTATGACTCTTTATAATATTCTAACGAATATGGTTATATAAAACATGTCACTTATGCTTAAATAACACCCTAACCTCTAGAGGTATCTAAAATGACCTTTGATACCAACTATAAATCCACAACCATAAACATTACTTAATCTTGAGATAAGTCAATAATTTGACTTTAATTCATATCGATGATCTGTTTAGATTTAGAGATTTAGAGAATTAGGTCTTAACTAATATATTACATATTTAACATTACAAGTAGACACTTCTACTCAGTATTTATTTTTTAGAAAACATAAACTCTTTTAAAATAAAGATGACATCAATTCATATTTTAACAACATAACTTTTCCTTGATCTCATATTTAACCCTATTCTTCTTTATTTCCTATGAAAATCTTTTCAAAACTTAGGATGAGCATAAAAAGATCAATAAGGGATACATAATGAAAGAAAACTATTAGTCTTGGGATAAAATGAAAACCATGAATAATTTATCATAAAGTAATAATTTTCACCTTTAAGAAGTAGTAAATATACTACACTGAATATAAGCTCATTGATTACCCTTTTTGTAACCAAAATATTACCAAAATCCCATAGAAATCAATATATAACATATAAAGGTAACTTGGGACATAAATATACATAAGTGGAATAACCTTATGGTCTTCTTACACACATATCACTAAATGGAATAGCCATACGACTGACTTGCATACCCAATGCATTGGAGGTTATAATGTAACCACCCATCCATGGTCTATCATGGAACCACCTGTAATTTGGTTTATCATGTAACCACCCATTATTGGTTTATCACATAACCACCTGTCAAATGTTCAAGTACCATTATATAATCATAACACATAAAACATTGCAAATATCAACATTTCCAAAATAACAATTCATTTTCAATCACAAGAAATCATTTCAAGATATTGAAATACTCAATCCATTTCAAAAATAATTTTCAATACCAAAACAACCAAAAAGGGAATAAGGGGTTTCTTTTCTTTTTGAAAAAATTAAGGCTTGTAGAGGAAGCCAATTATCAAATAATAGTTATGGTAGCAGAGAGTTCGTTGTCGCCGCATACATTAAAAACATTTACTTTGTCATTTAGTAAAACACTTCATAGAAAAAGATTCCCTTTTAATGAAATTAAAAGTAAAATGATTTTATTATACACCATATAAAGAAATAAGGTGTATATTATCAAAATATTCCTCAATTAAAAGAGATTAAGATGAAGTCCCTTACAAAGATTGAATCATTAGATTAAAGATAAATCAATGACATAATTGTGTGTGAAAAATATAAATACACCCAATATTAGTGGATATTATGTGTAAAAAAATCATTGTTCATTCACACATATTCATAGTATAACATAATCAAGAAGTAAAATATTAACCCAAAGAATAGAAATTGGGTTAAGAAGTTCCATTATGAAAATTTGACAGCCTAACAATGTCACTTCAAATTTCAGTAAACGAGTTGAGGAGAGAGAAAAGGATCTCTCATAATTTTTATAGAAAATAAACAGAAATAAGGATATAGAATAACATACCCCAACATAAGAAAATGGAAATTAAAATACATAACAAAAAATAAGTATTTGACTAAAATAGAAGGGTAAAAGGTTCCCTTGCAAAGATAATTTTATTAATAAAATAGATTGATTATGTGTATTCACTATAAAAAATCATAAATCAAGTATAAATACAATAAAGGATATAAAAATTTATTTCTCACATATTCATAGCACGACATAATCAAGTAGTAGAAGATCAACCCAAAGAATGGAAATTGGGTTTAGAAGTTAACTTACCTTGACTCTGATTCGTCACATATGTTCCTTGTTATTCATGATTAATAAAATTATGTAAATTTCTACTAGATTCAGAAATTTTTTAAAGTTTATTATTCCTTTTATATCTATTATAAAAATTACATAATTATTTAAGTTAATATCAGTTGTTTTTTTGATATTCGGTACTTGAGTCGAAAATGAACTTGTTTTGATATAAATTGTATAGGTGGTAAAAAGTAAATTATATATAGAATATTATTCATGATTTAAATATCATATATATCCAGTATATATTTATTTATAATAGTCCATAACATTTTGAGATAATAAATTAAATGCACCGTTCATGGAGATGGTATGCTATACGTATGCGTGAACGCTACTTTCATTTATTTATCATATTAAATAGATGAATAATAAATAATACAAAGGTATATTATAATTATAGTATAACATAATATGATATATATGTTATATAAGTTCATTAACTTCATCCTTTATATGTTCCATGTATGGCATGAATGAGTCATATCACATTGAGGGGGCGGTAGTCTACACCTCTTCAAATGAAATTATCATATTTACACATCATGAAAAGAATAAAGGTATATTTGTCAATAAAATTTACAGTATCATAGAGAAAATATAAATATAATATATATCATATATAAATGAAGTACCATCTTAATGTCCACCATGAGAGGTGGTAGGGGAAAATCGAACAATCATCATTTCGTGAGGCAATAGTTCGTCGTACAGAGAAACAATATCTTTTTATCCATTAGATGGGGTTGTGAGTATGTGTAGTTTGAATAGTTATCATAAATAAATCCTAGTATATTAAGGATAACATTTTTTTAATGTAATAAAAGAATAAAAAGATCATAGAGAGTGGATAAGAAAAATAAAAGAAATCAACTTTAGAGAAGACGCTACCTCTAAAACGTGTAACTGTTTTTGATTTGAGCCAAAAAGGCTTTCTTGAATTGGATTATTCCAAAGGTAAGGCTTATAAGAGGAATATAGGGATGTTGATAGATCTTTGGGGTAGATTTTTGATGATCCAAGGGTCTTGAGTTATGTTATTAAAAGGTTATATGTGATTCCCTTTTATAAGAGGGAGGAGGGGCACTTTAGGAAGGCATTGAAATAATATTTTATTATAAAATGATTTTCGGTTTCAAATGGTCACAAAATAATTTATTTAAAAGATAAGATGTTTTTGGGTAGAAAAAATCATAACCAATAGGTTTTAGATAAGTTCATGTCACAAATTTAACCTTATCTTTTAGCTTTAACCTTTAATAACTAATTTGACTCTTACCATGTTTTCTTGTATATTCTTACTATATGGTTATTATAGTTACTATAAAATGGAAATAAAACCTCAAGTGGTTCATTAATGAAATTTTCAACATTATCTAAGTCATTTGGCCGAGTCATAGATTTTTAGGACTATTATATCATTTAATAAAATAGTATTTGTTTTAAAAAACACATTTATGTCAATTTTTATACTATTCATATCATGTCTTTTTAAAAAATTCATAACAACGTAATTCTTTTAAAAAAAATCATTAATAAAAATATTACAAGTTATAATCATCCCAAAAATTCATAGATGTAAAAAAGTTTCAAAATAAATTTATTTTAATATTTATAATTTCATTTATTTGAATCATTCATTAATAAGGTAATCACGACATCATCATTGTGTCATAAATAAATTTATTTATTTGATATCTAAAAATTATAAATAAAATTCCATGATGTAGGAAATATTTTTTGATTTCTAATGACTATTTATAATCTAAAATATCACTTATATAATCCCATATAATTTTTTTAGTAAAAGATACATGTTTATGTAACATTTTTATTTTGTTTAGATTAATTCCTATAAAATGTCATTTTCACATCCAAGTGGCTCAATGGGGTCCCAGAATCGACCCAAGGATTCCCATGGTCATAAATATATCATAAAATAGGATTAGTACATGTGTTAGGGTAGTTTTATATTATTATAATATTATTTTTTACCCTTATTTACCAGATTTACACTTTAACTATGGTAAATAAAATAATTACTGAAGTTACTATTCATAATGTATAACAATAAAAGGTACCAATTTACAAAATTTGGACCTAATGATTCCAAATATGGAATCCATTTTTCCAAATTCAAAACACAGAAGTTTCAGTAATTAATTTAATATTATTTCCCATTGTCCCACCAAAAAAGTGGGGTTTTAAGAAGTAATAACTATCAAAAGATTAACATGTGTTTATGTCCAATTTAAAAGTAAAATTACTTCTAATGACCATAATTATATTAAATTATAGAAAATTAATCAAATTAAACATTAAAACAAATTAAAATAATAATATAACTATATAAAAAAATTAGATTAAAAGGTAGTTTTGAATTAAAATGCATTATTTTTCACTATTTATAAAAATACGAATTTTATCAGAACAATAGAAAAAGTTCATCCAAAGTAAATTTTTATGTTCCGCTTCTAAATAAGAAATTTATTTTTTCAAATTGAACATATAAATGTGAAAAAACAATATTTAAAAAGTCATTTCCATCAAAAGGAAGTAAACCGACCTTTTAAAAAATATTAGAGTATTTTGTGCTTAAAATTGGATTTATTATCATTTTAAGCCACTATTTTTTTTGGAAAAATGTAAAACATTTAAAAAAATGTATAATAAAATTTTAGTTAGTTTTTTCCATTCCATTCAATAAAACATCTAGGCGTTAACTACCATTTAAAATAATTATATAATTATATTATTTTTGGTATAACTCAAAGTTTTGTGCAATGTAAGATTTCAAAGAAACCCATTGTTGAGTGTTGAGTATGCTATCAGAAAAAACATCATTTTTAATAAAAAATCAATATATTATTCATAAATATTAATAGATATGAAAATTTATTATTCTATAAATACTTGGTTCGTTGCACATGTGCCACAATATAATAAAACTGGCATTATATCAATACCCATAAAAAGATATGGGTTTCATAAACATCATATCATAACCCATGAAATAAAATGGGTATCATAAAAATTTCATTGAATCATTACCTATAGAAAAGAGATAGTTCTAATAATCATTTAATCAAATCATGACCCATGAAAAGAGGCGGGTTTTAAAAGCATATAACCCATGTAAGAGAAACGAGTGACATAAACATCATTCCATGAAGACAAACACCATTCAAGGAAGAATATGAATGGTATTCTTGGATCATATCCCCAATAAAGTATAAAATATTTATAAAGTATGTTATCTTAGATGAGGAATTATTTTGAAAGATCACATGGAACATTTCTTAAGGATTATGACCATTCTTTGAAAATCCTTTCCATAAAACCATTTTCTTATAAAGAAAGATTTATAATTTATTTTAAAAAATTTCTTCAAGAAAATATCTTTTATTATTTGAAAATTTATTTTATTAAAACATAAACCATTTTCAAAAGTTTTCTCTTTTAAAATATCTTTTAAAACATATAAATGAAGCTTTGAAAATCATTTAAAACACTTTTTAAACATAATTTTTTTTAAAACCATTTTCTTTAAAAACCACTTTAAAACCAAAAAAATTTCCATATATTAGGAAAAAAATTCTGTAAAAATATCCTTGTAAAATTAAAAAATAATATTCAATGAAATGACAGTCATGATGGTGGGTTAGTTCGTACATACCAAACATTCTTTTTTCGCCTCAAAACGTTTAAACAAGTGACTTGATCGAAAAAATACATGAATATTCCTTTTAATAACATTTTATCAAAAGGTAAAACTAGGTAAAAAATTCTTTTAAATATCATAGTATAATACCAAAACATTTTTTAAAACATATTTAGAAAACATGGTTATGAAAGAACACAAATTTCTGATCGAAAGTAGAAATAAATTTGGATTTTCATCAAAAAATGTCTTAATTATATTAAGTAACAAAGAGTGAAAAAATGATAACATTACCTGAATATATAATTAATAACCATAGGATAATAAATTTAACTAAATTTATTGAGATATGGATCATAAAGTTTCATCAATGGAAGCATAGTCATAAACAATCCTAATAAATGATGTGATTGTAGCAACAAACTCTTACCACTTTGGTAACTTTGAATCATAATCCCACATGAAATAAAAAATTAAATTATGGATAAAATATAATTAAAATAATTATATTAATGATATAACATGTCAAAGGTAATTCTACACACCTCATAGAAAAATATATGTGCATAACATGGCAGGTATCTCAAATAAGGCAATTTGAGACAAAAATTAGTTTACTGGTTTGGTAACATTTGAATCATAACCCAAATAAAGAAACATCATCAAATGGATATGAAAATACCCATAAATTTTATTATTATAAGAATATAATACATTCATGGTTAGTATATACACCACAAAAAAGAAATGAGTGGTGAGTAAGGCATAAGTCTCATAGAAATAAAAAGTGAGAAAGAAAACTCGTACCTTAACTCTTAACTTTCTTCGTACAAGTTCAAAACTATTGTATAATAAATATAAGTTTATTATAAATCTACCAAAAAAACATACTATTATATATTATAACATAATGATTTTATTATGACCTTATATTACCCATTTATTGACAATTCCATCTTAATGTTACATTTTAGGTAATATCCTCTTTGTATTTTGTATATGTTTTGACTTGTTATTCTTGATCCACTTAGTTAGATCATGATTTTATTGTTTAAAGAATTTAAAACATGATATAAATATCATATGTATTCATTATATAAATATTTATAATAATCTATAAAATATAATAATATGAAATAGAATCCACCATTCATTGAGTTGGCAGGGCGTACGTACACATGAACGTTGTTTTTATTTTCTGGTTATATTGAAAGAAAGAAATTAAATGATATATATATATATTATTACAGTATAATTATTATTTCTTACATATCATATAATTTTTACTAAACTCATCCTTAATACATTCCAAGAAAATTTTGAACAAATCACATCGCTTTGAGGAGGCAATAGTCTACACATCCACAAAAGAAGTTATCATATTTACATAAAATGGAGATCATGAAGGTATGGTTTATAGAATAATTAAAGAAACAAAAATACATGATAAATATAATATATATCATATAAAAATATTATCTACATCATAATTCTCAATGATTAGGGGTGGTAAAGGAAAAACGAATGGCATCGTTTTGTGAGGCGGTAGTTCACTGTACATGAATAGTAATTTCATTTGCCATTAGATGGAAGTGTTTTTAGGTGTAGATCAAACCCTTAAACGAAAAAAATATAAATATATTTAGTATACATATTTCATTATTTAAGAATTAAATAAGAATAATTGAATGGGTTGATAAATAAATACAACATAAATGGATGTTTAGGAATGTTACCATTTTTTCGGGTAAACCCTTTTAGTTTTTCCCAAAGGGCTTCCTGGTTGGATTTATTCCAAATTTTTGGAATCTATGGTAAGATTATGGATTTTGGGAGCTTAATTTTATAAGGTTTGGACAATCCAAATTAATTTAGAGGTGTGAAGAAATGGTAAGGGTGAATATCTTTTTATAGTGGAGGGGGAGTTGCATTCTTATAAATTTAAAAAGGTAAACACTATTGGGAGGTCTCAGTTACCTCAGGTGCTTCCAAAAATGACAAATAATGGAGTAAATTGGAATTATGGTAGATAAAAACTCACACCACACAAAAATAAAATCATTTTTATCATTTTATCCTTAATATTTATGTTTCTTATTTTTTTAATTTGGTTTTTCCATTTAGGTATATAGTTTTTTAACCTATGTAATTGATCCATTAAGAATGAATTAAAGTGATATTTATTAGAAAATTTATACCCAGTAATTGTAAAATATGAAAACTAATTTATAAAATTAATGTCCCATATGTTTTGGAAATTAATTTTAACAGAAACACATGTAACGTGTAAAAACAATGTTTTAACCCTAACTATGCTAACAACGTTTTTAATATTTATGGGTCAATATGTTCATTACAAAAGATAAATTATAAAATTAATAGAAAATATTTTATATTTATTAACAATTAAAAATCACTTGGCAGAATATAATATTTTTATTAATTTTAAATAATTTAATAAAATATCATTTATTTTATTTAATTATTATCTAAATATTTCATGCATTATTGTTTCTTAAGCATTTAATTTAATTATATCATATATAAAAATTAAATAAGAATTATTATTATAAAATTAACTCTTATATTCCAAAATAATATTTATAACCAGACCTATGTAGCTTCTTCCATACTCCAAAGCTTTATAATTGTTGGCCAAGAAGTTTTCTTTTTTGTCCTTTTCCTTACTTAACTTATTATATATGTCACTTTTATGGAATTTTAACCCAATAATGCATAAAAATAAATATTAATGTGGTAAGTGTATAAATATTTCCATAAAATGGGTTTTTCAGAAGTTTTAGATCATTTATAAACCTTATATTCTAAGATTAATCATTATGTAAGATTGTTTTTTACCTTAATCACTGTAATTAATTTTAATTAATTTCACTAATATTTTTGTTAAAATAAATTAAGTTAATGTTTTTGGACTAAAAATTTCATAATTATTCTAGATATGTATATATTTTTTCCAAATTTAAGTAATATAAGTGGATAGAATTATTTTAAAATTAATCCTGCAGACGCTGCGTGAAAACAAATTTTTAAGAAGAAAAGTTTAAAAGTTTGAAATGTTTCTATATCCAATTTCAATGTAAAATTAAATTAGTTGACCTAAATTAGATTTAATGATTTATAATTGAACTAATTATAATTTAAAATAAAAATAAAATATAATTTAACTATATAAATAAATTATATGAAAAGACAATTTTTAATTAAAAATCAGTATTTTTCACTATTCATCCAAAAATGAAGTTTTTTAGAAAAATACCTAAAATTATCTAGAAGATAATTTTGAAACTATGAATTAAAAAATGATGTTTATTTTATAAAATTCAATTTCTAAATGTTTATAAAGTTAATTTTATTATTGTTCACAGAAGGACATAAAAAGTAGTTCTTTTAAGAAAATAGTATTTTCAAACATATAAAATTAAAAACAAATTATATGTTTTATTATCAATATGTTTTATTTATATAAAACAATTATAAATAATATTTAAAAATTATTTATTATTATTCGTTTTACTAAGTTTAACAGCTATGTTATAACTGTCCTGTTTAAATAATTATAATAATGAAAAGTTGTTTCCTAGAAACTCAATGTTTTGTGTAATGAAAGCCACGTCTGTGTTGATTTTAGGGAATTTTTATCTTTATGTAGCATATAATAAAATTTTAACTTCATGTATCATGAAATGTACGACAAAAAAGAAAATTAATTTATTCAAAAAAAGGTTCCTAAAAACTCGGGGTGTTATAATAAGAACATAAGAGACACACCAACTAAACACTACTAAGGGAAGGTTCGGATATAGGTCTCTATTTCACATTTATAAGATGGATATTTTTTCATTAAAATTCATATTCATTTTAAATTTGTACTCATTTATGTATTTATATCTATTTAAATGGTCAAAATAGATAAATCACCATTTCTGATCCATAAGGGCCCATACTCCTCATGAATCGAAATATGGTATCCACTTAATTCATACAATATCATGTTCCATCCCCTACGAAAAATGACCCATGGCTCAACATTACATAACAGACTACTCAATTGTCTTCTTTAACCTATGCAGGAAAACACTGTTAGGTTAAGGAATAGACTTTAAGTGTCAATCATGATTTCTCAATCATGCAATAAATTTCTGTACATTTGAATACATATTAATCAAGAGACTAATAATATGAAACAGGAAAACGAGTGATGAAAGTATATGTGACATGGAAAGTTTCATGGAATATTAGTCTTATTGTTCCTATAATGATGCATGCAATGCAATTCCATCATTTCATCAGGCCAAGTAATATAAATACCATATCATTAAAACCAATATCAATAACATCACAAGACATGTGCATCACCCAATGCTGATGTCATATCAATTGTAAATGGTATAATCAATAATTGTAATTATTTTAAATACCCCGACCCTAGTATCCTAGAGTTAGTGGTTACTTTATTACATTGGCATATTATATAAGGAATCTCATCCTGAAGGACCGAACAACTTAGTAGTTTTGGAAAACAAGATACATACTTGAAACATACATTATAATTTAAAATATAAAATAAAACATAATAATTCCATTAATAACACCATTATTATTGTACCTTATCACTACATATAAATCATAATATACATCTTAGAATCTTGGGAAAAATAAAAAATATGAAATGGGTGATCTCAAATTCTTAATAAGGGTATGTATACTGTGGAATCTATCATAAATAACAATTATAGAAAGGTAAGTAACCAAAACACATTCCATTTAATCAAAAACATGATCATATTATGGATAGAAAAAAAGATGATCAAATAATGCCACATAAACAATATTGTGAGTTAGAAAAATTATCCATGGAAATTATACTAACTGAACAATAACATGGAAATCAATAACTAATCTCAAAATTATGAACTGCATAATATAGGGAATCTGAAATATACCATCAAGGCCTCATCCAAGAAAATTGAAAATAAATGGGTAAGACCTAGGAGAAATCCTAGTCTGGTTTGTCACATAATACTAACCAAGGCATCGAGAGGATATAGAAGGACATGCCTGACATTTACAAAGGGCAATGCATTACTCAAACGAATGAGTTGAAACATAAAAAATATATATATACGAAATGTAAATAAATTTCCCCAATCAATAAACATAATCAAAAACCATTTTGAGTAATATAGTGAATCATATCAAAATAGAACATCAATAGTCAAAATGAACCTAAACCATTTAATAAAATATGATAGATTATATCATAATTGATCAACCTCAATGAAACATAAAATTCAACAATGTATGTTGACATTGATTAAAATACTTGAATAAAATCATTGAACATTCTTGAGAGAAATACCATTCTCTTACATTGAATTCATTTATATAAAATGCTGAGTAATTTTAAAAGAAACAATTTTCATCGAAAAGAACATTGTAAACTTATAAAGTAATAATAAATAAATTAACGTGTCATGACAGTGTAAAATCTACTTTTTCTGTATAAGTTAAAAAACATTTCTTCTGTATTTTTGTCCAAAAAGTCATAAAGTACCTTGTTTGGAAAATTTCAAGAATATTCATTATAAACCATTTTATAAAAAGTATAACATGAGTAAAAATACTTTAAAATTTTGTAGGATAATATTAAAAAAAATTAATTTTTTTAGAAAACATTTCATGGAAGAAAGATGATCCCTAGTAGAGACTTAAACTTAAACAATCCCGAATAAAAATGAGATTGTGAAATAACCCTTATCTTAGGTTCGATTTCATTTGTACATATCATAAAATCCAATATAATGGTTTAAATAATTTTATAAATTTATATAAAAAAATATTAACATTTATGATATTTTATATGATCCCCTTATAACTTTTTACCATTCGTTTATTAATAATATTTTATTCATTTCACTGTTTCAGGTGTTGATTGCCATTTTTCCCACGCTTGTTTTGTCTTCAAAGTCCCGATTATCTTGCATATGATAAAAATACATCATATAAAGAATTATATTAGGGTCATAAATATCATATATATTCATTATATACATTCTTATAATCATTCTTGAATGGTTAACATAGAAAATGAATCACATTGCATCATGGAGATGGTAGACCGTACGTATACACGAGCGCTGATATCATTCCATTAATGGTGAAAGGGTAAGGAATTATATGGTATATTAATTTTTCTAGAATAAATATTATGTCATATATATATATATATCAATTATTTCCATAATTATACTCATCCATGTAATGTGATGATGAAAAAAATATTACACTAAGGCGTAGAGATGGTAAGTCGTATGTATGCACGTGTGATGATTTTGTTTTTCATAGGATGGATAAAAGGTGGAATATGGTTGTAACATATTAATAATAAAATCTTAGAATATATATTATACTTTATTTATTAATTTAGTATAGAAATAACACGTGAAGAAGAAGTAAAAGAAGAAATGAACTTGAATGAGTTAGTAAAACAATTTCCTCTTCTTCAGTGGACTTCCTTTTGAGATATTCTTAAGGGGTCTAGAGTTGGACATTTTAGAAGACTAAGTACTATGAAACATGTATAAGGATGTTTTTAGGAGAAATGGGTAGGCTTTGGTCAATATATAAGGCTCAAAGTGGTGTGAGGAAGTGAGGGAGGAGGTTCCCTTTTATAAATTTAGTTGAGGGTCACAAACTCTAAAAATACTAAATTAATATAAATTAATTTTCATTTCCAAATTGATCCAAAATGATTTATTTAGATGACAATATTTTGGTGGGTTGAAATCCTCTAAGTCAATAATTTTTAGAAAAGTTTAGGTCATATTCTTACCCTTATATTTTAAATTTAACCCTTATTTAATCACTTCAACTACTACCGTAATAACATGATCTTTTACTCAAGGATTAATATAGTTACTCTAAAATGCCAAAAAAAAACATAAATTGATCATTGATTAAATTTTAAATCTTATCCAAATAAATTGGAGAAATTTTATATTTTTAAGAATTTTATATCATTTAATAAAATATTATTTATTTTAAAATATGATTAATGACAATTTTGATACTATTCATTACTTGAATTTTTAAAAATATCATAAATACATGATTTATTTAAAAAAAATATTTTAAAACTTCCATAACATGTCATAAATAGTTATAAAATTCTTATATTACAATAATTATGTCAAATTGTACTTATTTTAATATTTTAAATATCATTTATTTTATATTTCCATTAATTAAACAATTACTGCATCATCATTGTGCAAGCCTTTAAGTTAATTATTTATTTCCAAAAAATTAAAAATAAATAATCATGATGAATAAAAAAATTATATTTTAAATTAATATTTATAGTCGAATATAACTTCAGGATAACACTATATAAAAATTGTTATATTTATTAAAATCATGAATGTGGAAACTTCGACTTTTCTTTAAATAAAATACTATAAGTGTGTAAATCACTTAATAATTGAAAAAATGGTCATATATCCAAAATTTATATTCTTATGGACGAATTTCACTCATAAAATAAAATTGGGTTAAGTATTAGGGTCAATATATAGTATTTATAATATTATTTTTACATATAATTACCTGATTCCTCCTTAACCTTCGTAATACAAATTACCAACGTTACTATTCATATTGTCCAAAAATAAATGGGGCCTATTTAATAAATCTTTAACTTATTATTCCAAATATGGAATAAAATTTTCAAAATTCAATTCATTGATGTTGCTGAATTTAATTAAAAATTAATCGCAAAGATGGGATGAAACAATGAGTTTTTGAAGTAAAAATGTTCAAATGTTTACAAAGTTTTTATATCAAATTTCAATATTAAATTGATTAAAATGAACCAAATTTGATTTATTTATTTATAATTGGACTATTTATACTTAAAAAATATTCTAAAATATAATTTAACAATATAAATAAATTTTATGAAAAATAATTTTTCAATTAAAATACAACATTTTTTACTATTCACAAAAAATAAAACATATAAGAAAAATACCAAAAACTAAACCATAGATAATTTTGATATTAAAATTTCAAAAATGAAGTTTATTTTTTCATATATAATTTATAAAAGGGTCAAAATTTAGTTTTAAAACAAGTGTTCCATCAAAAGGAGACCAAACTAACTTTAGAAAAATCAATCTTTTTATGCGTAAAAGTAGATTTATTTTTATATCATCTATAGAAAATACATAATATGAATGTTAAAAATTATATTGAATATATAAATTTCATAATATGGTTAATAATATCCATTCCCTCTAATTTAATGGCTATGTTATAATTTTCATTTTAAATAATAATATTAATAGTATATCGTGGTTCGTTTATGCTTAGTGTTGTGTGAAATATAAGCTATTGAAGAAAGTAAATTTAAAAAGAGACATCACATAAAATATTAGGGTGTTAAATTGTCCCCTACTTCAATATATTTCATCCTTTAAATTTGAATTTTCAATTAAAAATTTGAAGGTTGACACTTGAAAACTCCTTTATGGGAAAACCACATCAGAAATAGGGTTAATAAAACATCATCTTAATAAGAGGGAAAGGGAAATGAGAATTTCCCCAAAAAATTATGATTTTTAATAGGATAACATTATTGGGAAGTGAAAACATGAAAATGGAAGAGAAATCAATCTATCAAGTTCTGATGGGAAGTGATAGAGAATATTATAATTATAAAGTCAACCATTTTAAAACCATTAATCTATGATTGGTTAAAAGACCACTAATTTCTCATAAAGAAAAGTAAACGGATAACATTTTTATTACAAAATATTTTCCCTAGAGTTGAGGTTATCCTTTACTATCTAGATAAGCACTTGATATAATAAACTTACATTATTACATTCCATGTCATAAGCATAATCTCATCCTTTAGCAGTTCTTCGATCTATTTTCACATCATCCCTTATACCTAAAAATAAATGTTCAAGATGATTTTTTCATACCTCAATCACTTTTATGAATCATAAGTTCCAAAATTCATTCCTTCATCTTTTGAATTATTACTGAAACCAAAATGGTTGGCATAGCTTATCCAATATGATAAATCATACTTTAACCTTAAACAATAATATCCAAAGTTCAACTTAATCCATTCCTTAATTAGTTACCTTATGATTCATCCAAAATACATCTTCCCAAATTCAAAGACCAAAAATTTATAAGTAAGGTCACTAAATTTCAAAAATAAAAATAATATTAGATTCCACAAACCATATAATGTAGCTCTTATTGTCACATACCACATATATGAATACCTTTATCACATTAAAACATTGATGAAAACATGTATGCTTCCAAATCCACAAAGAATAAGTACTGCAGTACAATCCTTTTATATCTCATGATTCATAATTACTATAATCATAATATCATAACATAATTCTCTAATAAAAATGAAAATATTTAATTATTCCACTTCGACTATAGTAACACCATAATATTGAATTTGATCCCTTTACTTATTTTTAGCTATATTCATTTTCATAGTTCTCCAATTCCTTATAGTTGAAACTTTGCATATTTAAATCTTCTTTATTTCCCTTAAAATCACAATCCTGGTTACCTTTCTCTCTATACTTGTATCAAACTCCCATTCCCTTCAAGAAACTATCGAGGAGTTTCTCCCCATTATTATCACTTGTGGGAAAATCCTTCTTTCCCCTGTCCCATTTTCTGTCTCTTGCACCGTCATTCTCTTTTTATCTTGATGTACCTTAAATTCATAAGACTTAGAGAATTATTTCTCTATCTTGATAGAACATGAAACTATAACTTCATATGATGAGAAATTTTTGGATACCAATTGCTTTTAGAGGAATTGATTTAACCCATCAAAGAAACGATCAATCTTAATCATTGGGTTACGCATATAGTCCACAACATGCCTTGCTAACCTTGTAAAGTTGGATTTATATTTATCAAAATTATAATCCTCCTTTTGTATTGGATTCAATAATTGTATCTTCATATCCTCTCTCTGTTCACGAGGGAAATATTTTTCTATGAAAAGTTCTATAACATCCTTCTATTCAATGTTTTCTTTTTCTTCCTCCTCTTTTGTGTTTTGGATCAATGACCATCATTTATTTGCATCTCCCAAGAGTTGATAAACTTCCATGATAACCTTCTACTTTTCATTACTTCACAAAGATATAAATACCTTATCTAAGTAACTTATCCATTACTCAGCTAAAAATGGTTTTTTAGTCCCACTGAATGATGAATGTTGTTGTCTCATGAAGTAGTATAACACTTTTATTCCATGTTATGGATCAAGATGCTCTATATGGGTAAGATTATTGTTCACAACCTTGGTCAACTATCCTAATATGATTATTATTTGTTCAAAAATAGATTTATCTCTTTCTCCAACATCATTATCTTGCATATTTGGGAAATCACTACATGGATTACATGCGTTGATATAGTTTCCATTCCTTCTACAAGGTTCCATTTATTTACAATGGAATACACTAGATTAGATCATAAAATTATGAAACATAATTTATAATCTCTAAACTATTGAATCAATTAACCTAAATTAAATATTTAGGTATAACTAATCTCTAAATCATAAGCATAGTTTATTTTTATATATTTATAAATTCTGTCATAGGGTTTCATTATCTAATATATATTTTCATAAATATAGTTCTCAAGGTTTCAACTAAACTTCCTTGGATACCAATTGTATAGTCCCTGACCCCAGTAGCCCAGAGTTTTTGGTTACTTTATTAAATTGGAAAATTAAACATGGAATAGAGGCTCGAAGGACATAACAGTTTAATATTTTTGAAAAAATAGATACATACTTGAAATATAAATTACAACTGAAACTATAAAATACATCATAATGTTTTCATTAAGAACACCATTATTCTCCTAG
The DNA here is from genome assembly GCA_963277665.1 of Viscum album. Taxonomy (NCBI): domain Eukaryota; kingdom Viridiplantae; phylum Streptophyta; class Magnoliopsida; order Santalales; family Viscaceae; genus Viscum; species Viscum album. The sequence continues at coordinate 912,590,407 of OY728151.1, forward strand.
CTTATTACTTCATTTCAATCATAATATACATATTGGAATCCTAGAAAAAATAAAACATAAGAAAGGGGTGAAATCAGATGCTCAATAAGGTTAACTAAAACACAAGCATTTTAATCAAAAATTTGATAATATTATGGCCAAAACAAAAGATGATAAAATAATTCCATATAAAAAATCCAATGAGTTAGAAAACTTATCCATGGAAATTTTACTAACTGAATATCACATGGAAATAAATAACTAATATTATAATAATGGAATGCATAATTCTAGACATCTGAAATATACTATTGAGGCCTCAACCAAGACATCTAAAAATAAATGGGTAAGGCCTTGGTTATATCCCAATCTGATTTGTCTCACGAGACATACTGATGCATCAAGGAGATATAGTAGACCCCTAACATCAGTTATTCCAATTCATTCCTCGTATGAATGGGTTCAAACATAAAAAACATATACATATGAAATTTAAATAACTTTCCCCAATCAGTAAAAATAATCACAAACTATTATGAATAATATGGTGAATGGTATCAAAATAGTGCATCCACAGTCAAAATGATCATAAAAAATTTAATAAAATATGGTATATGATATCATAATATATCAACCTCAATGAACCATAAAATTAAACAAATTATGTTGACATAGATGAAAATATTCTAAAAAAATCTTAGAAAATTATTGAGAGAAATATCCCCTTTTTCATATTGATATCATTTATTTAAAATGCCACACAACTTTAAAAGAATTTTTTTTCATTGAAAGTAACCTTTTATATTTATAAATGAAGCTTCAAGACATTAAGGCATCATGAATGTGGAAACATATTCTCATGTAATATAAGTTAAAAAAACATTCCTTTTATATTTTTGTCAAAAAATTCATAAAGTAACTCATTTAAAAAATGATAAAAACATTCCTTACAGACCATTTTATAAAAATTAAAACATGGGTAAAAATAATTTAAAATTTTGAAGGATAATAGAAAAAAAATTGAGAATATTTTTATAAAAACATTTCATGGAAAAAAATGGTCCCTGGTGGAGACTTAAACTTAAATAATCCCAAATAATAATGAGATTGTGAAATAACACTTACCTTGGATCCAATTTTATTTGTATGTTTCAAAAATTCCGGTATAATGGTTTAAATAATGTTATTAATTTATACCATGACCATATTTATATTTATGATATCATATATTATCCCCTTATAACTTTTTAGCATTCATTTATTAATAATATTTTAATCATTTCACTGTTTTACGTATTAATTGCCCTGTTTTCCTATTCTTGTTTTGTCTTGAAAGTCACAGTTCTCTTGCATATGATACAGATCCATCATATCCAGAATAACATTATGGTTATAAATATCATATTTATTCATTTTATACATTCTTAGAATCATTATTTAATGGTTAACATGTAAAATTAATCTCATCTCGTCGTGGAGACGGTAGGTTGTACGTACGCACGAGCGACAATATAATTACCTTAATGTTAAAGGTATAAAGAAGTGTATAGTATATTAATTTTTCCAAAATAAATATCATATAATATTTAATATATAAATATACCTTATTTCCATTATTATACCCATACAAGTAAAGTTATAATTAAAATCAAATTACACCACTATGTTGAGACGGTAAGCCGTACGTACGCACGTGCAGTGCTTTCATTTTTTATAGGATAGATAAAAGGTGAAATATGGTTATACCATAATTATAATAAAATATAATAATATTGATGATACTGTATTTGTTACTTTAGTTTGGAAAAATCACATGAATAGAACGTATGATAAGAAATGAGCTTGAATGAGTTGATAAAACAATTACCTCTTCTTCAATGGACATCCTTTAGATATCTTATTAAGGGATCTAGAGTTGGTTTTTTTGGAAGCCTAGGACCTATAGAAATTCTATAATGATGTTTTTAAGATATATGTTCTTGTTTTTTTCGAGCTATAAGGCTAAAAGTGGTGTGAGGAAGTGAGGGAGGATGTTTCCTTTTATAATTGAGGTGAGGCACACTTTTGGAAACTCGAAAAAATATTAAATTAATATAAATTAATTTTCATTTTCAAATGGATAAAAAGAGAGTAATTTAGAATCTAAGATTATTATGTGTATAAATGCTCTCAACCAATAATTTTTAGACAATTTTAGGTCATATTCATACCCTTATCTTTTGTCTTTAACCCTTATTTAATCACTTTAACTCTTACCATGAAAACTTGTGTTTTTACTCCCTAAGGGTTATTATAGTTATTATAAAATGTCAAACGAACCATAAATGGATAACTTATAAAAATTTCAACCTTATACCAATATGTTGTTTTGATTTTATATTTTTATGAATTTTATATCATTTAAAAAAATATTATTTATTTTAAAATATCATTAATGTCTATTTTGATACTATTCATTACTTGAATTTTTAAAAATATTATAAAAACATGATATATTCAAAAAAAACTATTTTAAAAACTTTATAACATTTCAAATTTATCCATAAAATCATTTTATTATAATAATTATGTAATATTATATTTATTTTAATATTTTTAATACCATTCATTTGATATTTTCATTAATTAAACAAGTACTACATCATCGTTGTGATATCGTTTAAGTTAATTGTTTATTTTCTAAAAATTAAAAATAAATTATCATGATGAAAATAAACATTTTAAATTTTAAATTACTATTTATATTCTGAGATACCTTAAGGATAACACTATATAAAAATTTTATAATTATTAAAATCATGAATGTGATAACTTTGACTAATCTTTAAATAAAATATTATAAGGGTCATAATCACTTTATAATGGAAAAAATTGTCATATATCCAAAAATTAAATTATTATGGATGAAATTAACTGATATAATAAAACCGAGTAAAGTTCTAGGGTCAGTATATAGTATCTATAATTTTATTTTTACCTATAATTACTTGATATATCGTTAACTATGGTAATACAAACTGCCAAAGTTACTATTCATATTTATCCAAAATTAAAAGGGTCCTATTTATTAAATTTAGATCTTATGATTCTAAATATAGAATCCATTTTTCAAAATTTAATTTACTAAAATTATAGAATTTAATTAAAAAACAATCATGCTGACGAGACAAAACAACGAGTTTTTAAAGTAAAAATGTTCAAAGGTTCACAAAGTTTTTATACTCAATTTCAATATGAAATTGATTCCAATGATATGATTTGGATTTATTGATGTATATTTTTAAAATTTATACTTTAAAACCAGTCTAAAATAAAATATAACAATATAAATGAATTAGATGAAAAATCAGTTTTTAATTAAAATACAACAATTTTTATTATTCATCATAATAATGAAACATATCAGAAAAATAACAAAAATTAAACCAATGTAAATTTTGATATTAATATTTCAAAAATAAAGTTTATTATTTCAAATAGATTTTATAAGTGTCAAAATTTAGTTTTAAAACAAGTACGTCATTAAAAATTCGTAAAACTGCCTTTAGAAAAATATATCTTTTTATATGTAAAAGTGGATTTATTTTTATATATTATCTAGAAAATATATATGATGAATGTTAAACATTATATTGAACATATAAATTTCATAATATGGTTAATACTATCCATTCCTACAAATTTAGCGGCTATGTTATAATTTTCATTATAAATAATAATATTAATAGAATATCATGGTTCATTTAAGATCAGTGTTGTGTGAAATGTAAGATATTGGAGAAGATAAATAAAAAAAGACATACCATAAAACATGGGGTGTTATAATTACCCATACTAGGTAATTTGGGGCTTCCCCTGTATGTGGGTTAGCTACGTCTAGGCACAGTGTCAATTCCAAATCCATAACCTCCCAGTCTCCTATATAATACCCAAACAGAAAGACAAAAGAAAATAAATAGCTATGATACCACGTTTTAATGTTCCAAACTGGTTTCCACTTGATCGGGGCCCCAATCTAGTGCGTCACATGGCCTCAAGCGTGCCTACCCATAGGCCAGAGGGTGTAGAGTATCAATGTGGGTGTAATTTTGGTATAATGGGGAGAATATTATCTCTTATTAAAGTGAGAAAATAGATATAATAAATAACAAAAAGTAGAGAAAGAATAATATAATAGACTCTAAAATTACTGAATCAGTAACCCACTGTAGTGGTATCACTTACAACAGATATAATAATACGTTTTGGAAGAAAAAATAACTGAGAAAATGAATAATAATCAAAAGACACTAGGTAGTGTCATCTATATGAATGCATGTAATGTTGAACTATAAAAGGGGAACAAGGGACATGCATATGAAACATGCTATACAAAAACTAAAAAAAGGAAAAATGTCTGCTCCACTAGAATATAGAGAATATTATCGGTCTTCAACTCCTTTGATGCATCTATAAGTAAAACATATTGAGAATCTATAGCAGGGCACTTGCCCTTATCCATACCTATAGGTAAGTAATCTACTTGAGTACCAAGGGAGGCCCGAGTAGGGTGTGATATAAAATATTAGTAGGCCAGCACCAAAGGTGTCTATAGGTAAACCAAGGAGTGTTCAAAGTAATAACACTATGTAAGTATAATGAAATAATAGAAAAAACTGAATAAATATGTACCAGTCTTCTTAGGTTCCTAAAGGACACCTGGCAGTTCTACATGATTTAGATCATGACAAAATGTTAGTGTGATAAATATATATATATATAGTAATAATATATATATAGTATATCTATATACTACACCCACCTATATAGACTAATTATGTGAAGATGTAAGTACCCATATACCTAGAATACTAGATACTGGCTGGACCGAGACGCAACTCGGTCATCCATAACCAGTCTGAATGAGACTATATGCTCAAGAAGAGGGTAATATACCTATATCTCATGATGAATTCGAGATATAATGATCGGAATTTGATATAGTGGGTGAGTCTTCATGCCAAAACCCAAAGCAAGGAACATGGTGTGTCATGCCCACCATCCAAATAGTGGCAATGGTGCGAGACGTCATGCACAACACCTGATGTAAGGGAGCATGAATCATCATTTCAAACTGAACCCTAACCCATTATTCCACATCCCACATCAAATGTGTAATCATATTTATAATAATATCCTTGAGGAAATACCTCTCATGAATTATATTCACCAAGCCCGTTATAACCAATTCATTACAATTCAATTAAAGAACTTTTATAAACCATTTCAATTAATCCATTTAATTCATTTAATCAATAAAATAATCATGAAGCAAGTTATTCTATATAATCAATCTATTTAATTAACCAAAACATGACAATTAATTTTACAAGGCTCAATGAATCACTTAGAAGGTACTATTATGAATTGGAAAATTAACTAAAAGGTGGAAATTACATTTATAAGTAAAAATAAGCACATATGATGTGTTTTGATTCAATAAGAATTTTCATAAAAACGGTCAATTTCATTTAAAATCCAATTCAAATTCTTAGAAGGTGTTCTGACTATTTAATCAATTAATTATAAAGGGGAATTTCAATCTAGTACACCCAAGGGGTGTCTATGATCGTGGTTTTTATCCTCTAATAAATAAAAAATGATTCTTATGAGTATAATAAGGTGAGTATAACTATTTAGAATGAATAAATCCATTTTAAGGTGACACATGACAAAGGATGGAATGCATCACAATGACGCGGCTATGAAAACACCAAATATTTTGGAGAAAATAATGAGAACACCTACCTTAGGTCCTTTTACTACTCCTAGATTAATGGAAGTCTCAATTTTTTTTATTTTTGTAGAAATTGAAGAAATGGTCCAATGCCCTGAAAATAGGGAAAAATATATTGCACCTAAATAGCATAATGGATCATAAGAGAAACAGAAATGGTAATCAAGATGAATGGATATCTTACCAAGAGCTATCCAACACTTCTAAAGGATTTTGATTTGGTGTTCAGGTTTAGGAGTTATTGAGAAAACCATACTAGGTATTAGGTAAACCCATGGGAGGAGAAGAGAGGTTTCTCCCCTAGAAATGATGAGGGAGGAGAGGAAATAGGGTTTTAAGTTTAATGAAGGGAAAATGGACAATTCAACCTCATGAAAAAAGTTCACATGGTTTTTTAGCATGGTTGAAGAAAAATCGTGTGGCCCCTGGTACTCCTCTATCTCACTGCACATAGTTAGGATAAGCCATGTGGGCTAGGCTTCATGGTTTATTTTAACCATATAGCCCAATTTTTTTCCAAATTCCTTGGGTTCTAGGCTCCAAACATGCCCCAAACACCCTCATAACCCATTGGAATCCATTAGGTGTCATGATAAGTATTATTTAAATAAATTTAAACAAAAAATGATCTGTACCTTCTTTAAAATATGGGTCATTACATATTATTTTTAACAAATCATTTGATATCCAAACATTACAAAGGTAGAAGAAAAAGTACCAATATCGAAAAATCTATATCAAAATAGTGAAAAATGTAAGATGAAAACGTAGGATTTAACTTCTATTTGATGATGTTATTATAATGTTGTAGACATATTGAAATCTATTCAAAAATGAGATATTTGTCTTAGAGAGAATTCATAAGATAATTCAAATAGTGTGAGAGAGAAAGAAACAAGAGGTGGAGTCCCTTGTCATTTCACCTAAAACCAGAAAAAAGAATGGGGGGACTTTAACACTCCTCCATCTTTAGTTTTCATTATATATATATAAACACTTAATCAACAAACGAAAGTTGACTCCTATTCCTTCACTTTTAGTGTCTCTAGTCATCTAACCAACCTTTATTTAATACACACCTCATGCCATTTTCCCTTATCTATCAAGCATGACTCATGACATATATATATATATATGCATTTTTTTTATAATTATTATAATATATAAATTTAACACCAAGAAATTTTAGTACTAATTTCCTCTTTAAAATAAACTTTGGTTAAATAGATTTTTTCACACAAAACACTAAACCAAAACGAACTACGACACATTTTATTAAGATAAATATAACCATTGTATAAATGTCATTGAACTGGAGGGTATAAATAATGACAAAAAAATTATGAAATATATATATATAAATAATAATATTAACTATCACTTTTAATACCAATTCACAAATTAAATTCAATTAGTATAACTTAACAACTAATAAGATTAATTTATGTTTAAAAATGTATTTTCTTAAAAAATTGGATTTTTATATTCTATGTATTTTTATTTTAAAGAACTAAATATATTAAGGTTTAATGGTGATAAAATATATTTTTGATATGAAAAATTAATTAACACCAATTTAATTATTAATTGATAGGAAACGGGAATAAGAATAGTTAATAGTTAAAAATGTATTTTCCTATAAAGATGGTTTTATATTTTATGTTTCCATTTAAATGTTAAACTCATAAATTTTATAATATTAATTTGAAAAAAAGAACTTAATTTTTTGGATTCAAAATAACAATCTTATCGTAGGATTAATTTTTGGGATTTTTCTGAAAATATTAATTTTCAAGTGAATAGTGAAAAATATAGTTTCTACCTATATTGTCACTTTTACGAATTTATAATTATATAAGAAAGAAATAGAAGTTTATAAAAACATATACATTGATCAAGTATGAAGTTAAGTATCATAATTATTCATTTTAAAATATCATGTTTTATTTATAAAACATATATTTAACATTTTAGAACTTCAATTATATTTTTTTATAATTAAAACATGTTTTTACTTTTCTTTTAATTAAATATTATCATGTCGAAATTAGGTTTTTAATTTATTTTAAAGCCAAATTCCTCTTATTTGTTTTCAAAATAAATCATTAAATTTCATAGAAATAAACAACATTGATAATTTTATCTTAAATATAATTTATATGCTTAAAAATACAATTTTTCAAAAAAATGGATTTTTCGTGTTATGTGCGCTAATACTAAAATAATTTTTTATTTTCCTTATAATTTTTTTTGATAAAATAATTTTCATATTTTTAATTATAATGTTTAAATTTAGTAAAAATTCCAATTTAAATTTTTTAATTAAAATTAATTACTAAGGTTAGAAAGTAGTTACGTCGATAAAAGTAAAAAAGGTAAAATGGGTTTTACTAGTAAAGAAAACCTAAAACATGTCAAAGAATTTTTTTAAAATTAATGGTTGGTGATTTTATTAAACAAATGTAATATAATATTAATTATTTTCCATTTTTCATTCTTCTTTCCATGTGAATCATGTGCTCCCTTTATATAAAGAAGTGAACTTTAAAAATTTTCATTAACACCACTTATAAAAGGGACCTTCTAATGCCCCTTCAAGGACACTCTAAAATTAGAATTACTCTTGATAATATTCCATTTTTTCTTTATCTTAGTACCCTATATCACTTTTTGTAGCTCCTTGATCAAAGGAGAATCCCTAAATCCACCATTTCCAAGTGGTACACCAAGAGAAGGTCTAAACTCTCAACATGTGTGCTAATCACTTATTAACCCTTTTTATTCTTTATATTCCTCCGATTAAACTAGTTTTTCCTTTATAATATATTGAAATAAGTATTATTAATATATTAAATTTTTTTTATGTTAATGGCATGACCATTATATATCCTTATGCATCCTTATAAAAATGAGAACATCATTCAGGCATATGTGTTTAATACCACCTCCATGAAGAACTGAATTTCTTTTTCCATACCCACCTTATCTGGCTAGTTTTAAAATGGAATTTAATGAATAAATATGATTTTTAATACATGTTTATGATTCATAAAATATAAACCGTGTAGCACCCCCTATTTCAGGTTACATAAACCTTTATTCGTGTATTTGAAGTATATATAATGATCAAGTTATGTTTTAGGAGGTTCTAAGGGGTTTTGGCATGTTTTGGAGGATTTTATAGAGGTTCTTGATTTGTGTAAGGTTATTGGAAACTATTAACCATTCCCATGAAACTGTGTAAAGGAATATAATAGGTATTGGGTAGGTGGATGGTTGGCACATGGTTTGGCCAAACTGTGCAAGTGCCTCAGAGAAATTGCAGTTCCAAAAATAGAGGGAAAACCCAATTGGCACATAATTTTTATAATCATATGATACAACCATGTGAGGGGTTTGATTAAGAAAGTAGGACCACATGATTAGTGAAAATTTTGAAAAACTGTATAGCCTAACCATGCAACATACATTTGGACCTCCTTAAAGTGTGTATCTAATCTAAATTAATACTTTTGACCCTTTTCCCTCCTAATCCCTCCATACCCTGAATTCCTTTTTGTTTCCAATGTGTGAGAGATGATTCCCTTTGACCTAGGAGTTATCATTAGGCAAATAAAAGTGCATTGGAGGCCTAGATTTATCAATATGTACCCATTGTTCTCCATTCTTCTTAGATCTAATGTTCTTCTCTCTCTCTCTCTCTCAAAACCATAGATCTACTCTGTTATGGATAGATCTATGTGTTATGATGGTTTTATGAAAAAAATATTGTGTTATATAGTGAAGGGAATGTGGGTTGTGATTAGATCATGAAGTTTTGTAGTTCCATTCTTCATTTTCACCAACATTGAGAGGTAGGTGGCTTCTCTCTTATATCCACACGATTTTAAACTTGAAGGATTAGTTTTTAATTAAATGTTTTCATGAAAATTATTGTGTGATTTTTAGTGGAAGTCCCGTTTGATATTTGTTTTGGAAAATTATAGGAAAATTGGTTGGATTTTAGAAAACCCATTTGGTTTATAACTTCAAAATGTTTATTTTAAAGTTATGTTTTCATTTTGATGCATGTAAAGTATTTTTTGAAATTCATTAAAGAAATAAATAATTTGATTTTAATGACTTGACATGATTTTTGGATAACTTATTGGGAGTGTGTTGAGTGGGATGGATAATGGTCATGAATCACCACCATCAAATTGGGACAATGTATGGATGTGAAGTTACACCATCAATGGTAACACCAAGATTGAGTGTGTGTTTTTGTGTGTGTGGACATGGAAAAGAATATTCCAATTAAATTGATAAATGGTTCAAATTATTTTTTTATCACTTTACATGGTAATGTATTTTTGATTTTGATGTTAAATGTTTAAACTACATTTAAATTATTTTATATAAATTGCGATAATAAGTTTTTTCCAAGTGGTGTGAGTTGGGAAGTCATTGGGGGAATACTAATGAGTTTAGAATCACCATTTTCTTGGTCACTATTGTCCTTTTGTAGATGTTATCTATTGAGACATCAGTAAAGTAAAGGTATTTCAATTCTTTAGTGATGCTTCTTGATACTGTGGTCATGGCATGTGGAGTTGAAGCTTGGAGTGGGTTGGGTGTTTCTAGTTGATTTCACTTTGGAGTTTTAAGTTTTTTGGTCATTTATTCCTCGTTGAGTGTGTATTTTGGATTCTGCTTTCACTTTGATATGGTTTATTGGTTTGGTTATGTATGAGTTGTATTTTTGTACTCATACTTCCTATATAGGTTTGTTTGGTTTTTGTTTAAATAGTTTAGATGTTTTATAGTTTATAAGATAAAATCATACCAAAATATTCTTGAGTCCCTTGTAATTTATTTCCATCCTTTAGGGTCTTAGGTATGTCACCTAAGGCCTAGTAGCACACATGTCACTCCTTAAGACAATGAGGAGGGGTGGGATGTTACAAATGGTATCAGTCTTGGCCATTCAATCATTTATTTTGGGATAAATGGTATCACCTTATTTGGTCCTTGAAATAGGAAATAATATTGGTCTTGGTCGGTCCAAATATCTTTTTTGGGAAAAATGGTGTCATTTTTTTGGTATTGGAGTTGAAAATGGTACCAGTCTCTATCTTGGTATGGTATTAAGGAGTAGTATTGTCAGAAATTTAAATGTAGTGTATAAAAAATAATAGATAAACTATTTATATTGAACATCAAGTTACCAAGCTGTTTGGGTACATGAGTGTTTTAAGACACTTCTAGGTGAGTTGAAAACTCATCATCATGAGTTTAGCTTATGAGAGTTGCATGATATGAATTTATATTAAGGATTTTCAATAGGACTTAATTGTTCATTCTAATTTAAAGGTTTATAAAATTGAAAATTGTTGATTCTTTAAAATAGTGAAAATGGTTGTTTTGAAAAGAATGGTTGAGTATTTTTAAAAATGATTAAAATGTTTAAATTTATTGAATTTTGGAATTATATGTTATGATATATGTTTATGTGGTAGATTTAAATTTATAATCCTTCAATTTATAAAGAGTGAGACTAAACGAAGTTTTGTTCTAGGTATAGTGAATAACACTAGGTAGGCGTTGTAGAAATCAAATGGAAGAAGCTATTTAGAATATGGTTTCACCTGAGCCATAGGAGAACTAACATCTATTCCATGGAAATTTACATGATTTTTAGGCTATGGATAACAACAACAGGATTGATGAACCATGATAAGTGGACCGTTTGGTTCATTTCCAAAAGAAAAATCCACACATATTTTTGGAGGAATTTTGAGATGAAAAAAGTAGATGTCTGATTGAATAGGATAAATTGAATCTTTGATTTCCTTAGGAAGCCAGTATATTTGAAAGTAAATATGGAAACATATATACCAGAGGATTTTAAATTTTAATGGTGGGGATTATCAGTTTAGGCTAAATTGGACCAAGGCAAGACATGAGAGGATTTTGAGGAATTATTTAAAAATACATTCTCTCCTCACATATTTCAGATTTGTAGACAAATAGAATTATTTAGTTTAAATTAGAAGAATATCATGGTGACAGAGTATGAAGCTGAATTTATGAATTTAGTCCTCTTGTCCATAGAAGTTATTGCAATTTTGTCCTTGAAGGAACACATTTTTGAGTCAGGTTTGAGGATAGATATTCACTCAAAGAGTTACTCCCTCTATATAATAGATTATATAGAAATGGTATATATAGTGATGGTGGAAAAAAGGATATCTTGAGAAATATGGTTATAGGAATAATGTTTATTCTTACAAGAATAGGTGGGAGATCTAATGCTGAGAACAAGTGGAAGAGGGACACCTACTTCCAGAGTGGTGGTATATATCAGAATCAAACCATGGGATCAGTAAATAATCCTCCTTGATCCAAAAGTTTTCCAGGATATTTAGTGTGGTTCACATGATCAAATTATGTGAGATTTTATGAAACCACCTAGAGAATGTTATAATTTTAGTAATATGGGGAATCTTCAGTGCTATTTTCATAGTTCTCAAATGTAGGGTGCTAGAGACATAACTCATGTTTCTTAGGAATATTATTCTTCAACAAGAAGAGTACAATAGAATAATTAAAATCATCAGAATAGAGAGATCCAAGGTGATTTTAGGAACACCATGACTCCAAAACCAGTGTAATATCATAGGGTAATAAAGAGAAAAGTGCAGTGATTAATTAGTTTTATAGAACCAAGAAAATGGTCATGGATGATCAATCTGTACCTTCAGTGGTGAGAGGTATGATTATTTTGAATTATACCCTTACGAAAGCCTTGTTTGATATGGGTGTGTACCATTAATTTATTTCTTTATATGTTATTTACAATATGGGTTTGTCTGTTGAGATGATACCTTATTTTTTAAAACAAAAAACTTCTTTTGGAAAAATAGAGTGTTAAGAATTTATGTGTAAATATTTTTTTATAACTATAGATGGGGTTGAGTTTCTTTAGGATTTATTTATACTTGCTATGGGGGTCTAATAATTTATTCTTGGTATGGATTGGTTGACCTCATTCAATGCTTGAATAGACTATTATACCAAAAAGGTTAGTTTCATATCTATGAATGGTGTCAAGATTCTTTTTAGAGAAGATTGGGATGTAAGGGAAAGTAGAGAAGGAATTTTGAAATAGGTGGTTAGAAACATATATTATCAGTTGACAGATCTCACCTTGACATCTGCAGATGAGATTGGGAATATAGATTTTCCAACTATCATTGAACAATTTATTATTGTTTTTCTTGATAATTTCTTAGGGTTTACACCAAAAAGAGAAGTGGAGTTTTTATTGATCTCCTATCAAGGACCATTCTAACCTCACATCCATCTAATAATATGGTGACAATATAATTTACGGAATTGATAATTCAATTGTAAGAGTTGTAAATAAAATGGTTCATTCGATTGAGTACGTATCCATGAGAATCACGAGTTTTGTATGTGAATAAGGTATATAGAACTCTTAGATTTTTTTTTGTATTATCATAATATTAACCAAGTTACAATAAATAATCGGTATCCTTTGCCATGAATGGATTATTTTTTGATCAGTTGAGGGGATCCCAGTGGCTCTCAATATTTTACTTACATTCAAAGCATCACCAATTGTGAGTTTGGAAGGAGGATATTTCAAAAATTACTTTAAGAAGTATATATGGACATTATGAATATGTGGTTATGCCTTTTGGTATTAAAAATGTACCAGTAACCTTTATAGAACTAATGAATCAAATATTTCAACAGTATATAGATTCCTTTGTGCTGTTTTTTTGACGATATACTGGTTTATTCTAATAAAAAAGGATATTATGAGAAACACAAGGATTTAGTTTTGGGTATCTTATGGGAATATCATTTGTATTCCAAGTTAGCAAAGTGTGATTTTGGTATACAAGAGGTATGTTTTCTTGGCTATAATTTTTTTGAAAAAGGTGTTTTTTATAGATCCTCAAAATATATAAGCTATTATCTCTTAGAAACCACTAATGATTGAATTTTATATACATAGTTTCCTTGGATTAATTGGATACTACAAACAAATTGTTTGTGATTTTTTTTGTTTGGAATCACTGATGATGATTTTGAAAAGGAAAGATGTTACTTTATGCTGAAATGAAGAATTCTAGAAATACTTTCAATAAATTAATGTTACACTTACATAAGCACCTATACTTACATTAGTATATTCTACATGGAGATATTTTGTGTATTATAATACATTGGGATCTAGTTTGTGATGTATTCTCATGTAGGGAGATCATGTTGTGACTTATGGTTCACAGAAATTATGGTTGCATGAGAATAATTATCCAAAACAATATTTTAAATTGGTTTCTTTATCCACGCATTAAATAATTGGAATCATTACCTATTTGGTGAGAAATTTATAGTGTTTACAGATCATAAGTGTTTGAAACACATATAAATTGGCTAAAGAGGCTTTAGACCAGTGTAAGCTAATGGAAGTCACAACAGATATGCATATAGAATTTTTAGATCAAGGTGATATTGTAGTTTTATTTCAAATTTTTTTTCTCCTGATTTTGATGAGAAATTTAGAAAACCGAATACATTTGATCTTTAATTTGTTACTTTGAAGTCAAAACTCAATGGTGGAGAGACCATTAAGGGATGGAAATTGGAAGAGAATTCAGTATTGTGAATTAGAGATCATATGGTTGTACATTTGGTAGGAATATATTCTTAGTGCCTGCCACCATTCAAGATGGGATATTCACCATGGGATTTAAAAGACATATAAATAATTGAAATCACAGTTTTTGTGGGTAGACATGAGAGTATTTGTGGTGGAGTATGTATTGAGATGTCTCACTTGTCAGTTGTTCATGGTAACTCATTAATGACTAGGGAGTATGTTTCAGTCTTTAATAATTCCCATGTGGAAATTGGAGAAAATGGCCTTGTATTTTATACAGTTTTACCAAGTATGGTTTGGAAACACATTTTTATATGGGTGATAGTGGATCAACTAAAAAATTTAGCTCATTTCAACCATATTTGTGAAACTAATATGGTAAAAGACATGTAAAAAATATAAATTGGTAGATTGTAAAGATTCATGGTGTCCCAGCCTCAATTATATCAAACTAATACCCTAGGTTTATGTCTTGTTTTTTATAAATCCTTACATTAATTCCTTAGAACATAATTGACTATGAGTATGACATATTATCCTGAAAGGGATGGATAGTCTAAACAAATAATTGAAATGTTGGAGGACATGCTTAGGGCTTGTGTGATAGATTTCGGTGGCTCATGGGAAGAGAATATACCATTAGTGGATTTATCATAAAATAAAAGTTATTAGGACTTGATACATTTGGAACCTTTTGAAGCATTGTACTAACATCCTTTTCATCCTCCACTTTGTTGGGTGGAAACAGGTGATACTTCATTAATTGTACTCAACCTTGTCTAAGAGACAACATAGAAGATTTAGTTGATTATAAAGATAATGGATATGACTTAAAGTCATTAGAAATTATATATGAATCACCATCAATGAACATTTTCATTTTAGGTGAGTGATTATTCATTCTTGAGAATCTCTCTAAGGGATAGGCATCATCATTTTGGTAAGAAGGGGAAGTTATCTCCTTGATATATTTTCCCTTTTGTGATACTTGAATAAGTTGGTGAGGTGGAATATAGGTTGTATTTTTCCACTAAGGTGGTTTAGTGCACAATGTGTTTCACGTATCTTAATTGAAGAAGTACCAACCTGATATGGACCACGTGATTCTATATGATTATGATGACCTAAATTTGGATGCTACATTGATTAATGTACTGTTATAGATTTTGGATAGGAAAGAGAATATATTTCATGGGAAAATAGTTGTTCTAGTGCAGGTTTTATGGTAACATGGTCAAATTTAGGAAGAAATTTTATAACGTGAGAAGGAAATGGGGGCGCAATGTCCCGAGCTCTTCCTGGATAGTAAGGGTATTCTAATTTTTAGGGATGAAAAGAAAAATGGTGGGGAGAATGTAACATCCCTATTTTCATGTACTTGACCCTTTATTCTTGTATTCTGAGTGTATATAATTATTAGATTATGTATTGGGAGGTTATGAGGGGTTTTGGCATGTTTAGGAGACTTTTTTGAAGGAGCACAATTTGTACATGGTTAGTAGAAACCATGAACCATCTCCCGGAAACCGTGAAAATGAATACAATAGGCACTAAGAAATCACATAGTTTGTGCATGGATTGGAAAAACTATGTGAGTGCCCTAGAGAAACAACGATTCTTGAAATAAAGGGAAAATACAATTGACACATAGTTTATCTAACTGTGCGAGCCAACCATGTAAGGGGTTAGATTAAGATATTATCCCCACATAATAAGTTTATGGTTTTCCAAACTGTGTAGCCTAACTAGATAGTATGTATTTATCCTTCCTTAAATTGTAGATCTAATACAAATTAATCCTTTTGAACCTCATTTTTCTCATAATCCCTCAATAACCTGAATTTCTTTCACTCCTATGGTGTGAGAGATGATCCCCTTCAACCCATGAGTGATCCTTAGGAAAATTAAAGTGCTTTGGAGGCCCAGATTCTCTAGTAAGTACATGTTATTCCTCATTCTTATTATATCCAAGGTTCTTCTTATTCTCTCTCTCTCAATACATCTCTCTCAAAAAAATATACCTAGTCCATTATGAATAGATATATGTGTTATGAATGGTTTTATGGTGAAATCTTGTTATATCTAGTGAAGGAAATGTGTGTTTTGATCGAATCTTGAAGTCTGTAGTTCGATTATTCATTTTCACCAATGTTGAGAGGTAAGTGGACTCTATCTTGTATCTACTTGATTTAAAACTCAAATGATTACTTTTAATTAAATTTTTTACTTCAAATTGTGGTGAAATTCTATTGTGATTCTTAATGTAAATTCTATTTGGTATTGGATTTGGAAAATTATGGGAAAGTTGGTTCTATTTCATAAAACCATTTTGGTTTATAATTTTAAAATGTTTATTTTAAAGTTATAGATTCGTTATTATGCATGGAAAGTATTTTTTGAAATTATTTAAAAAAATAAATGTTTTCATTTGAAAAACATGGTATAATTTTTCATAACTGGTTGGGTGTGTGTTGAGTGGGATGGATACTGGTTGTGAACTACCACCATCAGAGTAAGATGGAGTATGAATGTGACCTTCCACCATCAATGGTAACACCAAGATTGTGTGTGTGTGTGTGTAGAAATGGAAAAGAATATGCCAATGAAATTTGTTAAATGGATTAAAATATTTCTCTTATCACCATATATGGTAAAGTATTTATGATCTTTATGTAAAATGTTTAAAC
The DNA here is from genome assembly GCA_963277665.1 of Viscum album. NCBI lineage: Eukaryota > Viridiplantae > Streptophyta > Magnoliopsida > Santalales > Viscaceae > Viscum > Viscum album. The sequence continues at coordinate 912,607,523 of OY728151.1, forward strand.
TGATTTTAAACCATCTTATATAAATTATGATAACAAGTTTTGTCCTACTGGTGTGATTTTGGAATTCATTGTGGAAATTATATTAAGTTTGGACTCACCCCCTTCTTGGGTACTATTTTATATTTATAGATGTTATCAATCGAGACACTGATAATGTAAAGGTATATTAGTTCTTTAGTGATGATTTTTAATATCGTGGGCATTACATGTGGAGTTGGAGCTTGGAGCAGGTTAGATGTTGTTGGTTGATGTCACATTGTAGTTTTGAGTTTTGTGATCTTTTAGTCCTATTTGAACATGTATTGTGGTTTTGGTTTATACTCTGTTATGGTTTATTGGTTTGGTTATGTATGAGTTGTATTTTTTTACTCAGGATTCATATATAGGTTTGGTTGTTATTCATTTAAATAGTTTGGATGTTTTATCTTTCAGAAGGGAAAATCATCCACCAAATATTATTAAGGCCCATGGAATTCATACTAGCCTTTGGTGTCTTGGGGATGTCACCTAAGTCTTAATATCCCACCCATCACTCCTCAAGCCAATGAGGAGGGGTGTGAAGTTACAAATGGTATCATTTTTGTCCCATCTATCTTTTATTTTGGGACAAATGGTATCATCTTGTTCGGTCCTTGACAAAAGAAAATGTATCAATATTGGTTGGTCAAAATATATTTTTGGGACAAATAATGTTAGTTTTCTTTGATCATGGAGTTTTAAATAGTATTAATCCCTATTTTGGGATAGTAGTAAGGATTATGATTGTCGTAACTTGAAATGTAGAGCATAAAAAAGGTGCAGCTAACCTATTTATGTTGAACTTAAAGTTATCAATGTGTTTGGGTACTTGAGTGTTTTAAGACACTTCTAAGTGAGTTGAAAACTCACAATCATGGGTTTATCTGATGATATGTAAATGAAATGTGGTCTCACCCAAACTTACCCAAGTTTTTAGGGTTAAGCGGTCACTTGTAATTTAGCTTAGGTTGTTGAATCCTCAGAGACCTAATAAGTAACCTAAAAACACGTACATTATATGAATTTTTTTTGGATATAAAGTGGATAACTTGGGTTGATATTGTATGGGTTTAATTGAATGATATGATACTTAGGTTAATTCAATTTAAAATAATTATTTTATCTTAGGTTATCACTTGGGGTGGATTGGATGCATTACTTTTTCAACTATTTCAAATTCTTATGTTTGAGATGGGTTCATTTAAGAAGATCAAACAATATCATCACTTACTAGTTTAATACTTACAAAACTTAATTCTAATAACCTATAAACTTATAGGATCAAGGTTTTGAGCATCACAAGGTAAAATTTTGTATTATCACTTGATGTGTGTGGCCTTAAATTCAACAAGGACGGAGGAGTTTAAAGATTTTCAAACAAAATTATCAATTAAAAGAACTGATTAGACATTAATGGAGTGAGAAATAACATCCAATCCAGACCCTTTATACTCCATTGGAAAAACCCATAAGTGGTTTATCCCTCCATTGATTCTATGGTTTCAATGGAAGCGGGAAGTAGACTCATGAGGGAGGAATTGAAGAAGAAAAAAACAATAAAAAGAAAACGATCACTCCACTGTTGTGTGAATAATTTCACAAGGTTTGGTGTGAAAAAAATCACACATTAAGGAAATGGTATAAACATGATATGGATAAGAACATTATAATATTATAAGAATAAATTTTATTAAGAAACTAACATGAATTAGATCAACTTACATGTGAAAGACAAACTTAAGACAACAAAATCGCAGTATAACATTACAATGAAAGAAATAATCAAAGATTCCCAACTCCTTCAACAAAAATACATTAAATAGTAATTTTTGAAGACTTGTGTAGATCCTTCAATCGTCTAAGTCTCCTAAATAAATTTTGGTAGGCCATAAGTGGGTGGAAAGTTGAGGGAGTGTTGATTTTCCACCCTTGAAAAACAATCTGAGCCAACTTTATTGACTCAACATATGGGTTAAAACAAGCCTCTACGTGGCCTAATTTTGGTGGTCCATAGTAGAAAAAAATTAATATAAGGATTTCCCCTGAGTATTTGTAAAATTTCATCCACAATGGATTTTGTTTTCACGATATGTGTAAAATGGTGGGCTGTTTTTCTGGCCCATAGAATCTGGTGTAGAATTTAATCTCCAAACTGGTCCACATAAAAATCCCTTTAACAATCAGAATTAGATCTTATAACTTTTGGATGAAATGTTCCAAATGATGTCCCCTATATTTAGTTCAATTTTTAGAATTATTGGACTTAGATCATGGCCTCTACAGTCTCTTTATTGGGATTTTTCCCAGTTTACTTTGCTCATAATGTTGTTGTTTCAATGCCAAATTTTGTGGTCTTCTAATGTGAATCTTCAAGTGATCTAAAAAAATGAATTGTTCCTTATATCATGGGAGACCTGAAAATAAAATATGAAAATATAATCAAGATTTTTTTTTGTTTTAGGATGTGTTCAAATACCAAGTAATAGTGCACTTTAACAAAGAATTACAATCATAATGTGAAATGATGTTCAAAGTGTAAAATGAACTAAAATGGTGTTTATGAATAATGAAGAACATGAATGTTATATATATTAAAAATGAATATTAGACTCATTCAGTGGCTAATCACACCCCCAAACTTGAGTTTTTCTAGTCCTGAGAAAAATATATGAAATTCAAATTCACTTTTCTGAAAACATTTTAATACAAAATGATCACCAAAAACCCTTATACCAAAAAATTATGAAGCCCATAAAAATATTTTAATTCAAGATAGTTTCATGTGAATATACCAATCCCAAGACCATTACATTGTTCAAATTCATCATCATATTTCATCCAATATCAATTAATCGTGATGATGTGTTGTGAATCACAATAGACATGGGGATTAATCTTTCTTCAAGGGGGAAATGATGGAAGCACTAGTTGGAGTCACATTTTAATATTAAGCTGATAATTCAAATTCTATATATATATATATATATGTTGTTTTGTTTTTGTAAATTTTCCATGGTAATTTAAATTTCCCTTAATAGAGTCAACCCTTGTAGTGAGACTTTGCCGATGACTCCCATGCTCAATGAACTTAGGGCACCAAGTGAAGCCCACATACTTGGGAATCATCTCGAGTCAACTCAGTCGAAAACAAAGTCAAATTACCCTAAATAGAGATAAAATTACTAACTATGGGCCAGCCAACTATGGAGTCACCATCCCCAAGTGCTGAAAGCCACACATTAGGTCATTTCATTGCTCTACGTGCAAATTTATTATTTTCTCTCTTTTTTTGATTTATTTAATAATCATATTAAAACTAAAATGATCACCAAAACTATGATATTTATTTGTGGGATACCATGAAATCAAACTAATACACTACTATCTAAAGCACGTTCATTGTGATATTTTTTTATTTGGATGAAAATATAAACGATGAAATATCTCATTAGATAGCCACACTTTCCAAAATCTATGCTCATGAAATTATACGTGGTTTAAATCAAAATCCGGTCATGCTAAATTATTTGATATTCAGTTTCAAAGTTTTAAATGTGTATTATCATGTTCAAAGTTAATGGAATTTTTTTCCTTCCATATTTTATATTTCACAAGGATTTTTTTCATTCTTTTCACCCCCCAAATTAGAATAACACTATCCCCTGTGTTTGAAGAAAATAACATTTAGAAGGAGGTAGAGGTGAGAAGTTCATAGAGGATATTGAAAATGAGAATCATGGAATGAAGTCATCTAGTGGTTGAAGATTACGTTCGTGCTCCTCCAATTTAATCCTTTGATATTCATGTCACCCGTAGAGGTCCATAGTAGAAAAAGGAAAAAAAACAAATAAAAAAAAACAATATTTATTTATTTATTTATATAAAAATAAAATAAAATACAACTTTATATAAAAATTATAGAATAATTCAGCACTATAAGTCATAGGTCAGTGGAAGGTGTGTTCCCCTATCTCTCTTTGGTCTCGGGTTCGAGTCCCCGTCGTTTCACTGGTTTTGACGGGGTTTTCCCCATGACCTACAAAGTGCCCTTTTATTTATTTGTTTTAATTTTTTTAATAATTATTATTTTATTATTTTATATTTTTATTTTAACCTTAAAACAGATAAACGGATGATACATTGTCTTTGTTTTAAATTTCTGGGTAAGGTATTACTCAGGGATCACACCATGTGACACGGATGAATACGGAACTCCCCTTCTATACCCATACATACTCATAATATATAAACAAATCAAAAGTATAAGGTACTATCATATTCAATGTTGATTGATTAAGTAATATTTTTTTAAATATCAAAATTATTCATTAATTCTTTTTGAAAAATAAATATTATTCACAAAGATTGGAAACGTAAAAACCATGGGTTGCCTCCCATGCAGCTCTTTTGTTTAACATCGCTAGCTCGACATGAACCCACCAACTTAACCAATACTAACTTTAAAAATTTTAAGGACTCCATATTTCTACACTTATAATATATTGAGATTGATTATTTTTTTAGAATTTTTTTCATCTAAAAACCTATGTTCTAAAATGAGTTGGAAAATCCAAGGAATTTCAGAAATGGTTGATCCAGTCTCCACTGTAGTCTTTCCAAAGACATCAACGATCATTCCGACTTTTTTGGTTTCAAGAGAATAATGAATTACAAATAAAAGTTCATGGTTATATTCTATGAAGGGATACTTGAGCATGGAAGGAAGAACAATAATTTTGAGATCGGTTTGGATAGGACATTTAAACACAAGTCGTAGTTTTGAATACAAATCAGTTTCATTTTATAAATTTCTCAATATAATTGGTTCTTATTGAATGGAATATTTAACCACCCAATTTGAAATATTAGTTTCATTAATGGGTATGGACTCATAGTTTTTTATTTATCCCAATGGTTCATTGATTTTTGGTTCTGAAAAATCATTAATGGAGAAATATTTTGGACACTCAATCCAAGATGTCAAATTTCTCTCTTGTGAATACAAAAAATTAGTTTTCTCTTGATTTAAACATCCATAAACTATTACATATTATTATTCACGTATCCTATATTCAAAGGAAATTTCTTTATAATTTTCATGAGGTTTTTTTGTGTAATAAGATTCTTCTATCAATGTTGGGGAAGGGAAAAATTTCGTGGGAATGAGTTCAAAACTGTTTCAATGCTTTGTAGTTATACTCTCAAGGATGAAACCTGGGAAGTCATTATATCCATTTGTTGAAAAAAATTCTCAAGTAATGGTCATGTATCATGATGGTAAATGGGTTGAGATATATGGTCTATTCTAGGAGGATAATTAAATTGTTGGAATTCCACAGGAGGATGTTCATATTGGCCTTGTTGGGATTAGAATTCATTATAGGTAGGAATGTTTTGTGGAGCATAGGAGTTATAACATTTTGTCTCAATAGTTTGTTGATTATCCTACAAATAGAAACTAGGATGGTCATTTTACAACACACTTGGTGTGGGGTATTCAAAGTAGGGAGAGGTTCTCCATGTTTAGATTTTTTCAAAAGGGATTTCCATAGGAGTGAAATAGGGGATGAGAAAAGATATATAGGGTGAGAAAAGGATGGTATTGTCGAAGATAAATTACATAGGTACCCAGAAAAGATTCCAAAATTTGGTCTTTCCCAAATTTACTCAAGTTTTTAGGGTTAAGAGGTCGCTTGTAGTTTAGCTTGGGTTATCGAATCCTCAGAGACCTAAGAAGTAACCTTCAAACATGTACATTATATGGATTGTTTTTGGCTATCAAGTGGCCAAATTGGGTTGATTTTATATGGGTATAACTGAAATCTATGAGACTTAAGTGAATTCAATTTAAAAGAATGAGTTGGTCCTAGGTCATCACTTGGGGTGGATTGGATGCATTCCTTTTTCAACTATTTCAAATTCTTATATTTGAGATGGGTTCATTTAAGAAGATCAGAAAACATAATAAATTACTGGTTTAATACCTAAAAAAAATAATACCAATCACCTATAAACTTGGATGATCAAGGTTTTGATTACGTGAAGGTAAAAGTTTGTATTATCACTTGAAGTGTGTGACCTTAAATTCAACAGGGATGAAGGAGTTTAAAGATTGTCAAGAAAAATTATCAATTACTAGAAGTGATTATACATTAATGTAGTAAGAAATAATATACAATAAATCCCCTTGATACCCCCTTGTATAAACCCATAAGTGGGTTATCCCTCCATTTATTCTATGGTTTCAATGGAAGCGAGAAGTAGACTCGTGAGGGGGGAATTGAAGAAGTAAAAAACAATAAAAAGAAAACAATCACTCCATCGTTGTGTGAATAATTTCACAAGGTTTGGTGTGAATAAATGCACACATTAAGGCAAAAGTATTAATGTGATATGGATAATAACAAAATAATAGTATAAAAATAACTTTTATTAAGAAACTAAGATGAATTAGAACAACTTACATGTGAAAGACAAACTTAAGACAAAAAAATCAAAGCATAACATTACAATGAAAGAAATCATCAAATACGCCCAACTCCTTCAAAAACACAGACTTAAATAGGACTTTTTGAATCCTTGGGTCAAGCCTCCAATAGTCCAAGTCTCCTCAATTAATTTTGGTAGGACATAAGTGGGTGGAAAGTTAAGGGAGCGTTGATTTTTCCACCCTTGAGAAACAATCCGAGCCAACTTACATGACTCGAAAAATGTGTTCAAACTAGAATATTGATGGATGACTATTGGTGGTCTATAAAAGAAAAAATGAATATACTGATGTTACCTGAGGTTTGGTAAAATTTCATCCAAAATCGATATTTTTTTTGAGTGATATGTGTAAAATGGAGGGCTGTTTTTCTGGTCCATAGAATCTAGCCTAGAATTTTATCTCCAAATTGGGCCAGATGAAAAACCCTTTAAAGATCATAATTATCTCGTGTCACTGTTGGATTAAATGTTCCCATTGATTTCACCTATCTTCAGTTAATGTTTCAGAATTATTGGGCTTGGATCGTGGCCTATACAGTCTCTTTATTGGGATGTTGTCCAGTTTACTTTGCCCATAATGTTGTTGGTTCAAGGCCAACTTCGGTGGTTTTCTAATTTGAATATTCAATTTCTCCAAAAACATTAATTGTTACTTATAGAATGGGATATCTGAAAATAAAATATGAAAATATAATCAATAACATGTTCTGTTTTAGTAGGTGTTCAAATATTTACCAAGTAATAGTGCACTTTAACAAAGAATTACAATCATAATGTGAAATGATGTTCAAAGTGTAAAATGCACTAAAATAGTGTTTATGAATAATGAAGCACATAAATATTATATATATTAACAATTAATATTAGAATAATTCAGTTTATAATCAACATTCATTGATAATAATACTTCCCAGTAGGAATTAATTGTACATTCTGATTTAATGGTTTATAAAATGGGATAAGGCACTAATTTTTGAAAATAGTTAAAATGTTTGTTTTAAAAAGAATGGTTGTTGTAATTTAAAAAATAGTTATAATTTAGAAAATTGTTTAATTGAAAAAATAAATGTTGTGATATATGTTAATGTGGTATATTGAAATTTCTAAGCCTTCAGTTTCAAATGATTGAGACTAAACAAGGTTTTTTCTAGGTATAGTGAATGGCGCCAGGTAGGCGTTGTAGAAATAAAACAGAAGAAGCTTCTAAGAATGTGGTTTTACTTGAGCCATGGTTGAACCAATATCTAGTCTAAATCATTTTATTGGATTTTCATGTTGTGGATAATGGTAATAGGAATGAATAATCCCAAAAAGTGGGCTATTTGTTTTAGTTCCAAAATAATAATCCACCCATATTTCAATGGGATTCCAAGCTAGAAATATCATAAGTCTAGTTGAATAGGATGAATCAAATCTTAAATTTCTATAGGACACCAGTAAAGTTAAAAGTAAACTGTAAAACATGTATATTGGGAGATTTGGCATGCTAATGGTTGGAATTAGAAATTCAGTCTAAATTAGACCTAGGAATGAAATGGGAGGATTTTAAGGAATTGTTTAATAAGAGATTTTATCCCCACACATTTTGGATTTATATAAAAATATATTTCATTAGTTTGAAGTAGAAAAAACTCATAGTGATATAGTGTGCAGCTAAATTTTTGAATTTAGTATTCTTTTCCATGGAATATCCAATAAGTCCATCCTTGATGTAATGCATTTTTGAGTCGGGGTTGAATATTAATATTCCAACAAAGATTGTTTCTCTTTGTATAATTGATTATACAGAAATGGTGAATAGAGAGATGGTGGTAGAAAGGGATATCTTAGGAAATATGGTTGGAGGTAGTATGTTTATTCCTATGGGAATAGGTGGGAACTCTAATTTTGGGAAAAAGAAAAAAGGGACACCTACTACCAAAGTGCTGGTACACCTTAGAATCAAACTATAGGATCATTAAATCTTACGACTCAATCCAAAAATTATTTCAGGATGTTTTTAGTGTGGATCACTTGGTCACATCAAGTAAGATTGTACAATTCCACCTAGATTATGTTATAATTCCAACAAGATGTGACATCTTTAGAACTATTATCGTAGTGCTCCAAGGTTTGGTGGTAGAGACACATATCTTGTTTATCAGAAATCTTATGTTATGATGAGACAAGTGCAGTAGAATAATTCTCACCATTAGAATCCAGTGATCCAAGGAGATTCTAGGAACACCATGACTCTTTAACCAGTGCAATAAAAATAGGGTAACAAAGAGAAAATTTCACCGAGTAAGAAATTCTATGAAGCTGAGAAAATGATCATGGATGATGAATATGGACATTCTATAATGAGAGGTATAATGATTTTGAAACTAGCATTATGCAAGCCCTATTTTATGCGGGTGTGTCCTACTCATTTATTTCTTCTTGTGTTGATAATATGGGTTTGGTTGTTGAGATGACGCCTTTTATTTTAAAACTAAAAACTATTATTGATCAAATAGAGTGCCAAGCCTTCATGTGTAAATCTTGTTCTATAACTATAGATGGGGATAAGTTGATTTGGTATTTCTATATACTTTATATAGATTTTAAGGAATTTATTTTGGGTATGTATTGGTTGATATCATTCAATTCCCACATCAACTATTATGCCCAAAATCTTATATTATAATCTCTAGCAAGCATTGAGCATCTCTTTAAAAAATATTGGGATGTAAAGGAAAGTAGAGAATGAATTTTGGAATTGTTGGTTGGAACCATATTTTATCAACAAGAAGCTATTACCATGGAATAAGTGGATGAGATTGGGAATATAGATTTTTTAACTATCACTGACTAATTTTCAGATATTTTGCCTAATAATTTCTCAGGTTTTCCATCAGAAATAGAAATGGAGTTTATGATTGATCTCCTACTGGGGACTAGTCCAATATTATATCTATATTTTAGAATGGAACCAATATAATTGAGGGAATAGAAATTTCAATTGGAAGAGTTAGAAAAAATGGTTCATTTGACCAAGTACCTCTATGTGGGTAGCACTAGTTCTGTTTTTGAAGAAGTCTGATGGAACTCTTAGACTTTATGTGCATTATTTTAAGCTTAACCGATTTATAATAAAGAATTTGTATCCTCTTATACACATAGATGATATTCTTGATAAATTTAGGGGGGTTACTAGTCATTATCTACAATTAAATTACATTCAGGTTATCATCAATTGATATTTTGAAAGAATGATATTCTAAAAATAACCTTAAGAATCATATTTGGCCAATATGAATATGTGGTTATGCCTTTTGAATTTATGAATACACTATCCATATTTAAGGAACCAATGAATATAATATTTAAAATGTATATATATTCCTTTATAGCAGTGTTTCTTGATGATATAATTGTGTATTCTAAGAAAAATCAGAACATGAGAAACACTTGGCTATAGTTTTGGGTATCTTGTGGGAACACTATTTGTATTTAAAGTTATCAAAGTTTGTTTTTTGGATACAAGAGGTAAGTTTCCTTTTCCATTTCATTTTTTAAAAAGGTTTTTCTATAGATCCTAAAAATATACAATCTCTTATCTCGTGGAAACCACCCAATAATGTCTTTGAGATACGTAGTTTCCTAAGTTTAGTAGGATATTATAGACAATTCGTATGTGAATTTTCACATTTGGCATCACCAATGAAATCTTGATTAAGGAATGTAATTCCTTTATTATGGAATGAGGAATTCCATAAATAATTTTACGAACTTATGGTTAGAATTACATCATCACATAACCTTATATTTCTAAATTATGGATAGAGCTATCTAATCTATTATGAAGCATTGGTATATTTTTTGGGATGTGTTATCAGGAAGGGAGATCATGTTGTTGTTTACGGTTCATGATAGTTATGGTTTTATGAGAAGAACTACCCAACATATGATTTTGAATTGAATGTTGTGCTCCATGCTTTTAATATTTGGAAAAATTACCTCTTTGATGATAAATTCATAATGTTTAAAGATCATAAGAGTTTGAAACACATTTTCTCACAATGAGATTTGAATTTATGGTATCGTAGATGGATGGATTATTTGTAGATGTTTGAATTCAACTTGTTGTATACAATGGATAAAGGAAACTCTATAGTTGATGCATTGAGTTGTATGTCATGTTCCAAATTTTCTAAAGAGGCTTTAGACCAGTGAAAACTAATTTTAGTCATAGAGGATATGAATCTAAAATGTTTAGATCAATGTTATGTTGTAGTTTTATTTCAGGTTTCATTTTTTCCTAATTTGGTTGAGAAAGTTAAAAAGGATCAAACATCTAATCTTGAATGAGTTAATTTTAGTTCAAAACTCATTAGTGGGGAGACCAATTTGGGATGGAAACATGATGGTAATTTAGTGTTGTAGTTTAGAGATTGGATTGTTGTACTATTGTCTAATCCGAAACATATTCTTCATGACTACCACCATTATAGATGGGATATTCACCTTGGGATTTAGAATATGTATAAAGTGTTGAAATCATAGTTTTGGTGGGTTGATATGAGAATATTTTTGGCAAAGTATGTCTTGAGATGCCTCACCTATCAACAGGTCAAGGTAGAGCATCAATGGTCAGTGTGTATGTTTCTATCTTTATTAATTCCCATATAGAAACGGGAGAAAATATCAATGGATTTTATAATAGGTATGCCAAGGATGGTTAATAAACATGATTTAATATGGTTGATAGGAAATAATCTCACAAATTTTCTCATTTCATCCTTATTCATGGAATGAATATGGTGTAAGAATTGTACAAAATCTATATTTAGGAGATTGTAAAGATGCACAATGTTACAATATCGATTGTATCAGTACAAGACCCCTGGTTTACATCTTATTTATGGAAATATTTATAGTGAGACCTAGGAAAACAGTTGAATATGAGTACAACTTATCATCCCCAAATGGATGGATAGTCTGAATTAACAATTCAAATGTTTGAGGATATTCTTAGGGATTATGTTATGGATTTTGGTGGCTCTTGGGAATAGAATTTACCATTAGTGGAGTTATCGTATAATAACTATTATCAGGAATATATATATGTGTATCCTTTTGAAGAATCGTATGAGCATACTTGTAGTTATTTAATTTTTTGTTTGGAAATAGGTGAGACCTAACTAATTAGACCCAGACTTGTGAAAGAGACAATATAGAATTTTCAATTGGTAAAATAAGAATAGAGATGACTCAGAATCATTACAAATAAAATGTAAATCATTGTCAATGACCATTTTCATTTTATGTGAGTGATCATTTTTTCTTGAAAATCACTCCAAGGCTTGGGTACTGTCAGTTTGGAAAGTAGAGAAAGTTATATCCCTGATATATAGACCCTTTTGAGATAATTGAAGAAGTTTGTGAGGTGGAATATTGAATGGATTTTCTACTATGGTTCAGTTCAGTGAACAATGCATTTCATGCATCTCTGTTTAAGAAGTACCAACCTGATCCAAACCATGTAATTCAATGGGATCACTATAACATCCCGACCTGGATGCCACATGCCAGTGTATTTATCTGATTGTTCACATGGCCTCAAGATCAACTCCTTGTATTCCAGATGTTGTCAACTAGCAGTGAGGGTCTGATAAGTCAACCATGGGGAGACTATACCCTCTTTTATCCAAGTAAACACCAGAAGATATAAAAAAATAGTGTAATAATATATAATCATAAAAAATACCAATATCTCAAGATAATTAAAGAAGGAAATAAAATATCCAACTAGGAAGAAAACATGCCATGCTAATGCAAGTGTCAAGTGTCTAAAATGAAAAGTAAAACTAAAGACACTGATTACTCCCAAGTGGGTACCAAACCACATCTGTTTCCCTCTTCTAAGATCCATACCAACTCATCCATGTAACTCATGGACTTTTCCGTTAACCATTCTAGAAAACAAAAACTCTATTTGGGTACCAATTAGGCAGCCCAAGTAGGGTGTGAGTATGACTCATTAGGCCACCACCAACAGTGTCTAAAAAAATATCTAGTCAAAGATAGTGCATGCAGTTTTATAAATAAATAATTAAAATGCATAATTAAATAGTTATCACATTATCAATTAATCTTTATTTAAGAACGTAAACCCTAAGTTCTCATGGAAACCCATGCCTCAATACCCTCTTTGGCCCATGATGTAATCTGAACCATCCTTATAGGATATCACGAGTTTGAATGTCCATGTTACCATTCTTATTTTCACAAATGAATGACCATGTTACCATTTAATTAATCACTCCATTGAATTACCTTGTTACCATTCTTATATTCACAATTGAATGACCATGTTACCATTCATTTATTCAAATCATTGAATGGCCATGTTACCATTATTAGTTTAAAAAATGAATGACCATGTTACCATTCATTTATTCTCACCATTGAATTACCATGTTACCATTCTTTATTTTTGGATGAATTTCCATGTTTCTATTCACCATCTAGTAATACATAATTGAATGAGCATATTACCATTAATAAAACTTGGTCAAATGAGAATGTTACCTTTCACCACTTAATAATCATATATATAATAATAACACAATAAAAAATATATCTCAATCACCCATTAATTAATTAAATAATTAATTAACCATTTCACAATATCCTCATCCAATAACTAATTCACCAATTAATTATTCAAACATGCAATTAAAATGTCTTGTAATTAATTTACCAATTAATTATTCAATCCATAGCATCAATATATTATAATTAATTCTCCCATTAATTATCTCAAATCATGATATCAATATTCTATAATTAATCCCCCAATTAATTATCCCTAATCCCTAATTTTCACAATTCAATACTTTGATAATTAATTTATCAATTAATTAACCCAACTCCACAATTCCAAATATTCAATCAAATCCACAATTCCTCAATTAATTAATTGTACACATTAATTAATTCAATTTTGAAATTACAATCACTAAATAAACTCTATAAATTCTATAATTTTTCATACATATTTCAAATAATGACTATGGGAACCGAAAATTAGACCACCAACCTTGATTTTTTTATGAACATTATCCCAATGGAAATCCAAAAGTCAAGCATCAAAATAATGTAGATCCAGGTCTGAATCTCCAAATCCAAAACCAAGATAAAAAAATAAAGATTTATTTAATTCCAAATCTAGATCCACAAGCCTATATCCAGATTCACCAAATATAAATCTAGAAATAGAAAAAAAGAAGGTTAATTTCCACCAAAAGAATGAGATAAGGAAGGAGGATGAATAGGAAAGAAATGGGATTGAATCCACTTACCAAGAGAGGATAAGATCTTCGATTCAGGCTTCAAATTGTGAATAATGGAGGTTATAATACCGTGGAATACCTTGAGAAAGCTCTAAAATCATTAAAGGGGTCCTAGGGTCAAATGAGGTTTCAAATGGGTGAGTTTTGGGGCTTTATGGGATTTTAAAATTAATTTTTGGGCTATATTAAAAGTCATTCATGGTTTCCTGGGTATGGGTGCACAATTATCCCTAATCGTGCACCTGTTGTTTTAGGGGTTCATAGTTTCTCTCTTTAGGGTCCATGGTTTATCAAACCATGAAGCAACCATGTGAACACCCACTATCCAGTATCACATGGTTTCTTGGGATGGACACACAGTTTTCTCTAACCATTCTCCAACCGTGAACAACCCATTTTTATTCCATATTTCTCAATTTTCACCCAAACACACCCCAATATACAACTAAAATGAAAACTGACCAAAAATAAACAAAAGAGTACATGTAAAAAAGATTGAGACAACTCTAAAAAAGGTTGGGATCTTACAATCTCCCCACCTTATAACAGATCATCCTCGAGTTGCACTCCTAAGCTTACCTAAGATTCCAAGCCAAAATCTCAGGCCACTGAGCGGGAATAATTGCTTCTCTTTCACATGTGTCATTCTGTGCATACCCATATGTCCACAATACATGAACTATCATCATAGTATTTACCCAAAACACTTTCTCACTACGATCCAACACGTGTATCAAATGCTCTTCAAAGGACACATCTATGTCAAGATCAACCTCCTCCTCATTGATCACATGAGAAGGGTCTGGTTGATACCTCCATAGTTTTGATACATGGAAAGAATCATGCATAGAATTATATTTCCATGGAAGATCCAATCAGTATTCCACCTTCACAATTCTCTCCACCATCTCAAATGGTCCAAAAAACCTGGGTGCCAACTTACCCTATCTCTATATCCTATGGTGACCCAACCTTGGAAACACCTAAAGGAATACATGATCACCCTCTATAAACTCTATAAGTAATCTACTTTTATCATCATATGACTTCTTACTACTCTAAGATGCAACCATACATTTCCAAATCAGTTGAACCTGCACTGATGTCTCCTTCATGAGACTCGGTCCCAACAACTCTGACTCACCTGCCTCCATCCTGAATTGCGGTGATCTGTATGGCATACCATAAAGAGCCTTGTATGGTTCCATCTTTATAGCTGTATAATAAATTTTTTTATAGGCCAAATTTAATAAATCCAAGTGCTTCTCCCAAGACCCACTGAAGTCAAGGACACACACTCGTAGTATATCCTCATGGAACAGTATAGTATACTCTGACTATCCATATTTATATGGGTGGAAATCCATACTAAAAAAATCATCATTCAAAGACCCTTATATAAGCCCTACCATAAGCTTAAAGTAAAGGGTGAATCAAGATCTGAAACTATAGTTCATGGCACCCCATGCAGACAGATTATCTCAAGAACATACAAGTCCCCCAACTGCTCCACTCAGAAAGTTCTCCATATAGGAATGAAATGTGATACTTTCTTCATTTGATCCACAATGACCCAGATAGAATCATTATTCCTAATCATATTCAGAATACCCACCATGAAATCCTTGTTCACGTCATCCCAATTCCATTCTGGAATGGGTAACGGATGCAGCAAACCACCTGGTTGTTAATGCTCTACTTTCACTTTCTAACAGGAGTGACATCGTGTCACAAACCCTTATATCTCATTTTTTATTCCAAGCTGCCAAAACTATCATCATAGGTCATTATACATTTTGGTTTCCCTTGTATGTACTTCCCAATTCTAGGAATGAAATTATCGTATGATATCCTCTCACGTGCTCATAGGTATAAATACTTGATTTCCGACATATATGATCTCATCCTCATAAATGCTCTAATTGGAAGGTGACTCCACACCTTCAAATTTTTCCGTCAAGATCAAACACTCCATATCCTCATACTGTCTATCCATGATCCATCTCAAAAGAGTGGACTCCACTGAAACTTATACGAGAGTCATTTTCTTTTAACTATCCTGAACCACCACATGGATCTCATCCAGAAAAACCATAATTTTCCACTCAACACCAGACTTCTAAACCATCTAAGTCTGAGTTTTCCTGATCAAGGAATCAACCACACTATTTACTTTCCCATGAATATATGCTAGATCAAAATCAAATGACTGCATATACTCAACCCGTATCCACTGCTAAAGATTCCAATATCACTACGAGAAGATGTACCTTAAGCTCCTATGATTGGTAAACATCGTAAAATTATCTCCCAACATATAGTACCACCAACAATTCAAATCATAAACCAATGACTATAGATCTATGTCACATGTAGGGTAGTTACATTCATGTGGCCTTAGCTGTTGAGACCCATATGCCATGACTAATTCTCCTTGAATGAACACAGCTCTGAGTATGATTCCAGAAGTGTCACAATACACCTCTACACTCCTAACTTGGCTCAAGTAAGATCAAGATTGGTGTAGATTTAAAATTATTATTCAACTCCAATAAGGAGTTATCACAAGCTTTTGAAAATTCAAAAATTATCCCTTTCTTGCTCAAGACTGGAAGTAGCACTTCCAAATGGGAAAATTCCTGGATGAATCTCTTATAATATCTAGCTAACCCCAAAAATCTTTGAATATTAAAACTTTTATTGGGATGCTCCCAAGATACTATTTCTTCAACCTTCTATGGGTCTACTAACATACCTTCCTCTGAGATGATGTGTCCCAATAAGTTTACAGATCAATCCAAAAATGACACTTAGATAGATTGGTTTATAGACGGTGCTCTCTTAGTGTACTCAGGACTGTGTTGAGATATTGGGCATGATCATCATGATTCTAGGAGTACACCAAGATGTCATCTATGAACACCACCACAAACTGATCCAGGTATGTATGGAATATTCTTTTCATCAAAGTCATAAACACTGCTAGTGCGTTTGTCAACCCTAAATGTATTATGATGAACTCATATAGGCTATACCTGCTTCTGAAAGTAGTCCTTGGTATATTAGAAGTTCAAACTCTCATTTGATGATACCCCAATCTCAAGTCAATATTCAAGAACATTCAATCTCCTCTCAACTTGTCAAACAGATCATCGATACATTAAAGAGGTTATTAATTATTCACATTAATTTAGTTCAACTTCTGGTAATTGATACATAATCACAAACTCTTATCCTCCTTATTTACAAACAACATAGGTTAACCCCAAGGCAATGTACTTGGATGGATAAACCCATTATCCTCTAACTCTTCCTGCTGATTCTTGAGCTCCTGAATCTCTATTGGTAACATTATTTATAGTGGAATAGAAACTGTTTCAGCCCCTATCATGAGATTAATACTGAAATCCACATCTCTCTCAAGTGACAACCCTAATAAGTCTTTGGAAAAAACATCCTGAAACTATTCCACCACTGGTGGAAATATATCATTATTTACACATTCTTCATCTAGAAATAATCTAGAAACTAGGGCTATGAGCTCTCCCAATTATGGATTAGTTAGCCCCTCTCGTACTGCCACACTAATGATAGATCACTCTAGTAAGGTTCTATGCAATAGACCCTCATGTCTATGTACTCTTCTTTCCACTACTCTAACTAAAATTTTCATAAGGGTGCTTCCTTCTCTCGAAATTTACAACTCCTAATCAGCTAGTACAAAATTTTGATCCATCATTGGAATCCTCCTTCAGGTTCCCCTCAACTATGAGAGCCTGATCCACTACCTCAAAAAACTTATTTAATCGAAAGAGGTTGACTTGGGACTTAATCTCACACTTAGGTCTATCCTGAAACAAGATTTCCATAAACATCTCATATCCTTTTAATGTTGGAGCAAAGAACTGTAGGTCTGTAAAGTTTCCATCATAGTCCATCATGAACATGCTCCCCTGAGTCAACCACCTGAACTCTGCTGCCCTCTCCTGTCTCAACATCATTGGGTAAAAGTGCTCTAGGAACTTCGCAAAAAAAGTACTTCCATAGAATACCCATAGTCTATCCAATTCAATCTTGAATATTCCACAAGTGCTTCACAGATCCTCAGAGCATATAAGTATCCAACTTGACCCTCTTCTCTGCATGAGTCTCCAAATGGTTGAGTATCGTCTTGATCGACTCAACCCAAAACTGATCTTCCTCAAGTCCACCATCTCTAGTAAAATTCAGAGGGTGTTGTAACTGAAACTCCCTCATCAGGATATATATACTATTCACAACCCACCTAGGTCTCTTTCCATGAATTACAAGAAGTGAGAAAATTTCACTTAGAACTTCTGCCTTCCTCAACTATCACGATTGGTACCTTAAGTTCAATCACGGGAGGGTCATTCCTAACCATGCCCTTAGGTCATCCTCTCAGCAAGCATCATCATGGAGGAATATATATAATTCCAAACATTCATTTTAGGACTCATAACACAACTTTATCACATTTATGTATGAGAAAAATCATAGCAGGTTGCAACAAGTCTTTTTCCTAAATCTCACCATGTGGTCAAAACTGAGGTGATATCACCACCACTAACAATCCTACACCTATGTATCAGTTAATAAGGGTAAACACATTCTTATATAAAGTTTCTCATTTGGACACCAATGTATTCCCATTTTTCATCATTTTACCATTCTAAATTTCATATTAGCACCATTTTCAATTCAATTTCACAGGAAAGGAAAAATAGTCTAAGTTCAACAACTCACCCATACTTGTTTTCTAGTGGTGGCTAAAATGATGCATGTTAAAAAAATAATTCAGAGTGCCTAGAATGATGCATGCAGACTCATCTCTCATGTAATATCATGCGATGAGTCAATTATTAGCAATTTTTAGAAACAATAACCACACAAAACAACAAGTGCATCACCTAAGGTGAAATAATATTCAACTGTAACAATAATATCAATAACAACAATCCCACCCAGATTACTTGGGGTTTCCCCCATACATGGTTGTACAACTCCCATGCATGAGATCATTACCAAACCTCGACTCATCCTAGTATCCTATCTAACTTTCCAAAATAGTAATACAAAAGAAGAAGAAAATAAAACTAGAACTCTAATACCACTTTGTAACATACTGACCCGGGTGCCACATACCGGTGCCCTGATCCGATATGTTACAAGACCTAAAGTGCACCTCCCCGTATGCCAGAGGCTACTGAATAGCAATGAGGGTCTGATAAGTCAATCAACGAGATACTATACCATTTTTTTAATAGAGTAAAAACTATTGGAAATAACAGAAAATAGGGGAAGAATATATAATCATAAACAATACAAATATCTCAAGATAATCAAGGCTAAAAATAAAATATCCAATTAAGAAGAAAACATTCCATTCTAATACAAGTTTTAAGATTCTAAAATGAAATATGAAAATAAATACACAGATGAATCCTAATCCATTCCTAAACCACATGCATTTCCCTCTTCTAAGATCCATCCCAACTCAACCATCTAACTCAGGGCCTTTTCCCTTAACCTATCTGAAAAACATAAAGTCTATTTGGGTACCAATAAGGCAGACTGAGTAAGGTGTGAGTACAACTTAGTAGGCCACCACCAACGATGTCTAAAAAAATATTCAGTCAAATATGGTTGATTCAGTTGTATAAATAAATAATTAACATGCATAATTAAACAATTATCACATTATCAATTAATATTTATTTAAGCACATAAACCCCGGGTTCCCATGGACACCCATACGTTAATACCCGCTTCAACCCATTCCAGAATCTAAACTATCCCCAATGGATATAATGTGTCTAAATTTCCATGTTACCATTATTATTTTCAAAAATGAATGACCATGTTATCATTCATTTATTCACACCATTTAATGATCATGTTACCATTATTTTCCACTTTAGGAATTAGAGTAAGAAACTAAGCATTTACACCATGAGGTAGCACACCATTGTAAAAAAATATTTGGCTAGTTTGCGAATATATGTTTGGATAAGCTCCCAGAAGTGTTAGAAGAAACCATTATTGAAACCATCAGGGCCTAAGGAACTATCAGGATTAAGGCTAAAAACAATGTCTTTGATTTCATAATCAAAAGGGGTGCTTAAAGGATAAGTGTTGTCTTCCTCATTCACCATAGTTGGAATGACATCAAGAAGGAGGTCTTTATTAACATTATAACAATTGAAAATATTTTCAAAGTAAGAGGCAACATAATTTTCAATGTCCTCCTCAGTATCCATGAGGGTTTATTCGTCTCTATGAAAAGTAAGAGGTCAAAAAACTTCCCTGATTATTTAGAGAGAGTTGTATAACTTAGTGTTTCTATGACCATCTGAGATCCATTTAGTTTTGAATATTTGCTTACATATGTTATCTTTAATGACAATTGGAGTTTTTAGTTTCATAGAATGGTTTATTTCATGTTGAGGATATAAAGAAAAATCAGATCTAGTAGTGGTGTTTTGAAGTTGGATATGTTCATTCTCAAGAAAAGAGATGTCTTTGCAAATTTGATTGGATTTGAAACTACACTAACCTTTAAGACACAACTTAAGGTGTTATAATTTGATGAACAAGAATAAGCATCATTGTGATGATTCATAGACACACAAAAACTTTTTATGATGTTATAACACTTGGGTTCAGAAGGGCCAAGCATTATTAAATTTGAATGGGAGAACGGGTTTAAGGCTTTTGATAAAAAGACTGAAAAGGATGGGATGATGATCCAAGTTAAGATTAGGAAGGGTAACGCTATAGATGGTGTCCCATTTATCTATAGTAGAGTTATTCATGAAATATCTATCTAGTTTTCTAGTAACTACCCTATGGTAGTGTCTTCTATACCATGTGAACTTAGAACCAGTGAGGTTAATTTCCACATGATTACTATCCCCAATAGAAGTTTTGAATTCTCTTTATGAGATAGAAGAGTGGGATGGTCCAATTTTTTCATTGGAGGTAAGAATCACCTTAAAATCACCAATCAAAAACCAGGGATCATGGATGTTGTTAGATAAGAAAGAAATATCATGCTAAAGAGTTCTTCTATCGTGGTATCTATTTTTAGCATAAATCATGGTACAAAAAATGTTTAATCCATTAAAGAAAAGATCACAAGTTAATATCTAGTCAGAAACTTTTAAATCATTCACATTCTTTAAAGAGGAATGATAAAAAATCAAATAGATTCAACATTGATACCATCTTTTCATGAACCTAAATGATTATAACAATACAAGAAAAGATGCATAATTTTAGAAGAAAAGTTGATTTTAGGTTCAGAAATAGAAAAAATTTAGGTCTTTGAGTAATAAGAAATATTTTAAGTACAATAAAGGTGTCAAGGTTAGAAATACCTGGAAAATTCCAAAAAAAATCATTATTACCTTAGTCTGGGGTAAGAACCCCCGTTTTTTGAACAACCCAAGCCCTTCCTCCTCTTAGATCTTATAATGTTTTGAGAGATTTCAGACTAGGTTTCTTTTCCTATTTAATCATGGAGGAAACAAAATATTTGTAATAAGTTCCAATATTAGAAACAACTTGAGGTTTTTCAGGTGTTTTAGTTTCCAATGGGGTGGCCACTGGGCTGTCCTTTGTAGCCGTTGAGTGCTTTTCAATCAGAATATTGTGTAAAAAATCAGAATCCATAATAGAAGAAATGTGGTGTGTGCCTACTTTCTCTGGGATATATTTAGATATAGAAACATTAGAATTTAATGTATCACCTATAGCATTGTTCAGGGGAACCAAACCTGTGTATTCAGTAGCACCTGTGGTGGGATGGAAAACTTTATTCTTGTCTTCTAAGTCCACGAGGGTGTCCTACCCTTGGGATTGTGCAACATCAATAGAACCGAAACAATCTGTTTTAGAAGAAGGTAACCCATGACCCTTGGAGGTTAACAGGTCCTCATCCATTAGTATACTAGTAGAGGAAATATCTTAAATCTCCAAGGATCTGCTGATATCAATCCCACTAGATGAGTCTGCAAGCACTGAACCAAGCTGCCTAGAATTTGTAAAGGTGTCCCTACGAGGTTCCTCTATAATAATTTCAGCTTGGGACTGCTTAAAGACATCCACGAGAAGTTTTTCAATTTCTTCTGAAATTACCTATTCAATAGTGGAATTATCTTCTTCATCCACAAGATCAGCCCAGGTAGTACCCGAGTTCTCTCCCAAAAGTGTATAATTCTTCACCCATATTTTATTTTTATTCTAGGAAGGTTCAAGTTTCTCAATAACAGTGCTTTTATCCTTATTATTCCTTCTAACTTCTGTCCATTCATTATCCCTTGGTTGGGCAACTTGGCTTTTCCCAACCCTACAGTTCAGAAAGGAGTGCCCAACAATTTTACATAGTTCACAGAATGGGGTTTTATTCTCAAACTCGATCCTAACCTTTGTTTTGTAGTCTTGTGTGATAAAACTAATAACATCCAGGAGTTTAGATTCTATATTTACCTCCACCATAACTCTTTCATATAGTCCTATCTCAACATTTAGAGTTAGTTGGTCAATTTTTAGGGGAGTGCCCATACCGAAGACTATGTCCTTCAAAATCTTGGGGTGTGAGAAGAACCAATTGAGACCGTTAAATCTAACTCGGAATAGATCCATGGTGTTCCGATAAGTATGGGGATTAAATTTATAATCCCATTCGGAGATTTTCATAACACTAGGTTTGAGATGTATATTCCATAATTTCCAAACACAGTCGAGATCCTCCTTTGATATTAACAAAATGTAAAAGTAACCCCTACCTATTGGAACCAGTTTCTAATTAGTGAATCCCTAAACATGTGCAATTCTAGGTTTAAGATTTGAGGGAGACAAGGGTTTATCTCCTTTAATATATGAAATGTGACCCATAATCGAAAACATACACATTTGAGTATGTTGTTGAGGGGCCTCAGGATCATACTCGACTGTGAAGGTCCCATCTTTTAATTTCTTGCAAAGATATTGCTTCATCGAGTTAGTTTTGTACAAATCAGTACCATTGAGAGCTTCAAGGAAGGAAATCCCTTTGGATCTTTCAACAGGTAGAGTTTCTTCATTTTGTAGTTTGACACCATGAACCTTTAAGTATATTTACAAATCCGGTATACTTGTTGTAATAATTTAGATAAGGGTGGTCTTGGCATCAAAAACTTTAAACACTTTAATGATGCTCTTCAAACCAAACTCACTTGGAGGCTACTTTATAAAAACTCTAATTCCATTACTTTTATTAAAAAATGATTACTTACTATATTAAATAAAGTAAATATGAGTTATATTACCTATTATAACTAGATTTCCATTAGAAAATCTTTTTCCAACATCATGAATAAGTCTAGATGGATGGTTAGTACCGAATCCCCCATGATCTTTTGGCTGGAAAACTGGACTGGTGTTCCTTTAATCTCCATGTTGCTTCCCAATACTCTTCCAAGGAACACCAAAAACCCTATCAGGGACGTTTTTGATTATCATAACATCAACCTTACTAATAACATTAGTCATGTTATTAACAAATACCCCTACTCCAATTCTAATTATTTCCTTATTTGGGAACCTTCTCATAATGGTGACCTAAATTCCAAAAGTTTTTATAACCACAATTTTTTAAATTATGATATTAACTTCGATTGGTTGATTTTTTTGACAAACCTTGGATTAAGCTCTCAAGGCTTAATCATGTTTGGAATATTTCTCACAATAGAGTCTCCACCAAGGTTTGTATTTATTCTTTTGGGATCCATCTTTTCTCCAAATTTCATATTTGTAAGCAACATAGAGAAGATACTAACTATCTTTTTCTATCTTGTGCTACAAAATTCATCACTTTGGAACTATATTTTTTACATTTTTGATTGTAGATGGTTAATACTTGACTCAATAATCTCTCAACTAAAGAATTGTGTGGATTTTGTAATCTCTTATAAAATCAAGAATATTTTCTTAACTACTATTTCTGAGCTCCTACATGTGATCTGGTATGATAGAAATGCTACTATTCATAAAAATTTATCATCTTGTCTTAATGCATGTAAAACGTTGATCTACATTCCCATTCAAGATGTTTCCTTGATTAAAAAGGAATATCGTGATAAAAATATTAGAGTCTTTGAGATCCTCCATTGACTTTAGATTGATAGACTCTATCATCAACCTTGATGCAATTTTAAGGTGTTATAGAAAACCCTTCTCCCAGGTTGGATTAAAGTGAATGTTGATGGAACTTATGAGGGAAATCTGGGACATGCAGGTAGGGGTTCTATTTTTAGAAACTACCTTGGTCAGTGTCTCAGATGTTTCTTTGGAAGTTGTGGTATCTTCTCATCTCTAGAATCAGAAATGATGAGTGTGGTCCATGTTGTTTCCTTTTCTACAAAAAAAGGTTTGGAAAAATATTTGGATTGAAAGTGACTCAACCACTATTGTCCATGATATTTGGAATGGTTTGAGGCATCTTTCTTGGATGCTTACAACCTGTTGGATGAACTATCATGCTTTGCTTTTAGAGACTTGCTACATTTTCACTCATTATTTTCATGAAGCAAACATGGTTGCAAACGGTCTTGCTAATAAGGGAGTCAACCATGACATAACTTGGCTTGATGACCTTCCTGATAATTTAATCCCTCTTTATGATAAATATTGTAATAAGATTCCATCCTTAAGACTCATGTAACTACCTTTTCTCTATATAATAATTTGTGCGTTGGTATTTGACCAAGGCACCAACTTCTTCAAAAATAGATGTTACCATTATTATTTTCACAAATGAATGACCATGTTACCATTCATTTATTCACACCATTGAATGACTATGTTACCATTCTTATTTTTTGAAAATGAAAGACCATGTTATCATTTATTTATTCACACCATTGAATGACCATGTTACCATTCATATTTTCACAAATGAATGAGCATGTTACCATTCACTATTTAATAATCACATATATCATAATAACACAATAACACACATATGTCAATTTATCATTAATTATTTCAATAATTAACAAATCTTTTCACAATATCAACATTAAATAATTGTTTCACCAATTAATTATTCAAATACACAATTTTAATGTCTCATAATTAATTTAAAAATTAATTATTTGATCCATAACATCAATATCATATAATTAATTCTCCCATTAATTATCTCAAATAATGACATCAATATTCTTTAATTTATTCCCCAATTAATTATCACAATCCCTAATTTTCATAATTCAATGATTTGATAATTAATTCATCAATTAATTATACCAAATCTATAATTCCCAATATTTAATCAAATCCCCAATTCCTTAATTAATTTATTGTACACATTAATTAATTCAATATGGGAATTACAATTTTTTAAATAAATCTATAAATTTTAAAAAATTTCATAGACATATCAAATCATGACTATGGGAATCAAAGATTAGGCCACCTACCATGATTTTTTACGAATGTTTTCCCAATGGAAATTTGAAAATTGAGCAGCACAACGACGTGGATCAAGGTTTGAATCTCAAAAGGGTAAACTAAGAGAAAAATTCATGATCTATTTAATCTCAAATATTTATCCTCAATCCAATATCTAGATTAAAAAAATCTATATCTTGATCTAGAAAAATTGAAGGTTACATCGTAACAAAAGAATAAGAGAAGGAAACATGATGAACGGGAAAGAAACGGGATAGAATCCAATTACCAGGGAGGATAAGATCTTTAATATGGTCTTAGAATTAAAAATAAAAGAGTTTTCATGGCCATGTAATCCCTTTGGGAAGCTATAAAATCAGGGAAGACCTCCTAGAGTCGAGTAAGGGGTGAAATGGGTGAGTTCCAGGGGTTCATGGGATTTTAAAATTAATTTTCGGACCACTTTAAAAGTCACACATGATTTCTTGGGAAGGGGCACACGGTTTTCCCTAACCATGCACCAATAGTGTGCCTAAGGTTTTAAGGGTGCATGGTCTATCAAACCATATGCCAACTTTGTGAACCCCCACTATCCAGGATTGCACAGTTTCTTGGGTTGGGCACATGTTTTTTTTAACTGTGGGCCAACTGTGCACAACCCCTTTTTCTTCCATTTTTCTCAATTTTTACCCAAACACACCCCAAAGTACAACCCAAATGATAATTACTCAAAAAATTAAAAATAGTTTATATAATAACTCCTGATTCAACTCCATAAATGGTTGGGATCTTATAATCACACTGACCTAGATCTGGATGCTATACTAATTCATGTGCTGATACAAGTTATGGTTAGGTTAGATAAGATATTTTTTGGTAAAAGCTTTGGTATAGTGTGGGTGTTATGCTAATGTGGTTGTATTTAGGAATAAATATGGGAGCATGATACGGAAATGGTGGAGCAGTGGCCTGATGTCTTCCTAGATAAATATTAAGGGTTTTTAAAATTTTTAGGATAAAAATACCAATAATGGGGAGAATATAGAACCACTAGTTTTAGGTATATTACACTTTATTAATTTATTTTGAGTCTATATAATGATTGGGTTATGTTTCAAGAGGTTTTTAGTGGTTTTGGAATGTTTTGGAAGATTTTATGGAGGTGCACAATTTGTTCATAGTTATTAAAAGCCACACACCATCTTTAGTTTGTTCTACTCTTTGTTTTAACCAACATTGAAAGGTAGGTGGATTCTCCATTATATCAAATTTATTTAGAATTTGAAGGATTAGTTTTAATTAAATGTTTTTCATGAAATTGTTTTTAATTTATTTTTTGATTCTCGATGGAAATATCGTTTGGTATTGGCTTGGGAAAATTCTATAAAAATTTATAAGATTTCAGAAAACCCCTTTTGTTTATAATTAAAAAATTTTGATTTTAAATTTATGGTTTCATTTTTATACATGTAAATTATTTGTATAAATTATTTACAGAAATTATTTTTTTGATGTGAATTACTAGGAATTATTTTATAATAACTGATTGGGAATGTGTTGATTGGGATGGATATTGTTCATGAAGTATCACCATCAAAGCGAGATATAGTATGAAAGTGAAGTCTGACCATCAATGGAGATGCTAAGATTGTGTGTGTGTGTGTGTGTATGGTTGTGCATGTGGGAATTGAAAATGATATGAAAATTAAATTGGGAAAATTTTTAAAGGATTTTATATCTCTTTCCATATTAAATTATTAAGGGTTTTAATATAAAATGTTTAAACTATTTTATATAAATTTTACTAATATGTTTTTTCCTAGAAGCATGAGTTGGGAAGTCATTAGGAAATCCTACTGAGTTAAGACTCACCCCTGCTTGGGCACTACTGTGCATTTTAAAATTTTATCTATCAAGACACTAGTAAAGTAAAGGTATCTCAATTATTTAGTGATACATCTTGATACCATGGGAATGACATGTGGAGGTAGAGCTTGGAGTGGGATGGGTGTTACTGGTTGATGTCATTTTGGTTTTTTGAGTTTTGTAGTCTTTTAGTCCTCTTTGAGTGTGTATTTTTATTTCCACTTGAACTCTAATATGGGTTTTTGGTCTGTTTATGTTTTATTTTAATTTTTTTACTCTTGTTTCATATATAGGTTTGGTTGGTTGTTTTTTTAATACTTTGGATGTTCTATCTTTCAAAAGGAAAAATCATCCCCCAAAATTTTTCAATGCCCTTGGAATTTTTTTCCAGCCTTTTTGTCTTGTATATTTTACCCAAGTACTAGTTTCACACCCATAACTCCTCAATCAAATGAGTATGATTGGGATGTTACAAACCACCTTATATCTTTATCTCATTCTTTGGAAAACAAAAATGTCGCATGTGTGTACGTGTGAACTACTGCCTCCATAGAACGGTGTATTTATTTCTTGATCACCGCACTATATGGATGATTATAAAATAAATAAATAATTAAGTAAAATGATATTCATGACACATTTAAGGTCCTATAAGTGTAATATTAATACTTAACATGTTATTAAAAAATCAACTTTTTTCATCAAAAATTATTGAAACTAGCTCATCACCAATTACATCTTCACGAATCACGACTAAAATTATCATGGAATAAAAGTATATATTTATAAATAAATATAAATCATCTATTTTAATACCTTTGAAAATAAATCCATGATAAACTTGATATCAATGAATGGGAATCGACATTGACACTTTAAAGCATGCACGCAACAATCAAAATCGCTAACATCCGATGATGAAAATAAACTATAAATAACTAATAAATGTATAATAAATGAGTATAATTAAAAATTATAAATTTAAATATATAGTAATAAGGTTTTGAAATAGGTAATTAATGTGGTTATTTTTATGATATTTAAGATTAAGGTTCTTTTTCATAAGTCAAGAGTAAAGGTAAGGGGTTATCTTGACTCAACTTATTTTCTTGAGTCATAATGATTCCTCTTTTACTATGGTTTTATAAGATGGTTTTATTCCATTATATGATGATATTATAATGTGTTTCCTACATATTTTTTTACAGAAATAAATTTATGGATTTCTTTCTTCATAAAATTTAATGATGCTAATAATAATACCCATCCTTCCCAAATGATCTATGTTTCTTCTATATCCATATTCAATCTTCCCAATAATGTTATCATTAATTATTTTGAAATAAAAATTTGTTCTTTTGGTAATAGTAAAATTTATATTTCTCTGTTTTTAAATGGAAATTTTATCACTCTCTTTATGATGTGGGATTAAATAAATGTATTTTCAAAATACTAAAAAAGGATTTCCATTTTAATATCATATTTTATCTTCCAATAAACTTTTCATATGGAAAAACATTATATATTTTTCAAGGCACCAATATTTTTATTTATTTTAAAGTGCCTTTTTAAAAATTTCTTCATATACCTTATTTAATTTTTTTAAAAGTGATCCAAAATTTCATTTATTTATAACACTGCTAAGGAAGGTTTTATAAAAACTATTTTTTATGGTTTTTATTTAATTTTACTCTTTAAAAGATCTAAATCCCATAGAGTTATGTTTTATGAATCAACCTATAAATTCCTCTATGAAATACTCATTTTTGGTGATTTAATGTTGGTGTTAATCATTCTAGTCCATGAAGTCATTTTATGCGATACCATTTGGAAATGATATAAAAATCATTTTATTTTTATGGGATATTTATGATATGATTAATGATTTATTTCAAATAGAACAAATAAGTATGGATGATAGATAGGTGAGGTCCAATATACACCCCCCCAAATGCATTGGTTAAAGATTTATATCTCATGTGTTAAGTATTCACAAACATTATTATGTTTTTTCGCAATCATGGGCCTGATTGAGTGAATCATAAATGTGAAGATGCCTTGTGTTTATGTTTGTGACAATGTTATTTGTTATACTATGTTTCAAGGGAATGTTATATTTATATTCCCTATAACTTTGATTGTCATCCATGGATAATATTTATTATCTCAGAAATATATACTTTATTATCATGGTTTATCACTACTACAAAAACGATCTTTATCAATGCTCAAAACGGGTTTTAACAATGCTAAAAAATCACTGTAAAGCTCAGCTCTAATAAGGGGGTTACCCTTTATCAGTGCTTTTTTAGCACTAATAAAGGTTGAATTTATCATCACTAAAAAGAGATGATAAAGTTACCATTTATCGGTGCTATAAGAGCATTGATAATGGGATATTTTGTTAGTGCTAAAAAGGTGTTGATAAAGGAGGACATTATCAGCGCTAAAAAAGCACTGATAAATGGTTTCTTTATCAGTGCCTTTTTAGTTCTTATAAAGGATCCCTTTATCAGTGCTAAAAAAGCATTGATAAATGCCTTGCCTGCTGTAATATAAAATTTGACAGCAGCACACCCAAAAAAGACCTACAAAAAATCAACATATCAATAAGTATACCCATACAAAATTAACACATAATTCATAAGGTAATTTCAGCACGTATACCCATACAAAAAGTATACCCATAAACAATTAACACATAATTCATAAGTTAAATAAATACATAAATAATTCAATTCAGAATTCAAGGGGTTGGGGGCTGTTCAGGCATTTGTGGTGGCTGCCCAAGGGGGGTAGGGGTGGGGGTGTCCAGGGGGTGGGGGTGTCTGGGGGGATGGGGGTTTCCGAGGGGATAGGGCTGTCCAAGGGGGGTGGGGTGGTGTCTAGGGGGCTGTCCATGGGGGTGGGGGGAATCCAGGGGGATGGTGGGGTGTCCAGGGGGGCTGTCTATAGGGGTGTCCAATGGGGTGTGGTGGTGTCCATTGTGTTGGGGGGGCTTTCTAGGGGGTGGGGTGTCTAGGGGGTTGGGTGGTGTCCAGGGGGTGGGGGAGGTCCAGGGGGTTGGTGGGCTATCCAAGGGGGGTGGGGTGGTGTCCAGAGGGTGGGGTGGCTGTCCAAGGGGGTGGGGGTGTCTAGGGGTGGGGGTGCCCAGGTGGTGGAGTGGTGTCTAGGATGGGTGGGGGTGTCGTCCAGGTAGTTGGTGGGTGTCCAGGGGGTGGGGTTGTCCAGGGGGTGGGGGGCTGTCCAGGGTGGGGGGTGTCAATGGGGGTGTCCTGGGGGGTGGGGTGGTGTCCAGGGGGTTGGGTGGATTTCTAGGGGGTGGGGGTGTCCAGAAGGGTGGGGGTGTCCAGGGGGTGGGGTGGTGGCCAGGGGGTGGGTGGAGCTGTCCAAGGGTGGTGGGGTGGTGTCCAGGGGGGTGGGGGTGGCTGTCTAAGGGGGTGGTGCTGTCCAAGGGGGGTGGGGTGTCCAGGTGGTGGGGTGTTGTCTAGGAGGTGTGGGGTTGCCGTCCAGGGGGTTGGTGGGTGTCTATTGGGTGGGAGTGTCTAGGGGGTGGGGGGGGGGGTGGCTGTCCATGGGGGTGTCTAGGGGGGTGGGGTGGTGTCCAGGGGGTTAGTGGGGCTTTCCAGGGGTGGAGTGTCCAGAGGGGTGGGGGTGTCTAGGGGGTGGGGCGGTGTCCAGGGGGGTGGTCCAGGGGGTTGGGTGGGCTGTCCAAGGGGGTGGGGTGGTGTCCAGGGGGTGGGGGTGGCTGTCCACGGGGGTGGGGGTATCCAGGTGGTGGGGTGGTTTCTAGGATGGGTGGGGGTCCATGGGGGGTGGGGTGCTGTCCAGGGGGTTGGGGGTGATTTCCATGGGGTGGGGTGTCCAAAGGGGTGGGGGGGGGGGGGGTCCAAAGGGTGGGGTGGTGTCTAGGGGGGTGGGGGTCCAAGGGGTTGGTGGGGCTATCCAAGGGGGGTGGGGTGGTGTACAGGGAGTTTGGGGTTGCTGTCCATGGGGGTGGGGGTGTTCAGGTGGGGTGGGGGTCCAGGTGGTGGGGTCGTGTCTTGGAGGGGTGGGGTAATCCAGCAGTGGGGGAGTCCAGGGGGTTGGGGCGTCCAGGGGGTTAGGGGGTGTCCATTTTAAACAAAATAGAGACACTTTGAGTGATACCGGCCACACTATGCCTTAGATTGAGGTGGGGTTGACTCATACATGTCACAAATGTCCCATGGATCATTCCCCTAATATATCAACAAAATCTGAATGTGTTTGGTCAGATTTCCATAGGTTAATTGTTGTTTTCACTTAAAATTCTATCCATTTTAAACAAAAGAGAGACACTTTGAGTGATACCGGCCACACCATGCCTCATTTTGAGGCGAGGTTGACTCTTACACATCAAAAATGACCCATGGATCGTTCCCCTAAAGTATCAATACAATCCAAATGCGTTTGGTCAGATACTTGTATGTCAGTTGTTGTTTTCACTTAAAATTCGGTCCATTTTTAACAAAAGATATAATTTGGGTGATACCAGTCACACCATGCCTCGGATTGAGGTGGGGTTGACTCGTACACGTCACAAATGACCTATGTATCATTCCCTTAAAGTGTCAACATAGTACAAATGCATTTGATAAGATTTCAGTACGTGAGTTTTTTTTTTCACTTAAATTTTTTTCCATTTTAAACAAAAGAGATACACATTGTGTGATACCAGCCACACCATACCTCAGATTGAGGCGGATTTGACTCATAAAAGTCAAAAATTACCCATGGATTGTTCTCCTAAAGTATCAATACAATCCGAATGCGTTGTTCAAATTTCCGTATGTCAGTTGTTGTTTTCACTTAAAATTCTTTCCATTTTAAACAAAAGAGACACTTTTAGTGATACCGGTTACACTGTGACTCGTATTGAGACAGGTTTGACTCTTACATGTCACAAATGAACCATGGATAATTCCCCTAAAGTATCAACACAATCCGAATGCGTTTGGTCTGATTTTTGTATGTCAGTTGTTGTTTTCACGTAAAATTCCATCCATTTTAAACAAAAAGAGAGACACTTTGAGTGATACCAAAGACACCATACCTCTTATTGAGGCGGGGATGACTCTTATACATCACAAATGAACCATAGATCGTTACCCTAAAGTATCAACACAATATGAATGCATTTGGTCAGATTTCTGTATGTAAGTTGTTGTTTTCACTTAAATTCTGTCCATTTTAAAAAAAAGAGAATTTGAGTGATACCGACCACACTATGACTTAGATTGAGGCATAGTGGACTCTTAAACTTCAAAAATGACCCATGTATAGTTCCCCTAAAGTATCAACACAATCCGAATGTGTTTGGTCAGATTTTGGTACGTTAGTTGTTGTTTTCACTTAAAAGTTTGTCCATTTTAAAGAAAAGAGAGACACGTTGAGTGATACCGGCCACACTGTGCCTCGGATTGATGCGATGTTGACTTTTACATGTTCCAAATGACCCATGGATATTTCCACTAATGTATAAACCCAATAAAAATGTTTCTATTCATATTTCCGTATGTCAGTTGTTTTTTTCACTTAAAATTATGTCAATTTTAAACAAAAGAGAGACTTTGAGTGATACCGACCACACCGTGGCTCGTATTGAGGTGGGGTTGACTCGTACACATCAAAAATGACCCATGGATTATTAGCCTAAAGTATCAACACAATCATAATGTCTTTGGTCATATTTCCATATGTCAGTTATTGTTTTCACTTAAAATTTTGTTCATTTTAAAAAAAAAGAGAGACACTTTGAGTGATACTGGCCACACTGTGCCTCAGATTGAGGCAGAGTTGACTCATACATGTTAATAATGACACATGGATCGTTCCCCTAAAGTATCAACATAATATAAATGTGTTCGTTTGGATTTACGTATCTCATTTTTTGTTTTCAACTAAAATTTTGTCCATTTTAAACAAAAGAGAGACACTTTGAGGGATACCAACCACACCGTGCCTTGGATTGAGGCAAGGTTAACTCGTAAACGTCAAAAATAACCCATGGATCGTTCCCATGAAGTATCAACACAATCATAATGCATTTTTTTGGATTTTCGTACATCAGTTTTTGTTTTCACTTAAAATTCTGTCCATTTTAATCAAAAGAGAGACACTTTCAGTGATACCCACCACACCATGTCTCAGATTAAGGCGGGGTTGACTTTTACATGTCAGAAATGACCCATGGATCGTTTCTCTAAAGTATCAACACAATCTGAATCCATTTGGTCAGATTTTTGTATGTCAGTTGTTGTTTTCACTTAAAATTCTGTCCATTTTAAACAAAAGGGAGGCACTTTGAGTGATACCGGCCACACCATGCCTCAGATTGAGTCGGGTTTGACTATTACATCTCAAAAATGACCCATGGATCATTCCCTTAAAGTATCAACATAATCTGAATGCGTTTGGTTAGATTTCCTTATATCAGTTGTTGTTTTCACATAAAATTCTGTCCATTATAAACAATAGAGAGACTTTGAGTGATACTGGTCACACCGTGCCTCAGATTGAGATGTGGTTGACTTTTAAACATAAAAAATGACCCATGGATAGTTCCCCTAAGGTATCAACACAATCAAAATGCATTTGGTCAGATTTCTGTATGTCAGTTGTTGTTTTCACTTAAGATTCTATCCATTTTAAACAAAAGAGAGACACTTTGAGTGATACCAGCCACACCTTACCTCAGATTGAGGTAGGGGTTGAATCTTACACATCACAAATGTCCCAGGGATCATTATCCTAAAGTATCAACACAATACGACTGCGTTTGGATGGATTTCCGTATGTTAGTTGTTGTTTTCACTTAAAATTATTTCCATTTTAAACTAAAGAAATACTTTGAGTTATACCGGCCACACCGTGCCTCAAATTGAGGCGGGGTTGATTCTTACACGTCAAAAATAACCCATGGATCATTCCTCTAAAGTATCAACACAATCCAAATGTGTTTGGTCGGATTTCTATACATCAGTTGTTGTTTTCACTTAAAATTATTTCCATTTTTAACAAAAGAGAGGCACTTATGAGTGATACTGGCCGCACCGTGCCTCATATTTAGGCGGGGTTGACTCATACACATGAAAAATGACCCATGGATCATTCCCTTAATGTATCAACATAATCCTAATGCGTTTGGTCAAATTTCCATATGTCAGTTGTTGTTGTCACTTAAAATTTGTCCATTTTATACAAAAGAGACACACTTTCAGTGATACTAGCCACACTGTGCCTCGTATTGAGGTGGGGTTAACTTGTACACATCAAAACTGACTCATGGATCATTACCCTATAGTTTCAACACAATCTGAATTCGTTTGGTCAGATTTCTATATGTTAGTTGCTGTTTTCACTTAAAATTTTGTCCATTTTAAACAAAAGAGAGACACTTTCAGTGATACTGGCCACACCATGCCTCGAATTGAAGTAGGGTTGACTCGTACATGTCACAAATGACCCATGGATCGTTACACTAATGTATCAACAAAATATGAATGCGTTTGGTTGTATTTCTGTAAGTCAGTTATTGTTTTCACTTAAAATTCCATCCATTTTAAACAAAAGAGGGACACTTTGATAGATATTTGTCACACCATACCTTATATTGAGGTGTGGTTTACTCATACACATTAAAAATGACCCATGGATTGTTCCCCTAATGAATCAACACAATCTGAATGCATTTGGTTGGATTTCCATATGTTAGTTGTTGTTTTCACTTAAAATTCTATCCATTTTAAACAAAAGAGAGACACATTGAGTGATATTGGCCACACCATGCCTCAGATTGAGGTGGGGTTGACTCATACACGTCAAAAATGACCGACGTATCATTCCCCTAAAGTATCAACACAATCCGAAAACATTTGGTCAGATTTCCATATGTCATTTTTTGTTTTCACTTAAAATTCTGTCCATTTTAAACAAAAGAGAGACTTTGAGTGATACCGGCCACACCATACCTCATATTGAGGTGGTGTTGACTCTTAGACATCAAAAATTAACCATGAATTGTTCCTCTAAAGTATAAAAATAGTTTGAATGTGTTTGGTTGGATATAAAGTTATTTTAGAGATTTTACTAGTTTTTCTTATCCAAAGCCCAACTAAATGTGGTTCATCATTCTTGCATTTTTTTGGTGCATTTCATCTCTTAAAAAAGAAAAATGACTCATTGGAGAAAGGATGTTTTATTAAATAATAATTAAATATTTCCTAAAAACATTTACATATAACAATTTTTCATCTTTTGATCCCCTTAACCCCTCTCAGAAAATAACCACCAGTTGTACACATCCCCAAGTTAGATCTTCATGATATTTGTATACACTCTCCCATCAGGTATGTGGCCCACTCATTTCTGAACCAATCTATATCATCTTGTGAGTACGAGGATTTTCGACAATCATAGTAGTACTTCAAAATATATAAATAAAGAATTAATAAATAATTTAAATGAAATAGTAGTTATTTTTGAAAATACCTCTTTAGGGATTCTACTTTGTTGAAGAAAATGTTCTCTTTCATAAATTTACAAACATAATGACCACAATAATTATCGTTTGTTTGTTTTGGACACTGAAAAAAATTTGATCATTATGAGAATAAGTAACTTGTGTTGATATGTGTTTGGATAGTGAAATTTTATTATATATACCCTGATATTTGTCCAGACGTAGTACTTGATCGCCTCCTTATTCTTAGCCCCTGTCCTCATTCCTTTTTTAGATGATAATGATATATCACCCTATCATAATAAAATCCTTAGTAAAAGTTAATATAAATTATATTACTTGATGTTTAGACCTAAAACGTAGGATGTAGTGTCTTACAGATTCACAAACTCTATCATGTGTGGTCGGTTTGTTGGATATCCTTGCATTGAATCCAAAAAATAAATCTTTGGAGTATCCAAGTTCACCACAATTAGCAACCAATGTTTCTTAAAAACAAAAAAAAAGTAATAAAATAAGTGAAAATATAATTGATATACTTTAATCATAGAGTTTTACCCCTGCATGGTTGATATTAGGAAGAGTTTGTCATCTATAATCTTGCTTTCAAATGTTATCAAGAATCTATTCACTATTTCATCCTTTTTTGATGGCTCTAATTTCGTTAGTTGTGTTGATGTGGTATGAGGACCAACGAGTCGGAATTTTGTCTCATGGGAAAATTCCTTCAACCGTTTTTCATATATACGTCTGTCAATAGTATAAAATGAATTTAGTCATAATTTTCACATTACATCAGCTTTTAGAAAATAAATTCATGAAAACATACCTCATATATAAAATTACAACTGTGAATCCTAGCCAACCATATTCAAGGATCTCATTTACATTTTCAGCAGTAACAAAATCTTGAATTTCCTCTCTGTATATATTCTTTTCAAAAACCACTATATGACTACTACCACCTCATCGCTTCGTATCCAGACGAGTCTTCAATTCTAGTAAATGTGGATAGAGAAAAGGTAGTGTTATTATGCTTTCAGTAGCTATTTAGGCTCATTTGGTTGATCCATTAGATGCTTTTAAGCTAAAATTTCTTATCACCCCAAACTCTTTCTTCAGATATAATAACATTCATTGGTTCAGACCCCTTTTTGATTAATTGTTAAAAGATTATCTTGAAAAAATAGAAATAAATACCTCTTTGTCCACGTGTACTCTTACAAGTTGTGACGTCCATGAAATGAATGTCCCAATATCCTTTTCACCCGTATTAATATCATTGTCTTCAAGTGTAATAGGTAGCCTTGCATTTGGCTCATGAGATATAGTAATCATCACTTTCAGATTCTCTTTTGGATGTGGTCTATTATACAGCTTGTCCTCTGGGATGTTAAACACCATAGCCCTCGCTACAAGGTGATATGTGGGTGTTGACATATATAAATCACAGTCATTATCACCCTGTAGAATATCAGAACAAGAAAAGTATCATTGTTTTTCTGATTCACATTTCATGGGAACAATTATTAGAATATTGATTACCATGGCTAAGATAGTTCTTTGAGGGGAATGGCTCACCTCAAATCTGGTGGGGGTGGGGTGGGATCTTCATGCGCTGGTTGTTCCTAAGTTGTGTCTTCTCCTTGCTTCCCACCCATAAAATTTTCTAGAAACTCTCCCTTCCATTGAAATCATTCCTCAAGAGTTGCTATTCTTTTTCTCATTTGTTTCATTTTTTCATCTCTATCATCCGTTTGTTTTTTTCTCATAATATACTCAGGGTGTCACCCAAAACCCCGCACCTCTGACATAACCATATTGTTCTAGCTGCTTCAGAGCCGTTGATAATAGTTCTACATATTAGCTAATTTCTATGACTGTAGGATATAAGAAAATAACTAATTATTTTTATATAATAGAAATTTAAGAAAAATATTTTTATCGTGTCATACATACGCATATTTCCCACACTTTTTGTGTGTTTTCATCTACTAGATTCCCTTTCTTATTCACATGTTCCTCATTCCATATCACATGACGTGGGATGGAAGTGTCTTTGGTTTTATACTCATCAATCTACATATAAATATAGAAAGATAATTATGATTTTGTTTCCTAGAACTTAAAAATATTTCTGTAAATTTAAAATACGTACCATTTTCTTTTCTAGTGAAGCATACCCCATCATTGCTTTACGATATGGGTATGTTGGTTTTGATGCACGTTCCAAATTTTTAGTACTGAGTAGTTGTTTCAAAAATGAATGATTGACAATCAAAGTGATGAATACGCGAATCCTCAAGCAACGTATTATCATCCACAATGTACTTAAAACTTCTCATCCCCATGGTGGCCAATAAACGCATCCCATGCTTGTTGGGATATTAGGTGAGCATAGACAAAGGGTGGGTGCATATTTATTTTATCTTTGGAATCTTTCAGGTGACATTTTGTTAAAATAGTGAGAAAACATAGATGACACCTTCCTGCAAGCCTTAGTACATAATTCTTGTGGGAATATCCTACTATAAATGTACTCTAAAAGAGATTGAGAAGAGTAAGACATTGTTTCATTATTTTATTTTCAAGTAAATTAATGAAATAATATCATAATTTTACCATAATTTCTTCCCAGATCACAACCTTTAGCCCGGACACAACATAGTGCCAGGAATCTATGTCAATTGATATGCATTGTCGAGTGAAAATTCCAATGTAACTACTAAACATAGCTTTGTTGGGATTCAGATGTTGGCCTTATGCATTCCATCTAACATCAAATTTAATGCCTTTTCTTTTCACCTTATGAACATTGGCTAACACCATCAAACTATGACACACCAGTGTTTTCGGCAATGTTGGTCCTTCATCCCCAACCATTTAATCGATATAAAAATCATATATATGTTCATTTGAAATGATAACAATGCCATGTGATAATGGTTGTTGGACCTCAACTCTAGAAGCAGCAACAGGTTCAGAAACTTGTTGTTTCTCTGCACTGTGAGCAGCCGCAGCAACAATAACAACTTGAGAGACTTGTTCAGCCTCAAGGTTAGGAGCACCAAAACATGTAGAAGTCATTATCTGCAAAAGTAGTTGAACAATTAATTTAGATTACATAAATTCTATAATGATAATATAATAACATGAGATAACAAGATCTATATTACAAAAAAAATATAACATGTTTATTGAACTCTCTTTTCTTTCAAAGGATGAAGGGATTTGAATCATCTATAGATTATCCAAATCACTTTATTGTGGTCTCCTCTAACATATAAAACATCATCTACATTGAGACTGTTGCGAAATGATTGTGAAGTACCACTGAAAGGATCGTCCTCAACTGAATTTTCATCAGACCCTTCAGCGGTTTTGGACGATAACAGAACAATCGACCACTTTCGGTTTGCAGGATCTAGAACATAAAATACTTGTTCCACTTGTGATTCAATTATAAATTGTTTGTCTTTGTACCCTTCTTTACTAAAATCAACTTTCACAAATCCCAATTCATATATTTTAACACCACTATTATTATCAACCCATTTGCATTGAAAAATTGGAAATTGTAATATTGTATAATCTAACTCCCATATTTGTTTGATAATGTAAAAGTATGACATATTTGCATAAATTGGATTTCTGTCCTTACTACCAGAAACATGCATCACTTCAGCCACAAGTGTAACTCCACTATTTTTCATGGTACTATCTTCATCATGTTAATCTGTATAAAATGTAAAACCATTAATTACATAACCATTGTAAGATAATACATACACACTTGGTCTGGGGTCTAGTCATCGAAGCCGTTCTAAAATTTAATTCTAATTTTCATCTAACTCCTTAAAAATATGGTTCTGAAACCATCTTATAAACTGGTGATTATGTGTATTTGATATCCATTTCTCTGCCCTTGATGGATTCAATTGCCTAAGAATTTCTTTGTGAGTTTCAATATATGGAGCAACCTCCCAACTGTTATGCAATACATAAAGGTGGGCCTGCTACCAATCTGTAATATTTATTGTCACAACATTTATTCTAGAAATTCCCTCACCCTCAATGTATCCACTGTGACAAGATTTTGCGAGACCAATGATTTCCACATCAGATAGGTATTTGGTATAGAATTCAATGGCTTCCTTAACAATATATCGCTCCACTATAAAACCCTTTGGACGAATTCGATTTTTGACATACCCTTTCAAAATCTGCATATACCGTTCAATGGGGTACATCCATATATAGTGAATAGGACCACAAAGTCGAATCGCTCCCACCAATTAAAACATCAAATGAACCATCATATCAAATAATGTTGGCGAGAAGAACATTTCTAATTCACATAATATTATGAAAATTTCTCTTTCCATAGTTGGAAATTTCACTGAGTCTAAAACTTTTCTACATATAGCTTTGAAAAAGAAATAATGTTTGGTTAACATATTTTGAACATTCTGGGTCAAAATTAAATGTAAATCTATAGGAATTAAATATTGCATCAAAACATGGAAGTCATGTGATTTCAAACCTTTTAACTTCAAATAAATAATTGAAAAAATGTTCTTTATATTTGATGAATACCCCTCTAGAACCTTTACATCATTGAACAAGTTGCAAAACTGATATCTCTCCTCCCTAGAAAGAGTGTAAGCAGCTGGAGAAAGAGACATTCAATTTTCACCCTTCATGGGAGCCAAATATTCTCGTATTCCCATGTCAACCATGTCCATCTTTGCCTTAATCCCATCCTTTGTTTTTCTAGGGGCATTTAGCAACGTTCTGATAACACTGTCACATACATTTTTTTCCACATCTATCACATCAAGAAAATGTATAACGTAAAAACAATCCTATTATGGTAATTAAAAAAATTGATCTCTTTTTCCAACTAATTTTCATAATGTTTTTCTAAAATCGTTTACCAAAAATAGTGTTCACATATTTTACTTTCTCAAACAACTGATCACCTGTTAGTGAAGACAGTGTCGTGCATTGTTTTGAACTTCCATTGAATGATGTCATCCATGATCAGTACTTATGCTGATGAGGTAGAAATCTACGATGTCCAAGAAACACAGTTTTTGATGAATGTTTCAACCTAATTGATTTTGTGTCTTCTTCGCACATGGGACACCCTTGAGTTCCTTTAATGCTATAGCCTAACAAATTTCCATAAGCAAGGAACTCATTTATTTTCCCATACAACATCACTCTCAATGTAAAATATTCACTTTTATAATCATCATACAACATAACACATGAATCCCACAATAACTTCAAATCCTCGGTCAAAGGAGACAAATAAACATCAATATCATCACCTGGTTGTTTTTTTCCTGATATAAGCATAGCTAACATGATAAATTTCTGCTTCATGCACAACCAGGGTGGAAAGTTATAATTTACCAACATAATAGGCCATGTACTATGAGTTCTGGTTTGAAAATGAAAAGGAATCACTCCATCTGTAGATAATGCAAGATGAAGGTTTCTCATATCTTTTCCAAATTCAGGATACTCATGATCAATTATCTTCCATTGAGGAGAGTCGTTTGGGTGACGTAATTTACCATCTTTATTTCTTTTATTTGCATGCCACGACAATTGTCTTGTAGTTTCTTCACTTCCATTTAGACGCCTAAACCTTGGAATGATTGGAAAGTACCATACAGCTTTTGTAGGACTGGATTCAACTTTCTTGTATGAAGAAGCACTACACTTTGGGTATTCTATAAGTTATTTGGTCTCCTTTCAAAATAGTATACATTCTTTCGATCAAGCATGTATTAATTGAGAAATTATACCCATCGAGCTTAGCATTTGTTAAGATTCATATGTCCAGTTTGGGAGTTCATTATCTTCCAGGAGCATGTCATTCAAGAGAGAAAGTAGTTCTGTAAAACTAACATCACTCCATCTGTTTCCTGCTTTCAATTTATACAACTTTAGTACAACTGACAATGATGTATATTTAGTGCAACCAGCATACAATGGCGTCTATGAAAAACTCTTTAACTTCTCAAACAATTTTGGGCAATCATGGAGTTCATCTTCAACTATCCTTGTAATTTCCTCAATACGATCTTCATCATCATTGAAATTTTTAATCACATCCTCCATATGGTGTTATTCATTATCCATATTTTTATTCATATCTGATGATCCATAAAATGCAGTTTTATCCCATCCAATAGCTACATTCACTTTTTCTCCATGTTTATTCCATCATTTATAACTCCGATCTATTCCATGACATATCAAGTTTTCTTCCAACTATTATGGGATAATTAGTCAAGAATAAAAACAATGTAAACATGGACAATGTATTTGAGAAGAATCCTTTGTGTGATCTTTTGAAAACATGATGAACTCTTTCACTCCGTTCTCATACTCTATTGTCAAAACAATTAGAATCTATCCAATATTTATTCATCTCCATCCTATTTGAATCTCAAATATTAGTATTTATAATTCAAATACACAAAACAAGACGTCCAAATATAGTGGAACATAATCAATTCCTTATAAAAATAGAGATTAATAAAGCCTAACCATTTCCAATAAATATTTTGAAATCAACAAAACCATGATAGACCCTCCATAAAAATCAACACACTTTCCAACCCCCTTACCAATAGTTCTAGAACCCAACACCCTTTTAGAAAAAAATTAAACATCTTTTTAACCACCCCTTCTAGCCACCTCATTCATAATAAAATAATCACATTAAATAGCCCAAAACTAGTGACAAAACTCAAATAAAATGAAAACAAGGATACAATTTTCATGAGAAAACTAATATAGTGGATACGTTTCCAAACACAAAGGGGTTCTCAGGGGAAAAAAATAACCTAGGATTATCCAAAATTACTGTGGAATATCATAGGTTTTGTCACCCAAATTAACATAAGAAATAGAAAATTAAGGTTATTAAACATAAATTATATCATGAACATCTAAAGAATATGCAATAACTCTCCCTCACTAACATGGGGCTCTACCAACACCTACCATATACCTAGAAAATAATTTAAAAAATTAGGAAAAATGGTTTCTTGTACCTATTTGTAATATTACTACAAGAAAAGTATAACGAACAAAGATCGTACCTCTAAACACTCCTAGTGCCTCCTGGTAAAAAGACTCTAGTGACTACAACTATCCAAGATTCTAACCACTAACTTCCCAATATAGGAGTGGCCTACTTAGGGGTAGTATTAGTAGAATCAAACCAAAGTTCCATTCACCTTATTCTGCTCCCTGATCTCCTCCATGACTTTAGTTCTGTACAGACCTCCTTTCTCTAGTTCCTTCCTCTGCCTAGGCTATTTGTTGACTGCCTCTCTGACTATAGCACGAATGTTAATAAAATGCAATGTGATATGTCTCTACCCATCACAATAATATTAAATTCCTTGGATTAATGGGATATTATTGAGGTACATATGAATGAAAGTGTAAGAACCCAGTTCTTCTTCTTGAGGTAC
The DNA here is from genome assembly GCA_963277665.1 of Viscum album. Lineage (NCBI taxonomy): Eukaryota > Viridiplantae > Streptophyta > Magnoliopsida > Santalales > Viscaceae > Viscum > Viscum album. Next base: position 912,650,653 of record OY728151.1, read on the forward strand.
GGGTTTCTTCTTTTCCTTTTTCCTTAAGCATTTTTTTGAAAATAAGGAAAATGGGGAAAATCCTAAATTTTGTGGGTATACACCGTGTACTTTTCCACACATCGTGTACTCTATCCATGTGGGATGAGTACACAAGGCGTGTATCCATGCTGGCGATGAAAGGTGTAAAAACCGACTACACGCCGTGTAGTGGGTATTTACACGCCGTGTAGTAAGTCGGTAGGAAAATAGTAAGGTGGTGGCTAGCTAAGTGACAATACACGCCGTGTACTCAGGTATTACATGTCGTGTACTCATGTCGACGGAGGAATAGTGTCACGCTGGTGAGAAGCCACTAGTGGAACAGTTAAAAAAATAAAAAATACACGTCGTGCACCCAATAGTACATGCTGTGTAGTCTATTTTTTCACTTAAAATGGTAAGTAGCCTCCTCTATTCATAGAGGAAGCTTAGAACATGAGGAGAACTTGGGAGAGATGGCCGAAGCTTGGAGGACCTCCCGACCTCACATCCGGAACCCGTTTTCTGCACCGTTGATTTCCTGGGAACCACACAGGTGAGTTCTTCCTTATCCTTGCGTTGATCTTGACAATTATTCCTCTAAAGGAAGTTATTTGAGTTTGAGAGAGGTTATTTTCACCTCATTTATATGTCATTATCAGGCATTTCGAGGAGCATCATTCACATATATCGATTAGGGGTGATCGAGGAAGGTGGTCTGATGTTTGAGTTCCAACTACTGTGTGTTTTTGTGTACCATTGTGTTACAAACCCACGTTGGGGTGTCGTATGGCTGAGGCCTTGGATATTTAAATAACTATAATTACATAGGTAATTTAATGTAAGTGTAAAACTGCTATTTGGGATCACTTCTTGGATCCAGGACCACCCAAGGGTGCGTTCCTCTGTTTAGCCGTTTGGCCGGATACCTGAGGGTATGACATGTTTGTATTGAGCATTGCTTTTTTCCTTGAAAGGAATTGTATATGAAATTTCTTGTTATTCTTTGAGCTTGGCCCGATTACTTGCGCTTGAGGGCATTGTTTTACTTTAGCATGAGGCATTGTTTTCTTATCCCGAGGGCACTAGTTGTTTCACCTGAGGGAAACACATCTTATACCTGAGGGCAGTAGCTTCCATGCCTGAGGGAAATATTCGGTATTTCTGAGGGTGAGATTACATACACCTAAGGGAACTATTCGTTATACCTGAGGGTAAACCTGAGGGCGTGGTTATATTAGCCTGAGGGAAAGGTTCTGATTAGCCCGAGGGCTTAGTTCTGAGGAACATTTAATTTTATTAAATTGAACTACTAAATGAATATTTAAATGGAAATGAAACTAGTAATGATAGTTACTTTTGAGTGATTACTTGTTTTCTACATTTATTGCACACTGTTGTTGCACATGTTTCACTGACAGTTGGGAATGGTCCTTTGGTGGGTGCCTACTGAGATTTATTTCTCACACCCTGTTTGGGTCAGGTCTTCGACCCAAGTAAACTATATTGTTTTAGTTTTGGATAAGGGTAAGGGTCCCTATACAGGTACTTGAGTGTTTCTCAGGTGTAGGGGAGCATGGGACCGAGCTCAGGCTCGTGATACTGTCGGCTATTCTATTTTGTTATGCTGTACCTGTACTTTCCGTTGTATCGTATTGTACTGATGTGTAACATGTTCTAGCTGTTTTCTTAGCTCTAGAGACATGTTTCATCATTATCTATATATCAGTTGATTATCCTTTACTACAGTTGTTCATATCAGTTGTGTATGGTTTATTACTTCCACTGTTGTTGTATGTTATTTATCTTTTCTTCTGCACTACACTTTGACAAATGAGGGAATAGTTTCCCCACTATCAGACCTGGGCCCTCACTGCTAGTAGGCAACCTTTGGAGTTTGGGGAAATGTGTTTGAGGTCATGTGACCAACCGGGTTCGGGGAACCGGTTGTGTGGCACCCGAATCCGGGACATTACAAAGTGGTATCAGAGGGTTTCCTTTCTTTGACTTACTATTTAGAGCTTTAGTCAGGGATAGGACGAAAACGGTAGTTGGTAATAAGATGTACCCGGGAGTAGCTAACCCGTGTACAAGGAAAAGATAATTTACCTCGTGTTTCAATTTTATTGATTTTTCAATTTATGGTTGATCTAGTTTTCACCATTGCGTGATGCACTATTGGTGTGTTGTTTTTATGTTATAATTGGGTTCTATTTAGTTGAAACCTGAGGAGGTGAGGGTATTCCATCTCATGCCTCATTTAGGCACATTCTAGAAATCACATGTCATGCATTCTACCGTGCCATGTAGGTGAATTAGAAATTGCATGTTTTTGTGATAGTTGTTGCGCTAGAAAAGCATGCTGTTGTGATATCTACTTTAATAAATACCTATTATTTGATAGGGTATTGTTGTGTGAGATTATTGATATAATGGTTGCCAATCTCTGGTTTTTGGGGTGTATGGGCCCTCAATAACAAGAATTTGGTGGATCATTAACGTGTTACAACATGTATAAGATTCCAAGATTTGATTTGTGGGGAGTATGAGCCCTCACAGATCGGAATTTGGAACTTAGTTGTTGTTTCAGTGTTTTCTGGGTTACAGAGTAGTCTCGGAGGCTTACTATCTGGAAAACCTAGGATAAACACATTGTAGTTCTATGATTACATTCCATTTAAACTTCTGTTCCGGAAGAAATGAAAACTTTTTAAGCACACGCCGTGTACCCTAAGTACACGCTATGTAGTCTCTTCCTGTGTCTTAGACCATCTGGCTGGGGACACGGGGTAGGTAATGACTTGTGGAAAACACGTCGTGTACCCTTTGTACACGCCGTGTAGTTTAGGCCTAGTGTCCGCCTGTGTAACTAACAACAAAGATGAAGAAACCTTAAGACATACACGTCGTGTTCACCTTGAAAATGCCATGTAGTCTGACCTAGGTGCCCATCCATTTCACTAAAAACACAGGTCGGTGTGACCTCCTCGTGAACATGCCATGTACCTATGGGACACGCTGTGTAGTCTTGACTGAGGAAAGACCCTGTGGACCTGGCCGTGTGGCTGGGAAGATGGAGCAGTGTACATGTCGTGTGCGGGTGTAACACATCGTGTAGTTTAACCGAGAAGTCGGCCATGTCACGGATGACATAGGCAGTTGGAAATTAAACCATGCATGCCGTGTAGTATTTATACTCTCAGTGTAGTCTTGTTCAATTGAGTTGTGTGGCTTAGCTGTGTAGAAGGACTTGAGCAAGGAAGAAGAATTCGAGAACAGGTCGTGTAATATTTATACACGCTGTGTAGTCAAGTTTTGTAAATCTTAAATACTTCCTTTCTCCTACCCCTTGTTTTCATTTTTGATAATCTTGATCTAAGGTGTGTGTTTTTCCTTGTAGTGTCATGCCACCGAGATGACCACCATTTGTTCACCTAGAGAGAGGCAACAATTATACTCTAGAGATGGTGGGCCATGGGCTACCATTGGATTCTCCACCACAACCAGATGCGGCACAAACCGTTATACTGAACACAGGCGCGAATGTGTAGTTCCGTGAAGGATTCATGAGGTTCATGCAGACCTTTCAGAGAGAACTGCCGGCTACCACATCTATGGATGAGCTAACTCGTATCTTCCAGTAGCAGCATTCACCTACATTTTTAGGGGATGGCAGACCATAGGCTGCGAAGTCGTGGATGGATTCATTGTAGACTATTTTCGATCATCTTGAGACACCTCCAGGGAGGAGTGTCAAGATCAAGATTTATATACTGTGTGATTCCGCCAAGAGGTGGTGGGATGTTACAACTCAGTCAGAAAATCACAGAGACATGGCGTGGGAAGATTTTCAGATATCTTTATATGACTTCTTCTTCTTAGAGATGCTAAGGGTAGATAGAGATCGAGAGTTCATGAATCTGCAATAGGGCGCTATGTCGGTGATCGATTATTCTGCTCGTTTCACTGAGCTTCAGCGTTTTGCACCCGTTCTGGTGGGTGATGAGACATTGAGGGCCAAACGCTTTGAGGATGGTCTTCGATATGACATTCGAGCACTGGTGAATGTTTTCAGGTTGCCTACTGTACATGCTATTGTGAACCAGGCACTAATTACCGAGCAGAATCTGTAGGAAGCTAGTGGTGTTGGCCAGGGCAGTTCGACACCAATTTTTGGTACTATTTCTAAAGGGAAGAGGAAGAGATAGATGGACTTCTCTCACGGTGGCAGTACCAGCCAGAGGAATGCTTTGGGTGGCCCGATCATGTGATACAAGTGTGGTAGAGAGGGGCACAAGAGACCGTAGTGTCCACATGACCTAGTGGAGTGTTGAGATTGCAGAAAGGTGGGTCATCTCCAGTGTTATTACAGGGTGTTTCCACTGGTGGCTAGTGAGAGGGGTTTTGTGTAGACTCCACATGCGGGAGCAGGACCAGCAGCTTCTTACCAGTCAGGAAACTAGAATACATCAGGGCGTGTAGGCAGAGATGGCAGTCGTGGCCATGGTAGCCAGACACCAGGATCTTAGAGGTAGCTGGGCTGGACAACTCAGGGTAGCCAGGCTATGTTGTAGGGTCGCAACACTGGGCTGGCTTATGCAGTGTAACAGAACCAATAGGAGTAGGATCCCAGACCTTCTACTGTCATAGATACTATTCTAGTAGCTTCTGTTTTATCTTCAGTACTTTTCGATATGGGTGCTACACATAGTTTTATATATGTGCCCATTGTGGAGAGCCTTGGGCTCTATGTTTCTTCTTCTTCTTCTGATATCATGATGCTAGACACTCCGTTGGGAACTAGAATGGCTGGTGTGCGTCAGTGCAGGGAGTGCCCCTTGAGGTTGGTGGGTGTCACTTTCTATGGGTCCTCTATGTATTAGATATGACGAGCTATGATGTCATTCTCGGGGTGGATGGGTTAGTTCCTTTTTGAGCCTTCGTGGATTTCTATCATCGCTGTGTGAGTTTGACGTCACTAGATTGTGGAGAGTTTCTATACAAGGGCGAATGGGATGTCTAGGCGAGCCAAGTTGGACCCGAGCATCATGGGTGAGGTGGTGTGACACCCCAGATTGCGAGTTTATACATGGATGATCAGGGGACTAGTCAGAAGGATTTCCCTCCAGTGGTTGATCATTTCAGGGATGTCTTCCCGAATGAATTTTTGGGTCCACCTCCAAAGTTAGAGGTGGATTTCCCTACTGATCTTGTGCCAGGAGCAGCAACGGTGTCCATTCCTCCTTATAGGATGGCTATACCATAGTTTTAGGAGCTCAAGAGACAGTTAGAGGAGTTACAGGAAAAGGGTTTCATCCGACCCAGTACTTCTCTTTGGGGTTCTCCTGTTCTTTTTGCGAAGAAGACGGATGGTACCCTTAGACTTTCTATTGATTATCGTAAGCTTAACCAGTTGACGGTTAAGAAATGATATCCCTTTATGAGGATTGATGATCTTTTTGATCATCAGAGAGGAGCACGAGTGGTCTCGAAGATTGACTTGAGATTCAGATATCATCATTTATGTGTTAGACCCTCAGATATACCGCTTACAACATTTCTGAGCAGATATGGTCTATACGAGTACTTGGTTATGCCATTTGGACTCATGAACGCGCCAGAAGTTTTCATGGATCTGATGAATTTTGTGTTCTAGCCTTATCTGTATTATTTTGTGGTAGTCTTCTTGGACGACATCTTGGTGTACTCTCACACTCGACACGACCATGCTACCCATCTTGAGATCATATTGAGTACACTGAGAGAGCATCGACTATATGCTAAGCTCTCATAGTGCCACTTTTGGATGGACCAGATACAATTCTTGGGTCATATCATTTCAGAGGCATAAGTTGCAGTAGACCCAGAGAAGGTGAGTGCAGTAGCTTCCTGGGAGAACCCTAAGAACGTGTTTGAGATACAGAGTTTCTTAGGGATGGCTAGTTACTACAGGAACTTCATTCAGGACTTCTCCTACTTAGCAGGGCTGTTGACAGGTTTGACTAAAAAGGGTGTGAAGTTCATTTGGTCAGAAGCTTGCAAGACATCCTTTCAAGAGCTGAAGGGAAAGTTGACATCAGCACCAATCCTGATACTCCCAGAGCAGGGGAAGATCTATACAGTTTACTATGATGAATCTAGTATTGGTTTGGGAGTAGTGTTGATGCAGGGTGATCAAGTAGTTGTGTACGGGTCTTGGAAGTTGAGGCCACATGAGAGGAATTATCCGACACATGACCTCGAGTTGGCTACAGTTGTGCATGTGTTGCTGATGCACTGATCATGAAGACCCAGATACAAGCTGTGCAGGAGGCCAGTGATGAGTGGAAGCTTATGGGTTTTTTCTCTGAGATTCATTTAGAGGTGCATGACAGTCAGGGACAGACCTATCTTTCTACCTTAGCTGTGACCTCTGCCTTTTTGGATAGAGTGATGATGAGATAACTATCTGATTTAGAAGGCCTCGTTCTATGGGAGTCAGTGGCAAGTGAGGACCCTCCTCCTGGTTGGGTGATAGGTGATGATAAGCTACTTTGTATCCATTGATGAGTATGGGTTCCAAGGGATATATACGAGGAGATGTTGCGGGAGTTTCATGCTTCATATTGGGTAGTTCATCCCAGAGATACCAAGATGTATCGTGACTTGAGACGTTAGTACTGGTGGATGGGTATGAAGAGAGAAGTTGCTGGTTTTGTTATGAGATGTTCCACCTGTTAGTAGGTGAAGTCGGAGCATTGGAGGCCAGCCGGACTGTTTCAACAGTTACCCATTCCGGAGTTGAAATGGAATGATGTCACGATGGACTTCATGACTGGGTTGCTAAGGTCACCTCAAGGCAATGATGCCGTGTGGGTTGTTGTGGACAGACTCACAAAAGTAGCTCACTTTTTTTGATCAAGGAGACCTTCAGAGTTAATGATCTCAGGAAGTTGTATATTTGAGAGGTCATACGTCTTCATGGAGTCCCTCATTCTATTGTTTTAGATAGGGACACCTATTTTACATCTCTGTTTTGGCAGGGTTTTCAGAGGGAACTGGGTACACATGTGCTTTTGAGCACAACATACCACCCTCAGACTGATGGTTAGTTAGAGTGTACGATACAGGTGAGAGAGGACATGCTGCGAGCATGTGTCCTAGACTTTGGGGGCTCCTTGGAAAATCACATACCCCTGGTCGAGTTTGCCTGTAATAATAATTTTTAGGAAACTATTGAGATGTAACCTTACGAGGCTTTATATGGTAGGCTATGCCGATCACCTTTTCACTAGATGGAGGCAGGTAAGGAAGCTTTACTAGGACCATGTCTCATTCAGGAGACTTATGAGTAGGTCCACCTGATTCAGAAGCAGATGGCTACTGCACAGTCTCGTCTGAAAACTTATGCTGATCGCCGCAGACGACCCTTGGAGTTCGTGGTCGGAGATCAGGTTTTCTTTCGTGTTTCACTGAGGCTGGGACATAGGTGGATTAGGAGATAGGGTAAACTTTCGCCGAGGTATGTGGGGCCATATGAGATTCTGGAGAGAGTTGGTCAAGTTGCCTATCGGTTGTAGTTACCACAGAGGTATCGGGACATGCACGACGTCTTCCCTGTATCTCAGTTGCGCCATTATCATTCAGACCTGTCTCACGTCTTTCAGCCCGAGGAGGTTGAGCTTCATGAAAATGCATCCTTTGAGGAGCATATAATTTGTATTATTGATATGAGCACGTAGGTTCTCTGAGGCCGGTCAATTCCTCTCATACGGGTGCTATGGCAGTATGGCTGAGTGTAGGATGAAACCTGGGAGTGGGAGATTGACGTACGTGCTCAGTGGCCAAAGTTTTTCTGAGATTTATCTTTACCACCCTTGGAAGGAAAATTCGGGGATGAATTGATTTAAGGGGGGAAGTTTGCAAGAACCCAGTTCTTGTTCTTGAGGTACGAGTTTCTTCTTTTCCTTTTTCCTTAATCGATTTTTTGAAAATAAGGAAAACAGGTAAAATCCCAAATTTTGCGGGTACACGCCAAGTACTTTTACACATGCCATGTACTTTGGCAGTGTGGGATGATTACACAAGCCGTGTAGCCATGCTGGTGATGAAAGGTGTAAAAACTGATTACACGCCATGTAATGGGTATTTACACGCAGTATTGTCAGTCGGTAGGCAAATAGTAAGGTAGTGTCCAGCTAAGTGACAGTACACGCCGTGTACTCAGGTATTACATTTCGTGTACTCATGTTGTTAGAAGAACAATGCCGCGCTGGTGAAAAGCCACCAGCGGAACAGTTAAAAAATGAAAAGTACATACCGTGTACCTAATAGTACATTCCGTGCAGTCTGTTTTTTACACTTAAAATGGGAAGTATCCTCCAATGTTCATAGAGGAAGCTTAGAACCAGAGGAGAACTTGGGGGAGACGGCCGGAGCTTGGAGGACCTCCCGACCACACACCAGGAACCCGTTTTCGGCACCATCAATAACCTGGGAACCGCATGGGTGAGATCTTCCTTCTCCTTGCGTAGATCTTCCCAATTCTTCCTATAAAGGAAGTTATTTGAGTTTAAAATAGGTTATCTTCACCTCATATCTATTTCATTCTTGGGAATTTCGAGGATTTTCGTTCACTTATATCGATCAGGGGCGATCAAGGTAGGTGGTCTGGTGTTTAAATTCCAACTGCTGTGTATTTTTGTATACCATTGTGTTATGAACCCACATTGGGGTGTCGTATGGCTGAGGCCTTGGTTGTTTAAATACCTATAATTGAATAGGTAATTTAATGTAAGTGTAAAAATGCTGTTTGGGATCACTGCTTGGATCCAGGACCACCTAGGGGTGCGTTCCTCTATTTAGCCGTTTGGCCGGATACCCGAGGGTATTCCATATTTATATTGAGCATTGATTTTTCCTTGAAAGGAATTATATATAAAATTGATTTTCATGCTTTGGGCTTGCCCCAGTTACTTGTGCCTGAGGGAAATGTTTTACTTTAGCCAGAGGGCGTTGTTTTCGTAGCCCGGGGGTAGTTGTTGTTTATCCTGAGGGCAATGACTCTTATGCCTGAGGGCAGTAGCTTCCGTGCCTAAGGGAAATATTTGGTATTCATGAGGGTGAGATTCCATACGCCTGAGGGCACTATTCATTATACCTAGGGGTAACCCTGAGGGCATGATTATATTATCCTGAGGGAAAGGTTCTGATTAGCCCAAGGGATTAGTTCTGAGGAACATTTAATGTTATTAAATTGAACTACTAAATGAATATTTAAATGGAAATGAAACTTGTAATGATAGTTACTTTTGAGTGCTTACTAGTTTTCTGCATTTATTTCACACTGTTTTTGCACATGTTTCTTTGACAGTTGGGCACGAGCCTTTGGTGGATGCCTACTAGGATTTATTTCTCACACCCTATTTGGGTCATGTCTTCGGCCCAAACAGACTATATTTCTGCAGGTGTGGATAAGTTCAAGGGTCCAAATATAGGTACTTGAGTTTTGCTGAGGTGTAGGGGATCATGGGACCGAGCTCAGGCTCGTGATGTAGCCAGCTATTCTGTTTTGTTCTGTTGTACCTGTACTTTCCATTGTATTGTATTGTACTGCTGTGTAACATGTTCTAACTGTTTTCTTAGTACTAGAGACATGTTTCATCATTATCTATATATCAGTTGACTATCCTTTACTACAGTTGTTCATATCAGTTGTGTATGGTTTATTGCTTCCGCTATTGTTGTATGTTATTTATCTTCTCCATTATGCTGCACTTTGATGAATGAGGTCATAGTTTCCCCACTATCAGACCTGTTCCCTCATTGCTAGTCGGCAGCCTCTGGCATTTGGGGAAATGCGCTTGAGGTCATGTGACCAACCGAGTTCGGGGAACCTGTTGTGTGGCCCCTGAATCCGGGACATTACAGACAGTGCCTCCTAAGATGAGACTTGCGTCACACATCTACTGTGGGTGTGTGCTACTAACCCTACATCCTAGAAGATCACTACCTTAAAAGATTATGATATCAACTCAAACCATAGGCATGATCATATAACACTAATATAGCCATCCGAAGCTTAGTATTACATGTAGAATTTCCCCAAACCACTGGAGGCCGGTCTATGAATTGATCATCATAAATTAATGGATTTAATAAAAAGAGATGAAATACAATCCAACCAAGTGAAAGAAATTTACAATCTCCTGAGAATAAATTCATCCCCAATCATGTAATCAGGTTCTCCATAGTGTAGGTGTACATAACCAAAATCACTTAGCCTGACACACCAAAGGCAGTTCTTTACTAGAGAAGTCTCCATTAAAAATAACAATCTTCATACCCATAATAGGTACCAAGGGAGAATCATTATCTACCCAATGAAGTGCATGGTGTCTCCCTATTTTCAAGAAAAAACCTTCTAGACTAGCACCTAGGGACAACTGGTCATAGAGGTTCACTAAGTTGACACCACCCTTAAATTATCCTTGACATAAAAGAAAGATGTGTGGAATTTACCATTGATCAAAGTCAAGAAACATCCCACAATACTAAAAAGAATTAACCACCCAAATACAACTGCTCACATGTTCATACCACTATCTAAACCCAAAGTCCTTTTCCAAAGAATACCATTCACCTTTCCATGGATGCACTACTTTGATCTCATCATCTTCTGTGGCCATAGTGCATGAAGACTGGAGGCCACTCCATGAATCTTGGTTTAATAATAAATAAACCTAAATGGATTATAGGTTCCACTATGAACCATATCAAGGAGAGATTAAATTTAGAACACTATAACTTCAAAAATAAACTCATCATCTCTGGTATATGGGTTGATGCATACACCATATCCGTACCAAGAGTTAACCATAAGTCTCCCTTATGAAGCATTCCAGAATTCCTCGACATTCATAGGGGAAAAAATTATTCTTCTAGAACACATCACATAAAACCATTCTCACCAACTGAGGGAAATATAACTTAACATCCATAGGGTTGGATACACTTTCTATATTTCAGGGGTCCTAATCACCATCATAAAAAAAACCTTCCCCATAAACATAATCACCAACACTTCACGACACCCACAAAGTGTATCCAATTAATAATGAGGTGGGTTATATCAAAAATCTTCTTTTTCATGAAGGGGTTTACAAAAATACCACTTTCCCCTGTATAGATAAACCCACCATAAGGATGAGAAAAAACACTCAAAATTAATAGAATATTCATGTATAACATGGTCTAGCTTGAGGTTGCACGAGAATATCAAACCCTCATACATATGACACTTTGTGAAGAATAAATTCTAGTTCCAAACATCATAAGGACCCATGGGGAATCATAAAAAAGTCAAAATTTAGTTGAAATCATCTGCTAACCAAGTATAATAATCCACTACGTGTGTTATCTCATGACATAGATTGTTAGAACTCAATGTTAGTTAGCATCTAATCCAAAGGTGGTGATCATGGGGGGGAATCCAAAAATCCCCCTAATGAAAACTACTCTCACAAAACCTATCCACCAAAAAATAAACCTAAAAGGAGAAGTGGGAGACTTACCTAGAGTAGATCACAGCCACGATAGAGGGAGAGAAGAACCGTCGAGCGGTCAGGGAGCCTTTTGTGCTATGTTGGGAGGGGAAGACATGACCGTGAGGGGGAGGTGCATGGAAGGAACCACCATCGTTGAGAAATGGAGGAGTAGGGTTCATGGGGAGTCCAACAGAGAGGAGTAAGTAGGGTTTGCAGGGAGAGGATCCCTAGAAGGGGTTCGAGGGGGAGGAGGATTAGGTCTAGTGACGGAGCTCTGTCAAAGAGAAGATCGCAGGGGGAGGGGAGTTGTCACAAGGGTACAACACCGCAGGGGCTTGAGGGCGTGATAAATAGAGGATAATGTGCACTATATTTTATAAAATATGGGACTATGGTTTTATCAGCTCTTTTTTAGGGCTGATAAAGAATTCCTTTATCAGCGCTTTTTTCTTAGCGCTGATAAAAGGTGGTGCTTCACTTCCCCGTTTTTGTAGTAGTGTATGTATTTTTTTGAGATTACATGTGATTCTATCATTAATTATGGAAAACCCTTACACTACTACATAAATTGGTTTATCCAGCACTAGGGATTTAAGAGCTTTAGCTAAAAATGTTGTTAAAGACCCCCATTATCAGCACTAATAAAAGAGATATTAAAGGGGGTATTTAACAACACTTTTTTAGTGCTGTTAAAGGGGGGCCTTTATCAGTGATTTTTTAATATTGATAATAAATGGATTCATTTATCAGAACTTGTAAAAACTCACTCGAAAGGGGGGGGGGGGGTATCAGTGCTTTTTTAGAAACATTGATAAAGACCCCCTTTATCAACACTTTTTAAAAAGCCATGATAAAAGTATAATTCAAAAAAAATCATTAAAAATATTATATAAATATATAAATATATTATTATAGATATGAATATAATATATATATTTTTAAATATGTTTTAGATAAGGCAAATTGGAATTTACACTTAAACTATATGATATTCAGTGAAAATGGATTATAAAATAACTAATAAATATTTTTAATTAATAATTTTATTATTATTACCAAGTAATAGTCATTTAATATCAATTTGAAGATAAAAAAATCAAAAATATAATATAATATCTCAAGTAAGTTGAAAAATGTAATTCAAACATCGAACGACCATAAATTTTGATCCGAGTGTCAGTTTAGGCTCTACCACATATCAAATTGAAGCCAACGATGAGATATGTGCTTTCATGACCTGGGAATCCCCAGTCACTATTTTTTAGAGGCCAAAAGGTCCTAGAAGGACTCCAAAATAGAGTGTTTAGTCGGGGTAACCCAATTTTTTTAACTTTATATGGATTTTAATCCTCATTTCTGGGGGTCTTTTTTCCCTTTTTTAGTTCAAACTGAATTTATTCCTATGTATTACATTCATATTGATATTATGGATTTTAAATTTTATCATTTTTCAAAACGTAATTTTACTTTTAATCAAATATATAACAATATTTACATATTATTTTATATATTCATAGATAAAATTTTAATTTTATAAATACATAAATTAAACAAATTTAAATATAAAATATATTTTACTAATATATAAACATATATAAAAACATATATATAAACATATATATATATATATATATATATATATATCATAAAATGTAAAATAAAACCATATAGGTTAGTGGTAAAGGAGTTGGATGTATAAGCGGAAGGTCTTAGGTTCGAAACTCGCTGGATACATGGGCACACGTGGGAGGCTGGGATTATCTAAAGCATTGATAGGGGGTCGGGCATGGGGGGAAAATTTATATACCCTTTGTCTGTTCTTTTTTATCACTCTTAAATCCCCCTTTAACAGTGCTAAAAAAGTGTTGTTAAAGGACATTTTTAAGAGCACTTTTTTACGCTATTAAAGGGGACCTTTAAGAGGGATTTTTTAGCCCTGATAAATGTTTCGGGCTTTCAACTATTATTTGATTATCAGTGATTTTTATCATTGATAAATACCTTTTATATTGCTATTAAAGGCTGATTTTGTAGTAGTGTTATTGTTTTATGTTCTTTTTAATAAGATATTTCTTCCATGATCATTTTTTCTCACATGCTTATGATCTAAACCTTGACGAAATGTTGGTAAGTTTTTTCCCTTATTGAGTATTTGAGCTTTTCCTTGGGTTATGAAGACAAATATAACTTTTTAGATGTCTAGAAGGGGGTATAGAGGTGTTTGGTCGTGTATAAATGTTCACAAGTATTGTAAAATAAGTTACTTATGCAGATAGTCCTTAAATACAATAAAACATTAATTCTTGGGATTGTATATTTATTATGAGATGTAATGCTTAAATTATGGAAATTATGTAGAATAAAGATTAGTTTAGATTGGATAATCTCACTTAGTTTCAAAGTCTATGTGTAAATTATGTGTTTTTATTATTATACCAAAGAGTGTGGGTTTGGGCTGCCTTCATTGGTATCAGAACTGAGTTTAATTATTTTTTAATATTAGTTTATTTTTTAGGATTAGTTTAGTAATTTTTGGGGATTAGTATAGTTATTTCAGATATTATCATGGGAAAACATTAGTGAAAACCATAGGGATAAGTCTAAGAAAAGGATACCATATTGAAATTTTGGTAACTCAGAGATTGTGTGGTTTCTTATAAAGAAAATCCCTATCTAGATTAAAAAAAATTAGAAGTAGCCTTTAGCATAGATTCATCTAAAGGTAATAAACCTGAAAGGATGGTTGGGTAATAAGTCGATATTCACCTAGTGAATGACAAATAGGTCTAACTATACACTTGTTTTGACATAACCGAAGGATATGATTTTTTAAATTCACATTATATTTATGAATCATTATGAATGATTTGGTCATTTTTATTGTATGTTTAGAGAACCTATTTGGAAAAATATAATTAATAACCTAGGTTGAAGGCTAGAAAACTATAGGTTAGGGTATATATGTCATTTATTATTTATCCCTTTAATGACAATAATTTAACTTTTTATATTAAGTATTATTATATTTAAATTTTATTTGTTTAAGAAATTTCAGAGCAAGGATAAATGTGGTTAAGAATGGATGTGATGAAAAATGTGATTATTGTACCAATGAGTAACCAAACTAGATGACAGGTGGAGTATATAATATTGTGGTGATTCTTACACTACTTATTTAAGATATTAATAATAACACAAACCGTGTTGAGATCCATAACTAACCAAATAAGAAGTATCTTTTAATAAATTATTTTAAGTGATAATTTCTACCCTCCTTCAGTGGATCTTCTAATCCATTTATTTATGAGAAATGGATTAATGTGATGGAAAATGTATTTTCTGTTCTCTAATGCTCGGAACATGAGAAGGTTGATTTCACAATTTATAATTTGGAAGGTGAGACTGACCAATGGTCAACTCTCATTAAGAATATAAAGAAAAATTAGGATGTATAGTCTATTAAATGATAGTAGTTTATGAAATTATTTCTCACAAAGTATTTTCCTCAAAATCTTCACACAAAGATGGAGAGAGAATTTTTAGAGTTGAAAAAAAGGAGGATGAATCTATTAAAGTATATAAAGAAAAAATCATGAGGATTTTAAGTTATTCCTCTAGTTTTATATATATACCTAATAGTAAATTCTATCATTTATTTAGTGGATTAAATCTAAGTACTTGAAAGCCATTATCTATAATAGGCTTTGAAATTTTTGAAAAGATTTTTTAATGTGCAATGACAGTGGAAAAGGAAACTGGGGTCTCTCATTATTCTAGTGAGGGAAAAAAGATAGTAGAGTATCATGGAATCTTTAATGATAAGTCACATGGGGTAAATAAAGTTAAACTACCTACATGTTAAAAAAAATGTTGGAGGATGAACCCATGTAATTTCCTCATGGTGAGGACAATTAACACAATGGAGGAGAATAAGGCCCCAACTAATGTTCCAAACACACTTCAATGATTCAAATGAAGATATTTTGGGCATTACATAAATAAATTTCCTAACCCCATAGATAAGGAAGTTGAATAGGACCCAACAAGCTCATAAACCAAGAGATAAAGAAAGAGTGTATGTTATCACTGCCGTTGAGGTGGATCATGATAATTAAGTGATAAAAGGTACAATTATTCTCCACTATAGTTATATGAATTAATTATTTGATTATGTTTCTTCAAATTATTTAATATTATATAAGTTTTCTGAGAATATTTAATCACCACCTCAAGTGCTGGATATTGAACTATATAGGAAAACACATGGGGGAATGATGATTGCATCTAAGAAATATAACTCTTATCTGATAGAAGTTTGTGGGAAGATAATTCCTATGTATCTATTTTTTCTTCCCTCCATTGAATTTGACATAATATTGATTATGGATTTCCTTTCCCTGCATAGAGCACATATAAAATTTTGGGACAAAGAAATATCATTTCATATACTGAATCATCCTATTATTAAATATCAATGCAAGGATGATCATAAATCCCTTTAGAATAAAGTTATATAATATAGTTCATGATTACTAATAAAAAGGTAATTCTAGATCAGATGATTGGGGAGGAGGTCATTGTTGATGGATTTCATTTTATACAAGAATATACTGATGTATTTATTGATGAACTACTTGGTCTTCCCCCCATAGTGCGAGGTTGAAGTTTGGATATAACTCATACCTCGATCCAAGCCCATTTCAAAGAGTCCATATAGAATGGCTCCAATTAAATTAGAGGAATTAATTAAGAAACTTTATGATAATTTTAATAAGGTATTTGTAAGACTGAGTGCTTCACCATGGGGTGAACTAGTTATATTTTTGAAAAAGAAGGGTGGATCAATGCATCTTTACATTGATTACCATGAGCTTAATAAAATCAAGTTAAAGAAAAATTACCCTCTACATGATTTTGATCATCTATTAAATCAACTAAAAAGAGATCATTACTTCTAAAATATTGACCTCCATTCTTAATAATATTAGTTAAGGGTCAAAAGGGATGATATTTCTAAGATCGATTTCTATATGAGGTATGAACACTATGAATTTATAGTGATTATATTTGGGATTAAAAATTATCTTTCCATATTAGTTGGGGCCTTATAAAGTGTGAACTTTTTATATAGATATTAATATTCTGAGGTCTTGTATTCACAATAAATATTATATCTATAGACCCTTTAATGATAGAAGTTATTAAACGATGCACTAGACTAACCATTGTAACTAAAGTTCATAGTTTTATTAGGTCATATAGATACTATCGACACAATGATAGAAATTTACCATGGATATAAAATAAAATAACCAATTTAACATGGAAGGGAGTGAAGTTACTTTGGATAAAGTAATGTGAAAATAGTTTCAAGGAACTAAAGAATAGGATGGTCACTGCACTTGTACTAACATTTCCTTATAGTGGAGAAGAGTATTTAATATATATTGATTTTTTATTAAATGTCTTGGGATGTTCCCTCCTATATAATGATAAAATATTTTTTCATACCTCATGTTAACTAAAAAAACATGATAAAAAATAACTAATGTATGATTTATAGCTTTAAGTAGTGATCTTTTCATTAAAGATTTGGAATTATTATCTCTATAGTGAAAAGTGTGATGTATATACTAACTATAAAATATTGAAATATATATTCTCATAGAATGAGATAAACATATGAAAAAGGATATTGTTGGAATTAATCAATGGCTGTGAATACTTAATAAATTACCACACAAGGAAGGAATATAAGATGGATAATGATTTTATAAGAAAAAATCATGTTACCTTATACATGAAAAGGGTTGAAAAAGACCTAATACTCATGGATTTTTAAATAATGAATCATAAAGTCTTAAGGGAAGGTGATAAATGCTATATTTCCAAAATTAATGATCAAATATTCATTCATGTGAATATCAAAGAGGCTTAGAAAGATGGCATGGATCTATAGAAAAAGGTATTGAATATTTTGAAGTTAAAACCTGATAAATATGGAGTTATAATGTTTAGAACCTGGATATGGGTTCCCTAAAAATTAGAACTGAAGAAGAAACTATTGGAAGATGTTCATAGCTCATTTCCTCTATTAATATAGGATAAATGAATTTGTATAGAGATCCAAAGAAAAAATTATTGTGGGAAAAAATGAAGAAGTAGATTTTGAAATACGTATCATGATTCTAATACATTATGACTTAATGAAATAATTATAAGGTGATGATGCAATCATTACCCATACCATTATAGAAATGGGAAAAAATCAATTTTGATATTGTCATAGGAATCCCCATGACATATAAAGGTCATAATGGGGTTGTAGTCGATTTCCTTATAAATTCAATGAATTTTATTTCCATAAAATATATTTCTTTTTTAACCAAATCCCCAATATATACATGAAAGAATTGGTAAGGATATATGGATTACCACTCTCCATTGTATTTAATCATTGTCTGAGGTTTATATCAATGTTCTGGAGAAGTCTTTAGCAAGAATTAGAGGTAGATCTGAGTTTTAACACTACTTATCACCCTCAGACATATGGTTAGTTTTATAGAATCATTAAAAATCATGAGGAAATGTTTTGACCATTTCAATGTATTTTGAAGGATGTTGAGATTAACACATCCCCATGGTAAAGTTCTCATATAAAAATTGTATCCTTTATACCATTTATATGGAACTATACAAGGCTATGTATAGGAAGATATGTAAGACTCTGACATAAATTGATGAATTTGAAGAGAGGAAGCTGATAGGACCTGAACTTGTCTAAAAAATTATGGAGAAATTCAAAACCATTCAGCTTCATATGGAAGAAGAAAAAATCTGGTAGAAGAGTTATGTGGATAATCATCGATGAGATCTAGTGTTTGATGTTTATGATAAGGTATTCCTCTGGATATCTCCTTAGAAGAATGTTATCATATTTAGGAATAATGTGAAGCTAATTCCATGGTACATCATTCCTTTCTAGATCCTTTATTGTGTTGGGGTATTATTTTATCGTCTATCACTCCCTCCAAACCTCTCCCAAGTACATGATATGTTCCATGTATCACTTTTAAGGAAGTTCATACAAGACCCATCACATGTACTGAACTTGGAAGCTATAAAAATAAAACGTGATCTATCATATATGTAACAACATTTTGGAATTATAGATCGAAGAGATAAATTCTTTTGGAATAAGGCCACCCATCTGATCAAGTAACTATGAAAAAATTATAAGTTTTTGGAAGTTATATGGGAACCTGAGGATATAATGAGACATGAATATTATCACTTGTTTTCATCCATGTAATAAAATTTCAAGGTTGAATTTATTTTTATGGGGGTATATTGTAACACCCTAAAATTTTGGTATTAATTTTCTCCTTAAAATAAAATTGTGTTAAATATCTTTTTTCATATGAAATACTAAACTAAAATGAACTGTGACACATTTTATTAAGATAAATATAACCATTATATGCAATCCATTTAATTTAAGGGGATAAATAAAGGTATAAAATTATGATATATATATATATATATATATAATAAATGTCACTTTTAATAATAATTTACTAATTAAATTCAATTAGTATATCTTAACAACTAATAAGATCATTTTATGCTAAAAATGATTTTTTTCAATTTTATTTTTATGCTCTAGGAATTTTTTTTAAAAAACTAAATATATTTTCATTTAATGACTATAAAATATATTTTTATATTAATAATATATTAACACTAATTTAATTATAAATTTATGGTAAATGAGAATAAGAATAGTCGATATTTAAAAATTCATCTTTTTTATAAACATCATTTTTTCAATATATTATAAGTTTCCATTGAAAAGTTAAATTCATAAATTTATTAATTTTAAATTGAAAAATTAAATTAATTTTTGGATTCATCATAAAAATATTATCCTAGGTTTAAATTTTGGTATTTTTCTTAAAATATTGATTTTTAGGTGAATTGTGAAAAATACAATTTTTACCTATACTGAAAATTTTATGAATTGATAATTATATAAGAATGAATTAAAAGTTTGTGAATCATTTCAATTGATCAAGGATAAATTTTAGGTATAAAAATATTAATTTCAAAATACTATGTCGTATTTATAAAACTTATGCTTAAAATTTTGGAACATCATTAACATTTTATTCTAATAAACACTGTTCTTGGATTTTTATATTAATTAAATATTAACGTGGTTAAATAAGTTTTAGATTGATTTAAAATCTACATAAATTATTAAAAACTATCCTAGGAATACAATCAAATTTTACACTAGAACCAACTTGCCACTTGTCACAAATCAACCCAGGTCAACCCCAAACCTGCCACCTAAGTCGGTCCGCAACAAGGCCCGAGAGGCATTATCGATCCTCCCATGGTAGAAAATAGTGTCATTCATCATTAATACTAAATTGGGAACGATTTATCCCATATAATAGAAATAAATGAACAAAAATAAAAGAACAAATGGAAGCGAAAAATAAACAAAAATAAAACATACCTCCATGTGACCTCATGGGTCACCTCTGACTAAAGAACCACATTCACTTCATGACTGATCCATAGTGAGAGAAACTGAAGCTGAAAAGTGTGTGAGCACCATGATTCTCCTTAGGTATGCTGAGGGTAAATAATTCCCTATTCCTTACCATTATGGTTAAATTAATTTCATGCTAGTTTGAAAATAAAATATGTAAAAATATTGGATTTCAGTATTTAAAAAAAAAATAGGAAACAAGCTTCAATTTTCAAGAAAAACTATTTCCCATTATATTTCCAAAATAGTTCCAAAACGATGAAATAAAAAATTTCAATAAATTCCACTAAAATATAAGCAGTTTTAGAACATATATTTTAATATGGAATTCAAAGAAGGGGTGTCATTTTATAAAGATTCTAGAAAATGGAGGAATGTAGAATATATGTAAATGGGTGTCATGTGATCTTAAGCGCTGGTCTAGATGGTCTAGGGAAAAGAAAAAGTACTAACTCATAATCATTTTCTACTAGTACCGATTATCCATAATCACTTCCCAAACACTTGATGACACCCACATGGCTCGACCATAGGGAACATCCCAAAAGAAGTCAAGTTATCTACTCAGGGGCCCCGGTCAGTGCGTAATATCAACTAGTGTAGAAAGTGTACTTAGGGCATCCACTTAACTACCAAAATATTTCCATAATAATAGAATGGATATTATCATTACCAAAATATCATATACACACATATCATTCATTTTCCCTAAAATAATAACCCACTTCTCGCCTTCAGTCTCTCTCCTTAAGTGCATCCCCATTTCAATCCAAACAATCAAGGCATAAGTATTTCCACATAGAACATAGCATGTGTCACACCTAAATTTGGGGAATGGTTTAAGAGGGGATTTCCATTTCTATTGAAATGAGTAAAAGTGCCATTCATGCCTTATTATTTAAAAGGATACACTTTTATTTCAGAAAACATGATTTCCAAAAGCTTCCCCATCTCCAAAACCACACTCTGCACTTATAGCATATACATATAGATTCATATGTGTGTGTGTGTGTGAATATGAGTACCCCTTTTAGCCAATTCACTTTCTCCACTCCACATGAGTAAATATTTGTAAATTGGGAAGATATATATATATATATATATCTGTGTTTGTATATGCACATAAGTCATATATTAAAAATTCCCCAAGGATTACTCAGAGAATCAACCAAACCATTGGACCCTTTTCTATAAAACCTGTTTAAAGGACCAAAACCCCTTTGGGAAATTTCTATTTTTTATTATTAAAATCATTTGAAAAATAATTTGAATAAATACAATTTATTTCTATTCAAAAACAAGATTGAAAATATTTTTGAAATGAATAAACTCCATGATAGATACTAATTTTTTTTAGAAAACAATCGGAACCAGATTATAAGGATTTTAACAATTACATATCATATATGTTTCTTAAAATAATAAATTAGACATTAAAAATCCCAATAAATCACAGAATTCATGTTAAAATCTTTAACATAGGGAAACTTACATCAAATCTTGGTTTGCATGGTGATGGAAACTCAAAATCACTTATAAGAAGGCCAAGGTTGAAAAAGGAACCAAGGAGAACCCTAAATGATCAAAACCACCAATTTAAAAACAAGGAAATAGAAACCCTAGGTTATAGGAATCCAATGAGGAAGAAGAACATGAAAAAAATAGAAGAAGATGAAGAAGGATGAAGGATGATTAAGAAGGGATTACCTTTGAAGATTCACATCAAAAATTAAAAAAATACCAAGTTTTCAGCATGGAGGAGGAGGGGAACCCAATGAATAGGTGTGAGAGGGAATCCACGACTGCTGGGGGTTGAATGTGAGAGAAATACGGGAGATTTAGGTTAAAAATAAATAATAGAAAAGTGGTAAATTACCAATATTTAAGTGACTTGGAAGACTGAACACTTTGGATGCACGACCTACTAGAACATGTACCAATCATGTAGTGGCCTCTATTGAAAGGAAAAGGAGTTGCATGGCTTCCTATAAGAGGTTTCATGGTTGTGAGGCTAACTGCATAGGATAGACAGTGCTTATGTATAGGATTCCTAATTCAGAGGGAGATGCAGCATGACCATGGACTTATCCATATAGACTTGATAGAACCACTATATAGTCCATAAAATTTGAAAAGGTATGGTGAACGGTTTCTACTAACCATGAAAAAATTGTACGCCACCCGATTCCCAACCCAAAAACCACCATTCCTTAAAAAATGACCAAAAAAACTCAATAAAATAAAAATATATAAAAATAATTTAATTATTAGGGTTATGTTTGGTCAGGGTATGAACATTATTCCTACCATTAACACTTTATACCCCTAGAAAGTCCCAAAAGATCTAGCTAAGAAAAACACAAGGTAAGGGAGAACTACATCCAATAAATCCTCAATCACTAAAAGGCAAAAAATGAGAAAAAAAATCTTCCACCAATCACTTGAAACTCTATGGTTAAGAGAAGCTGATAAGAACATCCTCAAAGAACTATCTTGATATCCATAGAATCAACCAACAATACAATAAAACTCAAACTACCAAGTGAAGGAACAAATATCAAGGGAGTCACACATCCATACACACTCGCAAAATATAGAACACCCCAACCCATAGCTTATAAATAATGAAAGGTTCTTATCATGGTTTATTATATATTTGTACAAGGATTCACCACATAAAACATAAAATTGGTTAACCAGTTACCATGGTCATGATTAGGTGGTTTGGGTGAAAGAATTATCCCACCATGAGATATGGGAAACCAACTTTTCCACGAGCCCATCCATTGTGGCCTCCCTTCTATATCATATCTTTGGTTAATCATTGTTTCCTAAAATCAAAACAAGCTCACAAATTCAAATGAAAAACAAAGCTATAATTTAAGGGATGAACAACAAGAAATATTTCTATTTTATAACCACAAGATTCATAATTTTCTAAAATACATATAACATATTCCCACATTCCCCAAAAAAATACACCACCATTCCCAACAACCCAAAACAAGAAAAAATATATAGAAAAAGAAACTCGAGACATATTTCGCAATTGCACTATGATTCTCCAAACATGTTGGGAGTCCTTCGAAGGGGTGGATATGGATCCACGTTTCTTCCTAGAATCACCTTGAAAAGAGCATTGCAGATGACCCAAGCGTCCATAGATATGGTAGGTATTTGGTGCTTCTGGACACAATGGATTCTTTTGAACCGTCTTTCCACACTGATGGCACACCAAGAGCTTATTGACCAAATGATTATAGTTAGAAGAAATGTGATAAAAGATTCATATCACTTTATATAAGGCTATATGTATATCCCTTCCCTTTACTTTTTCTAGAACCACTACCACTACTCTCGTGGATATGTGAGACATCAACCATCTCTGGATGTCCAGAAACACTGACCTCATTCCAAAAATCTTACCACACTGCTTCTTCATAAGTGTTCGGAAACAATGACACTGATTTAAATATTTCTGATCAGAGTCCCTTTAAAAAAAATAGATCTTTTAAGTCCTCATCTTCAAAATGTTATGGGTCATACAACACCATCTCATAAAAACTCTTATCATAATTTAAAAATGTAACATCTCCTTGCCTAAGATTTTACAACTCCATCTCCTTCGGTACCTTTACGACTTTGGAGAAATACTTCCAGTTGAATAAGGCCTTGACGATTTCCCATGAATGTACCTTCTATGGTTTGGAATTGTAAATGGACTTAAACCACTTCCACCCTAGTACTTCCAACATAAAGGTCACGAACATGATCCTAGGAGGCTTAGGGAGATTAAGTAGAACAAAAATCTCCTCAATTTTTCACAACCATTCTTCAGCTTTCCTAGTCTCTAGTTTTCTAGAGAAATGAAGAGGTTTCAACTCCTAGAACTTCCAGAAAAATTCTTAGTACTGATTA
Source organism: Viscum album (assembly GCA_963277665.1). NCBI lineage: Eukaryota > Viridiplantae > Streptophyta > Magnoliopsida > Santalales > Viscaceae > Viscum > Viscum album. The sequence goes on from OY728151.1 coordinate 912,674,656, forward strand.
CCACCAAGCTCCATATCCAAAACACACTAAATGATTATGGTAAGACTTGATCGACCGAAAATCATACCATGGGAGAATCAACCACAAAATCTTTTTAGAATCCCTTATAACATCATAGGGGAATACCCTAGAAATAATAAGCTAAAAATAAATTAAAACATCACACACAAAAAACTCCCCATCGGAATTATGAATCAACAACCAAAAATAAAACACAATTTCAACATCACATCTTGTATAAAAAATATTAAAATATGAAAAATGGGGTCTCAAATCACCCAAATAAAATGACGAACAACCCAATAGAAGGGTCTTTATTAAAACCATAAAAACCCATAAGGGTTGGGACCCAACCAATGGTATCCGATGAATCCACACACATAAAAATTTCTATTAAAACCTTGGTTTCTATAAACACATACCAACACCTATACATATACTTGATCATTCATAGGAACACCAGGGGCCAATTCAAAACCTTTCCCATTTCATAAATAATTTATATTTCAAAAAAAAAACACATTTAATTTTCAAATAACCCAAGGTTTCAACTATGGAAATATAATTTCAATTAACCAATTACCATTTTAAAACCCTAGGTAAACACCCCAAAAAAACTTAGACCAATACCAAGAACAAACAAAAAAAACCCAAATATGTATTAAATAAAAAATCCTAAAAATTAGAAAGAAATATTGCTACACAGGACTTGACCACATGGTTTGTAGGATCGTGTTCCATTCATGTGAGCATACTATAGGACAACAAAGGTATTTTCATGGTCTATGTATGGTTTTCCAGAATATACACAGTAACCATGAACACCTTTTAATTCCTTTAAGATAACTACACAATTATCAAGACCAACCTGAAATGATCAAACAAAAATAAAAAAGCTCAAAAACTTCTAAGAACCAATATCAGATTTTGAGGCATAAATATCTTGAAACACCCTGGAAATTCAAGAATCCTTCTGAATAGGTGGTGATAAAGCACCTACCCATGACTGACCACTTGAATTATGATAATCCTACCTCTAAACTTCTAGAAATCCCCAAATAATCAGTTTCAGAACAATTATTTTAATATGGAATGCACATTAAGGGTGTCAGTTTATAAAGATGCTAGAAAATAGAGCAATGTAGTGTATGTGTAAAACTAGTGTCATGGTATCTTAGGTGCTGGTCAGGATGAAATAGGACAAGGATAAAATATTATCTCATAATAAATATCTAACAGTACTAGTTATCTATATTCACTAACCAAAAACTCAGTGAAACCCTCTCTAGCTCGACTGAGGGGAATATCCCAAAAGTAGTTTGGTTATCTACTCAGATCCACTATCCAGTGTATAATCTCAACTAGTGAAAAAAGTGTACATATGGATCAAACCTAACTTCCCTAATCTTCCTATGATAATAAAATGAAGGTTAGTTTTACCAAAATATCATATACACACATATCATTCATTTTCCACAAAAACAATAACCCAATTCACACTTTTGGTCTCCCTCATTAAGTTCATCCCCATTCCATTTCAAATTATCAAGGCATAAGTCTTTCCACCAACAACATATCTTTACTCACAAATAAATTAGGGTCATTCCATAATTAGTGTTTTAAATTTCTATTAAAATGATTCAAAGTTCCAAACGAGCCTCATTATTTTAAAGGAAACACTTTTACTTTAGGAAACACGATTTCCCAATGCTTCTCTAGTTCCAAAATCACACCTCAAACTTATAGAATATACACATAGATTCATAAATATATATATATTAATATGAGTACCCCTTTTATCCAATGAACATATTACTATATTCATGAGTGAATATGTGAAAAGGAGCAACTCATATATTCATGTGTATATATGCACATAAGTCATAGTTTGAAAATTCTTTATGGATTCCTAAAAGAATAAACCAAGCCATTAGGACCTTTTATATAAAACCCAGTCAAAAGACCAAAACCCCTTTGGGTGATTTCAATTTCTATGATTAAAACAATTTAAAAAAAATTAAATAATTACAAAGTCTTTCCATTAAAAAACATACTTGAAAATATGTTTGACACCAATGAAATCTGTGATAGAGGCTAAAGGAAATGTTTAGAAAACAATGAGAACCTGATTCTAAGTATCTCAGTAATTATGTATCATATATGTTTTATATAATAACAAATAACACATTAAAAAACCCCAGAAATCATGAAATTTGTGTTAAAAAAATGGATATTGGGAAAACTACATAAAATATTGGTTCACATGGTGATGAAAACTAAAAATCGATTCTAAGAAGACTAAAGAAGAAAAAAGAACCAAGGAGAACACTAAAAGATCAAATCACCCAATTTAAAAATAAGAAAACATGAACCCTAGGCCATAGTAACCCAAGGAGGAAGAAGAACAAGAAGAATAAAGAAGAATAAGGAAGAAAGAGGAGTAACAAGGGATTAAATTTAAGGATTCACCTCAAAACATAAAGAAATCCCATGTTTTCACTATGGAGTAGTAGCGTAACACAAGGAAGAGGTGTTGGAGGGGATACATGATTACTGGGGGTCAAATGGGGGAGGAATATGTGATATTTGTGTTAAAAACAAGAAGGAAAAAGTGGTAAATTACCACTTTTTAAGTGACCTAGAAGACCACATGGTTTGACCGCATGGTCTGCGAAACCATGAACCAACTATGTTGTGTCCTCCTTCTAAAAGATTAAAAAGACACATGGCTTCCTAGAAGAGGTTTTACGGTTGTGTGACTAACCATGTGGGTTGGAAAATACTTTTGTATAGGCTGCACGATTGAGAGGGAGATGCAACATGAGTATATGCATAGCCATGCAGCCTTGATTGACCCATTGTCTAGGCCATAGAATTTGAAAATGGATGGCTCATGGTTTCTTCTAATCATGTACCAACCGTGCGCCACTCTCCTCCTAGCCTATAAACCAGAATTCCTCCAAAAATTCTAAGAAAAAACTCAATGAAACTAAAATAGATCAAACATATTGGAATTATTAAGTTTATATCAGGTTAAGGTGTGAAACAACTAGATCTAACAGAATTCTTGATCCCAATTTCCTGGAAACTAGTGACTATGCATTGAATTAACAAACTTGGGAATGATTTCACCCAATAATCAGAGTTAAAGTGTAACACATTGAAATTTTAAAATAGAAATATCATGTTCAACAGAATGTATTAAATAAAACACCAATATTAGAAGATAATTTAACACCATGATACTTTAATATATATTTATCTTTAAATAAATTCAATCTCTTCAATAGCTTTCTATGTACACAACACTAGTTTTAAATGAAACATGATAGTCTATTTGAATATTATTCTTTAAACATGACCATTATAACATAGCTGTTAAGTCAGCGGGTACGATTATAACTATAAAATAATGAAATATATAAGGTTTAAACATGTATAAAATATTTTCATTTATTATCTATTTATTATAAATAAAATAAGAACCATTTGAAATAAATAGAAATGTTTTCTGAAAAAATTATTTTTTTTCTAAAAAGAGGTTTAGCCATGTTTGGAGCACATAATTTAAAATTAAATTTTCACACCTTTAGAAAATTTATTTTAAAAAAATAAATAAATTTTTTTAAAACATATTATTGACATTTACTTAGGGTTAAATTTCAGGATTTTTTAGAAAATATTTATTTTTAGTGAATAGTGAAAATATTGATTTTTTAAACTGTCATTTATTTACAATAAATTAAATAATTTAAAAGGTCTTTTGTGGTTTTAATATTATTTGAATTAATTTAACTATTAATAATTTATATTTAATCTAATTAATTACATTTGAATCACCATTTGAATTTATTTTATTGTAAGCCTATTTTTTGGATTAAAAAAACATTTTTCTGAAAACTGTTTTTATGTGCATAATGTTTCCCCATTTTAATTAATAAAAATAACCACTAATTAAGAATTAGTTAAATTGAATTTATATATTTTAAATCTAAATTTTTAATTTTTAATTAATATAATGATTATTTATATTCATACAGTTAATATAAGATCATCTTTTCCATGAAAAATACATTCCTTGAAAACCATTTTTTCGACATGTCACTGGGTTTGATTTTAAATTGGATTCTACCATTTATGTGAAATGAATTTGGAAAAATTGATTCCATATTTTTATTAATAATAATTTATATTATATATTAATATCAACTTAATTCTATAATATAATCAAAAGTGAAAACTGTAAAAATTAATTATTGTTGTTAGGGTAAAAATGGATTTATCAAGGTGTTAAACTAAGAATATAAGGGTTAAAAATAATCTAAAACCAATAAAAAAATAGTTAATGTAAATATATATAACTTATAAACTGTAAGGATCTAAAATTAACTATTTTTTAGGCTTTTTTATGAGAAAAACAAGGCTATCACATTATCTTTTAAAAAATTCCATGTGTGTCATCTCCCCCACTTATAATAGGCTACCCACTATCCACTCCTCTTCACAGATTAAAAACCATTTGATTCCTCTAGTACCTGAAAATATATATTACTTAATTCCGTACCCACATCCTAGTGTCAATATTTTTATTAGTAATACCTCTTAAAATTATTTAGGTATAAACCTAAAGAGGCTCTTTGAAGAAGAGGTAAAATTCTTAACCTTGCGTATTTGTTTTATTTCTTCCTCAACCTCCTTAAAACCATATTAAAATATGATAATATTATAACAAAATTATAAAATATAAACTTAGATGTTATTATTTTAATTTCATAACCCATATATATCTCTATATCTATTAAATGGGAAACAAAATCATCGATCATATAGACAATGAACTACCACCTCGCGAACCGATGTAGTTCATTTTCCATCAACACCTTCCAAGACAAGATATAATAATTGATTTAAGAAATTTATATGATATTCATAGAATTATTATACTTATTTAATTTTTATATCACATATACCTTCTTACTTACCATTCTGTGGTGGAATACGATAACGTCGCTCGTGTGTACAACAGAGCACCATCTTGCAAAGCGATGTAATTTTTTTCTCTTACGCTTTAGATGGAAGTTATTAAGGACAAAGTTAATGAATATATGTGATATTTATAAAATAAAAATTCCTATGGAAGTATAATATCACATCTAAATTCTTACCTTCAAATCCTTTGGAAAACAATATCATCGTTCATGCATATGTGTGAACTACTGCCTCCACATAGTGATGTGAAATGTTTTTCATTTTATTTTTAGATGGATGGTAATAATGAGGAATTTGATTAATATAAATTATATATATAAAATAATAATGATTTTGTAAATTTAAAATAATATTTATTTTCTTTTTCAGCCATTCGTCAAGAAAAAAATGGAAACAACATTCATGAGTATGTATAACCTACCATCTCCATGAACGATATAATATTTTTATTTTATATAGATTTTATAATTACTATAAATAAAAATATAATGAATATATATGATATATATGTCATGTTTTAAATTATATATATTATGGAATCATGATTAATGTAAAATTATTGAAACAAAAAAATCAAAACATATATGAAAAACAAAGCAATTATCACCAGAAACAGTGATTTTAACAAAGAATTATTAATAAACAGGAGTAAAAGACTATAATTAACTGATATATAGTATGATATATATGATAATGTATCTATAATATATTTATAATAATAAAATATTTATTATATAGTAGGTTCAAACATGTATGAAGGAATTCAGACACAAGGTAAGGGTTTCTCATCTCACTTTTACTTCCTTGAGATGTATGCCATATTCACCACTTAGTTATTTTGTGTGGTTTATATACTACCCCTTTAATATTTTATATCATTAATACCTTTATATTAATGTTATTTAATTTTTAATTTGAATTTATTTATTTCATGGGGATTTTTATTCAAAATTTACCAAAGTAGTAATGGTTTATTTTAAAATTTCATCGTTTATTGGTATTATTTATGATGAAATTTATAAAATATTATGATATATCACTCAATAAACTCATGAATTTTGTTATAATATATTTATGAATTAAATTTTAATTTAATAGTACTATTTTCCTCTCTTTTTTACTTAAAATTATTATTAAAAGGTTTTTAATAAAATCCAACTTTATTTCTCTCTTTGGTCAAAATAATTTTTCTTCCAAAACCATGTTTTCTAAATATGTTTACAAAAATGTTATTAAAATTCACGGAATTATTTATTAAATACATTTTTACCCATGTTTGAATCTTTTTTTAAAAAAATTAATGTATTTTTATGTCGTTTTCTCGAACAATTACCAATTGGATTTTACTGAGTATATGAAAGGAATCATTATTTTAACATGTACAACATGACCAAAATTTCATGACTTCATGACCACTAAATGTTTTAAAGATTATTTTAAATGTTTATTGTAAAATAAAAATATTCTTAAAATGCTTGTGATCATTTCGTATTAAATGGTGATTTTTCAAAATGAAAAAGATATTTTCCTCAAAAAAATTAAGGGAATTTTTATGGTAATTCTATTTATCAACGACATAAAACCTTTATTATACTTATGATCCACTCAGGATATATTTTATTGATACCATACTTATTATTTTTCTACATGTTTTATGATCAGTCTTACTTGGGAAGTACAATTTTATTATCGTTCACTATATTACTCTGGATTGTTTATGTTTATGTTTATTGATTGAGTTAATTATTAACATTTTGTATGTTAGTTTTTTAATAAAAATGTTTATGTTGATTATGTTTCACCTCTTTTATATGAGGAATTCATTGGTATTATTATGTTATGGGTGGAGACCAAAATTACATAGCCCCTCGATGCATCAATAGGTCTCATGAGACAAATAAGTTCACCAAATTAAATGGGGGTTTCCCAAAGATTTAAATTATCTTGTGAAAGGTCATGAAAAAATATTTATGATGTTAGAAATTATTAATTACATCATTATGATTTAGTTATTAATGTTAATGTTATAATTTGATTAGTGATAATATCCTTTTATAAGATTAAATATCATGTGATTATTTATATAGATTTATTTGATCATTATTTATTCCCTCCATATTATGCTCAAGTTATTATTTAAATGGAATGTGTTTTAGTTATTTACCTTATCATATTTATTATTATTATTTAATAATGATAGGTTATTTTCTACTCTTACACCTACTAAGCATTATATCTCACCCCTTATGTTTTATTTCCACCGGATACCAATAATTTTTTTGTGATTGATATGTAAGAATATACTAAGGTGAATTATAGAGTTTTCAAATAAAACAATTTGTGTATTTTATGTTTTTAATTGTAATTTGAATTTAAATTATGTATATAGTTTACCAAACTAAACTATTTAGTCCTTCAGTATGTGATTAATTTTATCTTATGCCAATGTAATAATGTAACCACTAAATCTGAGCTACTAGGGTTGAGGTCTTTATAGTTGGTATTAGAGGAAGTTTATTAGAAAACATTGGAAATATATTTAGGAAAACATAGATTATAAAACATAACTCTATGGTATAAATTGACTATAAATGTAGAATAAAATCCTAATGTTTTGGTTAGGTGGTGATTATATGGTTTTCCTATCAATACATCCCTGTATGGATACTACAATTCGATGTGGTTCTGTCATAGATGTACCTAGGATTAATAACTTATAAAAAGGCATGTCAATCTTGAATGTTGTGTTACTTGGTACACAACAATAGGCCTTACTACACACCTATATCAAAATGGATTAATTTGAACACCAGTCTTATGATTCAGCACCACTATATATCTCATGACTCTTGACCCAATTGTAAACATATGAGAGTTATTCTTTCATTTTTGACCCAATTTTAGATAACCAACATGTATTTTATAAAAATGGTTGACTATATTTGTGATCTTTATTCAATTAACTGGTCCCAAAAACTCCAACTAAACTTTTTTTGGCCTCTGATAGATCAGCAACACACCATATAGGATGGACCAGTATCAGCAAATTCAACTTCAAAAATGTCCTTCCTTTTTTGATTACTGTACTAACAAACTTCCACTATTCAACAACTTCTTTCTCCAAAGATTTTTATCGTGTGACTTATTAATCTAACTAAAAATAAGCTTCTTTGTCTTCTCAAATTTCAAACAAAACCTCATAGACTTCAAATGATTATGCATCCAGTGATCTTGCACCTCAAACTGATCAGAAGCACTTATTCTCCCCCTTTCCATCATAGGTCTTGCATCACAATATTCTCAAACAACTTTTGATTTATTAGAAGATAAAGATCCTCAAATCTTCATCATATTTATATTGGATCCATTAAGAATTTGATGAAACTTTGTATTATGATCTAAACATTTATTTCAGATCGAAGGTGAGTCTGATGAACAACATCACTTACAAAATATATCCATCATAGAAAATAAAAACAAAGAAACATTCTTATGAAAAGTGTGTCTGATCCACTGATTATGATTCATCCTTATGTGTCATTCATCAAATACCTAAACCTTACAATGTTAGGTGATTTATTTTTGTTGAAAACAAAATACAATACAATACAAAACAACTAGCACAAACTTATTCTAGCTTCAAAAAAAACTTCCAACCAACTTGTTCACAACAATATTCAGCTTTGGATTTTGTATTTAACCATGGTTCATAAATCACTGAACTTTGTAACCTCAAGCTATGGAATACATGTCAATAATTCTAATCATATGTCAATCAACTTATTGTCGGAAATAAGAATCATTTATAACAAAACCGTACAGTCCAAAAGTAGTGACTCATGAAACATATTCAACTTTCAAAACTTCTTAGAATTTCCACTATAATTAATTATTTCACTTTCTTTAAAATTCATGTTTTCTATACACTTCAACAAACTATTATAAAAGTTCACACACTTATATTCTGAGTTCACAACTTACCCACAATTCCCCCTAAAAACATGATTCATTAAAAGGTTTAGTTTCTATCAATAGATAAATTTATAAAAAAAATACCCCGTTGAAAACACTATCCAAAGAGAAGATGAGAGAGCAAAAAAACACATACTTAAACTTTGAAGAGAAAGGGGTTAGATGCCCATGTTCACCCTCAATTTTAAAAATGATTCCTTCTATAAAGGTTTTGTGAATATGTCGGCAACTTGTTCTGATGTAGGAACATACTCTATCTTTAATTCATTCATATACACATGTTCTTTAATGAAGTTATATTTGATATCAATATGTTTTGAAATAGAATGTTGTACTGGGTTTCTTGTAAGGTTGATAGTACTCTGATTATCACAACCCAAGAGAAAGGGTAACTCTACTTCAATAATAAAGTCTTACAACTGAGTCTCTATCTATATAATTTCGGTAGAATAATGATTTATAATAGCATACTCAGCTTTATATGTGCTAAGAGTTACTAAATTTGGTTTATTAGTATACCGATTAAGACAACTTTTCCCTAGAAAGAAAACTCCACATGATGTGGATCTTTTATAATCAACACTTCCTGCCTAATCAAAATCTATATAACCAAACAAATGAATGATTTATAAGCGCTAATACTTGATTCCAAAATATATTGTGTATTTGAAATATCTTAGAATTCTTTTCCCAACCAATATATTTGATTATTTTGGTGTACATTAGAATCTTTCACATAAGGTAACAACATCCACAATGTCTGGTCTTGAGGAAATTTGATACAAAAAACATCCAATCAGCTTCTGAAACTCTTTAGAGTCAACCTCATTAACTTATACAACTTTATTCAACTTGGTCCCCACTAAAATTGGTGTGGAAATAGGTTTCTAATATTCCATTACAAACTTCTTAAGAAGTTCCTTAGCCTAATTCTCTTGAGAAAGAAATATGGTTTTCTTATTTTGTAATATTTGTAACCCAAGAAAGATTTTCACTTCACTCTGCATAGACATTTCAAACCATTATTTAATCTCTTCACCAAACCTTTCACAAGTTCCTTCCTTATTTATAGAGTATATTTTATAATCAACATATAAAATTAAAATGAGGTAAATCTCTTGAATTTCTTTGATATATAGTTTACTATTGACTCTTCCGTTCATAAAATTCAACTTTCTTATGAAAGTATCCAATTTGGAATACCATACCCTTGGATATTTCTTTAACCCATAAAAGGATTTCATTATCTTACAAACATAACTTTCATCCTTCCCAAAAAAACAAATCCACTTGGTTGTTCTATATAAACTACTTCATCAAGTTTTGTATTCAAAAACTGCAACTTCACATCCATCTGAAATATTTTGTAACTTCGTTGTGCAAAAATAGAAAGAAAGATTATAATTGTTTATAACCCTTTCACTAAATAAAAAGTCTCGTCAAAATCAATTCCTTCAATATATTAGTAACCTTTTCACACTAATATTTCTTTGTTTCTTATCACTTCACCATCTTCATTCAGATTGTTTTGTAAAACCAACTTTATACTGATAATTTTATTTCATTTGATTTAGATACATGTTCCCAAGTATTATTCTTTTTGATCTAATCAAACTATTAATTTATAGACTAAATCCATTTTGGATTCTCAAAATCTTACTTTACATATTTTAGCTCAAATTTTTGAATACGTAGAAGTATGTGTGATAAATTTTTATGTTCTTCTTGTTTGATCCTTTTTATATTGATCCCCAGTTATGTTTTGAGATTCCACTTGCCTCCTCAACCTAGGATGTGATATTTGAGATTCTTACTCCTCACTAGAAAAAACTTAGTCTGATTCTTATTCTTGTGTAAGATTACAATTTTTTCATCTTTTTTCAAAACTCTTAAAAAATTCTTTCAATGTATTCATATTTCTTATCTCCATGATGTTTTTAGCATATTCATTGTCTTTTTCAATAACGTTCACATCAACAGAGTCAAATAATTGTCCTATATATTTTTTCAAACATCTATATCCTCTTCCATATAATGAATATCCAAGAAATATTCCATATTCACCTCTCTAATCATACTTTCCAAGGTTTCAGCAATTACTATTTATGATATAGGAATCCCAAAAACTTTAAGTGTTTTGAAATTGGAGTTTTTCAATAAAAAATCTCATAAGGATTAATATCAGAACTTGGGGTGTAGAAACATCAGTTCTAGATCTAATATTTGTACTCATGGATTTAATCCAAAATTAATGAGAGATAACATTTTCAAGTAACATAGTTCTCCCCATTTCAACCAAAATTTTATTCTTCCTCTCAGTAACACCATTTTGTTGTGGCATGTATGGTGTACTAAACTCATGTCAAATTCCATGTTTTTCAAGATAACTTTTGAACTCTTCATTATTATATTAAAAACCATTTTTCATTCTTATATTCTTCACATAATACTCAAATTCCTTCTCAATTTTTATTCTAATAATTTTAAACATCTTTATAGCATCTAACTTATGTTTCAAATATATAACACAAGTAATGCGAGTAAAGTACTCACTAAAAGTAATGAAGTAATTATCTCCATGATTTTATTATTTTCTCATTGGAGCACATATATCATAATGAATAAGATATAGTGGTTGTGTTGTACTAATATCAACTTTCTTATGAACATAATATGTAATATTAAATTTTTTAAAAATTATGAAACACCAACCTATTCTTCTTGACATATCATAAATACCATGGAAACTATCTCTTTTTTATAACTTTATCATGTTTATCTAACACATATGTTTGAACCTTTAATTCCACAACTAGTTTTATTTTATCCTGCTTAAGTAACATGAATTTTTCACTACACCAACTTGCAATAAGTTTCCTTTCATGTGTTGGCCTAATGTAATAGATTTTCCATATTCCTCTCTTTTAACAAAAAACCCACCTTTTATAAAGATAAATTTATTACCTTCATAAAAAAAATTGAAACACTTAACAAATTGTGTTTTAACCCATCTAAAAACAGAGTTTTCTAATATTTTAACTTTTCTTCCCCAATAATAGCGTATCAAACACCTTTAATTCTAAGAGATTCATTATTTCCAAATGTCACTATTCCTTCATTGAAATATTTTACATTCTTTAATAATTTTAAATATCCTATAATATTAGGAGAACAACCACAATCCAAGATCTAGGGTCTTTCTCCTTACTTAGCCTTGAGAGAAATTTCAACAAAAATAGACTTTTCTTTCCCTTTATCATTCTTTATATCCACCTTCTATGTATTTTTATAAAAAAAAATTATGCCAATAAAAAAATAAGGAATCCTTTTGAAAAATTCTAAGTTTATCGCATAATTCACATATAGTTTCCAAAGGTTGGAATCTATTTTAAATACTTAGAACATCCTTATCAGATTTCTTCCAACCATCCTCCTCATATTTCATCATTTGAGAGGATTGACCCCCCCTCAATATTTACCTTCCATAATTCATTGAATATTTGTATTTTTATTGTTTAAACCAAAACAGATTTTTCTTATACCCAAATACACCATAATTCCAGAAGTACCCATAGAAGGAATACTTTCGTTTGTAACAACCATACTGTCTGGAGTTGTGAAAATGTTTCTCCACAACCTTCTTATCTTTCTCACTAAAACTTTTTTGACCACCAACCTTTCTATTATCACTCAGAGTCTTATTCTTCAACTCAGATTTCTTTCTATCCTTATCAGAATAAAAAATGGTAGAAAATTTTTCATATTCAATATTTTTAGAAACTTTGGACTTCTCCACTTTTATGTTTTAGAAAACATACATGACATTCCTAGATTTCTTCTTATTAGAAAAAAATTCAACTTTCTTTTAAACCATTGAAGGAAACTTTTGATCATTATAAGGTTCACCATTTTTAGAACTTTCACCAACTTCAATGATAAAGTTCTTGAAAATTGTAACTCTCTACTTAACTTTAGAAATATTTTGTTAGAAAAGTTCAAATTCTTCTTACTCTTCCTTCAACATAACTTCAAAATGTTTATCCTGATTCTTTTCTTCCTCAACATACTTATTTATACAATTAAATTATTCAAGTAACATAGATTTCTATTCAAGGGGAATTATTTAATGATTATTTCAAGACATTCTTTGTTCAAATTCTTGATTTATTTTTCAAGTATTAAAAACTTTCTAATACATTCTTTCCATTATATATTTAGATGAAATTCAAGATCAGTCTCTTCTTCTTCATAACTAATACTTCCAATAACTTCATCATTAATAGTTGCAATGAATGTATTTCGCCTAGACAATTTAGTAAACCTTTTAGATTTATATTCACTGTCTTTATCTTCACTATGTTTTGAAAAAAATCTTCTCCTTTTGGATTTTGATAACTTTTTATCATTTACCTTTGAAAAATATTTAGACTTATCACACTGTTTCTTTGAATACCTTCTCTGACTTCTATCATCTTCACTACTATTGTCTTCATTCTTTCTTTAGGGGAAATTTGCTGTAAGGTTCCCAACATCTCCACATTCGAAAAATTTCAAGTGAAGTTTACCTTTATACTTTCCTATACATATTTTCATATTTTTATAAAATAAGGATAATAATTTAGTAGTATTTTTACATACCTCATTTTCAGATTTAGATTCAAAAATTTCTTCTTCTTTAATAACCTTCTTATACTTTCCTTTCTTGTTAGACTTGAAGGAAATTTCTCGATCAAGTATTTTTTTTAATTCTATAACATTCTGCCTTCTCATCTCATAAGTAATTATAGTACTATAAATATCCTAAAAAGATAGAGTTTTAAGATTTCTATCTTCCAGGGATGAAACATTGTCATCAAACATACCAATAAGAATTCTCAAAATCTTTTCAACAATAGTCAAGCCTTCCAAATTTTCACAAAGAAATATTATGGTGCATACAATATCATTCACCCTTGTAAAGAAGTCACCAATACATTCATACTCACCCATTTTCATATCTTCATAATTCATCCTCCAGATTTTTAACTTGGATTCCTTCACCATTATATTGACTTTATAAATGTTCTTCAACTTTTTCTAGATACCTTTGGCAGTATCAACTCCCTTTACTCTTAAAAACTCACTTTCAGAAAGTGGTGAGAGTAAAGTATTATTTTCTCTTCAATAATTCACAAGATTCATATTATCCACATATATGGGAGGACCGTTTTTGTCAATAGGAGGAAATAATTTTGTGTCTACTTCCATAATATCATACCCAAGATACATAATATAAGGAATCATTCTATCTTTCTTTATATAATTTATCTTACCATCTAAGACCAAAATACCCTTACCATCTACACAATTCAGATTCTCCATAATAAATTCTCATCAAAAACTTTATCAAAGAGTAAACAAAGGGAACCTTCCCTCTAGTACTAATTTATATTTCTCAGACATGATAAATGCATCACTGAGAGGGGGAGGGGTGAATAGTTGATATCTTCTTATTTTAAGTTTTGTTTATTTTAAATCAACCTTCACATCTTGATAAATATTTATCAAATTTATGAAAAAGAAATCAAAAATCCAAAGTAACAAAAGTATTTATATGGTTCACTACTCAACAAGAGTATCTACATCCTTGACCTGGTTTGTAAATAATCCAATACCACACAATCCACTAGAAAACAATCCTTTTGTGTAGATACAACAAGTAGGATATAACCTTACACTTTTTTTGGAATTATGATCAATAAAATAATGCATGTTCTTCTTGTAGAACAAAATATGTAACACACGTTTGTGTAGAAAGTAATAAAACCTTCACAAGTTAGTTCCAAAAATGTTATTGTGTGACCATATTAACTTACACTTCTGATAACTATCAAAAAAATTATTCATTTTCCTACCCAACAGTAGGTAATAAATTTTTCATACAAACACTAATTCTGATGGATGAGTTCTATTCTTTAGTCTGATTGATCAGTCTAGAAATATAACTCTTCCATAATAGTACTAAAACAATTATAAACTACTTCTATCTCAGTCTGAAAATATCAGTATGATTTCTCAGTTCAATATGGTAACCACTAAATACAATCTTCTTTCTTCTTCTTTTTTTTTCTAAAAAACATTCTTAGGAATGCTCAATCCGGAAACCTCTTCTCTCTACAATTTTTATCACTTTCACCTTCTCTCTTATCCCTTGTACAGTATGGGTTTCAGAAAGTACAATAAAATTACGAATATTTATAGGTTTTCCAAAAGTGGATTGGATGGGAATATGAAAATTTTTCCCACTTAACCAAATTTCTCAAATCTTGAATTTAATTTCATTTTGACTCAATCTTTGACTTCTTTAATGCTTCTAAAATTTTCTTGATTCTTCTCAAAACTTATAGAATATTCTCAAAACATCATATGGATTAAAACTTTATAACTATTATTTAGATTGATTCAAATTTTCATCTCGATTTTCTCATTACAATGAAGACATATATATGGCATCATATTACATTTCTCTATACCAATTGATCATATGAAAAGACAATAGCTTCTCATTATGATGATTGGTGCCAATAGAAAAACAATGATCATTATGATGCTCTTAACCAATTTTTATTCGTAAAAAATTGAAACCATTCTTCCATAAACATAGTATCAACATCTAAATATATCATCACTTCTTGGCATCAGTTAAAAAACGCTTCAAAATCCCCTTTTTCAAAGACATCAATGAAACTATTCAATTAGCTATTTTTTCTTCTTTTCCTCAGACCGATGATCCTGTGTCTGATGATGTTATTGGAATCAACTTTATTATGATGGATTAGTCTTTGATTACACCAATGGATTAGTGTTAAAAACATTATTATGTGATAACACCACTTTATATCTGATGACTCTTGACCCAATTGTTTACAAATCACAGTTCTTCTTTTGTTCTTGACCCAATTATACATAACCAATATTTATTTTTTGAAAATGGTTGACTGCATCGTTGATATTCATTTGATTGATTAGTCCCAAAAAATACCAATAAAGACAATTCTACCTTCGATAGATCAGTGACACACCACGTCTGATGGATCGATATCAGCAACTTCAACTTTAACAACTTCTTCCCGTTTCTCATTATGGTTCAAACAAACATACACCATTCACCAAATTCTTTCGCTGAAGATTTTTATCTTGTGTATTATTGGTCTAACTAAAAACCATCATCTTCATATTCTCACATTTAAAAAAAATACTTCTCATCCTTCAAAAAATTCTACATCTAGTGATCTCACACCAATAAATTGAAACCGAAAAACATTGATCTTATTCTTTCACAAAATCTTACTTTTAATCCTGAATTCCTCATGAATGTGAGAATATTTAGGATCAGAATGTAATTGTATGACTTATATTTGAATGTATTATAAATTCCCATCCTTCTAGAACTTACTTCGTTCCAATAAAACCTCAAACTGATTGGATACATTTATTCTTCCCCTTTCCTTCATAATTCTTTCATCAAACGTTTCTCAGATAAAATAGGATTTATGATAATTTCAAGATTAGAAAAGCATCTTAAGATTTACATTGGATACATTTATACTTTGATACAACTCTTTATTAATATCTGAAAATTTATTTCATACCTAAGGTGATTCATATGAACAAATTTACTTTCAAAACATCACCATCATAGAAAATAAAAACAAAGAAACTTTCTTATGAAAAGTGAATCTGATTCACTAATTGCAATTCATCCTTATATCCTTATAGTAAAATCAATAAATCATAAAATGTGATGTGATTATTTTTTATTGATAATAAAATACATAACAAAACAAATCAATAACCACAAACTTCTTTCAACTTCCAAAAATATATCCATCCAAATTAATCCCAACAATGTTCTCCAACTTCGAAACCTAGTAATGTGTTATTATGGATGACCTTCTTACGTAACTTTATCTCTTATAAAGAGGATTATTTATTAAAACTTTTTATTAGGTGGTTTATAATAAAGTTATTATTCAAATTTCAAACCCTTGATTACCAGGATCAAGATTAAATTGTGAGGATGCAATTTATTTAAGGGGGTAAGTGTAACAAATCGAAATTTTTAATGAGAAACATCGTGTTTGATAGTGTGTATGACACAAAAAAATCTTATAAGATAATTTTACACCATGATACTTTAAGATATATTAATTTTTAAATAAATTCAATCTGTTTTATAGATTTTTATGCACATGACATCAAGTTTAAATTAAATAAGATACTCTATTAGAATATTACTCTTTAAATGTGACCATTATAAACTACCCTTTAAGCCGGTGGGTATGATTAAGATTAAATAAATTATTAAAATTATATTTCTTACACATGTGTAAAATAAATTAAATGGTTATCTATTGATAATAAATAAACTAATAACCTTTTAAAAGAAATATAAATGTTTTTTGAAAAAAGGTATTTTTTCTAAAAAGAGTTTTAGTCATGCTTGGAAAACATAATTTATTATTAATTTGTAACACTATTAGAATTTTTTTTAAAGAATTTACTAAATTTTTTAAATCATAATATCAAAATTTTATTATGGTGATTTTTTTTAGAAAAGATTGAATTTTCAATAAATCGTGAAAATACCAATTTTTGTAAAACTATCATTTATTTAAAATAAATTAAATAATTTAAAAGGTAAATTATGATTTTAATTAGATTTAAAGTAACACAAGTATTATTTAGATATATTTTCTCTAATTAATTACATTTTAATAACGTTTATAGTAAATTTTATTGTAAGTCAATATTTGGGTTTAAAAACACATTTTTCTGAAAACTATTTTAAAGTGCATAATAATTCACCATTTTAGTTAATAAAAATAGTAATTAATGAGGAATGATTTAAATTAAATTTATAGATTATAAATATAAATTTTTAAGTCTAAAATCATATAATTATTATTTCTATTCATACAGTTAATATAATATCATATTTTCCATGAAAATATATATTCCTTGAAGAATATTTTTGCGACACATCTGTGGGTTTAATTTTAAATTTGATTCTTCCAATTGTTTGAATTGAATTCTTAAAAATGGATTCCATGTTTATAATAAGAATAATTCATATTATATTATAAGTTTAGATTAATTTTTGATCGTAATTAATAGTGAAATCAGTAAAAATTAAGTACTATGGTTGAGGTGAAAATGGGTTTACAGGGGGGAGGGGGTTAAAATAAGAATATAAATGTTAAAAATGACCTAAAAATTGTCCAAAAATAATTTTATGGAAATATTTGGATATTATCATCTCTAAGGTTCTATAATGTTCAATTTTGGAGGCTTTTATCATGTGAAAAACATGGGTATCACTTTATCTTTTTAAAACATCCTTGTGTGTCCTCTCCCCCACTTATAAAAGTCCACCCGTCTACTCTCCTATTCGCACTTCCAAAAATATATATTTTATACAATACCTAAATAAATATCTTACTTAATTCCCTAACCAAATCCTAGAGTACTATTTTTTTAGTAATCTTTCTGTAGAAGTCTTTAGGTATAAACCTAAAGAGGCACTCTGAAGAAGAGGTAAAATTCTTAAACATGTGTATTTATTTTATTTATTTTTCCATATCTTTAAAATAATATTAAAATTTGATAATATAATAACAAAAATATCAAATATATTCTTTTAATTTATTAGGTTAATGGAAAAACCTTTATCCATCTCTACTTCCATCAAATGGGCAACAAAAATGTCCCCCGTGTGTACGGTGGACTACTGCCTCACGAACCGATATTATTAGTTTTCCATAACCACCTTTGAAGGATATATATAATGATGTATTTAGAATATTTATATTATATTTATGAAATTATTATACTTATGGAAGTACTATATCTCATATACCTTCTTACATACCATTCTTTGGGTGGATATGATAACTTCAATCATGTCCACGGTGGACTACCACCCCGCAAAGTAATGTGATTCATTTTTTGATTATACTTTAAAAGGAAGGTATTAAAGATAAATTTAATGAATATATGTGATAATTATGACATAAAAATAATTCTGTAAATATAATATCACATCTATCTTCTTACCATCCAATCCTTTGTAAAATAATAACATCATCTGTGTGTATGTGTGGACTACTGCCGCCATAAAGCGATGTGAAATGTTTTTAAATTTATTTTTACATGGATTATAATAAGGATGGATTTTATTAATATAAATGATATATATAACATGATAAATATTATATAAAGGTGTATTAATATATATTTTCCTTTTGTTCTATCCATCGAGAAAAAAATGGAAACAACATTCCTGAATACATATGGCCTACCGTCTCCATGAATGAATTAATCCCTTTCCTAACTCTAGATTTTATTGATTAATATAAATACGTATATAATGAATATATAAAATATATAAATAATAGTTTAAATTATGGATATTATGTAACTATTATAAAAGTTAAATTATTGAAATTACCAAACCAAAACATACATGAAAAACAAAGCAATTATCACTCGAAGTAGTGATTTTAAAAAATAATTATTCCTAAATGGGTGATATTGTACTATAATTAAATAATATATTGTATCATATACATATGTATAGTTATGTAATATATGTATAATAAGCCTTTATTTATTATATTGGAGTTTTCAATATGTATTAAGGAATCTAGACCTAAGGTAAGGGTTTCTCATCTCACTTTTACATCAGTGAGATGTATGTCATATTCATCACTTAGTTATTTTTTTGGTGTTTATACTACACCATTAATATTTTATATCATAAATCCATTTATATTCATTGTATTTAATGTTTCATTTAAATTTATTTCTTTCATGGGGATTATGATTCAAAAGTTACCAAAGTTGTAATGGTTTATTTTACAATCTCATCATTTATCAAATATGTTTATGATTAAATTTATGATGATAAAATATTATGATCAACCACTCCAAAAACTCATTAATTTTATTATACACTGGTTATTAATGAAATTTTAAAGTAATATTACCATTTCCACCTTTAGTACATAAAATTATTGTTATTTTTTTTAATAAAATCTTATTTTATTTTTCTCTACAGTGGAAAAACCTATTTCTTCCAAAACCATGTCTTATAAAAATATTGTGAGAAATGTTTTTAAAATTAAAAAAAATTATTTATTAAATAAATTTTACCCATGTGTGAATTTTTCAATTTTCTAAAATTAATCTTCATCTCATTTTCCAAACAATTCCTTTTTGTATTTTATAAAAATATAAATGAAACCTTTGTTTTAGCGTGTATGAAATGAAAGGAATTTTCCACCTTCAAAACCAATAAATGTTTTAAATATTATTTTACAAGTATTCAAGGTTATTTTCCTAGAAAATTATTTTCATTTTTTTTGGATTTTTATTTTTAAAATATTATTTTTCAAAATGAAAATATATTTTCATAAAGAATGTTTTCAATAGAATTTTTATTGTATTTATATTCATAAAATACATTAAACCTTTATTATAATTATGATATATTGGCGATATGTTGTATTGATACCATCCTTATTATTTCTCTAGATGGTTTATGATCATTTTGAAAGGGGATGTATAATTTTATTACCATTCAACATATTAATCTGAGTGGTTTCTATTTATGTTTACTGATTGGGGTAAGTATTTTTAAAGACCTGGAAATTCCATATAATGTTTTTAATTATTTGGGATTATTAAAAGTCTGTGAAAATTGACGATGCTTAATTACAAGGCCCTATGTGCCTGGAATGGATTTTTGAAATTTTTAAAAGGTACGTTCAGTAAACGCGCAGTCAAAATTATCCATCTTTTGAACCGGTGCTCGGATTACAAATCTGAGGGAACTATTGAATCCGTAATGTCAGGACTCACTTAAAGGAGGCTTAACATCAACCACAATATGTCAGGTGAAAAATTTAGTTATTGTAACTTTTAAAGAAATAATAAAATAACATAAAAAAATTTATTCTATTATCCTACCTCTTGTTGAGCAGCGGTCATGGGACCAATGGGTTGCCAAACCATTTAATGGCTTGACTCATCAGTTGTGTATCTGCACCGTTGAGAATTAATAGGTTCATTAACTTAAAACTCATTAATGAACCTCATTAATTATTTTGATGTGTTACTCACCCACCCCCTCTATTTAAATGGATCTTGGGTTGGGATTTTTAACACATCTTTATCAAGCGAGGAACCTATGGAAAAGTACTATGGCAACTTCCACTGACGAATGATGGATGTTTGGGTGGCAACGATATGGGATCGACGAACACCAGTGACTTCATCCATCTAGGACTCTTCTTCCACCACAACTGTGACACCTTCAATGATTATTGAGGTAGGGAGTTTTATCTTGATTAATTATAAGAGTTTATTGAATAAATTACCCCCCTTGTTATGATGCTAACGTGGAGGGTGTGGGCCAAATGTACAAGGCTCAGACCCTCCACCGCTTGTTTTATTGTTGTGTTCTTCATAGAAGAATTTTGAATTTGACAGTAATGTGAATCAGAGGGTCATGAAGTGACCCTGGAATCCTGAGAATCCCGTAGGCATAGATGGAAGTGGAAATGCATCTCAAAATCATCGCTGGAACACTATGGAAGAAGCGTTGGTGCAGCAACGCCAGCGACCAGTGCTGGAAGGAGAGGGCGGTGGCTGGTGCTCGTCATCCGCAGAAGGAGACATTGCCACGGTGGACTAGACGAGTGGTCGACCCTTGTCCGGCCACTTTGGTAGAGAGCGGTGCGACGTTACATCTTGTAGAAGGTGTTCGTGACATAAAAGTCATGGCTAAGGGGACTCGTGCCCCATGGGTCCCGCTGCCAGCCGAGGTGATGC
This sequence comes from Viscum album, assembly GCA_963277665.1. Lineage (NCBI taxonomy): Eukaryota > Viridiplantae > Streptophyta > Magnoliopsida > Santalales > Viscaceae > Viscum > Viscum album. The sequence continues at coordinate 912,696,490 of OY728151.1, forward strand.
CACGTGGCGCCACCAGTTACATAAAAGTCGAATGACTTTTATGTCGTTCGGGAAGGGGGAGCGACCACCTCTGCGTGGGTCGCCCGGATGGTGGACCATGCTAGCCACCATTCCAGGGCATGCCTAGTAGAAGTGGGCCGAGCCGGTCTGCGGCCTAGTGGGCCTCTATGGACCAACTTGTCAGTCCGTAGCCCTCCCACTCGTGGCGGCCTAGCTGATTCGGGCTACGACCCGACCCACTCAGGCCGGTCCATCTAGTTCGGGTTGGGCCGGGTTAGACCCATGTTGGGTCGATCTGAACCGGGTTGGGTCGACATGAACCGGGTCAGGTCAGGTCAGTCTTACCGGGTCGGACCGGACCCGGACCCATTTCGGCCAAGATACGCCTAAAAGGTCGTATCTCACAAACAAAACATCCTTTTGACGAACCATATATAGTGATAGAATCCTTTAAATGATACAATCCTTTTGAAATACTCACCCTGATTTTTGGAGAAATTTGTAGTATGGCTGGGTTGGATCGTACCTAAATCCAACTGGGCCCTTGGCACTAAAATCCCTTTAACTCTCAGACTGGGTTTCTGATTGACGTGTCTTCTGTTGCATTAGAAACCTTATGACATGATAGATCTTTAGGTTACTACTTTTTGCAACTTCATTCTAGTTAATGTAAAACCAATGACTTGAAGATCAGATCCTCCCAGAATCAAGCGTACTAGGTACAGGAATCCAATGTATAGTTGTGACATGGAGAATGAAGTGTGATCCTGTGGGGGCTAGTACCTATCGATCATGTGTGGTTTAGATCCTATGTGGGTCTGTGTTCAATGATCCTATGTGGTTTAGTGCATACTGAAACTATGTGGGTCAGATCCTGTGTGGGTCAGCACTCAGCGATCCTGTCTGGGACAGCGCATACCGATCCTGTGTGGGTCAGCTCTCAACGATCCTATGTGGGTCAGCACAGGCCGATCCTGTGTTGGTTAGAGTGGGTTAGTCTCTATCGATTTTGGGTGGGTCAGATCCTATGTGGTTCATAGAGGGTTAGTACCTATCAATCCGGTGTTGGTCAGTAGTAGTTCCTCGTAACAGAATAAGATGACCTAGCCTTACATCTAATCATATGTACTTCTATACTTAAGTTATACCTGGTTTGAGTTGAGTATTTTTCTTTGTACTTTGTTATTGAGATCAGGATTTTTTGTTTTTCCATGTGGAATTTTGAGAGAGCTTCGGGGGTCTCGGGGTCCCTACATGGTATTATTATACTCACCCATGCACTGGCTTTTCCCGAACCTTGTTGTGTCTTGTGAAGATGATGTGCATCCTTGAATGAGACTTGAGGAGTTAGGACTTGATGGTGGATGGTGGAGACAGTGGACGTGGAGAGCTTTGGATATGATTCATACGTACCCTTTAGGTAGCATCCTTGGTGGATGATCTCAAGAGTTATTTTTCTCTTTCCTGTTGTAGTTGTATCTCTTCAGTTGGGCTTGTATTCTGGACCCTTTACAGTCATACACACTTTTACAACTGCAATTTTACTTTCTGGTTGCATCTTGTTGTCTTCTTGGCCTGTGTGTTTGTACAGGTTTAAAGGAAATACCTTCTTGTTTTAGGGATATGACTTTCTAGTGCTAGTCGCCAACCCCTAGCTTATAGAAGATGGGCTTGGGGTAGTCCCATCATGGGCCCCAGGGGATGAGTCGTGACAAAATAGTATCAGAGGGTTCAGTTCTACCAAAGAACTAGGACAATGATATTTACAATGGAGTAATAGGGTTAAGTGTTTTGAGTGTGGTTTTTAGATCGGGGAGTCCAGTGTTGGTTCCGTGGCCGATGTATCCATACACGAGGACCCTGAATTCTGATTTCTTACTTAGATCACGAAAACACCAATTCTGTGTGTTTTGGAAATGTTTTACCTTTTATCTCTTTTGAGTCAGCTCACCAGGTATATCTTATTGAACATGGCGCACCTATTTCCTTTCAGGATGTCTCCGCGTAGACATCTAGCTAGGATTACATAGAGTGTACATGATGATGACCCACTGAGCGATGGGACTTTAGTGCAGGGACCTGTTACTGTGTGTGCACCATCAGGTGGTGTACTAGAAGCTCCAACACTCAAAGGGAAATAGTTACCACCATCCCCAATGGAAGACCATGCACACCAACTGGGCACATTTCATGAGTTCCATAGACAGAGGCCTGTGAGGTTTCGTGGCAAGACAGATTCCCAGTCAGTTGAGGACTAGCTGGAGGTTGTAGCATGAGTTTTTTGCTTGGTTGAGACACCAACAGAGCAGATGGTTATCATAGCTGCTAGCCTATTCTAGGGAACAATAAGGAGATAGGGGAGTCTGGCACTCCAGATGCATGATGAGGTGACACTCTCCCTATTGTACTTCGATACCCTTTTAGGACGGAGTTCATACCAGCGACTTTATGCTCATTGTGTATCCAGGAGTTATTAGACTTACAGCAAGGCAACCTATCAGTGACCCAGTGCCCGAAAAGATTCACTAACCTCTCACGATACTCCACTGACATGGTACGAGACCCTTTCATCAGGTCCTAGACCTTTGATAAGGGTCTACGACAGGAGATCAGAGCATCAATGATATCACTCAATATCTCAACATAGGATAGAGTGCTCTGGTGAACATTATTGGTGAAGAGCTTCTTAGCTGAGCAGGCACTGACGGTGAGAGCCACCACCATATGACAGGTATCCGAGTCATCTATATCATGTAGTAAATAGATTATGTAGAGCTCCAAGAAGTCAAGACCTTATGGGGGATGACCCCAAGACATAGGGTTGGAGGTGCGGAGCTCACGAGGTGGAGCAGGCCAGTAGAGGAACAGACTGTGCTTTACATGCGGCGGGAAGGGCCACATGGCTCGTGACTGCCCGACCTTCCATACCAATGATCAGTAATCAATCGAGGGACCACTGATGAAGAAACTGAAGTTTGAGCAAGGGGGTCCATAGGGCAGCATACGTGGAAGAGTAGAAGGTCATGCAGTAGGTGGTGGAAAACGGTTTGAGGTTTTACCACCACCACCTACAAGTGGTCAACCCCGACCACAGGGAGCAGGTGGACAGGGGTGAGCTCAGCTTCAGGTGAAAGAGGCCAAAAACTATGGTGTTCTAGAGATGATTAGAGGTACAATCTATGTCTATTCCACCCTAGCTGCAGTTCTTATTGACACAGGTGTTTGTCACTCTTTTATTTCTACGACACTCGTTCAGATCTCGGAGATTCCGACAGTGTCATTGGCTCGATCCTTATGATTAGAAACTCTTATGGGAGAAGATTCTATTATTACACAATAGTGCATATAGTGTGAGCTCACTCTAGTAGGCGAGACCTTTGGTTGGGATCTCCTAATAGCAGCGTCGAGGCCTTACGACGTCATCTTGGGTACGAACAGGCTATCCACAGTCCATGCTAAGATCAACTATTTTAGGAGCAAAGTGTGGTGTGTCTGTGAGGATGGAACTAGGTTTTACTTCACTGGTGAGAAGGGAACCTTTGCACCACATGATGGACTTACTCAGAGGAGGGTGCATCTGATCACTCATTAATTGGCTAGCCTCACCCTCAGAGTAGTTGATGTGAGGAGTCCACGTAATCCTGTAGTGGTGGACTAGTATGCTGCTATCTTTCCTGATGATGCTCTGGGACTCCCTCCTCATAGAGAAGAAGTTTTCTACATTGAACTATACCCCAGGACGACGTCGATATCTATTCCATCATAATGGATGACCCCCATTGAGCTTTGTGAGTTTCAGGTACAGCTGGAGGACTTGTAGAGGAAGGGGTTTATAAGGCCCAATGTTTCTCTATGGGCATCCCCGATTTTGTTCTCCAAGAAGGTAGATGGGAGTTTGAGGCTTTGTGTGGATTATTGGAACCTGAACTAGGTGACTGTGAATAACAAGTGTTCACTCTCGATGATTGATGACCTCTTCGACCAGCTGAAGGGAGCTCAATAGTTTTCAAAGATAGACCTCAGATCAGGCTATCATCAGCTCATAGTACGGGACAAGGACATACCGAAGACAACCTTAAGTTGTCGTTATGGCCATTATGAGTTCATGGAGATACCCTTAGGTGTGACCAATGCTCTTGAAGTGTTCATGGGGCTCACGAATAGGATCTTTCATCCTTACCTCGATCACTTCGTGGTGGTATTCATTGACGAAATCCTGATATACTCGATGTCGGAGGAGGAGCACGCCACACACCTATAGATAGTTCTAGATACACTCCAAGAGAACCATCTTTATGGAATGATCTTGAAGTGCTAGTTCTAGATATGGGAAGTCCACTTCCTAGGGAACGATATCTCAGAGGCTGGAGTTGCAATGGATCTGACGTAGATAGTGGTAGTGCTTTCTGGGGAGCCACCCAAAAGTGTGATTGAGGTGAGGAGTTTCCTAGGATTAGTTGGGTACTACCGAATATTTATACCTAACTTTTACAGAGTTATGAAGCCTTTGTCAGCTTTGACAAAGAAGGTTCAACCCTTCGTGTGGATGGATAGATGCCAATAGAGTTTTTAGGATCTGAGGTAGAGACAGACGAGTACCGCCATCTTGAGGCTACGAGAAGAGGGAATTGGGTATGTAGTCTACTGCGATGCATCAGGGAACAGATTTGGTTGTGTCCTAATGTAGAAGCAAATTGTGATCATCTACGACTCATGGAAGTTGAGATAGCAGGAGAAAAACTACGCGACCCATGACCTGGAGTTAGAAACAATGGTCTTTGCGCTGAAGATGTGGCAACACCACTTGATGGGAAAATGTTTTATAGTCTACTCTGATCATAAGAGTCTCAAGTATATCTTTTCATAAGAGGACCTGAACCTAAGACAATGACGATGACTAGAGTTCCTCTAGGACTACGACTCTGAGATAGTCTACACTCCTGGGAAGGGGATCATAGTAGCAAACACACTCAATAGGAGGTCTGGTCTACATTTACTGAGTGAGGTGACATAACAGCTAGCCAAATTGTAGTTATCCTTCATGGATAGTGATGGAGAATCTTACCTCCAGTCTATGATAGTTACTCCCCCACTCCTTTAGTGAGTCCGAGAGGCACATCTTGGGGATGTAGACTGTGAGGCCTGATGTACTCAGATAACCTCAGGACAGGATCCTGATGGATTTTATGAAGGTGGGGATCATGTCATCTTCTTCAGAGGACACAATATGGTACCAGTGACACTACAGAAGGAGGTGTTGAGGGAGTTCCATACATCCCCTTTGGCAGTACATTCTGGTGTGGAAAAGATAAACCAGGCCATCCGGTGTCATTACTGGTGGCTAGGGATAAATAAGGCAGTGGTAGAGTTCATATCATAGTGTCTCACTTGTCAAAAAATAAAGGCGGATCATTAGGTACCAATAAGATTAGCTTAACCATTTGAGGTAGTAGAGTGGAAGTGGGATTTTTTATCCATGAACTTCATGACGGGGCTACCATGTACGTCCAGGGGCCACGATTCCATCTGGGTGATCGTTGACTGAATCACCATGTCGGCCCACTTCCTACCTATCTGAGAGCAGTGATCAGTAGAGAGCTTGGGGAGCCTCTATGTATAAGATATTTTACGAATTCACGGGGTGCCATCGGTGATGGTATCAGATCGTGACGCTCGTTTTACATACCATTTGTGGAAGGGATTAAAGGTGGAGTTCGGGACTTAGCGATTCTTGAGCATCACCTTTCACCCTCAGAAAGATGGTCAGACAGAGTGGACTATTCAGACACTCGAGGACATGTTGCGTGCTTGTATCCTTGATTTTCGTCATAGTTAGGAGTACCACCTTCCACTAATTTATTTCACATAGAACAACATTTATCACTCCACCATCAACATGGATCCATTTGAGGCCTTGTACGGGCAACATTGAAGATCACCTATATGCTAGAAAGACCCAGGGAAGTCGGTACTTATGGGTCCAGAGTTGGTACAGGCTACCACAGAGAAGGTGCAGATCATCCAGGAGCGGATGATAACTACACAGAGCTGGCATAAGTCTTATGCCGATAGGAGATAGAGACTGTTAGAGTTTGATGTGGGATACCATGTCTTCCTATGGGTCTCACCCTAACGAGGATTATAGAGGTTTGGCCGGGGTGACAAGCTATCTCCGAGGTTCATCGGACCTTTCCAAATGCTCAAAAAAGTAGCTGAGGTGGTGTACCATCTATATCTTCCCCCACATATGCATTGGGTTCATAATGTTTTTCATGTGTCACATTTGAGGATGTACATTCATGATTCATTGCACATTATCGACAGGGGAATGATGGACATCGACAATGGGGTGACATTTGTGGAGTTCCCAGTGGAGGTAGAGTATCAACAAGAGCGAGTCCTTCATGGGAAATTGATTCCTCTAGTACGAGTTCGTTGGAAGCACAGGAACCTCCAGAAAAGAACATTGGAGTGGGAGGCTCAGATACGTACTCAGTACCCCCACTTGTTCCCCTAGTTTTGTTGTATCTTTCAGAAAAAAACCCCAAATGTGGGGATAATGTAAAGACACAGAAATTCTGTATAATTTTTTTAAATTATTTGGGATTATTACGAGTCTGCAAAAATGGACGGTGCTTGATTCTGAGGCCCAGAGTGCTCAGAATGGATTTTTGAACTTTTTTAAAGGAACGTTCTGTAAACGTGTGGGTGTCGATTTCTATCTTTTGAACCTGTTCTAGGATTAAAAATTGGAGGGCACCATTGAATCTACAACATAGAGATTTCATTAAGGGAGGCATAACTTCGACCGCAGTAGGTCAGGTGAAAAATTATGTCTTTGAAAATTTTAAATAAATAATAAAATAAAATAAAATAATTGTTATTTTATTATCCTACCTCATGTTGAGTGGTGGTGGTGGGACCGATGGGTTGTCATGCCATTTAATAGATTGACTCCTCAGTTATATAACCACACCATTGAGAATTAAGAGGTTTATTATTTTAAAACTAATTGATGAACCTCATTAATTATTTCAATGAATTACTCACCCTCTCTCTCTATTTAAATAGAGCTCGGGTTCGGGTTTTTAACACAACTTCACCAAGTGAGGAACCTCTGGAAAAGTACTGCGGAAAATTCCACCGATGAAGGATGGAAGCTTGGGAGGAAATGATATGGGATCGACAAACGCCGACAACTTCAACCATAGAGGACTCTTCTCCCACCACAACTGCAAAACCTCCAATGATTCTTAAGGTGGGGTGTTTTTTCCTTACTAATTCTAAGAGTCTGTTGAATTAATTACCCCCTGTTATTGTAACACCACGAGATTTTATGAAAAATATTCTTTTAATTTCATTAATTTCTTGTGTTGTATGCTACACCAAGATTACATTGCACTATACGCAACACCATATTAGCTTGAAGTATACGCAACACTATTCTTGGATCGTGTTATACACAATTTTGATTATAGTTATTCTACGCAACATTGAGTATATATATACATATATTCAATGTATAAATGAAATATGGTTGGATTTTTTTATACGAAACAACGAATGATTCTTGCACAACACGCAACCATGACTCAGCTTGCATTACACGCAATCACGACCTTCCTCGATAGCGTGTGTTGTACGCAATACCGGGATTTACTAAACAATGTTATATTATTATAATAATATTATGAACCAGCCGTTATGAATAGTATTAACTAAATTTTGAATTTTATAACATTATTATTCATCTTACACATTTTCTAGAACATGGTATAAGAACAAAATAAATTTTTTGGGTAAAATAAGTATTTTTCAAAAAATGCAGTTTTGCCGCCTTTTGATGGCGCACCCACATTAAATATAGTTTTTAAAATGTTTATAAGTTAAATTTAACAAAATAAAATTCTTATTTGGAATAAATAAATAAAAATTTACTTGGGATAAAATTTTCATATTATTCTCGTAACTTTCATATTTTGATGAATAGTAAAAACACACTATATTTTAATTAAAAACAACCTTTTTCATCACAATAATTTATATGGTTAAATTATAATATTGAATGGTTTTAAAGTATATATAGAATATATTTTTACCATTTAATATAATTTATGTCATTAGCATTGATTTTACATTAAATTCGTAGGTTAAATCAATTCAATTTTTTGCAATGTTTTAAAGAAAAACCCGTTTTCTTTCGACAACGGGATTAATTTTAATTTAATTTATGAAACTTTTGTGTATTGAATTTGGAAAAATGGATTCCATATTTGGAATCAGTGGGTCCAAATTATGTTAATAAGCTACTTTTTATTTTTGGGAATTATGAATAGTAACTAAGGTAAATTTTATTTACCATAGTTAAAGGTAAATCGAGTAATTAAGGGTAAATATAATATTATAAAATTACCCTAAAAAATGCCAAAATTATATTGGATGGCTAAAATTAGTCCCATATAACCTAAGGGTCGGATTAGATTCATTTTATGGACTTTTGACCATGAAAATAATTTAATTATTATTAAAACCAAAAACATGTCACTCTCTTAAATCTTATAAGTATAATAATTTTAATTTAGTGATAAACATCATAAAACTTCGAACATGAATAGTCTCCAGAAATATTATAAAATTATATACATCATGATAATTTATTTAGAATTTTTAGGGATTAAATAATGGTCATTAATGGTGATACATTAATGATACAGAAATTATTTATTAAGTGGAAAATTAGTAATATAGTTTTTACTGAAAACATAATACCCATTAAAAGGCCCAAAAACCTGAAAAAAATTATTGTTAGTGTCTATATACACCTTAATCATCCCATTACCTAATATATAACTGTTTTGAGCCTTATATAAGTGATTATGACACTTATATTATTTTATTTTAAATGATGCCAAAGTTGTCACCTTCATAATTTAATAAATATAACAATTTAAATATTATTATTTTAAGATGACAAATTCGAGTAAAAGTATTATTGTGAAAGGTAATAGATTTATATTAATCATAGGATTTTATTTTTAATTTTTATGCAAAAATATGTATATTAAATAATTATACAAAAATGTTGTAGTAATTATTTTATTAAGAGATAAACCAAATAAATTGTTTAAAAAATAAAAAAATAAATATTATATGAACTATTTAATGTGCTTCACTAATTTTATAGAAACATATTACCTTTTATGAATCTATTAAAGCTTTTATTTCGAACATATCTTCTGTATATATTTTATTTAAATTCAAATAAATTAATAGTGTCAAAATTGACACTATTGTTATTTTTTAAAAATAACATATTATAAAATTGTTTAAAAATCACAAAAATATTTAAAAATTATAAATTTAAATTTATATGGTCTATCATGTTATAAAGTAACAAATTATGTAAAATTCACAATAAATAAGTAATTATTTGTTATAATTTAAAATTTATAATTTTATTACCACAAATAAATTTAAATAGATTAAATAAGAATAAATCAAAATGATAAGGTTTAAAATAAGATACAAACATGTCTAAATTTGATTGGTTGATAATATTACAACCCTATATCATCTAATATTCTAATATGAGTCATTTTTGGATGTTTTTAAGTGGGGTTAGATTTATTATAAATTAATATTTTTAAGAATTCCAAAGGTGCCCCTCTCCTCCCTTATAAAAGGGAACCTCCTCCCTCTCTTCCTCACACCAAATTGAGCCTTCAAGCTCGGCCAAACCCTGAAAAATTATCTTCTCCACTTCCCTAGAAACATCATATAGGTTTTGGTCTTATTCAAAGACCAATTTTAGTGCCCTAAGAGGAGGTCTCAAAGAGGCGCTTCAAAGAAGAGGTAATGTCCGTTACCGATTCTTTCACCTTTATTTCTTCTTCCACTTATTCTTATTAGGTTGTTTAATTATGAAGTAATAACATCAGTATCAATGATATACTGATATTTTATTATAATTATGAAACAACCCTATTTCACCATCTATCCATCCTACGGAAAACGAAATCACCGCGCGTGCGTACGTACCGAATACCATCTCCACGTCGTGGTGTAATCTATTTTCCACGACCACCTTACTTGGAAGGGTATAATGGTGTAAATAATAACTATATATGATTTTTGTAAAGTGATATTGATTCTGTAATAGTATAAATACACTCCAATAAAATTCTACGATCACGGGAACAATATCATCGCTCGTGCGTACGTACGGAATACCGTCTCCACGACGCGATGAGATTCATTCTCAATGATTAACCATTCATAAATGATTATAAAGTATATATAATAAGTGATTTTATTTCTTTCCATTTATTGATCTATTATATATATTTATATTCTGAATATATATTATATATAAATCATGTTTTATATTCTGGAATTAAGTAATCATGATCTAAGTAATCATATGAATAATTACAGGTCAAAACACGGACAACAAATGAAATGATTTTACCCAAAACGCACTTTAACAAGGAATTTACAAAAGAACAGGTAATATAAAGTCATACGTGAACCATATATGATATCATAACAATGAATATGATTCTGTAATAAGTCAATGACATTATTTAAATCATTATATAGGAGGTTCGGATACGTACGAAACATATCAGACCTAAGGTAAGGGATAATTGTGAAAATATCATTTTTATCCGAGATTGCTTATTCGTAAGTGTTTACTGGGGTTATTTATATCATCCATGTCCATGTTTTATAAAAGTGTTTTCATGTATGTTTACAGTCCTTTTTACCCATTTTTCACTTTTACTATATGGTATGTAAGGAATCTTTCTTTTGTTTACGTTACGAGGTACTTCTTGACTTTTACGACAAAAGTACGAAAATAATGTTTTTTTAACTTGTACGACACGAATGGATTTTTATGTTTTTATAAAGCCTTATTATATTGAAGCTTCCTCCAAAAGATTTCATGACTATTATCAGAAAAATATCTTTCTTTTAAAATTGCATGACGTTTTGTGAAAAGAAATTGATTTTGAAGAAGAAAGGATATTTTCCTCAAGAATTAATTACAAGTGTTTTATCAAAACCATTTTCCATCTAAGATGAAATTATTTCATATGTGTATGTTTCAAGTGTAATGTCTCTTTGATTGACATGGTTTCACTTTTCTTATTATGAAATGATATCCATTTCTTTTATATGGATTATGTGATGATGGGATGATGTTTATGAAACCCATTTTATTTATTGGGTTTTTATGAATGATGTATGTTTATTTTATGGCACATGTAAGAACGATTTCATTATGAGATTGGTGGGACCTATATCTCCCTCCAATTCATTGGGTAAAGATTTTATATCTCATGAGATAGACATGGCTGGAACGGTAAGTTAATCCGGTTCAGTGTTACAGGACAGAAATGAGGAGTGAACTCGATTCAGAATGGGATTTTGTCCACTAAGATGGTCTTGGAAGCAATGCATTGGCTACTATGGAAATCATTACATGTGCTTAATGGATGCCACAATTACAAGTTTTATTTCCATGCTATTTTATCATGATTTATGTTCCATTATGATCTATGCCTTATGTACTTCCATGTTTTATGTCGTTGCTCAAGATTTTTAATGTTCACGTTTTTTTATGTTAAAATGTATATGGTATGTTTTATTTTATCCATGCTTAACCTTACTGAGAATTTGAGCCCACCATTTTTATGTTTTCTTTTCCCCCAGGATTAAAAGAAATATTTTAGGTAAGGAAACAAAAATGGGAAGATCTTTGTGGGAGATGTTGAAGATCTTTCACCACGATTAGAAGATTACGTTCCGTGTTTCCAAAGACACTAAACTATTATGGTCCTTGTGTGTCTGTTTTTTTATTATGTACTAAGTATTCCTCAAAAGTAATTTAATGTCCATGTACGTCAAGCTTCGGGTCTCTACAGTTGGTATTAGAGGAAAGGTTTAGTCAACCTTTGGAAACTAGGATGCGAGAACTTTAGAGAGATCCCTAGAGATATTTCTAAGGTATGTCTAGGGATGTCCCTAAGTTTTAGTATATGTATAGGTTATAGTCCTATAATTACGGTAACAATCTTAGAAATAAACTTAAGATGTTAGATATTGAAGGTACTCCCCCTTTATTATGTTGTTTTCCCTAGCATGATTTTTGCCTCTCACACTATTCTTTTTGGGTTTTAGACGATGGCTGGAACCCGAAGGAACCGTGTTGATCAATGCAATGGACAATGCAATGATTGTCCTCCTGAACAAACAAATGTTATGAGAGATAGAGTAAAAAATCTTATTTCTATACTTAAAAAAGCTATGAATCATTCTGGACTTCCAAATGAGCAGAGAAGGGAACAATATTCTATTGAGTCTTTCATGAGGCAACGTCCCCCTTTTTTCAGTGGGTCTTCTAATCCACTTATTGCTGAACAATGGATCAGTACCACTAAAAAGATATTTTCAATTCTTCAATGTTCATAACATGATAAAGTCATCTTAGCGGTATATCGTTTGGAAGGTGAAGCTGATCAATGGTGGAATCTTATGAAGAATACGAGGCCAAGAGATGAAATTGAGTCCATGTAATGGGACGAGTTGAAGAACTTATTTTTTAATAACTACTTCCCTCATATTCATTGAACAAAGATGGAGAAAGAGTTTCTTGAACAAAAGCAAAAGGATGATGAATCTGTTGGTGTATACGAAGCGAATTTTACAAGGCTTGCAAGGTATGCATCTGGCTTTATCATCCAACCTGAAAGTAAAGTTGATCGATTCTTCAGTGGATTAAAACCAAATCTTTGAAAGGCATTAGCTATAAGAGACTTCTGTAGCTATGAAGAAATTTTGCGTTTTGCTATCAAGGTAGAAATGGAAGTTGGTGTTACTTATCCATCTCGTAGTTTTGACAAGAAACGAAAGATGGAGTTCAAGGAGAAATCTCAGAATAATGGTGAAAAGAAGATGAATGTTTCCTTATGCTCAAAGTGTGGAAAGAAGCATGGTGGAGATTGTCTTAAAGGGACTAGAAAATTCTTTAAGTGTGGAAAAGAAGGTCATCGAGTAGATGAGTGTAAAAGTAATGGAAAAAGGGTTTCTAATGATGTGAATAAAGAAAATACTGCAGAGAACGCACCACCAACACATCAATGCTTCAAGTTCAAGGAAATGGGGAATTATGCTAATAAATTCCATAATCCAAGGGTTAGTGATGATCGACATCAGTAACCACTTAAGGCAAAGGACAAAGGAAAGTCACATGCGATCATTATTGGCGATGTTGAATATGAAAACGATGTGGTGGAATGATTAAGTTTTTATGTAATGGGATTGAAAAATAATCTTGTATATAGTATCGTGGAATATTGGAATATTTATGTATTGGTCTATTGTGGTTTTCAATAATTTTATGGTACTGGTAACCATGGAAAGTGATTGAGATATTTTTGGAAAAAGAGATGATATGCGCATAATGAAAGGATAAGGAAAAAATGAAATGTTTGATAGTAATCATGAGCTCATGACTGATATAAGGAAATAGTTATATCATGGTTTGAGGTTTTGGTATGTGAAAAGAGTTAACTTTTGACAGCACTCATGTTTTCACTAAGATTCAATGAGTATTCATTTTTCAAAAGAATACATGATTAAGGCCTTCGAATGTTTGGAATGTGACCAACAAGACATATCTCATTATATACGGGGATCAATGATGGTATTAACATGCTTGTTATATGAACTCTTTGGTAATCGTTTTCACTATAATATGAGATTGGACAACAGTATTTTGGATAAGCCTAAATATTGGAAAGGATTATGTTGGACATAAGTTAGTATTGTTTAAGGATAGAACTTTTTTTGATATTATTGATGGTATGTTATAGTAATGTAGTTTTAGAAAAAGGACAACCTACAGGACGGGCGACAGCCCATCGCGTCGGACAAGGCTGTGGGAATCGAACCCACAACCGAAGTGCGACTGGCCTTTATCGCCTACCACTGGCCTACAGGAAGTCCCTGGTTAGTAGAAACTAGTTTAAGTTTATTAAGCGGTATGATATATGAAGTATAAGTTCATTTTTGAACCATATACGATTAATCTAACCATAAGATGGACTTATAACTTTTTCCAAACTTTTGTTTGAAAAAGTTGGAATGACCCATCATTCCATCACATGATCTGCTAACACATCACGAATAACAAATTAAACTTCATTTCTTTAAGGGATGAAGTGGAAATTGTTCAATTCACGAACAATAGTGAGATTGTACCGAAATCATGAAAGTATTTCTTTTAATTCATTAACTTTAGGGAAATTATCTTGAAAACCAAAAATGTTGTCCCAGTTCTCTTATATCCGATGAATCAGATGGTACCTTAGATCATCACAAATCTATAGCTTTGTGATTGTTGGCTTTTTCATTACCGTGTTCTCTACCACTCTCCATCTGAACTTGATGGTTAGATTTTTCTCTCATATCCATATTTTCACCTATGTTCTCCTATGTGGAAACCCAGTGATGAGTTAATTTGGGTAACCGTTACATTTCATACTTTAGTTTTTAAATCCATGTTCTGGTATTCCTTTTTACGATGTGGGTTTCTATTAAACAAACATTCGAGTAGTAAACCATTTATAACCCCCGACGAATTTTGAGGGAGAAATTCATTTTAAGGGGGGTAGAATGTAACACCCCGAGATTTTATTAAAAATATTCTTTTAATTTCATTAATTTCTTGTGTTGTATGCTACACCAAGATTACCTTGCGCTATTCGCAACACCAAATTAGCTTGCAGTATACGCAACACTATTCTTGGATCGTGTTACACACAATTTTGATAATAGTTATTCTACGCAACATTGAGTATATATATATATATATTCAATGTATAAATGAAATATGGTCGGATTCTGTTATACGAAACAACGAAGGATTTTTGCACAACACGCAACCCTGACTTGGCTTGCATTACACGCAATCACAACCTTGCTCGATAGCGTGTGTTGTATACAATACCAGGTTTTACAAAACAATGATATATTATTATAATATTATTATCAACTAGCCGTTATGAATAGTATTAACTAAAATTTGAATTTTATAACATTATTATTCAACTTACACATTTTCTAGAACATGGTATAAGAACAAAATAAATTTTTCGGGTAAAATAAGTATTTTTCAAAAAATGAAGTTTTGCCACCTTTTGATGGCGCACCCACATTAAATATAGTTTTTGACATGTTTATAAGTTAAATTTGAAAAAATAAAATTATTATTTGGAATCAAGAAATAAAAATTTACTTTGGATAAAATTTTCATATTATTCTGGTAACTTTCATATTTTGATGAATAGTAAAAACACGCTATATTTTAATTAAAAACAACTTTTTTCATCGCAATAATTTATATGGGTAAATTATAATATTGAATGGTTTTAAAGTATAAATTGAATATATTTTTACCATTTAATATAATTTATGTCATTAGCATTGATTTTACATTAAATTCGTAGGTTAAATCAATTCAATCTTTTGCAATGTTTTAAAGAAAAACCCATTTTCTTTCGACAACGGGATTAATTTTAATTTAATTTCTGCAACTTTTTTGTATTGAATTTGGAAAAATGGATTCCATATTTGGAATTAGTGGGTCCAAATTATGTTAATAAGCTTATTTTTGGGAATTATGAATAGCAACTACGGTAAATTTTATTTACCCTAGTTAAAGGTAAATTGGGTAATTAAGGGTAAATATAATATTATAAAATTACCCTAACAAATGCCAAAATTATATTGGATGGCTAAAAGTAGACCCATATAACCTAAGGGTCAGATTAGATTCATTTTATGGACTTTTGACCATGAAAATAACTTAATTATTATTAAAACCAAAGAAAGTGACAACAGGTCACTCTCTTAAATCTTATAAGTATAATAATTTTACTTTAGTGATAAACATCATAAAACATCGAACATGAATAGTCTCCAGAAATATAATAAAATTATCTACATCATGATAATTTATTTATAATTTTTAGGGATTAAATAATGGTCATTAATGGTGATAAATTAATGATACAGAAATTATTTATTAAGTGGAAAATAAGTAATATAGTTTTTATTTAAATAATAATACCCATTAAAAGTCCCAAAAACCTGACCCAAACTTATTGGTACTGTATATCTACACCTTAATCATCCAATGACCTAATATATAACCGTTTGGATCCCTATAAAAGTGATTATGACACTTATATTATTTTATTTTAAATGATGCCAAAGTTGTCACCTTCATAATTTAATAAATATTAAAATTTAAATATTGTGATTTTAAGATGATAAATTCTAGTAAAAGTATTATTGTGAAATGTAATATATTTATCTTCATCATAGGATTTTATTTTTAATTTTTATGCAACAAATATGTATATGAAATAATTATACAAAATGTTGTAGTAATTATTTTATTAAGAGATAAACGAAATAAATTGTTTTAAAAATAATAAAATAAATATTATATGAACTATTTAATATGATAAACTAATTTTATAGATACATATGACCTTTTATTAATCTATTAAAGCTTTTATTTCGAACATATATTCTGTATATATTTTATTTAAATTCAAATAAATGAATATTGTCAAAATTGACACTATTGTTATTTTATAAAAATAACATATTATAAAATTGTTTAAAAATCACAAAAATATTTAAAAATTATAAATTTAAATTTATATGGCCTATAATGTTATAAAGTATCCAATTATGGAAAATTCACAACAATAAATTAATTATCTGTTATAATTTAAAATTTATAGTTTTATTACCACAAATAAACTTAAATTGATTAAATAAGGATAAATCAAAATTATAAGGTTTAAAATAAGATCCAAACATGTCTAAATTTGATTGGTTAATGAGATTACAACCCTATCTCATCTAATATTAGAATATGAGTCATTTTTGGAGGTTTTTAAGTGGGGTTAGATTTATTATAAATAAATAGTTTTAAGAATTCCAAAGGTGCCCCTCTCCTCCCTTATAAAAGGGCACCTCCTCCTTCTCTTCCTCACACCACATTGACCCTTCAAGATCAAAAAACCCCTGAAAAATTATCTTCTCCACTTCCCTAGAAACATACTATAGGTCCTGGTCTTCTTCAAAGACCAATTTTAGTGCCCTAAGAGGAGGTCTCAAAGAGGCGCTTCAAAGAAGAGGTAATGTCCGTTACCGATTCTTTCACCTTTATTTATTCTTCCACTTCTTCTTCTTAGGTTGTTTCATTATGAAGTAATAAAATCAGTATCACTCATATACTGATATGTTATTATAAGTATGAAACAACCCTATTTCACCATCTATCCATCCTACAGAAAACGAAATCACCGCACGTGCGTACGTACGGAATACCGTCTCCATGTCGTGGTGTAATCTATTTTCCACCACCACCTTACTTGGATGGGTATAATGGTGTAAATAATAACTATATATGATTATTTTAAAGTGATATTGATTCTGTAATAGTATACATACACTCCAATAAAATTCCACGATCATGGGAATGATATCATCGCTCGTGCGTACGTACGGAATACCGTCTCCACGACGCGATGAGATTCATTCTCAATGATTAACCATTCATAAATGATTATAAAGTATATATAATAAGTGATCATGAAATATATGACATAATAATGATACTGTATTTATGTATATATATATGTATGACAACCAATTAATTCCATTCAATTCAATGAGAAAACGAAAACAACGTTCATGCGTACGTACGACCTACCATCTCCATGAACGGTGTATTTCTTTCCATTTATTGATCTATTATATATATATATATATTATGAATATATATTATATATAAATCATGTTTTATATTCTGGAATTAAGTAATCATGATCTAATTAATCATATGAATAATTACAAGTCAAAACACGAACGATATATGATGTCATAACAATAAATATGATTCTATAATAAGTCAATGACATTATTTAAATCATTATACAGGAGGTTCAGATACGTACGAAGCATATCTGACCTAAGGAAAGGGATAATTGTGCAAATCTCATTTTTATCAGAGATTGCTTATTCGTAAGTGTTTACTGGGGTTATTTCTATCATACATCTCCATGTTTTATATTTTTTTTTTCATGTATGTTTAAAGTCCTTTTTACCCATTTTTGACTTTTACTACATGGTATGTAAGGAATCTTTCTTTTGTTTACGTTACGAGGTACTTCTTGACTTTTACGACAAAAGTACGGAAAGAATGTCTTTTAACTTATATGGCACGAACGGATTTTTACGGTTTTATAAAGCCTTATTTTCATGAAGATTCCTCCAAAATATTTCATGACTATTTTCAACAAAATCTCTTTCTTTTAAAATTTCATGACGTTTTGTGAAATGAAATTGATTTTGAAGAAGAAAGGATATTTTCCTCAAGAATTCATTACAGGTGTTTTATCAAAACCATTTTCCATCTAAGATGAAATTATTTCATATGTGTATGTTTCAAGTGTAATGTCTCTATGATTGAAATGTTTTCACTTTTCTTATTATGAAATGATATCCATTTCTTTTATATGGATTATGTGATGATGGGATGATGTTTATGAAACCCATTTTATTTATTGAGTTTTTATGAATGATGTATGTTTATTTTGTGGCACAAGTAAGAATGATTTAATTATGATATGGGTGGGATCTATATCTCCCTCCAATGCATTGGGTAAATATTTTATATCTCATGAGATAGACATGGATGGAACGGTATGTTAATCCGGTTCAGCGTTACAGGATGGAAACGAGGAGTGAACTCGATTCAGAATGGGACTTTGTCCACTAAGATGGTCTTGGAAGAAATACCTTGGCTAATATGGAAATCATTACATGTCCTTAATGGAGGCCACAATTACATGTTTTATTTCCATGCTATTTTATCGTGATTTATGTTCCATTATGATCTATTCCTTATGTACTTCCATGTTTTATGTCGTTGCTCAAGATTTTTAATGTTCACGTTTTTTTAAGTTCAAATGTATATGGTATGTTTTATTTTATCCATGCTTACCCTTACTAAGAATTTGAGCCCACCATTTTTATGTTTTCTTTTCCCCCAGGAATAAAAGATATATTTTAGGTAAGGAAACAAAAATGGGAAGATCTTTTTGGGAGATGTTGAAGATCTTTCACCACGATTAGAAGATTACGTTCCAAGTTTCCAAAGACACTAAACTGTTACGTTCCTTGTGTGTCTGTTTTTTTATGTACTAAGTATTACACAAATGTAATGTAATGTCCACGTACGTCAAGCTTCGGGTCTCTACAGTTGGTATCAGAGGAAAGGTTTAGTCAACCTTTGGAAACTAGGATGCGAGAACTTTAGAGAGATCCCTAGAGATATTTCTAAGGTATGTCTAGGGATGTCCCTAAGGTTAAGTATAAGTATAGGTTATAGTCCTATAATTATAGTAACGATATTAGAATTAAACTTAAGATGTAATATATTGAAGGTACTCGCCCTTTATTATGTTGTTTTCCCTAGCATGATTTTTGCCTCTCACACTATTCTTTTTGGGTTTTAGATGATGGCTGGAACCCGAAGGAACCGTGTTGATCAATTCAATGGACAATGTAATGAT
Organism: Viscum album; assembly: GCA_963277665.1. Classification (NCBI taxonomy): domain Eukaryota; kingdom Viridiplantae; phylum Streptophyta; class Magnoliopsida; order Santalales; family Viscaceae; genus Viscum; species Viscum album. The sequence continues at coordinate 912,716,151 of OY728151.1, forward strand.
TTTCCTCATGAACAAACAAATGTTATGGGAGATGGAGTGAAAAATCTTATTGCTATACTTACACAAGCTATGAATCATTCTGGACTTCCAAATGAGCAGAGAAGGGAACAATATTCTATTGAGTCCTTCATGAGGCAACGTCCACCTTCTTTCAGTGGGTCTTCTGATCCACCTGTTGCTGAACAATGGATCAGTACCACAGAAAAGATATTTTCAGTTATTCAATGTTCAGAACATGATAAATTTATCTTAGCGGTATATCGTTTGGAAGGTGAAGCTGATCAATGGTGGAATCATATCAAGAATACGAGGCCAAGAGATGAAATTGAGTCCATGGAATGGGACGAGTTCAAGAGATTATTTTTCAATAAGTACTTCCCTCGTATTCTTCGAACAAAGATGGAAAAAGAGTTTCTTGAACTAAAGCAAAAGGATGATGAATCTGTTGGTGTATACGAAGAGAATTTTACAAGGCTTTCAAGGTATGCTTCTAGCTTTATCATCCAACCTGAAAGTAAAGTTGATCGATTTTTCAGTGGATTAAAACCAAATCTTCGAAAGTCATTAGCTATAAGAGACTTCAGTAGCTATGAAGAAATTGTTCATTGTGATATCAAGGTAGAAATGGAAGTTCGTGTTACCTATCCATCTCATAGTTTTGACAAGAAACTAAAGATGGAGTTCAAGGAGAAATCTTAGAATAATGGTGAAAAGAAGATGAATGTTTCCTTATGCTCAAAGTGTGGAAAGAAGCATGGTGGAGATTGTCTTAAAGGGTCTAGAAAATTCTTTAAGTGTGGAAACGAAGTTCATTGAGCAACTGAGTGTTGAAGTAATGGAAAAAGGGTTTCTAATGATGTGAATAAAGAAAAGACTGCAGAGAACGCACCACCAACACTTCAATGCTTCAAGTGCAAGGAAATGGGGCATTATGTTAATAAATGTCCTAATCCAAGGGTTAGTGATGATCGACATGAGCAACCACTTAAGGAAAAGGACAAAGGGAAGTCATATGCGATCACTATTGGCGATGTTGAATATGAAAATGATGTGGGGGAATGATTAAGTTTTTATGTAATGGGATTGCAAAATAATGTTGTATATAGTATCTTGCAATATTGGAATATTTATGTATTGGTCTATTGTGGTTTTCAATAATTTTATTGTACTGGTAACCATGGAATGTTATTGAGATATTTTAAAAAAAAAATATTTGCTCATAATGAAAGGATAAGGAGAAAATGAAATGTTTGACAGTATTCATGAGCTCAAGAATGATATAAAGAAATAGTTATATCATTGTTTGAGGTTTTGGTATGTGAAAAGAGTTAACTTTTCACAGCACTCATGTTTTCACTAAGATTCAATGGGTATTCATTTTTCAAAAGAATACATGATTAAGGCCTTCGAATGTTTGTAATGTGACCAACAAGACATATCTCATTATATACGGGGATCAACGATGGTATTAACATGCTTGTTATATGAACTCTTTGGTAATCGTTTTCACTATAATATGAGATTGGACAACAGTATTTTGGATAAGCCTAAAGATTGGAAAGGATTATGTTGGACATAAGTTAGTATTGTTTAAGGATAGAACTTTTTTCGATATTATTGATGGGATGTTATAGTAATGTAGTTTTAGAAAAAGGAAAAACTGCAGGACGGGCGACATCTCATCACGTCAGACAGGGCTGTGGGAATCGAACCCACAACCGAAGTGAGACTGGCCTCTATCGCCTACCACTGGCCTATAGGAAGTCCCTGGTTAGTATAAAGTAGTTTTATTTTATTAAGCGATATGATATATGAAGTATAAGTTCATTTTTGGAACCATATACGATTAATCTAACCATAAGATGGACTTATAACTTTTTCCAACCTTTTGTTTGAAAAAGATGGAATGACCCATCATTCTATCACATGATCTGATAACACATCACGAATAACAAATTCAACTTCATTTCTTTAAGGGATGAAGTGGAAATAGTTCAATTCACGAACAACAGTGAGATTGTACCAAAATCATGCAAGTATTTCTTTTAATTCATTAACTTTAGGGAAATGATATTGAAAACCAAAAATTTTGTCCTAGTTACCTTATATCCGATGAATCAGATGGTACCTTAGATCATCACAAATCTATAACTTTGTGATTGTTGGCTTTTTCATATCCATGTTCTCTACAACTCTCTATCTGAACTTGATGGTTAGATTTTTCTTCCATATACATATTTTCACCTATGTTCTCTTATGTGGAAACCCAGTGATGAGTTAATTTGGGTAACCGTTACATTTCATACTTTAGTTTTTAAATCCATGTTCTCGTATTCCTTTTTACGATGTGGGTTTCTATTCAACAAACATTCGAGTAGTAAACCATTTATAACCCCGACGAATTTCGAGCGCGAAATTCATTTTAAGGGGGGTAGAATGTAACACCCCAAGATTTTATGAAAAATATTCTTTTAATTTCATTATTGTCTTGTGTTGTATGCTACACCAAGATTACCTTGCACTATATGCAACACCGTATTATCTTGCAGTATACGCAACACTATTCTTGGATCGTGTTACACACAATTTTGATAATAGTTATTCTACGCAACATTGAGTATATATATATATATATATATTCAATGTATTAATGAAATATGGTTGGATTATATTATACGAAACAACGAAGGATTCTTGTACAACAGGCAACCCTGACTTGGATTGCATTACACGCAATCGCGACCTTGCTCGATAGCGTGTGTTGTACGCAATACTGGGTTTTACTAAATAACGATATATTATTATAATATTATTATGAACTAGCGGTTATGAATATTATTAACTAAATTCTGAATTTTATAACATTATTATTCATCTTACACATTTTCTAGAACAAGTTATAAGGACAAAATAAATTTTTCGGATAAAATAAGTATTTTTCAAAAAATGCAGTTTTGCCGCCTTTTGATGGCGCACCCACATTAAATCTTGTTTTTGACATGTTTATAAGTTAAATTTGAAAAAATAAAATTCTTCTTTGGAATCAAGAAATAAAAATTTACTTTGGATAAATTTTTCATATTATTCTGATAACTTTCATATTTTGATGAATAGTAAAAACACGCTCTATTTTAATTAAAAACAACTTTTTTCATCACAATAATTTATACAGTTAAATTATAATATTGAATGGTTTTAAAGTATAAATAGAATATATTTCTACCATTTAATATAATGTATGTCATTAGCATTGATTTTACATTAAATTCGTAGGTTAAATCAATTCAATCCTTTACAATGTTTTAAAGAAAAACCCGTTTTCTTTCGACAACGGGATTAATTTTAATTTACTTTCTGCAAATTTTGTGTATTGAATTTGGAAAAATGGATTCCATATTTGGAATCAGTTGGTCCAAATTATGTTAATAAGCTACTTTTTATTTTTGGGAATTATGAATAGCAACTACGATAAATTTTATTTACCATTGTTAAAGGTAAATCAGATAATTAAGGGTAAATATAATATTATAAAATTACCCAAACACATGCCAAAATTATATTGGATGGATAAAAGTAGACCCATATAACCTAAGGGTCGGATTAAATTTATTTTATGGACTTTTGACCATGAAAATAATTTAATTATTATTAAAACCAAAGAAAGTGACAACATGTCACTCTCTTAAATCTTATAAGTATAATAATTTTAATTTAGTGATAAAAATCATAAAACTTCAAACATGAATAGTCTCCAAAACTATAATAAAATTATCTACATCATGATAATTTATTTAGAATTTTTAGGGATTAAATAATGGTCATTAATGGTGATAAATTAATGATACAGAAATTATTTATTAAGTGGAAAATAAGTAATATAGTTTTTATTGAAATAATAATACCTATTAAAAGGCCCAAAAACCTGACCAAAACTTATTGGTAGTGTCTATCTACACCTTAATCATCCAATTACCTAATATATAACCGTTTGGATCACTATAAAAGTGATTATGACACTTATATTATTTTATTTTAAATGATGCCAAAGTTGTCACCTTCATAATTTAATAAATATAACAATTTAAATATTGTGATTTTAAGATGATAAATTCTAGTAAAAGTATTATTGTGAAAGGTAATAGATTTATATTTTTCATAGGATTTTATTTTTAATTTTTATGCAACAAATATTTATATTAAATAATTATACAAAAATGTTGTAGTAACTATTTTATTAAGAGATAAACCAAATAAATGGTTTTAAAAATAATAAAATAAAATTATATGAACTATTTAATGTGATCCACTAACTTTATAGATACATATGACTTTTTATGAATCTATTAAAGCTTTTAGTTCGAACATATCTTCTGTATATATTTTATTTAAATTCAAATAAATGAATAGTGTCAAAATTGACACTATTGTTATTTTATAAAAATAACATATTATAAAATTGTTTAAAAATCACAAAAATATTTAAAAATTATAAATTTATATTTATATGGCCTATAATGTTATAAAGTAACCAATTATGGAAAATTCACAGCAAATAAGTAATTATTTTTTATAATTTAAAATTTATAATTTTATTACCACAAATAAACTTAAATAGATTAAATAAGGATAAATCAAAATGATAAGGTTTACAATAAGATCCAAACATGTCTAAATTTGATTGGTTGATGAGATTACAACCCTATCTCAACTATTCTTCGAATATGAGTCATTTTTGGAGGTTTTTAAGTGGGGTTAGATTTATTATAAATTAATATTTTTAAGAATTCCAAAGGTGCCCCTCTCCTCCCTTATAAAAGGGCACCTCCTCCCTCTCTTCCTCACACCACATTGAGCCTTCAAGATCTTCCAACCCCTAAAAAATTATCTTCTCCACTTCCCTAGAAACACCCAAGAGGTCCTGGTTTTCTTCAAAGACCAATTTTAGTGCCCTAAGAGGAGGTCTCAAAGAGGCGCTTCAAAGAAGAGGTAATGTCTGTTACTGATTCTTTCACCTTTATTTCTTCTTCCACTTCTTCTTCTTAGGTTGTTTTATTATGAATTAATAACATCAGTATCACTCATATACGGATATGTTATTATAAGTATGAAACAACCCTATTTCACCATCTATCCATCCTACAGAAAAGGAAATCACCGTGCGTGGGTACGTACAGAATACCGTCTCCACGCCGTGGTGTAATCTATTTTCCACCACCATCTTACTTGGATGGTTATAATGGTGTAAATAATAACTATATATGATTATTGTAAAGTGATATTGATTCTGTAATAGTATACATATACTCCAATAAAATTCAACGATCATGGGAACGATATCATCGCTTGTGCGTACCTACGGAATACCGTCTCCACGACGCGATGAGATTCATTCTCAATGATTAACCATTCATAAATGATTATAAAGTATATATAATAAGTGATCATGAAATATATGAAATAATAATGATACTGTATTTATGTATATATATATGTATGACATCCAATTAATTCCATTCAATTCAACGAGGAAACGAAAACAACGTTCATGCGTACGTACGGCCTACCATCTCCATGAACGGTGTATTTCTTTCCATTTAATGATCTATATATATATATATTCTGATTATATATTATATATAAATCATGTTTTATATTCTGGAATTAAGTAATCATGATCTAATTAATCATATGAATAATTACAAGTCAAAACACGGATGACAAATGAAATGATTTTACCCAAAACGCTCTTTAACATGGAATTTACAAAAGAACGGGTAATATAAAGTCATAAGTGAACCATATATTATGTCATAACAATGAATATGATTCTGTAATAAGTAAATGACATTATTTAAATCATTATACAGGAGGTTCGGATACGTACGAAGCATATCAGACCTAAGGTAAGGGATAATTGTACAAATCTCATTTTTATCCGAGATTTCTTATTCGTAAGTGTTTGCTGGGGTTATTTCTATCATCCATGTCCATGTTTTATAAAAGTGTTTTCATGTATGTTTAAAGTCCTTTTTACCCATTTTTGAATTTTACTACATGGTATGTAAGGAATCTTTCTTTTGTTTACGTTATGAGGTACTTCTTGACTTTTACGGCAAAAGTACGGAAAGATTGTTTTTTAACTTATACGGCACGAACGGATTTTTACGGTTTTATAAAGCCTTATTTTCATGAAGTTTCCTCCAAAATATTTCATGACTATTTTCAAAAAAATCTCTTTCTTTTAAAATTTCATGACGTTTTGTGAAAAGAAATTGATTTTGAAGAAGAAAGGATATTTTCCTCAAGAATTCATTACAAGTGTTTTATCAAAACCATTTTCCATCTAAGATGAAATTATTTCATATGTGTATGTTTAAAGTGTAATGTCTCTATGATTGACATGGATTCAATTTTCTTATTATGAAATGATATCCATTTCTTTTATATGGATTATGTGATGATGGGATGATGTTTATGAAACCCATTTTATTTATTGGGTTTTTATGAATGATGTATGTTTATTTTGTGGCACAAGTAAGAATGATTTCATTATGGGATGGGTGGGACCTATATCTACCTCCAATGCATTGGGTAATGATTTTATATCTCATGAGATAGACATTTCTGGAACGGTAAGTTAATCCGGTACAGTGTTTCAGGACGGAAACGAGGAGTGAAATCGATTCAGAATGGGACTTTGTCCACAAAGATGGTCTTGGAAGCAATGCCTTGGCTACTATGGAAATCATTACATGTACTTAATGGAGGCCACAATTACATGTTTTATTTCCTTGCTATTTTATCATGATTTATGTTCCATTATTATCTATGCCTTATGTACTTCCATGTGTTATGTCGTTGCTCAATATTTTTAATGTTCATGTTTTTTTAAGTTCAAATGTATATGGTATGTTTTATTTTATCCATGCTTACCCTTACTGAGCATTTGAGCCCTCCCTTTTTATTTTTTCTTTTCCCCCAGGATTAAAAGAAATATTTTAGGTAAGGAAACAAAAAATGGGAAGATCTTTATGGGAGATGTTGAAGATCTTTCACCACGATTTGAAGATTACATTCCAAGTTTCCAAATACACTAAACTGTTACGGTCCTTGTGTGTCTATTTTTATTATGTACTAAGTATTATGAAAATGTAATGTAATGTCCATGTACATCAAGCTTCGGGTCTCTACAGTTGGTATCATAGGAAAGGTTTAGTCAACCTTTGGAAACTAGGATGCGAGAACTTTAGAGAGATCCCTAGGGATATTTATAAGGTATGTCTAGGGATGTCCCTAAGGTTAAGTATAAGTATAGGTTATAGTCCTATAATTACGGTAACGATCTTAGAATTAAACTTAAGATGTTAGATATTGAAGGTACTCCCGCTTTATTATGTTGTTTTCCCTAGCATGATTTTTGCCTCTCACACTATTCTTTTTGGGTTTTAGACGATGGCTGGAACCCGAAGGAACCATGTTGATCAATGAAATGGACAATGCAATGATTGTCCTCATGATCAAACAAATGTTATTGGAGATGGAGTGAAAAATCTTATTGCTATACTCACACAAGCTATGAATCATTTTGGAATTCCAAATGAGCAGAGAAGGGAACAATATTCTATTGAGTCCTTCATGAGGCAACGTCCACCTTCTTTCAGTGGGTCTTCCGATCCACTTGTTTTTGAACAATGGATCAGTACCACTGAAAAGATATTTTCAGTTCTTCAATGTTCAGAACATGATAAAGTCATCTTAGCGGTATATCGTTTGGAAGGTGAAGCTGATCAATGGTGGAATCTTATCAAGAATACGAGGCCAAGAGATGAAATTGAGTCCATGGAATGGGACGAGTTCAAGAACTTATTTTTCAATAAGTACTTCCCTTGTATTATTCGAACAAAGATGGAGAAAGAGTTTCTTGAACTAAAGAAAAAGGATGATGAATCTGTTGGTGTATACGAAGCGAATTTTACAAGGCTTTCAAGGTATGCATCTGGCTTTATCATCCAACCTGAAAGTAAAGTTGATCGATTCTTCAGTGGCTTAAAACCAAATCTTCGAAAGGCATTAGCTATAAGAGACTTCAGTAGCTATGAAGAAATTGTGCATTGTGCTATCATGGTTGAAATGGAAGTTCGTGTTACTTATCCATCTCATAGTTTTGACAAGATATGAAAGATGGAGTTCAAGGAGAAATCTCAGAATAATGGTGAAAAGAAGATGAATGTTTCCTTATGCTCAAAGTGTGGAAAGAAGCATGGTGGATATTGTATTAAAGGGACTAGAAAATGCTTTAAGTTTGGAAAAGAAGGTCATCGAGCAGCTGAGTGTCGAAGTAATGGAAAAAGGGTTTCTAATGATGTGAATAAAGAAAAGACTGCAGAGAACTCACCACCAACACTTAAATGCTTCAAGTACAAGGAAATGGGGCATTATGTTAATAAATGTCCTAATCCAAGGGTTAGTGATGATCGACATGAGCAACCACTTAAGGCAAAGGACAAAGGGAAGTCACATGCGATCACTGTTGGCGATGTTGAATATGAAAACGATGTGGTGGAATGATTAAGTTTTTATCTAATGGGAGTGAAAAATAATATTGTATATAGTATCGTGGAATATTGGAATATTTATGTATTGGTCTATTATAGTTTTCAATAATTTTATGGTACTGGTAACCATGGAAAGTGATTGAGATATTTTTGGAAAAAGAGATGATATGCGCATAATGAAAGGATAAGGAGAAAATGAAATGTTTGACAGTATTCATGAGCTCATGACTGATATAAGGAAATAGCTATATCATGTTTTGAGGTTTTGGTATGTGAAAAGAGTTAACTTTTGACAGCACTCATGTTTTCACTAAGATTAAATGGGTATTCATTTTTCAAAAGAATACATGATTAAGTCCTTCAAATGTTTGGAATGTGACCAATAAGACATATCTCACTATATATGGGGATCAACGATGGTATTAACATGCTTGTTATATGAACTCTTTGGTAATCGTTTTCACTATAATATGAGATTGAACAACAGTATTTTGGATAAGCCTAAAGATTGGAAAGGATTATGTTGGACATAAGTTAGTATTGTTTAAGGATTGAACTTTTTTCGATATTATTGATGGGATGTTATAGTAATGTAGTTTTAGAAAAAGGACAACCTGCAGGATGGGCGGCATCCCATCGCGTCGGACAAGGCTGTGGGAATCGAACCCACAAATGAAGTGCAACTGGCCTTTATCGCCTACCACTAGCCTACAGGAAGTCCTTGGTTAGTAGAAACTAGTTTAATTTTATTAAGCGTTATGATATATGAAGTATAAGTTCATTTTTGGAACCATATACGATTAATCTAACCATAAGATGGACTTATAACTTTTCTCAACCTTTTGTTTGAAAAAGATGGAATGCCCCATCATTCTATCACATGATCTGCTAACACATCACGAATAACAAATTCAACTTCATTTCTTTAAAGGATGAAGTGGAAATTGTTCAATTCACAAACAATAGTGAGATTGTACCAAAATCATGCACGTATTTCTTTTAATTCATCAACTTTAGGGAAATGATCTTGAAAACCAAAAATGTTGTCCTAGTTCCCTTATATCCGATGAATCAGATGGTACCTTAGATCATCACAAATCTATAGCTTTGTGATTGTAGGCTTTTTCATAGCCATGTTCTCTACCACTCTCCATCAGAACTTTATGGTTAGATTTTTATTCCATATCCATATTTTCACCTATGTTCTCCTATGTGGAAACCCAGTGATGAGTTAATTTGGGTAACCGTTACATTTCATACTTTAGTTTTTAAAGCCATGTTCTGGTATTCCTTTTTACGATGTGGTTTCTATTAAACAAACATTCGAGTAGTAAACAATTTATAACCCCGATGAATTTCGAGGGAGAAATTCATTTTAAGGGGGGTAGAATGTAACACCCCAAGATTTTATGAAAAATATTCTTTTAATTTCATTAATTTCTTGTGTTTTATGCTACACCAAGATTACCTTGCGCTATACGCAACACCGTATTAGCTTGCAGTATAAGCAACACTATTCTTGGATCGTGTTACACACAATTTTGATAATAGTTATTCTACGCAACATTGAGTATATATATATATATATATATATATATATATATTCAATGTATAAATGAAATATGGTTGGATTCTATTATACGAAAAAACGAAGGATTTTTGCACAACACGCAGCCCTGACTTGGCTTGCATTACACGCAATTGCGACCTTGCTCGATAGCGTGTGTTGTACACAATACCGGGTTTTACTAAACAACGATATATTATTATAATATTATTATGAACTAGCCGTTATGAATATTATTAACTAAATTTTTAATTTTATAACATTATTATTCATCTTACACATTTTCTAGAACATGGTATAAGAACAAAATAAATATTTCGGGTAAAATAAGTATTTTTCAAAAAATGATGTTTTGCCGCCTTTTGATGGCGCACCCACTTTCAATCTAATTTTTGACATGTTTATAAGTTAAATTTGAAAAAATAAAATTATTCTTTGTAATCAAGAAATAAAAATTTATTTTGGATAAATTTTTCATATTATTCTAGTAACTTACATATTTTGATGAATAGTAAAAACACGCCATATTTTAATTAAAAACAACTTTTTTCATCACAATAATTTATATGGTTAATTTATAATATTTAATGGTTTTAAATTATAAATAGAATATATTTTTACCATTTAATATAATTTATGTCATTATCATTGATTTTACATTAAATTCGTAGGTTAAATCAATTCAATCTTTTGCAATGTTTTAAAGAAAAACCCGTTTTCTTTCGACAACGGGATTAATTTTAATTTAATTTCTGCAAATTTTGTGTATTGAATTTGGAAAAATGGATTTCATATTTGGAATTAGTGGGTCCAAATTATTTTAATAAGCTAATTTTTATTTTTGGGAATTATGAATAGTAAATACGGTAAATTTTATTTACCATAGTTAAAGGTAAATCGGGTAATTAAGGGTAAATATAATATTATAAAATTACCCTAACACATGCCAAAATTATATTGGATGGCTAAAAGTAGACCCATATAACCTATGGGTCGGATTAGATTCATTTTATGGACTTTTGACCATGAAAATAATTTAATTATTATTAAAACCAAAGAAAGTGACAACATGTCACTCTCTTAAATATTATAAGTATAATAATTTTAATTTAGTAATAAACAACATAAAACTTCAAACATGAATAGTCTCCAGAAAGATAATAAAATTATATACATCATGATAATTTATTTAGAATTTTTAGGGATTAAATAATGGTCATTAATGGTGATACATTAATGAAACATAAATTATTTATTAAGTGGAAAATAAGTAATATAGTTTTTATTGAAAGAATAATACCCATTAAAAGGCCCACAAACCTGACCAAAACTTATTGGTAGTGTATATATACACCTTAATAATCCAATTACATAATATATAACCGTTTGGAGCCTTATAAAAGTGATTATGACACTTATATTATTTTATTTTAAATGATGCCAAAGTTGTCACCTTCATAAATTAATAAATATAACAATTTAAATATTGTGATTTTAAGATGATAAATTCTTGTAAAAGTATTATTGTGAAAGGTAATAGATTTATCTTAATCATAGGATTTTATTTTTAATTTTTATGCAACAAAATTTGTATATTAAATAATTATACAAAAATGTTGTAGTAATTATTTTATTAAGAGATAAACCAAATAAATGGTTTTAAAAATAATAAAATAAATATTATATGAACTATTTAATGTGATAAAATAATTTTATAGATACATATGACCTTTTATAAATATATTAAGGCTTTTATTTCGAACATATCTTGTGTATATAGTTTATTTAAATTCAAATAAATGAATAGTGTCAAAATTGACACTATTGTTATTTTATAAAAATAACATATTATAAAATTGTTTAAAAATCACAAAAATATTTAAAAATTATATATTTAAATTTATATGGTCTATAATGTTATAAAGTAACCAATTATCGAAAATTCACAACAAATAAGTAATTATTTGTTATAATTTAAAATTTATAAATTGATTACCACAAATAAACTTAAATAGATTAAATAAGGATAAATCAAAATGATAAGGTTTAAAATAAGATCCAAAAATGTCTAAATTTTATTGTTTGATGAGATTAAAACCCTATCTCATCTAATCTTCGAATATGAGTCATTTTTGAAGGTTTTTAAGTGGGGTTAGATTTATTATATATTAATATTTTTAAGAATTCCAAAGGTGCCCCTCTCCTCCCTTATAAAAGGGAACCTCCTCCCTCTCTTCCTCACACCACATTGAGCCTTCAAGATCGGCCAAACCCTGTAAAATTATCTTCTCCACTTCCCTAGAAACATCCTATAGGTCCTGGTCTTCTTCAAAGACCAATCTTAGTGCCCTAAGAGGAGGTCTCAAAGAGGCGCTTCAAAGAAGAGGTAATGTCCGTTACCGATTCTTTCACCTTTATTTCTTCTTCCACTTCTTCTTCTTAGGTTGTTTCATTATGAAGTAATAAAATCATTATCAATCATATACTGATATATTATTATAAGTATTAAACAACCCTATTTCACCATCTATCCATCCTACGGAAAATGAAATCACCGCGCGTGCGTACATACGGAATATCGTCTCCACGCCGTGGTGTAATCAATTTTCCACCACCACCTTACTTGGATGGGTATAATGGTGTAAATAATAACTATATATGATTATTGTAAAGTGATATTGATTCTGTAATAGTATACATACACTCCAATAAAATTCCACGATCATGGGAACTATATCATCGCTCGTGCGTACGTACGGAATACCGTCTCCACGACGCGATGAGATTCATTCTCAATGATTAACCATTCATAAATGATTATAAAGTATATATAATAAGTGATCATGAAATATATGACATAATAATTATACTGTATTTATGTATATATATATGTATGACATCCAATTAATTCTATTCAATTCAACGAGGAAACGAAAACAACGTTCATGCGTACGTACGACCTACCGTCTCCATGAACGGTGTATTTCTTTCCATTTATTGATCTATTATATATATATATATATTCTGAATATATATTATATATAAATCATGTTTTATATTCTGGAATTAAGTAATCATGATCTAATTAATCATATGAATAATTACAAGTCAAAACATGGACGACAAATGAAATGATTTTACCCAAAACGCTCTTTAACAAAGAAATTTACAAAAGAATGGGTAATATAAAGTCATAAGTGAACCATATATGATGTCATAACAATGAATATGATTCTGTAATAAGTCAATGACATTATTTAAATCATTATACAGGAGGTTCGGATACGTACGAAGCAAATTGGACCTAAGGTAAGGGATAATTGTGCAAATATCATTTTTATCCGAGATTGCTTATTCGTAAGTGTTTGTTGGGGTTATTTCTATCATCCATGTCCATGTTTTATAAAAGTGTTTTCATGTATGTTTAAAGTCCTTTTTACCCATTTTTGACTTTTACTACATGTTATGTAAGGAATCTTTCTTTTGTTTACGTTACGAGGCACTTCTTGACTTTTACAGAAAAAGTACGGAAAGAATGTTTTTTTAACTTATACGGCACGAACGGATTTTTATGGTTTTATAAAGCCTTATTTTCATGAAGCTTCCTACAAAAGATTTCATGACTATTTTCAACAAAATATATTTCTTTTAAAATTTCATGAATTTTTGTGAAAATAAATTGATTTTGAAGAAGAAAGGATATTTTCCTCAAGAATTCATTATAAGTGTTTTATCAAAACCATTTTCCATCTAAGATGAAATTATTTCATATGTGTATGTTTCAAGTGTAATGTCTCTATGATTAACATGGTTTCAATTTTCTTATTATGAAATGATATCCATTTCTTTTATATGTATTATGTGATGATGAGATGATGTTTATGAAACCCATTTTATTTATTGGGTTTTTATGAATGATGTATGTTTATTTTGTGGCACAAGTAAGAATGATTTCATTATGATATGGGTGGGACCTATATCTCCCTCCAATGCATTGGGTAAAGATTTTATATCTCATGAGATAGACATGGATGGAATGGTAAGTTAATCAGGTTCAGTGTTACAGGACTGAAACGAGGAGTGAACTCGATTCAGAATGGGACTCTGTCCACTAAGATGGTCTTGGAAGCAATTCCTTGGATACTATGGAAATCATTACATGTGCTTAATGGATTCCACAATTACATGTTTTATTTCCATGCCATTTTATCATGATTTGTGTTCCATTATGATCTATGTCTTATGTACTTCCATGTTTTATGTCGTTTCTCAAGATTTTTAATGTTCATGTTTTTTTAAGTTCAAATGTATATGGTATGTTTTATTTTATCCATGCTTACCCTTAATGAGCATTTGAGCCCACCCTTTTTATGTTTTCTTTTCCCCCAGGATTAAAAGAAATATTTTAGGTAAGGAAACAAAAATGGGAAGATCTTTATGGGAGATGTTGAAGATCATTCACTACGATTAGAAGATTATGTTCCAATTTTCCAAAGACACTAAACTCTTACGGTCCTTGTGTGTATGTTTTTGTTCTGTACTAAGTATTCCGCAAAAGTAATGTAATGTCCATGTACGTCAAGCTTCGGGTCTCTACAGTTATGATGCTAACGCCGAAGGCGCGGGCCAAACGAACAAGGCCCAGACCCTCCACCACTTGTTTTATTGTTTTTTTCTTTGTGGATGAATTTTGAATTTGACAGAAACATGAATCCGAGGGTAATGCAACGACGAAAACATCACAGGAGTCCGACAGGCGTAGAAGGGAGGGGAAATGCATCTCCAGAGCATTTCCAGAACCCCGTAAAAGATGTTCCGGCACGGCACCAGCGCAGTGGTACCCGGCGCTCACCAACCGCAGAAGGAGGCGGCACCGCTCAGTGGCACGACAGACCAGATGGGTGGTCGACCCTCTGCCGGCCATGTTGGCAGAGAGCGGTGCGTCGTCACGTGCCGCGAGAGGTGGTTGCGGCTTTGAAATCGCGATGAAGGGGAACCATGGGTACCACTATGAGATGAGGTTGCGCCACATGGAATCACCAGTTACCTAAAATCCAAATGACTATTATGCCATTTGGGAAGGGGGGAGTGACCCCCTTCGTGTGGGTTGCCTGGCTGGCGGACCACGCCAGCCATCGGGTCAGGCCGCCCGGTGGGCTGTGCCCAACCGAAGTAGGCCAGACCGGTACACGGCCTAGCAGGCTGAACCCTCAGCCCATACCACACATGCCAGCCCTTCCAATTCAGGCCGGGCCAAGTTAGACCCAGGTTGGGGTGGGTCGGTCTGACCAGGTCAGACCGGACCCAGACCCATTTCAGCCCAGATACGCCTAAAAGGTCCTATCTTGCAAACCAGACATCTGTTCGACAAACCATTTGCGGTGAAAGAATCCTTGGAATGAGACAGTCCTTTTGAGATACTCCACCTGAGTTTAGGAGAATGTTGGTGTACAACAGGGTTGGATCATACCCGAATCTAACTAGGCCCTCAACACTAAAATGCTTATAACTCTCAGACCGGACATCTGATTGAAGTTCCCTCTATTGCGTTGGAACCCTTATGACATTAAAGATCATTGGGTTACTTATTAGTGGGACTTTGGGCTTGTTTATGTATGAATGACTGCTTGAGTAGTGGATCCTTCCAGAATCAGGTGTTCTATATACATGAATTCAATGGTAGGCTGTGACATGGAGAATGAAGGGTGATCCAGTGGGGGTTAGTAACTATCAATACTATGTGGGTCAGATCCTATGTGGTTCATCACTCATTGATCCTGTGTGGGTCAAAGCATACTGATCCTGTGTGGGTTAGATCCTGTGTGGGTCAGCGGGGGTAAGTACCTATCAATCCTGGGGGGGGGGGTCGGACCCTCTGTGGGTCAGTGGGGGTTACTACCTATCAATCATGTGTGGGTTAACAACAGTGCATCTAAAAATAATAAGATGAATTACCTATACAACTAATCATTTTTACTTCGGTACTTATGTTATACCTGGTTTAAGGTGAGTCTTTTTCTTTGTTCGTTGTGATTGAGATCATGCTTTGTGGTTTTTCCTTGAGGAATTCTAAGAGAACTTCTGGGGTCTCGGGGTCCCTACTGGGTATTTTTATACTTACCCATGCATGGGCTTCACCCACACCTCGTTGTGTCTTGTGCAGATGACGATCATCCTTGACTGAGACTTCGGAAGCTAGGACCTAACGGTGGACGACAATGACAATGGAATGGAGAGCTATGTATATGAGTTGTACCTACCCACCAGGCAGGATCCTTGGTGGATGATATCATAAGTTGTTTTTATGTTTCTTGTTGTAGTTTTATCTTTTCAGTTGGGCTAGTATTCTGGCCCCTTTACTTTTAGTACACAATTTTACTGCTGCAGTTTTACTTCGTTGTTGCATCTTGTTGTGTTCTTGGTCTGTGTGTTTTTATAGGTTTAATGGAAATGCCTTCCCGTTTTAGGGATATGCCTTTTGGTGCTAGTCACCAACCCCTGGCATATAGAAGGCGGTCTTGGGGTAGTCATGGCACAATCCTTGAGGGACAGGTCATGACAATTTTAATATTTCATATGTTATTTTTTCAATATGAATGTTTATATTGATTATGTTTCACCCCTTTAAAATGAGGTATACATTGGAATTTTTAAGTGATGGATGGGGCCCTGAATTACATAGCCCCTCATTGCATCTTTTGGTCTCATGAGACAAATTACTTGGCCAAATTAAGTGGGGTTTTTAAATATAGTTTGAAAGTATCATGTGAAAGGTCTTGACAATATGTTTATATTGTTTGAAATTATAAATTATCTCATTATAAGATCATTTAATAATTTCCTTGTTATTATTTGATTGGTTATAATATGTATATATAAGTTTCAATCCCATGTGATTATTTATATGGATTTATTTGACCATTATTTATTCATGAAATATTATGCTCAAGATATTATTTAAATGGAATATGATTAATTTATTTCCTTGCAATATTGATTAAGCTTATTTATTTAAGATAGATTCTGCTATATGTTTACCCTTATTGAGTATAAGAGCTCACCCATTTCTTATGTTTTATTTCCCTAGGATACCAAAAAGTGTTTTGTGACTGATATAGAGTCATATGCTAAAGGGGAATACGGGTTTTTCAAGGAAAAAACATTGTGTATTTTATTTTGTTTAATTGTAATGTGAATTTCAAGTATGTATCATGTTTACCAAGAATACTAAAATATTCAGTCCTTTGGGATGTGATTCCTTATATTTTATGCCAATGCAATAAATTAACCACTAAATCAAGGCTACTATATTCAGGGTATTTACATAAATCATAATATATTTTCTCCTAAAAATAAAGTATAACCTATTTGTAAGTCTAACATCCATGCCAATATCATATAAATAGGAGTAACAAACAACTGATAATATATGCATAAAATAAACTCCCATATCACCGTCCAAACACCCTCCCCTATATAAATGACCTCCAATAGTTTTATCACCTGCTTCCACAATATCCTTACACCTATAACCATAGAAAGTAGTAAAATCTTATATAGACAAGGTAAATCATTTAAAGGGACACATGATGTACATTATAAGAAAGTAAAAGTGCGTCCTAAAAAATCATGTAATTGGAACCAAAATCTAAATATGATAAAATAAACAACGAAATTCAATCCCCTAAAGTCAATCAATTCTCCCAAGAGCAGTTAGGAGTTGAACCATGAACCTGAAACTAAGATAATACAGGTGTGAGAATAAGAATTCCCAGTAGGTCACTACCCACTGAAACTACAGAATTCCAATAGTAATTTTTTTTTAAAAATATTAGTTAAACACAATGTATAAAATAGGTTTTCACATGGTTTTTAAAATAAAGCTGAACAACGTGCCGCATTCACATTCTCAGACAATCATCCCTTTTATTAAATAAAAAAATTATTATTAAACATTTTAAATCAAATTTTTAAATAAGAGGAAAGGGGCCATTAAACCATGGAAAAAAAGTAAGTTTCCATTTTTTTACCTTTCCAAACATCTCATGAAAACTCATTTTCTCATATAAAATTTCAAGGAAACCCATTTCTTATAAACTCATTTAAGAAAAACCAAACCATTTACATTTATAATCCATTATTTAAAACCATATAAAAATAAATCATTTGAAAGTAAACCAATACACACTCAAAATGAGGGATAAACCATATAGAGGCACCCAAGCATCACGAAAACAGAATCCATGAAATTAACCCAAAAATGGTTCTAATATAATCATTATGCTAGGGGATACAATCGAATCACAAAAAAATACCCTAAAAATCCAAAGAAGTACCTAAGACTCATGATAATTGTTCCTAAGATTTAATAATGAATGACTTAAACTGGTGATAAGGAACATAGGCCATCACTTATTAACTTTTCAACATCCTCGATATTCCCATAAAAATATCTTGAAAAAAATATTCCGAGAGATCCTTCTCCACTATGGGAAAAAATAAGATTTCTAGCATAAATATCTACTACCCCTTCTAATCTAACCCTCTCAGAGTAGCTAGGAAGGACTCCCTAGTGAACCCACTATCTATACTAGGGTTTTCCCTCATACAGGTCACCTATTATATTTCTAGGACTCCCATGAAAATTCCAAAGTATGTAAACAATAAATAATCATGTAAAATAAGTATAAAATGTTTAAAATTAATCACACGTCACCTCTTTCACCCTCACAAAAAAAACCCTAATCATATATCCCAACCTATAGATAAAAAATGTATTTCAATATAAAGCATCACCCATGTGGTCACAAGCCACAATAGTTAATGTAAACAAATGAGTTTGAAAGTGGTTCTCACACATTTATAAAACCATTTCACATTAATTACCAACCTATCTTTCATAAATATGATCATAAATCCAATACATTTCCACCCTACTTGAAAAACAAATTTCAAGAGTCCTTTTAAAACCAAATTATCACACCACACATTGAAATCCTAGTAGTAAAACCATCTATTTACATAAAATTCACTTTTAAAAAATAAACTACTATTAAAAGAAACTAAATTGTGTAATCACCCTTTTCCCCAGAAACCGAAACTCAGTTTTTAAAGTCAAATTCATTTTACCACAAGACCCACTATCCCAAAATTATTTGAAAAGAGGGTAGAATCCCATATATTCATCAAAAATACCTTTAGAACATTACAAAACCAGTAAAAAATTAAACTATCCTTAGCATGCTTTTAAAGTATTTAATTCTATTTAATAAAGCTAAATGAAAATTTTAAAGAACACTTAGAATGAATCCTAACAACATGATATGTTATTGAACCATTTTGATGCCAATAAAAACTGAAAAAATCATTCCGGATACCTAAATTCCACTAGGTACATTTTTAGAAAACATTAGTCATTTTAAAAGAGCCACCCAGGAAATTTTTCAATCACCTGGAATGTGTAAAATCCCATGCCAAGTAGAAAATCTATTCAAATTCCATTTTAGACTACTAAGGGTATAAAATATGATTATAAATTAATAAGAAATAATTTAAACACAAAATAAATTTTATAACTTGATATTAGATTTATTTCCAAAGAAACACTTGCCTCAAGTCGATGAAAATCGATCCAGAGCATGTTCCCTCTGACAGTGGATGCCCCATTGAGTATGAAGGGACCCACATGAAACCTAAAACTATGAAAAAAAGTCAAATCAGGAAAAAAACCCATAGTGTTAATAAAAACAAAAAATTTTATGGGGGTTGTGAAATCATGGTAAAAAATTAGAATATAGGGATGTGGAGATCTTTCCTCGGATTTTAATCCAAGAACCCTGAATGAATCGATTGAAAACACCCCAAGGGAAGAGCTCTAGAGGAGGGAGGATTGTGAGCAATGTGGGTCAGTCTTGGAGGTGTCACACTACACTAGGGGAGGGATGAAGTACTCTAATTCCCTAAAATAAAATAATGAAAAAGGGGTAAAATTAAAAAATAATGTTGTTGAGAAACCAGCACGGTCTACCCACATGGTTTTTAAAATCATGTTGAAGCCCTTCTTCCCACACCAGACACCCATAACCACTAAGCATCATTTTTTCTAGGACCTTAAATGGTTAAAATAACCATTATCCAACCATGAAAATTAGAATTATCCCATTAATAGATCCACATGCACAATTATTTCTCAGCTACTCCTAACTGTGTGAAACTCATACACAATACAAATATTCTTAAAATTATTAAATTCAAATCCTCAGACTTCTAAGATTTTTAATTAATGAAAACTTTATTTAAAATAATGTAGAATAAAAGTAATAATGATACGAGGGTGTCAAAATTCTCCCCACCATTCCACTTTTTTCTTCAAGAAAATCTCTAGTCATGTTAAATATAATAGAAAAAGAGGAATTCATATTACTCCCTCACAGAAAGTGTAAAGGGTTGGGAGAGACTCAAGGGATTCTAAGATCACAAAAATATAAAACATGATCTAACCTCTAAATAACCTCTCAAATTACTCATACAATAGAAACTACCTTAAATAGGAATCAACCATAAGAATCTAATAGGAACCTCTAAATGAAGGGAGACCGAGCGAAGGCCTCCATACTATTTAAAATTGATATAAATAGTGAATCATAAAACAATGACTCTGAAAATGGGAGTGTCACCATGATAACTATGATTTAACTCAAAATCAAAATAAAATCTATAAGATTCCACTAACCATAGACATCCATAAGGAGATAATCTCTAAAAAGGAAGCATGGTCAAAGAAAGACCCAAAGTACCCTAAATACATGGAACAACCAAGATTGGTTGCGCCCAAATTTACCCATGTTTTAAGGGTCAAGTGGTCGCTTGTAGTGTAGCTTGGGTTGTCGAATCCTCAGAGACCTAAGAAGAAACTTTAGACAATCGATAAAAAAATATGGATTTTTGGATATGAAGTGGCCAACTTGGGTTGATTTTGGATGTTTTTGAAAGAGCACTAACAGATATATGTGAATTCAAATTATCAGAAAATGAGTTGATCTTAGGTTATTGCTCGGGGTGGATGGAATGAATTCCTTTTTTTTTACGATTTTAATTTCATTAACTCAAGAAGGATTCATGCAATGAATTCAAACTAACCTCATCAATTACTAATTAAACACCTTCAAGACACATGATAATCACCTATACACTTGTAGGATCATTTTTATGAGCACTCCAAGGTAAAGGATGTAATTAGCACATGAAAGTGGGGTGAATAAATTCAATAAGGAAGAGGAAGAATAAAAATCATTGAATGAAAGAAACTCAATTAAAAGAAATTAATAACATTTAGGGCATGAGAAATAACATTCAATCCAGCCCCTTGCTACTCCCTTGGATCAACCAATAAAAGAGCTACCCCTCCATTGATGACAAGTTCTCAATGGAAGCGGAAAGTAGACTTACGAGGGTGGAATTGAAGAAGTAAAAACAACAAAAATAACGATCACTTCACCGTTGTGTGAACAAAATAACAAGGTTTGGTGTGAATAAATTCACACCTTGAGGCAAAGTTATCAAGGTGATAAGGATAAGAACAGAACAAAAGAATAAGAAGAACTTTTATTGAAGACTAAGTTGATTCGAACAACTTACATGAGAAGGAAGAACATTACAAAGGCAAATTGGCATAATA
The DNA here is from genome assembly GCA_963277665.1 of Viscum album. Lineage (NCBI taxonomy): Eukaryota > Viridiplantae > Streptophyta > Magnoliopsida > Santalales > Viscaceae > Viscum > Viscum album. The sequence goes on from OY728151.1 coordinate 912,737,950, forward strand.
ACATTACAACGAAAAGAAAGCACCAAGATGCTCAAATCCTCCATCCCTACTGCCTTAAATATGAATTGTGGAAGCCTTTGGTAGAGCTCCCATCATCCCATGTGAATTTAATTAATTTTTTTGGAGAAAGGTTGGTGGACATTTAATGCATAAGAGACTTTTCCACTCTTGCCTCGAAGTGGGATCCAGCTTTCTACATCGAACAAAAGCGTAGACAAAACTATCTAGAAAGCCGAATTGTAGTGGTCCATAGAAGACTTAGATGTACCCCCAGATGTCCCCTAATATCCTGTAAAAATTCAGCCCAAAATACTTTGTGTTTCGGGAGATATGATTGAAATAGTGGGCCGTTTTTCTAGGCCGCAGAATCTGGCCCAGAATTGAATCTTCAACTTGGGCCACCTTAAACACCACCATTGAGGACGATTTAGCACTGGATACAGAAGAATAATTTGTTCCTCTATATGTTTGATACCCTTCCATGAATATTGGGCTTCATTAGGCCTGTATTGTGGGCCCCACAGTCCGATCAGTGGGATGATATCCAATCTCCCTTCTCCAGAATTGTTTCCTTTCTTCACCAAAAATCCTCATCATCCTTTATGAATCCTCCATTGATCCCTGAATTAAAATTGTTCATATTTAAGTTTATATCCATTTAAAAAAATATCAAATTAAAATATGGATAATTACATTCTTTGAAATCAGATGAAACATTGGGCCTAAATTGGTGCATATTAGGCATGAAGTGCACAAATGCTGAGAATAGATGTTCAAAATTAAAATACACTAACTCAAAACCAAAAGATCAAAAATAAACATTTAATACCATTACAATTTAATCAAAATAAGTGTTTTTATTGGCTAATCACACCCCCAAATTGAGTTTTTCTAGTCTCGAGAAAAATATATCTCACAAAAATGAAATTCAAATGACCTTTTCCAAAAACATTTTAATACACATTTCTCACCCAAATATCACATACCAAACAATTATGAAACCAATAAAAATAATTTAAAACAAGCTATGTCCATAAGCATATCTCAAGCCCAAGCTCATTCCTTTTTTCAAATTCATTTCCATATTTTATCCAAATTCAATTAAGCATGATGAAGTGTTGTGAATCACAATAGACATGGGGGTTCATTTCCATTCGAGGGAGAAAATATGGAAGCGCTAGGAGAAATAAAATTTTAATAATAAGATGTGTACTCATTTTTTTTATTTTTTTTTTGGGTTTTTGGGGGGTTTGTTTTTGCAATTTTGCCATGGTAATTGAAATTGAACTCAATCGAGTCAACCCATGTAGCAAGACTTTGCCGATGACTCTCAGGCTCAAAGACCTTAGGGCACCAAGTGAAGCTCACATACTCAGGCGTCATCTCGAGTTAAATCAATCAAAAACAAATTCAAATTACCACAAATAGAGATAAAATTCCCAACTCTGGGCTAGACCACTATGGAGTCACGATCCCCAAATGCCGAAAGATACACATTAGGTCAATTCATTGCTCACGCGCAATTGATTTTCTTTTTGAATACTCATGTTAAAATTAAAATGATCTCCAATCCTATGCTATTTATTATGGGTCTCCAAGAACTCAAACTAAGACCCCACAATATAGAGGACGTGCATTGTGTTTTTTATTAAATGGATGAAAATATAACAGTGAAAAATCACATCGGACAACCGCACTTTCCAATATATATGCACATGAACATAAACTTGCATTAAAATCAGAATCAAGACATGAAAAATTATTTGATATACAATTTCAAAGTTTGGAATGTGCTTTATCATGTTCAAGGTTAATGGCATTTTTCCTTCCACACATTTTCATCTCCCCCCCAACTTGGAATACACTGTCCCCAATGTTTAAAGAATTGAAACATAGAAGTGGCAGGATATAAGTTCAACGAAGACATTGAAAATGAAAATTATGGAATGATGTCACCTGGTGGTTGATGTTAAAAATCCATTCCCATGTCTCCCTTCAGTTCTAGTTTATCTCCCAATGTCTTGGACGGTTGTGACCAGCTTTTCCCAATGACCTCTGACATGCCATTAATTTTTTTAATATATATATTTTTTGTATTTTTTTAACTAAAAAAGATATAAATAACATAAACTGATGATACATTGTCTTCTCGTAAATTTCTGGGTAAGGTATTACTCAGGGATTACACCGCATCACATGGATGAATACAGTGTTCCCCTTTCATACCCATCCTTACTCATAAAATAAGAACAGGTCAACAATCTATTTTTTTAAAAATACCAACAAAAATATAAAATAAAATAAAATAAACTGATGATACATTGTCTTCTTTATATTTTCTGGGTAAGGTATTACTCAGGGATCACACCGCGTGACACGGATGAATACGGTGATCCCCTTTCATACCCATCCTTACTCATAAAAGAAGAACAGATCAACAATCTATTTTTTTTAAAATACTAACAAAAATATAAAATAAAATAAAATAAACTAATAATACATTGTATTATTTATATTTTCGGGGTAAGTTATTACTCAGGGATCACACCGCGTGACACAGATGAATACGGTGCTCCCCTTTCATACCCATCCTTACTCATAAAAGAAGAACAGGTCAACAGTCTATATATTTTTTTTAAATAACAAAATGAAGAACAAGAAAAAAAAGATGATTCACAACGATTAGAAACATGAAGACCACGGGTTGCCTCCCATGCAACGCTTTTGTTTAACGTCATTAGCCTGACATGGATCCTAAATCTATCAATTTTTTCCCGGTTCATAGGTTGGCTTTGTTAACTCTACCTCTATTTTCGGTTTATTGAATGATTCAATGAATGGTTTTAACCTATGACCATTGACCTTAAAAATGTTACCACTTGTGGGATCCTGAATCTCTACTGCCCCATGGGGGTACACTTGATGCACTATGAATGGACCTGCCCATCTAGACCATAACTTTACTGGGTGTAAATGAAGTTTTGAACTATACAAGAGCACATGTTTTCCTAGTTCAAATTGTTTGACTTTGATATTCCTAGATTGGTAGGCTTGAACTCTAGCTTTATTTATCATTGATTTTTTATAAGCCTCCATCGTAAGTTCCTCAAGTTCATTAAGATCTAATTTCTTCTTTTCTTCGGCTAAAGAAATATTGAAATTAATTTTTTTGATTGCCCAAAATACCTTATGCTCAATTTCAACAGGTAAATCACATGATTTTCCATAAACCAACCTATATGGTGACATTCCTAGGATGATTTTCAATGCTGTACGATATGCCCAAAGAGCATCCAAGAGTTTCTCAGACCAATCTTTCCTAGAGGGGTTGACAGTTTTTTCACGAATTTTCTTAAACTCCCTATTTTCTAACTCAACTTGACCATTGGTTTGAGGATGGTACGCAATGGAAACTTTATGAGAAATTCCATACTTTGACATGAGTGAAGAGAATGGGTGATTACAGAAATGGGTTCCACGATCACTTATTATAGCCCTCAGAACTCCAAATCTATAAAATATATGCTCTTTTAGGAATCAGATCACAACTTGATGATCATTAGTCTTGGTGGGAATGGCTTCAACCCATTTTGAGACATAATCAACAGCTAAGAGGATGTAGAGGTATCCCTTAGAGTTTGGAAAGGGTCCCATGAAATCAATTCCCCAACAATCAAAGATTTCAATGATTAGAATGGGAGTGAGGAGAATTTGATTCCTTTCGGAAATGGATCCTAATTGCTGACTATGAGGACAACTTTTACAGAATTCGAAGGAATACTTAGTGAGGTTTGGCCAGTAGAAACCACTTTGGAGGACCTTTGAAGTGGTTTTCTTTGTAGAAAAGTGGCTTCCACATGCCTCTCCATGACAAAATTTTAGAATGGACCCTTGTTCAGACTCGGGAACACATCTCCTGATGATTTGATCAGGACAAAACATGAAGAGGTAAGGATCATCAAACACATAGTGTTTGACATCAGAAAAGAATTTCCTCTTAGCTTGGGTCCCCAAGAATTTTGGAATGTCACCTGTCACCAAATGGTTTTATATGTCAGCATACCAAGGGAAATAACTCACTGAATAGAGGTGCTCATCGGGAAATGAATCAGACATAGAGAGGTGGTGTGAGTTGTATTTGAATTCCATCCTAGAGAGGTGATCAGCTACAACATTTTCAAAACCCTTTTTATCCTTAATGGTTAAATCGAACTCTTGAAGAACAAGGATCCACCTAATCAATCTAGACTTGGCATCTTGTTTTTGGAAAAGGTATTTTAGGGCTGAATGGTCAGGGAAGACAATGATGGGTGATCCTAAGAGATAAGACCTGAATTTCTCTAAGTAAAAGACAACAACAAGCAACTCTTTCTCAGTGGTGGTGTAGTTTATTTGTGCATCATTTAAAGATTTGCTTGCATAAGCAATTACACATGGAGTTTTCTCACACTGTTGTCCTAAGACTTCCCCTACAACGAAATCACTTGCATCACACATGAGCTCGAAAGGAAGTTTCCAATTTGGAGATTGCATGATAGGTGGAGATATAAGAGTTGACTTGAGTGTAGAGAATGATTCCTCACAGCTTTCTGTCCATAAAAATGGAGCATCTTTTTCCAATAGAGCACAAAGTGGTCGAGAAATAGAGCTGAAATTCCTAATGAACCTTCTATAAAAGACAGCATGTCCTAAGAAGGACCTCACTTCCTTAACAGTTTTAGGAGAGGGAAGGTGACAAATGATGTCAACCTTAGCTTTATCAACTTTAATCCCTCTACCAGATACCAGATGAACTAGAACATGTCCTTCCCTTACCATGAAATGGAATTTTTCCCAATTTAGTATGATATTATTATCCTCACACCTTGAAAAAACCTTTTCAACATTTAGAAGGAATCCCTCAAAAGTATCCCCACAGATGGAGAAATCATCAATGAAGACCTCTAAACAATCCCCCACCATGTTCGAGAAGATTCCCATCATGCACCGCTGGAAGGTACCAGGGGCATTGCATAACCCAAAGGGCAGGCGCTTGAAGGAAAAAGTGCCGAATGGACAGGTGAAGGTTGTTTTTCCTTGATCCTCTAAGAAGACTTCGATTTGATTATTCCCATAGAATTCATCTAGGAAGCAGTAGAATTGATGACCCGCCACTCGCTCGAGGACTTGATCAATAAAGGGCAAGGGGAAATGGTGTTTCTTGGTACAAGAGTTGAGTTTACTATAGTCAATAAATACTCTCCATCCACTACTGACCCTTGTTGGAAGCGTCTCTCCATCATTATTAGTTATTACTGTGATTCCAGCCTTCTTTGGAACCACATGGATTGGGCTAACCCACTCACTCTCAGCTATAGGATAGATGATACCAGCTTTTAACAATTTCAAAATTTCTTTTCTCACTACTTCCATGAGGTTAGGATTGAGTCATCACTGAGGTTGACAACATAGCTTTGAATCGAATTCTAGAACAATTTTATGAGTCCCGATAAGTGGGCTAATCCCAGGAATATCAGATAGGGTCCATCCAATGGCTTTCTTGTGTCTCCTAAGGACATCTAGAAGCATCCTCTCATGATTGGCTTCAAGAGAGGAAGAAATGACAATAGGAAAGTATTGATTGTCCCCTAAGAACACATACTTGAGTGATGAAGGTAAAACCTTAAATTCAATATCAGAGTGGTTGTCACTTTCCAAGAAAGGATGAGACTTTGTATTGAACTCAGTTTCTTTGTTCAGATTTCTTGACAAAATTGGTTCCTTGTGAAAAGAATTTTCATCCACTAAATTAGCTAGGTTAGTTTCATGAATGGGTATGGACTCGATGTTATTGATTTCACCCATGGTATCATTTATTTGTGATTCTAGAAAATCATCAATAGAGCAATCTGAAAGAGATTCAAGCCAAGGAGACAAATTTCCGTCATGTGAACAAAGAAAATCAATCTCTTCTTGACTTAAACATCCTTCAATAATTCCTTGATGTTCCTTGAGTTCACTATCAACACTACCTATCCAATTAACCTCATGGATATCTTCATCATCCCCAATTTGAGAGTTTTCATTGTAGATGTTCAAGTCTAGACTCATGTTTCCAAAGGTGATGGCCATGTTCCCATTTCGAACTCGGATAACAGAGTTGATTGTTGCAAGGAAGGGACGACCAAGGATGATTGGGGTTTGCTCCCAAGGACCTAAGCTTGGGTGATTGTCTAGAACAATAAAGTTAGCTAGGTAAATGAAATTTTCAACTTTCACCAAAACATCCTTTAAGATCCCCTTTGGAACTCGAATACTATGATCAGCAAGTTGAAGAGTGACAAATGTGGGAAGAAGTTCTTTGAGCCCTAACTGACAATAAATAGCATAAGGAATGAGGTTCAAACTGGCTCCTAGATCACACAAGGCTTTGACAACTTTGTTCTCTCCTAGTTCAACATTTATGTAAGGGCATGCTGGATCTTTTATCTTTGGAGGAAGGGTTCCTTAGATTGTTGTGCTAACATTTGCTGCCAGAAGGACTTGGTTCTTATCTGAGAATTTCTGTTTAAATGTGCAGAGGTCCTTAAGGTATTTTGAGTATGCAGGAATGGTTTGAATGGCATCGAGGAGTGGAATGTCCAACTTGACTTGTGACAAAATTTCCCTCAATTTTTCACTCAATTCAGGCTTGGTTTTCCCCCTCATGCATTGAGGAAATGGGGCAGGTTGTGGGGTTGTTTTTTGAAGAGTTTTTTCTTTCACATTTTTATTAGTATCCTCAGTTTTTTCATGTGTTTCATTTTAATTTTCATTAGAGTTTGAATCTTCAGGTGGGTTTTGAACTATTTGTTCAGGTTTCTCAATTGATTTCCCACTTCTCAAAACGGTCACAGCCTTTACTTGTTCATGAGTTTTTTGAGTGCAACTTGTCTCCCCCCTTGATGTTTGTTGTGGAATGGCCTGTGTGGGCATGGGTTCCTTTCTAGTTTTGATGGTTTGAAGTTCATGTTTCAGGGAAGAGACTTCTGAGTTCATCATTTCCATTTGTTTACATAGTTGTTCAAGGATTGGGAGAGGGACAGATTGGGAAGGGTCTTGTGTTGGTTGGGTTATCCCAGGGGGATACTTTGGTTGTTGGATGGGTTGTTGGTATTGGACTGGAGGATGTTGGTATTGGACTGGTTGTGGTTGGAATTGGTTATGGTTTTGAAAATTTGGTGTAGGGCAGGGGTTTGGTCCTTGTGGTTGGCTAGGTTGTTGGTTATTTTTCAATCAGAAGCCTGGGTGGTCATTATACCTTGGGTTGAATGTGTTTGGGTATTGAGGCTTTTGAAAGTTTAGGGCATTGACTTCATCAGGTGGTCCTCCTAAAAAACATCCTTGATGGATGGAATGGTTGGGAAGTTGTCTATTTTGTGGTCATGTTTGTCACAGATTGTGCAAACAAGGTCTACAGTTTGGATTTCATTGATTTTCCTATGGTCTATCTCTTCAGCCTTCCTAGAGAGTGCTGCATGTTTCGCCCTAAGGCTTTCCTCTTCCCTAAGTGTATGCATTCCAGTAGTTCTTCGAGGCTTTTCAGAATAAGGTGATGTTCCCCATGTTTGGTTTTGTTCAGCAAGGATTTCTAGATACTCGTAAGCATCATCTGGGGATTTGTTTTTAAAGGTCCCATTACACATCATGTCAATGAATTGTTTGTTCCCCGAGCCCAAACCTTCATAGAAAATTCTTACATGTTTAGGAATATAAAAACCATGGTGTGGAACCATGTTTAGGGTGTCTTTGAACCTCTCCCATGTTTCATAAAATGACTCTCCCTCTTTTTCAAAATTTTTTTGGATACTCTTTTTATGTGCAATTGTTTTGTGGTGGGGAAAGTATTTCTTATAGAATTCTCTTTGCAGTTGGTTCCAAGTGTGGATTGATGAATGTATCAGATTATTTAACCAGTTCTTTGCTCAATCCTTAAGTGATAAAGGAAAGAGCCTCATCTTAGCTGACTCAATTTGATGTGGTGAGCACATGGTTTCAACAATGTCATTGAACTCCTTGACATGAAGGTAAGGCATTTCTGACTCCATCCCATGGAAGGTTGGAAGGTGGTTTAGGACATGAGGTTTAAAGACATAGTGGGCATATCCTAGGGCAGAATGCCTAATGAAAGAGGGTGCATTGGTCCAGGTAGGTGTAAGGTAGTCATTCATGGTTTGATCGACTGCATTCTCCAAATTTGGGGCTGCCTCATTTGGATTTCCATTTTGGTTCCCACACGGGTTTATGAGTTGGTTTCTTTGAAGACCCTCCATTAAAATTGACTCAATATTTAACTCTGGGGTATTAGGAAGATTAGGATCCAATGGTGTACTTGACTCCCATATCCTATGAATTTCCACCCTAACTAGTCTGTTTGAGTTATCGCGGGTGAAGGCGGACATGCGCCAAAAGAAAAAAAAGCGAGAAAGGGAAAAGATAAGAGATCTTGGTTGAGAATAGAAGAATGGGGGTGAGGAAAGAATTTTTTTGTCTAAGGAACTTACTTGGTCCCCAACAACGGTGCCAAAATTTGGTTGCAACCAAATTTACCCAAGTTTTGAGGGTTAAGCAGTCGCTTGTAGTGTAGCTTGGGATGTCGAATCCTCAGAGACATAAGAAGAACCTTTAGACACTCAATAAAAAAAGATGGATTTATGGCTATGAAGTGGCCAACTTGGGTTGATTTTAGATGTTTTTGAAAGAGAACTAACAGATATATGTGAATTCAAATTTTGAGAAAATCAGTTGATCCTAGGTTATTGATAGGGGTGGATTGAATGAATTCCTTTTTTTTTCTATTTTAATTTCATTAACTCGAGAAGGATTCAACAATGAATTCAAACTAACCTCATCACTTACTGATTAAACAGCTTCAAAACACATGATAATCACCTATACACTTGTAGGATCATTTTCATGAGCACTCCAAGGTAAAGGATGTAATTATCACATGAATGTGGGGTGAATAAATTCAATAAGGAAGAGGAAGAATAAAAATTATTGAATGAAAGAAACTCAATTAAAAGAAATTAATAAAATTTAGGGCATGAGAAATAACATTCAATCCATCCCCTTGCTACTCCCTTGGATCAACCCATAAAAGAGATACCCCTCCATTGATTACAAGTTCTCAATGGAAGTGGAAAGTAGACTTACAAGGGTGGAATTGAGGAAGTAAAAACAACAAAAATAACGATTACTCCACCATTGTGTGAACAAAATCACAAGGATTGGTGTGAATAAATTCACACCTTGAGGCAACGGTATCAAGGTGATAAGGAGAATAAAATAACAAGAGAATAAGAAGAACTTTTATTGAAGACTAAGGTGATTCAAACAACTTACATGAGAAGGAAGAACATTACAAAGGCAAATTGGCATAATAACATTACAATGAAAAGAAAGCACAAAGATGCTCAAATCCTCCATCCCTACTGCCTTAAATAGGAATTTTGGAACCCTTTGGCCGAGCTCCCATCATCCCATGTTCATTTAATTAATTTTGTTGGAGAAAGGTGGGTGGACATTTAATGCATAAGAGACTTTTCAACTCTTTCCTCGAAGTGAGAGCCAGATTTCTACACCGAATATAAGCGCAGAAAGAACCATCTAGAAGGTAGAATTGTAGTGGGCCATAGAATACTTAAATGCACCCCCGATGTCCCCTAATATCTTGTAAATATTCAGCCCAAAATACTTTGTGTTTCGGGAGATATGATTGAAATAGTGAGCTGTTTTTCTGGGCCGCAGAATCTGGCCCAGAATTGAATCTTCAACTTGGGCCGCCTTAAACACCACCATTGAGGACGAATTAGCACTGGATACAGAAGAATTATTTGTTACTCTATGTGTTTTATATCCTTCCATGAATATTGGGCTTCATTGGGCCTGTATTGTGGGCCCCACAGTCCGATCAGTGGGATGATATCCAATCTGCCTTCTCCAGAATTGTTTCCTTTCTTCACCAAAAATTCTCATCATCCTTTATGAATCCTCCATTGATCCCTGAATGAAAATTGTTCATATTTAAGTTTATATCCATTTCCAAAAATATCAAATTAAAATATGGATAATTACATTCTTTGAAATCAGATGAAACATTGGGCCTAAATTGGTGCATATTAGGCATGAAGTGCACAAATGCTGAGAATAGATGTTCAAAATTAAAATCCACTAACTCAGGACCATAAGATCAAAAATAAACATTTAATACCATTACAATGTAATAAAAATAAGTGTTTTTATTGTCTAATCAATGATCCTAAGATTTATTCTCCAAAATGAACCAAATAAAATAAATCCAAAACAACCAAAGGTTATGAGATCAGGTTACTAAAAATATCACATCTCAAAACACCGAATGAAATTAGATATTAAACACATGACTCAAAAAAAGAATTGACATGGGGCTTAACCTTGGATAACAAATTGAGAGAAAATTTGGAAAACTAGGACAATAAATCCAGGCTACCCTCTCTTAGTAAACTTAACTAGATTTGATCCAACACCGACTAGTGCATAATTTAAATTGGTTCTATACGAATCCAAGCTACCCAAATCACTCACCCAAGCCGATTACATGTCCAAAAAACCAATAAAAACTAATGAAAGTCACCCATCACAAGGAAATAATCACCAGAAGCTAAAAAAAGGATAAATGAGTAAGAGGCATGAAAAAATATAAATAACCACTTGTCAAAAAAATACCATAGGAGAAAACATTGATCCACAATCCAAAACTACTCACAAAAGAGAAACCAAGACAAAAACAACCTCAAATATAAAAGGTTATAAAATCATAAAACATTTATCCTAAATGAAATATATTATCCCCATATAAAAATTTCATCCAAAAGATCCGGAATATCAATCCTTATAAATTTAAAACACTAGAGAAGCAAGGATCTCCTGGCCTAGTTTCCCAAACAATACCAATAGTTAGCACACAAGCACATCACCTAAATGGAAACAAAACCTTCCAATCCACTTAGAGTCTATACCAGAGCCAAAAACAAGTTAAGAACTACCCATATAGATAAAAACTATACCATTACTTATAACATTCTAAGAGGTATATTTTATTCAAAATGTAACACATACCCATCTTGATCGTGTTAACCAAAACACATCAAACAGCCCCAACCAAAACAAAGGTTAAAATTCTAAAACCCAAAGAAAAAAGGCAACACACATGCCAAATCATATTCCATAATAAAACTACTGCATTCTTGAAGGAATAAAAACCCCATTTTCTATAAAATAAACACGATTTTACAAGAACACAATTTCTTGGAAAGAATCTTAATTCCTATAAAACCTTAATTCTATAAGGAAATCCCAAAACACTTTTTCCCAATTTTAAAAAACACCAATTCCTTTGTAAAATGAGGAACCCACATAAGCTTCTTGAATCCCATTCATTTAAATTTTTAAAAAAAAATTACAATTAATTTTCATTAAATGAAAAGAATCACTTTGTAAAAATCACCCAATCGAGTTGAAATTTCTTTTACTGTTAAAAAACTAATTAATTTTAAATAAAAAAATATTTTTTAGATATCTTGACCAAATCATCCATTTATAAACAAAAGCACCCAAAAAAATTTGCGAAACTCATCCCATTTTAAAAACAATCCTAAAAGCTTAACCCACTTACTAAAACCAGTTTCATGAAATCATCCATTTTTATAAAAAAACCCATTTAAAGATCAATGACGTCAAAAAGGAGGAACATCAAAATTCTCAATCCATACCATCAACATATAATAATACCCACCTTGACTTTGAACTTCTCATTATGGATCTCTCAAGAGTGATCTAAATAATTACCCAAATGAGATATAAAACAACGACTGACTCAACCACATGGTTTTATGGGTATACAACAACCACATACCATGGACATACAATAGTCCCTATAAAATTCACAATATTGTTCATTTGGTCTCTACCCTGGTTTATCAATCCATGGAAAAAAAACCTCCTACCTCTAATCCACTTTTAGTCTCTATACAAAAATAAAATCTAAGATCTAAGTAAAATAAAATTTTTCCAATGAGTATCAACACATAATCAACTACAAATTTCACAAAATTTTAAATTCAAAATTAAAATACAACATTCCCTTGTAACTCAGGTGTCTTTATGATGGATGGTAATCAAGAAACCCACTCATGACCAACCTCCTGAGTCTTGGTTAATAATTATAACTTGATCTCACTATGAATCACCCAAAAAAAGTAGAATACTAATAAAAGATCTTGGTTTCTTATTAATAAAAGAACCAACCTCCTATACTGTCATTTATAATGAATTGTCTCGAGACTTCTATCTAAACTCAAACCTGACCTAGATTTGTACTGTCCTGAATGGTGTTCTCGATCCCCATTGGTAAGAAACTAGTGAATATGCATCACATGAACACACCTGGGAATTATTTTTCTAAATAATTAGATTTAAATAACAATTAATATTCTCTTAAATTTATGGCATGATGTGTTTGTATGTTATACATCCTTTCGAAAATCAGATAAATAGGAATAAACAAACAGTAGATAACATATATAGAAAATAAAATTTTGTCTCACTCTCTAATGACCCCCTACTGAAAAGACCTCCAAAAATTTCTATCCTTGGCCACCACAATATCACTACAATAGTAACCATAGAAAGTAGTAAAATCCTACATGTCCAAGGTATAACATTTAAAGGGATACATGCCAAACATTCTAAGATAGTCAAATTAGGTCCTCTAAAATATTTTTATATGAACCATAAGCCGAATTTAATAAAAATAAACAACTAAACAAAATCCCATAAAGTCAATAAATGATCCCAAGAGAAACCAAGAATTGAAGAAAGAACCTGAAAATGAGATAATATAATTATGAGCATAAACATTCCCAATAGGTCACCACCCATTGAAACTATGGAAATACCTTAGTAAAATAGTTTATAAAATTATAGTTTAAACATAATGTATAAAATAGGGTTTCATGTGATTTATAAAAAAATGTAACAACATTCCACATGCATATTTTCAAACAACCATCCCTTTTATGAAATAAAAACAAGGATGATTAACCATTTTAAATTAAATATTTAAACCAAGAAAAAAGGGTATTTTAAACCATGAAAAACAAATTAAGTCAAAATTTTCCACTCTTTCCTAGAATCTCATCAAAAATAATTTTTAATATAAAATTTAAATGGAAAAACATTTCTTAAAAACTATTTTAAGGAAAACCAAACCATTTTACTTTATAAACCACACTTTCAAACCATATAAATATAACTAATTTTAATGTAAACAAACATACACTCAAATGATTTATAAACCACATAGAGAAACAAAAATATCTAGGAAACACATTCCAATAAATTCAACCCTACAATAGTTCCAACATAATCAATTAATTTAGTGTATATAATCAAATAAAGAAACAAAATCCCTTAAAAATCCTAATAAGGACCTAAGAATCATGGGAATTGTCCTTTGGCTATAAAATTAAAGGACAAAAATTGGAAATAAAGAATTTAATTTGAAACTAATGAACCTATAAAAATATCATGTAGTCTTGTTGAAATATCCATAAATAAATGTCCTTGGATATCCTTTTCCACTATAGGAACAAAAAAAATATCACTAGACTAAAGGAACGAAACCCCTTCTAATATAATGATTGAGAAGTATCCATTATATACTCTCTAGTAAAACCACCATCTATATTAGGATTTTACCTTAATATATTCATAGGACTCTAATGAAAAATAAAAAGGTTTTGAGAAAACAATAATCCCATAAAACAAGTGTAAAATGTTTTAAAGTGCTCACACATCACCTTCTACACCCTCATAAGTAACAACCCCAAACATATATCACTGCATACACATCACAAAATGAATTTAATTATAAATCATCCCATAAGGGGTCATAAGCCACAATAATTAATGTAAAAAATAGTTCTTAAATTGGTTCTCACACATTTATAAAACCATTTCACATAAATTTTCAAGCATACTTTCAGAAAGGTGCTTGGAAAGACAATTTTTTTTCACCCCACTTGAAAAATATAATTCCAAAAACCATGGAAAATCAAATTATCACACCACACTTTTAAATCATTCTTGAAAATGAAACTATTTCCATAAAATACACTTTTAAAATAATTAACTTCTTTTAAAAGAAACTAAATGGTTCCAAGTACCCCTTTCACCAAAAAAACCCTACTCAATTTTTAATGTACATTTTCAAATCACCATGTTACCCATGGTCTAAAAATTATTTCAAAAGGCGGAAAACACCATTATTTTAATAAATAATTTCTTTAGAAACATTACACACCCATTTAAAAATTTATATTTTCATTGATATTCTTTAAAAATATTTAAATCCTTTTAGTAAATCAAAATGGGCATTTTAAAGAACACTTGGCATGCGACCTAAGTCTATTCCAAGTTACTAAACCATTTGAAATCCAATAAAAAATAAAAAAGGGAATTTAATATACATGAATTACACATGAAATATTTGTAAAAAACTTGAATCAATTTAAAAGATCAGCCAGTGAAATTTTTTAGGCACTTGGCATGTGTCATAAGACTATGTCAAGCATAAAATCTATTCAAACACCATTTAGAGTTTACAAAGGGAATAAAATATGATTTTAAATTCATAAGAAATAATTTAAAGACACAATATATTTTATAACATGTGATTAGGGGGAGTTACAAAGAAACACCTACCTCAAATCAATGTAAATTGAGTTATAATTTATCGCCTCAAACTGAGGATGCCCAATCAAGGATAAAGGGAACCACATGAACCCCAAAACCAAGAACCAAAGTAAAAATATGAAAACTAGAAACCCCTAGGGTTCATTAAAACAAAAACTATGATAGGGGAGGATGAAATTGTAGAGGAAATGAATAAGTGAAGGCAGTGGAGATCTTATATTGTAGTTTTGGCCAATAAACCCGAAGGAATCGAGAGAAGACACCACAAAGGAGGTCTATATAGGAGGTTTCACGTGCTGGCAAGGTAGGGAAAAGGGGATAAAATTACCTAAAATTAAAGAACCCCATGTATGGTTTTCTTATTATGACTTATAACCTTGAAAAACCTATATATAGTATAAATATTCTTAAATCTTTAAATTTCAAAGCTCGTGACTTCTATTTTTTTAATTTTTCCAAATTAATTTAAAATAATAGAAAATAAAAGTAATAATGATAAGAGGGTGTCAAATAACACTGTTTTTTTAAAAATAAATCAATTAATTTCAAATAAATAAACAATATTGATAATTTTATACTAAATATAATTTTTATACGTAAAAATACACTTTTTTCTAAAAATGGATTTTTGTGTGTTTTATGCGCTAATATTAAAATTAATATTTCTTTCCATTAAAAAATTTATTTTATAAATTTATTTTAATATATTAAATAAAAATGTATAAATTTTTATTAATGCTAATTTAAATTTTAGTCATTAAATTAAATTAACAAGGTAAGGAATTAGTTACAATGGTAAAAGTCAAAAATGTAAAAAGGGTTTTACTAAGTGAAAAAGACCTAAAAATTATTGAAAAATGTTTTAAAAAGAATTATTTTAGTTTTAATTGAACAAAAATTATCTCATATCCATTATTTTTCTCTTTTTATTCCATTTTCCTTGTAAAAAATGTTCCTCCTTTATTTTAAAAGCTGATATTTATAATAATTCCATTCCCTCCACTAATAAAAGGGTCCTTACCACACCCATTAAAAGAAAAATAAAATTAGAATTAATCTTTAAATTATACTCTATTTCCATCCCCTATACCACTATAATTATTTTTTTATCCCATTTATCCAATAAAAATCCTAAACCATCCATTTCTAAGAGGTACTCTAAGAGAAGGTTCAAACTCTCAACATGAGTAATAATCACTTCTTAACCTATTTTATTCTCTATCTTCCACCTCAAAATATATTTTCCCCATTATAATATAATGAAATTAGTATTATTAATATGATATTATTTTATTATTTTAATCATATAACCATTATCTATTGTTCCCATTAGAAAAATGAAGATGCAATTTGTGTATACGTACAGAATACCACCTCCATGAAGAAATGTATTCCATTTATCCTAACTACCTTATGTGGATGGTTATAAAAGGGAATTTAATGAAAAATATAATGTTTATAAAAATTTTATTATTCTCAAAATATAATCCATTTTCTACCTTTCTCCCATGAAATGGAAAGAAAAAACATCATCTATGTGTACATATGGATTACCACCTCCATGGAACGACGAATTTAGTTTTTCATCACCACCATAATAGGATGATTATATGAATTTATATAATGAATTAAAATTATTTTTATGAAAAGTTTAAGGTTATTTAAGGATAATATTAATAATTAACATGTTATAAACATAGAAACTTCAATTCATAAAAAACTACCGAAACAATCTCATCACCAATTTCGTCTTCATGAATCATGACTAAAATTATCATTAAATAAAAGTAGAGGTTTATAAATAATTATAAATCATATATTTAAATAAGTTGTATAGAATAGTAATTATTAACTTGTTATCAATGAATTGGATTCATCATTGACACTTTAATGCGTGCATGAATCAATATATATTGATATCATATGATGATAAATATAAACTATAACTAACAAGTAAATATGTAATAAATTATTATAATTAAAGAGTAGAAATGGTAATATATATGAATAATGTTTTTAATTATGTGATTGAAGTGGTTATGTTTATGATATAGGATATTAAAGCACTTCCGTGAAAGTTGAGAGTAAAGGTAAGGGGTTTTCTTGACGCAACTTATTTTCTTGAGTCATAATGATTCATCCTTGAATATAGTTTTGTAAGATGATTTTATTTTATTACATTGTGATATTATAATTCCTTTACTCTATATTTTTAGGGTAATTATATTTATGAATTTATTTATTAACAAAATTTAATTATTTTAAAAACAATACCCTTCTTTTCCAAATTGGCTTATTTTCTTTCATATCAATATTCAGTCTCCCTACTAATATTGTCATTTATTATTTTGAAATCCAAATATGTTTTATTTATTTTAATTTTAAAATTTATATTTACCACTTTTAAAATTAATTACTTATCACTCTCTTTATGATGTAGGTTTAAATAATGGTATTTTAAAAATATTATATTGGATTTCCCATTCAATTTCATATTTTTATCTTTCAATCCACATTAACTATGGAAAAACATTGTCTTTTTCAAGACTCCATTATTTAGATTTATTTTAAAGTGGTTTTTAAGAAAAACATGTCACCTTATTGAAAATTATTTTTGAAAGTGATTCATGAATTCATCTCTTTAAGACAATGTTATGGAAAATTTTCCAAAAAATCTTTTTTATGGCTTGACTTCAATTATCCTCTTTAAAAGATATAAGTCCTATAGATTTATGCTTTATGAATCAACCTATATGAAATAGTGAATGATTGATTTCCAATGGCACACACATATATGGATGATTGGAATTTGGGTTCTAATATAGCTCTCAAATTAATTGGATAAGTATTTATATCTCATGATATATGTATTTTCATACACGAATAAGTTTTTTTAAAGCATGGTTCAGTAATTTTTCTAACTAACGAAAGGTTGAATATTAATTAATGAATTAAATATTAAACTTAATTTAATAAGTATAAAAAAATTATTTAAATAATAATATCATATTATTTTATTAATTATATTCTTATAACCATATATGTAGGGTGGTTATGAAAAGAAAACTACATCGTTTCAAGGAGGCGGTAGTCTGCACACACACAGATGACATTTTCATTTTTATTAGAATTATAGAAAGTTAGATTTGGTTTATTTTAAGAATATTAAAAAATTTATAAAACAATATTTATTCATTATATACCCTTTTATAATATTTCATTTGAGGTGATTTTGAAAAACTAAATACAACGCTTCGTAGAGGTGGTATTCTGCACATACAGATGAATGATATTCTCATTATTCTAACGGGAATAGTGGATAATAGTTATACTATTAACATAATAACAATTGAATATATCAATAATAATTAGTTAATTGTATTATATTTAAAAAATATTACATTGGATTGTAAATATTGAGAAGAATATGATTAATAAGTGATTAGTACTCATGTTGTGAGTTTAAACATCCTCTTGGAGTATCTCTTGGAAAAGAAGGACTTGGGGAATTTTATTTTATCAAGGGGATAAAAAACATGGTATAGATATATAAGAGAAGTAAATAAATTTCATAGGGTCAACATGAAATCTAATTTTAGAGTGTATTTGAAGGGGTGTTGGAATGAATCTTTTATAAGTGGAGGAAAGAACATTTTGATCAATATTACCTCTTAATTAAAAAGAAAAACATGTTTAACATGGAAAGTGGATTAGAAAGTAGAAAATAATTGATATTATATAAGTTTTGGTTGATCCACACCTAAAACACTCATTTGGAGATATTTTTTTAACATGTTTTTATCTATTTTACACTATGTTAAATTCAGTTTACCTTAATTTTCCTCTATCATGGTAACTAATTTTTAAACCTCAGTAACTAATTTTTATGAATAAAAATGAAAAGGACCTTATTAAACAATTTTTAAATTATGATTTCAAAATTTTAAACCATTTGATCAAATACAATTTTTAAGGGATAGAAAAAAATAATTCTATTATTAGTGTGCATTGTGTGTAAAAACCATTTTAATAAAAAGTGTATTCTTAATTATAAAAATATTTTCAGATAAAAGTATTAATATTATTGATTTAAATTAAATTATTTGGTTTATTATTACATAAATAATGGTTATGTGGATTTAAAATCAATAAAAAACCTAATTTCACCATCATAATTTTTAATTAAAATAAAACACCAGAAATAGTTTTTAATAAAATATCACATAACTTCTAAAGTGTTAAAAATAAGTTTTATAAACCAACATATTATTTTTAAATGAATAATTTTATTCTTTAAATTCTTCCTCCATCAACTAATATTCTTTATAAAACTTTAATTCTTTCTCATATAATGATAAAATCATAAGAGTAATGGTATTGGTAAAAACTGCATTTTTCACTATTCACATATAAATCAATCATTTTAGAAAATATCAAAAATATATTTTAAGAAATCATTGACATGATAAATTAAAATTTTAATTTATTTTTTTAAAATTAAAATTCAAAATTCCAGAATTTTACTTTTAAATTAAAAAAAATTAATAAAAACTATTTTTATAGGAAAATACCTTTTTAAATATTAATTTTTTTATTCTTATTTACTATTAATTATTAAATAATTCAGTGATAATATATTATTCCTAAAAAAAATATATTTTATCACCATTACACCATAATATATTTATTTTCTTAAAATTAATACACATAACACCTAAAAAGGAAATTTTTATGAAAATACATTCTTTAGCTTAAAATGATCTTCTTAGTTATTTAGCTATAGTAATTAAATTTTATCAATGAATTGATATTAAAAATTAACCTTTATATATATATATATATATTTAAAAATATAGTTACTTATATTTATACCCACCAATTCAATGGCTAAATTATAATGGTCACATTTAATACTTATTATTTTATCTCAGTAAAATGTGTCACAGATCATTTTGATTAGTTGTTGCTTATAAAGGAAACTATTCGTAATAATATTTAATTAAAAGAAAATATTCAATAAAATATTTGGGTATTACATTCACCCCATTAAATAAATTTCATCCTCGTAATTTTAATTATCATTAACTAATAAAAATAGCTAAGGGCGTCTTTAAGATAGAAAAAACCCAAGATATAGCTTCTAATAAGATATCAATCTCACTATCATAGGAAAGACTAGAAAAATATATTTTTTCTTTTATTATAAGAATATGTGGCGATTTTAACCATTTGTTCCAAATATTACTCTTTATCTATCTTTAATTCTTAGAAATTTCTAGATATATACCTTTAAAAACATCATTTTTATGATCCTATTTCAAAACAAATACTAAAACTAAAATGGTTATGGTAATATCCAATAAAATCATATTAAATGATCATATGAGTATGATAAATCAAACGTGAGATTTGTTTCCAAATTTTATTTTCATTTCAACCAATGATACTTTCATTTCAACTATTACATAATTGGATCAACTTATAACTCCTTTAATTTAACTTAGGTTTCCCATGATCATTTTACTATTAAGTTTTCTAACCTAAATAGTTATATATTACATCTTAAAATTCCATTTAAATTCTCCATAATGTTTTATAAAGAGTATTTGAATAACCATAGAATACCCCTCTAGAGTGTCAAACCATGTGTGAATTTAAGTTTTTGGATCATGCACTAGGTGAAGATTGATTAATTACCAAACTATTATTTTCACGAACATTTCCCCTAGGTTAATATATAATAGATACTACATCCACTTGTAATATCTAAAAAGGGATTTAATTTCTAATAAAACCATAATCTTTACTTTACCAAACATTGATGATTTTTTTCAATATATAAACTTACCCCTAGGGTTTTTACTAAAGTTTACTAACCATGATCTCAAAAATAACTAAACTAATCCTCAAAAATAACTAAAACTTATAATGATACCAACTAAGGTTACCCAAACCCACACTCCCATGTTTGATTCTTAAACCATATAATTTTTTTATCGTCTTTCATACCAAGTGAGATAACCCAAGCTAAAAATATATTTGTTTTACATAATTTCCATAAGTTAAACATTAAATCTCAAAAATAATCTCACAATCCAAGGATCCAGAGGATTAGTTTCTTTAATTATTACATTCATAATCAACTTATTTTACAATAATTTTTAACATTTATCCATAATTGAGCCACACTAGACTCTCTTCTATACTTTTTATAAGGTATAATCATATTCATAACCTGAGGAATTGAAACATAATAAAGGGGCGAGCTCATGTTCTAAATAATAGAAAAACTCATAAACATGGAATCAAGTGTTATATTATAAGTATATGAGAAAAAATGATCATGATAGAAATATCTTTATAAAAATAACATGGAACAATAAGTGTTTTTCATAATCATTGATAAAAAGACATTTAATCCCAAATAAATAAACAAGTACCATGGAAGAAAATTTTCCGAGATGATATGCATGAGTCCTGAAGCATAATCATATGAATATGACCTTAACATGTGTCTTTTCATATAGATATAGAATAAAAAGGTACTATGGAAAAAATATAATCATAGGGAAATATCACTTTCGTTATTTACTAACTCACAACCATGGTTGTGAATAAGATTAATCATGTATGTGATTACTTATCTATTGAGTCATCACATTCACGAGCAACACACTTGTGCCTATGATTTCAAGAAGACTTATTTTCACTATTGTATACATATAACATGAGATATTCACTTTTAACCAATGAATATTAGGTTGATCTAAGACCCCACCCATCATTATCTATACATGTTTATACCATAAGATATCAATCATTCATTATAACATGAAAACACAAGAAAATAAAAATGCATCTCATAAAATATCTTCAAGAATTATATCGGTTGATACCAAAAATTTTAATCTCCCAAATTAGGATTTCATAATGAATTTATAGGGTGATTTATGAAAAATATATTTCCTAGGAGATAGGTTCTTTTGAGATTAAGAGTAAAATCGATACAAAACCATAAAAGATTCTTTAGAACATTATCATAAAAAATATGTTATGATACAATTTTGATTTTCTTATAAGTTTTCATGAATTATTTTTAAGAATTATTTTTTAATAAATATCAATAAATTATCATTCAAATAATAAAAAAAGGTTTTTTAAATAATATGTAGACTGAGAGATAAAATTTACAACTGAGAAAAGAAAACATTTTATCATTTTAAAAATACCACTATTGAAAACCAACATTGTAAAAATAATGATAAATAATTATTTTGAAAATAGGAAAATTTAATTTTTAATATCATTATAAAAAAACATATTTGGATTTCAAAATAATAAAATATAACATTGGAAGGAAGAGTGAATATAGACATAGAATAAAAATATCTTATTTAAAGAGGATGTGAATTATTCTTAACATCATCAAATTTTATGAAGAAATAAATCCGTAAATGTAATACTAAATCAAATAAGGGAATCCACTATAATACCATAATATAATATAATAAAACCATCTTGTAAAACCATAGTCAAAGAAAAATTATTGTGACTTAAGAAAAGAATTTGAGTCAAGAAACCCCTTACCTTTTAATCCCAACTTCAATGAAATCTATTTAAAATTCTACACAATAAACACAACCATCTTAATAAACTATTTTAAAACATTATTCTTATCTATTACCATATATTATTTTCATTTATAATCATTTATTATACATTTATTATACATTTATTTGTTTGTTATAGTTCATTTTAATTGTCGAATTTTAGCTATCTTTATTGTTTCATGCATGCTTTAAATTGTTGATGTTAATTATTATTCCTGATACCAAGTTCATCATTACTATATTATTTTAAATTACTATAATATGTTCCCATAATGATTTATAAAGTCCTAATTTTAGGTGATAAAATTAGTGATGATTTAGTTTTGGTAAATAGTTTAATGAAAAAAATGTGGTATCTTAAAAAATAAATTAAATAATAAACTTACCTTACTAGACCAATAAATATTATTTAAAAATAATAAAATTAATTCATTAATTTTATTCTTACAAATATTCATATAGGGTGGTGATGTAAAATGAGCCACATCGCCCCATGGAGGTGATAGTCTACGCATTCACATGAACAATATTTTAATTTTATTTATAAGGAGATAAAGATACGAAATGGCTTATCTTTATAGAATATTAAACATGTTATAAATAAAATATTTTTTCATTAAATTCCATATTATAACCTTCCATTTATGGTGTGTGACATTATCACTTGTTTCTTATGTATGAGATGTTAAATCTAATGAAAAAGTCATTTCCTATGATGTTTTATCTCGGTTATGGGAGTGTTAAAGGTTGGTTTTTAGTGGAAGGTTCCAAACTAAAGGAGGAAGTGTTAAGGAAGTCTTGGCCTTAAGGTGGTTAGAAAATAGCCACTAACTAGCGATTGGATCCCACCAGACAGTTATTGGGGTTATGGTGGGTCTTTATTAATTTATATACCCCACTTTCTAGCCAGTGGGGAGCCGCCGACCAATCGGTGGCTAGGCACTAGCCAATTGGTAGTGCCACTGGCCATTCGGTGAGGTCCACTAACTCACTGATGTTCCTAATCTAATGGTGGATTAAATATACCCTATGGTATTTAGTTCTACATTGTTTAACCTCTATTTAATACCACAATTCCAACATTAAGGAATGTAATTCGAATATAAGACCTCCCAAATCACCTATTTATCTCTCTTATTCACCTCCCCTTTCTCCTCCATTATTGAAATGATCCAATGATGCTTGAAACATACGATCTCCTTAGAATTACTCAAAATCCTTCATCTTCTTTGAGATATTCATATTGATCTATGTTAGATATGTATTTTCTATGAATATCTAATGATGTTTTATTTATTTATTTATAGATCAGTGATATATTTATCATGTTAATAATGGTTATTAATCATATTGAGATCTACCAATGAAAACAGAAGTTCAACAGGTATGTGTTCATAAATAATTATCCTAGAAATATTCTTGATATTATAATAATGATGCATCTTTAATACATTGATTATATCATGGTATGTTGGTGAATGTTTTGATGTTTCAATTATGTCTCATTTATCGGAGATTAATTCTTCAAGAATAGTGATGTTTCCAGGTAAGCTTCATTAGAAATATTTCCATAAGATCTTATTATTCTTGATTATCATACTGAATCTATTTTCCATTGATGGATTCATGATAGATCAATAATCATCGGTTAGACCTAAGGACCACTTGTACAATCGATAATAAATTCAAAACATGTTCTTTGATTGATAATAGATTTAATGAATTAGAATTCCGTCCTTTGACATTCCTCATAATTGATTTAGTTAATGGACTCTATAAGGTATGTTATCCTATAATTAAGTTCTTAACATGATTTTATCATGAGTCTATATTCTATACATATTCCTTGATGAACCAAAACATGATATAGGATTTTGTTGATGTGGAGTCATTCTTTATGGGTGTGCAAAGGTTTCAATCTTTGACCTTTTGAGGAACCTTGGAGTTCTTTATCAACAACCTTGAGTTAGGAAGTTACTTACCATTTAGGGATCTTATGCACACTTGTTTCAATAGAATGATTCTTGTGTTGGATTTTTTTTCTATTCTTGAATGTGATATCATGTGTGGGTGGGTGTGGGTGTCCCATGATACTTTTTCATGATGTTTGATTCCATGTTTTTTATTGTGTATTTTTGACTATGTTGATTGTTATTACATGAATTTTTTTCTACTATATTTCTCTTCATGACAGGTTATGCATGGCTTGTATGTTTTATCCTGTTATGTTTATACCTTTTCTTTGGAGGTATTGTTCTTGGTTTTCATAATAGGGGATCACCATGGTATGATTACCCCTTAGAAAAGAAGTACACAAGATGTACGTTGATGATGGTGGTGGAATCATACATAGGGTAGGATCATGATATCCTTGTATCCTAGCTAGAACTCAGTACTATTTGAATATCGAGTATACATGTCAAAAATCGATTCCATGAGGATACAAAGTATGTGATCACTAGTTGTCCCTATGGACCAACCTAAGACTTGATGCCTTGTGGACACCTAGTGACATGTCTCCAGCCTTGTGGCTATTTCTTGATCATTCTGGATATCATGACCATCTTTCTATCATGGAGTCATGGAAGGTATATATGGGGCTCATGGTGTCTTGGTTAGAACACATGTACTTGGTAGATGTTTTTTACAATTTCTTACACATTTATTATTATCATGGAATAAACCTATTATACATGTGGAATTTTTTTAATAACACATCAGTGGTGTCATATTAGGTTTTATTACTCACACCTATACATAAACTTCTATGAGTATACAGAATTCGTGTATAGGGATCCGAGCAAGGGAAAGGGGCCCATAGAAGATAGTTAAGTTGAAAAATATGGATCTTGTAGTGGTACTAGGATATACCATGGTGAATACTAATGTTTATTTATTTATTTATCTAACTGTACTTATAATCTAGTTTTTATTTCCACTTTTGGAACCTTTTATTTATATATATGACATGTGTGACTTTTTAAATTTTGTTTCTACATGTTACTCTAATTATTAAATTTTATATTATTTTATATTATTATTCATGAAAGAAATTAATACTGATGGAATAGTCTCTCTAATGATAGAATTAGATTCTTTCTATTGGTTAGAAACCTCTTACATTAGGGGAAGCACACATGAGGACATGTGACTCTATAGATTTGACTCGGTGGTTTGAGTTAGTGTGTTACAAAATTGTATGAGGTGAAATTTTATTATTATTTTTATACTAACCTAGGAAATTGTAAAAAATAGATTTTTTCATGGGACTCAGGTAGCGGAGTTTCCATGTTCCTATCCAACTCACGTGTAACAAACCTTCAAGATACCATTTATAGAATTATTGTTATTGTTTTATGGGATTTTGGATGTGTTGATGCTTCATAATTAGGAATATAGGTTCACATTCCATATATATTCATATTTTGTGTTTCATACCGGTTATTTAATTTAATACCTTGATTTGTGCTATTTATTTAGGACACACTTGTTTTCTTTAACTCAATGACATATATGTTTCCATGCTGTTGTGATATATATTTGGGAATTAATTAGTTAAACATTATCATGTTGTTATGTTATATATATATACGTGTGTGTGTGTGTGTGTGTGTGAATATGATTAATGTACAGGGATGGAGACCTTGGTTAGTGTTAGTCGAGATATAACATGGGTTATGGGTATACTCCTACATAAACCTTTGTGTGATACCATAGATAGATTAATATTTTTATTAAATGTCCTAAATGTTTCCTTTCATGTTAAAAAATATGACACCTCATTGATTATTGATAGGAACTCCTATTGATGTGGTTCGAGGTACTCCCACTATGGAGGACTCCCCTATTCCACCACTTGATGTGCCATAGGGTGCACCATATAATGCTCCAACACCTTCTCTTGTAGCATAGGTAGTAGTCCCACTCCAGTTGGGAGTCATTTTGCTGGTTTTTTCCTAGGTAAGAGGGGTGATAAGGTCTATAGTTGACTATTCCAGAGATTTCCAACTCTAGTTTCCACCAGCCTTTTAATTAACCAGTGGACTAGAATACATATAGGACTTGATAGACATCATTAAGGGTGTATTCATGCTATTTGAGACACCTTAGGAATAGAAGGTGATGCTAAAAATGTTCATACTATAGGGGTCCACCAAGTGTTATTGGGGTGTGATGGGACAGGTTGTAAGACAAGAGGGTCTCACCTAGGATCTTTTAAAGAACCTAATATTTGGGATTTTTTTTTTAAAATTATAGATTTTGATCAGTCATAGGAGTTCATGGAGCTGTAGCAGCAGTCCATGATAGTATCTTCATACTCTTCTTACTTCACATACCTTCTTTACTTTTCCCTACTCTTGACTGGGAATAATGAACAGAAGGTCTGGAAGTTCAAGATAATACTTCACTCTGATAGTAGAAGATAAGTTTGTAATTTTGAACTAGTGACCTACATAGAGGTTCTATTTAAGTCATTGACCATAGATAATGGTCTAGAGGTGTATCGAGAAGCTGGTATTCTTTCATCGTTTGTTAATTAGGTGGTAAGGCCTCCTGTTGCTATGATATGTGTATCCAGAGATAGCATGAAGAGGAAGAATATGAATGTTTAGAAGGGTCTTAGTATATAGGTTAATAAAAGAGTAGATTATTTATCCCCCTCAGTAGGAGTTCCATAATTCTTCAATTTTGGAAATCTCAGACATTATCATACAATCTATATAGTACCTCAAAACACATATTGATAGCATTGTAAGATGGGGAACCATTGGTAGTTTTTCTCTAAAGATCCAAGGTATAGGTTTTATAGGGGTGAAGTTTATACATGATCTATAACCCTTGGATCTGATTGTGGTCCTCTACAAAAAACATAAATGATCACTCAGAATGGTCATGCATCTCTGGGACAGGGTCACAGATCTAAAGTAGGTATTGTTTATATAGTGTACCGGACTATAGTAGAAGGTGGTGAGGGACTGTCTATTGTTAAAGTTATGGGTTTGATAAAATATACTTTATATACCACCATTTTTGATATTTATTGTTCCCATTCTTTCATATTTTCACAAGTTACTATGGAACATGACTTACCGAACATGTTTTTTCTGAGTTACTTTCCCTCGATACACTAGTGGGCATGAAAGTGAACTGTATTTAGTGATTCATAGAGTTTCTTATAGTAATTTATATTTATGGACTTTTGTGGGACTTCATGATTCTATATATGATGATATTTTATGTGATTCTTGGTATGGATTGGTTGACTACATTCTAAGCTCACATAGATTTTTTTTGAGATGGGTGTTGTTTACTTCTTTAAAGGGAGAGAAGTATGTGATAACTGGAGAATGGAAACCAAGATAAGTCTGAGTTGGTCTAGAATTTATTCAAATAAGGATGACTATGGTTTGGATTTTGGGCATAGCTATTTTTGTAGGATCATGGGTATCCCCCTCATATTTTCCTCCAGTCATATATCTCTATCAGGATGTCTTCTCAGATGAATTGGTAGGAGTTACCCCTGATAAAAGATTTAGATTTTATACAGAGATCATTTTAGGTGTGTAAACAATTTTGATACCTCCTTATCATATTTAACCAAATGAGTTAAATGAACTCAAGGTTCATCTTGGGGACTTGGTGTAAAATGGATTTATCAGGCTGAGCACTTTACCATAGGGTGCACCGATCTTTTTCACAAAAAAAAATTATAGTCTTCAACTCTGAATGGATTACTATAAGTTAAACAGGTGAAAATGAAGAATAAATATCTTTTTACCAGCATTTATAATCTCTATGATCAGTTATAGTGATCTTGGTGGTTCTCCAAGATTGATCTTCGATCGAGCTATCACTAGTTATGGGTTACAGAGGATAACATCCTAAATATGTCATTTTGGAAAAGTTATGGGATATATAAGTACTTAGTGAAATATTTTGGACTAAAAAATTCATTTCAAGTGTTCATAGCTCTCATGAAAAATTTCTTCCACCCATATATAGAATCTTTCATCACGTTATTCATTAATGACATATTAATCTACATATCAACCCCATAGTAGAATAATATACATCCTGAGATTTTCCTAAGTATAATTCAAGAACATAAACTTTATGTAAATATGTCAAAGTGTAAATTATGGATTTATGAGGAGAAATTATTGGGGAATTTTGTGTTTAAGATAGGTATATTAATTAAACTAGAGAAAGTGTAGGCAATGATGTCCTAGATGCATCCCTAGAATGTGTTTGAGATCAAAACAATTTTGGGTTTATTATGACACTACCAACATTTTATTAAGGATTTTTCCTGGTTATCATCACCTATGAAAATGTTGAAAAATAAGGGAGTGAAGTTATTGTCGTCATATTAGTGTTAAGATGCATTTCATAAGGAGAAGACTAGGTTTATATGATAGGCTCATATCCTCCCAACACTAATAAACTGAACAAATTCATGGAGTTTTCTATGTCATGTAAATTTTTTTTTTTTCATAACCCATAGATAATTTAGAGAATAATATAAGGAGAAATAGTAGATTAGAAGATATAAAGAGAGATAAAGACATACCTTATACATCCACCTTGAAACCAAGAGGAAACAACCATTGAAGGAATGGGCTTGGAGGTGAAGGAATGGAGGGATCCCCTTGGAGCCTTGGATTTCAGGAATTAGGGAAGATTGGAGGGCTTCTAACCCCTTTATTTTAAAATCCAAATGTTAATAATGATAACAACAACAACAACAATAATAATAATAATAATATAAAATTAATGTGATAATAATCCAATAAAATTTAAGTTTAGAAACATCTAAAAATAATGACCCATATATCCACTCATAATAATACTAATAATATATATTTATAATATTCGATTTCAATATATCATCCTTAATGAAATTACCCTACTTAAATCACCTAATCAAGGCTATGGTGCAACATGACCACATGTGCACCTCCTTATATGCAAGAGGTTTTCGACTAGAGAAGAGGGCCTAAGTGACATCATGTGGAGAATATTCCCTATGTATTTTATTTAAATTAGAATATTGTATACAATAAAGTAGGAAAACATGAAGAAATAATAAAGGTAAGTGGTTAAATAAGAAGTGGTATCAGTATCCTCATCATCACATGCTATAATATAATATAATATAGTATCTAAGATCATATAATAGTAAAAGGGATCTCTACATGTGATGGATCGTTGTATAAAAGGGAAAAAAGAAAAAATAATAAAACAGGCATAGGCAAAAAAGATCTTTACATATGTCCTAAAATTACCTCTATCCCATTACACCAACTCCTACTCAATAGTCCGTTGTTGGATCCTTTCCATTGGCTAAATATCTGATGATGATGTTTTCACATACATTGAGATTATCGTGTAGGGTGTGATAACAAACACAGTATGACACAACCAGTGATCCCTTATCATAAGTGAGTCAAGAGTATAAGGGTGGATGCATATAGAGAAAATAAATACATAATTAAACACATAGTATTCTAGGTCATCCTGTGATAACTAGGCTGCCACAAACCCCAATCCTACCAGCTTCAGCTATATGCAGGAAGGATAGATATTCAAAACCATAATATAAAAAATTTTAGTATGTTCATATCATCACATTGATTCATCATGAGGATGATAGAGAGATCATCTGATGCATGTTGACCCATCAAGGGATTCTATAGAGGTTATGTCATAAACATCGACCCATACTGAAGGTTCTAAAGAGGTAACATCTAGTGGTATTCATATAAAAAAATACACATAAATAAAAGGTATAAAAATTAGAAAAAAATCACCCCTCTTCATACATCATTGATCCCATCCCCAACCAATCCCAAACAGATCCCGCAAGGTCACTTTTCCCACGTGGACATCTCTTATTCCACTCATGTGACATGTCACAAAACCACTTTAAATAAACCATAATCTCATTGATCCACCTCTAAAAGGTTTACCACATCCATAAAGACACACCTGGTCAGTTAAATACATTATGCAGAATTTTTATAGGTCTGAACACACAATATCATTCAAAATAATACATACAAATTTATGAAACACCATAAAATGATAAGGGACTTCCTACCATAGGCATAGTGAATCCAAAACACCAAGTATCTTCACCAAAAACAAACTTAGTATTTTGAATTGATAAAATATCCCCAAAAATAAAACATTATGGTTTTAAGAAAAGGGAGAAACTAAATAAAAATAGAAATATATATTTTAAGGTAGAACCATGTCAGATTTATTAAAGTAAGATCACCATGATGAAAGATGTTGAAAACAATAAAGGGAGGAGGACATGAGAACCAATTTCTTCAATTAGAATCCTAACAAAGGTTAAATATTGATCTAAGGTCATTAGGGAGGAAGGGGTAAGATCAATGGGGATTCTAAGAAAACTTTACCATTTAACCCTCTTTAATGACTTCCCAAGAAGCAATTCAAGGAATAAACTAGTTTTCATGGCATGAATGACATTATAAAAAACATCTGGGGTTCTATCCTTATAATTAATGATGTGAAGTATACCACCATGTTATAAATTCCTTCCTACGGTAATTTTAAAATACATGCTAGGCCTATTCCTCCCAAACCCATTTTTGATCCATCCTGACACCCTAAAGAACTCAAGACAAGTAAAGTATACATGTTTATGATGAAATTAAATAGTAACACACCTAAAATTTTAAGGGAGATAAAAAAATTACCCTATAAGGACTTCTCATCCCTGAGGATCATCTCTAGGGATCTCCTTCGAGAACCTCTTTGTATTATGCCTAGATATATGACTCTCATTCTTATGTCTCCTCCCTTATCCATCCATTATTCTATAAAACCTGAATAGAAGGAATCATCTTCCCATTCCCTACATTCTCGATTCTTTCCATGATTTACACTCTACATTCCCCAAAAAAAAGAAACCTCCTCTAAATTGACATCATCATCATCATCATCAATCACATGTGAAATATCTCACTCATGCTTAGGAATCTACAATAAATTAAATACATCATGCATACCTCAATGGTATCGAGGAATGTCCAACTGGGAATCCATTATCCCAATATATTCCACAATCTTGCATAGACCAAAAAACCGCAATATTAGTTTCCCATGCTTCCTCAAATTTTAATTCCTTAAATGATGCGAGACCCAAAAGAAGTCTCGGTCTCCCACAGAAAACTCCAAGGTTTGTTAAATTTTGTCAATAGAGAAAATATACTTGCTTTGAGTATTAACCAACTACTTTTATATCAACTACACCTTCTTAGAAGTTTCCTACACTATGATATACTTGATTACTGCTGATTCACCCACCTCAAGCCCACACAATGATGAACAACATGATCTACCATAAATATCCACAAAAGGTTCTATATGAATCAAGGTATGAAAATTTTTATTGTATATGAACTCTTCTGAGGTTATATAGTTATCCCAATACCCAAAGAAACCATGTAAACAATCCCTAAGAAAATCCTCTAGAATCTAGATTATCTTTTCTGACTATCCGCCTATGTTCGGATGATATACCGTACTCATCTTTAGCTATGATGTCACTACTTTGTGGAGGAATTTGAAGAATCATGACATAAAATGAACATATTGATTTGATATGATACTCATATGTAAACCATACATCCACATAATTTCTTACACATAAAATCTACCCATATAATCCATACACTATGTCTCTTAAATCAGTAAGAAGTATGTGACCTTTTTTAGTTGATCAACCACCACCCACACTACATATTTACTCCTAATATCCCTGGGTATCCCTGTGATGAATTTTACCACCACCTCATACCACTTCCATACCAACACTTGAAGGGGTTGAATTATCCTTCCTGGTTATTGGTGTTTTTAATTTACCCTCTAATATATAATTCAATGAGTAACAAACCCCACAACATCCTTTTTCATGTATGGATACCCAAAATTATGTTTCATATTATGGTGCATCTTGGTTAATCATAAATGTACCACCCAATATGTGGAGTGAGAGTCACTCATCAACTCCTCCATCATGGATATAGGAACTACCACACTTAAATGCATACAAATCACATTTTTCCCATCCATGGAATATCCAAGAATAGGATATTCTCCAATCAACCACTCCTGCATCACCTAATAATATAAATCAAATTTTGATTTATCCTTCACTCGATAAACTAATGAGGAAGTGATGATCATGGGAGAACTGGTCACTATCCCTTGATCTTCAAACACACCCACTTACCAATTCAATAGTAACATCATAAGCATCCATTTTTCTTCTTATTTTTGTGTTCCCAATCACAATGATTTCATTATAAGGGAGTCTACAACAATATTCCCCTTCCTTGGGGAAGATTCCATCTCAAAGTCAAACTTCTACAAGTACTCAACCTATTGTCTCATATGTAAGTTCAATTATCACTAAGAAAAGATGTATCATAAGATTTTGAGGTCATTTTACATGATAAATATTTTATAAAAGAGATAATGGAACCAATAATTCAAAGAAAAAACCACAATATCCATCTCTAGGTCATGAGTAGGGAGGTTCTGCTCATGGGGTCATAGCTAAAAAGACCAATAAGAGTCAATTAGATCACCATGCATCAAGAAAACACTAAAACCAAATCTTAAATCATTGTAGTAAACTATATGGATAATTCATAGGTCTGGTGGAATCAGGATTGGAGTGGATGTAAACTTCCTCTTTAATTTATAGAAAGCCTCATCACACCTACCAATACAGTAAAATTATCCCATTTTCTAGTTAAATGTATCATAGACATTTCGAAATGGGAAAAGTTTTGATTGAATAATTTTTAATACATATCCAACCTAAGAAAACGTTGAATTTCAAAAAAATTTCTCAGCCATGACCATGACATAAATACCTCAACATTCTTCTGATCAACAAAGATTCCCACCTCAAAAACCACATGACCAAGGAAGCACGTCTCCTGCATCTAGAAATGACACATAGAGAAATTTTCATAAATAAAATGTACTCATTGTTTTCATAGAATGATCTCAAGTTGTCTGATATATAACTCTAGGGTCTATAAGTATACCATAATTTCATTAAATAATACAATGAATAATGATTCCAAGTGAGGGTGAAAAACTCAGTTAATGAGATCTATGAACACCGTCGATGAATTTTTCAGAACTAATTGTATAATGAGGTACTCATACAACCTATACCTGGTCTTGAATACCATCTTTCGTATATTCTTGGCCCTGGAGTATAACTGATGATATCATGATCACCAATTAATATTATAGAACCAACATGATCCCCTCAACTTATCAAATAAATTATCGATCCCTGAAAGAGGATACAAATTTTTTATCATGTCCTTATTCATATTTTGGTAATAAATGCATATTTAAAGGTTTATATTCAATTTATTTTCGAATAATAATAGATAACCTAAAGGAGAAGTGCTCAGGTGAACAAATACCTTCACCTCCAGATCATCAAGATGCACCTTGAGCTCTCACAACTCATCCAGTGTCATGTGACATGGTGGGATCAATTTAGGCTATATATCTAGTAAGAGTTCAATATGAAACTCCATATCCTCTAAAGAAGGAGTCATAATAAATCATTTAGGAATCTTTCTAATTAACAATACACCACATAAGGAAACATGGATAGAACATTCAATCGATCTATTGTACAAATCATACCCACCCTCTATGTTATAATGTACCCAATATGGATAACCTATAGTCTTTCTCTATCTACCACCAAATACCAATCCCCAATAATAAATTATTCCACTTCCATTAGGGAGGTAAAATCCACTATCCTATAATAGAATTAAATGCAATATCGAAAACACACTAACAGTTCCATGCCAAAAATTAAATTCATACTGGTCATCTCATGAATTAAAAAATCTCACAAATATCCATAGTTTGAAAACAATATGGGACACTTTAGGAACCTATAAATATGGTCCACCCTCTTCCAAAGAGGTTTATCAAGAGATAATAACTAAAGGGAAAACCTCAATGGAAACTATAAACTAATGAATACATGGGTAGGAATAAATGAGTGAGATACTCCTATGTCAAACAAATAAATAGAGATAATCTACATAATCAAATTAATACCTCTAAATTTCCATGGTCCATATCCACCATGTATTATAATATGATCCAATGTATATACACAACCAGTCTCAAATTCATAACACTACCCTCATGATCCCTGAATCATTGGAGGAACTGAATCATGTGGTTCATGCAGCTACTAATGTTAAAAATCCTAGACTGTTCCATGGTCAGAACTCCTAGATGCAACTCTGGTATCTGACTAGGGTTTGCCTAAAAAAATATCTCAAAGATTGTTTCTAACCTAAACCACTTCCCACAACTAACTGGGAGAGCCTCAAACAAAATCATTGGAGATGTCCCATCCTACAACACAAATTACACTCTTTCTGATGGCTAGTACATGTGTTGTAGTAATTCCTGGGTTACCTACACTAGAAGAACAATGAAGGAGTCCCTATTGAATCTAGAAGAGATGAAACTCTACCATGTCATGACTACCTATTGCTGCCATATAACATCTCCTATAATCTCTTCTTCCAACTACTAGAAGAATCCCCCACAAATACACTTGGAAGGCTACAACTGAAATAGGGTGGGAACCCTACTATAATATTCTTGGTTAAGAACTTCTCAATTGTAAGATCCTTGAAAAAAAACATCTTATAATGAGGTTTTGAAAAAAAAATGAACCTAACACCGCATCTCCAGATGAAATACAATCTCACACTTCCTAGATTTCAGAGCCTCACTTATAGAAAACAGAAGAGTAAAATGAATCATCTCCTCAAAATATATCACATACTTAGCCACTGAAATTTCCCACTACTATATTTTTGTGAACTATTAATCCCTATCTGACCTCAGTTCCTTGGGAAATAATTCCCCAAAAAATATGCCCTTGAAATCCGTCCAAATCAAACTCTCATGTATTTCAACTTTGATCATCACTAACCACCACCTCCTAGAAGGTAACTGTAATATGAATGTCTCTAACTTCACTCAATGATCAGTAAGTGTCTCTATAAGGTCAAAGATCCCCTCAATAACCTTGATCTAGTATTTAACATCCTAAAGAACACCCATAACATAAAAATAAAGAGGGTTCTATAACTATAAATCCCAAGAGAAATCCACCATTTCCAATCCTCCTCAATGGGAACCTCCTTCTCCCACCAACATAATACATAAGACACTCAGATGAAGAGGAACTTCTTCCTAAACCACATGAGTATAATTTAGGTTATGCTTAGCTTAAACCTATTGAATTTATAGAGGTAAAACAAGATCATTCCATCCTTCATGATGATTCTCACCTTGATCACTTTGTGGCACCAAAATTCATCAATGTGGTGAAATTATCTAAAATTCCATAACAGATTCTCATAAATTCTCTTAACATCTCAAATATTCAAAATACCTAAGAGATTAATAGGCGCACACACACACACACAATGACCCTAGGAAACACACCATGAAGCTACCAATATCCACTGTAAAAATCCCTTTAGAACCTACTCAAGGAATGAACACAACATCATGTTACCTACAAATTATTCATAACAATATATATAGATAAAAAGAAAAAAAATACATTCTTAGGTTCTGTTAATTAAATGTCACCAAGGATATATCTGAGAAAATGATAAATATATGATTATTTAATTTTAGCTAATTTTAACTAAACAATCACAAGAAATCACGGGTATAGAATATAAAACTATGTGCCTATCTATGATGCATGAAACCATGAACTCTCTACAATTAACCAAGATAAAATCCCATAAACCATAACCATGATGTAACACCCAAGAATAGAATGAAACCATAACTTCACAACCAATAAAATCCATCTCACATCCTAAGCAACTCAGAGGTCTGCTATATGACTGTGGGCTGGGAACAAGATTATCTCCCCTACCAGAGTCCCATCCATCCTATCTTCATTATCCCAATACCCAAACAATAATTCAAAATTATAATAAAAACGAGTTCTGATATAATTTTATAACACCCCAACCGAATCATCCAGTCTGAGGTGAGGTGCCACATGACCTCATATGTGCCTCTCTATATGAAAGAAGTCGGTGACTGGAAGCGAGGGAACAAGAAGAACCATGGGGATAATATAAACTTTGTATCATATTTCTATTAGAGTAGTTCATACAAAAAATAATTAATCAAATAGGAATATATAATAAAGGTAATAAGCGGAATAATAAATGGAAACAATGCCATCATCATCACATTCTATAAGATAATGGAATTAAATTTTCCAAGTTTATACAATAGTAAAAGGGATCCCCATATATAGTGGATTAATGTGAAAAAGGATCAAAAGAAAAAAATAATAAAATAGGAATGTCTAAGAATGATCCCGGCGTATGTCCTAGTATCTCCTCTATCACATTATACCAACACCTACTCAGTAGTCTATTACAGGGACATTTCCCTTAGATATATCCCTAATAATGAAGTTTCTATAAAGATTGATATACTCATACTATGTGTGAGAATATACTTAGTATAACACCACTAATAAGACCTTAAAATAATTGAAACAAGTGAAAAAAGGTGGATGCATCGATATAAAATAAATATATAATTAAATACATGATCTATTGGGTCATCAGGTGCTAACCAAGATTCCACGAACCCTGAACCTACCTACTTTTGATCCATGATGGAAGGTGAATACTTAAAAACAGAAATAACAAGACAAAACCCAGAAATTATGCTTTTCCCACATGTCATGACCTAATAAGAACCCCAACCCATCTAGGGGAATCTAGGAAGGACATCTCAACACACGGACCCATCCTGTGGATTATAGGGAGGGCATCTCATCACACCAAACTGCACCAAGGTTTCTATGGAGGACATCTCATACATACCATCCCATCACAAGGATTCTAGGGAGGTCACCTCATACACACTAACACTTTCTAAGGATTCTATGGAGGTCACATCTAGTAGAAGGTATATAACAACAATATACATCAATAAAATGTTTCAAAAAAGAGGAAATACCATCCATTCCCATACATCATTAAACCTAAATGGATCCTGTAGGTTATCCTTTCTCAAGTGAAAAACCCTTAAATCACTCATGGAATAAGTCATGAAACCACTTTAAATAACCAATAATCTTGTCACTTCACCTATAATTGGTTTCCATGTCTATATAGATCTAACCAATCACCCTAATATTTTAGGAAAAAATATCATAGGTTTACAAATTCACCCTCATGAAAAATGATATATATAACTTCATGCACTACCATAAAATGATAAGTAATTTCCTACCTTAGGCATGAAAAATCAAAGACACCAAGGATCACCACCTAAAGAGAAGCTGACAATACAAATCCCTAAAACAACCCTTAAATCATACATTAGGGTTGTAAGAAAAGGGAAACAAGGAAAAACAATATAAATAGAGATTTAAGGGTATAATTATGTTTTATTTACTGAAGGAAGATCACTGAGATAAACACCATTGAAAAAGATTACAGAGGAGTATAAAAGAGCCAAAATTTTCTTAGATAATCCTCCTATAGGCCAAATCCCAAGAAAATATCATAGGGTAGGAAGGGGTAAGCTTAAGGTTGGTTCTATGAAAATTTACCCATTTAACACTCTTTAAAACTGATCTAGAAGTTATTCAAGGTGTGAACTTACTATTCATGATGTGAATGAAATCAGACAAAATATCAGGGGGTCTCTCCTCATAATTTATGATTTAAAGTATACCTTCACATCATGAATGATTTCTTACATCGCTTTTTAATCATATGTTAGGCCTGTTCCTCCCCAACCCTTTTTTGAGCAATCCTGAGACCCTAAATAACCAAATATAAGTAAAGTTTACATGTTTAGGTTGAAATTAAACAGTAAATCACTTGAAATTAGTGGAGTTTTATATTAAAAAAACAATAACAACAAAAATAGTAGTGAAAATTATACTGCATTTTAGATATACCCTTATATAATCATAATAATAACATACTAATTGACAATCAAAAATTATAATACCACCCTCAATTTATGTCATTTAAAAATAGTTTATAATAATAATACATAATAATATTTATATAAAAATCTATAACACATTAAACACACATTTATTTTAATAAAACCAAATTAGAATATTAAAATGTGACATATGGGCATGAGTACCTAGCTTCTATACTCAATCCATCATAGAACATACCTAAGGTTTATTCTTGATTTCCTTAGGATAGCATAATTTCTATGGTATCTCACCTACATAAATATTGGAATGATTTATACATTATAATTTTACAAAAAATAATGAATCAAAACCATAATCATCTATATCAAATAAAACATATAATTACAAATGTAATCAAGGTTACATTACTAAAACAAGATAAATAAAATGACACACCTAACTCTATATGTCACATGACCAATATCATATGTCACCTACTCTATAGATACATTATCAATCTAATGGACTACTCCTAAAGAAAATGAGGGTTGATCATGCCTGCAAGACATATCTAAAAATATATAAATACTACATACAAAGTGAAGTTTTTATGTGGGGTGTGAGCCAAATCCCAGTATGATACAACTAAAAATATATGTAACTTATTTTATAAGAAAAACTCACAATGATAACTTGATGTAAAATTTAGGGAAATCCTTTGATTACTTTTGTATAAAAGGAAAACCAAACACATTTCCTTTCATTTTATAGAACCATTTCATTTTTAGAATAAGCCTGAAAATTTATCATATAAATAATAATCCAATTGATACAAAAAATATATTCTATAAAGAGAACCAAAGTGGAAATAAAGTTATAAGATAAATTAACTTGAAATATGAGGTAAAAAAATAGAATAAAGTTAATTATAACATGGAGTAATTCATATCATAACTAAATTATAACATGGGTGTACCACTCTGATTAAAATCACTTGAGTAGTACCCTATTTGGGGTTTCTATTTAACCACAGGCACACCTCCCCATAAGTTAGAGGCTGCTAAAAAATTAGTGAGAGTTTGTGATCAACATTGGGTAGACCATACTCTCTATATCACAACCATAGATAATGAAAAATAGCCATACATAACATACAATAGACAATCTGATTTAATAGTATAGAATTATATCTAGGAAAAATCATAACTAAATAAATACACATCCATGATATAATAAATTTAAATATAGTTCACATAGTAATACATCTGATATATTTCCCACCAGGCCTATCACATACAAAAAAATAAAATAAAATAAATAAAATACACAGAGGCAACACTTTAACTTCATGCATTTCCATAATACCTATCTCAAAACATTATCGAGTTTCTCTAACCCAATACATCATAAAACCTATGCTCATTCTTGTATAAAAACAGAAGGTCTAAATGTTCTCTAGGGTTCCATTATAAGGTGTGAGGAATTCATCTTAGTAGAGTCTCACCAAGTTGCCCTAATATAAACCATCATATATATGTGTATGCACAAGAAAAATAAATAATATAATATATGACATGAAATCATATGTATTGGTTCATCATGTACTAACCATTCCAAGATGACAATTAACCCTACCTAGCTCAGCCAGCGTTGGAAGAATAAGTCACCTGGTTCCATAACCTTTAACACGTACCTTATAACTCAGGGTATGTTTTCATATAATGTTACAACCACTACTCCCTCACTCATGGAAGGATCCCACATTTCATCTTGATCACATGACCCATCTCACATTTCAAATCATACCACTACCCTCTAATTTAGGTGAGGTTTATACCTTGTCACATGACACAACACAGTGATTACTCCCCTCTCACTCAGGGTGGGTCTCACAATAATATCTTGTACCAATTACCTCTCACTTAGGTTGGTCCATGTAAGAATAAATTACTAAGATTGATGACTCACATCCATTCCCATGCCAAAAAACATCAACCAATCCCTTCTTACTCTGGATGGGCCCTATAATCATATCCTGGATCAATACCCTCTCACTCAGGGTGATTCATCTCAACACCCTCTAACATGGAGTGAGGCCTAGCATCAAGCCTCATCATCATCCATAGTATCATAGTACGACACATGTAAACAGTAGAAAACATAGCCACATCACTATATAAATGCACATTTGATATCCTATGGTTAAGACCTATCTCTTAGTTAGCCTCTCAAGCCATCAGTATGCTACATACCTAGTTAACAACCTAGAGCTAATCATGCATGACCTCAACCCAATCCTTTAATAACATATTCTCATTAATATAGATTCATAGTATAATGTCAAAATCTATACATGAATATAAATTTTCAACATGATGAACCCATATGCATCATTGTCTTTCCTCAAAGGTAATCATCAAGGTTTCTTGAACCTAATCTGGTCACTAATCCTTAATACCATCCCGCATTTATCATCCCAATGTGATCCCACATTCCAAATTACCTACCTAAAACAAACATAAAGAGGTTGGTCAAAATCCATATACCTATTCATATATCATCATCCCAACCATAACACTAATTTTTTTCCAATCTAAATCTTCACAAAACCCCTTAGAAACCGATTTTAAAGTTTCCAGGTAAATTATCACAACCCACCCTCACGAAACCATATCACATCTCCAAAAGGAAGTTTTTCAACCCATAACATAGAAGAACCATCCTCATTATATCATAATAATTCCTAGAGGTATTAACTATCCCATATCATACATTAAGACTCAAATACACCCTTTAAGGGGTATTCCTCGTCATGCATGATATGTAAAACCATGTCACCAATCACTCCTAGACCTAAGCCCATTGTAATTTACACACATTCCTTAAGTAATCAAAACTTGGTGATTCAAACCACATCCTAGAACCATGTCCAATATCAGACCTCACATGATCTCAATTAACACCCACACCCCCTTGACGACATGCTGTTGAGAAATTCCAATTCCTCAATATGAAATTAAGCACTTATTCCAATCCAAGGAGAAATTAAGCCACCTAATTATTCTACTAATGGTGTTATTGGTTTTTCTCTAGTTCACCCAAATTAAAAACATCTTTCAACCATGAAAAAACTTGCATAAACATGTATATGGTTAAGAATTATAGGGACTACCTACCTGTTTATGATGTTATCATCCTCAAGTCAGGCTCTAACCATCACAACTAAACCCATGAAATTCTATACCAACAACCCAAGACCCTATCTCAAGGCACAATTATCTATAATTAATTATAATAAATATAATTAATTAAATAATTTAACCCAAGGTGTAAATCTTATAGAAACTCATTGATCCATCCCGTGACATTAGAAACATGACCAATGGTTCATGAAAGGTTTGTGACAGGCCCCTAGAACCTCCATAAGAAAAATAAATGTGGTCCAACACTCATAACATCACCAATTAAATACAATTATATTATATTTCCCAAATAAATTCATCACACGTCATGCCCCAACCTAAACGATGAAACATAAAAAGTGTTCATCATCTCTAGGAAAACCTTATCCACCACACACAAAATCACCAATGTTTGGGATGATTCCCCCATTCTTTAGTAGATTCATTACTCAAAACCTAGAATAATGATACGTTATAGACAACTGAAAGGAAGAATAATTGGGGAAGAAATAGGAATTAATACCTCTAAAACACTATAAAGGGCAATCATGAACCACCATAGATCGAGGGAGAAAATGGGGAGGAGAAAGGAAAGGTGGGGGGCTTGTTAGTTCATCAATTTGGAGGAGGGAACTTCCAAGTGAGGTTTTAGTAGAAGGTTCTAGAAAATACCCTACCTACCCCACTAAAAAAACCTCACATAGCTAAATGAGTACTCTCTAAACCACCATTAGGTACGCAGTAATCCACTAGCCATTTAGATCACCCCAGTTAGTTGGATGGTGGAGCTTTAATCCTTATAGACGTACTAGAGAATCCACGAGGTAAACAATATTAAATTTAGCTTTTCTATAGTTCTACCACTAATATATCATTCCCTCAAACACCTGAACCATCACCTAATACTCTTCAAAAAACCCAAATAAATTAAAAAGTTCTTTATAGAGATGTTTAAACACTTGGATTCTTGGTCTAAATCCAAATTATCTGATCACCCCTACTTCAGAACCAAACATTCAAAACTACTTAGAAACCAAAACATGTAAATTAATAGGTTGTAACAACACCCCCCATAAGGATTATATCCTAGAGAATCATCCAGAACATATCTCGACTTTAAATTCATTAATTAGAATCTGGTATCACTCCATGTTTTTTTATTCCAAACTAAACCAGATGTAGCTCAACTACCCATACACTAAACCTAGATAAACTGACTTTTTGTTGAAAATTCTCATTCTATT
Organism: Viscum album; assembly: GCA_963277665.1. Classification (NCBI taxonomy): domain Eukaryota; kingdom Viridiplantae; phylum Streptophyta; class Magnoliopsida; order Santalales; family Viscaceae; genus Viscum; species Viscum album. Next base: position 912,780,779 of record OY728151.1, read on the forward strand.
ACTCAAAAAATATATTTCATACTGGATATGACAAGCCTCATGTGATTTCCATGTCACTACATCCATTTCTATTTGAAATCACTGGTCATCCCTCCTCCATTCAACCTTTCCAAAAAACACCCTGCCTCACATGATAGAAAACTACCATATCATCCTGATCATAATTCCTTCAGCCTCAAAGGAATAAATAAATCATCTAAATTATCACATTGAAGCTCAAACCCACGCCTTTATGTGATTCCATGGTTTGGTCCCCAACCAATCAAATCCATCATTTTACTCAACCCATGAGCACTAATGCAACTCAAATACAACTCATTCTCTGATCACACCTAATTCTATCTCAAGTAAGCCTCCTAAGGCACTGAATCTACTTGAACACTATGGATAAATTTTAAATTATGTTACTCATCAAGGAACCGAATATAATTTCCTCCCAACACATTGGTACCCTAGGTATGACCTCAAAAACAGCTATACCAATTCCAAAAAATCCACAACCCTTCTGAATTAAGGTTCATTCACCAATGAATAATAATATTCTACATGATATAAGATCATCATTGATATCATCCTACTGAAGAACATGTTTGATTATCATGGATCATTCTCTATATAATACAGAAGGCAATGTCCAAAAATGACTTAATTACTTATACTCATGTGCCAACACAAACATCAGACACCACCCACTCTTTTCTTACCATGGATATCATTATTAACATTCACCTAAGAATTCACCTGAATGAGGGATACACCCTCTAACTAAAAATGGTTCACACTTCACCATATATATTCCCTTATAATTCTATACAATTTCATACCTAGATTGTTCCGAAAATCACACATAGGAAACTATTCCAAATTAATTCCCATCTCATTTCTAGAATCCCCATTCAAGACCCATTATTGGATTAACCATATCAAGACACTCTAATACATGGTTGTCCAAATGCATCAATGATTTATCACTCACCCCCGACACCTTGATTAATATAACTTTTACAAACCATTTTCATCAACATTAATAAAAATCATGCTTCAACCCATAGAAGATTTCATCTAGTTCCACTACATTAAAAATTTTCACAGATGTCCCATATTACCATAGATGGAATACCTCGTATTCTAATCAAATCCTTAGGTTGTCATACCCATAGGAACTCCAATAATTCCATTAGTCCTGGACCTATAAGTAAATATGGAAATCCATATTTAATCCTAAATTAGACCTTAAGATGATCACATACCAACCCACTCAAGTCTCATAACTCTCCCTGACATTTGGGACTAGGGTACACACACCATCATCACTGGACAACTTATGTTCCCTTAGTACCCATAAATTTCCCAATGTACCCATACATGACCCATTACAAACCTACACAATAAAATGGGAATTGTTTATAACTAACACATACCTTCCCTCACACATCAAGACTTTTCTTTTAAATGATATACCAACACTAACTCATCTCCTTAATAGGAAATAGAGAACTTATGAAATAAAAATCACTCAGTATTTGCTTTCCCATCATCCATATTGATCTCATCCAAACCAAAATGGGTACACACTCTTATAGAACCTGATCACACAACCTAAATCATTCTCTCATGAGTTATCTCTCACCCTTCCTAGGGTCACATTCCAAATTAACTATCCATGTACCCCACTCATGTCAACACAATCCTAGAATCACTCTTTGTGTTCTATTCCAACAAGACCAAGGCATCTCACTCATTCCAAGGCCAATTCATGATCCCCTACTACTCAGGTGTTTCCCTAATAAACAAAAGTCATCTACCCACATCATAACCATCTTAGAACCAACCTTCACATATCATTATCAAATATCCCACAAAAAATCATACCCAAAAAAACAAGGATAGTCATATGACTGATCCTTCCCCCTATACATAACCATGATACCTAAAATCACTCTATGCACTTCACACCATAAAATCCCAATTCATTTCACATAAATTTCTCTACCCTATAATGTGTATCTAGAACTTTAAGGAAACTTATTCCCATTCCAAACCATCCCTCAATAAAACCTTGCTTTCACAAAACCACCACTAAGAAATCCAATTATTGAATAAACCCACTGATGGTTACTATACATCCTTTGCACCTAAGGATTGTATTGACATCATTAGAGAAAATCCCATGATAAAATATACATGAAAAATTATCAAAAAAACACCATGGTTTAGCAAAATATAATGTCACCAAAAAGTAATATAGGAAAACATATATAAGTTATTCTTGATTCTTGAAACAATTGAACACTTTGTTGTCAAAAAATTCAACCACATATGAGCACAAACATGTCATGTGACGCCTACATGCCGGGTATGATTCATGAGCACATGCCTATTTTCACTTTGGGATGAGGTAAAAAAATATCAAATAAAAAAATAAAATGTAATGAAATATCTCAACTATAATAGAAAAAACCAAGAGCAACACTCCCACGACCCTCGTAACTTGTCCTTCCCATTAGATAGGTGTTGATGTATCATTAGCCCGAGGTCCATCATGTTGTCCCCATATAGGATATTTATATAGTCTATAGTTTAATATAACTTTTTAAAATTTAAATATATTATTAAAATACTATTTAATATCATATCTTAATAGCACATAAAAATTTAATATGATAATTTTTAAATATACAGAATAAGAAATGCAGACATGTGGTGGAGAAATAAAAACAATTAACACATGTTTTTTTTAGTAATTAGAATCGAATGTTCCTACATATACTCTATATTATTCTATAATTGGTGAGGAGATTAGTACTTAATGGAAACCTCAGTTTTGAAATGAAATAATATCCTTTTATAGACACCTATATTTTGATCACCTAGAGGCACAACCCAACCTTTACCTACCTTTATACAGATCAAGGTACAACCAAGGAATCTAGAATTTTTTTCAAAAGTCACAACCCAAAAATGTAATTTTCTATGAGGTATAAAAATATAAAAATGTTATTTTGATTGGGAAAATTATAATATGACTATTAGAACATAAATGGAAAATATAAAGAAACATACATTATTGAAAAGCATAGTAAAAAAAGATTAAAATTTCAAAGATAATGAAACTTAATGTTTATTTTATCACTTCTATAGAAATGAATAAAATGTTGAAGTTCCTTCATGATAAAAAAGTATCACAATAGGTAAAGTATAAAAATATAATCATGTTGAAATTTAGTTTTTTTGTGACTCATGTTTGTCAATATTTCCTTTTATTAGAAGATATAACCAAATTGTTCAACGGTTAATCCCTTCTTCATTAACCTTATGATCATCTTGACCATGTGGGTTTATTGGAAAAAATCTTAGGTATCCATGACAAGAGATAATAAAAAAATGAAATAATATCGTTTACCTATATATGTAAATATCTTGTGCTTAATCCTTCATTAAACAATTAAAAAAAATTCACATATCATCATTAACTAGTATATGTATTTTAAATATTAATAAAACAGATAAAAAATCATATAAACTTATAGTAAATTGAAATGTAAATATTATATAAAAACATATTATTTTTGAGTTTTCTAAAAGAAAAGTGTTAAAATATACAGTTCATATAAGATTAATTTTAGAAATCACATAATCATCATTTGAATTTTACATAAACATCATTTTCTATAAGTGTGAAAATCACATATGCGTGGAAAATTCTATAACCATCAATCCACCATAAAAATAATTACATAGTTCTATATAAATATGAATTTGTCTCTACATAATAATGAAATGCACCAGTGTAAACATGATTTTTTATGTTTGTAAACATCATCAGTGTTTGTGTAAGAATGGATCAAGATTCTCTGTAAACATTAATTATGGAAACTATGTAATCATGTAAGTCTTTATCATTTTGTATAGATTTAAAATTTATTTCATATGAATTTGAAAAAAATAGAAAAAACTACCAATCTTATAATGTTTAGTCACCTCATAAAGTTCATCTTCATAATATTTAGCATACTTTTGTATGGTCGAGATAATGAAGTAATTATTGTATGGTTTACCTCATAAAGAATAAAAATACCTTCATAATGTTCATAAAAGTATTTCATGAGGTTAAAAAAACACTCAAAAGTTTTATACATTTCCTTTGTAAGGTTAGGAAATTTTATCATAAGGTTGATACAACACTATCATAAGGCTGATACAAGTTAAAATAGTGATTGAATAATCCTTTATTAAGTGTTTAAAAAAAGTAATTAAACATATTAAAAGTGAATTAAAAAAATGACTAATATTGTGATAAATTGTAATTATACAATTTAAACATGTGAGTTATTTTTAAACAATGTGAGGTTTTTTAAATTTTCATAAAAAATAAAAAAATATCAATAATAACAATATTTACATTAATCATGCTTCACAATAACAACCACCCTTTTTAAATTAAAATGATAAACAAGATTTTTTAAAATTTATCCCCCCTTTTGAAATTTATCAAAAAATTAACAAAAAATAAAAATTTATTTGAAAACTATATTATCAATTTAATATAGTTAACATACTGAAATAAGAAAAATAATTAAGGACTACAATCATTCTTAAAAAAATTTGAAAACTGAGAAACATTTAATCTCTCACTTAATTGATGACTATATAAAAAATGTATATTCAATAAAGAAAAATACCAATAATCTCTATGAATTTATTCAATATGTTCCTGAAAATAGATTCAAAATGATCTGTATAATAGATTTTTTATAACCATTGACTAGATATAAACATTCAAAAACCAATAGTTTTAAGCTAAATCTTCATCTTTATAAGTCCAAATTTTATTTTCTCAAACCTTATTACATCAATAGGTTTAGTAAAAATATACCCAAGTTGATTTTTAGTTGAAAACAATTCTAAAAAATATCTCCTTTATTAACAAGATATATTATAAAATGAAATATAATTTGAATACTTTTTTTCCTTGAATGTTGTAAAAGTTTTTTAGATATTGAAGTATCAAAATTATTATCATAATATATGATCATTTTATCAAAATAAACATTGAAATTAGATAATGATTGTTTTATCTAAAGACTTTGTACATAAAAAATAGTAGTATTAATATGATCAACTTCAACTATGGATATTGCAATAGATAATTTCTTTTTTATATCTCTATGAAATAAAACTTTTACTAAATAAATGAAGCACACCTGATGTAATTTTTCTGTCAATCCTAAAACCTCAAAAATAAGAATCATAGTAAGATATAAAATAAAAATATTTTTGATTATAATAATTTAAAATAGTATTTACACATTAATTAACATAACTAATTATTATTTCAACAACCTTTAAATGACTTTACATAGGATTATATTAAAACCTAGTGCACATAAAAAATAAAAATATAATATAAGATCTAAATGTTTTCAAATAAAGTAATCTTGCAATCATTCTAGTAAATAATTTAATGTCTATTAATTTTTTTTAAAAAAATCTAAATCCAATTTTGAATTAGTAATCATTAAAGTTTTAAAAAATTTAAATGAATCAAGATTTAATTTTTTAACAAGTTATTTAGAATATTTATATTTATTTTAAAATATTTTATATTTTATTTGAATAATTAGAAGACCTAAAAATAATTTTAGTTCACCCATTAAACTCATACCAAATCTATAAGTAATAAAAGTTGAAAATGAATTACTAATTAAATAATTTGTAGATCCAAACACAATATCATCAACATATATTTATAATATTAATAGGTATAGAAGCCTTAACAAAATTAAAATGTTTAAAACTTTCATTATGTTTCATACCTTTTAAACACAAATCTCAAACAAATAATTTACTTACTTTCTGTTTGAGTAAATCCAAAATTTATCCATGCTTGGAAAATTTATGCAACAGAATAAATTATTAATTTTTAAACCACTTATTCTATAAAATATCATATATTTATTAAACATTATAACACTTAACATTATGTTTGGTTTGTTTAGAAAAACCAATAGAGTAAATATTTTCTTTTCTATTTGTATAAAATAAGACAGTTTCATTCTTAAATCCTAAACAACGTTCATTTTAAAATTCCTTATTCATTCCATCATCACAAAGCTCGGATATAATAATTAATTTTTTTTTAAACCCTTAATATATAGAACCTTATAAATGATAATAGTTTTAGAAAAACCTACTTCACCACATTATTTTATATTTTCTTTAGAATTGTCTTCGAATGTAACAAATCCTCCATCACATAAATTTTAAAAAAAATGGAAGGATCACCAGTCATGTGTTTGGAATAGTATTTGTCTACATATCATGAATCCCTGAAACTGTTAGGGTTTATTTCTTGAAAACACATATTAAAAAAATGTTTATTTTGGTTCACATGCTATCATTGGTCTATTAGGATTAGTAGTACAACTAATAATCACCCAAACATGCTTCAAACATTTATTAAAATAATGACCATGCATTATACCCTTAAAAAATATAACACTTGAAATAATTCCATTTTAAATTTTAATAAAAAATTGTTATATATCCTTAGTATTTGACTCTTATATAAAAAACCAATTCTATTTTTTCTTGGATTCATCATTGTAATCATATTATTATACTTTTCACTATCCTAATCAAACACAAATAAATTTTCTTTTAAAATAAAAAATCCAATTTTTTAACTTCTCATTCTCTTTTTTGTAACTTCTAAATCATCACATACATTCTCTTTTGAACATGAATTTTAATTATTAGTGTTTTATTTTCAATATTGATCTTCTTATATTATTTTTCAACTTGATACATATCATCCAATAGTTTATTGAATTATTTTTATTCACTTTAATTGTTCTCGGTAATAAAGTGTTTAGGTATATCATTCTCATTTTTAAGTTTCTCATTGAATAATCTATGTTTGGACACTTTATAATGAACTTTATTTTTCTATTATTTATTATTTAAAGTAAAAGAATTTAAATTTTTATATTCCTTTTAAATATCCTTATTTTATTTAACTAATTTGTTATTATTTTCTTTGTAATTATTTATATAACTCAAAAACTTTTAAAACCTCTTTCCATAATTTTTTATTTTTAAAATATATCTCATTAACCATTGAATTTTCAGAATCAAAATCATATATATTAATAGAATCCAAATTAGTTTAATTTTAAATATTAGTAGTAAAAAATATGGTTTTAATAATTATTTAAAAGTTGAATCAAGTACCTTAGAATATATAGTAATCAAAACATGCTTATAAGTCTCATTTTCACATACAGGATCAATTCTTAAGTCAGAATCATCAGTGTAGATCCATCCATCATAAATGAATTGTTTATCCTTCTTTCTATATATTTTTCCTTTATTAAATTCTTTATATTAGGAAATAATAACTTAATTCTTCCCTTTTTCCTGTACTCATAACTTATTATGTCTAAAACATCATTACTCTTAGTAGTTTTCTTTTCTTTATTTCCTTCCAATTTTTATTTCTAAACAGATTCTTGAACCCTTTATCATTTTTTATCAAATAATAAATTCCTTTTTCCAAGTTTTCATCTCACACTCACTTTCCTAATATTTGGATCCATAAGTGTTATAAGAAGAAATTATACTTGATTTGATTGAAATAAGTTTATTCTAATAAGTTTCCTCATCTGTGATATTCTTTAACTCAAGTTCATACTAAGACAAAGAACTGATAATTTCAACAAATGTATAATATTTAAAGTTCGTATTATCATCAATTTTAACCTACTTTATATACCATTTTTTAGGAATAGATCGCCATAATATTTGAACCAATAATATAATATCAACCTCATCTCCAAGTTCACTCATACCAATAATGATACATGTGAATATGTAAAACATCTAGTTTATATATTTTTCATCTCCCATTCTAATGTATTGGTACTTCATATGTATAATTCCAAACTTTGTTCTTTTAGGATTGTTTGAGCTATAGTGAGTTACTTGAATCATCCTCCAAATATCTTGAGTTGTCTTTATTACTAAGAAATGGATAAAGATTATTAATATTTCAATATAATATATTAATTATTTTAAATTCAAAAAATATTTTTCTGTATAGTTACCAAAAATTTTATCTGGATCATCATCTAGTAACTTATGTAGTTTCATAATTATTATCTAGGTATAAATACTCAAATTATTCAAGTATACATCTATTATGGTATTACAATATCCATAATCATTTATATATAAGTATGGTGGTTTTTTGGTATCGAAACATCATTTAATATTATTCATGTCAACATGTAAAAAAATATTGCCTTAGTCTGGTAGGTTTTGGACCAGGCTAGCACAATAGAAAATATAAGCAACAAAACCTATATCAAGAGAAAAATCTCTAATACCAATTATTTTACTAATGTAAGATTTTAATATAGTCTAGAGGTGGTGAATAAAACTATATAAAATTTAAATCTATTATTATAATAGTTTTCAATGCCATTGTTTAACAACACATTAAGATTCAATATGATAATTTTAAATCATTCAGAATAAGCAATGATGACATGTAGTGGAAAAATAAAAATAGTGAACAAAAGATTTTAGTATTAGTTGATATTAAATGATCCTACATTTACTCTTAACTCTTCTCTACTCAGTGAGAAGAATAATACTCAATATGAACCTTACTTTTGAAATTAAGTGATATCCTTTTACCAAAACTTTTCCTTTTATCACATAGAGGCCCAACCAAACCTATACCTATCATTCTACAGATGAAGGCACAACCAAGGAATCCTGAATTTTGTTTATGAATCACAATTACAAGACATTAGTTTTTTTAGGAAGTATAAAAAATACATTGAAAAACTTTCTTTGGTAAATCATAAACTTACTATTATTTAAAAAACAAAAATATAAAGAAGTATAAAATCATAAAAATGAGAATAAAAAAGATCATAATATTTAAGATGGTGTAGCTTGAAATAGCTTTGATCACTTCACTATCAATGGATCAAATGTTAAATTTCCTTCATGATCACATAGTACCCCAATATTCAAATTTATAAAAAATCATCACTTTGAAAATCATGATTTTTATAACTTGTATATCTCAAGAGTTCCCTCGATTAGAAGATATAACCAAATTATTCAATGGTTAATCCTTTCTTCGTTAACTCTATGATTTTCTTGACCATGTGGATTTCTTAATAACAAATCATAGATATCCATGTTAAGAGATAATAAAAACATGGAATAATATTCTTTACTTATATATGGAAATATTTCATGCATAATCCTTCATTAAATGATTAAAAATACATTAAAAATCATTGTTAACATGTATATGTATTTTAAAAATTAATAGAACAAATAAAATAAATCCTGTAGACTTATAATAAATCAAAATTTCAAAATAATAAAAAAACATAGTATGTTATGAGTTTTCTAAAATCAAATTGCTAAAACATATACTTCATGTAAGCACAATTTTTGAAATCAAATAAGCATAATTTATTTTAAGAAAAATAATATATATTATTATAATTAGAGCAAGGGCTTAGCCTAGAAACCTAAAACATATAAAAATATAAAAATTGTTACGGGAGTATAAAATAGTGGATCCCAAGAGCATCCCCTATAAAACTTTCTACCCCTTCAAGGGGAAGGGAGCCCAAACTCGCAAAGCATGTAATCATAATATTCTGTGGGGAACTTGGAAGTAAGAAATTCAACGGCTTTGTTCCCCTTATTCCATATGTGAATGATGTCTATGCTGTTATTTCTACGCTTCTTGAAATTAAAAATTTTATAGGAGATGTTCCAAGAGATGGGTTTGTTCCCATTCATGGAATTATGGATTTTTTGGAGTTTGTTTCTAATGAAGAAAGCTTTATTTTTCAGACTACACAACTCAATGCCTGTTAAAATGGAATTGGATTCAACCTGGAGAGAGATTCCATTCTTAATGAAATTCATTACAGTAATTATGATGGAGAATATATGGTAAAGAACAATTCCACTTTCCAACATTACACCCATACTACAAAACCCATCAGTGTTGAACATAATCCCAGTACTGTGAGGATGCCAGTGAATCCACCATCTAGGGGGTTGTAGGTTATAGAAAGGGGAATCCTGGTGGCCTTGAGGGATCTAATAGAGGGTTTAACTTACTAGTTCTTGATTTATATGTTTGTAAACATCATCTATTTCTACGTAACCATGAATCTAGATTTATCGTAAACTTAAATTATATAAACATTATAATCTCATAATTCAGGAATTTGGAATGAATTTAAAAACTATTTTGTATGAATTTGAAAAAAATCAATGCATTTTAAAAACACTAAAATCAAAAATTATAAAACGTTTAAATTTTATTAATCTCATAATTTTTATCTTTTTAATGTTCAACATACCTTGGTAATTTTGATACAATGAAGATCATCTCTTCATGTTGAGATTTTAAAGTAGATACATACCTATGTAATGTTCAAACAATCCTTTAAAAAGGTTTGGAAAAACATTGAAAGACTGATTCATGTACTTTATAAGGTTAGTATATTATCACAAAAGGTTGCTAAAATACCTTCATAAGGTTGATGAAAATTAAAATAGTGACTTTGTGGATTATTTTATAAAATGTTTAAACAAAGTAATTAATCATATAAAGATTTATTTGAATAGAAAGGGACTAATATAGAGAGAAATTATAATTATCCAAATTAAACATGTGAGGTATTTGTAAAAAATGTGAGGTATTTTTAATATTCAAAAAAAACTAACAAACATTAATGATAACAATCTATCAATTAATAAAACTTATCACTAACACATCACAAGCTTTAACACATTCCAAACTCTGATTACCAATTCCCAAATAGTAATACAAAAGAAAAAATGTGTTGATACTATTTTATAACATTCTATCTAAAATCACCTACATGAAACCCTTATTAGGGTCTCCACATGACATTAAGCATGCCTCCCCATATAATATAGGCTACTAACTAATAGAGAGAGTATGTGATCAATATTGGGGTGACTATACTCTCTATATCATAGTCATAGATAACAATAAATAACCAAACATTTCCCATAATAGATAACCAGAGTACATGGTATCGAATTATATCCACGTTAAACCATATCTAAATAAACAGACAACCACTATATAATAAATGTAAATGTGTGTTATACAACCATACATCCCACAAATTTCCCATCAAGCCAATTAAATACAACAAAATATAAGAAGTAAAATACAAGGAGTCTCCACAACAAACTAAAGCCTCACTTTAATCCCCATATCCAAACATTGTTAAGATAGACCAGCTCGATCCACTATAAAACCCATGAATATTATTGTATAAAAATATAATGTATGCATGTACAACAAGGTTCCAATGTAGGGTATGAGAAATAAATCTTAGTAGGGTTTCAATTAGTTCCCCTTATATATTTAATCATATACATGTGTAATCATATAGAACATAAATAACATAACATATGGAATACTAGAATACGTTTCCGGTCACCATGTGATAACCAAGACAGTGTGACACACTACCTTTCTTGGCTCAACCAATGATTGAAGAATAATTCACCTCATACCAAAACCCCTAACCCATTCCCTATAACTCAAGGTAGGGTGTCATATCAAGGCATGACCACTACCCTCTAACTCAAGATAGGGTCCAAATTGAACATTAATCGCATTGTACTAGGTCCAAACCTTGAACCTCTCACTCCTAGCAGGGTATCACACAAAAATTGATCTCATAACCCATCTCATATTGTAACTCATAGAACCACCCTCACACTCAGGGTGAGGCCATACCTAATCTCATACCAAAACATAGTAACCTCTCTCCTATTACTCAGGGAAGGTCTAACAATCTCATCCTAGAACAATATCCTCTCACTCAGAGTGGTCCATTCCAGTACTAAATCACTCCTGGAAAGGCCTAACATCTAGTCATGTGCCAAACCATATCAACCACTCCCCCTCTCATTATGGTGGTTCCCACAATCATATCGTGAACCAATAACCTCTCACTCAAGGTGGTACATTCTAGAACCCTCTCACTCAAGGTATATCCTATCATCAATTCTCATATTCAAATATAAGATCATAGTATGAAACATTCACAAATCAACAAGAATGGACACATCATCTTTCAAATGCATATCCTGGCTCCCATGGTCAAGCCTTGTCTCTTGGATAGCCTCTCAATCCATCATTACACCACATACCCAGCTCATAACCTGTATCAATTCACTCATGACCATGACCCTAACCTTGAATCATGTCTTTTAAACCACAAAGCCTCATAGACCAATATCCCTATCCAAAGCAGAACATGCAAGCTCAACACACTGTAACCATCATCATTATTTCCTCTCCCATAAGGGAATCCACTAGGAACCTGAGACCCATCCTAGTAACTACTCCTTGATAACAACTCATATATATCACCCCATAATTACACCTTGACCCACAATCCCTACTTGACCATGGACTCAATAGGTTGGGTCAAATCCCACTTTCAATTCCTACATCACCATATTTCCCATGACACTAGAGTCATCCTAAGCCAAATCCTAGCACAATACCTTGGAAAACCCATGTCAATACATTAGGTAATTTATAAAAACCCACACTTGGGTATCATCTCACATCACACATAGGGTGTTATCTAGATCATCATATAGAGGAACCATTCTCATATCATCATTCTAAACCTTGATGGACTTAACTTGGTCATTTCATATAAGGCCCCAACCATAAACATTACTTAATCTTGAGTTAAGTTAATAATTTGACTTTCATTCACATCAAGGATATTTTCAGCTTTAGAGATTTATATAATTAGGCCTTAACTCATAAAAAAAACACAAAAATTACAAAGTAGAAACTTCTAATCACTAACCATTTTTTCATAAAAGAAAAAAAAGTTTAAAAGAAACATGGTTTTGTTTCATGTTTAAACTTCATAAACATCCCTTGATCACATACTTGACTCTATTCTTATTTAAATCCCATGGAAAACATTTAAAAACATATATGAGCATAAAATGCACCATAAGGGATATAAAAATAAGGGAAACTATTAGCCTTGAGAAAACATGTAAACCACAAATAATTTATCATAAAGTAATACATTTCACCTTTAAGAAGTAGTAAATAGTCTTCATTTATTATAAGATCATTTATTGCCATTTTTTTAATAAAAATATTTCAATAAAACCCATATAAACAACATATAAAATTTGAAGGTAACTTGGGACATAATCTTACATAAATGGAATAACCACATGGTCGACTTCCACACATATCAATAAATAGAAAAGCCATACAATTAACTTCCATACCCAATTTATAGGAGATTATAACAAAACCAACCATCATTAGTTTATCATAGAACCAGTCGTCTTTGGTTTATCATGTAACCACCCATCTTTGGGTTATCATGTAACCACCTGTCAAATGTTCAAGTACCATTATACAATCATAACACATAAAAGATTGCAATTATCATCATTTCACTTATAAAATTTCCAATTGTAAAGAATAATTACAAGATATTTAAATATTAAATCCATTTACAAAACCATTTTCAATACCAAAATACCCCAAAAGGGAATAATAGAATTCTTTTCCCTTTTAATAAAATTAAGGCTTATATAGAAATCCATATATCAAATAATGGTTACGAAGGTAGAGAAGTTGTTGTCTCCACATATGTTAAAAACATTCCTTTTATTGTTTTTTAAAGAATGTAAAATGATTTTTATAAAAATATTCCTTTTGAAAACTATTGAATGAAATTAAAATTAAAAGGGGTTGATTATACACCGTATAAAATAAGAAGGTGTATATTATCAAAATATGCCTCAATGAAAGGACATTGAGACGAAGTCCCTTACCTTAAATTCAATTTGTAATGTATTGTAATTCCTCGACCCTAGTTACCCGGAGTCGGTGCATTATTACATAACATTGGCATGATCAAAAGAAAGATCAAATCTCTAAAGACCAATTGGTTTAGTAGCCTTGGAAATACTAGATATATTCACAAAGTTTTACATTACATCATAAAGTGAAAAACTACTACAACACCATATTGTCTCCATAGTCAACACTATTATCCGCTCATAATATCCCTCAGGTCATTCATAATTTACTTCTTCACATCCTGGGAAAAATAAAACATAGAAAAGGGGTGAGCTCAAAATGCCCAGTAAGGATAACAATATAGCAGAAAATTTCATAAATAAGAATAAACATTTAAGGAAATGTATAACTAAAACAAAAGAATTTTAAACTTGAACTTCAACATAGTATGGAAAAAATAAAACAAAATAATTCCATTTACTTATTCACATGAATATTCTACTAATCGAATAATCACATTCAATATCAATAACCACTTTCATAATGATGGAATGCATAATTCCAAACTATCATAACCACATATCCAAGGCCTTGTGCCAAGACTTCAAATAAGATTTTGCCAAGGCCTTGTGCCAAGACACTAGTTTTTCTAATGAAACCTACCAATGAAATTTTTTTTAGAAGATACTTAAGTTTAAAATTGATCAAATATACTCTAGTGTTTTTCTGAAAACATTATGCAAGCTTCTGAAAACAAAATAACTAATTCTGAGACTGCTCGACTAATTACAGGCCATGATGGGTCCACGCCCAATCCCTTCCTGTCTACCAAACTTGAGAGTCGGTTTTTTCTGAAAACATTTTTAAGCTTGCGTTAAATACATATACATTTGAACTGGATTTTCATATATTTGAGAGAAATATCTATTTTTTTTGAAATCATTTAAAAGTCACATAATTATAAAATAAAAAATTTACTATGAAAATATTCTTATAATCTTTTAAGGGAATCTTCAATGATTTTATAATGGCGGAAAATAGCCACACCCTCCGTATAAGTTAAAAAAACATTCTTACCTTAATTCTGTCGAAAAGGTTCAAAAGCACCTTGTTTGGAAAACGACGGAATGATTCCTTTATAAAACTCTTATAAAGAGTCAAAAAAGGGTATAAATTACTTTAACCCATATTATTTTAAATAGTAAAAATGTTTTGAAATACATTTTTAAGAAACATGGATGTGGATGATAAAGAGATCCCAGTAGATTATTACGTATAAACAACCTCGGATAATGAAGAGATTGTGAAGTAACCCTTACCTTGTACTTTTCCTTGGTTGGGGGTAGGTTAACCTCCTGTATAATGGTGAAATAATTTTTATTAAATTATACAATAATCATATACAGTAATATGATATCATATATGATCTTTTAACATTGATTTGTTAATAATTCTTAGTATTATCGTTGTTTTGGGTGTTAACTTACTCATTTTCTTTTATATGTTTTGTTACGTAAGCCATGTTTGTCATGGATAGGTTGTATCTTAGTCATATACAGAATGATATCAAGTCCTTAGATACTATTATTAATCATTAAATTAGAATTAGACTTGAATGGATACGATGGAGAATGAATCTCATCGCGTTCGTGGAGACGGTAGTCCGTACATACGCACAAGCGACAATATCATTCTTTTGATATTAAAATAATATATAATTGGATGGTATATCATATATAATGAATCATTATCATGTTACATTTATTATTTACATGAATTACACATCATTATTATACCCATACAAATAATAATACTTTATTGAATAACAATTACACCATGACGTGGAGACGGTAAGCCGTACGTACGCACGTATGGTGACATGTTATTCAAAGGATGGATAGAATACTGAATATGATTGTACCATATTTATAATAACATCACACTATATATAATATACTAGATTTATTATTTTATAATGGTAATAACAATGAAAGAAGAAGTGGAAGAAGAAAGGAACTTGAAAAAGGGTGGTGAAATCATTACCTCTTCTTTGGGTTCTTCCTTTTGATTTGATCAAAATGGCTCTTAGGTTGGATTTCTGACTAAAGTAAGGCCTCTAGGATGAATTTAGGGAAGTTGAGAGAGTTTTTGGGAAGATTTTGGCCGAACCAAAAGGCTTTTAAGGTGTGAGTTAATGAGAAGGGATAGTGCCCTTTTATAAGAGGGGTGAGGGGCACCTTTGGAAAAGATAGAAATATTATTTTATAATAAATTCATATTCGGTTTATAATGGCTCAAAAGTGGATTATTTTAATTTTAAGGTGGGGATAGGTCTAAAAACACTCAACCAATAGAATTTAGACAGGTTTGGGTTATTATACTAACCTTATCTTTAAGTATTAACTCTTAGTTAATTAGTTTCACTTTTACAATGTCTCTTTGTATTTTTATATTATATGGTTAATAAACTAACAATATGCATCCAAGAGACCTCCAAGTGGTCCATTAATGATACAACTATCATGATATAAGTCTCTTGGACGAACCTTAGATTTTTAGGAATTTAATATCAATTAATAATATACTATTTGTTTTAAAAACTCTTTTTTGTCAATTTTAACACTATTCAATAATTTATTTTTTTAAAAATCATAACAGAATGATTACTTCAAAAAAAGTTAATTAAATAATTCCTAACATGTCATATTAACCTATAAAATTAGTGTAATTCATATAAAGTCTAAAATTATATTTATTTGGATATTTATAATATCAATTATTTTAATTTTTCACTATTATGGTAATTACTCCATCATTATTGTGTCATAAATAAATTAAATTATGTAATGTCTTAAAATTATAAATAAAATATAATTATGTTGTAAATCATTTTAGCTTTCTAATGAATAATTATAGTCTAAAATCCAACATATATAACCCTATGTAAAAATTTCTTTTCTAAAATATATATGCTTATGTCATTTTTGTATTCATTTTAACTTAATTAATATAAAGTGTCCCTATCACTTACAAGTGGCAGCAGGGGGTCCCAAAATCGACCCAAATATGCCCATGGTCTAACATTTATCAACCAATAAGGTTAGGACACGTTTTAGGGTAATTTTTTATTATTATAATATTATTGTTTAACCCTTATTTACCGGATTTACCCTTTAACCATGGTAAATAAAATATTTACCGAAGTAATAATTCAAAATGTCTAAAAATAAAAGTTTCCTATTTACACAATTTGAACATCCTGATTCCAAATATAGATTCAATTTTTCTAAATTCAAAACACAGAAGTTGCAGAAATTAATTTAAAATTAATTCTCGTTGATAAAACAAAAAGCGTGTTTTTAAGAGATAATAACTATCAAAAGATTGACACTTGTTTATGTCCGGTTTAATTGTAAAATTATGTACAATGACCAAAATTGTACTAAATGGTAAAAATATATTCTAAATATAATTTAAAACAACTCAAATTCATAATTTATCAATATAAATTATTTCGATTAAAAAAGTTGTTTTTAATTAAAAGTTAGTAATTTTCACTATTCATCAAAATATAAATGTTATTCGAAAAGTTCCAAAATTTCACCCTAGGATAAATTTGATATTACGAATCCAAAAATTAAGTCCACTTTGAGAGATAAAATTTATAAAATTTAAAAAAGTAGTTATTACTATTCATAACGGCTAGTTTGATTGGTTGTGGTGTGTTAGAACTCGATGTTGCATACAACACACGCTATCACATTATTCAAAGAGAAGCGTACCGTAGAAGCTTGGGGTGTTACATGTATGTTCCTTGTCCTTCCTAAATAATAAAATTATGTTAATTTATAATTTCTTTAGAACCTTTTCTATGTTTATTATTGTTTTTATATCACTTATTATCATGATATAAAAAATACATAATTATTTAAGTTCATATCATACATTTTGTTGATATTCGGTACTTGAGTTGAAAATGAACATGGTTTGATGTCACTAGTCCATGTGATAATAATTAAATCATCTAAAGAATAATATTTATGAAATTATTATTATTATTATACATACATTATAGCATCAAATCAGACCATGAAGTGTGGTTATGAAAAATGAACAACGTTAAATTCATGGAAACGGTAAGCCCTACGCACGCATGAGTAACATCTTCATTTTTGATTGATCATTATGAAAGTGAGGTAATTATTATTTCATATTTCCATAAATATAATATAATAATTAATATAATATTAATAATTTAAATATACTTATATATATCATACAAGTGATATAATGAATAAAAACGAGTCGCATCACTTTGTGAAGGTGATATTTCGCACGTACGCATGAAAAATGTTATCATTTTTATGTGCATGTAAGTAAGAAATAAATTGATATATTATTATATTATAATGATTAATATGTCATGAATATCACATATTAACATTAATTACATTATTATAGCCACTCATGATAGATGGTTATGGAAAATGAATTAGATCAGTTCGTGGAGGTGATAATTCAAACGTATACATGAACAATTAATTCCTTTCCCATTTAATAGAAGTGGAGATGGATTTAGGTGATTATATTAAAATAATAACATAGAAAAATATTTATTATACTCTAGTTATTTTCTAATCATGTTTTGAAGATATTTTAATGAAGTGGAGGAAGAAATAAAATAGAAATACTTAAAGAAAACGATACCTCTTATTTGGTTTATCACATTTGAAGAACACCTGAACACCTCGAAAAAGGGTGTTATTCCTAAAGTAAGCCTTCATGATTGTGGGTAATAATTCTAGTAATGTTTTTGGGAATATATTATCTGAATAAAAAGGATTTTGAAGTGTGAGTAATAGATAGGAATGGGTGCCTTTTTATATGAGACGGGAGGGGAAGCAAAGGAATTATTAAAAATATTAAATTAATCTAAATTCAATTTAGATTCCAAATAGTACAAAAATAATTTATTTCTAATAGAAGATTAAAATATTTCATAAATCCTCTCAGAAAATAATTTTTATACATGTATTTATTTTATTTTAAACCTTATCTTTTCGGTTTACCCTTAATTATTCTCTTTTAATTTAAATTTTGGTAATAACATTTTAAATATTAAGAGGATATAAATTTTACTTTTATGTGGTAAATTAATCCTAGGTGTATTATTTATGAACTTTAAGACCTTATAATAACCACTTTGTAAATATTAAATATTTTTATTCTTCTTAAGTAATTTAATAGAATATTATTTTTATAAAAAATCAATTATGTCAATTTTGAGACTATTCAATTTATTGAATTAAAATAAAATAAAAAAGAGATATAACTTCAAAAAAACCATTTAATAGTATTATAACATGTCCTATTCACCTATAAAATTCGTTTACTACCTAAATTATGTCAAATATTATTTATTTTAATATTTATAATATCATTTATTTGATTCTAACAATAATAAGAAAATCACAACATCATTATTATGTCATAATTAAATTTAATTATTTAATGCATAAAAAATATAAATAAAATACCATGATGTAGGTAATATTATAATATATAAAATTATGATTTATAGTCTAAGATAACACTTATATAAAACTATATTAAATTTTTTTAGTAATAAGAGTCCTGCTTATGATATTTTTTCCTTTACTTTAAATTAAATGTTATAAGTTTCGTAATCACACCCAAGTGGATTAAAAAGGCCTATATTTCATAACAAGGTTTTTATTGGTCGGCCATAACTCATCCAATAATATTAAGATAATTTTTATAGTAGTTTTATATTATTATAATATTATTTTTACCATTATTTACCTGATTTACCCTTTAATCGTGGTAAATAAAATACTAAAGATACTATTCACCAAAAAATATTTTGATAATATTAAACCAAATTTTTTATAATGATTAGAATCATGTATAATACATATTAAAAATTTAATTTATATAATTGGAAAAATTAAATTTAAAATTAATCTTATTATCGGAATAGGAAAATAGATTTTTAAAAAGTAAAAACCATCAAAATATTGACTTGTGTTTGTATCAAATTTCAATGTGAAATTACTTTCAATGACCAATGTTGGATTAAATGATAAAAACATAATATAAATATACTTTAAAACCAATTAAAATAAAATATAACAATATAAATAAATTAGATGAAAATGCTGTTTTGAATTAAAATACTGTATTTTTTACTATTCATTAAAAAATATTTTTATAAGAAAAATACCAAAATTTAAACCAAAGTATTTTTTTTATGTCTCACTTCAAAATAAGAAGTTTATATTTTAAAAAATAACATATAAAAGTTTCACAAAATATATTTAAAAAGGTTTCTCCATCAAAGGGCGGTAAAACTACCTTTAAAAAATATTAGAGTATTTTATGCTTAAAATTGGATTTATTCTCATTTTAAGCCTCAAAAATTTATTTTATGAATGTAAAAACATTTAACAAGCATGTGTAAACATAATATATAATGTTCTGTTATTTACTTATAATATAATGACTAGGCATTAACTACCATTTAAAATAATAATATTAATAATGTATTATGTTTTGGTTAACTTGGTGTAGTGTACAACGTAAGATTATAGAGAAAATCATTGTTGTGTGTTAGGTATGCTATGGGAAAAAGCATACCATTTAACTTAAAATAAATATCATATTCATAAATATCAATAGAAATTAAATTGTATTATTATATAATTACTTATGATTTTACATCCTTCCTCCCTTTTGGAAATTGCATCCCCATAATTTTATTCACTTATAAAATTAGTGGGGGTATTTCTCTTTCATAAAATTTTTAGATTCCCATGTTGGCTCTTCAACCCTATGGTTTTTTCCAGAAAACCTTTACTAGAAAAAATAACCTTATTCCACAAAACTTTCTCTCTATAGTCAAGAATCTAGACTGTCAATTCCTCATAAGAAATATTCTCTTCCAACTAAACAACTTTTGGACTCAAAACAAGAGATGGATCGGGAAAATACTTTATTAACATTGGAACATGAAAAAAATTGTGTACCTGGGATAAAATTGGAGGTAAAACCACTCTATAGGAAATTTCTCAAACATTCTCTAGGATTTCATATGGTCTAATGAACCTCAGACTTAGCTTCCCTTTCACACCAAAATTCACCAAACCTTTCCATGGTGAATCTTTTATAAAGACGTGATCACCTACCTTGAAATAAATATCCTTCCTCCAGTTATCTGCATAACATTTCTGCATGCTCTCAAATATCCTCATATAATTATGAATGAACTAAAATTTTTCTACCACCTATTCTACCAATTTGGGTCCCATCAACTTTCTTTCACCTACTTTATCCTAAAATGATGAAGTTTAACACTACATTCCATATAGTGCATCAAATAGTGTCATCTATATACTGGATTAGAAAATATTATTATATGAAAACTCAACCAAAGAAAAATGTTGATCCCAACTTCCCTGGTAATTCATTGAACAAGCCCGTAACATATCCTCCAAGGTCATAACTATTCATTCTGACTTCCCATCTGATTGAGGATGAAATTTTTTACTAAAATTTAATTCAATACCCGATGACTTCTTAATTCCTTTCTAAAAGTTAAAAGTGAACCTGTGATCATGATATAATACAATGGAGAGAGGAACTCCATGTAATTTTAATATATATTTAAGATACAACTGACAAATTTGATCTAGATAAGGAGTATTTTAATAGGTAGAAAATGAGCTAATTTAGTCAATCGATCAACAATAACCTATATCACAATGTTACCTTGAGAAGTTGATGGTAATCCCACGACAAAATCCATGGATATATTTTACCATTCCGACTATGGCACTAGAAAAGGCAGAAGTATCACTATTGGTAACTTCCACTCTACTTTAATCTATTGACCAATCCAACATCTTAGGGTAAAGTTAGAAATATCTATTCTCATTCCATCCCACCAGTAATACTCTCAATGTTCTATGTACATCTTAGTGCTGCAAGGATGAACTGAAAATAGGGAAATATTAGCTTCAAATAAAAAATATTTCTTTAACTGTAAATCACTAGGAACACATACTCTCTTTCTAATCATCAAAACACAATCTTTATCAATGTTAAATATAGGTAACTTACCCTTCAGATCCAATTATACTTTTTTCTGAAACTGATTTTCTTCTTTCTATGCTTGCTTAATTCAACCTGATAAATATTATTTCACTGTCACATTAAACAAAATAGATGAATTACCTTCACCAAAAAATTCCAATCCAAAATTCATCAAATCAATAACCAAAGTATCTCGTTCCAAACATAGCATGGTTAATATAGAATTAATTTTTTGACTCAAAGGATTTTCCACTTTATTTTATTTTCTTTGATGGTAAGGAATTATGCAATCATAATCCCTGATTAATTCCATCCATACTCTCTGTCTCATGTTCAATTCCTTCTAAGTTAATATATACTTCAAACTTTTGTCATTAGTATATATTTCACACTTTACACCATACAAATGATGCCTCCAAATTTTTAATGCAAAAAAATAGCTACTTCCAAATCATGTGTAGGGTAATTTAACTCATGAGGTTTCAAATAATGTGAAGCATAATAAATTATATGATCATTCTACATTAGGACACAACCAATTTCTTTCAATGAAAGAATCACTGTAGATAACAAATTCACCATTCCTGGAAGGTAGGGCCAAAAATAGAGCATTTACCAATATTCTTTTCAGTTCCTAAAAAAAATCGTCACATTCTTTTTTCCATATAAACATAACTCCCTTACATGTTAACTTAGTTATTGGGATAGATAACCAAATTTTTTTTTCAACAAACCTTTGGTAATAACCCACTAATCATAGAAAACTACAAATCTATGTGATATTAGTATGTCTTGTCCACTCTTCAACAACTTTTGTTTTAGAAGGGTCAACAGTTATGCCATCTTTAGAAACAATATGACCAAGGAAAGAATTTTTTTCAACCAAAATCCACTCTTAATAAACTTTCCATATAGTTTCTTTTCTTTTATGGTTCTCAAAGCAATCCTTAAGTGACTTTCATGTTCCTCCTAACTTTTAGAATATACCAAAATATCATATATAAAAAAACCACGAACTGATCCAAAAACTGATGAAAGTATCTCTTCATGATATTCATAAATACATCATGGGAATTGGATAAACCAAGGGGAATAAATACAAACTCATAATTCCCATACCTTATTTAGGAATGCTTTCATGGGAATGTTATCTTCCTTCACCTTTAGCTAATGATACTCAGACCTCAAAACAATATTCAAAAAATACAAATCTCACTAGAGTTGATCAAACAAATCATCAATACGATAAAATAGATACTTGTTCTTAATTGAGATGTTATTAAAGGACCTTTAATCAATACAAAGTCTCATAGAACCATCTTTCTTTTTTACAAAATAAAACATGAGAACCCTATGGTGAAGTGCTAGGCCAAATGAAACCTTTATCAAGAAATTCATGAAACTGTTTTTTTTTCAATTCCACCAATTCAACTTGATCCATTCGATAAGGGGGTATAGAAATAGGAAAATAATCAAGAACTAAATAAATATTAAATTTAACCTCTTGATCTAGAACAATACCAGGAAATTCATCAGGAAAAACATCCATGAATTTATTCACTATTGGAATGTCACTAATCAAAATGTTTCTTTATTTTCAATAACATGATCTAGATAACTTTCACTGCCATATTTAATCAATCTCTTAGCTTATTGGTATGTTATCAAAGGTATATAATCATTGAATAAAACATTATTAGATTTACAATCTATTTTAGAATGATAAACTGAAAGCCAATCCATAACCATAATGATATCAAATTCCACTATGGGAAGTTCCATAAGATTTGAAAGAAATAATGTCTTAGTAATGATAATAGGAAGATTCCTATAAATCTTGGTTTCTTTAATACTTCCACCCAGATTTTTTACCAAATGTTATATATAACATTCCTGAGGTATTATTTCCAATTTACTTGTAAAGATCTCAGAAATGAATGAATGTGAAGATCCAGAGTCAAATAAAGCATTGGAATGTTTTGAAAAAAACTTGTGACATACCTGTCACCACTTCATTTGATGATCCCACATCAATTATAATAGTATCAAATGATTTTTCCGTGCATTTTTTCATTCGATCATGTTTTTTTCCACCCAGGGTAATCAACTTTGGACACACATTGGTATAATGCCCTAACTCATTGCAACTAAAACATCTTACCACTAGTTTTTCATTTTTTTACCTGACCATATTCCTTATAGTTATGAGCAATATAACTGATCTTACCACATTGTAAATACTTCCTGGACTTTGAGAGACATCCTCCATGTTTCTTTTTACCACACTTATCACGAGTTGAAAATTTAGTTTTATTACCTCCAATCTTCTTTAATGAATGATTTCCCATTGATTTATAACTATATTAATTATTTTCTTTTCTCTCAAGGAACCAATGATCATCAGAAAACTCCATTTCTACCTTCTCATCACATTGTAAAAGTTTCTAATATTTTTTTAACTAATGAGAAGCTAATTCACTTTGACATTTCAGCTTCAATCCTGAGTAAAACCGATTTATTTTACAATCAATAACTCAGATAAAATTTTGGATGTACCTTGAAAAATAGGTGAAATTTTATTCATATAGAACCATGGAATCTTCATCCTTTTGTCTTAATTCCATGAATTTATTTTCCATACTATGTAGAATAGCCTTAGGAAAATATTTCTCAAGGTAGATATTCTTAAATTCATCCCATTCCAGGGCATCAATCTCTTCTCCTCTTATGATATTTTTAATCATTTACCACCACTAATCAACTTCACCTTCAAAATAATAAATAGAAAGACTAAACTTTTAATTTTCTAAATACCCCCATTACATCAAAAATAATTTCTAGTAATTTAATCCACCCTTTAGCTTTTATAGGTTCATATGATCCTCTGAATGATAAGGGACATTGCCTCATGAAATGATCCACTACCGACATATTACTTTGTGGTTGATTTAGTTGATCTTTTTCATGTAAACCACCACTATTTATAGCTTGAGCCAATTGATCCATCACTATAATAAATTATTCAGTTCTGATTCTGACCATCACAAGATATTGATTTGGAGGGTTGTTTTCCTCTATATGTCTCCGAGCACAGCTACCCTATTTCCTCAATGGAAAACCATTCGGAATAGACATATATTTGATTAAATAACATATTAATATTCAAATACTATATCATTTCAATTAGACCATAAAGTAAAAAATCATTTCTGTAATTTTTATATACAATATTCTAAACCCTAATGTTATTTAAATTGTCCTATGATATCAACTCTAAGGCCCCGAACTTAAACATTACTTAATCTTGAGTTAAGTAAATAATTTGACTTTAATTATAATCAAGGATATTTTCAGGTTTATATATTTATAGAATTAGGCCTTAACTCATACATAAAAACTCAAAAATTACAAAATGTACAATTCTACTCACTAACCATTTTTTCATAAAGCAAAAAAAATGTTCAAAAGAAACACGGTTTCATTTCATGTCTAAACTTAATAACTTTTCCTTGATCCCATACTTGACTATGTTCTTATTTAAATCCTATGGAAAACATTTCAAAACATTGGATGATCATGAAAATATTAGTAAGGGATAAAAAATAAGGGAAACAATTATCATAGTGAAATCATATAAACCATGAATACATTATCACAAAGTAATACTTTTCACCTTCAATAAGTAGTAAATACTCTTCAATGAATATAAGCGCATTGCTTACCAATTTTGTAATGAAAAGACTACTATAAAATCTATAGAAATTACATATAAAATATAACGGTAACTTGGTAAATAAACATACCTATATGGAATAACCATACGGTTAACTTCCACATATATCACTAAATGGAATAACCATACGAACGACTTCCATAACCAATGCATTAGAGGTTATAATGTAACCACCCATCCTTGGTTAATCACAGAACCACCCATATTTGGTTTATCAGGTAATCACCCATATTTGGTTTATCACATAACCACCTGTCAAATGTCCAAGTCCCATTATATAATCATAACACATAAAAGATTGCAATTATAAATATTTCACTTACAAAATTTTCAATCACAAGGAATAATTACAAGATTTTGAAATATTAAATCCATTTCCAAAACCATTTTAAATACTGAAATACCCAAAAATGAAATAAGGTATTTCTTTTTTCCTTTTCAAATCAATAAGTCTTATAGAGGAATATAAATATCAAATAACGGTTATGATGGAGGAGAAGTCTTTGTTGATTGATATGTTAGAAACAATCCTTTTGTTGTTTTGTAAATAAAGTAAGAAAATTCATATAAAAATATTCATTTTTAATTTTTTTGAATGAAATTAAAATTCAAATATTTTGATTATACACCGTATAAAATAAGGAGGTGTATATTATCAAAATATGCCTCAATAAAAGGATATTGAGACGAAGTCCCTTACATTAAGTTTGATTCATCATGTATGTTCCTTGTTCTTTATAAATAATAAAATTATTTTAATTTTTAAAATCTTGATAACCTTTTAAATTTTATTATTCCTTTTATATCACTTATTACCATGTTATAAAAATTACATAATTATTCAAGTTTGTATTAGATGTTTTGTCGATATTCGGTACTTGAGTCGAAAATGAACATGGTTTGATGTCACGAGTTGATGTGGACATAAGTCCATAATCTATAGAATAATATTCCTATAATTAATATTATTTATATAGATAAATTATACCTTTAAATATAACCATGAAGTGTGGTTATGAAAAATTAACAATGTTATATTCATGGAGACGGTAAGCCTTACGTACGCATGAGTAACGACTTCATTTTTCATTGATAATTATAGAAGTAATAAAATTATTATTTCATATTTTCATAATGATAATATCATATTAATAATTTAAATATAATTATATATATCATACAAGTGATATAAGGAATAAATATGAGTCACATCGCTTCGTGGAGGTGATAGTTTACACGTATGCAAAAAACGACGTTATCATTTTTATGTGTATGTAAGTAAGAATTTAATTGATATATTATTATATTATAATGATTAATATGTAATTAATATAACATATTAATATTAATTACATTATTATAATAAATCACGTGAGACGGTTATGAAAAATGAATTAGATCGGTTCGTGGAGGTGATAATTCAAAAGTACTCACGAATGATTAATTCCATTCCCATTTAATAGAAGTGGAGATGGATTTAGGTGATGATATTAACAGAATAAAATATAAATATATTTATGATACTGAATTTATTATATCATAATAGTTGGAGGATATTTTAAGGAAGTAGAAGAAGAAATAAAATAGAAATACTTAAAGAAAACGATACCTCTTCTTCAGTTCATCACCTTTGGAAAACATATTAACACCTATAAAGAAGGTGTTCTTCCTAAATTAAGGCATCAAGAATGTGGGGAGAGATTATAGTAATGATTTTGGGTAGATATTTTCTGAAAAAAATGTTTTTGTAAGTGTGAGTAATAGAGAGGAATGAGTTCCTTTTTATAGGAGAGGGAAGGGGCACCCTTGGAATTATTAAAAGTATTAAATTAATATAAATTCAATTTAGATTAAAAATAGTCCAAAAATAATTTATTTATAAGATAATATTATTATAGTTCTAAATACTATCATCCAATAATTTTTAGACATGTATTTATTTTATTTTAAACCTTATCGTTTCAGTTTACCCTTAATTATTCTCTGTTAATTTTAATTGTAGTAACAACATTTTAAATATTAAGGGAGTATAAATTTTATTTTTATGAGGTCAACTGATAACAAATGGATTATTTATAAAATTTTATACCTTATCATAATCATTTTGTAAATTGTAAATATTTTTATGAAATTTAAATAATTTAATAAAATATTATTTTTATAAAAAATCAATTGTGTCAATTTTGACACTATTCAATTTATTAAATTTAAATAAAATCCAATAGAGATATAACTTAAAAACCCATTTAATAGTTTTATAACATGTCATATTAACCTATTAAATTAGTTTCTTACATTAATATTTTTCAAATAATATTTATTTTAATATTTATAATATCATTTATTTGATTCTTTCATTAATATTGCAATCACTACATCATCATTGTGTCATAAATGATTTTAATTATTTAATGTATAAAAATTATAAATAAAATAAAATCATTTAGGTAAAGTTATTATATTTATAATTAATATTTATAGTCTAAGAGATCACTCATATAACCCCATATTAATGTTGTTTTAGTAATAAGATTCATGTTTGTGATATTTTTTCCTTTACTTTAAATTAAATGTTATAAGTGTCATAGTCAATTACAAGTGGCTTAAAAAGTCCAAAATTTCATCCCAAGGGTTTTCTTGGACGTCTATAACTCATCCAATAATATTAGGACAAATTTTATGATCATTTTTTATTATTATAATATTATTGTTACCCTTTAATCGTGGCAAATAAAATACTAAAGTTACTATCCACCAAAAAATATTTTGATCATATTAAACCACAATTTTCATACTTATTATAACCATTTATGTTATTTTTTGAAAATTCAATTCACATAAGTGGAAGAAATAAATTTAAAAATAATCTTGTTGTCGGAATGATAAAACTGGTTTTTAAAAAGCCAAAACCATCAAAAGATTGACATGTATTTATATCAAATTTCAATGTGAAATTACTTCCAATGACCAAAATTGAATTAAATTATAAAAAAATAATCTAAATATACTTTAAAACCAATTAAAATAATAATCTAACAATACAAATAATTTATTTGAAAATGAATTTTTGAATTAAAATGATGTATTTTCACTATTCATTTAAATATGAATTTTATCATAAAAATACCAAAATTTCAACCAAAGTAAATTTTGAGGTCTTAATTCTAAAGAAGAAGTTTATTTTTTCAAATATAATATATAAAAGTTCAATAAAATATATTTAAAAAGGGTTTGCCATTAAAAATCAGTAAAACTACATTTTAAAAATATTAGAGTATTTTATGATTAAAATTGGATTTATTCTTTTTTTAGGAATATAAAATTTATTTGATGAATGTAAAAAAATTAACAATCACGTGTAAATATAATATAGTTTTTTCTGTTTGATCCCTACAATAGAATGGATTGACATTAACTACCATTTAAAATAATAATATTAATAATGTATTATTGGTCGGTATAACTCAGTCTTGTGTGCATCATAAGATTTTGGAGAAACCCATTCTTACATGCCGGGTTTTCTATCAGGAAAAGAATCCCATTTTACATAAAATTAATATCTTATTCATAAATATTAATAGATAAGAAAATTTATTATTCTATAATTACCTAGGATGTTACATCCTTCTTCTATTGTAAATTGAATCCCACCAATTTTATTCACTTAACAAATAAGTGGGGGTATTTCTCTTTCATAAAATTTTCAAATTCCCATGTTTCCTATTAAAACATATGGTTTTTCCACAAAACCTTTACCTAAAAAAATAAAATTATTCCACAACACTTTCTCTATGTGATCAAGAATCTCGATAGGTTGTTCCTCAAAAGAAATATTCTCTTCTAACTGAACTACTTTTAGACTCAAAACATGATATGGATTAAGAAAATACTTTCTTAACATTGAATATTGAAAAACATTGTGTACCTAGGATAAACATGGAGGTAAAACCACTATGTAGGAAACTGCTCCAACTTTCTTTAGGATTTTATAGGATCTAATTAACCTCAGACTCAACTTCCCTTTCTTATCAAAACCCATCACACCTTTCCATGGTGAAACTTTTAGAAAGACATGATCACCTACCTTGAAAGAAAGATACTTCCTCCAATTATCTACATAACTTTTCTACCTAGTCTGAGTTATCCTCATATACTTCTAAATCAACTGAACATTTTCTGCCTTCCCTTTTACCAATTTGGGTCCCATCGAATTCCTTTCACCTACATTGTCCCAAAAAGATGGTGTTTAACACCGCTTTCCATATAATTCCTCAAATAGTGTCATCTATATAATGGAATAAAAACTATTGTTATAAGAAAACTCAACAAAATAAATTTTTTGATCCAAAATTATCTGGTAATCCATTGAACAAACATGTAACATATCTTCCAAGTTCATAATTGTTCATTCTGACTTCCCATCTTATTAAGGATGAAAAGCTGTTTAGAAATTTACTTCAGTACCCAATGACTTCTTAATCACTTTACAAAAATTAAAAGTGAACCTGTGATCATGATATAATATAATGGAGATAGGAACTCCATGTAACCTGACTATCTCTTTAAGATATGACCAAGAATGTTGATCTAGAGACAAATTATTTGAATATGAATAAAATGAGCATATTTAGTCAGTCATTCAACAATAACCCATATCGCAATATTACCTCGAGAAGTCTTTAGTAATACTAGTACAAAATCCATGGATATATTTTACCATTTCCACTCCAGCACTAGTAAAGGAATAAGTATACCTTTTGGTAACATCCACTCTAATTTAACCTATTTAAAAATCAAACATCTCAGGTATAGTCAGTATTATCTAGTTTAATTCCATCCCGCCATTAATACTCCTAAAGTTATATGTACATCTTAGTACATCCAGGATGAACTGAAAATGGAGAAATATTAGCTTCACATAACAAATGTTTCTTCAATTATAAATCACTTTTCACACATAATCTCTTTCTAAACCTCAAAACACAATATTTATCAATGGTAAATTCAGGTAACATACCCTTGTGAACCAATTATACCTTTTTCTTCAACTCATTTTCTTATTTTTATTATTTCTTAATTCTATATGATAAATATTATTTCACCACCACATGAAAAAACATAGAAATTACATTCAAAAACAACTTCCAATCCAAAATTCATCAAATCAATAACCAAAGGATCTCGTTCAAAACGTAGCATGGTTAATGTAGCATTATTTTTAACCTCAAAGCATCATAAACTTTATTTTTTTTTCTTGGATGGTAATTAATTGTGCAATCATAATCTTTGATTAATTCCATCCAACTCCTCTATCTCATGTTTAATTCTTTTGGAGTAAATGTATACTTTAAAATTTTGTGTTCAGTATATATTTCACACTTTACAATATACAAATGATGCCTCAATATTTTTAATAAATAATAGCACCTAATTCTAAATCATGTGTAGGGTAATTTAACTAATGAGGTTTTGACTAACATGAAGCATAATCAATTAGTCGACCATTCTACATTAAGACACAACCATGTAATTTTAATGAAGCATCACTTTAGATAACAAATTCACCATTCCTGAAAGGTAGGTCCAATACTAGAGCATTAACATGTATTCTTTTCAGTTTCTAAAAACAATCATCATGTTCTTTTTTCCATATAAACTTAACTTCCTTATGTGTTAACTTAGTTAGTGGGCTAGATAACTGAGAAATGTTTTCAACAAACCTTCAGTAATAACCCACTAATCAAAGAAAACTACTAATCAATGTGATATTGGTTGGTCTTGTCCACTCTTCAACAACTTTTGTTTTAGAAGGGTCAACATTTATGCCATATTTAGAAACAATATGACCGAGGAACAAATTTTTTTCCGACCAAAATCCACTCTTACTAAACATTAAATATAGTTTCTTTTCTTTTATGGTTTTCAAAACAATCCTTAAGTAACATTCATGTTCCTCCTAACTTTTATAATATACCAAAATATCATTTATAAACAAAACCACATACTGATACAAAAACCAATGAAAGACTCCATTCATGATATTCCTAAATACAGTAGGGGAATTGGATATCCCCAAGTTAATAAATAAAAACTCATAATTCCAATAACTCAATTGGGAGAACTGTCTTTGGAATGTCATCCTCATTCACCTTAATCTGATGGTACCCTAACCTCAAATCAATCATTGAAAAATATTGAGATCCCTATATTTGATCATAAAAATAATCAATATGATGAATTAGATACTTTTTCTTAATTTTTATTTTATTCAAGGCTCATTAATCAATACAAAGTCTCATATAACCATCTTTTTTTTCAAATAAAACATGAGCACCTCATGGTGAAGTTCTTGGTCGAATGAAAACTTTATCAAGAAATTCCTGCAAATATTTTTTAAATCCCATCGATTCAAATTGATCCATTCAATAAGGGGGTTCAGAAATAGGATTATAATCAAGCACTAAATCAATAATAAATTCAACCTCCTGATCAGGAACAATACAAGGAAATTCATTAGAAAAAACATCTGTGAATTCATTCACTACTGGAATGTCACTAATAAAAACTGATTCCTTATTATGAATAACATGAGATAGATAACTTTCATTGTAAATATTTAATCAATATCACAGCTTCTTGGTTTGTTATAAAAGGTATAGAATCATTGAATAAAAATTTCTTGGATTTAAACTCTATTTTAGAATGATAAAATGAAAGCCAATCCATACCCAAAATGATATAAAAATCCACTATAGGAAGCTCAAAGAGATTTGAAAGAATGAATATATCACTAATGATTATAGGAAGACTCATATAAATCATGTTTTCTTTAATAATTCCACCCATATTTTTTACTAATAGTTCTATATCACATTAATGTGGTGTTATTTCAAATTTACTTGCAAAGCTCTCAGAAATGAATGAATGTGAAGATCTAGAGTCAAATAGTGTATTGGAATATTTTGAAAAAAATTTATGACATACTTTTCACCACTTCATTTAATGGTCCCACATTATCTATAATAGTATCAAATGTTTTTTCCATGCTATTTTTCTTTCAATATTTCCGATTTGCAACCTGAGTAATCAATTTTGGACACACATTGGCATAATTACCTAACTCATTGCAACTAAAATATCTTACCACTGGT
Source organism: Viscum album (assembly GCA_963277665.1). Taxonomy (NCBI): domain Eukaryota; kingdom Viridiplantae; phylum Streptophyta; class Magnoliopsida; order Santalales; family Viscaceae; genus Viscum; species Viscum album. The sequence goes on from OY728151.1 coordinate 912,813,660, forward strand.
TTTTCATTGCCCACCTGATCATATTACTTATAGTTATGAGTAATATAACTAGTCTTACCACATTTTAAATACTTCCAATACATTGAAAGACATTATCTGAGATTCTTTTTACCAAACTTCTCATAAGTTGTAAATTTAGTTTTATTATATCCAGATTTCTTTGATGAATGCTTTACCATTTACTTCCAACTTTATTAATTCTTTTATTTTCTCTCACTGAACACATGATCATTAGAAAACTCCATTTCTACGTTCTCATCACATGGGATATGTTTCTCATAGCTTTTGAACTCATGATAAGCTAATTCCCTTAGATATTTCATCTTCAATCCTGAGTAAAACCGATTTATCATACAATAAACATCCCATATAAAATTTGAGATGTACCTTGAAAAACATGTGAAATTTTCTTCATATGTAGCCACATAATCTTCCTCCTTTTGTCTCAATTTCAATAATTTATTTTCCATCCTTAGTCTAATTGCCTTAGGAAAATATTTCTCAAGGAAGATATTCTTAAATTCATCCCATTCCAAGGCATCAATCTCTTTACTTCCTCTGATATTTTTAATCATTGACTACCACTGATCAGCTTCATCTTCAAAACGATAAATATAAGGACTAAGAATTTGTTTTTCTGAATACCCCATTACACAAAAAATCTTTTCTAGTTCTTTAATCCACCCTTCAGCTTGCATAAGGTCATATAATCCACTGAATGATGGGGGACATTGCCTCACGAAATTATCCAATGCCGATATAATCCTCTATTGTTGATCTATTTGATCTCATGCATAGAAACCGCCACTATTTATAGCCGAATTCAATTGATCCATCACTGTAACAAATTGTTCAGTTTCGATTCTTACCATCTCAGGATGTTTATTTGGAGGGTTGTTTTCCTCTGTATGTTTTCCCAGGAAAGTTGTCATGTTTCCTCTATAAAAAACCATTCTGAACAGACAAATATTAGATGAAGTAACATAGTGATCTTAAAATTATATATCATTTCAATTAGACCATAAAGTAAAAAATCATTTACAGATTTTATCTTAACAATTTACTAACCACTAATGTTATCTAAATTTCCCTATGATATCAACTATAAGGCCCCAGCCTTAAACATTACTTAATATTGAGTTAAGTTAATAATTTGAAATTCATTCACATCAAGGATCTTTTAAGGTTGGTAGATTTAGAGAATTTGTCCTTAACTCACACATAAAAACTCAAAAATTACAAAATATACACCTCTATTCACTACCTATTTTTTCATAAAACAAAATAAAAGTTTAGATGAAACATGGTTTTGTTTAATGTTTAAACTTAATAACATTACCTTGTTCCCATAATTGACTCTATTATTCTATAAATCCTATGGAAAACATTTTAAAACATTATATGATCATAAAAATATTATCAAGGGATACAAAAATAAGGGAAATCATTAGCCTTGTGAAAGCATGTAAACCATGAATACTTTATCATAAAGTAATAATTTTCACCTTTAATAATTAGTAAATACACTTCACTAAATATAATCTCATTTATTACCATTTTTGCAATCAAAATATTACCAAAAAATACATATATATTATATATAATATATAAAGTTAACTTGGAAAATAATCATGCCTAAATAGAATAACCATACGGTTGACTTTCAGATATATCCTTAAATAGAATAACCATACAACAGACTTCCATAACCAATGAATTGGAGGTTATAACATAACCACCTATTATTGGTTAATCACGAAACCACCCATATTTTGTTTATCATGTAATAACCCATCATTGGTTTATCACATAACCACCCATCAAATGTCCAAGTACCATTAAATAATCCTAACACATAAAAGATTGCAATTATCAATATTTCACTTAAAAAATATTCAATCATAAGGAATCATTACAAGATATTGAAATATTGAATCCATTTCCAAAACCATTTTCAATACCAAAATACAAAAAAAAAATAATAAGTTATTTATTTTTTCCTTTTAAAAACATTAATTCTTATAGAGGAATCCAAATATCAAATAACTGTTACGGCGATAGAGAAGTCGTTGTCATTTCATATGTTATAAACATTCATTTGTTCATTTTGTAATGAAAGTAAAATGATTCATATAAAAATATTACTATTGAATTTTTTTGAATGAAATTAAAATTCAAATGGTTTGATTATACACCGTATAAAATAATGAGGTGTATATTATCAAAATATGCCTCAATAAAAGGAGATTGAGACGAAGTCCCTTACCTTAAGTTTGATTCATCATGTATGTTCCTTGTTCTTCATAAATAACAAAATTGTGTTAATTTATAACTTATTGAGAACCTTTTTTATGTTTATTATTCCTTTTATATCACTTATTACCATGTTATACAAATTATATAATTATTCAATTTTGTATCAGATATTTTGACGATATTCGATACTTGAGTTGAAAATGAACATGGTTTAGTGTCACTAGTCCATGTGGACATAAGTCAATCATCTCCGGAATAATATTCATGAAGTTATTATTATTTATATATATAATTTATTCCTTTAAATCTAACTGTGAAATGTGGTTATGAAAAATGAACAGTGTTGCATTTATGGAGGCGGTAAGCCTTACGTACGCATGAGTATCATCTTCATTTTTCATTGATAATTCTGAAAGTAAGGAAATTTTTATTTCATATTTTAATAATGTTAATATTATCATTAATATTATATTAATAATTTAAAAATACTTATATATATCATAAAAGTGACATAATGAATAAATATGTGCCACATCGCTTCATGGAGGTGATTGTTCATACGTACACATGAACGACGTTATCATTTTTATGCTTATGGAAGTAAGAATGTAATTGAAATATTATTATATTATAATGATTAATATTTAATGAATATCAAATATTAACATTAATTCCTTTATTATAATAAATCATGTGATATGGTTATGGAAAACGAATTAGATCTGTTCGTGGAGGTGATAATTCACACTTACGCACGAACGATTAATTCCATTCCAATTTAATAGAGGTGGAGATGGATTTAGGTGATTATATTAACATAATAACATATAAATATATTTGGGATACTTTATTTATTATATCATCATGGTTTGAGGAGATTTTAAGGATGTGAATGAAGAAATAAAATAGAAATACTTAAATAAAACAATACCTCTACTTCAGTTGATCACCTTTGATGAACATATTAACACATATAAAGAGGATGTTCTTACTAAAGTAAGGCTTCAAGAATGTGTGGAGGGATTCTATTAATGGTTTTTTGTAGATCTTGTCTGAACCAAAAGACTTTGTATGTGTGAGTAATAGAGAGGAATGGGTTTTTTTTATAGGAGAGGGGAGGGGCACCCTTGGAATTATTTAAAGTACTAAATTAATATGAATTCAATTTTGATTCCAAATAGTCCAAAACTAATTTATTTAGAATATAATATTATTATATTTCTAAATCATCTCATCCAATAATTTTAGACATGTATTTATTTTTAATTTAAACCTTATCTTTTTAGTTTACCCTTAATTATTCTGTTTAAATTTTAATTATGGTAACAACATTTTTAATATTAAGAGGCTATAAATTTTACTTTTAGGTGGTAAATTGCTCATAAATGGATGGTTTATGAAATTTTGGACCTTATCTTAATAACTTTGTAAATTTTAAATATTTTTATTCTTTTTAAATAAATTAATAAAATATTATTTTTATAAAAAATCAATTATGATAATTTTGACACTATTAAATTTTTTGAATTTTAATAAAATACAACCAAGATATTACTCAAAACCATTTAATAGTATTATAAAATGTCATATTAACCTATAAAATTCTTTTATTACATCAATTATGTCAAATAATATTTATTTTAATATTTTTAATGTCATTTATTTGATTCTTTCATTAATAAGGCAATCACTACATCATCATTGTGTCATAATTAAATTAAATTATTTAATGACTAAAAATTATAAATCAAATAACATTATGTAGGTAATGTTATTATATTTATAATGAATATTTATAGTCTAAGATATCACATATTTAACCCCATATAATAGTTGTTTTTGTAATAAGAATCATGCTTATGATTTTTTTGCCTTTACTTTAAATTAAATGCTATAAGTGTCATAATCACACCAATATTGCTCAAAAAGACCAAAATTTCATCCCAAGGGTTTTATTTATCGTCTATAACTCATCCAATAATATTTGGACAAATTTTACGATAGTTTTATATTATTATAATATTATTTTTACGCTTTAACCATGGTAAATAAAATACTAAAGTTATTATTCACTGAAAATTATTTTGATCTTATTAAACCAAAATTTTAATACTTATTACAAAAATGTATGTTAGTTTTATAAAATTCAATTCACATAAGTAGAATAATTAAATTAAAATTTAATCTCGTTGTCAGAATGAGAAAACGGGTTTTTAAAAAGTCCAAACCATCAAAAGATTAACATGTATTTATATCAAATTTCAATGTGAAATTACTTCTAATGACCAAAAATAATTTAAATGATAAAAAATAATCTAAATATACTTTAAAACCAATTTAAATGATAATATAACAATACAAATAAATTAAACAAAATGGATGTTTTGAATTAAAATGCAGTATTTTTCACTATTCATTTAATTATGAATTTTATCAGAAAAATACCAAAAATTCAACCAAAGTAAATTTTGATGTCTCACTTCCAAATAAGAAGTTTATTTTTTCAAATATAATTTATAAAAGTTCCAAAAAATATTTTTAAAAAGTGTTCACCATCCAAAAGAGGTAAAACTATCTTCTAAAAATATTAGTGTATTTTATGCTTAAGATTGGATTTATTCTCATTTAAACCTATAAAATTTATTTGATGAATGTAAAAACATTTAACAAACTTGTTTAAATATAATATAGTTAATTATGTTTGTTCCCACCAATAGAAGTTCTAGATATTAACTACCATTTAAAATAATAATATTAATAATGTATTATTTGTCGGTATAACTCAGTCTTGTGTGCAACGTATGATTTTGGAGAAACCCATTATTGCATATCGGGTTTGATATTAGACAAAGTGTCGAATTTAACATAAAATTAAAATATTATTCATAAATATTAATAGATATTAACATGTATTATTTTATAATTACACGGGATGTTACTTTTCATATACTAGGTGAAATTCCCCTTAGGATTGATGCATACACCAAAGAGGGGAATTAATTAGGTGTTGTCTAATTTTTATCAAAATCTTAATCTTATTTAAAACTAAATCAATTTGGTTTTGAACCTATGTTTCCCGTTAAGAATGTTGGATCATTTTATGTTTTACCAATCAATTATCAACCACATTCAATGAATATAATGAAAGTAAACATGGCATGTGGTATTTTTACAAGGTTCGGGTCTAAGAAATACTCTTTGTTGTGATTAGTTATTCATCAAAATCATGGACTATACACTATAATCAATCTATGAATATAATGTTTTGGTTATTTCCACACCTACACAAAGTATCACTAGGTATACACATGTCTGTTTCTCATAAGACTTCCACAAATATATATTGTCACTGAAATCATAGTTTCCCACTATGTTTCTCTTATATCCCCTAAGTCACACAGATTCCATAGCATCCCGACATATATATACAAGTTTTATATTTCTAATCGATCCTTAAGTATATCAAAAAATCTATTTAGAATACTTTAGCATCAAATTTTTTGATCTTTTTCCTCACCAAAACAGATTCTTTGAATGAAAATAGATCTTCACAAGTAGTACATACAGTTTGGTTCATGTTTTAGCTCAGCATAATTAGTCTTCAATAGAACTTGTTCACCTATCTTTCTCAACTAATACAATATCATGTTATCTTATAAAATCTAACTCCTAAATCACTAAAAGTATCGACTCCAATGATCAAAAACATGCAATGCAAGTCAGTATCTTTTTAGTTTCTTTTATTCTTTAGCTTTAGATAAAACTAAAAAATAGAACCACCTTAGGTTATCCTTTTTCTTTAATAATCAAAAGATAAAAATAATCAGAATATTATTGTTATCTAATACTTATTTTTAATCTTCAATATTTCACACCCTTCTTTTTCACTCAACATAGAATCTCTGTTCTTAAAATCCTCACCCTTTTTCTTCTTTTTATTTTAATACATGGGTCAACAGAAATAATATTATTAATATTTAAAATATGTAAAATTCTATTAAATTCAATGACCATGATCAATAATTAGTTTTTCTCACCTTTTCCATATATGGGTGTCTCCCATGATTAAGATATTCCTGTGGCCTCTCAACATTTTTCTTGTACACATTTACAGGAGATCCCTTACTTTTCCTCTTTCTCGTTTTCTTTTCAAATAGCTGAACACAAACTCTTCTTGTTAATTATAGTGGGATTAAGTATTTTTACCCACTTTTTATCCAAATATCTCCATTGGAATACCCAACTCATCATCCGCTATGACTATATGATAAAACATATAGTATTTATATTTACGGTTTTCCTTATTCTTTTTTATTGCGATATTTAGTGAATATCAGTACAAACTTCACTCTTGAATATATATATATATATATATATATCAGATATTAGCTTAGCCCAATCATATTCATCTTCTTTTGTATTTAATGGAAATGTTTTGTTATTTTTATAACACTCAAGAATATATTATCTATCTTTAGATTTAATTTCACAATTTTGATCACTAATACAGAAATTCAAATAATCTCCTTTGAAATTCCCAAATATTTAACACGGATCTTATTCATCTTCTATCATGTTCATATTCCTAAAACCAAGCTTAGATCATTGATCTTCAAGGATTCATGATTTTTTGAATATTCTATATCATCTAATGAATCATCTCATGAATCATCCCAAATATTGTTTTCTTATTCAAAATATTATTCTAGAATTATCTGCCATTCAGAAATATTCTTAAGTCATGATGTTTTTATAGACTAACAATTATCACTACCTAAATCATGAATCATTTCTATGTAGATGGAATGATCCTTAGATATGTATAGATTAATTCTTACACATATGATACTTATGTATCTTTGGATGATGCTTACATAGACACCAAATCATGTATATATAGAGGTTGGATGATCCTTACGAAGTACCTAACACATGCTTATACAAAGCATAAATAATACTTATAAAGATATGTTTTTTCAATATTTTAATACTGATCATTATATATAATAGAAATCATGCATACCTGGGTAATAATAATGTTTATGTAGAAACTATATCATCCTTAAATAGCCACTAAATGACCCATATGAAGCCAAACTTAACCCATTTTTTTGCTTTAAACTCCCAAATCTATATTTCAAGTTAAACATCTCAAGATATCTTCAAAACATATCCAATCCTTCTCTAATCATCTCAAATCAACTCAAATGACTTCTAATGACTTTGGAAATTATTATAATAATTCAAAATTACTTAAAATTGTGCTTAAATCCTATTGCATCATATAAACTTAACTTTTTGTATTCTCATGAACCTTCACTACCACTTAGAACTTCAACTTCACTTCAAAACCTTCATCCATAAGAAATAAATCACTATATTTATCATCCATGTATATTATTACATGGATGGTTTATCTAACACCTTGGATATTTTATCTCCCCAATCATCTAGCATATAATATATTTCAATTATATCTCTTGAATTTGTTCATAAAACCATCTCTTTAACTTATATAAACTATTATAGACAAGTTCTCATTCTACCATCATCATTAGTCACTAACTTCCATGAGGACAATCTCTACCAATTTTCTGATGTATGGGGATCTTTTCCATAGAAACATTTAGATCTGAATTTACCCATGAGTGTATTTATAAAATATACTTATTCATTGGGTGAAATCACATTCAATAACTCATTGTTATATGTTCTTTGACTTTCACCTTTTCACTTGAAAACAAATACAAATAATAGATTAACAATCTATTTGGTTACTTCAAACTCAACCTTTGTTTTTTTATTAATGACCAATTTACTCCATGTTTAATGTAACTCTTCTCTAGATAATTGATATCAAATTCAAAGGGTAAATGTTTTTGTCTCCCTTAATGGTATCATCAATGTAAGGGATGAAATATTCTCCTTCTTATTTCAAAAATTCATCTCCCCTTTGATCTTACACTTTCTTCATTCTCTCATTTCTTAAGATATTTAGTTAGTTCTATGAGAGAAGGTAAGAACCATGTATCACTTAGAAATGAAACTTATGTAATTCAGCTCTAAGACTACATGGTATTACCAAATATATAAAAAAATAGATAGATAACTAAATCAACAAATTCTCCCACATACATTACTCAATGTGATACAAAATCCAAAATTATCTTCTTTAGGATTGTAAAAGTGTACTTTCAAGAGACTTTATGAACCAACATTAAATTTTAAAAAACACATCAAAACATTCATGTGAATGTTTTTTCTTAACCATTTTTCATTTTAACAATCACTTCCCTTTATAACTAGTATTATTATAAAAAATAAAAAACATATGAAAGTGATTAAAATACCTCAATCTTAAATTTTCTTTAATGTTATACAAAATTCAAGATTTAATAAAAATAGTTCATCTCTATAAGCTTTACCTTATTTAGTAGCTACCTTTAAAGGGATTCATTCCATTCTTCACAATGGTTGATTGTTATTCAAGAAATATATGTTAGGCCTTTTTTACACCAGTTGATGTCTGATACCAATTGAAATGAGTCAAATTATATGTTACAAAGAGACAACTTGATTCCTATTTAAATAATATCTATGATGACCATCTATCTTAGTGTAATAACATCATAGCATTAGTCAAATCCTTTTATTCATCACCTTTAATTCCCTTACCTAATTGAAAAAAAAAACTAAAATGTGGAAATAAGGTGGGTCTTCCATTAGCTCTATAGTTGTAACAACATGGATGATACTTCTTTATAAACCCATATATAATCTTCTTTATTTATCTAATGTTTCTAGATATAAGTACCTGGCCTTAAAAAATTACACAATCATAAATTTTTAGTTAAGAATTCACTTTCTTACATTTTTTGGATCATTATGGTTTTGAGTTTTAAATAATTATATCATCACCCTTCCATAAATAAATATTACATAGAAAAGTGGAAACTTCCACTCAGAATCCATTTTCCCCACAATAAAATACTTTTAAGATATAAAAAGTTTTATTTTTATGAAATATTTTCACAATTTTCATATTGACCTCATCCTTGTGCTTACATATCCTTAAAACCCTATGAAAACATTTGAAAACATAGGATAATAACAAAAATCTCAGTAAGGGACATATAAAAAGAAATAAAGAAACATGTTAGTCCATGAATACTCATAAATTTTTTCATTTTTAAGAATAAAATTTGAGCTCAAAATAAAAAAAATAACATAAGAAATCAACTTCACAGCACAAAAATTTTCATAAAACATTTAATATGAAATTTTAAAATAAAATAAAGTTCATAAAGTTTTATGTTTACGCATTAAAAGTCATTAAAACTCTTTAGCAATGTTATACATTTTACCCTTATGGGGTAGCAACAAATTCCAATTAAACTAAAGATAATTAGTTTAACTTGTGAAGTCATAATATTTTCTATAAAACCCATATAAATCATAGATAAATCATATAGGTAACTTGCGAAATAATTTTCATTTCACTCTTATAATCACTCATTCAAATGGAATAACCTACCTGGTAAATTTTAATAATCTATTTGGAGAAACCATTAACTGGTTAACTCTTTCCCTTTACCAAATGCATTAGGGATATATATCGAGCTCACCCATCATCATAAATAATTTCAAAAAACCATAACATAATAATAAAATATGAAATATTTCATTTTCATTATCACACTGATAAAAATATTCTTATAACTCATAAGAAAAAAACTTATGGATATCAAAATATCCATTCCATTTAAAAACCTTTTTGAAAATACCCAAAAAACAAAAATATGGTTTTTATTTAAATAAAACAGGAAATGTTGAAAAGGAATCCAAATATAAAATAATGGCTATAGTGATGGGAAAACTATGGACATCGTATACATTAAAATATAATATATATTTTATCTTTTTTAAAAACATTTCATATAAAATATGTAAAAACATTCAGTTTGAAATCCTTTAAAATAAAGTAAAACATGAAATAAAATGACCTCTATAATTCATTTATGTTTACATATATGCATTAGAAAAATAATTTTAAGAATATGTAAATGGAAGAAAAATATTTATAAAATAAATCATTAAAATATTTAAAATGGTTTTGAAGGTAAAGTGTCTCTTACCTCGAGCCCGACTCATCACATACATTATTTTTCTTGATGAATAATAAACTTATATTAATTATTTAATTGATTATTAAAAAATTTAAATTTAATTATTCCTTTTCTTTTTTTTATTTTCTTTTTATATTCAATTAATTAATCAATTAAGTTCACACTAGAAATTTAATGATATTCTGATCGTATGTCCAAAAATGACTTTGATAGGTTGGCTATGGTCAAAGAGGTCATATTTCCATAATCTATAAAATAATAATCATGAAATAATTATAATTTTTATATATTAATTATTATATTAAAGCTAAAAATTTAATATGTTTATGAAAAATGAATTATGTTGCAATCATGTAGATGGTAGATCATACATACGCATGAGTAACATTTTCATTTTTCAAAGACCATGAGGGAAAGAAGGTAAGTATCATTATATCTATATATAATGTTTATTATATAATAAATATAATATTATATCTTTAAATAAACTTATATATACCATCCAAGTGATTTAATGATGAAAAATGAATCGCATCACTTCATGAAGGTGTTAATCCACACGTACGCACGAACGACATTATCTTGTTTCAATGGACAGAAAGGTAATAAATTATATTATATATTATATTTTCATAATTATTAATTCATTAATATAATATATATTCATTAAATCTATCATTATAACCATCTGCAAGAGGTGGCGACGGAAAACGAATTACATTGATTCATGAGGTGATAGTCTGCCGTACACACTAATGATGGTTTCATTTCCCATTTGATTGAAGATGAGATAGATATAAGTTCTTACATTAACATAATAACATCTCATCATATGGAATATATTTATTTTATTATTTAATCATGGTTGAATAATATTTTAAGGAGGTATAATAATATATAAGAGGAAAATTCTCATTTAATAACTATACATCTTCTTCAGACAACCTCTTTAGGTTTATACCTAATGCATTCGTAGGTTGGTTTTATAATAAAACTAGAAACTCTAGGATGTGGGGGTATATTTGTTAAGTTATTATATAAAATATATTTATAAAATAGTGTGAGTGAGAGAGGATATGAGGTTCCCTTTTGTAAATGAGGTAAATCATACACTTTGAAATACTTAAAATATTAAATAATATATATATATCATAATCATGTCATGTGGCACCAAGGAACAAAACATTAAAATATAATATTTAATAGTGTATAAATAAACTCAAAAAACACATTTATACAAGTTTTGGATAAATTTTAATTCTTATATCTTAATTAAACAACTTTTACCTCTTTTTAACCTTTACCATGATAACATAAATGTTTATTACGATAAATTACTTATATAACCAAAAATAAAAGGTGTATTCTAAAAAAAATTAATTATGATTAAAAATATTTATTCCATTTTATCTAGTAAATATTCAAAATGTGTAAGAAATTACATTTAATCTAATAACACAAAAGGCATGAAAACCCATTTTCAGGAAAATACTAAATTTAAGTGTAAAAATAATTTTACCTAGAAATCATGTAATAAATTAAATTATAATTTTTTTTCTTAAATAATAAATAAATTATGGTCTTTAGACTTTTTTATCAATCCAAAACCTAATGTAATCCTCTAAACCTTCCATTAAATGCTAAGACCCAAAAAAATTATATAAATAAAATATAACTTATCTTTTCAAAAGTCAATTTTGGGTTCAAATATTAAAAATAATGTTTTAAAATACATTATTTAACTCTTTAAATAGATATTTTTTTGAACAAAACTCATAAAAAAGTATTAAACAAAGTTTTTAGTTAATTCTAACCCTTATTAATTTAGTTTAATCCCCTAGTAAACTTGTTTTAACCTTAACTATAATAATAGATTTTTACTATTTTACTATTCATTATGACAAAAAATTATGTTAACCCTATTTATTTATATTAATTATGAAGATAAAAAATATAAAATCCATTTTTAAAAATTTATTTCAAATAATTCAAAAAATTTAATTTAAAATTAACCTGCAAAATGTGATAAAGAGAGATTTTTCAGAAAAAAATGCCTTTTAAGAATTTTATTTAACAAATTCTAGTATAATTATGTTTCGAAATAAATTTATTGGATTATATTTAATAAAAACGAACTAATTAAATTTTAAAACTAATCCAAAATATAATGTGTCTCTGTAAATAATTAAAAATAAAAGACAGTTTCAATAGAAGTGAGTATTTTTCACTCTTCATTCGAAAAATCAAACTTTTCAAAAGATTAATAGAAATTAATCTTAAGGAAATATTGATTTTATGAATTAAAAAATAAATATCATTTTTTAAAACTCAAATTCTATAATTTTAAAATTAATCTTTTAAATAAAACCATATAATTCATGAAAACTCAATTTGGTTAGGAATAAAGCTTTTTTCCTTTTGACTGAAAAATTATACAATATTATTATAATGAATATAACTATATAAAATATAATTAATGAATATTAATAAGGAATGAAATTTATTTAATATTAAAATTACCTTGGTTGTTACACTATACCTCTTTATACTTGCATTCTTCTTGATTATCCAAATCAGCTCACCATAGGGTAGTATGGTTTTCTCTTCCTTTTCAAATTTCATCATAGTTGGAATAGACTTTTTGAATTTAGAAATAAATGAATTTTCACTATTTTAAACCTTTTACGTCTTCTTCACCAAATAAAACTGATATTTACATATCGGTAAAAAATATTTGGGTACATTCTCAGTTTTCATTTGTGTGTACTCCCGCTTTATTGATGTTTTCATAGTAATATGAGTCATTGAATCTTTACCCTTGTCACTTATCAACTAATTTTGACCAAGAAGTTATGTCATGTATATGATAAAACCATGAATAACTTTTTTGCACCTTTCACGCACACTTAAATAAAAATTAAATTTACCCTTTTTGAGAAGCCTCTCGAACTCATCATCTATGATGTTTTCCACCGTGTTAATCTTTTGATATATTTCTCTTATTGAATAAACTTTTTGTTTCATATTGATCCATTGACATTTATCTTCCTGGAAATTTTACAATGGTGAATGATTTCTCCATTTCCAACACAATAGAATCATATTCTATTCTCAGGTGTGACTTTTTTCTCAACCTTCATCATTGACTTCTTAGGTGTACACTTCTCATATTTCTTCATTGATTTCTTTCCTAATATAGACTCATATTTCCATCTTTGTTTTTTGATTTAATATTATGTACTTATCTTAACATTATTATAAGATTTTTGACTGGTTGGTACATACTATTATTCATTGTAAATGTGACCACCTTTGTTATAAAACTCATAGAATTTAAAAATGCTTTCAAATATGTTTTTAAGATACATATTTCTCTTTATATATGAAAACTAATTTTTCATATTAGGATTTTTTAGCTTTATATATTCTCCCCTTGACTTATTAACTTCTAAAAAATGTATATGTTGACACAGTATGTCAAAAATCTGTGGACATATTCTCAAACCTCCAACAGCACCAACAGTGACTTACAAACCTCTTCTTTTTTTCATGCAAACTTTGTATGTCCATATTTTTATTCAGGAGGGTTGAACCTAAAAATTTTTGGGATCTATTTGGGTATTTTCTATTCTTGGTATTTCTCAAATCCAAACATAATACATTATTTAGTTTTTCATCATTTTTAGTTATCCACATTTGTACAGATTTTATGTTTTTTCAGGAACTTATAAATAAAATAGATTTAGCACTTATAGATTTTTCAGTGAAGTGGGATACCTTTATCCATGATAATTACATGGATGATTATCCAAATATTCTCAATCTATATTTAACACTAGTATAAGTAACTTTTGAGGGAAATTCATATCTAAAACGTGAGTGGAAAAAAACTTTTTTTAGTTGGTTGAGAAGTTCCAGGTAGTGTTAGTTCTAGATTCTTCAACTTTCTGCCAAATTTATACACTTTATATTGAAGGAATATTTATTTGCCTCAATTTATTTTATCCTTCCTTCCCAATAACTTTTTATCTTTTGTATCCTATCCTCATGAATTTTATTTTTTTCCTGTATATAATTGTTAATATCTTTAACTTTTTTTCTTTGACATCCATATGTGTATCCTTGATATTCACTTTGATTTTATACATATTATATAATGCATGGATTACATTAGTAATAATATATTTAAAAAATTTCCATCACATGAACTTTTTTTTCAAATCTTCAACTAATTAATAATTTCATTCATTGAAAAGTGATACAAGTTTATCCTTTTCTATCACTAGTTTTTTTAGGTTGTTGCATATTAAAACCTTTTTTTCTAATGAATCTTCCATAGAATAATATTACTTTTCTAGTTTTCAATTATAATTCAATGTTCCCTTAATATGATTTAATATATATGAAAAAACTTCATCAATAAATTTCTTTAGATAGCTATTAACTTAAGAATAAAAACAATGAATTGATTTATCACTAAACTCACCTTCTCCACTGCTCACACTTTTTTATTAGAGGAATAAATAAAAAAAAATTAAAATTTACACTTACCAATACAAAGAAATTAATCTAGTTGTTATTCATATATATTATTTTATATTTTTTCAAATTATTATCCGATTTTCTCTTACTTTTTCCATTATCTTAGTTGAGACTTTAGATTCTTCATTAACAGGAATAATAATTGTTTCGTTTATCTAATGATTTACATTAAATAATTCAATTCTAAACTTTATCAACTTATGATAAAAATAATTGGGTATGTAAAATTCATATCCAACAAAAAGAAACATTTATATAATGCCACATGAAATAAACCTTAAGATTAGTGTAGACACCTGAGGGGGGTGAATCAGGTGTTGTCTAATCTTTACCAAATTCAAAATCTTATTTAAAAAATTAATCCAATTCGTTTATAAATCTCTATTTATGATTAAGGAAGTTGAAAATTTTTATCTTTATCCCAGAAATTATCAACCACATGTACTCCAAGTAAAGTAAGTAATGATGGTGTATGGAATTTTTACAAGGTTCATATCTAAGACCTACTTTTTTTATGATTGGTTATTCAACACAATCACATATTCTTCACCATAAAAAATCTACAACTATGATGGTTTGGTGATTCACACACTAATATAGAGTCTCAATATGAATAAACATTCCTCATTCTCACAAGACTTCCACAAACTTTTCTTCAAACTAAAATCATATCTTTGCTCTATGATTTCCTTGGATACCCAGAGTCACATAGGTTCTACTACATCCCATAATTTATATAAAAGTGTTTCATTATAGATTCTTCTTAAAGTATATCAATAAATATATCCGGGATGATTCAAAATCAACAATTTTTATCTCCTTCCTTATTCCAATAGATTCTTTAAATGCTAAGAGATCATCATAATTAGTATATAATACTTGGCCCATGTTTCAGCATAGCTTTAAATGTATTAAATAGAACTTCATCACTGAGATTTCTCAACTAAAAAAAGATCCTATGATCTTCCAGAATCTAGAAACTCCTCAAT
Source organism: Viscum album (assembly GCA_963277665.1). NCBI lineage: Eukaryota > Viridiplantae > Streptophyta > Magnoliopsida > Santalales > Viscaceae > Viscum > Viscum album. Next base: position 912,829,573 of record OY728151.1, read on the forward strand.
CACTAAAAGGATTAACACCAATGAACAGAAACCTGAAAAAATGGTTGGTGTATCCTTGGTTTCGTCTATTATTTAGTTTCGGTTGGAACTATATAGAATAATAAACTTAGATTATCCTTCTTATTTGAAACCCAAAAGATAAAACTATTCAAAATAGGATCAAAATTTCAGTCTTCTTATTATTATTTGAGAATTCAAACACTTATTTTTCACTTAGCAGAAAGTCTCATTTCATGAACTCATCACACCTTTTCTTCATTTTCTTATACATAAGTCACCAGATATAATATTATCTATATTTAAAACATATACAATTCTATAAAATTCATTATTTTCCATCTCCATTCACTTTTTCTCACATTTTCATATATGGATGTCTCTCGAGATCAAGATATTAATTTTTTATCTCAATGTTCCTATTCTATACATTTATAGGAGTAACCTTTCTTTTCTCCTTTCTCATTTTCTTTTCACATAGATGAAAAAATACTTTTTTAGTTACTTTAATCAAGATTGAGTATTTTTATCATATTCTTATAAAACTATCACAACAGAAATATATAGTTCATAATCCTTCATTGATGTATGATAAATCATAAAACTATAATATTTTGTTTTGGATCATTCTTCATTTCTTATAGATTTAGTGACTATTAGTGTAGTCTTTTCTCTTATATATATATATATATATATGATATCAACATAGTCCAATCATCTTCATATTCATATTTATTTGGATTAAATAAAAAAATAATATCATGTTTAGAACATTCAATAACATATCATGAATATTTATATTTAATTTCACAATTATTATCACTAGTATATAGTTTTAATTATTCTCATTTGGAATTCCAAAATATCAAACATAAATCTTCTTCATCTTCCATATCATTTAACTTCCTCAAATTATGTTTGAATAATTGATATTCTAGGATTCATGAATTTTTTAACATGTTTAATCAGATCATGAATAATTCTAAATATTATTTTCCTCTTCAGAATATTATTTTTCAAATCTCCATATTTTTCAGTTTGTCACATTATGAATTTTTTTGATGTCTTGATGTTTACAAAGACCGATCAACATCCTTACATGGGTCATGAATCATTTTTAAATAGATGGAATGATCCTTATGAATATCTAGAATCATTATTACATAGATTATTATTCAATAAATGATGCTTACATATCTTTGGATGATGTTTACATAGACACGAAATCATGTATATGCAGAGGTTGGATGATCCTTACGATGTACATGATCCATTCTTATGAAAATCATGAATGATACAATGAAAACATGAATTTTTAATATTTTCACATTTATCATTACATTAAATAAAAATCATTATTAAGTAGAGAAGAATCATGTTTTTACAGACACATGATCATCCTTACAAAGCCACTGAATAGCCTTTATAAAGCTGTACTTAACCATTTTCTACTTCAAACTCCAAAATCTATATTTCAATTTAAAAATATTAGGATAACTTAGAAATATATAAAATCCTTATATAATCATCTCAAATCAACCCAAAAGACTTTAAATGAAATTTTGAATTACTAGAGTAATTTCAAATTACTTTAATTCATTTTAAAGCCTCTTGAAGTATATAAACTCAACTTTTTTTATTTGTATGAACCATCACCACTTCGTAAAACTTCAACTTCAATTCAAAACCTCCATAAATAAGATATTGATCACTATATTAATCACCAATTTATATTATTCCTTGGATGGTTTCTCTAACACCATGGGTCTTCAATCTACCCAATTGGATAATATATTACACATTTCCATAATATCTTATAAATATGTTCACGAAAACTATCTCCTTCACTTATATCAATTTTTATAGATAATTTTCCATTCTCCACCATAACTTGTAACTAAATTCCATGAGGATCATCTTTATCAATCATATGATGTATGGGGATTCTATCCAAAGTAGTGGATATCTCTTCCTTTACCCATGATTGCATGGATAACATCTACTTATTCGTTGGGTGGATATGCATTCCATCACTCATTACTCCATGCTCATTGGATTTCACCTTTCTTCTTGAAAAACATATAACCAATGACTTTCAAATCCACTTGGGTAATTCACTATGACTCCAATACAACCTTTAAATGGAATTCATAATCAAGTATGATATGTACAACTATCTAACCCATCACCCATAGCTTAATCCCCTCATACCTACCACATTATCCTTAAAAAATCCAACCCTGGTTACTCACTACTCATTAATGTCCCAAGATGAATCTATGACTTCTTTAAAACTCAATCATCACCCATCCAACCTTGTTGGTAATTCATTTAGTTAATTTAATTCATTATCATGCAACATATCACTCTATATAAACCTAGGAGACTCTAAGAAACATAATTTCTCTACCATGGGAACTCTCACATCCTATATAATTAAATTGATCCGAAAACCATATACAAGAATGCACAGTAATGTGTAATTTTGAATATAGTTAATTATAATAGATACCACCTACCTTTTTACAGAGTTAACACTTTCAATTCATGCTCGAACCACCCTAAGAAATCCCATACCAAGTCATTCCAACAACCCGAGCCCCTATCTCAATCCAAAATTCTCAAAAATTATTTATAAAACATTTATAATTAATTTTACAATTAATTATAATAATTATAATTAATTAAATAATTTAAACTAGGGAATAAATCCTTTGAAAACTCATTGATATCTCATGTGACACCAGAACCATGGCTAATGGGATGCCCAATGCCTGTGACACACCCTTGACACATCCATGAGAAAAATAATTGTTATTTGACACCCAAACTATAATGAACTAACTTTGTACGAAGGTATGAATCATTAGTTTTCTTTTTTTCCCTTAATTTTGACTTATTATGAATGAATATTAAGAATATGAAGGAAAATGGGTGGTTATGGATTGTTCAGATCCTAAAACCCTACTTTGTGGAGAAAAAATATGGGACACATACTTATTAAAGACTATGTGACCCAGGATGTAGTGTTTGAGTAAACCTTGTATGTTGTTTCAGTGCACAGTATTGTGTGCATGATTTTCCCTAACCATGAAACCCAGGATACACTCCCAAGCATGTGTTGTAGGATTTGTAGTATAGCAGAAATGTATGATCGACATATGGTTTGTCTAACCATAGACTATGACCATCTGAGGGGGGGTATTGAGGCAAAGTTGGGCACCCAGTTGGCACACGGTTTGGCCAACCTGTGACCAAACCCTGTGACCTAGTTTTTAAAAGGTTAAATGACTATTTTTACCCTAATTATTTTTAATTGTTTATCCCCTTTTCATTTTTCTTCTTTCTCCAATAGTGGCCACCTCACTCCCTCATTAATATCTCTCATCCAAGACTATCTTTGGATTTGTGGTATCTCTCTAGTTTGGATTTCGATTTGAACAATGTTAGTCTCTTTGTATATACAACAATGACTTCTAGGTTACTTATTCTATTTTCATCATTTTACTTTATATTAGTAATGCTATTTTGGCATAGGATCTTATTCCATATTTTTAGGGTGATCATATTTTATTCTATTTTATTCTTATCTGGGTGGAATCCTAGGATAAGACTCGATGATTAATCCTCTACGAGCTTAAGGTAGGTGGTATATACCTTTACCTAAAAGTATAGTTTCTTTAAACCCTATTTTATTTGTTGTGCTACATTCCACAATTTCTGGTAAATTCTTATTAAATTGATAAACCATTGATTTAAATGATAAATTCATGTTTAAAACATGTTTTGGAACCTTTATATAAAGTTGGAGGATATATGCCTCAACCTAAACCTCCCATGGGGTAATTTATTTCTTTTTATTAGGATATTCCACCCTTGGAGTGTGTTAAACTTTCTGTAAAATTATGATGAATTGAATATGGTAATTAGGTGAATTTTTAAAGGTTGAAATCACCTTATCACACCTTGTGATTTGTATGTAAAAGGAATGAATAGCACAATCCCTTGTATGGGATATGATTATGAATGGATTAATGAAATGATTAATTAAATGATTTTCGAATAGTGAATGTTTTGGTTTTGATTATAATGGATGTTCGCGGTATGGAACCGATAATCCACTTGGATTACCTATACATTTATACTCTATAGATCTGGATTACTAAGATAAATTTGATATTTATACTCCTTGAATCCTATTTACTTGGATAAATTGGATGCCTTGGACTTCTATACTCTAAGGATATGGATTAATTGGATACCTTGGACATTTCTACTCCTTTGATCTGGTTTAATTGATTTATCCCACTAGGATTACTTGAAAATTTTTACTCCTTGGATCCTATTTAATTGATTTATTTTACTAGCTAGGATTCCTTGGAAATTTATACTCCTTTGATCTGTTTTATTTTTCTTACTTATCTTACGTGGATTCCATTTAAATTTATATACCATGGATCTAGATTACTTAGATGCCTTGGACATTCCTACTCCTTGGATCATGACCCATGCTGGTCTGTTATATGTTTACTCAGTGTAGGCCATTTTTGATGATTCTTAACAAGATTTATAGATAGACCTTGTGATTTAGTTACTTGATCATTGTGAGACTTGATATATTGGATATCAACACTTCTTTTTTATTACTTGTACTCTTGATACATCTACACACTCTTATAGATTATTTTCATATGCTTGAATTTTCATATACATCATTGGTTATGGCCTACTAAGTGTTATCTCACACCTTGTTTAGGCTTCCATTGGGTATCCAGATAGAATTCATGGATACAGGTAGGGATAGGGGAAAGTTCTCACTTGGTGATTCTTGATTAATTGATTCGTATGAGAAGGGGAGTACAAGATCAGGATCTCGATCATGATTCTATCTGGGATAGTTTCTTTGGTATTTTTTTTGATACATTTATTTTACTCAATTCATGTTTCCATATATGCCTATTTTATTTATTTTATTTTTTATATCATTCCACGATCATCATTCTGTATATGACATTGATGGATGGGATTACTTGGTTATTTATATGATGGATGGTTGATATTATATTGTTTAGTTATATTATATTATTACACTATTGATTCGTTTATTATAACTATGTGTGACTCTGATCATGAGGGTATTAACTACCCATTGTACCATCATAGACCCTCACAGGTAGTTAGAATCCTCTAGCATACTGAGAGGTGTGCTTGAGGACATGTGACCCACCAGCTTGGGGCACTGTTTAGTGTCTTCTGGGTCAAGATATTACGAAATGGTATCACAGGGGGTTATTTACTTTTGTATTATAATTTTGGAATATTAGATATGATATTATGACTGTGTTGGAATTTGGTACTGAGATGTGCCTTAGAGTATCTAACCCACGTATAGAAAAAAAATCCAAATTTCATGGGATGGGATGTGATATTCTTATTTATGATTGTTACAATGATTTGATTCCCTCATTGGTTAAAGAATGTAATATATGAAGTTATTATTATTATAATATTTGTTACATTTTTTCATTGCCCTGGTACAACAAGGAATCATTGACCATTCATCCTTATAGGAATGTAGGTAAATAATATGTCATGAATTAATCCATGCCATATTGGATGCATTTCCTGAATGCATAATAATTTTACTATTTTTCTTTAGTGATATACCTATTATTTGAGTAGTATTTTTTTAGGGGACTGAGAAATATAATTGGTTACTTAAAGTTCTTGCATCAAAAAAATAGTTTTTTCCTATATATTGATATAGACACCTTAAGCAGTCAATTATGGAACGTTGAGCCATGTACAATTGGTCGAATGGGATGGAATGTGATATGGTTGGGATTAAATGGATTCTAAACTTCAATTTATAGGTGTATGGGACCTTATAACTTTGAAATGGGGATATATAATTCAATAATTTTAAAAAATTATTATATATATGAGAATGAACGTAAAATAAATTCAACTATTAAATGAAAATTTTGTTGTTAAATGAAGGTTCCAATTGAAAATTAAAGGGTGTTTACTTTATAACTTGAAATTTACACTCTGTATACCAAAACCCTTGGCTTATAGAAAATAACATGACCCTAACCTTATCTCAGTAATGGATTGTAGGTAGTGTGTCTTTCTTTTCTTATGACTTGTATATCACCCATACTTGGAATTAGAATAACGAATAGGGGTGTGCCTCATGCTTATGAAGAATTATACCTATCCTATTTTTATATTTGAGATATTATCATTATTAAATCTTTTCTGAGGTGTGCTCTTTGAATATGTAGGGATATTCCACTGTGATGGCATCTAGTTGTATTCTAGTAGGGTGGAGATGAACATGCCTTGGAGGTGGTGGGCGTTGGGCCACCCATAGAACCTCCAGTAGTGCCACTTGTGAAACCTCATATTATACTTGATATGTGTGTTGATACCCAGTTTTGAGGGGGATTCCTAGATTTCATGTAGATAGTTCAGGGAGAACCATGACCATCCCTAACTATGGTAGAGTTAACATGTGAGTTTTAGCAGTTTCAACCACCCATGTTTTAGGTGGATGGAGAACCACATGCTATGGAGTCATGGATAGAGGAAATGATATCAATTTTCAAGAATATTAAGACACTTCCTAATGGGATATTTAAGCTCACTACGTATATGTTTTAGGACTCCGCCAATCTGTGGCAGGACATGATTACTCAGATTTATTTTCATTGAGATATGGCTTGGAGGGATTTCTAGACATCCTTCTATGATTATTTTTATCCCAAGATATTGGGGGTTGATAGATCTAAAGAGTTTATGCATCTAGATAAGGGCTCCTTGTTTGTCATGGACTATTCTTACCATTTTAAAGAGCTCCATAATTTCACACCTATTCTATAAGGGGATGAGGTATCAAATGATAAGTGACTAGAGGATGGTCTCAGGTATGATATCAGATCAACGTTTATTTTTTTTGGATTACTACCATATCATAAATATTAAACCAGGAATTGATTACTGAACATAACTCAAGGGAAGATGGGGGTGTAGAGAAGAGTAGATCAGCTTCTTAACCTAGTGAATTAGTGTCAGGTTGAAGGAAGTTATTATTTGAGGTATATTATGAATGGAATACCATCCCTAGCATGGGTGTTGGTATTTATATTTTCTTTCATTGGTGTAGGAGACTGGGACACATGAGGATCCAATGCGATAGGAACCCAGTTGAGTGTTGGGTCAATAATAGGATGGGTCATCTACAATGCTTTTGTAGGACCTTTATTCTGATATCTAGTGAGAGGGGGTCTGTACTGACTGTACATTCAGAAGAGGGGTCAACAGCCTCTCATAAAGTAGGGAGATGGATTTTGACTAGCTAATTCGGCTGAGGTGGTGGTTGTGGTTGGGGTAGTCAGACACCAGATTTATAGCGCCAGAAGAGAAAGCCTGACTTGGGAATCTAGGTTATATCTCATGGTCACAGATCAGGCTAGATATATCTGGTACATCCTATACCTACAGAGTAGAGCCTTGGAACTTCTACAGTGAGAGTTACTATTTTGGTTTCATCTACATCAGTATATACTCTTTTTGATAAAGGTTCTTCTCATTCTTTCATATTTGTTCCTATTGTAGAGAGAACTAAGCTCGATTAATATTTTTCTTATGGCATGATGATAATCCATTTGGGATTCAATTAGAGAGTGTTTTATAGTTCAATGAGTTCCCACTTGAGATAGGTTTGTATCATTTTCTATGGGACCTTTTTTTCCTTGAGATGATAAGGTTTGACATCATTCTCAGGATGGACTGGTTAGTTCCCTATCATACTTTTGGTGAATGAAATCACAAAATGGTGACTTTAGCATAACCAAAGGGTGGGGTTTTTATTAAAAAGGGTGAATGGGACGTTCAAGTGAGTCGATATGAACCCGAGAAACATGGGCTGGACGGGGTGACAACCCATATTTCTAGATTATATTTGGATGTTCAAGGATCATTTCAGTAAGAATTCCCTCCAGTGTTTGATGATTTCATATATTTTTTCTGGAAAAAAATTAGGAAAACCTCCTAATATATAGGTATATTTTCCATTTATCATGTTATAGAAGATACATGGGTATCCATTCCTCCTTATAAGATGGCTATTGTTGCGTTTTGGGTGCTTAAGTGGTAGCTAGAGGACTTGGAAGTGAAGGGGTTTGTGTGACCCCATACATATCCCTGGGGTTCTCTAGTCCTTTTCACCAAGAAGGTGAATAAAACACTTCATTTATATGTGGATTATTAGAAATAAAACCAGTTGATGGTTAAGGACTTGTATCATTTACCTATGATGGATAATCTCTTCGACCAACTCTGTGGAGATAGAGTGCTCTCAAATATTGATCTGATATCTGGTTATCATCAAGTGCATGTTCAACCTCCAGACATACCTCATACAACTTTTCATAGTAGGTATGGTCTATATGAGTATCTAGTTATGCATATTGGTCTCACAATTTCATCAGAGGTTTTCTTGGCACTGATGAACCGAGATTCCATACATATCTAGATTCTTTTGTGGTGGTATTGGGGGATGATATCATAGTTCATTATTACACTCCAAATGACCATTTAAAACATATAGATATCATATTGGACACATTAAGAGATCATCGGTCATATTCTAATCTCACAAAGTTCCACTTTTAGATGGATAAGATTCACTTATTGGGTTATATTTTCTCATAAATAAGAGTATCAGTTAACCAAGAGAAGGTGAGAGATATAATTCTTGGTAGCACCCCAATAATATATTTGACAGAAAAAGTATCATAGGGATGGATGGATATTATAAGTTCTTTATACAAGACTTATCATGCTTAGAAAAATCTATTATATTCTTGAATAAGAAGGGTGTGAAGTTTTCATGGTCAAATTCTTATGAGACAACCTTTCAGGAGTTGAAATGGAGATTGACTTCAGTGCTAATCTTATTTCTACTAGAGCTGGGTAAAAGTTGTATGATATATTGTGATTCATCAGGTATTAGGCTTGAAGTAATTCTAATAAAGTAAGAGAAATTCAGGGCGTATGGGTCTTGTTAGTTGAGGCGGCATGATAGGAACTACCTGACATGTGATCTCAAGTTATACATTTTGTTAATGCCTTTCACTATTAGAGGCATTACTTATTAGGAGATCATTTTATATTTTATTTGGACCATAAAATCCTCAAGTATATCTTTATACAATGTGGCTTGAATCTTAGGTAGCGAAAGTTGGTTGAGTACATATAGTCTTTTGACTTCGAGCTTTCTTTTATGCCTGAGAAGGTAAATGTTTTCATTGAGGCTCTAATCAGGTGGACTCAAAAATAGGTGGCTTCGAAGGACAATAGTCAGTGGAAGCTCATGGCCTTGTTTTTAGAGATGTGATTGGAGGTTCAGGATAGTCATAGTAAGATTTTTCTCTCATCCTTGGTTGTTACTTACAGTATTATTGATAGGATGAGGATGATAAAACTATTATATTATATGGTTTTGTTCCTATGAGAGAGTGTGGAAAGTGGGGACCCACCACCTGGTTAGACCATTAGAGAGGATGGAATTATACATTTACATGGGATTATTTGGGTTCCGAATAAAATATGAGAGGATTTGATCTGGGAATTTCATGACTTATCTTGGGCAGTACATCCTGGTGTCACAAAGATGTATCGAGACTTATATTTCTAGTATTGGTATCCTTGTAAGAAATGGGAGATATCTAGCTTTATTACTCAGTGTTCCACTTGTCATCAGTTGAATATAAAACATTAGTGACCAGTAGTGTTCTTAAAGTTGTTGTCCATTCTCAGGTGGAAATGGGATTATGTTACCATGGATTTTGTGATAGGTTTTCCAATATCACCTCAAGGTAAAGATACTGTTTTTGTAGTTGTTGACTGGTTGATGAAGGTTTCCCAATTCTTAAATATTAAAGATACTTTCATAGTGGAAGGGCTAGGAATGTTATGTTGTAGGGAGATCATACACATTTATAAATATCCACATTTTATCATAACTGAAAGGGACACTCATTTCATGTCAAGTTCTATAAGGGGTTTCATAAGTCCTTGGGTACATAGGTTCTTCTGAGTGTGGACTATCACCCTTAGACCCATGGTCAGATAGAGCGTACGATTCAGGTATTAGGGGACATCCACAGGCATGTTTTCTTTAACTTTGGTGGTTCTTGGGAGAAACATATACCCCTAATTGTGTTAACTTATAATAAATTTTTTTTCTACCATCTAGAGGTCTCCTTATGATGCCTTATATGGTAGGCCATACTGACAACCTTTATGCTTGATAGAGGTAGGAGAGGTATCATTTCATAGACCATGCCTCTTTCTAGAGACTATCGAGCAGGTGCAACTAATTAAGAAGTGTGTAATGACCACTCAATCTAAGATATAGTCATATTCCAACTTTTTACCACTTGAGTTTGAGATCAGGGATCAATTTTTCTTATGTGTTTCACCTAGAATGGGGCATATATAGATTTAGAAACAAGGGAATCTATCACCTCATTTCATTGGTCCCTTTGAGATTTTGTAGAGAGTCATGTTGGTAGCCTATCAGTTGTAGTTACCTCGAAGGTATTGGGCTATTCCCGACATCTTCCATGTATCTCATCTTCACCAATATAATCCTAATATATTTCATGTTCTTTATCTTGATGAGGTTGAGATAGAGGTAGATGAATCCTTTTCAAAGTATCATATCTGTATTGTTGATCATAGAATGAAGATTCTATGAGGCCGGTCTACTCTTATAGTATGGGTGATATGGAAACAAGATCATGTATAGGAAAAGAATTGGGAGTGAGAGGCCAATGTATGTTCTCGGTGATAATATATTTCCTTACATGATCCTTTATTACCCTTATATGGAAAACATGGGGATGACTTGATTTAAGGAGGGGAGGTTTTAATGACCCGAATTTTTATGAAGGTATGGATAATTTTTTTTCTAGTTTATTCTCCTTGGTTTTGACCTAATATGAATTCATAGTAAGGTTATGGAGGAAACAAGGGTGCCTAGGGATTGTTCGGAGCCCAAAGCCCTTATTTTTGGAGAAAACTGCTAGGTCGTATGGTTGGTAGAGACCTTGAAACCCAGGGCGCAAGGTTTGAGTAAACCTTGTGGGGTGTTTCAATGCATATTAGAGGACACACGGTTTTCCCTAACAATGTATCATAGGCTTCACACCCGTGCATGTGTTGGAGGTTTTGTAACATAGGTAAAACTCATGATCGGTGGATGGTTTTTCTAACTGTGTGCTCGGACCATGTGAGGGGGGTATTGAGGTAGATTTGGGCACACAATTGGAACATAGTTTTTTCAATTGTGTGTCCAAACACTGAGACCTGGTTTTTAAGGGGAAATGACCATTTTTTCTCTAATTATTTTTTAGTGTTTAACCCCACTCCCTTTTTCTTAGTTCACCATCACTGGCCACCCCTCTCCGTTGTTGGGAGATCCCATCCAGGACTTGCCTAGTATTTATGATATATATTTTATCTATACTCTGATTCAAACAATTTCATTATCATAGGATAGTTGTTAGTTAGTTCCTTATAACTTATTCTCCCTTCATTGTTTGCCTTATTATCAGCAATACTATTTTGGCAGAGTCTCTTATGCCCTATTTTTAGTGTGTTCATATTTTATTCCATTTTATTTTGATATGTACAAAATCAGAGGTTGATACTAGATGATTACTCTTCTGTGGGATTAAGTTAGGTGTTCTATACCTTTCCCACAAATTATAGTTTCCTTATAACCAGTTTCTATTATGTCGCACATTGCACTTTCTGATGAATTCTTCTTAAATTGATGAACCCTTGAATTAGATGATAAATTAATGCTCAAGACATGCCATGGCACCTTTATATCAGGTTGGAGGTTTTTTAACTCAACCTAAACCACCCATTGGGTGAGTTATTCCATTTGTTCAGGATATACCACCCTTGGGTTGTGTTGAAATTGGTATAAAATTATGGTAAATTGAGTATGGTAATTAAGAAAATTGTTAAAGGTTGTAAGAACCTTATCATGCCTTGTCATTTGTATATAAAAGGTACTAAAAGCATAATACATTGTCTTGTATATGATTGTGATGGGATTAATGAAAGGATTAATTAAATGGTTTATTAATGGTGAATGTTTTGGTTATTATGATGATGGAGGGTTCACGATATGGCACCGATGATCCACTTGGATTCCATAGAAATTTCTACTCTATGGATTCATTTTACTTGGATGCCTTGTACATTTAAAATCCTTATTTTCTATTTATATAGATAAATTGTAGGCCATAGACATTTCTACACCAAGGATCTGAATAAGTTGGATGACTTGGATATTTTTACTCCTTGGATCCAGTTTAATTGATTTACTTGACCCACTAGGATGCCTTGTACATTTCTACTCCATGGGTCCCATTTAATTGATTTACTTGACTTTCAAGGATTCCTTATCTATTTATACTCCTTGGATGTTGATTACTTTTCTTACTCAGCTTACATGGATTCTATGGAAATTTCTACTCCATGGATCCAGATTACATAGATGCCTTGGACATTCATACTCCTTGGATTCTAACCAATGTTGGTATATTACATGATTACTTGGTGTAGGCCATTATTGATTATTTTTACCATTATATAGAGACGTTACTAATGATTTATTTACTTGATCATTGAGATAATTGATATAATGGATAACATCACTTCTTTTTTTATTACTTATACTCATGTTACATATGCATAATACTAGAGCTTATATTCATAGGTTGTACTTGTTATAGACACCATTGGTGGTGGCTTATTGAGTGTTATCTCACACCTTATTTGAGATACGTTTGGGTACTTGAAAAAACTTCATGAAAGTAGGTAGGGACAAGGTAAATTTCTCTCTTGGTGATGCTTGATTGATTGATTAATAGTAGTATGGGAGCATAAGACCATTCTATGGATTGTTATGCTATTTGAGATAGTTTCTTTGGTCTTTTTCAACTTTTGATACAAGTATTGTACTGGATTCATGTTTCCATGTCTACCTGTTTCCTTTTTTTTATAGAATTCCATGATCATAATTCTTTATATCACATTGATGGATGGGATTACATGGTTATTTATATGATGGATAATTTCTATTCCGTTGTTTAATTATGTTATATTCTTCCACTATTGATTCATTTATTATACCGTTGTGTGACTCTTATTATGAGGGTATAGTATCCCCACCATACCATCATATACCTTTTCTACTAGTCATCCAACTCTATCATACAATGAGGAACACTTGCGGCCACATGACCCATTGGATTAGGGAACCATTTAGTGGATTATGGGTTGGGACGTTATACGAACAATTACCAATTTAATCTAATTAAATTTATTTTCCCAAATAAATTCATTGGATGAAAAAAAAACAAAAATAGTGAATAATTGTGTGTGTCCATCATCATGGATTATTCTCTATAAACCATACACAAAAGACCGAATTTTTTATGTGATTCCAACAAGATCTGGTGGAATTGTCACCCAAACCATATCCCAAAGACACCTCAAATCAGTGGAAATAAAATTGAAGAAGAATAGGGTGAGGAAGAGGATTTCATACCTATAAAAAACAATTATGGACAAGAACAAACCACCATATATCAAGGTAGAAAATGTTAGGAAATAATAGGCATTGGGGAAACCCCCTTGCTATTTCATCTACTGGGAGATGTAGATCCCTAAGAGGGTGTATAATTGAAGGGACTGGAAAATACCCTTATTATCCCACTAAAAAACTCCCATTGAACCGATTGGGTACCCATTCATACAACAACACGTACCTAGTTCACCACTAGTCAACCAGTGTAACCTCATTGGTTGGTCAGTGGAACTCAAATCCCTATTGACCAAGACACTAGGTACCCGATGGTAACTGTAGCGAAGCTGCAGTTCTACCACTAACCCATACTTCCCTAGATCACCCAAGCAACCTCCCAAGCCTCCTAAAACCACCCAAAAACTTCTAAAAACACCTCCTAGATATTTCCAAACATTCTAATTCCCAATCTAAATCTTAATTACTTGATCACCCATACTATGGAACCAAAAATTCCTTAGAAATAAACGACCCATAAATTCATGAGTTGTTACAATGGGAATCAACCATGATTTTAATGGCGTAACCCATGACCATTCTTATGAAATGATCTTAATACTAGGGTGATCATAATAGAATTGGACCCTAAATTACCCTCTTGGCTTCAATGGGTAGAAACCCCCAAGCCAGTGAATGAACAACACTAGGGGACACTACTCTATGCATAATCTATGCTAGTGGAGAAGTCATTATAATTACCCATGGTTATACCCATAGATTTCATGAAACAAAATTGTCTTAAATCATAAACCCTTTATCAATCCCATATAATAATGGGAAATATCATAGTTACATCGATCTATGAAAATAACATCAATGACAGACATAATTAATAACAACTAAAATATAAAAAAAGCATGCCTTTATGATATATGGAATAATTTAAAATCCAATAAAACATTTTATAAAAAATCGAACATAACACATACATCATTTATAATTTCATTTAATTTAAAGTGATTATCATCAAAATTTCATCAAACACTTTCCATGCCTAAAAATTTGATTTAGGAGAATAACATTTTATAACAATCATAATCCCTTGTTTTATAAATCAATTTTAATACAAGGAACACTTTATAAATTCATTTAGACAAACAAATCCCCATGAAATTTACATGAGTACTTTATGTGCATGAGAAATAGTTTTATAAATATAACACCAAATACCATAGAGACCCCCCCCCCCATTATGTAAGTCATGGAAAATAATAAGAACCAAATAGAATGATCAAAACTCTTCCAATATGTTGATATAGGTTCTCATTTAGAGGAAGTATTACTTAGAACAACCAAAAACTATGAATGTGTGAAATAAAAGGAGGTTTTATAGAGACACCTACACAGATAATAATGAAACCGCATTGACTTCACAAAGAGAACATGGATACCAATTATCAAAAAAAATTATCCTTTTAAAACCAAAATTACCGTGAAGAATTGTTTATTTACTTAATAAGAAAAAAACCCAATCTTAGAATAAAACTCTAGGTATAAATATAGGTAAGAGTAAGAGAAAGATAAGGATAATAAGAGAATAGAGTAGAGGAAAACTCACCTAGACAATCTACGGAGGATACCTCTTGGAGAATGAATAATATAGTGAAGAAGGAGACCCCCCACACACCTTGTGTTATGGAAACACCACAAATGATAAATAAATATAGGTATTTCCCTCTTTTTTCTAATATATAAGTAGTAGTCATGGTGGTGGTGGTGGTGGTGTAATTATAATAACCCTTTTATTATTTTATAATTATCTAGAATCTCTAAATAAAAACACACCCATATATTCTCACATAATAAGGATAATATCATGTCTAGCCGAAAATTCCCAATAACCAATCTTTTATAGTTATAAAATAAAATAATAAATCTCTAAAATAAAAATACATGTCATCAAAAAAACACGTATATTATCTTTATAATGTTATAAACTAAAATTACCAAAACTCATTCCATAAAAGATATATCTAAAATAAATAATCAAAATACTATTATAGTATTATATAATTAGTTATAGAGTGTCTCGGGAAGTCGATACATAATGATTAATGTTTTGGGTAAACTAAAGGGGGTGCACGATTAGCTTTCACGATTACCCAAACTGTGCTCCAACTGTTCATTAATCAATATCTATAATTTTAGATAATTCATGGTTTCCATGAATGGTTTCAACTGATCATGATCGGAATTTAATGAAATAAATTGGGTCAACTAGAAAAGTCTCCCAATAAGGTCTTCCACAAAGTGTGGTGTAATAAAATAAAATAATCATGTCTTAGGTATAATCGAAATAAGGAAAACCAACAGAGTACATGGAGTAATAATGTGTACATATCCATGAGACATAGAAGTTCATGCCTAAAGGAATAAAATAGAAAGGGAAAACAAGAAAATACAAAGACTAAAGCTACGTGTGACCATCTATCACCACCAAACTACTCCACTATAAAGGTGAAACAGCCATGAGAATCCAATAAACTACAAGACACCCTTCCCTTTACCTACGTCCTGAAATACTATATCTACAAATTCCCAAAAGAAAAAAAAGAAATCTTCAAGAACAAATCCCAGTACGATTTCACCAAATAATCTATAAAAATTCTAATATCATGAAAATTTTAGTCATATCCATAAAATAAAACCAGATTATAAATCATTTATAGAAGATAAAACATTTTGAAAACTAAAAATTCTTTGGTTTTTCCTAAAAACCATTTATATTCTCATAATAAGAAATATGAAAAGTGTATATAATTAATCATGTGATTATAAGAAAAACCATCCATGGATACACTATAAGATAAACAATTGAGAAATCTAACCATGAAATAAACCATCATATGTAAAACCAATCATAAATAAAAAAAATCACAATATTAGTTACTAACCTATATGAATACATACTAGACATAAAATAATTATAACCCAAGAATAGCATGGATGAAACAAATATTTATTCCTATAATGATCTATCAATATCAAAAAACCTCTAATGGCATTACACACACTAAAGTGACATATCCATGTCCTAATGTACTCAAGGTCCCCATGTTCCATGATTTCCAAAAAACCATCTGAAAACCTTTCCCACAATATATAAATCATTTTTCATAATGAATCTTCTCCACTTCCAATATTAAAATCTTGTTTGTAATCAAAAACCACCTTTAAGGAATTTCACACAAACACAGTGTGTCCAAAACCATTTTAAAAAAAATATATTTAAAACATATATCTCATGAATAAAATGCACCTTGATATCAAATAAAAAAATTTCATAAAAAAACAAGGAATTGAACAAGAACAAAAGATATTCAAGAATTAAAACCTTTGTATAGAGACTCATACATCAGTAATAGAGAGAAAACACTAAGAATTGGTCTCCCAAATCTCGGGGTTAAACTTGATGAAATGTAAGAACCCATTTTTTCACTCGAGTGTG
Source organism: Viscum album (assembly GCA_963277665.1). NCBI lineage: Eukaryota > Viridiplantae > Streptophyta > Magnoliopsida > Santalales > Viscaceae > Viscum > Viscum album. The sequence continues at coordinate 912,846,693 of OY728151.1, forward strand.
GATCCTTTAAATGTTGGTCTAATTTACTTTTATAAACCTAATATGGATGCCTAATGAGTTTGTGAAGGTTTTTAGGTGTATGGGGATTATTTGGATCCCGAAACCTATCTTTTTGGGAGAAATTATTTTGTCTCGTAGTTTGTTTTAACCATGTGGGGAATAGAACATAGTTAGTTTTAACCATGCGAGTATGGTCAGTGATTGGTAGGGGTGCATTGTTTAATCTAACCGTGTGAAGTGGTCTGCATGGCCATGTGAAAATGTCTACAATTTTGATATTGGAATTTCACATGTTTGGCACACGTTTTCCCTAACCATGCAACCTAACAATTTGGGTTCCCCTTTATTATAGCATATCATGCATATTTGGTATATGGTTTGGAAAACTATGCAATCAAACCATACGTAGGGTAATTTTTTGGGCGAAAAGACAATTTTTCCCTCAATGGACTATTTTAAACAACCCTTCTTCTCTTTTGGTTTTCTAGAAGACAACCCCTCCCATTTCTCTCTTTTTGAGATTTTTGAATCCTAAAATAGTATTTGAGATTGATCATATATTCAGAGTCTGAATCAACCATCATTCATCTCATTGGATTCATGCTGGTACATTCTCGGTTCATTTTTAAACATTCATTATTCTTTTTTCTATCAGTGATGATATTTTGATGTAGGTTCATATGCCTTAATTTTAGAGTATTGATCCATTATTCATATCTAATCTAATCCCTGTAGAAGTTATCGGCTGATACTGGATAAGAAGAGTCATATGAGTATGGGGTTGATGGTCTATAACTCATTCCTCAATGTCCATTATTTTATAAATTGTCATTTCATCATGTAAATTTCATCAGGCATTGTCAGTTGAATTTATATGTCTTACTTACGGTTGTTAGGATTTTGTTCTTGACCCTTTCCATATATGTTAATCATTATTGGTGGTTACATCAACAAATTCAACTTCCCCATGTAGGGTGAATTTCCATATTTGGGTTTTTAGTGTTTTGACACCTTTGAACCCCCATTTGGGTGTGATTGAGATTGACTAGTCTAATGGTAAGCCTCCTTATATTAAATGACCATTTAATTTTTGAATCGATAGTACCACGTCTATCCACACTTGGCCCACCTAAGGTAAGTTCTTGAATCTTGTTAAATAAATGTTAAATGAGATGGAAAGTATGTTGTATATAAATGACATGGAATTCTTAAATAAAATGAATATTTGTTTCTTATAGAAGGACCCCTTTCCATTCATAATAGAAGGTAGTGGATTTAACCAAGATAAATGATTATAGATTAAATGAATTAATTAGATGGTTACATTCCCATTTTCCTTGTAAAACTAAGGAAAGGTAATGACTTGGACCTTATTAAATGTTAAAATGGAATAATTGTAATATGGCCTAATCGATTAAATTAATTACATGTAAGGTGCCTTATTACATATGGAATGTGACATCATTATAGGGGTGGTTTGAATTAGGTTAGCTTTTGTATTCCTAATGGAATTCCTTAAGCACTCAAGGATTCCATTCCGATTCAAGGATGTCAGTTTCCTTGGTTGAAACCCAACTTAGAAACTGATCTTCATTTATTAGTGTATTCCTAGTATGACACCATAGGATATATACTTTACTATTGCAGGATTCCTTGGATACACTCCTTGGATACATCATGTATTCTACCTAAATGATGTGCCTTGGTTACATCCTTGGGCCTAGCCAAATCTTATCCTATTTTACCTTGGATGTATTCCTTAGACTCGATTAGATCATACTACTATGGAATTCCTTCGATGATTCCCCTTGGATTACACTCTTACCCTTTATCCATGACGTAGTTTCTATTGAGTTAGTGACCCTTGAGGTATTGGTTTTCTTGGTGATTACCTTGTAACCCACACATTATTAATCTCAATACATGATTCCTTGTTATAGCTTGGAACCCTTACTAGTACTATCACGTTGTGATTTCAGTTCTCGTTATGCCTCACATAACCTATTTATATAAAATAGAATTTAATTAATTAATAAACTTGTTATATCTTCATACACTATCTGAGGGATGAGGCGGGTACATGGATATTTACATTATTGTGCTACTTTATTTTTATATATGCATTCATTAACATTGGTTTAGTTTATATTACATAGATAGGATGTTATAAACACCATTGGTGGTTTCCTAATGAGATTTATCTCACACCCTATCTGGGCATCATTGGCAACTGGGAATACTATATGTATGTATGTGTCGAAAAGGGAAGAGAGTTTCTTTGGAAACTTGATTGATTATTGATTAGTATGGGGATCGTAGAAAATGAAAGAGCTGGAACATGGGATTTTGGGGATAGTTTATGGTCTCTTTTCCTAATTTTGTATAGAATACTTGTATTCTTCTTTGTATCCATGTTTTCCAGATTTATAGATACATGAAATATCATCATCATCTTTTTTATATGAGTATCAATTGTTTTATTAGTTTATATATTTGGTTTTTTTCTGTTGTGTCATATGTTTACTTATATTTATTCCACTACTTATCTCATGTTTTTATATGATATCTACTATGATGCACTCTAGTAATAATGGAATAGTATTCCCATTGACACACCCTACTCCCTCACTAATATCCTGAAACCTCTAGCATTCAAGGAGATACATTTGAGGCTATATGGACAACTGGGATTAAGGAACTCCTATGTGGTATCCGGGACCGGGACGTCACATGAAAGAGGGGCTTCATGGCCTTAAAAAGTCTCTCTCAGGTGCCTAAGGTTCAAAGGACAAAAGTGGGAAAAGATCTAGTCTAAAGGGATTCCTATAATTTATATCCAGACTAAAAAATACAACACCATGGCCTAACCTTAGGGGCCATGTCACATATCCATCAGATCATGCCATAGAGCCCCCTATCCACATCGTAACCACCCTTGGTGAACCAACCTCCGAAAACCATACTGAAGACCTCACTTAAATCCACTTCTCCTAGATAAAGGCTATAGAATATCTGAATACACCATGTTATAGCCACCCTCAATTTTAAAAAGTCACCTGATCACCCCCCCACATTTTATCCATCCATTCATGCTACAAATCAAAACCGCATAGAAGGACTACACCGTAGCCGAGTGACCATGGTGTAGATATGAAAAATATGATAGTATATATTAAGATAAACACCTAGGAACCTAAATTGTATCCTAATAGTATACACTATATTTGTTCCACTCCACATCACAACCTATACACTTTACATCATAATCCCCTAAAAGACTCCAAAAAAATACCCAAAAACTAAAAAAATACCACAAAATAACCCAAATGAATGACTTAAAAAATATGGATTTGGAATACCAATGATCTTGTGAAGGGATTAAAAGTCTCCCCACAATAATATCCTTCTCCCCTAAAAAGTTCTCATGATCTTGGACTCCCAAAAAGATAATGGCAATAATATCTCATTAACAATTCCAACTTGTGGAAATCCTTTCTGCACCACCATAGTACATAGACTAGGGAGATTGACTTACTACATAGTACATTATTATGAAGATTCATAATATGAACTGGTTTCTCAACCATAGTGGTATCGGGCTTAATATCAACATCCCCCCATTCAATCAAATTGGAAGTCTCTAGTTGATACCTCCTCAGTTGGGGAATATGAAACACATCGTGAATCGATGTCAAATGAGATGTAGATTCCAAATGATACACCACATTTCCAATTTTTTTAGTGATATTAAAGGGGCCAAAAAACCTCAATGATAACTTACCCTTCTTAACCAACTGATAGTGTCTCATGTGAGGTGAAACTCAAAGAAAAATTCGATCACCGACCTCAAAATCTAGAAGTATATGATGATGATCTTTGTATGATTTGTAATGAATCTATTGGGTAACCAATCTATTCTAGATCAACTGAACCTTTCCTATCATCTCCTAAACAAAGATTGTTCTAACCAAGGACTGCTCTCCCAACACTTTCCGTCATAATGGAGATCTGCATGTATTCCCATATGAGTTTTTAAAGGGTGTAATTCTAATCAAAACTTAAAAAATATTGTTATATTAAAATTCAACTAGAAGAAAATACCTTTCATAGGAACCACCAAAATCAAGAATGCATGCTCAAATCATGTACTCAAGCCTCTTCTACCCCCAAACTCATATTATTGAACAAAGTCATTAGTGACCACTCATCCACTAATTATTTTAATTCTCAAGTCAGTATTTTCCTACTCAATTCATCAGCAACCACATACCCTTTTCTAAGAGTATAAGAAATATCAAAATAAAAAATCTAGAGATACTCAACCAAAATTATCTGTCATAAGTTTATATCCCTAAGTAAAAAAAATATACTTCAGGCTCTTATGATCAGATTATACCATAAACCGCTCCACAAAGAGATAGTGATGCCATAATTTTAGGGAATTCATAATGAATTCTAACTCATGATCATGGGTATGGTAGTTATTATCATGAGGGCACAACTTGTGAGATCCATAGGCCACTAATTTTTACCCTACATCAAGACTAAATCCAATCCCATAACAGAAGCGTCATAGAAAACATCGTAACTTGAATCAATTTATGGAATAAATATAATTATATTTTAAGTAAACCATAAATTATATTACTCAAAATATCTTTGAATTTTTTCATTCCATTAAAACTTAACACCCTTGCAGGTCAAAACTTTCATTAGAGATGCAAGATATGAGAGCTCCTTAATGAACCTCCAATAATAACCATCCAAACTCAGAAAACTGTCGATCTTAAACAAATTTATAGGTGAATCCCAAGAAATTACTTTTTATATATTTCTAGGATATCTTGAGACACCTCTCTTAGATATGACATGAAAAACATTCACTTCCTGGATCCAGAATTCATACTTTGAAAGATTAACATACAATAAATGTTCCCTAAAGATTTAAATGATGATATCCAAATGATCTTGGTGATCCTCCTATGACATGACATACACCAAAATATCATCCAAAAACATGACCATGAAAGAGACCAAGAACTAATGAAATATATATTTAATCAATTCCATAAATACCATAAGAGTGTTAGTGAGACCGAATGGAATAAAAAAATCAAAATTCCCTTATGGGGTCTTAAATGTTGTCTTAGGTATATCCTCTTCTGAAACTCTCAACTAATGGTATCCCAACCGAAGGTCACTCTTTGAAACCCAATGACCCCCTCTGAGGTGATCAAAGAGATCATTAATTCTTATAAAGGTATATTTGTTCTTAATGGTCACATGATTTGACTTTTGATAATCCATGTAATTTCTGAGGCTCCTATTTTCCTTCTTATCAAAGAGGAATGGAGAAGGCCAAGGTAATATGCTATAAAGAATAAATACCTTAGCCTTATGATCTTATAATTTAACTTTAATCTCATTTCACTATGTAAGTTCCATGTTATAAGATGGCATAGAAATTGGCATTATTCTAGGGAGTAGTTCAATAGTGAATTAAACCTCTCTCAGGGGTGTTTACCCTATAAAATTGTTAGGATAAACCTTAGGATACCCACTCACCACAACAGAATGGTTATTACTCAAACAAGGATAAATAGAATCAAGAAATTTCTATAATAATTGTAATGAGATCACTCTAGTATAAGGTATAGTAGCACCTGCTCTCCTAGACCTAGAATCCCACTTACCCTGAAGAACATTTAAGACTCCATCAAGATATGGAAACTAAACTTAATGATGATAATAGTTGATTTGGTCCTTAAAGATGATCATAAAATCCATTCCAGTGATCAGGTCGAAGATATCAAGATCAATAACCAAGAAATCCCACACCACATCAAAGTTAGATAGCATCACTTGATACATGGGACATTTGAAACCTTATTTGAACCTCCTTCCCAAAGGAATGAAAAGATCCAAAAAAGAATAATTTTTGAATGAAATCCCAACAAATCAACCAAATATCATGATATAAAATAATGAGTATCACCTAAATCATAGAAATCTAGTACCATAATGTACAAAATAAACATTATACCTCTAACAGTAGTTGACCCTACCTCAGATTCCTTTGGTGCATACTCTGCTATGTATAGACATATGGTCTCAGATCCTCTATGAGATTCCTTTTCTTCATGAACATTCCCCTTGGCATGAGGGAAAAAATCACTACCCTTGTAAGTATCAAAAAAACCTTAGAACCCTTGGTGAGATGGGATCCTTCCATACTTCCTTGGGACATCCTCCCAAAAAAACATCCGAGATGGACAGGTTGTACACAATGATGACAAGTCTTGGGGGCCACCATACAGTTTGGATTGGTATGTCTAGGATCTTCACACAGATATAAAATAACCTACTATTTTTATAATGAAGCTCCTAAAACTAGTCTTGAAGGAAACCAGTAATGCTTTCATTTCCTTTTGTATCCCAAAGACACACCATGGCTAACAACTGCAACAACAAAATCTCCACCTAATCCCATTTTCCATGTTATTTATACCACATTCATAGCAAATTTTTTGACCACATCCAAAAAAGAAAAAATTAATAAGAGAATTAGGATTGACTGAATATCAACCCTTGGACCTATCTCAAACCTCTGATCCATTATGCAATTGTTTGTAACGAGCTTGGGTGCTAGGTGCACCAACTTAGTTAAATGTGTGGAATACTAAAAAAATGTACACTCCCTTTACTCTAAGGTAAAAAATAATCAATTCTTCACCACATGAAACATTTTAGGCTTAAACTAATAATTAAATATTTTCTTAAAGGAAACCCATGTAAGATTCTCATGCAACTTATCTTGAACAATCGAGTCCCATCATCTCCTTCCCATTCCCTTAATAATGTATGTGGTAAAAACCACCTTAGAGTTCTCATGAGTTTTTAGAAAATGGAAGATCCTTTAAATACACTCAAACCACTCCTCATATTCCTAGGGTCCCTTATCACCATGGAATATGGGTGGATTATACATAGTAAATTCTGATCCATGTTCCACCACTCATCCCTGGCACCTAATACCCACTTTACCCAAAGTATGAATGGTGTGGATTAAAACTTCCACTAAAGAGATTTCCACCAGAGGATTAACCTATGAAACTTTTATTGTATCTTCCTATATCATGTTTGAAATATATATTCATAGAGGCCTTGTTTATTAAAAACAATAAAATAACCAATCAACTTATGAGAAACTCCCAAATCATGAGACAACTTCAAGAATCCATATCAATGACTTTAAACAATAATAATTTAAAGAAATCAAGGATTATATGAAAAAAATTCAAAACTTTAAGAAGAAAGGTGTCTATTTAAATAAACTAGAATCTATTTAATTCAAATTTCCTCAAATAATAGGTCCCATGCTTGGTAAAAATCTCATACCACCCATTGTAACTAAAGATTAGATACGGATGTGAGCTAGCCATGCACCCTCCCACACATGATATATAAATTTATATAGTCTTAACTCTTGTATATCAAAGAACCCGAACCAAACCCAGGAAGTTTCAAAACACTTTAAAATGGGTATCCACTTTGATACTATTTTGTAATGAACCATCCTAGGTCAACTAGACAAGTCACCCAAGAAGGAATGCCACATGGTGAGGTGAAAAAAATGAAAATAACATTCCTCATGGATAACTCGAATAAGGAAAACTAATAGAGTACATAGTTCAAGAAAGAGTAAATATCCAGGATACATACAAATTCAATCCCAAAGGACTAAACCAGAAAGAGAAAAAAATACAAGTCAAGGACCAAAGATCTATGTGACCATCCATCACAACCAAACTACTCCATTATAAACATGGTGAAAACCGTTAGAAGCTAATAAACTATAAGAATTAATTTCATTTACATGTGTCCTGAAAGAACACATATACAAATTCCTAAAGGAAAAACTAGGGTGTGAGCACAAAGTCTAGTGAGATTTCACCAAAGAATCTATACAAAGTTTAATATCATGAAAATGTTTGTCCTGGATTTAAAACAAAGAATATTTATAAATAATTTCAATTTAACAAATCATTTTTAAAAGAAAACATCATTTGTTTTTTCATAAAGTCCTTTTATATTCTCATAACAAGAATATGAATAGTGGTTATAAGTAATCTTCTAAAAATAAGTAAAATCATAAATGGATACACTATATGATAAACTAGTGAGAAATACAACCATGAAATAAACCATCACGTGTAAAACCAATCATAAATGAAAAATCACAATATTAGGATCTAACCTATAGGAATATGTACTAGACCTAAAAAAACCTAAACTAGGCATAATGTGGATCCAATCGATATTGAGTCCCATAATGGTCTGTCAATATCACAAAACTTCTAGTAGAATTACACACACTAAAGTGACATGTCCATTTCCCAACGCACTTAAGGTCCCAAATGTGGAATGATTTCCAAAAAATTTAAAAACATACTCAAAATTTATAAAACATTTTTCATAGTGAACATTATCCACTTACAATATTAAAAACCCATTTGTAATCAAAAACAAACTTTAAGTAATTTCATCCACACATAGTGTGTCTAAATTTTTTTTTAAGTAAAACCCATTAAAAACACAGATCTCATGAAAAAAATTCACCTTGATATCAAATAATACCTTTCGATAATAAGTAACTGAACAAGAACATAACGTTTTTCAAGAATTAGAATATTTTTATAAGGAATCATACCTCATGAATGTATAGAAAACACCAAGAATCGATCTACCAAATATTGTGGATAAGCCTAATCAAAGAGGGAATTCAATAACTTTAAAAGGATCCCTCTAGTGACTAAGTTTTGATGGAGAAATAAGTGAAAATAAATAGTCTGGAGGGAGTCGTGGAATTTATTTTTAGTCTGTAAAATACAACACCACATCGCTGCCTCAAGGACCACACCATAGAGAAACCAGACCACACCGCAGAGCCACTTATCCATATAGTCATCACCCACAATCAACCAGCCTTCGAAAACCATGTTGCAGACCTCACCCATATCCACTTCTATAAAGGAAAGGTTGTGACATATAATAATTCACCACACCATATCCACCCTCAATTTGGAAGAGGCACCCAGGCACCCCCTACTCAGTAGCAATCCTTCCATGTCGTAGAGCTCAACTACACAGAAGGCCTACATCAAATTTTGGTAACCATGGAATAATTATACCAAATACGGTAGTATCTATAAATATCTCATCCCCATAGCCTAATCTATATCCTTTTAGTCCACGCTATAGTTATCCCACTCCATTTCGTAGTATATACACTACATGACATAGTACCCATCAATATTTCAAAAAAATCCCAAAAAACTCTAGACATTACCAAAAAATCACCCAAATGAAGGATGACCAAAACCAAAGATTTGTAATACCTATGATCGGGTGATAGTATGTCACACAACCCATGCATTATTAATGTTTCTCAAAAAAAAATCAAATTCCCACTTTTATAATTCCAATCATCATTATTATTAAAATTATTTACTAAAAAATAAAAATGGTGGTGTTATATGAAACATAATCCATATTTTTTATAATCACATAAAACACCCAGAAAGATTTTATAATTATACATAAATCAATTATGAAGGGTCTAGATAAGTTAAGACATGAAAAATGATGTTTTGGACCAGAATTTAGGAATTCATGGTTTCTCAAACTGTGCACCAACCATGCATTACATAATATCTTGAAAATATTAGACCACATTGAAACTATACATGGTTTTATGAAGATATGCCTTAAATCCAAATATTCATGATATTAATTTTAGCTATGTTTTATAGTATGATATAGGTAATTCATATGTTATTATTTACATGGTGTAAAAACATTTATTTTATACATTTTGAATATATCGTTTAATATGATATATAGATATTTTATTTCATTACTTTTATTTTCAAGGTATATTTAATCATATTATATGATTCATTTCATATCCCATGAATAACTAGACAATCGAATATTATGAGATAATGTTTGGATATATACTATAATAGCTATCATTATATTCAACATTTCATATGATGAAACATGCAAGAGGTTTGCATGGAAAATGGTCATAGCCAATGTAGCTACATGAATAAACTCATAATATACGAGTTAATGCATGTTCACTCAATGAGAATACTATAAAAATTAATATAGGGGTTGTTACCATGTAATGGGTTATACTAGTTCATGGGAATACTTGGTTAATTATCCCATTCTCTCTTTCTCTGTCACCTTTTACCTGAGTGAGATACTATTATATCATGGGTGTGAGGGGAGTCCCACCCATGTGACAAGTAATTCATCGCAACCCATGGATACACCATGGAGGAGTAATACTTTTTTGATACCTCTTGTGATCTTCATCAAGACCATATGATTAAAGAATTTTTGGTAGATCATCGGTGTAAGATACATACAATTTCTTCATTTTTGTATATTCATGGTTTTGGGTTTCATACATGGTGATCTTGGTTTATGATTTCTTATTGCTTATAATGATTAGATTTAGTGGTAGTCTATCTTAAGAAATCTAATAATGGAATCAGATCTGTACCATGATCTTTGAATCGTGAAATTAGGTTTAAAAATATATATATAAAGTTTTGTTATATATTTTATTTTAAATCATAATATTTGGCTAACAAATTGTTTTGTGGCATTTGGGTTAATACATACAATATAAGATATCATAGGTCACGACACAATTCATTTCCTTTGATTTTTAGTGTATTGTAGCATGTGATATGTTGGGTGTCATATCTAGTGATAGAGTAGGTACATGTTTCTAAAATAGATAATTGTATCATAAATAAAATATAGTGCATATAGTAAGTGATGACATCCCAAGAACTGAAAGATTTAATGCTACATAGCATCTTATCATAAGCATAGACAACCACCATAGATTAATCCGACATAAGTTGTGATATTGTATTCCAATGATACTCATGTAATATGTAACACCTAAAAAATAATCATACCATGTAACACACTAAAATTTTATGATATATTTCTCATCATATAAATTTAATTTCATTGATATCTTGCGATAAATGCAACACCGAGTCTTAATTAACAATAATATAGTATATCTTTATAACTAATTAGTTAAAATGGTTGAGTGAATATGAATAAAAACATTTTAAAAATTATGTATAAAAGTTTTATATAAAAAAAATATATTGATATATAAGTACTCAATTTTTAGTAAAGTTTTTCTATACTTCAAAAATACATTTTTCATCAAAAATAGACCGTACTACTTTTTGTGAGTAAATAATATAATTAATCTTTGACTCTTTTATAAAATATATTTAAAAAAATTAATTTTATTTTTTAAATCATAATTTCATAATTATCTTATATTAATGTTTTGACAATTTTCTAAAAATATTGTTTCTTCAATTAATGGTGAAAGATGCTGATTTTTATTAAAAACTAGCTCTTTTGTTTAATGGAGTTAAAAAGTTCGATTTTGTTTCAAAATGATTTTAAAATAAAAATTAGTACATTTATATTTTTAATAATATTATTAAGTTCATTGGAATTAATTTTATGTTGGATTTTGGTATAAAAAATTTTTATACTTAAGAAAACATTATTTTTGGAAAGCTGCTTTTCATCACATTTTGTGAGATTAATTTTAAATTAAATATGCACATTTTTAAATTTAATTTGATAAAATAAATTCCATATTTGGAATCAAAAATTTCAAATTTGATAAATATTTCCCTTTTATTTTGCTTCACTATTAATAGTAACCATGATAAATATTTGTCACCTCGATAAAGGTAAAATGGGTAAAATAGAATTAGAGCCATGAAATTAGGTCTCAAAATTAAAAGAACACTTTCCTTAATTTCATTTTATGGGATAAATTATAAAAAATACATTTAAAGTTTTAATATTTGTCATTTTGGTTCATTTTACCTTGATAATGGTAGTTATACTATTTTAAGTAAAGAAAATTCCAAAATGCCTCACTCTTGACTTTAATATCCCTAAAAATTTTACAGAAGGATAAAAAGATGATAAATTTGGTTATAAATGTTTTTTTAAGAATTAATTATTTTTTATCTTGGTAATTTATTTTTAATTTTTAGTGATGGAATAATTACCTTAAATACTTACATAATGCTGACACAATACTTATGCAAGTAGTAGAAAAATCATGTAATTGATTTTAAAAACTCTAAAAGTAATATTTTTTGGTGATTTGTAATTCAAAAAAAAATTATATACTTTTAAAACATATTTGGTATTTTTTTAATGTTCTATATTTTAATTAAATAACTATCTTGATATCTTCCAAGTCAAATTAAGTGAATAGTATCAAAAATGACATTAATGACATTTTATAAAAAATGTTTTATTAAATTACTTAATAATAATAAAAACTTGAAATAGGAAAAGTTAAATAATAAATGTTATAAAATTTCATATATTTTCCATTAGTTATCCAATTGTTTTCTTCTAATTAAAATTATAACCCTTTGAGATTTAATTTTTTTTTATCGCAGTTAAGGATAAAATTGGTTGACGAAGGGGTTGAACAAAAATATAAGATTTAAAATGACCCAAAACCTATCTAAGTTTCATTAGATATTAATATTTTGACAATATAATATTTTTATTTGACTTAATATCTATTTTAAATAATTATAAATGAGAAATACTTTATTTATATTTAAATCTTTTATGTAATTCCAAGTGTGACCTTTCCCTCCCTTATAAAAGGACACCCCTTATCTCTTTTAATTAGAACAATTTGATTCATATAACTCAATAAAATCATATTAAATTATATTTAAAACCTAACTATCCATTAATTATAGTTCATTTATTTCTTAAAATACCATTATAATTTTCTTTCAGAATTGATCTAAAAGAGACATGCCAAAGAAGATGTAATCTTCCCTACCCAACCTCTTTAAATTTATCTCTTCTACCACCTACTTTAAATCTATTGTATTCATCACAAAATAAAAAAATTTGTAAAATAAATATACTAAAATGTTATTATGATTATGTAACTACCATTATCCACCCTATATTTCATCAAATGGGAAGTGAAAGTATCGCTCATGCATACATTTGAACTACCACCTCCATATAGTGATACAATTAATTTTTCATCACCATATTTCATGGATGAGTATTATTATGGTTTTAATTTTTATAAATTATATTTATGGATTTATTATTATTCTGGGATTATAATATCATATTGACATTCTTACATTATTATGCATTGGAAAATGATAATGTCACTTGTGCGTACCTGTGGCCTACCACCTCCACGAAATGATGTGATTCATTTTTCATTTACATTTTACTTGGATGGTAATAAGGATATATTTAATGAATATATATTATATATATTATATAATTGTGATTTTTTAAATGTGAATTATTATTTACCTTTCTTTTATTCTATCCATCTAAAAGTGAAAACAACACTCATGTGTATGTATGATTTACCATCTCTATGAACTTTGTAATTCATTTTTCAATATCTATCATTTAAACGTGAATATAAATAAATATAATGAATATATATGATATTTATATCATTATTAAGATTATGGATATAATGATACCATGATCAAAGTATGAGTGTCAAAACTACCAAACCAAAGTTCTCATGAAAAATGAATCAACTGACACCAAGAAACAAAAAATCTAATGAGTTGTTGATAAATGGGTTTTAAAATGTTATAAGTTGAACACATATGATTATATAAGTTTTTAAATTATTGTAGAATAAAAATATAATAAATTTAAATTTATTATACAATATATTAGATCAATTTTCAAGAAAATTGAACTTGAGGTAAGGGTTTTATGTTATAGTCTCATTGTTTATCGGGGTTGTTTATGATTAGTTTTCCAATGATATAATTTCATGATCAGACTCTCAAAAATATCAAAACATTTAATATACTATGTTTATTTATGGTGAATAAATTTTTTCCTTCCATTTCTCTATTTAAGTAATCAATATATCAAAATAATATTTTTAAGGAAAATGTGACTTTATTTCTCTTTTCAGTCAAAGGTCATTTTTCTTCCATATCCATGTTTTCAAAAAATGTTTTCAAGAATATTTTTACTATTTTCCAATGATTTTTAAAATTAATTTTTATACATGTTTATATTTTTATAAAATGGTTTAAAATTAATCCTCTTTTCATTTTCCAAACAAGTTACTTTTGAATTTTCACTGAAAATAAAAAAAAAATTTGTTTTAACATAAACAACATGAACAGAAATTATCAACTTCGTGAACTTTTTATGATTTTAAGCTTCCTTTAAAATTTTCCAATGTTTTTTCAAAGATAAAATTTTCTTTAATAATTTTAAATTTTTTATATTTTAAATAATTACTTTCAAAATAAAAAATCTTATTTTCCTTTAGAAACATTTCAAGTGATATTTTAAATGAATTTTTCATCCTAGGATGATATCTTTTGATGTAACATAAGCTTTATTTGATATATTATCCAATGATACCATCCATATTATTTATCTTAATGGTTTATGAATATGATTACAAGATTTTTATGAAACATGTTTATTTTACATGGGTTACGCTATGATGAAATGTAGAAATATTTGTAAAACCCATTTCTTTTCCATGGGTTATGATATGATCAATGTTTTATGATCTTTTGGAACACATATGAATTATTTTAATTATGTAATAGGTGTACCTAGAATTATATATCCCACTAATTAATTAGGTAAATACAGATATCTCATGAGATAATAAGGAATCGAATGTGGGGTGAACACATTTTAGTAAGGGACTTTGTCTACTATGATGGTCATGGGAGTGAACCTTGGTTATAGATAAGATGGAATGCAGAGTGAACCCAATAAACTATGATAGTCTTGGTAATGAATCTTGACTAATTAAATTATTTTATATAGTTCTGTGTATTCCAAAAAAAAATTCATTATTCCAATGTTATATTCACATAGCTCAATTTCTTTGATTACATTATGATTTGTGTCTTATAAACTACCATAATTTTTGTAATGATTCAATGTTATGATCTATGATATACTAGGTATGGTTTTTAAATTTTAATCTCATGTTCTCATACCCTTATTATCTTATTATTATTCAGTGACCTTTGATTTATACCTTTTTAACCTTACTGAGAATCTGATCTTGACCTTTATTATGTTTCCCTTCCTTGGGATATAAAGAAATATTTTAAGTATGATATATCCAAAAAGGGTGTTAGTTTTTAAGAACTTAGTGGGATATGGTGTAGGTATCTTATGAACAAGTTGTTTTGGTAGCCAAGTTTCCAAAAATACTAAGACTAAATTATTTTAGCATAGATCAAAATGTTAGGTATTGAATATTCATCTAAAAAGATGTAGTATTTTTATATAAAAAGTATGGGTCACTATTGTTGGTATCATATAAAGGTTTAGTTACCTTTGGAAAATAGGATGTAAAAACTTTTGTGATAACACTAGGTATAAATTTAAGTATAGGATAAAATCCTAATGTTTTGGTAAGATAGATATTAAATGGGTTTCCACTTTGATTATTGTTTCTCATGATATGTTTTTTGGTTTTAATCAATGGATGGAACCTAAAGGAACCGTATTAATATTTAATGTGACAAAAAATTAAATGATAT
Organism: Viscum album; assembly: GCA_963277665.1. NCBI lineage: Eukaryota > Viridiplantae > Streptophyta > Magnoliopsida > Santalales > Viscaceae > Viscum > Viscum album. The sequence continues at coordinate 912,862,376 of OY728151.1, forward strand.
TCCTCCTAAGAAACCTAATGTTGTCGGATATGGAATGAAAAATATCATTGTTATTCTTACATAAATTTCTCAATATATGAATCATGTTGGGGTTTCAAATGAGAAAAGGAATAAATAATTTTCTATTGAGTCCTTCATGAGGCAACATCCACCGTCTTTTATTGGATTCATTGATCTACTAGTTGCTATGAAATTGATTAGTACCACTAGAAAGATATTTTTCATCCTCCATTGTTTAGAAAATAAAAATTTTCTTTTGGATATTTATCATATCCAAGGTGTAGTAGATCAATGGTGGTCTCTTATCTATAATTCAAGGAATTATAAAGAAATTTACTCCCTATAGTGTGATTTGTTTAATATATTATGTTTCAATAAGTAATTTCCCCATATTATTTGTATGAAAATATAGAATGAATTCCTTGAGATAAATCTAAAGTACGATGAATCCATTATTACATGTGAGTAAAATTTTGCAAGACATACAAATTATGCTTATGGAATTGTTATCCAACCTAAAAGTAAGGTTGATCAATTATTCAGTCACTTAAAACCAAGTATTTGAATGGAATTTTCCATAATATAATTTAATATATATGAAGAAATTTTTTTATGTGTTATCAAGGTGGAAATAGAGATTATAATTACCCATAAATCTTATAGTTTTTTATATGAAAAAAAAATTTAATTAAAAGGAAATTATATAAACCATAGATAAAAGAAGATGATATTTCCTTTATGCTCAACGTGTGGAAGGAAACATGGGGGAAATTTTATTAAGGGAATTGGTAAATTTTATAAGTGTGGAAAGGAAGGTCATCAAAAAAATGAATCTCGAATTAGTGGGAAGAATAAATTATCTAATGATGTGAATAGAGAGAAATCTCCATAGAACTCACAACCCACACTCTAGTGTTTTAAATACAAGGAGTATGGAAATTATGCTAACTATGACCCAAATATAATGGTCAATGATGATGATCAATATAATCAACCTATTAATCCCAAAGTCAAAGATAAATCTCATGTGATCACTATTATTAATGTGTTGTACGATAATGAAGTGATTAAAGGTACACTTACCATCCACTCTAAAGCTGATAATGCCATATTTGATTCTGATATACCCACTAATTTATATTTGAATAATTTTCCAAGGTCATCACAATGACACCATAATGACTAGATATTGAATTAGTAGTGAAAAATAATAATGGTATGATAATCACATATCAAGTATATGATTCTTCTCCGATTGAACTTTTTGGAAATATACTTCTTGAATATATTTTCTTTCTCCCTCTAGTTTAATTTGATGTTATTTTGGGAATGTATTGGATTTATTTACGTAAATAATATATCAATTAACAAGTAAGTAATGTAACATTTGATATTATAAACCAACCTGTGATTGTCTATCAATGTGACGATAAATATGAACTTCTAATGGAAATTACATCAATTATATGGGTCTTTATTCCTATTGAAAATGGGTCTTGAACATAGATAGTTGGGGTGAAACTCAAAATCAATGATATTCCTATTTTATGAGATTTTTTTGATGTTTTTATAGAATAGTTTTCTAGTCTTCCTCTGAATCATGAAGTTATGTTTTAAATAGAACTCCTACCTAGTGCTACAGTCATTTCAAACACTCCATATATAATGTGGCCTATTGAGTTATAGGAATTAATGACGAAACTCTAGGAGAACCTTGATAAGGGTTTATTCATCCAAGTGTGTCACCTTAAGGTGTGGCTATTATTTTTATTTAATAATAAATATGTATTGATACGAATCTACACTAATTATCATGGAATTAAGAAGAACACAATCTAGAATAAGTATCATTTCCCCATATTGATGATTTTTTCAATTAATTACAAGGAGAAGAATTTTTTTTTAAAGATTTATATTTAAACTAGATACTATCATTTGAGGGTAAAAATTGAATAAATACTCAATAAAACCTTCCATACAAGGTATGGACACTATGAATTTATATTTATGTCATTTGGTCTTACTAATCCCCCATTATATTCATGGATTTATTGAATAGAATTTTTAGATATTACTTTTAACATATTGTGGTAGTCTTTATAGATGAAATACTTATATATTCTAAGAGTAATGAAGATCATGAAGATCACTTAACAATTTTCCTTAAGATCGTAATTAAGGATAGGTTCTATGAAAAATTTACTATGTGTGAATTCTAGTAACAAAAATTTCATTTTTTGGTCATATAACATCAAGTGAGGGTATAAGTGGATCCATTAAATATATAAGTTATTAAAAATTGGCCTAGAATAACCATTGTGGCTCAGATATATAGTTTTAGTGGTTTTTATGGATATTATCAATTATTTATAGAGAATTTATCATGGTTATCTGAGCCACTAACCAAATTAATTAGAAATGGAGTTGAGTTCCTTTGATAGATGAATATAAGGAAAATTTCAAGGAACTAAAGAGAAATAAATTCAGAACACTTGTGCTTACACTAACCTATAGTGGAGACGGATTTGTGATCTATAGTGATGCATCAAATAAGGGACTATTATACATCCTCATGTAGAATGATATGGTTACAGATTGTGCCTCAAAACAATCAATGGTTTAAGAAAAAAATTACTCAACTCAAAATTTGGTGTTAACTAAGATAATTTTTTCATTAAATATATAGATGCATTATCTTTATGAATAATGGTGAGATATATATAATAATCATAAATATTCACTTAGAAAGCTAAATATGTGTCAACTAATATCACTGATTTTGATTAAAGAATAAAACATCTCAATAGATTTCCACCCTCAGAAAGTGAACAAGGTAGAAGATGCTCTGAATTGAAAGGATCTTACTAGATTATCTATTATGTGGATCACAAAAGATCCAATATTTATATATTTTCAAATATGGATCTAGAAATATTGAATAAAATAAAGAAATCTTATCTTTATTAGATAAACATAGAACCATATATCCTTGTGAGTATTGAAGTGGTGTAGAATGAAGACGTAAAGTTGTGGAAGAAGCTCAAAAATGTTCTAGAGTTCAATATTGATTGTGATGGAATTATAAGTTTCAATAATGTTGCATTTCTTCCATCGATACTATACTTGAAGAATGAGATATTGGATAAGGTTTATAGTTCATCATTCTGTATTCATCTTAGAAGTATGAATATGTATAAAGATAGGAAAGATTATTTCTGGTGGAACAACCTGAAAAGAGATATTTTAGAGCATATATCTCGATGCATAGTATGTTATCAAGTTATGTTTGAGAGATAAAAGTCTAATGGTATGTTATAACCATTAATCATACCATAATGGAACTAGGAAAATATCACTATGCATTTTGTTTCCAGATTTCCCAAAATATCTTAAATCCATAATGATATTTGAGTTTTAATTGATCGCCTTATAAAATAAGTACACTTCATTACTATCAGATAATATTTCCCTCATAATTATATTTCCAAAATATAAATTAAATAAGTTTTAAGGTTTCTTGGAGTACCACATTCTATTGTATTTGATCAGGATCCAAGATTTTTCTTAATGTTTTGGTGAAGTCTTCAACAAGATATAGATTCAGAGTTGTGTTGCAGTAATTCTTATCATCCTTAGATAGATGTTCAGTCTAAGAGAATAATTAAAACCCTAGAGAATATATTTATATCATGTTATATGGATTTCATAGGTGCTTGGTATCAATGCCTTCCCCTAGTTTATTTTCCTAATAACCGTAGTTTTCACTCAAGAATTCATATGGCTCCTTATGAGGCCCCCATGGAAATAAGTGTAGAACTTCAATGTGTTGGGATAAAGTTAGAGAAAGAAATATATTAGGACATAACGTGAATGGGTAAATTGGAGTGAAATTAAATTCCATTTATCAACACATTAAGGCATCTTAAACACAACAAAAAAGTTATGCTAACAATTATTAGTGAAATATAGAATTTAAAGTTGGTGAGAAGATATTCATATGAATTTATCCATGTAATAAGGCCATGATATTCAAAAAGAAGAAAAATTTGATACTTAATTATGTTGGATCCTTTTATATTCTTGATCGAGTAGGGATGACAGTTTATCACTTGGTGCTTCCAATAAACCTATCTCAAGTTCATTATGTGTTCCATGTGTCAATCATGAGGAAGTACTAAGCAGATCCTTCACATGTAGAGAACTCAGAGGTCTTACAACTAGAGTATTATATATTCTATGAATAACAACCATAAAAAATATTGGATCATAGAGATAAATTTCTATGGAATAAGACTACTCCCCTGGTTAAAGTTCTCTAAAGGAATAGGAAATTTGAAGAAGTTACTTGGTAACCCAAGGATTTGATGAAATAGTGATATCCTCAATTTTTTATATAAGAGTAATGAAATTTTGAAGGTTAAATTAATTTTAATGGGGGTATAATGTAACACCTTGAGATGTTATGATATATTTATTTTCAAATAAATTTAATTTCTTTGATAGCTTGTGATACACACAACCTCGAGTCTAAATGAACCACAATATATTAAACCATTATAAACTAACCATTAAGATGGTTAAATGAATAAGACTAACCACAATTTAAAATATATGTATAATTTTTTTAGATAAATAAAATATATTGATAAATAAGTACATAATTTTTAGTAATGTCTGCATATGCTTCAAAATTATATTTTTCCTCAAAAATGAATTTTAATGATTTTTGTGATTGAATAATATAATTAATTTATACCAAATTTAAAAAATGTATTTGAAAAAATTAACTTATTTAAATAAATTACCATTTCATAATTATCTTAGAGTAAACTTTTGATAATTTTCTGAAAAGATTCTTTTTTATGAATAGTAAAAAAACTAATCTTTATTGAAATTTTTTTTTTCATTTAAATCATTTACAATGTTCCATTTTATTTTAAAAAGGTTTTATGTGTAAAATTAGTTCATTTATATTATTAATAATCCAATTATAGACATTAAAATCAATTTTATACTATATTTTGGTATAAAAAATTGTTATGCCTAAGAAAACATTATTTTTAGAAAATTAATTTTCATCACATTTTGGGAGTTCAATTTTAAAATTAAATTCTTCCAATTAAATGAATTTAATTTGATAAAATGAATTCCATATTTTAAATAATAATGTTAATTTTTTAAATAGGTCTATTTTATATTCTATCATTGTGAATGGTAACCATTGTAAATAGTTGTCACCTCAGTAAGGGTAAGTCGTTAAAATATGATTAAAACCATTAAATAATATCTCAAAAATTAACCCAAAACTTGCCTTAATTTTATTTTCTGGGAGAAATCTGACCATATCCATCCCAAATTTTAATATATATCTGTAACATCCCTGTATCAGGAGCCACTAGAAGGGTGGTCCATGCCGGGTTGGCCACATAATCTCAAGCACATCTCCCTGAATTCTAGAGCCTGTTGACTAGTAACGAGGGCCTTTTTAACATGTTTTTGGGGGAGACCATGCCCTCATAGGTAATAGGTAATATATAGAAAAAGAAAAACAATTTATAAAAATTAGAGGAAGCATATAAATAATCAAACTATAGAAGAAGAAGATGAATAATCCCATCTAAATAAGTAATAAATGCAAAGCTGATAAATCAAACTAGCTACACAATGATGTCATTCCATGATGTATGTACTAAAATAAATATACAAAAAGAAAGAATACAAGAATTATATAAAACTATAATGAAAATGACACAAATCAAAACAACAAGAACTCAAGCAAAGTGTAACGCCCCGACCCCAGCTACCCAGAGTCGGTGCATTACTTCGTAACATTGGCATGATCACAAGAAAGATCAAATCCCGAAAGACCGATTGGTTTAGTAGCCTTGGAAACACTAGATATAATCATAAAGTTTTACATTACATTTCAAAGTGAAAAACTACTACAACAACAAAGTCTTCATATCCACACTATTAACCCCTCATAATATCCCTGCAAGTCATTCATAAATTACTTCTTCACTACCTGGGAAAAATAAAACATAGAAAAGGGGTGAGCTCAAATTCCCAGTAAGGATAACAATATAGCGGAACATTCAAAATAAGCGTAAACATTTAAGGAAATGAATTACTAAAACAAAAGCCTTTTAAACTTGAACTTCAACATAGTATGGCAAAAGTAAAATGAAATAATGCCATTTACTTATTCACATGGATATTCTACTAATCGAATAATCACATGCAAAATCAATAACCACTTTCATAATGTTGGAATGCATAATGCCAGACTATCATAACCCCATAGCCAAGGCCTCGTGCCAAGACTACAAATAAGATTTTGTCAAGGCCTTGTTCCAAGACACTAGTTTGTCTCATGAGACCTACCGATGCATCGAGGAGCTATAGCGGGCTCCACCCGTCACTTATTAAGTCCAATGCATTCCCATATGAAAAGGTTTAAACATAACATAAATATTCGTATTAAAACTAGAATATGAAATGTCAATAATTTCACCATAAACTATGAATGGTATAAAAATAGCACATCCATAGTCAAACATATCACAAAACCTTCAATACAATATAGAAGTTTTGTATCATAATAAATCAACTTCAAATAATCTTAAAATCCATCAAAGGATGTTGACATAGATGAAATCAAAATTCTTTTTAAAGAAGTATCTCCTTTTATTTTGAAATCATTTAAGATCCATATAAAATAAAACATTTTCTTTGAAAATATTCTTATAAGCTTGTATGGAAAGCTTCGACGATTTTATAACGGCGGAAAATAACCGCACCCACCGTATAAGTTAAAAAAAACATTCTTACCTCAATTCTGTCGAAAAGGTTAAAAAGGACCTTGTTTTGAAAACGACGGAAAGATTCCTTTATAAACCACTTATAAAAAGTCAAACAAGGGTATAAATGACTTTAACCCATATTCTTGTAAATATTAAAAATGTTTTGAGATATATTTCGAAGAAACATGGATGTGGTTGATAAAGATATCCCAGTAGATTATTACGTATAAACAACCTCGGATAATGAAGAGATTGTGAAATAACCCTTACCTTGTACTTTTCCTTGGTTGGGGTAGGTTAACCTCCAGTATAATGGTGAAATAATTGTTATTTAATTATACAAGAATCATATACATTAATATGATATCATATATGATCTTTTAATATTGATTTGATAATAATATCTTAGTATTATCATTATATCGGGTGTTAACTTACTTGTTTTCTTTTATATATTTTGTTACGTAAGACATGTTTGTAAAGGATAGGTTGTATATTATTCATATCCAGAATGATATCCAGTCCTTAAACATCATTTTTAAATCATCAAATGATAATTATACTTGAATGGATACGATGGAGAATGAATCTCATCGCGTTCGTGGAGACGGTAGTCCGTACGTACGCACGAGCGACAATATCATTCTTTTCATATTAAAATAATATATAAATGGATGGTATATCATATATACAGAATCATTAACATGTTATATTTATTATTTACATGAGTTACACATCATTATTATACCCATCCAAATAATATTATATTGAATAACAATTACACCACGACGTGGAGACGGTAAGCCGTACGTACACACGTATGGTGACATGTTATTCAAAGGGTGGATAGAATACTGAATATGATTGTACCATATTTATAATAACATCACAATATATGTGAGATACTGGAGTTATTATTTTAGAATGGTAAGAACAAAGGAAGAAGAAGTGGAAGAAGAAATGAACTTGGAGAAGGGTGGTGAAATCATTACCTCTTCTTCGGGTTCTTCCTTTTGATTTGATCAAAAGGGCTCCTTAGGTTGGCTTTCTGATCAAACTAAGGCCTCTAGGTTGTAGTGAGGGATGTTGGGAGAGTATTTGGGCAGAGGTTGGCCGAACCAAAAGGCTTTTAAGGTGTGAAGAAATGAGAAGGAGGAGTGCTCTTTTATAAGAGGGGTGAGGGGCACCTTTGGAAAAGCTAGAAATATTAATTTATAATAAATTCCTATTCGGTTTCTAATGGCTCCAAAGTTGATTATTCAAAGGTTAAGGTGGGGATAGGTCGAAAAAAACTCAACCAATAGAATTTAGACAGGTTTGGGTACTTATATTAACCTTATCTTTAAGTATTAACTCTAAGTTAATTAGTTTCACTTTTACAATGTCTCTTTGTATTTTTATATAATATGGTTAATAAACTTACTATATACATCCAAGCGACCCCCAAGTGGTACATTAATGATGAACCTATCATGATATAAGTCTCTTGGCCGAACCTTAGATTTTTAGGAATTTAATATCAATTAATAATATAATATTTGTTTTAAGAACTCTTTTATGTCAATTTTGACACTATTCAATAGTTGATTTTTGTGAAACTCATAACAGATTGATTACTTCGAAAAACGTCAATTAACTCAATACTAATATATAATATTATCCTAGAAAATTAGTTTAATTCATTAAAAGTTTCATATTATATTTATTTGGGTATTTATAATATCAATTATTTTAATTTTTCACTATTATAGTAATTACTGCATCATCATTGTGTCATAAATAAAATAAATTATTTAATGTCTAAAAATTATAAATAAAATATAATTATGTAGGAAATCGTTTTAGCTTTCTAATTAATATTTATAATCTAAAATCCAACATATATAACCCTATGTAACAATTGTTTTTCTAAAAGATATATGCTTGTGTCATTTTTGTATTCATTTTAACTTAATTAAAATAAAGTTTCATTATCACTTACAAGTGGATCCATGGGGTCCCAAAATTGACAAAAAGATTCCCATGGTAGACCATGTATCAACAAATAGGGTTAAGAAACGTTTTAGGGTAATTTAGTATTATTATAATATTATTGTTTAACCCTTATTTACCGGATTTACCCTTAACCATGGTAAATAAAATATTTACCGCAGTAATTATTCAAAATGTCTAAAAATAAAAGTTACCTATTTAAACAATTTGAAAATCCTGATTCCAAATATGGAATCCATTTTCCTAAATTCAAAACACATAAGTGGCAGAAATTAATTTAAAATTAATTCCCGCTGTCAAAACAAAAAGCGTGTTTTTGAGAGATAATAACTATCAAAAGATTGACACTTGTTTTTGTTCGGTTTAATTGTAAAATTATGTCCAATGACCAACATTATATTAAATAGTAAAAATATATTCTAAATATACTTTAAAACCACTCAAATTCATAAATTATCACTATTAATTATTTTGATTAAAAAAGTTGTTTTTAATTAAAATTTAGTAATTTTCACTATTCATCAAAATATGAAAGTTATCCGAAAAGTACCAAAATTTCACCTTAGGCTAAATTTGATATTCCGAATCCAAAAATGAAGTCCATTTTAAAATATAAAATATATATAACTTCAAAAAGTAGGTATTACTATTCATAACAGCTAGTTTGATTGGTTACGGTGTGTTAGAACTCGAAGTTGCGTACAACACACGCTACTGTTTTATTCAAAGGAAAGCGTACCGTGGAAGCTTGAGATGTTTCATTTTAAATTTTTTGATGTCTCCATTTAGTCAAAAATATTAAAATATTGTATTCAAAAAGGTTTCACTATCAAAAGTTGATAAAAGTGCAATACTGAAAATGAATCTGTTCTTGCATTATGACTAAGAAACTCATAATATGGATTCTAAAATTATAAGGATTATATAAAGTTTAAAATTTAGTTAATACTATTCATGACCTCTTTTGAACAGCTTGTTTGGTAAGTAATGGTGCGATTGAACTTAGTGTTGTGTGTAGTAAAAGTTATTGAATTATTTTTAAGAAATAACACACTATGAAATCTTGGGGTGTTACATTCTCCCCTCCTTCAATAAATTGCGTCCTCGCAATTTGAAATTGTTCTTCAAAAATAAAAGGTTGAAAGTAGAAAATATATTTGTGGGAAAACCCACATCGGAAATTGGGTTACTAAAATTTAGTCTTAATATGAGGAAAAGAGAAATCAAAGGGTCACCACCAAATTATGATCTCAATTAGGAGAACATTGGTGGAAATTAGAGACATATAATCGGAGGAAAAACGTAAATATTTATAGGTAGTGATTGAGGTCATCAATCACAAACAAGTGTATAATTGAGGTCCTTAAATTCATCAATCTATGATGATTTTAAATACCATCGGTTCAACAAAACATAGGGTATTAGGATAACACATTTTTGACGTTTCAAAATATCTTAGTTGAAATCCCACATCGAAAAATGAATTAATGATGCCTCTATTTAAAATAAAGAGTGGAAAGTATGAAGATTACCGAAAATAACACATACTAGGGTTCCATGTAGGAAAATATGGATATGGAAGAGAAATATAACCATCAATTATCTGATGGATAGTGGTAGAGAACATGGCTATGAAAAGGCCAACAATCCCAAAGCCATAAATTAGTGATGATTTAAGGTACCGTCTAGGACAACATTTTTGTTCTAAGTTGCTTTTCTTAATGATGAGGAATTTATTTATGAGATTGGCTAAGATCATAAGGAGATATACTTACTTTAAAATTAGAGTTTTATCCCTTAATAAATTTCTACAAAAAACTCATCATTCACTCGTAAAAAAAATTCTATTTATACTCTTCATAGAGGGTTCCAAAATAAATGAATTTATAATTCATCTACCAGATCTTTTAAAAAACTACCTTATTTAATCCAGGACATCTCGTGGGCCAGTGGTAGGTGATACACCCTTGTCGCCCTTCGGTTTCGGGTTCAAGTCTCGCAGCCTTGCCGGACGCGACGGGTTGCCGCCCGACCTCCGGGTTGTCCTTTTATGGCAATCCAAAATAATCCAAACTAGAACTATCCAAAATACTTCTATCCAAACTCACAGTCCAACTTTTATAAGTAAGGTCAACATAATGTAGAACCTTTTTACCCCGTAATAGAATATGAATACCTTCATCATGTATTCTTTTAATACACCGAAACATCCTGAATTACCATATTCCTTATTGATTACATTCATGCTCCCTTATTCCATATAGAAAGCTGGATATACTTCATTAATCCAAAAATGTTTTAAACCCCAACAATGATGGAATATACAAATCATTAATTAGTTCCAAGGTAGTCAAGAATATCCAATATAATTTATTCAAAAAAATCACATATTATTCCAAAATCACTACCTCGGTATCAGAACTATATTATGATTTATCATTCTCTCAACCATATATTTTCCAAAAATTTATCCTGCTATTGAGTCACTTTTCTTTGTTCCACACAATCTCAAGTCCTTAACGAAATAGTACTGCAGTACAATCCTTATATACTCCATAATTATTATAACAAGTACATTGTTGATACAACACTCAATTGACATAATCAACATAAGAACTCTAATCATTCCTCTTCATCTGTGGTAGTATCATAACTTGGTTATTATCCAATAACATCATTTGCGACATAGTCTGATGACTGGGACATAGGTTCGCGTAGTGTCCAAACTCCTTGCAAATGAAGCATTGTACATTTAAAACCATTTTCTTACCCTTGCAGTCACATACTTTGTGCCCTTTTCCTCCACACTTATAACAAACTCCCATTCCTTTCAGGCAAGTTCCAGGGTGTTTCTTTCCACAGTTACCACATATGGGAAAATTCTTCTTTTCCCTTTTCCCTTTATCCATCTTTCTCTCTTTCATCCTTTTCTTCTCTTGATTCCCTTCAAAGCCATAGGACTCAGTAAACTCTTTACTTATCTTATCAACACATGATATTATTTCTTCATATGATGATAATACATGGGAGACTATTTCTCTTATAAAGTCTATCTTAAGACCATGAAAGATATGATCCTTCCTTCTCTTTGAATCATGTGTATTTTTGGAGTTCTCATTCCTTCTACTGGGCACCATTTCTAAACAATGGCATAAACTAGATCAGTTTATGAATCAAAATACATAATCCCATACTTATAAAACACTTAACATAAATTGAACTATTTATGGATATAATCCATAATCATAAAAATGTTTTCTTTGAGGAAGTATATACTCATAAACCCTTCATAATGATTTTTAAAGAAAATGAGAGTTATCCTAAGCATATCCCCCGGGAGTGTCGTAACCAAGAGTGCAGCAAGGTCTGCTGTCGTGCACCAGTTCCCGTTCGAGTCTAGCTCAAAGCGGTGTTTTCGGGTTTTACCCCTAGGTACATATGTGCCAGAGCCGCCTCTACCTGCTCGTATCCAGACAGGGATGTATTGCTCGGAAAACTCACAAAATCTCTACAATACCAAAATTCTAGGAAGTTCTTCTATACTAATCCTCAAAGTTCATCTTAGGTCTACGTGCTCTAATCAGAGTTTATCTAAATCTAGCTTCCAAGGTTTGTACTAAACTTCCTCTGATACCAACTGTAACGCCCCGACCCCAGCTACCCAGAGTCGGTGCATTACTTCGTAACATTGGCATGATCACAAGAAAGATCAAATCCCGAAAGACCGATTGGTTTAGTAGCCTTGGAAACACTAGATATAATCATAAAGTTTTACATTACATTTCAAAGTGAAAAACTACTACAACAACAAAGTCTTCATATCCACACTATTAACCCCTCATAATATCCCTTCAAGTCATTCATAAATTACTTCTTCACTACCTGAGAAAAATAAAACATAGAAAAGGGGTGAGCTCAAATGCCCAGTAAGGATAACAATATAGCGGAACATTCAAAATAAGCGTAAACATTTAAGGCAATGAATTACTAAAACAAAAGCCTTTTAAACTTGAACTTCAACATATTATGGAAAAAGTAAAATGAAATAATGCCATTTACTTATTCACATGGATATTCTACTAATCGAATAATCACATGCAAAATCAATAACCACTTTCATAATGTTGGAATGCATAATGCCAGACTATCATAACCCCATAGGCAAGGCCTCGTGCCAAGACAACAAATAAGATTTTGTCAAGGCCTTGTGCCAAGACACTAGTTTGTCTCATGAGACCTACCGATGCATCGAGGAGCTATAGCGGGCTCCACCCGTCACTTATTAAGTCCAATGCATTCCCATATGAAAAGGTTTAAACATAACATAAATATTCGTATTAAAACTAGAATATGAAATGTCAATAATTTCACCATAAACTATGAATGGTATAAAAATAGCACATCCACAGTCAAACATATCACAAAACCTTCAATACAATATAGAAGTTTTGTATCATAATAAATCAACTTCAAATAATCTTAAAATCCATCAAAGGATGTTGACATAGATGAAATCAAAATTCTTTTTAAAGAAGTATCTCCTTTTATTTTGAAATCATTTAAGATCCATATAAAATAAAACATTTTCTTTGAAAATATTCTTATAAGCTTGTATGGAAAGCTTCGACGATTTTATAACGGCGGAAAATAACCGCACCCGCCGTATAAGTTAAAAAAAACATTCTTACCTCAATTCTGTCGAAAAGGTTAAAAAGGACCTTGTTTTGAAAACCACGGAATGATTCCTTTATAAACCTCTTATAAAAAGTCAAACAAGGGTATAAATGACTTTAACCCATATTCTTGTAAATATTAAAAATGTTTTGAAATATATTTCGAAGAAACATGGATGTGGATGATAAAGATATCCCAGTAGATTATTACGTATAAACAACCTCGGATAATGAAGAGATTGTGAAATAACCCTTACCTTGTACTTTTCCTTGGTTGGGGTAGGTTAACCTCCTATATAATGGTGAAATAATTGTTATTTAATTATACAAGAATCATATACATTAATATGATATCATATATGATCTTTTAATATTGATTTGATAATAATATCTTAGTATTATCATTATATCGGGTGTTAACTTACTTGTTTTCTTTTATATATTTTGTTACGTAAGACATGTTTGTAAAGGATAGGTTGTATATTATTCATATCCAGAATGATATCCAGTACTTAAACATCATTTTTAAATCATCAAATGATAATTATACTTGAATGGATACGATGGAGAATGAATCTCATCGCGTTCGTGGAGACGGTAGTCCGTACGTACGCACGAGCGACAATATCATTCTTTTGATATTAAAATAATATATAAATTGATGGTATATCATATATACAGAATCATTAACATGTTTTATTTATTATTTACATGAGTTACACATCATTATTATACCCATCCAAATAATATTATATTGAATAACAATTACACCACGACGTGGAGACGGTAAGCCGTACGTACGCACGTATGGTGACATGTTATTCAAAGGGTGGATAGAATACTGAATATGATTGTACCATATTTATAATAACATCACAGTATATGTGAGATACTGGAGTTATTATTTTAGAATGGTGAGAACAAAGGAAGAAGAAGTGGAAGAAGAAATGAACTTGGAGAAGGGTGGTGAAATCATTACCTCTTCTTCGGGTTCTTCCTTTTGATTTGATCAAAAGGGCTCCTTAGGTTGGCTTTCTGATCAAACTGAGGCCTCTAGGTTGTAGTGAGGGATGTTGGGAGAGTATTTGGGCAGAGTTTGGCCGAACCTAAATGCTTTTAAGGTGTGAAGAAATGAGAAGGAGGAGTGCCCTTTTATAAGAGGGGTGAGGGGCACCTTTGGAAAAGCTAGAAATATTAATTTATAATAAATTCATATTCGGTTTCTAATGGCTCCAAAGTTGATTATTCAAAGGTTAAGGTGGGGATAGGTCGAAAACCACTCAACCAATAGAATTTAGACAGGTTTGGGTACTTATATTAACCTTATCTTTAAGTATTAACTCTAAGTTAATTAGTTTCACTTTTACAATGTCTCTTTGTATTTTTATATAATATGGTTAATAAACTTACTATATACATCCCAGAGACCCCCAAGTGGTACATTAATGATGAACCTATCTTGATATAAGTCTCTTGGCCGAACCTTAGATTTTTAAGAATTTAATATCAATTAATAATATAATATTTGTTTTAAGAACTCTTTTATGTCAATTTTGACACTATTCAATAGTTGATTTTTGTGAAACTCATAACAGATTGATTACTTCGAACAAAGTCAATTAAATAAATCCTAATATATCATATTATCCTAGAAAATTAGTTTAATTCATTAAAAGTTTCATATTATATTTATTTGGGTATTTATAATATCAATTATTTTAATTTTTCACTATTATAGTAATTACTGCATCATCATTGTATCATAAATAAAATAACTTATTTAATGTCTAAAAATTATAAATAAAATATCATTATGTAGGCAATCGTTTTAGCTTTCTAATGAATATTTATAATCTAAAATCCAACATATATATCCCTATTTAACAATTGTTTTTCTAAAAGATATATGCTTGTGTCATTTTTGTATTCATTTTAACTTAATTAAAATAAAGTGTCATTATCACTTACAAGTGGATCCATGAGGTCCCAAAATTGACACAAAGATTCCCATGGTCGACCATGTATCAACCAATAGGGTTAAGAAACGTTTTAGGGTAATTTAGTATTATTATAGTATTATTGTTTAACCCTTATTTACCAGATTTACCCTTAACCATGGTAAATAAAATATTTACCGCAGTAATTATTCAAAATGTCTAAAAATAAAAGTTACCTATTTACACAATTTGAACATCCTGATTCCAAATATGGAATCCATTTTCCTAAATTCAAAACACAGAAGTGGCAGAAATTAATTTAAAATTAATTCCCGCTGTCAAAACAAAAAGCGTGTTTTTAAGAGATAATAACTATCAAAAGATTGACACTTGTTTATGTTCGGTTTAATTGTAAAATTATGTCCAATGACCAAAATTATATTAAATAGTAAAAATATATTCTAAATATACTTTAAAACCACTCAAATTCATAATTTATCACTATTAATTATTTTGATTAAAAAAGTTGTTTTTAATTAAAATTTAGTAATTTTCACTATTCATCAAAATATGAAAGTTATCCGAAAAGTACCAAAATTTCACCTTAGCCTAAATTTGATATTCCGAATCCAAAAATGAAGTCCATTTTAAAATATAAAATATATATAACTTCAAAAAGTAGGTATTACTATTCATAACAGCTAGTTTGATTGGTTATGGTGTGTTAGAACTCGAAGTTGCGTACAACACACGCTACTGTTTTATTCAAAGGAAAGCGTACCGTGGAAGCTTGGGATGTTTCATTTTAAATTTTTTGATGTCTCCATTTAGTCAAAAAGTTTAAAATATTGTATTTAAAAAGGTTTCACTATCAAAAGTTGATAAAAGTGCAATACTGAAAATGAATCTGTTCTTGCATTATGACTAAGAAACTCATAATATGGATTCTAAAATTATAAGGATTATATAAAGTTTAAAATTTAGTTAATACTATTCATGACCTCTTTTGAACAGCTTGTTTGGTAAGTCATGGTGCGATTGAACTTGGTGTTGTGTGTAGTAAAAGTTATTGAATTATTTTGAAGAAATAACACACTATGAAATCTTGGGGTGTTACACAAAGGCTCGAACCTCTGTCCCCAATCACTATCCTAAGTAGAAAGAAACACTCAATCACAGGAAGCATCATGCTTCCCATTATCCCTACCTATGAGCATAATGTCTACTCAGGTACCAAACGACACTAGAGTAGTGAGTGAGATTAAATCTCAGTAGTTAGGCACCCACAGTGTCCAAACCTTTCTATTTCGTGTTGTAAACAAAATCATTGTGCTAATATAGGATAAAAGTAAGCAATTAAATAAAAAAATAAAAAAATTATAAATTTGTCTGGGTTCTCAACAACACCCATCCCATACCACCTTCATAATACTAAGCTGGAAATATAAATAAGGTACTTGTATAAATCAGGATGTGTATATATATAAAAATTTTAGAAAACATAAGTCATACAAAAAGGAAAATACCCTCAAGCTTGTGCTTTAGCTTAGGGTCTAATTTATGTGTCAACAAAGTGTGTTGTAAGGCACCAGAATGGTATCACAATTCAAAAGTAAACACAAAGAACAATCAAAATTCCCTTCCATGCATTATCATTATTATTATCAAGTTGATATTTTGAGTCGGATCCCATACTAAAGGTATTGTTATGGTAAATCCTTCAATTTATCCAATACCACTCAGCCCATCCAAGAAAATATTCTGAATGACCAAGCATCACTCAAGGCATGGTTTTTATCATGAGTTCATTCTAGTATCACACAGAAGGGGTTGAGTACCACCCAAGGCATGGCGTATCCACTTTTCCAACAGTTCCATTCTCAAATTTCCCTTTGAGAACCTGTATCACTCATGAGTATATAGAAACCCAAGGAAACCATCATCTGGAAAAGCCTAAGACGTCACCACCCTAGTGTAATTTGTAACCAATCAGGAATGGAGAGTCTATGTGTGGTCCTTAATATGGAACCCACGTTTTCTCGCCACCTTGAATTTAATTTTATTTTATGGAAGAAAATATAATGGAGAATTCATTTATAATTTTAACAAAACAATTTAAGTAATAAAAAGTCACGTACTTCCCCATCATTCAAGACAAATAGTCACAATTAAAACACTTTATCAGAAAAAGAATAAAAATGAATTTTTCTCTTTTATAATGGCATAGAATGGTAATAATTTAAATAGGGAATTCATCAGGAATAAAAAAACAAAAAAACACTAAGATTTGTGGTTCATAACTATCCATAACAATTTATTAATTTAAAACTCAACAAGGAAGGGTCGTGCAAGGCATATAATTAATTAAATTAATTATTCAGGGCTAATGGAAAATAGAAAAATAAATTCGACATGCCTAAAGTTGTATGAAATGATGTTTCAATAATTTAAACAATATAGTTTATCTCAAACAAGGTTTAAATAGACAATCCAAGTAGTTTAATTAAATTATAATAGGTAAAATTGAACATCGTCGGTAGGCACCGATGAACGGCACAACGTGCGATTTAAAAGATGAAATGAAACAAGGGTAAAGAGAGTAGATTCCATACCTCATAATCGTAGAGGATCCTATTCTCCACGATGATATTTAATTTGACATAAAATGAAATAAAATGGATGAATTAAGAAAAAAACCAATTTCAGGTAAAAAACATTTTGTATCAAATTGTGTGAAGGATAGTGGATGAGGTCCTAAGATTCTTGGTGTGTAACATTAGCCTTACCGAGAGCTTTAATATTAACCTGACGGTGAATAAAACATATGAAAAATGGAGTCGCATCGAGTTTCCGAAGGAGGAGAGGAAGAGGAGGAGAAGGCGAAACTCAAGGGGCACTACAAGGGCGACACACCAAGGGATATGGAGGTTAGTGATAGAGGAAAATAAAAGAAAAGAAAGAAAGAAAATAGAAAAATAAAATAAAAAGGAAAATAAGAAAAAAAGGGAAAATAGTAAAAAAAGTGAAAATAAATAATAAATAAATAAAATAAAAGAGATGAGAAATAAAAATAAATAAAAATAATAAAAATGGGATAATTCCCATTTTAATTATTATTTATTTTCACATAACCCCATGTTTATTTTATTTTAAAAATTCTTTTTATCCCTTTTTAATTTATTTTAATTTCATTTAAATACCTTTTTATTCCATTTCAATTTCTTTTTATTATTTTTAACCTGAATGTTATGTTAGGTGCAAGGTAATATTTTACATAAAACCTGTGAAATTAATTAAATTATTTTAATAGCTTCCCGGGACATCCAACAAGGTGCGTAGTTGTGCGCTTTGTGTTTCTTTAAGGATTTGGACTAAAAATTTAAAAGGTTTATACCATTATTAAAGTCGTGATGTTACAACCTCCCCATCTTAAGACAACTCATCCCTGAGTTTCCCTTCCAATGGTAGTAGAACATCATCCGAGAAAAGCTTCGGTCATTGAACACGCACATCGGTCTCCTGGTCCTAGGTCTCATCCTAAATATGTCCATGCTTCCATAACACCCATACCAGAGGAACTGACCTACCCTGGAGAACCTTCGTGCTACGATCGGTGATACGTATTGGACGCTCCTCAAAGGATGTATCTTCTTCGAGCTAGATATCACTGGGATCAAATGAATGAGATGAGTCTAGATGATACTTTCAAAGATGAGATACCTGGAAGACATCATGCATGGAACGATACCTGTAAATTAAAAGTAACTGATAGGCTACCGACACAACTCTCTCCACTATCTCAAATGGCCTGACATATTTCGATGATAACTTCCCATGTCTCATAATCCACCTATGACCAAACCTTGGGGAAATACACATAATGACTCGATGTCCCACCTCAAACATGAGAGGTATACGGTGATGATTGGTATAAGATTTTTGTCTGGACTGAGCTGTAGTCATATGCTTCTAAATCAGATGAACTTGCTTAGACATCTCCCGAATGAGGTAAGGACCCAACAGATATGCATCACCTGCTTCAAGAAAACACAAAGGTGAACGACATGGTCCAATATAGAGGGACTCATATGGATCAATTTAATTTATCTCCTAAAAAATGTTATTGTAGGTAAACTCAAAAATATGAATATTTTTCTCCTAGAAACCACCAAAATCAAGGATACATTCCTGTTCATATCCTCTAACACTCTTATGGTCTACTTAGACAGCTCATTGGTCTGAGGGTGATATGCAGTACTCAATATTACCTTCAAACCCAATGCTTTCAACAACCCTTGAATGAACTGCGATGTTATGAGGGTGTCTCTATATGAGAAAATAGAATGAGGTACACCATAAAGTCGCACTATCTCATAAATATAGAGCCTTCCCAACTCATCAATAGAGAAGGTCTTCTAGATAGGTAGGAAGTGTTCAACTTTGGCCAATCTATCGACAATCAACCATTCTACATCACTACCTCAAATAGATATTTGAAATAATGTAATGAAGTCCATGGTGATGTCAATCCATTTCCACTTGAGAATGGATAGAGGTTGTAGAAGTCCAGCAGGTCCTCAGTGCTCTACCTTTACCTGCTGAGAGGTGGAGCACTGAGTGATGAAACCCACTATCTGCTTCTTCATACCCAACCACTAGTACTGAAAACATGTGCCTCTTTACATCTTGGTATGTCTAGGATGAACTTCCCAAACAGATGTATGTGATTTCATCATCATTTCTTCCCATATATTTGAAGGTACCCAAACGTGTCCACGATAGAGTAAAGTTTCACTACCATCAACAACCCAACCTAGACGAGGGTTATCTCCTATGATTATTTCCCTTAAAAAGAGCCCATATCAATCAGATAATTATCACATATGGACTCATTTCAGAATAGAGGATTTCACTATAAGAGCTATTAGAACGGGTTGTATGTGCTGTTCCTAAACCTCTAGATGCTTCTCTAAAAACAAGTCCATCATCTACCACTCACTGCTAGATTCATGAATGGATTGTGTCTACATTTTTTGGCTCAAAGTGTTAGACATGAAATTTCCCTTACCAGGGGTATAAAAAGATCAAAATCGAACAATTTTAAGTATTCGACCCACCTGTGCTGCCTCAAATTCAAGTCCTACTATGTGGAGATATATTTAAAGATTTTATAATCCGTGTAAACAATAAACCTATCACCCAACAAGTACTATCTCCAATAGCATAAAGAATGAACCAAAAATTCTAACTGAAGGTCATGTGTAGGATAGTTCCACTCATGAGGTCATAGCTGGTAGGATCTATAAGCCATAACTCGATCTCCATACATCAAAACTGCACCCAGTTCAATTCCTAAAGCATCATAGTAAAAAGTATAGCTTCTTCCTGGCTTAGGAAGAATCATGATCAGAGCTGGGGTTAGTCTTCCCTTTAACCCTTGAAATGATTTTTCACAAGATTTTGACTATATAAACAGCACACCGTTCTTAGTCAGGGCCATAGAAAGAACATCTAAGTGGGATAAATCATAAATGAAATGCCTGTAATAGCCAAAAATTCCCAAGAAACTGTTTATATAAAAACATAATTTAGGCTACTACTTTGAAACTACAGTTCTCACCTTTTCTAGGTCAACTGATATGAATGACTCATATATTATATGACCCAATAAGTGAACCTTATCAATCTAGAAGTGTAATTTCTTTAGATTTACATATAGCAGGTGCTCCCATAGTTTACTTAGCACGATCTCAATATGGTTTTCATGGTCGTGTCTGGAACACAAATTCACCACGATTTCATCAGCAAAAAACACCATAAAGGAATCAAGGGATGGGTTAAAGACCCAATTCATCATATTTATAAAGACTGTCAATGTATTTTTGAATCTGAATGGAATAACCAGATTCTCATACAAGTCGTACCTTCTCCAAAATTTCATACACAGTATATCAGATGGTCACAAATACACCTGGTGATATCCCTTCCCAAGATAAATCTTATAAAAAATAGTTTCTCCTCATATATGGTCAAATAAGGATTCTATATGAGGCAACAGATATCAATTATTTACCATAAGCGGGTTGATTCAATGATAATCCATACACAATCTGAGGGTACCATCTACCTTCTTGGCAAAAAGAACTAGTGAACCCCACGGTGATTTTCTAGGTCTGATAAAACCCTTATCCTCGAGGTCTTAAAGCGGTTTTTTGAGTTTTTGTAGCTCTATAGGTTTCATTCTATAAGGGGTAATAGAAACTCGTACCGCACATGGCACTATCTTGATAGTGAACTACACATCCCTCATGGGATCTAATCTATATAAATCATCAGGGAAGATGTCCCTAAAATGATATACAATGCGAGGAAATTCCACTAGCTATGTTTCCTGATTTCTAGTGAAGAGACTTGATAATTGAGTTTTCACTCTTCCCAACCCTGCACATTTAAGTACATCTCAATCTACTTGCATATCCCATTCTACTTTGTGAAAATATGTGTCACCCTCATGGGATGTGAAGGACACCTGAAGGGGGAGCTCTTGGCACGGGTGTATTCTTTCTGTCTTGACCCCTAGCAGACTGTCGAGTGACATGACGTCGTAAAGGTACTCAATTGTAAAACCAAGGATTTCAAAAATAGTAACAGATAAAAAGGAATGTGATGCA
This sequence comes from Viscum album, assembly GCA_963277665.1. Taxonomy (NCBI): domain Eukaryota; kingdom Viridiplantae; phylum Streptophyta; class Magnoliopsida; order Santalales; family Viscaceae; genus Viscum; species Viscum album. The sequence continues at coordinate 912,884,452 of OY728151.1, forward strand.
CTAGTATATAAAAGGATGAAACTAATCTAAAGGCTACCAGAATAGTACCTCTAACTGTAGATGGTCATGCACTCTACTCCACTGGTGTTGGTTGCACTATGTATATAAGACCTGAACCACGACCCTGAGATGCTGCCCGACTGGCCTAAGAAGGTCCGGTGTGCTGATGCTAATAGTTTGGAACTTTATTTCCTTAACCCCAACCTCCACCATTACCTCAGACTGATCAGCCCATATAAAATGAAATTCCATCCTACTGTGGAGTCGTAGATCCCATACCTGATAGAGGTGTTTTCACGGATTCTCTGCCATTGGCTACTGATGAGAAATAATGGTAGAAATGCCGAAGGTGACCCATCTTGCTGCATGCTCAGCACTCCATTAGGATCCTCATGCACTGGGGTTTCTTATGGTCAATCCTTCCACACTAATGAAATATGATAGTGTTTTCAGTAATTGTTGTCTAGATAGAATTTTCCTCATATGTACCCTCGAAGCGGTGCTTACTACTACCCGAAGAACTATCACCCTATCTCAGAACTGAACCTCCCTAGCTCACAGGTTTATCATCCCTGACATTTTGTTCCAAAATTAAGGCCGAATTCAAAATCTATGAAACAATGGTCAAATGAAAGATGTTCACTTGCGAGTGAATGGTATATTTGAGTTTGTCTTCAAAGCATCTTGTAGTTTTCTGTGCATCACTGGTCAGAGATGGATAAAATTTCTAAAGCTCTATGAAACAAGTAGAATACTATAATAATATCATAGATCATTGCTAATGATATAAGAATTACCTGGAATTATCATCTCTCAGATTCTATGGAAATGATTGATCATAGAAGTCTATTTGGAAGTCTTCCCAAACCATGTCTCTGGTCTGCTCTGCATGAAAAATGACACCCCACCAATTCTTGGTAGAGTCACAGAGCATGTAGGCTACAAGTTTGTCCCTTATCTCTAGAATAATCTTAATATGTTCAATGATAGACTTCATGGCTTCTATCTATGACTTTTTTGCATGCAGACGGTCACTCTCCAAGAATGTGAGAAAGTGTTACTGCAGAAAGTCCCATGTAAGCACTTCCACATTCGGGGACGATATGGGAACATTATAAACTTATTACATAAACTTGAGGAGACTGTCCATAAACTGAGTGTCAGGGCCCATCAAATGATTAGAATTAATTGGTGCCATAGGAGGAACCATGGGTGGTACTACAGGTAACACTAAAAGAGGCACTACAAGAGGCACTTCTGGTGGTTTGGGACCCACCATCTCTAGAATGTTCTCATCACCACTCTCCTGAAGTACGACATGAAGACATCGATCCGGAATTGGTCTACAATATCGAAACACATACCTTTAGGCATAAAAACACTACATATGGGGAAAAGAGGTAAAGGTGAAATAAAGTGGGTAGGTACATAGACTACCTATGAGCACTACACAATAGATAGCCTTTTCTAAGAGCAGAGTCTAGATAAGGAAGAGAAAACATAGAAGGATCACTAAAAATAGGACTAACTCCTATTTCCTAGGTAAGTAAAGTTAAAATATAATAACTATCACAACATTATATTTAATAGAACGACACTTCAAATTTTTACAACTAGGAACAACAACCCTCATAGGAAAATATGAAGATTCACAGAGAATGTAGATATGGCATTGAAATATGCATGTCATTTTAATACTTATGGTTCCTAATATGATGCATGTAAATACATTTCCCTTGTATCATCAAGATTCAATGGTAAAAACCATTATATCAACAGTACCAATATCAAAAACAGCATAAAATAAATGTGTCACCCAATGGTAAAATTATATCAATAATAATTGGTATAATCAATAACTGCAATCCCAACCCAGAAATTTTGGTTTCCCCTGTACATGGGTTAGATACATATTAGCACAAGGTAAATTCTAAATCCCTATATCCTTTTCTTATCTCTAGCCCAAACAGTAAGACAAACGTAAAAAACATCCTCTGATACCAATTTGTAACTTCCCCATCCCGAGAGCCAATAGAAGGGTACTCGGACCAAGGTTACCCACATAACCAAAAGCGCATATCCCCAAAATCTATAAGCTACCGACTAGCAGTGAGGAAATTTTTAACATGTCTATGGGGGAGACTATGTCATTATTGGTAATAGGTAATATCCAGCGGAATAAAAACAATTTATAACAAGTAACGAAAGCATATAAATAATCAAATTACAATAGAAGAAAATGAATAATCCCAACTAAATAAATAATAAGTGCAGATGATAATAAATCAAACCAGCTACATAATGATTTCATGATACGATGTATGTACTAAAATAAAAGTATGGAAATAAAGAATACAAGAATGCTGTAAAACTTTAATGAAAATTACACAAAGTGCAACAATAGTATCTTGAGCAAAGGCTCCATCCTCTTCTCTAAATCTCCATCCTAAGAAGCAAGCAACACTCAAGCATTAAAAGAAGCATGCTTCCCATTATCCCTACCAATGAGCATAAAGTATAATCGAGTACCAAATGGAACCCAAGTTGGTAGTGAGATAAAATCTCAGTAGGGAAGTACCCATGGTGTCTAAACATTTACATTTCGTGATGTAAACAAAAGAAGTGTTTCAATATGTGACAAAAGTAAGCAACTAAATAAAAAAATAAAATAAGTATAACTTAGTTCGAGTTCTCAATAGCACCCATCCAATACCACCTACTTCGGCCTAAGATAAAAATATGAATAAGGTACCTTTATAAAGCAGGATGTGTATAAATATAAAAATGCTAAAAAAAGAAGGCAGAAAAAAGAAACATACCACCATGCATGTGCTTTAGCTTGGGTTCTAATTTATGTGTCAACAAAGTGTGCTAAAGGGCACCAGAGATGTATCACAATTAACAAGGAAACTCAAAGAATCATCAAAATACCCTTCCACACATTATCATTATTATTATATTCAAGTTGAGATTTGGAGTCTGAGCTCGTCTTGAAGGTATCTCTATATTAAATCCTTCAATTTATCCAATACCACCGAGCCCATCCAAGGAAATCTTCTAAAAGACCAAGTATCCCTTGAGGAATGGTTTTTATCATAAGAATGTCCCAACATCACACAGAAGGGGTCAAGTGTCACCAGAGGCATGGTGCATCCGCTTTTCCAATGGGTCTACTCTCAAATGTCCCTTTGGGAATTGGTATCACACATGAGTTTATAGAAACCCAAGGAAACCCTCTCCAGGAAAATCATAAGACATCACATCCCCGATATAATGTGTAACCAATCCGGAATGGAGATTCCATGTGTGGTCCCTAAAACGGAACCCATGTTATCTCGCCACCCTAAATTTAATTATATTTCAAGGAAGAAAATATATAGAGAATGCATTTATTATTGAAAAAAATAATTTAAGAAACAAAGAGTCGCCTACTTCCAAATTATTCAATCCAAATAGTCACAGTTAAAACAATTTATCAGAAAAGCATAAAAATCGACTTTTCTCTTTTATGATGGCGTAGAAAGGTAATAATTTAAATAGGGAAGTCATTAGGCATAAACAACAACAAAACCCCAAGATTCCGGGTTCATAACTATCCAAAATAATTTATAAATTTAAAACTCAATGAGGAGGGGACGAGCAATTCATGAAATTCATAAAATTAATTATTTAGTGCTAATGAAAAATAGACCAAATTATTTGGCACACCCAAATTGGTATCTAATGATGTGGAAACAATTTAAACAAGCTATTTTATCTTAAAAAATGGTGAAATAGACAATCCAAGAAGTTTAATTAAATTAGAATAGGTAAAATTGAACATCATCAGTAGGCACCAATGAGCAGCACAACGTGTGATTTAAAAGATGTAACGAAACTAGGTGAAAGAGAGTAGACTCCCTACCACATAACAGTAGAGGATCCTATAATAAGTGATAATCTTTTATTTGACCTAAAACTGAAGAAAATATTTGATTTTAGAAAAACCCCAATTTCTGGTAAAAACCTTTCAAGGAAGATTATGCAACAGATAGTGGATGAGATACTATGATTTTTGGGGTGTAACTTTAGCCTTACCGATTACTTTATTATGCACCTAATTATGAAGAAAATGGATGAGAAATGGGGTCGTAATGGGTTTCTCAAGGAGGAGAGGAGGAGGAGGAGGCACACCTCAAAGGGGTGCTATAGGGGTAATACACCAAGGGAGAGGGAGGAGACAAAGGGAGAAAAATAAAATAAAAGAAAAAAAGAAAATAGAAAAAGAAAAAAAATGAAAAATAAGAAAAACAAGGAAAAATATTAAAAAAATAAAATAAATAAGAAATAGATAAAATAAAAGGGATGAGAAAGAAAAATAAATAAAAATAATAAAAATGGGATAATTCCCATTTTAATTATTTTTACTTTTCTCATAACCACATTTTTATTTTCTTTTAAAATTTCTTTTTCTCCATTTTTACATTCTTTTAATTTCCTTTAAATTTATTTCTATTCCTTTTAAATTTATTTTTATTATTTTTAACTCAAATGCTACGCTAGGTGCAAAGTAATATTTTACATAAAACCTTAAGAAATTAATTAAATAATTTTAATAGCTTCTATATAGAGACCCAAACTTAAAGTACATGGACATTACATTAATTTTGTGTAATACTTAATACATAACAAAAACAAACACCCAAGGACCGTAATAGTTTAGTGTCTTTAGAAACTCGGAACAAAATCTTCTAATCATTGTGAAAGATCTTCAATATCTCCCATAAAGATCTTCCCATTTTTGTTTTCTTACCTAAAACATTTCCTTATATCCTGGGTAAAAAGAAAACATAAAAAGGGTGAGCTCAAATGCTTAGTAAGGGTAAAAATATGGAACATAAAACAATCCATAAACATTTGAATTCAAAAACATGAACATAAAATTATACATCAAAATTTAGAGAAATGAAATAAATCTTGGAAGTATGTAAGGTATATATCATAAAGGAACATTAATCACGATAAAATAGAATGAAAAAAACATGTAATTGTGGAAAAACATTAAGCACATGATATGATTTCCATAGTAGCCAAGGAATTGCTGCCAAGACCATCTTAGTGGACAAAGTCCCTTACTGAATCGAGTTCACTCCTTGTTTCAGTCTTGTATCACTGAACCAGATTAACTTGTCATTCCATCCATGTCTATCTCATGAGATATAAATCTTTACCCAATGCATTAGAGTGAGATATATCTCCCACCCATATCATAATGAAATCATTCTTACGTGTGCCACAAAAAAAACATAAATCATTCATCATAACCCAAAGAATAAAATGGGTTTCATAAACACCATCCCATCATAACATAATCCATATAAAACAAATGGATATCATTTCATCATAAGAAAAAATAACACCATGTAAATAATAGATACATTATACTTGAAACATAAACATATTAAATACTATCATTTTAGATGGAAAATAGTTTTGATAAAACACTTGAAATGATTTCGTGAGGAAAATATCCTTTCTTTTTTCAAAATCATTTTCTCTTCACAAAATTCCATTCAATTTTAAAAGAAAAGGATTTTTTTTTAAAATAACCATGAACTATTGTAGAGGAATCATCATGAAAATTAGGCATTATGAAACCATAAAAATTTGTTCATGTCGTATAAGTTAAAAAATCCTTCTCCTCATACTTTTGCCGGAAAAGTTAAAAAACACCTCGTATGGTAAACAAAAGAAAGATTCCTTCCATAGTACATATTAAAAGTCAAAATGGGGTAAAAAGGACTCTAAACATACATAGAGGAATATTAAATTCCTTATGAAAATATTTTTTTTATAAATCATGGACATAGATGATAATTATAACCCTAATAAATACTTACGAATAAACAATCTCGGATAAGAATGAGATTGGAATAATTATCCCTTACCTTAGGTCAAATTTCTTTCATACATGTCTGAAACTCCTGTATAGTGGGTTTAAACATATTATTAACTTGTAATAGAACCATAATAATATTTATGATATCATATATGATTCACTTATGACTTTATATTACCCATTCTTGTGTGAATTCCATGTTAAAGCAACGTTTTGGGTAAAATTGTTTCATTTATCGTACGTGTTTGGACTTGTTATTCATTATATTATTATTACTTATATCATGATTTAATTACTTCCAGAATGTAAAAAGCGATTTATATATCATATATATTTAGTATATATATATATATAATAGATAGATAAATGAAATGAAACACACCGTTCATGGAGACGGTAGGCCGTACGTACGCATGAACGTTGTTTCCCTTTCCTTATTGACTTGAATAGAAGTAAGTAGATGAAATAAATCCAGTAGAATTATTATTTCATATATATCATTATTATATATTATATATACTTTATAATAATTCTTGAATTGTTAATATGGAGAATGAATCTAATCGCGTCGTGGAGACGGTAATCTGTACGTACGCATGAGCGATGATATCGTTCAAATAATTATTGAATGGAATTGTAGTGGATGATATAATATCTCAGAATCATTATAATTTTATAATAACCACATATAGTTTTTCTTTACACCATTATACCTATCCAAGTAAGGTGGTGGTGGAAAAACAGATTACACCACGGCTTGGAGACGGTATTCCGTACGTGCGCACGCGCGGTGATTTCATTTTCTGTAGGATGGATAGAAGGTGAAATGAGGTCGTTTTATATTTATAATAACATATCAGTATATTATTTATACTTATGTTATTACTTTATAATGAAACAACTATAGAAGAGGAATTAAAAGAATAATGAAACTTGAAAGAATCGGTATAAGAGATTACCTCTTCTTTGACGCGCCTCCTCTTATCATTCTCTTAGGGCACTAAAGTTGGTCTTCTAAGAAGACCAAAACCTCTAGCAGGTTTATATGGAAGTGGAATAGTGAAATGGGCAGGGGTTGGCCGAGCTTGAAGGCTCAAATTTGTGTGAATAGGAGAGGGAGTAGGTTCCCTTTTATAAGGGAGGAGAGGGGAACCTTAGGAAAAACTGAAAATATTATTTTATAATAAATTAACATTCGGTTTATAATGCCTCAAAAGTGACTTAGTTCGAGGATATGGTGGGTATGGGTCTATATCCTCTCAACCAATATGTTTTAGACATTTTAGGTTACCATTTTAACCTTATCATTGAGATTTAACTCTGTTAAATAATTTAACTTTTACAGTGTCTTCTTGTATTCTTACACTATATGGTTAATAAACATACTATAAACTACAAATATAACCCCAATTGGTTCATTAATGTAATATATATTATTATATAAGTCTTTTGGAAGAACCTTATATTTTTAGGACCATTATATCAATTAATAATATAATATTTGTTTTCAAAACTCTTTTATGTCAATTTTGACACTATTTTGTATTTTGTTTTTTTATAAATTCATAACAGAATTATTACTTCAAAAAAAATTCATCAAACAACCCTAATATGTTATATTAACCTATAAAATTAGTTTAATTCATAAAATGTCTAAAATTACATTTACTTTGGTATTTATAATATCAATTATGTTAATATTTCAATAATGAGGTAATTAATGCGTCATTATTGTGTCATAAATAAATTAAATTATTTAATGTCTAAAAAATATAAATAAACTACCATTATGTAATAAATCTTTTTTTCTTTATAATTAATATTTATAGTAGAAAATATCTTATTTATAACCCTATATTAAAAATGTTTTAGTTATTAAATATTGATTTTAACTATTTTAACTCTTTTTTAAATAAAATAATAAGAAATGTCCTAATCTAATCCAAGTGGACCTAAAGGGTAATATTTTATTCCAAAAGTTGTTCTTGGTCGAATTAAACTTATCCAATATAATTAGGAAATGTTTTAGGAAAATAATAATATCATTTTTACCCTTAATTACCCTATTTACTTTTAACTGTGGTAAATAAAAGTAAAAGGTTATTATTCACCAAAAAATATTTTTATCATATTGAACCACATTTTACTTACTGATATCAACCGTGTCTCTCGAAGTTTTGAAATTCTACTCACAAAATCAGTAAAATTAAGTTTTATGTAAATTTGCAAATTCTCCTAGGAGGTGGATAAAAGACGGTGAAAAGTTCAATAAAATTTTTATATATCTAAAATTATTATAAAATGACTCCAATGAATTGAATTGAACTTATATAGGTATTATTTATCTATTTTTACCTAAATTTTTTTTAAATAAAATAAATTATTTTTTAAATAAAAAGTCGGTTTTAACCAGTAACTGAGTGTTTTCACTATTCATCAAAAATTAAAAGTTTTTAGAAAAATACCAAAAAATCACCCTAGGATAATTTCAATATTTAGAATCTAAAAATGAAGCCCATTTTGAAATATAAAATTTATAAAATTTCAAAAGTTGGGTATTACTATTCATAACAGCTGGTTTATATAATATTTTAATAACATATCGTAGTTTAGTGAAACCCGATATTGCGTACTACACATGCTATCGAGGAAGGTCGCAATTGCGTATAATGCAAGCCATGTCAGGGATGAGTGTAGTTAATTCTACCTTTGGTGTTGCGTATAACATAAACAAAACTTATTTCATTTATACATTAAACAAAATCTATACTTAATGTTGCGTAGAATAATTTCCACAAAACAAACTTGAAATTGTGTGTAACACGAGCCAAGAATAGTGTTGTGTATACTGCATACTAATACAGTGTTGCGTATAGTACAAGCTAATCTTGGTGTAGTGTAAAATAGAAGACATCAAATAAATTAAAAAGAATATATCTCATAAAATCTCGGGGTGTTACATTCTACCCCCCTTAAAAGGAATTTCGCCCTCAAAATTCGTCAGGGTTATAAATCGTTTACAACTTGAATGTTTCATTAATAGAACCCCACATCGTAAAAAAGAATACCAAAACATAAGTTAAAAATTGAAGTATGAAATGTAACAGTTACCCAAATTAACTCATCATTGGGTTTCTAAAGAAGATAACATATGTGAAAATATGGATATGGAAGAGAAATCTAACCGTCAGGTTCTGATGGAGAGTGGTAGAGAACATGGGTATGAAAAATCCAACAATCACAAATACATAAATTTGTGATGATCTAAGGTACCATCTAGGAAAACATTTTTGGTTTTCAAGATTATTTCCCTAAAGTTGAAAAAATTGGAATTAGAAGAAATAATTAATTGATTTTTGTACAATCTCACCATTGGTCATTCCTTGAACAATTTCCACTTCATCTCTTAAAGAAATGACGTTGAATTTGTCATTCATGAAGTGTTATCAGATCAAGCGATAGAATGATAGGTCATTCCATCTATCTCAAACAAAAGGTTAGTAAAAGTTATTAAATATACATAAGTCCATCTATGGTGATATTAATTATATATGGTTCCTAAAATGGACTTATACTTCATCTATCATACCGCTTAATAAAATAAAAATAATTTCTACTAACCAAGGACTTCCTGTAGGCTAGTGGTAGGCGATAAAGGCATGTATCACTTCAGTTGTGGGTTTGATTCCCTCATCGTTGTCCGATGCGACGATTTTTCATACATCCAGCAGGTTATCCTTTTTCTAAAACTATACTATTATAACATTCCAGCAATAATATCGAAAAAGTTCTAGCCTTAAACAATACTAACCTGATGTCTAACTTAATCCATTCAAATCATAATTCTTATCGAAAATACTTCTATCCAAGCTCATAGTATAAAGAAAATGATTACTAGAAAGGTCATCTACCGATCATATGAATACCATCATTTACCACCGTATATCATAAGATATATATTGTTGGTCACATTACAATCAGGTTAATACCTTAATCGTATATTCTCTTGAAAAATGAATACCCATTGAACTTTAGTGAAAACATTAATGATGTCAAAAGTTAACACTTTTCACATACCAAAATTCAAAAAAATTATATACTCAAACCATGATATCAATTTTTCCGTATATCATCCATGAGCTCATTAATAATATCAAAAATATTATTTTCTCTGTATCCATTCATTATGCGCATATCGTCTTCTTTCCAAAAATATCTGAATAACCTTTCATGGTTACCGGTACCATTTAACATATAATTTGAAATACTTTTGGAAAAACAATACTATAACAATCCTTAGATGTTTCTTTATTTCATAGTACCATTAACATAACTCTAGATAAACATAATATCATTCCACAACCTTCTTAAACAATTGACCAAGCTTCATAATTTTATTCCTCAACACTTCTTTCATATCATATATCATTTTTATTCTATTCATCATCATAAATAAAAATAATACCCATATAACCATGCTAATTCTCTTCATGAGATTTTCCCTTAGGGAATTGGTTTGCATAATGCCCATACAATCCACATTTAAAATATTAAACTATTGTTGATGTCTTAGGAATACCATTATCCTTTTCCATAGTGTTAACTGAACCCTTTCATTTGAAATTACTTGCTTTGTGTCCTTCTTTTCCACACCCAAAGCATCTTTCAGTTCCTTTGAAACATTCTCCCCGATGTCTCTTAGCACATGATTTACATGATGATAATTGAACATTTTTTCCTCTATGATCATCATGAAACTCAGTCTTTCTCTTATTAGATGAGTCAGGAAACTTACCAAAGTTGATATTATTGATCATATTATGAGATTTTTTATTAGGAATAATAACGATGTTTGGACTTCCAAATCCTTTTTCATTTTTTTTCTCAGGATGAATATCATTCCATTATCCATCATATCCTCCATTATCATTAATCTTCCTGTTTCTAGCCATTTTCTAAATCCCAAAAAAAAAGAATAGTGTGAGAGGAAAAAATCATGCTAGGAAAACAACATAATAAAGGGGGAGTACCTTCAATATCTAACATCTTAGGTTTAATTATAATATCATTACCGTAATTATAGGACTATAACCTATACTTATACATAACTTTAGAGACATCCCTAGACATACCTTAGAAAATATCTATAGGGATTTCACTAAAGTTTTTGCATCCTAGTTTCCAAAGGTTAACTAATCCATTACTCTGATACCAACTGTGGAGAACCAAACTTGACATACATGGAAATTACATTACTTTTGCGGAATAGTTAATACATAACAAAAACAAACACCCAATGACCGCAAAAGTTTAGTGTCTTTAGAAACTCGAAAAAAAAATATTCTAATCGTGGTGAATGATCTTCAATATCTCCCATAAAGATCTTCCACTTTTTGTTTTCTTATCTAAAACCTTTCTTTATATCCTGGGGAAAAGAAAACATAAAAAGGGTGAGCTCAAATGCTCAGTAAGGGTAAACATATGGAACATAAAACAATCCATAAACATTTGAATGCAAAAACTTGAACATAAAATCTATATATCAAAATCTTGAGCAATGACATAAATCATGGAAGTATGTAAGGTATATATCATAAAGTAACATCAGTCATGATAAAATAGCATGGAAATAAAACATGTAATCGTTGAAAACCATTAAGAACATGATACGATTTCCACAGTATCCAAGGCACTGCTGCCAAGACCATCTTATTGGACAAAGTCCCTTACTGAATCGAGTTCACTCCTCGTTCCAGTCATGTATCACTGAACTGGATTAACTTGTCGTTCCAGCTATGTCTATCTCATGAGATATAAATCTTTACCCAGTACATTTGAGGGAGATATAGGTCTCACCCATCTCATAATGAAATCATTCTTACGTGTGCCACAAAAAAACACAAATCATTCATCACAACCCAAAGAATAAAATGGGTTTCATAAAAATCATCCCATTATAATATAATCCATATAAAACAAATGGATATCATTTCATCATAAGAAAAAATCACAACATGAAAATAATAGATACATTATACTTGAAATATAAACATATTAAATACTATCATTTTAGATGGAAAATAGTTTTGATAAAACACTTGAAATGAATTTTTGAGGAAAATATCCTATCTTCTCCAAAATCATTTTCTCTTCACAAAATACAATTCAATTTTAAAATAAAAGGATTTTTTAAAATAATCATGAAATATTGTAGAGGAAGCATCATGAAAATTAGGCATTATAAAACCACAAGAATTCGTTCATGCCGTATAAGTTATAAAAAACATTCTCCTCATACTTTTTTCGGAAAAGTCAAAAATCACCTCGTATGGTAAACAAAAGAAAGATTCCTTACATAGTACATAGTAAAAGTCAAAATGGGGTAAAAATGACTTTAAACTTACATAGAAGAATATTAAATAACTTATGAAAACTTATTTTTATATAAATCATGGACAAAGATGATAATTATAACCCTAGTAAATACTTACGAATAAACAATCTCGGATAAGAACGAGATTAGAATAATTATCCCTTACCTTAGGTCCAATTTCTTCCGTACGTTTCTAAAACTATTGTATAGTGGGTTTAAAAATATTATTAACTTGTAACAGAACCATAATAATACTTATGATATCATATATGATTCACTTATTACTTTATATTACCCATTCTTTTGTCAATTCCATGTTAAAGCGGCGTTTTGGGTAAAATTATTTCATTTATCGTACGTGTTTGGACTTGTTATTATTTATATTATTATTACTTATATAATGATTTACTTACTTACAGAATTTAAAACATGATTTATATATCATATATATTCATTATATATATATATCTATATATAATAGGTAGATAAATGAAATGAAACACACCTTTCATGGAGACGGTAGGTCGTACGTACGCATGAACAGTGTTTTCCTTTCCTTATTGACATGACTGGAAGTAAGTAGAGGAAATAAATCCAGTAGCATTATTATGTCATATATATAATTTTGATTCATTATATATACTTTATAATCATTATTGAATGGTTAATATGGAGAATGAATCTCATCGCGTCGTGGAGACGGTAATCCGTACGTACACACGAGCAATGATATCATTCCCATAATTATTGAATGAAATTGGAGTGAATAATATTTTATATAAGAATAATTATGATGTTATAATAACCATATATAGTTGTTATTTACACCATTATAACCATCCAAGTAAGGTGGTGGTGGAAAAACATATTACACCACGGCGTGGAGAAGTTATTCCGTACGTACGCGCGCGTGGTGATTTTGTTTTCCGTAGGATGGATAGAAGGTGAAATGGGGTTGTTTAATATTTATAATAACATATAATTATATTAGATATACTAATTTTATTACTTTATAATGAAACAACTAAATAAGAGGAAGTAGAAGAATAATGAAACTTGAAAGAATCAGTAGAAGAGATTACATCTTCTTTGACGCGGCTCCCCTTATCCTCCTCTTAGGGCACTAGAGTTGGTCTTTGAAGAAGACCAGAACCTCTAGTAGGTTTCTATGGAAGTGTAGAAGTGAAATTGGCAGGGTTTGTCCAAGCTTTAAGGCTCAAATTTTTGGGAAGAGGAGAGGGAGGAGGATCCCTTTTAAAATGGAGGAGAGGGGCACCTTAGAAAAAACATAAAACATTATTTAATAATAAATTCATATTCGGTTTATAATGGCTCCAAAGTGACTTATTTCGAGGCTAGGGTGGGGATGGGTCGAAATCTTTTCAACCAATAGGTTTTTGAAATGTTTAGGTAACCATTTTAACCTTTTCATTTAGATTTAACTCTAAGTTAAATAAGTTAACTTTTACAGTGTCTTCTTGTATTCTTACCCTATATGGTTAATAAACTTACAATAAACTACAAATATAACCCCAATTGGTTAATTAAAGTCATATATAATATTATATATGTATTTTGGAAAAACCGTATATTTTTAGGACCATTATATCAATTAATAATATAATATTTGTTTCAAAAACTATTTTATGTCAATTTTGACACTATTTTTTATTTTTTTTATAAATTAATAATATCATTATTACATAAAATAAAATTCATCTAAACAACCCTAATATGTTATATTAACCTATAAAATTAGTTTTATTCATAAAAAGTCTCAAATTACATTTATTTGGGTATTTATAATATCAATTATGTCAATGTTTCATTAATAAGGTAATTACTACATCATCATTATGTCATAATTAAATCAAATTATTTAATGTCTAAAAAATATAAATAAAATACCATTATGTTAGAAATATTTTTTTCTTTCTAATGATTATTTATATTCGAATTTATTTTATGTATGACCCTATATTAGAAATGTTTTAGTTATTAAACTGTGATTTTAACTATTTTAACTCTTCTTTAAATAAAATAATAATAAATATCCTAATCTAATCCAAGTGGACCTAAAGGGTAATATTTTTTTCCTAAGGTTGTTTATGGTCGAATTGCAGTTATAAAATATAATTCGGACATGTGTTAGGGTAATAATAATATCATTTTTACCCTTAATTACCCAATTTACTTTTAACCGTGGTAAATAAAAGTAAAAGGTTACTATTCAACGAAAAATATTTTTATCTTATTGAACCACATTTTACTTACTGATATCAACCGTGTATCCTGTAGTTTTGAAATTCTACTCGCAGAAGCAGTTAAATTATGTTTCTTGTAAATTTGCAAATTCTCATAGGAGGTGGGTAAAAGTCGGTGAAAAGTTCAATAAAATTTTTATATATCTAAAATTATTATAAAATGACTCTAATAAATTTCATTGAACATATATAGGTATTATGTATCTATTTTTACATAAAATAAATTTAAATAAAATCAACGATTTTTTAAATAAAAATTCGGTTTTAACCAATAACTGAGTGTTTTCACTATTCATCAAAAATTGAAAGTTTTCAGAAAAATAACAAAAATTCACCCAAGGATAATTTCGATATTACAAATCCAAAAATTAAGTCCATTTTGATAGATAAAATTTATAAAATTTCCAAAAGTGGGTATTACTATTCATAACGGCTAGTTTATATAATATTTTAATAATATATCATTGCTTTTTGAAACCCGGTATTGCATTCTACACACACTATCGAGGAAGGTCACGATTGCGTGTAATGTAAGCCAAGTTAGGGATGCGTGTAGTTCAAGCTCCCTTTTGTGTTGCGTATAACATAATCAAAACTTATTTCATTTATACATTAAACAAAATCTATACTTAATGTTGCGTAGAAGAATTTCCACAAAACAAACATGAAATTGTGTGTAACACAAGCCAAGAATAGTTTTGCATATACTACATGCTAATATGGTGTTGCGTATAGTACAAGATAATCTTAGTGTATTGTAAAATAGAAGACATCAATGAAATTAAAACTAATATATCTCATAAAATATCGGGGTGTTACATTCTCAAGACTCGCAATAGGGTCTACAGGCACATGCCCTAGGTAGCTTTAAGGATTTGGACAAAATATTTAAATGGTTCGTACCTCGATTAAACCTGGGATGTTACAACATCATTTTTGTGCCATTTTTCTTTGATAATTACATTTATACTATTTTAAATATATAAAATTATAAAATTCATCTCTCTTGACTTTAATATCTCTAATTTTATTATATAAGGATAAAAAGAGGATTAGTTCAGTTAAAATTATTTATTTGAAATAGTAACTATTTTTTAGTTTGGTAAAAAAAATTATTTTTAGTGATGGAATAATTACCTCAAATGCTTACACAATGATGACATAGTGTTTGTGTAAGTAGTTGAAAAAACATGAAAATGATTTTAAAAAATATAAAAAAATGGTGATTTATAGTTCTACAAGAATATTATATATGATTAAAATATATTAGGAATGTTTTAAATTTTTATATTCGAATTAAATTACTATCTCTATGTCTTTGAAGTTAAATTAAGTGAATAGTGTCAAAAATGACATTAATGTTATTTTATAAAAAATAATATTTTAGCAAATTATATGAAAATTAGAAAAAATATTGAAATAGTATATGTATGATGATAAATAGTCTAAAATTTCATCTATTTTCCATTTATTATCTAATTGTTATCTTATATGTAAAATTATAACACTTTAAGATTGAAAGATCAGTTACCGTAGTTAAGGTTAAAAACGATTAACGAAGGGGTTAAACTAAAGGATAAGCTTTAAAATGACACCAAAACCTATAAAATTTTAATTTTATCGTTGTATTTTTACCATAGACTAATTTTATTCAAATTTATTACTATTTGGATGCACTGAGAAGTTATTTATTTATATTTAAATATTGTAAGTAATTCCAAGTGTATCCATTTCCAACCTAATAAAAGAACACTACTTATCTATTTTATTTACTACACATTGAGACATATAGATAGAAAAACATGAAAAATTATCTTATAAACTTCCTTATACAAGAATTATTTTTTCCGCTCTTTTTAAAATATTGTTTCAGGGGTCCTTAATAAGGAATCTAAAAGAGGTAATCTTCCTACCTGACCTCTTTCAATTTATTTCTTCTCCTACCTCCTATAAATCTATGTTATTCATCATAAAATAATAAGTTCAATATCTAAAATATTATAAAATTTTATTATGATTGTGTAACTACCATTATCCACCCTCTTTTTTATTAAATTAGAAGTGAAAGTATCGCTTGTGTGTACATTTGGAATACCACCTCCATTTAGTGATACAATTCATTTTTCATCACCATATTTCATGGATAGGTATTATAATGGGTGTAATGTTTATAAATTATATTTATGGAATTATTATGATTCTATAATTATAAAATCATATCTACCTTCTTGTCTTCCATTCTTTTGTAAAATTATAATATCGCTCATGCGTACATGTGGACTACCACATACATGATGCGATAAGATTATTTTTACATTTATATTTTACATTCATTGTAATATGGATAAATTTAATAAATATATATGATATATATGATATAATAATTATTCTATAAAGGTGAATTATTATTTACCATTCTTTCCTTCCATCCTTTGAAAAGTGAAAACATCGTTTATGCGTCCGTATAACCTACTGTCTCCATGAACAATAAATTAATTTTTCTATTTATATCCTTTATAGATGAATATATATGTGTGTGATGAATATATATGATATTTATATCTGGATTAAAACAAATTATATGATGAAACCATGATCAAATTAAAAGGATCGGAACTACCGAGCATAAATTCTTATAAAAACGAAGTAGTTAACACCTGGAAAAACCTATTTTAATAAGGAGATATTAATAAATGGGTGTTAAAATGTTATAATTGGAGTATATATGATAATATATTTATTTAAATTATTATATTATATAATTAAATTAAATTTAAATTTATTATACATGATATTAGATCACTTTTAAAGAAAGTAAAAAATTATTTAAGAGTTTTATGATACAATCTCACTATTTATTGGGACGGATTATGATTAAGTTTTGAGTGATGTAATTTCATAATAAAACATTAAATAATTTCATAAATTTTATTCTCCCAAAGTTATTTTTTGTGAATAGTTGTTTTAGTTTTATTTTTATCACATTAAGTACTCAAGACACTGAAATAATGTTTTTTGGGAAAAATCACTTTATTTCTCTTTTTAGTAAAAAATCATTTTTCTTCCATGTATATGTTTTCTAAATAAATTTCTAAAAAATAGTATTTTTATTCTTTAAAGTCATTTTTACCCATGTTTAAATTTTTACAAAATTATTTAAAATGAATATTCTTGTCATTTTCTAAATAAGTCAATTTTGACTTTTTATTAAAATATAAAAAGAATATTTGTTTTAATGTAAAAAACATGAACGAAATTTTTGAACATCAGGACCACGCAATACTTTCAAGATTTATTTATAATTTTCTATGTTTCTTTTCAAACAAAAATATATTTTTAAATATTTGTGAAACTTTTTATATTTTAAATATGTTGTTTTAAAGTGAAAATGGTATTTTCCTCAAGAAACAATCCAAGTGATATTTTATAGTCATTTTCATCTAACATGACATATTTTGGTGTTACATAAGATTTACTGGGGATATGATCCAATGATAATATCCTTATTATTTATTTGGATGGTTTATAATTATGATGATAATATTTTTATAAAACTCATTAATTTTCTATGTGTTATTCTATGATGAAATGTTGAAATGTTTATAAAACCCATTTATTTTCTACAGGTTTGATATAAAGAATGTTTTATCATATTTTGGAACACATATGTATGGTATTCATAATGCGATAGGTGTAATCATAATTATATATCCCTTTAATACATTGCATAAATATGGATATCTCTTGAGATAATAAGGATCAGAATGGGGAGTGAACCCAGTTTAGTAATGGCCTTTTTCGACTATGATAGTCTTGGGAGAGAAACCTAAATAAAGATATAATGGAGTGAGGATTAAACCCAATACACTATGATAATCTTGGTAGTGAGGCTTGACTAAGTAAATTATTTTATATACTTATTTTTATGCCATAAACTTTTACCTTATTCCAATGTAATACTCTCATGGCTCATGTTCTTTGATTAATTTATGATTCATGTCTTATGAACTTCCAATATTTATGGTATGACTCAAGTTTGTGATCTATTATATGCTGGGTATTGTTTTTAAATGTTAGGATCATGTTATCATACAATTATGCTCATTTTATACTTAATTAATAATTGATATCTCCCTTGTTTACCCTTAATAATCATCTAAGCTCACCTTTTCTTATGTTTACCTTATATAGGATATAAAGAAAGATTTTAAGTATGACATTTCTATGAAGGGTTATAGTTATGAATAACTTAGTGGAAGATGATGCAGATCTAAGATGAAAAAGTTGTTTATATATCTAATTTTCCAAAGACACAAACCTATATGATTCTGGAATGGATCCTAATGTTATCTATTAAAAATTAATCTAAAAATATGTAATGTTTATGTATGAAAAAGTATGGGTCTTTTTATACCATGGTGTATTTACATGGATTATTCCAACATAAGTCGTTTAAATGCAAGTTGATTCCTATTTAGGCCATCACAATTCTTAGACAATCTTACACGCATTAGTTGAATTCCATGAGGTCATTCCTATGTATGGAGATTTTCACATATTTTATTGTGGAATGGATCCCTATATTGTAAGTTGTAGTGTCCATGAAAATGGGATATGCTGGTTAACACTACACAGGCACCAATGTGATGTGTTAATCACATATGAGGCCTCCCAACATCAGTTTAATCCTATGTAAGGCCTATTATCTGTCGTATAAGATGAATGATAGTGTTAGGATCCTAAAAAGTTATGGATTATGACTTAGGAATATTGTTAAAATGATATAGAGAAAAATATTATTTTTCAGTATTTCAATTAAGAATTGAATTATATAATTTAAAAATTATTTATAAATTGAATAAAAAGGTATAATGGGATATTTATTTATTTATGAATGTGTTTATAAATTAAAAAAATAAAAAATGTTTATAATTGATTAATTAAATGTTTATTAAAAATTTATTCAATAAATAACCCATAATTATTAAATGATAATATTTAAATACCATTTCATATTTTATATGGAATGAATTATAATTTATATATAAATATTTTATAGGAAAATTATAAATTAATTTATAAAATGTTTATAAATTACAAAATGATGTAAAAACATAAAAAACTATATTTAAAATTATGAATTATTAATAATTTTTTTAATTTGAATTTCTCAAATTAAAGACCTTATTTGAGAAATAATTTAAATCATATCAAAAGGATTTTTGATAATCAATTTGATTAAGGTTCAAATTAATTTTAAATGGATTTTATTTAGATTATGTAAATTTTTTACATAATATATTTGGAATATAAAATGTTTATATTTCATTTAATATTGTATATTTAAATTAAATTTCATATAATGAATGATATGATTGAGTTAATATTGGGAATAAATATAAAGTATTTATATTTATATCAACTATTTGATGTCCATAATTAAGAGTTAAATTATCAAATTTTTATAATTAATTTTATTTATAAATTATTCATAAATATTTTTATCTCATGTTAAATTTATAAATTTTTCATTTATTTAGTTTTATTCTATACTGTATTTGTGGATATAATTGTTATATTATGAATAGAATTATTATTTAGTTTACAAATCTAAACTTATTATAAAAAATTTTATATGTTCATATAAGGACTTAAATTCTTATTGTGATAATGAATTTGGTATTCTTCCTCTTTAAATCTAACTTTTTAGGAGTTTTATAAAGAGTTTCACATCAATATGATTTGATCATATTTATATATTAGAATTAATAGGACTCCAAACTAAATCCTTATAAGCATGCATACATGTAAAGGGAATAACATGAGATAAGTTGGGAGATTAAATCCCCCTTAAAATACTAAGTGTTAGATTCTTTCAAAAGTGTATCTTATCAAGAGCTTGATCATCCAACTGGGAAGGTCATGCTAAAGTTGGGTTCCCCTGGATTATCATTTATAAGTAAATAATGTATTGGGTAACCCTAATAGGATTATGTTCTTGTTATTGGTGTTTTATCGAGGTCACATTTAGTAGGGAGACCTTAATAGGATTATGTTACCAGAGGAATATAGTTAATTTTAACCATATGATTAATTAAAAAAAGTTTTTTCTGCTCAAATATTTAATAATCATATATGATATGACTGGGATGATTCCCAACCTAAATAACTAAGTGGAAGGATAAATGATAAAGTGTCCTAATGTTTAGTGAAATATGGATCTTATCCCACTAATATATATGATGTGATTCTAAATATGTCATCAATTTAGTGGGAGAACTTTTAATAAAAGTCCTTATTAAATGTATGTAAAATATAATACTCATCTGATAAAATATCATGTTATAGATAATAACATCATCATCATCAAACTTGACTTTGAGATAAATAATATAAAATGAGAAGCTTAATGTAAGCAATTCATAATACTGGTAGAAACTTAAGAATTGTTCTTAATAAAGAGAAAATTTGATGTGTTAGAGTAACTACTTCCCGAGTAACCAACTGTTAAGTAGTTCAACAATTGTATCTAGATACTTATGTAAAGAATAAAATAATTAAATAACAGTTTTTTAAGGCTAGATATGGTTAAGGATTTAATTTTATTATAATCAGTTGAATTTTTTTGATAATTTGAAAGTATTCAATAAATGTTTACCCTATTTTCTAAAAGTTATGAGAATAGATAAACTAGGGCATGTGATTTCCACCTTTTGGTGTTGTATTGATAATAAAAGTGGGTAATAGTTCAAATCATAAGAATAAAAGTTAGTTGGATGGTCCAAACGTGTTTCTTATAGTATCCAATCAATGTTATTTAAACCTAGAGTTATCATGAAATGGGATTAAAGTTTTAATATGATAGAAGCTTCAAAAATATATTACGGGGTCTGTGAAACTCCATGGAAAGTCCATGTTAGGTGTAAATGTTATAGAAATTAATTATTTGGTTTTTAATGGTAAGTGATTCCAATGTTAAACATTACAATTGTTGTAATTATACAAGATTTCAAAATCAAAGGAATAATTGATAAAGCCTGAAGTTTTCATTCAAGTGATGAAGAAAAGAATTTCTATATCAAATATTTTAATGAAAAGATCATATAGATCTAAGTAAAGGGTTTGTATAGCCATCTTATTTTTCTTATATGATGAGAGAATTTGTTTGTTAATAAATATTTGTTATGAACAATATGAGATGTTACCCATGGTTTATGATTAATTGGATTTTATAACATACTTGTGTAGAAGATAGATATGAAAATGTTTTATCTGGGATAAAATAGTTTATCTATTTATTTATTAAATTGTGAGGGATTTTAACCCACCACTACTAGTGGAATATTTTAAAGAATAAAATCATATTTTTAAAAATAATCATCCAAACACATAGGATTCTATATAGGATATGGATTCAATATTTTAGTTGTTATATATTCTTACTAAGATAAAATAAGTTTTATTTTATAACACAAAGAAATTTGAGTATCTTATAATGATATTTTAAAAAAGAATACGTGTTAAGTGGTTATTGAGGGTAAATTTAAACTTTTAGAGGTTCAAATTTAATAAATTTAAAATTATACTAGTCAAAGATACAAATTGAATGTCACTTAATATCCTAAAAATTGTTTAGGATATGTTGGTAAAATATTAATTTAAATAGTTACATTAGTTTCCAAAATATTTCAAGGAAAAAATTTAATGGAAATAGTTATAAGAATGATGATGATGATGAACTTAGAAAGAGTTATAAACATATATCATAATTTATTGACATCATAAAATTGGATGTTTTGAAGGAAAGTATTTTGAATATGTTCAAGGAGTTAAATAGAAGAAATGTGATTCTAATGCCTCACCATTATTCAAAAAATCCTTATTCACGTATGTTACTATTAGGATCACATGAAGGGTGATAAACACTAAGAGGGGGGAGTGGATTAGTGTTTAATAGTTTTTCAAAAATTTATTTAACTCTCATGCTAATTCAAATTCATTCACTCAAGAAACTTAGAGATGAATAAAATGAAATGGGAACAATTCATTTGTTATTGAGGTTCCCCTCCATTAAGGTTGACTACATACCTAGTGAGTCATGGTTATTATCCCACATACATATCTTTCCTTCTATTATCAACAAGAACATGGTAAAGAGTATGACCTTGGACCTATTATAATGGCTTGATTCAACGAATTACAACTTTTTAATCAACAAAATAAATGGATTCCTTTTTAAGAAATATTGCCAAGGAATATTCAATCCTTAATATAGGTGTAAAATGATATTGATCATTTTCATCAATAGAAATTAATAGAATGATATAAAAGAGGCTTCATTACTTTATTAAATACAATATATATTCAACTCAATAGAGTATCAACTTGAATCATAAATTTTCAAACTCATCTATCTTCTTAATTTATCCCTTTTATATTTAAAATATTTAAATATTATTTCCATAATAGCTATGAAAACTCTCCTTCAATTTTGGTATGATCTTCTAATTTTGAATCTCATTTAATCATAGTCAAGGTTTTCATTTGAACCTTCCATAAGACTCATTTAATTTCTTCCTCACATGATATTTGAATATCATCGTCTTCGTTTAATCCAAAAAAAAATCCTTTCTATTAAAAATCTCACTCCACATGTGCATGAAAAGTATCTCATAGCATAACATCTTAACTCATGGAATGAATAGATCACACCTACTAGTTGCTTCTTTGACTAGTACTTGAATATTTGTCAACTTTAATCATAATTATTTTAATTAATTTTGATATTTAATTCCTTTAATATCAACACAATAATTGGCTTTATTTATTCTTCAAGTTTCCAAAATATTAGCTATAGAACTCTCCTAAAATTATTGTCTAAGTGATGGCCTCAAAATAAGTTATATGGAGATTTTTTTTAACATATTGTTACTTGATATCAGGTACACCTTGATGAATATTTTTTTCCTCTTTGTTGTTTCTTGTTTAGGGGTTCTTTTGGTTGAATTTGAAAAAAAATTGGAGGCTTTTTGAGCTATGCACGATTGGCACATGGTTTTCCCAAAACAAGCCCCCTATTCCCAGTGAAAATCATGTAACCCTAGACAATGAGAGCTTTCACAGTTGGTTCATGGTTTAATAAACCATTCACACAACTAGGATAAGTTGTGCGTCTTTTATAGTGATTCCAAAGTGGGCACATTATTTTCCTAAAAATGTGGACCTACCAAATTAACTATGTGCGCGGGTTTCTTTTATTCCAAAAATTATTTTAAAATTTCTGAAACCCTTGTTTAAGATTCTGAAACCCCTCACTTAACCTTAACTCTATTTATAGGGTTTAGATGTCTCCCTAAAGGAAATTTTGGTTCCTCTAACTCCCTTATTTGATGAATCAAAGTGCCAATGGAAGATCAGATACCTCTCCAATAAGTGGATCTCCTACCATTCAATATCTCTCGATCTCTCCATAATTCCTCATTAGAGTTTGATAGATCATCACATATTTCATGGATCTAAACTAAATTTAAATGGATATTGATTCTAGGTTTGTTACTTAATCTTTATCATTGTAATTCTTCATTGGTGAATCTCATTGTTAGTGGTTATATTTGTTTCTATGATTTAAAGGTAGGTGGTTCCATTTGATATTTTTTGTATAATTAAATCCCACATTTCCATGAGTTATTTGAAATAGATTTCAATTGAATTGTGAAAACCCAATTTGATATGTTTTGTAATTGTAATTAAAAATGGGATTAGTTTTGGAAAAAAAACCCCAATTCTAATGGAATTGAAATTTGGGGTGTAATTTGAAATAGAAGGAATCAACTAAATGATTTCAGAATTTATTTGATAAAAATTGATTAAATTGAATTGATAAAAATCTATGAGTTGTTTTGAATTGATAAAGTGCGAAATGATGAAAAACACATGTTTTAGTTTTGAAATTGAATTGGCATATTGAAACTGGAAATTGAAAATAGGAATTGTAAGTGATGTTTGATTTTAAATGAGATGATCTTCACAATATTAATTAGATTGATTGAGCACATATGAGCCTGGGTAGTTAGTGGGATATTTGGGACAAGAATACTAGTATGTTGATTCTCTAGTAATGGATTTATGATGATATCTCTAACAAAAACTTATTTTGGTGGATATTATTCCCAGTGAGAGATTGATTAGTCCGATTAGATCTAATCCTAAGGGACATGTTTAAACATATTATCCACGATCACTAATAAGAGAAGTGTAAGGATCCTATAACTAAAAACTATTGTATTGTAGGTTAGATGTCCATCGTGCTTGTTGTTATTATTTGGATATATATTCCATTGATTATGGAATTTTAATATTCAGTGTAGTTAATTTATATAAATTTTTTTATATAAAATGTTTATTTAATACATTGTTCGAAATGTTTTCCATCCTTTGAATTGAAAGAAAGTTTTGTTTTAAATATTCAAATGATACAGTATTCCATGCATTGTTTTATTTAAAATTGAATGTATGATTTGGTTTATTATAATGTAATATATTATGGAACACTTGGTGATACCCTGATAGGATTTATAGATCACACCCTTCCTTTTCCTTCAGTCATTTGTATATTTCTTTCTTCCGTGTCTGAGCAATGGGAAATTACCACTTGGAGGTGGTGAATGTTCTTGATACTTTGGGATTGGAGTGATGTCTCCTTTGGGATGTTTTTATTTCTACTAATTACTTTCATGATATACAATTTTGGGTTTTGATATACCTATTTATTTTCTGGTACTTTCTTCTTTTGGAGTGTTGAGCATACTATTTTCCACTGTTTATGGAAAATTCATTCTCTATTTTATCTTGTATGATGTACGGTGCTAGTTACCAACCCATGGGGATGATGAATTCCCTTCGGGCCATGTTAGAGTCATCTCAAGTGTTTGGGTACTAAGTTATCTAGGATGGTTCATGATAAAGTGGAATCAAAGGTGTAGGTTAACCATCATTCCTTAATGTTAGTATCTAGTTTGGGATATCTTTTTAGTACTTATGAGGTAGTTATGAGTGAGTTCATGGCCGTCTTTCATTATAATGAGACTTAAGTCACCATGGGTAGTTAGGTATTGGTTTCTTGAGGAATAATTTGATTTAATTTTAGTCCTTTCCTAGTTTTGATTTAGATAGGTTAAAATCCAAATCCTGATATCTTATCTTATAGGATTGATATTCCTATTGTTCTTGTTTGAGTCATTGGTCTAAGTAATATTATGAAGTATTCAATGTTGTTGGTTGATTTCATGTATTATCATGACTCCAATAAGTTGTGTGAATAGGATATAAGAGGAAGCTGCTGATGAAACATATTGAGTGAATCTTCCCATGTACTAGAACCTTGTTGAGATTATTGTGTGTATTATACAAGCTCTAGGACATGCACCTTGACCATCTCTCGTTTAGGCTCCAGTTGAGGAACTTAGGAAGATTGAATCTAGAAATCATGCTTAGGAGTTCCTTTTCCAAAATCCACTAGACTTACAAGGCTCTAATGATCCTTGAGAGGCTAAGGATTGGTTGGGAAAGATGTAGATTTTGTTTGATTTCTTAGAAATGCTTGATTCGGTTAAGGTTAAGTGTTCCACCTTCAAGCTAGAGGGAACTAGAAGGAGATGGTGGGATTAAATGGTTATGGATAAGAAGAATGAGGGTTTAGAGTGAGAGGAATTTAATATTATTTTCACTAATTTGTTATATAAAAATTATATGAATCTAACTAAGGATATTTAGTTTTTCAAACTCAAACAAACTTATAAGAACACGATGGAGTATGTGAAATGATTTACTAAGGTTGTGCAGTTTGTTCCTGAGATAGTATCAAATGAAAAGATGAAGACCTAATGGTTTGAGATGGGTATTTAAAATAATATTCCTTCTTAGGGTTTCTTACTAATGATCACTTCTTATAATGATGTACTGAATATGGTGTGGATGGTTGATCTTGTCCTGAAAAATAAGTTAGGGTTGACAGAAATTCCTTTTTATCCCAGTGGTAGTTTTATGAGTTAATTTAAAGAAAATAAGAACTATGATTATCCTCATAGTGGATCTTGATAGCAGGGTTCTTCCAAACCTCCAACAATTTCTAGAAGAATCCCCTTGACTTCCTTCCAATGTAGAAATCACGGGTATTCGAAATGGTTTTTCACTGAGGCACCCAAGATTTGAAGTTCCTTTAAATGCTTGGGAAGAAATTATGTTATATCTTCTATACCCCAAATAGTAAAATGGGATCATAAACACATAAAATTATTGTGGTGTAATTAGATGCTTCACAAGCAAAGGGGCTCTACCCACATGCATCCTGAACGAAGCTTCTTCACATAGTAGAAGAGTCCCCAGAGGAAGTAAATATAGGAACAACGACCATGAAAGGTACCATCACTATGAATTCATAATTAGTGACTTATTTATTTGATACCGGTACATCTCATTCATTTATATCAACACATATTGTGAACTTTATATATCTTTCTATAGGGATTTTGTCTTATGTGATGGATATTACCACTCCCCTCAGAACGAAGAGAGGGCAAGGTCATTTTTTTCCTTCTTGAGTTTTCTCTTTGTTGAGAATTGAGATTACCTGGAATTTTTAGGTTCTCAGCATAAACCATATTGATTTCATATTTGGTATGGATTGGATCATTACTAATAAGAAATAAATTGACTACTATCTTTGATGGGACTTCATTACTCCACCCTATGGGGTGTGTTATATCTTAGAGGGAGAATGGGGCATGAGGTCGAGTAGATTCTGACCTTCTTATCTAAAGTTAGAGAAAGTAATATTAGTTTTTTCTTTTTTATTTAGAGAGGGATTCTTTGAGAGATAATCTTCCTTTAGTTTTCATCACGTTTCTTGATGTGTTTTCTTCTAGTGTATCTAGTTTTCCATCGATAAGGGAGGTAAGTTTTCTATTGATTTAGATCATAGTACTCGGCTAGTATCTATTCCTTATTACCGTATGGCACCGGCTGAACTAAAATATTTGAAGACTCAGTTGGATGATCTATTAGAGAAAGTCCTCAAATGCTCGATTCTTTTACCTTGGGTGGAGCCTGTTCTATTTTCTAATAAAGACGATGTAAAAATATTCATATGTATTGATTACCAGAAACTCAACCGAGTTATGGTAAATAAATAGTATATGTTACCATAGATTGATGAATTGTATGACCTGTTGAAATGGGTGAAGTAGTTATTGATGATTTATCTTTGATATGGTTATCACCAGTTGAGAATAAAATAATCATACATTCAGAAAAACACCTTCCAGAGAAGGTATGTCCATCATGATTATTTTTTTCTACTATTTGGTCTAACTAGTTCTCCTATTATATTTATGGATTTGATTAATAAGATCTTCCATGAGTATCTTGACACATTCATGGTGTTATTTTTGGATGACATCCTAGTTTACTCTCAGTCTGAGGAGGATAACGTGCATTATATGATAGTATTTTTGGAATTTTTGAGAAATTACCAACTCTATACCCAACTATTGAAACATGATTTTTTGGATTCAGGAAGTGAAGTTCTTGGGACACATGGTCTCAGATCTTGGTATCTCAGTTGATCCAAATAAGGTGAAAGTTGTAATGAAATGGGAAAAATCATGTAATGTTTTTGAGATTTGGATATTCTTGGGATTATCTGGGTATTATCACTAGTTTATAAAGTATTTCTTAAATTTGTCTCATCTGATGAACATTATCACTTAGAATGGGTGATGTTTTCTTAGGATGAGAAATGTCATAGTTCATTTATTGACCTGAAATGTATTTTGACTTCTATACTGGTGTTGACTCTTCCCGAGGTCGGGCAGAACTATATGTTCTTTTATGATGCACCGGGTTAGGGTTTGGGTTGTGTTCTTATATAAGTTTATCACATGGTAGCATATGTTTCTCAAAATTTTTGGCCACATGATAAGAATTATCTGACCCATGACCTTGAACTCAAATCTATGATGCATGTGCTTAATAGTTGGAAGAATTTCCTATTTGGAGAAAGTGTTATCATGTATTCTAACCATATGAGATTAAGTTGTAACTTCTCCCAAAAATATTTGAATCTCTTTTGGAGGTGTTGGGTGGAAAATCTACAATCGTTTAATTTTTACATCTCCTACACCTCTGAGAAATGCAATGTCATCACTGATTCTTTGAGAAGGAAACATGGGAAACAATCCATGAAATAATCATTGAAAGAGTGGAACTTGACCACTCTTTTTTCACTATTTCATATAGGAGATCAGGAAATATAGGCCAAGGTTCTCTTGGATAGTGTTCAGTTTACTTCCTCCCTTATAGAGATGATTTTTCAGGAATGGAAGCTTGATGATGAATTCCATAGAATTAGATATTATATTTATGGTGGGAAGACCGTTGGTGACTAGTCATTCTCCATAGAGGTTATTTTATTTTTATAAAAATAGTACATTTTATGTTTTTCAATTACAAAATATGTGATGGGGGGGTTACCATAATTTTAAATGGGCAGTGAACCCAAGAACCACAAAGATGTTCTATGATATGTGATGGTGATTTTGGTGGCCAATTATGAGGTGGGACATCATTGGCTTTATTTCACATTTCTATACTTTCCAACAGGCCAAGGTAGAGCACCAAATACTTTTGAGTTTTCTTCAGCCACTTCTAGTGCTGATATAGAAGTGGGAAGAGATTTTTATGGACTTTGTGGTTGGGTTTCCGCATTCCACTATAAAGTAGAATTTGATAAGGTTTGTGATCAATAGGATGGCCAAATTAGATCACTTTATACCCATTCATGATATAACAAATGTTGAGGAGTTGGAAAATATCAATGTGAAAAAGATTGTTCAATTTCACATGATTCCATCTACTATAGTCTCTAATAGATATCCTCATTTTACCTCTCATTTTTAGGTCTTTAAGAGGTTATGGGATCTCAGGTTCATTTGAGTGCGGCATACCATCTATAGAAGTATCCCCAGACAAAGATGGATATATATATTCTCGAATATATACTTTATGATTGTGTACTTGATTTTGGTGGAGCTTGGGATGACTATTTGGGATAGGTTGAGTTCTCTTATAACAATAGTTACCAATTCATGATCACAATGGATTTTTTTTGGCTTCGTATAGAAGGACTTGTAAATCTACATTATGTTGGTTAGATATTGGAGAATCATCCTTGATTGGGCAGAGTTTGGTTTAAGATACAATGGTGAAGATTTAGTTGATTCATCAAAGAATGTTGATGGAACATAGCCGACATAAATCCTATGTTGATCATCATCATAGACCATTGGATTTCATTTTTTGTGGTCAAGTGTTCTTGAGTGTTTTACCTCGGTTGGCTGACTAACATCTTGGGAGGAAAGGGAATCTTTTTCCTCATTTCGTGGGACCTTTTTGAAGTTTTTGAGTAGGTGGGGAAAGTGGATTACTATTTAGAACATCCACCATATGTGGAATCGATACATAATGTGTTCTATGTACCAAAACTTTGAAAGTATCTTTATGAACCATCTCAAGTCTTGAGCTAGGAGGATCTTGATGTTGAGACTAATTTATCTATGACTGAGAATCCTGTTAGGATTGTTGATTATGAGATAAAGGTACTCTATGGGAGGATGAGACCTTTTTTATATGTGATATGGAAGCATGGTTTTGATACACATGATACTTGGGATAGGGATGGACTGATGAGAGAATAGTGGCCTCATCTTATGGATATGGAAACTTCTTGATAGGATTTCTATAGACAAAAACTTCTTATGGTGGGGTGTTTTTAACATAATGTTACTTGATTTCAAGTATTCCTTGTACTTTTTTTGTTTCCCTTTTGGTTGGTTCTTTTTTATGGGTTCGTTAGGAGAATTTGGAAAAACATTTTGAGGTTTTTAGGAATGTGCATGGTTGGCACAAGATTTTCCCAGACCATACCCACCAGTGCAAACCGTGTAACCCTGGATGATGAAGGTTTTCATAGTTGGAACATGGTTTGAAAAAAATTTCACCCACTTTGGAGAAACCATGGGTCTTAGATGTTGATTCTAGAGGGTTCACATGGTTAGGGAACAAGGTTTTATAATCGTGTTCCCCTACCCAGCTACCCATGAGTGCAATTTTCTTTTATTCTAAAAATTATTTTAAAATTTCCCAAACGCCTATTTAAGATCCTGGAACCCCTCACTCAACCCTAACTTGAATTATAGGGTTCAGAAGGATCCCTAGAAGAAATTTTGGCTCCTCCAACATCCTTTGATGAATTGAAGCACCAGTGTAAAATCAAATCCCTCTCTAGTAAGTGGATATCCTCCCGTTCAATATCTCATGATTTCGGATTCTTTCCTCTTTTGAGATTAATAGATCATAATTTATTTGATGGATATAATCTAAATTTAAATGGAGCTTCATTATATGTTTTTTTAATTTATCTTTGTCTTCATCGTTCTTCATTGGAGGATCTTGTTATGGGTGTTTATTCATATGTTGGTCACACTAATCATATGTTGGTCAAGATAACTCATATGCTATAAAAAATGGCTCATATGAACTCCTAAATAACCTTTATTTCATCTAGAACTCTTAATGACTAATATAATAGTTTTATTAACTCATAAGGATTCCTAAATAACTCATGCATATAGCCAAAATAACTCTTATAATGGCCTCAAATGACTCATACTAAGTGTAGAGAGTCTTTTTTCCTTCAAGAAATTTATTCCAATATAAGATTTATAGATTTTAGAAAAATAATAATTGAACATGTGTAATTCACTCTTTGAATATATCTAAATAACCTAAAAACACTTCCAAATCATCATCCAAATAGTTCCCTCATCTTTTCATCAATATATTTGATTTCGAGTAGACTTTGGATGGTCTATCACAACTTTTCACAACTTCAACTAGCCTTTGTCATCCTTTATATTAATTCTTCAATCTCCCCCCTATGTGAATTTTTCCAAAACATCTTTCTAACTATTGTAGATAGTGTTCCTTCATCATCAGTTGTATTTAACTTGAATATTATCGAATCAATCATCACATGTAAAAAATTATTGACAAAAAATATAGCAATATCCTCAAGTGGGTTCCACAATCTCTCCTCTTTGGATTTATTTTCAATATTATCCATCTATTTTATCCCTTATTGGCAATAAAACCAAAGTGAATGTGAACTAGGTGGTACAAACGTAATAAAAGAAATGATCTATGAACAAACAGCCTCTAATTCTACATGATCCATGCTCAGTATAGAAAATAAGAGAAATTAGCTTCAATATCAATATTGTACTTTAAAAAATACCATATATAGATTTTATTCTACAAATAAGAAATTTATTTTCTAATCAATTTTCCTATACCCACTCTACAAACACATTAAAATAAATCAAAAAATAAAGAAATTTTTTCTCTACCCCTGTATATTGCATCTTCTTTATATACAAATATTTCAGAATAATAAGTGAGAGTAGGGAAAACTAAATAAAATTTTACATTAATCTTGGGATGTGGATTTCATTCTCATTTATAACCTCAGATTATCCAAAGACTCAATTATGATTTGTTGGTAATAATGTCAAGAATCTAATCCTTTAATTAAAAAAAATTCAACATTGGAATACCCTTATCAACCTTATCCTTTAGAAAATTATATTTTATGTCTATGTTATTAGTGGAATTCTTCACAGGGTTTTTGGAAAAATTAATTACACTTTGATTATATTACCTATGACCAAAGTATATTCAACATTAAAATTCAATTCCTATAACTGAATCTCTATCCACGCCATTTGTGTAGCGACCTATAATTTAGCTGCATATTCATCCTTAGTTAACCTCAATGTAACTGATGTTTTCTTCTTTGAATTTTATGATATATAGCTTCTACCAATAAAAAATGCTCTAGTGAAGTGGAATTTTTTTCATCTATTACACCAACCCAATCAACATTAGAAAACCCTTTCAAAAATTATATCATCCTTCTTCATGTAAAATAACCCATAAGTGAGTTTATTTGAAATGTATCTTATAATCCTCTTAACCACCAAAATATATTGTTCTTTAGGATTTGATTGAAATATAACATAAAAGGTGATAGAATGTACGATGTCAATCCTGAATGTTATCAAGTACATAAGACTCCTAATTAAACTGCTAAAATGATTCTCGTTATCTTTTTTACTTCTTTATATTAACTTTTTTTCCCACCTAAATTAGTGTGGATGCTCTTTTAGTTTCCTATATTCCAAACTTATTTAAGATCTATTTAACATATTTTTCTTATGAGATAAAATAAAATCAATTCATTGGGAAATCTATAAACCCAAGGAAATTTTCATTTATTAAAGAAATGAAATTTCAAATATTTCTTTCATATGTCTTGAGAATTATTCACACAACCTATTTTAATTACTATAAAAAATAACTTCATCAACATACACAATCAAAAAAAGTATTGTGGTTTTGGTCTTCTTTATAAATAATTGTTTTAAACTCTCTCTTTCTTGAATTTCATGCTCCTATGGTATTCATAAATCTTAAAATTCCAAGTAATTGTGGTTTTCTTCA
The DNA here is from genome assembly GCA_963277665.1 of Viscum album. NCBI lineage: Eukaryota > Viridiplantae > Streptophyta > Magnoliopsida > Santalales > Viscaceae > Viscum > Viscum album. The sequence goes on from OY728151.1 coordinate 912,917,582, forward strand.
AGACAAATATACCTTTTTCAGTTTACACACCTTTCTTCCATATAAGTCTAACATGAAAAACTTAGGTTTTTATATGTATATTTCTTCATCAATCTCACCATTCTTAAAGGATGATTTAACATCTATTTTGAATAATTTAAAATTACTCTAGTCTACAATAGCTAGAAATAACACTATATATTAATGTATCGAAACTAGATAAAAAGTTTCATTAAATTCAACCCCTTCAATTTTTGAATATAACTTACATACCAACCTGGTCTTTTTTATAGCCACCTCATCTTTCTCATCTAACTTATTCTTTAAAATCCACTTTTCTATAAGAAAATTATTTTGTTTTGGCCTATGAACAAGTTGTCTTGTTTTATTCTTCTCAATAAATTCAAGTTATTCATTCATATCCTAAACCCACTCATTATGATCAAATATTTATTCAACTATTTAAGGTTCAATTTTTGATAGAAAACTACTATAGCCAATTTCCATAATCTTTATTATTGTCTAAACTCCTTGATCTTGTTCTCAAATAATATTTTTGACATCTACATGTATCCACAACCTGGAATTTACTCTTTTAGACTTCTAAATCTCATCATCATCACTAGAATATAAAGAATATGCATCATTAGTATGAATCTGTGTACTTTCAATAGTTTCACCAATATGTTCGGAACTGAAAACATCACCAGAATTGATAATATTCATCATTCCTTCTTCATTTTTTAAAGATTGTGACATCATAACTAACAACAGATCTTCCTTATTCATTATTTTATAACCATAAACATTCCTTATTTGTCATTTTCATTAGATTTTCATCAACTTATATCCTTATTCTTAATTTATCATGGAATCCAAAACACCTTGACATGTTTAACATTGTGATATCTTTTGAACCACACCACATAGAGACTCATATATGATTTTGGTTGTATGATACAACTATTATGAATTATTCTAGAAGTTGTGATGGTTTGAAACCAGTAAAACATTGAGGTTTCATTGTTAAATAGAATAGTCCTACCTATATTAACCAGATTCCAATTATTCCCTTCAAACAATCCATTTTATTGAGGATTATAAGTACTATTAACCACATGATTTATTTCATGTTTATCAATATATTCAATGAACTATTGTTTGGAATAATCACTCTAATTATATGATATCAATATCTTCAAATATATACTTGTTTGTTTTTTATAGGTCTTTTAAAACATTTAAATTTGTTCAAGGGATGTGATTTGTGTGACATGAACATGATAGATTCCATTATTATGAAGTAATCTATGAAAGTGATGAAGTATATTTATACACCTATTGACTTCTTTGTCACAGGCCCATACACATTAGAGTGGAATAGATCAAGGGGTTTTATAGTTTTGAATTTATCCTCCCTTGTGGGTTTTTTCACCATTTCCACTATTTATAGGTTTTTAAAAAAATTCATTATCTCCTTTAAAAATATGAATATTCTGAATAGACTCTTATTTGATAATATTATTCATGTTCTTTTATCTGAGATGGAAAATTCCTCATTGTCGTAAAATATGTTTTTCTTAAAAACTTAAATTAAACTTTATTCTTTTTTCCCTAACTTGAAAAAAAATTCCAGGTGTTCTTCTGCCTTTTGTTAAAATAGTCCCATCTTTCAATATCGTGGGTATTCACTGATTTTTCCTAAATATGAATTAATCTATTTCATCACAAAAGTAGATACACTGAACAAATTATACTTTATCCCATCAATAAACAAAAGATTTTATGGAATGATTTGATATCTCTAAATATTTTTTGTTCCAACTCATCTAATCTTTAGAGAGACATCATTTAAAAATGAAACAAATCCTCCTTCATATAAATAAATATTTATCAGATTTTTAAAATCACCTTTCATATTTTATGAACACCCACTCTCTATGATCCATTTATTTTCATATTTTAAATCTTTAAATGTTACTTCAACTATATTATCCCATTTCTTGATTTGAAATTGATTCTTATAATTTTAATATCTTTTAGATACATTCAACAAAGTAATAATAAATTCAACACTTACATATAAAATATGTCATTATTGATCAAAAATTCCACATATCTCTTGAAATATTCCAAAATTATTTATTACTTTAACCTTCTTCGAAATTTTTTAATGCTTCTATTGAGTTATCATCTATAGTTTTTTTCTTTAACTTAGTTCCATATCCATTATTGAACAAGTTAGACACATATTATGTTATTAGTTATAATATATATGGAAAAATATAATAAAAACTAGTAGTAACCCTAAAATATCATTTTTTGAAAGTAATGTTGCAACTGATTGGGTTTTTTTCTAGCATTGTTTTTAATTTTTTTCTATGCATATATCATTTGGTTCCATTAAAGAGATATTCCTTAGAATATTTTGACTAATACATGGTGAATTCATGAATCCTTTTCCTTCTATATGTTTATAAATTTTACATTTTCATCGGTTTTTTTATTAAACCCGATTTCGTACTCCCACTGCATTCTTAGGTAGTCAAGTTTTTATTATGAGGTAAAACAACAATAGTATTTTATTCAACACATCTTACTTTATAAATAAAATTATAACTTTTATCTTTTTATTAGATAATTTACCCTTTTATTTAATAGATTTACTCTAGTCATGCTTGGATTTATCTTTTAGTTTTTAATTTTTAGTTTTCTTCTCCCTTGAGTTTATGACTTCCTTATCCCCATGTATGATTTTGGAAATCATATCTTCAATGATCTTTCCATTCATACCAATATCAAGATTTATTCTTTAAATTTATTTGACAATATTGTCTCTTTCAATCTATAGTTCACTTTATTTATTTGAACATCCTTTTAGTCATGTGTGTCTTCTCTAAACCTTACTATTTCTTTCAGAAACATTTTAATTTACATTATCATAGTCTTTTATTTTGTAATTTTTCTTTCTTATATAGTATAATCACTATTTTATTATGATTCATCCTCCAATGATTTCTCTTCTTCCTATTTCATGAGCACTCTTTGTGATACATCTATGATATTTTTCTCTTTATCTCCACTTTCTTCACTATTAGATAGCCTTATTCAAATGAAAAAAAATATTCATTAAAAAGATGTAGGAGAATTTTTATTCTTTACCTTTGTATTTATTTTCATTAAATAATCTCTCTTATTAGTGATTTTACAATGGATTCGTAAAAATCATTTTCTCCTTTTATTTTCATGAGTTAATTTTTAGATAAACGACCAACAATTTCATACATGAATCATTTTAAGGTATGTTTCCATTGTACTTACCTATCCCATATGGGATGTTTCATGACATAAGAAAGAGTGCTTCAAGAAATTCTTCCATACCCTCATCTATATCTGATTACTCCAAATTCTCTTTAATTTATAATTATTTTAATGATTTGAAGGAAATTTCATCTTCCTTTTTACCTTTTTATTTAAGTGTTTATCCTCTTCTCATCTCATAATTATTGGGAGTTCTATAATGTTTATTAGTGGTGAAGTTATTGAGATATCTATCTTCAAGTGACGAGATCTTGAAATAAAATTTATATTGTAATATTATCATTATATTCTTTACTATAGTAGAATTATTAAGAGTTTCACCAAACCCTCTAATAGTACTAACAATTAGATAACCTTGGTAAATAAATCATCAGTTGTTTCATATTCCTGTATTCTAATGTCTTCAAGATATTGTCTGCGAATTTTCTATTTGTATTATTTCACCATATTTTTTCCTTCATATATGGCATGGAGCTTATTTCATATAGTATTAGATGTTATACATCCCATCACCTTCATCGTATCTTTATCAGATAAAGAAGATAATAAAAAATTCCTTGATTTTTCATCACTTTCAATATTTTTCCTGTCAATAAGAGACCATTTCAAGGTCTTTCTAGGAAGTTTAAAACTATATTGAATAGATTCAATCACATAAAGCCCAAAAGATATTGGATAGAGTACCATTCTCTCTTTATAAATATAAACCACCTTTTCATCAAACATTGGAATGCTTTTGTTGTTAACTGAGTTATGTTGATTCATATTAGATTCTTGAGAGAAAAATTAGAGAGTGGGCCAACTTTGATACCAATTGTTAGGATCACATAAAGGATGATAAAAATGGGAGGGGTGAATTATTGTTAATATTTTTTCATAGAATAATTCAACTCTTATTCATTTTCAAAATCAATCTCTCAATAAATTCATTGATGTAGAAAATAAAGTGGACAAAACACATTTTTTTAATGTGATTTGCCTTTTCTAATGATGACAATATTCTTAGTGCACCATTGTTATTATCCCATGCACATATATCTCCTTTTATTATCAATAATAACCCAGGATAGAGTATGACTCAACACCCATTAAAATGGATTAATTCAACTAGTTACAACTTTTTTTTCAACAAAACAAACAATTTTTTTTGAAGAAATATTTCCAGGGAATATTTAAGCCTTCGTATATGCCTCAAATGATATTGATATTTTTCTCGGTATATAGACTTTGAATGATTTGAAAGAGAATTCCTTTCTTTCTTTGATATAGTATATTTTTAACATAGTAGAGTATCAATTTTACTACATAATTTTTGAATTCCTTCATCTTATTTATTTATCCCTTTTATATTTGTAATATTTAAATATTATTTCTTTAATTTCATGGAAACTTCCATTTAATTATGGTAGGATATTCTCATTTTGAATCTCATTTAATCCTAATAAAGGTTTTCAATTAAAGTTTCCTTAATACATGGTTTCTTCCTTTCTCACATGATATTTTAATATCAAGGGCTTCTTCTACTCCACAAAATACATGATATTAAAAAATATCTCTCTATGTGTGCATGATCTTGTAGTGTGATAGCTTAGCTCATTGTGTGGGTAGCTCACATATGATAGTTTCATCTTGGGATGGCTCTTTAATCTTAGAAATCATGAATCACAATTATTATAATTAATTATGATATCTAATTCTCTTAATTTCATCACAAGAATTGGCGAGATTTATTCTTCAATTCTTTAGAATATTAATTTTAGATATATCCTAAAATTATTCTCTAAGTGATGGTCTCAAGATGACTCATATAGATATCTTTCATGACACATATACTAGTTCATATAACTTGTAAAAAGATGAAAAATAACTCATACATTGATTCTAATGACTCATACCCAGGTCCATTTTGTAAGAACCTGGTATCTCACTCAGGTTTGGATCCTTTAATTTTTGTCTAACTCTATACTTTGGACCTAATATAGATTCCTAATGAGTTATTAAAGGTTCTGAGGTTTTCTGGGGCTTGTTCGGAGATCGGAACCCATCATTTGGAGAAAATAGACCTGGCGGACAGTATAGATAAAATTGTGCGGAATTCTTAATTGTTTGGAAAGACATATGGATTTTGTTTATTCGGATAGATCCACCTCACACGGTTAGAACATGGTCATGCGGTCTAACTGTGTGAGCACCCATTTTCCTAGGTAACTATGCATGGCTGGCACACAATTTGATCAAACTCTGTGAGGGATAAATTTTCCGGCAGAACTATCTCACACGGTTTGCACACGGTATGACAAACTATGCAGACAAACCATGCGAAGAATATTTCTCTAGGTAATTTTCCAATTTTTCCCTTAATGATCTAATTAAGTCACCCCTTCATCCATAATCCAATTTTATGCTGGATTGACCTATTTCTCTCTAAATTTGGGGCTTTTTGAAGATCAAAACAAGGAATCAATATATATCCATCATCTGACATCTGATCGTGCTTATGTTCATCATGTTGGATGTGAAACGGTAAGTAATAGAGTCCTATTTAGTCGTTCTTCTTCTATTTATCTCTCAAACTATTTATCTCCATGTGAGTGTTCTTCACCTTTTCTTATATATACTCTGATCCGAGAATAATCAAGAGTTGATACCAGAGGAGGAGGACTGTACAACCATATGGTGGGTGGTATATAAATCATCCATAAAGTTCATTGATTTTGTAATGGTCATGTGGGGCCCACTAATCCAATCAAATACTGTCTCTTAAATTTCATTCCATGTTTATACTTGTTATAATAATATAGTTATGTTCTTTCCAAATATGTGATTAGTTTTTAGTTTGTACACCCACAACTCAATCCACCTCATCTTGAAGGTCATTCCATAATTGGGTTTTTTGTGTTTTGACACGTTTGAGCCACCATTCAGGTGTGCCCTTTCTAGACCTTCCTAAAGGTGATCCTTTCTATAATAAATTGTTTTTTTAAATGAGAAATGTATAATGGCATGTAAAATGTATGATCACCACTTTACCCGCCTAAGGTAAGTTCTTCAAATGATTATTAATTGTGAAATATAGAATGAAAAGTATACTAAGAATATAACTTAGCCTTATTAAAAGATATTTAATAAAGGATACATGTATGTAGCACCCCTTAAATTTTGATGGAAGGCATCATAGTGAACCTCAATAATTGAATGTTCCTTAATGGTTAACTAAGACTTAATTAAATGGTTGCAACACTACTTGGCCTATCCACTCTAATGGAAGACAAGGTTTGGACAAAAAAATAAATGGTTTCAACTATACATGACCTATAAACACTAATGGAAGGAAATACTTGAACCAAATTAATTATCTCATGATTACAATATCAAATAGGAATTGACTAACTCGAGCTCTCTTTGGATTCTGAGAGGAGAATACCTTGGGTCTTGGGAACCCCATTCTGATTCAAGGATCCAGTTTTCTTAGGTTGATACCCACCAAGATTCTGGTTCTTTTCTATTCCTTGGATGCCTAGTATACTACCATAGAGTCCCCTTTCATTATTCTAGGATACCTTATATACAATCCTTGGATCCCGAATTGAAAAGTAGGTTACTTGGATACACTCCTTGGACTCAGTCCTTGCTTAGACCTATTTTACCTTGGATGCACTCATTGGAATCAGTAGTCACCTTATTGTAGAATGCCTTGGATTATGATCCTTGGATTACACTCTTACCCCCTTAGCTAGACTCAGATACTACTGAGTGATATTTCCCTGAGATTTATGTTACCTTGGTTATTACCATGGAACTCTCTCACTGGATATCATTTTCTGGTTTCCTTGTTACATCTTGGGACCCTCAGTACTTATACTATCATGAGGTGATGTCAGTGCTGGATATGCCTCACATGACATATTCACATTAAATGGTAATTACATAATCAATTAACCAGTTAATGTTTCAGACACTATCCAAGGGTTGAAGTAGGTACTTGGGTATTTAGTTATTTTGTACTACTTTCTTTACTTATATATGCATGCCCTCAAATTTCTATATTCCATTACATGGGCCAAATGTTATAGACACTGTTGGTGGTGAGCCACTGTTATTTATCTCACACCCTCTCTGAGCACCGTTTGGTACCTAGAGTAGATTATATGACTACAGGTGTTGACAAAGGGAAGCATACAACTTCCAACACTTAATTGTGTGCTCATTGGATGGAGCATAATATCAGATGACCGAGTTGGATCTCAGGATGCTTGGAGTAGTATTTTTTCCTTTAATTTATGGAACATGTTATGTCTATTTTCTTGTATCCATGCTTTCCATTTTTCTAGTGACATGAAATTTTGTCATCATTGTTTAGTTGGTACATTTATGTTTGTTCTTGTTTATCCATTGAATCAGTTTTCTTCTTCTGTTTATTTATATTTCTTCTATTGTTCACTATTATTTATATTTAATCTCTTATTCTACACTCTGCTAATGAGGGAATAGTCTTCCCACATACACACCCTATTCCCTCACTACTGTTTAGTATCCTCTGGAGTTTGGGAAGATGCGTTTGAGTCCATGTGGCCCACTGAGCTTAGGGCACCTGTTAAGTGGCATCTGGGTCTAGGTCATCACAAAGTGGTATCATAGTTGGTTTCTTTTCTTGATTTACTATTTGTAGACAATATATTGGAGAATAAGAACGCTTGGGACTTGGTCATAACTCATTCTTGGGCGTTGTGAACCCATGTTCGGGGTAAAATCCCAGTTACCCATAATATAATTATTGTTCTATTTTTCCTATTACAGTTGATATTATTTCACTATTGGGTGACACACATGTCTTGTGGTGTTATTGATTATTACTATGTTGATAACTAATTTCATCATTATCCCAATGATATGAGTGCAAGGATCATTGCTACATGCATCATTATTGGTACCTAGAATTCACATGTCATGCATATTGATATGCCATATAAGAGATTCTCACATCTTTTCATTACTTGATATGCCTATGATTATTGAGTGATGTTTTGATAGTTTTATTGTACTTATATTACTTTTCCTATGATTGAGTGATTTTCTCTCTCAATTAATGAGGTGTATGGGCCCTCGTGGTTTGGGATGAGTAATTTACTGAGTCAATCCATTATATTATAAAGAAATGGGTGTTGTTTCTGGTCATAGGTGTATGGGCACTAATTCATCAAAAATGGAAACCCATTATAAATTTAATCCTGAAATGTAATATAAATTTGTTTAAAATCCTTATCCCACCTAATCATGATTATGAAAGGTAAAAGAGTGAACTTGGAAAGTAACTACAAAATGACATGAAACATATACTTGAGAACTTACCGATGTATGGCTGTCTAAGAGGGTAGTTTGGGTAGTATGCCATGGGTAGTGAGTTTTTATTACATTCAATTTCTAATAATGATGATATCTTATGCTCTTAATCTTGTTCTAAGATGTTTTCTTGGAATTTTTAATCTAATGTCATCACATCATCCTCATGTCGTTCGCCAGGAGAGTGGTGATGACCATGCTCCAAACATGGTGGGCCCTGAGCTCCCAATCTTACTTCCAGGAGTGCCACTTGAGGAAACACCTATTGTACCTAAAATGTTCACCGATTCCCAAGTTTTTGATAGTTTCTTACGTCTGATACAGTACATGAAAGATTCTCTATGGGTTGCACCTATGATGGTTGATCTAACTCGTGAGTTCCAACAACAACATCCTCCTACTTTTTTAGGGGATGGTGGTTCTCAGCCTATTGAGTCTTGGCTAGAGGCCATGATGTATATCTTTGAGCAACTGGAAATTCCTCCAAAGCAGAGATACAAGCTTTCTACATACATGATTTGGGATTTGGCCAAGTGTTGGTGGGATGTGGTCACCCTAGTTGGTCGCCATCATGGCATGTTATGGATTGATTTCCAGACTGCCTTCTATGATCAGTTCTTTCCTCAGGAACTGAGAGCTGACAGAGACAAAGATTTCATGCATCTTGAGTAGGTTTCTATTTCAGTTAGGGGATATTCAGCATGTTTCACTAATTTACATCATTTTCACTACTTCTAGCTGGTGATGAGCTTTCCCATCATAGAAGTTTTGAGGATGGGATCTAGTATGCCATATGAACTTAGGTGAATGAATTTTGCCTTCCTACCTTTTCAAAAATAGTTGATCAGGCCCTTATCATTGATCATAACATGAGGGATAGTGCAACTACCAGATTTAAAGGATTAGTTCCACGTTAGACCAGAAGTTCTTCTGATGACAGGAAATGTTCCCTTGAAGTTTTTCATCAGGGTAGTGGAAGCTAGAGTATCCAGTTTGACAGCTCTATGGTGTGTCATCATTGTGGAAAACCAGGGCATAAGAATCCCCAATGTATTAGAGACTCTATAGAGTGTCAAGATTATGACCTTATTGGTCATCTTTAACATTTCTGCAGGACCTTTCCACCCTCTTCAATTAGAAAAGGGTTTGTTCCTGCTCCACCTTCACAAGAGAGTTCTTTTACATTGCGTTAGGTGGGGAGTTGGAATAGCATCAGCAGGTTTAGACGAAGAGTTGGTCATGGACATGGTAGTCTAATCCCTGATCACCAGCTATTCCAGTAGAGCGGTCATGATGGTAGTAATCCATCTGTCACATAGAGTTGTGTATCAGGTCAATTTCATGCCTTACAGCCGATACCCAAGGATCGAGTTGTGGTACTATCTACAGTATGAGGTACTATTCTTGTGGCTTCTACTATTGTCTCTACTTCGTTTTATTTAGGTGATTCAAACTCTTTTATTTCTGTATCTATTGTGTAACGTCTCGGACCAAAGATACGGTATCACTGTAGTATAATGACCCTCAATACACTTTTGGGAATACATATGGAGGGCATATGCCGGTGTAGGGATTGTCCCCTTGAGGTAGAAAATTACCCATTCTGGTGGAATATCTTTGTTCTTGAGATGACGGGATTTGATTTCCTTCTCAGGATGGACTGGTTATTCCATTATCATGCCATTGTAGACTGGTATCACCATAGGGTTTCTTTTACATATTCAGAGGGAATCAATTATATTTTTAAAGGTGAGTGGGATGTCCAAGCTAGGAGAGCTAGACCGAAGCATCATGGGCTTGGGGAAGTGACCACTCATATTGAAAATGTTTTCATGGAGGATCATGGTTTGCTTCAAATTTATTTCTCTCTAGTTGTTGATAATTTTTGGGAAGTCTTTCTTGATGAATTTTCTAGATTATCTCCTAAGAGAGAGGTATATTTTACAAAAGATATTGTTCTGAGAGTAGCACTAGTGTCGATTCCTCCATACCAAATGGCACCTACTGAGCTTCAGGAGCGTAAGAAAAAGATAGAGGACCGAGAGGCCAAAGTCTTTATATTGCCTAGTATATCCTCTTGGGATTCACCCATGATTTTTGTTAAGAAGGTGGCAGGAACTCTTCATCAATACATAGATAATAGAAGGTTGAACCATCTTACGGTCAAGAACCAGTATCCACTTCCTTGAATAGATGATCTCTTCAACCAGTTCTGAGGAGAAAAGGGTTTCATTATTATCTACCTAAGATCAGGTTATCATCAGGTGTGAGTCAGACCCTCAAACATACCTCTTATAGCTTTCTGTAGTAGGTATTGTATATATAAATACCTTGTTATGTTGTTCGATCTTCGAACGCTCCAGTCGTTTTCATGGCTTTGATGAATAGGGTTTTCCACCCCTATTTGGACACTTTTGTCGTGATCTTTGTGAATGACATCTTGGTGTATTCTCGCACTCTTAATGACCATTCCAAACATCTTGAGATAGTTTTGAGTACACTGAGAGAGCATCTGCTTTATGCCAAGCTTGCAAAATGTGACTTCTGAATTGACAAAGCCCACTTCTTGGGTCATATTATTTCAGAATCAGGAGTATATATTCACCCTAAAAAGGTTAGTGATGTAGTTTCCTAGGAGAATCTGAAGAACATGTTTGATATCAAGAGTGTCTTAGGGATGGTTGGATATTACAGTAATTTCATACAGGACTTCTCTTGTCTTGCATCACCTCTTACTGGACTTACAAAGAACGATGTTATTTTATTGTGGTCAAAATAATGCAGTAAAGCCTTTCAGAAGCTGAAAGGGAGGCTTGTCTCAGCACCGATTATGATTCTTCCAAAACCTGCTAATGGTTATATCATCTTCTATGATTCATTAGGAATTGTCCTAGGAGTAGTGTTAATGCAGGAAGAAAAATTCGTTGCATACAGATCTCGATAGTTGAGGACTCACAAGAGAAATTACCTGACTCATGACCTCGAGCTTGCAACAGTTGTCCATGCCTTGCATTGTTGGAGACATTATATGTTGGTTGATTGGTTTGTGGTGCGTACATATCACAAAATCCTCAAGTATAATTTTTCTTAGTATGACTTTAACCTCAGATAATGGATATGGGTCGAATATCTAGAATACTTTGATTTTGATCTTGCATATACACCTGGAAAGGGAAATTTGGTCATTGATGCACTGCATTGAAAAACTCAAACCTAGGTTATGCAGGAAGCCAATGATGAATGGAAGTTAATGACCCTCTTTTCTGAACTTCATATGCAGTTTCATGACAGTCATGAGTAGTCTTACCTATCAACCATAACAGTAACCTCTTCCCTCCCTGAAAAGGTGAAGAGTAGTAAGTTTTCAAATCCCGAAGGTTTGGTTATCTGTGAGATTATATCAGGAGATAACCCACCTCCAGATTGGTATATGGATATAGATGACATCCTGCATCTACGTGGATGTATCTGGGTTCTTCTAGATATGAGAGAGGAGTTGATGAAAGAGTCCAATGCTTCTTTGTGGGTAATTCATCGAGGTATATCAAAGATGTATGAAGATATGTGATGCCAGTATTGGTGGACTAGAATGAAATGTTAGATTGTCGGCTTTATTACTAGATGGTCCACTTGTCAGTAGGTGAAGGTGGACACCAAAGACCGACAGGCTTATTACAGCTACTTCCAGTCCTAGAATGGAAATGGGAAGATATTTCTGTGTATTTTTTAGTCGGATTACCAAGGTCACCGAGGGGTATTGATGCTATCTGGGTAGTCATTGACCAACTAACAAAATCATCCCACTTTATTCCTATTTAGGAGACTTTCTTGTTTTATGAATTTGGAAGACTGTATGTTCGTGATATCATACGACTACATGGGGTTCCATATACTATCATTTTCGATAGGGATGCTCATTTCATTTTCTGGTTCTGGCAGGGTTTGTAGAAAGCTATAGGGACTTAGGTTCTTTTAAGAACAACTTTTCACCCTCAGACTAATGGAAAATAGTAATGTATGTTACAGGTTCTCGAGGATATTCTCTGAGAATGTGTTCTTGATTTCGATAGTTCTTATAAGAAGAATATTCCTCTCGTCGAGTTCGCTTATAATAACAGTTTTCATGTGACGATTCAGATAGATCCTTTTGAGAGCTTATATGGTAGGCCATGTCATTCACCCTTGTGCTGGCTAGAGGCAGGTGAGGTAGCCCTACTAGGTCCTCGTCTCATTCAGGAGACATCATAACAAGTTCAGTTTATCATAAAGTGTATGACCACTTCTCTGTCTAGAAAGAAATATTATATCGATATTCATCGATGGCCTCTTGAGTTTGATGATGGGGATCATGTTTTCCTTTGGTTATTTCCTAGGATAGGGTATATATGGTTAATAAAGTAGGAAAATCTTTTTCCTTGTCATGTCTGGTCGTTTGAGAATCTAGAGAGTAGGTATGGTAGTTTATCGATTGTTACTACCTTAGAGGCATTGTTCCATGCACAAGGTCTTTCATGTCTCACAACTTCTCCAATATCATGTTGACCCATCTCATACCTTTGATCCTGAGGAAGTTGAGTTAGATTCTGATGCTACCTTTGAGGATTATCCAATACGCATCATTGATTGAAGCACTAAGGTTCTTTGAGGAAAGTTTGTCCCTGTCGCATGGGTGCTATGGAAGCACGTCTGAGTACAGGATGAGACATTGGAGAGAGAATCCAATGTATGTACTCAATGTACATAGTTGTTCTCAGACAGTGTTTCTTTACCCTTGAAAAGAGAACTCTAGGGGGTGAGTTCTTTTAAGGGGGGAAGACTGTAAGAACCCAGTTTCTCACTCAGGTATGTATCCTTTAATTTTCGATCTAAATCTATACTTTGGACCTAATACAGATTCCTAATGAGTTAGTAAAGGTTATGAGGGCGTATGGGGTATGTTTGGAACCCTAAACCCATATTTTTAGAGAAAACAGACCTGGCGCATGGTTTAGATAAAATTGTGTCGAATTCCACATGGTTTGGAAAACCATGAAGATGTTTTTTTTTCAGACAGATCTACCTCGCATGGTTGTTGCACGGTCGTGCATTCTAACCATGTGAACACCCCTTTTTCCTAGGTAACTGTCCATGGATGTCACACAGTTTCATCAAACCATGAGGGGGATGACTTTTCACGTAGAACCATATCGCACAGTTTGTGCATGGTTTGAAAAATTGTGTAGACAAACCATGTGCAGACTATTTCTATGGGTAATTTTCTAGTTTTTCCCTTAATGATATAATTAAGTCACCACTTCCTCCAAAATCCATGTTTATTTGGGATTAACATATTTCTCTCTCAATTTGTATCTTATTGAAGATCAAAACATAGAATCAAGAGATCTCCATCATCCGACATCTGATCGAGCTTCTGTTCATCATGTTGGATTCACAAAGGTATGTACTCAAGTCCCCTTTAGTTGTTCTTCTTATCTTTCTATCTCGACCTAGGTATCATCATGTGAGTTTTTTTTCACCTTTTCATAGATCTAATCTAATCTGAGGAAAATATATGGTCAATACCAAAAGAGGGAAATCGTACAACCATAAGGTGGGTGGTCTATAACTCATCCCTAAAGTTCATTAATTTTGGAATGTTCGTGTGGGGCCTGCCAATCCCATCAAGGACCGTCTCTTAAATTTACATGCCATGATTATACTTGTTCGAATCATACGGTTATGCTCTTTCAAAATATGTGAATATTTGTTACTGGCTACACCCACAAATCAATCCACATCATGTCGAAGGTTATGTCATAATTGGGTTTTTAGTGTTTTGACGCATTTGATCCACTATTCGGGTGTGCCTTTTCTTAACCTTCCTAAAGGTGAGCCTTCCTATAATAAATGGTTTGTTGTTAAATGAGAATTTAATAATGGAATATACTATGTATACTAACCACTTGACCCACCTAAGGTAAGTGCTTCAAAAGATTATTAAATGCGAAATATGGAATGGAAAGTATACTAAGTATATAACTTGGCCTTATTAAAATAGATTGAATAAAGGTTACACATCATTAGCACCCCTTCTATGTTGATGGAAGGAAGTGAAGTGAACCTAAATAATTGAATTTTCCTTAATAGTTAACTAATACTTAATTAAATGGTTTCAATTCTACTTGGCCTATCCACACTAATGGAATACAATTCTTGGACCAATAAATAAATGTTTTAAACTCGACTTGACCTATCCACACTAATGGAAGGAAAGACTTGAACCAAATGAATTATATCATGATTACAATATCAAATAAGAATGGACTGACATGATATCACCTTGGATTCTAAGGGGATAATAAATTGGTTCTTGGGAACCCCATTCTAATTCAAACATGTAGTTTGTTTAGGTTGATACCCACCTAGATTCCAGTTCTTTTCTATTCCTTGGATGCTCAGTATACTACCATAGAGTCCACTTCCATTATTCCCGGATACCTCAAATACACTCCTTGGATCCAGCAATGACAAGTAGGTGCATTGGATATACTCCTTGGACTTGGTCCTTTATTATCACCGTTTTACTTTGGATGCACTCCTTGGACTCAGTAGGTGCCTTATTGTGGAATAATTTGGATTACACTCCTTGGATTACACTCTTACTCCCTTAGCTAGACTCAAATACTACTGAGTTAGATTTTTGTGAGATTTCTTTTACCTTGGATATTACCCTAAAACTCTCCTACTGAATATCATTTTTAGGTTTCCTTGTTATGTCTTGGGACCCTCACTACTTATACTATAATGATGTGATGTCAGTGTTGGCTATGCCTCACGTAACCTATTAACGTTAAATGGTAATTACATAATCAATGAACTAGTTACATGTTCAGACACCTGCAGAGGGACGAAGCAGGTACTTGGGTATTTAGTTATTTTTTACTTCTTTCTTTTCTTATATATGCATGCCTACACAGTACTATATTCCATTACATAGGACAGATTTTATTGACACTGTTGGTGGTCAACCACGGAAATTTATCCCACACCAACTTTGGGTGCCTTTTGGTATCCAAAATAGATTATATGACTATAGGTGTTGACAAAGGGAATCATATAGCTTCCAACACTTGATTGTACACTGATAGGATGGAGCTTGATAGTAGATGACTGAGTTGGATCTTGGGATGCTTAGAGTACTCTTTGTTTTTCTTTACATTGTGGAACATGTTATATCTATTGTATTGTATCCATGCTTTCCAGTTTTCTAGTGACATGACATTTCATCATCATTGTTTAGTTGGTACAATTATGTGTGTTATCATTTATCTATTGCATCAGTTTTCTTCCACTATTTATTTATATTGCATCCGCTATTTACTATTCCTTCATATTCCTTCTGATGTGTTGTGCTATGCTAATGAGGGTATATTATTCCCATGGACACACCCTAGTCCCTCCCTGCTAGTTGAAAGCCTCTAGTGTTAAGGAAGATGTGCTTGAGGCCATGTATCCCACCAGGCTCGGGGCACCCGTTAAGTGTCATTCAGGTCCAGGTCGTCACACCTTTTCTCCAAAATTATTCTTATAGAGTCACATAATGACTCATACATAAAGTATAATGACTTTTACCAAGTCAAGTTGAGTCATTCAGTACAACAATAACTCATATAAATATTTTGAATTATCCTCATTTCAGATAGAACTCTTAATGAATCATATGATTGTCTAATTAAATCATATAAAGTTCTTAATGAATCATACACAAAGTAAAAATGACTCTTATGATGGACTAAAATGAATCATATGAAGCACATAGTTTTCTTCCTTTAACAAATCTGTTCCATCACAAATTATATAAAATAATCACATAACATCCTGAATTCAGTCTTTGGACATCTCCAAACAGCCCAAAAATAATTCCAAATCATTATCCACATATTTCCTTCATCCTCTTATGAGCAGCTTTTATTTCCAATATACTTTGGAAGGTATTTCACAATTTCTCAAAATATAAACCATGCTTTTTCTTCTTCGATAGTAATTCTTCAATCTCCCCACTAGATGGATTTTTCCAAAACATCTTTCAAACTATTGTATAGAATTTTCCTTTATGAAAACTTTTCTTTAACTTAAATATTATCCCATAAATCATCACGTTTAAACATGTATTGAAAAAAAATAAAACAACATCTAAAAGTCAGTTCAACTATTACTCACTAAAGATTTTAGTGGCAAGGTTTTATTAGATAGTGACATAGAGATGTGAAAACAATTTTATACATATAAGATAACCAAAACCTAAAAGTTTAGAAAACATAATGTTAATCTAGAAAAGAATCATATATGATATGTTAAACAAGTACATATATATATATCTCTCTCTTTAAATTCATAAAGTATTTTAAGATTTTAAATGTATCATGTTATACAAAAGGAAATCTATTCTTTATCATTATTTCACATTAGCTGTATATATATATATATATATATATCATGAATTTAAAGGATAATTGACCTATCGAAGTAAAACTTTGAGTTGTCACTAACTGATGTTAATCATGAAGAATTATAGGTTATGAGAAAATGTTAAGGTTAGTGTGAGTATGATTATTTTTTCAAAATATAGAATATGCTCATGATGACTAAAATAAGTTTTTTATTGGATGGACCGCTAATTATATAACACATGGAGGTTCATGCACTATGTATTTGGTAAACTAGGGGTTCATGGTTCATATTTAGTATCCTCACTACTTGAGGTTAGCAAGATACCTAGCATGAGGACATTCATATTTTGATACTTTTATTATGAATTCCTTGAGGCATATCTAATTAGGGGTGGTTGGGTAAGTTACTTATCATTTCATTGGTTGGATATTAACCAAGATGGGATTTATCCTCCCATATGATGAGTATGGAATATGATCTATCAATTGAGATAGAATGAGGAAGTGTACAACCATACCTAGATAATACATATAATGTGATTATCTATCTAGGTGAAGTATATGTGATGTTCTTGTCCATAAAATTGAATGGAATGTGATTTATTCATCTACCTAGTCAGTCTATACTCTAAGAATTGAGAATGTATGAGTTGGCTATATGGTATTGTCATACTCTGTAACTCATGGTCACTAAATTTCTTAGTAAAAGGCATCATATTAAAGGGCATACTTTCATATGAGTTGTCGGTGGGCATAGGTATAGAGATATATATATGTTTGATGAAGATCAAACCAAAACCATTTGTAGCTTTTTTAGCATTTAGGATTTTTTAGAGTCTTCTATTTTCTTACATTTATGAATTTAGGAATTCATATTTTTTGTCAATGCTACAATGACACACTAGGTAACACTTTTTGGTTGAATAAATTGGGATTGAGTTTTACTCATAGAGATTCTCTAAAAGTGTTTTAGAGTTTATCAAAAAGTATTTTTGGATGGATGCTCACAAGGTATTTCAAATAATGTGATACAAATTTGAAGTTAATGATAACTTTCTAAAATTGTTTTCTAAGATATCAAAAATTATTTTTAGATATAATTTCATATGTTATTATATATGATACTAATATAGGTTGAAATGGAACAAATTCAATGAGGATTTAGTGAAACAGAGAGACTAATGAAGATATGACTTAAATCCATACATACATGGGATTTATTTTATATATATTTTATAGTAATATATAAATATTTTTTTTGGTATGGTTAGAATGCTGCAAAAATATTTTCTTTTACATATTATTGGATATATCATTTAATACAATATATGGATGTCATATTTCCTTGTTTATATTATCATGGTGTATTGGAACATATTGTGAGATTCATTTCATATCCTATAACTAACTAGGAAGATGAACATTATGTGATAACATTTGGATCTCTACTATAGTGGCTATCATTATATTCAATGTTTCATATGATGAAATGAATGAGTGGTTTTCATGGATAAGGTTTATAGATAATATAACCACATACATTAAAACGTAACATATAAGTCAATACATGTGCACTAGAGGAGAATCATCAAGGGATTTATATAGATACAGTAACCATATGATTGGTTTTTCTAGTTCATTTAAAGCCTTATTCAATTCTCCCAAACTCTCTTTCTCCCTCACCCTTTTCCCAAGTGAGATACTATGATGGGTGATCCAACACAACCTGTTGATATTGATGGAGATATTCCCTAAATCATAGTGTGTATGTGATACATATTATCCAATATCATAGTGTATGATATATGTATATCATATAATAATATATCCTTATTTCATGGAGATTAAAAATTCCATGATGGACATATTGTTTAGTATGGTATGAAGATATTGTACCCAATGAAATGCATGGAACTAGAACATCAAAAGTTAACATTAAGGAATATTCCACTTATGGATATCATTATATAAAAATTTATTTAGTGAAATGGTCAAGAAATTAATGTATTCATGAAACATTTTAATGAATGGGATGAGTGTCATTTACTCATGTGTTATAATTCATGTGTAAATGCATGGAAAATCAAGGAGTAGCCTCATGGGAAATCTAAAAGGTCTTACTCTTAGGGTAAAACTAGGGGAAATCCCAATGAGAACCTAGGATTGGGATACAAAATCATCTAGGGTAACCCCATACCCCTCCCCCAATTTCACCTTTACTCTTTCAATCTCAACACTTCCATCTGTTCCACTACTCCGCATACCTTTCCCCACTCACTACACCTCTGTGCTTGACCCACAACATCATTCTGATTATCTTCTCTATTAGTTGCTTCACCCATTCAATCTCCTACTTCATTACACCAGTGTCACCCCCACCCCACTTCCCTACCCTCCTCCTCTCCTCCCCTATTTACCAGCCTAAGTTTTCTTTACAAATCTCGATGGTCGAAGTCCTTCCGTCTTGCACCTCGCCCCTCTTGCATGCCTACCTAAGATGGTGTCGGTGTGTTCCTGCATCGAGGAGACCACCTCCCATCCCCTACTATCACCATCCCCTTGTATGTGGGTATTTTTTGTAATCATTTTTTAATTATTATTTTAATTTTTTATTTTTATTAATATTTTTGTTTATTTTTTTAAAATTATATGTATTGTGGATTCATTGGTTCCTTGTCTGATTTGTGATTTTCAATTTGTCCATAGAAAATTAATTTCATATTTATATTTCATTTATTTTATGATTAATTAACTTGAATATCATATTGGTTTGGTTTATTGGATTATTAATTTTAAAAATAATTAATTTTAATTTACAAAATATTTAATCTTTTTCCTAATCATCCATACAATCATAATTTTATACTATTTTTTAGTTTTTATTATATTTATTTATTAAATTAAAAATTAATAACCTATTTTTTAAAATATATATTATTAATAAAAATATATATATATTCATATGTTTGGTTGATTGGTAATGTTTTTAACTCTTTAGATGTGTTTTTTTAAAATCAACTAATATGCTAATTTAAATCTCTTGGTTCAAATTTTTATAGGATAAGAAAAAGAATAGGGTGAGGAAGTTGAATATGAGGATGATTTGGTGAAGGATTCAAATGATTTTTGAATTTTTTTACATAATAAAGGTAAAAAACTTAAAATTTTATTATTAAATTAAAACTAAAAAATAAATTCATTTTTCATTTATATGTTATTATTTATTTTTTAAGATTTTTATCCTTTTCCATTTTAGAGTTTTAGATAACACATATAAAGAGTGTTTTGAATTTATTTTAGTAGATATTTTAGTTAAAATTTTCACCTTATTAACATTATTATATATTTGGTATATAAATATATAGAGGCATGACTCCTTACAATGTGTGGTATAATTAAGTTATGTGGATTCACTGAGGTGTTAAAAATAGGTTCTTTAATCCTATTATTTAATTTTTTTTTGATTTAAAATAATTTTAATGTTTTACTAATATATATAGGATTTTTTATTTGTTAATTTATTTATTATATTAGTTTATTTAATTTTTTAAATGGTATAAAGTAGTTTTTAATTACATTTTTAGATGTTTTAATAAATTTTTTCTTTTTATTTATATTTTTTTCATGGGTAGAAAGGGTGTTGTTTTTATTTTTAATATAAAACATTTTTTTCCTATGTTTATAATACATTTCTCACAAATGAAAGAGAGTGAATTTTAATTGTTTAAATAATTATTTGACACTGATTTAAGATGAAATTTTATACATAATGGTATATTGATTTTAAATTATTTAGTTCTATGTATTGACTTATTTTAATTAACCTTTTCAAATGATTAACAAACCATTTTATACAAAATGTAATGTCTTTTTTATTGGTTTTGACGTGGTTTAAATGGTTAAAAGTGTACATCATTTCTCTTTTAGCAAAAAAGGTTTTTTTCCTTATTTAAGTTGAATTTATATACATTTAAGAATGATTTTTTCGTATTTTTTGAAGTCTTCATTAAAATTTTTTAGATGTTTTTCATGCTCTTGGGATGTAATTTTAAACAAATGTATTTTTATTTTTTTTTTAAATTTTTATATTTTATGGCTTTCTCGTGGGTTGATCTAGTCTGGTGTAAATTGGACCTTTTTTAAGCTTGTATATAATGTGGTATTAAATGTATTTATAATTTTAGACCCACCAAATATAGGTTCTAATTCGGTCTACTTCTGCCTAACATGTTAATAACTCCCACTTAAAAGGGAAACATTTTATAATTTTTCTTAGGAAACAAGAATACTTAGCCCGGGCCTAACTGCTCTCATGTGACAACATGTTGGTGAGATTTCCCATGCTTTGATAGATACTCTCCTTTGATCCCATAGCTCTGTTTATCTTCACCCTTATCCTCCATGAGTTGCTAGAATTTCATGGGTAATTAGAGGATCCTGCTTGATCATTGAGCGATTTAGTATATCTCATGAATACCACCAGTTGAGAGATGTCATTTGGGTTCCTCTCGTGTGATCTTTATCAATCATAGAATAAGAAGATGGATGGAGTAGTGCTACAGTGTAAGGTACACATCGCTATTTCTTCATTTTACAGTATCATGAAGTTGGTTTCTTGCATGTTCATTCCTATTTATTAGTTTATTTATTCTTCTACTAATTATTTTAACCATTAATATATCCCAAGAAACCTTAGTGGAGGTATCAAAGTAGTACCACACATTTTTTTCTTGAAATCATGTTTTTTAAATGAAGAACAACAACCAACACTATGTTATGCGATAACATAATCTCGACCAAGAGCTTAACATTACATTATAGGATAACAAAATGTGTTTTTAATCTACTTTATATTATGTTATAGAATAATATAATGTGTGTTACTTAGTCATAGGGTATGATCAATGTGTATCATAGAGTATGATATGTTAAAAGCCATGGTTTTGTTCATTTGCATAAGCTATGATATAGGTGATATCATAGGCTATGATTGAAATTTGAGTTTCACGAAAACATAGCATCATGTCATAAAAATGATATAATATATATCATAAAATAGGGTAGGTACCTTATCATTGATTCATAAGGGTTACACCACCGGTAACCTTTATGTATTAAGGATTTCAACCAGGTAGCATTTACATATGTCTTTTCCAAAGAAGTGAATTACTAGATACATAAGGGTTACTCTGATACATAAGGGTTAGCTGAGTAACATTTATGTATTCCTTTTCTACAAAAATTGAATTACTTGATACGTAATGGTTACACTACTGGATCCTTGAATACATAAGAGTCTTTCCTTTTCTATAGAAGTGAAAACCGTGATACATAAGGGTTACCTTAGGCTAACCATTTTTCGTAAGAGTTGATAAGGTAATTAGTCATAAAATACAACTGATAGCACATAAATAGTTTAAGTATTACATCCCAAACAATTTTATTTTACGATTCCTCTTATATTGTTAAATATGATTTGTAAGAAAAAATTCTTAAAAATAAATTATAAATTGAATTTTATAACTTATAAATTGTTTACAAATTATATTAAAAGGTATTTTGGGATATTTAATAATTTATAAAAGAATTTATAAATTAATTAATTATAAATTTATTATAAATAATCAATTAAATGTTTTTAAAACATTTATTAATAAATATTACCTTATATTAAATGTTAATATTCAAATACTTGTTACTAATTGTATGTCATGCCTTTTAATTTAGAAAAGAGTGTTTATTTACAAATTATAATGGAAATTTATAGTGTTTATAAATTATAATATAATTCCAAATATAATACAGTTTATATTTACAATTGTGAATTGTTAAAATTAAAGGTATTGTTTATGAGATTATTTAAACCACTTAAAAATGAGTTTTAATGATTGATTTAATCAAGGTTTAAATAAGGATAAATATGTGGTATTTATATTATGTAAATTATTTTCATAGTATAATTGGAATATAAAATCCTTATATTTCATTTAATATCATATATTTTAATTGAAATTTCATATAATGAGTGATATGAAAGAGTTAGTATTATTGAATGAATATAATGTTTTTATATTCAAAATTATGGAATGTCTATAATAAATAACTAAAATTATAATATGTTAATTATTATATTGAATTTATGAATTGTTCATAAATGTTTATATCATGTTTAAATATGTAAATTTTTCATTTATCTAAATATAACTCCCTGCTTTATTCATTAAAATAATTTTTATATTATGAATTATTGAATGGTTTAGTTTAAGAGTTAAATTTATTCTATATATTATCATACACACATATAAGAAGTTACATGCTAGATATGATAATGGATTTCATTTTATTATACCTTGAATTTGGCTTGTATTAAATTATGATCATGAATTAAGTATTTAATTATGATTTATACATATTAGGTGTTATAATAATGATATAATTGAGATCCCCCTTGAGTAAATTATCCATGGGTAGAGGGACTTTGGTTCAGACATCCCATTGTCTTGGAGGCTCATTCTTTATTCTATAAAAGTGGGGGTTTTCCCTATCTATGGATTGATGGTTACGCTTTTGGGGATTTTTGATTTCATATAATTTTAATATTTTATAGGAAATGTTTTTATATACCATTGGCATAGGATTCATTTAGATATGTATGAATATAGTTGATTTTTAATTTGGGTTAGTAACATAAGCTATGAGTTGTTTAAAGATTTACATATAAATATGGTTTTAAAATATTGGTTTGGTTGATGTAATAGATTTACAAACTAAATCACTAGAATAATACATGGATAAAGGGAATAACTTGAGAAAAGGATTATGATATTAAATATGTTTCAAAATACTAAATGTTATATTTATTACAATGTGTCACTTGTCAAGACCTCGATCATCCTACAAGGTATGTTAATGATAAAGTTTGATTTCCCTAGATTATCTTATATTAGTAAAGGAAGTCATAAGTATCCCTAATTAGATTATGTTCCTATTAATGTTGTTTCCTTTAGGTCACACTTAGCTGGTAAACCCTAAGAGTTAGGATACTTGAGGAATAGTGTCGATTCCATCCATGTTATGGATTGGGAAAAGTGTTATCTACTCAATTATCAAAGAGTTATATATGATATGATTGGGATGATATCCTACCTAAATAACTAAGTGGTGAGAGAAATTATATATCACACTTGTTTCTTAGTCAAATAAATATCATAAACCATTAATGGATATGATGGATTTTAAAATGGGCCATCATTTTAGTGGGATCAAATTTAATAAAATTTCTTATTAAATATTAGTGAAACTTGATACTCATATGATAAAAGATTATGATATAGATAAAATAAATTATCATAATCAAACTTGACTTTGATAATATTAATGTAATAAACTCCTAAAATTGGTAACTTAAGAAAAGTTCTTAAGTAAGAAAAAAATATGTGTGTTATAGAAAAACCATTTTAAGTAAAAAACCATTGATGTTTCTAAAAGAATGAATCTAGATGCCTATGGGAAGAATAGAATGGTTCACATGAGATTTAAATGGAATTAGATACAAAATAACATAAGTAAATTTAATCCCCAATCATATAATCAATGTGATTGAGTATCACAATGACTTTGTGAGACTATAGATATCATTCAAGGATTATTCTAGTTAAGGAATTAATTATGTTGTCATAGATGGAAATTTTTTGACAATGTGAATGAGTTCATGAAAGGTTTACCTGATATTCTCAAATTGTTGAGGTTAGTTAAACTGGGAATATTATGTACGGGTTATAGTGTTGTATCAAGAGTACGAGTGGGTAAAAGTTAAACCCAAAAGAATAAAAGTTAGTTGGAAATTCAATCAATGTTTCTTTGAGTATCCAGTCATGGACATTAGAACATAAAAGTAAAATCAGTAAAGAAAGATCAATAATTCCATAGGATGAAATTGTTTGAGATACCTGAAGGAGTAAGTTAAAATATATGTAATGTCCATGTTAGGTATCAATTTTATAGGGATAAATTATTTTATTTTTAAAGGTATGTGATACCAAATGTATACATTAAAATGTTTGGTGCATATATAGGAGTTCAAAGTCAAATAAAAATTGATAAAGATTGTATTTTTCATCCAAATGATGATGCAAAGAGATTCTACATGAATGTTTTGAATGTAAAGGAATGTATCAATACTAGATGGATCTATGGAAAATATTTTTATAGTCATCTTATTTCTATTATATGTTAAGAGGGTTTGTTTATTAAAAAAGAGTTGTTATGAAAAATGTGATATAATAAACATGGTTTATGATTCATCGGATTCTAAGACTTGTTTAGAGAATAATATAAGGACAAAAAAATTTTATCTCGAATAAAATCGAAATGCTTGTTAAAATATGAGGAAATAATATTCCACCACCATCAGTGGAATATTTTAAATAATGATCTTATTTGTAAGAAAATTATCAAAACACATAGAATTACATATAATATATAAAAACAATAGTTTATTTTATAAATTATCATACTAAAAAGAAATAAGTGTTATTTCATAACACATATAATTTTGTGTATCAAAACACGATATTTAGATAAGAACATAGTGTTTAATAGTCTAGTGGGAGTGTGTAGAAATTTATAGAAGTTAAAATATAGAAAATAAAAGATCATACCAATCAAAATTCAATGTGAATTTTAGTTATTATCCTAAAATATTTTATGTATGACAGTAAAGATAAATGTAAAGAATTATATTTAGTAATCATAACAAAGTGAATTTAAGTTTATCCTAAAGGATTTCAGGATGTATGGGTAAGTGATAATGTAAATAGTTACATTAGATACCAAAATATTTCAATAGAAAATGTTTCATGGAACAGGTTCCAAGAATAATGATGATGTACTTATAAAGAGTTATGAGTAGATAATAGACTTTTAAATTACAAAATTTGATTTCATGGAGTTAAAGAGTTTGAATATATTCATGGAGTTGAAAATTAAGAATATGATTCTTAAGTATCAACATTAGTCAAAATGCATTACATCATAGATGTTACTCACTAAATATTTTAGCGAAAGTATTTCTCAAATGGTTGTATATAGATATGAAGGGAGTTACATATAGATTTAATGAGCTAAAGACCCTAAAAGTACAGCAAACATAAGGATGATCAGAAATTTTATCATGTGTGATATGTTATACAGGTTTGTATGTATGGTTTTGTTAAGTATTCTTGAAGAAGTTTAAGAATGTGAAATTTATCATGTTATAAAAAAAGACAACATACACTTTATCATTCATTCAAATTGGTTGAATATAGATATATACCGATATATGTATCATAAAGTGAACTAATAATTGACCTATGAAAGTATGATTTTGAGTTATACCTAACTGATGTTCATCATGGCATATTATAGATTATGAAGAAATGTTAAATATGACATGAGTATAATGTATGTGGTAGACATAGGTACAACGAAATATGTGTTTCATAAATATCATTCTATATATCTTTGTAGCGTGATTATCAATGGTGCTTTACTATAGTTCACTCTTTGTTTATATTTATGAATCCATTTATTCACATTTTTTTCAATGCTATAAAGTCTCATGGAGGCACATTTCATGGTTGATTTAATGGGTATTGAGTTTGACTCAGATATCTAATGAAAAGTGTTTTAAAGTTAATTCAAAAGGAGTTTTGGATGAGGATTTTACAATGTATTACATATGATTTAATACAACATGAATTTAATAAAATCAATCCAAATGGAGTTTTGGATATGGTTTCACAAGTTATTATATACAATATAGTATAAGGTGAAATGGAACAAATTTTATGAGACAATAGTGCAAGTGGGAGATTCTTTGAGGTTTTATATAAACCTTTGTATTTTTATGATACATATTAGCTTATATCATAGTGTAATATATAGGGATATCATATGATATGATTTTTTTTTATTTCATGATAATTCAAAATTCCGCGTATTTCATATTTTTTAGTATGATATGGAGATATCGTACCCTATGATATGCATGGAACCTAAAAGACAACAATTAATGTTCAAGAATTTTTTACTTATGGATATCGTTATATAAAAATTTAAAATGATGAAACATTTTGGAGATTAATGTATTCATGCAATAGTTGAATGAACAGGTGAGTGGAATTTACTCATGCATTATAACACATGAGTAAATGTATGAAAACTTAAGGAATTACCTATAATGATATTTAAAGTTCCTATTATCATGTTATGGCATGTAATTGAACTTACCCATTCCTTGACTGATACTCCCCTTAATCTTGTGGCACTTTTCCTCTTTACCTTTAACCTTCATGGGGAACTAGCATGTCATGGGTGAAGAGAGGATCCTAGTCGAGCATCAAGTAATTCAGTATATCAAATGGATGACTCTAGAAGAGGGATTTCATTAACCTACCTCTCATATGATCTTCATTAACCATGGATTATGAATATGGATGCAACATGTAGTGGTTTGTCATGGATCACCCTGACCAGTAGCCAGATTAGACCACCACGAGAGATCTGATGTGCCATCTCAAACACTAGAGGTTTCCAACTAGCAGTGGGGGTCTAAGAAGGTACCATGGGGAGTTTATAACCACTAAAACTATGTAATAAAAAATATATAAATAACTTATAATCATACATAATATAAAATAAACATTATAATAAAATAAATAGAAATAAGGAATGCTATAACAAAATTAAAAGCACTAAACAACTTGAACGGTCAGGATAAGAATATAAAATACCAATATAGATAAACCAATGGGATGATTATACATAAAATATAAATAAAATAATAAAATACATTAGGCTATTCCTCATATCCAAAACCATACCTCATCCCAATATCTAGATCTCATCTGAGTTGTCATTCTTGGTCATGTAAATCTTGATCGCAATCCTCAACCCCTCATATGCCTATACTAACCAGGTGAGAGCTAGTTGAGTTCCTATGTGCAATGTAATACCAAGAAGGGTGTGAGTTTAAAACTTATTAGTTCACCAAAAATATAGTTACGTACTAATTAGAATATGTTGTGATATATTAAAGAGACATGTTAACAATATCAATAAATAAATAGTAGATCATAAAAAAATAAATAAACCATCAACAATACCTACATTGACCCAATGATGGAATGTCTTTTAGCACATAAAAATGACTATTCCATCCATAGTAACACCACATTCCCAAGGTCATACTCATATATATTGGTCCTAGATCAATAGCCATCATCGATCCTCAAGTTCATGACCCTGATCAATCATACCTTCCTTGGATAGTGTCAGAGTGTCTTTGTGTAGTAGTGTCACCTCAGGGGAACCTTTGTCTACTCTCTAGTGATTCAATGCTCATTCCACCACCATGATGAGTGGTGGGCCCAGGGGCATCACCAGTCATCCCTCAACCTCAAGCCCAAAGGCTAAATCCCACGGTAGCACCTAAACATTCTCAATGTCAAGATGATGTATTAAACCTAAGAGGGGGGAAAGGAAATCTTATATTTCCATGCATGATTGATTCTTGGGAGACCTAGTAAATTTAATGGAATACCCTTATAGATCCCATGGTCAGTCTCTTGGGCATCTAATATCTTGTGGATCCTTAGCTAAATCATCATTGGTGATTCCACTCGATCATAGGGGGGTGTCCTGGTCATTGATCCAGGAGATCCAATAGTCATCCTTGGGATGTCCAACATCCATTCTCAAGGATATACACCCATTCAACACCTCATATGAACATTAGAATCTCAGGGGTCCTAGAAATTCACAATGTTCTAATGGTATCACCATTCGAATCTCAGGGCTCCTCAGGCATTCACGGTGATCTTATTATATCAAAGGAATCCATTCCATATTGGGAATTCTTGTGCACATGAAAATTCATACACTCAAATTTTATATTATAGGTACCATATCTAGGAATCCACTACTAAAACTACCATCACATTGGATTCTAGTCAAACTAGGCATCCAAACCCAATATACTATGAGACTAGATCCCAAACATACCAGGAATATTAGGGTCTTATCCATTTCAACAGGTGTTCTAGAGCATCTTGAGAAATCAAATTAGTTCTAGGACCAAAAACCATTTCCTATATGTCCTAGGAAATCACATTTCATTGTAGATAAATTAAAATAAACATGCAAAAAATATACAACTAAGGTTGTATGAACATACATTTCCATCATAGTATCCTCATCCCCATGGGGATTACATGTAGGTTTGGGTTCAAAGGTGACACCTGAAACCATCACTACCCAAAAAAAATTCAACTAACCAGGGATGATCTATTGATGGGGAATCCCAAAGGGCCTCTTAGGTCACAACATCACAAAAGTACCCTCATAAGGGTCCTCAATATCAAATAAGGTTTCTTTTCATCACCCGATGCTCTGAGGATTTTTTATTCCACAACATCACCATAAGATAGCACAACATCACCGGATACATAGTGTTTTCCATATGGGAAACTGAAAATGAGATATCCCATGGCCCATCTTAGTACTCAGGGCCTCACTAGGTTAGTGTACTCACCCAATCATTCATCCAAATCCAATTGTCTTTCAAAAAGTCATACCATATAAGATAATATCCCTCACCCCAAACTCAATATAATGAGATTAAATGACTAAAAGGAACCCAAAGTGTCCTTTAATACCTAAGCACTCAAAGAATCTCTATGTCATCACACCTCTAGTAAGAGTTACCAAAGGATTCTAAGTAGGGCCACCTATTTCAACTCATTGTTCATTTAGGTGGAACCCCTTGGAAGGGGTTGATACAAATCAAGGAAATTCTCAAGTCAAATCATCATCCATCAAAAATATATTTTTCATGGAAATGATCTAGGACAAGGGTTTCCTAGTCACTTATTCATTTAGCTCAAGGTTTTCAAATAATAAACCATTTCAATTTAAATTAACCTTTAATTTAACTTATGATATTTGATTAATCAGAAGGGTGTTTCAAATAGCTGTGATACCATGCCTCACAATCCAAATATCAAAAGCATAGATACCAAAGCGATCATACTCTAGACTATCTATCTTATTCATAATTCTTTCCAATTTTAATTCCACGGGTTGGAAACTCTGTCAAGGCTCATCGAGATCTAACCAAGATCACATCTATACTTGATCCCCTATCTCATGCCACAAAAACTAAACACATAAAAAATTAATTAATTTCAAGATATATTATCAATAAATCAATTTAAACTAAAATTTAATAATCATAAAAACTTCATCACATCATTTTACCTTACCAAAACTAAAGACAACAGCCACCAGGTGGTCCATAATAGACCCCCGACACCAACCCAGACCAAACCCCTAAGTGTTGAAACCATTACAATAATCAATTTAATTTAATTTAATTTAAAATAAAAAAATAAAAATATAGCATGGTGTACCTTTTACGAAACAATG
This sequence comes from Viscum album, assembly GCA_963277665.1. Classification (NCBI taxonomy): domain Eukaryota; kingdom Viridiplantae; phylum Streptophyta; class Magnoliopsida; order Santalales; family Viscaceae; genus Viscum; species Viscum album. The sequence goes on from OY728151.1 coordinate 912,948,118, forward strand.
AAAAATAGTGGTAAAACGTCATCTCGAGATGTCCTCTAGCTAGGTTGTGTGAATATTCCAAAGGAATATGGAAATCTCACCATTCTCTGGTGAAATATCCATTTTTCAACCTAAACCAATCAAAACATTAATTTTTATGGTGATAGAAGAACAAGAACAAATGGATATGTGGAATCTTGTACCTTTTATGTGCCGTGAAATCACCTCAAGATACCACCTAAAACAAGTGGAAAGAGGGGAAGAAAAGGGAAGTTTGACCCCTTATCGTGCATGAAACAGGGGAGGGAATATGGAGTTTCCCCCTATTAACACTCAAAGGGGAAAGTTTATTTCCCCCCTTTAAATCCCAACAGCTAGACAGTGGCTACTGAACATAACAGTTGTTGCTTCCAGACACCATCGATGAGCCAATGGTTCCTATTGGATAGCTAGTGGTTTGTTGCATCCAAAGATGAAGAAACAATATTTTCCTTTAATAAGGCTCTTCTAATTCCCCAGAACTCCACATAAAGCTCATTCCTCCACCAAAAATATGAAACTGAGACATCCCAACTCCTAGAAATGCATTCCGAATCGCATTTATCAAAATAACTCATCCACTAAACCTAAATATTCAAATTACCTCTTGAATTGTCATAACTGTATGCACACAGGAGAATAAAAAATCCCCACTATAAAACTTCTCAATATTTATAATTATCAATGGTCAACTAACCATACAACCCAACCAACTTTTTTCATCAATTCATCATCAACCAGTCGCGTTCCACCTCAAATCTCCAAACATGATTCTAAAGTGAATCTTCAAAATTAAGGCACTTAGTTTAACAAACAACAATACAATACTCATAACCATTACTAAAACATAGAGATTCCACTTACTCGAGCCTATCTATCTCAAAACATGATAGTGTCATAATCCAATTAATTATCAGTTCTGTGGTGATACCCAACCTAAAACCATGCTTAAGGATGCCAATTTTGAGCTATAGTACCTCCCACCATTGTAATTGCCTACCATGACATAATTTTAGTGTTCCACTAACCCACTCGATGTGGTTCCTGATGCACCACACCCAAACACATGAAATAATGCTACTCATACACTGGTACCAAATATTATCTCTCTTTTTCAAGCAATAATAGGTGTGCCTCCACCATCTGGGCACAAGTTAAACCCACTGACTTTTCCTTGAAAATCCCTATCCAGCTCCTAAAATTGCCTTATTTTATCCAATATGACACACTCAACATGTTTTTTGGCTCACTGCATTCCATATCACCCAAAAAACACAGGTCGGACTTCCTATGGCCGACCTTTCTAAAAAAGAGATCTACTTCCACTCTTGATGTGTTACCAAAATACCAAATCACGATAACATTAAGACTAGAGTCCTGTCATAATCATTAAATTACTCACTCTATCATATGTACTGGGAACTTGGTGTGATCTCCTCGATTGGATCATCAGTCAACTAAACTCATGTCATGATTTCTGTAAGCATTGGAACATTCTTAATTCAACACATTTGGATAGAAATAAACCATCTTGATCTTGACATCCAAGCCTAGAATCCACCTGATACCACATCTGAATTTATACCTAGTACTCACTAAGTATTATATGTATTTGGATCCATTTAATCAAAAATATCATAATGCAAAAATGATCATCCAATGATATATTCCAAACTCTAAAGACACTTCTCACACAAGGGCCACACACCTAGGGCTGACATCATGATCCCATCATATGAGTGTCTTTTTCATCACTTCACTCTATCAAAACCGAAACACTACATACCACACCATGTACATCCCCAAACATGAAAACTAGAGTTTTCCAAACCCACTCATACCCTAAATGCAACACAACATCAATTGTTTCTTATTCCCAAACCATAATGATTGTCACACCCTCCAAATAGCTAATGATTTCCTCACCACGATAAAGTTTCCCATAAAACACTACTAAAAAAACTCATCAGGATTGATCATAAGTAAATAAATTCTATACGATGAACCCAACTCAGATACCCTCTCAAATGGGTGGCCGACCTAAATGGTCACAAACCTGAAGGGCATTCTCGATCCCCACGGGCTAGCATATAGCACCCAGGCATCAACAACAACCATAGGGAATGATTTTTTCTAACCTGAAGTAGAAAACATGAAATATATATATATATATATAAATTAGGAATAAATATTAGAAGAGTGAAATAAGAAATATATGTCATAGAGAAAAACGAAATAGTATAAGTTATACAACCCAAAAGTAAGTAAAAATATCCAAGGTACAACTATAAGAGAAAAAAGATAAATAAAATAGAAATAGATACTCCATGTTATATTATGGGTAAAATCCCACTATCTCATCACTAGATACCCAAAAACAGTTGATAGAAAACTCATCGTCTCACTACAGTGCCTTGTCTTTCCCTATATTGAAAGACATAACAATGTTTATGCACCACCAAAGGGGTGTGCAGTGGTAATATAAGCAGTATCAGTAGGATCCCACCCAGGAATTCCATATCAATTCTATGTACAACAATATAAACATGCTCAACATTAAAGAAAATAAGGAATAATAATCAGTTAAATTGTTTTTATATCAAAATCATGGTAGAATATTTCCCCCTTTCTCTATAGTTTCAAATAATAAAAGTAAAACAGTTTCAAAGAATATCACATATATTGAAACAGTCAAACTAAATCATGTATCACATATCATATCAAATCCAAAGCAGTACAAACCAAAGGAATAGGTAACATGATGCCAATGATCACTACAGGTCAAGCTAGCTAGAACACTCTTACCCAAACATAGACAATCGTGTAAATTAATTCTCTAGATATATGCATCAAATCTACAGAGAATAGAAACACCCTAGAAAGTGAACCTCCCAAAATGTCTAAAAATTCCCTAGATCAATGGGTCTAGGGATCATAGGAGCACCCCATGAGTGAACCCCCAACAGTATCAATGGACAAGGCCTATTACTATACCTTCCATCTATGTACCCAATTATTCTCATGTTCTATATTTTCCAAACCATTTCATCAATACCATTATTTTAAAACCATTTCATAAATAAATTTCATAATGATTTGAAAATACCATTTCTTTTACAAAAAAGGGAAAAACATATTTCCTCAAAAACCCATTTACACACATGTAATTCAATCATGCCAATTCATTTATAAAACAATTTATAAAACTAGAGAAATATAGTTCATCAAACATTGTCTAGAGATGGAACTACCTACCTCAAACTCAGGTCGGACACACCCATAATTGGATCCACCAACACATAAGAACAAAAAGACAAAAAAGGAGGCCCTAGAATCAATCCATACATCTCAAAATCAATTTAATAAGAAAAATTGTTGGTAGAGAAGATAACAAAACACAAAAATCAAGAAACTCGCATGTTGTGCCATAACTAACACAAAGGTCATCCTATAAAGGAATATCACACAAAGGATATAGAAATGATTAATATAATAAAAACCACATAACCAATGGATTTGAAAATGTAGAACAATTTAACTATTGCATCCAAAGTAAATGAAGAAGCAGAAATATCACTTACCTAGATAGATACAGTGAAACCATAATGAATATCAATCACCAAATTAAATAATTCAGAAGAAGAGAGAGATCCCCTAAATCACATTGGTGATCTCTTGGGTTTTGAGATAAAAGCCTATGCACCTAATGAAAATGAAATAAGATATGCAGAGCACAAAAACCTATAGGTTGTGAACATTACATGACATGAATCAAGGGTTCATTATGTGAAATACACAAAATCCATATACACTGAAAATGACATCACCTCGGTTAAAAATCATTGATTGAACTTTTCACGATGTGAACTAGTCTCATGAGGTATAAACATTTCATGCTCTGAACTAATTTATGGAATCATCCTAGAAATAGATTCACATCATGTAACCTATTCAAAATGTGAAATCATTTAGCAGATAGATTCTATAGCAACATTAAGAGAAATCCCCCAGGTCAACTCAAATAAAAAAGGACATTATCTTAATCATTTTTACACAATTATACCCAGCCACCATTATTTACAACATACATCTTTGAACTTTATTTATTTTTCCCCGGTAAATGTTTTCTATCTTCTAAAGTTCCAAAATGCACCCAAATATAGAGGAAAATGAAAATAGATATGAGAAATTCCTGAAAGAAGTTAACAGGATGTTACGAACTCCATGCCATAAGAATTTCCATCCCTAGGAAGTAATGTGGAAGAATGGTGTCCAAAAATAAGTGAGGCCACTGCTCCTTCATCAACGAATTGTGTTCCCATGTCTTATGAGAATCTAATTTGTGTTTCTAAAATACTTTGAAAAATGGAATGGACTTCCCACACTATATTTTTACCTAAGATTCATTAATCTCTAATGGTTTCTCAACAATAGAAATTTTTGGATCCAAATCAATCTATTCCTAACTCAAAACAGATAGAGTTCAGGATAATACTTTTTGGGATGAGATATATGGAAAACATCATGAATCCCAATCAACTAAACTGGAAATTCTAGCCATTAAGAAACCTACCCAAGATACTCAGTGACCTAAAATGATCCAAAATATCTCTTAGACAACTTTCTCTCTTTTCCTAGCTGATGATGACCCAACTGAGGAGAAAATTTCATGAAAACTCATTCGCTAATAGAAAAATCTGAAAGACAATGCCAACGATCTACATACGATTTATATCAACTCTAAGTTGTAACCATATAATTATGTATATCATGAATCCTTAGTGATGTATCCTAAATGATACTTGTTCCTGTAAGAGAGACCTCTCCCACATCTACCCAACAACGAGGAGACCAACATGGGCAACCATAAAAATCCTCAAATAGAGCCATTCTAACCAAAGACTGATAACTGTTGTTATAAGAAAACTCAACCAGTCCCATATGCATATTCCATGATCCACCAAAATCCATTATACAGTCAAGGATCATATCCTCTATTATCTAAATAGCACACTATGTCTGGTTGTCTGTATGTAGATGGTAAGTTGTCCTCAACAAGACCCAAGTCCCCATAACCTCCTGGAGACTCTTCTAGAACAATGAGTAAACCTATTATACCTATATGAAACAATGTAAAAGGGAACCCCATGAAACCTCACAACCTTCTATATATACTTCTTACCAAGATATTCAAATTTAATGGTGTCCTTGGTCGAAATTAAGTGATCCGATTTTTTCACTTCGTCAATCAGAACTTGGTATAATTTCTCCCTCAAGGAATACGTGGTAATCCAACAAAAAGTCAATGGACACCTCAAAAAATTTCAAAATTAGAACTGGAAGAGGCTGGGGAAACCTATAATGTTTTAGATGATCTTCCATTATCTGTTGGAAGGAGTAACTATGGGATGCATAATCTACAATGTTGCTCTTCATACCCAGTCACCAGAATCATTGTCTCCTGTCAGAATACATCTTCATAGTGCTCAAATAAACAGACCAGGAAGAACTATGAAATTCAAGAAAAACATATATCATCACAGATGCTGGGATGACAAACCAATTCCTAAAATAGATAATATCATCTAAAGGGAGATACCAACTAGAAATGGTCTCCCCACCATGTGGGGTTTCTTAAATTCCTAGGAATTATTCATCCTACCACTGAACCTATAGAATAGACTCAAGAAGAGATGATGATAATTGAAAATTGGTCAGAACCATAACCGAAACATCCTTCTGAGTATCTAGATGAAACTGACCTAATATCCCCATATGGTTCTACTCCTCCTTCGATCCCAGAATAGCCTGTGATGGTAGTTTTATGCTGAGAGCATATAAAATAGAAAACAAAAAAACCCCTGAGCTTTGGGTGGGAAGGTCCTGTATGACCAGACCTCATATCACACTCTCCCAAAAACACCCTAGAGCACCTATTGGCCATAATAAATGAAACAAGATGATAACAACAATCAAATTCATCATAATGAAAGATAATCCAATCCATCCCGATGATGACATCAAATAGATCTAGATTGAGAATTAGTAAATATAATACAAACTCTGCATTAGTTATCAATAGAGAACAATAAGGACACTATAACCCCTACTCTTTCCTCTTACCAAGATGTGTCACTATCTCCATAACAAAAGAAATGAGAACCGTGGGAATTTTAATCATATCCACAAAATAGGAAGATATAAATTATTGAGAGGTACCTATATCAAATAAAATATTCTCTACTAAATATATAATAAAGATAATACCTATCACTATCACTGGACCTGCATCTACCTCCACTAGAAACTCATCTACTACATAAAGGTGCTTCACTCCTGAGGCCTATGGCTAGATCCCTGTAAAATTTGAAGCATATAAATACACCTTAGTATCCTTTGGATATGATAATCCTTGACCACAACGAGTCATAATAATAGCCTGATAGAAACATTGTAGAAGTTTATAGCGTCTAAAAATGTTACACATCATTACAGGTGTTGAACAAGAATGTCAGGTGTTCCCAATCTTTTCACATTAATAGAAAATCAAGGACACACTTCTGGATAAAACTAAAGGTATAGAGGAGGTTTTATGTTGAGGGCCACCCCCACCACTTCTGCGATAATCATGGCATTTACTCTTCCTCCCCTACACACCACTGAAGATTCCACTAAGTGGAAGAGAAGGGGTAGAATAACTAACCTTGATTACAATATCCATCTCTACCATTATTTCCCTATATATTGTCTTTGCATATGTAGAAATATTAAGTATAAATACCTATGACTTGATATATATCCATAAACCCTGCAGGTACTTCTAAGCCTTCATCTAATCATTCCTTATTACCTAAAGAGAAAAATAAATCAGCTCCATGAACCGATTAGTGTACACTGACACCAAATTCTCTCCCTTATGTAAGGACAGTAACTCTATATACTTTACCATCATTAGATATTATGGAAAAACTACTAAAAGAAGTGTTCTTGAAAACCTTATATTTCAATCCCACGTATTTATCCACTTGTACCATGGAATCCTACTATGGCTTGTGGGTACCCTTGAGTCTAAATGCAGCACACATTATTATGATATTATAAGATGTGTTTATAAAGTTGAAGATCTGATCAATCTTGTTAATCCAATCCTATGCCTATAAGGTTCATTTGTACCCTTAAAGGGAGGTGTATTCTCGTGTAAGAACTCTAGTGATCATTACCTTTCCCCTCCATCTCCTAAATATTCCTCAACAACAACATTTTGGACTTGTGGTACATTTTGGTTGATATCATGAACTGACTGCACGATATCCTCGATAAGATTATGATCTAGGGGCAGATTCCCTTGAGGAGCATCCAATACACCCTCTTGAAGAACCCATGGAAGACATCTCAGAGACATACCATTACACATAGAACCATAATAAATGATCATCCAACAAGATAATATCATTTAAAACCAAAAAATTCATAAGAAAAAATTGATATTAAGATCAAGAACTCAAAATAGGAGACACACATCCCAACATCCAAAGGTAACATGAGTATTGTAATGGTAATATATAGATAGGAACTCACCACAACCTATCTCTCAAGACCCTAAAATCTTATCTTCATTCTACCAAATTCCCAAAAATGATCACAACCTGCCCTATGATACTAAATTGTGACAAAATAGACTCAGATACCCTCTCAAATTAGTACCTGAACTAAAATTTCATATACCTGAAGGGAATTTCTGATCCCCATGAGATGGAAACTAGCACCTATACATCATTAAAAAAAGAGTAAATGAGTTCCCCTAACTTAAAGTAGAAAACATGACATCTATATATACATGATAGGAAGAAACATTGAAACAGAAAAACAAGAAATACATGTCATATAAAAAAGAAAAGAAAATAAGAGAGAACAACTCAAAAGTAGCTAAAAATCTCAATGTTACAAGTCCATCATTAAAGGACAACTAAAACCAAAATAGTTGTTCCATGTGATAGAATAGTTAGACTCCCACTATCACACCACCAGCTACCTAGACACATCTGATAGAAACATCAACACCTCACTAGAGCTCCTTGAATTTCCCTATATTGAAATATATAATAAGGTCTATGCATCGTTGATGGGGTGCATAGGGTGGGAGATAAAAAGGCTCAGCAGGATCGCTCCTAGGTGTTCTATATAAAGTCTCTATTCAATAATCTGAACATGATCAACTTTCAAGAAAACAAGGCATGGTAATCAGTTAAATAGTTTTTATATAAAAATCATGGTAAAATATTTCTCTCTTTTTCCATAGTTCAAAATAATCTAGGTAAAAAGGTTTAAAATAAAATCACATATATCAAAACAGTCAAAAAAATCATGCATCGCATATCATATCAAGAAAAAATTAGTACAAACCAAAAGTAGAGGTAACATCATACCAAGGATCACTACAAGTCAGATTTTCTAGAACACTAATACCCAAACATAAAAAATCACACGTATCAAGTTTCTAGGTATATGCATCGAATATAGATATCAGAGGAACACCCTAGAAAGTGAACCTCCCAACAGGTCTAATAAGTACCTAGAGCAATGGGACTAGGGAGCACAGGAACACCCCATGATTGAACTCCCTGATAGTATCAATGGATGAGTTATATTAATACACATTTCACCTAAGTAACCATGGATTCCCATGTGATACATTTTCCAAAACATTTAATCAAAACCATCCTGTGAAAAAAATTTCATAAATTCATTTCACAATGCTTTGAAAATACCTTTTCTTTTAATAAACTAGGGGATAACCATATTTCCCCAAAAACCCATTTGAACATATACATTTCAATCATACCAATTCATTTATAGAACAATTTATAAAACCAAAGAAATATAGTTCATCCAACACATGATAGATATGAAACCACCTACCTCAAAATTGGGTCATACATACCTGCAATAGGATCCACCAACATGGAATAATGAAAAGATAACATCAAAGGCCCTAGAATCAATCCTTACATATCTAAATAAATTAAAAAAAATGGTTGGTGGAGAAGATAACAAAACACGTACTTCAATAAAATCACATGTGGAACCACAAACAACACAAAGCTCAGCCTCCAAAAGAAGATCACATAATGGATCTACAAAGGATCTAGAGAATCAACACCACAAGACCAATAGATCTATAACATAGCTTAATGATGCTATTACATCCAATGGAAATGAAGAAATAGAAAGATCACTTACCTAGATAGATGCAACACAACCACAATAAAGATCAATAACTAAATGAAATGGTCTGGAAGGAGGAGAGATTCCCAAAATCAACTAGGATAGATTTTAGATTTTAAGAAAAAATCTTATACACCAAAAGAAAAATAAATTATATTTTCAGTTCATAAAAACTTACAGGCTGTGAAAATTGAACAATGTGAATCCAGGGTTCATGATGTGAAATAAATGAAATCCATATATGTCGAAAAATGTGTCAAATCGATTAACAAAACACCAATAAAATGTTTCATGATGTGAAACAATATCAAAATGTGTAAAAAATAACACTATAAACTAGTTCACAACATCATCTTGGAAACCAATTCATGCCGTGTAACCTATTCATGACGTGAAATCATTCAATAGATAGATTTTGTAGATTTGCTTATAGAAATACCCCAGGTAAACCTAAAACCCAAAGTACATTCTCTTAATCTTCTTTACATATTTATATTGGGTCTCCATTAATTACAATTAACATACATCCTTGAACATTAGTTCATTTCCCCCATTAAAGGATATCCATCCTTGGAATTACCAAAATCCACTCCAACAAAGAGGGGGAAAAGTGAGATGAAAAATACCTGAAATAATGTAACTGGATGTTACATTTCACTCATCTTGAGCCATGCTCATCAGATTCCTAGCTCATGAACATCATAGATTCAAAATTCAATAGGTCTCACATGTGAAAAACATGTGTCCCCTTCATCTCTTTGAAACATAACGGGTGTATACTGTAACGACCCGAAATTTTGAATAAATCTTGTTTCCTAATTTTATGTGTTATTTTATTTTATTTTTGTACTTAACAAAAATGTTTCATTTGATAACATGAGTATAATTAAAATGAGACTGTTGGGTTTTGACCGTTATTTGACCATTGGTCAATATGACCACTGTAAACTAAACGTTTCGATTATTGTCTCTAAATACAAGTAATCGTGGTTAATTAATATAGAAAGAAGATTTGATGCCTCACCCAGTAGTCCTGGACCGATCGAAGCCCATCTAACAGAACATGGGAAGGAGCTAGCACCACTGGGCTTTGCTCTGGACCAAACCCAAGCTGAACTTCATTGTGTAAAGCTAGAACGGGAGCGCCTTCGCGAGAAGTTCAAACTGATAGAAATTACTACTCGTGCGATGTTGGTCGAGCCTCCCTCGGATTCTCTCACCTCAGCACACCTTACACTTAGGTCCTATGTTGGTGTGATAAGGGGATATTTAAGGAGACTATAACTGCCTTGTGTAATCCTTTGTTTTAAATAAAAATTGAGATTTCTTCTTGTGATGAAGTTTATGAATTTTCAAATGTCCGGATAAATATAGTATGCATATTTTTGATGAATTTTAGAGAAAGGATATTTTAAAAATGTTTATGTAAACCTTAAATAAATAAAAATGTTTAATGATTTTCAAAAAATGGTCTTCTACAATTATGTTCAGTATGAAATTTCGAGTCTAATAAGATCAACATGATTTTTCATGAATAGTAAATTATGAATAGTGATTTTACGCTTAGGAGTAGTAATGTGACCAAATGGATTAGTAATTTCACTCAAATAATGTTTTAATATAATTTAGACACCTAGATTAAGTAATGAGATTCAATAAAATGGGTAAATAACAGTTTCATAAATTATTATTCAAGTATTAGTTTATTTTTAGGTGAATAGTGTTTTCTAATTAAAAATTAAATTAAAAATATTTAGAAAATTATTTTTATAAAATGGATTTCATTTTTGAACTCGGAGCATCGATATTATGTAAAGGTAATTTTTGGGGATTTTTCTGAAAAAAATGAATTTTCGGTGAATAGTGTATTTATTTAAAAAATAAAACAAAAATATTTAGAAAATTATTTTTATAAAATGGAGTTCATTTTTAAAATCAGAGCATTGATATTTGGTTAAGGTAAAATTTTGGGATTTTTCTGAGAAAGTTGAATTTTCAGTGAATAGTAAAAATACAGTTTTAGGGTTTCGGTATGTTTAATGACATCATAACTGTGTCATGATGATGTCATGAGATATTTTAAGGGATGGTAGACTAAAGAGGATAAATTATTGTGTGGGGGTCCCCATGTGTCCTAACTCTATGGGAAGTACCATGGGAGGGCCCATGCTTTTGAGAAATCCACTTTTGAGGTGTCCCTTGGCCATTAATGCCTTGTCCCCTCACTTTCCCTATAAATACCAAGCCCTCCTCTCCTCTTTTCGACTCAAAAAACATCCTCAATGACGTTCTGGTCTCCTTACCTCCCAAGGAGTCCTCCCAAGGTGCCCCCAAGACCTCAAGGTCCAAACCATTGAGTTTTAAGAGTTACATTTTAAGGTAAGGGATCCGACCTCTCTCTTTCATTTCAAGTAATCTCTTTTATGTCATTTCTTTTATGCTCCATGTTATTATTTTGGAGGATGTTCTTTTATACTCCTATTACTTCCCTTTTCATGTTAATATAATGAGAGATCCCCTCTTGCTCTCATTATTTCTTTTTCTGAAGTTTTAAGTGGCGTCGTCAGGCTGCCGAAATTTTTGTAACAGATTCTTTCTCCCTTCTCATTTTTCAAGTTCTATTTTCATGTAAAGTATTTCAAGTTCCTTTTTATTATGTTGGGGAATTATCTCTAAATTTATCATACTGATATTTTATGATCATATGATGAGAGACCCCATTTGATCTCTTCAATTCAGTATTTTGAAGTTTTAAGTGGCGTTGTTAGGCTGCCGAATTTTTAAGTGGTTCTTCACCCTTCTCGTTTTGAAGTTCTACTTTCATGTAAATTATTTCAAGTTCCTTTTTGTTATGTTGGGGTATGATATATATATCTATAATACTGTAATCTTATGTTCATATGATGAGAGACCCCATTTGATCTCTGCAATTCAGTATTTTGAGGTTTTAAGTGGCGCTGTTAGGCTGCCGAATTTTTAAGTGGTTCTTCACACTTCTCATTTTGAAGTCCTACTTTCATGTCAATTCTTTCAAGTTCTTTTTTGTTATGACGGGGAATTATCTATAAATCTATCATACTGAACTCTTATGTTCACATGATGAGAGACCCTATTTGATCTTTTCAAATCATTTTTTTTTGAAGTTTAAGTAACGCCGTTAGGCTGCCGAACTTTCATAAGAGAAATCTAATTTTTGTCTTCCTTCCATGTTTTTCATTTCAAATCATATGTCCTTGAAATTTAATTACCATGATCATGTATCCTTCTTATTCTGTCCATATACTATTTTATGGGTCATTTATGAATGTTTGACCCATTTTACCTCTCTTTTTAATGACTTCTAAAACCTCGTAACATAGCCATTATGCTGCAGAATATCCGTCTCAAAATGTCTCTCTCTTTTTCTAAAGTTCTTTTATATTATTAATTGAATACTCAAAGATATTTATTCTAAAGGGGTATTCACATATATACCAAAATGTTATATTCTAAATTCTGGGATTTACATACATGAGACCCACCTTCCTTTTCTGTGGGTTTTAAAGTGATGTAAAGATCATGTCTTTAAAGCAGTTTTTAAAACGTTATGATTATGAAATGAAACCCATTTATTTTATTCTATATGGGTTATTTATGAAATTTTTGATGATGATATATGTGGATCACATGATAATAAAGGCAAATTTAATGGTTCACCCTGATAGCGCTCCAATGCATTGGGTAATGGTGTAACCACTAGAGATTACAATTTTCACGATACCTTGGTGAATAACCTTGGTAATTTTCAAATGACACCTTGGGGATGGACCTTGGTGATATGTTCATGATTTTCTATGTTAAATGATGTAGCCACATCTTCATGTTGTGAAAAATGTTATTTTTATTATGATATGCCACATGATTTCTTTCTCATGCCTTAAAGTTATTTTTCATGACATTGTTGATGTATCTCAAGTTCACATGTTAAATGTTTCCCCTTGTTTCCCTTACTGGGCCTTCTGCTCACCCTTTCTTTTGATGTATGTCCCCAGGTTATGAGATGCAGTAATGAACCTAGGATGAACATAAGGAGAAGTCTTTCAAGTGTTTAAGAAGAATGTTTTTTTTGTTTCATGTATTAAGTTCCTGGTTTCCAAGACACTAAACCTTAAAGATCCTTGGTTTTGTAAAATGTGATGAATTTTTATGTGATCAAAGGCGGGATGCTATAGTTGGTATCAAAGGATGGTTTAGTTATTTTTGTAAATATGGATATGAAAAATTTAGGAAGAACCCTATAGAAAAGTTTAAATATAGGAAATATTCCTGGTATTTTGGGGAGTATTGAGTAAGGGGTTGCCAAGCAAATACATACCTGACTGGATACGAGCATGTAGAGGTGGCTCTGGCACAAATGTACATAGGGGTAAACCCCGAAAACACCGCTTTGAGAAAGACTCGAACGGGAACTGGTACACGACAACGGGCCTTGCTCTACTCTTGGTTACGACACTCCCGGGGGATATGCTTTGGTAAATTCATAAGCTTAGTATGAACCATTATTAAAGGAACAAAGATAAAATAAAATAAAGAGTCACATAAGAATATACAATCATGGATAACCTAGATTGGAACCTAGGGGATCACAAGTTAGGATATACTTTTATTCTACAATTTTATCCTTTTATGCTTAAAGTTTCCTTTTCATGATTATTGGTGAAGTATTTAAGCCCCTAATTATACTTTATCTTCTTAGTTAATGGTGGGAAATGGAAGAACATGTCCAAACAACCAATGTGATAGGAAATGCGATGATTGTCGTATTAATATGACAGAGATGATTAGGGGATTAAAGGATGATTATTATTTTGGAAGACGTTCACTATTTTGGGGACCCTATATGATCGAGGTAAATAGATTACTATGGTATTTTCATTGAGGAGTAAGGTTGACTTATATTTTGAAGAATCAATGAATTTAAGGCGGACTTATAGTAATTTAGGTTACTTATGGAAATGATTAACCTATCTTGAGGTAAATATTTTTTGGTTAGTTACTTTTGTTATAAGATGTTAGGAGTGGTTGATGTTGTTTGGAGATGAATGATAAAGTTTACCTTGTAAGACTATGTTATCAAATCCTTCTTGTATTTGGGTTTCAATATTAGTTTGGTTTATTTTGAGGATATTTAAGGAAAGTTATTTACAGAATGGTCTATGATGAACTCTGGGTAGTACCATGGAACTTTGAAGATTTAAAAGTAGTTTTCATTCCTATAGGATTATTTCTTTTTGAAGAGTTGTTTTACCTTACCCTTTTTGTTTTTGGGATAATGTTTAAAGATAGATGAAATAGATGTTTAATATTTTGTGGATTATGTGATTCTCTAGAAGATTATTCTTGTGTTTTGATGAGACCAAGTGTTTTTAAATTCTCATCATTTAGAGAAAAGATTATTTTTGGGTAGAAACTTATTAAAGGATGAAACTCTACATGAAGGTAGGTATATTTTCTTATGTTTTGGTCCTATGTAGTAAATGAATTCCTCAAAATTATGAAAAGAAACGTAAAACAAAAATGTTGTTGGTTTACATTTCTTACTAGGTAATCAAAGAACATTTACACACATCATAAGTTTGGGATTTTCTTATGGTTAACTTTCTCCTAATCATGTTCTCTATCAATCTCCCTAAGAAATTGACCCTTTGTTTTCTCCTCCATGTCCATGTTTTCCTACATGGAATCCTATTGTGGGTTAACTCGGGTGACCTTTGTACTTCCCATTATTTCTTTTAAAGTAATAGTTTTACTGACTCCTTTTTCGATGTGGGACTTTCAATCAAATTTCAAAACCCAATTTTAAAAATTGCGAGGACGCAATTTCTTAAGGGGGGAAGATTGTAACGACCCAAAATTTTGAATAAATCTTGTTTCCTAATTTTTTGTGTTATTTTATTTTATTTTTGTACTTAACAAAAATGTTTCATTTGATAACATGAGTATAATTAAAATGAGACTGTTGGGTTTTGACCATTATTTGACCATTGGTCAATATGACCGCTGTAAACTAAATGTTTCGATTATTGTCTCTAAATACAAGTAATCGTGGTTAATTAATATAGAAAGAAGATTTGATGGCCTCACCGAGTAGTGTTGGACCGATCGAAGCCCATCTAACAGAACTTAGGAAGGAGCTAGCACCACTGGGCTTTGCTCTGGACCAAACCCAAGCTGAACTTCATCGTGTGAAGCTAGAATGGGAGCGCCTTCGCGAGAAGTTCAAACTGATAGAAATTACTACTCGTGCGATGTTGGCCGAGCCTCCCTCAGATTCTCTCACCTTAGCACACCTTACACTTAGGTCCTATGCTGGTGTGATAAGGGGATATGTAAGGAGACTGTAACTTCCTTGTGTAATCCTTTGTTTTAAATAAAAATTGAGATTTCTTCTTATGATGAAGTTTATGAATTTTCAAATGTCCGGATAAATATAGTATGCATATTTTTGATGAATTTTAGAGAAAGGATATTTTAAAAATGTTAATGTAAACCTTAAATAAATAAAAATGTGTAATGATTTTCAAAAAATGGTCTTCTACAATTATGTTCAGTACGAAATTTCGAGTCTAATACGATCAACATGATTTTTCATGAATAGTAAATTTTGAATAGTGATTTTACGCTTAGGATTAGTAATGTGACTAAATGGATTAGTAATTTCACTCAAAGAATGTTTTAATATAATTTAGACACCCAGATTAAGTAATGAGATTCAATAAAATGGGTAAATAACAGTTTCATAAATTATTATTCAAGTATTAGTTCTTTTAAGGTGAATATTGTTTTCTAATTAAAAATTAAATTAAAAATATTTAGAAAATTATTTTTATAAAATGGATTTCATTTTTGAACTTAGAGCATCAATATTATGTTAAGGTAATTTTTGGGGATTTTTCTAAAAAAATGAATTTTCGGTGAATAGTGTATTTATTTAAAAAATAAATTAAAAATATTTAGAAAACTATTTTTATAAAATGGAGTTCATTTTTGAAATCAGAGCATTGATATTTGGTTAAGGTGAAATTTTGGGATTTTTCTGAGAAAGTTGAATATTTAGTGAATAGTAAAAATACAGTTTTAGGGTTTCGGTATGTTTAATGACATCATAACTGTGTCATGATAATGTCATGAGATATTTTAAGGGATGGTAGACTAAAGAGGATGAATTATTGTGTGGGGGTCCCCATGTGGCCTAACTCTATGGGAAGTACCATGGGAGGGCCCAAGCTTTTGAGAAAACCACTTTTGAGGTGTCCCTTGGCCATTAATGCCTTGTCCCCTCACTTTCCCTATAAATACCAAGCCCTCCTCTCATATTTTCGACTCCAAAAACATCCTCAACGAAGTTCTGGTCTCCTTACCTCCCATGGAGTCCTCCCAAGGTTCCCCCAAGCCCTCAAGGTCCAAACCATTGAGTTTTAAGAGTTACGTTTTAAGGTAAAGGATCTGACCTCTCTCTTTCATTTCAAGTAATCTCTTTTATGTTATTCCTTTTATGCTCCATGTTCTTATGTTGGAGGATGTTCTTTTAAACTCCTCTTACTTCCCTTTTCATGTTCATATAATGATAGATCCTCTCTTTCTCTCATTATTTCGTTTTATGAAGTTTTAAGTGGCGCCGTTAGGCTGCCGAAATTTTTGTAACGGATTCTTTCTCCCTTCTCATTTTTCAAGATCTATTTTCATGTAAAGTATTTCATGTTCCTTTTTATTATGTTGTGGTATGATCTCTAAATTTTTCATACTGATATTTTATGATAATATGATGAGAGACCCCATTTGATCACTTCAATTCAGTATTTTGAAGTTTTAAGTGGCGCCGTTAGGCTGCCGAATTTTTAAGTGGTTCTTCACCCTTCTCGTTTTGAAGTTCTACTTTCATGTCAATTATTTCAAGTTACTTTTTGTCATGTTGGGGTATGATCTCAATATCTATCATACTGTAATCTTATTTTCATATTATGAGATACCCTATTTGATCTCTTCAATTCCGTATTTTGAAGTTTTAAGTGGCGCCGTTAGGCTACCGAATTTTTAAGTGGTTCTTCACCCTTCTCATTTTGAAGTTATACTTTCATGTCAATTCTTTCAAGTTCCTTTTTGTTATGATGGGTAATTATCTCTAAATCTATCATACTGAACTCTTATTTTCACATGATGAGAGACCCTATTTTATCTTTTCAAATCATTTTTTTTGAAGTTTAAGTAACGTCGTTAGGCTGCCGAACTTTCATAAGAGAAATCTAATTTTTGTCTTCCTTCCATGTTTTTCATTTCAAATGGTATGTCCTTGAAATTTCATTACCATGATCATGTATCCTTCATATTCTATACATCTACTATTTTATGGGTCATTTATGAATGTTTGACCCATATTACCTCTCTTTTTAATGTCTTCTAAAACCTCGAAACATAGCC
This sequence comes from Viscum album, assembly GCA_963277665.1. Lineage (NCBI taxonomy): Eukaryota > Viridiplantae > Streptophyta > Magnoliopsida > Santalales > Viscaceae > Viscum > Viscum album. Next base: position 912,965,818 of record OY728151.1, read on the forward strand.
GTTATGCTGCAGAATTTCCGTCTCAAAATGTCTCTCTCTTTTTCTAAAGTTCTTTTATATTATTAAGTGAATACTCAAATCTATTTCTTCTAAAGGGATATTCGCATATATACCAAAATGTTCTATTTTAAATTCTGGGATTTACATACATGAGACCCACATTCCTTTTCTGTGGGTTTTGAAGTGATGTAAAGATCATATCTTTAAAGAAGTTTTTAAAACATTATGATTATGAAATGAAACCCATTTATTTTATGCTATATGGGTTATTTATGAAATTTTTGATGATGATATATGTGGCTCACATGATAATAAAGGAAAATTTAAGGGTGCACCCTGATAGCGCTCCAATGCATTGGGTAATGATATAACCACTAGAGATTACAATTTTCACGATACCTTGGTGAATAACCTTGGTAATTTTTAAATGACACCTTGGGGATGGACCTTGGTGATATGTTCATGCTTTTCTATGTTAAATGATGTAGCCATATCTTCAAGTTATGAAAAATGCTATTTTTATTATGATATGCCACATGATTTATTTCTCATGCCTTAAAGTTATTTTTCATGACATTGTTGATGTATCTCAAGTTCACATGTTAAATGTTTCCCCTTGTTTCCCTTACTGGGCCTTCTTCTGACCCTTTCTTTTGATTTATGTCCCCTGGTTATGAGATGCAGTAATGAACCTAGGATGATCATAAGGAGAATCCTTTCAAGTGTTTAAGAAGAATTTTTTTTTGTTTCATGTATTATGTTCCTGGTTTCCAAGACACTAAACCTTCAAGATCCTCGGTTTTGTAAAATGTAATGAATGTTTATGTGATAAAAGGCGGGATGCTATATATACTCCTATACTGCTTGATCCTAGAATTTGACTTACATTATTGTGAGTCACATAGCATCCAAACATGTCTCACATACCAAATTAAATAACTAAATATGCCTCTTGAATATCAATTCCACCCAAATAAAAGCATCTTGACTGCTCTCATCCAAAAAGGGGGGATTTTAATTTCACTTGTGTTAAGGATAATCATCAAAAACTACTAATTATTACCCTAACACATGTCAGTTATAATCAACTAGAATCACTCTAGGCACTCCTCTCTAAAAAACCAGCCACTACCATGCAATAACAATAACTTAACGACACCTCTCATGCATCAATCTCAAACTCAAGCCCCTATATGTGCTTCACACCTATAAAGTTATCACAAATCTCAGGTTAACCCCTATCAGGGATTTCCCTCTATCATTTTTGGACTCCAAATCACTAAAACTGAGTTGTATCACAGGGTCTCTAGGTTTTCCCACCTATCCCATAAATCATGTATCACTAGGGTCATAACTCACGGGAAACAGCACAAAGTTCCCACCCATAATCATACGTCATCTCACATGCCAACGTCCCCTCAAGGGTCTTATCTACATAGTAGTAAGACATGATAATCCAACATTCTTCCAAGTTATTGATTCTCATAGATCACCCATACACAAGAATACTCCATCAAGAATCACAATCTTAAGATGAAACCTCATGAAATCATCCGAGAAGATATGTGTCAAGGAATAAGAGGTCACCTAGCTCAGTTAAGTAGGGTGGAATTCCTATATATATAGTAAAACACCATATAGGTTGTTATTGTAAATTTAAATAGTAAACCTATGCAATAATCACCCTGATGGGTTTTATCTCTAAAGACTTATATTTACCTTTACTAACCCTATAGGTTCCCACTCATCCCCTACTGAAGGTACTATATAACCATCATTTCTATTTTTCATCTCACCAGAGGATCCATAAGACCTGTCACTGGAATAAAATACATGCATACAGGTCGGCCCAATTAAGTAGAATGTCACAAATAATATATACTAGAAAACACCATATGAGTAGTTTCTAACACTTTAAATATGAAATCCTAAACATTAAGTAAAAATATTAATTCTAGTAAGCCTATGTGTCATATGAATCATATGTTACTGATATGATGCATGATATAACTCTTACCTCTATAGTTAAAGATCCAAAATCTATAAGAAAATGATAAATATGAACATCATGTACATCACCCAAAGTGAAATAAAATATATCTATAACATCAAATACCAAGAAAATTAATCACCTACCTGGTAACCTAGACTTCCACCAGAAAAAGGTGATCACAAAACACAATTCTGGGTTCTATCACAAGCTCCTAATGGTTCCAGGAATAGAAGAACCACTTATCGAGGGAAATAATGACTTATGAAATTTCAAATTCAATGTATCATTAAAATACTATACAAAATGTAAACATCATCACCAAAAAAATCATTCCAGACAAATTTTTAAAATTAAGGATTCCATAATCAAGAGAAGATACGTTCATGTAAAATCTATAATTAATTTAATTATACCAGACGAAATATTACCTCATTATTGAGATATTTTTTAATTGTAGATATTAATCATCTAAAACCCTTCTCAGAAATATTTTGTTGTTCTAATAGGATCCAAGTGTAGAATATCTCAAGTAGTGATCCACACAAGCTCTTATGATCTTTGAATGACACCAAGGAATCATCTAGTGATAGTAGTTTCAATTCACCACTATGTGATTTTTATCTGGATTGGTTCATGTTTCTTTATTCTTGATTAAATTTCTCTTGATCAGATTATTATTGATAAGATGTGAGAAATAGGTAGGAGATTCTAGATAGAAATCTGTTATGCATGATGTAAGATCCTAGATTTTGAAAAGGTATGTTCTCATTTATGTTTTGGTTTGAATCCCTTATTTTGGTTAATTAAGTGCTTAAACAAACTCTAGAAGTGGCTCGGGGATGTTACAAGGGTTTGGGACACAAAAAGTTGAGAAAAGGGGTTTTATGGGTAGGTCGCACAGTCTGCGCATGGTTAGTGCTAACCGTGTGGACAACCTAGGTAAACTGTGAAAGAGGATGTTTTCCGGATAGTATCATCCACATGATTTGCACACGGTTTGGAAAACCGTGCAGCTAAACCATGCGAGGGGGCTCCTTTGGGTACAAGCATCTACATGGTTTGTGCACGGTTTGGAAAACCATGCGGGTAAACCATGTGAGGGGGCCTTTTGGGACAGAAGCATCTATATAGTTTGGAAAACCGTGTGGGTAAACCGTGTGTCCTATAAACGTTTTAAAAATTACAATTTTTCCACCCTGGGATTTTTAACCCCAAATTAGTATTTCCTCCCATTTCACCCATATTCACCCTAGGAATGAACCAACCCTCCCAAGGGCTCTAATATATAAATCTCCCCCATTTCTAAATAATTTTCGGTGTTGTTGGTTGTGGATCGACGCTCTGGGTATGGATAATCCCATCCTTGCTTCTCTTTTAAGTTTAGGGTCTGTATCCTCTTCTCCTCTCTTTCTGAAGCTCTAAAACCCTACTCTTTGGGTGAGATTTAGGTTGAATCTCAAAAGGTTGGTTGAAGTGGAATCTAAGCGGTTGATTAAGATTGTGTTCAACCAAAGAATCGAGGTAGGTGGTCTAAAAGTTATATTCCACGGTTTATGTGAGGATATGTACATGTGTGGTAAATGGAAACCCTTACGATCCACATGGGATGTGTCGAGGGTAATGAAACTAATCTAGGGCTACCCATGGGGTGATCTAACTATCACATACCTAGAGATTTGTTAAGAACAAGTGAGATTGTTGAGTATTTATGTAGAGCCATTGATAAACATGTTTATTTGATTGTTTGTGTGGGGTTAGAAGATAGGTGGTGCACCTAGGATTGATAATAACCTAAGGGATGTTGGGTTAAGATGTGTAAATGACAAAAGACAACAATGGAATGGGTCATGATCATGGTAATAAAGCCTAGGGAGTTAGGCATAACGAACAAATCCTAGTGAGATAGGCACAACAAATGAATTCTTATGGGATAAGCATAATGAAATGGAATTGGGTTAAATGGATAGATGATGTGAAGTGTGGTAAATGTATTAATGGGTTAAGGTATGGTGTTAACCCTCATGTTATTGTTATGGTTTATGTTTTCCTTGGTCAATGGTTGTGATGTTGTGTAAATGGTTAACGGTTACCTATATGTATCGCATGTGAACATATCTTGGTAGTGTGGGGTATTGACTGAGGTTATATTCCCATGGTTCGAGTTGGACTAAGGCTCTAAACTCCACCCCTAATATACGGGGTAGGGTTAGAACTTATGCTCGGTTTACCTATCGGTTGCATCCACCTGGACTGATTCTTCGAGGTGAGGATATGGTTGACATCCACCCAAAATGATGCTTTGAGGTGAGGATATGGTTGGCATCAGGAATTTGGTCCTAGTGATGTGTTTTTTTCATTTATGTGATTTTGTGATTTATGCCGTGTAACTTGTTTTGTTTAGTAAACCCATCATAAATGTGTTGAAAAGGTAAGATATGGAAATGGTAATAAATGTTGGTAATGGACCTAAACTGGCTAAGGGCACTTAATCTTTCCTTGTCATTTATTATTCATTTCCTTTTTAAACGCACAATTGTTTATAATAGATATTTTATAGACACCGTTGGTGGTGGCCTACTAAGTTTTACTCACACCCTGCTCGGGCCGTCATTGGGCACCCGAGAAGACTTCATGTTTTCAGGTCAGGAGAAGGGAAAAGGCCCTTATTAGTAAATTGGGTTGGCATGGGTGTATGTGGAGGAGGACCTAGACTTTGTGTCGAGACTATTTTGGGGATTTTTCAGTTTGTATTCATATTGGGTTTCGTTCACTTTTTCACTTGTAGCATGGCATGGAATATTTACTGTGGGATATGGATGTACCCCGTTTGGGTGATGCACATGTTGCGTGATGTGATTGTTTTATGATATTTCTCATGTGGCCTCAATGGAATGAAGTTGTGTATTCATGAATCATTCTAGGCACCTAGAGAGGTAGGTGGAATGCATCATGGTAGGCACACACGAGTTGGGTGTGTGAGGCATGAAAGATAGAATGCACCATGCATTTTGATAGTTGAAAAGGGAAAATATGGTAAACGAAACAATGAAAATATGTTAAGATAAACGAATAATAAGTGATGAAAATTGATATATCTGTAGTTAAGGTTTTTAATGAATTGAAAATGTTGTCATAACATGTTTTGTGAGCTTTGTTGTGGTGTATGGGTGTTTTCCCCTTGTGGAACATGTACCGTGGTAGGGATGGTTGGGGTGATGTTTTTGGAATACTAAGGTTTATTGGGATGGTGCATGTATGGTGGGTTGTTGTGGTTGGTGAAGAGCCTTCTTGTTATGATGTTGTGAAATTATTATGGTATGTGTTCTAAAATTCATGTTTGGAAATGTAGAGAAATTCCACCATGACGTCAATCCTCGGTTGGGAAATAAGAGGATATTACTAAAAACACTCCTCTAGTAGAGGGGCAAGAGAATGTGGTGATACAAGAAAGAGGGGAAGAGCAGTTCTGAGAGAACTTGGCTCGTTTTATGTAGATGATGGATCGAGACCTAGGGTGGGTTGAACCGAGTATGTTTGAGATGACTAGAGAGTTTTAGCTATAGCACCCTCCGACCTTTACCGAAGAGGGCGGGCTAGAGGTAGTAGAGTTCTGGACAGAGTCTGTCCAGACAATAATTGAACATACGGAGACTCCTGAGGTGAAGCTGGTCAAGTTGGTAGCTTATATGTTGTGGGGCTAGGCAAATCATTTGTGGGACATCCTAGCTTAGACTGAGCAGGCTGAGGGGATATTGTGGAAAGATTTCCAGGAATGGTTTTTGGAGAATTTTTACCCAGAGACTTTGCGGAAAGAGCAGGCTTCATAGTTCATGAGCCTGACTCAGGGATTGATGTCAGTGATGGAGTATGTTGGCAGCTTCACTAAACTATGACGCTTTGTTCCAGCGTTGGCGGGGGATAACACAATAGTTATGAGGCATTTCCAAGATGATATGAGAAACAAGATTAGGTCTTAGGTGAATATCATTTGATTGAAGAGGTTTATAGAGGTAGTGGATCAATCATTGATCTCAGAAGGGATCCTAAAGAGAGTTTAAGTTAGTGGGCTTGTCATTCCAGTTGGGAAGGCAAGTGGTGCAGCTTCTAAGGGACGAAAGTGACATTTACGAAGTTTTAAATAGGGCAGAAGTGTGCAAGGTTGTCATAAGAGAGGGTCTGCCTCTTAGGGTGGCGACCGAGTGTTCTGATACTAGTGTGGCAGGCTGGGGAACATGCGTGGCTAGTGTTCCCGACCTCCAGTTGAGTGTCATTTGTGTGGAAGATTGGGACACATGCATATATTCTATAGGAACCATCAGTAAAAGAGTATGAATGTTGATGATAGACAGATGATAAGCAGAGGCAAGGGATCAGTTTCTTCATATCAGGAAGGCAATTGGAGCTCCACAGGCCGTACAGACAGGGGCAGTGGATGTGAAACTCCAGGGAGGGATTTCCCACGTCAGTATGGTAGTGCAGTGCAGGTAATATATGTTGGATCCCAAGGTAGAGGGATTTGTTAGCTTCATGCATTTCAGTCTTCATCGGGTGATGGCGAGGCTGGGTCATCGAATATTCGAGGTATGATCCTTTTATCTTTTACGCGTTCTAGTGCATTGTTTGACACTGGTGCCACACACTCTTTTATTTCTACTCAACTTGTGGTAGTGTTGGGTTTGCCTATGGAGGATGTGTGTATGGTTAAGTTGATTGACACTCTTTTCAGGGCGAGGATTGAGGAAATCAGGTAGTGCAAGAGATGTGCTCTGTAATTAGGTGGGTATCATTTATTACGGGACTTGTTCGTTCTCAATATGTAAGGATTTGACCTGATCTTGGGTAAGAATTGGTTAGTGTTTTATCAGGAACACATAGGTTGTTACCGTCGTAGAGTATCGTTCATGTCACTTGAGGGTGATTCTTATGTCCATTGCGAAGAGTGGGATGTTCGAGCAGGTCATACAGGTCCGTTCTATTGGCAGTTGGATAAGCTCACGGGTGAATTAGCTTGTCTTGTGCTTGATGATGAAATTAGGGAACAGTCTATCTTCCCTCTAGTAGTGGATCAATTTTAGGATGTGTTTATTAAGTATTTCTTAGGGTTTCCACCAAAGAGGGATGTTGTGTTCATGATCAAGTTGCTACCAGTAGTAGATCCATTTTCTATTCTGCCATACCAAATGGCACTACTAGAACTCTAGGAGTTCAAGGTTAATCTTTAGGAGTTGGAAAATAAGGGTTTCGTATGTCCAAGTACGTATCCTTGTAAATATCTTGTGCTTTATGAAAATAAGGCTGACAGGTCATTAACATTTTGCGTTTATTATCGAAAGTCAAATCAGATGATGGTGAAAAATTGGTACCATGTTCCTAGAATTGATGATCTTTTTGAACATTTTAGGGTTGCATCGGTGTTTTCTAAGATTGATCTGAGGTCATGTTATCACCTGTTGAGGGTGAGGCCTTCTGATGTACCGCTGAAAGCTTTCAGGAGTCGGTACAGGTTGTTTGAGTTTGTCGTGATGCCTTTCGGCTTGACCAATGCACCAGAGGTGTTCATGGCTTGGATGAACTGAATAATTCATCCTCATCTGGATCAGTTTGTTCTTGTCTTTTTTGATGACATCTTGGTGTACTCAAACACTCATGACGATCATGCCCAACATCTTTACATCATCTTGAGTACACTAAGAGAGAACCAAATTTATGCCAAGCTGTCAAAGTATTAGTTCTGGATTGAAGAAGTGAATTTTTTGGGTCACATAATCTATGAGGTAGGTGTGTCAGTGGATCCAGATAAAGTGCAGGTGGTTGTGTCTTGGGAGCAGCCCAAGAGTGTTTCATACGTTCAGAGTTTTCTGGGTTTGGATAGATATTACCGGAGGTTAATTCAAGTTTTATCTTGTTTGGTATCACCACTGTCAGGCTTGACCAAGAAGGGAATTAGGTTTGAGTGGTTTCATGATTGTGAGAATGACTTTCAAGAGTTTAAAAATCGATTGATGACTGCACCGATCTTGATCTTACCTGAGCCAGGTAGGAAGTACATTTTTTTTGTGATGCGTCTGGTATCGATCTAGGGGATGTGTTGATGTAAGATGAACAGGTTGTGGATTATGGGTTGAATAAATTGAGACCCCATGAGAGAAATTATCCCACTCATGATCTTTATTTGGATGTAGTAGTGTTTTCCTTAAAGTGTTGGAGGCACTACTTTTTGGGGGAATGGTTCAAAATTTATACCGATCAAAAGAGTTTAAAGTATATAGTTTCGCAATAGTATTTTAATCATCAGAAGTGAAGGTGGGTTGAGTATCTCCAGTCTTTTGACTTTGATAAGGTATATACATTGGTAAAAGGGAATGGTGTTGCTGATGCTTTGAGCAGGAAGGCTCAGAACCATGTTCAGGAATCCAGCACCGAGCGGAAGGTGATGGACTTATTCATGGAGATGCACCTGGAGGTGCAGGAGGAAAATGGTCAGGTGACTCTTTCTTCTGTGGTTGTTGAATCAACACTTTTGATCCATGTTAGGGGAAGTCAACTTGAAAATCCTGAATGTTTGGCCATGAAGGAAAGACTTAATGGTAGGGATCCACCTTCAGGTTGGGTCGTCAGTGTGGACGGGGTTGTTTGTGTTCATGATCATGTGGTTGTGCTGGTGTGCATGCAGGAAGAGTGATGCATGAGTTACATGAATCAAAATGGTAAGTGCATCCTGGTTTGAACAAGATTAATCGTGATCTCTGTAGGTAGTTTTGGTGGCCAGGAATGAAAAAGGAAGTTGCGGGATTTTTGGCACGATGCCTTGCCTGTCAGCAGGTGAAGACCATGAATCAATGCCCAGGTGGACTGTTACATCCATTTCCCATTCCAGAATGGAAGTGAGACGATGTGATGATGGATTTTGTGGTGGATCTTCCAAGGACAGCTCAGAAGATTGATGCAATCTGGGTGCTTGTGGATTGAATAATGAATGTGGATCATTTCTTACCAATTCAGGAGACTTATACAGTTGATCAATTAGGTGAGTTATATGCTTGGGAACTAGTATGGTTGCATGGTGTAATGCAAACTATAGTTTCTGATCATGATCCCCAATTCACATCGCACTTCTAGAAAGGGTTGCAGAAGGCACTGGGTACACAAGTGCTTTTGAGTACGGCTTTCCACCACAGCCGGACAGGCAGTCAGAGTGTACAATCCATGTTTTGGAAGACATGTTGAGGGCTTGTGTCTTGGATTTCTATGGTTCCTGGGAGAGGCACCTATCGCTTGTTGAATTTTCCTACAACAATAGTTTTCAAGATACAGTTTAGATGGAACCTTTTGAGGCTCTCCATGGGAGACCATGTAGATCTCCACTGTGTTGGTTAGAGGCTAGTAAAACCAAGATGTTGGGACCGAGTCTCATGCCAGAGACATCAACGAAGGTTTAGTTGATTCATAAATATATGTAAACGACTTGCAGTAGGCAGAAGTTGTATAAGGATCAGAGATGTAGACCTCTTATGTTTGAGGTGGGTGATAGTGTGTTCCTTTGGGTGTCACCAATGTTGGGTCACCAATGGATTCAGAAGTAGGGAAAGTTGGAACCTAGGTGTGTGGGGTCATTTGAGATTGTGGATAGAATCAGGCCAGTGGCGTACCAATTGAATCTTCCACAGTGGTATAGCGGGATGCAAGATTTCTTTCTTGTGTAATAGATTCAGCAATATCAACCTGACCTAACTCATATGGTGGATGTTGAGGATGTTGTGCTTGTGGATGATGCGTCCTTTGAGGAGAATCTGGTTCGTGTCATGGATCATAGTGAGAAAGTATTTTAGGGAAAGGTTGGGCCATTAGTGCGAGTAATATGGAAGCATGGAAATGTTCAGGAAGAAACTTAAGAGAAGGAATCAAATATGTAGGCTTAGTGGCCCGATCTCTTTTCCTTGGAAGTGAAATAAATCTTGGGAGCTTAGATCGAGGACAATCCATTATAAGGTTGGGAGGTTGTAAGATCTAGGATCTTGGAAAGGTATGTTCTCATTTAATTTTTGGTTTGAATCCCTTATTTTGGTTATTTAAGTTCTTAGCCAAGTCCTAGAGGAGGCTTGGGGGTGTTTCGAGGGTTCAAGACATGAAAAGTGGAGAAAAAATGGTTTTCCAGGTAGGCTGCACGGTCTGCACATGGTTAGTGCTAACCGTGCAGACAACCCAGGTAAATTGTGCAATAGGAAGTTTTTTAAACAGTAGCGTCCACATGGTTTACACACACTTTGGAAAAATGTGTGGCTAAATCATGCGAGGGGGCTCCTTTGGGAAGAAGAATCCACATGGTTTTCACAAGGGTTGGAAAACACTATGGGTAAATCATGTGAGGGGGACTTTTGGGATAGACGCATCTCCATGGTTTTCACACGGGTTGGAAAACCGTGCGGGTAAATCATGTGGCCCATAATCCTTTTAAAAATTACAATTTTTTCACCCTGGTATATTTAACCCCAACTCAGGATTTCCTCCCATTTCACCCCTCTTCAACCCAAGAATGAACAAAACCTCCCAAGGGCTCTAATAGATCAATATCCCCCATTTCTAAGGTGTTTTTTGTGTCATTGATTGCAGATCGAAGCTCCGGGTAAGGCTAATACCATCCTACTTCTCTTTTGAGTTTAGGGTTTGTATCCTCTTCTCCTCTCTTTCTGGAGCTCTAAAACCCTAGTCTTTGGGTGAGAATTAGGTTGAAGCTTAAAAGGTTGGTTGAAGTGGAATCTAAGGGCTTGATTAAGAGTGTGTTCACCCATGGAATCAAGATAGGTGGTCTACAAGTTATATCCCATGGTTTATTTGAGGATTTGTGAATGTGTGGTTTGTTCTTGGGTATCTCTTGGTATGTTTTGATCACCCATGGAATGTTTTGGAAAAATGGTTTTTAAAAAGTTAAATGGAGACCCTCAAGATCCACATGGGATGTGTCGAGGGTAATAACACTAATCTAGGGCTACCCATGGGGTGAGAGGACTTTTCTGGACCTAGGTATTTGTGATGAACAAGTGAGATTGTTGAGAATTAATATAGAGCCATTGATAAACATGTTTATGTGATAGTGTGTGTTGGGTTAGAATAGGTGGTGCACCTAGGCTTGATAATAACCTAAGGGATATTAGGTTAAGTTGTGTAAATGACTAAAGACCATAATGGAATGGTTCATGAGCCTAGTAATGAATCCTAGTGAGTTAGGAATAACAAACAAAGCCTAGTGATATAGGCACAAAAAATGAATTCTTAGTGAGATAAGCATAATGAAATGAAATTGGGTTAAATGTCTAAATGGTGTGAAGTGTGGTAAATGTGTTAATGGGTTAAGTCATGGTGTTAACCCTCATGTTATTTTTTTGGTTTATTTTTTCCTCGGGAAATGTTTGTGATGTTGTGTAAATGGTTAATGGTTATATATATGTATATCATGTGCACATAGCTTGGTAGTATTGGGTATTGACTAAGGTTCTATGTCTACAGGTTGATTTTGAATGAGTCTCTAAACTCCACCCCTAATGGATAGAGTAGGGATAGGACATATGCTCTGTTTCCCTATCAGTTGCATCCACCTGGAAAGATGCTTCAAGGTGATGATATAATTGACATCCACCCGAACTGATGCTTCGAGGTGAGGATATGGTTGGCATGGGGAAGTTGGTCCAAGTGAGATAGGACAACTATGTTTTTTCCCTTGTATTGTGATTTTGTACTTTAGGTCATGTAACTTGTTGTGTTTAATAAACCCATGATAAATGTGTTGAAAAGGTAAGATATGGAAATGGTAATAAATGTTGGTAATGGACCTAAACTAGATAAGGGAACATAATCATTCCTTTTAATTTATTATTCATTTCCCTTTTTCCTGAACAATTGTTTATATCTGATATTTTGTAGACACCGTTGGTGGTGGCCTACTAAGTTGTACTCACACCCTGCTCGGACCGTCGTTGGGTACCCAAGCAAACTTCATGTTTTCAAGCTAGGAGAAGGGAAAAGGACCTTATTATGAAGTTGGGTTGGCATGGGTGTACATGAAGGAGGACCCAGACATGGTGTTGGGACTATTTTGGAGATTTTGTAGTTTGTCTTCATTTTGAATTTTGTTCACTTTTTCACTTGTAGCATGGCATGGCCTATTTACTGTTGGACAACGTTTTACCCCATTTGGGGGAATGATTTTTTATGAATGCTCTTGTATTATTGATTGTAATTCCAATATTTTTTTTTCTTCTATTGTGGATTACTCTAATAAAAGGGGATATAGTCTCCCCAATTGACTATTCAGACCCTCGCTGCTAGTCGACAACCTTTGGCGTATGGGGAGGCATGCTTAAGGTCATATAACCACCCAGATCAGAGCACTGATTTAGTGGCTTTTGGGCCAGGGATGTTACACATAACGATTCTCAATTAACCTCTCTTATAATGTATTAAAGGTCTATTTATAAATATAGGGTTATGGTTTTTCTTTAATTAATATCACAAGTTACCATAATAAAATTTTAAACCCAAGTCTAACCCCATGTCATGTATTAAAATAATATTTTTTTATTGTAAAACATGCACTAACTGAAAAAACAATAAATATTATTTTACTAGCTTGTAGATTAGTAGTTATCATCAAAAAATCAATATCGGTCTCCTAGTCCTCCTCAAAATTATTGAATACCTGAATAAATTAAATATTCATTAATTCAATAAATAAATAAATAAATATTATATATTCTAATATTTAACAATTATCTTGTAAATAAATATTTATTAATGTATGTGATCATTAATCCTAAATAAAATTATTTCTCAATATTGAGAAGAATAGTTATTCCAATAATGAAATTAAAATGAAATTCAATTGAGATCAATGGAAACACATAGTGTGTGACCCTATAGGCTTTTTTATCATTGGTGTTAAGCATACTTGCCTAAAGTCCAATATTATTGTCTAAAAACAGGTTAAAGAACCTAATAGAAAGAAGTTAGTGTTGCAACATCAATATCCACATACAATTGCTCGTTTTCTCAAATAATACTTTGTCATAATATCTCATCAAGAAGGTTACACACCCATGTCATAAACATATATGCTTGATTCCTCTTCCTTGACTATATGAAATAAACTCATTATTACACCATGGACATGGAATTTAATGTGGAAGTTTTATTTCGATCAAAGTGTTGAGATATCAACTTCCGTTAATATGTAAAGGACCAAAATATCCTTGATTTAGTCATTAATAACACGTTATTTGTGACACTCCCAATATACCCAACTTTATTGTGAACTGTTATTATTGTGGTTTACAATAACACATATAAGTGTTTGATTCATGATATAAACTAATATTAATCTTAAAGTATAAGTATCATTACAGATACTCATTTCCAAAAATATCCAATAACACATAGACATGTTGAATTCCTACCAGTGGTTCTATTCTCCCAATTTCCCATCTTGAATACTACTAAGTGAGAACTTCATGAGAAGAAATCCCATTTACTTATGATTACTCATGCCCGATAGTCAAGATGTTATGTTCCCTATCATAGAATGTTATCTGATCATATAAATAGGTTTAAAAATATCTTCATGTAATTTCATGGTTTTAATCATAGCGAGGAACTATTATTCCCTTTTAATGTGATAGACACTCTAAGAAATTATTACATTAATGTCATGCAAAACAATAAATGATGTGCAATAAGATATTTAAATTAATATTCACTCCTTTGATTATATATTTAATCAAAAGTATAAATAGTTAGTTCTAGAACAAAACTCCAACAGACTCCTTCTTGAACTAGAGCCAACTGCCTATGACTTTCAGCCTAGTCTCACATGATGATCATGTTTCTTCTGATTTAAGGCTTTAGTCAAGGGGTCTACCATTTTGTATTTCATAGAGACTCTTCTCACTATGACTTCATGTGTATGATAAAAATCCCCCAAGATATAATATTTCTAAAGTATTTTCATCATTCATTTATGTGATATTAGCCCTTTTTCAAGGACCACCACTTTAATATTATCCCAATAGAGTGTGATCAGATCTTTGCTACTAGAAATCAAATCAAGATATTAGACTAAGTTTCATATAAAAACATCATATTTAGCTACCTCAGAAGTCAAAATATACTTAGACTCTACCTTAGAATATATTATCATTTATTTCTTTGAGATCTTCCATCTCACTGCATCTCTATTAATAGTGTAGATGTATCATGTTTTCAATTTTAAAACATATTTATCCATTTGGAAATTAGAATCTGTATATATTATAATGACTTGTTCCTCATCTACTCTATAGATCAAGAACATATCCTTAGTTCATCAATGATACTTAAGGATAGTCTTTATTTTCATCCAATGGTGGTCAGCTGGTTCGGCTTGATATATTCTTGCCATAATTAAGGCGTGGGTGGTATCTAGACTAATACACAACATAGCCTAAAAGACTAACTCAATCACTAATTCATACAAAATACTTTATATCCTTTATCTTTTCTCATGTGTTTGAGGATACATTTTCTTGGAAAGATGAATTTCATGTAACACTAGAAACAATCGCCTATTAGATTATTCCATGTTGAATCTCTTCAGTATCTTTTCAATATATATAATCTAACTTGGATCAATAATTATATTAGATATATCATGATGGATCTTATTACTAGGAATATATGATACTTCACCCATGTCCTTCATGGATAATCTTCTGTTCAACTAGTCTTTAATAGACTGTAAGACTGGTATTTCATCTCCAATAAGTAGTATGTTATCAATATAAACTATTAAGAAAATGACCGCACTCCTAAAAAACTATTCATTGAAACAAGGAACACATTCATTATTTATGAAACCAAATTTCATTATGGATTCATGACATTGAATTATCCATGACCTAGATGCTTTCTTTAATCAATAAATGGATCTCTGCAATTTTCAAACCTTCTTGGAATCCTTAAGTGTTACAAACCCTTTGGGTTGTTTCGAACAAACATCTTCTTAAAGGTTCCTATCTGGATGTATCTTTTGGAATCAATTTTATAAATCTCATATTCAGGTAAAGATACTATGGAAAGTATAAATATGATGGATTTAAACATAGAAACTAGTAAAAAGGTTTCTTCATAGTCAATGAATTGATGTTGCTTGATCTCTTTGGAAACCAATAATAGCTTATAAATACTGAATTTTATATCCATGTATAGTTTATTCTTGAATAACCATTTACAGACAACGAGACTTATATCCAATAGAGGATCTACCAAAATCTAGACTTGATTTTAGTGCATGGAATCCATTTAGGAATTCATAGATTATTTACATTTGGAAAAATATGTTCCGCTTACTAGTTCCTTGTATGTCAAAGAATAATTATTATCAACTAATAATGAGTCACCATCCTTGGTGACTAGAAAATCATATCTTTCAATTTATATAAATTCTATTGTACTCATATGTAGTACATATGTCTCTGGAACATTCTCTCCCATGAGGCTTTGTGGAATAAGTTCTTATTCCAACTCTTGTGTATCTTGATCCTAGATTTCATTGAAATATATATTTCTCCCACTATTTTTTATAGATATGACCCTTCTCAATGAATGTGGGATGTTTTTCAAACAAAAACTATTTATTTTAAGGTTCATATAGGTAGTACCCCTAACTTCCTTCGGATATCCTATTAATATACACTTAGTGCCTCATGGTGAAAGTTTGTTTCTAGAAATATCATTAATAAATGCTTCACATCCCCAAACTTATACATGCAACAACCCAATTTTATTTCCATACCAAGGTTCATATGGGATATTGTTTTCCACTTTAGTTGTCACTCAATTTAAAATGTGTGATGGCATCTATAATGTATATCCTCAAAAGGATAAAAAAACTCTTATGACTCGTAATTGATATCACCATGTCTAATAGGGTGTAGTTCCTCCTTTCACTTACTTTATTATATTGTGGTGTATAATGAGGAGTGAGTTGGGTTAGAATCTCAAACATCTATAAATAATCAATGAAGTCTTGATTAAGATATTCTTTGCCACAATCTAAGTAGGGTTTCTTAATATTCTGACCAGGATGGTTCTCAACTTCACCCGTATATTCCTTGAATCTATCAAAGAGATATGACTTATACCTCATTAAGTATCATATCCATATATACTAAAATAATCTATAAAAGTTATCAAGTATGAGTACTCACCCCTTTCTTCAACTGAAAATAGACCACACACATTGGTATAAACCAACTAAAGAATCTCATTGGCCCTTTCACCTTTCCCACTAAATAGAGCTTTAGTTAATTTTCCTTAAAAATATGCATGAAATAAACCAACTAGTTTTAGTTCAAAGGAATATAAATATCCATCTTAGTATAATTTGGTTAAAAACATTTTATTTACATGACCGGATCAGTGATTCCATAGTTGAGTGTTGTATGATTCATGTAAACTATTTTTATTATCAATTATCATTACTTGGTTTGTATAATTCAACATGTAAATACCATAATTTAAATATGTCTTACCATAACAAATGATTTCTTTATAAAATAATAAACACTTATTTCTAAACATGAAAATAATTTCATATGTACAAATTTTGGTTATATATATAATATTTTTTATAATTGATGGTGTGTAATAATTATATTTTAATACCAAGATCATTAATGTTGTAAATGTGAGGTGGTGATCCCCAATAGACATAATAAAAAACATGGCTCCATTGGATACTCATTGACCCACCACCCCTCAGTCAATTTCTTAAAATCTACTTGGTTCCTATATTTGATTACATATGTGAGCACCACATGTTGTATCTAATTACCAATTCATAGAAATAGATAAATTGAACTCGATAACAAATTCAATTGAAACTCCCCCTTGAATCTTTTTATGGGTGCATTTTTTAATATAGTGGACCTTATTACCACATGAGAAATAGATGGAATCTTATTCCCTTGTTTTACCCTTGATCTTTCCCTTCTTTGAAGTCCATTGTGAAGAATCTTTATACTTAGAGATCTTATCTTGACATTTCCTTTTGTTTACCATATTTATGGAAGGATTTTTTTGATTCACATCCTTATAAAAATAGTGATGTGTGAGAATATCTAGGGGTGGCTTATCTATATTTTTTATATTGTAGTTGACAAAAAAATTGTAAAAGATATGAAGAAGTGATGAAATGATGAGATCAATGTGTAGTTCATCAAGAATCTTAAATCATAGAACCTTTAGTTGCTCAATTTAGCCAATGAGTTTTACTATATGAGGCTCATCTAGAGAACCTTCTCTATGTTTACCCTAAAATATCACCTTGGATATTTCAAAATTTTCTTTTCTATCTATCCCTTAATATTGACAATGGATATGTTGGAGCATAATATAAGAATCGATGTCTTCATGTGAGTTTATGAACTCATTGAAAAGGGATAAAATCCTTAAACACTAAATGTTAACCATGTTTCTCAAATTATGGTGAAGCTTCATTGGAAACCGTGTTTAGCTCGTAACGAGTAGCAGATGTAAAGGCCTTGGAAAATTCATGGGACCTTATTATTCACTCTGAGGAAGAAATGCTAGAGAAACATTCATTCTTCTAATGAGGATGCAGAAAGAATAAACAAGAGACCAATTCATGTGGACACAACCACAGAGTAGGGTAATTGGATTGACGTGCAACACTTAATTCTGACTAGAGGCTTCAAAAAGAATAACATAACAGTGGAGGAGTTCTTGAAAACATGGGACAAATTGGTATATTAATTCGAAGAGATTATCAAAGGTGAACTAGATAAAAAGGTAACCGTTCTATCTTGAAACGTTTATATGGAGGTCGTGTCGGATAGTTTAAAGTTGTTTAATAATTCTGTTATTTTCTTTAATGTTTGTGGTTTTGGATGAACTTGACGGTTTCTCACTTTTTTACACAAAAGTGTTTTATAATAAAAATTTAAATTTCAGGTATATTAAACTTCTCATCACTCTCCTCCTTTATAGGAGGATCATATATTGAGGATTCTATCATGTAATACTTATATTCGTGGTGCAATACTACACATTGATGAATGAAAGACTTCTAGAAATTACTCCTAATTAAGAGATGATAATTCTCCAAAATTTATCCTAGGGATAATTTGGTTGATGAAAATTACATTATTATATAATTAAAAAAGAGAATATTATTATTACTTCACATGATTAAAATTTATGTGAGATTATAATAATTTTAATTTTATTAAGTCTCCCATAATTTTTTCATGAATCAACGACCCTAACCATTGAACATATAATGTCCTATCACATTATAAATTATAGAGGAAAGGAAAAATATTTCCCTTCATATAATAAAAATTGAGGACATGAAAATTATAAGAAAGTAATTTGGTAGGATGTCTTTCCAACTGCAAACTGGAAACACTTGAACTGTTGAGTGGACTCCCCAATCCGAAAATCCTGACTCAGATTTCCCCAACACTTTCCTCTAAATTTGTATTGGATATATAGAGACCATTAAAATCAATATATATTATGTTAATTCAATACAATATATTATTTAATACTTCTTGATAACTAAAATTTCCCCTCACAGAGGCCTTAGCAACACTTTAACTATGGGTTCATCTTAATTCAGGCAATAGAAAGCTTAATGACTTAATATTAACTTGATAATTTTTTTTATTATGCATAAATTTTTATTATTTTATCTATTATATGTATTTTTTATATAAATTTTATTTTACTTTGGGTATTAACCATGTTCTAATAAAACCTTTACGCATAACTCGTTTATTTTAATTCCATCTTTTTATAATAGTTCATTTATTTATATGATCTCGTTCTTTCATATAACACACCAAGATTTTGTGAAATATTTTTTTCAAATTAATTTAATATTTTTTACATTTTTTATTACACTCAATATAAATTTTATCTTGTTTTGAATTAAAAACAAGGTTATCTTGAATTACACGCAACAATGAGTTTCCTCGATAGCTTGCCTTACATACAAGATAGAGTTTTACTAAACACTAATATATTATTCAAATTATTATTTAATATATCACCTAGATTTTGGAATGGAGGGTATGAATATAATTAACTAAATTATTAAAATATAAAATTTAAATAAAAAAATTAGTTATATATTGAATATAAATAAAATAATAATCATTTAAAAGAAAAAAAGTTTTTTAAAAAACTGTACTTTTTCTAAAAGATGGTTTTGTTGCATTTGGAACCCTCTTTTTAAAATTAATTTTTACCTATTTTAAAAAATTAATTAGATAAAAAACATTTTTTAAAACATCATTTCAAAATTATATTGTTGTTAATTTTTTGGATTCTTCAAAAGAGATTCATTTTTTGAGGAATAGTGAAAAATACTTCATTTTAATTAAAAACTGCCTTTTGTTTAAATTATTTATAAAGTTAAATAATATTTTAAATTGTTCTTTTAGTAAAATTAGTTCAATTATATATCGATTAATCCAATTTCAGTCATTTTAATCAATTTCATATTGAAATTGGATATAAAAAAGTTGGTAAAATTTTAAACATTCTCACTTTAAAAAATGTTTTCTCATCGCAACTGCAGGATTAATTTTAAATTAAATTCTGAAACTAATGTGAATTTAATTTGGATAAATGGATTCCATATTTGTAATTATATTAATATATATTATATAATATATTTAAGTTAATTTTTTACTATAATTATTAGTGAAAATAGTTAATATTAATTTCTATGATTATATTTAAAATGGGGTTTTGCGCAATACATTTGTTTGTAATAAAATTAATTTTACACATGCATATAATTTTTATTTAATAAATTTGATTTAATATATAGAACCAGTATGTATAAATTATATAATAAATCTATTTTAATCTTATTCTTAAAGGATAAATTGTTTAGATGAATAAAAAGATACAAGTTACCTTGGTAAAAACTATAAGGATAAAATTGAGTAAACTTAAAGAATAAAAAATAACTTGATAAAAATGTGTTTCTTTGGTGTTTTGGAGGTTTTTATAGACTAATTAATCCCTATAATACATTATTAATAAATTTTTTAGTCACATGATGTATGATTTATCTCCCAATAGTGAATTCTTGTGGGTATTTAAAAAAATGTCTCTCTTCCTTGATTATAAAAGGGCACTCACTACCCTCTCTTATTCACACCAATCAAGACATTTGAATTAGAAAATACCTAAAAAAATCACTTTAAAAATTCCATCATCTCATCCTAGAAGACTAATTTTTTCCATAAACCAACCTAGGAAGGATTCGGTGTAAACCAGAGGAGGATACCTGAAGAAGAGGTAATATTCATCAACAAGTGTTTTTGTAATATTTCTTCTTCCAACCCCCTTAAATTATTTTTAAATAAATATTATATAATAAAATAAGTATATTACATATAATTATATTTTTTTATGTTAATTAAATGAACTAAAACCATCTCCACGTCCATCAAATGGGTTATAAAATGGTCATTTGTGTGAACGATGGACTACCACCTCACGAACCGATGTCATTTGTTTTTTCATTACCACCTCTAAAAACTGGTCATAATGATTGATTTATTATTTATATATGATATTTATTATATTTATGATGTTATTATGATTGTTTTATTATTTTATCAAACATATCTTTATAATCTCCATTTTTTTGAATATGATAATTTCTTTCGTGTGTACGATGAACTATCACCTCGTGAAGAGATGTGATTCATTCATTCTTTACATGGAAGGTATTAAGGATGGGTTTAATAAAAATATGTGATATATGTGACATAAAAATTATTCTATAATGACAATTTATATATATCATTTAATTTCATATTGTTCAATCTGATAAGAAAATGAAAATATAATTCATGCATACATATGGTCAACCATCTCCATGAGGGGTTTATTCCATTTTCTATCTCTAAATATTATGGATTAATATAAACAAATATATAATGAATATATATTATATTTAAATTATGTTTTAATATTTTTATATAATAAATCCATGATCAAGTTAAGTTGACCACAAAGAACAAGTAAAAACATACGTAAAAAACAAAGCAGTTATTACCTGAAACGTGACTTTAACATGAAATTATTAATAAATAGGTAATAAAAGTCCATAATAAAATCATATATGATATTATATATATGAATATGGTTCTGTAATATATTTATAATAATATTATATTTATTATAAATGAGTTTTTAATGAGTACTATGGAATTCAAGACTTAAGGTAAGGGATTTTCGTCTCACCTCTATTTTTTATAGAGACAAGCCATGTTCACCACATGTTTATTTTATGTGTTTTTATAATAAACATGAATTTATTTTATGATTATTATATTTAAAATTATTTTTATTTAAATATAAATTTTAGTATCTATATTTCATGGGATTTACAGTTCAAAAGTTACCAAATCGGTAAGGGATTTTTGTCTCAATTTTCATTTTTTGAGACTTATGTCATGTTATGCGCCTATCATATTTTATGATGTGTATATACAAACCCTTTTATATGTAATATAATGAATTTTATATATACTCATGATATTTTATGTTAAATTTTAATGTTATTTATTTCATGGGGCTACTGATTCAAAGTTACCAATGTGGTAAGGGTTTTATGTTACAATCACATCATTTATCGAGATTATTTATGATTAAGTCTCAAATGTTTATATATCATAATCTAACTGTTAATAGTTATCATGAATTTTATTCTATTATAGTTATTACATGAGAATACATGTTTTAATTTCATTTTCCTTTCTTAATATATTCAATAGTTTAAAAAATAATGTTTTTATGAAAAACCATCTTCTCGGTCTAAAACACTTTTTCTTCCAAAAGCAAGTTTTCTAAAATAGTGTTTTTAAATTTTTTTAATTATTTTAAAATATGAAATGATATTTTTCTCATTAAATGTTTTAAATGATTTTTAAAATATTTCTTTTTAATTTTTCAAGGTTATTTTTAAAGAAAAATAATTTAATAAAGTTTTATGTTTTAAAAATTGAGTTTCAAAGAAAATCTATTTTCCTCAAGAAATATCCAAAGTAGTGTTTAAAATTGTCTTCTATAAAAGATGAAATTATTTGATGTTACATATGATTTATTGGGTATATGATCCAAGGATGCCATTCTTATTCTTTCTCTGAATGGTTTATGTTTATGAATCTTTTTTATCTTCCACGAGTTATACCATGATATAATTCTTATGCCTGAATGTCCTGAAGGCCATCATTTTTATTGATTTTTGATAACCCCTCCCTTTCAAGGGATGAGGGGGAACCCTTACAAGGCCCGTAGGCTCAGAGATTACATGGCCCGTAGGCATAAGAGATTACAAGACCCGAAGGTCTTAGAGAATTCAACCAGACTATCTACAAGGAACTGCCCCTCCACAACATATGCATCTTGATAGTAGCTCTCCACCTTTGCATGAACGTCTGGGTAGGCTTCCCATGAAAGCACAGGCTGGTACCGATGTCATAGCCATACCCTCTCATCCTGACAATCCATTTGGCTCTGCTCTGGTGAGTGCACCTACACTGAATCCTCTTCTAGGGCTGCTCCTTTTGTTGTAGTGAGTCTGGGTCCTGCATTAATGTGGCCTGAAGGCCTTGGGGTGGCCCTAAGGCCTTAATTTGGCCCGAAGGCCTTGGGTGGCCCGAAAGCCTTGCAGGACCCGATGACCAAACCGGTGGCCCGAAGGCCCAGATGGATGAATAGTTCCAGCTGCTACAGAACCGAACAGTACCTACTATAGTGCCTACTACAGTACTGCTACAGTAACCAAGAAATATGCCTCCTCCTAGATTTGATCTCGGGTCTCTTAGATGCACCCAGCGAGTCCTCACTAACTGAGCTGAGGCGCTTGTGCATTCTTATGAAACCCACATTTTTCACGGGTTATGCTATGATGAAATGATGAAATGGTTATGAAACCTATATATTTTCTATATTTTATGATTAAATTAAATTTTTATTAAATCCATTTCATCTCATGGGTTATGATATGATTAATGTTTTATGATCTTGTGGCACACATGTATATGATTTTCTTTATGTGTTAGGTGGGACCTATATCTCTCACCAATGAATTTGGTAAAGATTTATATCTCATGAGATAGATAGGGATAGAAATGGAAGTGAATATTGTTCACTAAGATAGGTCAGAAATAAGAAGTTAACCTAGTTCGATAAGACATGGCTGGAATAGGAAGTGAACCGAGTTCATTAAGATAGGGATGGAACAGGAAGTGAACCAAGTTTAGTAAGATAGGGATAAAACGAGAAGTGAACCAAGTTTAGTAAGAATGGTATAGAATGGGGAGTGAACCTGGTTCAATAAGACAAGTCTTAAATGGTAAGTGAACTTGGTTCAATAAGATAGGTCCGGAATGAGGAGTGAACCTGGTTCAGTAAGAAAGGGCTAGAATGGGTAGTGAACCCGATTCTGTTAGGAATATTGTATGTTATGATATTCTTGTGAGTGAACCCTTATATGATCTTATACATTAACCTGATTACATGTTCAAAATTTTATGTGTGAACCTAATTACATGTTCATAATATAATGTGTGAACTTGTCTTTTATGTCTATAATTGTATGTGTGGACCTATTTTCTTGTCCATAAGTTTATGTGAGGGCCTCATTTCATTTCCTTAACTTAATGAATGAACCTTATTTTTTATACATGTTAATAATGTTATAAGATGGTGGTTATGCCAAAAATCTAAGTTTTACACCAATTTTATGCTCTCATGGCTCATATTATTTGATTCCCTTATGATTCATACCTTGTGAACTACCAATATTTATGACATGACTCATGTTTGTGATCTATGATATTTTGGGTTTGAAATTCATAATATTTTTACATATCACATACCTTATTATTATATTATTAATTTATATGGTCATATATTTATATCTCATAAGTTTTCCCTTACTGAGCATCTAATCTCACCCTTTATTATGTTTCTTTTCCCTAGTTTATAAAGAAAGGTTTTATGCATGGTGTGTCTATGAAGATTACTAAATAGTAATACCATTGTGGGAAACATTGAATGTCATTCACCATATTAGAATATTGTATTTGATTTTTCCAATGGCACTAAACTACAATGCTCCTCAGGTGTGTGTTTGTGCAACGTAATGAATATTTATCTAAAAAGATGTAACATTCATGTATCAGAAGCCTAAGTCACTATTGTTGGTATAACATTAAAGGTTTAGTTAACATTTGGAAACTATGATGAGAAAAAATTAGATAGATCCCTAGGGATATTTCTAAGGATATGACTAGGGATGTCTTTGAGGATAAATCTAAGTATGAGGTAAAGTATATAAAAATGTCTTGGAATTTTGGTAAAGGATATAGTGACTGGATTCCCAGAACCACATCCATATATAGATACTACAAGTTGATGTGTATTTGGAACATATGTACCTAGGGGTAATAACCCTAAAAACATTGTATCGAGCTAGAATTTATCATGAATTGGTGCATGATAATAGGCCTTACAACACACATTTTTTGAAAATCCTAGGAGATATGCTTTGAAAATTCAAAAAATATTTATAAAATATCATGAAGGATATAAATGTATGACGACTATGAATGACCTAGGATAAATCTAAGGTTTCATAGATTAAAGAATAATGTGTCATGATTTATACATCCTATAAGTGATTTTAATATTTATTTGGTTTCCCATTATGATTAGAGTTGATCACACTATGATTTTTCGTTTTATTTAATGATGGGAACTCAAAGGAAATGGGTTAACATTGAATGTGATGGAAATTTTTTTGATGATAAAACAAAGGGGATAATTACTAGAGTGAAGGATATTGTGATTATTCCTAATCAGTTATCATGGAACATGATTAATATTGTACACCTTAACCAACTCTCAGACTCACCAATGATGATATGGATAGAGTTCATTGAGTGTTCAGGTAGTGGATACCATGGATGAAATAATATTCAATTACCTATAAGTCAATAATATGGGAAAAAGTGATCAAGGGAATGTCTCAAATTAATGATAAATGTTTAATGTGAGGAGAAGAAGGACACAAAGTAAGTGATTTTCATGGAAAAATAAAAAGTTTAGTTAATGAAATGAATGGTAATACTAGTCTCACTAAGGTATTATTATTGGATAAATTTTTAAATTTGGAAATTATTGGAATTATGAAAATTGATGTTCTAAATGGAAATCTCATGAAGTTAATTAGAAAGGTTGTCGAGTAATGGTTTTTCTATTGATAATTAGGAGACTAAAAATGATATATGAAAGGTATGGGTTGTTATAATAGTATTGTTTATGTTAAAAGTGAGAAGCATGATTAAATTGAGGTTTATGAATGTTAATACATGATTCATATTTCACACTATAGGAAAAAGGTATTAAGGAATAATATGATGAAGCCTAGTTAATGAATTAATGATTAGGTGGAATAATTGAAGTGTTTATGTATGAAAATTCAAGAATTATTAAATATATCAGGATTGTTTGGTATACGTTTTTTTAAGGATTTTAAATAATATGTTGAATGGTACTTATTCCCTAGAAATCTGATTTAATTGAAAGGTTATATTTTATTATTAAGGTAAGATAACCCTTAACATGTTCTTGAGGATGATAAAATGGTGTTTATTGTGGGTAAATAGATTATTGATATTGATAAAGTAAATTGAATAGTATTGATGTCCTAAAAACTAATAAAAGATTTGTTGAAAAATTGGTTTATGTTATCATTGATGGAGTTTACAATATTATTGGATCTACGGAATATGTTCAGTAATCTATGGATTTAGTCAAGGAATAAGTAAGCATGCTATTTTCATTGAGATTTTATGTTAAATTTTGTTTTTACCAAGATTTAGGAGAATAATTGACCGAGGTATTTAAATAATTTTAATGTGAATATTAAGAGAAACTTAATGATATTTGGGAGATTAATGTAAAGTTGAGTTTGGGAAATTAAGTGACATTCTTTATAATTTCTGAATTTTGGAAGGGTTATAAGGTTAACCATTTATGGAATGGTTTATGTTTAACTTGGGATTAGGTTTTATAGATTAATGTATTTCTTCATAATATAGAGATTTATGCATAACCTATGTTAACTATTTTTTTCAAATAATAACTAAAGATAGGTGAAATGACTTATCCTTATATCTATTGATATTATGATTTATTAGTACTTCAGGAATAACAAATTAACCTTCATTTCTAGGAGTATGAGATGAAGTGGAAGATGAACAAGGAAAAACCAAAGGAAGAAATTGTGCCTATGAAATAAAAAGATATAAATTAATTATATTTGTAGATGTTCTCAGTATAGATAGAAAAGGAATTCCCCCAAATTAGGAAAATGATCTTGAAACAAAAAATTTATCCTAGTACCTTCAATTCTGATGAATCAATTGGTCCCATAAATCATCATAGATTTACGGTTTTATGGTTGTTAACTTTATTTGGATCACAATATTTCTTATGATCAGTTATCTATATCACTCTCTAAAATTATTTATTCTTTTATTCCATGTTTGAATCTTTACTTCCCAATTATGTTCTTCTACATGGAAACCTAATAATGAGTTACTTTGGATAACCATTATGTTTCTAAATTTCCATTTTTAAAGGAAGTTTGATTATTCATGTGTATGATGTGAGTTTCTATGAATTAATTTTTCACTTGTTAATCCTTTGATGACTGAGATGAATTTCATGGGAGAAATTCATTTTAAGGGGTGTATAATGTAACACCCCAAGATTTTGTGAAATATTTTTCTCAAATGAATTTAATATTATTGAAAATTTTTAGTACATAAAATATCTATTTTATCTTGTGTAACATTAATAACTGAGTTATATTTCATTACATTCAACAATGATTTTCCTCGGCATCGTGTGTTACGCACAAGACCATGTTTTACCGAACAACAATATATTAGTACCATTATAATTTAATATATCACCTATCCAATGGAATGGAGGGTATGAGTAGAATAAAATAAATTATTAAAATATAGTTTTTACACACATTTTTTTAGTTATCTATTGATTAGAAAAACAATAATAATCATTTAAAATACAAAAATGTTTTCTGAATAACTGATTTTTTTCTAAAATATGGTTTTGTCGCCATTAGTGCACTCATTTTAAAATTAATTTCTATAAACTTTTTAAAATTAATTTTATATAATAATCATCATTTTTTGGAATCATAATGTTAAAATTATCTTAGGATGAATTTTTGGTATTTTTTTTGAAAATATACATTTTTTGATGGATAGTGAAAATACTAAATTTTAATTGAAATTTGTCTTTTCATTTAAATTATTTATAAATTTAAATTATATTTTAAATTTATTTTAAAGAAAAATTAGTAAATTAAATATCCATTAATCTAATAAAGGTCATTTTAATCTATTTCATATTGAAATTGAATATAAAAAACATGGTTAACTTTTGAACATTTTAGAAAAATCTTTTTCTCATCATATCTATGGGATTAATTTAAAATTAAATTTTGTCACTTTATTGAATATAATTTAAATAAAAGGAATCCATATTTAGAATAAAAATAATTTATATTATATAATAATTTTAACTTAATTTTTTACCATAATGAATAGTGAAAATAGTGAAAATTAATTACTATGGTCAAGGTTAAAACGAAGTTTTTAACATTACATGCGTTTGTATTAAAATTAATTTTATGCACACATATGGATTTTATTTAATAAATTGTATTTAATAACTATAATTAGTGGGTATAAATTATATAATAAATCCATTTCAATCTTGACATTAAAGGATAAATTATCTAGGTAAATAAAAAGGATACAGGTTACCTTTTTAAAAACTATAAAAAATTGAATAAACTTAATGACTAAGGAATAACTTGACAAAAATTTGTTTATTTTGTGTGTTTTAGGTTTTTATAGAAATAATAATCCCTCCCCTCAATTATTAATCAATTTTGGATACACATGAGTTATGATTTATTTACCACTAGTGAATACTTTTGGGTATTTACAAAAATGTCACTCCTCCTCAATTATAAAAGGGAACTCACTACCCTCACTTCATCACACCACTCATGCCATTGAATCAATCAAAACCTACCAAAATCACTTCCCAACTCCCCTAATATCATCGTTTAAGACATAGATTTGGTATAAATCCAACCTAGGAAGGCTTTGGTGTAAACCAAAGGATGATACCTGAAGAGGACGTAACGTGCATCGATGGGGATTTTTGTTTTATTTATTCCTCAAACCCCTTAAATTATTTTTATATCATAATTATATAATAAATTAACTATATTACATATCATAAAATTTTATTATTATAATTTAATGACCTAAAACTATCTCCACTTCCATCAAATGGGTTATGAAATCATCTTTCATGTGTTCAGCGGACTACCGCCTCATGAACTGATGTCATCTGTTTTTCCATTATCACCTCCCAAGGTTGGTCATAATGATGGATTTATTGTTTATATATGATATATATGATTTTATTACGATTCTATAATTATTATATCACACATACCTTCATACTCTATATTTTTTGGGAATACGATAGCATCATTCATGTGTACAGTGGACTACCACCTCGTGAAGTGGTGTGATTTGGTGACACTTTATATAGAAGATATTAAGGGTGGTTTTAATAAAAATATGTGATATATATGTCATAATAATTATTTTTTAATGATAATATATATATATCATTTAATTTTATTATTTCAATCCGTAAAGAAAATGGAAACAACATTCATGCATACGTACGGCCTACCATCTCCATGAATGATGCATTTCATTTTCTATCTATAAATATTATGGATTACTATAAATAAATACATACTGAATATATATTATATTTAAATCTTGTTTTACATTCTAGGGATTATTAAACTATGATCAAAGTAAGTGGACCAAAAATAACAAGTCAAAACTTACATGAAAAACAAAGCAGTTATTGCCCGAAACACCAATTTAACATGAAATTGATAATAAATGGGTAATAAAAGATCATAATAAAAAAATGATATGATATATATGAATATTGTTATTTAATACATTTATAATAAACTTATATTTATTATATAGTAGGTTTAAAATAGTAAAGTGTAAGTCAAGACTTAAGGTATGGTATTTCAATATCAATTTTATTTTTCTGTGACACAGATGCCATGTTCACCATATACTTTTTTTGTAGTGTATGTACTACCCATGAATGTATTTTATGATTATTATAATTAATATTATTGGTATTTACAGTTCAATTTATGTATCAATCTTTCATGAGTTTTATGGTTCAAAAGTTACGAAATCGATAAGGGGTTTTTATCTCAATTTTCCTTCTTTGTGATTTATGTTGTGTTATGATCTTATATTCTTTTATGAGATTTATATATTGACCTATTGACATGTAATTTCATGAATTTATTTATCCTCATGATATTTTATGTTCCATTTTATCTTATTTATTTAATGGGGCTTATGATTCAAGGATACCAAAGTGGTAAGGGTTTTATGTTACAATCTTATCATTTATCAGGATTGTTTATGATTAAGACTCCAATGTTGATATCTCATGATATATATCTAAATAATTTTCATGAATTTTCTTATCCAATATTTATTCCATAAAAATACATTTTTTTTCATTTTCATCTCATTAAATACGCAAGACTTTGAAAAAATAATTTTTTAAGAAAAATCGTCTTTTCTGTCAAAAACTATTTTTCTTACAAAAACATTTTTTCTAAAAAAATCAAAAAAAATAATAAATTATTTTTAAAATAAAATATATTTTCCTCAATAAATGTTTTAAATTATTTTTAAAATATTTATTTATAATTTTTCAAGTTTATTTTCAAATAAATATTTTTTAATAATGTTTAATATTTTAAAAATTGACTTTCAAAGAAAAGCTATTTTCCTCAAGAAATGTCCCAAGCAGTCTTTAAAATTATTTTCAATCAAATATGAAATTATTTGAGGTTGTTTATTTTTTACTAGGGATATTATCCAAGGATAACATTCTTATTATTTCTCTAAATGGTTTATGTTTCTGAAACCCATTTCTCTTCCATAGGTTATACCAAGATATAATTCTTATGAAACCAGATTTT
This sequence comes from Viscum album, assembly GCA_963277665.1. Lineage (NCBI taxonomy): Eukaryota > Viridiplantae > Streptophyta > Magnoliopsida > Santalales > Viscaceae > Viscum > Viscum album. The sequence continues at coordinate 912,996,048 of OY728151.1, forward strand.
TTTCATCAGTTATGCTATGATGAAATGATGAAATTATTATGAAATATATATATTTTCCCAACTTTATGATATTATGAAATACTTATGAAACCCATTTCATTTCATGGATTATTCTATGTTTAATTTTTTATGACCTTATGGCACACATGCGTATGATTTTCATTATGTGATAGGTGGGACCTATATCTCCCTTCAATGCATTGGGTAATGATTCATATCTCATGATATAGACAAGGCCATAATAGGAAGTGAACCTTGTTCACTAAGATGGGTCTGTAATGGGAAGTGAACCCAGTTTGGTATGATAGGCTTGGAATGGGAACTGAACTTGGTTCAGTAAGACATGGATGGAATAGGAAGTGAACCTGGTTTAGTAAGATAGGGCTAGGATGAAATGTGAACCCAATTTAGTAAAACATGGATATAATGGGGGTGAACCCAGATCAATAAGACAATGATAGAATGGGAAGTGAACCTGGTTCAGTAAGACATGGCTGGAATGAGGAGTAAACCCGGTTCAGTAAGATAGGGTGGGAATGGGGAGTGAACCCGATTCAGTAAGAGACTTTATTCACTACGATATTCTCAGCAGTGAACCTTAAATACTATGATATTATGTGTAAACCAGAATATATGTTCATATTATTATGCATGAACCTAATTACATTTTCACATTGCTTTGTGTAGACCTGTATTTCATTTCCATATTGTTATGTGTGGACCTGGTTGCATTTACATAAGTTTATGTGAGTGCATGATTTCATGACCTTAACTTAATGAGTGAAATCGTTTCTATTTATACATGTTCACAGTGTTATGATCTGATGGGTATGCCACAAATCTATGTTTTATGCCAATGTTATGCTCTCATGGATCATGTTATTTTATTCCCTTAAGATTCATGTCTTATAAACTTCTAATATTTATGATATGACTCATGTTTATGATCTATGACAGGTTGGGTATGAACTTCATCAGTTTTTTTCATTATCACAAACACTTATGCTTATTTAATTCTTTCATATGATCATAGATTTATATATCTTATTTTTACACTTACTTATCATCTGAGCTCACCCTTTCTTATGTTTCCTTTCCCTCGGTTTTGAAGAAAGGTTTTATATATGGTATTTCAATGAAGAGTACCAAATAGGAAAATATTTTTGGAAAAAATTTAAGATTATAATCTAGATTAGAAGATTTTGTTCCAAGTTTCCAATGGTACTAAAATATTATGGTCATTAGGAATGTTTTTATGCAATGTAATGAATATTCATCTGAAAATATGTAATACCCATGTATGAGAAGCATGGGTTTCTATATTGAATCCATAAAATAAATAATGCATATATTAAAAATAAAATAAATGAATTGAACATTACATTTATATAATGGTTAATTTATAAAGCAGATAATAAATTAATCTATGAACCTATGAAAAAACTCCTTGTTCCAGTTTTGGCAAAAGTTGTTGTATCCCACCTATCCACCTTTTTATCTCTTGTTTGTTTTATCTTGGTCCCATATTGAACTGCCTAAACCAAAGTTCCATCTTGAGTCGACTCCATACACCTTTAAAAACTAATTTTATTAAATATGTTTTATAACTCATGCACAGGTTAGAGGAACCAATGATTAGTTAGGGGGGATTACATAAAACAACCTTGGACTCATGGGTTGTAAATAATAAAAGAGTTAGGGATGACAAACATGCCATAAAATTTAATTTAATTATAATTAATTTCAAAATCATGTAATTAAATTAAATTAAATAAAACCAACACATACACAGTTCTAGTCAAGATCAATATTGGTCATACACATGAAAATATTATGAATTTAAAATATCTAAATAGCATTCATTTAAATTTGTTCTTCTATAAGATAAAACGAACATGAATTAATCTAATTAATTATCTTATTAATCAATTAATTAATTTTATATTATTTCATCCAATCATCCTAAAATTATCATCTTTTGTGATTTTAAATAAAATATTTTAGTTTATTTTATTTTATTTAAAACTCAATAAAATAGTACACACCTTTGTACTTGGAAGCAACTCAGTGAGTACCTGTCTAAACTATTAGGAACGGTTTTAATTGTAAAAATTACACTTATACGACATATTATATTTTTGGAATGTGTTATAATTTCACAGAGTGTACTACCAATTTAATTTCACATGAAAAACATGAAAATTATATACCTTGAATAATTTAATGCATTTAGACTTTAGTATACAATAACCATACATGATTCATAGTTTCAAATATTATGTGGAATTAATTAAGAATTTAATATAATATAAAACATAACGATCGGTGTATACTATAAAATTAAAAACCCATAGAACGTAGTTCCATGAGTTTTAATATAATAATTAATTAAATTTCATATTTTCATGTAAATATATAAAGTACACGGCATGTGCAGGCTAACCACACTGTGTGTACTTCTCTTAATTGGATATCCATAGTGCATTCCAAGGGACTCACCGTGTAATTCTTGAGGAAATTTATGAACTAAATAGAATGTCAAAAAAATACATGATGTGTGCATAAAGTTACATGACTTCCATTCTGTATGCATCATGTATTAAATAAAAATAGTGTATTAATTACACAACACATTTTGACCCTAGGTTTTCTACCTTGAAAACATGTGAACTACACAACGTGTAGTCAATCTTCATGGTGTGTACTCTGGAAAAGTATTCTTCCATCCCAACTAATTAACACATAGTTTATTTAATGCATACTGTGTATACTAAGTACACAATAACGTGGAATCCACACAAGCATCATTGTGCAATGAACAAGGATACATGTCATGTAATAAAGGAGTACACACTATATAGTATTATATTATCTTACTATAATTATTAGAACCTTTTGTAATGACCCGCCAATTCTCATTGGCTTGAGAGTGAAATGAGTCATTAATAGGCCTTAAGCGACATCCCCAAGATGCCAAAGGCTAGCAATAAATTCCGAAGGGTCTCAAGTATCAGTGGGGGACGATTTACCCTTTAATAAATAAACCCATCCATTAACCATTCACTATATGATGCATGAACACTGAAAGACCAACCAACAACTTCATTTATATTAAACCACATCAGAGTACACAATAGCAGAAGACTAAACCAAACATCAAGGTACACAACGGAAGAACAACACGAGATTCTCAAAAGACACCACAACTTTGTGGTCCACAAGCTCCAAGCTCCACAACATCTCCCAAACATCAGCACGATCCATTAGTAATGAGATGCTTTACTTTTACCTGTGTCTTGGAATACATCAACTGCAAAATCACTAAATTTCCAAAGAAGGGGTGAGTATAAAACTCAGTAGGTTTTCCCAAATGACTTCGCTACTCACGCCACTAGGATAGAAGAGTTAGCCATATTTATATAAAAGTAGTTTATATAAAACATTTTCACCAAAGAATTTTATAACTAAATATATACAAGTTTTCCAAAACCATCCATGCTCAAATCATCAAAGTAAAATTTAAACCATCTTTTCCAACACATTATTTTTCCAGAAAAATAACCAAAAAAATTTCCAAACTATTTCACAAACATCCCGTTTTGGCATTCCCAACCATTTCACAAACCCGTGAAATCAACCATGCATGCATCGTTATGACAGTTCCATACTCATGAGTGGTTTCTCATCGATCTTCCAAGTCGTAACAAGGTAATTACTTCCCATGTGCCATTACACCTTTGGCATCGAGCACAAGGTCATATTTCAACCAATCCTCGTACATATAGTTACCACGTGCCATTAAATGTTTGTGTCACGAACCAACCCAGGTCGACCCTGAACCGGTCACCCGAGCCGGTCCGCGACATGGCCCGAGAGGCGTTCCCGATCCTCCCGGGCTGGCGACAAGCACCAGGGCATCATTAGAGACTGTGGGAACGATTTCGCCCAATAGAAATAAATAAGACAGCAAAGATAAAACAGAGCAGCGCAGAAAAAGGTAAACTAAACAAAGTGACTAAACATGAACAAACATGAAACAAACTAACCAAACACGATGTCCGAACAACTCCGTGCGACCTCGCGGGTCGCTCTCCGACTCAACGATCAAGCGTCGCCCTAGGCGAGCACACTCAAACTATAGCCTTCACAAACACTAAAAACAGAAAAGAACTATAGGCGTGAGTATTAAAACTCAGTAGGCTAGCCCGATATCTACTCCCAATGCACTACCTTTAAAATAAAAGAAACATCATTTCAAGTTTGAACTAGAATTTATAAAAGTATGTTTTTCTAAGAATTTTACTTAAAAACAAAGTAAGAACCATTGCCCTTAGCCATTTCAAAATTCGGGTTCATTTCATTAGTGCCAATGACATTTCAGGAAAGGGGGAAAGTGATGTTTAAATTTTAAAATTTGTACAAAAGGGATTAAACACTTCCATTTGAAAACAATTTTTAGAAACCCATTAAAAAGCAATTTATCAGTTTCCAAGGAAAACAATATGCCAGAATGCACAAAGTAAAACATACAGCAAGGGAAATGTAAGTATACACATGAGCATCATAATCATTACTGCAAGCTACAAAAGCTGAATAGACATGGGCGAACCTAGGAGATCGAGAATAAACCAGAAGACACCAATACATGAGAAATCATCCTTATCGACATGTCACGATGAAATCAAAACGCACAAAACGCTCGACCATCCACTCACAGGCAGGTCGAGGGAAAATCCCATAGTAATAAACCCAATATATCCACCTACTATGGGCCACTGGTCAGTACCATAACCTACCAGTGCAGCAATTGTTCTTAGAATATTCTCTCAATATGCCAGATTCCCATGTCTCAAGTGTTTAAAAAAAGGGGTGAGCCAACTGACGCTAACCGAGCATCCAATCAGATATATCTATATATAAAGAACAACAGGCATTCCCCGAGCCACTCCATGGGACAAACTCTTGCCTTTAACTACTCAAGTACCCGGGAGCCTCTAAGCGCGGCCTCCCAAACAATCAATTGCAACCAAGGCATGAGAGTCGTCCTAAGAGGGTTTTTATAAAAACATTTCCATCGCTTTCCATAAAGTGCCAAACGGGAATTTAATACAGTTCACAATTACTACCAAAACCAGTTTAAAACTATTTGAAGAACCCACAAAACACTACTTCACAGGTTTCCAGTATTTTTATAAACCAAACCAAACCATTTTCTTTTCCAAATAAACTTTAAGAGCCAACCGGGAAATTTCTCAAACGAACCAATGTATTTGTTCACGCTTCAAAAGAAATCACTTCTCATTAAACCAGGAATCTATTCTATATTCCGTGAATTATGTTTAAAAGCCAAACGGGCATTCTTTCATTATTGGGTGTCCACTCGTCAAAAGGATGTTTCATGTGTCGTGTATAAAATAAACGGCTCCTTTTGACATTAAATAACCATTTAAAAATTAACCATCTTATATTAAAAATTAATTATCGTATATTATCTCATATTTATTACAATTAATAAAATGTTGATTTTAAACAATTAGGGTGCGCAAACAGCATGAAATAATATAACTTAAATTTTAAAAGCAGTGCAAAGGGAACCTACCTCAAAACCAAGCGCGACGGCAAAACGACTTTGGAAGCAAGGCGCGATGACACGATGTGTGTCCGAAACCACGTGACAAAGTCCGACACTCTGCATAGTCAGTACCAAGGACTCAGACACAAGAAAAAACTCACTGGAGCATTCGAAACCAAGTGGCGGGAATAAACGCTCACCTTGAACTAAAGCGCGGCGATGACGGAACCTAAAAAACAAGGCGCGGCGGTGGCGCTCACTTGGAAACGCCCTGCGCGGGTCCTCAAACAATAATCCTACCAAAAAAAACATAAAAAGATAACCCCCAACAAATAAAAGGCCAAAGCGATAATAATAATAATAATAATAATAATAATAATAATAATAATAATAAAATTAATAATATTAATATTAATAATAATAATGATAATAATAACAATAATAGTAATAGAATTAACAATAACAATAACAATAATAATAATAAAATTAATAATAATAATAATAATGAAAATAATAATGATAATAATAATAATAGTAATAAAATTATTAATAATAATAATAATAACAATAATAAGATTAATATTAATAATAATGAATAATAATAAGAATAATAATAATAATAACAACAAAATAATAATAATAATAATAGTAATAATACTAACAATAATATTAAGAAAAAAATAATAATTATAATAATAATAATATTAACATTAATAATCATAATATTAATAATATAAAACAAAATAAATAAATAAAAGGAAAAAAAGAGACCTGGACGGGAGGGGAGGCGCGCGGCGGACAGGAGGAAGGAGAAAGAAAAAGAAGAAAAAGAAGAAGAGGAAGAAGGAGAGGAGAAGAAGAAGAAGGGAAGGAGAAGAAGAAGAAGAAGAAGGAAAGGAGAAGAAGAGAAGAAGAAGAAGAAGAAGAAAAGAAGAAGGAGGAGGAGAGAGCAGGGGCGCCGGCTGCCGTGGGCTGGTTGTGCGGCGGCGGACAGGTGGAAGGAGAAAGAAAAAGAAGAAAAAGAAGAAGAGGAAGAAGGAGAGAAGAAGAAGAAGAAGGGAAGGAGAAGAAGAGAAGAAGAAGAGGAGGAAGAAGAAGAGAGGAAGAAAAGAAAGAAGGAGGGGGCGTGGGTCTGGAGGCAGGTGCGCCGGCAGGGAGGTCCGGGGGAAACGCCGGCGGGCTGGGTGCTGCACCGAGGGAGAGGCGCCGGGTGTTGCGGCTGCTTGATGGAGCAGGGGGGGCGTTGTGGTTCGGCTAGCACAACCGAAGAAGGAGGTCCGAAGGCCGTGGCGGCTGGGTGCACTGAAACAGAACGTAGGAGGGAGGAGCCGGCAGGGGGGGTGTCGCGTGAAGAGGGCGGGGCAGAGCCGGGGTGCAGCGGCGAACTGAGAGGGGGAAAGGAGCGCCGAGATGTAGGGGAGGCGTTGGATGTTTGATAGCCGAAGGCGCAACAGGGGGGAGCCGTGGTGGGTGCAGCAGGGGAGCAGCGACGGTGGCGGAGGCCAGTCGGTCGGAGCAGGGAGGAGAAGGGTAGCGCTGGTGGCTGCTGCAGGTGGTGGATGCGGGTGACAGAGGCGCTGGCAGGAGGCCCGGCTGCTTGGCTGCTGTGCGGCAAGGAGGAGAGGAGGGCCGAGGCGAGGTGGAGCGATGAACAGAGGAAGGCTGGGTGCGTTGCTGGGTGAGGCGGGGTGCGGACAGCCCGCTGGGAAGAAGGCGAGTAGGGGTGAACGATGGTTAGCAGGAGGAAATGAGGGATGCGGCGAGGAAGAAGAAAAAGAATAAAAAGGGGTAGGCGACTAGGGTTAGGTGGGAAAGAAAAAAAAACGAAACATAAATGAAATGAAAATAAAAATAATAATAATTAATAAACAAATAAATAAAGCATTAATATACCTCCATAAAAGCCTCAATAAATTCTAATTGTAATAATAAAAATTTAGTACTATTATTAATAACAAAAATCATTATTTTAAACCTCATTAATAACAATAATACTAATAAAACTTATGTAATAGAAATTTGTGTCAAACTTTAATAATAATAATAATAAAAGTAACCACTAATAATAAAATAAAAATAATAAATGAATTTATATCATCTTTAATAATATTAAAATTAATGACAGTCCACGTAATTGCATGGGCGAAGCCGCCCGGCGTCGCGCTCCGCCCACGCGTCCAACGTTGTCGAACCAAATATTTGTTTTTTTATCGACGACTCTAAAATCTGATCTGAAACTGACCGCAAACCAGAGCAAAATAATTTAATACCAAAGAAATCATAAAATAAAATAAATGCACGGTTTGGGGTGCGACAATTCTCCCCACCATAACGCTTTCCGCCCCCGGAAAGCCACAACACCAACCAGTCGATCGATCAACACCCAAGGATTTCACTGAACACGATCCAACCTCTTATCTCAAGGACATCATACCAACTACCAACGGAACTAAACCTCATTGCCCGAAATGAATCACCAACAGAGGGAGGCCCGAACGGGCTCCCCACCATAAGAACTCCACTAGAATTCGATAACTATTTAAGAGAAAACCCAAAGAGACTCATGGTGGGTCTCCCCACCATAAAGAACCGACCAACTAACGACCAAACGGGAAACCATCTTAGACATGCACGAGACCTTACTCCAGCTAGAAAGAGCACAGCAAGGACCTTTAAACCACTTACTCACATCCAAAAGTAATAGGATTTGATCTGAAAAAAAATTATGCAATCCAAAACCCTTACCCCACGGGCGGGGAGGGTGGGCCCAAGGATTGGATCACTGAAACTTGGACGGAAAACTACTCACGTACCACTACTTAGGGATGGACACAAACCAGGGCCGCAACTGATTTACATCAGTGGCCCACGCAAGGTCACTGATCAGCAACTTACATCCAAAAGGCACAATTCCCGGCGTTACACGAGGGATAAGTCCATTGCGCACTTTCTGACAAGAGAGAACCACAACGACAGAGAAACCAGAGCAACAACACCAAAACTATCTCACCATGACGATAGAGGCACGACTTTAACTGGACTCTATAAAAATTTCCCCGGGGGTTCCTGACTACGCGCCGGCTTTACTCCGAGACCTTTTGGCTGGAGCTCTGATGGATGAAGCATCTCCTACCTCGCAGTCAGGTTCTGATAATCCCAATGAGATACATACATCTTTTGATCTGACAGAATAAAGGACAAGATTTTAAAATTAAAAACACACCCGCATTGAAATCCGAAGTTCGTGAAAAGACCCATGAAGTTCCCATACATTTCAAACCCAAAACAACATTCATACATAGGCCACGATAATAGATCACTTTCACAGAAAGGAAACTTACACTGGAAACTTTAAACAAAGACCCTACAACACATTACTTCTGAGAACTTCCTCTGCGACGCTTCCTTGCAACACCCCGACAAAATCGTCGCAAGTGACCCAGGCGTCCACATGCCTGGCAGGGCTTCGGAGTGCTTGGGCATGACGACTTCTTGTGACCTCGCTTGCCACACTGATAACACACAATAGTCTCTCGCTCCGAAGAGGTTGATGAAAGATCCCGAGGTCTCTTGATTCCACGACCTGATCCATACACTTCCATTTGCTTACTCACTTCCTTTCTAGAATCTTCACCAGTGCTCCTAGGGATCGAAGGAGGGAGAACTACTTCGATCACTCCTACCATCGCAGCTTCGACACGAAAATATTGTCTTTCCATGTCGACAAAAGAAGTTAGGTTGGACTCTAACACCTTCGACTGCAGATCAGGGCGGAGACCCGCCTCGAAGCGTCGAGCATTCACGGGGTCATTTGTGGCATACTCTGAATCATAAGGTACTAGCTCCACAAAGCGATGGAAATATTCTAACACGGATTCGTCGCCCTGCTGCAGACAACACATCTCCATCCCCTTTCTCACCCTTTCTTCCTCAGAGAAATACTAGAAAAAGAACGAGGCCTTGAAAAACTCCCAAGTAACCTCTTGACGGGGCTTGTTCCGAGACACTGACTTCCACCACATCCAAGATGAACCTTCAAGCATGAAGGTCGCAAACTTGACCTTCAATGACTCGGGCAACTCAATGAGGCTAAAGTCCCTTTCAATCTTTCGCATCCACTCCTCTGCCACGGAAGATTTTGTTTGACCATAAAAGAGAGGTGGATCGAGCTTCTGAAACTCAATCATAAAATCCTTAGGTTGATCAACCGCACTACGATCACCCATCAAAGATTCAAAGGGATAACCGCTGGACAAGGAAAGGTCAAAAACCCAGTCAACGCCAACTCAGCGAATGAATAACAACCTCAAAATCAAACACTGCATAGGTGACAAGCTCAAAATCCGAGAAAACAAGTTATCATAGCATCAAAAAATTTCTCTTTGAAAACATCTTTAATTTAAAACAATCTTGGTAACTTAAACCCTCGCCATTGGTATCCCTTAGAGTCTCACTCACATGCATGTATCTGTGCCACCCAGGGCATCCATACTCCATACCAGACATCCATCCACATTTCCAACACACCAAAATGCATGTGAGTACTCATCGGAACACCGAGGCCAAACCAAAGCAACTTCATTTTCCAAAAACAATTTATTCATACCACTTCTTTTAAAACAATCTGCAAATCAAACATGTCATTTCAAACAACCATTTTTTTTTCAAAACCAACTTTTCTGATTCAAACCACTTTCAAAAAAAAAATCAAGGGAAACACAAAACAACTCAAACAGGGAACTAGTGTCAGTGGGTGGCTTGACCATATGGTTGGCGGCCATATGCCAAACACGTCACTAACACAGAGAGCCTTCTTGGACCATGCCCCTAGCTCTGCATGGCTTGCCAGGCCGTGCGGGTTAGGAGGACTAGTGTCCCAACTCCCTTTGTCGTACCCCAATCGCAAAACATTTCCATAAAAACCCAAACAAACCAATTAAATCGGACTTCCCATGGAAACCTGAGGACCAGTACGGGCAAGAGTTCGCGACGCTCTTCTCGCACATACCCCTCAAGTCCCGACAATCCTACTCCATCTACCTTGACATCCCAAATAACAAAGGGCGCTCTGAAAAGTGAGGTCTGCTAAGAGCAAACCTCCTCTGATACCATTTTGTCACGAACCAACCCGGGTCGACCCTGAACCGGTCTCTCGGGCCATGTCGCGGACCGGCTCGGGTGACCGGATCAGGGTCGACCCGGGTTGGTTCGTGACAGTTTGGCACTGAGCACAAGGTCATATTTAAACCAAGCCCCGTACATGCAATATGAACACACACCACACATTCCAAACAACCATGCCAAACCATACATTCAATAAAAAACCTTTTATTGAAAACCATTTTCCATCCAAACCAAGTGTTTTCAAACAATTCAAACTATTTCAGTAAAGTTTCCTTTTTATTGAAAACCAAATCCATCAAAACCATTTCAATAAAACACCCTTTTTATTGAAAAAAAATTTCTCCTCAAACCATTTACAATTTCAGAAATTTCATAATTTAAAATCAACATTTTAAATTCAAATAGCCAAGTCACTTTGCACACAATTCACCAAGATTCCACAATTTCATCAAAACCATAAATAATCACTAAAGAAGATTTATTCCATGCTTTTCACAATAAATTCCATTAAAATAACCAATTTGAAACTAATCCAACCAATTCTAACAAGAGGAGTTGAGAGTTATGCCACCTACCTCAACAAAAAGGTGAAACCAAGCAATGGACGAAGAACGCTCAAGAACACTGGGTCAAATCTACAAAAACCCACCTTAGATCTCTTCTCCTAACACAACCAAGACTAAATCTTGTCATATTTGGCATCCACGCACTTAGATATACCCATAACGGGCATAGATATAAGAAACCGAGAGAAGACGAGAAGTAGATCTGATTATATCTAAGAAAATGATCAAGAACGAAGGAGAATGATCACATACCTCAAGAATCCGGCTTCGATTATCCAATAGAAGCCTTTAGATAACCTTCATAATTCTTGGGAGAAGTTTTCCAACCTTCAAGGGAGAGTAATCCCGAGTTATGGCCACTTAGGAGCTTTAATGAGGCAATTAGAGGCAAAAACGAGTTAGATACACAATTTAAGGATCTAATTTAAGTGACCGCATGGTCAGTCCGCACGGTTTGACAAAATGTACGCTAACCGTGAGTTAGCTACTGCCTCAGTCACCCTTCTCGCATGGTTTGGCTGCACGGTTAGACAAACCATGCGTCGAACGTGCGGAAGCCACTGCAACCAAGGTTTGCTACGCATGGTTTAGTCGCACAATTTGGACAACCCGTGCACTGACCGTGCAACTTACCCTTTGCCTCCATCTTTATCCCAATTTCTCCCGAATCTTCCATTCCTCATCCTTAACTTTAAAAACAATAAAATAATCAAGAAAGGGTTACATACCAGAAACTTGGGGTACTACACCTCTGGATGGGTTATTTTGATGTGATATTCATTAATCATTAACCTGTTTTTTTAATATGAGTGACAAAATAATAATAAGAATAATATATTTTGAAAAAATATCAAGAACAAATTAAAACATAAAATTAATTTTAACTTTAAAATGTTTCATGACCAAAAATAAAATAAATAATTATAAATTTAAACATGAATCTAGATCTGAAACCACTTGATGGTTATGGGTGTAGTAGAAGCACTTATCGGGGTCGATCTAAACTGATAAAATATCAGATTTGATGGATCATTTTCATATTATACAAGATGTAAATTTCATGACCATTGAAATTATTCCAATTGAATATTGACAAGAAAGGATGTTGGAACCAAGAGATGATCTTTTCGTGTTAAATTTAATATTCATTTAATTATATTAGAAGAAATATGACTTCATTCTTGAGATCTTTCTTCATAGTATATGTCGATTTTCCAAACCACTTTTTGGTAATCTATCATTGTGCTTGTAGGATCCAAGTATAAAATCCCTTTGGTTGTGATCCAAACATGCTCTTATGATATTTGGATGACACCAATGAATCAACGGGTGCTAGAGTAGTTGATTGATAATAATTCATTGTTCATCTTGATCACTTAATCATTCTTTAGTCTTGAAGAAATTTCTCTTGATCTTATCATTCTTGAGAGGATGTGAGAAAAAAGATGAGGATTTTAGAGAGAAATCTATTATTCATAACAATTCTCTAGTAACCACTCTTAGAATTTATTAGAGGTCTATTTATATACCTAGGTTTAGGGTTTATAATTTAATTAATTTCACAAGTTACCTTAATAAAATGTTAAACCCAAGTCTAACCCCATTCCGTGTATTAAAATAATATTTTTATTTGTATTCCATGGGGTGTGCTAAATGGCGCAACAAAAAATATTATTTTACAAGATTGTGAATTAATATTTATCACTAGACTCAATCTCGGTCAACTAGCCCTCTTCCAAATTTATTAAATATCTAGATAAATTAAATATTTATTCATTCAATATATATATATATATATGTTAAATATTTTTGTAATTTAACAATTACCTTGAAAATAAATATTTATTTTATTTATGCAGTCATTAATCATGAATAAAATTATTCTTTGGTCTTGGGAGTAATATTTATTCTAATAATTAAATTCAAATAGAATTTAATTTAGATCAAAATATTTACCTAGTGTGTAACATTTTAGGATTATTTCTCATTAGCATTAGACATCCTTTCTTGAAGTTTAATATTACTATATAGAACCAGGTCAAGGCACCCAAGACAAAGAAGTTAATGTCGTAATGTTAATAACCACATACAAGTTCTCTATGTGAAATATAATCCCTTTTTCACAATATCTCATTAAACAGGTATCACCCATGTGTCATCAAACTATATGTTTGATAAGTATTTCTTTGACTACCTAAAATAAACTTTTCATTACACAATTTTCATGGAATTTAATGTGATGATTCTATTTCATTCAAAGGGCATATATGTAGAATTCCATTAATATGGAAGGAAAAATTCTTCCTTGGATTATTCATTAACAACAAATCATTAATAACACACCCAAAGTACCCAACCTCACTATGAACTATTATCGTCATGGTTTAAGGAAATAAATATAAGTGTGTGAGTTTTGATATGCATTAATAATAAACTTAAAGTATAAGGATTGTTACACTGGCTCACAGACAGGTATATCCAATGATGCATAAACATTTTTAATTCCTACTGGTGGGTCTGTTCTTATAATCTCCCATCTTAGAGATAATCATGGGTAAAATTCATGGGAATAAGTCTTATCTTTTTATGATTACTCAAACTTAATAGTAAAAATTATATTTTACCTATCATAGAATTTTATCCAACCATAGAATTATTTTTAAAGATTTCATTATGGAATTTCAAGGTTATCATCATAGTAGGGAACTACTAGGCCCTTTTAATGTAATAGATACTCTAAAAAATTATTACATTAAAGTTACACATTCCTATGAATGGTATGTAATAAGATATTTAAAATAATATTCACTTATTTGTATATAGATGTAATTAAAATTATGAACATTTGGTTCCAGAACATGAACTCTGACAACTCTGACACATTCCTATATCATCTGTCCACCATCTCCTAAAACAGTAAGAAAAAATAATATCAATCCTCTGAAACCCCCTTGTAATACCCCATCCCTACTCACCCCAATCAATAGCCAGAGTAAAATTCCACATGACCTTATTCTCACCTACCATAATTCCATAGGATTCTAACTAGTAGTGGGGTTAGAGGTGGTACCATGGGGAGGCTATACCCCTGCATTAGAGTAATAAATAGCAAAGAAATAACAATGTATCAAACCTAATATAAAATAGCCAGTACATCAAAAGAAATATAATTAAGTCATGCTATAAAAAAATTAAATGTTCCATACTAATCAAATTGTCATGATCAAACTATAAAATACCAACACTGAACTCACACCATGACAATCATATATACAAGACAGAAAAAATAATAAAAGACACAAGGCTATACTCCATCTCTAAGCCACAACTAATCCTGATCTATAGATATAATCTAATTTTTTTCACTCAGCTATACTACTCCAAATCCTGGGCCTCATCCCAATCTATGCCTACAATAACCATGTGAGAGATGCTTGAGTGCCCATGTGTAATGTCAGCTTGATCAGGGTGTGAGTACAAAACTAAGTAGGGAACCACCAATGTGGTCTTGAACTAACCAAATTATTTCCATGACCCCCTCCCTCCAAATTTTCCCCTCCTATTTTGATAATTAGATAAGGGAGATAATGGTTCTTAAATACCTCCTCTAATAGGCCATGGGTTAGAGACAATCATTAAGGGTATATCATACACACAAAAGGGTGGAATTCACTCTATGAAGAACATGAGGAAAGGAAGATATGAAAAAAATACACCTAATAACTCCTACTAAAAATAAAATAAAGTTCCCAAATATATGAATTTAATGTCATATAGATAAAAAATTACAAAATAACTACAAGTACCAAAATATATCCTCAACAGCGACCTTGAAGCCCAAAAATATCTAGAAGAACCCCACAAACTTATATTGTCAAACCCAATCACCAACCATATATTGTGGTCCTAAAAAAATATTTTAAATAAATGTAGGGTGATAATAACATGTATAATCATTAGGATCCTCATTAGAACCTCTCATGAAAAGGATAAATTAATCATGCTAAAGCCTAGTGAAGCTAACTCATCACTTAGTCAAGTATGCTAAGTTCTCATCCTCACCTTAACCTCTCACCAAGTATCTCATACAAGAATAATATAATATCCAACATAATAATAATAAATTATATTTCTATTACTTCCCCAATGGTTTTCCTCACTATCCCATTGTCACATGTCATAGGCCATCACTCTCCAAAAGTAAGCATGCCCAAATAAACCTAGGTTACTATATCATATCATTCACCCCATGAATCACATCATCTCATCACATAACATGCACCTTGTGAATCAAATCATCTCATAAACACATGTAATATCTCTAGACAGTAATTGATTAGTTTATGGGAGACACAATAGCTCGTATATTGATTATTATACCTCAATCCATCACAACTCATACACAAAATACCTATAATAATCCTTAAGATGTTATATTTGGAGATATATGTATGTGAAATAACCACAAGCCATTATAAACCTCTATAAAAATATATGAGAAAGATAACCACTATACATACCAATACATAATATGACCAGTAGAAGAGAGTGGGGAAAGAGTGGGTAGCCAGCTATTTGTTCCTCATTGACCTAGATATTGGGGAAAACACCCTCCTAGAATCCATTGGGAGTTGGTTTCCCTACCTATATAGGTGGGGTATCACATGAAATCACATAAAATGTATGATATATATAAATCAAAACCACACTAATGGCATCAACCTATCCTTAAACTCATCTACAACTATTGTCTTTCAGACACCCGGTTTCCACTGCTAAAGACTATATAACTTATAAGAAGTCAATCATTTAAAAAAAATGAATTTTTTCTATTTTAACATTTCTTAATTTCATTAGCTTGTTTATTTTAGATTAAAAAATTATTAAATTTTCAATTTAAATTAATTAACAACTGAAGACCATTCTCTCTAGGAATAATTCAACCAAACCCACAATTCCCCAAGAATATAAATCAACATTCTTGTTAAGAACTAACCCCACTGTTTAAAACATTTAGTATTCATTGTCATTCCATAATTCTAGGTACTCTAGGAATCATCCAAAGATACCATAAAAGATATGCATAACCCAAGCACAACGAGTTGCCTCAAGCAGTGGGGATAAGAAAAAAAATAAACCCATACATATGGAATTGTAGAAGATTAGTTAATAAGAATACATCCAAGATTTCGGTACAATAATGAGAAATCATAGCTTCAACCTACTTAATCAATCCTGGTTTTATCCTCGACATCACTATTCGAATCACCATACATCCCACCATCACCGGTGCCGACTTCTGCTAAAAAATATCGAGTATCACCACCCATGTCTCATCAACCATTGGTTTTCCCAATATTACATTATACCTTATTGAAAGGATCTTCATCCAGATCAAACACACAAGGTAGCAAACAAAAAAACGACTGGAAAATTAGGCCCTAAAACCAAGTCATTTAGCCTTCAAAAGAAAATGGGCATGTTCATCCCCAAATATGTGTCTTTATCAAATAACTGGTTTATTTCCATCTTAAATTAACCTGTTCATTTATCACATGTTACAACCATAGGTAACCTAAGGAATAAACTATTAAAATCTACTAATTATTTAAAAATTCTTCCTATTATAACATGTTCACGTTATTTATAAAAAAACATTAACATAATAATGATTGGTTTTATTTAACATGCATCAAGAATCACTTTGATTTTTATTAAAACATAAGGAATAACATATTTATTTAAAAATTCAGCTTTAATAATCTTTATCAGCTTTAAATTATTTAATAATTTCAACATATCCAGCATATTAAAGCATATAATAATTACCATGATAATCCAAAGTATAAACATAGATATCATGATATCTAAAAAAACTAGAGTCAAATCATTATCACGGTGGAAACACATGAAATCACTTCAACCAAAACCAATTTCTATTGTTTTATCTGGATTAAAACTTATTAAGATTAATTTCACTATCATCCTAAGATATTAAGAATGATAACTTTATGATTTCACATAAAAATAATTGTAGAAGTAACAAATATTCAACCTCAATTAATAATTTCAATATTCTTCTCACGGAAATAGATAATCGAGGTTCAACCATCATTAGAATAAACACCACCAATCTAAAGGAAGATTATCCAGAACATAGAATATACAAAATACCAATAAACATTTCTCAAAAAATGGCCAAAACCAATTATTATGTTTTCCCACAAAGGAGAAGCCAATAAAATATGAAAAAGATAATAATATGGTGTACCTAAGACTAATGGAATTTGATTCTCCACAAACCAGGTTAGTGTTTACAAGGAATCAATCAAGGGGTACTAAATGGAGGTAGAAAGAACACTACCTAGTAACAAATTTTATCAATGTAACCTCAACATGAGAAAATTATCTACCAATCCCTGATCGATATGAACATCTGGAAAATATAGGAATTTGAGAGGAGGGTCATAGATCAGTTATTAGGGGGAATATACTTAAGGATGCATTTAAGACCCCTTTTAACTCCTAACAACTTTCACTTTTCAAACTGTTTATAATCAATAAAGATAGATGGTTTTTTCATCCATTAAAAAACTAGCCCTTTATTTCCCCAAAAAATTATTAATAGAATTTCCCCTCTGATTATATAATTGGGTCATAATTAGTAATGTAATATTATATAAAGCACATGAAACACATCATAGAACCAATAAAATTTTATTATAAAAATGTAAACGTTACATTTAGAGAATAAACATGGTTATAATAATTAAAAATATTGCAATGGGATAAAAAAATAGAAAATTAGATTAATAAAATTTGAAAATTTGGATCTTCTTGATCCACTAGAATAAATGCACTAACCAAAAATATTATAGAAATGAAAAAAAAATTAATGATACAATATTCATCATGGAAATGAAAAAAATAACATTTATAGAAAATAGAAATTAACGAATAATGAATTAAATTTTTGGTATTTATAGGATGTATGGAAATCATATGAACGTTACAAATTTGATCATTATAAGAGTAATCCGAGCATTGGAATAGTAATATGACCATCAGGAATAGTAACCCAGCCATTAGAATAGTATCATCATTTATGAAAGGGTAAAATAATATTTATGTATCTCAAAAAATGAAAATATGACATATTTATATCATGATACTAGTAAATAAATGTTTTAAAATTGAAAAAATAAGTGTTGTATTTTTAAAACCCTTATATTTTTTATTTTCATTTTTATAACAAATATAATGACTTAAAATAAAGTATATTTTCAGAAAATGATCTTATAAATTAATATTAATATTTATTATAATGATGATATAATTTTATTAGACCATAAGTAATTTTTCAAAGGTTCTGAAGATTGATCATAATATTAAAATTGGTATTTTTTTCAAATAAATAAGTATTTAATTTAAAATTTCAATTTTTCATATTTATAAAATTATTTTCATAAAAAATTATTTTTTTATAGACTCTAAGAATCAATAAATGGTTAGGGTGAATTTCTAGTATTTTTCTAAAATAGTTGACTTTTTGGTGAATTGTGAAATTTGGTAAAATACTGTATTTGACATTATAAAATAAATACAAGATTAATTGCATGATGGATGATGTAATCACCCATTATTTTTAAATAACATTTAAAATTTACTTTATAGTCAAAATAATCTGTACTATATGTAGTCTTGATCCAAAATAATAAACTAATGAATATAATATTCAAAATACACCACTCTCATCCCATTATAAATATCACCCATCACCTCCCATTCCCCTCAAATATTATAAGAATTTTATATTTCTAAATTTATACTCCATTATCTTATCAATCCTCTCCCTTTAATCCTAGTTATTCCAGTCTCACCAAAAGACCAATTCCATATGCCTTAAATATTTCTTCAAGGAGATGGCATTTATGAGGTAATAGTCTCAAACTACCTATTTTAAATTATTTTCTTCTTATACATTCTCCTAACCTAAATCATCCAACATAGAATAATAACTATATTATAATATATATACTTTAATTTTATAGTATTAATGGAATTTCTATCATTCATTCTATTTTATTATTATTCTAAAAATAAAACCATTATCTGCATTATGCCGGTTCACCACCTTCATGGATGATGAGTTTTTGTTTTACATTACCGCCTTAATGGTGGGTTTAAAATCACTTATAATGGTTTAAAAATGATTTAAATATTTATATTATAAATTTTTTTACATTATGGAATGAATATATTTCCATAAAATTAAATAAAATGAAACTAGTTTGTTATGGTTGGAAAAACTACCAAAATAAACTAACTATATGGCATTAAATTTTTTACTAAATGAATCATCCATATGTTAGAACACATATGGGTATTTGAGACCATTTAAATTTTTTTAATTACATGAATATTGTTTAATTTTACTTCAGGTTTTTTAGTCTCATTTGATAAGAATCTCCATAATTATCCCTAATTGATCCGACCTAGGAACCATGAAACAAAACACCCTTGTAATAGTGAAATTAAACCTTATATCTCATTGAAATAATTTTAAATGAACAAAATATATTTATAGTAAATAAATTATAGTTGTAAAATTTATAAATTAATTAATTAATGAATATAATTTGAATATTTATAATTTTAAGTGCATGTGAGAAATGATTCTGAAACATAAGATAAGGGATCTCTCCAAACCAACCCATTTTCTTTGGGTTATAATTTCTCTCTCTTTACCTAACTTTATATATCTATTTTTCTAATTTACTTCTTCTATATTCTGTATATATTTTCCCAACATATGTACTTGGTTCAATTCACCTTTTTTTGATGTGAATATACATGTTTTAAAGGATCCCTTCTCAATTTCATTCGTTAAGAAAACCCAAATAAAGGGAACTTCTCTGTCTCTTACCCAATTTCAAGCACCACTCTATAAAATGTCTAAAACCATATTGGTTTCTAAAATTTAACATTTGATTATGGAAAAACTTTTTTAGTTAATTTATTTTTTTATGTAAATTAATATGCTCTTTCTCCTTTTTAAATACACTTTAACATTTTCTATAAAACCCGCTTTATAGGTACATTTCAAAAGTTACCTATCCACTATTTTTCACATATTATCTTCACTTGGACATAATTTTTCATAAACCGTGATTATTTTTCATTTATAAACATTAAATAATTTTTAATCCCTAGTTTTATCTAAACCATTATTATATTTAATATGGTTATTCTATATTATATTATTATGCCACCCATTTATTTCCATGGGTAATCGTTATGTTTGTGCACTATGTTTGATTCCTTATATGGAACACATATGAATTAAAATTTTATGATGGGTTCACCATAATATCACTCTAATTTTTTGTAAATAATTTATGTATCATGGGATGTTATGAATGGGATTATGGGATAAACCAAATCTATGATGGGACTTTATCCACCATGTGATGTTGTCTTTGATATTGGCCTTGACTTATGTTTATATCATGTTTTATGTTGTTTCCAAATTCCAAAAGTTTACATGATCTAATGATTACTTTTTTCTTTATGTTATGCTATCATATGATAATTCATGAGCCTTTTATTTCATGATATCATTTTATTCCTTTTGATTCATAGTTATTCTTTACTATCATGTTTATTCCCTTACTAGGATTTTTAGCTCACCCATTTTTTTTATATATTTCTCAGGTTATCCTATGAAAATTTAGGAGATCAAAAAAATTTAGGATCTCATTATAGAGATTAAAATAATGATTTTTTATTTTAGATTCATGTTGTTGTTTTATGTACCTAGTATCCCAATTATTCTAGTCCTCTCAATCATTGTGTTGTACTTATTGGATATTTATGTTAAAAACATGTATTAATATGTATAAAAGGACTGTGTTATTATAATCTCCACCACCACCATATCTTTCACCATGGCCTAGCCTTAGTCATGGTACTCTTTGGCAAGTCAGCAGTAATGGCATGCATTGGAGCGTGCTTCCCTCAGCCAGGACATTTTTCCCTCACCACACTCAAAACAACAGATGAGGTGTCTCGTGTTACCTATTTCGGATAGGAGGTAATTTTAGGTACCATTCCCTCAACCAGGAATTTCAATCATTAATCATTTCAATTAGGAATAAACCAAGACCAAATGGTCTCCAAAATGTCTAGGAAAGCCTTGGTGTCAGTTTTGGTGTACCAACACCACACAACTTGCCTAAAATAGCCTCCAACATGCCCACCACTAGGATGTGGTGACCATTTGAATGGAAAAAACACTTATGTAGCCTTTGAAACATCTCCCAACTCATTTTAGGCAACAATTACCCCTGATAAAAAAACAAAGGAAGTTCTAGGGATATCTAAGCCATTACATTAGATACCTCTCAAAAAAATCTCATACCTGAGAATTAAAACCTAACTCTGAGAGATGGAAAATAAAACAGGGTTCTCCAAATAGCCTCCCCATTATAAACATCACATGAATCTCACCATCATAGGAGCACAACATCTCACTTTTATAAACAGGTCATAAAACCACATGACATTAACAACCAGCTCCCAAACACTCTACTAGGTGAGATACCTATTAAATATGATCAAGGCCAAAAACAAGGCATAAAAGAATAGAGAACCATCTCATAAATGAGATAATGGTCAACAATTTCAAAAAACATCAATACAAAAGAAAAATTAATAATAAAATAGCTTTCCATACATAGTGTATATCTAAAAATCATATTCCCAGGTGCTCTCCTCTATGCCTCCATGTCACCACAAGACAAAAACTAGGGGAATAACATGCCCACATAACACCTTATCATAGAGGTCTTAAATATTCAAATGTTTCTCCTTGATGGTTGTAGCATCATCAATGCTAAACTCACCCCAATTTAAGATGTGAGAATCATCATGAAGATAATGGTGAAGCTATGAAACGTGGAATAAATTATGTATCTTGCTCATCTATGGGGGTTGTTTTATCTAATACACAATGGCTTCAACATGAGGCAACAACTTGAAAGACCCAACAAATCAGGTAGATAGCTTACTCCCATGGCCAAACCTTCATTCCGCATTATGATGATTCAATTTTAGAAAAACATGATCTCTAACATCGAACTCCAAATATCTCCTATTATGATCAACATTGGACTTTTGGTGATCCTACACTATATTCAACGTTTTTCAAATCACCTAAATCTCTCTCTTTTACTTTACACTTATTCCAGCCTAATAATTTCTGACTCTCTAACCCCAATTCATCACAATGAATAATAGATAAGATATCTATTCAAATATTCAAATGTATTTATACCAATGGTGTATTGAAAACTATTTTTTTAGCAAAACTCAACCAAAGGTAGGTGCCTCATCCATGAACCTCCAAAATTTAGGACGCAAGTGTGCAACATGTATTTAAGAGTTAGGATAGTCCTCTCTATCTGAATATTATTCTACAGATGGAAATAAGTTATAAGTTATAAGTCACAATTGAGGGGGAAATAATGTTAAAGACCTATCCAAACTCTAGAGGTAAAATGGGGATCATGATTAGATAAGTTCATCCATGTTACTCTATGCAGTCTAACCACATCCTCCAGATATTTCCTCAACTAAACCTCCACTCAGTTCAACTCTTTGATTTCTAAGAATTGAGTTGATTTCATCAAACTAACCACTATAACCCATATAGTATCATAGACACTTTGATTTTTAGGTAAACCAGTGATGAAGTCCATTAAAATTCCCTCCCATTTTCATTGATGAACATATAACATCTAGAGAAAACCATTGTAAACATGCTGTTTTGGACTTCACCTTTTCACAAACCAAACATCAAGACACAAACTCTGAAACCAAAATCATTAACCCCAACCACCAAAACTAAACTATAATATCACGGTACATCTTTGTCATGATAGGATGTACCACTAAGGGTGAGTTGTAAAACTCATGGAGAGCCACCTCAGACATCACTAAAAGAATGAAAATCCCCCCTAAATTAATTCTCGGTGCTAATCATCCTCAGAAAAACCATCAGGGTTATCACCACAGACAACTTAGTTTCTATAGACCTATACCTCAGAATCCCCAAGTTGGGAATCCTCCAAATGTTACACCAAATAAGACCACGCCATTATCTGAAAAAGGAATCCTCTACCACTAACCTCTCTCATATCAAGATGCATCACAATTAGGTATTCCATCACTCTCTAATAATCTCTACATCCATGCAGATTATCACTATAGAACTTTCTATTTAGTGTGTTATCTATAGAATTAATCTTTCCCAGGTATAGAAAATCTTAAAGTTATAGTCCTGCATGAATTCTATC
The DNA here is from genome assembly GCA_963277665.1 of Viscum album. Taxonomy (NCBI): domain Eukaryota; kingdom Viridiplantae; phylum Streptophyta; class Magnoliopsida; order Santalales; family Viscaceae; genus Viscum; species Viscum album. The sequence goes on from OY728151.1 coordinate 913,019,666, forward strand.
CACCATTGTTTTCATAGTTTTAGGTCATGTTTAGATAAGCTATACTTCAGCATATTATGATTAGTGAAAACCAAAAAATGATCAATTATGAGGTAATGTCACCACAACTTCAAGGAAACACAATCATTTTCAACTCAAGATCATGGGTGGCATAGTAATGTTCATGGGGTAATAATTTCTAAGAACTAGAAGAAACAATTGATCTCTGCTACATTAAGAAACTACATAGGCTAATAATTGAATAATCACATAAAACCTCAATTTGAACTCCCTCTATTAGAAGATGAAGAAATGGGGCACTGACCAACTTATCCTTCAGATACTCAAAATCATCCTGAAATTGGTTGGTACACATAAACATACAATCCTTTCTAGTCAAGGTTTTTATAAGACTCTCAGTCTAAGAAAAGTTGGGTATGAACCTTCCATAGTATCTTGTAAGACTAAGGAAACTATGAACCTCCACAATAGTCTTCAAGGCTACCTAAGAAATAGCTACCTCAATAATTAATGGATCCCTAGCTACACCACACTGGGGCACAATATTCCCCATGAAATGAAATTCATGAGAAAAAACTCACACTTCAACAGCTTCTCGAATAGCTTCATATGGTGAAATTCTCCCAATATGAAATAAGGATTCTCTACATACTCCTCAGACAAGGAGTACACAAGGATTTCATTAATGAAAACTAGAAAAAACCAGTCTAAGAACTATCAGAACACTACATTCATCAACCCCATGAACACTACTGGAGAATTCATCACATTGAACAACTTCAAAACGAGATCTTAATGCCAATAATGACATAAGAAAGAATTATTCAATGTATCCTCATCCTTTACCCACATATGATGATATCCTAATCATAAATTGATCATAAATAACCAACTATCTACTTTCAACTAATTGAATAAATCATCAATTATTGAAAGAGGTTAGTGGTTCTTCATTATTACCTGATTCAAGTGATGAAAATAATTGTAGATATATAGACTTCCATCTTCCTTATTCACAAAAAAATGGGTTCACCCCAAGGTGACATGATCATCCAATCAAAACCTCAATGCAAAAGATCATTGATCTATACCCATAGCTCTCAAAACATAGAAGGCTCAATCCTATATATATACTTTAAGATCAGAGAAGTGCCCAATTATAGATATATCATGAAATAAATCCCCCATAAAGGGGGAAACTCCACAAACTTCTTAGGAGTGACATCTTGGTATTCTTCTACAACCCTAGGAAACTCAGCATCAAATCAACCATCAAGAAAGGTAAGGACGAAACACACCTCCAGCTCATATGAGGGTATCACCCACCAATGAACATGGTATAATCACCATCATCATTATAAAACAAAATTTTAATCTTGAATAAATCCATAATATTTTGCACCTAATATATCCAATCTAAGCTAAAGATGATGTTTCATGGTTGTATCTACAAACATTGGAAATATCTCCAAGAGAAGCACTACCCCGACACTATCTCACTGTCTCTAAAAACTTCACATATATAAACTTGACCCCTAACTAATGTAGTAAATGCTAATGGAACTGGAAGCCTCTCCACCACAAGTCCTAAATCATGTACTAGGATTGGTGATATGGAGGAGTGTATAGTTTTTGAATCAAACAAAGCATACACCTAAGTAGAAAACAAGTAAAGGGTATATCGAATGATTTTTGGCTCACCTAGCATTAAAAACTATAGTGATTATAGCAAACTAAGACCTAATACACACCCTATATGACCATGATGGTGTCCACCTTCATGGTCAGGCTATAATCTATGAGGATGAAGAGAATCATGGGACTATCCTCTGCCTACCCCATCTCCTCTCTGTTGATTCAAATCTAGACCACCCTACTACTGTTTTCTCAGCAATAACTACCTCAACAGTAGAACCTGAAGTGGAATACCTACCACACACTACGTTCTCAAAAAAAATGGTCATTGTCATTGCTAATTACTACATCCTATATAATAAAAACAAGCATCTGATCCCTTAGAATAGGACTGAGAGTCTCCACCCCTGAAGAAATGAGATGGTGAGGGTTGTGACCTACCCATGATTATTTGAAACATCCACTATCTAAAAAAATTTCAACCTTGGACCAAATATATTCTAGTAATATTATCTTGATGTGTCTCATCTTATAATGATCTAGTCCTAGCTAGCATCCTCTCAATGAACTTTTCACTTTACAGTACCTCGAGATACATCAACAACATAAACAGGGTGACCTACAACTGGATTTATAGATGCAAATCCTCATCCAAATTCTCCACCCTAGATTCCTAACTTATAAATAGGTTTTTATTATATTAAATAATGGTCCTAAAATGGATATCAAACTATCAAATGTTGTAAATCCCCTGTTAAAGGGTAAGCATCTCCTGGAGACTTGTCTTCCTTATGGTTAAAGATATAAAATCTGCTTGAAACTGATATCATAACTTCTCTAACAAGATAGCTGACTCATCAATATCCCTAAGTAACATTAACTACCATTATCTCGCTACCACACATGGTATCATAACCACCAATGAAACCCATTTATCCTTTCGAGCATGGATCGAACTGAAGGACATATCTACCCCTTTCAACCAGTCATTTATCACTGATTCAAAAATAGATCCCTCGTAATTATGTAGACTATGGTGCTAGAATGATTAGAGTTTCCTCATATAAGTATCATAATTATGATCCTCAACCATGGAAATATATTGAAACATCCTATTAAACATCTTAAGCCTAAACCGGATGAGGACGTCTATCTAGAACGATACTTGTAGAAGAAAAAGTTGTTGGGGACTCATATACCCAAAATATGAAATATTTAATATTAATTATTTAGTTAAGGTTTAACCTAATCACAAGGTATAGACATTTTAAACACAGACACAAAGAATAATGATGAATGATACTTTTCTAGCTCACTACCCTATAACCAGTATCACTTCACCTGGGCTTATTATACTTAGAAGTCCATATATCAGATCACGGAGGGCCCTAAATACCCATTTCCAAGCTGGTATCCCTTGTTTACTTATCTTGCTAACTTTAGCTGGAATTTTTTCCTAACAACCCTTACAGTCACCACTTATACCTACCTTTGAAATTTAGCCCATCTCTCAATCTCACCCTTTGATACCACTCTATCATGAACCCATCCCCCCAAAGGTACCCCTCCAAGGCTGGAAATGAGAGAAACGAAGAATGATGCTCAAATTCCACCTCCAATAGGCCATGGATTAGAAATCATCACTGAGGTTATATCATACACATAGATGGGGGGAATTACCCTCTAATAAGAACATGAGGAAAGAGAGATAATATAAACCCACTATACAAATCCTACTCAAAATAAAATAAAAGATTCCAAATACATGCAAGTAATGTCATGCAGAATGAAACAAATATAAAAAAAACTAAAAGTACCAAAAGATATCCTAGGAAACAACCTTGAAGCCCAAACAACTGCTCAATAACCCCAAGAGCTAGTAATGTTTAGCTCGATCAACAACCAGCTCTTTTAGTCCTAAAAAATATTTTATGTAAACATAGGGTAATAATAACATGTATACTCATCATGATCCGCCTCAGAGTCTCTCATGAAAATGATAAAGAAATCATGCTAAATCCCAGTTAACAAAAAGTGAATTTAACTCATCACCTAGTCAGGTATACTGATTTCTCAGCCTCACCATGGCTCTCTCACCAAGTATCACATACAATAATAATATAATATCCAACATAGTAATAATAAGTTACCCTACTTCCACTTATCCATTGGTTTTTCACTATACCCTAATGTTTCACATCTTAATCTATCTTTAACAAAATGTAATTCTTCACAAATACACCTGGATAATTGTAACATATCATGCATCTCATGCATCATGTCATCTCATCACATAATATTCACCCTATGCATCACATCATGTCATCATCCCATAACACATCCCCATATAGTAATTGAGTAGTTTATGGGTGCCACTATGGCTCGTATGTTGATCATTATACCTCATTTCATCACAACCCATATACAAAATACCTATAATATTACTTAAGATACTATATCTAGATATACATGTTTTTGAAGTGACCATAATCCATTACAACCCTCTACACACATATATGTGTAAGATAACCACTATATGTACCAGTTCATAATATGAATAGGAGGAGAGAGCGGGGCAAGAGGGGGTAGTCATCCATTTGTTCCTCGCCAACCTGGATATTGGGAAAAACATCCTCCCAGAGTCGAATGGGTGTTATTCACCCAACCAACATGAGAGGGGTAGCATATAAAATCACATAACATAATATATATATATATAGCTCGCAACCACATTATGGGAATAAACCTGGCCTTAACATCAACAATTTGTATTGTCTCTCAGACACTTAGCTTCCATCACTAAGGACTAGAAAATCTATAAGCACAAAATCATTTCTAAGGAACCTCATTTAATTATTTCTACTATAAAATTTCTTAATTTAATTACATAGTTTATTAGACATAATTTAACATCATTCCATTCTCACATTAAATTAATTAACAGTTAAAGTGTATGTCCTCCAGGCATAATCCTATTGAAACCATGGTTCCTTAAGAATATTAATCAATATTCAATTTAATCATCAATTCCATGGGTTAAAACATTTCGTATTCATTATCATTCTATAATTACATGTACTCCAGGACTCATCCTAAGCTACTATAAAAGACATGCACAAACAAAATACAAGCATCTAATTCAAGCAGTGGGACTAGGAAAGCATAAATAAGAAAACTAGTCATCAAACCTTTTATCATATTCATTAATAATAAATAATCCTATATTTTATTATAACAACAAGTAATCTCATCATTGACTTGTTCCATCAATCCTGAAGACATCCCTGACACCACTATGCAAATAATCATGCATCCCACAATCATTAGCACCAACTACAACCAAAAAATCCCAAGCCTCCCCACCCATGTCTCGTCAACCACTAGCTAGCCTAGATTATATTAAATCTCATAAAAAGGCTCATCATCTAGAGTAAACACAAAAGTCATTAAAAAATAACAAAGTGCCAACAGTTCAACTAGGCCTTGAAACCAAGGTATTCAGTCTTTATAATAAAACGGGCATGATCGACACCAAAATTTTATTTTTACCAAATAATCAATTCATTTACATGTTATATTAATTGGTTCAGTTATCATAGGTTACAACCATAGGCAACCTGATGCATTAGAAATTAAAATATTCAAATTATTTAATCATGATTCTAATAATAATTACTAGTTTAAACAAACTATAAGTAATAAAATTATCAATTAACAAGCCTCTTTATTATTACATTAAAAACATATTAGATTCATATTCTTTAGAAAAAACTATTAACATAAGAAATAAAAATTTTATTTAACATGCACCAGGAATCACTTTGATTTCCATCAAAATATTAGGAAGAATGTTTTTTACATTCAACTTTATAAATAATTAAGATCTTTATGTTTTTTTAACCATTTCAACATATCAATCATGATAATCCATATCATAAAAAACATGTTAATCCAAATGATAAACATGGATATCACACTATCTATCAAAACAAGAGGTAAACTGCTATCATGGTGAAAACACATGTAATCATGTCAACCAAAAAAAGTTCATTATTTAATTAATTTTAATCTTCACTAAGGTTAATTAAATCATAATACACATATATTAAGAATGAAAAATTTATGATTTCATAGAAAAAAATAATCATAGAATCATTTAATCTCCTGCCTTGATTAAGAATTTTGATGTGATTTTCATAATAACAAACAATCATGATTCAAACACTACTAAAAGAAACACCACCAAGACAAAGGAAGATTATCCAAAACCAAGTATCCACAAACCAACATCCAAAAATGCTCAAAAAATACCCAAAATAGGTCCTCCCTTCATTTTATTCTTCCTAGAAAAGAAAAATCTAATAAAATGGGAAAACGATAAGAAGGGGGCATACCTCAAACCAAGGGTGTTCAATTATAAAAGATATCAGTTATAATTTATAAGGAATTTATTAAAGGGAACCAAAGGGAGGTAAAATGAACATTTCCCATCAACAACTCCCATCAACAAAACCTCAATGTGATAAAATTATATACCAATACCAAGTTCATCTGAGCATTTGGAAAATAAAGGGATTTGAGATGAGGGAAAAATATCAGGTATTAGAGGAAAATAAATGACTTAAGAAGCATTTAAGACCCTTATTAACTACTCATGTGTTCTCCTATTTCAACTAGTCAAGATCTATAAATATCAGAGTTATTTTAGACATTCAAAAATCAAGCTATCCACCACCACTGCTTCCACCATTACCGATCCTTGGATGTGGTGCTCTTCAATGTGTCAGCCAAAATGAATTATTCTAGTGTTTTTTACCCTCATCCAAATCATTTTTTCCTCTCCACACCCAAGACCATGGGTGTGATGTCTCCTCTTCCCTATTTTGGATAGGAAATCCTCCAAGACACCATGCATAGGGCCATGCCCTATCCCGATTGGTTCAAGCGCTGTCTATTTTGGGAAGTAAGATACATAACCCAAAAACTCCCACCAAAATGGATTGGTAATCCATGGTAATGGTTTTTATCATACAACACCACACGAACATCAAAAAATATCCTTTACCACACCCACCAACACAATGTGGTGACCCTTTAAAAGGGAAAAAACACCACTCTAGTCTCCAAAACACATCCAAAATTCATTTAGGCACTATCGAGCCCTAGGAAAACACAAAGGAAAGGTTGGGTGTATTTGAAATATTAAAAATATTATATAAATTTTTTGGGTGATTTCCTCAGTAATAATAAATAAATAAATAAAATATCATAAAAAAATAAACCACCAATAATAAATACTTCATCTTAGTATATGAATGTCTCTAAGAACATCACAATGATCATCCCATCCATAGTTACACTACCTCCTCAAGGGGATACTCATATATCTTGTTCCACGCCTAATAACCATCATTGATCCTCAGGTATGTGACCATAATCAACTATAGTTGTCTTGTCCAGTGTCAGAGTGTGTTTGAGCATGAGCATCACAATAGGGGAACCATTGTCCACTCTCTAGGGATCATATGCTCATGCCTCTACCATGATCAGTTGAAGACCCCGAGGCATCACCAGGCATCCCTCAACCTCAATCCCAAAGGTTTAACCCCATGGTAGTGCCTATTTATTTTTGATGTCAAGCCGGCATCTAATTCCCTGGAGGGGGAGGCCCTAGGAAATATGATACATCTAGGCATAATTGATTCCTAGGAGACCCATGAACATGAATGAAATACCCTCCTAGATCCCACAGTTAATATTATAGGCATACAATATCGCAAGGATCCTTAGTCAAACCATCAATAGTGTGTCCACCTAATCCTAGGGGGTATCTTATGCATCGATCGAGGGGATCTAAGAGTCACCCTCAGGATGTCCAACATCTGTGATCTAAGATATATTTCCACCTATAAAATTATACTAACATTTGAATCTCGGGGGTATTAGGAATTCACAATTGTCTAATGGTATCTCCATTATAATCCCATGCTCCTTGAACATTCATAATGGTCTTATTGTATTAATGGAATCCCAACATCTTAGGAATTAATGTAAACATGCAAACCAATGTGCTCTAATATTGGATCCTAGGTGCCATCTCTAGGAATCCACTACTACATCAACCATAACACTATATTCTTCTCATACTAGGTACGCACCCCCAATATACTGTGATACCGGATCCCAAACATATCGAGAATCACATGATATCATCCATCGCAATAGGTGATCCTTGGGCATCCTGGGCAACCATATCATTGTCAGTCCCAATGGTCGATTCCCAAGAATCCTAGGAAATCACATGTCATTGTGTATAAACATAAATAAATATACAAACAAATATTCAACTAGGTTTGGTTGAACGCCCATGCCTTTCACAACCTCTTCAGCCCCATCGGGATCAAACGTTAGTTTGGGTTCTAAGTGATGAGTTTTTATGGTCATCGAATGATCATATGAAATGGAAGACATCCAAAAACACAATAGATCTATATTCAAGAAATGAATATGTAAATAATAATGTAAAATAAAATACCTATAATTCATAAGCATCAGTAGTTTCAATCTTACTTCCATAGAGAGTGTTTGAGGAAGACCACGAGGATCAGTGAATAAAATCACCCTAGCTACTAGGGAGTACACCAACCATTGGATCCATGATTGTATCATGATGATACACTAAATCCAATGGAATTACATTTCCTTCTCAAAAGAGATAAATGGAGTTTTTTAGGGAATACAGTTTATCATGTGTGCATACACATCACACCCAACATAAGAGGATATTATTCCCTTATATAGTTGAATCTCTAGGTTCATCCTTTTTATAAAACATCGTGTGCATTTCTAACTATTGGTATGTTATTCTTTAAACATTTTAAATGAATTTAATGCCAAGAATTTAATTTATTAATAATGTATTTTAATTGATGAATAAACCACTTAGGGGAAATAAATAATATATATATATATATATCATATATATAATATATATATATATATATATTATGTGTGAATCACATGAATGAAAAATGAATTCATCATATAAATATATTAATTTTACACTATATATAATATCTTGTATATTATATATATGTGTCTAATGCATCATATGCATGTGCACAAGCATCTAATGCATGTACATTTTTAGTGAACATCAAAGAATATCCCACCTGTACTAAAATCACATAAGGACTTTATGAAAAACTTCACAAATCTTTGTAAATATATTAAAACTCTTTTGGATACATTTTTTTATTTAACTCTCTTAATTATGAACAAATATTTTGTCCAAAATTTTATCCTTATCTAAGGGCCTAACTGTGTGACCCTTTGGACCTTAGTATCATTGACAACATCTATGAAATCTCAATTTCATAGATGTATGCAAAGATTAGACTCTAGAAAATCATTCATGATACTCAAGCTACTAAGGGGTCTTGTGTGATGTCCATAAAACAAACCCATATATCTATATCAACATCCCCACAATATGATAAATCATATGAATTTTATATATACCTATATAATTCTTTTTTCCATGACATCAAGTGATCATTGTCCAACTCATATTTTCTTAATTCTTAGAAATATACTGACTAAGTTGATGAATATATCACATTTTATTCATGTAATGGATGAGTACATCACATTACCCTCATCTAGGTGGTAAAATACACCTCTTATGTTTCAACTAAGTATGTCCATGAATTTCTTCGGTATAATTATATCAAGGTCTATATGTATTTTCTTGTCATACAAGTGGAAAATCCCATCTTGGTTGCACTCCAACTGAAAAAATGATCAAAATCATACCCACCATCCCTATATTAGATAAGTTCATATTTTGACTAGTATAAGTAGGGTATAAAAGTATGATGGTTCTCATGATAGTTATCTCTCCAACCTTATGTATGAAGGATTGATAATAAATATACACCTCTAAGTATATCTTGGACCGTATGAAATTCAATGAGATATATTTTTTTGGTTCATTCTATGTAATAAGTCTTTACTTATTACTTCAATAATTTATTATTTATATCTCATATACAACCCTTTATAATGGATATAAGAATCTATTCAAGCTAACATTTACATATCATCACAACCCATTATACACTATGATGATCATTGGTTAAAAACAACTCAATGTTTTTACATTGAATGGGTATTTATCATTTGATCATTCATGTGATGTCAATTTATATCACACATGAATTTATGATAAATATATATTGCCTTTATTATAATTACATGATATGTTTACAACCATTATAACTGATCTCTTAATACATTCTAAATGAATTTCATGTTGTTGCTATAGAAATGGTTTATTAATATTATATCCATATACAATTCCTGTCACATCCCTATCTGAACATCTCATAAGATTTTACCATTGACCTATTAGTGAGTAACATTTATGATGAAAGATTCTTTGAATAATAGTGAGACTTAGGAATCATATTCCTTAAGTTCAACTCTTTATACCTATATTCAAAATATTTAAATTTATAACATTTTACTTTAAAATGTTATCATATGTTTTCTACTTATAACTCTTTCTAAGTACATAATCATCATCTCTAGAACCCCTTTAATCAAAAATTTCCTTAAAATATTTTTTAAATAATGTAACTATTTACATTATCGCTTTACTAGAACATCCTAAATTCTTATAAGATAAAGTGATATCCACTTTTTTATGGTAACTAATGTAACTCTTAACATTTATCTTTACCACTATACCCTAAAATCTTTTAGGATACTAAGTGATACACTTTTTTATTGTATTTTTTAAGCCTTTAGTGATTAGTGAAGTTCACATATTATGGTAACTAAATGTAACTATTTGCAGTTTTCTTTACCCTCGTATGTACTAAATTTATTTACGATATTAAATGACGAATCTCTATAATCTTATAGTAGCATAATCCTTTAGTTAACAGTGATATTAATTTTCTTCAATAACTAAATGTAACCATTTACATTTTACTTTACTCTCACATGTCCTAAATCTTTAGGATATAAAGTAAATAATCACTTAAACTAAATATAGTACAATATTTTATTTGTTAAATTTGAACTTATCTAAGATCAAAAATACTCCCACTAGACTCTTAGAAATTATATTATCTTCATAATATCATTCTAAGACGTGACACAAACTACTTTGTGTTTTAATAAATAACACTTATTTCAATATATTGGGAATATATGAAAAATAAACTATTTTTTCCATATATCATATATCATTCTATGTGTTTAGATTATTTTCTTTAAAAATAATATTGCATTCATTAAAATACACCACTATGAGTGGGAAAAAAATTCTATATGCATTAGAAAATATCTAGATAAACATTTTACCCTATATAAAACACTTTTATTCATATATTCTTTTAAAAACATGTTATAGAACCCAATGAATCATAATACCAGTGTATACGATTAATCATCTCATGTTTTACAAAACAAATCTTTGTTAACACCTCTTATAATATAAGAGAAGTGAGATGAATATACAATTCCTTTACATAGATTCATCAAAGCGTGACAAACATATTTACATTCAAATTTATTATGTAGAAACTATTTACTCCGTCAATTTAAAGAAAACTACATGATTTTACAATTTATACTTTGATTTTGAACTCATGTATATTTAAAACACTTATAAAGTATAAATTCATTATAATATACCCATAAAAACTAAATAATTTATTTCTATAAGTTTATACCTTACATGGAAATTCCATAGAGTTCCTTACCCTCTTCATGTATTCTAGATAATCCCATTATATGGAATCGTTACTCCTTCCAGATAATACTCAAAAATTTCAAATCATCCTAATTGGCTTCTTAAAGAAATATTATTAAACTTTCCAACTTTATCTCTTCTAGTTTTCAACTTTTTCCTCCTTTTATTTTCTATATATAGACATAATATGTCTAATTTATCAATTCTCAACACTTTTAGAATATCGAGTAAACTTTTCTTTAATTCATTCATCTTGTCAAACATTTCCATAGATGGCAATAGAATGAATTCAGTAACCAGAATAAGCTTATAAGAATTCTTCATTCACTACAAACATATTCAATAATATAATTGTCATACCTAATCATATTCATTATATGAGACTATAATTCCTTAGTTCAATTATAATATACTACCTTTGAAACCATAAATGAATCATTTTATGCTTTAATAATAATCTTGATTTTCTTGTCAAAAAACATCAACATTTGGTAACTTATAAAGGGACTTTTATAACACATAAAATATTTCTATTACTAAAGAAATTTTCTTAATATATTAGTCTTAGTATTTTAATAATTTAATATTCTCACTTCAAGGATTAATATAAATCTTAGTTTGATGATTATTATACATTTATATATAAAAAAAATTATCAGATGAATATCATGTCTTATATATATTCATTAATGGATTTTAATGAATGTGCTCCCATCATTTAATCAATATATGATTATTTAGGTAAGGAATCATCCCAGTCATAATAGTTATGATTCTTGGATAGTTGAGTGGATAACCCTTTATCCATACCAATAATATGGATTCACTCAAATACGTACCTCTGTTATTATAAGAATTAGGGATTACCAACTAGTATAACCCAAATAAAATGTTAAGAACAAGAAAAATAAGTAAAATAAAGGGATACTCACACTGGTATTGACAGTACCAAACATGAAAATAATGATTTACTTGTAGCTTTCTTTCTATGCACAAGATAATCTAGGGGTACTTGTATAGATCTTTATAATACCCATTTGGATGATCTAGGTCTTGAAAAGTTTTTCTTTGAAAATAATCTCACACTTAGTATTTGAGGGGTTTTGATTTTAAAGTATCACTCATTTAATATAAATCATATGTATATTAAATTTATAATTATTACATCTTATGTAATAATTATCTTCTCATGTTTTAATCCATTTTGTGTATTCATGATTATTATAATTTAGTTTTTAAAAATATCTATTCCAACCACCAAATTTATGTATTCACACCAATTTAATGTGTAACTCTTTACACAACCCACAAGTTTGTGTTAATCACCAAAAACCAGAAGTCAATTATATTCATAAATATCTAAATGCATCATATGCATAAGGTACATGAATTATTAATGTAAAGGCATAAAGTTATATAATATTGAAAAACTCCACATGAGTAATCCTCGAGCGATAGATAGCTAAACTCTTTCACTTTCCTTGCCAAGGAAAACCTCTTGGAAAGTAGGTGGTTCGACCCCAATTCCCTCTACCCAAGGAGACTTCACTCAAGATATAATTTAATTTTTGAAAAAATCTAACACCTAATATGCACAAAATATGCCCAACAACTATTCTAAAGCTCAAAACTAAAATTATAAACTGAGGTCAATGTGGATGAAAACTAAATTTTATTATATCAAACCTAGAATAACATGTAAGGATTTATACTATAATAAATTTATTATATAAATTGGCATGAACAATATTAATATTTCATAAAAAGATATTGCACGTTAATATCAAGTAAATGTAACAAATAAAAAATAATTTATTCGTTTTCCAAAACATGAGACATTTATGAACTATTCGTAAATAATAAATTCAAATAATAAATATTTTATAATATTGCAAGAATATAAACATTTTATTTTCATTTTAATATGAAACCCTTTACATTGTATATTAAATGAAATATATATGATATTTAATGAATTAATAACATTTTTTAATTCAATATATATTATATAAATATTTTATATAATCTAAATATCATATATTTTTTAAATTTATAAACACTTTATAAATAAACTCTTATGATTTATAAATAATCCATTTATTTTAAGACTGTAACAACCCAACCCCAGTAGCCTAGATTCAGTTCCTTATTTTATTACATTAAAATAATTACAAGAATGTCGCATCCCGAATGAATTAATAGTTTAGTATTTTTGAAAAGAAAGATACAAACATAAGTTAAAAATTACAACTTGGAATGAAATACATAATAGAAAATCCATATGACTCCTATATTATCCATGTAAGTCATTCATAATATTCATCTTTGCAACCTAGGTAAAAATAAAACATAAGAAATGGGTGATATCAGATGCTCAGTAAGGGTAAGTAATACAAAGGAAATTATCATGAAAATAAACACTAGGAATGGTGAACAACTAAAAACACAATCCTTTAAAAGTATACTTGATCATAATATGGAAGGAATGAATTGTGATTAAATATGGCCATATAAATGATCATAATATAATTAAACATAACCATTTATATTCTAATATTCGAATGATCACATGTTCTGCACTTGAAATTAAAGTCAGGTATAATCAAAATAAATTCATTAATTATTTAATTCATAACATTATTTACATGATTTTTATTATTAATAATTTTATTGATTTTATTTATGGCCTTTTTATGAGATATAAGATACAAAATTATCGCTTGGGAGCGTTCGTTTCCTGGTTTTTCATGATCGGTGTAATTGTATATGATAATAGAAGTTCATGTGGAATCGGTATAATTCTAAAAAATTGAATTTATATGATATTGATGAAAATATAGTAGTGTAAATGGTTATACATATCATTTTTTATATAGTATTAGTATGAATCATTAGATAAAATATATAGTGATAATCATTTATATTTTTACAGTAGTTTTTTGATGACAACAAACTAGTTTTGTTCTATTATTTAATATCATGTATAAATAATGGTTCTAGAATCATTACATAAGATATAATACATATTTTAGAATCAGTTCCAACCATAAAAATTGTTTCATTACCAGCCTTGAAGAAGAAATTGAAGAATGAAACTTTTTCATCCACAAATGTTGTAAATGGTCACCTCCTAGACATTGATTTTGTTTTTTAAAATAAAAGAGAGAGAGTAGAAATATTGATGATGGATATTTCATTAACATGATATAATTTTAGTATATAGATGATACTAGAGTTACCAAGATCATTTTTACAGAGGAGGTGAGGAGATAATAATAAAAGAAGAAACTTAAAAGAAATTAAAAGGAAAAAGGGAAGAGGATTTTACCTCTTGAGTACTCATTGAGAACCTCCTTAAGGGGAGGGGTTTTGGTCTTTTGGAAATACCAAGAACTCTTTGGGTGTGGGGATAGAAAAGGGAATATTATTTGGCAGAACATAGGCAAGGATCAAATCTTGAGATGTGTTAGAGGAATAGGTGGTGAGGGGTAGTATTTACAGTTAAGGAGAGGATGGTTTTTCCATTATTTTAATCATTATTTTATTATTTTGGATCAAGACTATGAATAGTATTTATTATTATGACTAAAATAGTAATAATTGCATGTTAGTTTGAACCAGTGTCCATTTACATCATCTATGACTCAAGCATAATGCATAAATTTATTTATTTAGTATATTTGGTAAATTATCGAATTTCACTATTCATCAAAAAAATCAAGTATTTCAGAAAAATACCAAAAATTCACCCTAACCATTTTTTGATGTGTAGAATTAAAAAATTAACTTCATTATATCAATATAATTTTCTAAATAATATAAATTTAATTTTAAAAAAATCATTATTTACTTAAAAGATACATATTTTTAATTTAAAACTGATTTTATAATACTTTTAAAAATTAACTGAGCTCTCATAAAATTATCCTAAAATTATAGGAAAAAATATTTATTTAGGAATAAATTTTATTTAAATAAATTTTATTTTAAATAAATTTATTAATTTAATATTATAATTAAATACTTTTTACTCACAAAAATATCAACACTTAATTATTAATTTTAAAATATTCACTCTCATTTATATGGTGACTAAATTTTATTTATACATGCATTGGTGAGGTTTCTATTCATAAGGGTATATTACTATTAATAAGGGTAAGTTACCATTTATAAAGAGAAGTTACTATTTACCAAAAATGTAAGTTGGTCCTATCAGACTCTAAATATCTTACTCATTGAAACAGTGTATGTTAGTTTTTTAAAATTCAAATCACAGAAGAAGAAAAATTATGTTTAGAGGATAGGTTATAACTATATCCTATATCAAAATGTTTTTTACACATGGGCTCAGTGTTGCCTGAATTCTATATTAAATTTATTTGTAAAACCTTGGGGGGTTACATTCTTCCCCCCTTACAAAAAATTTTGTCCTGAAAATTACCAGAATGTAACCTCATAAAAAGATTTGGGTAGGTCTTCATCATAAGTTCCTCAGGTCCCCATGTTGCCTATTAAATTTTATGAGTTTTCCAAATTACCTTTACCATCTAAGTTGTCAGATTCCTCAACACCTATTCTTTAGTGTCCAGAATTCAGATAGGCTTTTTATAGTAAGATAAGTTAGGTTCCAATTCTATATCTTCATAAGTGAGTATATGTGTTGGTTGTGGTATGTAATTTCTCAAAAATGACACATGGTACACATTTTGTACCTTATAAATTCAAAAATTCATTTCCAAATGATAAATCATAGCTCGAATTCCCTCCATAATTTCAAAAGGACCAATATACCTAGGGCTCAGTTTCCCTTTCTTCCCAAATCTTATAACACCCTTCGATGGAGACACTTTCAAGAAAATGTGATCTCCCACTTGAAATTCCAAATCCTTCTTTCGATTATCAACATAACTCTTTTTCTTAATTTGAGCAACTTTGATATGATTTTGAATAGTCTTTACCTTCCCTGTTGTTTCCTCCACAATCTCTAGGCCCACAAGCTTCCTTTCACCAACTTCATCCCAACATATTGGTGTATGACATCTCTTTCCATAGAATTCTTCATATGGTTCCATTTGAATAATTTAATGGAAACTATTATTTTATAAAAACTCCACCAAAGATAAATATTGATCCTATATACCTTGAAAATCAAGTGATCATGATCTCAACATGTCTTCTAATGTTTTGATAGTCCTTTCTAATTACCTTCCAGTTTGAGGGTGATAAGCAGTACTCAATCGAAGCTTAGTATCCAAAGAGTTTTGAATACTTTTCTATAATTTTGATGTGAATCTTGGATCATGATCAGACATAATTGAGAGAGGTTCTCCATGAAGTCTCATGCCTTTATTGATATAGAGTCGCTCAAGGTGCTCCAGTGTAAAATCCTCTCTTATAGCGAGGAAATGTGTAGATTTCGTAATTCGATCCACAATTACCCATATTGCATCATTCATTATTGGATATTTGGGTAATACAGTGACAAAAACCATTGTTATGTCATCCCATTTCCATGTAGGAATAGGTAGAGGTTACATGACTCCTCTAGGATGTTTTCATTCAGCCTTCACTTCTTGATAGACTAAACATCTTGATACATAATCAACAATTTCCTACTTCATGTTGTCCCAAAATAATTGTTCCTTAAAATCTCTACACATTTTAGTTCTACCAGGGTGTATAGTAAAATTATAGCTTTGGGAATCATCCAATAAAACCCTTTTAAGATTGGGTACAGAGGGAACACATAGCCTCTTCCCAAATTTCAAAATTCCATCTTCACACACAAAGTCAGCCAACATCCCATCATTCACACCTTTAATTTTATTTTGAAGATTCTCATTGTTAGAATGAGAAGTTTTATATTTTTCCAATAAATATGTTTTGGAAACCAATTGAAAAAGTAATGATGTTTCACCTTCTTTGATAATTCCCATATCCATATTTTATAGATCTATGAATAAAAGATCCCTTTCAATCCTCATTTTGTTTAAAACTCCATGATTCTTCCTTTTGAATGCATTAGCTACTTTATTTTCCTTTCATGTGTGGTAGTGTATGGAATAATCATAATCCTTGAATATCTCAAGCCATATCTTTTTCCTCATGTTTAGTTCTTTCTATGAGAAGATACATTTAAATCTCTTATGATCCATATATATATCACACCTTTCTCCATAGAGATAGTGTCTCTATATATTCAAATAAAATATTACAGATTCTCACTCAAGATCATGAGTTGAATAGTTTTGTTCATGAATTTTTAACTACCTTGATGCATAGGCAATAACTCTATCATTATACATAAGGACACAACCAATTTCTTTCTTTCATGCATCATTGTAGATCATAAATCCTCCATTTCTCAGTAGCAGAGTCATGATTGGAGCATTCACTAATCTCCTATTAAATTCTTCAAAACATTATTCTCGTTATTCAAATAAAATTATGCACCTTGGTTATGTTTTTTGGAGTAGTCCATTCCTAAAAAGCCTTTTTCTTCATAGGATCAACTAAGATTCTATCATTTAGAGACAATATGTCCATGAAAAGAAACTGACTGATGCCAAAATTCACACTTTCTAAACATACCATATAATTCATTTCTTCTATGGGTATTCAAAATAATGCACAAGTGATTCTCGTGATCTTCATAGAATTTAGAGTATACCAAGATATCATCCATAAATAACAAAAAAAAGTAATAAAAATATTCCTTAAAAACTCTATTCATTAGATCCATGAAAATAGAGGGTGCATTAGTCAGTCCAAAATAAATAACTATAAACTCGTAATGCACATTCCTGGTTCGAAATGATGTCTTTAGAATATATTCCTTCCTCACACACAACTAATGATATCCATATTGAAGGTCATCCTTAGAAAATAATGGTCTCCATGAATTTGATCAAATAAATAATCAATATGAGGCAAGGGATACATGTTCTTTATTATAATAGCATTGATTTATCTATAGTCAATGCATGGCCTCATGGATCCATATTTCTTCTTGAAAAAGAGAACATGGGCTCCCCATAGAGAAACACTAGGGTGGATAAATCCTTTATCAATAAATTCCTCTAGTTTTTTCTTTAGTTATACTAATTCCACGATGTTCATTCTATAGGATTATTTGATATAGGACTTGCACTAGGAATTAAATCAATAGAAAACTCAATTTCCCACTTCATATGATGTCCAGGTAAATCCTATGGAAACACATCAATGTATTCTTTCAAAATAGGTACACCCTCAAATTGATTATTTCTTTCATCACTCATAGATATTGATTTCTCATATAACCCTATAATCACATTCATTAGAGCTACTAGGGATGGATCTATATAATAATCAGATGGTGATATTTCTTCTCTAAAGATAATGGATTCTACACCTTCCTCACATATCGTAATTTCATTATTCTTACAATAGATTTTTGCATCATATTTTGAAAATCAATCCATACCAAGGATTATGTCAAATTCAACCATAAGTATTATGATAAAATCAGAAGATAAAGAATATTTATATGCCATAATGGGGACTGTATGACACATATTTGTTACAATGAGACTTCCCTTGGGGGTTTTAACTGAAAAATACCTTATTAAGGATAATGGGAAATATATAATTTTTAAAGAAAACTAGGAAGATGTAAATGAATGCGATGATCCAAAATCAAATAAATCATTGTCCAAGTTTGAGAAAATGATTATAGTACTTCCCACAACATTGTTTGAAACATCATCTTCAGTAGTTGTGCTCGTATAATCTTGGCCTTTCTCCTTTGGCCTTCTATGGGGAATGTTTCCTTGACGATTAGGACAATCATTGGAATACTGTCTCATATCTTTACAATTATAGAATTGAATATTGGTGGATTCTTTTTTCCCTTGAAATCATGAGATTTTTGGCATCTTTCTCCACATTTGTAACATACTCCTTATCCTTTTAAGCAAGATTCAGGGTGTTTCCTTACACAAGTATCACATGTTTAAAAACTCCCATTTCTATTCTTCCTTTTATCCATTATTTCCTATTCCACCCTATTATTCTATTTATTTATTTAAAGTCATAATACTTAGAGAATTATTTCTCTATCTTGATTACACATGATACTATATCTTCTTATGATGAGAAAGTTTTGGAAACTACTTCCCTTCAGAGGAATGGTTTTAAAACATCAATGAATCATTAAATCTTTCTCCTTGTATTACGTATGTAGACCATAAAATTTCTTTCTAACCATGTGAAGTTATCTTCATACTTTTAAACATTCTCATCCTTTTTTTGCCTCAGATTCAGAAACTTCATTTCCATATCTGCTCATTATTCATGAGGAAAGAATTTTTCTAAGAATATTTCCCTAAAATATCTCCATTACATATTTTCAATCTCTTCCTCCTTAATTGTGTTTTTAATTAGTTACCACCATTGATCAGCATATCCTGATAAATAATAAACTGCCATGATAACCTTCTCCCTTTTGTTACTTACCAAATTGAAAAATATATTCTCTAAGGAACTTATACATTTCTCTACTATGAATGGGGTTGTAGTCCCATTAAATGACGGAGGTTGTTTTCACATAATGAATTCTAACAGTTCTCCTCCATGTTTTGGTTTATAGTGATCTATACAGGTATGGTTATTATTTATAACTTGAGTCAGTTTTCCCAGTATAGTTATAAGTTTCTCAGCACTAGTTTCATCTCTATAACCAACATCATTATCTTTCATATGAAAAAATCCCTACATGGGATACGTGAATTTATACATTTTCAATTCCTTCCATTAGTCACCATTTCTAAATGATGACATACACTAGATTAGTTTATGAATCATATTGTATAATCTCGACTAATAGAATACTTAACATTAATTTAAATCCTATGCGTAGTTAATCCCATAATCATAAACCTGGTTTCTTTGAGGAAAAATATACTTTTAAATCCATCATAATGGATTTTAAAGTAGATTTGGATTATCCTAAGAATATCCTTCAGTAGTATCAAACCAAGTGCCCAATAAGTCTCATTGTTGTGTACTAGGTTACCTCAGGTCAAGCCTGAAATACCTTGTCAGAGTTGTTGCTCTTAGGTAAATCTGTTCTAGAACCACATCCACTTGTAGTATAAAGATAGGGATGCATTTTATATTAATATCCACATAATATCTTCCTTTCCAAAATTCTTGGAGGTTCTTATATGTTTATTTGCAAAGTTAATCTTAGGTTTTTGTTCCCTGATATATATTTCTTAAATCTAGTTTCCATGTTTTCTACTAAAATTCCTCTAATACAAACTGTAAGGACCTGAACCCAGTAGCCCAAATTCGGTGCCTTATTTTATTACATTGGAATTATTACAAGAAATTAATATCCTGAAGGAATTAATAGTTTTGTAGTTTTTTAAAACAAGATACAAACATAAGGTCAACATTACAACTTGAAATGAATACATAATAGAAATCAATATGACTCTTAGATTATCCCTGAAATTCATTCATAATATTAATCTTCATAACATGGGGAAAAATAAAACATAAGAAAGGGGTGAGATCATATGCTCATTAAGGGTAATTAATACAGTATAAGTTATCATAAAAATAAACACTAGGCATGGTGAACAACTAAAAACACATTCCTTTAAAAATATACTTGAGCATAATATGGAAGGAATGAAAGATGATTAAATATGGTCATATAAATGATCATAAGAGAATGAAAAATAAAAATTGATATTATACTAGTCTAATGATCACATGGTTTATCAATTACTAATACCATAATGAGGGAATTCATAATGTTGGACATCTGAAACATATTGTCAAGGCCTCGGCCAAGACGTCTAAAAATACTAGGATAAGGCCACAGCCAAAACCCAATTCTATTTTATCTCATGAGACCTACCGAAGAATAGAGGGGATATAGAGGTCCCCACCCATTCATTACTCATATTTAAGCGGCTAAACATAAACAACATGAACATATGAAATAACTTTCAAGATTCTGAACACATAAACACTAACCATTCTAAGTAGTATTGTGAATGGTATCAAGATAGCACATCCATAGTCAAAATTATCATAAACCATTTAATAAAATATTTTAGATTATAAACATAATATATTAACCAAAATAAAACATAAAATTCAACAAAGGTGTTTAAATAGAAAAAATACTATGATCAAATCATCAAATAATTTTTGAGAGAAATACACTTTTATTTTGAAAAGAAGAGTTCCTTTGGAAAAATATTTTCACAAAACCAAAAATAAACTAATGAAGTTTTTCCATGATGAATTTAGTGGTTTTATAAATATAATTGTTTCTTAAAATATATTATATAGTGCACTTGAAAATAGGTAAGAATATGAGAAGTTCCCTTGAATTGGGCTTGTTTATCGGGAAGAATTGTGAAATATATTTATAAAGCATTTAACTCCCCATAAAATAAAAAAGGGTTCTGATTGGTGAAAAAATATAGAAAATTAACACAAAATTTTTGAGTAGTAAATATTAATAAATAATAATTTCATTGAGGTAAGTATAGAATAATATTAACCCTACAGAAAATGGAGGTTCAGGTAGAAAACATTTACCTTGTGTCTAAATGTGTTCTGTACTTGAGCTTACTATCCTAGATAATAAAACTAAATCCAATAATTATTTAATTTATAACATTATTTACATGTTTGTTATTCTGAATAATTTTATTAAGTTCATTTATGGCCTTTTTATGAGTTATAAGATACAAATTTATCGCTCAAAAGTGTTCGTTTCCTTGGTTTTCATGATTGATATAATTGTATATGATAATGGAAGTTCATGTGGTATGGGTATAATTATCTAGAATTTAATTTATATGATATTTATGAAAATAAATTAGTTTAAATGGTTATACATATAATTTTTTATATAGTATTAGAATGAATCGTTAGATAAAACATTTAGTGATAATTGTTTAGATTTTTACGACAGTTTTTCAATCACAACGAACTAATTCTGTTCTATTATTTAATATCTTTTACAAATGATGGTTCCTGAATAATGAAATAAGATATAATAAATATTTTAGAATATGTTTCAACCATAAAAATGGTTTAATGACAAGGATTGAAGAATAAATTGAAGAATGAAACTTCGTCATCCATGAATATTGTAAATTGGCACCTCCTAGATAATGATTTTGTTTTTTAAAATAAGAAAGAGAAAGTAAGGATATTGATGATAGATCTTTAATAAACTTGATATAATTCGAGTATATATGTGATACTTTAGTTACCATGATCATTTGGATATAGGAGGTGAATATATAATAATAATATAAGGAACTTAAAAGAAATTAAAAAGGAAAAATGAAGACGATTTTACCTCTTCGGTACTCTTCCTTGAGAACCCCCTTAAGGGAAGGGGTTTTGGACTTTTGGAAAGACTAATATCTCATGTATGTATGGAGAGACTAGGGAAGATTATTTTTAATAACTTAGGAAAGTATAAAATCTTGATAGGTGTGAGAGGAAGAGGGGGTGTTGTGTAGAATTTATAGTGGAGGAGAGAAGGGTTTTCCATTATTTTAATCATTATTTTATTATTTTAGCTGAAGAATATGAATAGTCTTGATTATTGTGAATAAAATAGTAATAAGTGAATGTGAGTTCTAACCAATGGTCATTTACATCATCCATGACTCAAACATAATGCATAAATTTATTTATTTAGCATATTCCGTAAATTATTGAATTTCACTATTCACCAAAAAATTCATGTATTTCAGAAAACTCACAAAAAAATTAACCCCAAAAATTTTTATACATTTATAATTAAAAAAATAACTCCATTTCATCAAAATAATTTTCTAAATAAGAGAAATTTAATTTTTTAATAAAATCAATATTTACTTGAAAAATACATATTTTAAATTTAAAACTAATTTTATAATACTTTCAAAAATTAACTGAGGTATCATAAAATTATCCTAAAATCATAGGAAAAAAATATTGATTGAGAAATAAATTTTATGAAAATTAATTTTATTTAAATAAATTTGTTAATTTAAATTTATAATTAAATATTTATTACTCATAAAAATATCAACACTTAATTATTAATTTTTAAAATATTCACTTTCGTTTATATGGTGCCTAAATATTATTTATATATACATGGGTTAGGTTTCTATTCATAAGGGTACATTACTATTCATAAGAGTAAGTTAATATTCATAAGGATAAGTTACTATTCACCAAAAATGTAAGTTGATCCTATCAAACTCTAAATATGTTACTGATTGAAACTGTGTGTGTCAATTTTTCTAAATTCAAATCATATAAGAGGAAAATTGTGATTATCATCTAGTTTATAAATATCTCCTATAACAAAGTGTTTGTTTCATAGGGGCTCAATGTTGTATGCCTTCTATGTTAAATTTATTTTTAAAACCTTAGGGTGATACATAGGTCATAAGATATACCATTTAATTTGTGAAAAATGTATTTTAAAATATTATCCTTTAATATTTGTGGAAAATGTTTTCTAAAAATTTATTTAATTAATTATAAACAATTTATAAATAATTAATTTATTAATTAAAATTTTATAAATTAAAATATCCCAAAATACCTTTTAATATGATTTATAAACATTTTATAAACCAAAAAAACCATTTGATATTTAAAAACAATTTTTAAATATAGTTTTTGGTTACCCTTACGTAGAACCCCTATTCTACGTAAGGATATCCTCCCTTTACCCTTATGCAAGACATCTGAAAGCCTCTATGTAAAGGTAAGTATCACCTTACATTTATTCATCATAAATTATTCATGTTTCATAAAGTTAATACGAAGATTACCTTTACATAGATCACTTTTTGTAAGGGTATATATAAGAGTTGGTCTTGATTTTCCTTTACCTGACATTGTTGTGTAAGGGTATTACCTTTACACAACTCCTTTGCATAATGTTACCGAAATATTTCATATTTTGTATAAAGTTAAACATCAAAGACCTTAATGTAGTGGCTCTAATACCTTTACATATAAGGTTAAAGTGATAAGGACCTTTATTTAAACCCCTTAAATAAGGGTACTACCCTTACGTAACACATTTGAGTAGAGATAACAATGAGGTTACCCTTATGCTTACCTTCTATGTATTTACATCGTGTAAGGGTAAAAACCTATCTACCATTACGCAATGGTTTTTGTAAGGGTATAAATTTTCCTCAGCCTTCTTTCATAACGGTAAATCAAATTTACCCTTAGGCAGCTCACGTAAGGGTCTACAATCATCCTTCAGATTTATAAAGATGTTGTTTTTCTTTTTTTTCTATAAAAACCAGTGATAAAAACACATTTAATTCTTGAATAACCTACCTTTGATACCACTAAAGGGTTTTTTATGATCCTATAATGATCATATGCAATGGAAGACAACCCAAAAACATGAGATATATCTTCAAGAAATTAGCATGTAAAAAATTTGGTAAAATAAAATACCCAAAATTCATGAATAACAGTGGTTTCAATCTTCTTTCAATATAAAGTGTTTTAGGAAGATCTCGGAAAGTAGTGAACAAAAGTACCATGCCTCTAAGGGAGTGCACTGACCAATTGATTCATGATCGTATCATGAGGATACCCTAAATCCAAAGGGGTGATAGCACCTTCTCAAAATATATAAACAGAGTTTCAGGAGAAAGAGAGTTTGGAATATGTCCATACTCATCACACCCAATAAAAGATCTCATGCTCTTATATAGATAAATCCAGAGGCTCCTCCAATTCATAATGCATCATATGAATTTTTTAATTTTAGGATATTATTAAACAGTTTCAATGAATTTATTGAAAATCATTTAATCCATTCATAAAGGATTATAAATGATGAATAAACCATTCAGAAGAAACAAATAATATATATATATATATATATATTATTTATGCATCACATGCATTAAAAATACATGCATCATATACATATATTAAATGTACACTATATTTAATATCTTGAATTATATATATATATATATCATGCATCATATGTATGTGTACATTCATCTCATGCATGAACATTTTTAGTGCACATTCAGCACTAAGGTGACACTCACAACCATCACAACCCAAACACATGCACCCGCTCAAGGACGTTCTGTCAATGGATCACCCCGATGGGTCCCCTAGGTCACACCATCATAGAGTCACCCTCTCAAGGGTATTTGGTCTCAACTAAGGTCTCAGTTCAACACCCAAATCTCTAAGAAAGTCACGCCCCATGTCGTCATCCTCAGATAGTAAAGCCTCACCAACTACATGGAGTATTCCACCTAGAAAATAGTCAAAGAAATATCCCACAACCCATATCGATCCTCAAGGCCTCACTAGGATGGTCCTCACACCCAACTCATTATCTAAAGCTAATGGTATGTCCACCTAGTCAAAGTCGCACTATATGAGAAAGGCTCATTCACCCTATACTCAACAAAATAAGACTAAACAGATCAAGGGTCCTCTAAGTCCTAAACATGCTAAGGATCTCCAAGTCATCTCGCCTTTGCTAAGAGGTGTCAAAGGCTTCTAAGCATGGACACCTTATTCAACTCATTATTCATTCAAGTTTCACCCCTCATAAGCAGTTCATATATCTCAGGGAAATTCATTACCACAGATCATGCTTTATTCAGCAATGGTTTTTATCAATTCTAAACATAAAGCATTGATAAAAGGGTAACCTTTATCAGTGATAACTAAAAGCACCGATAAAGGTAACTTTTATCAGAACTAAAAAAAAAGATAAAAGTGTCCCCTTTATCAATGAATTTTTTAGCAGTGATAAAGGTACATATTTATCAGTTCTCTTCTTAGTGATAATAAAAACTATTAATAAGAAAATATTATTAATATATATAAAATTATGATATTTATATCCAAAAACAATGTTTATTTATATACATTAATTAGAAAATGTATGTATATAATTAATATAAATATTATATATTAATATATATATATATATTAATAATACAAACAATTATATAAATATAAATGATGTAGTATTAATATGTGATATTTGAAGGTATATATTTATATCAATATTTATGTGTTTATATGTATATGCATTATGTTGTGTGTGTGTGTTTTGTTTATGTGTATATATAGATGTTGTGGATGTGCAGATGTATCTGTGTTTATGTAGATGTGTACATATACATGGGATGTATATTTATATATAACATTTGTACATGTATATGTATGGCATGTACTTATTTCACATTTTATGTATACTTTTTCCATTTTTGATGTAATATTTTTGGAATTTATTCATTTTTTATACATTATTATATTTTACAAAGTATTATTTTTAATATTTTTTTAATTTATATGATTGGTATTTATTCAATTTTATTTATTGAGTTGTAATATTCTTAAAATGTTTGAAATTTATATAATTAATATATTTTAATTCATTTTTAATTTTTTCTTTAATTTTTGTATGTGTTTACAATTCATGTAGTTAATCTTATATGAATTCATTTTTTTAAAAAAGTTTTTACTATTGAATTGCATTTATTCTTTTTCAATATTATTTTCATTTAATATTATTTATTCATTTTTAGTATTTATTGATTTTTATATTTGTTGGAATTTAATCATTTTGTAATATTTATATATATGTATAAATATATATATTATACATGTAATATTTTCAATATGTTTGTAATTTACATGAATATTATTTATTCATTTTTATTTATTAAGTTTTAACATTTAAAATATGTTTGAAATATATATAACTAACCTATTTAAATGAGTTTTTTTATAATTTTGTAATTTAAATTTTAAATTATGCAATTATAAATTTATAATTATTTAAAAAAAGTACTTATAAAATTATAATTAAATAAGTATAAAATTAAATACCTATAAAATTATAATAAATATATTTAAATAATAAATATTTATATATATATTTATATAATTATCTATATTTATTAATATATAAATATATATAATTATAAATATAATAAATATATTTATTATATAAATATTTATTTATTTATTTATAATTTTATAAATACTTTTTTTAAATATTTATATATTTATAATTTTATAATTAACTATTTAAATTACAAAATTATTGAAAAATTAATTTAAATATATTAATTATATAAAATTTAAACATATTTTAAATGTTAAAACCTAATAAGCAGAAAAATATTATTCATATAAATTACAAACAAATTGAAAATATTATGTATATAATAAATAATATATGTATAAATAAATATTCCAAAATGACTAAATTCCAACAAATATAAAAAACAATAAATATTAAAAATTAATAAATAATATTAAGTGAAAAAATATTAAAAAATAATAAGTATATTTTAATAGAAAAAAACTATTTTAAAAAATTTATTCATATAATATTAATAACATGAATTATAAACATGTATATAAATGAAGGAAATATTAAAAAAATGCATTTAAATAACTTAATTATATAAATTTCAAACAATTTAAAAATATTACAACTCAATAAATAAAATTGATTAAAAACTAATCATATAAATTAACAATATATTAAAAATAATACTTAGTAAAATATAAATATGTATAAAAATTGAATAAATATAAAAAATATTATATCAAAAATGAAGAAAATATACATCAAATGTGAAATAAGTACATTCAATATATACACATATGTATACATTTTATATATTTATGTACATCTCATATAAATGTTCACACATACATACTTATACATACATTTTTACATGTACAACATCTATTTATACACAAACACAAAACACACACACAACATAATGCATACACATATATGAACAAAGACATTGATATAAATGTATAAGTTCAAATATGATATATTAACAATACAACATTTATATTTATATAATTGTTTTAATTATTAATATATATATATATATATCATATTTATATTAATTATATAAATGCATTTTTTAATTAATTTATATAAATAATTATTAATTTTTTAATATAAATATGATACTTTTTTATATAGAAATAACATTTTTTTATTAAAAATATTTATCATCACTAAGAAAAGTGCTATGAAATATGCACATTTATCAGCTCTAAAAATGCGCTGATAAAGGTTAGACTTTTATCATCATTTTTTAGCACCGATAAAAGTTTCCTTATCAACACTTTTAGCTAGCACTGATAAATGTTACCCTTTTATCAATGATTTATGTTTAGTGATGATAAAATTCAGCATTGGATAAAGTGCAATCTATGGTAGTGAATTTCCCTGAGTTATATGAACCCCTTTTTAGGGGCGAAACCTGAATGAATAATGATTTGAACTAGGTGTCCCTATTTATAAGCCTTTATCACCTATTAACAAAGGCAGGATGACTTGGAGATCCTTGGAATGTTTAGGTCATAGGGGACCCTTGGTTTTCCCTTGATCTATTTAGGCTTGTTGTGTTGAGTATGGGGTGAATGAGCCACTCTCATACAGTGTGAATTTGACTATGTGGATAGATCATTGGATTTTTGTAATGAGCTGGGTGGGTGGATCGGCCTAGTGGGGCCTTGAGGATTGAGCTAGGTCATGGGCCATCTCTTTGACTGTAACATCATGTTACCCACTTTCATGTATTTTTTTGCTTCTTTTCCTCTTTAATTGGGTGTGTCTTGGGACTCCTGAGGATGGAAAACATTTTCTAATAAAAATGAACAAAATTTAAGGGATGGATGTTTGTTTGAATTAATGGATTTTGAGTATAAAAATGTAATGTCCTTGCTGGGTTCTCCCTAAGTTTAGAGAATTCTCGAGTTAGTTTGGGGTTTTTATGTAAGAATATGGAGTTTTCGGTTGTGTGTTGGGAGATTACATTGTGTGTAAAGGGGTTACCCGATGTGTAATTGGTCTCTAGACACAAGTCGTGAACCATTTACACTTCTTGAAAGGATTACATGTAATGTAAAGGTTACGCAACATGTAAGGTTAAAAGATCAGTTTTTAATAAAAAGGTGGTGTGTTTTTCAGTGTATGTAATCCACATGGATTACATGGTGTGTAAATGGGTTACACATCATGCAACTAACTAGAGGTCAGATTTTAGGGTGATTAATTGTCTGGTTTTTCAGTTTCTTTTTCATACCTCCTTCCTCTCAACCTAGAACCCTTCTCCAACGATTTTGGAAGTCTCTTTTCGATCTTGATTGATTTATTTAGCAATTGATCATCATTACAGTGGGGTTGCGTCTCGTTGGATGAGTAATCTACTCTTCTTCTTCATTTCCTTTGATCGTGGTAGAATTTCTGTGTTTCCATAATGGATTAGTTGATCTATGGTGATGTTTCTTATTATTTCCTTTTAGATATGTTGTGATATCTTGTTCCAGGGGATAATCCTTGTTGGTTATGGTGCGACGGAGGTGCATTCTTGAGGTATGTGTTGTTTCCTCTTCTCCAATGATCATTTTGTTGAATTAGATCAATTATAATATGTGTAGATTGATTTTAGGGACACTATTTTCGTTGTTGTGTTCTTCTTATTGGTGGTTTTCATTGCGAATGTGTGCGGGATGAGTTTTGAGGTAGGTGGTTCCATCTTTATCATATGTTAGTGAACTGCATTGCTCTTATTTTGATGAATTTTTTTATTAAATGAAATGGAATGATATTTCTAATTTGTTTTTTGTAGTTTTAATTGGGGTTATATAAAATATGTTTCTACCCTAGTTTTTTTAACTAAAAAGGGTTTTTCAATGCATTATGAAATGGTTTTCAAATCATGGTTTTTTGAAATTGGTTTGATGAATTGATTTGGAAAATAGAGCACATGGTAAGCTTTTGGTACTTAGGTGGAAGTTATAGTAATAGGTATTTTCCTCTTTTGAAGGGTTTTCTCATAGTTATTTTGTCGTCTCCCTAGGCTCATTGTTCTAGGGATTTTTTAGACCTATTGGCAGTTCACTTTTTGGGGTTTTCCTCTCCTCCCTATACTCGATGCATATGTCTAGTGGCTTGATGTGTACAAGATTTTATATGTTAGGTATGATTTTCCTACCTATCTTATCCTAGTGTAATCCCTGGCATGATGTTACCTATGCTTCTAGGCCTATTTGGGGTACTACTGGTTTGTACTATTTTTTTGTACTTCCATGGATTTGATATGATATGTGATGCATGCATTATTTTGATTTGATATATCTGTTGTGATATATGATTATGAAATTATTTGAAACTGATTTACCTATTTTATTTGGAAATGTGGAAAAGAGGGAAATTATAATGTTTTTCCATGATTTTGATATAAAAATTATTAAATTTTTATTATTCCATGTTTTGTTTAAAATTGAGCATGCTTGGATTATTATTCAAGGACTTGATATGTAACACTTGGGTAATACCCTACCGATCATGTTAGATCACACCTTTTATACCCCTTTATTGGTTCATAGACCTGGTTATGCCTTTTGATGCAGAGAAAGGTAAGGTGTCGCAGTGAGGTGGTGAGGTTTTTGGTCAACTGAGTTGGGTAGATGGTGGTAAGAGGGTGGGATTCTTCCCATGCTATCACATGGAGTAGTTGTTTTTTCTTGTTGGTAGTCCTTTGTGGTTGGACCTATACTTCGATATTTTTTCTACTTTTGAGTTTTTTGGTTTCCGCAATTTGTTTTCTGTTATGGAATATATTTATATCTTACATTGTTTCTCTTCATTATGTGTATATATGTCATGTTTTAGCTTTAGGTTGGGAAAAATCATTCCCTCTATTTATTATTTTATGTCGGGTGTTTATCGCCATCCCATGAGGATTTGGAGTAGTATGAGAGTTTATTTAGGTCAGTTTATTACAAAATTGTATCAGATCCCTAGGTAATTTTTGTTTTTCTTTGTCTTGGGATGTTTGATAGACTATAGATAGGATTTTTAGAACTTGAGAGGTAGATTGTGGGGAGTTCATGGCCATCTCTTGCCATGATGAGAGTCAAGTTACCGTAGGATATTGGTATGTCTGTCTCTTATTTTGGTTTTTGATGTTAATCTCAGTTTTTTATTATGGATTTTCTGGTTCTAACTAAGATTGTTCTGTGTATGATAGTTTCTTTTGTTTTGGTGTGCAATAGTATGGCTTCGAGACTTGTTCTTTGAGTTCGTCAGGAGGGTACATTAGATTATCCTCAAGGATATCCTCCCCTTGATTATAAATTTATTGAGGATATCATGTGGTCAATTTCTTTTTTGAACATAATATGCCACAAGTTCATAACGCAATCATTGAGGTACAACCAGGATCTATATAGAAATAGATTGATCGAGGGAGTTAATGCATGAGAATCCACTATCCTATAAAGTTACGAATGAACCTCAAGAGGTGTAGGAATGTCTTGAAAAGATCAATTAGATCTTTTGAAAATATTGATATGATCATTGACTTCCTAGATACACCTAAGATTATCAAGATTAAGTGTGAAGTGTTCATACTTGAGGTTCCCAGCAAGCATTTGTGGTATTCTATGGTACATGCAAATAGGCATGCGGGCTTGGACTGGAAGGGTTTCAAGACACTTTTATTCTAGTAGTTTTTTTCAGAGTCAATGATGATAGATAAGTCACTAGATTTCTTCTCTTAATAGTAGAGATAGCATTTGATGTTAGCATACACCAATTGATTTGCTGAGCTGGTTTTTTTTCACCATAGGTTGTAAAGAAGTACCAGTTGAAATCTCAGATGTACCTATAGAGTTTGCGATAGGATATCATATCACAGGTCTTTATATCAAAGATTTTGACCTATATGAAGATAGTGGAGAGGTCTATGATGGAAAAAATAAATACGATAGTCAAGGTTGGATATTCCATCCCTTCTCTTCCACCTAGTGGTAGCTTCAGTGGCACGACATGGAGAAAGAGGAAGTGGCAGGATCACTGCAAGAGTGGTGGAGGTGCTTCTTAGCATTAGGCCTCTTCAGTACCTCTATTTTTAGTAAGTGGTGT
This sequence comes from Viscum album, assembly GCA_963277665.1. Lineage (NCBI taxonomy): Eukaryota > Viridiplantae > Streptophyta > Magnoliopsida > Santalales > Viscaceae > Viscum > Viscum album. The sequence goes on from OY728151.1 coordinate 913,052,065, forward strand.
GCCTCTAACTATCTATCATTATGAAAAGGTTGGATACACATAGTTTTTTTCCTTCCACTACAAATATTTTTAATATATGTGGACATTATGGTCATCTATATCACTTATGTTAGGATATGTCTACACCTTGATATGGTTAGGGATCATCAGCTCCAAAGGATTCTATGGATCTATCAGATGATTGAAATACTATAGGGATTCCATCCATAGGCCTTAGGAGTGAAGCACCATTATATAGTATATGAGTTTCTAACAGAGGTAGAATGAGGTCCAATAATATTGAGAGGTACTGTCTTTATTTCATCCTTTGTAGAGATTACTTTATTTGATACTGGTGTTTCCCACTCATTTATATCTTTTTTTTGATATTCTTAACCTTCCAATAGAACTCATGTAATTTTTTATGGAGTTAGAAACACCTATTGGGAATAGGATAGATAACAGGTTTTGATGTCCATCTTGTGCATTATCGATAGCCAATGTGAAGTTAGTATGGGATTTTATGGTTCTCAGTCTAGATCTATTTTATTTCATCATTAGGATGGATTTTATTGTGTCTCATCATGATGAGGTTGATTTTTATCATCAGTTTGACTTGTTTCTTGCAATCTATGGGCACTCATGGATGTTTTAGGGAGGGTTGGATCCGAGTTATGGTCATGCAGGACCTTCTTACCCAGAGTTCATGTGTTTTTTCTCTATTGTAGTAGTTGTCCCAATGAAATATCTTCTATTTTTTTTCTTCCAGTTGTTGTTTGGGATTTTCTTGACATTTTACCAGATGATTTCTCTAGGATTCCTCTAGAGAGGGAGGTATAGTTTACAAATGACCTCTTGTCGGGTGCACAACTGATATCGGTACCTTCTTATCATATGGAACCAGTAAAGATGAAAGTGTTCAAGATTTAGTTGGATAAACGAGTGGAAAATGGTTGTGTTAACTATATTTTTTTGACTTGGGTAGCCCCAGTGATCTTTGCTAAGAAGGTAAATGATTCACTTTTATTATGCATGGACTATAAAAAGTTGAACCCGTTAATGGTTAAGAACAAGAATCATTTTCCTTGTGTGTACAGTCTATTTGATTTATTAAAAGAGGCAAAGTGGTTTTCAAAGATTGATCTTCATTTAGGTTATCATCATATTAGATTTCGATAGTGGGATATACTAAATATGGATTTCAAGAACAGTTATGACCATTATGAATATCTTGTGATTTCATTTGATCTAACTAATGCTCCTCCAGTTTTTATGGATGTGATGAATCAAATACTCCATCATTATCTTGATGCTTTTATGGTAGTGTTCGTAGATGATATTTTGGTTTATTCATGATCTGAGCATGATCACGATCATCATATGAGTTTGGTTTTATAAATCCCGAGGAGTTACCATTTGTATGGAAATATTTTAAAATTAAATTTTTAGATCCAAGAAGTGAAATTCTTAAGGAACATGATTTCTGATCATGGATTATCAGTTGAAATTATGATGGTAAAGGATGTTTTTTCATTGAAAGAACCACAAATATGTTTTAAATTCATATCTTCCTTGGCCTTGTTGTATACTATCGATGGTTCTTCAAGTATTTCTTGAGATAAGTGTTACCTTTGACTAATCTTACAAGGAAAAGGGTGAAATTTATGTGATGTAAATTATAATTCTTCTTTCTATGATCTAAAAAAACTTCTGACATCATCTCCTATTCTTATCTTACCTAATCCCAGTAATAGGTATGTGGTTTTCATTGATGCTTCTGGCACTGGTTTGGGTTGTGTTCTCGTGAATGCATGATAATCATGTTGTATCTTATAGCTCTCATTATCTTCAATCATATGAGAATAATTACCCCACTTGTGAATTATAGATTTTCATAGTTAGGAATGCATTTAAGTGTTGGCGGAATTATCCTTTTGGGGAAAGTTTCACAATCTTTTCTCACCATAAGAGTTTGAGCTATATTTTTTCAGAATGAATTAAATCTTAGATAGAGGCAGTGGGTGGAATACCTTCAGATGATTAACTTTGATATCACCTAAACCCCTGTAAAGGGTAATTTCATTTCAGATTATATTAATAGTTATGTTACATTTCAAGATATTTTTGAATCGAAGGAAGAGTGGGACCTTATGGGTCTTTTTTATTAGTTGCATATAGATGCTCAAGAGAATATTTCGAGCATGGTTTTGACCAGTGTTCAATTATCACCATCTCTCCTTGATTATATTCTGTAGATACATTAGTAGGATGTTGATTTTAGTGTAATTCGAGAAACCCTATATGGTGGGGAGACTCTTTCTAGTTGGTCACTCTCTTCACATGGTATTCTTAGTTTTTGGGATCAGTTTTTCATCCCATCACATTTTATGGTTTTAGTTTTATATTATTGTCATAGTTATTAATGGTATGTTCATTACGCACTATGAATATGTATTATTAAATGAGACAACAATTATAGTGGTCAGACATGAAGTGTGACATTTCTGATTATGTGTCCTACTGTTACACCTCCCAAAAGATTAAGGAAGAGCATTTAAATCCTTCTAGTTTTCTCTATCCTCTTCTAATGATGATTTGGAAATGAGACAAGGTTTCCATGGATTTTATTATTGGATTACCACAAAATCCCAAAGGTAAAAATGCTATCTATATGGAAATTTATTGGTTGACAAAGTCATTTCATTTTATTCCAATCAAATAAAATGAAAAAGTTGAAGATCTAAGTAAGTTTTATGTGCAGGAAGTTGTGAGGTTATATGGGGTTCCTTCTGTCATTGTCTTAGATAGGGATACTATATTTAATTCAAGGTTCTGTAGAAGTCTCAAGGAGGTGATGTGGACTCAGGTTAGGTGGAGTATAACTTATCATCCAAAGACAGATGGTCAGAAGAGCCTATTGTTCAGATTTTAGAGGATATGCTCCGCATTTGTGCCTTGGATTTTGGTGGATCATAGGATATCCATATAGGACTGGTTAAATTTTAATAAAAAAATACTTATCAGTCATCAATCAAAATGGATCCCTTTAAGTCTTTTTCTGGTCACCCGTGTAGATCTCCTATTTTTTGGGAAGAGGTGGGAGAATCATTTTTTTGTGGGACTGAGTTTGGTTTTGGAGATTCATATAAGGATTCAGGATATACATTAGCATCTAGTTACAACACAAAACTGGAAAAAATATTATGTAGATCAATTTCATCATCCTTTGACGTTTTCCATGGTTTATTAGCTTTTCTTGAAAGTTTCTCCTTGGTTGGGTCACCATCGACTTAGAAAATAGGGAAAGTAGTCTCTGAGATATGTTGGACTGTTTGAGGTCATTGAGTGGCTTGGGCAGGTTTCTTATCAGTTGGAATTTCCAGCTCAATTGATAGGAAATCATGGTGTTTTCCATATATTTTAGCTTATTAAATACCATCCTAATCCCTCTCACTTTCTGAGTAGAGAAGATATTGATTTTGATAAGGATGTTTCTTTTTTTTGAGTAGCTAGTTGAGATCATTGAATCTCACGTGAAAGTCTTACATGGGAAGTATATTCTATTACTAAGAGTGTTATGGAGGTACAGATTAAATTCTCATGATATTTGGGAGTGTGATTCATTGATGATGGAGTGGTGAATTTACCTCATTACCGGCCTTCATTCTTCCACATCACTTCTTAGGGATGGAAATGCTTATTGTGGGGAGTTTATAACATCCCATTATGATATTTCATGTAACATCTCATTATCTTTCTATTAGATAATTTTTAAAAATTATCATGGTTTTCATTTTATATTTTCTGGGTTGGGCCGAGAATGAGTTGTAAGGATAGTTGTAATGGTGAATTTTGGGTTTTGTTGGAATTTTCAACATAAAACCTACTATTTCTAAAGCCTACTGGGGATTTACATTACATTTAATATGGCTACACAATGTGTAAATTATAAAATAATAATAAATAAAATTTTTAATAAAAGGTTATGGGTTTTTTGGCATATATGGGACTTTCCAATTACACAACATCTAATTGGGTTACACGTTGTGTAAAGTCCCAAGTGTTGATTTTAAGCAGGCGGCTCAGCTGAAATTTTTATTCAATTTCCTTCAATTTTCCTTACTCTTGATCTATAACTACCCCCAAGTGATTTTGGATCCCTCTAACCCTTATGGGTCATTTTTTCAATGATTGATCATTGTTTCAGTTTTGGCGTGACTCTCCAGGTAAGTAGTCTCCATGTCTCTCTATCTCTATCAATTTCCATCCTTGGAGTTTGATAGATCATCTTGGGATTGATGGATCTAATCTCAATGTTGTTGAATCTTGTCTCAAGGTTGAGTTTCAATATCTTCATCACCTTCATTCTTTTTGGTGGGTTTCGTTGTGGGAATTATGTTTCATTGAAAAAGTAATGTTGTTCTATTTAATATAGGAAAATTGATTTAACCCTAAATTGCATGAATTAAATTAAATTGATTTCAATTAAATTGTGAAAAAACCCAATTCTTTTTGGATTTTGGATAGGACTTTCTTTTTCATGAAAATTGGGGAAATCCCCCAATTCTAGTGAATTGGGGTGTTATTGTAGAATTCTATGGAACTTGTGAAATTTATTTATGAAATTTATTTCAGAATTGTATTTGATAAAAATAGATTAACTTTTTTTGATAAGAACCCATTGGTTTTATCCTAGAAAAATGTATGAACTGATTAAAAAAACAATTTATTTTTAAATGGAAATTGACATATTGAAATGGGAATTTGTTTGGTTGTATTTTAAATAGTTTTGAAATAAATTTCCTATTATTGATTATTTTTTGGGAACATGAAAGCCTGGGTGGTTAGTGATTTATTAAGGGAAAACACGATCGGATGGGAATGACCTAGCAATAAATTAACTCTTTAAAACTCTAACATAAACTTATTGGTAGATCTTATCCCTAGGGGAAGTTGGTTAGTCTTCTTTGGCCAGTGTCAGAGACATGTGTGTGCACATTATCATTATCATCAAATGAGTGTGTGAGGATCCCATAACCTGGAACTATCTTACCTCTTAAAAGATGACCATGTTTCTCCTTTTTTGATTATTTTGATATATATGCCAATGTTTTTAAACTATTTTACACATTCCATGTGAATTTATATAAACTGTTTTATATAAAATGTTTATTAAGACATTGTTTAGAAATATTTTCCATTAATTGAAATGTAAAGCGTGATTTATTTTAAATATTATTTTGTATTACCATTACTATTTATTTAAAATTGAATACTTTATTTTTCTAATTAATGTGGAATCTTCTTATGGAATCCTTGGTGAGACCCTACTAGGATTTTATATCACACCCTACCCATTCCTTCTGGTGTTTTTAGATTATCTTCTTCTAATTTCGAGAAAGGGTAAAGCGCCACTTGGAGGTTGTTCTTATTATTGATCCTTGGTTCTTGGAGAGTTATGTTCGTTGGGACTTGGGTTTTTATATTCCTATTTTTTGGTACTTTGTGGTTGTACTTTGGGTTTTTTATACCTATTTTACTCTTAGTACTATTCTACCTATGGAGTTTTCTTTTGGGCATACTGACTTGTAACTATTTCTTCCTATGTTTAGGTGAACAATTGTTCCCACATTTATCTTGCATGATGCCACGGGCTATTCACCAACTTGTGGGGATCGGGAATGCCCTTTGGTCCATTTCAGGACTATCCTGGTTATCAGGGTGCCAAGGTATCTTGGCCGGTTCATGAAAAAGTGGTATCAAAGGTGCGGGTTAAGCATATTTCCTTGATGTTAGTATGCAGTTTGAGTAAAATTTTTGAGAATTAGGAAGTAGTTATGAGTGAGTATTTGGATAGCACTCATCTCAATGATCATTAAGTCACTAGGGGTGGTTTGGGAAAGATTTATTGAGGATCAGTTCTAGTATTATCCATATTTTTTATTTAGATAGGATGAAATCCAAATCTTGTGTTCTTATTTGATGGGATTAAGTCCCCCTGTTACTCTGCTTGAGTGTTAATCTAGTGTCTTCAATGTTGTTTGCTAATATTGTGTAGCATCATGCCTCCAAGAATATCTTATAATCAGATCTAGGGGAAGATGTTGATGAACCACTGTGAGAAAATCCTATTTTGGATCAAAACCTAATTAAGGTTATTGTGCGTGTTGTCCAATCTCTGGGACATACACCTACACCTATTCCCATTTAGGATCCATCTATGGAAACTCAAAGGGATGTTTTATGGAATCATGCTAAGGATTACCTTCACCAAAATCCACCATCATTCCAAGGATCTAATGAACCTCAAATGGCTAAGGATTGGTTGAGAAATATTGATCTTTTGTTTGAGTTCCTAGAAATTATTGATGAAATCAAGGTGAAATGTGACACCTTAATGCTAGAGGGATATAGTAGAATATGGTGGTACATGATGGTGATGGTGAAGAAGAATGAGGTCTTATAGTATAAGTATTTTAAATCTCTTTTCACTGACCGGTTCTATATAAATTCATTGGTGTTGTCCAAGGCTACAGAGTTTTCAAATTCGAGTAGGTTGATAGGACTATGAAAGAATATGAAAATTGATTTGATGAGCTTGTGAAGTTTTTACATGAGATTGTATAAAATGATAAGATGAAGTCCCGATGGTTTGAGAAGGGAATTAGATATAATATTCATTATTAGTTTTCCTTTATGAATTTTCCTTCTTATGCTGATGTGGTGGATAGAGTGTTGATGGTTAAGATGAATCCAGCTAGTAATTCAAGGTTGATGGGAGTTCCTTTTTCTCCCAATGGTAGTTTTTGTGAGTACCCATAAAGGGAAGAATAATCATGATGATTCTCATGGTGGTTCTCAATAGAATTGTTTTTATATACCTCCTTTAGTTCTTGGAATGGGCCCTTTGATTTTTTTTTTCTAATGTGGAAATCATGGGCACTCAAAATGGTTTTTCACGGAGGCGCTCAAGGTATGTGGTTCTTATAAAATCTCAGGTCACTTGAAAAATTTCTTCCATGTATTTTATACTCCACATAGTGGAACCATATCTTCATCCCCTAATAAAAATATGGTGTAATTATAAGCTTCATGAAAAAAGGAGTTCCAACCATAGTAATCTGAAACATAGCTTCTTCACGTAGTAGAAGAGTCTCTAGAGGAAGTAGATACAGTTCTAGTGATTGTGAGATGTACCATCACTATATATTTGTCGTTAGAGACTACTTTATTTTATACTGGTGCATCTCATTGGTTTATTTCGGCTTGTATTGTGAATCTTATTAATCTTCCTATAGATCTTTTATCTCATGTGATGGATATTACTATGCCCATCAGAACGAAGAGAGAGTTGGGTCTTTGTAGTACTAATTGTGATTTCTAATAATTGGATAGAATGATTACTTGGGATTTTATGGTTCTCATCATGAAACTACTTGAAATCATTTTCAGGATAGATTTCCTCATTTCCAATAAATCATGGATTGATTTTTCTCTTATATGTATCTCCTTTACCACACCCGATGGGGTGTGCCATATCTTTTAGGGAGAACGGTACCCTAGATCGAGTAGATCCGGACCTTCTTATCCAGAGTTGTGGAAAGTGATATTAGTGTTCTATTTTGATCTAGATCGAGAATATTTGAGTGATGATATCCCTCCACATTTCTTCTAGCTTCCCTATTTTTTTCTTTATGACTTATCTGGATTTCCATTGGTATGACGGGTAGAGTTGTCTATTGATTTAGTGCTTGGTACTCATCCAGTATCTATTCCTTCTTACTGCATGGAACTAGATAAAATAAAAGATCTGATAACTCAGTTGGATGGCCTTTTAGAGAAAGTGTTTATACACCTGATTATGTCACCTTGTGTGGCACCTATTATCTTTGTGAAAAAAATATGACGGGTCACTTTGAATTTGTTTGGATTACCAAAAACAGTATCCCGTTACAGTAATGAACGAGTATTTTTTCCATGGATTGATGATTTTTTGACTAGTTGAAAGGGGATAAGTGGTTCTCAAATATCGATCTTTGATCTGGTTACCATCAGTTGAGAATAAAATAATCAAAAATTTATAAAACTTTTTTTTAGAGAAGTTATGGACATTATGAGTACCTTTTCATGCCATTTGGTTTGACCAATGCTCCTGAGATCTTTATGAATTTGATGAATAGAATTTTCCATTAGTATATTGATACATTCATGGTGGTCTTTGTGGATGAAATCCTTTTTTACTCTATGTTTGAGGAGGATCATGTGCATCACTTGAGAGAAGTTCTGGAAGTATTAATAAATAATTGACTTTATGCCAAGCTTTCAAAATGAAATTTCTGGATTCAGGAAGTGAAGTTCATGGGACACGTGGTTTTGGAACATGGTATATTAGTATATACTAATAAGGTAAAGGTAGTTATTACATAGAAACAACCACAAAATATTTTCAAGATACATATATGTTTGGGTGTAGTTTGGTATTATCACTGGTTTGTAAAGGAATTCTCAAAGTAGGTTTCTCTAATGACCGCTCTAAGTTGGAAGGGAGTAAAATTTTCTTGGGATGAAAAATGTTAGAATTATTTTGTTGGGATGAAATTTATTTTGACTAATGTACCATTGCTGACTCTTCTAGAGGTCAGGTGGGGGTATTTAGTCTTTTATGACACATTAGATTCAGGTTTGGGATGTGTTCTTATACAGGGTTATCACGTCGTTACTTGTCGATCTCAAAAGCTTATGCCACATGAGAAAAATTATCTGAACCATGACCTTGAGCATGTATCTGTGATGCATGCACTTAATATTTGGCAGTGATGCCTTTTTCAAGGAAACATTTACCATGTATTTTGACTATAATATCTTGAGTTATATCTTCTTTGAAAAAGATTTGAATCTCCTCCTGAGGTGTTGGGTAGAATACTTGTAATGGTTTGACTTTGAAATCAATTATAACATGGTAAAAGGGAATGTCATCATAGAATCTTTGAGCAGGAAACATATGACCTAAGTCATGATAGAATCATCAGAAGAGTGGAATATGATGGATCTTTTTTCACAATTGTATACTAGAGTCTGGGAATCAAGCGTATGGGTTTCCTTGGATAGTTTTCAGAAAACGTCCACTTTTCTATAGATGATTCTTCAATAACAACAACTTTATTATGAGTTTTTTATCATTAGAGACTCTCTTTATAGTGGGGAGACCATTGGTGAATGTTCATTCTCCAAAAAGGGTATTATATTCTTTCATAATTTTTTTGTGCCATTACTGCTAAGGAAAGTTGTTATGGGGGATTGGGATAATTCCTAGTGGGATGTGCACCTAGGAACCATAAAGATGTTAAATGTCATGCGGTGATGATTTGGTGGCCAGGTATGAGATGGGGCATTGTTATTTTTGTCTCTCGTTGTTATAATTTCCAACATATCAAGAATGATCACTATAGACCTTTGATTTTACTTCAGACACTTCTGATGCTAACTTGAAAGTGGGATGAGATATCTATGAATTTTGTGATTTGGTTGCCTCATACGTACAGAAATAATAATGTGATATAGATTTTTAGCAATCAAATGACAAAATAATCTTACTCTGTACCCATTCTTGATGCAACCAATGTTGAGGAGTTGGGAAATCTCTACGTGAGAGATATTATTCATTTTCACAAAGTACCATATGTTTTAGTCTCAAATAGAGATCCTTATTTTACTTATTACTTTTAGAGGGGACTTTATGAGGTACTTGGATCTCATCTTTGTTTGAGTATGGAATACCATCCACAGTTGGATATCCAAACAGAAAGAGATATAAAGATTCTTGAGGATATTCTCCATGCATGTATTCTCAACTTTGGTGGGGATTGGGATGACCATTTATTCCTGGTTGAATTTTATTATAACAATATTTATCGGTCTGTGATCAGGATGGATCATTTTGAGGCCTTTTATAGTGGTCCTTGAAAATCACCTTTGTGTTGATCATAGATCGGTGAAATTAACTTGATTGGACTGAGCTTGGTTTAAGAGATGATAGAAAAGATTTAATTGATTCATTAGAGAATGTTGGAGGAACAGAGCTGGTATAAGTATTATGCTGATCATCATTGTAGATCGTTGGAATTTTTTGCTGGTGATCATGTGTTCTTTAAAGTTTCACCTTGTTAGGGAATCGACGGATTTAGAGTCAAGGGAAACTTTCTCCTCATTTTGTGGGTCCTTTTTAGGTTGTTGAGAAGGTGGGGAAAGTGTCTTACCATTTATCACTTCCACCATAACTGACGTCAATACGTAACATGTTTCATGTATCTTAGCTATGGAAATATATTTCTGATCCATCTCATGTTCTAATCTGGAGTGATCTCGATGTAGAGAATCATTTATCTGTAAATGAGCATCCAACCAGGATAGTTGACTCTAAAACCAAGGTACTTCATGGGAGGATGATACCTTTGGTTCGAATGATATGGAAGCACGATTATTATTCTCATGATACATGGGAGCATGAAGCGCTAATGAGAGAGTAGTGACCTTACCTTTTCAATATGGAAGCTTCTTAACAAGATTTATGGGGACATATTGTTTTTATGGTGGGGAGGTTGTAACATATCATTACCTTTCCATCAGGTACGTTTTAATACTTGTCATGGATTTCCTTTTCCATTGTCTAGGTAGAGCCGAGAAGAAGTTGGTAGGATACCTATAATGGTGAATTCTAGGATTTTTGGGAATTTTTGACATAAAATTTGCCGGTTTTGCAGCCTACTAAGGATTTACACACCATGTAATATGGTTACATGACATGTAAATTCTAAAATAATAATAAACTCATTTTCTAATAAAATGGGAGGTTTTTTTAGAATATATGAGACTTTTCAATTACATGACTTGTAATTGGGTTACATACCATGTAATGTCTCGACATTCAATTTTAAGCAGGCAGCTCAGCTGAAATTTTTATTCCCTTTCCTCCAATTTTTCTTGATATTAACCTAGATCCATCAGTAAGAGATTTTATATCCCTCCAACCCTTTTGGGTTATTTATTTTAGTGACTGATCATTATTGCAGTTTCAGCGTGGCTCTCTGGGTAAGAGGTCTCTCTGTATCTTTCTCTTTCCCTCATTAGAATTTGATAGATCATCTTGGGATTGATCGATCTAAGGTTCATGTTTTTTAATCTTCTTTCTATTTTTAGTTCATAGATCTTCTACTCCTTCATTCTTATTATTGGGTTTTGTTACAGGTGTTGTGTTTTCATGAAAAAGGTAGGTGGTTCTGTTTAATATTGTCCAATTGATTTAACCCAAAATTTCGTAATTTAAAATAAATTTATTTCAATTCAATTGTAAAAAAAGTTTGTGTAGACTATGGTTTGTAATTACTTTGGCATGAAAATTTGGGCAACCCCCCAATTATAGTTAATTAGGGTGTGATTGTAGAATTCAATGGAACTTTTGAAATTGATTTCAAATTTATATATAGAAAAAATAGATTAAATTGTGTTTATAAGAATCCAATTGGTTTTATCCTAGAAAAAGGAATGAATTGATAAAAACTATTTTGGTTTTTAAATGGAAATTGGGATTTTAAAATGGGAAACGGGTTAATTTTATTTTAAAGAGTTTTGAAATAAATTACCCATTATTGATTATTGTTTTAGCACAAGAAATCATATATAGTTAGTGAGTTATTAGGGAAAAACACTCTATGATGTGAATGCCCTATCAATGGATTAAATCTTTAAAACTTTAACATAAACTTATTGGAAGATCTTATCCCTAGTGGGATGTTGGTTAGTCTTCTTTGGCCAGTTTTAGAGAGATGTGTGTGTGCATGTTCATTATCATCATATGCATTTGTGAGGATCCCATAACCTAGAACTATCATACCTCTTGGAATATGACCATGTTTCTCCTTTTTGATTATTATTATTTATATACCAATGTTTTTAAACTATTTTACACATGCCTTGTGAATTTATATAAACTATTTTATATAAAATTTTTATTAATCCTTTTTTTAGAAATATTAACCATCAATTTAACTATAAAAAATGATTTGTTTTAAATATGATTTTGTACTTCCATGCCTGTTTATTTAAAATTTAATGTTTTATTTATTTAATTAATGTGTAATCTTCTTATAGAATCCTTGGTGCGACACTACTAGGATTTTACCTCACACCCTACCTGTGCCTTTAAGTGATTATAGATTATCTTCTCCAAAGTTCAAGAAAGGGTAAAGAACCACTTAGAAGTGGTTCATGTTGTTGATATTTGGTTCTTGGAGAGATTTTTTCATTGGGACTTGGGTTTTTATATTCCTATTTTATGTTACTTTTTGGTTTTACTTTGGGTTATTTATACTTATTGGACTTCTAGTACTTTTATCCCTATTGAGTTTTCTTTTGGGAATATTGACATGTAACTATTTCTTCCACTATTTAGGTGGAAAAAGTGTTCCCACATTTATCTTTTAGGATTTCAGGTGATAGTCTATAACCTATTTGGATCAAGAATTCCCTTTAGGCCATCTTAGGACTAACTTGGTTATTAGGGTACTAAGGTATCTAGGATGGTATGTGACATTTCATTTAATTTCCTTCTCTTTCCATGTTTTCCTTTTTAATTGGTTGTGTCTTGGAAATCCATAGGATAGAGAAATATCCTATGAAATTTTACCTAAAGTTTAGGGATGGATGTTTTATTTAATTAATAGAGTCCATATATAAATGTGTAATAGCTTTTCGGGGTTCTCCCTGAGTTTGGAGAATGTTCGAGTTGGTTTGGAGTTTTTATAAAAGAATATAATGTTTTCTACTATGTGTTGAGAGATTACACAGTGAGTAAAGGGGTTACACGATGTGTAATTGGTCTCTGAACCCAAGTCATGAACCATGTACATAGTGTGAAAGTATTTTATTCCCTATAAAGGTTACACAATGTGTAATGTTAAAAGATCAGTTTTTAATAAAAAGGGAATGGGTTTTTTGGCGTATGTAATCCTGATGGATTACATTATGTGTATAGGGGTTACACACCATGTAACTATTAGTAAGAAAAATTTTAGGGTTCCACATAAGTTTATTTTTTATTCGATGTTCTACATCCCTCCTTGATCTTGACCTAGAACCCTTATCTGGTGATTTTGAGAGTCTTCATTTCATCCAGATTGATTCATATGGTGATTGATCACCATTACTATTGGATTTCTTCTCTCCAGGTGATGAATCCTTTCTTTTTCTTCATTACCATTGATCATGGTGGTATCTTTGTGTTTTGATATTGGATTAGTTGATTTGGGGTGATGTTTCTTCTTATTTCCTTCTAGATCTATTGTATGATCATGTTGTTGGGGCCAATCCTTATTTTTTTGGTGTGGTGGGTGTGTGTTCTTATGATATGTGTTTTTTATATTCTTTTTTGTTCCTTTTTTTTTGAATTGGATCAATTCTTAGATGCGTATATTGGTTCTAGGGCATCCTTTGTCATTTTTTATTCTTCTTGTTGGTCATTTCCATTTCAGGCATGTGTGACCTAGGTTTTGAGGTGGGTGGTTCCATCTCTAGCCTGTATTGGTGAATTACATTACTCCTATTTTGATAAATTGTTTTATTAAATTAAATGACATGATATGACTGATTTTTAAGGTGTGTTTTGAGTTTATTTTTTATAAAATATTTTTCCCCTAGTTTTAGTAAATTGAAAAGGTATTTTCATATCATTGTGAAATGGTTTTCAAATCATGGTTTTCTAAAATTGGTTTAATTAAGTGATTTAGAAAATATATCACATGGGAAGCCTTGGTTACTTAAGTGGAAGATATAGTAATAGGTCTCTTCCACTGTTCGGGGCTTTGTTCATGGGTATTTTATTTTCTCCCTAGGAGTATTGTTCTAGGGACTTGTTAGACCTATTGGGGGGTTCACTTGCTGAGGTGTTCCTATACTCTCTATACTAGATGAATATGTCTAGTGGATTGATTCATATATGATTGTCTATGTTAGGTAAAAGTTACCTAGCTATCCTGACCTAGTGTGACCCCTGGTGAGATGTTACCTGTGCTTCATGGCTGATTTGGGATACTTTTCGTTTGTTCTAGTTTCTTATACTACCATGGATTTGATATGATATGTGAAGCATTATTTGATTTCATATGATATATATGTTGTGATATATGGTTATGAAATGATTTGAAACTGATTTACCTATTTTATTTTGAAATTTTTAAAAGGGGGAAAATAAAATGTTTTTCCATGATTTTGATATAAAAACTGTTAAAATTTTATTATGCGATGTTTTCTTTAAAATTGAGCATAGTTGGATTATTATTCAAATAATTGATATGGTAAACCTAGGTGAGACCATACTAATCCTATTATCCCACACCTTACATACCCCTTTGGCGGTGCATAGACCAGGTTATGTCTTTCAATGTAGGGAAAGGCAATGCATCATAGTGATGTGGTGAGGTTTTTGGTCAGTTGGGTTGGGTAGCTAGTGGTGAGATGGTGGGATTCGAATCATAGTTGAGTTGGGTAGCTGGTGGTGAGATGGTGGGAGTTGACTCATGATATTGCATGGAGTAATTTGTTTATCCTATTGGTAATCCTTTGTGGTTGGACTAGTACTTGGAGATTGAATCTACTCTTGAGTTTTTCGGTTTCTATTATTTGATTTATATTATGGAATATATTTATATCATCCGCTCTTTGTCTTCGTTATGTGTATATATGTCATGATGTTTCTTCAGGTGGGAGAAATTGTTCCATCTGTTTTTTGATTGATGTTCGGGTGCTTATTAGCATCCCGTGGGGATCAGGAACACCCTTCGGGTATGTGGAGGATTGGTTCGGGTATCGGTTTGATAGGGTATTCAGGTCGGTTCATTACATTGACTATTTCCTATATGGTAAACTCCATGTAGCCTATGAGGCTCTTATATATGATTATGAAGTCATGGGATGTGATGTCCTCAGAGTGCGGGTGTTGACCTGAGACCTTAGTTGAGACAAAGGAACCTTGTGAGGGTGTCTCTATGATGGTGTGACCTAGGGGACCCATGAGGATGACCCATTGAAAGACCAGCCTTGAGTGGGTGTATGTTTTTTGGTAGTGATGGTTTTGAGTGTCACTTTAGTTCTAGTTGTGAACTAAAAAAGTACATACATAAAATTCATGTACACATACATATGATGCATGATATATGTATAGGATATTATATATAGTATACATTTAATATATGCATATGATGCATGTATTTTCCATGCATGTGATGCATAAATATAATATATGTGTGTGTGTGTGTGATATATATATATATATATTATTTATTTCTCCTAAATTGTTTATTCATCAGTTATAATCCATTATGAATGAATTAAATTATTTTCATTAAATTTATTTAAAACATTTAATGAATAATATCCCAATAGTCAAAAATGCATATGATGCACTATGAATAAGAGGATCCTTTGGCTTCAACTATATAATAGGATGATATCCTCTTCTATTGGGTGATTTGTGAATGAAAATCTTCCAAACTCTCTTCTTCTTGAAACTCTGTTTATCTCTTTTGAGAATGTGCTCTCACCCCTTCAGATTTAGGGTATCCTCATGATAGGATCATAGATCCATTGGTCGGTGAACTTCCTTAGAGTTATGGTGTTTTTTTCACTACTTCCCATGATCTTACTCAAACACTCTTTACATAAGAAATATTGAAACCACTCTTGTTTTTGAATTCTAGGTATTTTATTTTATAGTATTATTTACATGTTAATTTATTGAACATAGATATCATATTTTTTGTGTTTTATTGTACTGCATGTGATCATTAGATGATCATAAAAAATCCATCGGTGGTATTAGAGTCTATTTCTTAAAGAATTAAACATTCTTTGATCACTGTTTTTCAATGAAAAACTGTGTTTTCATAAAATTTGAGGATGATTTCAGACCCTTATGTGAGCTGCATAAGGGTAAATATGATTTACCTTTATAAAATGAGGTTGTGTAAAGTTATACCCATATGAAAACCATTTCATTAAGGTATAAATGATTTTACCCTTAAACAACTTCCTTATGTAAAAGGTATGTGTAAGGGTAACCACATTGTTAACATTACTCAAATTTGATGAGTAAAGGTAGTACCCTTGCGCAAGGGGTTTTCATAAGGTTCATTCACACTTTACCCTTATGCATAAATATATTAGATTCAGTACATAAAGGTCATTGATGTTTACCTTTATGTAGCATATGAAATATTCAAGTACTCATATGCAAAGGAGTTATATAAAGGTAGTATCCTTACACAACAATGCCATGTAAAGGTAAATTGAGACCTACCCTTACATGATGCATTCACGTAAGGGTAATATCATCTATACCCTTATGAAAAGTGAGTTACATGAAGGTAATATTTGTATTACCTTTATGCAGCAAGTAAAATCTAAGATATGTAAATGTAAGGAGTTACGTACCTTTACCCAGAGACTTCTAGACGTCCCGTGTAAGGGTAAAGGGAGGAAATCCTTATGTAGAATAGGGGATCTACATAAGGGTAACCAGAAACTATATTTAAAAATTGTTTTTAAATATCAAATTTTTTTTATGGTTTATAAATGTTTTATAAATCATAATAAAATATATTTTAGGTTATTTTAATTTATACAAATTTTATAAATTAATTAATTATAAATTATTTATAAATAATTAAATAAATATTTATGAATCATTTTTCCCAATTATTAAACGTTAATATATTAAAATACATTTTGAAAAATTAAATATTATATCTTAAGATCTAAAAATAAATGGTTTGTTTAGAAATCATAAGAGTTTATTTATAAAGTGTTTATAAAATAAAAAATATATTACAAATGGTCAGGTTATTTATATAAAATGTTTATATAATAGATATTAAATTATAAACATTTTATAATTCATGAAATATCATATAAATGTCATTTAATATACAATATAAATGGGTTCATATTGATATAAATATTAAATTTTAATATTCTTACTAAATTAAAAAATATTTATTATTAGCATTTATTATTTATGAATAGTTTATAAATGTCCCATTTTTTTGAAAATAAATAAATTGTTTATTTATTTGTTAAATTTCATTCATATTCTTGTTTAATATCTTATTATTTCACATGAATATTTTTTATTCACATTTATAAGATAAATTGTTTCTAGGATAGAGCCTTGTATATTATGCTAGGTTTGATATCATAAAATTTTGTTTTCATCAACCTTGACCTTAGTATATAATTTTAGTTTTGAGCTTGAGAAATGTTATTGGGAATTGTTTGTGTATATTTGGTGTTATATTTTTTCATGAATTGAATTCTATCTTGAGTAAATTATCCCTGGTTAGAAAGGATTGGGGTCAGACCACCTACTTTCTTAGAGGTTTTCCTTGGCTAGGAATGTAAATCAGGTTGGAAATCTTTCACACGATGATTACTCATATGTAGTTTGTCAATATCATATAACTTTATGGCTTTATATGAAGTGTTCATATACCTTATTCATATGATGTATTTGGATATGTATGAATATACTTGACTTCTGTTCTTTGGTGATTAATACAGACTTTGGGTTTTGTAATGAGTTACACATTAATGTGGCGTGAATACATTAATTTGGTGGTTGGAATAGAAATTTTCAAAACTAAATTGTTAGAACAAAGCATAGATAAAATGTAATAATATATGAGAAGATAATTATTACATAAAATGTATTAATTATTAATTTAATATACACATGATGTATTTTAAATGGGAGAGACTTTAAAAGTTTGAAATTATTTCCAAAGAAACACTTGTCAAGACCTCGATCCTCCAATTGGGTATTATCATGCTTAGTACAAGTACCCTTGGATTATCTTGTGTAAGGAATGAAATATATATGTAACTCAATATTTCATGTTGGTTACTATTAATCTAATCATGAGTGTCCCTTGATTGTCCATAGTTGTCTTGTTTAGGGAATTTTCTTTAGATTACACAAGTTGAAAATCCTTAACAATTAGAATACCAGAGGAATTGAGTTGATTGAATCCATATTATGGATTTCGATAAAGGGTTATCCAATCAAATATCCAAGAATCAAAACTATTATTATTGGTATGATTCGCTGCCTAAATAATCATATATTTATTACATCATAACTGATGTCAGTTATGATGAAATATAGATCTTGTCTTTCTAAATATATATAATGTATGAGGCCATCAATTTTAGTGGGAGAAAATTCATTAAAAGTCCTTAATGAATACATATAGAACATACTATGAATTAGATAAAAAGTTTTTTTGTAGATAAATGCATCATAATTATCAAAATAAACATTATATTAATCCTTTAAATGATAATATTAGAGTAAGAAACTCTTAAGTATGATATCTTAAGAAAATTTCTTGAGAAAGAGAAATGTTCTACTTAAAAAAAATATTTTATGATTAACCAAATTATGAAGTTTTTTGACATGAAAATCAATATTATTATTGAAGTATGGAATGATTCATTTATGGTTTCAAAGGTAGTAGATTATAATTGACCAAAGTAATTATAGTCTCATATACTAAATATGATTGTGTATGTCAATCATATGATTGAATATGTTTGTAGATACTAAATAATTCCTATAAGTCTTATTCGGGTCAATAAAATAACTTTATTTTCATCTATGGAAATGTTATGTAAAGATGAATGAATTAAATAAAAGATTACCTGATATTCTCAAAGTTTCTGGAATAATTAAATCAAGTATATAATGTCTAAGTTCTGGTACTATACATACAATACAATGAGGTAAAATTTCAAAAATGAAAGAGAAAAAGTTGGAAGGTCCAATAATATTTATTCAAGAACCCAGTTATGATCATTTGAAACTTTTGAGTATTATCAGGAAGGAGTAATGATTTCATATGATGGGATTATCTGGAATACCTAAAAGGGTTTGGGAACTCCATGGAATGTCCATGTCTGGTATAAATTTATAGAAATAAATTATTTAGTCTTAAAGGGTATATTATACTAAATTTACACTTTTTAAGTGCTGTAAATATACATGAGTTAAAAATCAATGGAAAAATTGAAATAGATTTTAGTTTTCATTCAAGTGATGGAGTAAAAAGTTTCTCCAACAGAAATTTTAATATAAATATGTTTATCAAGCTTTTATGAATCTAAGTAAAGGAAGTGTATATTCATCTAACATCACTTGTATAATAAGAGGTGTTAATAAAGATTTTTTTTGACAACATGATATGATTAATTGTATACATTGGGTTTTATGATTCATTGGGTTCTATAACATGTTTTTAGAAGAAGATATTGATAAAAGTGTTTTATCCAAGATAAAGTGTTTATCTAGATATTTGTTAAAATATATAGAATTTGATTCCCACATATACTAGTGTATTTTAATAAATAAAATCTTTTTTTTAAATAAATTATTCTAAATTCATATAATTTCATGTGATATATGGAAATAATAGTTTATTTTTTAGGTATTAATTTTAAAAGGAAATATGTGTTAGTTCTTAAAACACAATGTAGTTTGTGTTGTGTATTAGAAATATTTTCTGAAGATAATGTAATGTCTAATGGGCTAGTGGGAGTATTTTTAGGCTTTGAGAAGATCAAATTAAACAAATTAAATATTGTAATATATTTATTTTAAGTGATTATTATTTTTATATCCTAAAGAGTTAGGATATGCGATAGTAAAGTAAAATATAAAATGTTATATTTAGTTACTATTTTAAAATTAATATCACTATTAACTAAAAGATTATACTTGTCTAATATTACATTGATTCTATATTTAATATCGTAAATAAGTTTAGGACACGTTATAGTAAAGAAAAATGTAAAGAGTTACATTTAGTTACCATAATATATGAACATCGCTATTCCCTAAAGGCTTACAACAACCAATACACAAATCATATAACTTGGTATCCTAAAAGAGATATGTTATGGGGGTAAATATAAATGTTAATAGTCCCATTAGTTACCATAAAAAAGTGGATGTTTTTTTATCCAAAAATAATTTAGGATGTGTAGGTAAAGTGATAACATAAATAGTTACATTATTTAAAAAACATTTCAAGGGAAAAAATTGATGGAAAGGGTTCCAAGGATGATGATGATGTACATAGATGATTTTTTAGTAGACATCATAAGATAACATTATAACATTAGATTTTATAAAGTTAAGTAGTTTGTATATAGGTTCAAAGGGTTGAACATAAGGAATGTTATTCCCAAGTCTCTCTGTTATTCAAAGTCGATTTCTTTGTAAATATTTCTCACTAAGAGGTTAATGGATGTATTTTATTAGATGGTCACATAGGGATGTGATATTAATTACATATGGATGTAATTTTCAGAAACCATTTCTATAGAAACAATGTGAAATCCATATTGAATCTATTAAGATATTGTTTATAATGGTTATAAACATATCATGTAATTATAATAAAGGAAATCTCTATTTATCATTAATTCATGTGTGCTACAACTTTACTTTACATGAATGATCAAATGATAAATATCCCCTCAAATTAAAAACTATGACTTGTCCTTAATCTATTATCATCATGGAGTATAATGGGTTATGAAGATATCTAAAGGTTAGATTAAATAGATTCGTATATCCATTACAAATGGTTGTATGTGATATATAAAGAATAAATTATTAAGGTAATAAGTAGAGAATTGTCACTTAGAATGATCCATAAAAGTATTTCTCATGGAATTTCATATGGTCATAGACATACTTATAGGTTTATACTTATTAAAAATCCTTATTACATAAGGTTGGATAGTATTGGTCAGAGTTCATAACTAAAGAGGGGGTGAATTGAGTACCCAATTAATTTTATGTTAAAAAGGGTTAAAATAAAATCCCCCAATTTATTTAAGAATTACCAGTTAATAAAAATAGTTGTCTAATATAAGTTTAATCTTTTAAAATATTTCTAAATTCATGATTATGGGTTAGTCAAAAAATATTTGAAATTACATTAACTTTTGAAATCTATTTACTTAATAAAATTTGATATATAAACATTGGTTAAGATTAACTATCAAAGTTTAAGATTGTTTATAGATTAAAAAAAATTAATTTTAAGCATTGAAATAGATAAAAAAAACTAAAACACATAGTTGAGTAAACAAGGGGTTCAGTTTCAATCTGAGACTTAATCCCCTCCACATTACAATTACCCACTACCAAGAAAATTATTATAACAATAATCTAATATACAACCTAGATCAGGTATACAAATAATAGCATACAATTTTTCTAGGCTCTAAGCCTCTTGTAAATTTATTATTTGGAATAAAAAACATATTCCATTAAGGACCTCTTCTACAGTTTTCATGGGTATAAAAAATAGAGAATCTTTAAGGGAATATTGGGTATTATCCAGTTTAAGCACAGGAGTCAATATGTTAAAATAGACATATAAATACAACACACTACTCAAAAGTAAAGAAAAAAATAGAGATAAAATATATAAATATATATAGATTAAGTACTACCCAATCGGTGATGCTTCAGATGCTCAAGTTTACTCGTATTTTTCTTTGTGAAGAGCTCAAATAGATTTCTCTGAAAGTGTTGGAAAACAGAGTGTTGTAGAGTTTGGTTTTCTATCTATATGTGTTCTGAAAAATACTCCAAATAGAACTCTTATTTTTTTTATATGTAATGTTCTTGATCTTCTTCGTATTCCACCCTTTCAAACTCACATTAATATCAACATGTAAACTTTGGGTTCCACACATGCACATGAGGGATATGTTTAGAAATAAATAGATTTCTAGGTTTGAATTATCCATTGAAGAATGATAATAAATATTTCCTAGATCCTAATACTAAGAATAAAATCAAGAAACCTATGACTTGGTCTTCAATGTATCCAGGGAATGGTTTAGGAATACTCATTAAGAAATCTATGTGATTTTGTCCGCATTAACGCCCATAAACTTTCTATTGGAAGCATAAAATTTGAATCCAGTAGTATAGATTAGGTAGCAAGGCTGATAGTAGATTGTCTCTAGCGATATCATAAATAAATGGAAGAATACTTAATAACTAAAAATATCATGGTAAAATGGTATATATTTCAATGATATCACATCTGTAGGTATCAATATTGAACTAACAGAAGAATCACTCTAGCAGTAGCACACCTGGTGGTTGATTAACTAGTGGTGCCTAACTCTTGTGGTAGTAAGACTCTGGCGGTAGCAGGATTCTAATGTTATCATAGAGATGGCAGTGGCATATTCTTGATGGTGTCATAACCTGTAGGTAAAAAATTCGGGTGGTACCATAGCTCTGGTGGTAGAATATATTGATCTAATGGTGGCACAGCTCTGATGGTAGCAGAATTCTAGCGGTAGCATAGAGCTAACAGTGGCACAGGTTAAACTAAAGGTATCACTTTTATATACTTATCCAATTTTTTTAAAATATGATTTATAAATTAATATTCTATCATAAAATAGTAATCAAATTAAAAACATAATAAACATGATTTGTGAGCATTAAAACAAGGATGTTTCAACAATATCCCCCTTTTTGATGATCACAAATCATAGAATTTTATAAACCAAGTATAAAAAAAATATAGGCATAAATAAATGAATCATAAGTAATGATCTTCATAATAATTTAAAATTTATAATGTAAGATATTAATTTTAAATTTTGAAATAGAATTTAAAGATTAAAATATAAATAAAAAACACTTAAATTTTTAAATCTTAAACTGAAAAATGTCATAAACAAGTTATCCCCTTTTTGGGATTATCAAAAAGATAAGACAATAAAGAGTAAAGAAAACAAATAAAGAGGAATATAGAGGCCATAATAAAATACATAAGTTATATAATTACACCCCCAAGAATAAAACATAGAGAATATAATATGTCCCCTATTAAAAACTAATCCTAATATGAGTCAATGTCAACTTAGTGAGAGGTAGGATCAATGTTCCCTTTTCCTTTTATAGAGGTGGAAGGAACTTAGGTAGAAGTTGTCGGTGGAATGTAAGTCTACGGTGGCTCTCAGATCACCAATATTCTATATGTCTAACTTCTTTATCTAGAGACATGCTAAAGGGATGTAAATAAGGTAGCATATGACCTAAAGAAGGTGAAGATGTGAAGTCGGACATCAAAATAGCCTCAGGTGAAACCATTGCGATACCAGATACATATAAGAATGCGTTCATGAGGTTCAAAAATTCCATTATTATATTTCAACCTCTCTCCATATTACTAAACATGTCCTTATTTTCTTACATGAAAAACTTGACCATAGGGGGCATGAATTTTAACTAGTCTACATGTTCCATGAAGGCCCTAGTGATAGGTGGAATTCTTAACTTCTCTGCTAAAAACATAATGTGAAAATTAAACCCATTCTTTATATATATCTTGAAAAGATAATATTTGATAGCCTTTGTGATGGTTTCTTTATCAATTTTGGATTTTTTTCAAATACTCTCTTACTAGTTTATATATATACTCATCATGTTTTCGAATTTGGTGAAGATCCTCCTAATGAGATGTATAGATATCTCCCATAATATCTTTCAAATCCTCTCTGACTATGGATCTGATCATCTCACCATCAACTAAGGCTAAAGGAGGTGGAGAACTAGATATAGATGCAACAATAGATTATAATCTATCTAATCTCTCCAAAATTGAAGACATGATAGCAGTAAGAGTGTTTTTTATCTCCTCCATAATAAATCTCATAACTTCCATCTATCCTTCTATTCTCAATTTCAAATTCTTGAATATTTATAATCATCTTGAGATAACTATGAAATATGACTGTCTAAAAAAGATTTTTGGAATCATCTTCACTAATTAGAGTAATTGGAGGTGCCTGGGATCTCAGGATAATACTGAATTTGGAAAGAAATCTTTCTCTAAAGACATCCAAATCAGCTTTGGTCACAATTTTTGAGGGCACAGAGGTAGTAGGAAAAGGAGAGGGGAATCTCTCAGGACTAGGCACAACAACCTCTTCATGGTCTGATCTAGAGGCTATAATATCATAAGGAAAGTCATGTAGCTCACCAACATTATCAATCTTCTCAACCAAATATCCCTTAGGATATATCCCAATAGTAATCAAGATATCATGTCCACCATGCTCTGCTGGACTACTATGATCATCATCACTTCCATTATCTCTACTATAAAAGTGATAAGATATATCAAGTGACTTGGATCTTGGAGAAGTATCCTCCTTGGATGTAGCTCTGTCCTTAGCAGAAATTGAGGGTTCAACTCTAAGAACTGATATCTGGCTAAAAACCCTAGGGATTTATCCCCCTCATTAGATGCCCTTGGATCACCTCTAATAGAGGTATCATCACCAGTAGACCGAGCTAAACTCGGTATCTCCATAGACCCAAATAAACTAGAGATAATAGGATAAAGATGATGTGACTAAGACCTCGCAACATTATCAAAAGCACTATAATCCCCATGACTTTCTAAGTCATGAGGTCCATCACCATCTTTATCATCACAATTATCTCCATTATCATCATTTGAAACTTCCACTACTTCTTTAGATGTTTCAAAAGAACTTTGAATATTCTATTCTATAAATACATGAGTCTCTTCATAATCTCTTTTACTCAAGAGGATCTCTCTAGTAGTGAGAGAAACTAGTGGACTACCTATTCTATAAGATATAACAGGTCTCTTAGAAATGTCTAGATCACTACCTTCCTCAATGGAACTAGTAGTATCTTCTTCTTCAGCTTCTTCTACTTATTATTTTACATCCTCATTTGAATAATCCAAAATCTAATCTGGATCTATGCTAGGGTAAAAAAATCTTCTCTCTAGTAGGATAGTCTATAGGATTAAAATCATCATAGAGTTTTTCATTATCTTCAACCCATATCTTCATCCATGGATTCCAATTCACTTTCATTTTTTTCCAAGTAATTTTTATTAAACAAAACACTCTAAAACTAACCTATACTCCTTATTCTTCCATAAATAATCCCTTGGATTCTTAAATTTATGAAATAAACTTAAGAAAAATTAAATAATTTGATATGGAAGATGATTTTCACATCTTCATCATGTGCACCATAAGATACCTACAAAGATTGATTTTATCCTCTATTTTCATAAGGAATAACAGATATACATCATGATATCTCAAAGTAATAAAATCCCCTTTCCCAGGACATAACATATGTTGAATAAACTTGAATAGAAGTTTATATTCACCATCTAAGTCAGTAGTAGTAGGTCTTCTCATTGCACCATCTCCAGTCAGCTCCAGCAGTGCATCCTCATACACAAACAACTCACTATCACTTATAATAGATCCTTGATAATCATTATAAACTCATTGATGAGGTAAATTTGTCATGACCTATCCCCCAGGGCCCGTTTTGTGACTACCACAAGCCAGCCTTTCATAGGTCAGGGGTTGACGACTACCACCGGAAAGGCTCATCCCTAAAATGGGAAGGCATTGACTCAAAACCTGTGCACACAAAGACATGGCACACTACGCACAAGTAAAACACAACAGAAGAAGAAAGGTATAACCACAACTAGAAACCACTACTCAGTGAAAGTAAGTACTGAAAGTAAAGGGGCTAGTAAACAAGCCCAACCAGAAAGAAGGTACAGTAAAAAAGGAAAACAACTCCTAAAATCATCTACCAAGGATCCTACATGAATGGTAGGTATAGCTCATCTCTACGGTTCTCCATGCCAACTAGTCATCTCTGACCACTGTCTAGTCCTAGCTCCTGAGTCTCGGTCAAAGTTGCCCATCGTCTGTACAAGACACAAAAAGGTGCTAGTGAAACCCGTGTAGGGGTGAGTATAACAATACCCAGTAGGTACCCCGAGACCCCCAAAGGTCTCCCAGAATTCCATAAAGGAAAAACCACAAATCATGATCCCAATTACAAAGCATAAGAAAAAGGCTCAGCTCAAACCAGGTATATAACTTAAAGAATTGGAATAATAGTTTTTAGTCGTGAAGCTAAATCATCTTATTCTGTTAAGAAGTTCCACTACTGTACCATGAATAATTCATTCCAAAGTCGATCCACATAGGGTAATATGTCACAGATCCACACAGGGTTGTAAGTCATTGATCCACACAGATTCGTAAGTCTCTGATCCATAACAGGCCGCTCAAAGGCTGGTCCTCATCGAGTCGTGCTACTGCTGATCCACACAGGGTCGTAAGTCATCAATCCACACAGGGTCATAATTTGATGATCCATGATGGCCCACTCTAAGGTTGTTCCTCATCAATTCTCACTACTTTTGAACCACACAGGGTCATAAGTCACCAATCCACATAGGGTCATAAGTTATTGATCCACACAGGGTCGTAAGTCACCGATCCACATAGGGTCGTAAGTCATCAATCCATACCGGGCCATAATTCATCGATCCACACAGGGTCATAAGTTTCTAATCCATGATAGGCCACTCTAATTCTGGTCCTCATTAGTTTGCGCTACTGTTGATCCACACAGGGTCACTCTGATGTCGATCCAAAAAGGGTCGTATGTCACTTGATAGCCATCCATTTGATTCTCGTACTTGGTGCGCTTGAGTTTCTGAGAAACTGATCCTCAAGATTTAATTCATACCTCAACCACTAAAAATTCCCATGAAGAATTATCCTGATGAATCTACATATAATAATGGTTCCAATGCAACAAACGGTGCATCAATCAGACGCCCGTTCTGTTAGTAATAGGAATTTTAGTGTCGGGGGCCTGGTTGGATTCGAGTCCGATTCAACCCAGCCATACGCTAACTTTATCCAAAACCCAAGTGGTGTATCTTAAAAGGACTATCTCATCCTAAGGGTTCTAACACCATAGATGGTTTGTCAAATTAATGTCTGGTTTAGAAGATAATCCCCTTTAAGTGAAACTGGGCTAAAAAGGGTCCGGGTCTGGTACAACCTGGTCAGACTGACCCGAATTGGTCCGCTGGACCCAGACTGAACTGGATGGGCTTTCCTCAATCTGGCTAGGCCCGGTCTAGTCTACTGGGCTACGGGCTAGGCCTGTTGGGCCATGGGCTCAGTCTGTCATGGCCCACTAGACCAACTCGGCCCACTCAACTAGGCGAGGCCCGTCGAGCCGGTAGACCAACCCGGCGCATAGGCTAGGTGTGCCTGCCAGCTGGGTGCAGGGGTTGGTTCTCCACTTGAACGGACTAAATTATGTACGGCTATTCAATCAGCGGTTCCAGTTGGTGTCGTTCCACCTAGCCAGTCTGTATGGACCGGTCAATTGTGGGACATGCAGGGCGCAGGTCCACCCTCCACTGCGGATCAGAGTCGGGACCCTCCTCCGCAGCAAACTGCCTTCCTTCAATGTGGTTGGCATCAGCCGGCCTCCCCTTGTCTGCCACAGTTCCTTTGAGTGCCGCCTCCTCTATTTGTCGGTGCCACCTCATCGGCAAAGCTTCTGCGGGACATCGGTGAAGCTCTGGTGGTCCTATTTTCTTCCTATATGTTCTTATGGGCCTTTCTGGATGCCTCCTATACTGTGTGGCCCTCGATTTTTCCTTGTCTCCATTTTTCGCAGTCTCCCATGAAGAACGCAACCAAAGAAAGTTCGGCATAGGGTTCGGGCCTTGTTCAGTTTGGCTCACGCCCTCCGCGTTAGCATTATAACATGGAAAGAATTTAACATCATCAATCATAGATAAATTATAAAACTCTAAAACAAAACCCCTACCTAGAAACGGTGGAAGACGCTACGGGTGTGGGAGAAGAACCTGAGTTTTTTGGCACTCGTCATCACCTGTCGTAGTCTAGTTACAATCCTCCAACAGGTGTCGAATATCCATTCTACATTGGTGGAATACGTCTTCAACACTTCTTCAAAGGTTCCTCTCGTGAGTCACCACCAAATATTTGTTTAAATAGATGAGAGGTAACCACCCATGTTGCATTTCATTAATGCAGTTCATTAATGAACCACAATTAATGTTCCATTAAAATAATGAACGTCATGGTTACACAACCCCAGGTTCATGCCATTAAATGAATTCCATTAAATCCTGATGTTACACCATGGTTCTGCCATCGCTGCTCAATGTTTACAAGGAAATAATAAAATAACGTTGGAGTTATTTTATTATAATTTTGTAAAGTCCAAAAATTAACTTTTTCATCCGACCCTTTCAGGTCAAAGTTAAGATTTTCCTATGCAAATCCGGGGGCTTTGAATTCAACAGTTCCCTCAGATTTTAAATTTGAGTACCGGTTAAAAAAGATAGAAATTTCCTCTCTCTTGTTTACTAAATATACCTTAAAAAAGTTCGAAAATCGGTTTTAGGCTCTTTGGGCCTCAGAATCATGTGCTGTCAATTTTCGCAGACTTGTAATAATCCCAAATAATTTAAAAAATATATATGTGTGGAAATTCTGGGTCTTTACAACATTGATACACTTAGCCCATTTTCTTGAATAAAAACTAACCTCTTATTTATCAATCATACTTTGAATCAAATCTTTATTTTCTCTAAATA
Organism: Viscum album; assembly: GCA_963277665.1. Lineage (NCBI taxonomy): Eukaryota > Viridiplantae > Streptophyta > Magnoliopsida > Santalales > Viscaceae > Viscum > Viscum album. The sequence continues at coordinate 913,080,642 of OY728151.1, forward strand.
TGTACTTAGTGTATTGGTAAAACTAGTGACCTAACATTAGATAAAAAGGTATATCATTTATTGAGAAACAATCTAACCAAACATGACCCTAAATCACTTTGAGTACCAAATAATTTCATGAAAATAGCAATTCATTATCAACTTCTTTATCTATAAAAACTACACGGTTCACAACATTGGGGTTTTTTGGATCAACAATAGCATGACTCGGTTCTTCCCAAGATCTCTTAGTAGGTCGTGATTCTTCTAGAGATGACACAAAAGGGAGCTTAAATATCACCATTTCACTATATCGAAGGGTGAAGGAAGAACACGAAGAAGGTTGAAGTTTGGGAGATAAGGGAAGGAGAAATGGTTTGAAGGAGTAGTTGCAAGTGAGAGAGTGACTCAAAATCGGATTTAAGTCTAAATTATATCATTTATTTATTTGAAATCAAAAATATAATAAAATATAAACAATTAATTAAAATAAAATTTTAACATAGAAAATTAGAATCTATAGAAAAAATAAAAACAGAGAATAGTAGATTTATAATGGTAGCTCATTCCAAGGGTGGATCATTCCAATAGTGGGTCATCTCAATGGTGGATCAGATCAATGATCGATCAACTCAATAGTGGATCATCTCAATGGTATTTCATCCAATATTAAGGATTAATTGAAATTTATCATACCTAATTCATGTTTTATTTAGCTTAATCTCTCAGAATTTAATTGATTTGTAAAAATACCAGCAAGCTGATGTTTAGTTTTTATGAATTCAAGAGTTATATCACTCTTTTGGAAATGGTCTCTCAAAAAGTGATTTCTTACATCAATATGATTTTTCCTAGAATGAGACATGGTATTCTTAGAAATATTTATCACACTTTTTTGTCACAATTTATAGGGACATGTCTAAATTAATATCCATGGTCTAGAAATGTGTGTTTCATCCACAGAATTTGTGCATAGTAACTAACAACAACTATGTACTCAACCTCAAAAGTAGACAATGCAATAGAATTTTGATTCATACTACACCAATATACTAGAGACTTTCCAAAAAGATGATAGGGTTGGGTGGTTCATTTTCTATCTGACTTACAACCACAAAAAATCACATCTGAATAACTCACAAAGTCAAATGCTTGTCATCTAGTATAAAACAATCCTAAATTTGTTGTATATTTGAGGTATTTAAAAAATATTTTAACAACAAATAAATTATATTATTTATGATTTTATTTAAAATAGGCACACATACGCATATTAAAAATAATATCTTTTTGAATAGCAGTTAAGTATAGGAAGCTTCCAATCATACCTCTATAACTAGTTTGATCTACTAAATTTTTAGCTTCATCAAGATCCATATTACAAGTGCTACTCATTGGAGTATCGCTGCTTTTAGTGTTATCCACTCTAAAATGTTTTATATGGTATTTGGTTAATTACTTTAATTTAAAATAATTCCATATTTATTTTGAAAATTTTTGAAACCAGGAAAGAATTTAATATCACCCGTTAAACTCATTTCAAATTCAATTTGCATCATTTCTGAGAAATAAGTATATAAATAATTCTTAAAGGCCCCAAAAATAATTTCATCATCATAAATTTGAACTACTAAACCATCCTTTGAAATTATTTTTATAAAAATAGTAGGATCATCTATGACAATTGAAAAGACTTTAGAAATCATAAAAGAGGTGAGCCAATCATACCAAGCTCTAGGATCATGTTTTAAACCATATAAATCTTTTATCAATTTGAAAACATGATTTGGAAAATAAGGATATTGAAATCTATGGGGTTGTTCCACAAGAACATCCTCAAATATATAACTATCTAACAATTCACTTTTTACATCCATTTCATATATTTTGAAATCCAAATGTGCTACATAGGCAAGAAATGTTCTAATGGATTTAATTCTAGACACTCATGAAAAGTTTTCCTCATATTAAATACCCTATTCTTGACTATATCCTTGTTCAACCAATCATGATTTATTTCTGATTGTAGTGCCTGAATTGTCAACTTTGTTTCTAAACACCCACTTAGTGCCAATATTCAGAGTGTCTTAAGTATTATATACTAGTTGCCAAACTTTATTCATTTCAAATTGATTAAGTTATTATTTCATTTCCATCACATAAAATCCATCATTAATTTCATCATTTATGTTCTTAGGTTCAATCTTAAATAATAATTCTTGATGTTCAACATTATTTCTAAGAGAATATCTAGTTTGTATACCTTTATCTAGGTCTCAAACTAAAATATATAAATTATGTTATGTATGAGTTATAACAACTCTAGAAAAATATGGGTTGGTTATATGATTGTATTATATAGGTTTATATTTAGGTTTAGGATTTTCCTCAAAACTGGATGATTTTATTGTTTGTTTCATAGAATTTTTTGAATGTTTGGTATTGATGTTCAGAATTGAGAGATCATCCAAAAGGTTTTCTAATGGGTTCTTAGGCTCGCGTGGATCTATTTCATCAAAATTTACATGATTATATTCTTATAGAATCAATGTTCTTTTTTTAAACACCCTATATGATTTACTAGAAGTTGAACAACCAAGTAAAATCCCTTTATCACTCTTTGAATAAAATTTTTTAAGATTATCCTCAGTGTTAATAATAAATACTTTTCAATCAAAAACTCTAATGTAATTCACCTTTGTATTTCTACCATTCCATAATTAATAAGTATTTTTCATTAAGATAGGTCTAATTAAATCTCTATTTATTATATAAAAAGTTGTATTTACATATTATTCTCAAAAATAAATAGGTAATTCATATACTCATTGACCATATTCTAAGAAATTTCATGAAGGGTTATATTTTTTCTTTCTAGACCACCATTCTATTGTGGGCTCCTAGGAGAAGAAAAGTTATGATTATATCCATTTTTGAGAAACAAAATTCAAATTATTGGTTTTCAAACTCATAGTAATGATTAATTATTAAGGTCTAAATTCAATGTCCACTAAGATTTTCTACAGATTTATCATACTTGGTAAAATAAGAGTAGGATTCACTTTTTTGAGCTAGAAATAATACTCAAGTATACCTAGAAAAGTCAACTATAAGAATATAAATATAGTTATTCACATTTAAACTAAAAACTATATAAGGTACACACAAGTCCATGTGAACCAACTCTAGGGGTTGAGAAGTTAAAAATTCTTTCTTTGATATGAAAGATATTTTGTGGTGTTTCTCTTTTTAACATGGGTTACAGACTTTATCATTTGGAAATTCTAGTTTAGGTAGATCTTTGACTAACCCTTTCTTATTTATATTTATAAGTGAGTGAATATTTCAATGGATTATTCTCCAATTAAAAATCCAATTTTCTTTTTTAAAGGCACTTAGATAGTAAATATTTTGAGAAAACAAAGAATCTAAATTAATAGCATAAACATTTTTATTTATCAAGGAAATAAAAACTAAATAATTTTTAAAATCAAAAAACAAATGGATGCATATTTTTAAAACATAATATCAAAACTGGCATTACCTAGTTATGTGATACTAAGTGGATTATAATTTAACCTCTATAAAAATAAAACTTTAGAAATTAAAACAGTGTTAGAATTACCAATTTGACTAAGAACAATAATTTTCCCTTTGTAATTGTCACAAAAAGTGACATTTACACTATCCACCTTGATCAAGTTCCTAAAACATTAATTATGTTTAGTAATGGGTCTATAACAACCACTTTATAGTTACCTTAAGTTCTTACTATATATTTTCAAGTAGGTTTTCTACAAAAAAAATTTACACAAAAAATGACTTCGGTACCCAAATTGTTTTAGGTCCATAAATGTTAGTAATAAAATATTTAGGAACCCATAATGTCTAAATAGGTTCTATATAAGAATATTTTATAGTTTTATAAATAAATACTTTGTTAGGTCTATATGAATAAATATTTCTCCTATTAGTTCCAGATGAATAAATTTATTTCTTGTATCTCTTATATTTATCAGAATATTTCTTCTTGAATTTTATCTTTGGATAGTCAGTTTTGACATGCCCATTATTTTTGCACTCATAGAAAACCATCTCATTCATAACTTCATCTTTCTTCCACTACATTCTCTAGTTTCCTAGATTATCATATTTTCCATCGTAACTAGGTTTTCTAAAGAAATTATTTCTCTTATAAAACTTTTTAAATATTCTAGATAGGTGGGTTATTTCTTTATCACTATCAATGGGATATTTATCATTACTTGAACTTCTAGCTTTGATTTTCTCCTTTTTTTTAGAGTATTAGATTTTAAGGCTACAAATTTTCATTTTGGTCCATCCTCATTTTCTCTATTCACTTGGAGTTCTTCCTCATAAATCATCACTTTTCATATCATCTCCTTAATAGGAAACTTTCTAACATCACGTTATTCTATGATTGATACTGAGGTTCCTATCCATTTATTTGGTGGACACATTAATAGGCGTATCACTTGGTCTTTTTCATAAATTTGTTTCCCCAATGAATACATTTTATTCATGATCTCTTTAAACCTGATATACATGTCAAAAATAGGTTCATCAAGTTTCATCTTAAAATTATCATATTTAATAGTATAAGTAGTTAAGTGTATTTCTTTAACAATAGATTTTTTTTCATGAAAAATAGCTGAAGTATTCCAAATTTCAAAAGTTTTTGTATGGGAAGATATTCTATTCAATTCCTCATCACCCAAAGCATAGTATAGAGAATTCATTTCTTTATAGTTATTATCATATGAAGTTTTAGTATCATTACTCTAAGTAGATATAGTAGTTTGATTTTTCTCACATTGATCTTCAATTACTATCCATATATCAAAACACATACTCTCTAAATGATTTTTCATCTTAATTTTCCACTGAACGTAGTTAGTACCATTAAAATAAGGAGGTTTTTTGGTAGTAGATCCCTATTTTCTATTATCCATAAAGAACTAAATTTTGAAATAAGGGAAATTTAAGAACTTTAAAAGACAAATAAATCATAGTTGAAAAGATATGTGAAAATAATCTAATACCAAACATTATTCAGAGTGAGTAACTGAAGAGGGGGTGAATTGAGTACCCAATAAACTTTCTGTTAAAAACAAGTTAAAATAAAATCCCCCAATTTTATTAAAAACACCCAGTTAATCAAAACGATATTTTAATATAACTTTAATGTTTTAAAATATTTCTCAAAGAATGATTAGGGATTAGTTAAAATAATATTTGAAATTACTTTAACTTTTGAAATTGATTTACTTAATCAAATATGTTATATAAACAATAGTTAATATTAACTATCAAAGTATAGTTTTTGTTTATAGATTAAAACAAATTTAGTTTAAGCTTTGAAATAAATAAAACAAAACTCAAAAAACAGTGGAGTAAACAAGGGGCTCAGTATCAATCTAATACGTAATCCCTCCCACTTGGAAATCACCCACTCCCAAGAATTTTATTAAAATAAAAATTTGATCCACAACCTGGATCGGGTATACAAACAACAACATACAAGTTGTCTAGGATTCAAGCCTCTTATATAGTTATTTATGGGGGGGAAACAACACAGACCACACATGACCTCTTCCACAGTTTCCATAGGTATAAAAAATAGAGAAGGTTTGATAGAATATTGTGTATTCTTCAGTTTAAGAATAGGAGTCAGTGTGTGTGAATAAATGGAGAAATACAACACACTACTCAAAATTAAAGAAAAAATAGAGAGAGAAAATATTTAAAGATAGATAGATGAAGTGATTCTTGGATTGTGATGCTTTAGATGCTCAAGGGTCCTTGTATTTAGCTTTATGAGGATCTCAAATAGATTTCTCTGAAAGTGTTGGAAAATAGATTTTTTTGGAGTTCAGTTTTCTTTCAGTAGGTGTTCTAAAAAATCCTCCACATGGAACTCTTTTTTTTATATGGAATGTTCTAAATATTATATCCATTCTGCCCTTTCACACTCACATTAATATAATCATGTAAACTATGGGTCGTAAACACGTGCATGAGGGAGATCTTTAGAAATAAATAGCTCTATAGGTTCAAATTATCCATTGAATATGAATAATAGATATTTCTTGGATCCTCATACTGAGAATAAAATTAGGAAGCCTCTGACCTAGTCTTCAATGCGTCGATGGAGTGGTTTAGGACTAATCTTTAAGAAATCCATGTGAGGATGTCAACATTAACTCCCATAAACTAGCCTTTGGAAGCATTAAATGAAAATATAGTAGAACAAAAATGGTGGAAAGGATGATGGAGGATTATATATGAAGGAATAATAGATCAAAAGTATCATAATTCATAACTAAAAATATCATATTATTGTCGTATATTTGTCAAGAGTAGAACATCTAACGGTAGAAATATTGAACTAACGGTAGCACCACTCTAACAGTAGCACACCTAATGGTGGAATGACTAGTGGTGGCATAACTTCAGTGGTAGTAGGACTTTGGAGGTAGCAGGAGTCTCGAGGTAGTGGGATTATAATGATAGTATATAGCTGGTAGTGACATATGTTTGATGGTGGAATAACCTAGACATAACAAAGTTTGGCGGTAGCATAGCTCTGGTGGTGGCTTGTGTTGAACTAGTGATGGGATAGCTCCAATGGTAGCAGAAGTGTGTCGGTAGAATAGAGATGATAGTGGAATAGGTTGAACTAATGGTAGTAATTTTCTATACTTATCCAATTTTCTTCCAATATTCTTTATAAAATAATATACTATCATAAAATATTAATCACATTAGAAACATAATAAACATGATCTGTGAGCATTAAAACAAGGAGGTTCTAATATCTAGATACCTAGCATGATAACCATCACAATTTTATACCCTAATTATGAAATTATAAATATGAACTTAGCTAATACAAGGATGGTTGGGTATGTTATTGATCATGATGTTGGTTGGAGTGCAACCAAGATGGGATTTTTCCACTTGTATGACAAGAAAAGACATTTGTACCTTGATATTATTATATTGAATAAATGGATGGACATACATAGTTGATGCATAATAGGTGTGTTTAACTACTTGGATGAGGGTCATGTGATTTACTCATCTGTTAGATGAATTACATGTGATATATTAACTAACTTGGTCAGTCTATTTCTAAGAATCATGAAAAGATGAGTTGGCTTGTGATCACTCTATGTGCATGGAAAAAATGATTATATAGGTATACATACAATGAATATGATGCATATTTTGGTGTATATGTTCATATATATATATATATGAGTATGTTTTATAAATTTCATACCAAACCCATTAGTAGACTAAGTATCATTGATGCTTTGTTATAGGTCGCTCTTTGCATGCATCGATCAAATTAGGATGTCATAGTTGTTGTAAATTCTACTAATGCCCACAAGGTCACATAGTTAGGCCCTTGTATAAGGATAAAATTTTGGACAAAATTTTTGTTCAAAAAGAATGGAGTTTGATAAAATAATGTATCCAAAAGAGTTTTAATAAATTTACAAAAAAATGTGAAGTTTTTCATAAAGTCATTATTGGATTGTAGTACAAGTGGGATGTTGTTGGATGTGTACTAAAAATGTACAAGCATGAGATATATGTACACATGCATATAATGAATTATATTCATATATATAATATATTATATATTATATATAGTGTATATTTAATAAATCTATATGATATATGTATTTTTCACGCATGAGATTCATAATATATATATATATATATATTATTTCTCCAAAGTGGATTATTCATAAATTTCAATCCATTATGAATAAATTAAATTATTTGCATTAAATTCATTGAAAAAGTTTAATGAATAATATCCCACATAGTTATAACTGCATACAATGTGTTATGAATAAGATGAGCCTCGGGCTTCATCTATAAAAGAGGATGAGATTATCTTCTGTTGGGTACGATGTGTATGAACACATTAAAAACTATATTCCTCCAAAAAATTACATTTATCTCTTTTGAGAATGAACTTTAACCCCCTTGGATTTAGGGTATCATCATGATATGATTGTGGATCCATTAGTTGGTGAACATGCTTAGAGGAAGGGTGTTTTTGTTCACCGATACTCACGATCTTCCTCAAACACTCTCTATGGAATAATGATTAAAACTACTATTGATTTTAAATTATAGGTATTTTATTTTAAAATATTCTTTACATGTTAATTTCTTGAAGATATCTCTATTGTATTTTGGGTTGTCTTCCATTGCATATGATCATTAGATGACCATAAAAGACCCATCACTTAGAACCTGAATTGATGTGTAAGACCAATGGGGCTGAGGAAGCTATGATGGGTGTGGTAATTTGACAACCCATAGTTTTATATTTGTTTTTATATTTATTTATGTTTATTCATGAGGACATGTGATTGCCTATGATCCCTGGGAATCGACTGTTGGGCCTGAAAATGATGTGGTTTCCTAGAATGCCTGAGAATAACTTATTGTGATGGATGAGATCCTGGGATGCCTGGTATGTTTGGGATCCAATATCATAGTATATTGGGGGTGGATTCCAAGTCCTATTATCACCCATAATTATGGTTTATGTAGTATTGGATTACTAGAGATGGTACCTAGGATCCAGAGTCAGAGTGTATGTGTTTGTATGTGTATAGGAATTTCGTGATATGTTGGGATTCCTTTAATACATCAAGACCATTACGAATGCCTTAGGAGCATGGTATTAGAATGGGGATACCATTAGACCATTGTGAATTCCTAATACCCACAAGATTCAAATGATAGTATGAGGTTATAGGTGGGCATATATCCTCGAGCACGGATGTTGGAGATCCTAAGGGTGACTGTTGGATTTCCTCGATTAATGTATAAGATTCCCCCTAGGATTGGGTAGACACACCAGTAATGGTTCATCTAAGGATTCATGGGATATTTAATGTCCATAAGATTAACTATGGGATCTAATTTGGTATTCCATTCAATTTCTTGGGTCTCCTAGGAATCGGTCATGCCTGGATGTATAGGATTGCCTAGGGCCTCCCCCTCCATGGAATAAGATGTCGGCTTAACATTTAGAATTCCTAGGTACTACCATGGGGTTCAGCCTTTAGTCTTGTGGTTAAGGTATTCTTGATGATTCCTTAGGGTCTTCTACTCATCACGGTGTATGAATGATTGTGGGATCCATAAAGAGTGTAAAATGTTTCTAATAATTTATTACTCATGATCAGAGACACTCCAACACTGGCCAAGATAGGTATGGTTTATCTAGGTCATAGAATTAAAAATAGAAAATGGTTATTGGGATTATACCAAGATATATGAGTATCCCCTTGGTTAAGTGGTGGAACTATGGTTGGCATGGTCAATGTGATGTGCTTTAAGACATTTGGGAACCAATTTAAAACATGTATTGCTGGTGGTTTATTTATTTGTTTGTGATATTTTGTTGATTTATTAATTATTGATGAGAATTTCACATACACATTTCATAGAATATATGTAATTATTTGGATTTCCCAAACCATTTCTTTGTGTTTTCCTAAGGCTCAGTGATTCTCAAATGGATTTTGGATGTATTTTGGAGGCTAGAGAGGTATTTTGGATTTTTAAAGGGTCACCATGCCCTGGTGGTGGGTGTCATAGAGGATGTTTTGGGATGGTAATATGGTGTTGGTACACCATATCTAGTACCATGTCTTACCAATCCATATTGGAGGTCGTTTGGTCCTAGTGTTTGCCTGCCCAAAAACAGATATTTCTTGAAATTCCCAGGAGAGGGTGTGGTGCTCAGCATGGTGACTTGGAAGATCACCTATCCAAAATGGGGAAGAGGAGGCACCATGCCCATGGTCTTGAGAATGGTGAGGGGAAAATACCTTGGTCTAGGGTAACATTCCCTAGAACATGTCATCTTGGTTGACACACTAAAGAGCACCACCGCCAAGGCTAGGTAAGGAAGGAAGCCATGGTGGCAGCTGGGTCGGCTTTTGAATGTCTAAAACAGCCACTGATATTTATGGATCGTGACTAGTTCAAAAATAGGAACACGTGAGTATTTAATAGGGGTATTAAATACATCCTTAATTCATTTATTTTCCTTTAATAGTTGATCTATTCCCCTCCCATCATTTTTTTTATTTTCAAGAAAGTCATATTAACTAGGGTTTGGTTCATCATTTTCTCATGTTGTGGTTTTGATGATGGAATTTTTTTATGGATAGTGTTTTTTCTACCTCCCTTTATTCCCCTTGATTGATTACTTAAAGATTATAACTTTGTTCATGGTGAATCAAACACCCTTGGTTCTAGGTACACCCCCTTCTTCTCTTTTTCCCATTTTCTTAGATTCTCATTTTCTAGGAAGAACACAATAATAGGAGGGCCTATTTTGGGTATTTTTTGAGTGGGGTTTGATGGTGTTTTATGGATACTTGGTTGTAGATATTTCTCATTTGGATTGGTTGTGTTTTTTTAGTAGTGGTTGAATCATGATTGTCTATTCTTATATAAATAACATCGAACTTCTTAATCATGGCAGGGGATTCATTACTTCTATGATTATTTTTATGTGAAATCATAATGTTATCATGGTTAATATCTTTGGATGACATTGTAATTAACGTTAATGAATATTAAACGGGAATAAATAATAAACTTTGTTTTTATTGAAGTGATTACATGTGTTTCCTCCATGATAATAGTTTGCCTCTTGTTTTTTTAGATAGTGTGATATCTATGTTTATAATTTGAATTAGCATGTTTTTTATGCTATGGTTTAGCATGATTGATATGTTTAAATGGTTAAACAAGGTAAAGACATTAATTATTGTTAAAGAGGCATATTTAAATACAATATTTCTTCATTATGTTTTGATGGAAATTAACGTGATGCTTGGTTCATGTTAAATAAAATTTTTCTTTCTTATGTTAATAGTTTTTTCTAAAGAACGCAAAGCTAGTATGATTTTTGATGAAATAATAAATATTCATGTTAATTGATAATGTTCTTACTTATAGTTTTTTGAAACTAGAAATTATGCTTGGAATCATGTTTAAATAATTTTTAGCTATTAATAGTTTATGTATTAGGTTGCATATGGTTGTAACCTATGATAAATTAACTAGTTAATATAATATGGAAATGAATTTATTATTTGGTAAAAAAATTGGGGTCGAGTATGCATGTTTTCTTATGAAGGAGGAATGACTTGATTTCAAGTCCTAGTTTTCCTACTATCTATTTTTGGCTTATTTTATTCCTTATGTGTTTATTTTGGATGAGTATTCTTTATATGATATGTAATATAAGCCTGGTATGGATGGTGGTTGATGATACATGGGTGGGAAGGCTCAGTCTTTGTTGGTAGTAATTAGTGACAGTGAAGGTGGGATACATGGTGATTCTCATAGTGGTGTCAGGTATGGCATCAAGATTTATAGAACAGGTCAAATCTGGGATTTCCTATTGTTATACTAAAATTTGGGATGCTTTCTTGTTAATTAATCTCCTAAAAGGTTAGATGACTAGGTTGCTTGTTTTTTATTTCCTATCCCGACTACTTGAAGTAGCTAGTTGTCATTTGTTTATGAATATCTTTAATAGTATATTAGGATGAATCCTAGAGTACCTAAAATTATAGAAAGATAATGAATGAGAAATTTTTTAACCCATGGTATTAGCGCTTAAATGCAATGCTAATTAATATTTTTGAGAAACCATGGGTTCGGTAGGATTATGCCTAGAAGGCATACACTTGAACTATTAATTAATGTAAAGTGGGAATGAAATAATGTTAATTTATGTATAATAAACTATCTAATGGGATTAATAAATGTTAATAAGGGAATAATTAAAGAAGGTTCCCCTGAAATGCTTGTGTGCTTATAAGTTGTCTAGTCCTTAGCAGTGGCAGATGGGTGTTTGAGAGACAATAACTACAGTTGAGTCTAAGGCTAGGTCGATTCCCATAATGTGGTTGTGAGATATATATATTATGTTATGTGATTTTATACTCTACCATATGCATGTCATTAGGGTGACTAACACCCAGTGGACTCTGGCAGGATGTTTTCCCCAACATCCAGATTGGCATGGAATAGATGGCTAACTACCCCGTCTTACCCCGCTCTCTCCTCCTAGTCATATTATGTACTAGTATGTATAGTGTTTATTTTTACCGTATATGTTTGTAGAGGGTTTTAATGGATTATGGTCACTTTACACACATGTATCTATAGATATATTATCTTATGTATTATTATAGGTATGTCATGTATGGGTTATGATGGCTTAAGGTATAATGCTCGACATAGGGACTATGGTGGCTCCCAAAAACTACTCAGTTAATAACTAGATATGTTTAATGGTATGATGAGATTTTGTAATGAATAGGGTGCATAGTATTTTATGAGACAACATGATTCAATAGATTCATGATATGTTACAGTTACCCAGGTGTCTTTTGGAAGACATGCTTTTTGAGAGAGATGGTTCAAGACAAGCAACATTAGGACAGAGTGAAAAATCAATGGAGAAGTGGAATAAGGGTAAATTATTGTAATTATATTGTATATTATATTGTTATTGTATGTGATACTTGATAAGAGATCCATGGTCATGATATGAACTTTTTATACCTTACTAGACGATGAGTTAAATTCACTTGTTTTTCATTGGGCTTTAGCATGCTTTCTTTATCTTTTGCACGAGAGGCTCCAAGGAGGATCCTACAAAGTATACATTTTATTCTCACCCTATGTTTATATAAACTATTTTTTAGGACTTTTGGGCCTTGTCATTAATCAAGTTGGATATTATGATCTCTCAAGGTTTTTGAGGAGCTATTTGGGCTTCGAGTTTTTTTCCGAGGATATAATTTTATACTTGTAGTTATTTTACAGTAGATTCTGTTTGAATGACATTAATTGCATGTATTTTGGATCTTTTATTTTATTTTGAGCTGAATTTTTATAGTGGTTTTGTCTTATCTATTTTTCCTCATGTTTTTTATATAGAGTAATGCCCCCATCTATGTGTATTATATACCATTGGTGCTTGTTGCAAACCCATAGCCTATTGTAGGTGGACTTCAGGTGTCATTATCTATCTTCTATCATTATCGGCCCAAGAGGGGTACCTTTTGGGGGAGGGGTTCATGGTAGAGTAGTAATAAAGGGTTAGGTTGAAATATATTATAAAGATCATAGGTAGTCTCAAGTGAGTACTATATGGGTGGGTAGGGAAAAAATTAGTTAAACATATTAAGAGAGTTAAATAAGGGACACCATCTAGGAAACAGGTATTTAGGTCCCTCTGTGATCCAATATTGGACCTTTATGTTTTCTAATCCTACTAAGATAAGTGATACTAGTTGTAGGATAGTGACTTAGGAAAGGATCATGCATAATTTTTCTTTGCATCTATATTTGAAATGTTCATACCTTGGGATTAGGATAAACATTATCTAATTAATTAATCTTAAATATTCCATATTTTGGGTTTAGGAGTCCCTAACAGTTTGTTCTTTTGTAGGTATGTCTCTAGATCAACATCCTCATTAGGTTCACGTAGAATATGTTTGATAGGATGTTCTAGAATATTTTTTTGGGTTGAGTTTGATGATGGTGATACTTAGAGGGGTACACTCTGGGAGTTCCATCACTATAGTCTACTGAAGTGTGAGGGGTCTATTTTTTAATTATTGACAGAAGACTGGTTGTAAGTGGTAGAGATGACCTTCAGTTTGATCCATGCATAGAAGAATAACTAGGTTTCATTGGTGGTGATGATACTATACGGGGTATTTAGATAGTGTTATTTCTTGTTCCTCAAGGATTGTGATGAGTTGACTATCTTGTGGGAGAAGTTTCGAGATCAGTTTCAAGCAGAGTTTCTTTCTTCAACTATAATGATGACCAGTCACCAAAAGATGCATACCCTTCAACAAGGTATTTCCAATATGAAAGAGTTTGATAATGATTTCATGACCCTTATTTAATATACTTCAGACCTATTTCCATATTTGTAAGATATGGTGGGAATTTTGATGATAAATCCAATGTCAGGTCAACCCATTTATATTGTCAACATATCCCGTGGTACTGGAAAGAGTAGGTTCATTGAGAGGGTGTAGGATAGGATTATATCATTATGAGAGGGGATTCATTAGGATTCTATGTATATCAAATTTGTGGTCTAAGGTTCCCAGTTTTCTGGATAGAGGAGCTTTCAAATAGATGTGGGTAGCTCACAACCCTCTTCATCTCATTTCTCTGGGGGTGGTGAATCTCAATCCCATTAAAAGGGATAAGATATTTGTTTTTATTATGGACTATGTGGTCATTAGCGATGATAGTGAATGATATTTCTGATCAGATAGTGTGTGGTAAGGTATTCACTTAAGGTTTTTTGGTTTAAGTAGTTCCAACTGAGATAGTAGTAGTAGGGTGCTCCATCTTTGGATCAGTAGAGAATAGATATGGTTGGTAGAGGATATCCCCATGATGATCCTTGTCCTTAGAGATAATAGTGTGTCATAGAGGGTGTGGAGTAGGTCATGGTTAGTTGTAAGCTTCAGAGTTTCAAACTCTAGGTGATCCGAACATCATTTGATATACCCTTTACTTTTTTTCTACTTCGGTCCATTATTTGTTCGATTCAAGAGATATGAAATAATTTATATCATCTACCCTAGTATATGATTTAGGACTAGAGGTGGTGACGTTTCCAATTCCCTTGTCATTTAATACTTCAGTTAGAGGTAAATATTATATGTGTGAAGTATGTAGGGACAGAAATATAGTGTTGGGGGTAGTGCTTCTCTTAGGGAGACTTCTAATGTTTGTAGATATGAAACATCATCCTTAGAATGGACTGGATGTATTTGGTGTAGGATATTATGGATTTTTTCAAGAGTTAAATTGTTTTTATGGTGGTGATGGATATTATGTCATGTTTTTTGGTGAGAGATACCCTCAAGTGAGCAGGAGGTGTGTTTTTTCCTTATCTTCCTTTATGTTGGATTTGATGTTGTATTCATTATAGGTTCTACTAATGGTGTTTCCTGGGGTTTTAGAAAAGTATCTGGATGTCATTCTTGATAAGGTTGTGGTGTTACCCCTTTGATAGGATATCGAGTTTAGGATTGATCTATAACTGGGCACTTGTCTAATCTTGATGTCTCCGTATAGGATAGAACCTTCTCAGTTGTTAGAGCCAAGGGTACAGATCAATGATCTTTTGTAGTGAGATTTTTTTTGGCTGAGAATGTAACCTTAGGGTGGATCCATTTTTTGTGAAGAAGCCTAATGATAGTCTATATATATATATTAATTAGCATTGCTTTAATTAGGTAACAATGAATAACCATTATCCTATTCCATGAATTGATGATTTATTTGATCATATTAAAGGATCTAATTAGTTATTGAATATTTATTTATGATTTGGATATCGTTAAGTGTGAGTGAAGGATGAGGATATTCCAAAAAATACTTTCTTATGTCATTATGTTCATTATGAGTTCATTGTGATGTCATTTGATGTGATTAATGCTCTATAAGTCTTCATGGGGTTGATGAATGCAGTGTTCTAGGAGTCCTTGGATTGGTTTTTGTTGGTTTTCATCGATTAAATCCTTGTGTACTTCACATTTGAGGAGGATTATGTAGAGAATATGCATGTCATTTTTGAATATCTTCACCACATGCATCTACTTAGGAAGCTATTGAAGTGTGAGTTTTGGTATTATGAAGTTTTTTCTTGGCTTATGTTGTGTCCCAGTGAAGTGTAGTCATGGATCCTTCAAATATTTAGGCATTTTCCTCTTGGGTATCCCCCAAGACTGCTATAGAGTTGTGGAGTTTACTTACTCTTATAGGCTACTATAAATGGTTCATACTTTAATTGTCTCAGATTGAGATTTTTATGACAGAATTAACTAGAAAGGATTAGAAATTCATGTGGACTGACCATTGTTAAGAAGATTTTGAGTATCTAAATTAGAAGTTAGTCAGTTCCCCATTTCTTAATTTTCTAGTAGAGGGAGTTCAGTTTGAGGTTTTTTATGATGCTTAATGTATTGGTCTGGGAAGTGTCCTAATGTAGTAGAGATCAATTTTTTCTTATGGTTCTTGGAAGTTATGACCCCATGAACATTATTATTCCACCCATTATCTTAATTTTACAGTGAATATTTTTTCTTTAAAGTTATGGTTATATTACTTCATCAGTGACCATTTTGTGTTTTTCACTAATCATAAGAGCCTGAGGTATTTCATATCCAATCATGAACTGAAATTATCATAGTGATGATTGATGTAATTCATATAAGATTATAACTTTGATATTGCTTATACCCCAAGAAAGGGTAATTTTATAGTTGACACACTGAGTAGGAATTTATGTACTGATACTATTCATGAATCTATAGATTCATTGAGAGTGATGGAACAACACTTTGTGATTCATATTTATATGGGAGAGGTTGGTGGAAGAGGATTCCTTTTTCATATAATGGTGTAGTCTTCTTTGGTGAAATGGGTATAGGATTCCCAACTGGGGGATTCTGGGGTGGAGGTCTGGAGAAATTGAGTTGTTTGTAGTGATTCCCCTGATGGTTGGTCTAAGGATGATCAACATTGAGAATTATTTACACGGGAAGATTTTCATTATTTTTGTGATTCATGAGGTGGCACTCCATGAGTTCCACAAATCACCCTTATCAATACATCCTGTCATGACAAAGATGTACCATGCTTTGAGATTTCAGTTTTTGTGTGCTGGGTTAAATCTTTCGGTTGTAGATTTTGTGTGTTCGTGTTGGGTATGTGAGATGGTAAAGGCCAAACACAATATTTATAGATATTTTCTCTATCCATTATATGTTCCTCAGTGGCAGTGGGAGGACATTTTGATGGAATTCATAACCAGTTTACCTTGATCTCAAAGAGTCTATGATACTAGATGGGTGATAGTGGACCATTTGATGAAATTGGATTACTTATTATAAATCAAAGAGTCGAACTCCATGGAGTTTTAGTTGAGTAAATATCTAGAGGAAGTGGTGAGACTACACGGAGTAATGGGGATAATCATATCTAATCATGATCCTCATTTTAGCTCCAATGTTTGGAGAGGTCTTAAATATTATTTTGTCTCTCAGTTTTTTCTTATAATTTATTTCCATCCACAGACATATGTTCAGACAGAGTGGAGTATCTAAACTCTTGAATACATGTTTCACACATGTGTCTTAGATTTTTTAGGTTCTTGGATGATGCACCTACCTTTGGTTGAGTTTTCTTACAATAATATTTTTCACTCCACCATTGATATGGTTCTATTTGAAGCTTTTTATAGATGACCTTTCCATTATCCATTGTGTTGGACCAAGGTTGGAGAGTCGGAAATTCTCACACTAGAATCAGTGAAAAGTGAAACAAATATGGTTCAAGTAATTTGAAAAAGTATGAAGGTGGTGTAGGATCACCAAAATTCTAATGTTGATCATAAGAGGATATATCTAGGGTTATATGTTGGAGATCATGTTTTAATGAAAGTGACTCCTCTTCATGGGAAGTGGAGGTTTGGTCATAGAAATATGCTTTTTCCCATGTTTGTTGGTACTTTCAAGGAGTTTTATCATGTTTATGCCATTGCAAATCAGATAAAACCTCCCCTGTAGATGAGAAGGATACATGATTTATTCCAAGTGTCACATCTTTTTCACTAACTTCATGATAATTCACATGTCTTAAATTGGGGTGAGGTCGACATTGATGATGATACAACCTTTGAGAAGTGTCCTCTGGAGATCTAAGACCACCTAGAGAAGTTGTTATGTGGGTATGTTATTTCCAAGGTTTGTGTCTTATGGCGACCCGGTGGCATGGAGGAGATCACCTGGGAACATGAGTTGTAGATATGCGCTAAGTATCCTGATATATTTTATGCTTAATTCGTATTTTGTATTGATGATTTTTGAAGTTTTTGGCCATTATTTGTTTTATGAGATGGTTCTCTCTTATTTGATGCCTTGTTTTGGACTTTCTCTTATTGATAGGTATCTCCCCCAGTAGAGTGTTTTTTAGCTGTTTATTTATGTTGTGTGGTTTTATGTATTGTTTCTCTAAGTGAGACTTTATCCCCCTATGATAGTTATATTCTTGAGAAGTTTCTCATGAGCTGGTTATTCAGACAACCCCTTTTTCTTTTCTTTCTCCATGGGTTTTTTTTTAATTATTATGTTTGATAATTTTTTTAGAGGTGTCTAATATAATGGTTTGGATCTCCCTGGGCATTCCTTTATTTCAACTGGGGCTCTATGGTGCCTAAAGGGAGTTTTGAGGTGTTCTGAAAGATATATAAGTGTATTTTCCTTTTAAAGGGTCACCACATCTAAGTGGTGGGCATGGTGGAGGCCATTTTAGGTTGGTTGTGTGGTGTTGGTGCACAAAAACCCGCACTATGGCTTACCAATCTATTTTGGAGGTTGTTTGGGCCTATTTTCTTCCTTCCTGAAATGACCAATGATAAAAATTCTCGATCTAGGGTGTGAAACCTGGGAGGACTCTCTATCCAAAATAGGGAACATGAGACATCACACATGTGGTCTTGGGTGTAGTGATGGAAGAATTCTCTGGTAAAGGGTAGCACACTCTAGTGCATGCCATTTCGGCTGACCCACTAAAGATTACCATGACTAAGGCTTGGTCTTGGTGGAATCTGTGATGGTGGTTGGGATTATAGTGACCCAATCCTTTTACACATATTATTATATGATTTTTAACTTAAATAACCAATAAATTCAAACCAAGGATCAAGAGGACTAGAATCTTTGGTGGACTAGGAACATAAAACAACAACATGAAACTAAAATAAAACATCTTTATTTTAATATATATAACGAGATCCTAAATCCCTTTGTGCTCCTAAAACTTTGTAGGATAACCCAAGGAATACATAAATGAAAGGGGTGATTTATAAATCCTAGCAAGGGAATAAATTTTATAATTAAGAAAAATATATGAGACAAAATGTATAAAATGTTTTCAGGAAATACAAGACTCGTGAATATTATATTATTATGTATGACACAATTATATAATCAGAAAGGAAATTCCATTAATAAAATTCTGGGATATTACAAGGTTGGTTTTTTAATGGCTAAAAAAACCACCAATATTTGTGGATCATTACCAATTTGAAAATGGGAATGTTTGAGGAGTTAATAGGGGTCTCAAATTCATACTTAAGTCAATTTTTGCGTTATAATAATTGATATGTCCCCTTCCACTCAAATTCCTTTGTTTTCCATACACTCAGATGAACTAGGGAATGGTTGATCATTTTATACTTTTGAGGTTCTATTAATGGATGTTGTTTCTAGTTAGTGTTTTTTCTACCTCCCTTTAGTGCCCCTTGATTTATTCCTTGTGGATTCTAACCTGGTTTTTGGAGAATTGAACACCCTTGGTTTGAGGTAAACTCCCTTCTTATATTTATTACATTTTCTTAACTTCTCCTTTCTAGGAAGAATGTGGGAATAAGAGTTTTTGGGTGTTTTTTTAGCATGGTTTGATGCTAGTTTTTATATTCTAATATGGGGATAGTCTTCCTTTGTCTTGGTGGGGTTTATTCCAATGGTGGTTGAACAAAAATCGTCTATTATTATGAAAATAATGTCAAAATTCTCAATTGAGGTAAGATATTCATTTCTTATACTATTATTTTTATGTGAAATCTTAAATTTATCATTCTTAATATCTTGGGATGTTTGTGGAACTAACCTTAATGAATATTAAACCGGATTAAAAAATGAAATTTGGTTTTTGTTGAAGTGATTTCTTGTGTTTCCACCGTGATAACAATTTTTCTCGTTTTTTTCTATATAGCATGTTATCTATGTTTATGCTTTGGATTATCATGTTTGTTATACTATGGTTTATCATGCTTGTTATGTCTAAATGGTTAATGAATTTAAAGAAGATAATTCTCTTAAAGAGGCATCTTTAAATAAAACCATTATTCCTTATGTTTTGATGAAAATCAACGTGATTCTTAATGCATGATAAATAAAAATACTCTTTATTTTGTTAATGGTTTTTACTAAAGATCATGAATATATTATGTTTTTTGATGAAATAATAAAGAGTAATTTTAATCGATAGTGTTCTTCCTTACAGGTTGTTGAAACTGAAAGTTATGCTTTGAAACATGAAAAAATAATTAGTATATTTTAATAGCAGATGGATTAGGTTTTCTATAGTTGTAACCAGTGATAAATGAATTGGTTAATATAAGATGTTAATGAACTAGTTATTTTATAAAGATAAATTTTTGGGGATGATCGTGCCCACTTTATTTTGAAGGATGAATGACTTGGTTTTAGGGCCTAATTACCATGTTAGTTCTTTTTCGTTTGTATAATTCCTTGTGTGTTTGCTCTGGATGAGGAGCCTTATTATTGGTATAATGTGATCTTGGGATGGCTGATGGTTGATGAGACATGGTGGGGAGGATTGAGATTTTTTGGTAGCAGTTGGAGTTGGTGATGGTGGGATGTGTAGTGATTTTTGTGGTGGTGTCATGGATGGCACCAAGATTTATGAAATAGGTTGAAGATGTGCATTCCCATTGTTGTATTAAAATATGGGATATTTTTTTATTAATGAATCTTCTAAAAGGTCATATGTTCAGGTTTCTTCTTTCTGTTTTCTTATCCCCACTGATTGAGGCAATTGGTTATGCTTGGTTTATGAATCTCATTTATGGTAGATTAGGCTGAGTCGTGGAGTACCTATAATTATGGAATGATAATTAATACTACATGTTTTAACCCATGGGGTTGGTACTTAAATCGAATAATGATTAATATTCTTTGGGAATTATGGGTTCATTTGTATTATGTCTAGAGGGAATGGTCTTCAATTTTTAATTAATTTAAAGTGAAAATGTAATAATTTTAAATTATGCCTAACAAAATAGATAATAAAAGTAATAAATTTTAAAAAGGAAAATATTAAATCAATTTCCTTTGAAATTCATATGTTCTTATAGGTTATCTAGTTCTTAGAGGTGGCAGTTGGGTGTCTAAGAGACAATATCTGAAGATGTTTTTAAGTCTAGGTTGATGTCCTTAGTGTGGTTGTGATCTACATATATCATGTATGTTGTGTTATTTCATGTTCTATCCCACCCATTTAGGTAGGGAGACTGTCACCCAATGGACTCTGGGAGGGTGTTTTCTCCAATATCTATGTTGGAGAGGAATGGATAGTCGACTACCCCCTCTTTCCCTGCTCTCTTCTCCTGTTCATATTAAGTATTAGTATGTACGGTGGTTATCTTTACCATATATGTGTATAGAGGGTTATAATTTCTTGTGGTCATTTTACATACATGTATCTCTAAATTTAATATCTTAAGTATTATTATAGGTATGTTGTGTATTATTTGTGATCGGTTGAGGTATAATACTCGACATACATGCTATGGTGGCTCCCAAAAACTACTTGGTTACTATATAGAGATGTTTTATGGGTTGATGAGATGATTTTATGAACAAGGTGCATGGTATTTTATGAGATGATGTGATGAATGGTATGCATGATATGATATAGTTACCTAGGTTTATTTGAGTAGGCTTACTTTTGGAGAGATATGGCTTATGACATGCAACATTGGGGTAGAGCAGAAAACCATTTGGAAAGTGATATAAAATACCTTCTTGTTATTATGTTGTGTATTATAATATTCTTGTATGCGATACTGGGTGATAGATCCATGGTGTGGTTGAAAACTTAGCATACCTGACTAAGTGAGGAGTTAGCTTCACTTTTTGTTCACTGGGATTTATCATGCTTTATTTATCCTTTACATGAGAGGTACCAAGGTGGATCCTACTAAGTATACATGTTAATTTCACCCTACATTTATATAAAATGCTTTTCAAGACCGCAGGAGCTGGTTGGTGATTGGGTTGGACATTACAATCTCACAGGGTTGTTTAGGAGATTTTTGGGCTTCAAGGTTTCTGTTGAGGATATATTTTGGTACTTTTAGTTCTTTTGAAGTTGTTTCAGTCTGTATGATATAACATCCATGTATTGGGGATCCTTTATTTTATTTTAAATAGGAGTTAGATGGTGGTTTTTTTTATTATCTCTCTTTCCTCGTGTTCTTCTTAGAGGTAAATTCCACCCATCTATGTGTATGATATACCCCTGGTGCTTGTCTCCAACTCGTGTCCTATTAGAGGTGGGATTCAGGATTCATTATCTCTCTTCTCTAATGGTTGACCTAGGAGGGGAACCATTAGAGGGAGGTATCATGATAATGTTTCGGTTAGTATGTGACCACATCAGAGTTTACCTACTATGTTTTGTACTCACACCCAACTCGGACCTCCATTGCACATGGTTATCCAACTTCCACCACAACTTATACCATGACCTATACTTGGTTGTGGTACTCTTCAGTGAGTTAGCCGAAATGACATGCACTAGGGTGTTATTACCTCATCTAGGGAATTTTATCCTCACCACAACCAATATCATGGGTGTGGTGACTCATGTTCCCTATTTTGGAAAAGAAATCCTCCCAGGTACCACACCCTCACCTGGAAATTTCGAGCATTGGTCATTTCAGGAAAGAAGACGCCAGTCACAAATAGACTCCAAAATGGCTTGGCAAAGCCACAGTGCTGGTTGTGGTGTACCAACACTGTACAACCTTCCAAAAATGGCCTCCATCACACCCACCACTATGACATAGTGACCCTTTGAATGGAAAAAACTCTTATCTAGCCTCTGGGACACCTCCAAACTCCCTTTAGGAAACATTGAGACCTAGTAAAACACAAAGGAAAGACTTGCGACATCCAAACCATTATATTAGATACCTCTCAAAAAATTCTCATACTCGAGAATTAAAACCAAACGCAAAAAGAAGGAAAAGAAAAGGGGTTATCTGAATAGCCATCCCATGAGAAAATTCTCAAGAATCTCACCATCATAGGAGCATAATATCTCACTTAGATAAACAAGACATAAAACCACGCAACATGAAAAACCATCTCCTAAACAATCTATAGGGGGAGATTCCTATGAATAAAGATAAAGGACACAAAAAGGAATTAAAGAAGAGAGAACCATCTCATAAACCATATAATGGTCAAAAAATCAACAAGCATTGATACAAAAGAATAATTAAGTATCAAATATCTTGGGATAGTTAGCAAATATCTGTAACTTGCATTCCCAAGTTCTCTCCTCTATGTTATTATTTCACCACAAGACACAAACTAGAGGAATATAATTCCCATATAACACCTTCTCATGGAGGTCTTAGATCTCCAAAGGACACTCCTATAAGGTTGTATCATCATCAATGTTGATCTCACCCAAATTGAGGATGTGATAATTATCATGAAGATAACAAAAAAGGTGTGACACATGGAATAAATCACGTATCATGTTAAACTATGGGATAAGTATTATATGATATTCAATGTCTTTAACGTGATACAACACCCTGAAAGGCCAACAAACTATGTATAAATCTTACTCCTGTGACCAAACCTTCACTACCCACAATGTTGAGTTAGTTTTAGGAAAACATTATCTCTAACTTCAAACTCTAGAGATATCCTCTTATGATCAACATTGGACTTCTAATGATCCTGCACTATCTTCATCCTTTTGAAAATAACCTAAAAAATATTTTTTTTGGTTTGAACTAAATCTAGCCTAATAATTTCTAACTCTCCAACCCCAGTCCAAAATAATGGAGAATGGAAATATCATCCATACAAAGCTTCAAATAGTGTTATACCATTGGTGGATTGAAAAATAATGTTGTAAAAAACTCAACCAAAGGTAGGTTCCTCATCCATAAGCCTTAAAAATATAAGTAAAAAGTGTGCAACATGTATTCCAAAGTTTAGATAGTCCACTCTATCTAAACATCCATATTTAGATGTGTAGCAGTTATAAGCAATAACTGAGAGAAAAAATCAGGTTGAATACCTCTCTGTACTCTGGAGTTAAAACAAGGATCAAGATTAGATATGATCAATATTTTTACTTTGTGCAGTCTCACCACCTCCTCCAAATATTTTATCATCTAAGACTCCACTATGTTTGACTCTTTAATTGTTATAAAGTGATCTAATTTCATCAAATGATCCAATATCAACCATATAGTGTCATAAACTCCCGAAACTCAAGATAAAACATTGAATAAATACATCAAAATGTCCTCCCACTTCCACTTAGGAACATATAATCACTAGAGAAAACCACTATAAACACGATTTTTGGCCTTCATATTCTTACAGACCAAACTTCGAGACACAAAATCAGCAACCAAAATCTTTAATCCAGGCCACCAAAACTAAAATCATAGGGAATGGTGAATATTTATAATGCTAGGATATACCACCAAGGGTGATCTGTGGAACTCCTAGAGAACCAACTCATGCATCATCGAATGAATGAAAATATTCCCTTGAAATAATCCTCGATATTGATCATCCTCAAACCAATCATTCAGGGCGTCATTACAGACAACTCAGTTTCTACAGACCTCCACCTCAGAATCCCCCAGTTGGGAATCCTCTACCTGTTGCACCAAATAAGACCGAACTATCATCTAAAAAAGGAATCCTATTCCCCCAACCTCTCCCATATAAATATCCATCACGAATATTTCTTCTACCACTCTCTAAGAATCTCTAGATTCGTTCACAATATCACCACAAAACTTTATACTTAGCATGTTAGCTAAAACCTTACACTTTCCAAGGGTATAGGAAATCTCAAAGTTATAATCCTGTATGAATTCCATCCACTATCATTATTGTATGTTCATGTCATGATGGGAGAATACATACCTCAAGCTCTTTTGATTAGTGAAAACTAAAAAATGTTCACTAATGTGGTAATGTTTCCACAACTTCAACGAAAACACAATCACTATCAACTTGAGATCATGGGTGGAATATTAATGTTCATGGGTATATAAATTCAAAGAAACATAAGAAAAAATTGATCTATGATGTATAAAGATACTTCCCATGACAAGAAATGAAGTGTCATTGAAAAAATCAAAATGAACTCCCTCAGATGAAAAAACAATGAAATGAGGCACTGACCAACTTCTGCTTTAAATAGTCAAAAGCTTCCTAATAGTGGTTAGTCCACATGAATGTCTGATCCTTTTTGGTTAATATTTTTAGAGGACTCTCAATCTAAGTGAATTTGTGTATGAAAATTCTATGGTATCCTATAAGACTAAGGAAACTCAACACCACTATAATAGCCTTAGAGACTAACAAAAAAATAACTACCTTGATCTTTGAAGGATCCAAGGCTACACCACACTGGTTCACAACAGAACCCAAGAAACAAACTTCATGATCCCAAAACTCACACTACAATAGATTCATAAATAGATGCAGATGGTGAGGCACTCCCAAAATGACACACAGATGCTCTACATATTTCACCTTAGATACATATTACTCAAGGATATCATTGATGAAAACCAAAATATCCAATCCATGAACTCTCATAACACTACATAAATCAACCCTATGAACACTTCTAGATAATTAATCACATTTAACAAAATCAAAATAAACTCATAATTCCAATAACAACATAAGAAATAAATCTTCAGTATATCCTCATCCTTCACCCACATTTGATGATCTCATAATCATAAATCTATCTTCAAGAACCAACTAGATCCGTTCAGCTGGTCGAATAAATCTTCAATTCATTGAAGAAGATAGTGGTTATTCATTATTACCTGATTAAATATCTGATAATTAATGAAAATATCACCACCCTTATTCACAAAAAAAATGGGTCCACCCCAAGTTGACATGCTCATCCAAACAAAATTTCACTCCAATGATCATTGATCAGTACTTATAGCTCTCATAACTGAAAAGGTTACATCCTGTATAGATACATCGAGATCAGAGTCGTTACTAGTTATATCTCTATATTATACTTGATTTCCCATCAAGGTGGTAACACCATAACCTTATCGGGAATAAAATATTAATACTCTTCCGCAGCCCTATGAAACACCATCGACTGAACCTCTAATGAACTCATCATCAACTCAACCATCAAGGAAGATAAAGAAGAAATATGACTCTGATTCATCTAAGGGTCTCTCTAACTAATGAACATGGAAGACTCTTTATCATTATCATAAAACAAAAAATATCTCCTAAATTAATCTATAATATCCTACACCGAATACAACCAGTCCATTTCAAATATGATATTACATGGTTGTATCTGCAAACATTAGAAGTCTCCCCAAGAGCATATTTTCTCCAGCACTAGATCACAAAAATATATATACTTCACACATATAATCTTGAACTCCAATGGAAGTAGTAAATTCTAAGGGTGGTGTAAGCCTCTCCACCTCGAGTTTATAATAGAATAGGGTAGGTGATATAAAGGAGTGCAAAGCTCCTAAATAAAAAAAACCTTAAACCTAAGTAGAAAATAAGTAAAGGGTACATTGAATGGTTTTCGGCTCACCTGGAATTGGAAACTATAGAGATTATAGCTAACCATGACCTTATCCACACCCTCTCTAAACCTGATGGTGACTACCTTCATGTCCATGCTCTACTCTCTATGGAAGAAGAGCATCATGTGGATATCCTCTTTCTGCCCCATCTCCTCTCTGTTGATCTAAAGTTGGAGCACCCTATTACTATTATCCTCGATGGAACTACCTTAATGGAAAAAGCTAAAGAACAATACCTACCAAACACTATCTACTCAAAAATTTTGATCACTATCACTTCTAATGACTACATCCTCCATAATAAAAACAAGCATATTATCCCTTGGCATGGGACTGAGAATTACCACCCCAAGAGAAATGATGTAATGAAGGTTGTGACCTACCCAAGGCTGTTTGAAGGCTCCTATATACAGAAAACAAGGAACTGTGGGCCATAGATCTGCTATGAAGAGAATCTTGATAAATCCTCTCTCATAGTGATCTAGTCCTAGACATCATCATCTCACTGACCTTTACTCTTTCCAATAGCTCGAGATACACTGACAACATAAACGGGGTGACTTGGCTATGAATTTATGGATAAAAAGCCTCCCCAAAATGCCCAAATCAACTTAATCTTCTATAAATAGGTTGAAATTATATTAAAGAAGGGTCCCAAAATGTATCTTGAACTCTCTCACATCGAAACTCTCCTATCGATGGGTAAGCATCTTTTGGTGACTGATTGTATTTGCAATTGAAGAAAGAAACTCTACTTGAAACTAATATCATAAATTCTCCAACAAGAAAATAGACTAATCGTAATCCCTAAGTAATAAGAACTACTATTATCTCACTAACCCAAATAGTATCATCACCGCCAATGAAATTCAGTGCTCCTTTCGAGCATGGATCGAATTAAAGGCTATCTCTACCTCTTCTGACCAATTTTTTTTCACTGATTTTGAAATGGAGTCCTCATACTTCTGTATACTATGGTGCTATAACTCATAGAGTTTCCTCCTATAAATATCATCATCATCTTCACTAGCCTTGGAAATCTACTAGAACATTTTTCTAAACATCTTCAGTTGTGAACCTGACTAGGATGTCGATCTAGAGCCATACCTGCAAAAGAATAAATTGTTAGGGACTCCTAAACCCAAAATATGAAATATTTAAGATTAATTAATTATTTAAGGTTTAAACTAATCCCAAGTTATGAACATTTCAAACATATATTCAAAGAAAAATGATTCATGATCCTTTCCTAGGTCATTACCCCGCAACCAATATCACTTCATTTCGTAGTCTTACTAAACATAAAGGTTCATACATCGAATCACAGAGGGACCTAAATACCCATGTCCTAGCTATTATCCCTTTTTTAATTCTATTACTAAGTTCATATGACATTGTTTCCCTACCAACCCATAAATTACTCACTTTTTTCTACCTCAAAACTTTATACTATCTTCCAACCTGACCCTTTGATACCACTTTTTCATGAACCCCTCCCCCCAAAGGTACCCCTCCTGGGCTGGTAATGAGAGAAGGGAGATAATGACACCTTAAATACACATCCAATAGGCCATGAGGTAGATACAATCACTAAGGGTATATCATACACATAGATAGATGGAGTTTCCCTCAATGAAGAACATGATAAAAGAGAGATTAGATACAACCACTATACAAATCTTTCTCAAAATAAAATAAAATATCTCAAATACATGCATGTAATTTCATGGAGAATGAAACAACAACAATAAAACTATATGTACCAAAAGATATCCTCACTAACAACCTTGAATACCAAATAGATCCTCAACAACCCCATGAGCTTGTAATGACTTTCTTAATCACCAAAAATCTTCTAAAGTCTTGAAAAACAGCTTATATAAATATAGGGTGAGAAAAACATATATGCTCAATAGGATCCTCCTTGGAACCTCTCACACAAAAGATAAAGAAATCATGTTAAATCCTAGTAAGAAACAAGTAAAGTTAACTTGTCACCTAGTCAGGTATACTAAGTTCTCATCCTCACCATAGATCTCTCACCAAGTATCACATATGATAATAATATAATATCAAATGTAATAACAATAAGGTATTATTCTTCCACTTCCCCATTGGTTTGTCACTCTTCCCTAATGTTGCATGTCTTGAGCCATCTCTATCAAAAAGGAAGTCTTACCAAAGAAACCTAGGTAACTATAGTATATCATGCATCTCGTTAATCACATCATCTCATCACATATTATTATCCATGTGAATCACATCATCTCATCATCCCATTCCACATATCCATATAGTAACTGAGTAGTTTTAGGATCTACCGTAGCTTGTATGTCAAGAATTATACCTAAATCCATCACAACCCATACACGACATACCTATGATAATACTAAAGATACTATATCCAGAGATACATGCATGTGAAGTGGCCATAATAAATTATAACCCTCTACACACATACATGGGAATGATAACCACTATGCATAAAAATACATAATAAGACCAGGAAAAGAGAGAGAGGTAAGAGGGGTTAGTTAGCCATCTGTTCCTTGCCAACCTGGATGTAGGGGAAAACATCCTCCCAGATTCCACTAGGTGTTAGTCTCCCTACATACATGAGTGGGGTATCATATAAAATCACATGAAATAAAATATATATAGCTCACAACCACATTATGAGCATCAACTAATCCTTAGACTCAACTGTAGTTAGTGTCATTTAGACATCCGACTGCAACCGCTAAGGACTAGATAACCCATAAGCACACAATAATTTCAAAGGAACCTAATTTAATTTTTTCCTTTTTAACATTTCTTAATTTCATTAGATTGTTTATTATACATAAATTAACATCATTTCATTCTTACTTTACATTAATTAATAGTTGAAGTGTATGTCCTCAAGGCATAATGCTGCCAAACCCATAGTTCCTCAAGAATATTAATCAGTATTCTATTTAATCACCAACCCCATGGGTTAAAAATATTTGTATCAATTATCATTATATAATTTCGGAAACTTCCAGACTCATCCTAAGATACTATAAAATATATGCATAAACAAAGCACAACCAGCTACTTCAAGTAGTGGGGATAGGAAAGGAGGAAAAAAACCTGGTCACCCAAACTTTTAGAGGATTTATTAATAAGAATGTATCCCAAAATTCAGTATAAAAATAGGCAAGCAAATATTTGACCCATTCCATAAATCGTTGTTCCATCCCTGGCGCTACCATGAAAATCACCATGCATCCCACCATCACTGGAACCAACTACTGCCAAAAAATCTCGATCCACCCCACCTATGTCTCATCAACCATCAACCATCCCAGGCTCATATTAAATCTCATAGAAAGGCTCCTTAACTAGAGTAAACACATAAGGATTAAAAAAAATTCCAATAGGGAAACTGGACCTTGAAACCAATGCATTCATCCTACACAAGAAAATAGGCATGTTAAAACCCAAAAATTTATTTTTACCAAATAATCAATTAATTTCCATAGTATATTAACAGGTTCATTTATCATATGTTAAAACCATAGGTAACCTAATGCATCATATATTAAAATCTAAAAATTATTTAAACATGCTTCTAAAAATAATTTATTGTTTCAAAAAACTACAAGTAACAACATTATCAATTAACATGATTATCTATTATTTCATCAAAAATTATACCAACTCCACATTCTTTTGCAAAAAAAATTAACATAATAAATAAAAATTCTATTTAACATGCACCAAGAATCACTTTGACTCCCATAAAAACATAAGGGAGAATGGTTTTATTTAAACATGCCTCTTTAACAAGAATTAACATATTTATGTTGTTTAATCATCATGATAAACGATCTAAAAAACATGTGAATCCAAAGAATAAATATAGATATCACACTATCTAGAAAAAAAATAGGAAGACTGCTATCATGGTGGAAACACATGTAACCACTTCAACCAAAGTTCATTATTTAATCAGGTTTAATCTTCATTAATGTTAATTCCACTATCATTAAAAGAGATTAAGCATGATAACATTATGATTGAACATAAAAATAATCATATAAGAAATGAATCCCCTACCTTAATTAAGAAGTTCAACATTCTTTGTATAATAATAGAAAATCATGATTTATCCACTATAGTCGCACCCAAATTTACCCGAGTTTTTAGGGATAAGCGGTCATTTGTAGTGTATATTGGGTTGTCAAAACCTCAAAGACCTATGAAGAAACCTGCAAACATGTTCATTCTATGGGTTATTTTTGGATATGAAGTGGCCAAATTTGGTTTGAATTTAGATGGGTTTAAATGAGAACCAGGAGACCTATTTGGATTCAAATTACGAGAATGGTTTGATCCTAGGTTATCACAAGGGATGGATTGGATGAAATTCATTTTTAATGATTTAAATTTATTAATCTCAAGACTGATTCATTTAAAGAGATCAAGAAGACTTCATCACTTATTAGTTTAATAAAAATACAAACCTAACGATAATCACATATAAACATAGAGGATAATTTTTATTATCACTCCATGTTAAATGTTCTTATTATCACTTGAAGTGTTTTTCCTTAAAATTCAAAAAGGTTGAAGAGGTATTAAGATCGTTAAATTAATCTCTCATTTAAAATAAATTATTAAACGTTAATTGAGTGAGAAATAAAATAAAATACCGACCCTTACTACTCCCTTAGATCAAACCAGAATATGTTTATCCCTCTATTGTTGTTATTCTCTCAATGGAAGCGAGAATTAGACTCGTGAGGGAGGAATTGAAGAAGTGTAAAACATTGAAATAATGAACACTCCATTGTTGTTTGAAGGATTTATCTCTTCATTATGTGAATAAATTCACACCTTAATAAAAACATATCAATGTGTTAATAAAAATAAAATAAAATGGGAATAAGAATAAGTTTCACTAAGATACTAAGGTGGTTCGAATAACTTGTAATTTAAAGAAAAACATTACAAAGACAAAGTGACAGCCTAACATTATAATGAAACGAAGCACAAAAAAAATCCAAAATCCACCAACACCACTATCTTAAATATAAATTTTGTAAGGTTTGGTTCAATCCTCCAATATTTTAAGTAACCCTAATTATTGGTGGTAAGCCTAAGTTGTGGAAATTTAATGGAGAGAATACTTTTCGACCCTTGACAAAAATCTGAGCTAGCTTGCATCCACCAAACAGATGTGCCAAAATGAGCTTCTAGATGTCTTAATTGTGGTGGGATATATAATTATAAAATTAAGCTTCAGATGTATGCTAATATCCTATAAAATTTCATCCCAAATGGATTTTGGGTTTTTGAGATATGATTGAAATGTGGGATGCTTTTCTGGGCCATACAATCTGGCCCAGAATTTCATCTTCAAATTTGGCTACCTCAAACTCCATTAAAACATCATAATTATCTTGAGAAAATATTTAATTTACATTTATATATGATTTTTTCTATATTAATTTCAAATTTGAGAATCATTGGGATTGGATCTTGGCCACTACAGTCATTTTATTGGGTTGTTTTCTAGTTCACTTCACCTAGAATTTGTTAGCATGAAAGCCCACTTTGGTCATCTTCCAATGTGATTCTTCAATTGCTTCAGAAGAATGAAATATTAAAAATGGAATGGGAAAATTGAAAATGAAATATGAAATTAAAATCAAGATCAGTGGGGTATTAACAATGTGTCTCAAAACATACCAAGTAATAATGATCTTTAAGCAAGAATTGCGATCATGATGTGAAATAATTTTCAAATTGTAAAATGCACTAAAAATTCTAATTATAAATAATAATGAACATGAATATTATAATATATATATATAATGAATATTACCCTATTTTAGTGGCTAATCACACGCCCCAAACTTTATTTTTTCTAGTCCCAAGAAAAATGTATCTCAAAAATATGAAATTTGAATTCCTTTTTCCAAAATAATTTTAATATACAATGCTCACCAAAAGACCTCATACCAAAAAATTATGAAACCCATAAAAATAATTTAATTCATGGTAGGTTCAAAAGAATATCCCAAACCTATTCACATTCCATTATTCAAATTCATCACCACATTTCATCCAAATTCAATTAATCGTGATGATGTGTTGTGCATCACAATAGAAATTGGGGTTTAATTTTATTCATAGGGGGAATATGGAAGCGCTAGGTGGAATAATATTTTAATATTAAGATAATTATTGTTTTTTATTTTCTTTTTTTTTAATTTTTCCATGGTAATTGAAATTGAACCCAATCAAGTCAACCCCTATAGTGAGACTTTGCTGATGACGCCTAGGCTCAACGACCTTTGGGGACCAAGTGAATCTTACATAATCAGGCATCATCTTGAGTTAACTCAATAAAAAACAAATTCAAATTTCCAAAAATAGAGATAAAATCCCCAACTATGGGCCAAAAAACGGTGGAGTCACAATCCTTAAGTGATGAAATCCACACATTAGGTCATTCTATTTTTCTACATGTAATTTTATTTTTTTATGTATAATTTTTTTCATTGATCTTTTTTTGAATACCCATGTTAAAATTAAAACATTCACCAAACTTATGCTATTTATTATGGGACACCAATAACTCAAAATAATACCCCACAATCTAAAGGACATGCATTGCGAATTTTTTTATTAATTGTATGAAAATGTAAATGGTGAAAAATCACATTAGACAGCCACATTTTCCAAAATATATGCTCATGAACTTAAAAATGGATTAAAATCATAATCATGGCATGAAAAATTATTTTATATTCAGTTTCAAAGTTTACAAAGTGTATTTTCATGTTCAAGTTTAAATAATTTTTTCCTTCCATTAACACATATTATTTTTTATTTCAAATATATTTTTTTATGCACAACAAAATAATTTTTTTATTTCACCCCCCCCCCAAATTTGAATAAAACTATCCCCTGTGTTTAAATAAGAGAAATTTAGAATGGGGTTGAGGTGGATAAGTGGATTTCAAAAAGTAAATTTAAAATATGAAACATGGAACAAAGTCACATGGCAGTTGAAGTTGAAGTTCATGATGCTCTGGATTACTCCTTTGATCTCCATAAGACTTAGAGACTCCTTAGCAATGAAGGAAGATGGGTTTTAAACTCTTAAAAGAAATATGACCTAAAAATACATCATCCTTGGCATCCCATAAATCTTACACACAAACACCATTAGAACACAATGGAAACCCCATGAGGTTCCCCAAACTAAAACCAAAGACAAAAGGCGTGAGAAAAAAATGTACCTGTTTATTTTGGAACACCAAATACCAATACTTGGAACATGTAAAAATTAAAATAATATATATATATATATATATTCAAATAAAGGTATATATAAAAATAAAATAGAATATATAATCACTATAGGTCTTAGTTCAATGGAAGGTGCACTCCTCTATCTCTCTTTGATCACGAGTTTGAGTCTTGTGGATTTTCCGGTCACGAAGGGGTTTCCCCAATAACGTAAGGTGTGGAATTTTGAAAAAAAAATTGTTTTTTAATTTTTTTAATTTTTTTATCCTTTTTTTGAAAACCAAAAAACACACAAAAATAAAATAAAATCAACGCATAAGCCGAGTTGCCTCCTGGAAAGTTCATAGTTCAATATCATTAGCTTGACACCCCCCCCCCCAACTTACCCAATTACAACTTTCATTATCTTATGGATTATATTTTTCACCACTTATATTAGATCTTGATTTATTATCCATTGGGTTTGGTGGTAATTTTTGGAAATTGATTCAAGAAAAACCATGTAGGTCCCAATGAATAGTCTAATCCCATGAATATCAAAAACTATCCATCCAATTTCTTTTTTAATGTTTCTTAAGACATCAAGAATAATTTTCTTATCATTAGAATTGATAGAGGATGAAATGAAAACTGAATATTTTTTATTATCCCCATTGATGGATTACTTTAGAGAGGAAGGGTGGACCTTGAGTTTGAGATTGGGTTGCCTAACACTTTTAGACACATGCTAAGACTTTGAATCTAACTCAGTTTCATTTTCCAAATTTATAAATATAAATGGTTCCTTTAAAATAGAAGATTCAAACACAAATTTGGAAATACCAATTTTATGAATGGGTATAGACTCAAATTTTATTATTTGTCCCAATGGTTTAATGCTTGGTGTTCCTAATAAAACATCAATGGAGCTAAAATCAGGACACTCAATCCATGATTCCAAATTACCCTCTTGTGAATACATGAAATCAATTTCCTCATAATTTAAATACCATTAAAAATTCCTTAATTATATTAAGTTATCCCAAATACAAATTTTTTTTCTTTAGAATATTCATGAGAGGTTTGTGGGAAACTAGAAAATCCACATAAGGTTATGGAAGGTAAAATCAGTGTAGGGATGATTTCCTCACAAGTTTTAATGCTTTGTAGTTCTAATCTCAAATATGAAATCATATAATTCATTATCTCTATTTTATTAAAAAATATTCAATCAATGTATGAGGAATAGAATGGGTAGGAGGTCTAACATCATGGACTTTCCTAATATTGGTCTCTTCAACCATCCTAGAGAGGGAAAGAAATTTATCCTTTAAACATTCATCATCCCAATGATATCACATCTCACCGGGTGTGGGGTAATTATTAAAGGATTGATTATATAAATTCCCTAAGTTAGGGGATTCCCAATATTTATTTCCCATTTGATTCCATCATGGGTTTATGATGGGGTAATGATGAATATACTCCATTGTATTTGGCTTAAATTATTATTTGAGATTCCTAGGACACACACAAGAAGAAAAGGGAAAAGATAAGAGAAATGAGGTGACAAAAGAGAAATTAATTTTTAATTATTTCTATTTCTTAGACTCTAAAGTGATTCATTTAAATATATCAAGAAAAATTCATCACTTAATGGTTTAATAATGACACAACCCTAATTATAATCACCTATACACTTATAGGATCATTTTTATGAGTAATCCAAGGTAAAGGATGTTATTAACACTTGAAGTGTGTGGCCTTAAAATTAAACAAGGACAATGAAATATTAATATTTTCAAACAAAAATATCATTTAAAAAGAAGTGATTAAACATTAATAGAGTGATAAATAAAATACAATATAGACCACTATTACTCCCTTGGATAAACCCATAATATTTTTAGGCCTCCATTGATTCTATTCTCTCAATGCAAGTGGGATGTAGGCTCATGAGGGTAAAATTAAAGAAGTGAAAAACAAAGAAATAACAAATAATCCACTATTTTTTGAAAGATTTATCTCTTCTTTGTGTGAATAAATTCACAACTTAATGAAATGGTATCAATATTTTAACAAAAAGAACAAAAAATTAGAAGAATTTTATTAAGAGACTAAGGTCAGTTTAATAACTTACAATTGAAAGAATAACATTACAAACACCAAGTAGCAACATAACATTACAATGAAACAAAGCACAAAAACATCATAAATACTCCAAAACCACTACCTTAAATGGGAATTTTGGAAGCCTTGGGTCAAGACTCCAATATTGTACGTATCCCCAATTAATGGTCGTAGGCCTAGGCGGGTGGAAAGTTATTGGATAAAAGAGTTTTCCATCCTTGACAAAAATCATAGATCGCTTGCATCCACCAAATATATGTTCCAAAATGAGATTCTAGATGGCCTAATCGGGGTGAGACATATAATAATAAAATTAAAATTTTGATGTCCCCTATAATCTTGTAAAATTTCATCCCAAATGGATGTTGGGTTTTAGAGATATGATTGAAATTGTGGGTTATTTTTTTAGGCCACAGAATCTAGTATAGAATTTCATCTTCAACTTGGGTTGCTTTTAACTCCATTAAAACATCATAATTAGATTGGGAAAATGTTTCATTGAAAGTTCCCCAGGATTTAATATATATCTAGTTAAAATTTTAGAATCATTAGGATTGTATATTTTTTGCTACAATCATTTTATTGTGCTCACTTCACCCAAATGTGTAGGCATAAAATCCCACTTTGGTAATCTTCCAATGTGATTATTCAAGTGATCCAAAAGAATGAAATATTTCCAATAGAATAGGAAACATGAAAATAAAATATTAAATTCAAATCAAGATTAGTGGGGGATTAACAATGTGTCTCAATATGTACTAAGTAATAGTGCACTTTAAGCAAGATTTGAAATCATGATGTGAAATAATGTTCAAATTATAAAATGCACAAAAAATGGTGTTTATAAATAATGAAACACATGAATATTATAATATATACAATAAATATGATCCTATTTCAATGGATAATTACACTACTAAAATAATTACAACCAAGCCTAAGGAAGACTATCCATAACCTATTTTCCACAAACCACTATCAAACAATGCTAAAAAAATTCCCAAAATAGGTCCTCCTATTATTGTGTTCTTCTTAGAAAAGGAGAATATAATAAAACAAAAAAAATAGAAGAATGGGGTACACCTCGAATCAAGGGTGTTTTATTCTCTGTGAACTATGTTATAATCCATAAGGAATCAGTCAAGTTGCATCAAAGGGAGGTAGAAAAAACACTACCCATCAACAAATTCTGTCAACGAAACCTCAATGTGAGAAAATGATAAAATAATCCCTAGTTCATTGAGAATCTGAAAAATTGAAGAAATTTTAGAGGAGGGGAATTGATCAGGTATTAGAGGGAAAAAACAAATCGAGGGTGTATTTAAGACCCATATTAACTCTTCATGTGTTTCCCTTTCTTAACTAGTCAAGATCAACAAAGATCAGTGGCTATTTCGGCTATTCAAAAACCAACCCAGCTGCCCCCATGGCTTACACCATTAACTAGCCTTGGTCATGGTTCTATTTAGTGTTTTAGCAAAAATGAAATGTGTTAGGGCATGTTACCCTCAACTGGGACATTTTCTTCCCACCATTCCCAAGACCACGGGTGTAGTGTCTCCTCTTCCCTGTTTTAGGTAGGTGGTCCTCCAAGGCTCCACACCTAATGCCACACCCTCTCCCAGGAGTTTCAAGCACTCACTTTTGGTAAGGAAGAAACTGATCCCAAAAAACCTTCAAAATAGATTGGTGATCCATGGTGATGGTTTTGGTGTACCAAAACCACACGACCATCCCAAAACAGCCTCCACCTCACCCACCACCAGGGCATGGTGACCCTTTGAAAGGCCAAAACACCTCTCTAGCCTCCAAAACACATCCAAACTCCCTTTAGGCACCATCGAGACCAGGGAAAACACAAAGTAAAGGTCAGGAAGATATAAATAATTAAAAATATTCTATTAATTGTATAGGTGACATTCTCAACAATAATCAATAAATAAATAGCATGTCATACAAAATAAATAAACCACCAATAATAAATGCTTCGACATGGTGCCAGAATGTCTATAAGCATGCCACAATGATCGTTCCAACCACAGTGCCACCATCACCCCAAGGGGATACTCATATATCTCAAGACAATACCAATAACCATTATCAAACCTCAATTTTTTTACCCTTGTAACGTCCTAGCTTAGGGTCAACTTAACATGTTTCCTAAGCCGGTGGGTCACATGGCCTCAAGAACACCTCCCCATATGCTAGAGGATTTGACTAGAATTGAGGGTATAAAGGTGGTAAGGTGGGGAGACTATACCCTCTTATTATAATGTCACTATGGATAAAACTATAAACGTACACCTATAAAAGAAAATGAATAAATAGATTAAATAATAAAGCGGTAAAAAAATCGACAACTAAAAAACTAAATAATAATCAAATCCACTAAGGAAGTGTCATATACATGGATGCATGGCATGATGCTATACAAAAGGAGGAATAGGGGATAGACAGATACAAACATGCAATAAAAGTGTAAAATGAACAAAAATGGCTCCACTAGCTTCTTGACCATGTGCTCAGTCCTCTTCTCCTATGCTCCATCTACAAGAAAAATGTATCAACAGCCTATAGCAAGGCCCTTTACCATACCCATGCATGTAGTCATATAATATTCTCGGGTACCAAAGGCAGCCTGAGTAGGGTGTAAGATAAAATATTAGAAGGCCACCACCAACGGTGTCTAGAATTAATCCAAGCATTTCATGTAACTAAACAATGTGTAAGTATAAATGAAATAAGAGACTAGTGCTGAAATAAATAATTGGTCTCCTAAGGTTCCTAGAGGACACCTAGAGGCTCTACCTAGTTTGGATCATGGCCAGGAGGAATTTATGACCAGTAACTATGTATATAGTAATAATATATATATATATATATATATATATTTATATATTTATATATTGCATCCACCTATATGAACCAAGTATGTGTGGATTTAAGTGGCCATATACCTGGAATACTAGGTGATAGATGGACTGGGGCGTAACTCAAACATCCATGACCAGTATAATGATCCTAAAATCTAAAGAAATTGGGTTCATTCCCTACATCTCAAAATGAATTGTATATTTCATTCTCATCACTCGATATGGTGAGTGTTCCATCATGTCAACACTCGAAGAAAGGGATGTGGTGCGCCATGCCCACCGTCCAAATAGTGTCAGTGCTGTGAGACTTCATTCTCTACACCTGATGTAAGGGAATGTGATACCATCATTCTCAAAATACCTCTTACTATCATTCCATATCCTATGTTAAGGCGTAATCATATAATATAATACATGATGCATCACCTCTCATGTATCTCAATAATCAAGTTCAATTACAACAAGCCATTAGATTTTATATTAATCATTTTATAGAGAATTAACAAATGGTGTGGCCTTACCACCCTTTATAAACCATTTCATTTAATTCATTAAATTAATTTATGGAAAGGAAATCAAAATTAATAATCCATCTCTTATAATCAAATTCATTTCTTTCACAAAACATGGAAATTACATCTTATAAGACTCAAAGGACCATTTAAAAGGTGACATGGTCGACAAGGCATTTACCTGCATGGGAAATTGCAATAATAGGTGGTCCAATGACTTAATAGGTACCTTGGTTTCCATTAAACGTTCATATATCAAGGGAAATTCCATTTAAAATATAATCTAAAAGCTAAAAAGGTGTTTTGGGAATTTGAAACAATTAAACTTAATGGGAAATTTAGTTTGGCACACCTAAGGGGTGTCCATAATTGAGGTAACCATCTTCAAAACAACTAAACAATTATCAAAGGGAGTGTATGTAGGTGAATTGATCAATTTGATATGAATAACTCTATTAAAAGGTGATGCTCAGTAAAATCTAGTGTGCATCACAAAAGAATAGCGAAAAAATAAGAAATATCATAAGGAAAATGATGAGATCACCTACCTTACATCCATAGATGACTCCTCACTTGATATCGGCCTCAGATTTAGAGTAGGTTGGTAGAAATGTAAGAAACGGTTTAATGCCCTGAAAATAGAAAAAAAGGTCTTGCACCTAAATAGAATGATGGATTCAAATATGAACTTATATTGGAAGGGATCAGATTCTAGATCTCACCTTAAAGAATAAAATGCCTTCGATGGATCTTGAATTGGACATCGGATGTGAGAGTTATCAAGACTCTATGATTTATGGGGAAGTTTTCTCACGGGAGAAGAAACAAGAGGGCATACGCTAGTGGAAGAAATGGAAAAGATAAATTAGGTTTATAGATTAAAGTGGTAAAAAGTGAAATTTCACACCAAAATATAAGGTTTAATGGTTAAGGCATATAGTTTACTAAACCACGCACAAATTGTTTGCTGACCACTACTTAAGGATTTTCCCCACACGGTTAAGGTGCACAATTTCTCAAAACATGTGCAATCTATGAAAAACCCCACTATAAAAAACATTCAATTCCTTGCACAACCATGTGCCTTGGGTATGATAGTTTCAAACAGACTGTGTGGCCTATAGGTTCCCACTATCTACGACAACACAATTTAGGGAAATTGTGCAGGCTAGGCTACACAGTTTCAACTAACCGTATAACCTAGTATTTTCTTCCCATTTTGGGACTCTGAGATCCAAACGAGCACCGAACACACCCAAGACCACCTTGAATTGATTAGGAAAAAATATTTTCACTGTTTAAATAATTTAAATTGAAAAAAAAATTATTTGTACCTTCTTGAATAGACAGGTCATTACAACCTCCCCTTCTTAAAGAAACACATCCCTTAGTTAGCCTTTTGATGGAAAAGAGGTATTCTCATCAAAGAGACCCGGACACTTAGCTGGTATATCATCATTCCATTCCCAGGTCTCATCTTCTACCTAGTCATGCTACCATAACACCCATAATAAAGGATCTAACCTACCTCAGAGAGTCTTCACACTCTGATCAATAATAAAAATGAGATATTCCTCAAAGGAAGCATCGACATCTAATTCAACCTCATCATGCTGAAAGACATGTGATGGGTTTGGATGATATTGGCAAAGATGAGGCATGTAAAATACATCATGCCTTGATAGATATTTTTGAAGAAGTTAAAACTGGTAAGCCACTAGTCTGATCTATTTCATAACCTTGAAGGGTCCAACAAACCTCAGTGAGAGCTTACCCTACTTCTATATATATCTATTTCCCAACTTGGGTGAGACTCGCAAGAAAATATAATCTATGAACTCAGACTTTAAAGGTCACCAGCATCTATTGTCATATTACTGTTGTCTAGACTGAGCTGTAATCATGCACTTTTTGATCGATTGGACCTGATATGTAGGATCCTACACAATACATGGTCCAAGTATATCAACCTCCCCTACCTCTAGCTAGCACAGAGGTGAGAAAAAAGGCCTACCATATAAGACTTCCTAAGGATCCATATTTATGGTAGCCTAAAATATATTATTATAAAAAAAACTTGTTGAGGAGAATTTGTTTCTCCCAGGAACCCCCAATGTCAAGGACGCATGAATGGAGTATGTCCTCTGACACATGAATCGTATGCTCCATCTTTCTATCGATCTGTTGGTGGTAGGCCATGCTTAGAAGCACCTGTGTACATAAGGCCTTCTACAACCCCTACAAGAACTATGATGTAAAGTGAGAATCTCTGTCATAAATGATAGAACAAGGATATCCATGGATATGTACAACCACCCTGATGTACATCCTTCCTAGATCATCTACCGAGAAGGTCTTTCACATGGGTAAGAATTGTTAAACCTTCATCGAACGACGAATGAAAACCCACACTACATCATTTCCATGAGGTGATCTGGGTAGAACAGTCATGAAATTTATAAAAACATCATTCCATTTCCACTCGAGAATGGATAACATATGTGAAATCCCTGTCAAACCCAAATTTTATGCCTTCACCTACTAACAGGTGGAACATCAAGAGATGAAGCTACAAATTTTGTGTTTCATATCAGGACAACAATACTGGTTCAATAGATCTCGATACATTTTGGTGACACCAGGGTGAACCACCCATGCTAAGGCATGGAATTCCCACATCAACTCCTCTCTGATGCCTGTTGGGACCCATACATGGCCATGGAATAGTATAGTATCATCCCCATCCATGGTCCAACCTAAATGTGTATCGTCATCTGAGACACTTCCCCTTAGGTTAAGTCCTTTGAGATTAGATAGTTGTCTCATTATCACATGTTCCAAAAGAGTAGAATTCACTGCTAAGGCTGAGAGGATAGTCTAACCATGGTCCTTCTAAATCTCAATGTGCATCTCTAAGAATAAGTACATGAGATTCGATTCAGCACTAGATTCATGAACTAATTATGTATGATTATTATGACTCATAGAATCGGCCACAACATTTCCTTTACCAGGTATGTTAGAAAGATTAAAATCATATGAATGTAGGTACTCAATAGACCTATGATATCTGAGATTTAGATCCTACTGTATGAAGATGTACTTGAGGATTTTTTTTATCCGTAAATACCACAAAATTCTCTCCAATGATGTGGTGTATCGAAAAACATATAGAATGTACAATAGTAGTGAGCTCGAGGTTGTGTGTCAGGTAATTTCGCTCATGAGGTCTCAACTAATGAGACCCATACACGACAAATCACTCGTCTTGTATCAGAATAGATCCAAGCCCGATATCTAATGTGTCACAGTATACAATATAACTCTTACCTGGATCTAACAGAATCAGTATCGGTGTTGAATTAAAATGACCCTTCAACTCCAAAAAGGTTGCTTCACAAGATTCTGACCAAATGAATTTCACACCTTTCTTTTTCAAGCCTGTATGAGGCACTACGAGACATGATAAATCCTAGATGAAACATCTGTAATACTTGGATAGCCCTAAAAAACTATGAATTTCAAATACATTCTTGGTCTTCTCCTAGGAAACTATAGATCTCACTTTATATGTGTATACTAAAACTTCTGAATCTGAGATAATGTGAGCCAGGAA
This sequence comes from Viscum album, assembly GCA_963277665.1. Taxonomy (NCBI): domain Eukaryota; kingdom Viridiplantae; phylum Streptophyta; class Magnoliopsida; order Santalales; family Viscaceae; genus Viscum; species Viscum album. Next base: position 913,123,593 of record OY728151.1, read on the forward strand.
GTGAACATTGTCGATCCAAAAGTGGCATTTACTAAGCTTAGCAAAGAACTGATTCTCTCTCAGTGTATTCAGAATTATTTGAAGATGGGTTTCATGGTCATGTCTGGAGTGTGAATACACCAAGATATATTCAACAAATACTACTACAAATGAATCAAGATATAGGTGGAAACCCCAATTTATTTGATCCATAAAAATAGTAGGTGCATTTTTTAGTCTAAACAGCATACCCAGGTACTCATATAGACCATGTATGCTCCTAAAAGATATATTAGGAATGTAAAAAGTCTTAACATGCACCTAATGATATCCCAACCTCATATCTATCTTTGAAAATACCCTTTCTCCTCGGAGATGATCAAAGAGGTCATAAATTCTAAGAAGTGGATACTGATTATTTACTCTGATTGGGTCCAATCGATGATAACCCACACAAATCCTAAGGTTTTGGTTCAATTTCTTAATAAAAAGGACTAGTGAACACCAAGGATAAGTATCGGGGTGTATAAATCCTTTAGAATCCAGATCCTTTAACTTCTTCTTGAGCTCCAGAAGCTCCATAGGTGCCATCCTATAAGGAGGAATAGCCCCTAAAGCTTTTCTTGGAGCAAGATCAATACTGAACTCTACCTCTCACACCGGAGGTATACCATAAGAGTTTTCAGGAAATAAATCCATTAAATGCTCCCCTACTGGAGGGAAAATGGTATTTCATAACCCCTGGTCATCTATGAAGAGACTAGAAATATGAGCAATCACATTACCCGACCTCTGCTGCTCAGGTCTTGCTCATGTCAGTCACGTCCAGACCCTACCCAGGCTCGAGCGGCAACTACCCCAAGCCCGCCTCCATAGGCCAGGGGCTGGAGACTAGCACCGAAGGCACAACAACTCGGGGAGGCCTTTGGCTAAGCACCTGTACACACACACAGCACACTCAATGCAAAAGTGCAGAGTAAAAAAGGAAAACAAAGGGAAACATCTATATATACAAACCACAAAAGTGAATCGACCTCTAAACAGTACAAGTAAAGTGTTGAAATAGAAAAAGGGGAAAAACACATGTCCAACCAGAAAAGGTGCCACAACCCAGAAACAGGTAAACAAAAAGAAATAGCTAACGGGTCTCCCACCTAGAACCCGGCTACGACCACTGCACGCGGTCCAAGATCCCAAACTTCTATGCTCCACTGAAGTCACGACCAACCTATCTGACATCTACAAGGTAACACCAAGTGCGTGCAAAGCCCAAGAATGTGTGAGTATAAAAATACTTAGTAGGATACCCCGAAGGCTCGAGGGAGAAACAGAGGAGGTACTGAAGGGTGAGCAGTAGAGAGAACAGGGAATGTAAAGGAGTACAACAGAGAGTGCAGTAGAATACCAGTAGAGAGTCCATCTCAACCAAACAAAATAAAGGAGGTAGTATCATCCAGGCACAAGGAGCTGGAATCACTGAGAAGATGAACTTCTCGTCGAGTCTTCGCTACCTATAGCAGGAGAGTATACTCATCCAACTACGAGAAGCTAGACACGGAAAGCATGTGGCATACCCCGTGCGTCTTCGCCTCAACTGGAAGGCGAGTAACCAAACCCAAGAAGTGAGTACCAGAACAAGGTATATAAAAATACATATGCTCAATAAGAATCCCGAAAAAGGTCATAAGGGGATCTCCATCACGTAGCTCAGCCCAAGAAAGTGAGTCTCCAACAGTCCCAGAGGTAACACCATCGATTCCCAACATCCCACACGTCTGCCCCGAACTACAAGTTAAGTGCTCAATCACCGCACCTCGACACTATCCGCTTTGTGCGGCACTGACTCGCCTGCACAGTTTTAGGTCGCGTCACAAGGACGCGTCTCGGTGGGGAAAGTGACCCTCGTACTTAAGAGTTCTGGGGAAACATCATACCACAACTCGTCACTTCCCCGCAGTCGATAGGTCTCCTCAAAGTAAAAGTCGTTCCATCACCAACCCATATAACCAAGAGTCCCGCTCTGGTAATTACAGAGGAAAGCCACAGACTAGCCTAGTAGAAAGACTGAGTCTGGAATATCAACGGGTGTCCCACTGCCCAGCCCTACTGGAGGGTAGTTCATAATATGATATCGGGTGACCCAATGCCCAGCCCTACTGGAGGGTAAAGCCTAATACATCATCAACCGACCCACTGCCCAGCCCCGCTGGTGGGTAGACCTTAATACATCAGCAGGCGACCCACTACCTAACCTTGCTGGAGCGTAGACCTGGAATAAGTCAACAGGCGACCCACTGCCTAGCCTTGCTGGAGGGTGGACCTGGAACTAGACGACGGGCGAACCACTGCCCAACCCTGCTGGAGGGTAGACCCTAAAAGGTCGTCGAGTGACCCACTGCCCAGTCTCAGCTGGAGGGTAGATTCTAAGTGCGTCGGGTGACCCACTGCCCAGTCTCTGCTGGAGGGTAGACCCTAGAAGTCAGTGAGAAACCCACTGCCCAGCCCTGCTAGAAGTTAAACCCAAAGAAGTCGATAAGTAACCCACTACCCAGCCCCGTTGGAGGGTAAAACTGAGAGCTTCTCTGGCCATCTCTACAAGGGGGTACAACACTGGCCAACCGAACATGGAGTGAGTATCGTGTGACCACCCAACTCTAGAACAACTCACCCAAAAGAGGTTCAGTGTATGTTCCATCACTGGGTGTCACTAGCACCGCTACCGGCCGATCCATCGAGAACGAACCCAGGGGGAGACCACTCAACCCTGCTGATCAAACAAACGAGTACCGAGGCATGGGAAAAACACCACCCTGCTGGTAAAACAAACGAGCACAGAGGGACCCTCTGTATCGTGAGAGGTCAAAGTACGCAAAGCAGAACACATCACGCACATGGGGCCCACACGACGTGTGGCCCCAAGTCAATCCCCAACCAAGAACACAAACATCCTCAGGTACAAACCACACGTACCTCCAAGCACTCCCGTATACTCCTGGAATATACCTCATTTTCATCCCAAGGGCTATCGTGAACACAAAACCCAACGTCAACGTGAGGGCGTGACGTAACATCTCCAACTCAAAGGCCTAGGCACGACTGACCAAATCTTATGAAACATTCACATCTCTCTCCCAAGAGTGCACGCGATCACATTCCATGGGTCCGCTACAACCACGGTAGAAGAACCGCCACCGGGGCACCTTTCGTATTTCCACATTTAATAAGATCGCCTATGAGGCTTCGCACAACCAAACGGATCATACCATTGTAATCTTCATGGAAAAACACGCGAGAAAGAATACTTACTCTCCAGAAACGGTCAACCGGTGAAAAAGGTACTATTCACCATAACCAAACCCGTGTGTGGCCCACCCAAAGATCCCGAAACTGAACAAACGGGGCACACCACTGTGATCCCCTCAGAAAAACACATGGGACTGACTACTCAATCGCCCAAAATGGACACCCAGTGAAAAAGGTACCATTCATCGTAGCCAGGTCGGGTGGGACCCACACCACGTCCTTGAAAAAGGTCGGGCGAACTACGCCATCACAATGCTCTCAGAAAAGCATGTCAAATTGACTGCTTACTTGAGTGGAACATGTATCTAGAGAAAAAGATGCATTCTGGCGCACCGCACACAAGCAGTGCTTCGTGGGACCTGCAACCCGACCCCGAAACTCAACGAACGGATCACACCGTTGCGATCCTCTCGAAAAAGCACACAAGATGGGCTATTCACTTGTCCAAAACGGTCGCCCGGTGATAAAGATGTAAAATCACCATCGACGCCCAAACGACCCTCGTGGGCCCTGCACCATCGTGCCGAAATAGAGCGGTCGGATTGCACCGTTGCAACCCCCTCGATAAAACATCCAAAAACGACTGCTCGCACGCCCCGAACGGACGTCCAATGAAAAATTCGTGAAACGCTGCACGCAGCTCAAAAGACGGGTTGTGGGGCCCACACCTTAACTTTGGCCTCAACGCCTGAAACTACTTTGGAATGATCCTCCTTGGTTCCATGGTCCCAACGCCACTGACGTCGCTTAAGACGAACATCGGGTGTGTCTACGCCGTCCAAAACAAGTTCCACCGGAAAAACGACGATCCCCTCGACGTACGTGTCGCGCCACCGAGGCCCCTCGTTTAGGGAATTAAAAATTCCCGAAACCATCTCAAAAAGACTGACTCAACGTTAGGTCCGTGCTGCCGTAGACGGCGCTCAAAACGGACACCCGTAGCTCGAAATGCGGGTGTGCAAACATTTAAAAAAAAGGAAACCCTCTTGGGTCGGACCGGCCCGGTCCGGCCAGTCCGCCCCGCTCGAGCCGGCCCGCTCCGGCCAGCCCGCTGGGACCGCGGACCATCCGCCTCCCGCGAGGCAGCCTCGCCCGTGCGCCGCACGGGCGCCTCTTCCACTGACCCACCGACACAGCCGGTCGGCTTTCCACGCGGAGACTCGCGTTGCACGGGTCTCTGTCCAGCCGCGGGGTCGCACAGCGCGACACCCGCCGTCCCCTCTCGCCGGCACCCGCGCGCCGCGCCCTCAGCCAGGGAGCCCGAGCCACCCCGCACCAGAGAGATTCCGCCCAGATGACCGAATGTTCGGCCTCCTCCGCCGCCTGCCGGAGCCGCCCCCTGGAGCTGCTCCGCCGCTGGAGCTCACCGGAAACCGGCCTCGTGGCCGGAAAACTTCAGAGGACCACCAGAAACGATCTAGTGGTCACAAATTTGATCCGGATAGCGTTCCAGAAAGCTTAGGATGGTTTCTATGCAGTTATGGGCTTCGTTCGACGATCCAATGGCGCGATTGAGCATTAATGGAAGTTAAGTGGGGAAAGGGGTGTAAGACTCAAATCCGCCTACCTGCGAGCGGAACGCCGACGCTTCGATGCTCGATTCAAGCTCCGTCGCGGCCAAATCCGCCTCTGATCCGTCGTCGCCGTCTTGGAGAAGGAGGAAGGAGGTTAGGGGCTTTCCAGGGGAGGGTTATAATGGAGTCAAGAGAGGGGGGGTTAGGTTAATTAAATAGTCTAATTAACCTAAACACCATCCCGAGGCCTCCTACCTGAACTCCCGATGGGGTCGGGATTAAGCCTCCTCTGGGATAAAAGCCACGCTCTGAGTGCAACGGCAGTCTCGGAATTTTAATCCAAGGACCCGTTCAAAAGTTATTAAACTCAACGCTCAAGGGCGCCAAATTATGAAAACTCCCCTGGGTCTATTTTTCACAGACAGCCCGCACCCACGAAACGTATACCCCTCCTAGGGTAAAAGGCACACTCTGAACTCAACAGTGCCCTCAATTTTCCAATCCGAGCCATCGTTAAAGAGATACTCAAGTTTCTCCATTAAACGAATAAATTAACTAATTAATTTATCTGTTTAACGTTCCGAAAGCGAGCGAGGGGTCCAAACGTACCGCGCCGACAAGTTTTTTGTCGTTACTAGGGTAAACACCCCATTCTGGAACCATCCGTACACTCGGATCTCCGATCAGGATCACCTTTTAGGATTTATCTTATTTATTTGGCGTTCTCTGTGTGAACACACTGAAAATTTAATTCCGGCCACTCCGGGGCTCGGAATCGCACGTCGTCTGAAGGCACTGCTCTGGATTATCATCAAGAATATTCCAAAGTCTTTCACAAAAAAAAAACATGTTCTTAAATCATTCCCTCCTTCAAGATTTTCTTCCCCGAAAAGCAAAACTAGGGAGCTACACATGGTACTAAGCCCACACATGGCTTTCCCATACCCAGAAGAACCCACGCACAGCTCTGCATCACTGCACACATACCAAAGGATTGATCCGTTCACACGAGGTCGGACCTTGCCGATGTGGTGCACCCACTCCAGACGTTTGGGTTAGGGCAAGGAGGTAGAGAACCTCGCCATCCCTCTACACGGTCTCAAATGGTCTGAAGGACCTCAGGGGTAGCTCACGTCCCTGACCAAACCTCTACGTCGCATGCCGCAACTGGAATCACCTCCTGCACCTGGGACAAGGCCTGGCGATTCCCTCCTTCAAAATATCCATATGGCGAAACACCCAAGGATATCCGGTCACGCAAGATTTCACAGTCGATGTCTCTCAACCAAGATTATCTTACAAGCTCGGAGAGCGATGGATTCATCACCATCGAATAAAGAATAAGGTCCTACGCCTTTTATCATACTAACACAGGGTTACACTGATGCCCCGCGCCACCCTGGTATCAACTCAAGCAAGGAGCAGGGAGAAAAGCATTCCACACACAGAGTCTACAAACTCTACTGAAAAAAGTAGAAGATCCATAGAGAGTACCCTTTACCACCTCATTCTATGTAGGGTCGTAGACATCCAAAGCTCGCGGATGTCCGCAGTCCCAACTGTCAGCTCCCGGAGCCTGACGTGGACTGACTAGTGGTGATGGGAAGACCTTGTAAAGTCATCCCCAACTGCCATATCCTCCTACTCCTCCGCTAGCACCACCTCTCTGGCCGCTACTCTGATCACGGTGCTGCCTCTGTCGTGGTGGTGCGCCTGCCACTTTCCTGATGCTCTCTGCATGCCTGGTCGGGCAGTCTCGTGCCAAGTGACCTCACCCGTCATAAACAAAGCAACGACTCTCTTTGGGTTGGACTGGTGCCCTCCGGTTCCATTGTGGTGTACGACCATGCCCCTGAGTCCCGTTTTCATAAAGAAACCTGCGTCGAGGTTCTGCTTGCTGGTGCCCACTAGCTGTGGAAGACGTTTCGGCTCCAACGTGCCCGCTGCCACCACCAACTCTAGAACGTGACAGGAAGCTCTCTGTCACCAGCACCTGCTCTAGCCACCTGGCATATGTGGAAATGCCCAAGGGTCCTACAACAGTATGAATCTGTCGGCGGAGACCCTGCTCAAACTTCCGTGCATGGATGCTGTCGTCATGGACCAAGTCTGGGTAAAAGCGTGCACGGTCTGTGAAACTAGTCACGTACTCGGCCACCGTCATCCCTCCCTGCTGAAACTACTGGAGCTCTTGAATTCGAACAGAGTGTAAGAAGGAGGGGAAAAACTCCTCACGGAAAAACAACTGAAAGTCGCCCCACGAAAGCGACAACTCGTCAAGAAACTGAGTCACCAGACTCCACCAAAGCCAAGCTAATCCATGAAAAAGGCTGGCTGCCAAAGCCACTCTCTGATCTGTCAGCGTCTTCACAAGCCTGAAAAGGTGAACCACTATCTATAGCCAAACCTCTATTGCCTGAGGGTCTGGCTCACCACTGAAACTCAGCAGTCTCTGCCATTGGAACTCACGGAGCGCGCTCAACCTACGTGCAAGCTCAGCATGCTCTGCTGAAACTATCTGCTGCTCAACAAGTGGGGGTGCTGCTACCGGCCCACCCGGAGAAAGGGCTCGCATGATGGCTCCTAGAATGTGGCCTCGTAGCTCACAGGGTCATCGTCACGCACTAAATCTGGCATCTTGGATGGTTGTCTTCACAGAGACATTCTGAATATTATCAAGGAGTGTCGCGGTCAGATGAGCATAATGTATATACCAACAACAACAACGATGGGGAGCTGACTCAAGAAGGACAGTCAAAGACTCAATCCAATGTGATGCACAAACCAAATTTTCCCTGCAACAAGTGTCTCGACATGCCGAGTCGACAAGCGGGTTATCAAGGTCCGGGTGAATGGATAGGTCGGATGCCGCACCATCACTGGACTCCCTGGCCTGAGAGCCGCTCTTGAGACACGTTAACACTATTGCCCTAAATCCCAACGAATTCCTCTTTTAGGGACGTCCGCACAATGTCCCAAGGAACGAACCACCTCTGATACCACTTTTTCATGTCCCAACCCTACCCGAGATCGAGTCGCAACTACCCCTAGCCCACCTCCATAGGCCAGGTGCTGGCAACTAGCGCCGAAGGCACAACAACTCGGGGAGGCCTTTGCCTAAGCACCTGTACACACACACGCAGCACACTCAATGAAAAAGTGCTGAGTAAAAAGGAAAACAAAGGGAAACTGCTATATATAAAAACCAAAAAAGTGCATCGACCTCTAAACAGTACATGTAAAGTGCTAAAATGGAAAAAGGCTAAAACACGCGCCCAACCAGAAAAGGTGCCACAACCCAGCAACAGGTAAAAAAAAGAAACATCTGACAGTTCTCCCACCTAGAACCCGGCTACGACCACCGCACATGGTCCAAGCTCCCGAACTCCTATGCTCCACTGAAGTCACGACCAACCTGTCCGTCGTCTGCAAGGGCACACCAAGTGCGGGTAAAGCCCAAGCAGGGGTGTGTATAAAAATACTCAGTAAGATACCCCGAAGGATCGATGGAGGAACAAAGGAGGTACCGAAGGGTGAGCAGTAGAGAGAACATGGAATTTAAAGGAGTACAACAGAGAGTGTAGTAGAATACCAATAGAGAGTCTAGCTCAACCAAAAAAAAGAGAGGAGGTAGTCCTGTCTAGACACAAGGAGCTAGAAATGGTGAGAAGATGAACTTCTAATCAAGTCTTCGCTACCTATAGCAGGAGAGTAGACTCGTCCAACCATGAGAAGCTAGACACGGGAAGCACCTGGCATACCCCGCGCGTCTTCACCTCACCTGGAAGGAGAGTAACCAAACCCAAGAAGTGGGTACCAGAACAAGGTATATACAAATACATATGCTCAATAAGAAGCCCGAACAAGGTCATAAGGGGATCTCCATCCCGTAACTCATCCCAAGAAAGTGAGTCACCAACAGTCCCAGAGGTAACACCATCGATGCCCAGCATACCACACGTCTGCCCCGAACTACAAGTCAAGGGCTCAATCACCGCACCTCAACACTAATTTCTTTGGGTGGAACTGACTCGCCCGCACGGTTTTAGGTTGTGCCACAAGGACATGTCTCGGTGGGGAAAGAGCCCCTCATACATGATAGTTTGGGGGAAACGTCATACCACAACTCTTCACTGCCCCGCAATCGAGAGGTTTCCTCAAAGTCAAAGCAGTTCCATCCTTGACCCATACAACCAAGAGTCCCGCTCCGGTAATCATGGAGGAAAGAAACAGAATAGACATGTAGAAAGGACTAAGTCTGGAATATCAATGAGTGTTCCACTACCCATCCCTGCTGGAGGGTAGTTAATAATATGATACCGGGTGACCCACTACCCAGCCCTGCTGGAGGGTAAACCCTAATACATCATCAGCCGACCCACTGCCCAGCCCCGTTGGAGGGTAGACCTTAATACATCATCAGGCGACACATTGCCCAGCCTTGCTAGAGGTTAGACCTACAATAAGTCGATAGGAAACCCACTGTCCAGCCTTGCTGGAGGGTAGACCTGGAACTAGATGACATGCGACCCACTGACCAGCCCTGTTGGAGGGTAGACCCTAAGAGGTCGTTGGGTGACCCACTGCCCAGTCTCTGCTGGAGGGTAGACCCTAAGTGCGTCGGGTGACCCACTGCACAGTCTCTGCCGGAGGGTAGACCCTAGAAGTCAGTGAGCAACCCACTGCCCAGCCCTGCTGGAGGGTAAACTCGAAGAAGTCGATGAGTAACCCACTTCCAAGCCCCGCTGGAGGGTAAAACTCAGAACTGCTCTGGTCATCTCTACTGGAGGGTACAACACTGGCCAACCGAACACGGAGTGGGTGTCGCGCGACCACCCAACTCTAGAACAACTCACCCAAAAGAGGTTCAGCGCATGTTCCATCACTGGGTGTCACTAGCACCGCTACCAGCTGATCCATCGAGAACGAAACCAGGGGGATACCACTAAACCCTGCTGATCAAACAAATGAGTACAGATCCAGGGGAAATACTCCACCCTGCTGGTCAAACAAATGAGAACCGAGTGACCCTCTACGTCGTGAGAGGTCAAAGTACACAAAGTAGAACACAACACGCACATGGGGCCCACACGACATGTGGCCCCAAGTCAATGCCCAACCAAGCGTACAAACATCCTCAGGTACAAACCACACGTACCTCCATGCGCTCCCATATACTCCCGGAGTATACCTTCTTTTCAGCCCAAGGGTTATCGTGAAAACGACACCCAACGTCAACGTGAGGGCGTGACATAACATCTCCAACTCAAAGGCTCAGGCATGCCCGGCCACATCTTATGAAACATTCACATCTCTCTCCCAAGAGTGCACGCGATCACATGCCATGGGTCCGCTACAACCACGGTAGAAGAACCACCACCGGGGTACCTTTCGTATTTCCACATTTAATAAGATCACGTATGAGGCTCCACACAACCAAATAGATCATTCCATTGTAATCATCAAGGAAAACACGCGAGATAGAAAACTTACTCGCCTGAAACGGTCAACCGGTGAAAAAGGTACTATTCACCATAACCAAACTCATGTGGGGCCCACCCAAAGATCCCGAAACTGTACAAACGGGGCACACCACTGTGATCCCCTCAGAAAAACACACGGGATTGACTACTCAATCTCCCAAAATGGACACCCGGTGAAAAATGTACCATTCACCATAGCCAGGTCGGGTGGGACCCACACCACGTCCCCGAAAAAGGTCGGGGGAACTGTGCCATCGCAATGCTCTAAGAAAATCACGTCAAATTGACTGCTTACTTGTGTGGAACGGGTATACGGATAAAAAGATGCATTCCGGCGCACCGCACACGAGCGGTGCTTTGTGGGACCCGCAACCTGGTCCCGAAACACAACGAACGGATCGCACTGTTGCGATCCTCTCGAAAAAGCACACAAGATGGACTATTCACTTGCCCAAAACGGTCGCCCAATGATAAAGATGGAAAATCACCGTCGATGCCCAAACGACCCTCGTGGCCCCTGCACCATCGTGTCAAAATAGAGTGGGTGGATTTCACCGTTGCAATCCCCTCATAAAAACATCCAGAAACAACTGCTCGCACACCCCGAACGGACGTCCGATGAAAAAGTCGTGAAACGCTGCACGCGGCTCAAATGAAGGGTCGTGGGGCCCGCACCTCAACTTTGGCCTTAATGCTTGAAACTACCCTGGAATGATCCTCCTTAGTGTCAGTGTCCCAATGCCACTGACGGCGCTTAAGACGGACGTCGGGTGTGTCTGCGCCGTCCAAAACAAGTTCCACTGGAAAACCAACGATCCCCTCGACGTACGTGTCGCGCCACCGAGGCCCCTCGTTTTAGGAATTAAAAATTCCTGCAACCATCTCAAAAAGACCGCCTCACCGTTTGGTCTGTTCTACAACAGACGGCGCTCAAAACGGACGCCCGTAGCTCGAAATGCGTGCGTCCAAACATATTTTTATAAAAAAGGAAACCCTCTTGGGCCGGACCGGCCCGGTCCAACCGGTCCACCTCGCTCGAGCCGGCCCGCTCCGGCCGTCCCGCTGGGACCGCGGCCTAGCCCCCTCCCAGGAGGCCGCCTCGCCTGCACACCACGCGGGCGCCTCTTCCACCGACCGGCCGACACTGCCGGTCGGCTTTCCACGCGGAGACCCGCATCGCGCGGGTCTCTGTCCAGCTGCGGGGTCGCACATCGCGACCCCGGCCGTCCCCTCTCGCCGGCACCCGCGCGTCTCGCCCTCAGCCGGTGAGCCCAAGCCACCCCGCACCGGCAAGACGTCGCCCGGCCGACCGAACGTTCGGCCTCCTCCGCCTCCTGCCGGAGCCGCCGCCTGGAGCTGCTCTGCCGCCGGAGCTCGCTGGAAACCGGCCTCGTGGCCGGAAAACTTCAGAGGACCACCAGAAACGATCCGGTGGTCATAAATTTGATCCGGATAGCATTCTGGAATGCTCAGGACGGGTTCTACGCAATTATTGGCTTCGTTCGACGATCCAATGGCGTGATTTAGCATTAATAGAAATTAAGCGGGGAAAGGGGTGTAAAACTAAAATCCGCTTACCTGCGGGCGGAACGCCGACGCTTCGATGCTCTATTCGTGCTCCGCCACGGCCAAATCCACCTCTGATCCATCGTTGCCGTCTTGGAGAAGGAGAATGGATGTGACGATTTCACCAGGGGAGGGTGATAAGGGAGTCAAGTGAGGGGGGGGGGTTAGGTTAATTAAATAATCTAATTAACCTAAACACCCTCCCGCGGCCCCGTACCCGAACTCCCGACGGGGTCGGGATTAAGCCTACCCTAGGCTAAAAGCCACGCTCTGAGCATAATGGCAGTCTAGGAATTTTAATCTGAGGCCCCGTTCAAAAGTTATTAAACTCAACGCCCGATGGTTCCAAATTACGAAAACGCCCCTGTGGCCATTTTTCACAGACGGCCTACGCCCGCGAAACGTATACCCCTCCTAGGGTAAACGGCATGCTCTGAACTTAACAGTTCCCTCAGATTTCCAATCCGAGCCACCGTTTAAGAGATACTCGAGTTTCACTGTTAAACGAATAAATTAACTAATTAATTTATCCGTTTAACGTTCTGAAAGCGAGCGATGGGTCCAAACGTCCCGCGCCGACAAGTTTTATTTCGTTCTTAGGGTAAAAACCCCATTCCGAACCCATTTTTACACTCGTATCTCTGATCCGGATCACCATTTAGGAGTTATACCATTTATTTGGTGTTCCCAGTTTGAACACATTGAAAATTTAATTCCGGCCACTCCGGGGCTCGGAATCACACGCCGTCTGAAGGCACTGCACTGGATTATCATCAAGAATATTCCAAAGTATTTCACAGAAAAACCTAGGTTCTTACAATGTCATATTGACATCCCATTATCCCTATACATGTTCTTAATACCCTCAAGTGATGTAAACATCACCCTCCAGTAATAGAAAGCAATATGGGATCGATAGGGAACTAATCAATTCATCCTGATGATTACGTCAAATCCCTTCATGTCGAGGATGAAAATATTCCATATGAAAAGGTATACACCTATCTTAAGGGAAAAATCATTACAATAGTGAATACCCTCTAATCAGATACCTAACATGGTATCAAACATCATAAATCCATTTAAGTGTTTGATCTAGAGGTCCATACTTCCCATAATAGTCTCAGATATGAACGAGTGAGACACTCATATGCCTAATAAAGAAAACACTAAATTAGAGGATACTACAATAATACCTCATATAGTAGAAGGTTTGATGTGCTACTCCTCTAGTATAGGCTGGACTATATGTAGCCGGCATGTATTGCGGCCTTGAGTCACTACCCGACTACCCTAAGTAAGCCCGCTCTACTAGTACTTAGAGTAATAAGTCTGATTGCCTCTGTCTTGACTACCACCTCATCCCGATTTCCTGGTGGTATTCCAAATGTCTTCCTATTGTGACACTAGTGTTCCCACTCCTGATCATGAAGTAGGAGTATATCCCCACTCACTATGCGCTAATGAGAACATTCTATAGAAGTGTTGGATATACCCCATCCTACTATAACTTCTGCATTTCATTGGATCTTGTAAGCATGGTGGATTTGTATGTATCATCTTCCCACATTGGTTACATATCATAAAACTATCTGTGTGGTGATCCTAACTACTGCTACCTCTCTAGGTATCTGCAAAACGTCTCTTTCACCCATAAGAAGAACCACTGATTTACCTGGTTTTCGAACCACCCTGGATCACACCATCAACTTCCCTCAAATCTTTCTCTATAATAAGGTCACGTTTGATGATTTTAGAAATATTGGTCAACCTAAATACATTTACCTATGATCAAATGGAATAAACTAGACCATCCTTGAATCATCTAGAAGTCATAAGGTCATCACCTGCTAGAGTAGGAGTGAACTACAACAGCTCAGTGAAATGAGTAGAGTATTCCATAACATACATACTCCCTTGCTGTAAGTTCATGAATTATCTAGATATATCATCCCTAGTATTTTTGGGAAATAAATAGTCATATAAGATCATCTAGAAATCCACCCAAACCATATTATGATGTTGATTCGCCTGGTTGATCACATCCCACCACTACTTAGCAGAATCGCATAGCATATAAGATGCAAGCTTAACCCTCTATTCACGAGGCATCTCCAAATATTTAAATATAGATAGAATTTATTTTATCAAACACTCAGTAGAATTAGGCATCCATCCCCTAATATGGTGGGAGTATGATGCTGCTAGATTTCCGAGTCAACTCTGCCATATTCATGGAAAGTCGAACGACACCTTGAATATTCTGCAGCATGTGTAGAAAACCCGCTCAAAATGGGTTTTAGTTCCCATATTAGGTATATGAAGAGGTGATATAGGTGTAATTGTAGAAGGAAACATTGGTGTCTTAAGACCCACCACCTTAGGTGCATGTTCGTCACTACCTTCAGGGCGTGCGACTGGAGGACATTATGGAAACATGATACTACAATGCCAAATTCACACCTCAGAATATATTTAATAAATTGATAAGATTATAGACAGAAAACTAGGATAGTGGTAAATGATTCCTATAAAAATGATTGTGCCTCTCTTCTTGCTCAAAAATCTGGGTCTATACTATATAAAGAGACCATAACGGGCCATCAGAATGTAAGATATACCCCACCTAATCACTATTAGAGTTGGGTTTAGGTATGAGTCTTTGTTTTACATGTATAAGACAACTACTTTCACTTAAAAAGTCATACACATTTTAAATTTTCACTAGTTTGAATAATTAAATCACTTAAAATGGTCAAATTAGGTGGATTACCATTTTTGATCCATAAGGTCTCATGCTCCTTATGAACCAAAATATGACATCCACATAACCCACACCATAACACATTCTAGCCCATGTGACCAATGGTTCATGGATCAATGTGACATAATTGACTGCTTAAGGTGTATTATTTAACCTATTTAAGAAAACACTTCTTGGTTAAGGTAGTCACTTTAAGTGTCAATTATGTTTTTCAATTCCTACAAGAAGTGTCAACACAATTCAATACGTATTCAAGGCACTATCAATATGCAACAAGAAAATTCACACTGAAAATAGACGTGATGTGAAAAAATGTGTGTAATATTGGTCCTATTGTGCCTAATAATAATGTATGGTCTAATTAAAATTCATCATTTCATCAGGCCATGATAAAGAAATCCCACTCCAATTATACAAATATCAATAAAATCATAAAACAAGTGTGTCACCCAATGGTGAATTCGTATCTATAAATGGAATAATCAATAATAACCCTTTCTTATCCTAGGTAATTTGGGTTTCCCTTGTACATGGGTTAGCTACGTCTAGAAATAGGGTCAATTTCAAATTACTTTAACTTCTATTCTCTTATCTAATACCCAAATAGTATGTAAAAGGAAAATTTTGTCTCTGATACCACTTTTGTAACGTCTCGACCCAGGGTCTACTTAACCTGTGCCCCCGAGTCAGTGGGTCACATGGCCTCAAGTGTGCCTCCCCATACAGCAGAGGCTACTGACTAGAAGTGAGGGTGTAAAAGTGGTACAATTGGGAGACTATAACCACTTATCCAAATGGAATAGTAGATAAAACCATAAACATACAAAATTGGAAGCATATGAATAAACAGACGGAATAATAAAGTAGCAGAAGAATAGTTAATTGAACAATTGAAGAATAATCAAAGCCACTAACGTAGTTTCATATACATGGATTCATGGCACGATGATATACAAAAGGGTGAATAGGGGACAGGTAGATAAAAACACGCTAAAAAGGTACAAAAAGAACAAAAAAATATCCACTAGCATCTTGAGTATATGCTCAGTCCTCTGGTCCTATACTCTATCTATAAGCAAAATGTATCAAAAAATTATAGCAAGTCCCTTTCCCTTAACCATACATGTAGTCATATAATCTTCTCCGGAATCAAAGGAAGCCTGGGTAAAGTCTGAGATAAAATCTTAGTAGGCCACCACCAACAGTGTTTAGAAGTAATCGAAGTAGTGATCATAACTAAATAGTGTGCAGGTATAAATGGAATAATAGACAAGTGTTGAAATAAATAACTGAACTTCTCAGGTTCCTAGAGGAAACCTGGAGGTTCTACCTACTTCGTCTAATGGCCGGGAGGAATGTTTGATCATTCACTATATATATATAGTAATAATATATATAGTATAGTTATATATTTCATCCACCTATATGAACAAAGTATGTGTTGACATAAGTTTCCATATAGATGGAATACTATATGCTAGATAGATCGAGGTGTAACTCAGACATCCATGACTAGTCTAACAATAATATAATCTCAATAAATATGGTACATACCATGTATCTCAAAATGAGTGGAATAATTCATGCTCATCACTCGAGATGGTGGTGTGTCATCATGTCAACACTCGAATCAAGGTATGTGGTGTGTCATGCCCACCGTATAAATAGTGTGAGTGGTGTGTGATATCATGATCAACACCCGATGTAAGGGAACATGATACTATCATTCTCAATAGATCCCTTACCATTGTTCCACAACCTATTTCAATGCATAATCATATAATATAATACATGAGGCATCACCTCTCATGTATCTCAATAATCGAGTTCAATTACAACAAGCCATTACATTTCATATTAAAAATTTCATAGAGCATTAACAAATGGAATGGCCTTACCACCCTTTATAAACCATTTCATTTAATTCATTCAATTCATTTAATTAAAATAAACCAACATGAGTAATCCATCCATTATAATCAAATTCATTTCTTTCACAAAACATGTAAATTGCACCTTTTAAGGCTCAAAGGGTCATTTAAAGGGTGACATGGTCAATAAAAAATTTTACTACATGGTAAATTCCAATCATATGTGGGACAATGACTTAATAGGTATCATGGTTTCCATTATACAATCATATATCAAGGGAAATTCCATTTAAAATTTTAGTAGAAATCTAAAAAGGCATTATGGGCATTTTAAACAATTAACCTTAAGGGGAAATTTAGTTTGGAATACCCATGGGTGTTTATAATTGAGGTTATCATCCTCTAAACTACTATATAAGGATAAAAGGGAGTATACCTAGGTGTGTTGATCGATTTGATATGAAGAACTCCATTAAAAGTTGATGCTCAACAAAATATAGTGTGCAGCACAACAACATAGCTAAAAAACAAAAAAAAAACTCATAGAGAAAACCATGAGACCACCTACCATATGGTTGTATATGAATCCTCACTTAATATAGTCCTCATATTCAGAGTAGCTTGGAATAAATCTAAGAAACGATCCTACACCCTAAAAATAGGGAGAAGGGTCTTTCAACTAAATAGTGTGATGGATTCAAAGATGAACTTAGATTGTATGGGGGGATTTTAGAGATCACCTTAAAGAATAAAATGGATTCTAAGGATCTTCAATTGTACACCAAACAAGATAGTTATCAATAATCTAAGATCAATGGAGAAGTAGGCTCATGGGAAAAGAAACAAGAATCCATACACTGGAGGAATAAAGGGAAAAGAGAAACTGGGATTACAGATTAAAGAGGGTGGAAAATGTAATTTCACCCCAAAATATAAGGGTGTATGGTTAAGTTACATGGTTTACTAAACCATACAAAAAACCATGTGTAGTCATATACTTAAGGATTTTCCCTGTATAGTTAAGGCGCATGGTTTCTCAATCCATGCACAAACTGTGTGAAACCCCATTGTCAAAAACCCGCAGTTCATCTCATGGTCACGCGCCTTGGGTCACACAGTTTTAGAAAAACTATGTGTCCTACATGTTCCCACAATATGCAACCACACTATTTAGGGAAAATGTGCATGTAGGGTTTCACGGTTTCAACTAACTATGTGGACCAGTCTTTTCTTCCCATTTCGAGGATCTGAGCTCTAAATGATCCATAAAAGCACCCAAGACCACATTGGCTTGATTGGGAATCAATATTTGGGAAATTTAAGGAATTTATAATGAAAAAAATGATTCATGTCTTCATGAAAATATGGTTCATTACAACCCCAATCAACCATACCTGTCTTGGCAAGTGTCAGGGTGTATTTGAGCATAAGAATCACATTAGGGGAACCTTTTCCACTCTCTAGGGATTCCATGCTCACTCCTCCACCAGGATGAGTATAATACCCTGCGGAATCACTTTTCATCCCTAAACCTCAATCCCATAGGTTTAAACCCATGGTAATACCTAGGAATTCAGGATTTCAGGCTGACGTTTGATTCCATAGAGGGGGATTCCCCAGGTAATCATATATGCCCAGGCATGATCAATTCCAAGGAGACTTAGGAAATAAAATGGAATACCCTCCAAGATTCCATAGTTAATCTTAATGGCATCCAATATACCATAGCTCCTTAGTTGAACCATTTCTTGTGTGTCCACCCGATCCTAGGGGTATGTTATGCATCGATCAAGGGGATCCAATAGTCACCCTCAAGATGTCCAATATCCATGCTAAGGGATATATTCCCACCTAGAACCTCATACATTCATTAAAATATCAAGGTTATTAGGAAATAAAAATGTTTTAATAGTATCACCATTTAAATCTCAGGCTCCTTGGGCATACGTAATGGTCTCGTTGTATTAAAGGAGTCCTAGCATCTCAGGAATTACTATACACTTGCAAACATATATGCTATAATGATATATTGTAGGTACCATATCTAGAAATACACTACTAAATAAACCATAACACTAAACACTACTCATACTAGGAATACACCCCCAATATATCGTGAGACCTAATCCCAAATATAATGGGCATCTGATGATCTGATCCATCACTACAGGTGATTCTCAGGCATCCCAAGCAACCACATCATTTTCAATCCCAATGTTCGGTTCTTGGGAAACCTATGAAATCACATGTCATTGTTTATAAACAAAAATAAATATTAAATTAGGGTTGGTCTAACTCTCATTCCTGTCATAACCTCCTCATCCCCATCAGGCTTACACATCAGTTCGGGTTCTAAGTGGTGGGTTTTTTTATGGTCATCTAATGATCATATTCAATGGAAGAAATTTGAAAAACATAATAGATCTATATTCAATAAATTGACATGTAAATAATACTATAAAATAAAGTACTTAGAATTCACAAGAAGTAGTAGTTTTGATCTTCCTTCCATAGAGAATGTTTGAGGAAGATCACAAGGAGCAGTGAACAAAATCACCCTTCCTCTGAGGGAGTACACCAACCAATAGACTCACAGTCATATCATTATGATATGAAAAATCCAAGGGGATTATAGTGCCTTCTAAAAATAGAAAAATTTAGTTTTGGGAGGAAGATATTTTATATTTTATTCATACACATTGCATTCAACGGAATAGGATCTCATCCTCTTAGATAGTTGAAGCTTGAGGCTCATCCAATTAATAAAAAATCATATGTGTTTCTAACTATTGGGATATTATTAGTTAAATATTTTCAATTAATTTAATACATACAATTTAATTTATTCATAATGGATTGTAATTGACGAATAAACCAAACAATAGAAATAAATAATATATATATATATATTATTTATGAATCACATGCATGAAAAATGCATGCATCATATACATATATTAAATGTACATTATATATAATATCTTGTATATCATATATATGTGTATCATGAATTGTATTCATGTGTACATTCATCTCACTCATGTACATTTTTAGGTAAAATCCAACATTATCCCACTTATACTAAAATCCCATAAAGGCTTTATGAAAAATTCAAAACTCTTTGTAAATGTATTAAAACTCTTTTGGATACAGTTTTTTATCAAATTCTCTTCATTTTGAATAAACATTTTGTCCAAAAAAAATCCTTGTCTACGGTCCTAACTATGTGACCCTGTGGACCTTAGTAGCATTAACAACAACTATGAAATCCCAATGTCATATATGTAGGCAAAGAGTGTCCTCTAGAAAATCATAAATGCTACTCAATATACTAAGGGGTCTAGTGTGATCTCTATAAAACATACTCATATATCTATATGAACATATACAACACAAGATGAATCATATGTATTGTATATATACCTATATAATCCTTTTGTCGGACACATTGAGTAACCACTAGAAAACTCATATTTTCTTGATTCTTAGAAATAGACTAATCGAGTCGATGAATATATCATATTCCATACAAATAACAAATTATTACAACACATTCCCCTCATCCATGTAGATAAACGCACCTCTTATGATTCAACTAAGTATAACCATGAATTTCTTAAGTCTAATTTTATCATGGTACATGTGTATTTTCTTTTCATACAAGTGAAAAATCACAACTTGGTTTCACTCCAACTAAAAACATGATCGGCAACATACCCAACCACCCCTGTATTAGTTAAGTTCATATTTTTACTTGCATAATTAGGGTATCAAAGTATGATGGTTCTCATGCTAAGTATCTCTCCATACTCAGGTAATAATGATTGATAATAAGTATAAACCTCTAAGTATATCTATGATTGTATGAAATTTCATGATATATACTTACATGGATCATTATAGGTAATAAGTCTTTACTTATTACCTCAATAATTTATTATTCATATCTCATATACAACCATTTTAATGGATACAAGAATCTATTCAAGATAACCATTAAATATCATCATAAACAGTATACTCCATGATGATCATCGGTGAGGGACAACTCAATGTTTTTACTTTGAGGGGATATTTATCATTTGATCATTCATGTAAAGTTACAGAACAAATTAATGAATGATAAATGGAGATTTCCTTTATTATAATTACATGACATGTTTACAACCATTAAAACCTATCTCTTAATATATTATACATGGATTTCATGTTGTTGTAGTAGAAATAGTTTATGAACATTACATTCATATGTACTTCCTGTCACATCCCTATGTGACTATCTAATAAAATACTCCCATTAACCTCTTAGTGAGTAACATTTACAAAGAAATCTACTTTGAATAATGGTGAGACTTAGGAATCATATTCCTTAATTTCAACTCTATAAACCTATATTCAGAATCATTAACTTTATAAAATCTAATGTTATAATGTTATCTTATGGTTTATATTTATAACTCTTTCTAAGTACATAATCATCATACTTGGAACCCTTTCCATCAAAAAATTTCCTTGAAACATTTTTTAAATAATGTAACTGTTTACCTTATCACTTTACCAGCACATGCTAAACTATTTTAGGATAAAGTGATGCCCAAGTTTTTATGGAAACTAATATAACTCTTAACATTTCTCTTTACCACCATACCCTAAACTCTTTTAGGATACCATGTGATGGACTTTGTGTATTGGTTGTTGTAATCCATTAGGGAATAGTGGTGTTCACATATTATGGTAACTAAATGTAACTATTTACATTTTTCTATACCATCACATGTCATAAAATTCTTTATGATTTTAAATACATAATCACTACAATATTATACTAGTATAATTCTTTATTTAATAGTGATATTCATTTTCGCATAGTAAATAAATATAACTATTTACATTTTACTTTACTACCACATATCCATACTCTTTACGATATAAATTAAATAATTAGTTAAACTAAATCCGATACAATCTTCTATTTGTTAAATTTAAACTTCTCTATGTTCAAACATACTCCCACTATCCTCTTTGACATTATATTTTCTTCAGAATGTCTTTCTAAGACATAACACAAACTACTTTGTGTTTTTAAAAAATAGCACTTATTTCCATTTAGTGGGAATATTTGACAAATAAAATATTGTTTCAATATCTCATACGGAATTTTATGTGTTTACATTATTTTTAAAGAATATATTATTAATTAAAATACTCCACTATGGGTGGAAATAAAATTCCATATATTTTAACAAATATCTAAATAAACAATTTACCCTGGATAAAACACTTTTATCCATATCTTCTTCTTAAAACATGTTATAAAACCCAATGAATCATAAACCCATTGAAATAACTCTTTATTAACACCTCTTATCATATAAGAGAAGTGAGATGGAGATAGGTTTCATTTACACAGATTCATCAAAGCTTGATAAAAATATTTACATTCGAATTTCTTATGTATAAACTCTTTACTTCATCAATTTAATGAAAACTACAAGCTATTTAAATTTTTCCTTTGATTTTGAACTCATGTATATTTACAACACTTGTAATGCATAAATTTATTATAATATACCCTTAAAAACTAAAAAAATTATTTATATAACTTTATACCTGGCATGGACATTCCATGTAGTTACCAAACCCATTTAGTTATTCTAGATAATTCCATCATATGGAATAATTACTCCTTTCTGATAATACACAACAATTTCAAATGACAATAATTATCTTCTTAAAGAAATATTATTGGACTTTACAACTTTATCTCTTCTGGTTTTTATCTTTGACCTCCTTTTATTGTATGTAAAGTAGCATAACTTAGATAACATGTACTTAATTTATATATTATCAACACTTTGAAAATATAATGTAAACATTTCTTTAATTCATTTATATTTCCAGAACATTTCCATTGATGAAAATAGAATGAATTCCTTAACTAGAATAAGCCTTATAGGAATTATTCAGTCTCTAAAAACTTATTTAATCATATCATTGACATGCCCAATAATATTGAGTATATGAGACTAGAATTCCTTAGTTCATTTATAATATACTACCTTTGAAACCATAAATGAATCATTCCATGCTTCAATGAGAATCTTGATTTTCTTGTTGAAAAACTTCAACATTTGGTTACATGGAAAGGAACTTTTCTAACCCATAAAATATTTCTCTTACTTAAGAACTTTTGTTAATATATCAGTCTTAGGAGTTGTTTACTTTAAGACTATCATTTTAGGGATTAATATAATGTTTATTTTTATGATGGTGATGCATTTATCTATGGTAAAAAAAATTATAAGATGAATATCATGTCTTGTATCTTTAATTAAGGTATTTTAATGAATATGGTTCCACTAAAATTGACAACCTCATACATAATATCCATTTAGTGAGACAAGATCTATATTTCATCATAACTTACACTAATTATCATGTAAACGAGACATGATTATTTAGGTAGGGAATCACCCCAATCATAATAGTTGTGATTCTTGGACAGTTGAGTGGATAAACCTTTAACCTAATCCATAATATGGATTCACTCAGCTTTATTTCTCTAGTATCCTAACCGTTAGGGATTCCCAGCTAGTGTAACCCAAAGAAAAATCTAAGAAAAATCCAACTAAGGATAATCAAGGGATTCTAATAGTGAGCTCGATAATACCCAACATGAAAATCTTGAGTTACATATAGCTTTCTTTCCTTACACAAGATAATCGAGGGTTAATCATACAGATATTGATAATACCCAATTGGATTATCATGTTCCTGAAAAGTGTTTCTTTGGAAATAATCCCAAACTTATTATTTGAGGGGTTTTTATTTTAAAGGATCATCTATATAATATACATCATCTGTATATTAAATTCATAATTATTACATCTTATGTAATAATTATTTTCTCATGTTTTGTTCCCTTTTTTGTATGCATTCTTATAATAATTTAGTTTTTAAAATATCTATTCCAACCACCAAATTACTGTATTCGCACCACATTAATGTGTAACTCTTTACACAACCCACGAGTATGTGTTAATCTCTAAAAAACAGAAGTCGAGTATATTCATACATATCCAAATTCATCATATGCATAAGGTACATGAATGCTTCATATAAAGGAATGGAGTTATATGATATTGACAAAATCCACATGAATAATCTCAGAGCGATATATATCTAACCCCATTCACTTTCCTAGCCAAGGAAAGCCTCCAGGAAAGTAGGTGGTCCAACCCCAAGTCCATCTACTCGGGGATACATTACTCAAGATAAAATTCAATTCATGAAAAACTCTAACACATAATATGAACAAACTATGCCTAACAAATATTCTCAAGCTCAAAACTAGAATTATAAACTAAGGTCTAGGTGGATGAAAACTAAATTTTATGATACCAAGCCTAGAATAATATGAAATGATATATCCTAAAATTAATTTATCATATAAATGGGAATACACAATATTCATATTTCATAATAAGATGCTAAACATGAATATCAAGTAAATTTAAAAAATAAATAAGTAATTTATTTATTTTCCGAAAATGAGACATTTATAAACTATTTATAAATAATAAATGCTATTATAAATATTTTATAATTTATCAAGAATATAAAAATTTTATATTCATTTTAATACGAACCCCTTTATATTGTATATTAAATGACATTTATATGATATTTCATGAATTATAAACATTTTATAAATCAATATCTATTATATAAAAATATTATATCATCTAAATATCATATATTTTTTAATTTATAAATATTTATAAATCACCTCTTATGATTTCTAAATAAACCATTTATTTTTAAAACATGAGATATACCATTTAAATTATAAAAATCTATTTTAAAATATTAACCATCAATATTTTGGAAATTTTTTTATAAAAACTTATTTAATTAATTATTAAAAAATTATAAATAATTAATTAATTTATAAAGTCTATAAAAATTAAAATATCCCAAAATACCTTTTATTATGATTTATAAATATTTTATAAACTATAAAAACCATTTGATATATAAAAATTATTTTTATGTAGTTTATGGTTACCCTTATGTAGAACCCCTATTTTGCGTAAGGATATCCTCCCTTTACCCTTAAGCGTGACATCTAGAAGTCTCTGTGTAAAGGTAAGTAACTCCTTACATATACGCATCTTATATTTTATATGCTACATAAAGTTAATAGGAAGATTACCTTTATGTAGATCACTTTTCATAAGGGTGTATAGGATATTACCATTACATAAATGCTTCATGTAAGGGTAGGTTTTGATTCACCTTTACACAGCATTGCTAAGTAAGGGTACTGCCTTTACACAACTCCTTTTCATAAGTATGCCTAGATATTTTATACACTTCATAAAGGTAAACATTAGAGACCTTTATGTAGTGGATATAATACCTTTATACATAAGGGAAAAGTGCTAATGACCCTTATGTAAACCCCTTGCGTAAGGGTACTACCTTTACGCAACAAATTTCAGTAAAGTTGACACGGAAGTTAAACATATGCATGACTTCTACATACAGACATCGTGTAAGAGTAAAATCATATCTACCTTTAAAAAATAGTTTTCATAAGGGTATAACTTTTATAAAGAATACTTTCATAAAGATAAATCATATTTACCCTTATACAGCTCACGTAAGGGTCTCCAATCATCCTCCAATTGTACAAAAACATCATTTTTCTTTTTTTCTTTGAAAAACAGTGATCAAAGATTGTTTAGTTCTTGAAGAACCTGCCTCTGATACCACTAATGGGTTTTGTAACATCATCTAATGATCATATGCAATGGAAGGAAACCCAAAACATAGAAGATATATCTTCATGAAATTAATATGTAAATAATATTGTAAAATAAAATAGCAGGAATTCTGAAACAATAGTGGCTTAAATATTCCGTCTATATAGAATGTTTGAGGAAGATCACGGGAAGTAGTGAACAAAAGCATCTTGCCTCTGAGGAAGTACACCGACCAATGGACCCATGATCATATTGTGATAATACCCTAAATAAAAAGGGGTGATAGTACCTTATCAAAAGAGATAAAATGAGTTTTAGTAGGAAAAGAGTTTGACATGTGTTCATACACATCACACCCAACAGAAGAGGATCTCACCCTCTTATATAGCTGAAGCCCAAGGCTCCTTCTATTTATAACACATCATATGAATTTATGACTATTGGGATATTATTCAACAAATGTTTTTAATGAATTTAATGAAAATAATTTAATCCATTCATAATGTATTATAAAGGATGAATAAACCATTCAAGAGAAATAAATAACAAATATATATGTATGTATCATATATACATATATATTATATTTATGCATCACATTCATGAAAAATACATACATCATATGCATATATTAAATGTACACTATATATAATATCCTATATTATATATATATATCATTCATCTCATGCATGTAAATTTTTAGTGAACACCCAACACTAAGATGACACTCACAACCATCACAATCTAAACACATACACCTGCTCAAGGACATTCTGTCAATGGGTCACCCCCCAAGGTTCCCCTAGGTCACACCATCATAGAGGCACCCTCACAAGGGTCCTTAGTATCAACTACGGTCTTGGGTCAACACCCAATGTTCTAAGGATTTCATGTCCTACGATGTCATCATCAAATAGTGCAACCTCACTAAACTCATTATTCAAAGCCACCGATCTATCCACCTAGTAAAGTTCTCATTGTATGAGAGAGGCTTGTTCGCCCTATGCTCAACACAACAAGTATAAATGGTTCAATTCCACACCATGGTTCCTCTAAGGCCTAAAAATTATAAAGATCTCTAATTCATCTCACCTCTTTTAAGAGGTGTCAAAGTCTTCTAAGTAGGGCCGCCTAGTTCAACTCATTATTCGTTCAGGTTGCACCCCTTGAAAGGTGTTCATATATCTCAGGGTAATTCACTACCATAGATCATGCTTTATCCAGTGACAGATTTTATTATTGTTAAACATAAAGCATTTATAAAAGGGTAACCTTTACCAGTGCTAACTAAAAGCGTTGATAAAGGCAACTTTTATCATTGTTAAAAAAATGCTAATAAAAAGTGTACCCTTTATCAGTGTATTTTTTAGCACTGATAAAGGTGCATCGCTAGCAGTGCTTTTCTTAATGTTGATAAAAAATTCAAAAAAAATATTATTAATAAATATATAATTATCATATTTATATTCAAAAATTAATATTTATTTATATTCCTTAACTACAAAATGCATGTATATAATTATTATAAATATGATATATTAATATATATATATATATATATATATTAATAATTCTAATAATTATATTAATATAAATAATGTATTGTTAATATGTGATATTTGAACTTATGTATTTATATCAATGTTTATGTGCATATATATGTATGCATTATGTTGTGTGTGGGTGTTTTGTGTATGTGTATATATAGATGTTGTACTTGTACAAATGTATATATGTGTATGTATATGTGCACATATATGTGGTATGTACATATATATATAATATGTGTACATGTGTATGTATGGAATGTGCTTATTTCACATTTGATGTATATTTTTTCATTTTTTATATAATATTTTTTGGAATTTATTCATTTTTATACATATTTATATTTTATTAGGTATTATTTTTAATATGCTTTTAAAATGTTGGGTTACTTAATATGTTTTTAATTTATATGATTAGTATTTATTCAACTTTATTTATTGTGTTGTAATGTTTTTAAATTGTTTGAAATTTATATACTTAAGTTATTTAAATACATTTTTATAATATTTCCTTCATTTTTGTACATGTTTACAATTCATGTAATTAATCTTATATGAATTCATTTTTTAAATATATTTATTTATAATTAGAATTTTAAATATTTAATTATATATTTAAATTATTATAAAATTATAATAAATATATTTATTATATTTATAATTTTATATATTTATATATTAATAAATATATATATAATTATATAATTATATAAATATATATAATTATATAAATATATATAATTATATAAATATATATATAATTATATAAATGTATATATAATTATATAAATATATTTATAAATATATACAAATATTTTAAAAATATATTTATTTATAATTATAAATATATATATATATATAAATAAAATTATAAAATTATAATAAATATATTTAAATACAAAATATATTTTTTATATTTATAATTATATATATTTAAATATTAATATATATATATATATATATATACCAAAACAACACGAACCATGGGTAATAGCTCATGATCCCAAAATTTATTGATAATAAAATAAACACAAAGTACAAAGGGATATGGCATGTGGAAAATAATGACAAACCACTACCATAAAGGAAAGTAGATAGCTACCTAGAAAACAAGAGAAGAGAAATCATCTTGTGGACTGAGATCTGTCACCACCCTTACCTCTCAGATGACGGCCCCTCCTTCAGGTTTTGTGCTTATTTCATGCCTTGGCATCATCATCTTGAGAGTCAATGTTATCATCTAATGGGGTGGGATTCTCAAGAGACTGAGGATCTTATTCTCCATTCAGGCCTAAACCCTCCAATAATATCTTCAAATCAGAAGTACTCCTTATATTGATAGTCTTAGTGCATGGGGATTTTCCTTCGACTCAGATCATTCCATAAGCATTGTCAAATTCCTCAAGGAAAACCTCCCTACTATTGGATCTATTTAAAATTTCAAGCAGACTAAGTGCTCCCTTACCTTTAGTTGGACCTCGATTAAGGGAGACTCATTAGAAATATTTCCCTTTACAGATGAATCATCCATCTTCCCCAAACATCAGATTGAACCACCTACAAGATCTATATTTCTAGGCTGTAAACCCTTCACATTGGTGTTAGAACCCTTTCCAATGGTCTGGGCGGCCATAAAGTCCCCACCAACACCAATATGTGTCTCAGTTGCCACTACTTCATGCACAGGGATGCACCTAAGTTAACCCTTGTCTTTAGTAGACTCCACTCTAATGCCAATCCTATCAAGAGTCGAGTCTACTCATCCAGTGCTCCCAGCCATTTGATTTTTTATAGGATACAAAAAAGTTACACCTACTAATATGGATAACTCAGGGGAGTTAGAGTATCCAACTATAGAAACCCATCCCTAGAAAGCCTAGGGCCAATATCTACTATCAATTACATTGGTATGATTAAAAGGAATCAAATCCCAAAGGACTGAGAGTTTTCTAGTCTTGGTAAACGAGATACATATATGATAAAATAATACACTAATTACAACATAATTTTTTTCTAAATAACTTTGACGATAACTTTATTTCATCTAGTATATCCTTGAATATCTTTCTTAGTACACTTCATGGAATCTTGGGGAAAGAAAAAAAAACAAGGGTGAGCTCAAATTATTTGTAAGGGTAATGTATAGTAGAAAAAATAAATAATCAATTAGAATAATAATTATGGCATGCTAAATAATTGAACACACATACCATATAATCAACAAACTGAGAAGGAAGCACATAAAAAATATAGCAAGGTAATAAATGGAAACACATGCCATCCAAATAACTAGATAAGAAAAAATAAATATGCAAGGTGAGAAACTAAAACACGTTCCATTTATTCAATGAAAATAAAATGAAATGTATCCATAGAATTTCAATGCAAAATCTCATAGATGAATAATAACTGAAACTAAATTAATGCAATTCTTTATTAATGGATGTCATGTCTAAGGCACATGAAAACCTATACCGTCAATACATTTCAAAAGATAGTTAAAAACTATGGATATAAATTCATTTATTTTTCACAACTTATTTTCCTCATGATAACCTATATATGCATCGAGGATCTATATAAATTCTAGGCTCCTCTCGTCATTATCTATCCAAATAATTCCTCATATTGAATATTTGAAATAAATAATATGTATTATCAAATATCTATACTAAATAAAGAATACAGAATTATCAATAATTCAAAACATAATAAAATAACTGTCAAAGTAGTCACCATATGTAAAATGGTATACAGCTTAGGAAATAGTAATATCCATGATAAATGATATGGCTAATTAGGGTAAATTCAATGATCATAGGAAATTGAATATTTCAAGGAGACTTAAAAAATAAATCAAGTAAGTGAATATAAATACTATCCTTGACCAAATCAATAGAAAACCACCCAGAGTAATGATAATGATGATATCAATACAATATATCCCAAGTGGAGTAAAAATATAGGGTTTTTTTCATTGATGAAATAAAAGAATAATGTTAAAAAATATTCTTGAGGGAAATATCTTTTTGTTTTGAAAAACCTTTTGAAAAACCTTTTCTTTGAAAATAACTTTTTAAAACATTCTATTTAAAAATTAACCTCTCAAACATGTAAAAGAAGCTTCAAATAAATGAGGGTGAGTAAATCCATACTAGTTATATGAGGAAAAAGCAACATTACTTTTTCATGGTAAAAATGTTAGAAAAATGCCTTGTTTGGAAGGTGATAAAAAAATTCCTTTAAAAACATTGTTAAAAGAAAAAAAGGGTAAAAATGTATTTAATAAATCATTTTGAAAAGGATAAAAACATTTTTGATAACCTTTTTAGAAAATAGGGTTTTTAGAAGAAAACAGGTTCTCTGACTAAAGAGAGAAATAAAGTCGGGTTTTCTTAAAAACTTTTTCTAAAACATTTTAAGTACCAAATAGTGGGGAAATGGTAATATTACATAAAAATATCATGAATAACTAGAGGAGAAGAAAATGAAAGAGTTTATTAAACAATGATCAAATAATTTCCTCTAAAGGAAGTTCTAGTGTAATTAATCCCAGATAAAATGAGATTGTGAAGTATAAATCTTGAAAAGGCCATAACATTGAAGTGAGAATCAATTAATGAATAGATTATGTATATCAATAGTGAATACACATAAGTTAGTGTAAATAAATCAATAGATAAAAAATTCATTTTATACATAATCACATAATATTAACGATAATGAGAAAGTAGTATAACCCAATGAAAATGAATTATGTTTTGAAATCTCTTTTCCACTTGGTAACTTTTAACTCAAATCCCCTTAGATGAAATAATTAAAATTGAAACTCAAAATATCATGAAAATGAATGAATTATGATATTATATGAAAAACTGGAAGTGTGTACATCATATATAATAAATAAGGTGCACAATAATTAAGTGATTGTTTTAAGAGAAATTTAACAATCACAAAAGGAAGTGAGATTTAAAAGATAAATATTAAAAACATTCTTGAGGAGAATAATCTTAAAACATTCCAATGTTTCTCATACCACATTGAAACATTTGAATCATATTATCCATGAAAGAATATAATTAAATGAAACTTAGAATATCATGAGAATAAATAGGTTCATGATATAACAATTTAAATTCTAGTATATAGACCATATAAAATAATCTATATTAATAAAAACAAATAAGTCTCAATGGAATGTAAATTGAGACGAAATACCTTACCTTGTGTTTCCATTCCATTGAACATCCTTTAACCTCCTATATAATAAACTTATTTTAATTATATACTTGATTCAGAACATTTTTCATGTTTATTATTACTTTTATTTCACTTATTACCATGTTCTATACATCTATTTAAACAATTAGGTTTACGCCGAGTGTTTTGAAAAAATTCGGTTCATGTGTTAAAAAACGAGTTTTATAGGTCAAATACAGTCAAAAGGGTCATTATATAACATCTAATGATAATAATCATAACATAATTATAATATTTATACATAAATTATACTTTTAAAAATAATCAATAAATATGGTTATGAAAAATGAATCAATGTTACGATCATGGAGACGGTAGGTCGTACGTACGTGTGAATAATGTTATCATTTTTCAATGATCGTTATGGAAAGAAGGTAAGTAACACCATATCTCTCTATAATGATCATTATATCATAAATAACATTTTATTTAATCATATACACTTATATATATAATTCTTATGGTGAAAAGGTATTCAAATCATGTCGAGGAGGCGGTAGTCCATATGTCCACAAATGATGTTATCACTTTTTAAGTGTGTGAAAGGGTAATAGAGAAAATGATATATATTATATTTAAAAAAAATTAATTATGTCATTAATATCATATATATGTAGCTATATCAAATATTTTTAATTATAATCATCCTTTATACATTCCATGTATCGTGTGAATGAATCACGTCGCTTTTAGGAGGCGGTAGTCCACACATCCTCAAACGATGTTATCGTATTTACATAAAATGGAATGTATAAGGTTATGTGTTGTAAAATATTTTAAAAAATATTAATGACATAATATATATCATATATATTTTATATAAATATTGTGTCCATCATAATGCTCAACCATGAAAGTTGGTAAAGGAAAAATGAACAATCATCATTTTGTGAGGCGATAGTTCGTCGTACATAGAAATAGTATCTTCGTTACCCATTATATGGATGTGTGTGTAAGTGTAGGTCTAAAACTTAGAATAAGAAAATAAAATTATATTTAGGATACTGGAGTTTTTATATAATAATGTAATAAGGATAGTTTAGTGAGTGGAGAATGGAAATAAATCTAAAAAGCTTAAGAAAAGATGTTACCTCTTAATCGGGTAACTCCTTTTGGTTTGTACCGGAAGGCTTCCTTGGAGTACATTATGACCAAGTTTAGGATTATTGGTTTAGGGGGTATTTTTAGTATATATTTGGTAAAATATTGGTCGGCTCAAATTTTCTTGATATGTGTGAGGAAGTGGGAGGAGAGGAGGCCTTTTTATAGTGGAAGAGGAGTGACACTCTTGTAATATTTTGACAATGGAATTACATCCATGTTTTTAACATATCAAGTGGCTCCCATAATGGTAAAATTTATATAAAAGTTAGTATAGGGTCTAAATATGGCCATAAAATATATTTTTATAAGTTTATAGGTCATTTGGGCCCTTAAGATTAAGGTTTAGTCCCTTATTAAGCTTAATTTT
Source organism: Viscum album (assembly GCA_963277665.1). Taxonomy (NCBI): domain Eukaryota; kingdom Viridiplantae; phylum Streptophyta; class Magnoliopsida; order Santalales; family Viscaceae; genus Viscum; species Viscum album. The sequence goes on from OY728151.1 coordinate 913,156,119, forward strand.
ACCTTAATTGTTGTAATTAATTTAAATTACATTCAGTAAACTTTTTGGTAAAAAAAATAAGATGAACTTATTAGAAATTATAAATTATGATTATTCCAAATATGAAATATATTTTTCCAAATTATAATCATATAATTGGTAGAAATTAATTTAAATTTAATCCCGCATATTGGATGACGATGCGAGTTTCTTAAGTAAAAACATATGAAATTTTGCTATGTTTTTATTGTCAATTACAAACTAAAATCGATTCTAGTGAACTGAATTGGGTTAATTGATAAAAAAATTGTCTAATTAAACATTAAAACCTATTTAAAATATGATTTAACCTTATAAGTAAATTATATGGAAAAGTATTTTTGAATTAGAATTCAGTATTTTTCAATATTTGTTAAAAAATGAACATCACATAAAAATATTAAAAATTCACCCAAACCTAATTATTATGTTTATATTTCAAGTATGAAGTTCATTTTGATATATAGAATCTATAAAAGTTACAAAATTGAATATAAAATTGGTTCTCCATTAAAAGGCTATAAAAATGACTTAATAAAAATATAGTACTTAATGTGTAAAATTGGGCTTGTTCTTATATTATGATTATCAAATATATTGGATGAATATAAAAAAATATAATATTTAATATAATATAATATAATATATATATATATATATTACATTAATGTCACTTAATAATTTAAATTAATTTAATTTATTAGGGTAAAACATCTTTGTGAGCATAAAAATAGATTTCTATAAAAATATTCTTTTCATAATCAATTGGTTCTTATATTCATTTATAATTAATTTGTAACCAATGAATTAGTTTTTTAAACCATATATTTTCATAATTTAGTTAATCCTATTCATAATACTCTAATTTAATGGCTAGTTTATATCTTAATATATTAAATAATAATATTTTAATAATATATTATTGTTCGGTAAAACTCAGTCTTGTGTGTAATGCAATCTATTGAAGAAACTCGTTATTGTGTATTTCACATGCTAACTCGATATCATGTGAATTGTAAGCTATAAATTATATTAAATTTATTTAAAGTGTAAAATATATTATAAATACTTGGTATATTATATTTCCTTACGTGCTTGGTGTCATGTGTCATACATGCTATCGAATACAAGTTAATCTTTTAGAATTTTCAGGGTGTTACATTTTCCCCACCTTAAATAAAATGTATCCTCACAATTTAAACTCAATCTTGGTGATATATTGTTTGATATTTCCCATTTATAAAATCCCACATTGTGAGAAGTGTTCGTAAAAAATCCTTTAGAAAAGATAGAATGATAATTTCAAAGGTCACATTTACTAACATATAACTAGGTCTCTAAGTATGAGTTCATTATTAGAAAGTAGTGATACATACTTTGATGAAAAGAATAAATATTTATAGGGAATTATTGAGGTCATAAATAATAAACAATTTAATAATCAATGGAAATTTGACAGCCACAAATCAATAAATCTGTGATGATTTAAAAGGCCATCGATTCAATAAAATGTAAGGTATTAGGATGACATTTTTGTTTGAATATACTATTCCTAGTGTTTAGGAATTATTCTAATGCCTATATATACTTGATATATTTATATTAACATAATTTCAACATTTTATTGTGCTTCGATCAATTTTCTAATTCATTTAAAAATTAATTTTGATGCCTGAAGCACTAAAATACATTTATAAAGGATCTTAAGGCCGATAAAAGAGTGATAAGTCTAACTATGTGTCTCTAAATATTTTCCAAAACTAATATAGTTAATATATTAATCCCTAAAACCTAAAAGTTACACTATTGATTCATCACTAATATTTATTCATTAAATTTTTTAACTAAAAACAACGACATTTTAACTAGGTTATTGCGTAGGTCAGTGGTTGGCGTTAAACCCTTATCGTCCTTTGGTCATGGGTTCAAGACCGACAACCTTGCTGGACTTGATTAGTTGTCACCCATCATATAGGTTGTTCTTTTCTAAAACAATATTAATATAATTTCAAAAATAAATATGATGGACATCCTTGAAATAAGTTTAATCAATAAATGGCCTTTTAACTAAGGTTTCCAATACAACCTCAATACATAAATACCTCATCTATATAATTTCAACATAGGTCCTTCCTTGGTATTACATTTATCCATAATATCATTTTTAGGATTTATAAATCATAACATCTTATCTTCAATCTAAAACACCTTAGTTTTAACCTAGGTTATTTATTTTCATCATATATTCAAATCCTTCACAATGGTTTGTAGAGAAATTGTGAATTATCCTAAGCATATCCTCCGAGAGTGTCAAAACAAGAGTGAGGTAAGGTCCATTATCATGTACCATGTTACACCGAGTCAAGACTAGCACACCTTGTTGTATTTTTTACTCTTGGGTACATCTATTCCAGAACATATCCAATTCTAGTATCCAGACATGGATATATTTCTAGGAAAACTACATAATCCCTATCTAACCAAATATTTAGAATTTTATTTTATAATTATCATCAAATTATACCTTAGGGTTATGTTATCTAATCTATGTTTTCCTAAATCTAGTTCTCAAGGATTCTACTAAACTTCCTCTGATACCAACTGTAGAGACCCGGCCTCAGAATGCCTGGAGTTGATGTTTGTTATCAATTACATTGACATGATTACAAGGAATAAAATACAAAAGGGCCAAGAGTTTAGTAGACTTGGTAAACCAGATACATACATGTGAAAAGAATACACTAATTATAACATATTTTTTTTTCAAATAACTTAGAGGATAACTTTATTTAATCTAGAATATCCTTAAATATCTTTCCTAGTATACTATATGGAATCATGGTAGAAAACATAGTAAGGGTTATATCAAATTCTCAGTATGGGTAAAGTATAGAGAAATAAATAAAGAATAAATGATAATAATAATTATGTCATGGTAAATAACTAAACAAACATACCATATAATCAACAAACAGGGAATGAAGTGCATAAACAAAATGGCATGGTAATAAATGGAAACACATGCCATCCAAATAACTAGATAAGGAAAAATAAATATGGAAAGGTAAAAAACTGAAACACATATCATTTACTCAATGAATATAAAATTAAATTTATCCATAGATATGTTGACACAAAATCTCATGGATGAATAATAACTGAAACTAAATGAAGGAAATGTATTCTTAATGGATGTCATGTCTGAGGCACATGAAAAACTATATTGTAATGACCTTTCACGAGAAGGTTTAAAACTATGGATAAAAACCTGTTTAATTTGATAAACATATTTTTTTCATGAGAACTTTTCTATGCATTGAGGATCTATATAAAGTCTGGTATCCTCCCATCATTTCCTATCCAAATCATTCCTCATATCGAATATTTGAAATAAATAATATACCTTATCAAATATTCGTACTGAAAAAATAATACATGTTTATCAAAATTTCCACAAATAATAAAATAAATATCAAATTAGGCATTGTATTTAAAATGGTATATGGTTTAGTAAATAGTAATATTCATGATAAATGATATGGATAATTTGGGGAAAATCAATGATAATTGGAAATTGAATATTTCAACGGGACTTCAAAAACAAATCAAGGAAGTGAATATAAATACTATCCTTGACCAAATCAATCAAAAACCATCCAAATTAAGGATAATTATGGTATCAATAAAAAATATCCTATGTTGAGTAAAAATATAGGGTTGTTTTCATTGATTAAGTAAAATAATAACTTTTAAAAAATATTCTTGAGGGAAATATCCTTTTGTTTTGAAAAAAACATTTATTTGAAAATAACTTTTGAAAAACTTTTATTTATAAATAAACCATTAAAACATGTAAAGTAAGCTTCAAAGAAATGATGGTGAGTAAATCTGTACTAGCCATATGAGTCAAAAAGAACATTCCTTTTTCATGGTAAAATGGTAAGAAAAATTCCTTGTTTGGAAAGCGATAAGAAAATTCCTTTAAAACATTCGTAAAAGGAAAAAAGGGTAAGAATGAATTTACTAAATAATTTTGAAAAGTTTAAAAACCTTTTTGAAAACCTTTTTTATAAAATAAGGTTTTTAGAAGAAAACAAGTTCTCTGACAAAAGAGAGAAATGAAGTCATATTTTCTTAAAAACATTTTCTAAAACATTAAGTACCAAAGAGTGGGAAATGGTACTATTACTTGAAAATTCCATGAATAACCATAGGATAAGTTAATTAAAGGGTTTATTATTAAATGATAAAAATAATTTACTTTGATGGAAATTCAAGTGTAAATAATCCCGAATAAGATGAGATTGTGAAGTATAATCCTTGAAAGGACCATAACGTTGAAGTGAGAATCAATCAACAAATAGATTATGTGTATCAGCTGTGAATACACATAAGGTAGTGTAAATACATAAATAGATAGTTGAACTCATTTTAAACATAATCACAAAATATTAATGATAAAGAGGAAGTAGTTTAACCCAATGAAAAAGAATTAGGTTATGAAATTTCTTTTCCACTTGGTATCTTTTAACTCAAATCCCCTTAGATGAAATAATTCAAATTAAAACTCGAAATATCATGAAGGATGAATGAATCATGATATTATATAGGAAATTGGTAGTATTAAATACATATATAAGAAATTAGGTTCATAAAAATTAAGTGATCTTTTCAATAGAATGTTAACAATCCCAAAAGGAAGTGAGATTACAATGATAATCATTAAATACGTTATTGAGGAGAATAATCTTAAAACATTCCAAAGTTTCTCATACCTCTTTAAAACATTTGAATCATATTATCCATGAATTTATAACATTAAATGAAACTTATAATATCATGAGAATAAATATTTTACTGATATAACAATTCAAATGGCAGTATATACACCATATAAAAGAAACTAGGTGCATAACAACAAATAAGTCTCAATGGAATGTAAATTGAGACAAAATCCCTTACCTTGTGTTTACATTCTATTGAAAATCCTTTAAATTACAATATAATAAACTTATGTTAATTATTTAATTTCATTATAAACTTTTTCATGTTTATCATTACTTTTATTTCACTCATTACCATGTTGTATACATCTATTTAAACTATTAATTTTACATTGGGTGTTTTGACCAAATTCGGTTCATGAGTTAAAAAACAACTTTTGTAGGTCAACTATGGTCAGAGATGTCATTATATAACATCTCTAGAATAATAATCATGAAATAAATATCATATTTATATATCAATTATACTTTTAAAATTAATTATTAAATATGGTTATTAAAAATTAATTAACATTATGATCATGGAGACGATAGGTCGTACGTACATATGAGTAATGTTCTCATTTTTCAATGATATTTATGGAAAGAAGTTAAGTAACACCATGCCTTTACATAATTATAATTATATCATAAATAAAATTTTATTTAATCATATATAATTATATATCGAATTCCTGTGATGAAAAATAAATCACATCATGTCGAGGAGGCGATAGTCCACATGTCCACAAATGATGTTATCACTTTTTAAGTATGTGAAAGGGAAATAAAGAAAATGATATATATTATATTTCAAGAAATTTAATTATGTCATTAATATGATATATATGTTTTCTTTGTGACATATGTTTAATTATATTCTTTCTTTATACATTCCACGTATCGTGTGAACGAATCACATAGTTTTTAGGAGGTGGTAGTCCATACTTCCACAAATGATATTATCATATTTAAACAAAATAGAAAGTATAAGGGTATGTCTTGTAAAAAAATTAAATAAGATTAAAGAAATAATAAATATATTATATTTTATATATAAATATATTTTTTATCATAATGTACAACCATGAATGTTGGTGAAGGAAAAATGAACAATCATTGTTTGATGTGGTAGTAGTTCACCGTACACAGACACAATATGTTCGTTACCCATTAAATGGATGTGTGAATAAGTTTAGGTCAAAACATAGAATAAAAACATCATAGTATATTTATTATACTGGTGTTTTTATACAATAATGTAATAAGGAGAGTTTAGGGAGTGGAGAATAGAAATAAAAGAAAAAAGTTTAAGGAAAGATGTTACCACTTAGTCTGGTAATGACTTTTGGATTGTACCAAAAGGATTCCTTGGATTAATTTATGACAAAGGTGAGGCTTCTAGGTTGAGTTTATAGATTTTTAGGATCTATTTGAGTATATCTTGGTCAATCCAAAGTGTCTTGAGAGGTGTAAGGAAGTTAGAGGAAAGGAGACCATTTTATAGTGGAGGAGGAGTGGTACACTTGTAATATATTGACAAAGGAATTTTATACACGTTTTTCACATTTCAAGTGGATCCCATAATGGTAAAATTTAGAGAAATTGGTTATAGGGTCTAAATAGGGCCATAAAATTTCTTTTGAAAATGTTTCTAGGTTATTTGGGCCCTTAAGATTATGGTTTAGTACCTTATTAAGCTTCATTTTACCTTAATCGTTGTAATTAATTTTAATTACATTTACTGATATTTTTTCTCAAAAACTAAGTTGAACTTATTAGAAATTATAAATTATTATTATTCCAAATAAGGAATCTATTTCTTCAAATTTCAGTCACATAAGTGGAAGAAATTAATTTAAATTTAATCCCTTAGATGGGATGACAATGTGGGTTTTTATAGTAAAAATGTTTGAAAGCGTGTTATGTTTTTATAGTCAATTTCAAAGTGAAATTAATTACACTGAACTAAATTGGGTTAATTGATAAAAAATATCTAATTAAAATTGGAAACCAATTTAAAACATGGTTTAACCTGATAAATAAATTAGATAAAAAAGTAGTTTTGAATTAAAATTCAGTATTTTTCAACATATGTTAAAAAATGTAACTTCACAGAAAAATATCAAAAATTCACCCTAAACTAATTTTTATGTTTTTCTTTAAAATATAAATTTTATTTTCATATATATAATCTATAAAAGTTACTAAAATTGAATTTAAAATAGGTTCTCCATTAAAAGGCGGTAAAATGCCTTTATAAAAATATAGTATTTTATGTGTAAAATTGGGTTTGTTCTTATATTATGATTATCAAATCTATTAGATGAATATGAAAAATATTATATTGAATATATTATATATCAAATTAATATCACTTAATAATTGTAATTAATTTAATTTATTAGGGTAAAACAGCTTTGTGATCATAAAAATAGCTGTTGGCGCCAAAATATTGCACGAAAGGAAGAGACGAAAAAGAAGGCTGGCACGCTGCCTCGCGAAGCACCGACGCGAAGCACCGACACGAAGCACCCCGAGCATCGCGGTCTCGTGAAGCTCCAGAGACGGCAACTCTTCGCGAATGCATTTGACGTTCGTGAGCCCGCCGCGGAGCTCCAGAGGCGGTAACTCTTCGCGGATGACGTTGACGTTCGCGATCACGCCGCAAAGCACCTGAGGCGGAGCGCGAGTTCAGCTTCGCGGCGCCCCTTCCCTATAAATAATGGACTCCCCCTGAGTCCCGAGGACGGAAAATCTGACCTTTCGGCTTCTCCTCTCCCGAATCGCGAAGCACCCTTTTTCCCCAGGAATCATGAGCTCCGCGAGGTACTTCTACTTCGCGAGACGCCTTTGCTTTGTCTCGTTTTGAGCCCCTCTTCCGAGAGGTATTCCCTTCGCGAAGCTCAAGGGCATTCGCGAAGGAAGGGGATTCCCAAGGGAACCCGGGCAGTCGCGGAGCATTTATGCTTCACGAAACACCCAAGCGGTACTAGTGATCCTTATGCTAAGGCAGGATCGCTACACATCACGAAGCACACTACTTCGCAGCACCCTGCTTCGCGAGGCACCCCTTCTTCACGAGGCAGTGCTCTGCGAATACTATTCCACTTCGCGAAGAACCCTCCACTCACACCTATGCCCCATTCTAAGGCCAAGGAAATCTGCCTCACGAAGCACACTCCTTTGATTGGCAATTCCTCTTCCCGTGCGACCCTCCAAGTTTGCACGATGTAATTTCAAAGTCCCACGGACAATGCCACTCATAGCGTTGCTTCGCCTAATTCTTCTTCGCATAGGCACGCTAACGGCTATTGATTCTTCGTATAGCCACACTAACGTGGACCCCTCGATGGTTCGCTCCACAACCCCCCTTGACCATGGCCTTACTGGTACCTTCCCTTCCCCAAGGACCATAGGGTACCAGTTATGTAAGTCCTAGGGGTGTGGAGTGAACCCACCTCGTCCGAGCTGTAGGATGTTAAACTGCCAAGCATCACGTCCTCAATACATGACGTTAAACTGTGACCTGACCTCGTGCCTCTCACGAAGGGTCCCCCCATCTCGAACATTTTTTACGCCACTCGTCTCCATAGGAGTGGAATCACCCATCCACAAGGGATGATATCCTCCTTATTGGAGTGGAATATGTTCTCAGGAGAAGGGTGACCCTAGTTCCCCAACGGATGGCTTCACCCCTGCATATCCATACATCCCCACTACCAAGGTCAGTGGAGGGCGTGACAGGGAACGAGGCACCTCCCATAATTAGTCCTGAATCCCTCTTTCGCTGCGCTTTGTCGCACTCCGGGCCTCCATCCTGGAGTAAGTCCCAACACCATGGGCCGCCTAATGTGTAAGACCCTCTTCACTTCTCACGGACGCATCCTTCGCGACGTGGTCGTCAGGTTCTTGCAACCTCTTGTTTCTCACACCGAGCATGACTCACGTGGGCTTAGGGTGAGCACCGACCCTGACCCCCACCTTCAGCGAACTACGAGGAATTTGATCCATGTCAAGGCATGGTACGTAGGAAGCCTTCATGAGGTTCAAACCACATTACTCGGTCGTCCATTCACGTCGAGTTTTTCCCTCATCCAGCATGACGTTAAACTACACGCCCTCGTCACGCATGACGTTTAACTGCATGCCCTTGTACCACATGAAATTAAACTGCACACCCATTTGAACTACGAGATCTTTGATCCGTGTCAAGACATGGTACGTAGGAAGCCTCCACGAGGTTCAAGACCACCCATCATTCAATTCACGTCAAGTTCTACCTTCGTCCAGCATGACGTTAAACTGCATTCCAATCCGACGGCAAGACGTTGTGACCATCCCGAACTATGGGGACTTTGATCCATGTCAAGGCATGGTACATAGGAAGCCTCCCAGAGGTTCAAGTCCATCTCCCATCAAACCAAGGTCCCTCATTTACGTCGGTTCGCCGACACCCACTGCCTTTCGTTCATTCATATCAGGGTTCACTACCGTCCCGCATGACGTTAAACTGTATTCCATCAATCCTTTGAACTACGAGGACTTTGATCCATGTCAAGGCATGGTACGTAGGAAACCTTCCCAAGGTTCAAGCCCACCACTAGTAGACCCACGGGTCTACTTTCACGTCGGTTCACCAATGAAATCTTTTGAACTACGAGGTCTTTGATCCATGTCAAGGCATGGTATGTAGGAAGCCTCCCAGAGGTTCAAGCACATCTCTCATCAGACCAAGGTCCACCTTCATGTCGGTTCGCTGACGCATGGGACCAAGGTTCTCCTTTACGTAGGTTTGCTGACGACATCCATCGGGCCAAGGTCCACCTTCACGTCGGTTCGCCGACGAAGCCCCTATGAACTACGTGGTCTTTGATCCATGTCACGACATGGTACGTAGGAAGCCTCCATGAGGTCCAAGCCCACCACCACTAGGACCCTCCTGGTCCTCCCCATTCGATGCCCATCGGACCAAGGTCCACCCTCATGTCGGTTCATCGGCACCATCTCGAACTACGCGGACTTTGATTCCCTGCCACAGGGATACGTAGGAAGCCTCTTCAAGGCTCAAGCCCAACTTCACTGTCGCCCTTGCGATGGTTCCTTTCCATTCTACGTCATTACCCCCTCCACTTCATTCGTCTATCCATCATCCACCATGACTCTTGCCCGGACTGTCATATCCCGGTGAGACCATGTCGGTACGCTCCTCTTCACAGCCGCCCATGGGCTGGCCCCGGTATCGGCATCCCTTCAAGGGAAATCCCTCAATCTGATCTATTCTAGCTAATGCTCTGATCGGGTTGATCTGTCTCTGCTTCACGTTAAACCCGCGGCGTACCATGTGTTAAACATGGGAAGATGAGGAAAATATCAGATATGTGTCTATGGCATATAATTCCCCGCGCTTGATGTGGGATGCCTCGAGCTTTCATGCCCTCGAGAACCCTTGTAACCAGGGATAGTAGACAGACATTCCAGGTTCCCCAGCATCCATACACGCTACTGATGCCTCAACGTGACTACTCCCCCGACTGAAGGTTGCTGCCCTGACCGGACCCTTTGGAATGTCCCGACAGAAGCTGTGTAATTAACCAGCGTCCATGGAAACATGGCACTGGGAAGAGTTTCACGAACTACGTATTAAATCTATGAGGGAGACCCGGACTAGGTGACAAGTTCTGAGGAGGAATCCACAGAAGGAAGAACCGATATCCCATCATCCCATTTCGATCAAGGAGAAGAAGTACCTGAACAAGGAATGAATGTCGCCCTCCTTTGGAAAGCGGGAATGCGGGGCAACAGCAGCGCGTCCTCCACGGAAGATGTGTGCGCCCCGGCAAAAGCATCGGAAACAGAAATGGTGAACCCAACAGGAAATTATTCTCCTAAATGTGGAGATTAGTAACGTTCGAGGTACCAGTAGATTGATGTGTCATTAGATCCAGATATCCGGCACCTGGTCCCGCCAAGAAAATAGCGGGCCTCTCATGAAACTCACTGGAAGTCGGGGCAGTAGAACGTGGGGCACTCCGTTCTTCAGCATGTTGGCATGGATCCTTCTTACAGACGTGTAGAATGAAAGGACACTGGGGTACTGGTTGTCAATCCTTTTCCTCTCAGTGCTGATTAGTTTATCCCTTCATTTCTCAGGTACCAGGTTGCTGTTACAGAGACACGATCATCGCCCGCTCGCCTACGTAGGGGCAGGGGAAACTCTGCCACAGCCACCCCGCATGGCACCTCTATCGCCACGACGGCCGCCACATCGCGGAATACGGGGCTCCCACGCCCCCTTTCCCCATCAGACTCCATCCAACGAAGGGTGATCAACAACCTCGTGCGCAGGTACGAGGAGGAAGGGGTCATCCCAACTCGGGATATGGCCCGCCTGGACCTAGAGGCATCCAGGACCCGCCGTCAACGCCGCCCTAATAGGCCGCGCAGGGATCCCCTGCTCCCCACCCCAACATTCAACCATTTAGGGAGCCTTTCCCCGGAATGCCTTGACGAATCCTCGCCTTACGCTGATGAGGCGGGCGCCATCCAGCTCAGCCCACTCAGGGTCCCGACCCAAGGGCTCCAGGCAAGAGCTCCCGCCCGGCCGCGTCAGCGCCGCCGTCTGACTCTGTAGAAAGAGCAGGCAGGCCATGTCCCTGCACCACCTACACCAGCTCGTCTAACCCGACGTCAGTGCCAGGCCCGGGCTGAGGACACTCGCCCAGGTGCATCGACATCAACAGCTACAGTGGCCCGAACCACCTCCGATTTGCATCATGAAGTCCCTGCATACACTGAGCAGGGGCACTCCTTCACCCAACCAAGATCGAGACCCCAACCGCCCCACGGGTAGGCTGTGTTGACTCTCCGGGTTGCAGGCCCGAGTGGTGATCGCCACGAACTAACCCGCGGTGATGTCACCCCATACGGAGGCCCTCCCCATACCACTACTCCACAGAGCTTGGGCCTTCCCTGCTCCGAAGCTCGTCATGGAGGTATGCCTCGTGCTACCCCTATCTCGAAAGAAGACCAGCCATGCGGCAGTGATGCTTGGTGCGGAAACCTTTCCCGCGCCCACTATACAGGGTATGGTGTCCATCCTCATACCCCCGACCGCCGATCTGAAGGCACCGTCAATCTGGTCCTTCTCCAATGCGGGGGCCCTCCCTACGTCCTTTATGCAACTGGTGAAGGTCCTCATCGCCCCAGCAACTCGAGGAGTGAAGTTCAACCTCGCTCCACCCGCATCGACCATGGAGGTCCTCCCCATGCTCCTGCCGATTCCAACAGAGGCTCTGCCCACATGGGTGATGTCCATGGAGTTCCTCCCCATGTACCCTTCGAAATTTGCCCTGGTGCCACTCACACCTCGGCTATCTCGAGTGGCGGCCCTCTCCGCCACGGCGCCAGCGCCACCCCGAGACTACATGATAGGGATCAACCCTGTCCCGAAGAGCCACCCCGGGGCAGGAGAGCGGGTCGTCGCCGCCACAAGAAGAGTCCTGTGAAGGCCCGGGTGGAGATCAAACCTTCCCGCTTCTCCGACTCCGAAGCGGAATGCGACTCAGCGATGGAACCTTCTCCCCGCTCCTCCATATCAAGGACTAGGGCAGGAACCAGATGTGTTAGCCTCATTCTCCCAGAATATGAGGTCCACCAGATTCCCATATCTCTCCACAGGTACGTCCAGGAGGAAGAAATCTTGGGAAGTCTGCAGGTCTCGACCATGCAATCACCACCATTGTCACCTGAAGTGCCCTCTACCTCTACTAGAGAACATAGAGAGCTATTTTGGGGGCCAACGTCGGTAGAGTGACGACATGACCTATCACCGGTAGACGTGATTCCTGTGCTGGAAACTGTGGATGTCAGCCCATCGTATCGTGACATCATGGCCAGGTCACCTCACTCTTCAGAGAATGGCCCAGAATTCGGCGGCCAGTCAGCTTGTTCGCCGTATTCTCCGCTGCTGAGTTTACTATCCCAGAGGTCTGCCTTGGTACCGCTACTGGTCCCTCAGCCACCCCCGGTTGATGAGTGGGGCAATATAGGGCCAGACCCCGAGTATGAACCCAAGAGCTTCTGGAGTATTCTTGCAGCGGATTACTTTCCGGAGAAGTTATGGCCGACAGCAGTGCTGAATTTTCGCGCACCAGAGTCTCTTACCCCTGATGAAGTGGGGTGCTTTTTTCGAACCCTATAGGCGACACACTTCCGCCTTCGTTATGAATGGGTGTTGTACCCCAGAAGTCGAGAGCATTTTGAAGAAATCGGCGAGCAATGCCGCCTGATCGATTCGGCCGCACTCCTTGTGGCCCAGCACCCTGAGTCGCCAGGCCGTCAGAGCGCCCTTCAACGGAAATGTGTTCATATTTTCAAAGTACTCCGCAGAATCGCCAGGGAAGCTACTCACCATGTGCAAGTCCGTGGTTGGGGACACTATGCCACTCTCCTCTTCGACCCTATCCAATGACAGCCCGATTCGTTATGCAACATCGAGGACATGCCCTCGATAGTGGTCGCGGTCCACATGGCTGACGTAGTGGACAAGGAAGACGAGCTTGAATTCCTTGATGGAGTCTTACCCCCCGAGGGCGTACCGCCACTGCTGGACCCATCAGAGAGGGTTACCCGTCAGCAAAGGAACCTGCTAGGCCTCCCCATGCCCACCGAGTCACTGGTACTCGGTTGAAATACCAGAAAGGGTAAGGAGCACGTCGGAACTGTCAAGCACTCCGACCCATCTACCTCTGTGCAGAAAATGGAAGAAGATCCCAAGAAGGCCATGTTACGCCAGCAGCTTGCTGAGCAGAAGAGGCTGTTTAACGAACTCTTGGCTGAGCGCGCCGCAGAGCGGCGACCCGACTATGGTAATCCCAGGCCGGGGAAGTAGGAGAAGGAATAATTTCCCCCCAGTGAGATGCCTCCGGGAAACCATGATCATGCTACTGCCGCAGACAGGGCAGAAGCCGGAACTTATGGAAAGAGGGCACGATACGTCTCGCCAAACCCCCCCGAACGACGGGGCAATCTGAAGAATCCAGTCCGGGTTCCCCCAGTCGCCCCGCAGGTCGTTCTGCCAGTTGATCCACGAGCTGCCGAATCCATCTACTGTGTTGAAGAACCTGGCAATGCACTTGTGGTTAGGGATCCCCCTCAATCCAGGGACCCCCACCCGGATGATCTTATTGCGGCACTCACAGCCCGCCTCAAAGCGTTGGAAACGCGGCAGGTGGCGGTCCTACCGGATGGCAATCCGTATCCCGCATGGGTGGATGATATGCCCGCACCTCCGGGTTTTGGGAACCCCACTTTCTCGCCCTTCAACAGGATAGGGGACCCGCCACAGCACTTGGATTATTTTTCTTCCAGTTGTGTCCCCATGCTGGGGACCCCGGCTCAGCAAGAAGCCGCCAAGCTTCGATGTTTCATACAGACATTGGAAGGTCCAGCATTCGTATGGAACAGCCAGCTCCCTATCGGATCAGTGACCGGTTGGGAGGATCTCCGCCGGAAGTTCCTATACCATTTCAGCTCCACCACGCGAAAGACCAGCATTGCAGACCTCTTCAAGTTCAAGCAAAGGCCTGATGAGCGAGTTGCAGATTTCATTGCCCGGTGGAAGGGACTTATGTATTCCCCCGATATGCCACTGAATCAGGAGAAATTACTGACGATGTGTGTGGGGAACGTCAAAACGGAGCTGGTACCCTCCCTGATTACCCATAACTACCCTGGAGGGTTTAGAGATTTCTCAGATAAGACTCAGCGGCTTGAGGAAGCTCTGCAACAGGCTAGTCAGGCACGTTCGTTGCCCCCTATGATCCCAGCCAGGAGGACCGCCAGGGCTGAACCCACCACGGTGGCCCAAATAGAAGCCCCTAGGTAGCTGGAATTACTGTCAGTGGCACCATCCTAGCAACCTCACAGAGGTACTCCACATCAAGCACATGCTCGTGCCCAGCAGCGACCACCTCAGAATTGACAGGTTCCCCCGCGCAATGCTCCACCGCTACCCAGGCGAGACAATCAGGCGCCGCCTCCTCGGCAGGCCCCTCCGGCCCCTCGTCAGGGTCATGCCCCAAGTGCCCCCTATCCGGAAAGAAGGCACCAGACTTATTTTTTCAAAGAAAATCAGGTCCTTGGATATTTCTGAAGTGCTCTAGAGCAAGGGATTGTGCGCCTGCCCGAGTGCAGAATGCCGAAAGAGGATAATCTCACCGATCACCCTAACTACATTCCTTATCATCAGATTCTGGGGCACACCCTCAAGCAATTCTATGTGTTTAAATATTGGCTTCAAGACCAGGACAACAAAAACATAGTCAAGTTGGGCCCGACACCAGCACAAGTGGCGGGTGTCTTTGCAGGATCAGCGATCGGCAATGACAGCGAAGGCGAGTGGCAGCAGGTTCCCAGCTGCGGATCCCGAGAATACGACGACTGGATGGCTCTAAAAACCATCATTCGTGCCCATGGTATCATCCGTGTAACTCCCCGACCCTAGTTAACCAGAGTCGGTGCATTATTACATAACATTGGCATGATCACAATAAAGATCAAATCTCGAAAGACCGATTGGTTTAGTAGCCTTGGAAACACTAGATATATTCATAAGTCTTACATTACATCATAAAATGAAAAACTACAACAAAAACATATTGTCTCCATAATCCACACTCATATCCCCACATAATATCCCTACAGGTCATTCATAATTTACTTCTTCACTTCCTGGGAAAAATAAAACATAGAAAAGGGGTGAGCTCAAATGCCCAGTAAGGATAACAATATAGAGTAAACTTTCATAAATAAGAATAAACATTTAAGGCAACGTATAACTAAAACAAAAGCCTTTCAAAATTGAACTTTCAATATGGTATGGCATAAATAAAATGAAATAATGCCATTTACTTATTCACATGGATATTCTACTAATCGAATAATCACATGCAAAATCAATAACCACTTTCATAATGTTGGAATGCATAATGGCAGACTATCATAACCACATAGCCAAGGCCTCGTGCCAAGACTACAAATAATATTTTTCCAAGGCCTTGTGCCAAGACACTAGTTTGTCTCATGAGACCTACCGATGCATCGAGGAGCTATAGCGGGCTCCACCCGTCACATATTAAGTCCAATGCATTCCCATATGAAAAGGTTTAAACATAACATAAACATTCGTATTAAAACTAGCATACGAAATGTCAATACTTTCACCATAAACCATGAATGGTATAAAAATATCACATCCATAGTCAAACATATCACAAAACCTTCAATACAACATAGAAGTTTTGTATCATAATAAATAAACTTCACATAAGCGTAAAATCCAACAAAGGATGTTGACATAGATGAAATCAAAACTCTTTTTAGAAAAATATCTCTTTTATTTTGAAATCATTTAAGATCCAAATAAAATAAAACATTTTCTTTGAAAATATTCTTATAAGCTTGTAAGGGAAGCTTTGACGATTTTATAACGGCAGAAAATAGCCGCACTCGCCGTATAAGTTAAAAAAACATTCTTACCTTAATTCTGTCGAAAAGGTTAAAAAGGACCTTGTTTTGAAAATGACGGAAAGATTCCTCTTATAAAAAGTCAAACAAGGTTATAAATGACTTTAACCCATATTCTTGTAAATAATAAAAAAAATTTGAAATACATTTTTTAGAAAACATGGATGTGGATGATAAAGAGATCCCAGTAGATTATTACATATAAACAACCTCGGATAATGAAGAGATTGTGAAATAACCCTTACCTTGTAGTTTTCCTTGGTTGGGGTAGGATAACCTCCTGTATAATGGTGAAATAATTGGTATTAAATTATACAAGAATAATATACATTAATATGATATCATATATGCTCTTTTTCTATTGATTTGATAATAATATCTTAGTATTATCGTTGTTTCGGGTGTTAACTTACTTGTTTCTTTTATATGTTTTGTTACGTAAGACATGTTTATAATGGATAGGTTGTATATTATTCATATCCAGAATGATATCAAGTCCATAAACATCATTTTTAAATCATCAAATGATAATTATACTTGAATGGATACGATGGAGAATTAATCTTATCGCGTTCGTGGAGACGGTAGTCCGTACGTACACACGAGCGACAATATCATTCTTTTAAAATAATATATAAATGGATGGTATATCATATATACAGAATCATTAACATGTTATATTTATTATTTACATGAGTTACATATCATTATTATACCCATCCAAATAATAATATATTGAATAACAATTACACCACGACGTGGAGACGGTAAGCCGTACGTACGCACGTATGATGACTTGTTATTCAAAGGGTGGATAGAATACTAAATATGGTTGTACCATATTTATAATAAAATCACAGTATATATATGATACTGGAGTTATTATTTTATAATGGTAACAACAAAGGAAGAAGAAGTGGAAGAAGAAATGAACTTGGAAAAGGGTGGTGAAATCATTACCTCTTCTTTGGGTTCTTCCTTTTGATTTGATCAAAAGGGCTCCTTAGGTTGTTTTTCTGATCAAACTAAGGCCTCTATGTTGTAGTGAGGGATGTTGGGAGAGTATTTGGGCAGATTTTGGCCGAACCAAAAGGCTTTGAAGGTGTTAAGAAATGAGAAGGAGGAGTGCCCTTTTATAAGAGGGGTGAGGGGCACCTTTGGAAAAGCTAGAAATATTAATTTATAATAAATTCATATTCAGTTTCTAATGGCTCCAAAGTTGATTATTTAAATTTTAAGGTGGGGATAGGTCGAAAACAACTCAACCAATAGAATTTAGACAGGTTTGGGTACTTATATTAACCTTATCTTTAAGTATTAACTCTAAGCTAATTAGTTTCACTTTTACAATGTCTCTTTGTATTTTTATATAATATTGTTAATAAACTTACTATATACATCCAAGAGACTCCCAAGTGGTCCATTAATGATGAACCTATCATGATATAAGTCTCTTGGACGAACCTTAGTTTTTTAGGAATTTAATATCAATTAATAATATAATATTGGTTTTAAGAACTCTTTTATGTCAATTTTGACACTATTCAATAGTTGATTTTTGTGAAACTCATAACAGATTGATTACTTCAAAAAACGTCAATTAAATCAATACTAATTTATCATATTATCCTATAAAATTAGTTTAATTCATTAAAAGTTTCATATTATTTTTATTTGGGTATTTATAATATCAATTATTTTAATTTTTCACTATTATAGTAATTAATTCATCATAATTTGTCATAAATAAATTAAATTATTTAATGTCTAAAAATTATAAATAAAATATCACTATGTATGAAATATTTTTATCTTTCTAATGAATATTTATAATCTAAAATCCAACAAATATAACCCTATGTAAAAATTGTTTTTCTAAAAGATATATGCTTGTGTCATTTTTATATTCATTTTAACTTAATTAAAATAAAGTGTCCCTATCACCTACAAGTGGCTCCATGGGGTCCCAAAGTCGACCCAAATATGCCTATGGTCGAACATGTATCAACAAATAAGGATAGGACACGTTTTAGGGTAATTTAGTATTATTATAATATTATTTTTTTAACCCTCATTTACCGGATTTACCCTTAACCATGGTAAATAAAATATTTACCGCAGTAATTATTCAAAATGTCTAAAAATAAAAGTTACCTATTTATACAATTTGGACATCCTGATTACAAATATGGAATACATTTTTCTAAATTCAAAACACAGAAGTGGCAGAAAATAATTTAAAATTAATTCCCGCTGTTAAAACAAAAAGCGTGTTTTTAAGAGATAATAACTATCAAAAGATTGACACTTGTTTATGTTCGGTTTAATTGTAAAATTATGTCCAATGACGAAAATTATATTAAATGGTAAAAATATATTCTAAATATACTTTAAAACCACTCAAATTCATAATTTATCACTATTAATTATTTTGATTAAAAAAGTTGTTTTTAATTAAAATTACTAATTTTCACTATTCATCAAAATATTAAAGTTATCCGAAAAGTACCAAAATTTCACCTTAGGCTAAATTAGATATTCCGAATCCAAAAATGAAGTCCATTTTAAAATATAAAATATATATATAATTTCAAAAAGTAGGTATTACTATTCATAACGGCTAGTTTGATTGGTTATGGTGTGTTAGAACTCGGTGTTGCGTACAACACATGCTATCACATTATTCAAAGAGAAGCATACCGTAGAAGCTTGGGGTGTTACATTCTCCCCTCCTTCAAATAATTTCATCCTCAAAATTTCTAGAATACTACCGCATGAAAAGACTCGGGTGTTTCTTCATCATAAGTTCCTCGGGTTCCCACGTTGCCTCTTCCATCTTATGGTTTCTCCACAAAACTTTTACCAGACGCGTCGTCTGGCTTCTCAGCACTTGTTCTCTCGTATCAAGAATCCTGACGGGCTCTTCGCAATAAGACAGATTGGGTTCCAGTTCTAATTCTTCATAGGTGAGTACATGCGTTGGGTCAGGCATGTATTTCCTCAACAGAGATACGTGGAACACATCGTGAACTTTAGAGAGACTTGGCGGCATTGCCAATCGGTAAGATACAACCCCAATTCGTTCTAGAATTTCTAAGGGTCCGATGTACTTGGGACTCAATTTACCTTTCTTACCAAAACGTATGACTCCCTTCCATGGGGATACCTTCATGAAAACATGATCACCGACTTGAAATTCCAAATCCTTCCTTCGATTATCGGCATAGCTCTTCTGCCTACTTTGAGCTGCTTTGATTTGATTTTGGATTACCTTCACCTTTTCCACCGTTTCCTCCACCAGTTCTGGGCCTACAAGTTTTCTTTCACCAACTTCATCCCAACAGGTTGGTGTACGACATCTCTTCCCGTATAACGCTTCATATGGTGCCATCTGAATACTCGAATGGAAGCTATTGTTATAGGAAAATTCTACCAGAGGTAAATATTGATCCCACATACCCTGAAAGTCATGTGAGCAAGATCTCAACATGTCTTATAAGGTTTGAATAGTCTGTTCTGATTTTCCATCTGTCTGAGTGTGGTAAGCAGTGCTCAAATGAAGTTCAGTATCCAGTGATTTCTGAAGACTTTTCCAAAATCTTGAAGTAAAACAGGGATCACGATCAGAAAAAATCGATAGGGGTACTCCATGAAGTCTCACAACATCATTAATATATAGTCTTGCTAGATGTTCCAGGGGTAGATCTTCTCTTATAGCAAGAAAATGTGCTTACTTGGTAAGACGATCAACAATAACCCATATTGCATCGTTCCTTCTAGGAGTCTTTGGTAGCCCCATGACAAAGTCCATCGTAATATTGTCCCATTTCCACTCCGGTATGGGAAGAGGTTGCATGACTCATCCAGGCTGTTGCCTTACAGCTTTAATTTGCTGACAAACCATACATCTTGACACAAAATCAGCAATCTCCCTCTTCATGTTGTCCCACAAAAAATGTTTCTTCAAATCTCTATACATTTTGGTGCTCCCAGGGTGTATAGAGAAATTGGAACTATGAGCATCATCCAGAAATTCCCTTTTTAGATCAGGTAAATCGGGAACACAAAGTCTCTTCCCGAATTTCAAAATTCCATCTTCATACACAAATTCTCTCAATCTCCCATCATTCATAGCTTTAATATTCTTTTTAAATTCTTCCTGATCGGTCTGAGAACTCTTAATCCTTTCTAGTAAAGATGGTTTGACAACCATTTGAAAAAGAATTGATGTTTTTCCTTCCCTGGTTATTCCCATGTCCATCTTCACTAGATCCATGAAAATTGGATCCCTTTCAATTCTCATATTGTTCAAAACTCCATGGTCTTTTCTGCTCAAAGCATCTGCCACCTTGTTTGCTTTCCCCGGGTGGTAGTGTATCGTGCAATCATAATTCTTGAGTAATTCAAGCCATCTCCTTTGCCTCATGTTGAGTTCTTTTTGTGAGAAAATATACTTCAAACTCTTGTGATCAGTATAAATCTCACATTTTCACCATAGAGGTAGTGCCTCCATATATTCAAAGAAAAGATCACAGCTGCTAACTCGAGATCATGAGTAGGATAGTTTTGTTCATGAATTTTCAACTGTCGTGATGCATAGGCAATAACTCTATCATTCTGCATAAGGACACAACCAAGTCCTTTCTTTGATGCATCACTATAAATAACGAACCCATCATTCCCCGATGGTAGAGTCAATATAGGAGCATTGACTAATCTTCTCTTCAGTTCTTCGAAACATTCTTCACACTCTTTTGTCCAAACAAATTTAACCCCTTTACGTGTGAGCTTCGTTAATGGGTTAGCCAATCGGGAAAAATTATGGATGAAACGTCGATAATAACCTGCCAAACCAATAAAACCGTGTACCTCAGTTATAATCGTAGGTGCTGGCCATTCTTGGATTGCCTTGGTCTTAGAAGGACCAACAGAAATTCCATCTTTAGAGACAATATGGCCAAGAAAAGAAATCTCATGAAGCCAGAATTAACACTTGCTAAACTTTCCATATAATTCATGCCTCCTCAGAGTCTTCAAGATAATGCGCAAGTGATTTTCATGATCTTCATAGCTTTTAGAGTATACTAAGATATCATTAATAAATACCACCACAAATTCATCGAGATACTCCTTGAAAAATCTATTCATCAGATCCATGAATACAGAGGGTGCATTAGTCAATCCAAACGGCATTACAGTAAACTCGTAATGCCCGTACCTGGTTCGAAATGTTGTCTTCAGAATGTATTCCTTCTTTACCCACAACTGATGGTATCCAGATCGAAGGTCAATCTTTGAAAAGTATTGAGCTCCATGTAGTTGGTCAAATAAATCATCAATACGAGGTAGGGGATATTTGTTCTTTATTGTTATAGCATTGATCTCCCTATAGTCGATACATAACCTCATAGATCCATCTTTCTTTTTAACAAAAAGAATAGGGGCTCCCCATGGAGAAACACTAGGGCGAATAAATCCTTTATTACTTAACACCTCTAGTTGTTTCTTTAGTTCGACTAACTCTACAGTGGCCATTCTATAAGGGGTCTTCGATATAGGCCTTGATCCAGGAATCAAATCAATGGAAAACTCAACTTCTCATTCTGGAGGATGTCCAGGTAAATCTTCCGGAAATACATCTACAAATTCTTTCACAATAGGTACATCCTCTATTTGAACATTACTTTCCTCACCCACAGTTATTTCATTCTCTTCCTCCCCAATAATAGAATTTAGTTGAGCTATTGAGGGTGGATCTAAATAAGAATTAGGTGGTGACGATTCTGCTCTAAAGATAAGGTGTTCCTTATCATTATCATCATGAATCGTAACCTATTTGTTCTTACAATAAATCTTCGCATCATAGTCCGAAATCCAGTCCATACCGAGGATTATATCAAACTCAATCATAGGTATGGCGATGAGATCAGCAGATAAAGAACATTTATGTGCTCTAATTGGGACTGAGTCACAAAACTTTGTTGCAATGATACTTCCCTTAGGAGTTTTAACTGACAACTCCCTTGTTAAATCAAATTGGAAATATCTAATTTTCTTAGCAAACTGGGAAGATATGAAACAATGCAATGATCCAGAATCAAATAATGCATTTGATAAACTTGAGGAAACCATTAAATTACCTGCCACCACATCTTTTGGAGCTTCTACCTCAGTAGTAGTGATAGCATAAGCCTGGACTTGATCCCTTGGCCTTTTCTGAGGTAAGTTCTCCTGATGCTTAGGAAATTCATTTGCATAATGCCCCATCTCCCTGCAATTGTAGCACTGAACGTTGGTAGCTTCCTTCTTCCCCTTACAATCACGAGCTTGGTGGCCTTTTTCACCACACTTGTAACAGACTCCCATTCCCTTCAAGCAAGTACCAGGATGTTTCTTCCCACATTTACCACAGGATGGATATTCAAACTTTCCCTTCATCCCCTTATTTCCATTCCCAGATTGATCAGCAGGTCTCTTCTTCTCTTTCTTTGCTTTAAAGTCATAAGACTTAGAGAATTCCTTTTCGGTCTTGATAGCACATGAGACAATGTCTTCGTACGACGAAAAGGATTGTGAGACTAATGCTCGACGAAGAAATGGTTTTAACCCATCAAAGAAACGATCAATCTTACTTCTTGGGTTACGTATATAATCTCCTGCATACCTTGCTAACCTTGTAAAATTAGCCTCATACTTTGCGACATTCTCATCCTCCTTCTGTCTCAGACTCAGAAATTGCCTTTCCATCTCTGCTCGATGGTCGCGAGGAAAGTATTTTTATAAAAATAGATCTTTGAACTCCCTACATTACATATTTTATACTTCAACATCTTCCATCATGTTTTGAATCAATGAACACCATTGATCAACATCTCCAGTGAGGCGGTAAACTGTCATGATAACGTTTTCCCTTTCACTACTCCCCAAAGCCTGAAATATTTTCTCTAGTGAATTTATCCATTGCTCAGATACTGAGGGATTTGTACTCCCATTGAACGTTGGTGGTTGTTGCCTCATGAATCGATCTAACATTGATCCTCCATGGTGTGGATCCGGGTGCTCCATACGGGTAAGGTTATTATTCATAACCTGAGTGAGTTGTCCCAGTATGGTGATTAGCTGATCGGCACCAGTTGCATCACCAGCTCCACTATAATTATCTTGAACAGGAGGGCAATCCCTACATGGAGTGCGCACATTGATACGGTTTCCATTTCTTCCACAAGGTGCCATTTCTAAACAATGGCATAAACTAGATCAGTTTATGAATCAAAATACATAATCCCGTACTTATAAAACACTTAATGTAAATTGAACTATTTATGGATATAATCCATAATCATAAAGATGTTTTCTTTGAGGAAGTATATACTCATAAACCCTTCATAATTATTTGTAATGAAAATGAGATTCATCCTAAGAATATCCCCCGGGAGTGTCGTAACCAAGAGTGCAGCAAGGCCCGTTGTCATGCACCAGTTCCCGTTCGAGTCTAGCTCAAAGTGGTGTTTTCGGGTTTTACCCCTAGGTACATCTGTGCCAGAGCCGCCTCTACCTGCTCGTATCCAGAGAGGGATGTATTGCTCGTAAAACTCACAAAATCCCTACAATACCAAAATTCTAGGAATTTCTTCTATACAAATCCTCAAAGTTCATCTTAGGTCTACGTGCTCTAATCAAAGTTTATCTAAATCTAGCTTCCAAGGTTTATACTAAACTTCCTCTGATACCAACTGTAACGCCCCGAACCTAGTTACCTAGAGTCGGTGCATTATTACATAACATTGGCATGATCACAATAAAGATCAAATCTCGAATGACCGATTGGTTTAGTAGCCTTGGAAACAATAGATATATTCATAAGTCTTACATTACATCATAAAATGAAAAACTACTACAACAACATATTGTCTCCATAATCCACACTCATATCCCCACATAATATCCCTGCAGGTCATTCATAATTTACTTCTTCACTTCCTGGGAAAAATAAAACATATAAAAGGGGTGAGCTCAAATGCCCAGTAAGGATAACAATATAGCGGAAACTTTCATAAATAAGAATAAAAATTTAAGGCAATGTATAACTAAAACAAAAGCCTTTCAAACTTGAACTTTCAATATGGTATGGCATAAATAAACTTAAATAATTCCATTTACTTATTCACATGGATATTCTACTAATCGAATAATCACATGCAAAATCAATAACCACTTTCATAATGTTGGAATGCATAATGCCAGACTATCATAACCACATAGCCAAGGCCTCGTTCCAAGACTACAAATAAGATTTTGCCAAGGCCTTGTGCCAAGACACTAGTTTGTCTCATGAGACCTACCGATGCATCGAGGAGCTATAGCGGGCTACACCCGTCACATATTAAGTCCAATGCATTCCCATATGAAAAGGTTTAAACATAACATAAACATTTGTATTAAAACTAGCATACGAAATGTCAATACTTTAACCATAAACCATGAATGGTATAAAAATAGCACATCCATAGTCAAACATATCTAAAAACCTTCAATACAACATAGAAGTTTTGTATCATAATAAATAAACTTCACATAAGCGTAAAATCAAACAAAGGATGTTGACATAGATAAAATCAAAACTCTTTTTAGAGAAATATCTCTTTTATTTTGAAATCATTTAAGATACATATAAAATAAAACATTTTCTTTGAAAATATTCTTATAAGCTTGTAAGGGAAGCTTTGACGATTTTATAACGTCAGAAAATAGCCGCACCCGCTGTATAAGTTAAAAAAACATTCTTACCTTAATTCTGTCGAAAAGGTTAAAAAGGACCTTGTTTTGAAAATGACGGAAAGATTCCTCTTATAAAAAGTCAAAAAAGGGTATAAATGACTTTAACCCATATTCTTGTAAATAATAAAAATGTTTTGAAATACATTTTTAAGAAAACATGGATGTGGATGATAAAGAGATCCCAGTAGATTATTATATATAAACAACCTCTGATAATGAAGAGATTGTGAAATAACCCTTACCTTGTACTTTTCCTTGGTTGGGGTAGGTTAACCTCCTGTATAACGGTGAAATAATTGTTATTAAATTATACAAGAATCATATACATTAATATGATATCATATATGATCTTTTACTATTGATTTGATAATAATATATTAGTATTATCATTGTTTCGGGTGTAAACTTACTTGTTTTCTTTTATATGTTTTGTTACGTAAGACATGTTTATAATGGATAGGCTGTATATTATTCATATCCAGAATGATATCAATTCCTTAAACATCATTTCTAAATCATCAAATGATAATTATACTTGAATGGATACGATGGAGAATGAATCTTATCGCGTTCGTGGAGACGGTAGTCCGTACGTACGCACGAGCGACAATATCATTCTTTTAAAATAATATATAAATAGATGGTATATCATATATACAGAATCATTAACATGTTATATTTATTATTTACATGAGTTACATATCATTATTATACCCAACCAAATAATAATATATTGAATAACAATTACACCACGACGTGGAGACGGTAAGCCGTACGTACGCACGTATGGTGACATGTTATTCAAAGGGTGGATAGAATACTGAATATGGTTGTACCATATTTATAATAAGATCATAGTATATATATGATACTGGAGTTATTATTTTATAATGGTAACAACAAAGGAAGAAGAAGTGGAAGAAGAAATGAACTTGGAAAAGGGTGGTGAAATCATTACCTCTTCTTCGGGTTCTTCCTTTTGATTTGATCAAAAGGGCTCCTTAGGTTGTCTTTCTGATCAAACTAAGGCCTCTAGGTTGTAGTGAGGGATTTTGGGAGAGTATTTGGGCAGAGTTTGGCCGAACCAAAAGGGTTTGAAGGTGTGAAGAAATGAGAAGGAGGAGTGCCCTTTTATAAGAGGGGTGAGAGGCACCTTTGGAAAAGCTAGAAATATCACTTTATAATAAATTCATATTCGGTTTCTAATGGCTCCAAAGTTGATTATTTAAATTTTAAGGTGGTTATAGGTAGAAAACAACTCAACCAATAGAATTTAGACAGGTTTGGGTACTTATATTAACCTTATCTTTAAGTATTAACTCTAAGCTAATTAGTTTCACTTTTACAATGTCTCTTTGTATTTTTATATAATATGGTTAATAAACTTACTATATACATCCAAGCGACCCCCAAGTGGTCCATTAATTATGAACCTATCATGATATAAGTCTCTTGGCCGAACCTTAGTTTTTTAGGAATTTAATATCAATTAATAATATAATATTGGTTTTAAGAACTCTTTTATGTCAATTTTGACACTATTCAATAGTTGATTTTTGTGAAACTCATAACAGATAGATTACTTCGAACAAAGTCAATTAAATCAATCATAATATATCATATTATCCTATAAAATTAGTTTAATTCATTAAAAGTTTCATATTATATTTATTTGGGTTTTTATAATATCAATTATTTTAATTTTTCACTATTATAGTAATTAATTCATCATCATTGTGTCATAAATAAATTAAATTATTTAATGTCTAAAAATTATAAATAAAATATAAATATGTATGAAATCTTTTTATCTTTTTAATTAATATTTATAATCTAAAATCCAATATATATAACCCTATGTAAAAATTGTTTTTCTAAAAGATATATGCTTTTGTCATTTTTGTATTCATTTTAACTTAATTAAAATAAAGTGTCCCTATCACCTACAAGTGGCTCCATGGGGTCCCAAAATCGACCCAAATATGCCTATGGTCGAAAATTTATCAACCAATAAGTATTGGACACGTTTTAGGATAATTTAGTATTATTATAATATTATTTTTTTTAACCCTCATTTACCGGATTTACCCTTAACCATGGTAAATAAAATATTTACCGCAGTAATTATTCAAAATGTCTAAAAATAAAAGTTACCTATTTATACAATTTGTACATCTTGATTCCAAATATCGAATCCATTTTTCTAAATTCAAAACACAGAAGTGGCAGAAATTAATTTAAAATTAATTCCCGCTGTTAAAACAAAAAGCGTGTTTTTAAGAGATAATAACTATCAAAAGATTGACACTTGTTTATGTTCGGTTTAATTGTAAAATTATGTCCAATGACCAAAATTATATTAAATGGTAAAAATATATTATAAATATACTTTAAAACCACTCAAATTCATAATTTATCACTATTAATTATTTTGATTCAAAAGTTGTTTTTAATTAAAATTTAGTAATTTTCACTATTCATCAAAATATTAAAGTTATCCAAAAAGTTCGAAAATTTCACCTTAGGCTAAATTAGATATTATGAATCCAAAAATGAAGTCCATTTTAAAATATAAAATATATATATAATTTCAAAAAGAAGGTATTACTATTCGTAACGGCTAGTTTGATTGGTTATGGTGTGTTAGAACTCAGTGTTGCGTAAAACACACGCTATCACATTATTCAAAGAGAAGTGTACCATAGAAGCTTGGGGTGTTACAATCCGGGTGCGTCTGAAGCATCCGGAACCTTCAGAAGAAGTATTTGGTACCTCTGCATCGTCTTCACAGTCGACCTCTTCCCAAAAGGGAAAGCAGCGGCGACGCAAGAAGAAGCAACGCGCACCGCAATTGCCATCGTCATCCTACACTCTCGGAAACTTTATGCCCCCTGAAATGGGGATTCCTCCCAGAATCCACCCAGTGGTGGATGAATCCTCGAGCGACAGCCAGGGGTACGCTTCGGTTAACACCATGGAGTTGGTAAAGCCCTATATGACTCCTGGCGAGGGGGAATGCCAGGCGAACCTCCCCAACGTTTTCAGCCAACGTCAACGTCAGCGAAATCGCAACCGCGCCAGTCATCGAGGTACGTCAGCGGGCACTTTCAGCCAAGCCGTGCATGCTACTGAGACCAAACAGCAGGCTCAGCGCAGAGCTCAGCATGCGCAACCTCAACTGACGCCCTCGGCTCTACCTCCACCGCCATTTGTGCTACTAGATCAGGGAGAGATGCCTTGTTCGTATCAAAGTCGGTCTATCATGGCTACAGGCCAGCCTCCACTGTCTAATCCTAGTCCAGTGTATACTCTCCAGGCTTCAACTAGTAGGCAGCAAGATATACCCAGTACTAGTTGATCGCTGGTTCAACCAGCAGGACCCGCTATGCCTCCAAATGTCGAACGACCTCGTGTAGGAAGATGTTCACATTTGGCACGAAAGTATGATGTCCCGAAGCACCTGTTCGGCATTCCAACAAGGCTTTCTATCCTTGATTCCCTTCTCCTATCATCCGAAATGCGCGAGGCACTTGCCGAGGCCCTAAGGAGCCCCTCTAGTTTGAGACGGAGGTAGCAGCTGCAGAAGCCTTCCATACCGAGACGATTGAAAAAGCCGAATGTCAGGCGGTTATCTCATTCTCCGGTGAAGATGAGGACCCTCCTCTATAGGGTCACATTCGCCCGCTGTACATCACTGGCCACTTCAATGGTGTGGAAGTCCGCCGCTGCCTCATTGACACGGGTTCCGGAATCAACCTAATCCCGACTCGGATGATGCGAAAGCTGGGTCTGTCTGAAGGTGATTTAACTCCCTCTTACCTCAGAATCCAGGGGTACGACAGGACCGATCAAACCCCAGTCAGCAAGATCCGCCTGAAGACTCGGTTCGGAGGCTTGATTTCCAGCACCGATTTCATGGTCGTCTCTCAGGACACCTCCTATAACGCGTTGATGGGTAGGCCATGGCTCCATCTGCATACAGCAGTCCCTTCATCGTATCACTAGTGTCTCAAATACTCACTCAACAGTCGAGTAGGCATGCTCTAAATAGATGCCTCTCCCTTCGCTTCTTGTCAGGCCCGCTATCTGGATGCGGGTTATTACAAAAGTAAGTATAAGCAAATCCTAGTAAGTGAGGATGAACCCACCCCGGTCACAAGTGATCCCTGGGAAAGCATGGATGATGCCTACGTCCTCCCGATCCACCGATTGGAGGCCACGAACCCCGACATGGGGAAATGTATTGTTGTTTCGGGTACACAAGGAAGGCATGTTTCCGTGTCCAAGCGACGACGGAAAATCACCTCGTACTCCTACATCAACCAAGCTCAGGTGAACCTGGAACCTCCTACCCCTGTACGGTACCGGGACCTCAAGCTTATGTCAACAGCGGTACGCCATACGTGTCTCTTTCGCTGGGCTGGAATCCACAAACTCAGGACGACACGTCACCACTGCTTTGATATCATCAAACGTGGACCCTTAGGCCGAAGGCCAGATGGGATAGGGTCAACTGCCTTCATTGTTATGGTCTCAATGGAGAATGAGTCTCCTGACATGATGACCACTGCTACCCAAGCTGGCACCAGCTGCCCCTCAGGCTTTGGTAGCCCAGAAGTATCTCCCGTCGCGGGAAATCCCCCCACGGGTGGGGAGGAAGACCTAGAGGATGCCCCCCCTGTAACACCCCGAGCTTCCACGATACGCCTCTCTTTCAATAATGCAATAGCTTGCATTGTACGCAAGTTCGAGTTCTAAAACACCGCGACTAATCAAAGTAGCCGTTATGAATAGTAATAACCACCTTTTAAAATTATAGAAATTTTATATTTCAAAATGGACTTCATTTTTGTATTCGTAATATCGAAATTAGCCTATGTTGAATTTTTGGTATTTTTCTGAGAACTTTTAATTTTTTATGAATAGTGAAAATTACTTAAAAACAACTTTTTTAATCAAAATAATTTATTGTGATAAATTATACTATTTAGTGGTTTTAAGGTATAATTAGAATATATTTTTACCATTTTATCCAATGGTGGTCATGAGAATTAATTTAACATTGAAATTGGACATAAACAATTGCCAATCTTTTGATATAAATTGTTTCTTAAAAACACGCTATTTGTCGTAACAGCGGGAATTAATTATAAAATTAATTAATGCAACATATATGTTTGGAATTTTGTAAAATAGACATCATTTTTGAATTTGGAATATCAATTATAGCTTAGGGTGAAATTTTGGCCTTGTTCTGAAAAACTTCAATTTTTGATGAATAGTGAAACCACTAAGTGGTAGTTAAATAACTGATTTTTCGTTTAAATGAAATATTACCACTTCTGTGATTTGATTTTCAAAAATCCGACATACATGGTTGTCATTAAGAAGTAAAATGTGGTTCAATGAGATTAAAATAATTTTTGGTGGATATTAACTTTTAAGTTCTTAATCGCGATTAGAGGTAATTAGTGTAGTTTAAGGTAAAAATAATGTTTTAATAATATGAGATGGGCTTGACACTTGTCCTACTCCTATTGGATGAGTCATGGCCGACCAAGACAACCCATGGGTCAACTTGGGGACCCCATGGAGCCACTTTAGTTGGAAAATGACATTAATATATATTTATTTAATGTTAAAATTAAATTGACACAAACATGAGTTATTTTACTAAAACAGTTTTTAAGTGGGGTTACACAAGTCCAAATTTTGACTATAAATATTCATTAGAAATCTAAAAATATTTCCTACATCATAATAGTTTTTTTATAATTTTTATACATTAAATAAATTAAATTATTTATGACATCATGATGATGCAGCGATGACCTCATTATTTAACGATTAAAATAAAATGGGAAGATAATGCAAAATCCAAGGATTACACTTGTCCAAAGCCAATTGGATGAGGATATTTCGAACCCTTATCACCTTATCCTCGAATTATATAAGTGTGGGACCTTTATAATCCGAAAAGAATTGTGTAATAATGTAACATTTCAATCTTTCCAAAAGAGCCCCTCCTCTCCAATTATAAAAGGCCCCCACCTCTCCCACCTTCTTCACACCTTCAAGCCATTTGGCTAGGCCAACCTCTGCCCAAATACTCTCCCAACATCCCTCTCTTACTCCTAGAATCCTCACTTTGGGCAGAACTCTTCCCAAGGAAGCCTTTGGCTCAAATAAAAAAGAGTTACCCGATTTTGAGGTAATGTCTTCTCTAATGTTGTTTTGTTTTATTTTTCTTATCCAACCCCCTAAAATCTTTTTATTCATTTCTTTTGTAACAACAACAGTATCCTAAATATACTAGGATGTTGTTATAAGATGGATTCGAGATACACTTACACACACCTACATCTAATGGTTAAAGAACATACTGTTTCTGTGGATGGCGAATTTCTGCCTCACGAAACGATGATTGTTCAAATTATTTTAACACCTATAATGGTGGCCATTTTAATGACACTATTTTCATATATGATATATATATTATGTTTATGTTTTCCTTATCCTTCTGTATTTCTCATTTATGTCATACTTTATGATTTCCATTATGGGTAAAACGCGATAATTTCATTTTAGGAAGTGCGGACTACCGCCCCCTCAAAGTGATTTGAATCGTTAATGCCATATGTGGGATGTATAAAGGATGGAGTAAATGGTATTATACACTATATTATACTGGAGTTATATTATAAATTTATATCATTATGATTTTGTTCCATTAAATATGAAATTGAAATGAAAGTAGTGTTCATGCGTACGTATGGCTTACCGTCTCCATGAACGGTGCATTTCATTTCTTACCTCTAAATGTTACGTAATATTATAAATGAATGTATATACTGGATATATATGATATATATGATATCTAAATCATGAATATAATTCTGGATATAATGGATATTTCACCACATGAACAAATTGTAATTATAAGAAGGTTATTGTTGACACAAGTACCAAAGATCGACAAAACGACCGTTATTAACTTAAATAATTACATAATGTTCATAACATTGTAATAAGTGATATAAAAAGGGTAATAAAATTTAAAATGGTTCTTAATAAGGTAGATATTAACTCTAGTTTATTATTCAGGAGGTTAAAGAACGGTTGAGTCAAGTCAGACACGAGGTAAGGGAATTTCTTAACCCAACTTCCATTCTTTGGGTTAATCTCCTACTTTCAAATTATGTCATGATATTATTATGTCCTATATTGTATTTTTACATTATTTATGTGTAATTATAGTGAATACACATTATAGATGTACTTTATTTAAAAAAAATGATCTTTTTAAGGACTTCGTCTCAATCCCCTTTCATTGAGGCATATTTGGTTTTATACACAACTTTCTTTTATACGGTGTATAATCCCCTTTGACTTTTATGTTTATTCAAAATGAATCTTTTTTATATGAAGCATTTTACTAAACGACAAAAGGGAATGTTTTTCTTTCCGTACTTATGGGGCGACAACGACTTCTCCGCCGCTATGACCATTATTTGAGATTCGGCTTCCTCTACAAGCCATCATTTTTTTAATGAAAAATAAATACAAAGTTTTAACTTTCTTTTATTTTGGTATTGAAAATGGTTTTGAAAGCATTTTTATTATATCAATATGTTGTATTGATATCTTGTGATTGAAATGTGGAAATGTTATGTTTCCTTTATGCATGTTTTATGTGATACGATTATGTTATGGTTTATGATATGTTTAAACCTATTCATATGTGGAATTCATTGGACTTAATAAGTGACGGGTGGAGCCCGCTATAGCTCCTCGATGCATCGGCAGGTCTAATGAGACAAACTAGTGTCTTGGAACGAGGCCTTGACAAAATCTTATTTGTGGTCTTGGCACGAGGCCTTGACTACGTGGTTATGATAGTCTGGCATTATGCATTTCATCATTATGAAAGTGGTTATTGATATTGAATGTGATTATTCGACCAGTAGAATATCCATGTGAAGAAGTAAATGGCATTATCTCATTTTGCATTTTCCATATTATGTTGAAGTTCAAGTTTAAAAGGCTTTTGTTTTAGTTATACATTGCCTTAAATGTTAATGTTTATTTATGAAAGCTTCCGCTATATTTTTAACCTTACTGAGCATCTGAGCTCACCCCTTTCAATGTTTTAATTTTTTTCCAGGATGTGAAGAAGTATTTTATGAATGACCTGCAGGGATTGTGAGAAGATGATATGAGTGTGGACTATGGAGACTTTGTTATTGTAATTTTTCACTTTATGATGTAATGTAACGTTTATGAATGTATCTAGTGTTTCCAAGGCTACTAAACTAATCGATCTTTCGAGACTTGATCTTTTTTGATCATGCCAATGTTACGAAGTAATGCACCGACTCTGGGTAGCTGGGGTCGGGGCGTTATAGTTGGTATCAGAGGCAGTTTACTAATAACCTTGGAAGCTAGATTTAGATAAACTCTGATTAGAGAACATAGCCCAAAGATAGACTTTGAGGATTAGTATAGAAGAACTTCCTAGAATTTTGTTATTGTAGAGATTTTGTGAGTTTTCTGAGCAATACATCCCTGTCTGGATACGAGCAAGTAGAGGCGGATCTGGCACAGATGTACCTAGGGGTAAAACCCGAAAAAACCGCTTTGAGATAGACTCAAACGGGAACTGGTGCACGACAATGGGCCTTAATGCACTCTTGGTTACGACACTCCCGGGGGATATTCTTAGGATAACTCTCATTTTCTTTACAAATCATTATGAAGGGTTTATGAGTATATACTTCCTCAAAGAAAACATTTTTATGATTATGGATTATATCCATAAATAGTTCAATTTATGTTAAGTATTTTATAAGTATGGAATTATGTATTTTGATTCATAAACTAATCTAGTTTATGCCATTGTATAGAAATGGCGCCCATTAGAAGGAATGTGAACTCCAGCAGTACGTATGATCCAAAGAGTAAGAAGGATCGTATCTTTCACGGTATTAAGCCAACATTTCGAAAGGAAATAGTCTCCCATGTGTTCTTAACATATGAAGAAATAGTATCATGTGTTAATAAGATAAGTAAAGAATTCTCTGAGTCCTATTGCTTTGAAGCGAAGCAAGAGACGAAAGGGATGGAAGAGAGAATGATGGATAAAGGGATGAGGGGAAAGAAGAATTTTCCAATATGTGGTAATTGTGGGAAGAAACATCATGGAACTTTCCTAAAGGGACTGGGAGTTTGTTATAAGTGTAGAGAAAAAGGACACAAAGTGCGTGACTGTAAGGGTAAGAAAATGGTTTCAAATGTACAATGCTTCTTCTGTAAGGATTGGGGACACTACGCAAACCAATGGCCAAATCATCAGAGTATGCCCCAAATGATTTTATTGGATAATAATCAAGTTATGATACTACCACAGATGAGGAGTAATGATTAGAGTTATTATGTTGTTATTAAATAATTTTGTAATTTGAGTGTTGTATCAATGATGTACTGGTTATAATAATTATGGAGTATATAAGGATTGTACTGTAGTACTATTTCATCAAGGACTTGAGATTGTGTGGAACCAAGAAAAGTGACTCCACAGTAGGTTAAATTTTTTGGAAAATATATGGTTGAGAGAAAGATAGACCATAATATGGTTCTGATACTGAGATTGTGATTTTGGAATAAGACGTTATTGATTTGGATAAATTATATTGGATATACTTAACTTCCTTGAAACTGATTGATGTTTTGTATAAATTTTCGGATATAAGGAGTATATCTAGTATTCTATAAGGAATAAGGGATCATGGTAATTCAGTATGTTTAAAAAGAATACATGATGAAGGTGTTCACATGTTATTACATGGGAAAAAGGATCTTCATTATGTTTACCTTCCTTGTAAAATTTGGACTGTGAGTTGGACAGAAGTATTTTGGATAACTATAAAGGTTGGAATGGATTAAGTTGATCTTTGGATAGTATTGTTTAAGGTTAAAGCATTTTTGAATATTATTTTTGGAATATTATAATACTATAGTTTTTGGAAAAGGACAACCTGCAGGGTGGGGTATAACCCGTCGCGTTGGACAAAGATGCAGGAATCGAACCCACAACCATAGTGCGACAAGCCTTTATTTCCTACCACTAGCCTACAGGAAGTCCCTGGTTATTACAAAATAATTTTACTAATCTAAATGGTATGTGTTAACATTTGGAACCTTATAAAATTAGGATAAGTATAATATTTTTGAGTTCTATTATATTTTTGAGTGAAAGATGAGTTGAAGGTTGAAACTCTAATTGTCAAGCATAAATATATATATACCTATCTCTTATTCAATGAATAAATTAATTCTTAAACTTTAGTAAAGGGATATTAAAACAAAAAAATGTGTTATCCTAATACCTTATGTCTTGTTGAACTGATGATATTTTAAATCAACATAGATTGAAGGCTTTGAGGCCCTCAATTTGACAGTTGATTGTGATTGATGACCTCAATCACTCCCTACAAATATTTAAGTTTTTCCTCCAATTATATGTCTCTAATTGCCACCAATTTTCTTTTAATTGAGATCATAATTGGGTGGTGACTTTTTCATTTCCCTTTCCCTCTTATTAAGGCTAAATTTTATTAATCTTATTTCCGATGTGGGTTTTCCTCAAAGGTAATTTCTCTTTTCAACCTTTTATTTTCAAAGAAAAATTTCAAAGTGCGAGGAAGTAATTTATTGAAGGAGGGGAGAATGTAACACCCCAAGCTTCCATGATACGCCTCTCTTTCAATAATGCAATAGCTTGCATTGTACGCAAGTTCGAGTTCTAAAACACCGCGACTAATCAAAGTAGCTGTTATGAATAGTAATAACCACATTTTAAAATTATAGAAATTTTATATTTCAAAATGGACTTCATTTTTGTATTCGTAATATCGAAATTAGCCTATGTTGAATTTTTGGTATTTTTCTGAGAACTTCTAATTTTTTATGAATAGTGAAAATTACTTAAAAACAACTTTTTTAATCAAAATAATTTATTGTGATAAATTATACTATTTAGTGGTTTTAAGGTATAATTAGAATATATTTTTTCCATTTTATCCAATGGTGGTCATGAGAATTAATTTAACATTGAAATTGGACAAAAACAATTGCCAATCTTTTGATATAAATTGTTTCTTAAAAACACGCTATTTGTCGTAACAGCGGGAATTAATTATAAAATTAATTAATGCAACATATATGTTTGGAATTTTTTAAAATAGACATCATTTATGAATTAGGAATATCAATTATAGCTTAGGCTGAAATTTTGGCCTTGTTCTGAAAAACTTCAATTTTTGATGAATAGTGAAACCACTAAGTGGTTGTTAAATAACTGATTTTTCGTTTAAATGAAATATTACCACTTCTGTGATTTGATATTCAAAAATCCGACATACATGGTTTTCATTAAGAAGTAAAATGTGGTTCAATGAGATTAAAATAATTTTTGGTGGATAGTAACTTTTAAGTTCTTAATCGCGATTAGAGGTAATTAGTGTAGTTTAAGGTAAAAATAATGTTTTAATAATATGAGATGGGATTGACAGTTGTCCTACTCCTATTGGATGAGTCATGGCCGACCAAGACAACCCATGGGTCAAATTGGGGACCCCATGGAGCCACTTTAGTTGGAAAATGACATTAATATATATTTATTTAATGGTAAAATTAAATTGACACAAACATGAGTTATTTTACTAAAACTGTTTTTAAGTGGGGTTACACAAGTCCAAATTTTGACTATAAATATTCATTAGAAATATAAAAAGATTTCCTACATCATAATAGTTTTTTTTTATAATTTTTAGACATTAAATAAATTAAATTATTTATGACATCATGATGATGCAGCGATGACCTCATTATTTAACGATTTAAATAAAATGGAAAGATAATGAAATATCCAAGGATTACACTTGTCCAAAGGCAATTGGATGAGGAGATTTCGAACCCTTATCACCTTATCCTCGAATTATATAAGTGTGGGACCTTTAGAATCCGAAAAGCATTGTGTAATAATGTAACATTTCAATCTTTCCAAAAGAGCCCCTCCTCTCCACTTATAAAAGGCCCCCACCTCTCCCACCTTATTCACAACTTCAAGCCATTTTACTCGGCCAAACTCCACCCAAATACTCTCCCAACATCCCTCCCTTACTCCTAGAAGCCTCACTTTGGGCATAACTCTTCCCAAGCAAGCCTTTGGCTCAAATAAAAAAGAGTTACCCGATTTTGAGGTAATGTCTTCTCTAATGTTGTTTTGTTTTATTTTTCTTCTCCAACCCCCTAAAATCTTTTTATTAATTTCTTTTGTAACAACACCAGTATCATAAATATACTAGGATGTTGTTATAAGATGGATTCGAGCTACACTTACACACACCTACATCTAATGGTTAAAGAACATATTGTTTCTGTGGATGGCGAATTTCTGCCTCACGAAACGATGATTGTTCAAATTCTTTTAACACCTATAATGGTGGCCATTTTGATGACACTATTTTCATATATGATATATATATTATGTTTATGTTTTCCTTATCCTTCTGTATTTCTCATTTATGTCATACTTTATGATTTCCATTATGGGTAAAACGCGATAATTTCATTTTAGGAAGTGTGGACTACCGCCCCCTCAAAGTGATTTGAATCGTTAATGCCATATGTGGGATGTATAAAGGATGGAGTAAATGGTATTATACACTATATTATACTGGAGTTATATTATACATTTATATCATTATGATTTTGTTCCATTAAATATGAAATTGAAATGAAAGTAGCGTTCATGCGTACGTACGGCTTACCGTCTCCATGAACGGTGCATTTCATTTGTTACCTCTAAATGTTAAGTAATATTATAATTGAATGTATATACTGGATATATATGATATATATGATATCTACATCATGAATATAATTCTGGATATAATGGATATTTCACCACATGAACAACTTGTAATTATAAGAAGGTTATTGTTGACACAAGTACCAAAGATCGACAAAACGACCGTTATTAACTTAAATAATTACATAATGTTCATAACATTGTAATAAGTGATATAAAAAGGGTAATGAAATTTAAAATGGTTCTTAATAAGGTAGATATTAACTCTAGTTTATTATTCAGGAGGTTAAAGAACGGTTGAGTCAAGTCAGACACGAGGTAAGGGAATTTCTTAACCCAACTTCCATTCTTTGGGTTAATCTCCTACTTTCAAATTATGTCATGATATTATTATGTCCTATATTGTATTTGTACATTATTTATGTGTACTTATAGTGAATACACATTATAGATGTACTTTATTTAAAAAAAATGATCTTTTTAAGGACTTCGTCTCAATCCCCTTTCATTGAGGCATATTTGGTTTTATACACAACTTTCTTTTATACAGTGTATAAACCCCTTTGACTTTTATGTTTATTCAAAAGGAATCTTTTTTATACGAAGCATTTTACTAAACGACAAAAGGGAATGTTTTTCTTTCTGTACTTATGCGGCGACAACGACTTCTCCGCCGCCGTGACCATTATTTGAGATTCGACTTCCTCTACAAGCCATCATTTTTTTAATGAAAAATAAATACCAAGTTTTAACTTTCTTTTATTTTGGTATTGAAAATGGTTTTGAAAGCATTTTTATTATATCAATATGTTGTATTGATATCTTGTGATTGAAATGTGGAAATGTTATGTTTCCTTTATGCTTGTTTTATGTGATACGATTATGTTATAGTTTATGATATTTTTAAACCTATTCATATGTGGAATGCATTGGACTTAATAAGTGACGGGTGGAGCCCGCTATAGCTCTTCCATGCATCGGTAGGTCTCATGAGACAAACTAGAGTCTTGGCACGAGGCCTTGACAAAATCTTATTTGTGGTCTTGGCACAAGGCCTTGACTACGTGGTTATGATAGTCTGGAATTATGCATTCCATCATTATGAAAGTGGTTATTGATATTGCATGTGATTATTCGGCCAGTAGAATATCCATGTGAAGAAGTAAATGGCATTATCTCATTTTACTTTTTCCATATTATGTTGAAGTTCAAGTTTAAAATGCTTTTGTTTTAGTTATACATTGCCTTAAATGTTAATGTTTATTTATGAAAGCTTCCGCTATATTGTTAACCTTACTGAGAATCTGAGCTCACCCCTTTCAATGTTTTAATTTTTTTCCAGGATGTGAAGAAGTATTTTATGAATGACCTGCAGGGATTGTGAGAAGAGGATATGAGTGTGGACTATGGAGACTTTGTTATTGTAGTTTTTCACTTTATGATGTAATGTAACGTTTACGAATGTATCTAGTGTTTCCAAGGCTACTAAACTAATCGGTCTTTCGAGACTTGATCTTTTGTGATCATGCCAATGTTACGAAGTAATGCACCGACTCTGGGTAGCTGGGGTCGGGGCGTTACACCCCCAGCCTTTGAGGAAGGCGTCTCTACCATGTTTGATGAACTGATATAGGTGAACCTTGGTTCCGAGGCAGATCTGAAACCCACATTGATCAGTGCAGCCATGTCCCTCGAGGAGCGGCAGCAGTACGTAGACTTCCTCAAACAACATCGTGACGTGTTTTCCTGGAGTTACAACGAGATTCCAGGACTAGATCCCCAGGTAGACGTTCACCGTCTGGGCCTCCCTGCAAAACATCGTGGGTTTAAGCAGCCTCCCAGGAAGATGCACCCTTCTCATGGTGCTATGGTTGAGGCCGAAGTTGACAATCTTTTCAAAGCCAACATCATTAAGGAAGTCCGGTACCCCAAGTGGCTTGCCAACATTGTGCCAGTCAGGAAGAAGAATGGGCAGATCAGAGTCTGTATTGACTTCCGTGATCTTAACCGCCACTACCCAAAGGATGACTTCCCACTCCCGATGACGGAGTTATTGATTGATGCCACGGCTGGGTTCCAAGCTCTCTCTTTCATGGACGAGTATTCTGGGTACAACCAGATCTGGATGGCCCCCGAAGACGAGGAGTCCACTGCCTTAAGGGCTCCCCATGGTACCTTTTTCTACCAGGTTATGCCATTCGGCTTGAAAAATGCAGGTGCCACTTATCAGAGGGTTATGCATCGCATATTCAAGCCGATTCTCGGGACATTGGTGGAATTCTACGTAGATGACCTCATAGTCAAATCATGTCAGCGCTAGGACCATCTCAAAGACCTTGAGAAGGTGTTCGGTTTCCTCCGTTCCCTTCACCTGAAGATAAACCCATTGAAGTGTGCCTTAGGGGTCACCTATGGGAAGTTTCTGGGCTTTGTTTTTAGATACCGAGGTGTCAAGATCGACCCGGAGAAGATCAAGGTCATCAGCCAAATGCCTCCCCCGAGCAACATTCGGGAGCTTCGAGGCCTCCAAGGCCACTTATCATATATACGTTGATTCATCGCGAATCTGGCCGAAAAGTGTAAGCCCTTTTCCCAGATCATGAAGTAGGGCGCCGCCTATGAATGGAATGAGGAGTGTCGGACCGCCTTCGAGGAAATCAAGCAGTATCTGCTCCAACCTCCGGTCTTGATGCCACCCATCTCCGGAAAGCCGCTGGTCCTTTACGTGACCGCCCTGGAAAGATCCATCGGTGCGCTGCTCTCCCAGAAGAATAACGAGGGTACTGAGAACAGTCTCTACTATCTCGGCCGCATGCTTCTCGATACGGAGGTCAGATACTCCCCTATCGAAAAGAGATTCCTTGTGCTCGTCTTCGTCGTGTAGAAGTTTCGATATTACCTGCCTCACCATGAGGTGCAATTGGTCTCCCGGGTAGACCCACTGAAGTACATCCTGAACCACCCCATGCTGACTGGCCGACTAGCACGGTGCGAAGTGATTCTCCAGCAGTTTGATATCAGGTTCGTACCTCAGAAGGCCATTAAGGGACAGGTGTTGGAAGACTTTTTAGCTACCCATCCAACCTCTGCGGATCAATCCCTGGACCTGGATTTTCCCGATGAGAGGATCCTCTCAGTCGATCATGTCGTCCCGTGTTGGCAAATGCATTTCTACGGTGCCTCCCGAAGCCCCACCGGTAGGAGGCTCAACAATCCCAAGCTCAACAGAGTGGGCCTGGGTATTGTCTTCATTACCCCGGTGCAAGCCGTACTTCCATACTCATTCCTATTGTCAGAAGGTTGTACGAACAACGAGGCAGAGTACCAGGATCTCCTCACCGGCCTCAAGTTGGACCTTGAGATCCATGTTCCCCATATACATGTGAAGGGAGATTCCGAGCTGGTAATCAAACAGGTTAATGGTGACTACGTCGTCAGGAAGCCGGAGCTTGCACCATTGCTGGAGTACACCCTCCACCTAATGGCCCAGTTCTCTTCTCGACCAGAGGTTACCCGTGTCCCGCGGTCACAGAACAGTCAAGCAGACGCCTTGGCTGGCTTAGCCGCATCGCTCGCAGAACCCGAGCAAGACGATTTGATCATACATGTGGAACACCGGAGAGTCATTGCCCCCGTCACCCAAGAGGACAATGATGGCTTGCGGGTAGGTCATCTCACCACCAGACCCTCCACATCAGGGGTCCTGGGTTTGTCAGACATAGTGGTTGAAGCCACTCCCGACTGGAGGGCACCTTTTTTTCTAGTATCTCCAAAATGGTCGCCTCCCGGACGGCCGGGCCGAGCGCGAGCGAATCCGACGCCGCGCGCTGCAATTTACCCTTCAGAACGGCCCCAGTCTTGAATAGATCCTTTATAAGCGGAGTTTCGATGGCATCCTCCTCCGTTGCATCCAAGGAGTAGAGATACCTCAAGTTATGAAAGAGGTTCACGCCGGTTCCTATGGCGCCCATCAAGCTGGGCCGAAGCTATCCCATCAAATCCGGAGGTTGGGGTACTACTGGCCCTCTATGATCCACGATTGTATTGGGTACGACAAGAGATGCCATGCGTGCCATGTTCACACCAACTTCCTGCATCGGCCGCCGGAGCCCCTCCACCCCACCAAGTACTCTTGGCCATTTTCGGTATGGGGACTTGATGTAGTGGGCCTGTATCCACCGGCAACAGCCCGCCAGTGTAGGTTCATCCTGACTGCTACAGATTTCTTCTCCAAGTGGGAAGAGGCAGTTCCACTCAAAGAGGTCAAGGCCCGTTTCATCGTTGACTTTGTGAGCTTCAATATTATCCACCGATTAGGGGTACCTCACGTCGTTCTCACCGATAACAGCACCAACTTCCGAGCGGCTGAACTGAAGAAATTGTACGCCAAGTACGACATCTGTTCGAACCATACCTCCTGCTACCACGCGCAGGAAAACAGACAGATCGAGGCGTTCAACAAAACCCTCTCTAACATTCTGCAGAAGATGGTTGGTCAGAACAAGAAAAGTTGGCCGAACAAGCTCCCCAACGCCCTCTGGGCTTACAGGATGACGACTCGCAACTCTACCCAGGTGACCCCATATTCCCTAGTGTATGGAGCTGAGGTCGTCCTACCCATTGAGACCCAGCTGTCGTCGTTACGCACTGCAGTCTATGATCACCAGACATCAGATGAGGTAGTCGAAATCCGTCTAGCTGAATTAGATGCGCTGGATGAGAACCAGCTTCGTGCCCTGCACAATCTAGAAAGGCATCAGGATAAGATAGCAAGGGCCTTCAACAAGAAGGTTCATCTCCATTCATTTCTACAGGGCGACCTAGTACTGGCCCTTCGAGCGCCAATGATTCCCGGTAGGAAACCGCCCATGTTAGAACCCAAATGGGAAGGGCCTTATATCATCCATAAGGTTTACCCCAATGGAGAATACTCCTTGGTGACCATGGATGGAGAGCGCATAACCCCTCCTACCAACGCCAAGTTCCTCAAGCGATACTTTGCCTAGGAAAAAATGGTCCTACACGACCTTAAACTGCATCTTCGTCCTGCAAGACGATAAACTGCAAAATGGTCCCGCATGACTTTAAACTGCACGTTATGGTCCAACACGACCTTAAACTGTAGGGTCCTGCACGACCTTAAACTGCATCTTCGTCCGTCATGACGTTAAACTGCACAATATCATCTAGTAAGACTTTAAACTGCACCTTGGTCCCGTACAACCTTAAACTGTATGTTTATGGTCCCGCATGACCTTAAACTGCACGTTATGGTCCAACACGACCTTAAAATGTAAGGTCATGCATGACCTTAAACTGCATCTTTGTCCTGCAAGAC
Source organism: Viscum album (assembly GCA_963277665.1). Taxonomy (NCBI): domain Eukaryota; kingdom Viridiplantae; phylum Streptophyta; class Magnoliopsida; order Santalales; family Viscaceae; genus Viscum; species Viscum album. The sequence continues at coordinate 913,199,416 of OY728151.1, forward strand.
GATAAACTGCAAAATAGTTCGAGCTCTATGACTTTAAACGAAGATCTCCCCTCGTCCTTACTGCAAGACGTTAAACTGCAAGCCAGTCAGGCCTTCCTGACCGAGGCTCAGCCTCAGGCCCCTTGGCCTCCTCGGGCCCCCGGCCCCCCATCCTTACTATAAGACATTAAACTTCAAGCCAGTCAGGCCTTCCTGACCGAGGCTCATCCTCAGGCCCCTTGGCCTCCTCAGGCCCATGACCCCGTCTTCACCGCGGGACGTTAAACCGTAAGCTGGTCAGGTCTCTCTGACCGCGGTCCGACCTCAGGCCCCTTGGTTTTCCCCGACTTACCCTCTTGTGGGATTGTACGGTATGGTGTGGGACTACGTCCTCATTCTCGTCGGATTACTTGTCGTACCTTACATATCCCCAAAAGATATGCTTCCTCGTCCCGCATGACGTTAAACTGAATCTCAAGAACTACGTGTGTCTTAATTCCCATCTTGATGGGATACGTAGGAACGCTCAGACGCCTCGTCTTGAGGCCAGCCTGAAGCTTTTCTCTTCCACTATCCCCCCCACTGGGAATAGTTTCCTTGGAGGATCTTTGTGTAGCAGGGGGTAGGCTTTCTTAGCCCCGCTCACACAACCCCGCTCACACAAGGATTGTAAGGGTCGCACCATGTGACCACTCCCGTTCTTCTATCCTCCCACGTCCTCACCGCATGATGCTAAACTGCATGGCCTTCATGAACTACGTATGGCTTGATTCCCATCCTAATGGGATACGTAGGAACATCCAGACATTTTTTTTGTTGGCCCAGCCCAAAAGCCAAAATCTTCCCCTCGGGTCAAGACATATGGCAGGGTGCAAACTTTTTCCCCAACTCACATCGAGCAAGCGTCGACCCGGCTGCACATTCCCCCTGGAGATGTTTTCCTCTTTCGTGGATGGATACAACTATGATTCACCCACTCCTTGACTGGGATTCCATCATCTTTCACACCTAGAGGGACCCCCAAGAACGACCTGGATACTATGACCAAGGGCTCTCCTACCGATAAGAGCCAACACCCCCGAGGGTTTTCAAGCAACAAGCCGATACAAGTCCCGCGTTGCGAATTTGGTCAGCGGTCGACGCTCATTTGTTGCTCCCATATCAGGTCACCATAGGAACGTTGTGTTTCGAACATGGTAAATAGTGTCCTGGATCTTCGGGTCCACCCCGAGATGTCCCAGACATCGAGTGCAGTGATTCATTCTACCCCATCCCGAAGTGACAAGCTCCTCCCTGGGTGGCGCTAGCGATCGGGCCCACGGCCCCGATTCCCCATAGGGGTGTACTGTGTGGTGTAGGACTATGTCCTCATTCACGTCGGGATCATGTACCATGTCGTACTCCTTCCCTTATGAGGCCCAGCCTCAGGCCCCTTGGCCTTCTCAGGTCTTCGACCCCCGTCCTCATGTAAGACGTTAAACTACAGACCCGTCAGGCCTTCCTAACTGATGCCTGACCTTAGGCCCCTTGTCATTATTGGGCCCCTCCGCCCAGCCTCTTACCCAGGGTGTACGGTGTGGTGTGGGACTATGTCCTAATTTACGTAAGGATCATTTACCCTGCCGTACGCCTTCCCTTACGAGGCCCAGCCACAGGCCCCTTGGCCTCCTCGGGTCCCCGACCCTCGTCCTCACTGTAAGACGATAAACTGCAAGCAGGTCAGGACTTCCTAACCAATGCCTAACCATCAGGCTCCTTGGCCTTTCCGGTCCCCGGACTAGGTCCTCTCTTATAAGAGTGTATGGTGTGGCGTGAGGTTATTTTCTCATTCACGTCGGTCTCGTAATGACCACGTCATGTATCTCTCCTTCCGAAGTTGTTTCGTCAATCCCTTTTCGGCGGTTCACCAATGTGCCTAAGAGTACTCTGGTTTATTACCTGGAATGCCAAGCTTTACTCAGACACGTCCGCACCCACCTTCCAGGCTTTGTGTATCCCTACATCAGGGCTTCCATCATCTTTCACACCCGGAGGGACCCCCAAGAACGGCCTGGATACTACGCCCAAGGGCTCTCCTACCGTTACGGGCCAACTCCCCCGAGGGTTTTGAAAAAAAAATTGATAAAATCCCGCGTTGCGAATATGGTCAGCGGTCGATGCTCGTTTGTTGTTCCCACCTCAGGATAACGCGATATGGACGTTGTGTTTCCTCCATGGTTAATAGTTTTCCTCTATCTCCACGCCAATCCATTAAGCCCAAAATGTCGGGTACACAATTCACACCCTTCATCACTTCATCGTGTCCAAGTAGAGTCTCGGAACTCTTGGTACTTTTCCTCCGTGCACGTCTGCATGTTGGGGAAACAAGCCGTGTCAAAGGTGTCCTTCGGGGCTCTCTACCAACTCCCATCTGATGGAAGCCCCAAGTATTGCGATAAAGTTCTCCCCCCTTGTTTCCCACACCGAGTTTAACTCACGTGGGCTTAGGGATCGGGTTGACTTCTGCACTAACTTGGGAGGTTGTTACCATTCATGGTCCGAGCTCTAAGACCATAATCTAAGATCCATCCAGAACTATGTGAAGCTTGATTCCCATCCTCATGGGATACGTAGGACCGCCCGGACGCCCTGTCTTCAGGTACATCCCATTTGGGGAGCCAGTTTCTCCCCCCTATTGCACCTCTTACCTCTATATAGGCCCCTCAGCCTAAGGTATCCCTCTCTGAGTGGCGTACAATGTGATTTGGTATCATGTCTCCATTAATTGTGTTTTATAATACTACGCACGTTCCCCGCCTAGCATCGTCTCTGCTACGTCTGCGCTGCATGGCGATAAAATTCATGCTTGGTCCTATCATACGACCCTAAACTGTGACATTATCGTCCTGGCCGCACGACGAAAAACGGAACTGCATTGTGGTGACCTCGTTGTAGAGGACATCACGTTGGGTATTGGTCATATGCCATGCCATTTTTCAACGCCTATCACGGCTTGATCCTTGTGGCGACACCACGACCTACTACTCTAGGCTTGTCGCTTCACAAAAAAAACCACTCACCTTAAAGAACAAACAAGATTTATCAAATTCCGCTTCTTTTTAGTGCAAGGGCCACGGCCGCACTTCCCTTCCCCCCCGGCACTGGTATCTTACCATGTCACCTTTAAGAAATACATGTGGCTTGATTCTCATCCTCATGATATACGTAGGAGCGCCCTGGCACTTCCCCACGGGCCCAACCTAACCTTTGTGTTCGGTCCCTCAACTCGAGCATTTCCCCAGAGAACGCATGGTAAGTAGGTCTTAGGTCCTCCTTTACGTCAGGTTTTGTTGCCATGTGTCCCCTGCCCCCTTTACCAATTTATGGTCTAATGTACATCCAGAACTACGTGAGGCTTGATTCTCATCCTTATGAGATATGTAGGAGCGCCCGAGCACTTCCCCACGGGCCCAGCCTAACTTTCAATTTTGGTCCCTTGACCCAAAGCCTCTCCCAAGGGGGTCGTGCGGTGTGATATGGTATTATGTCCTTATTCATGTCAGGTTTTTCACCACACCGTACACACCCCCTATTCCCATTCACGCCAGGTGTTTGAGTTACTCCACCATGTGCCTCTTATGTCTCCTCCCATCCATGGTCCGAATTCTACGACCCCAAACTAAGATCTCCCTATGGGAAAGGAATCTTCTCCCTCTATCTAATACGTCTCATTGTCGTATTCAGATGTGTTTCGACAAAGATCCCGAAGTGTGGGATTTTCATACGGACATTCCATTCGTCCCATGACTAAGATTTGTGAGATCACCATTTGGATCCTCATCCTCTTCCACATCCAAAAGGACCCTCGGACGACATGGATACTAGGCTTAAGGTCTCTCCATGGAAGTTGGGCCTAAGGGATCTCCAATCGTTTCGGGCCAACGTCCCTATGGATCTCTGGCAACATTTCTGACATTGTCCCATGTTTCAAACATGGTCAACGGTCAACCCCCATTTGTTTGTCCCCATTCTAGGCTAACGCGATATGGATACTGGTTTTCCGCCACGGTCAACAATTATCCTCCATCGTCACGCCGCCATCATCGTGATCTGAATCTTGAGTGCCATGATTCTCACATTTCCACTTCCTCATGTTCAAGTGGAATTCCATCATACTCGACTCATCTCCGCGAATCTAGGTGCGCTAAATGATCGTGTTAGTGTCATTGGGCCGGTATTCACCGAGCGTCCCTTTGACCTAACCGGTCCCTTTTTGTCGGGAAATTCCCACCACTACTGCTTGTTTCCCACACCGAGCACGACTCACGTGGGCTTAGTAGTTTTGGCGGGATGTGTACCAACACGGCCAGGCTTCTCATCGTCCCGCAAGATGTAAAACTGCGCTTTCAGAACTACGTATGGCTTGATTCCCATCCTCATGGGGTACGTAGGAACGCCCGACCACTCTGCTTCGGGCCCAGCCTAATCCTCACTCTTGGTCCCTCGACCTGAAGAGTTTCCTCCGGGGGTACGTGGTGTGATTTGGACTCCAAGTCCTCATTCACGTCAGTTTCATATCTACCGCACCATACGCTCCCTGGGATCTTCCCTCTTATTCCACGTCCTATCGTATGACGTTAAACTACAGGAGTCCATGTGTCCTTAGCACATGACACTAAACTGCAGTTCTACCCTGAGCAAGCTTAGGATGCCCCATGTTAATCATGGGATGTACCAGAGCCTCTAACAGAGAGGATTTCACCTGCCATTGTTGGTCTTTGACTGCACTGTGCTTCCAGAACTACGTATGGCTTGATTCCCATCCTCATGAGATACGTAGGGACACCCAGGCATTTCACCTAGGGTCCAGCCTTAGGAATCGCAAAATCCTGTTCCTCCCCATTTTCGGCCCTCTATCCTGACCCCTCGGGGGGAACTATGTAGCTGCAATTTTTCCCTGAACAAGTTTAGGATGCCCCAAGATCCCATTGGGAAGTGACAGAACCCCTCTCCAGAGAGGCCCTGTCTGAAAGAAGGAATGATCCATGATCAAACCAATGTGCCCATATAGTGTACTCCCACCACAGTGGTGTAACTACCTAAGTGTTGGATTCTGTTCGGACAAACCATCACTCCATATTCCACACTTTGTGTGCCCCTTATTCGGACCCTCGTCCCCTTTCATGTCTCACGAGACCCCCTAATGGCCTGGTCTCATGCCGCATCGGCTCACCTACCATTCTGGGCCAACGTTCCGGATGACTGGTCATGTTTGGAAGGACCCCCTAACAGTATGGATGTTTGACCTATGGTCCTCCAACTGTCCTGGGTCAATGTCCCGAAAGATTGACTGAAAATATTTGTGACATGGTCCCATGTTTCGAACATGGTCAATGGTTGACCCTCATTATTTTCCCCATTACAGGCTAACGCAGTAAGGATACCACTTCTCCACTATGGTTAACAGTTGTCCTTTATTGTCACGCCACCCCCACAGTGCTCCGAATCTTGGGTATCATGATTCACACTTCCCATTTTCATCTGTTTGGACCGATTTCAGCGCCCCTGGAATTGCACCTTTCGTGCATAAGAGCACGCTGAAGAAACATCGGGCTCGACCCATGTGGGCATGGGGAATTATCGTCGAACGTCCCGCAAAAATTGTAGGGATGTAACAAGGCGATTCAAATAGTGGAAATCGTGCGCGCTACGACATTCAAAACAAAGAAAGAAAAAATTGAAGCATGAAAGTACCAATAAAAGGTTTTTGGTTTGTTACAATACCCGGGGGTCGACTCCCCCCATGGATGGGTTGACCCCGTAAAAAGAGCATTGCAGCTCCGCCACCCGTTGTCTTGTGGCGTTTAAGGCTTGTTGCCGCTGACATAGCTCCCGCTCCTCCTCAGCAGTGGCAGGGCGCAGTTCATTAGCCTTGGCTTTGGCCCTCTCTACGCCAGATTGAACGACAACCATCTTTCAAGAGGCCTGCCTCATATGCTCTTCTGCCTCTGCCAACTTGGCCTTCAACCATGAGATCAGCTCAGATTGTGCTTGAAGAGAGGCTGAAAGCTCATCTGCCCGGGACTGCATCTATTGGACCTCGCCTTCATCCTCCTAGAGCTTCTTGATGTTGGTCGCCTTCCTCCGCTGCCAGCCCACGCTGATCCCACGATCATGCTCCCGGGTCTTCTCAGGCATAAGATCTCGAATGAGGTCATGAGGATGTTGGGAATCCACTCCCCCAGCGCACATTTCGTGCAACCTCGAGCAGAGTCTATCCATTTCGCCGAGCCATAGTGCTTGGGGGGTGTCCTTGATGAAACACGCGATCAGCTTCCACGACTGACGGCGGACTATGCTGCAGTCTTCCTCGTCAGAGGCCGTTTCGTCCCAGTCTGCGCGATTGGCAGGCTCGTACGCGGGATACGCCCGCAAGAAATCCTCGGAAGGATCTACATCTGGTGTTGAATCCAGTACGACACCTGGTGCCGAAGCAGGCGTGACAGGACTGGGACCGACCGGTTGATCCTCTTCATCAGATTCCACCTCGACGACCTAAGGCATGACCCTGCAGGTGGTCCCGCCAGGGATGATATATGTTGCAGCTTGAAGAGATAGGGGGACTATCGCCACCATCACCAGAATTCCCCTAGGAGGGATGCAACCAGACATCCCGGCTAGTCTTGCCACAATATCCCACGCCAGTCGGAGAACTGTACGACATAGAGGGACGTAAACGTTAGTTGGCATAGTCTACATATGACGACAAGGAAACCAGTAGAGGAAACATACATAGATCGACCTCCTGGCACTGCTTTTGAGCCGGTACTGGCGGAACCCCTAGGTGATTCCCCCCGTATACTGTTGTAAGGTCTGGAGATTCCGGAGGAGCCACCTCGGGTGCTCTGGTCCCACCAGACGCGGAACTGGACGCAGCCATAGCATGGGTTCTGAAGGTCCTGCATCATCACCCGCCGAGGGACGAGAACGAGGCCTGTGAACAAGTTCCTCCTGCATGGCTCAAACATCGGTGAGAAGTCCATAGTGACCCAAGAACGGATCAAAAGGAAAGAATTTCGGAATGCTACCTCGAGAGCCTCTGCGAAATCGTCGTAATCTGAGCCTTGATCTCCAATCTCGCCCTCCTACAACGGGCTCCCTCCTCCAACCTCATCCTTCCGAGAGGAGTCCTCCGATTCTTCCGGCAGGGGGAAGCACTCCCTCAGATCGGTAGCCGAAAACTGTGGGGGGACCGTTCGATTCAGCAGTACCCTCACCCAGTCTTTCATTGGGAGAGGGACACCACTGGAGTGGAAGTAATCCTCCAGCTCGTCCAGGTATTACTCTGCCTCTGCCAGAGACACCATGAATCCAGCCTGAACTGGGCCTATGCCCGATAATTCCATCTCGAGGTGATTTAGGTGGGCCCATATCTCGGGTGGGCTAAGGAACTGCCGGTTGATATACCAAATGTCCCAGGCTTCTGGGAAGACGACATCCTCTACCATGTCGATATGATGCAGGCACTTCCCCAGAGCCTGAGTGGATATCCTACGAAATCCCCTCAGTGACTGCCCCCGGATGGCCCTGCTCTTCCGGAATCACCGGATCCGCCGCTGCAGCCACACCCTCGGCCGGTGCGGGTCTCGCCGCCATGGAAGCCCCGCTACCGCGAGAGGCCCTAGCTGCCCTCCGACCCCGACCTCGAGATAAAGGGGGCCCACCATCACCGTCCCGAATAGTTGGTTGCTTCAGCATCTCCCCTGGGTAAGCAGCCTCCCAACTAATGGAATACTCCCTCACCAATCTGAAAGCGGTGGTGGATGGAGGCAATGAAATTCACATCTTACCATCTTCCCATGTTAACATGAGCCACAACTAACTCATCACACACGGGTGCTCCTCATGACGCACCTCCTAGTAGATCTGTGGGGTCAACTGCTAGAGGCACCAGAACTGACTCGCAAACCGATGCGGGGTGTACGGTTCGCAGAGCGGCTCATGATCTATGTGTGCCACCAAAACTCCACCTCGAAAGGCCAGGAGGTAAGCCCGATTTTCTTCGGTTCCCCACCCGTCATCAGTAAGTATCCCCGTCAGCAATGGGAATGGGTGGAAATTAAACTCATCCGCCCTCCACACCCGATTCAGCACCATCAGAACGACTAGTTTGAACGGGAAGCTCCCCACCGCGTTCAGGATGGAGGGGCGGAAGTTCGATCCAGGAAGAAAAATGGGGTTTGGATACTCATAAATCCCCCTGATGTGCGCTGTGATCCACCCATACAGGAGGTGGAAGGGCCTGCATATCCTTGGCGGCTTCTTGCCCTCGCTAATGTGCCGCATCATTCTGTACAGTATGGCGAGCATTGGAATCCCCATATTGATCTGATGCCCCATGGACAACATGGACGCTATAATAAACGAGCTGGGACGCACCCCCAGGCTTGTATCCCTCACCGGTAGGATCCAACCGCAGATGAGAGCCGTGTTGAACGCCGCCAGTATGACTATCGGCTGTTGTTCAGTGCTGACACCGAAACACCAAATCTTTCATTGGCTGTCCTCCAAGACCCACCAATACGAGTGCCCCTTACCCCGTTGGGCCGCCCTCGGACAAGTTCGAGGCTTCGGAGGGAACTCTCAATTCTCTAGGAAATTCAGGAAGCACATGAACCATCTCCTAATGTGGACATCCCTCACTCCCTCCTTGTCCTCTCCGGGGAAGAGTGCCATCAGCACTGACGCCAGTCACGACATTTGTTCTGTATCCTCCCACACGCTCATGACAGGGAGGAACTCATCATACATGACCCCCATGATCGGAACCCCAGAAATCTGGTGGACATCCCACAGGCTGATGCCCACCTCCCTGTGATGCAGGTGAAATTTATTGGTCCTAGATGACCATCTGATCAGCAATTCCGGCATCATTTTCTTTGGTTGGTAAATGTGGAATTGGGAGGCCCATACCGCCTCATATAACCCCACTCTCCTCATCTCGGCCCCAAACTCCTCGCTTGAGGTGCCTACCCAGTAGGCCCAGGCCCAGTCATCAGTAAAGTTTCCGCCCTGGCGCAGGTCCCACTCATCGGACCATCCCTTCTTCGAATCCTGCAAAGCCTCCTTCATCATGGTACGGTAGAGAGGAGGGGACGTCTTCGGTTTCAGTGGCTTCCCTTCAATATCGTTCAAATGGTTGTAGAGACAGTCAGCGGTGATAGGTGTGAAGTCCTCCTGTGCGTGACCATCGACCGCCCTGAACCATTGGTGTTGGCATGGTGTGCTCCTGAACCAGTAAGCTGGTTCGTCCCTACTCGCCTCAGGGATGAAGATGTCATCCCTCAACCCGAAGCCGTACAATGGCAGTTTCTTGCACTGCGGATAATCCTTCTGACCCTCCGATAGAAGACCTGTCAAAGAAGCGTGGTCCGAATGGATTTGGACCATCTCCCCAAGGCCTGGACAGTTGTCCATCTCATCCCGACGAGCGGCATCTGCAAGAACCCCCAATAAAGCCTCTTGATGGGCCATTTCAATTCCGGCCCTCAGAAAAGAATTTTTTCAGAATAGATTGCGAAGATGGATCGCGAAGCCAAATCGCAAAGGTCGGTCGTGAGACCAAGCCGCGAAGTCTGGCCTAGGCCGACAAGTAGAAGTTCGCTTGGCACAGACGCGGAGTCGGAGACTGGCGGTTCGCCGTGAAGCTCGATTCGCGGAGGGCTGTCGCGGAGTACGTGGAGCTTCGCGACGTCGAGAGCACAAAAAGACAAGGAAGTCACATGAAGACAAAAGAGGTAGACCCCCCTATTTATAGGCGGTGACCCTGGAGAATCACAGCGCGCCTCACCCGCGCGGAGCATCGCGGCGCGTCCGGATCCGTGGCCCCGGTCAGCACCGTGGGCCCCCTCCGCGAAGCTGCATCGCGAACCGCCGACAATTTTGGCGATTTTCCCTCATACTTCGACACTTCACCCTCCGCGGATCCAAGTCTGAGGGGGGGAATTTGTTGGCACCAAAATATTGCATGAAAGGAAGGGACGAAAAAGAAGGCTGGCACGCTGCCTCGCGAAGCACCGACGCGAAGCACCCCGAGCATCGCGGTCTCGTGATGCTCTAGAGATGGTAACTCTTTGCGAATTAATTTGAAGTTTGCGAGCCCGCCGCTAATCTCCATAGACGGTAACTCTTCGCGGACGACGTTGACGTTTGCGAGCGCGTCGTGAAGCACCTGAGGCAGCGTGCGAGTTCAGCTTCGTGGCGCCCCTTCCCTATAAATACTGGACTCCCCCTGAGTCCCGAGGACGGACAATCCGACCTTTCTGCTTCTCCTCTCCCGAATCGCGAAGCACCCTTTTCCCCCGGGAATCATGAGCTCCGTGACGTACTTCTACTTCGCGAGATGCCTTTGCTTTGTCTCGTTTTGATCCCCTCTTCCAAGAGGGATGCCCTTCACGAAGCTCAAGGTCATTCGTGAAGGAAGGGGATTCCCAAGGGAACCCGGGCAGCCGCAGAGCATTTATGCTTCACGAAACACCCAAGTTGTACTAGTGATCCTTATGCTAATGCAAGATCGCTACACATCGTGAAGCACACTGCTTCGCAGCACCCTACTTCGCGAGGCACCCCTTCTTCGCGAGGCAGTGCTCCATGAATACTGTTCCACTTCGCGAAGCACCCTCCACTCACACCTATGCCCCATGCTAAGGCCAAGGCACTCTGCCTTGCGAAGCACACTCCTTTTCTTGGAAATTCCTCTTCCCGTGCGACCCTCCAGGTTTGCACGATGTGATTTCAAAGTCCCACGGACAATGCCACTCGTAGAATTGCTTCGCCTAATGCTTCTTCGCATAGGCACACTAATGACTTTTGCTTCTTCGCATAGCCACGCTAACGTGGACCCCTCGATGGTTTGCTCCACAACCCCCTTGACCATGGCCTTACTGGTACCTTCCCTTCCCCAAGGACCAGAGGGTACCTGTTATGTATGTCCTAGGGGTGCGGAGTGAACCCACCTCGTCCGAGCTGTAGGACGTTAAAATGCCAAGCATCACGTCCTCAACACATAACGTTAAACTGTGACCTGACCTTGTGCCTCTCACGAAGGTTCCCCCCAGCTCGAACATTTTTTACGCCACTCGTCTCCACATGAGTGGAATCACCCATCCACAAGGGATGATATCCTCCTTATTGGAGTGGCGTATGTTATCAGGAGAAGGGAGACCCTAGTTCCCCAATGGATGGCTGCACCCCTGCATCTCCGTACTTCCCCACTACCAAGGTCAGTGGAGGGCATGATAGGGAACAAGGCACCTCCCATCGTTGGTCTCGAATCCCTCTTTCGCTGCGCTTTGTCGCACTCCGGGCCTCCATCCTGGAGTAAGTCCCAACACCATGGGCTTCTTAATGTGTAAGCCCCTCTTCGCTTCTCACGGACGCATCCTTCGCGACGTGATCGTCAGGTCCTTGCAACCTCTTGTTTCTCACACCGTGCATGACTCATGTGGGATTAGAGTGAGCACCGACCCTGACCCCCACCTTTAGCGAACTACGAGGACTTTGATCCATGTCAAGTCATGGTACATAGGAAGCCTCCATGAGGTTCAAGCCACATTACTCAGTCGTCCATTCACGTCGAGTTTTTCCCTCATCCAGCATGACGTTAAACTGCACGCCCTCGTCCCGCATGACATTAAACTGCATGCCCTTGTCCCGCATGACATTAAACTGCACACCCATTTTAACTCCGAGGTCTTTGATCCGTGTCAAGGCATGGTACGTAGGAAGCCTCCACGAGGTTCAAGACCACCCATCATTCAATTCACGTCAAGTTCTACCTTCATCCAGCATGACGTTAAACTGCATTCCAATCCGACGGCAAGCCGTTGTGACCATCCCGAACTATGGGGACTTTGATCCATGTCAAGGCATGGTACGTAGGAAGCCTCCCAAGTGTTCAAGCCCATCTCCCATCGGACCAAGGTCCCTCATTTACGTCGGTTCGCTGACACCCACCGCCCGTCGTTCATTCACATCAGGGATCACTACCGTCCCGCATGACGTTAAACTGTATTTCATCAATCCTTTGAACTACGAGGACTTTGATCCATGTCAAGGAATGGTATGTAGGAAACCTTACCAAGGTTCAAGCCCACCACTAGTGGACCCACGGGTCTACTTTCACATCGGTTCACCGATGAAACCCTTTGAACTACGAGGTCTTTGATCCATGTCAAGGCATGGTACATAGGAAGCCTCCTTGAGGTTCAAGCCCATCTCTCATCGGACCATGGTCCACCTTAATGTCGGTTCACTGATGCATGGGACCAAGGTTCGCCTTTACGTTGGTTTACTGACGACATCCATCGGGCCAAGGTCCACCTTCACGTAGGTTCGCCGACGAAGCCCCTCTGAACTACGTGGTCATTGATCCATGTCACGACATAGTACGTAGGAAGCCTCCACGAGGTCCAAGCCCACCACCACTAGGACCGTCCTGGCCCTCCCCATTCGATGCCCATCGGACCAAGGTCCACCATCATTCCGGTTCATCGGCACCATCCCAAACTATAGGGACTTTGATTCCCTGCCACGGGGATACGTAGGAAGCCTCTTCAAGGCTCAAGCCCAACTTCATCATCGCCCTTGCGATGGTTCCTTTCCATTCTCTGCCATTCCCCCCTCCACTTCATTCGTCTATCCATCATCCACCCCGATTCTTGCCCGGACCATCATATCCCAGTGAGACCAAATCGGTACGCTCCTCTTCACAGCCGCCCATGGGCTGGCCCCGGTATCGGCATCCCTTCAACGGAAATCCCTCAATCCGTTCTATTCTAGCTAATGCTTCGATCGAGATGACCCATCTCTGCTGGACGTTAAACCCGCGGCGTACCCTGTGTTAAACACGGGAAGCTGAGGAAAACCTCAGATATGTGTCTATGGCATATAATTCCCCGCGCTTGATGTGGGATGCCACGGGCTTCCACGCCCTCGAGAAGCCCTGTGACCAGGGATAATAGACAGACATTCCAAGATCCCCAGCATCCAGACATGCTACTGATGCCTCAACGTGACTACTACCCCGACTGAAGGTTGCTGCCCTGACCAGACCCTTTGGAATGTCCCGACAGAATCGGTGTAATTAAACGGCGTCCATGGAAACATGTCATTGGTAATAGTTTCACGAACTACATATTAAATCTATGAGGGAGACCCGGACTGGGTGACGAGTTCTGAGGAGGAATCCACAGAAGGAAGAACCGACATCCCATCATCCCGTTTTAATCAAGGAGCAGACGTACCTGAACAAGGAATGAATGTCACCCGCCTTTGGAAAGCGGGAATGTGGGGCAACAACAGCGCGTCCACCACAGACAGATGCATGCACCCCGACGAAAGCGTCGGAAACAATAGCTTTATATAAAAATATTCTTTTCATATTCAATTAGTTCATATATCCATTTATATTTAATTTTTAACCAATTAATTAGTTATGTAAACCATATATTTTCATAATATAGTTAATCCTATTAATCACCAAAAATTTAACATCTAGTTTATATCATAATATATTAAATAATAATATTTTAATAATATATTTTTGTTCGGTAAAACTCGATCTAACATGTAATGCAAGCCATTGAAGAAACTTGTTGCTGCATACGTCGTACACTAACTTGGTATCATGTGCATTATAGAATATAAATTATATAAAATATATTTAAAGTATTAAATATATTATTAATACTCGGGATATTATATTCTCTTACACGCTTGGTGTCGCGTTTCATACACACTATCGAATACAAGTTACTCTATTGGGGTTTTTGGAGTGTTACACCGACATCAGTCTCCCCATCTTGGTTTCCCCAAGAATCCTCTGAAGAAATGTTTTGTATAGTAGGAGGAGTTGTCGCTAAACTTCCAGCCTCATTTTCTACAGTCTCTATCCTTTGTGGGGATGAGGCTCTCTTGATATTGGATTACTTTACTGAAGAAAAAAACATTTTCTTCTTACCCTTATTGTAACATCCCAGACCCGGATACCACTAAACGGTGCCCCGAGCCTGGTCGGTCAAATGGGTTCACGCACATCTCCCCAAATTACAGAGGCTACCGACTAGTAGTGAGGATCTAGGGTGTGTATGTGGGGAGACTATTCCCTCCTATCAAACTGTAATGCATGAATAGAAATAATACATATCAAATAGTGGAAGTAATAAATCAATCAGAAAATAGGTAAATAGTAGGAATAGATAAAAATGGAAAAAGGAATATCATACATAATTATGATCATGTCATGTGTCTACAAAGTAACCAAAATAGTTATACATGGAATCAGTACAATACATGCATCAAAAAACCAAAAAAGTAAAAAAGTTATTATCTTAAAAAAGAATCACGAGCCTTAGCTTGATACCGTGCTCCCCTCACTACTAAAAAACAGGCCTTTAACAGCAATAAAAATGGACTTTATCTGTGCTAGAGAAGTGCTAACTACTGGAGTGAGACTAAAAGCCCGAGTCTTTTATCATCCATTATATAAACACTGATAAAGGACCATTTATCCATGCTTTTATAAGCACTAATAAAGGGGTATACTACAGTGTGTTGTAACAACACATTGCGGCACCAATGCAGTGTGTTGTAACAACACATTACAGAACCAAAAATACCAAAAAATCATCAAAATCAAGTATGAATATATAATTTAAATGAATAGAAAATAATCTAGTCTCTTTTGTGCGGTTTTGGCGATGTGATTCACTTTTTAAACTAAAATGATACTTATATATGGAAAAATTCACTTAGAGTCATACCAATCACACCATGGATTGGATTGAGTTGTGACTGATTCTTAAATGTCTCAAATGACTTATTGATAATTTTTCTAAAGTTTCAAAACAATCTGAATGTGTTTTCACAATTATGAGTACATCTCTTGTCTTTTTTACTAAAATATCATTTTAAACTGGAAACACGTACTTTGACTCATATCGATCACATCATGTGTCAGTTTGACTTTATATTGATTCCTACATGTCAAAAATGACATATGAATCATTTTTCTAAATTATAAATATAATTTTAGTGTGTTTTCTTGGTTTTTAGTGAGTGTAACTTTTTGAACTAAAATGTTGATTTTAAACTGATAACGAAAACATTGAGTCAAACCAGACACATCATATATCAGATTGAGGTGAGGCTAATTTATACACATCACAAATGACTTATTTATCATTTTCTTAAAGTATCAAAACAATCAGAATGTATTTGATCAGTTTTGAGTAGGTGAGTTTTCATTTTTACTAAAATTGATATCAATTTTAAATAAAAAGATGCACTTGGAATCATATCAGTCACACCATGCGTTAGATTGAGGTGAGGCTAATTATTACATGTCCCAAGTATATTATGGATTATTTTTCATAAATTATCATAACAATATGAATGTATTTACTTATATTTTAGTACGTCACTTGTCTTTTTTACTAAAATGTCATTTTAAACTAGAAACATGCACTTTGACTCATACCGATCACATCATGTATAGATTTGATGTGAGACTAATTCCAAAACATCAAAAATGAATTTTGAATCAATGTCCTAAATTATTAATAAAATATGAACATGTTTGATTAGTTTTTAGTGAGTGACATTTTTTTAACTAAACTGTCGATTTTAAACTGATAACAGACACATTGAGTCATACTGGGCACATCATGTATCATATTGAGGTGAGCCTGATTCCTAAATGTCAAAAATGACTTATGGATAGTTTCTCTAAGGTAGCAAAATAATCTAAATGAATTTTATCAGTTTTGAGTAGGTCATTTGTCATTTTTATGAAAATTGATGTTGCTTGTAAATAAAAAGACACACTTGGAGTCATACCGGTCACACCATGTGTCGGATTGAGGTAAAGCTAATTCCTACATGTCTCAAATAACTTATTCATCATTTTAATAAATTATAAAAACAATTTTAATGTGTTTGATCATTTTTGAGTAGGCTAGTTGATCTGTTTATTTAAAATGATGTTATTTTTAAATAAAAATATGTACTTGAAGTCATACCAGTCACATCATGCATCAGATTGATGTATAGATGATTCCTACATGTATAAATTAACTTATTGGTCATTTTACTAAAATATAAAAATAATCCAAATTCATTTTCATGGTTTTGATTATGTCACTTGTGATTTTACTAAAATTTCATTTTAAACTAGAAACATGCACTTTGACCAATATTGATCACATATTGTATCGGTTTGATGTGAGACCAATTCCTACACGTCATAAATGACTTTTGAATCAATTTAATAAATTTTGAAAAAAAAATAAAAGTGTGTTTAAATTGTTTCATTGAGTGGAATTTTTTGAACAAAATTGTTAATTTTAAACTAATAACAGACACATTCAGTCATAGTGGTAACATCGTGCTGTAATGACCCGAATCTGGAGCCACTCAACTGGTACCCCGTACTCGGTTCTCCACATGATCTCATGCGCATTTCCCAAAATTCCAGAGGCTGCCGACTAGAAGCGACGGCCTTGGTGAGTCATTGGGGAAACTATGTCATCATTTGGTTAGGTATACCAGGGAAAGGAAATAACAGTCAATAGTGGAAGTAGTAAAGAGAATACAACAACTGAACTAAACAGTGGAAGAAATGAATACATAATAATGATGATAATGATGCCATAGGTACACGTATCTATGGAAATCATCAAACACAACAATGTGATGAAATAAAACTGAGAATCAAAGTACTAAAAGTAAACAGCAACTCCAGCAGCATCATAAGCCTAATCTCAATCCTATGCTCTCCAGCTCCAACCAATAATCATGTACCTGAAGTAGAAGGACCATAATCTCTGTACACACCTGCAACCATATAACCTGTTTGGGCCGAAAAGTAGGACCCAAATAGGGTGTGAGACTAATCCTAGTAGGCAACCACCATAAGATATGTGCCCTACTGTCAGTGAGAAATATAGAAAAAGTAAAGGAAATAAATGTAGTAGAGAAACAGGAGAACACTAAAGCAAACAATCCTACCAATCTCCATTTACATTTATTTATTAATTTAATTCAATCATTTAATTATCATCTAAGGAATCTAGAAAATAGCTCTATATTCCCAAGGCATAGCAAGTAACACAATAAGTATCTCAGCAGACTACCTAAACACAAGCAGTACAAACCCCAAGCTTGTTCTTTGGCTTGGTGGACTCATCACAAACAACCAAACAATATTCACACTGAATCTTTGGGTGGCTCACACTGGCGGACCCCTCTATTCAAGTGATCATACAAAGGCACAAACACTATGGGAAGCTCTCACTATCAATTCCAATGCGGTCTTGCAACGATAGCTGTAGACTCTCTCAGGAAGCACTTACATCTAATTCCCCCTATAGTATCGATACATAACTAAGGACACTTTGAGGAAGCACAAAGTTCAATTACCGTTGGCACTACGAACGATACTAAATTATAACTGACTCTTTAGGGAAGTCCTTAATCGTCAATTCCTTCTTTAGTCTACTGCACCAGGTTGACACAGCCTTGAGCAGTCCAGTCATGCGTAATTCACTGTCAGCAGCCCTAAGTAAGTTCATCAACTACTGGGATAATAGCTAAAAAGCATCAAAATCATATAAACAGTAGAAAAAACATGCAATCAATTATATCATGGCCGGAAAACAATGCAATAAAGTATACCTCACAGGAAACCTAATCCAAACGGTGATAAACATCCAAAACAAGGGAAACACCCATGGGGTGATCCTCAAAGATGCTAAAAATCAATCATTATTCATCTAATAGCCACAAGAATACATGAAGTCTAAGGCAGATAATAATGCAGGATCAAAACCCTAACCCGAGATACCCGATACATGGGTATCCGACACTTTGGCATAGAAACTCAAAGACATTCCATGTAAGGAAAAAAACCACCTTCCTCAATCCTAGGAGATCGATATACTTGAATCTTAGACCGTGAATTAGCCTAGAACGAAGTACATCTGCAAAAACGTCTAAAAATTTAAACCCCAGATAACTCTCATAAGAGAAAGAATCAGGAAATGTGGCCAATGTAGAACCAAGAACTCACCTCTACAATTCTATTGCAACTGACGGTGTTCGATTCGGATAACCGGTGACAAATCAGTGGCTCAGAGAAGATCCACAGCCGTACCCTCACTCTTGGTCAAAGAAGTTGGAGAAGAAGATGTTTTGGGGGTTAAGATGTGACCCCGGTCCGTTTAACAAAAAAAAAGAAAGTACACTGCATGTACTTTTGGAGTACATGGCGTGTACTAGGATTTTCCGTACTCTTCATTAAGCGGCCTCCACCTCCCCCATACATGGCCGTGTGTGTGGCCATGACACAGTTAGCACACGGCCTCGAGCGGCATCAAAGTACAGGGCGTGTACTTTGAAAATTTCTAGATTATCCTTTTTTTCCCAAAAACAACCAAAAAAGGGAAAAGATACCTAAAAAGAAGATTTGGGTTCTTACAAACATATCCCCTTAAAGAAATTCATCCTCGAATTTCCCTAAAAAAGTGGTGAAGAAGAAACCTCAAGAAACTTTGGCCACTGTGATCACATATTGGCATCCCTCTCCCAAGTCTCGTCATGTACACAGCGGTGTGACCATAACACCCATACCAGAGGAACAGACTGTCCACAGAGTACCTTTTCACTACGATCAAAAATCCTAATAGGATGATCCTCGAATGATGCATCCTTCTCTAGCTCAACCTCCTCGGGTTGAAAAACATGAAACGGGTCTGAGAAATAGCGTCAAAGCTGAGAAACATGGGAGACTTCATGCGTAGCCTGGTACCTCTAAGGTAACTGCATCCTATAAGCAACCACCGTGACTCTCTCTAGAATCTCAAACAGCCTGACATATCTCAGTAAAAGCATACCCTGTCTCCTGACTCTATTGTGTCCCACCCACGGGGTAACAAGTAGGAAAACCTGATCTCCGACCTTGAGCTCCAAAGGCCATCTCTGCTGATCATCATAAGATTTATGCCAAGACTGTGTAGTATCCATCCTTATCTGAATCAACTCCACCTATTTTGTGGTCTCCTGAACAAGACGAGGTCCCAACATAGCTGCCTCTCCTACCTCCATCCAACACAAGGGTGATCGACACGGCCTACCGTACAAAGCCTCATAAGGTTCCATCTGAATAGTTTCTTGGAAACTATTATTGTAGGAAAACTCCACTAGAGGTATATGTCTCTCCCAAGAATCTCCAAAATCAAGTACACATGCTCGTAGCATGTCCTCTAGCACATAAATCATGTGCTCTCACTGGCCATCTGTCTGGGGATGGTAAGCTATACTCAGAAGTATATGTGTACCCAGAGCCCTCTGTATCCCATGCCAGAAATGTGACATGAAGCGGGCATCCCTATCTGAAATGATAGTACTCAGAACCCCATGAAATCATAAAATCTCACAAATGTACAACCGTCCAATCTCATCAACCCCAAAAGTCTCCTTAATCCGAAAGAAGTGAGAAACCTTCGTGAGTCTATCAATGAAAATTCACACTGCATCATTCCCTCGAGGCGTTCTCGGTAACCCTGTGACAAATACCATCGTGAAAACATTCCAATTCCACTTGGGAATGGGTAGCTGCTATAAAAGCTCTAATAGTCACTGGTGCTCCGCCTTCACCTTGCTGACAGGTGGAACACCTCATGACAAAACCAGAAACATCCCTCTTCATTCCTGGCCACCATTACTGGCGGTGTAGATCACGATACATCTTGGTGACTCCAGGATCAATTTCCCAAACTGAGGAATTAAAGTCTCGCATCAGATCCTCATGTATATATGTTGGCACCCATACGCGTCCCTAGAAACGAAGGATCTCACCCTCTCCTACGGTCCATCTTGGAAGAGGGTCCTCTCCTAACACGCTTTCCCGTAGGACTAGGCCTTCAGAATATGATAGATTCCTCATTCGAACTCGTTGAAGAAGGGTAGAGGTAACAAATATAGAAGAAATAAAAGTCTGACCCTATCTATCGTGCACCTCAAAATGCATTTCAGAGAACAGATCCATATGCTGCCACTCGCTGCTGGCCTCCTAAACTGCCTGTACCTGTGTCCTCTTGCTCAGTGCGTCTGCCACAATGTTGCCTTTCCCAGGCGTATAAGCAAGCTCGAAATCGAAATACTGTAGGTACTCAACCCACCTCCACTATCTCAGATTCAAGTCACGTTCTGTGAAGATGTACTTGAGGATCTTGTGGTTAGTATATACCACAAAATCCTCTCCCAGAAGTTAATGTATCTAGCAACGCAAGGTATGAACAACTGCAGCCGACTCCAGGTCATGCGTAGGATAGTTCCTCTGATATGGCCTCATCTATCGAGATCCATATGCAATGACACGATCCTCCTACATAAGAACTACTCCATGCCTGATGCCAGATGCATCACAAAATACTGTATAACTCTTGCCCGGCTCTGGAAAAACCAGAATCGGTGCTGAAATCCATCTCCCCTTCAGCTCCTGAAAGGCTAAATCACAGGCTTCTGACCAAAAATACTTCATCCCATTCTTAGTCAAGCCCTTCAATGGCACTGCTAAGTGTGAGAAGTCCTGTATAAACCGCTTGTAGTAACCAGCCAGCCCTAAAAAACTTTGTACCTCAAAGACATTCTTCAGCTCCTCCCAGGTAACTACAACTCTCACCTTCTCTGGGTCTACTGATACTTATGTCTCTGAGATGACATGACCTTGG
The DNA here is from genome assembly GCA_963277665.1 of Viscum album. Taxonomy (NCBI): domain Eukaryota; kingdom Viridiplantae; phylum Streptophyta; class Magnoliopsida; order Santalales; family Viscaceae; genus Viscum; species Viscum album. The sequence continues at coordinate 913,220,163 of OY728151.1, forward strand.
AAGTGAATCTCGTCCATCCAAAAATTTCACTTTGAGAGCTTAGAATGTAACTGATGCTCCCTCAGTGTTCTCAAAACGATCTCAATATGGGTAGCATGGTCGTGTCGAGTGTGCCAATACACCAAGATATCGTCCATGAAAACCACCACGAATGAATCTAAGTAAGGATGAAAAAATCTATTCATCAGCTCCGTGAAAAATGTTGGCACATTTGTGAGACCGAACGACATAACCAAATACTCATACAGACTATACCAGCTCCAAAAGGCTGTAAGAGGTATATCAGATGGATTGGCACACAACTGATTATAGCCGGATCTCAAGTCGATCTTTGAGAACACTATGGATCCTTGAAGCTGATCAAAGAGATCATCTATTTGTGGAAATGGATATTGATTCTTGACCATCAACTGGTTCAGTTTTCGATAGTCCACCCATGGCCTAAGGGTGTCCTCTGCCTTCTTCACAAACAGGACAGGCGAACCCCAAGGAGAAGTACTAGGTCAGATGAAACCCTTTGCCTACAACTCCTCCAACTGCTTCTTGAGCTCCTGCAACTCAGGTGTAGCCATCCTATAAGGAGGAATGTATAACAGTTCTTCTCCTGGAACAAGCTCAATATAAAAGTCTACCTCATGGTCCAGAGGAAAACCTAAAAAGTCATATGGAAATACATCCCTAAAATGATCTACCACTAGAAGAACGTCTATCAATGAAGTCCCCTGGTTGTCCAGATACAGATTGGAAATCTGAGCTGTAACTCTGCCTAGCCCATGATACTCTGGTCCTGCTCTACTTTCCTAGATATCCCACTCACCCTTATGAAGAAAAGATCCATCCTCCAGTGATGGGAAACTGACCCTATGGCGATAATAGTCGACGACTGCCCGGAAGGGAATGAGCCAATCCATTCTAAGAATGACATCATAGCATATTATCTCTAGGACATAGAGGTCCCATAGAAAGTGATACCTAGCCACCTCTAGAGGGAACTCCTTGCTCTGACATACACTAGCCGTTCTAGTCCCCAAAAGTGTGTCTAGTGTCATCATGTCCTCAGAAGTATAAACAGTAAGTTTAAGGATTTCCATAGTATGCACAAAAATAAAGCTATGAGAAGCTCTCATATTGAAAAGTTTAGAGGATAAAACTAAGGCTACTGAAATTGTACCTCGAACTGTAGAAGGTCCAGGATCCTACTCCTGATGAATCTGCTCTACTGCAAAAGTCTAGCCTGCACTACGGGCCTATGTAGCATCCTGAGATCCCTGAGTTGACCCTCCTTAAGCCTAACCACTGTTTCCATAGACTCTACCCTGGCCTGAATGACCTGAAGAACTCTAGCCCGAGTCTTTTGTGGAACTGGTAGTCCTGCTCCTGTACGCAGAGTCGAAACTGATCCTCCTTCACTAGCCGCTGACAGGAGGACCCTACAGAAACGCTGTAGATGACCCATCTTACCTTAAGATATGCACTCCACTGGGTATCTCGCGCACTGAGGCTTCTTGTGCCTTTTTTCTCCACACTGATAGCACATCACTTGGTTTCTAGAAGGAAGATCTCGTCTACTAGAAGGAATACCTCGCTTCCTTGGGTCACCTCTTGTAGACTCTCAGTGGCACTTCCTGCTATCTATCTAAAATGAATCATCCCTGGATGTTGAACTGCCCTGGTGTACAACTCCAGTCTCCCTCATATTTCTCTTCGTGATAAGCACCCAGTTGACTATCAGAGTAATAGAAGTCAACTGAAAGATGTTCACCAGCGATCTGATGTCTGATCTAAGTCCTTCCTCAAAATTCCTCGCTAAAAACAGCTCATCATTCCCCATAACGGGACTGAAACACCGTAACTCTTTGAAGTGAGAGGAATACTCCATAACTATGAGAGTACCCTGTGGCAGGTTCATGAACTCTCTTGCTCTGGCAGCCCTCAGCGTCTCGGTGTAGAAGTAGTCATAGAACGCATGCTGAAACATGTCCCAATCCATAGCCTGTCGGTGCCCTACCTACGAAACCACATCCACCATCTCTTGGCGGAATCTCTCAACATATAAGTCGTGAGCTTCACTCTCCTCTCTGAAGGAATCTCCAGATGCTCAAATATGGATAGCATGGCTTCTAGCCATGACTCCGTAGCATGCGGTCCTCCATCCCCTGTGAATGTGGGAGGATGCTACTGCTGAAAAACCTACGTCAGCTCGACCATAGACGGGGCTGGATACTGAGCTCCCTGGAAGGTCTGAATGAATCTCATGAAAACCTCTCTGAACTGAGCGTCAGCACCAGTGTCTGGAATCCCTGCAGGTTCCATGTCCGGAATGATAGGCAGAACTACAGCTATTCCCTGATTTTTCGTATCAGGCCTACGGTCGCTACCTGGTTCCTGACGGACAACGAGAGGACATCTTGGGGTCATATTCTTGAAAGGTCAATAACACACCTCAGATTCAGGATTAACCAAGATATGAAAACTGAAGGCAAAAGAATGAACAGGGAAAATAAGGCATTCACATTATGAAAAACATGACTACATGGTGTGTTCTTTCACTACACGGCGTGTTCCCTTAGTCATTTACATGGGCGTGTACTCCTACTTAAACTGGTCATGTAACACCCCAAATACATGGCGTGTTGTCCCAACACACGGTGTGTACTTGAATCCTCTTCCCTGCCCATCTCCTTTTACATGGTTAAGCCACACGGCTCTCCTAAGACAACACTACATGGCGTGTTCAAGGGTTACACGGTGTGTACATAATGAGTTTCACCTAGCCCATGTTGTTAGCGACACAGCCTGTGTACCCAGGTCACACTACACGACATGTTCCAGAAGGACACAGCATGTACTAAGAAGTCCTAATAGACCGTGTTGGTTAGCTATACTACTAGCTACATGGCTGACACTACACGACGTGTTTCAGGAGAACACGGTGTGTAAGAGAAAGGATGACATCGACCTGTGTTCTTCGTGACACGGACGGGTACCTAGATCAAACTACACAGTATGTACAATTCATACAAGGCATGTATGTGAAAAGATAATAGGACCCGTGTTGTTCGTGACACGACTGGGGTACTTATCTCATACTACACGGCGTGCTAAACTAGTACATGATGTGTTCTTACAAGATTTTTCACAACCCCGTGTCCTTGCTCGCACGGTCAGTGACACAGCTATAGACTACATGGTGTGTAACCATAATGTACAAGCCGTGTATTTTGGGTTTTTCCAGAAAGTAGACTCAGAAACTGCTTCAGGGCCCAGAAAACATAGAAAACCAACATTAAGGTGCCATATTCCGATCTGTAAGGGCCCATAGTCCCTGTGAATCAAATCTTGACATCGTAACAATACATATAACAAGTAAAAAAGTCAATGGTCCACCAAGTTCCAGTCAATACGGGCCAATAACACCTCTAAGACCAACGTTTGGCATCCATGATATACAAGATCTAAACAAACGATACCCTATCAACATAAAAGGTACTCTATCATAGCAGCTATCACAACAACATGCATAGTTTATCACAAATTCTATCACAACAGCATGCAATTTCTAAAGCAATTTAGATGGCATGGACAAATACATGTCATGTGATTTTATAACAAGTGCCTATATGATTCATGAGATGGAATACCATCATCTCATCAGGTTGCAACAAAATAGAACCACAATCATATAAATAGTAACAACACAAAACAATTTCACCACCCAACGGTGATATCAATTAAACTGTAACATTTTCAAAACTCAAAAAATTGAAATATTCGAGGTAACCTGGATTTTCTCCTGTACACGGGTTCTAGAACTCTCAGGCACAGCTATTTACCATTTATCTATTTCGTCCTATCCCTGTCTAATTTCGCTAAACAGTAAGTCAATATAAAATAAAAGAAAAGGACCTCCTATGATACCACTTTGTAATGACCTAAATCTGGACCCACTCAACTGGTACCCCGTACCTAGTTTTCCACATGACCGCAAGCACATTTCCCCAAATTATAGAGGCTGCCGACTAGTAGTGAGGGCCTTGGACAGTCCTTGGGAAAACTATGCCCTCATTTGGTAAGGTGTACAAGGGAAAGGAAATAACAGTCAATAGCGGAAGCAGTAAACAACATACAACAACTGAACTAAACAGTGGAAGCAATGAATAAATAATAATGATAACAATGATGAAGTAGGTACAAGTATCTAAGGAAAGAATAAAACACAACAAAGTGTTGAAATAAAACTGAGAATCAAAGTACTAAAAGTAAACATCAACTCCAGTAGCATCGCAAGCCTAACCTCGGTCCTATGCTCTCTAGCTCCAACCAGCAATCATGTACCTGAAGTAGAAGGGCCACAATCTCTATCCACACCTGAAACCATATAAATTGTTTGGGCTGAAAAGAAGGACCCAAACAGGGTGTGAGACTAATCCCAGTAGGCAACCACCACAAGATCTGTGCTCTACTATCAGTGAGCAATATAGAAAAAGTAAAGGAAATAAATGCAGCAGAGAAATAGGATCACACTAAAGTAAAAAATCTTACCAATCTCCATTTACATTTATTTATTAATTTAATTAAATAATTTAATTATCATCCAAGGAATCTATCAAACAGCTCTATATTCTCAAGGCATAGCAAGTAACACAACAGGTATCTCAACAGACTACCTAAACATAAACTGTACAAAACCCAAGCTTATTCTTTGGCTTGGTGGACTCATCACAACCAGCCAAAAAATATTTGCACAGGCTATCTGGGTGGCTCACACTGGAAGAATTATCTAGTCATGTAATCATATAAAGCCACATACACTCTCGGAAGCTCTCACCGTCAATTCCCCTGCGGTCTTGCAACGATAGCTATAGAATATCTGAGGAAGCACTTACATCTAATTCCCCATGTGGTCTCGATACATAACTAAGGAAACTCTGAGGATGCACAAAGTCCAATTCCCATAGGCCCTGTGAATGATACTAAATTATAACTAACTCTCTAGGGAATCCTTTAATCGTCAATTCCCTCTTTAGTCTACCGCACCAGGTTCACACAACCCTGAGCAGTCCAGTCATGCGTAATTGACGGTCAGCAGCCCTAAGTAAGTTCAACAACTACTTGGATAATATCTACAAAGCATCAAAATCATATAAATAGTAGGAAAAACATGCAATCAATTATATCAAGGCAGGAGAACAGTACAATAAGGTCTGTCTCACAGGCAACCTAAGCCAAACAGCAATAAACAGCCAAAACAAGGGAAACACCCATGGGGTGATCCTCAAACATGATAACAAGCAATTATTATTCATCTAATAGCCATAAGAATACAATCAGTATAAGGAAGATAATAATGAAGGATTAAAACCCTAACCCGAGATACCTGATACATGGGTATCTGGAATTTTTGCACAAAAACTCAAATACATTCAATGTAAAGAAACAAACCACCTACCTCGATCCTAGGAGATCGATTACTTGAACCTAGGCCCATGAATTGGCCTAAAACATTGTAGATCTTAAAAAATGTCTAAAATTTTCAACCCCAGATAACTCTCATAAGAGAAAGAATCAGGAAATGTGGCCAAAGAAGAACCAAGAACTCACCGTTACGATTCTATTGCAACCAACGATGTTCGATTCGGATAACCATTGATAGATCAGTGGATCGGAGAAAATATGTGGTCGTACCCTCACTCTTGGTCGAAGAATTTGGAGAAGAAGATGTTTTGGGGGTTAAGACGCAGCCCCGATCCATTTAACAAAAAAAAGTACACAGTGTGTACTTTTGGAGTACACGGCGTGTACTAGGCTTTTTCGTACTCCGCATTAAGCGGCCTCCACCTCACCCCAACATGGTCGTGTGTGTGGCCCTGACACGGCCAACACATGGCCTCGAGCGGCATCAAAGTACATGGTTTGTACTTATAAAGTACATGGCATGTACTTAGAAAATTTACAGATTCTCTTTTTTTCCCAAAAATTACCAGAAAAGGAAAAGCATACCTGAAAAGAAGATCCAGGTTCTTACATGTGCATTGAATTGAGGAGAGGTTGATTCCTATAAATATAAAATGACTTATGGTTCATTTACCTAAAGTATTAAAACAATCATAATATGTTTTATCATTTTTTTTGTATGTTAGTTTTCCTTTTATTAAAATCAATGTCAATTTTAATTAAAAAAACGACTTTAAGTCATACCGATCACACTGTGTATTGGATTAAAGTGTGGATGATTCTTACACAACCCAAAGTCTCAAAACAATCCTAACTTCAAGTGTTACCACATTTCCATTGTCTTTCTATGTCAAACTTCTAACATTGTATATTGACTCGATGTTCTTAGTCAAAAAACCTTTCTCATTGTTGAAAGTAAAAAAGATCAGAGGCTTTCAATAATGATAAATATTTTTCATCTAATAACATCGAATCAATATGCAGTGTTGGTAGATCAATAAATAAATTCAATGAAAATAGAAAACATGGTAACATTGGTAGAAATAATAATTTTTTATCTTTTGTGACTTGTTATAGATAGTTGAAAGTGAAATATGACTTCCAAAAAGATATGCATAAAACAAAATAAGTATTAGATAAAAATGATAAGGAAATTAACTTACAAACATAATATAAAATGTTGAAAAAATTAATTAAATAAGTAGTATTAATTTACCTTTTCTTGATGCTTGTATGCATTCTTGATGCATTTAATTATTGTCGTTATCTCAATTATAGGATCAAATACCAATCCCTCATGAGCATGAGCAGCTCCGAACAAACCACCCCAACTCGAACAAAAGAATCCACTATAACAAGAGAACAATTATTATATGGGTAATACTGAAAAGAAATAAATGAAAAATAAATATGAAACAATACAATAATTCTATGGATGATTATTTTACTATTCAAACATTTTTTACCATTGGGATATGTCGACGTTAAAGAAATAATGATGATGAAAAAAACACAAATAAATCTCTCCAAACAATCAATCAATGAGTGAGAAGGATGGGGAGAAAATAATATACATTGGATTGAAGCTTTGAACTGTCCAAGAGAAAGTAAATATATCCTATTAGGTTCATAAAATATTCATTTCGTATAATAAATAAATAAATACACATAAGATATTCATTATCAATGGTGAATGTCTCCCATTTGTGAGAATTATATGGATGGTAATCATAGATTACTAAGGGTGTAACCAAAAGGAAATGTTAAAGAATGATATGTTTTTATATGGATTGAAGTAAAACATACATACTGTTTATTAGATGTGTGATAAAAGAAATGAAGTGATTTTTAAGAAGTATTAATGAGTGATTTATCATTTCAAATCTGACTATAATTTTATCAATTGAAAAAAAATACAAGAAAGGTTGGAATCAATGAATAAAATGTCATTGGTGATCTGAAAGTTTTGGTGAAAACTCAGAGTAAGAATCTAAAAAACCTCATTTTCCCAAGTAGATATTAAATCATTTGGAGAGGCTAAAAATGATGGTAATTGGATAAAATTTATGCATGAGGAGATTGATCCAAATAACAACAATGGGACATGAGGAGCTTGATCTGAATAAGAACAATGAAGGATTCTTAGGGATCATGTTTTTGCATATATTGTTCCAAAAAAATCCATTAGTTTAAAAATACATGAGTTTTTTAGTTTATTTTTTGTCATAATTCAATAAAACTCTTAACGTAAAAGGTCATGGTAAGGTATTGTAATGAAATATTTTTTATGTCATGTAATTGAGATGGTCACATCTGTAGGTAATCATATTACCACTAGAAGGAAATAAAAAATGGATTTAAGTTTATGTTAGTAAACTATAAAATTAAATAGAATTAAGAATCCATAGTGAACATAGAATGAAATTAAATTATTAAGTCCAAACTAATAAATTTGACTTGAAGAGGGATTCTAAAGGTGTAGTGATTTTATCCATGAAAAATAATTTTTATTTCAACAAAATAGATTCTATTACAATTTATTTATTAAATTTACATCAATCAATGTTAATATTATATTTTATCAAAATTAGTTAAAGCTATTGGTATAAGATTTATTCTTGAATGATTTAAAATATTCTTTAAAATTTAAATAATAGAAAAAAAATTCGTTAAATAAGTTACTTTTCAAAGAAAATATCAAATTTAGAAAAAAAAATTGATCAATCCTAAAGGATTGAGAACAATAAATTCTATCAACAATGTACTCTTCTTCTACACCATGTAATGAAACAATATTTTGTTTCTTAAAACACCATGATTCTAAGGTTATTCCTAAAAAATTAATCATTCCAATTGTTTATTTTCTGACTATATTTCAATAACCAAAATCAAAAAATCAATTACATTTTATCTCAAAATCAATTTTTTCAGTATAATATAGTCCAAGAATTATAGAACCTTAACCATCTTTTATTTTTCTTTCTATAGAATTTAAGTCGTATTATTTAAATTCAAATTGGAATATTACAAAAATAAACACTAAAACGTTATATTTTTTTCAAGAAGTACTTAAATAAATAAGACAACAAATCAAACATATATAATGTTTTTTCTCATCTGATTTTATAGTTTCATCATAATTTTTTGATTATTACATTTAATCAGTGACCCCTAAATCTTTCCCAAGCCTCGTGAAATAGTTTATAGTCATCCTAAATAAATCCATTAATTTTACACCATATTTTAGTACTCATTATCCAAGGGAAAAAAATCATGAATAAATCATTATATGGTTATTCTCATGTGTCAGATATTTCATCATCAATTTTTTGGAAATAACTTCTGGAATTACCTTTCAAATAGAAGGGGATAACCCTATATTTTAGTTCCTCCTCACTCAACCCTCTCAGTTACAATTACTATATAACATAATATAAGACCCCAATGATGTCAGATATTTCATCATCCAAGTGATTTGCAATGTAATATTCCAAACCAATGACAACATCGACCACTATATAGATGAATTTTTCAAAAGTTGACAATTTCAAAGAGGTAGATGTCATGGAATATATGTATTGGGAGCCTATTATACCTCACAAAAACATTACCTAACATTGGTTTTCATATATTTCAAGTCTTGTTGTGCCAATGTTTTTTCAAGGAGACCCACATGATATCAGGGAAGACGATACTTTAATATATTGAAAAAATAATAAATTTTGGGTTGTTTTATTATAGGATAGTGCAGCTAAATTTTTTGGGATACATGGATGTGGGATGAGAAGGTTTAGTGGATAACCAAGGGAAATTAGAGATATTGAAAAAGATGGATTTTGTTCGAGCTGTGGTTACATTCAACCCTTGAATCACTTAAGGCTTGGATTCAAGCCTTAGAATAGGTGGATCCTTGATTCTAGCCTAGATTTGAGCTTAGATTCGAAACTGAGGAGTATCGGCAGCAGGTCACTTCCACAGAGAGCTTCAGATATCTCGAACTGGTTCACAATGGTTAGGGTTCTTAAAATAGATTGTGAATATTTTATTAGAACTTCAAAAAAAAGTGTTGATAAAGATATCTTTTATCAGCACTAAGTGAATAAGCATTGATAAAATGAATCTTTATCAGTTCTTTTTTTAGCGCTGATAAAGATTTATTTTAGCAGTGCTAAAAAAACGTTGATAAGTACTTATAATACTTTTTTTTAAAAAAGTATAATTATGATACATAATTATAATACTTATAATAATACTTTTTATAAAATAATAATTTTATAATTCTTTGAATATATAATTATTTATTTATAATTATATAAATACTTTTTTTAAATGATATTTATATCATTATATGTATTTATATAATTATATATATATAAACAAAGTAAATATATTCATTATTTAAATAAATTTATTATAATTTTATAATTATTTATTTATAATTATATAAATACTTTTTAAACAAATATCATTTATTTATTTATAATTATAAATTTATAAGAAATAGTAAATATACATTTCTAAATATATTTATTTATAAATATTGTTTTACAAATGTATTTTTAACATTGTTAATGAATATTTAATCTTAAGTTCATGCATGTTAAAAATGAGAAAAATTGATTAATTAAAAATGAGTACAATATTGAAAATTTGGATAAGTTTGATTAATATAAATCATTAAAAAATGGATATATATTGAAATAAAGATGAATATATATTGAAAATATTAAAACATAGTAAATAAATATATATAAAATAAATACTATAAATTAATTAAATTCTAAAAAATATATTTGTGTGTGTGTGTATTTATATAAAAATGCATTAATTACGTATAAGTGAAATCAATATATTAATCTATGTTATAAATTGAAAAATTAAACGATATTCAATTATATCCATTTCTCGATGCAATGATTCGGTATTTTTAATTCATATTAATTTTTAATTATAATCCATTATTCACTAAATATATTACTATTTAATGTAAATTGTAAATAATATTTTGTATTATATAAATCATATTTATATACATTAATATATATCTATAGATTTAATATATACTATTTATTAACATTATCAATAATCATATAATTAATAAAATGTTTAGTATTTTTCTCAATTTACTTATTTTTAATTTTAATTTGTTTAATTTTTATTTTTCATATATCTATATATTTAATACATACTATTTATTAGTATTTATAAATTATATATATTATAATCAATTTATTCATTTTTATCATTAATTATATAATTAATAAAATTTGTAATATTTTTTTTAATAAACTGATTTTTTATTTGTTATTTATTTAGTTATTCCATTTTATTTATTTGAACCTTTATTAACACTAAAGATAAAGTGCTTTAGGCCAATAAATGGGCTTTCAAGACATGTATTCAGGTCCCTTGGTCTTGGGCCTTCGGGCTTTGTAATGGGTCTCCCTCTACCCAGTCTAAAGAGGTCTTTACTTTAAATAATAAATTGAGGCTTCAGCCCCAAAATTTTAAAAAAAAAATAATGTGCTAATAAATGGTTAACTTTATTAGTTATTTCTTTAGAGCTAAAAAAGATGACATTTATCAACGCTTTTTTCTAGTACTGATAAATACCAGTGCTGTTAAATACCTGTTTTGTAGTAGTGTCTGAACCTAAGAATGACACAAATTCAAACATCAAATTATGGGTGTTTTCCTTGGTCCCTACCTATATCCAAATAGTATTTCTGGGTACCCAATGGTAGCCCAAATAAGGTGTGAGATACAATACCAGTAGTTCACCACCTAAGGTGTCTATAACAAATCATGGTTGTGGAATATAAGCTAAAGAAGAGTGCAATATATATCATGGTTAAGCAGTAAATAAATGTAAAGTTCTCATGGAATATATAATACAAAACAATTTATACTGTATAGCTCAATAAGGCTCCCTATAAAACATGGTTCAAGATCCTTTAACAAAAAAACAGTAAGTATAAGGAAGTAAACACTACGACCTCTCTGTATACACAACATACAATATCACCCATGACCTTTATGTATACTCTATATATCAAATCAACCACAGTAATGGCCTATAACCATAAGTTTCACATATACCATGGTCAAGAAGTATAATCAATCATGTCACCTTTACCATGGACGTTATGTATAATCAATAATGTCATCCCCCTCGAGGATGGATCCAAGGTGTATTGAACCAAGGCATCGTCATCGAGTCCTAGAATCATCTTGATAGAAACTCAGTTAGGCTTGAATTGGGGTCCAAGGAGCATGTCGACAGACCATGTCCACTGTGAGCCCAAACAAACTGGATCTAAGTGGTAGCAAGGCTCGAGGAATCCCATAGAATCAAGATCCAAGTAGCATTACAGGTGCAAGGCATTCACTACTATTTCTATGACCCATAGTGTATCACACTATTGGAATACTATGTAATCAATCAACATTTAAATCATTCATCATTTCAACAATTCACATCCAATGAGTTTATCCACTCATATCACAGTTCACATTAAATTTAATTTCAAGAGTTTACCCACTAATATAAAAATTCCATATAAACCATTTAATCAAAATCATCAACATGAAATAGAGGCAATATCCATATCCTAATGATCAATTCAATTCAATTAAATTCATTACAGGCTTCCTCTAACTAGGAAATCCCTAACTCACCACATGGGTGGTTCAACAAAGGCATAGGTATAGGAAATTCACATAGAACACCCCATGTGTGGCCTTGACTAGGGAAAAAACCACAAACACATCTCAAAGGAAATAAAATGCATCCCTAACATGTTCCATTTCATTTAATTTAATTATTCAGTTAATGTTTTGCAGGGTGGTGCTGGATTTTTTGGTGGGCAGCATAATGGAAACTAGCTCTATAAACACCAAACTTCAAGGGAAAATTATAGACCACCTACCATAGGTTGGTAGTAAAGTGATTATACAGTATTATCTCCTGATTTGACTTGGATCAGGAGAAATATAAAGAACATAAAAAAGAACATAGAAATAGTGGATATTAACTTGCACCTAAATAACTATGCTGATCTAAATTTAAACAAAGAATGACACAAAAGGGATTGAGTACTCACCGATGTGGATCCAATCAGACTGATGGTGCATGATTCCAAGATCAAATGACGAAATAGGATCAAAGCCTAAGAAATGGATTCAAAGAGTTTTCCCCACATAGGTTTTGTCAACTAGGAGAATAAAGTGAATTAGATTTAGGTTTTAAACATTTTTAAGGGAAATGGTAATTTTCAAAAAAAAAATTGTGTCGCACGGTTTCCCAAACCATGCACCAACCATGCTCCCTCTTCTATGCTAAGGGATCACCCATGAGATCACTACACACGGTTTGACTAATCATGTGAAAAACATGCAAAACACCTCTATCAAAAACTGCAGGTGCTTCCGCACGGGTGTACGCCTCAATCTTCATGGTTTCCTCAAACTATGTGGTTCTTAGAGCCATCTTTTCATCCCTACAAAGTAGTAATCATGCGGCATGTACTGCATGGTTTTTACTAACCATATAGCATGCCTGATTTTCCAAAAAGACGAGCTTCAGGATCCTAACAATCCATGGACACCCTTGATACCCCCATGACCTTAACGGGTATTCACATTAGGCTTTAATTAAGAATTTAAACCAAAGAAAGATCTTTACCTCATATAAAGACTTGGGATCTTACACTTATGACTCATAGAGTTAACCATTTTATGTTTAAGCCATAAATGGTGATCAGCCATGGCCTACACTTCATTTTCACCATCAAATTGACAACTAAATGATTTGAACTGCCTTTTATATTGAAATCCATGAATGAGTTCATCCCTAAAAGAGAGGTAATGTTTCTCCACCATAGCCACATCAGTCTGATACCTTAGCTACTAAGGATGATTCAAGCTATTATTCAAATCCTGCTCCAAAGAAGTAACAACCTCCTTTGTGAGTTTTATGTAGGATTTGAAGGGCCCACTAGTGTGTTGACTCTAGAATGAGTCCATACCAGCATTGAAACCTAAGTACTGCCCACTATGAAGCATCCCCTTACCCCCAAAATTAGGCTTTTGAATGCTGGCTTTAGCAAGAACCTACACGACCACCCTAGAAGATATCATGGACCTTCCAAGCTCATCACCTTCTTGAGTAGCTTTCTCCCTTGAACTTCTACAACAATTGTTAGAAAGGTATCCCTTCAATACACATTCCTCATGGGATAAATTCTTATTACGGACCTCCAACGAGTTCCCAACCACCATATAAGCAACGCAAAATGATGGGCACTTATCATACTCAAAATTGATGTGGATATCATCAGTGGGAGTGGCAAGAGTTACCTTATCAATGAGAGTGGAGCTGAGATCAATTTCAACCAGCATTCTAGCGTAGAGTCCAAATTAGACATGTTCAATTTCTTTGTCAAGACAGATACGAGTTCCTATTATCATGGTGATGTTTTGCAAGATCTTAGGGTGCCAAATAATCTAATTGAGACCATGTAAAAAAATCTATAAGTGGGAAAAATCATTCCTCACCCACAGATCATTGAAATCTAGGAACCATTCATGAAGTTTAAGTGAGTCAGGCTTCAAGAAAAGAGAACTAATGCTCCATGCTCGAAGCTTATAATTATATATATTTATATTTATAATTATATACAAATATTTATAAACATATTTATTTATAATTATAGTTATAAATATATATATAATTATGTTTATAAATACATATTTACAAATCTTTTAATATATTTTTAAATATATAAATAATTATTTGTTTGTAATTATATATAATTATATATAATTATATTTATTTATAATTATATTTATAAATACATATTTATAATTCTTTAAATATTTATTTATAATTATATGCATTTATAATTATTTATAATTATATAAATTTAATTTTTTTTAATTATATTAATTATATTATTAAAATTAGGTCTTTATTGGCGGTTTGTTAGCGCTGATAAAGAATTATTTTCATCAGTGCTAAAAAACGCTAATAAAACATATCTTTATCAGCACTGGAATTTTACCATTGATAAAGATATGTTATATCGCCACTTTTTTAGCACTTATATATATATATATATTAGTGCTAAGAAAGCACTAATAAAGATCAATTTTATCAGAACATATTATTTTAGCGTTGATAAAAGCACTATTTATCAATGTTTTTTTGAAATCATTGATAAAACCCTTTATGGTCTTTTAAATATAACCCTAACAGAGTTCTCATCATTTGAATCATTTAAGCTCCCACGGAACTGAATCTCTATCATCGCTCTCCCTCGAGCATTTTTAATGAATTGGCACCTTCAAAAGCCAAGGTATGTGATCACTTGTGATCCATCACTCCCCCTAAAGTATATTTGTTTGTTTTTAATTTTCCCAAATGGTTTGAATGGTGCATGCAATGATCTTATTTGTGCTCAATATACCTTGTTGATTCTCCACCAAATAACCCTTTCCTCGATCCATTGTTGGTTTTTCATCTCCCTCGCCTTCACATTCACTTCACTCATTCATCATTATTTCTCACTCTGACTGCATGGAGCTTGTAGATGTGCACTGTAAAAACCCTGCCCACTTATCATGTAAGGTGCTGACTACAAATGATAAGTAGGTAGAGTTTTTGTACTGCACATATGTTAATTGGATCTATGTTTCAAGTATCCCTCCTACTCCCATGGATTAAAATCAAACAATTCTGCTCATTTTCTTCCATTACTAGGTATAAGAACCCCAATAAATTTAATATATCCTATTTTTTGTAATTTTTATAATAATTATGAAATGGGTTTAATTTATTTTGTATGATTTATTCAATTTTTTTATATTTATATCTCTTGATAAAAATTATTTCATGATACTTTTGATACATATACTCATACTCTATTTATATTCTTTATTTTTTGTTTTAAGTTTGTTCTTAATAATTTTATGTTGTTGCAACATTAATAAGTTTTTATATTTTTTTTAATATTGTTTAATATTTTTTTAAATACTTATTATATATTTTTTTATGGATACCGATTTGGTATAGATTTTATACACCTGATATGCCATGAACACATGGGTTATGCAAATGGATTATGGATTCAGAATGAACTATCACGCACAAAAGAACTTGATGTTATGATATAACGAAAACATGGGTGGTGTCAATTTCTTACCTTACATCAGAAGTTTATATTACATCACAACTCAACACATATTACATTACCACCAACATAGTATGACTACGCAGACACATGAAATGTCATTACTCCAATGCCAACATAACTAACAAAATCAATCCAACACAATGAACATTACAATGATTAACTCCTATACTATTTTTGAACTCCAACCTACTATACTACATGATTATTATTTAACACTGGTTTATTTTCTTGATATTGTAACTAATTATCTAAAAATTAATGGTACTTGAAGTCTTTTAAAGGTGCTTGATGTAGGCTCAAAGGATTTGTAGTACATGAAAATGATGGTTGATTTATATAGTGCTTTACCAAGCCAAAGAAGAAAAGTTTTTTTACTTTTCTTGTAGATGAATAAATTAAATAAAGACTATATAGATATAAATATATATACATTATTGCATATATTTACACAATAATGTGTGAATATGTGCAATGAGATGAGTGGAATCTTTATTTATAAATGCATGCATGTTTAAGGACAAAGGGTGGTTCAAGAATTAAAATTCTATATATTGAACTTGGTTTTGAATTTTTTTTCTTAAAATTTGTATTCTCCAAATGGAATTTTCAAAATTTGGTATTCCTTTCAAATTAAAATGCCTCAGTTGGCTTGTTTTACTTTCATGCCACATTTTATTAAAGGTGATTTAATTATATAAATCCTTTTTATGATGATAGTTATGGTTTTTTATGCCTCTTGGGTTGTTTAAAAAAATTACTTTGATTTAATAAATTTAATTTTTTGAAGTGGAATGTGGTGTTTAATGAATTTCCTTTCTTTGTATGGTTTGTTAAAAGGGCACATTGATAAAATGTGAACTGTCTAAAATGAGAATAGAACATGGGAACCCCATATTGAGACTTTTGTTTCATTTAATTTAAATTCAAGAGGTTATTTAAACATTTGGATCTCAAGACCATGTTATTGGGACCTATAAATTTTTTCATCATCTAAAAAAAGATCAATTTTAGATCCTAAGCATCCTATCATTGAAACACCACTTATCCTACCAAATACTAGGTGAAGAAATTAATAAACACCAACTCCTCCCTCTTGTTCATTTTAATTGATTAATTCTTGTTTTGGATCTTTTATGTCTATTTAATTATATGATATATCATCGAATTAATCTTATATGAGATCTATATGTCTTTTAATAGATGAAATTTTATTAGATTCTTTGTAACATTATAGACATCACACATTCCTTTCTTTCAATGATTTCCACCACTAAGAAACATTCTGAATAACCATCATTTAACTGTTATTATCTTATATTAATGAATTCATGTAGCTTAAATGATTATTTAAAATGACCTTTTATGGTTTACAAGATCATACTTTCTTTAAATATATTTATTTTGTTAAATATTAATATTACTAAATCAAATAAGATAGATATGAATTTAAAATGTATGGATACGAATCATATGAAAAAATATTATGAGGATGGGGTAAAAGAGTTCATCAAGTTTTCAAAAGAGTATTCATATAACCCCTATCAAATCCATTTTTTATGTTTATGTTGTTGTTATTCAAGAATAATTAGTCTAGAGTATTTGGAATAACACTTGATATATCATGTAATTGATCAAATTTATAAATGTTGGAATAAATATGGGGAAAATTTGAATATAGATAGTGAATGGGATAAGAATGAATTTTATAGATCATTTGATATGAGAATGGGAAATGATGAAGACCATATCTTGGATGTGATTATAGGTGTGAATAATGATGAAGATCATATTGAGGAAATAAAAATGATAGTTGAAGATGAACTTCGTGATTGTACAAAATTATTTGAGAAGTTAAAGAGTTACGCAAAGACATCATTGTATGTTGGTTGTACTAAATATACAATAATTTCATCCATACTGAATTTATATAATTTAAAATATGTAAAAGTATGGAGTGACATTAGTTTTATTGAACTACTTACTATCTTGAATGATATGCTCCTAGAAGATAAATAACTTCCTTGTCGAACATATAATGATAAACAAATTCCACATTCAATGGGTATGATCTCTGAAAGAATATATGCATGTACAAATGATTGTATACTATTTAAAAAAGACCAAAAACACTTAAAAATGTCCAAATTGTGATGATTCTAGATATAAGAAAGATTAATCAGGTCCTATGAATGGTTTATGGTACTTTCCAATCATTCCAAAGTTTAGGTGTCTATATAGAAGCGAGGAGACTGCAAGACAATTGATGTGGCATTAAGATATATGAAATAAAGATGATAAAATTTATCACCCAAAAAACTCTATTTAGTAGAAAAGAATTTATCATGAGTATCCTAAATTTTTAAATAAGATGATAAACCTTCATCTTCCACTATCTACAAATGGAGTGAATTCTTTTGGTTTTCAAATCAGTACTCATAGTACATGGCTAGTTATTTTGGTAAATTATAACTTTCCACTATGGTTATTGTAACAACCCGAGATTTTATGAAAAATATTATTTTTTATTTCACTAATGTCTTGTGTTGTACGCTACACCAAAACGAGCTTGCACAACACGCATCCTTGACTTGCCTTGCATTACACGCAATCACGACCTTCCTCGATAGCTTGCGTCGTACGCAATACTGAGTTTCACTAAACAATGATATGCTATTAAAATATTATTAAAACTAGCCGTTATGAATAATAATAACAACTTTTTTAAATTTTATAAATTTTATTTTTCAAAATGGACTTCATTTTTGGATTCGGAATACCGAAATTAGCCTAGGGTGAAATTTTGGTATTTTTCTGAAAACTTTCAATTTTTGATGAATAGTGAAACCACTAAGTGGTAGGTTAAAAACTGAATTTTGCATAAAACTTAATTTTACCGCTTCTGTGAATGGAATTTCAAAAATCCGACAGACACGGTTGATATCAGTAAGTAAAATCTGGTTCAATGAGATAAAAATAATTTTTTGGTGAATAGTAACTTTTTACTTTTTTTACCGCGATTAATAGTAAATAGGGTAACTAAGGGTAAAAATGATATTACTATTACCCTAACACATGTCCTAATTCTATTGGATAAGTTTAATTCGACCAAAAACAAACTTAGGAATAAAATATGACCATTTAGGCCCACTTGGGTTAGATTAGGACATTTATTATTAATTTATTTAAAGAAGGGTTAAAATAGTTAAAATCAAAGTTTAATATGTAAATCATTTTTAATATGGGGTTATACATAAGATAAATTAGACTATAAATATTCATTAGAAAGATAAAACGATTTCCTACATAATGATATTTTATTTATAATTTTTAGACTTTAAATAAATTAATTTATTTATGACACAACGATGATACAGTAATTACCCTTTTAAGGAAATATTAACATAATTGATGTTATAAATGATCAAATGAATGTAATTTCAGACTTTTTATGAATTCCACTAATTTTATAGGTTATTATGATATATTATTGTTGATTTAATCAACTTGGTTCGAACATATAATTCTGTTATGACTTTAACAAAAATCATATATCAAATAGTTTCAAAATTGACACAAAATAGTTTTTAAATAAAATATTATAATATTAATTGTTATTTTATTCCTAAAAATCTAAGGTTCGGAAAAATGACTTAGATAAGGATACATATATTAATAATAAACAATTTGGGGTTCTTTTGGCATGTTATAGTAAGTGTATTAACCATATAGTGAAAGAAAACAAAAAGACACGGTAAAAGTTAAATTATTTAACTTAGAGTTAAATATAATTGATAAGGTTAAAATAATACCCTAATCTTGTCTAAATCCTATTGGTTGATAGGATTTCGACCCATCCCCACTTTATCTTCGAAATAAGACCCTTTGGAACCATTATAAACCAATTTTTACATTAATATAAAATAATATTTTGAGGTATTCCTAAGGTGCCCCTCTCCTCCCTTATAAAAGGACACCTCCTCCCCCTCCTCCTCACACAAATTTGAGCACTCAAGCTCGGCCAACCCCTGACAAAATCTCTTCTCCACTTCCCTATCAACATCCTAGAGGTTCTGGTCTTCCTCAAAGACCAATTTTAGTTCCCTAAGAGGAGGTCTCCAAAAGGCGCTTCAAAGAAGAGGTAATTACCGTTACCAATTCTTTCATCTTTATTTCTTCTTCCACTTCTTCTTCTTAGGTTGTTTCATTATGAAGTAATAACATCAGTATCACTCATATACTGATATGTTATTATAAGTATGAAACAACCCTATTTCACCATATATCCATCCTACGGAAAAATAATTCACCGCGCGTGCGTACGTACGGAATACCGTCTCCACGCCGTGGTGTAATCTATTTTCCACCACCACCTTACATGGATGGGTATAATGGTGTAAATAATAACTATACATAGTTATTACAACATCATATTGATTCTGATATACTGTATAATCCACTCCAATTCAATTCAATATTTATGAAAATGATATCATCGCTCGTGCGTACGTACGGACTACCATCTCCACGACGCGATGAGATTCATTCTCCATGTTAACCATTTAAGAATGATTATAAAGTATATATAAGAAATAATAATGAAATATATGACATTATAAAGCTACTGGATTTATGTATATATATATGTATGTATGTCATCTACTTACTTCTATTCAAGACAATAAGGAAAGGAAAACAGTGTTCATGCGTACGTACGGACTACCGTCTCCATGAACGGTGTTTTTCATTTCATTTATCTATCTATTATATATATATATATATTGAATATATATGATATATAAATCATATTTTATATTCTGGAAGTAAGTAAATCATGATATAAGTAATAATAATGTCAAGAACAACAAGTCAAAACACCTACGATAAAAGAAACGATTTTACCCAAAACGCTTCTTTAACATGGAATTTACAAAAGAACGGGTAATATAATGTCATAAGTGAACCATATATGATATCATAACAATGAATATGATTATATAATAAGTCAATGACATTATTTAAACCATTATACAGGAGCTTCAGACACGTACAAAGCAAATCGGACCTAAGGTAAGGGAAATATCACAATCTCATTTTTATCTGAGATTGTTTATTCGTAAGTATTTACTGGGGTGTATTTTATCATCCACATCCATGTTCCCTCAATATGTAATATTGTTTCCATCCACTTACACTAGTTTAAATCCAATTTTACCCTTCGGTGAGTTTTTAGTAAAGAATATTAAAGGAATCGTTTGTCGTTTTTTTCGTACGAGGTACTTTTTGACTTTTCCGACAAAAGTACGAAGAATGTTTTTTTTAACTTATACGACATCAATGGATTTCTAAAACATTATTTCCAAGAAGCTTCCTTTACAAATTTCCAAGTTTATTTTTAATCAACTTCTTTTAGTTTAAATTTGTATGACATGTTAAGAAAGGAAAAATGTTTTTAAAGAAGAAAGGATATTTTCCTCAAGAATGGAGTTCAAATGTTTTATCAAAATTATTTTCCATCTAAGATAATATAGGGTTATATTTTTATCCCTATTATTACATGGATTTGATTATGTTTTGAGGGAATTATTTTTATGAAGTCATTTACCTTATATGATTTTTTTTATGATGTCATGATGTTTCAAGAATCCCATTTTTGTTACATGTGTTATGCGATGATGTATGATTTATGATTATGTGGCACACATAAGAAAGGATTCATTATAAGATGGGTGGGACCTATATCTCCCTCCAATGCATTGGGTAAATATTTTATATCTCATGAGATAGACATGGCTGGAACGGTAGGTTATACCGGTTCAGTAAAACAGGACTGAAACGAGGGTGACTCGGTTCAGAAAGGGACTTTGTCCACTAAGATAGTCTTGGCAATGAGTCTTGACTAACAAGAAATGAGTCTCTATGATTATGTGTGTATTCCACAAAGTTTCATGTTTTAAGTTATGATTATTGTGATTACATTTCACTTCCATGATTTACCCCATGTTATGAAATTATGATCTCTTTTGCAGGTTAAGATTTTCAAAAGTTATGTGCTTATGTATATGATGTGATTGATATTTCTTTTGTTTACCCTTACTGAGCATTTGAGCTCACCCTTTTATGTTTTCTTTTCCCCAGGATATAAAGAAAGGTTTTAGGTAAAAAAAAGGGAAGATCTTTATGGGAGATTTTGAAGATCTTTCACCACGATTAGAAGATTATATTCCGAGTTTCCAAAGACACTAAACTATTACGATCCGTGTGTGTGTGTTTTTGGTTATGTACAAAGTATTCCGCAAATGTAATGTAATTTCCATGTACGTCAGGCTTCGGGTCTCTACAGTTGTTATCAGAGGAAAGGTTTAGTCAACCTTTGGAAACTAGGATGCGAGAACTTTAGTGATATCCCTAGAGATATTTATAAGGTATGTCTAGGGATGTCCCTAAGGATAAGTATACGTATAGGATACAGTCCTAGAACTACGGTAACGATCATAGAATTTAACATAAGATGTTAGATATTGAGGGTACTCCCCCTTTATTATGTTGTTTTCCCTAGCATGATTTTTGCCTCTCACACAATTCTTTTTTGGGTTTTAGAAAATGGATGGAAACAAGATGATTCACGATAATGGAGGATATGATGGAAAATGGAATGATATTCTTCATAATGAAATGGGATTTGGAAGTCCAAACATCATTATTATGCCGAATCATCAATCTCATAATATGATCAATAAAGTAAAATTTGGTAAGTTTCCTGACTCGGCTAATAAGAGAAAGATGGAGTTTCATGATGATCATAGAGGAAAGAAAGTTCAATTTCCCCTATGTAAATCATGTGGGAAGAGGTATCAAGGAGAATGTTTCAAAGGAACTGGAAGATGATTTGGGTGTGGAAAAGAAGGACACAAAGAAAGTAAATGCAAAGGAAAATGTTCAGTTAACAACATGGATAAGGATAATGGTATTGCTACGACATCAACAATGGTTAAATGTTTTAAATGTGGAATGTACGGGAATTATGCAAACCAATGCCCTAAGGGAAAGTCTCATGAAGATAATCAGTATGGTCGTATGGGAATTATTTATGTGGATGATGATGAAGAGACTACAAATGATACGTGAGATGAAAGAATTGTTGAAGCTCGGTCAATGGTTTAAGAATGTAGTGGAATGATTACATGTTTATCATGTGTAATGTTGTATAAGTAATCTCATGGTACTATGGAATAAAGAGACATGTAAGGATTGTTACACTATTGTCTGATTAATGTTACCAGTATCCATGAAAGGTTATTCAGATATTTTTGGAATGTAGATGATATGCGCATAATGAAGGGATAAGGAGAAAATTAAATTTTTGATAGTATTCATGAGCTCATGACTGATATAAGGAGAAGGTTATATCATGGTTTGAGTATATAGAATTTTTGGATTTTGGTATGTGGAAAGAGTTAACTTTTGACAGCATTCATGTTTTCACTAAGGTTCAATGGGTATTCAAGAAAATACTTGATTAAGTCCTTTGAATGTTTGGAATGTGACCAACAAGACATATCTTATGATATATGGGGATCGACGATGGTGTTAAATCTCTAGTAATCATTTTCACTATGTTATGAGAGTGGACTGCAGTATTATGGATAAGCCTAAAGATTGGAATGGATTATGTTGGACATAAGTTAGTATTGTATAAGGATATAAGTTTTCTCGATATTATTGATGGGATGTTATAGTAATATAGTTTTAGAAAAAGGACAACCTGCAGGACGGGCGAAAACCCATCGCTTCGGACAAGGCTGTGGGAATCGAACCCACAACCGAAGTGCGACTAGCCTTTATCGCCTACCACTGGCCTACAGGAAGTCCCTGTTTAGTAGAAACTAGTTTTATTATATTAAGCAGTATGATATATGAAGTATAAGTCCATTTTAGTAACCATATGTGGTTAATCTCACTATAGATTGACTTATGTATATAATTTTTTCTAACCTTTTGTTTGAGACAGATGGAATGACCTGTCATACTAACACTTCACGAATAACAAATTCAACTTCATTTATTTAAGAGATGAAGTGGAAATTGTTCAAGGCATGAACAACAGTGAGATTGTACCAAAATAAAGAAAGTATTTATTCTAATTCAAAATTTCAACTTTAGGGAAATGATCTTGAAAACCAAAAATGTTGTCCTTGCGATCTTATACCTGATGAATCAGATGGTACCTTAGATCGTCACAAATTTCTGGATTTTTTATTACTGGATTTTCCATAGCCATGTTCTCTACCACTCTCCATCAGAACTGATGGTTAGATTTCTCTTCCATATCCATATTTTCACCTATGTGGAAACCCAGTGATTAGTTTATTTGGGTAATCGTTACATTTCATACTTTAGTTTTTAAAGCCAAGTTTTGGTATTCCTTTTTACGATGTGGGTTTCTATTAAAGAAACTTTCGAATAGTAAACCATTTATAACCCCGACGAATTTCGAGGGCGAAATTCATTTTAAGGGGGGTAGAATGTAACAGCCCGAGATTTTATGAAAAATATTCTTTTTTATTTCACTAATGTCTTGTGTTGTACGCTACACCAAAAGGAGCTTGCACAACACGCATCCATGACTTGCCTTGCATTACACGCAATCGCGACCTTCCTTGATAGCTTGCGTCGTACGCAATACCGAGTTTCACTAAACAACGATATGCTATTAAAATATTATTAAAACTAGCCGTTATGAATAATAATAACCACTTTTTGAAATTTTATAAATTTTATTTTTCAAAATGGACTTCATTTTTGGATTCGGAATACCGAAATTAGCCTAGGGTGAAATTTTGGTATTTTTCTGAAAACTTTCAATTTTTGATGAATAGTGAAACCACTAAGTGGTAGGTTAAAAACTGAATTTTGCATTAAACTTAATTTTACCGCTTCTGTGAATGGAATTTCGAAAATCCGACAGACACGGTTGATATCAGTAAGTAAAATGTGGTTCAATGAGATAAAAATAATTTTTTGGTGAATAGTAACTTTTTACTTTTTTTACCGCGGTTAATAGTAAATAGGGTAACTAAGGGTAAAAATGATATTAATATTACCCTAAAACATGTCCTAATTCTATTGGATAAGTTTAATTCGACCAAAAACAAACTTAGGAATAAAATATGACCATTTAGGCCCACTTGGGTTAGATTAGGACATTTATTATTAATTTTTTAAAGAAGGGTTAAAATAGTTAAAATCAAAGTTTAATAAGTAAATCATTTTTAATATGGGGTTATACATAAGATAAATTCGACTATAAATATTCATTATAAATCTAAAAAGATTTATTACATAATGATATTTTATTTATAATTTTTATACTTTAAATAAATTAATTTATTTATGACACAACGATGATGCAGTAATTACCCTTTTAAGGAAATATTAACATAATTGATGTTATAAATGCTCAAATGAATGTAATTTCAGCCTTTTTATGAATTCCACTAATTTTCTAGGTTACTATGATATATTATTGTTGATTTAATCAACTTGGTTCGAACATATAATTCTGTTATGACTTTCACAAAAATCATATATCAAATAGTGTCAAAATTGAAACAAAATAGTTTTTAAATCAAATATTATATTATTAATTGTTATTTTATTCCTAAAAATCTAAGTTTCGGCAAAATGACTTATATAAGGATATATATTTATTAATAATAAACAATTTGGGGTTCGTTTGGCATGTTATAGTAAGTGTATTAACCATATAGTGAAAGAAAACAAAAAGACACGGTAAAAGTTAAATTATTTAACTTAGAGTTAAATCTAATTTATAAGGTTAAAATAATACCCTTAACTTGTCTAAATCCTATTGGTTGATAGGATTTCGACCCATCCCCACTTTAGAATCAAAATAAGACCCTTTGGAACCATTATAAACTGATTTTGACATTAATATAAAATAATATTTTGAGGTATTCCTAAGGTGCCCCTCTCCTCCCTTATAAAAGGACACCTCCTCCCCCTCCTCCTCACCCAAATTTGAGCACTCAAGCTCGGCCAACCCCTGCCAAAATCTCCTCCACTTCCCTAGAAACATCCTAGAGGTTCTGGTCTTCCTCAAAGACCAATTTTAGTTCCCTAAGAGGAGGTCTCCAAAAGGCGCTTCAAAGAAGAGGTAATTACCGTTACCAATTCTTTCATCTTTATTTCTTCTTCCACTTCTTCTTCTTAGGTTGTTTCATTATGAAGTAATAACATCAGTATCACTCATATACTGATATGTTATTATAAGTATGAAACAACCCTATTTCACCATATATCCATCCTACGGAAAAAGAAATCACCGCGCGTGCGTACGTACGGAATACCGTCTCCACGCCGTGGTGTAATCTATTTTCCACCACCACCTTACATGGATGGGTATAATGGTGTAAAGAATAACTATACATAGTTATTAAAACATCATATTGATTCGGATATATTGTATAATCCACTCCAATTCAATTCAATATTTATGGAAATGATATCATCGCTCGTGCGTACGTACGGACTACCGTCTCCACGACGCGATGAGATTCATTCTCCATGTTAACCATTTAAGAATGATTATAAAGTATATATAAGAAATAATAATGAAATATATGACATTATAAAGCTACTGGATTTATATATATATATATATATATATGTATGTCATCTACTTACTTCCATTCAAGACAATAAGGAAAGGAAAACAATGTTCATGCGTACGTACAGACTACCGTCTCCATGAACGGTGTTTTTCATTTCATTTATCTATCTATTATATATATATATATACTGAATATATATGATATATAAATCATATTTTATATTCTGGAAGTAATTAAATCATGATATAAGTAATAATAATGTCAAGAACAACAAGTCAAAACACCTATGATAAAAGAAACGATTTTACCCAAAACGCTTCTTTAACATGGAATTTACAAAAGAACGGGTAATATAATGTCATAAGTGAACCATATATGATATCATAACAATGAATATGATTATATAATAAGTCAATGACATTATTTAAACCATTATACAGGAGCTTCGGACACGTACAAAGCAAATCGGACCTAAGGTAAGGGAAATATCACAATCTCATTTTTATCCGAGATTGTTTAATCGTAAGTATTTATTGGGGTGTATTTTATCATCCACATCCAAGTTCCCTAAATATGTAATATTGTTTCCATCCACTTACACTAGTTTAAATCCAATTTTACCCTTCGGTGAGTTTTTAGTAATGAATATGAAAGGAATCGTTTGTCGTTTTTTTCGTACGAGGTACTTTTTGACTTTTCCGAAAAATGTATGAAGAATGTTTTTTTTAACTTATACGGCATCAATGGATTTCTAAAACATTATTTCCAAGAAGCTTCCTTTACAAGTTTCCAAGTTTATTTTTAATCAACTTCTTTTAGTTTAAAGTTGTATGACATGTTAAGAAAGTAAAAATGTTTTTAAAGAAGAAAGGATATTTTCCTCAAGAATGGAGTTCAAATGTTTTATCAAAATTATTTTCCATCTAAGAAAATATAGGGTTATGTTTTTATCCCTATTATTACATTGATTTGATTATGTTTTGAGGGAATTATTTTTATGAAGTCATTTACCTTATATGATTTGTTTTATGATGTCATGATGTTTCAAGAATCCCATTTTTGTTACATGTGTTATGCGATGATGTATGATTTATGATTATGTGGCACACATAAGAAAGGATTCATTATAAGATGGGTGGGACCTATATCTCCCTCCAATGAATTGGGTAAAGATTTTATATCTCATGAGATATACATGGCTGGAACGGTAGGTTATACCGGTTCAGTAAAACAGGACTGAAACGAGGGTGACTCGGTTCAAAAAGGGACTTTGTCCACTAAGATAGTCTTGGCAATGAGTCTTGACTAACAAGAAATGATTCTCTATGATTATGTGTGTATGCCACAAAGTTTCATGTTTTATGTTATGATTATTGTGATTACATTTCACTTCCATGATTTACCCTATGTTATGAAATTATGATCTCTTTTGCAGGTTAAGATTTTCAAAAGTTATGTGCTTATGTATATGATGTGATTGATATTTATTTTTTTTACCCTTACTGAGCATTTGAACTCACCCTTTTATGTTTTCTTTTCCCCAGGATATAAAGAAAGGTTTTAGGTAAAAAAAAGGAAGATCTTTATGGGAGATTTTGAAGATCTTTCACCACGATTAGAAGATTATATTCCGGGTTTCCAAAGACACTAAACTATTACGATCCTTGTGTGTGTGTTTTTTGTTATGTACTAAGTATTCCGCAAATGTAATGTAATGTCCATGTACATCAGGCTTTGGGTCTCTACTGTTGGTATCAGAGGAAAGGTTTAGTCAACCTTTGGAAACTAGGATGCGAGAACTTTAGTGAGATCCCTAGAGATATTTATAAGGTATGTCTAGGGATGTCCCTAAGGATAAGTATACGTATAGGATATAGTCCTAGAACTACGGTAATGATCATAGAATTTAACATAAGATGTTAGATATTGAGGGTACTCCCCCTTTATTATGTTGTTTTCCCTAGCATGATTTTTTCCTCTCACATTATTCTTTTTTGGGTTTTAGAAAATGGATGGAAACAAGATGATTCACGATAATGGAGGATATGATGGACAATGGAATGATATTCTTCATAATGAAATGGGATTTGGAAGTCCAAACATCATTATTATGCCGAATCATCAATCTCATAATATGATCAATAAAGTAAAATTTGGTAAGTTTCCTGACTCGGCTAATAAGAGAAAGATGGAGTTTCATGATGATCATAGAGGAAAGAAAGTTCAATTTCCCCTATGTAAATCATGTGGGAAGAGGAATCAAGGAGAATGTTTCAAAGGAACTAGAAGATGCTTTGGGTGTGGAAAAGAAGGACACAAAGAAAGTAAATGCAAAGGAAAATGTTCAGTTAAAAACATGGATGAGGATAATGGTATTGCTACGACATGAACAATGGTTAAATGTTTTAAATGAGGAATGTACGGGCATTATGCAAACCAATGCCCTAAGGGAAAGTCTCATGACGATAATCAGTATGGTCGTATGGGATGTATTTATGTGGATGATGATGAAGAGACTACAAATGATACGTGAGATGAAAGAATTGTTGAAGCTCGGTCAATGGTTTAAGAATGTAGTGGAATGATTACATGTTTATCATGTGTAATGTTGTATAAGTAATCTCATGGTACTATGGAATAAGGAGACATGTAAGGATTGTTACACTGTTGTCTGATTAATGTTACCAGTATCCATGAAAGGTTATTCAGATATTTTTGGAATGTAGATGATATGCGCATAATGAAGGGATAAAGAGAAAATTAAATGTTTGATAGTATTCATGAGCTCATGACTGATATAAGGAGAAGGTTATATCATGGTTTGAGTATATAGAATATTTGGATTTTGGTATGTGGAAAGAGTTAACTTTTGACAGCATTCATGTTTTCACTAAGGTTCAATGGGTATTCAAGAAAATACTTGATTAAGGCCTTTGAATGTTTGGAATGTGACCAACAAGACATATCTTATGATATATGGGGATCGACGATGGTGTTAAATCTCTAGTAATCATTTTCACTATGTTATGAGAGTGGACTGCAGTATTATGGATAAGCCTAAAGATTGGAATGGATTATGTTGGACATAAGTTAGTATTGTATAAGGATATAAGTTTTCTCGATATTATTGATGGGATGTTATAGTAATATAGTTTTAGAAAAAGGACAACCTACAGGACGGGCAACAACCCATCGCTTCGGACAAGGCTGTGGGAATCGAACCCACAACCGAAGTGCGACTGGCCTTTATCGTCTACCACTGGCCTACAGGAAGTCCCTGTTTAGTAGAAACTAGTTTTATTATATTAAGCAGTATGATATATGAAGTATAAGTCCATTTTAGGAACCATATGTGATTAATCTCACTATAGATCGACTTATGTATATAATTTTTGCTAACCTTTTGTTTGAGACAGATGGAATGACCTGTATAGCATCCCGCCATTTTATAACATAAACTTTCATTACATTACACAAAACTGAGGATCGTTAAGGTTTAGTGTCTTGGAAACAAGGATCATAATACAAAAAAAAACATAAAAACATTCTTCTTAAACACTTGAAAGGCTTCTCCTTTAGTTCATCCTATGTTCATTATGCATCTCATAACCTGGGGACATACATCAAAAGAAAGGGTGAGCAGAAGGCCCAGTAAGGGAAACAAGAGGAACATTTTACATGTGAACTTGAGATACTTCAATAAGGACATGAAAAGAACTTTAAGGCATGAGAAAGAAATCATGAGGCATTTCATAATAAAAATAACATTTTTCATAACTTGAAGATGTGGCTACATCATTTAACATAGACAATCATGAACATATCACCAAGGTCCATCCCCAAGGTGTCATTTGAAAATTACCAAGGTTATTCACCAAGGTATCGTGAAAATTGTAATCTCTAGTGGTTACATCATTACCCAATGCATTGGAGCGCTATCAGGGCGCACCCTTAAATTTGCCTTTATTATCATGTGAGACACATATATAATCATCAAACATTTCATAAATAACCCACATAGCATAAAATAAATGGGTTTCATTTCATAATCATAACGTTTTAAAAACTGCTTTAAAGACATGATCTTTACGTCACTTTAAACCCACGGAAAGGGAAAGCGGGTCTCATGTATGTAAATCCCAGAATTTAAAATGGAACATTTTGATATATATGTGAATACCCTTGTAGAAATAAGAGCTTTGAGTATTCACTTTATAACATAAGATAATTTTTGAGAAAAGAGAGAGGCATTTTGAGGGGAAAATTCTGCAGCATAACGGCTAAGTTTCGGGGTTTTAGAAAACGTTGAAATGAGAGGGGACATGGGTCACCCACTCATAAATGATCCATAAAACAGTAGGGTGAAAGAATAAGAAGGACATATGGACATGGTAACGAAATTTTAGGGACATACCATTTGAAATGAAAAACATGGAAGGAAAAAGATTAGATTTCTCTTATGAAAATTCGGCAGCCTTACGGCGTCACTTAACTTCAAAAGAAAATGATTTGACAAGATCAAAAAGGGTCCCTCATCATATGATCATAAGAGCTCAGTATGATTGATATAGAGATCATACCCCAACATAATAAAAAGGAACTTGAAAGACTTGACATGAAAATTGAACTTGAAAAATGAGAAGGGTGAAAGAATCACTAGTGAAGAAAACATTTTTTACGTCGGTTATTTTTTATTATTTACGTCGGTTTTTAGGCGACGTTAATACGGACGACGTTATAAATAACGTTTTTTACGTCGGTTATTTAAAACCCGACGTAATATCCCTAACATCACGGTGGTTATCACGTCGGGTCATATAATAACCGACGTGATAAATATGCGCGGGGGGGCTTTAGCACGTTGGTTATTCCCTAAACCGACGTGATAAAACGCCTGGGATATCGTTTATCACGTCGGTTATGTCATAACCGACGTGATAAACCCTGCCCCTGGCCTATTATCACGTCGGTTATTTAAGAAACCGACGTGATAAAAAGGCCTGGGAAACGTTTTAGCACGTCGGTTATCCAATAACCGACGTGGTAAATCGATTCCCAGGCCTTTTAGCACGTTGGTTATATTAGGAACCGACGTGCTAAAAGCCCCGGGAATGGTTTATCACGTCGGTTTTAGAAAAACCCGACGTGATAAACCCCTGGCGATTTATTTACCACGTCGGTTATAAAATAACCGATGTGAAAGAAAATTTTTTTTTAAATAATTGCACTGCTCTCACCAAAAAGCAACCAGAAACCAAACAAAAATAACAATGCCAGCCCTCCCCCAAGCCCCAACTGAACCCCACCCTCATCTATACCCACCTAACAACCTGGCCAGCCCTCCCCCACCACATTGGAGCCCCACCACAACCCTTGGACACCCCCCCACCCCTTGGACAGCCCCCACCCTCATTTACACCCCCACGACCCCTAGTACAGCCTCAAACACCCATTGGAAACCCCTCCCATATCCCTTGGACACCCTCCACCCCTTGGACACCCCCACCCCTTGGACAGCCCCCCCCCCACCCTCATTTACACCCCCAAGACCCCTAGTACAGCCTCAAACAACCATTGGACACCCCCCCACACCTTGACAGCCCTCCCAGACCCCTTGGACACCCCTCCCATATCCCTTGGACACCCCCCACCCCTTGGACACCCCCCCACCCCTTGGACAGCCCCCCACCCTCATTTACACCCAACCGGCCCCTTGGACAGAACTCCCAGACACCTTGGACACCACTCCCATATCCCTTGGACACCCCCACCCCTTCGACAGCCCCCCCACCCTCATTTACACCCCCCGAACACCCCTTGGACACCCCTCCCATATCCCTTGGACACCCCCCCCCCCACCCCTTGGACACCCCCCCACCCCTTGGACACCCCCCACCCCTTGGACAGCCCCCCACCCCCTGAACACCCCCCGACCCCTTGGAAACCCCCTACCCCTTGGAAACCCCCCCATCCCCTTGGACAGCCCCAAACACCCCTCCTATATCCCTTGGACACCCCCCCACCACTTGGACACCCCCCACCCTCATTTACACCCAACCGACTCCTTGGACAGCCCCAAACACACCTTGGACACCCCTCCCATATCCCTTGGACACCCCCCACCCCTTGGACACCCCCCACCCCTTCGACAGCCCCCCCACCCTCATTTACACCCCCCGAACACCCCTTGGACACCCCTCCCATATCCCTTGGACACCCCCCACCCCTTGGACACCCCCCACCCCTTGGACAGCCCCCCACCCCCTGGACACCCCCCCGACCCCTTGGAAACCCCCCCTACCCCTTGGAAACCCCCCCATCCCCTTGGACAGCCCCAAACACCCCTCCTATATTCCTTGGACACCCCCCCCCACCACTTGGACACCCCCCACCCTCATTTACACCCAATCGACTCCTTGGACAGCCCCAAACACACCTTGGACACCCCTCCCATATCCCTTGGACACCCCCCACCCCTTGGACACCCCCCCACCCTCATTTACACCCCCCCGACCCCTAGGAAAGCCCCAAACACACCTTGTACACCCCTCCCATATCCCTTGGACACCCCCCAAACACCCACCCACCCCCTTGGAACCTCTCCCCCCATACCAAAATCCAGACCAGAAAAACCATCAACAGTAGACCAAAACAAGAAGTAGAGAAAAATTAAACATTCACTTATATAACATTCAAAACTTACACTGTCAACTTCAAAAAAAACTAAATCCAACCTAAACGACTACGAAATACACAATTACATTGACAATATTCAAAATTACATTTTACATTACAAACAACTAAAAGTCAATCAAACCTGTAAAATAATTTGACCACTCCACTTGTAAGTGTTTGATATATTCAGCAGTAAAGGGTTGAGGGTCATCAAAAAGCTACAAAGGAAAAGGATAGTAGTCAACGTGTATAATGAATAAATCAAATTGAAATATTATGAGAAAGAGGAAATCTTACCAGGTCAAAACTCAGAACTGTCCCAGTTGTTATTATTTCATACATAAATCTTAACATGTAATATCCGCATTCGATGATGCCTTGTTGCTCATGACATTTCTGTTTGAATGAGTGTAAATTCAATATATTATTTTTATGTAATAAATCAAAATTTACAAATTATAAATGGATATTTACCTTCGCATGTACATATTTGATCTTGAAATTCCTTTTCTTTGCGCTTTTTCGAAAGTGGACCCATGGCCTGTTAGAAAATAATATGAATGGGGTAAATTTAAAATTCATTATAATATATAAAACTATTGTGAAATTGAAACTTACGTTTCCAATATATTCTTAAAACTTTCTCGCACATCATCATGGAGAGAGCATATCCAATAAAGTGTTTTCTCCCTAGGGCAAAAAACCCCTAACATCCAATGATCCCTGATAAAAGGAAATTTAACGTTAGTGGTTTTTTATGTTAAAAGATAATTAACTCTTTGAGAGGGATGTGTTTCATACCTCTCACAAAAAGGCATCATCCAACACTGTGTGATTACATTCTTTTCAAATCTATCAGCAATATAAAGCATTCTTTGTTCCTCATCCAATGCACATGCTTCAGGGGAAATCAATTGTGGGTCCACGAATCCATATACATCTGTCAGCTCATTCCTCTCACAAATTTTATACAGATACCTAAAACAAAGCAGACATAAGTATACATTTTTAATAAATATAACACAAGGAAAAGGTGTTAAGACTTACATGATAAAAATTTGCACCACGTTGATGCCCAACTTATCTCCAGTGACAAACTCCATGATATCAGTTTTCATAATCCCCACACATAGTTCACGTCCACAGACATGAGCTTCCATTGTAAAGTCATAATGATCCGCCAACAAATTTGAATATCTTGACAATTTGTCAAGACTGCTAGTATCTGCATCTGATGTCATAGCTATCTGTCTTTGTTGTTGTCTATACAGTATTTCTTTACCTTTGAAGTATTCCTGTAAAAATAAATTGAAAAATATATTAGTTTTCAAATGATAAAACATTAATAAAAATATAAAATAAAAGATATAACATCCATACCTCTATGGTAATGAGTCGAAGAAGTCTGGATGGCCAAAGTAAAAAATGGCCGATACTATGTCCAACTGTCGTCACCTCATCTGTAGGTAATGGTATCCGAGCTGATCTATCTATAATATCCTGTATAGTGACCCTCTGATTCTCTACCTCTAACTGTTGATGATGAACTGTATCTCCTATACAATATACCATCCCATATGCAACTATATGATGTTGAGGATCATCAACATACAACTCACAATAAGTAGGTAGCTGCGGCGGAGGAGGAGGATCAAAAATGGGGTCCGCAGGCTGAGGTGGGGGAGTGGGAGCTACTGGGAGAGGTGGAGTGGGAGCTGCACCCTGAAATTGTCTTTGCAAGTCTGCAAACATTAACTGCACCGATGCTCTAATCTTGTCCTCCATTGTCGCATTAATATTATGGACTTCAGCCTCCAAGGATTCTATTTTTTTTATAAACTCCCTCAACGTTAGAAGTTGAGGAACGTGGAAACACTTTTCTTACCGATACACCTGCCGGATATCCTCTTACACGGCCAGGATGTTCGGGCTTTCCCAATGCCACAGATAAAATATCTTCCCTCCCAGATGGTGTAAATGTCCCCTGTGAACTCTGCTCCTCAAGAGAGTCCTGTAATAATTAATTGAACATTTCTATAATGATTGGAAATATATGACGAAAATAGTAAACTTAAATAAATAAAATAGATATCTTACAATCCTCTCAACTACGAGTCTCGATTCTTCCGAAAGATATTGTCCTTTTTTTCCCTTCCGATCTCTTTTCCATTTCTCATGTCTAGATGGAGGGGATGGAGGGGCCACCTCTCCAGAGCTTGAAGACTCAGCTCTTAGTTGTTGAAATTTTTCTGCCATCATTTGTTCTTCCAATAATGCATACCCTCCCCGAGATAAACTATGAGGGTATACATTTTTAGATTGGATCTCTTGATGAGCTTTCCTTGTTTGCTGTAAATTAAGAATAAGTAATCATTAACAAAACAATAATAAGATCATTTATATAAGAAAGCTTATAAAAGTTTACATTGCCCTTACCAAAAATGATTCTTTTCTTCTACTTTCAAAAAATTGTCTCCATGTGTCTTCATCTATAAAAGGATATATACGACATGGATTCTCACGACTCCTATGACCATAAATGAAATCAGATGAGAGGGTTGATTTGAAATCCCTCCATCTCCTAGCAGCCAACGATAAGCATTTCTTCCTGACTCCTCCAGTGTCAGGAATATCAAATGTCATCTGATAAAAAAGAGGTTAAAAATATTATATATACTAGAAACATTTAAAGAACAGTCAAACAATAGCAAAAGATCTTACCAAAATGGTCTCCCACAGCTGAGAAATTATCGCCTTATCCACACTTCTCCAATCATCATAGAGAATGCTTACTTTGCTCTTAGCCTGAGTTGCTACAAAACCCTTCAAATCTTTAGCATTTGGACCTCTAGGAAGATCATCATCATCAAACTCCACGACTATCCTCTCCTCCTTCATATGGGCAAGTGATAATTTTGGTAAACGTGTGCACCCACGCTTACCAACCTTTGAACTCTTTTTCATAATAGGAGCATGTGAATGTTCCTCCCCAGATGTATGACCAATATGCTCATCTCCAGAATCATGTGGCTGATCAACTGATTGATCTGTCATTTTCCTTCAAATCAAAAAAACAAACATTAGTTCACAAATAGAAAAGTGTACTAAATTACATAATAGTAAACATTGGTAATATGGTAAGCATGTTAAACAATGATAAACATGGTAAACACAGGCAAAAGGTTGCCAAAGTGTTGGCCCAAGAAAGCTGAAACGTGGACTCACTGAGTCCACCGGTCAGCCGGTGTGAGCACACCGGCCAGCCGGAGGACCCAGGCAGTAGACTTGCCCACTGCCTGGTGCCACCGGCCGGCCGCTGGCTCAGCACCGGCCGGCCGCTGGTGATCCAGACAGAGAGGAAGGCTCTCTGTCTGGTCCACCGGCCGGCCGGTGGTGATCCAGCGGCCGGCCGGTGGACCAGACAGAGAGCCTTCCTCTCTGTCTGGATCACCGGCCGGCCGCTGGCTCACCACCGGCCGGCCGCTGGTGGTCCAGACAGAGAGGAAGGCTCTCTGTCTGGTCCACTGGCCGGCCGCTGGATCACCACCGGCCGGCCGGTGGACCAGACAGAGCTTTGTTCTGGACCACCGGCCAACAGGTGATCCACCACCGGCCAGCCGGTGCGCCCAGGACTTCTCCTCTTTACGGTTTTTATTGTTTTATCGTTTTGGTTTGATACATGTTTTAATAAGTAAAAAATTTACAGTATCTAACATTATATGAAAAAACTAAATGTAAACAAGAAATAAACTTGTGTTACCTGTAATTTTAGGAATGTACAGTTGGATTGTTTTCCCAAATTCCTTCGTCGTGATCGTTCCTTATGGCACAAACCATGTCTTCAACATACTCATCATTATGTTCTGTTAATCTTTCCATGGAAGTAGGGATCTCACATAAATCAGCATCTTCATCAAATTCATCCTCACCAACATATTGGTTTTTCCCTTGTAAAACAACAGCCCACTGCATATCTGACTGATCTACTACATAGAAAATTTGTTTGGCATGTGTTGCCATTATAAAAGAATCAGCTGTGTCTTCCAATCTATTCAGATTAACAAGTGTCATTCCAAATTCATCGTGTCTGACACTGTTGTTACCGATAAACCATTTACAGTTAAAAACGGGAACTTTAATTTTAAAGTAATCAGCCTCCCATATGTCTTCAATCACTCCATAATATGCAGTTGATGCCGAAATTGGGTTTCTGTCCTTAGCACTCGAAAAATGCATTGCTTCTGCAAACACCAATACACCACTATTCTGAACTGCACTTCTGTTGTCCTGAGCTTTCGTATGAAATGTATAGCCATTAATGTCATAAGCGGACCATGTTATCACATTTAAAGATGGACCACCCACTATCCATTTTAATGTCTCTGATACATCTGATCTACCAAGCAAGGTCTTTTTAAACCATGGCAAAAAAGTTTTGTTGTGCTCATTCAAAATCCACATTTCTTTCTTCTTTGGATGACATTGTTTCAACTCATTAATATGCAATGTGATATACGGTTGAACATCAGCTATGTTATTCAAGATGTATGATTCTAACTTCTTCATATGTTCAGCTGACAGTGATTTGACTTTCAAGCCACGAATCCCCTTTCCCTCATTATTAACCCGTTCATGGCGAGATGGAGGCAAACCTATGTGTTGCGCCGTAGCCAAGTAGCTCGTACAAAACTCTGCTACCTCCTCAGAAATATACTTTTCAATAATGGAGGCTTCAGGTCGATATGGATTTTTAACATATCCCTTTAATATTTTCATATACCTTTCAAAAGGATACATCCAACGAAGATATACAGGTCCACAAAGTCTTATTTCTCGAACCAGATGAATCATTAAATGCACCATCATATCAAAAAAAGTTGGAGGAAAATACATTTCCAAATGACAAAGTATAAAAATTGCATCCTTTTCCAAAATTTTCAAAGCATTCACATCAATCGCCTTGTTGCAAATTGAATTGAAAAAATAACACAACCTCATTATAGTCTTTCTGACACGGATGGGCAATATTCCACGCAGTGCAACTGGTAGAATTTGTTGCATCATGACATGACAATCATGTGATTTCATACCTATCAACTTCAAGTCTTTCAATGAGTCAAAATTTTTTACATTTGAAGAATAACCTTGAGGCACTTTGATATCATGAAGACACTGACAGAAGATACTTTTCTCCCTCTTCGATAATGTATGACAAGCCGGGGGAAGAAATGTTCGTCTTCCTTTAGGAGTGGGAGCTAACTCCAAACGTATTCCCATTGACAGTAGGTCTAACCTTGCATTCAACCCATCTTTTGTCTTTCCTTTAATATCTAGCAATGTTCCGATCAAAGAATCACATATATTCTTCTCCACGTGGATGACATCAATATTATGTTTGACTTCATGATACCTCCAATATGGTAGCTCAAAAAATATTGACCTTTTCTTCCAAATATGTCTATCATTACCAGATTTCTGTGTCTTTCCCAATGTCACATCAAGGTTTTTCACCCTCTCAAAATACAATTCTGGGGATAAAGATTGAGGAGAAGTATCAAATTCTTGTGAGCCATTGAATGCCTTTTTTAGTCTTCTATAAGGGTGATCCATAGGCAAAAACTTTCGATGACCCATGTACACTGTTTTCCTCCCATGATGCAATTGACAATATGACGTCTGTTGTTCGCAAATTGGACATGCTTTATGCCCTTTAACACTGTATCCAGACAAATTTCCATATGCTGGGAAGTCATTTATAGTGAATAGAAGCATTGCATGCAGTTGAAAATATTCCATTTTATAAGAATCATACACCCTAATACCATCAGCCCATAACAGTTTCAAATCATCAATCAGCGGTGACAAGTATACATCAATATCATTGCCGGGTTGCTTTGGACCAGAGATCATGATACTCAACATGACATATTTGCGCTTCATACAAACTTCAGGAGAGAGGTTGTAAATTACCAATAAAACAGGCCATGAACTATGTGTGCTACTGAGGGTTCGGTATGGATTCATTCCATCTGTGCACAAGCCTAGTCTCAGATTTCTAATTTCATTTCCAAATGTAGGGTACTGGGCATCAATTTTCTTCCATTGTGGACAATCAGCTGGATGACGTATTTTTCCATCACATACCCGCTCATCAGCATGCCATCTTAACCTTTTTGCATCATGTGAATTAGCAAATAAACGTTTGAAACGAGGAATTATAGGAAGATACCAAAATACCTTTGAAGGGAGCTTTGTAATCTCTACATCAGCTTGTGATTTTTCTTTCACCTTATACCGTGATGTCCCACATTTAGGACACTCTTTCAGAAATTCATATTCCTTCCTATATATAATGCAGTCATTCGGACATGCATGTATTTTCCTGTATCCCAATCCCATCGGGCATAATATTTTTTTGGCCTTATAATGTGAATCTGGAAGATCGTTATCTTTTGGAAGAATGTCTTTCATCAATTGTAGCAGCTCTGTAAAACTTCTGTCACTCCATCCATGTTTCGCCTTCAGGTTAATCAATCTTAACACCGCCGACAAAACCGTAAAATCTGTACAACCAGGATATAATGGTTTTTCGGGATCACCATATAGACGTGCAACTGTCGGTTCTATCTCAATTTGTTCTGCTACAATATCGCGAATCATTTCTTCAATTCCATCGGAGTTACCATCTTGCGATTCATTATCATCAGTGACATTCTGTCCAGTTTCGCCATGCCAAATCCAAGGGTTGTAACTCGGATTGAAACCATGACAAATCAGATGATATTTTATCTCTCTACTTTTCATCATCTTCATATTCAGACATTTCAAGCATGGACAGAAAAAAATGTCACTACTTGGAACATTTCGTTTAGCAAATTCCAAAAAGGCATCAACACCTTCCTCATATTCATTGCTCATTCGATGTGCCGTAATCCAACTTCGACTCATTATTACCTATAACAAATAGCAAAAATATATATATTTTTTAGATAAGACAAATATATTTTTATATGAAAAAAATCATAATTTGAATGTAAACAATTTTGAAATATAAAACAAATCGATGTGTAAACCCCCCTCGACACCCCCCGACCCCTCTGGACAGCCCCCGACCCCTCCTGGACACCACCCCCACCCCCTACCCCCTTGGACACCCCCCTGGACATCCCCCAACCCTCTGGACAGCCCCCCCACCCACCCGGACAACCCCAAATACCCTCTGGAGAGGCCGCCACCCACTTGGACAGCCCCCCACACCCATCCACCCCCTTGGACACCCCCCTGGACACCCCACCGACCCCTCTGGACAGGCCGCCACCCCCTTGGACAGCCCCCCACACCCACCCATCCCCTTGGACACCACCCTGGACACCCCCCGACCCCTCTGGACAGCCCCCGACCCCTCTAGAAAGCACCCCCACCCCTCCTGGACACAACACCCCAACCCCGACCTGCTTGGACACCCCCCTGGACACCCCCCAACCCTCTAGACAGCCCCCACCCCTCCTAAACACCACCACCCACCCCCTACCCCCTTGGACACCCCCCTGGACACCCCCCAACACCCACCCACACCCTTGGACAGCCCCCCACACCCACCCACCCCCTTGTAAACCCCCCTGGACAGCCCCCCGCCCCTCCTGGACACCACCCCCCACCCCCTACCCCCTTGGACACCCCCTGGACATCCCCCAACCCTCTGGACAGCCCCCCACCCACCCGGACAACCCCAAATACCCTCTGGAGAGGCCGCCACCCACTTGGACAGCCCCCCACACCCATCCACCCCCTTGGACACCCCCCTGGACACCCCACCGACCCCTCTGGACAGGCCGCCACCCCCTTGGACAGCCCCCCACACCCACCCATCCCCTTGGACACCACCCTGGACACCCCCCAACCCCTCTGGACAGCCCCCGACCCCTCTAGAAAGCACCCCCACCCCTCCTGGACACAACCCCCCACCCCCGACCTGCTTGGACACCCCCCTGGACACCCCCCAACCCTCTGGACAGCCCCCCACCCCTCCTAAACACCACCCCCCACCCCCTACCCCCTTGGACACCCCCCTGGACACCCCCCAACACCCACCCACACCCTTGGACAGCCCCCCACACCCACCCACCCCATTGTAAACCCCCCTGGACACCCCCCGACCCCAAATCCATGCACCTATGCCATTGTTGTGTGTGAATAAAGTAGTAACAACTGTAAAAGGGCAACCCATCCAAATGGACACGCCCCAACCCTCTCGGGGATTTATAGAAAACGATGAAAAATTAGTGAAATCATAAAATTACTCAATATTGCAAGTCGAACAAATAGATCTAGGGATGATAAATGAGATTATGGTGCCAAAACGAGTTAAAAGGGTTCGCAATCGAAGAATCTTAGCTAGTTTCAACAAAAAAATCACAACACATATATATATACTATCCCCGAAAAAAAACGAACGAGTGGGAGGATTACCTGAGTGCTGCGAGTTTAGACGATTGATCTGAGGATATTAAATATGAGAAACGATGATCGCAAAATGAATCTAAACCAACGAAATGGACGAGCCGATTCGGGTTTACGCGCGAGAGAGACGAGTCGCGACTGTCGAAGGTAAACTCGCGAATGACAATCCACGGGTCTGGGTAAATTTTTAAATGAGTTATCACATCGGTTATTCAATAACCGACGTGATAATTGTTTTAAAAACATTTATAACGTCGGTTATTTCAATAACCGACGTAAAAACCTTCCTCCGATTCATTTGTTACGTCGGTTAGTTTATAACCGACGTTATAAAGGGCTCAAAATCCGCGTTTTTTTACGTCGGTTATGGAATAACCGACGTCAAAAACATCTGCGGATTCTTTTTTTACGTCGGTTATTTTATAACCGACGTAAAAAAGCCTTCAAAAACCGCGTTTGTTACGTCGGTTATTCAATAACCGACGTACAAAAGCCTTCGGAAACCGCGTTTTTTACGTCGGTTATTGTTATAACCGACGTCAAAAACGAAGCCACGCGATTAATAACGTCGGTTATAATAATAACCGACGTTAAAGGTGTACCGAATACAAATATTTACGTCGGTTAATAAATAACCGACGTAAAAAACCTCGTTTTACATATTATGACGTCAGTTTATATAACCGACGTAAAAAATGGTGACGTAAAAAACGTTTTCTACACTAGTGAATCCCTTAAAAATTCGGCAGCCTAACGGCGTCACTTAAACTTTCATAAAACGAAATGATGAGAGTAAGAGGGGATCTCTCATCATATAAACATGAAATGGCAGTAAGAGGAATATAAAAGAACATCCTCTCACATAAAAACATGGAGCATAATAGGAATGACATAAACGAGATTTCATGAAAAGAAAGAGAGGGGTCGGATCCCTTACCTTAAAATGTGACTCTTGAAACTCAAAGGATTGGACCTTGAGGGCTTGGGGGCACCTTGGGAGGACTCCTTGGAAGGTAAGAAGACCAGAACTTCGTTGGGGGAGAGTTGGGAGTGAAAACTAAGGGAGGAAAGGGTGGGTATTTATAGGGAAAGTGAGGGGACAAAGCATTAATGGCCAAAGGACACCTCACATGTGCTTTTCTCAAACCCATGGGCTCTCCCTTGGCATTTATCATGGAGTTAGGCCACATGGGGCCCCCAAAACAATAATTCATCACCCTTGGCCGGCCAAACCTCAAAAGATCTCATGAAATCATCATGACATCATTATGATGTCATTAAACATACCGAAACCCTAAAACGGTAATTTTACTATTCACTGAAAAT
Source organism: Viscum album (assembly GCA_963277665.1). Classification (NCBI taxonomy): domain Eukaryota; kingdom Viridiplantae; phylum Streptophyta; class Magnoliopsida; order Santalales; family Viscaceae; genus Viscum; species Viscum album. The sequence goes on from OY728151.1 coordinate 913,262,902, forward strand.
TCAACTTTCTCAGAATAATCCCAAAATTTCACCTTAACCAAATATCAATGCTATGATTTCAAAAATGAACTCCATTTTATAAAAATAATTTTCTAAATATTTTTAATTTTATTTTTAAATAAATACACTATTCACCGAAAATTTATTTTTTTTAGAAAAATCCCCAAAAATTACCATAACATAATATCGATGCTCTGAGTTCAAAAATAAAGTCATTTTTATAAAAATAATTTTCTAATTATTTTTAATTAAATTTTTAATTAAAAAACACTATTCATCCGAAAAAAACTAATACTTGAATAATAATTTATGAAACTGTTATTTACCCATTTTATTGAATCACATTACTTAATCAAGGTGTCTAAATTATATTAAAACTTTCTTTAAGTGAAAATTACTAATCCATTTGGTCATATTACTAATCCTAAGCGTAAAATCACTATTCATAATTTACTATTCATCAAAAATTAAGTTGATCTTATTAGACTCCAAATTCCTTAATGAACACTTTTGTAGAAGACCATTTTTTGAAAATCATTACACATCATTAGTTATTTAAGGTTTACATAAATATTTCAAAATATCCCTTTTTCAAAATTCATCAATAAAATACATTCTAAAATTATCTAGACATTTGAAATTTCACAAACATCACTAAAGGAAGAAATCTCAATTTATTCATCCGAAAGGATTACACAAGGAAACTAGGGTCTCATCACATAGCCCCTTATAACACTGGCATAAGACCTAAGTGTAAGGTGTGCTATGGTGATAGAATCTGAGGGAGTCTCAGATAACATTGCCCTAGTAGCAATCTCCACTAACTTGAACTTCTCCTGCAAGCATTTTCGTTCAAGCTTGACACGCTGGAGCTCGGATTGGGCTTGGTCCAAAGCGAAGCCCACAGATGCTACCTCCTTCCCAAGCTCTGATAAGTGGGCTTCGTAAGGGTTGAGTCTACTGGATGAAGCCATCGACTCCTCTTTCTGCATTAACCATTAACATCTTATTAAATCAATAAGAGTAAGTTAATATACTACTCAAAAAGATTGGGTCGTTACATTCTTCCCCCCTTAAGAAATTTCGTCCCCGAAATTTATACTTGTGGCCTAGTTGAAAAGGTGAGGGTACTTTTGCTTCATCGTTTCCTCAGGCTCCCAAGTCGCTTCTTCATATTTATGATTCCTCCACAACACTTTCACAAGGTGGGTAGTCTTGTTTCGTAGGACCTTGTCTCTACGGTCCAAGATCTCCACTGGCTGCTCCTCATAAGAGATGTCATGTTCAAGTTGTACCACCTCTGGGTTCAGTACATGCGAAGGGTCGGGTATGTACTTCCTCAAGAGAGATACATGGAAGACATCATGAACTTGAGCTAGGTTCGGTGGAAGTGCTAGACGATAGGCCACTGCTCCTATGCGATCAAGGATTTCATAGGGGCCAATGTACCTAGGGCTGAGCTTCCCTTTCTTCCCAAACCGCATGACTCTCTTCCATGGAGAAATTCGAAGGAAGACTTTGTCACCAACACCAAACTCCAAGTCCCTTCGACGATTGTCAGCATAGCTCTTCTGCCGACTCTGAGCAGCCCTTATGTGTTGTTGGATGGCATGAACCTGTTCTGTCATCTCTTGCACGAGATCAGGCCCAAGAAGCTTCCTCTCACCAGTTTCATCCCAACAAGTAAGAGTTCTACACCGCTTTCCATATAGAGCTTCATAGGGTGCCATCTGAATACTCGAATGGAAGCTGTTGTTATAGGAGAACTCCATTAATGGGAGGTGTTGATCCCATCCACCTTTAAATTCCATTGAGCATAATCTCAACATGTCTTCGAGTGTCTGAATAGTCCTTTCAGATTGGCCATCAGTTTGAGGATGATAGGCCGTACTAAAATTCAATTCAGTATTCAGAGCATGCTGAAGACTTCTCCAGAATTTTGATGTGAATCTTGGGTCACGATCAGATACGATGGATAGTGGTACCCCATGCAGCCTTACCACTTCCTTCACGTATATCTTGGCAAGCTGATCCAGAGAGAAATCTTCCCGAATAGAGATAAAATGGGCTGTCTTGGTGAGACGGTCCACAATAACCCATATCGCATTGTTTCCTTTGGATGTTTTTGGGAGACCAGTTACAAAGTCCATGGTGATATTATCCCACTTCCATACTGGTATGGGTAGCGGTTGTAATACCCCCTTAGGAAGTTGTCTTTCTGCCTTTACTTGCTGACACACCAGGCACCTTGTAGTGTAATCGGCAATCTCCCTCTTCATGTTATCCCACCAATAATGATCACGAAGGTCTCTATACATCTTAGTGCTTCCCGGATGTATAGAGAAAGTAGAGCTATGAGCTTCATCCATCAGTTCTTTCTTTATCTCCGGAATGGATGGAACACATAGTCTGGTACGAAATTTCAATACACCTTCTTGATCAATATTGAAATCAGGGAACTTCCCATCCTTTACAGCCTCGAACTTCTCCTGCAGCAAAGGATCTTCTTTTTGAGCCTTCTTGATCTTCTCTAGTAATGAAGGTTGAGAAATCATTTGGGATAGGGTTGATGATGTCCCTTTCCTTATAATTCCCATGTCCAGTTTTACTAGATCATTAATCAAGGGATCTCCCAGGATCCTCATTGTTGCCAGAACAACAGGATCTTTCCTGCTTAACGCATCCGCGACTTTGTTTGCTCTTCCAGGGTGATAATGAATTGAACAATCATAGTCTTTAATAAGCTCCAACCATCTCCTTTGTCTCATGTTCAATTCTTTCTGAGTGAAAATATACTTTAGACTTTGGTGGTCAGTGTATATATCACATTTCTCCCCATAAAGATAGTGCCTCCATATCTTTAGAGCAAAAACAACTGCCGCCAGCTCTAGATCATGCGTAGGATAATTCTGCTCATGAATCTTCAACTGTCGAGATGCATAAGCAATTACTTTGTCATTTTGCATGAGGACGCACCCAAGCCCTTTCAGAGATGCATCGCTAAAAATAACGAATCCTTCTCCGATAGAGGGTAGTGTTAACACCGGTGCAGTAACCAATCTCTTCTTCAGCTCTTGGAAACTTTCCTCGCATTCCTTTGTCCAGATGAACTTAACCCCTTTTCGAGTCAACTTAGTTAGTGGATTAGAAAGCCATGAAAATTTTTTCACAAACCTCCTATAATATTCCGCTAAGCCAAGGAAACTACGAATCTCAGTTACTGTTGTGGGTTGAGGCCACTCCTCCACAACCATTGTCTTTGCAGGGTCAACCGAGATTCCTTCATTGGTTACGATGTGCCCCAAGAAAGACACTTGTTGTAACCAAAACTCACACTTGCTGAACTTCCCAAAGAGCCTCTCCTTCCGTAGAGTTTTCAAAATAACCCTCAGATGATCTTCATGCTCCTCACGACTTTTTGAATATATCAAAATATCATCAATAAAAACTACCACAAAGTTATCAAGGTAGTCCTTAAAGACTCTATTCATCAAATCCATGAAAATAGCAGGAGCATTAGTCAAGCCGAAGGGCATAACAGTAAACTCATAATGCCCATATCTTGATCAGAAGGCAGTCTTTGGAATATCTTCCTTCTTCACCCTCAGTTGATGATAACCAGATCGAAGGTCAATCTTAGAGAAGAATTGAGCCCCATGAAGTTGGTCAAATAAATCATCAATTCTTGGAAGAGGGTATCTGTTCTTCACTGTGATCCCGTTCAGTTCTCTATAATCAATGCATAGCCGCATTGATCCATCCTTCTTCTTCACAAAGAGAACTGGTGCTCCCCAAGGAGACACACTCGGTCGGATAAACCCCTTCTCCAACAAGTCTTGGAGTTGTTTCTTTAGCTCCTCTAGCTCCACATTTGCCATTCTATATGGAGTCTTTGATATCGGTTGAGACCCAGGTACGAGTTCAATGGAGAACTCTACCTCTCTTTCTGGGGGAGGTCCAGGTAACTCCTCAGGAAATACATCCATGTATTCTTGAACAATCGGAACATCTTCAATTTGTATGCTCCCTTTCCCTTCTTCCTCATCACCGATTAACTCCATAAAGAAAGCTATAGGAGGTGCTTCTAGATAGGGATCAGTTCGGGATATCTCTCCTCGGAAGATAACTGTAGGTCGTTCATTCAAGACTACCGAGATTTCCTTACTTCTGCATTTGATCTTAGCATTATACTTTGAGAGCCAGTCCATCCCTAGTATAATGTCAAATTCCATCATGGGAATGACTACTAGATTTGCGATAAGATTGTGCTCACCAAAGTAAACACTAGAGTCTCTAAACACTGTTGATGCATGGATAATCCCACTTGGAGTCTTGACTGACAACTCTACCTCAAGCAATTCGAGGATTGATTCTATATTCTTTGCAAACTTGGAAGAAATAAAGGAATGCGTAGAACCAGAATCAAATAAAGCACTTGCTAGTTTTGAGAGGACAACAAGAGTACCTACTACCACATCGTTCGGAACTTCAACTTCAGTTGTTGTGATAGCGAAAGCACGACCTTGCTCTCTTGGCCTCTGCTGAGGTTGATGGTGATTCCCCTCCACCGCCCTCGGATTGGGACATTGGTTAGAAAAGTGCCCAAGCTGTCCACACTTGAAGCATGTGACTTCGGGTAGGGCCAGAACCATCTTTCCTCTGTCGTTAGTGTTGGGAAGTTGAGGCTTCACATCACCACGACAATTCCGAGAAATATGGCCTTCTTTTCCACACCTATAACACTTGCCACTTCCGATCAAGCAGTTCCCCGGATGCTTCTTCCCACATTTATTGCATGTGGCATGTTGCATATGCTATCCACCTCTTTCCTGATCAAAAATTCTTCCCAGGCTTGGTTCTAGAGTTCTCTTCTTCTCACTAGATTTGTGAGACCACTGTGTCTCTCCAAACTCTAGTTCAACTTTCATAGCACTTCGAACTATTTCTTCATAGCTATCGTAGTCCCTGTTGGCTAGATTCTTCCGCAGATGTGGTCGTAGTCCGCCAAAGAATCTATCAACCTTCCCATTAGGATCCATGACAAAGCTTGAGGTATAACGGGAAAGCCTTGTGAAGTTCATCTCATAGCTTCCGACAGATTCGTTCTCCTTCTGCTTCTGCTCGAGAAACTCTTTCTCCATTTTCGTTCTCATGGAACGAGGGAAATACTTGTTAAAGAAAATTCCCCGAAATTCTTCCCACTCCATAGCTTCCATCTCTCCTCGTGGCTTCGTGTTTTTGATCAGTGACCACCACTGATCAGCTTCTCCCTCTAGGCGGTAAACAGCAAGGGTGACTTTTTCTTGTTCCGAACAATGAAGTACAGAAAAGATCTTTTCAATGGAGCTTATCCATTGTTCCGCAACCAATGGGTCAGTAGATCCACTGAATTTTGGCGGTCGTTGACGCATGAAGGACTCAACAGAAAGTTGTTCCCTTCGTGGTGAGGTCGGCCTCTCAGCTTGATTCAAGTTATTACTCATAACTTGAGTCAGTTGGTTCATCATCTGCATGAATGTTTCCATTCCGGCTTCCATCGGAGGGCCGTCAGCACATGGTGCATTGCGGTCACCATCGGCACGGTTTCTCCTATTGCCCGCCATTTTCTAAAAGAATAAAACCTTAGTGAGAAACTTATTTCATTTATGAATCTTTTAACTAAGACTTCGTGCTTAGACAATTATAGTTCTCTATAATTCCTTCATAATGATTCATAAAAAGCATGTGATTAACCAAACATATCCCCCGGGAGTGTCGTAACCAAGAGTGCAGCAAGGCCCGTTATCGTGCACCAGTTCCCGTTCGAGTCTAGCTCAAAGCGGTGTTTTCGGGTTTTACCCCTATGTACATCTGTGCCAGAGCCTCCTCTACCTGCTCGTATCCAGACAGGGATGTATTTGTTTGATAGACCACTTACTTAATACTTACCAAAATACCAGGAAGTTTTCCTATATTTAAACTTTTCTATAGGGTTCTTCCTAAAGTTTTTATATCCTAATTTCCACAAATAACTAAACCTCCCTTTGATACCAACTATAGCATCCCGCCATTTTATAACATAAACTTTCATTACATTACACAAAACTGAGGATCGTTAAGGTTTAGTGTCTTGGAAACAAGGATCATAATACAAAAAAAAACATAAAAACATTCTTCTTAAACACTTGAAAGGCTTCTCCTTTAGTTCATCCTATGTTCATTATGCATCTCATAACCTGGGGACATACATCAAAAGAAAGGGTGAGCAGAAGGCCCAGTAAGGGAAACAAGAGGAACATTTTACATGTGAACTTGAGATACTTCAATAAGGACATGAAAAGAACTTTAAGGCATGAGAAAGAAATCATGAGGCATTTCATAATAAAAATAACATTTTTCATAACTTGAAGATGTGGCTACATCATTTAACATAGACAATCATGAACATATCACCAAGGTCCATCCCCAAGGTGTCATTTGAAAATTACCAAGGTTATTCACCAAGGTATCGTGAAAATTGTAATCTCTAGTGGTTACATCATTACCCAATGCATTGGAGCGCTATCAGGGCACACCCTTAAATTTTCCTTTATTATCATGTGAGCCACATATATAATCATCAAACATTTCATAAATAACCCACATAGCATAAAATAAATGGGTTTCATTTCATAATCATAACGTTTTAAAAACTGCTTTAAAGACATGATCTTTACGTCACTTTAAACCCACGGAAAGGGAAAGAGGGTCTCATGTATGTAAATCCCAGAATTTAAAATGGAACATTTTGATATATATGTGAATACCCTTGTAGAAATAAGAGCTTTGAGTATTCACTTTATAACATAAGATAATTTTTGAGAAAAGAGAGAGGCATTTTGAGGGGAAAATTCTGCAGCATAACGGCTAAGTTTCGGGGTTTTAGAAAACGTTGAAATGAGAGGGGACATGGGTCACCCACTCATAAATGATCCATAAAATAGTAGGGTGAAAGAATAAGAAGGACATATGGACATGGTAACGAAATTTTAGGGACATACCATTTGAAATGAAAAACATGGAAGGAAAAAGATTAGATTTCTCTTATGAAAATTCGGCAGCCTTACGGCGTCACTTAACTTCAAAAGAAAATGATTTGACAAGATCAAAAAGGGTCCCTCATCATATGATCATAAGAGATCAGTATGATTGATATAGAGATCATACCCCAACATAATAAAAAGGAACTTGAAAGACTTGACATGAAAATTGAACTTGAAAAATGAGAAGGGTGAAAGAATCCCTTAAAAATTCGGCAGCCTAACGGCGTCACTTAAACTTTCATAAAACGAAATGATGAGAGTAAGAGGGGATCTCTCATCATATAAACATGAAATGGAAGTAAGAGGAATATAAAAGAACATCCTCTCACATAAAAACATGGAGCATAATAGGAATGACATAAAAGAGATTTCATGAAAAGAAAGAGAGGGGTCGGATCCCTTACCTTAAAATGTGACTCTTGAAACTCAAAGGATTGGACCTTGAGGGCTTGGGGGCACCTTGGGAGGACTCCTTGGAAGGTAATAAGACCAGAACTTCGTTGGGGGAGAGTTGGGAGTGAAAACTAAGGGAGGAAAGGGTGGGTATTTATAGGGAAAGTGAGGGGACAAAGCATTAATGGCCAAAGGACACCTCACATGTGCTTTTCTCAAACCCATGGGCTCTCCCTTGGCATTTATCATGGAGTTAGGCCACATGGGGCCCCCAAAACAATAATTCATCACCCTTGGCCGGCCAAACCTCAAAAGATCTCATGAAATCATCATGACATCATTATGATGTCATTAAACATACCGAAACCCTAAAACGGTAATTTTACTATTCACTGAAAATTCAACTTTCTCAGAATAATCCCAAAATTTCACCTTAACCAAATATCAATGATATGATTTCAAAAATGAACTCCATTTTAGAAAAATAATTTTCTAAATATTTTTAATTTTATTTTTAAATAAATACACTATTCACCGAAAATTTATTTTTTTAGAAAAATCCCCAAAAATTACCATAACATAATATCGACGCTCTGAGTTCAAAAATAAAGTCATTTTTATAAAAATAATTTTCTAATTATTTTTAATTAAATTTTTAATTAAAAAACACTATTCATCCGAAAAAAACTAATACTTGAATAATAATTTATGAAACTGTTATTTACCCATTTTATTGAATCACATTACTTAATCAAGGTGTCTAAATTATATTAAAACTTTCTTTAAGTGAAAATTACTAATCCATTTGGTCATATTACTAATCCTAAGCGTAAAATCACTATTCATAATTTACTATTCATCAAAAATTAAGTTGATCTTATTAGACTCCAAATTCCTTAATGAACACTTTTGTAGAAGACCATTTTTTGAAAATCATTACACATCATTAGTTATTTAAGGTTTACATAAATATTTCAAAATATCCCTTTTTCAAAATTCATCAATAAAATACATTCTAAAATTATCTAGACATTTGAAATTTCACAAACATCACTAAAGGAAGAAATCTCAATTTATTCATCCGAAAGGATTACACAAGGAAACTAGGGTCTCATCACATAGCCCCTTATAACACTGGCATAAGACCTAAGTGTAAGGTGTGCTATGGTGATAGAATCTGAGGGAGTCTCAGATAACATTGCCCTAGTAGCAATCTCCACTAACTTGAACTTCTCCTGCAAGCGTTTTCGTTCAAGCTTGACACGTTGGAGCTCGGATTGGGCTTGGTCCAAAGCGAAGCCCACAGATGCTACCTCCTTCCCAAGCTCTGATAAGTGGGCTTCGTAAGGGTTGAGTCTACTGGATGAAGCCATCGACTCCTCTTTCTGCATTAACCATTAACATCTTATTAAATCAATAAGAGTAAGTTAATATACTACTCAAAAAGATTGGGTCGTTACAACCTGTCATACTAACACCTCACGAATAACAAATTCAACTTCTTTTATTTAAGAGATGAAGTGGAAATTGTTCAAGGCATGAACAACAGTGAGATTGTACCAAAATAAAGAAAGTATTTATTCTAATTCAAATTTTCAACTTTAGGGAAATGATCTTGAAAACCAAAAATGTTGTCCTTGTGATCTTATACCTGATGAATCAGATGGTACCTTAGATCGTCACAAATTTATGGATTCGTGATTACTAGATTTTCCATATCCATGTTCTCTACCACTCTCCATCAGAACATGATGGTTAGATTTCTTTTCCATATCCATATTTTCACCTATGTGGAAACCCAGTGATTAGTTTATTTGGGTAATCGTTAAATTTCATACTTTAGTTTTTAAAGCCAAGTTTTGGTATTCCTTTTTACGATGTGGGTTTCTATTAAATAAACTTTCTAATAGTAAACCATTTATAACCCCGACGAATTTCGAGGGTGAAATTCATTTTAAGGGGGGTAGATTGTAACAGCCCGAGATTTTATGAAAAATATTCTTTTTTATTTCACTAATGTCTTGTGTTGTACGCTACACCAAAAGGAGCTTTCACAACACGCATCCTTGACTTGCCTTGCATTACACGCAATCACGACTTTCCTCGATATCTTGCGTCGTACGCAATACCGAGTTTCACTAAACAACGATATGCTATTAAAATATTATTAAAACTAGCCGTTATGAATAATAATAACCACTTTTTGAAATTTTATAAATTTTATTTTTCAAAATGGACTTCATTTTTGGATTCGGAATACCGAAATTAGCCTAGGGTGAAAGTTTGGTATTTTTCTGAAAACTTTCAATTTTTGATGAATAGTGAAACCACTAAGTGGTAGGTTAAAAACTGAATTTTGCATAAAACTGAATTTTACCTCTTCTGTGAATGGAATTTCGAAAATCCGACAGACACAGTTGATATCAGTAAGTAAAATGTGGTTCAATGAGATAAAAATAATTTTTTGGTGAATAGTAACTTTTTACTTTTTTTACCGCGGTTAATAGTAAATAGGGTAACTAAGGGTAAAAATGATATTACTATTACCCTAGCACATGTCCTAATTCTATTGGATAAGTTTAATTCGACCAAAAACAAACTTAGGAATAAAATATGACCATTTAGGCCCACTTGGGTTAGATTAGGACATTTATTATTAATTTATTTAAAGAAGGGTTAAAATAGTTAAAATCAAAGTTTAATAAGTAAATCATTTTTAATATGGGGTTATACATAAGATAAATTAGACTATAAATATTCATTAGAAAGATAAAACGATTTCCTACATAATGATATTTTATTTTTAATTTTTAGACTTTAAATAAATTAATTTATTTATGACACAACGATGATGCAGTAATTACCCTTTTAAGGAAATATTAACATAATTGATGTTATAAATGATCAAATGAATGTAATTTCAGACTTTTTATGAATTCCACTAATTTTATAGGTTACTATGATATATTATTGTTTATTTAATCAACTTGGTTCGAACATATAATTCTGTTATGACTTTCACAAAAATCATATGTCAAATAGTGTCAAAATTGACACAAAATAGTTTTTAAATCAAATATTATATTATTAATTGTTATTTTATTCATAAAAATATAAGGTTCGGCCAAATGACTTAGATAAGGATATATATATTAATAATAAACAATTTTGGGTTCGTTTGGCATGTTATAGTAAGTGTATTAACCATATAGTGAAAGAAAACAAAAAGACACGGTAAAAGTTAAATTATTTAACTTAGAGTTAAATCTAATTGATAAGGTTAAAATAATACCCTAAACTTGTCTAAATCCTATTGGTTGATAGGATTTCGACCCATCCCCACTTTAGCTTCGAAATAAGACCCTTTGGAACCATTATAAACCGATTTTGACATTAATATAAAATAATATTTTGAGGTATTCCTAAGGTGCCCCTCTCTTCCCTTATAAAAGGACACCTCCTCCCCCTCTTCCTCACACCAATTTGAGCACTAAAGCTCGGCCAACCCCTGCCAAAATATCTTCTCCACTTCCCTAGAAACATCCTAGAGGTTCTGGTCTTCCTCAAATACCAATTTTAGTTCCCTAAGAGGAGGTCTCCAAAAGGCGCTTCAAAGAAGAGGTAATTACCGTTACCAATTCTTTCATCTTTATTTCTTCTTCCACTTCTTCTTCTTAGGTTGTTTCATTATGAAGTAATAACATAAGTATCACTCATATACTGATATTTTATTATAAGTATGAAAAAACCCTATTTCACCATCTATCCATTCTACGGAAAAATAAATCACCGCGCGTGCGTACGTACGGAATACCGTCTCCACGCCGTGGTGTAATCTATTTTCTACCACCACCTTACATGGATGGGTATAATGGTGTAAAGAATAACTATACCTAGTTATTACAACATCATATTTATTCTTATATATTGTATAATCCACTCCAATTCAATTCAATATTTATGGAAATGATATCATCGCTCGTGCGTACGTACGGACTACCGTCTCCACGACGCGATGAGATTCATTCTCCATGTTAACCATTTAAGAATGATTATAAAGTATATATAAGAAATAATAATGAAATATATGAAATTATAAATCTACTGTATTTATGTATATATATATATATATGTATGTCATATACTTACTTCCATTCAAGACAATAAGGAAAGGAAAACAGCGTTCATGCGTACGTACGGACTACCGTCTCCAAGAACGATGTTTTTCATTTCATTTATCTATCTATTATATATATATATATATATACTGAATATATATGATATATAAATCATATTTTATATTATGGAAGTAAGTAAATCATGATATAAGTAATAATAATTTCAAGAACAACATGTCAAAACACCTACGATAAAAGAAACGATTTTACCCAAAACACTTCTTTAACATGGAATTTACTAAAGAACGGGTAATATAATGTCATAAGTGAACCATATATGATATCATAACAATGAATATGATTCTTTAATAAGTCAATGACATTATTTAAACCATTATACAGGGGCTTCGGGCACGTACAAAGCAAATCGGACCTAAGGTAAGGGAAATATCACAATCTCATTTTTATCCGAGATTGTTTATTCGTAAGTATTTACTGGGGTGTATTTTATCATCCACATCCATGTTACCTCAATATGTAATATTGTTTCCATCCACTTACACTATTTTAAATCCAATTTTACCCTTCGGTGAGTTTTTAGTAAAGAATATGAAAGGAATCGTTTGTCGTTTTTTTTCGTACGAGGTACTTTTTGACTTTTCCGATAAAAGTACGAAGAATGTTTTTTTAACTTATACGGCATGAATGGATTTCTAAAACATTATTTCCAAGAAGCTTCCTTTACAAGTTTCCAAGTTTTTTTTAATCAACTTCTTTTAGTTTAATGTTGTATGACATGTTAAGAAAGGAAAAATGTTTTTAAAGAAGAAAGGATATTTTCCTCAAGAATAGAGTTCAAATGTTTTATCAAAATTATTTTCCATCTAAGATAATATAGGGTTCTGTTTTTATCCCTATTATTACATTGATTTGATTATGTTTTGAGGGAATTATTTTTATGAAGTCATTTACCTTATATGATTTGTTTTATGATGTCATGATGTTTCAAGAATCCCATTTTTGTTACATGTGTTATGCGATGATGTATGATTTATGATTATGTGGCACACATAAGAAAGGATTCATTATAAGATGGGTGGGACCTATATCTCCCTCCAATGCATTGGGTAAAGATTTTATATCTCCTGAGATAGACATGGCTGGAACGGTAGGTTATACCAGTTCAGTAAAACAAGACTGAAACGAGGGTGACTCGGTTCAGAAAGGGACTTTGTCCACTAAGATAGTCTTGGAAATGAGTCTTGACTAACAAGAAATGATTATCTATGATTATGTGTGTATGCCACAAAGTTTCATGTTTTACGTTATGATTATTGTGATTAAATTTCACTGCCATGATTTACCCCATGTTATGAAATTATGATCTCTTTTGCAGGTTAAGATTTCCAAAAGTTATGTGCTTATGTATATGATGTGATTGATATTTCTTTTGTTTACCCTTACTGAGCATTTGAGCTCACCCTTTTATGTTTTCTTTTCCCCAGGATATAAAGAAAGGTTTTAGGTAAAAAAAAGGAAGATCTTTATGGGAGATTTTGAAGATCTTTCACCACGATTAGAAGATTATATTCCGAGTTTCCAAAGACACTAAACTATTACGATCCTTGTGTGTGTGTTTTTTGTTATGTACTAAGTATTCCGCAAATGTAATGTAATGTCCATGTACGTCAGGCTTCGGGTCTCTACAGTTATGCATTGAAGGAAATTACATTCTATTATATCTAGTTATATTAGGACCAAAATAACCAAGTAATGATATTGATGTTTATTTCCATCCATTTATCAAAGATTTGAAATTATTGTGGTATTCAAGTGTTACATTGTATAATTCTTACAAAAATAAATTTTTCACCTTAAGAGCCATGTTGTATGGGGTGATAAATGACGTTACTGTTTATTGCAAATTTTTACGATATAACATTAAAGGAACTCAAGGATGTAACATTTGTGAACAAGGTACATAGTCAATTAGGTTAAAACATTCATCGAAGATTGTGTTTCTAGAACATCAAAAAATTTCTACCTCGATGACAAAAGTACCAATATTGTATGATATCATTCAATGGAAATTTAAAATAATGTACAATAATGTATCCAATAATAGATGTTAAACTGTTTGAGAAAGTAAAATATATGAACATTGCTTTTGGTAAACCTTTTTTGAAAAACCTTACAAAAACTGAAAAGAGATCAATTTTTTTGAATTACCATACTGTAATTGTTTGTACGTCAATATTTTTTTTTGATGTTATTAATGTTGAAAAAAATGTTTGGGATAATGTCACTTACACGTTACTAAATTCACTTAAAAAGAATGGAATTAAGGCTCGGTTAGACATGATTGACATGATAATACAGGAAGAGTTGGTGTCATTGAAGAGTGAAAAAATAATTTTCTTCCTCTAACTGCGTACACTATTTCTAGTAAAGAGAGATATCAGTTTTGAAACTTCTTGAATGATGTAAAGGTTCTATAGGGATATTAATCAAATATCAAGAATATAATTTCAATTATGTATTTAAAGTTAAAGGGCATGAAATCATGTTACTGTCATGTTTTGATACAAGATCTAATGCATGTAGCTTTATATTGCATTTTACCCAAGAATTCTCATCATACATTAACCAAACTCTATTTATTTTTCAAAGATATATGCAGAAAAGTTATAGACCTGGAGAAATTTCCAACTATGAAAAAGGAAATTTTTATCATATTATGTGAATTGGAGATGTTCTTACCACCACCATTCTATGATATGATGGTTCACTAGATGGTTCACCTGATAAGAGAGATTCGACTGTGTAGTCTTGTACATTATAGATGGATGTAACCCATTGAACGATATATGAAGATTTTGAAAGGGTATGTCAAAAATTGAATCCATCCTAAAGGTTTTATTACAAAGTGATATGTTATTGAGGAAACCTTTGAATTCTGTACTAACTACCAGTATGATGTAGAAAGCATTGGTATATTAAAATATCATCACACAAGGTGGCAAGTGGGTGAATGAATTTATGGAATAGATGTTGTTAAAATTACTATTATAGAGAAAGTTCATGACCACATTTTTGTTTTACATAATATTTTATAGGTTACACCATATATTGAAACCCAAAAAAAATATTAGGCATTTGAATCAATTAAGTGATGAAATCTAGATATAAAATACACATAATCAATAGTTTATAGTATGGTTTCAAGACCATATTTTTAAGGATTCAACTAAAATTAAAAATTCAATTTCAGAACGACTTTGATGGATAGCTAGAGGACCAAATGTGCATGTATTATCTTATAATTGTTATGTAGTTAATGGATATACATTTTATACAAATGAACATGATGAACACAGTTCCATATAAAATAGTGGAGTTACACTTATGGATGAATCGATGCATGTGTCTAGT
Organism: Viscum album; assembly: GCA_963277665.1. Lineage (NCBI taxonomy): Eukaryota > Viridiplantae > Streptophyta > Magnoliopsida > Santalales > Viscaceae > Viscum > Viscum album. The sequence continues at coordinate 913,277,906 of OY728151.1, forward strand.
ACCAAGGATAGAAATAAAATTTATGTGGATATGTCATACTTTGGCATCATCAAACAAATATGTGAGTTGGATTATACAGTACTCCAAGTGATGATTTTTCAATGCAAGTGAATTGATAACATGAGTGAAACTAAAATAAATCAATTGGGATTTGTGAAAGTGGATTTTAGTAAGGAAGGGTACAAATATTAACCATTTATAATGGAATGACAGGGAGTATAAGTATTTTATCTTCCAAATCTTATAAACCAAAAGTATTCAATTGTTCTGGTATTGAAAAGAACTACTAAAGGGTTGGATACCAATTCAAATGAGGACGGAACTTTCATTGGTACTTCACAATAATTTCATAATGGTCCCAAGGTAGATGAGTTTTCTTATGTTATAGGATACCACAATGAAGGTATTTGGATGCTTTATAGAGGGGTAAAATCCTTTCAACCTTAAAGAAGGAGAGTTTAATAATCATGTTATATTTTTTTATACATTATGTTACCACATATTATTATATGTTCACTGTTGCATTTATGTAATCTAAATTAAATGTTCAACCACTTCTACAGACGATGACTTTGTTACATGTCGATGCTCCCAATCTTGATGAACAATAGGTTTCTTAACATGTGGATTCTCCTAATGTAGAGGAATAACAACCTTCTACATATGACAATGCTACCAATCTAGTTGAAAAACATATTGATGATGTTGAAGTCAAGGAAATGGTAGATGGTGAACAAACTATGTCCTAGAAAAAATAGGAGCATTGTAGCATGATGGTGTTAGCAAAAATTATTAAGGTGAGAAACAAAGGCATCGAATTTGAGGTTGCATGGAATGCATGAGGCCAACATATTAACCCAAATAATATCATGTTCAGTAGTTACATTGGGATAACCACTTCAATGTGTGTGCCTATTGATATAGATTCATGGAACAATTTTTTCCCACACTTAAGACACTAATTTTGGAAGATATTAGGGTAAAATTATGACATAATTTCTATATTTTACTAAAAAAATGAAACGTTGATTTACTCTTAATTATCAATTGTATAGTTCATTTATAGTAGATGAATCGTGAATAAAATCTGCATTGATTCTCACTAGAAAGTCTCATAGAGGCTTTCAGACAATTCTTATGAACTATCATCTCAAAGATATTGAAGGTAAAATAATCCCGCACCCACCACAGATGTATGCACACACGATAAACCAATAAGCATGGGATTCATTTATTGGTCATCATGGGGAGACATATTATTGGGTACATTGTGACTTATAATACATTGATTGATAATATTCATATCAATCTATTTGATTAACAATTGTTAATTTATGAAACAAAAACTGAGTGCTGAAAATAAACAATGTGCAGTAAAACCAACATACCCCTATCGTAAAGCAATTATGGTGTATTATTCATTTGAAAAAAAGGTACATATTTTAAATCTACCATAATAATTTAATGTGACATGAAACAATAATATAATTCTATTACTTTTTTTTATATTCATATTGATGAATTAAAATCCAAAGTCACTTTCAAACCATGTCATGTGTTATGGAAGGAGACGTGTGTAAATAAAGACGGGATACTAAAAAAGAAAATACAAAAAAAGTGTGGGAAGCATGTGTAAGTATGACATAATAAAAATTTATTTTTCTTAAAATCGATATTATATAATAATGATTAATTATTTTTCCTATATTTTTATCCAACTTAGATGGAAGAATCATAATCAGATGCAGCTAATGAATAGCTACTATCAGTGGCATTGAAGGGGCCAAAACAATATAGATGTTTCAGATGTGCAGGTTTTAGGGTGTCACCCCGATCATATTTTGAGAAGAGAAATGGATAAGGGGGCAGAGATAAGAAAATGGAAGATATGCATACATGATTATCTTCTATATTAGAAAAACGTAATTGGTATTCAAAGTTTTTAGAAAATGTTATGTGAAGGAATCAAAGAGAAGAAACAACACAATAAAAAACACTGTGTGAAGATCCCCCACCCCCACCCCCACCAATTTTAAGGCAAGCCATTTCCAATAAAGAGCTATCTTAAAAGATGTAATCAATATTGTCATAATTTTTTTTATGAAATTTTAATTTGGAAGACACTGATTCCTTTCCTTTACTGATATTCTACAGGGTGAAAATGTTTGTGATTTATATCTATCAACACCCACTCATCACCTTGTTGAGAGGGGTACCATGAACAATATCCAAGGAGATATTTTGGACAATATAAAACTTCCAATAGGTCATTTGATAGTGGTGATTCATGTAGCTCACGAGATGAGTGTTGAGCTACCCATTCCACATGATGATGTAGATATTCATATGGTTGAGTAAGGTATTGGAATTATCATATCATGGTTGTTAGATCTAGTAAAAATACATTTCGATAAAAAGTTATTCATTTCCAATTTATTTTTCATGTAAAACCTTTAACAATTATTGAAAAAAATCATGAATTGATGAATGTTATTATAGACATACAAAGGTAATGGGGTGAAACATAAGGTCAAATCAAAATGATCTAAAAGATATACCAACCAATCAAAAATATCTTCATAAAGTACCTTTACCCCACCCATTCAATATCTACATTTACTAACATTAAAGTTTTTTGTGGATTCAATTTTAGAAAGTGGTAATACGACCAGAATTGATTTTGAAGAACATATTTATAGAGAGGACATTTCAAACTATATAGGTCTTGAGAATGTAAATGAAATATTCAAGAATTAATAGATAGGAGTCTCAGCTATAAATGTATAAATGAGGTGTGTTTTCATGATTTTTTTGACCAATAATAGATCTACTATGTTAATTATGACTAAATATTATTCATAATTTTTCCAGGTGTATATATCAATACTATTTGAAGGGAAAACCCTATGAATAAAAATTTAGACTCATTGGTGCTCACATCACTTCTACACAACTATTCTCATTGGAACCAAAGAAATATGGAGTAATAGTGGAAAAACATTCCACAATATTTGAAAGAAAACATACATATGAAAGACTTTTCTTAATACCCACAATCCAGGGGTAAAACTCTACAATTTAATCATATCAAATATATTTTCATTTATTTTGTTATTTATTCCATTATATTTTTTAGGTAGCACTAATTACTCATTACTGTCAATTTGAATACGCTAGATATTTATTTTATGGATTCAATACATGGATACCCAACAACCCGACCACATGTGATGATGTTTATTAATTTTTAATACACTACATGAAAAATTTTACAAATAAACTTCAAGTTATACATTTTATATTATGTTTTAATGGAAAAAAATTAAGTTAGGGTGGTGTTTAAATATCATCAAAATCATGGCATGAGGAAAATACATGAGCACAAAAAACCTATAGAATTCTAACAATGTATAAGTATTAGGGTATATATAATAATATTCCACTATCAAAACATATATCAAAACAAATTATGTATTTTTCTCAATTCTTTTTTAGTTCCCAGAATAAACTAATGGAAATGATTGTGGTTATTATGTTTACAAATTTGTGAAAGATATAATATTACATCAACAAAGTATCATCCTCAAAGAGATATTTCAGATGATAATTTAAATTTCATTTAAAATATTTATTAATCCTTTATTTATTTATATTTTTTCAGTACTACTATGACTATCGACATTCATAGTGTTCATAAGAGAAAATAGATTTTTTTTAGAAATGAATGGGAAGAATGCATAGTAGAAGATTGTATATAGAAATCATGAATAGGTGACTTCCTGCTACTTATTTAGAGAGTTTTATCATCATTTTATCAACCTTTTTAGTTATTTTTATTATAATTTTTTTCTGATACTTATTTTTAAAATTTTCATAGATATTATGAAGAAGGATAATACACTCATGATGCACTCATGTACTATGATTATATACTCAATGAGAAAAATACACTCATGATGGTGCACTTTTTTTATTCTGCAATGCATTTAACATTTCCGGTTATCAAAAAACAATATTGTTAGATTATCCCAAATATTGAATGCATTGAAGAATAAAAAGACATATCGTGATGTGTAAGAATCATCCGCAACTCAATCTGATACATGGTATGCACAGTATGACTTGAAGTTTATTTAATTAGTTTAAATTGACATTTTATCTCAAAACACACATTACATACTCAAAATCGAGAAAATATATTCATATTTTTTGATACTTTAGTAAAATGATTCATAATTCATTTTTGACATGTAGGAATCAACCACACCTCAATATAATACATAGTGTGTATGGTATGAAATAGATAGAAACATTTTCTATGTCACTCATGCTTGTGTAGGAATCATCTGTACCTCAATCCAATACACAATGTGCTCAGTATGACTCTAAGTGTATGTTTTTAGTTTATAATTTACGTTTTAGTTCAAAACACATATCACACACCAAAAACTAAGAAAAAACATTCATATTATTTTAATAGTTTAAGAAAACAATCCATAAGTCCTTTTGACATGTAGGAATCAACTTCACCTCAATTTGATACATGGTGTGTCTGATATGACTCAAAGTGCATGTTTTCGGTTTAAAATTTTCATTTTAGTTCAAAAAACACACCACATACTCAAAAACGAGAAAAAACATTTGATTTGTGTTAATAGTTTAGGAAAATGATCCATAAATAATTTTTTATGTTTAGGAATAATCCTCACCTCAATCTGATACACGGTGTGCCCGGTATGAATCAAAAGTGTCTTTTATCAGTTTAAAATTGAAAATTTAGTTAAAAACACGTGTCACTCACTAAAAACCAAGAAAACATTATCATATTGTCTTGATACTTTAGGAAAATGATTCATAAGTCATTTTTTATATATAGGAATTAGTCTCAAATCAAACCGACACCCGATGTGACCGATATGACTCAAAGTTTGATGTTTTCAGTTTAAATTGACATTTTAGTAAAATGGAAATGTGACATATTAAAAACTGATAAAAATAATACATATTGTTTTTATACTTTGGTATAATGATCGATAAGTCAATTTTGATTTATTGGAATCATCTGCACATTAATCTGACGCATGGTGTGTCTGGTATGACTTCAAGTGTGTCTTTTTATTTTAAATTGATATTTTATTTCAAAACAAAAGCCACATACCCAAAAATGAGAAAAAAAATAAGATAATTTTGATACTTTAGAATAATGATTTATAAGTAATTTTTAGTGTGGAGGAATTAACCGCACCTCAATCTAATACATGGTGTAACTGGTATGACTCAAAGTGTCTATTATTAGTTTGAAATTGACACTTTAGTTCAAAACATGTGTCACTCACTAAAAACCATGAAAACATACTTGGATTGTCTTAATACTATAGGGAAATGATTCATAAGTCATTTTTGACATACATGAATCAGACTCACATCAAACTAACACATGATGTGACCAGTATGACTCAAATCACTTGTTTTCAATTTAAATTTAAATTTTAGTAAATAAGACATGTGACATACTAGAAACCTAGAAAACACATTCATATTGTTCTGATACTTAAGGAAAATGACCCTTAATTCATTTCTGACATGTAAAAATTATTTTCATGTCAATCTGACACACGGTGTGACTAATATGACTCCAAGTGTGTCTATTTATTTGAAATTGACATTTTAACTCAAAACACATGTCTCGTACTCAAAACTGATCAAATGAATTCATACTATTTTGATACTTTAAGAAAATAATCATTAAGTCATTTATAACTTATAGGAATCATTCAAACCTGAATCTGATATAGGATGTGCCTTGTGTGACTGGTGTGAATCAGTGCCCGTTATGAGTTTTAAATTGGCATTTTAGTTCAAAACATGTTTCTCTCACTGAAAACTGAGAAAACACACTCATATTGTTTTGATACTTTAGAAAAATGAATCATAAGTCATTTTTGACGTGTATGAGTTAGCCTCATGTCTAACTAACACATGATGTGACTGGTATGACTCAAAGTGTGTGTTTTTAGTTTAAATTTATATTTTAGTAAAAAAGATACGTGACATACTCAAAATTAAGAAAAATCTTTTGGGTTGTATTGATACTTTATTATGTTTATCCTTAAGTCAGTTTTTGATGTATAGGAAGCAGCTGCACATCAATTCGGTGTACAGTGTGACTAGTATGACTCTAAGTGTGCTGTTTTTATTTAAAATTGTTATTTTAGTTCAAAACACACGTCACATAATCAAATCTAAGTAAACATATTTTTATTTTTTTAACAATTTATTAAAATTATCCATAAGTCATTTTTGGTGTGTGGGAATCAGTCACACCTCAATCTGATATATGTTGTGCCCAGTATGACTCAAAGTGTCTGTTATTAGTTTAAAATTGACAATTTAGTTCAAAACATGTGTCACTCACTAAAAATTGAGAAAAAACAATCATATTGTCTTGATAATTTAATAAAAAGATTCATAAGTCATTTTTTATGTGTATGAATCAATCTCACATTAAACTGACACATGATGTGACAGGTATGACTCAAAGTGCGTTTTTTAGTTTAAATTGGCATTTTAGTAAAAAGGTCACATAACATGCTCAAAAGCGAGAAAACACATTATTATTGTCTTGATACTTTAGGAAAATTATTCATAAGTCATTTGTGATGTGTGAGAATCATCCACATGACAATTTGATGCACATTGTGACCAATAAGACTCTAAGTGTGTCTTTTTATTTAAAATTGACATTTTAGTTCAAAACACACGTCACATACTCAAAACTAGGAAAATGAAAATGGATTGTTCTGATAATTTAGGAAAATGATCCATAATTAATTTTTGATGTGTAGGTTTTAGACTCATCTCAATATGAAACATGATGTCCCTCATATGACTCAAAATGTTTGTTATCAATTTAAAATTGACAATTTAGTCCAAAGGAAGTGTCACTCATTGAAAACCAAGAGAACATGCTCAGATTATCTTGATACTTTATAAAAACAATTCATACGTAATTTTTGATGTGTCGGAATCAGCATCACATAAAACTGACACATGATGTGACCGGTATAACTCAAAGTGCATGTTTTCAGTTTAAATTGACATTCTAGTAAAAAAAGAAACTTAACATGCTCAAAACTGAGCAATCATGTACAAATTATATTGATACTTTTAGACAATAATCCTTAAGTCATTTTTGATGTGTAGTAATCATTTAAACACCAATATTATGTATGGTGCGACTGGTATGATTCCAAGTATTTCCTTTTATTTAAAATTAACATTTTAGTTCAAAACACACATCTCAAAACCAAGCAAACACATTCGAATTATTTTGATACTTCAAGAAAATGATCCCTAAGCGATTTGTAACATATATGAATCATCCACACCTCAATATGATACACGATGTGTCTGGTATGACTCAAATTGTTCGTTATTATTTTAATATTTACAATTTAGTTCAAAACGTGTGTCAATCATTGAAAATTGAGAGATTGCACTCGAATTGTCTCGATACTTTATAAAAGTGGTTTGTGGGTCATTTTTTGATGTGTAGGAATCATTCTCAAGTAAAATCAACACATGATGTGACCAGTATGACTTAAAGTGTATGTTTTCAATTTAAATTGACATTTTAGTAAAAAATACATGTGGCATACTCAAAACTGATCAAAAACATTCAGATTGTATTGATACTTTAGAACAATGATCCATGACTCATTTGTGATGTGTATGAATTATTTTCACATCAATCTGATGCACGGTGTGACTAGTATGACTCTAAATGCGTCCTATTATTTAAAATTGAAATTTTATTAATGTATTATTTCGTGTTTATATTTAATTTTTTTCTTTATAGTATTACTAACATAATATTTTTTTTTCTTATACATGTGGGTTATTTTGTTCGAATTGGAGTGGTTTGTTCGACAACTGATACCATGATCAAGGTTTTCTGAGAGGTGGTCAGGTGCCAAAGATAATGAAATCATTGATGTTTTTTTAATGTTTGTGATAATACTTGCTAATGTAATTGTACAAAAATTTTTTTTGAAATTTATATAATATAGTGTTTTTATCTTATATTTGTGATGTAATTTTTATTCAAATTAAATTATGAATTTTCCACATATGGGTGTATTTGCTGTTGTAGTGTGCTATAATTATAACAGCACACTACAACAGTACAACCATTATCAGCGCTTCTTTTAGTGCTGATAAAGGGAACCTTTTATCAACGCTAAACTAGAATTGATAAAAGCGACACACTTTTAATGGCGCTTAGATCAACAATGCTGATAAAGGCTTTTTCTAGAACTTTTAAAACAACTTCTGAAGTAGTGATTCTCATGTCAAGGCCTCAACCATTGTTAGTCGATATGTCAAACTGACACCATAGGACCAACGTGTCCTAGGATCTTGTTCATTAAGATCAAGTCGTGCAATTAATTAGCCATTTCAATTTAAATTAACCTTTATTTTAACTTAAGAAACATGATTAATCGTAAGGGTGTCACCTACAGTGGTAAGCCCATACATCACTGGACACGTATCAAAAGCGTACATACTAAAGGGCTTGTACGCAAGACCACCTACATCATTCATGAAGCATTCCATTTTTAATTCCAAGGGTCGGTAGCTCTGTTAATGCCTGTCAAGGTCCATTTAAGCTTGCATAATCACCCGATCCCCTAGATCATGCCAAACAACATCAAATATCAACAATTAATTAATTACAACATTTACAATTAATAAATCAATTTAAACCAAAATGGTATAATCGCCAAAACCTCACCACATCATTACATTACATTAAAACTGAAACCAAAAACCTAAGGGGGTCCACAGTGGACCCCCGACACTAACCTAGGCCAAACCCCTAAGTACCAGAACCATTCCCATAAGAAATTTAATTCAATTTAAATGAAAAACCTTAAATAAAATCACATCGCGGCGTACTTTTGATGAAATAACAAATGGTAGCGAATGAACATCGTCTCAAGACTTCCTCCAGCTAGACTATATGAATGTTCCGAAGGAATCAGGCGATTTCACAATTCTTTAGTGAAATCACTATTTTAAACTTAAACCTAGCAATGTTGAAATCAATGCGGTAAAGGAAGGACAACAGCAGATGGAGATGAGGAAGCCCATATATTGTATCTCCTATGAAATCTCCATAAGATCCCACCCAAAATAAGGGGGAAATAAGGGAAGAAGAGGGGAGGTTGACCCCTGCTTGTGCGCACAACAAGGGATGAAGTGGGGGTTGCCCCCTCTTAACACTCGAGGGGCGAAAATGTCTTTTTCCCCCTTTGGAGCTCATTGGTGGGCTGGTGAGTACTGAAAATAGCAACTTCCACCGCCAAACACCACCGATGAGCCGAAGGTTTGCTGCAGCCTTAGCTGCACCAACAATCCCAGCCTCTCCTTGGGCTCTCTCGAGCCCCCATGACTCCACCCGAAGCTCATTCCTCATCCCATAAAATGAAATTGGGACATGTAAACTCCTGAAATGACATTATGAAACTCGATACAACCTATCCTCTAAACCCATAAATCCAAACTCCCTTTGGATTTTTCATTCTCGTACGAATACATGGCATTACAAAAACATCGCTACAATGTAAAGTACATAAAACTATTTCTTCGTTTTGCATTAGCACGATTTTTGGTTTCTTGCATGGTCGTTCCTGGTTTATTGGTTTCCTTATGCTTTGACCGGTTTGTTGAATCATTAAACAATATTAAGAAAAATTACAAATACACCATGGAAGATGGATGACTTTCGGCTATCTCTTACGATCTCCAAAGAGCCCATACGATTGAAGAAGGTATGAAAACTCATCATTGTAAGGTACACATAGTTTCTTCATTTGTATATATTCATGGTTTCGAGTTTCATGCATGGAGATCTTAGGAACTTGGGTTTCTAATTCATTTCTGGTGCTTTATTTAAGATTTGAACTATTCTTAGAAACCTAACATAGTTTCTCAAACCATGCATCACTCACATTTCTAAAAAAAATCCACTATATTATCACATAAATAACATTGTAATAATTATATATTCAATGGTAGTTGGTGTTTGGCTTAGTGCTAAGCACCCCGTAATACTACATGGAAAATGGGGGTTCAAAACCCATGGGGCGCAGGGTACTGTAGCAGTACTGTAGCGGCACTGTAGCAGCGGCAGAACTGTTCATCAGCGGGTACTGTAGCGGCGTCACGACACTGTAGCGTCGGCGATACTGTAGCAGCAGGTTACTATTCAAAGATAGTGAATTGGCCTTTGAATTTGGGCCTACGGGCTATGTAATGGGCTACAAGCCCACTGGGCCTTCGGGCTATGTAATGGGATTCCCTCTACCCAGTTAAAAGAGGACTTTTCTTTGATTTAATAATAAAAATGAGGCTTCAGCCCCAACCTTTAAAAAAAATAATTATATATTCAATGTTAAAATTGGGGGTTTCATGATTCCAAAAATTATCAATATCATTTCAAATGATTTGTTTACTTTTTAGAGCGTGGTCATGATGTTATTTTCTTGTGTTTATGATGTTTATGAAATGTATTTATCCTCCATTCGTAATGTTTTATACTGAAGCATTAGAATATGAATCATTGCATTATATGTTTCATACAACTTATTTATGGTATACTTTTATACTTGAATTCAGAACAAAAGCTGGCATTTATTCCCTTTTTTTAATTATAAGTCATAGCATAAAAAATAATAATTACAATTACTATAATTTCACATATTATAAATTCAATTATGTACTGAATCAGCATCAAAATTATGGAAAGCAAAAGTGATTGACGGATCGACTGTCTGGAACAAGGATGAAAGGCCATGATGGACAACAACAGAAGGAGACGACAAATCCACACACAATCCCTTTTCTCTCAAACTCTCTCTTCACCAAGATTATCTCACACTTCCCTTCTCCTCCCACTCCACTCTGTTGTTGTAGCCTTTGGTTTCGAGTCACTGGCGACTGAGCGCGAGCGTCGATGGACAAGAAGCTGAGCGAGGAAAATTGTGGGGAAGGGGTGAAAGAAAGGTAAATCCATGCTTAGCATAGTAGCAAACCCATCATAATTGTTGCTACTATCTCCGCAAAAACGTATCCGCAAAAGATGCGTGCGGATTATCCTCCTCTCCTTATTTTATAGCATCTAATTCTTCTTTCGTTTTCTGTGAATCGTTTTTCATGCAGCATAGGTTCAATTTCTTCGGAAAATTCAATCAATTCACGGAATGGGTTTCTCTGAACCTTTCCTCGCATTGACTACTGGTTTCTCAAGATCCGCCCTTTCTGGGACTGGGGGTGAATCAACAGTTTGTGTTTTTGTAAAAAGAAGCTGAGATATGGAATTTCGCGCGTGAATTTAGTGAAATTTTCTTGGTCAGTTTGTTTCGACGATTGGGCCATGTCCAGTGGATGTATCTCGAAAAATCCACGTTTATTTGTTCTCGTTTGAGCTGGAATGTGCGGGCTACTATGACGGGAGGAGCTTGGAACCGGATGTCAGGACCGTAAATGATTGTCCCACGGTGCAACAATAATCACGAGATAAAAATAAAGTTCAAAATGCGGAAAAATAGCACACCAGATGTAACGTGGAAAACCCCCAAATGGAAGGGGTAAACAACCACTGGAAGATAGAAGGATCGCTATGGGTTAAAAGTGGGTACACACTCCCTCACTTATTACAAGGAGAAAACTCTCGTAATATTCTCTCTTGAATAAAGTGGAAAACTGCCTCACTAAAACCGCTCACAAATAATAATGAGAACCCGATACAGGTGATGAGATGAGATGTTGAAGGATGATCTTTGGAAGAGGGGAGAGACTCCTTTTATAGGCCTCCTCACCCCTTCCCCTTTCCTTCTCCCATTGGAATATTTGGTGGGGGTTGGCCACCCACCATCTACCACCACCAGCCCCCCCTTTGACAATTGGGGGGGTGGCACCGTCCTGCTGACACATCTCCCACTTGGAGATTTGATTGAGAACCAATCACATCCACACACATCCTTTCTATCGGCCCAACCATGCTGCTCACGTATCTGCGAGGCCACTCGAGGATCTGCACCATCAGAACATATCAGAGTTAATCGCCTTCATCAGGAAATCTGCCAGATTTTCTTTAGTATGAATCTACTGCATATCCACACTTCCTTCCTCCACCACATCTCAGACAAAGTGATATTGTACCCCAATGTGCTTTGTCCTGGAATGAAGAGATGGATTCCTTGCAATGTGCAAGGCGCTCTGACTGTCACAAAACAATGGAATCTTCTCCTGTTTGTGCCTAAGATCCTCTAACAACCTTCTCATCCAAATTGCCCCTTTGCAAGCCTGTGTAGCTGCCATATACTTTGCCTCCGTCGTGGATAAAGCCACAACTGACTGTAACTTCGAAATCCAGCTCACATCTCCTCCTGCAAGAGTATACAAATAACCAGTAGTGGATTTCCTCCGGTCAGAATCACCTGAAAAATCTGAATCAACATTGCCTCTGACAGTAAAATCTGATCCTTCATAACATAATGTAGCATCTGAGGTCTCCTTGATGTATCTCAGGATCCTCTTCACTGTGCTCCAATGCTCCTGTCCTAGATTTTCCATGTACTTACTAACTTCTCCCACTTCATGTGAAATGTCTGGTCCAGTACAAACCATATCAAACATTAGACTACCCACTACCTATGCATATGGTACTCGAGACATTTCCATCCTCTCTGCTTCACTGCTAGGACTCGTCGTGGAGGATAACTTGAAATTAATGGAAAGAGGGGTAGATATTGTCTTACAGTCTTGAATGTTGAAGCATTTCAAGACTCTCTGTAAGTAACTCTTCTGTGATAGCCAAATCTTCCCATTATTTCTGTCTCAGTAAATCTTCATCCCAAGAATCTTGTTTCCTGGTCCCAAGTCCTTCATATCAAACTTCCTAGCCAACTGTGCCTTCGTCTCCTGGATCTGATCATTGTTGGGGCCTGCAACCAACATGTCATCCACATAAAACAGAAGAATGATGAAATCAATACCATCCGAAACATTTAAATATGCACAAGGATCTGAATGAAGTCTGTCATATCCAAGGATCATGATATAGGAATCAAATCTCTTGTACCAACACCTCGGTGCCTATTTAAGACCGTATAGATATTTCTTCAACCTGCAAACCAATTTCTTTTTACCTTCTTCTAAAAAACTTCCGGTTGGAGCATATAGATCTCTTCATCAAGATCACCAGGGAGAAACGCAGTTTTCATGTCTAGCTGCTCTAGATGTAAGCTGCATGTTGCACACATCGCCAGAACTATCCGAACAGTCGTCAGTCTAACAACAGGAGAAAATATTTCATTGAAATCAATACCTTCCTTCTGAGCAAATACTTTGACCACCAATATTTCACTATATCCTTCCACATGGTCTTTTCCATCCCGCTTGATCTTAAAGACCCATTTGTTTCCGATAGCCTTCCTTCCACGAGGTAATCGAACAAGATCCCAAGTCTTGTTCCTGTGCAGGGCTTCAAGTTCCTCCTGAATTGCCTCCATCCATGACGATACATCTGGACTCTGGGTCACCTCCACAAAACAAGATGGCTCTCCATCCTCTGTCAATAAGAAATCCACAATATTTCTCTTAGTGACATAGTCTTAGTGCCATACTGGTGATCTTTTCTCCCGAGTTGACTGTCGTGGTCCAGACTCAACCGGTACTTGATCATCATGCTCTGGTAATGCCTTAGAGGAAACTGGTTCTACTTGGACTTGTCCTCTACTTCGACTGTTGTAGTTTATATATTCTTCTTCTCCATGTCTTGATCAGTTTTCATTTGCACCTTGTCTTCCGAAAAAATGACATCTCTGTTGATGATAAATTTGTGGGCAGTGTGATCCCACAAACGATACCCCTTCACACCATCAGCGTACCCTAATAAGATACATTTCCTGGATCTCGAATCCAACTTCGATCATTCCTGATCATTAAATTGTCCCAAAGACAATATGTTCTTCTTCAGGCCCTTCACATGATGTACTCCTTGGACGGTCCGTACTATGTCATAATGCATCTTCAGTTTGATTGTACCGACTCCAACGATCTTCAGAGTGTGATCGTTCCCCACGTACACATGTCCTTCCGGGATGGTTTCATATTGGTCAAACCATTCCCGTCTAGACTTCATGTGCCATGTTGCTCCTGAGTCGATAATCCAGGCATCGTCGAGATGCTGCCTGCTTCCAGTAGTCGTTGCTGCTTCACTGACTAGTATATCTCCACTTCCATAAGTACTCACCACATTCCACTGAGTGCCCTTTTCACCACTCTTTTTATTCCAACAATCCTTCTTGATGTTCCCCTTCTTTCCATAATTGAAAAATGTTACATTCTTCTTCTTACTCCTTGATTTGGACCTTCCATGATTTTGGCTCTGACTGGAACCACGCTCAATCATCCATCCTCTCTCCATTGACAGAGCTTCTGCTTGGTGCGAAGTTGTCTGTCTGTCCTCCTAGTTCTTGCGCCGACATTCTTTTTCAAGAACCGTGGTTGCAACATCATTAAAGAGCAGCATATCCGTCAGGATATTATTGGTAAGGTTTATGATGATTTGGTCATACGAATCTGGAAAATTCTGGAGTAGAATCACCACACGTTCAGTATCCACAATTTTATAGCCCAACGTCGTGAGTTGAGCGAACAGAGTATTGAGGTTTTTGATGTGGTCGGTCACCGAAGATGACTCCGCCATCCGAAGAGTGTACAATTTTCTCTTCAGGAAAATTTTGTTGTGCAGTGACTTGGCCTCGTATAGCTTCGTCAGAGTATCCCATATTTCTTTCGCCGTATTTTTCGCCGCAATGCTCGATAGGACCCCGTCTGCCAAAGCCAAATGGATGTTGGCAATAACATTTCCGTCCATATCGTTTAATTTCTCCTCCGTCACCCCTGTCGGCTTTTCGCCAATTTCCAGTAGGCAATTATCCTTTCGCAGCACTGCCTGCATCTTCATTTCCCACAATGAAAAATTATTCCCGTTGAATTTTTCGATCTCGAATTTTGCCACCATATGGACATTCTGTCAGTCTAGAACCTCCTCTGTTTTACAATAGTGTATTTAATAATCTCAATAAATTTTTTTCTGATGTGAAAGATCAACCAGAGTCGCAATCATAGAGCATACTAAAATTTTACGAGAATTATTAATACCCGAGAACGTGAACAGCACCGGGCCAGAACCTTGCCTTTGATACCACTTTTCAAAACCATAAATGATTGGCCCACGGTGCAACAATAATCACAAGATAAAAATAAAGTGCAAAATGTAGAAAAATAGCACACCAGATGTAACGTGGAAAAACCCCAAATGGAAGGGGTAAAAAACCAAGGGAAGATAAAAGGATCACTATGGGGTAAAAGTGGGTACACACTCCCTCACTTATTATAAGGAGAAAACTTTCGTAATATTCTCTCTTGAATAAAGGGGAAAACTGCCTCACTAAAACCGCTCATAAAAAATAATAAGAACCTGATACAGGTGATGAGATGAGATGTTTAAGGATGATCTTTGGAAGAGGGGAGAGCCTCCTTTTATAGGACTCCTCACCCCTTCCCATTGCCTTCTCCTGTTGGAATATTTGGTGGGGGTTGGCCACCCACCATCTACCACCCCCAGCCCCCCCTTTGACAATTGGGGGGGGGGGGTGGCACCGTCCTGCTGACACCGGATTTTAAATCGCGAGATTGAATACTTTGGGGGGGGGGGGGGTTTGGGTGCCTGAGATTGCGAGCGAATGAGGCTGAAATCGATCGTATTTCTTAGAGGCATTGGTTTTGGATGAAAATTTGGTAGCGGCAGAGATTGGTGTGTGGGATTCGCCTTCAAATACAAGAATCATGTGACACTGCATTCAATTTTGCTAGAACATTGACTAAGACCTATATGAAAACTTGCACTGGAATTTCCGGTGTAACTTCCACTCAAAGCCTCACTTCATCAATTTATAATTTTCATTCATAAAAAATTTGTGAAAAATATATTAAATATATTTCATAAGTGAATTTATTATAATTTTATAGATTCACTGAAACCATCGCAATAACTTAAACTAGAACTTCTATTGAACTTCAGTGGAACATTGTTGAGATCTTGCATGAAAATTTAACTTGAACTTGCACCATAACTTTTAATGGAACTTCCACTAAAATTTCCACAGAAAGGATTTATAAATTATATTTATTATGTTTTTGTAAAAAATATATTAAATATATTTTATTTGTGAATTTATTGTAAATTCCTTGAACCAAAGTTTTTATGTTGCTGGTTATTCCAATGCTAATGATGTTGATTTTGCATCACAATCTACTAAACTAGTTGTAGGAATGAAGTTCAAATCACTCGAGGATGCACACTATTTCTATGTTATGTATGGAGGAATAAATGAGTTTAGTGTATGTCGAAAATATTCTAATGTTTGAAAGAGATTTTGTGGATGTAAATTCCGATAGATAGTCGGTTTTAGGAAAACATTACAAAGAATTAGCATAGATGAGAATGAAGTTGATTATCATTACTTGTGAGACAGATGCGAGTTATGATATTGTCTTCTCTAATTTTAGTAATTTTTCAAAAGATTTGGCTATCTTAAATACATCAACAGATAGAGTTATTGATAATGAAATTTATGACACAATTTTATGGAAGGTATCTTTTAAAAGCAAACAAATCAAGAAAGAGGGTGATAAAATAAAAGGTTTTTTAGAATATTCCATTGGAACTTCTAGTGAAATTTCCTATGGAACTTCCAATGAAAGTTTCCACTAAAATTTTCTAATGGATATTTTTACTACAATTTTTAATGAAGGTGTAGCTTAATTAGTGACGTTTCAACTATAATTTTCCAATGAAACATTATTTTGGAAGCGTCCATTGAAAATCTTCAATAAAATATTTCACTGAAACTTATATTAAAATATTTCACTAATTTTTTAATGGACAATAAATTTTTAATGAAAGTATATAGATTAATGGGTAATGTTTCCACTAAAATTTTTCAAGGAAATTTTATTTTTGAAATTTTCATTGAAAATTTATTGTGAAAGATCCATTAAAAGTACTAGTGACAGTTCCACTAGAAGTTCCAGTGGAACTTTCATTGAAAATTATAATTTTAGTTTACCCTTACTTAACTTTGTTTTACCCTACTTAACTTTAGTTTTCCCTTTCTTAAATTTGTTTGCCCCATACTTAACTTTAGTTTATCCTTAAGTTTAGTTTACAGTTACATAACTTTGTTTTAACCTTACATAACTTTAGTTTACAGTTACATACCTTTGTTTTACCATTACTTAAATTTAGTTTTACCCTTACATAACTTTCTTTTATCCTTATGTAGCTTTAGTTTACCCATAAATAACTTTGTTTTACCCTTAAGGTTTCATTGGAACTTCTGGGGAAAGTTATATCGAAAATTCTAATGAAATTTTCCACTAATTTTTTTCACATAAGTTTTTTACATAAATTCTTCATTGAATTTAATTTATTTTTTACTCTATAATTTTTCAGTGACAAATTTCAATTTATTTTTCAATGGTTTTTTTCATATTATAATTTTATGGTAAAATTTATTAATGGATTTTTCCAATTGACATTCCAAGGGTTTTTTCTAGTATATAATTTATGAATTTATTTTTGTAATAATATTTTTAGTGGGTTTTTTCAAACAGATTTTCTATTGTATTTTACATTGAAATTTTCCATTATTTAGTAGAATTTTTAAATATAAATTTCCATTAAACTATTTTAGTGCAAAATTTCTTAGAAATTATTTTTTGAAAATTTCCCCTTAAACTAAAAATGTTATCTTTTCTTCAAATTGGTATTTTTTATCTTTTATAATATAATTTTTAGTTTGATTAAAAAATATATTATTTTTATGCCAATAAAAAATTATACCATAAAAATTTTTATGCATTTAAAAAATATTGATTTTCTCTTTATTTGAGAAAATTTTATTATTTCAAAACAATATTTTTATAAATATTTTAAATGTAATAATGTTTTGTTGTATTTTCATAGTACATATTTTTAAAGTCTTTCATAAAAAAATATTTTTTAAACTTGCAAAGAATAATTTTTTTAAAACATCATTTAAGAAAAAAAATTGATATGTTTTATAAAATAATAATTTATAGGAAATTTATAATTATCAATGTTATTATTTTTTTATAAATTGATATGTTTTATTTAGTAATTTATATCAATGTTTTTGATGTGTTTTATAAGATGAAAAAATAACAATTTATATTATTCTAAAATATAAATATAAATCATTATATTTTAAAAACATTAAAATTTATTAATTTTTTATTCAATAAATTATTTTTTCTAATTTTATAAAAAATTATCATTTTCTTGAATTATAATTTTCTTAAGTTTTCTAAAATTATTAATTTATCGTTTATCTTAAACACAAAAAATATCTATTTACGTATAAATTAATCTCATTAATTTTTTAAACATTTTAAAATTTTTATTTTAAATATTAAAAACATTGTATTTTTTTATAATGTATTAAAAATGTATGTCTATAATAAAATAAGGGTAAAAATGGGTTTTCCCAAAAAATCTAACAGTGCGTTTTTTAAATTTTACAATCGACGACTTTTATTTTTTTGAACACGCGTCATAATCTAAACTATTCTAGATTTTCCTGTAAAACCATGTAACTAGAGATGATTTTAATCCTATTATGGTTAGAGGTTTTGGGGTTATTAATAGGTCCATTTCATTCTCTTTACTTCCATGTTTTTTCAAGCGAAAACAGAGAGCCCACCCCATCTGCGTTTATAGTGAATCCTGATGAAATTGTCGTTTAATCGATGGAAAGGTTTTTCAAGAAAAATAAATGTGAAATGGAATTGTAAAAATAAAAGTAAATAAAATGTAAATAATGTTCACAATAATGCTTATTATGGTTGAAAATTTTATTATGAAATAGGTGTTGAAATTTTAAATGATCTAAATATCATTGTATTTTAATCTCCAATCTCCACCACAAATGATGAGAACCAAGTCGGAGGCACCGAGTTGATTGACCACATAGGGGAGCTGGATTTGTAAGGCTCTGTGGTGTGATGGATATTAAATAAATTGAATAATACAATGGGTGCCCATCTCAGTTCATTAAAGGTTGAATGGGTCTCAGCTTGTATGGATGGAGCAAACAAACCTATTATCTCTCTTATTCAAGCTCAAACATGATGTTCTATGTTTGGCCCACACGGTTGCATTAATTTTGGAAGTATTTCCCACATGTAGATTTTAGAATGACATATTTGAACACTTAAGTCTAATATAGTGGTCTAGATACTTGAAGTCAAATTCGGTGAGCTAAAGGGGGAAAGACACATGATACTTTTCAAAAAAGTCTTTGTTAGACTTTAAATTTTTTACTCTAAGGAGACAAGGTAGGTTTATTCTTTATGACTTTAGGGTATTAGAACCTTGACCATTGTATCACTCTTTGGTTATAAATAGTCACCTCATGACATTGTATTTTACATTCAAGACTTCAATAGAGATATTATGTTTGGTTTCTCTTCACTATATGAAGATTGTTTCAATTATCCTCTTGCTCTTGTGCATTCTTACCACATCAGTATACATTTTAGATCAGTGATCCAAGATCAAAAACCCCTCAACTATGTGCCTCAACCCAAGTTTGTTATTTTGTGGATTGACCATCACATCCCTCCCTTGAGTGTGTTATCTAAGTAGTAGGTCACACTCCTTATAGAGTTGGTTCAGCACTTGCATCAACTATTTATACCCATCATTCAACACTTATCCCCAAACCACATCCTTTATCTACTAGCCCACAATGTCTAGATCGGGTCACCCCAAGAATCTCACATTAGTTTGTATCAGAGCTTCTATTGACACATTAGACATCTAAAACCCTTTTTTTCATTCAAATTATCCATTACCCTTCTTATCTTTCTATATTATCCACATATTTAAAATAAATCTTGAAAACCTCTAGAATTTTACATATATTGTTCAAGATTTAATTTTTTTGTGAGCCAATATTCATACATCTATATTTCCATTCACATTTACTCTCTTTGAATTTAGTTTTAAAAGAAAAAAATAGAAACAAATTATCACAAACTGTAATCTTATGCTTCACTTCATTTAGCACAATTATTTTTATAAGAGACCCAAAAAAATATCAAAGACACTTATTAACCCCTTTGTTCTTCATATTGTTAGAACCATTCATTTTCACCCCATATTACACCACATTTGGCTCTTATTATCTTTAAATATTTATCTTGTGTATCCATTATGAAAAAAATCCTCCATTACACATCCACCATTTTCCATCCTTTATCCATATTTTTTACCCTCTTTCCCAACCATTACCATTTTTTAACCCTTTACCACTCAAACGAGCTGTGTTAAACCATCACCCAACAAAATCTTGATTTCGGAAGGATTGGTGGCATATGATTTCCCCAAACAAGGTGTTAGATTTCATAAGATCTTGGGATTCGAATTACGTGTTAGGAGTGGAGATAAATAAGAAAAAACATCATTGATTTTGTATCCTTGGGTACATGAGTGTGTATATCTTGTGTGTGTGAGTATGTATCCTTGTGTGTGGGAGTGTGTACATCTTGTGTGCGTGTGTGTATCTTATGCATGTCAGTGTGTATCCTTGCATGTGTGTGTGTGTCTTGGCATGTGTGAGTATGTGTGCATATTTGGATGTGTGAGTGAATGTGTATCATTTTTTGTGTTTCTCCCCATATGTGTTTTTGTTCTTGTTACTTATCATGCTATAATATCTTGGGAAAAGAATCTCTCATGCTAGCAATGAAGGAAACAAAAGTAGATCTCCCACACCAAAAGCTACAAAACTCCCAATTCATGTTTTGGTGAGCCATTTATAGAAGCTTCTTATAGGAAGTTGGAGGTTATAAATGAGAGGATCAATAACCTAAATAATCAAACAAGCCTGAGGATGATCCATGATAACTCATGGTGTGCTCTGACACCACATCGTACCCACATCATGGAGGAGGAGAAGGAAAACTTTCATGATGATTTCAAGGATGTCCCACAAAGGAGGAGGTTGTAGAAAAAATCTAGAGGAGGCCAAAGGATGAAACGTGACGATGACCTGCATGGTGGTATCAAGGTGAAAGTCCCTTCATTTCAAGGGAAAAGCGGTTTGGAGGCATACTTGGAGTGGGAGATGTGGATCGAGCAGGTGTTTTCATAACATGCATATTCTGAGGAGAAAAAGGTAAAAATCGCTTCCCTTGAATTTTTTGATTATGATTTAATTTGGTGGGATAAAATTAAAAATGAGAGGTCTAGATATAACAGACGTCCCATCAACACCTGGGATGGAAAGAAGTTTGTCACACAAAAGTGGTTTGTTCCCTCACACTACAATAAAGATCTCCATAAAAAACTTCAATGAACTGCCCAAGGGAGTAAGATAGTTGAAGATTACTACAAGAAAACACGAATTTACATGATTCAATTAAACATTGAGGAGGGTCTGGAGGCTACCATGACATGATTTTTACATGGGATCAATCAGGAAATTCCTGATTAAGTAAATATGGTCCATTACATGGAGATACAAGATATGACCCACAAAGCCACCAAAACTAAGCAAGAAATTAAAAGGAGGAGAAAAATGAGGAGTCCCACTACCCATTTCACTCCATTGAGAAATTAAAGGAAGGATATTAGAGAATAATCAAATCCAAAAGAGGTGGTTTATAACAAAAGTGACAAGGTAATTCTTCCACCTATGAAACCTACTTTTGAGGCCAACCAAACAAGGAATCATGATATTTTCTATTTCAAATGTTAAGAAAGGGGTCACATTGCTAGTGAATGCACAAACCAGTGCACCTTGACCATAATAAAATTATATATAATGGGTGACCAATAGAGAGATCTCAAAAGAGGAAGATGAGTAATCCCCATAAATTTATAATGTATAATTTGTGGAATATGGTGATATTCTTGTCACTAGGAGTGTTTTAAGCGCACAAATGACCATTGAAGAGAGGGAGTAGTGAGAGAACCTTTTCCATACATGGTATAAGATCCATGGGAAGGTATATAGTGTTATTATTGATGGGGGAATCTATAAAAATGTGGTGGAAACCGAGTTGGTAGAGAAGTTGGGATTTCCAACTTTGAAGCACTAATATATATAATGACTTTAATGGTTAAACGATTGTAGAGAGATGAAGGTCACCAAGAAGGTGAAGAAATTTCTCACTATTTTTATGTACAAAGATGATGTTTTATGTAATTTTTTATTGATGAAGGCACATCAGTTACTACTAAGACGGCCGTGGAAATTTGATTAGTGTGTTATACATGATAGTTTTCTAAACCATCATTATTTTTTACTCTAAGGGGAACCTATAAACCTAATACCGATGTCCCCTATTTTTTTTTGTAAGATCGCATTTTGAGAAAGAATAAAAAAATTAGTGATGGAGGAAAAAAATATAGAAAATGAAAAAGGGGAGAATGAGGGAAAAAGAGAAAATGAGAGAAGAAAAGAAATATAGAACATAGAAAAATTGAGAGGGAAAAAATATTTGAGAGAGGATAAAAGTGTGATGTTGGAAAAAAAGAGTGGGGTTAAGGATGGTTTGATTTCTTAGAAATGTTTTTTAGTACTCATGTACAAATTTGTTATGTTGAACACCAAGGACTTAACATGTTCTTTTACCAAATGTTGTTAAGTCTTTCTTGCAAGAATTTTATGGCATGTTTTATAAAGAGGTGCCACCTAGTTTGCCACCATTTAGAGGTATTGAGAATCAGATTGACCTCATACCTGAATCATCCCTACCAAACCACCCTATATACCACACCAACCCATAGGAGGCAGAATAAATTCAAAAAAAAAGCTAAATATATGTTTGATGTGGGATATATTAGAGAGATACATAGTCCATGTGTTATACCAGTGATTTTGGCTCCCAAGAAGGATGGAACATGGAGAATGTGTATTGACTATATAGCTATCAATAACATCATGGCCAGGTATCATCATATTATCCCTATTTTATATGAGTTAAATGACTATAATATTTTTTCAAAAAATTATTTAAGAAGTGGCTTCCATAAACATAGTTTGAAAGAAGGATATGAGTGGAAAACTGCATTTAAGAAAAAAAAATGGACTTTATGAATGGTTAGTCATGACCTTTGTTCTCACCAATTTTCCCAAAACATTTATGAGGTTAATGAATCATGTCTTACATGCATATATTGAAAATTTTTTGGTAGTTTAATTTGATGATATTTTGGTGTATAGTAAGGATTTTCAAGAGCATGTAGATCACTTAAGAAAAGTCATAGAGGTGTTAATAAAGGAAAATTTGTTTGTAAACATTAAAAAGTGTGAATTTTTCCTCAACAAATTATTTTTCCATGGATTTTTTTATAAGAAATTATATAGTTTAGGTAGATATTGAGAAGATAAAATCCATATAAGAGTGATCACCTCCCACATTTGTTTTATAGGTAATAAGTTTCCCTAGTCTTTCAAGTTTTTATAGGAGATTTATGAAATAATTTTTCACACTAGAATCACCATTGAAAGAGTTAAAAAAGAATAAAATTCCTTTCAAATAGGGGGCAACTAAGATAAGGCTTTCTAGACACTCAATGTGAGACTCACCCTTGCACCCCTACTCTCCCTCCATAATTTTTATAATACCTTTTAGGTTGAATGTGATGCAAGTGGAATTGGTATTGGTGGAGAACTCAGGAAATAAGGTAAGCCTCTTGCATATTTTAGTGAGAAGTTAAATGGACCGAATCTAAAATATGCTACATATGATAAAAAATTTTATGCATCATTTAGAGTATTAAAAACATTGAAACATTATATTTGGACTAAATAATTTGTGATTCATTCTAATCATGAGGCTCTTAAACACACTAGGAGAAAACATAAGTTAACTAGGAGGCATTCTAGGTGGTTATAATTTATTTAGACATTTTCATATGTTATCAAGCATAAAAGGGGAAGAAAAAAATCATTGTCGATGTACTTTTACACATACAGTCCCTTCTATCCTTGTTGGATTATAAACTCCTTGGTTTTGAATTAATTAATGATTTATATACCACTAAAAATGATTTTTGTGAAGATTTTATTCATTTTAAACCCAAAATTATCATCAAAAAGTTCTATTTACATGATGGATTCTTATTTTTTGTGCATAAACTTTGTATTCCCAATTTCATTTCTCATTTAATTTTATTAAAAGAAGCACATTCTGGTGGATTAATTGCAAATTTTGTAATTTATAAAACATTAAAAGTTCTTAATGAAAATTTTTATTTTTCTAGAATGTCCATGTATATTGAAAAGTTTGTGAAAAAATTCATTGAGTTCTATAAATAAATATCTAAGTCAAATCTCATTAGATTATACTTACCCCTTTTTATCCCTAATTCCCCTTGGGAAGATATATCCATAGACATTGTTCTTAGATTACCAAGGACCAAGATAGGTAGTGATTCAATCTTTGTTATTTTGTATAAGTTTTTTAAAATGTAACATTTTATTTCTTACCATAAAACTGATGATGCCTCTAACACTGCTCATTTATTCTTTTAAGAAATTGTGAGGGATTTATGGGATTCCTCGAACAATTGTTTCCAATCAAGATTATAAATTCCTTAGTTAATTTTGTAAGACCATGTGTTGTAATATTGGGAAGAAGTTTTTATTTTCCACCCCATGACATCCCCAAAATAGCAAAAACACTGAGGCGGTGAATAGTACATTGTAATCACTCTTATTAATAACCATCAAACAGTATTTTGAAGAATTGGGAGGAGTGATTACCACATGTAGAGTTTTTATATAACATGGATGGACATTATGTAACTTAATTTTATTCATTTTAAATTGTTTATTAATATAATATGTATTCTACAATTGATGTAGTTACTTTTCCTTTGTAGGAAACAATGGGTATGGATGAAAAAAAGGCATGCATAATTCATTAAGGAACTCCATATAAAGGAAAGGAAAAATTTTGAGTGAATGACCCAAAAACACGTTGATCATGTAAACAAGGGTCATAATCAAGTTTTGTTTGAGCCCAACAACTTAGTATTGATTAATATATGAAAGGAAATATTTCCTGATAAGGAAAAATCAAAAATTGTTCCATGAGAGGAGCTAAACCTTTCCAAGTGCTCGAGAATATTAACAACAATTATAACAAGATAGATTTTCCAGGTGAGTATGGTGTATGTTCTACTTCTAATGCTTTTGATATTTCTCCTTTTGGGGGTATAGAGGATGAATAGCCTAGGACAACTCTTTTTCAAGAGTGGGATGATGATGAGAAACAATTAGAAGGCACTGAGTCAATTTCCCACATGGGGGAGCTAGATTTACAAGGCCTAATGATGCGAGGGAGATTAAATAAGTTGAATGCTACAATGGGTTCTCATCTAACCTCATTAAAGGACTAATGGATCTAACCATTCATGGATGGAGAAAATGGTCCTATTATCTATCTTATTCAATCCCAATCATGATGTTTTAATCTTTAACCACATGGTTTCATGAGTGTTTGAAGACTTGCTCACGTGGATATTATCACAAACAAGTTCTCCATTAAAGGTATTTATATTTCTTATATTTTTTATCCTAGAATCCCCCCATAAGTCCCCCTAATCCCACAATAATTTGAGTGTATTATGAATATGTTTTGAGGGGATAAAGGAGGGTTCACGGTTCACGTGCATGGTTTTTCAAACCGTGCACACAAACCGTGCTCCCATGTCAAACTCATTAAAAATTAGCTAAATGACATTTTTCCCTCCCAGGATTTATCCTAAATCACCCCTTTCTTCCCCCATTTTACCATTACAGCCATGTCATCCTTCCAAGAACCTCAAACCTTCCTCGGAACTTCATTTTGAAGGGGGGTTTGGTGAATGAACATCACACAATCTTAAGTAAGTGTCTCTACCTCTTAGTTCCCCCCCTTTCCATGAAGATTATTACAATTTTGTTGAAGTCAAAAATGAAAAGGGGGTTGGGTTTAAAACATAGGGTTTAACATTGGGTATTCTTGGTCCCATATCTTCATTTTAGGATTGATTTACCTTCCTTGAGGTGCGGTGGTGGTGCGATTGTATTTTCATAGAAAGGATTCAAATATTTAACAATTTTGGTAGGTGATTCCATTGTGTATGAAATACTTGTGAATTAGATTGATATGTTTACAGTATTTTAATGTTTATATAATTTGATTATTTCTGAAAAAATTTGTTTCATTTTTGTTTGTAATGCAAGTGAATTTTATGTACTATTTTCATGTGAAATTGGAGGTTTTTCATAGAAATCACTTGCTGGTTCATTTGGGGATACACTATAAATACTTAGTTGAATTTACTGAAGTGTATTAGGGCTGAAAATAATATTTTCAATGTTTATCTCTATTGTTTGTTGCTGAAAAAACTTTTTTTAATGGTGTTTGTGAAACACATGAATTTTTAAGTGCCATGTTTGTGTGAAAATAGAGGTTTTATAAAGATATCACTTCATGGTTCATATGGGGCTGCCGAAAAACTGATTTTTTGGTTTAATTGAAAGGTAATGGGCATCAATTTCTATTTTGGTGACTTTTAAGTAATCACATAGTGTTCAAAGTGGATATTTCAAAGAGTTTTGGGTGCAAAACAATGTGAGATTTTGAGAAGTTTTTTTATTGAAAATCAAAATGATTTGTCGTGTGTCTTAAGTGGTAAAAAGTGTGTATAGATACTCTATTTCTTTTATGTGACCAGTAGTGTTGTTTTATATGTAAATGTTTGTGTTTTACATGCTGAAATTGGTTGAGCACAATGTGGGAAGCCCATGTACCTAGGTGGGCATATATATACTAGAACGACTAGTGATCCAGATGGGTTTTGTCCCTGTTTTATTGAGAAAATGGATAACAAAAACTCTAACTAAAATTTATGGATAATGTTTGGGGACCAATATGTTATGATTATGTTCTATACTAGTGGCTTATTCATGGGAAAGGTTTTGTGACGTGGTTACTTTACACCAAGGTATGAGGTACATAGGGCATGAGGCTATCTAGTTGCCTAGGGGTGTTCCCGGTTTTGGTGCTCATTTCATTTGTGGTATTTACCCTTGTATTATGGTGTGTTTGGATGTAATTTAAAGTATCTAAAATTTCTTAATTAAATGTGTTAACATTATGAATGTACTATTTCAAAAACTGTTTTCAATTGAAAGTTTCATTTCTTGGAATTTATCAATGTTTTTCTTTACATATTAAAACTATTTGCCTTTTCACCTTTTATTGCATACTCTTTGGAATATTTTGGTGGTAACCTATTGTTATTAGGATAAAAACCTAATTATACCCCTTGTATGTAATTATACTTGGTTATGTTTGGCTCAGGTAAAGGCAAAGCCTCAGGTGAAGGAGATTCAGGTTGTTAGACCCCTCCTACGGTGCAGTGTTGTGGAGACGGCTCGGGGGAGATGACCCCTTGTCGTGTGGAGTATTTGTTGATGATTTTTTTTATATTTCTGTTTATGTTTGGTCCTCTTATTTAAAACCATGTATTCAGTTCTGGATTTTTCCTAAGTCTTGTTTGGCATTGAAATTTCAGATTCTTATTATTGATTGTTTTTATGGTTTTATGCTTTCATACTCGAGTAAATCATTCCCAAAACTAATTTATTGATACCTGGGAACTTGTTCCAACCTGTTGGGATAGGGAACGCCCTTAGGGCCTTGTCATGGGCTAGATTTGGTGGTGGTATTATTGGAGACCAGATCCGGTTCGTGACAAAATGGTATCAGAGGAGGCCAATGTTTTTGGGTTATATTGCTTTTTTGGGATGAGTTGGGATAAATAATATCTAAGAATATTGGGGCTCGTGGTTTTGGTCATGTGTAGGGTTCTTAGCCTGAACCCCTCATGGAAGACATTGTATCACTAGGGGACATTATAATTTTCTGACTGACTTCACTTCTAGGTGAGACGTGTGGGTTGCAGACCACACGTGGACATTGGGCAGGGTTGGAGTATTTGCTTATTTTATTACTGTAATGTGTTTAGATTATTTATATTTAATGTATTTTATTAAAATTGTTATAATTTTGGTATTGAATTGTTTTTGTGACTGTTGCATTTTGTAGCAACATGCCTCCCCAGAAAGCTACCATGCGCCCATGGGAGGAAGCCGGAGAGAGTTCTCCCACACCAATTAATCAGATGCTAGTCGAGGTCGCGGTATGGGATGTATAGGCTCTAGGATAGGTACCAGATCCCATTCTATCTTCTGTTGGAGAGGGTGATACTATTCCTAGAAAGGATAAGGCCTAGGAGTTCTTGAAAAATAAGGCTCCCACCATACAAGGTAGCATAAAACCCTAGGAAGAAGAGGAATGGATCGAGAAGATCGAGCACATGTTCGAGTTCCTGGATACACTTGAAGAAATTAGGGTGAAATGTGCCTCTTTTCTATTGGAGGGTCTCAGTTGAAGGTGGTGGGAATTAATACTTCAAACTGGGATGAATGAGCAGATGCACTGGGGAGATTTTAAGGTTTTCTTCAATGAGAAATACTGCCCTGAGGTCTTGGCATATTCTAGGTCCCAAGAGTTCATGGATATTGGTCAGGGGAATCTTTCTATCATAGAGTATGCCAGAAGTTTTGTTGAGTTGGTTTGGTATGCTCCTGAAATCATATCCAATGAGAAATCGAAGGCTTAGAGGTTTGAGAAAGGCTTGCGACTAGAGATATACTCCCAGGAATTATTGTTTAAGATGAGGACCTATGCGGAGGTCGTTGACCAGGTGTGCATGGTGGAGATTAATTATAAAGAAAATGCTAGTTTATCTGGGTCATTATCAGTAGTGGGAAGTAACAGCTCTTTAGGGAATAAAATGAAGAAGGAGGAATGGGTGAAGAAATGAGGTGACAGTTTAGGCCACTCCTCCAGACAGTTTTCTTCCGTGGCTTCTGATGTGAGATTGGTCGTGTGCCACCAGTGTGGGAAGCTGGGGAACATCCAACCAGCATGAATCTTAATCTTAATCTTTGTTACCAGTGTGGAGGTATGGGGCATTTACAACACTTCTGTGAGGTGTCACACCCACTTCCGAGTGGGGTGGGGTCAATGGCTTCGAGAGGAGTGCCAACATAGTCCGACCCGTCGAGGACTGGGGGATCTTGATTTGGTGGATGTGGTGGTAGGGATGTGTCATATTCTAGGTAGATCCAATGTAGGGAACAACCATATACTAGAGGTCATCCTCAGGCATAGACTGGACATCTCCATGCAGTGGATCAGGCACCAGCAGGATCAAAGGCGGGACTGTCGACAGTTCGAGGTACCATTTTGATTGCATATTCTATAGTTTCTGCTCTTTTTGATACTTTTTCCTCTGTTTATTTCATTTCTACCCATTTTTTTAGACATTCTGAATTTACCAACCGAGTTTTGGTCTTTTGTGATGGAGTTGGTGACGCTACTGGGAAAGGAGTAGGGTCTCAGGTGCTCGTCGTGTGTGCTCTCTGTTTCAGGGATTGAGATGGAGTTGGAACTCTTGGTATTAGATATGGAACTATTTTACATAATACTTACCATGGATTGGATAGTAAACTTCTAGGCACACATCCATTTCTATAGGTGGTGAGTGAGTTTCACGGCACCTGATGGTAGCCATTAGTTTTTTCGTGGAGAATGGGATCCTTGGTCGGGTCGCACAGGACCTCCACTCCCAGAGTTGGGAATTCTTATATTCTAGCTATCATAACTCACTCTAGGGGATGATGGTATTTACCTTTAATGTGCACTAACTCATCTGGTGAATGAGTTCCCAGAGGTATTCCTGAACGATTTTTCAGGTTTTCCCCTGGAGCAGGATGTGGAGTTCTCGATTGATTTGGCACTAGGAACAAAACTGATATCTATTACCTCACTTCAAATGGACCCTACCGAGCTAAGGGAATTAAAGATATATCTACAAATCTTAGAATTCAAAGGATTCATTCAACTGGGCATCTATCCTTGGGCCGCTCTTGTGTTGTTCGCGAAAAAGGCTGATGGATCCCTCCGGTTGTGCATTGACAACCAGATGATGAATAGGGTAACAATTAAGAACAAATAACCTTTTCCAAGAATAGATGATTTTTTGATTAGTTGAATGGGGAAAAGTGGTTTTCAAATATAGACTTGCATTATAGATACCATCAACTCAGGGTGAAAGAGGCAGATATCTTGAAGACAACCTTCCGAAGCAGGTACGACCACTTTGAGTATTTGGTCATGCCCTTCAGACTGACCAATGCTCCAGTGGTCTTGATGGAACTCGTGAATAGGGTGTTCCACCGATATCTTGATTCATTCGTTGTGGTTTTCGTGGATGATATTATCATATACTCTGGATATGAGGAGGAACTGGAACATCACTTGAGGATCATTTTGGGAACTTTGCAAGATCATCGCCTCTATGAAAAGTTGTCTAAGTGCACTTTCTGTATCAGGGAAGTGAGATTCTTGGGGCCTGTGATCTCAGAGCAGGGGATTTTAGTGGAACCTAAGAAGATCAGTGTGATCATGTCATGGGATCAACTGAAGAATGTGTTTGAGATCCAGAGCTTCCTTGGCCCGACTGATTATTATAGGTGGTTTGTTCAGGATTTCTCTCGGCTTGCTTCACTGATGACCGCGCTCACTAGGAAAGGGGTTATGTTTGTATGGGCCCCAAAATCTTAACCATTGCTTGAGGATCAGAGGAGGTAGTTGACTACCGCCACCATTCTGATTTTTCCATAGGCCTAAAAGGGGTATGTGTTCTATTGTGATGCTTTAGGTATGGGTCTTGGGTGCGTGCTTATGTAGGATGGTCACGTGGTGGCGTATGAATCTCACTAATTCTGACCACAAAAAAATAATTACCTGACCCATTAATTGGATTTGGTAGCGGTGATGCATTCTTTGAATACCTGGAATCACTACCTCTTTGGGGAGAAGTTTGTGGTCTACTTTGATCCCAAAAGCTTGGCCTATATCTTCTCGTAGAGGGACCTCAATCTGAGGCAGCATCGTTGGATCGAGTACTTGCAGGGGTTCAAATTTGAAATTGTCTATACCCTAGGACAGGGTATTGTGGTCTCCAATGCCTTGAGAAGAATAGTTCTAGTGCAGGATTTGAGGAATTTCAGTGATGAGTGGACTTTTATGGGACTCTTTTCTCAGATGCAAGTGGAGGCGAAGGAGCAGAATGGGGGTGCATTCTTACTGAGCGTTCAGTTGAATCATTCTCTTTTGGAGTATATAAAATTGTAATATCCTAGTGATGAGCTTTGTGAGTGGTCGAGGCTGTTTCTTCATGGTGGGGAGACGTCCTCTGATTGGTCGTCGTCTTTCGAGGGCATCTTGTGCTTCATGGGATATTCAGTAGCGCCGTTATCTCTATGGAAGGTGGTGATGCAAGATAGCCACCAATCTTAGTGGGATGTCTATCCTGGTTACACCACGATTTATTATGATTTGCGATGAAAATTATGGTTCCCAGGTATGCAACGGGACATAGCAGACTTTGTGTTAAGAAGCTACACATTCCAGCAGGTGAAAACAGAGTATTAGAGGCCCTCCGATTTTCTCCATCCATTACCCATTTCTACCTGGAAGTGGGATGAGGTTTCCATGGAATTTATTGTTGGATTGACTCATACATCTCGGGGTAATAATTACATTTGGGTGGGGATTGATCATCTAACAAAATCATCCCACTTCATTCCGATCAAAGATACATCTAAAGTGGATGAGTTGGGCCGTTTGTATCTTCAGGAGGTGGTGAGACTCCAAGGTGTGCCATTGGTAGTTGTCTCAGATAGAGACCCCTGATTCACATATAAGTTTTGGGAAGGCCTTCATAAGGCATTGGGGTCTCATATTGGGATGAACGTGACATACCACCCTCAGCCGGACGGTCAGATAGAGCGGGCGAATCACATTTTGGAGGACATTCTCCATGCATGTGTCTTGGACTTTGGAGGTTCTTGGGATAACCATATGGTATTGGTTGAGTTTTCTTATAATAATGTTTACCAATAATCGATTTGAATGGCCCCTTTTTAGGTGCTCAACGTTCATCCATGTCGGTCCCCCATATGTTGGGCTAAGGTAGGTGAGACTTTTCTATTGGGTCTGAGTATTGTGCAGGAGACTTCTGAGATGGTCAAACTGATCAGGCAACGCTTTTTGACAACTCAGAGTCATTATAAATATTATGTTTACTGGAGGCGTTTAGAGTTAGATTTTTCTATGGGTGACAGGGAATTCTTGAAAGTGGCCCCTTGTATGGGCCATCGTCGATTGGGGAAGCAAGGGAAGTTGACGCCGCGATATGTTGGCCCTTTTGAGATCAGAAAGCATATTGAAAAGGTGGATTATAGGTTGGCCTTAACATCTCAGTTGAAATACATCCATGAAGTCTTCTATGTATACCAGTTGATGAAATAAAACCCAGATCTGTCCCATGCCCTGAGTTGGGAAGAACTGGAGATAGAGCCTGACTTGATAGTTTTTGAGCAACCAATGAAAATAGTGGACTCCCAAGAAAAGGTTCTTTGAGGGAAGTCTATTCTACTGGTCCAGGTTCATTGTAAGCATGGTAGTGATACAAATGAGACCTGGTATTGTAAGTCATGGGTTGAGTCTGAGTACCCATTCTTGTTTTCTGATCAAGCCTCTAGTTGACTTTCGGAGACGGAAAGTTTTCATGGTGGGGAGAATTGTCACACCCAGGTTTTTCATTAAAGGTATTTATAATTATTATATTTTTTATCCTAGAATACCCCCCATATGTCCCCCTAATCTCCCAATAATTTTGGTGGATTTTGAATATGTTTTGAGGGGAGAAAGGAGGGTGCATCGTTTTCCAAACCGTGCACACAAACCGTGCACCCATATACAACTCATTAAAAATGAGATAAATAAATTTTTTTACCTCCTGAGTTTTATCCTAACTCTCCCCTTTCTTACCCCATTAGACCATTACAGCCATTTCATCCTTCCAACATCTCAAACCTTCCTTGTAACTTCATTTTGAAGGGGGGTTTGGTGGAGGAACTTCACACAATCTCAAGTAAGTGTCTATCCCTCTTAGTTCCTCCCCTTTCCATGAAGGTTCTTCCAATTTAATTGAAGTCCCAAATGACCGGTGGGTAGGGTTTCAAACCTAGGGTTTAACTTCGGATTTTATTGGTCCCATCTCTTGATTTTAGGCTTGATCTACCTTCCCTGAGGTGCGGCGGTGGTGCGATTTCATTTTCGCACAAAGGATTCAATGATTTAACAATTTTGGTAGGTGATTACATTGTGTATGAAATACTTGTGAATTATATTTCTATGTTTATAGTATTTTCATTTTTATTTCATTTTATTATTTCTTCAAAAAAAAATTAATGGTGTTTGTAATGCAAGTGAATTTTAAGTACCATTTTCATGTGAAATTGAGGGGTTTTCATAGAAATCTCTTGTTGGTTCATTTGGGTCTACCCTATAAATACTTAGTTGAATTTATTGAAGTGTATTAGGGATTAAAATTATTTTTCAATGTTTATATCCTTTGGTTTTTTCTGTGAAAACTATTTTTAATGGTGTTTGTGAAACACATGAATTTTTAAGTGCCATGTTTGTGTGAAAATGGCGGTTTTATAAAGATATCACTTCATGGTTTATATGGGGCTGTCCAAAAACTGATTTGTTGGTTTAATTTAAAGGTAATGGGCTGCCATTTATGTTTTGGTGACTTGTATGTAATAACATAGTGTGAAATGTGGATATTTCAAAGAGTTTTGGGTGCAAAACAATGCGATATTTTGAGAAGTTATTTTATTGAAAATTAAAATGTTTTGTTGTGTGTTTTAAGTGGTATAAATTGTGTATAGCTACTGTATTGTTTGTAAGTTAACATTAGTGGCGTTTTATATTCAAAGAGATTTTTGTTTCATTCTGAAATTTTTTTATCAAAGGGAGAAGCCTGGGTACCTAGGTGGGAGGATATGTATTAGTACGGCTAGTGATCAGGTTGAGTTTTGTCCCTATTTCACTGAGAAAATGGAAAATGACAACTCTAACTAAACTTTATGGATGATGCTTTGGGACCAATAGGTTATGGGTATGTTCCCTAATAGTGTCTCATTCATCGGGAAGGTTTTGTGACATGGTTACTTTACACCGAGGTACGAGGTACATAGGGCCCGAGACTATCTAGTTACCTAGGGGTGTGCCATGTTTTGGTGATCATTTCATTTGTGGTATTTACCCTTATATTAGGGTGTGTTTGGATGTAATTTAAATTATCAAACATGTATTATTTGAATTTTTTAACATTCTAAAATTTTTAGTTTGAAATCTATTTTCAATTAAAAGTTTCATTTCATGGAATTTATCGATGTTTTTCTTTACATATTAAAACTGCTTGATTTTTCACCTTGTATTGCATACTCTATGGAATATTTGAGTGGTACCCTATTGGTATTAGGCTCAAACACTACTTAAACCCCTTTTTTTATGTAGAATTGGTTATGTTTGAATCAGGTAAAGGCAAAGCCTCGTGTAAAGGCAGTTCAGGTTGTTAGACCCCTCCTACGGTGTGGTGTTGTGGAGACGACTCGGGGGTGATGACCCCTTCTCGTGTGGAGTCTTTTTGGATGATTTTATACTATTTTTGATTATATTTGGACCTATTTTACCTTATTTAAAACCATGTATTCAGTTCTAGTTTTTTCCTAAGTCTTGTTTGGCATTGAAATATCAGATTCTTATTATTGGTTGTTTTTAAGGTTTTATGCTTTCATACTCGAGTAAATCATTCCCAAACCTAATTTATTGATACCCAGGAACTTGTACCAGCCTGTGGAGATAGGGAATGCACTTCAGAACTTATCATTTTCTGTATTTGGTGATGGTATTACTGGTGACCAGATCCAGTTCATGAAAGAGATTCTATAAAGGCATCTTTGGACACTAAATTCAGATACGGTGGGCTAGGTACTCAAAGTCAAATCTGGTGGGAAAAAGGTGGAAAGAAATGTGATAATTTTCCAAAAAGGATTTTTTAGACTTTATTCTTTTATCTTTAAGGGGAAAAGGTAGGAATATACTTTACAACATTAGGGTATTAGACCCTTGACCATTGTATCACCCCTTGGCTATAAATATCCACCCCATGGAGTTGTATTTGGCATTCAAGATTGTAATAGAGATATTATTATTTGTTTATCTACATTATATGAGAATTATTCTGATTATCCCCTTTCTCTTGTGCATCCTTTCCTTATCAGTCTATATATTAGGTTGGTGATCGAAGATCACAAAGACCCCAATCCCATGCATCAATCCATGTGTATTGTTGTATGGATCAATCATCACATACTTCCCTCAAGTGTGTTGTCTATGTAGTAGGTTATTCTACTTATATAGTTTTTGGCTAATTCAATCCACTATCATTACCCATCATTCGACACATATCCCTGAAATAAATCCTTCATTTGACGCCCTATGCCATGAAGTTCAGGACATCCCAAACATATCACATCAACAACCCCTTACCATCCATCATCATAGTCCATCCCATGTTTTTTAAGAATATTTAAAAATTAATTTGTTTTTAATTTTTAATGGGGAGGAAATGTTGGACTCCTGTTTTGGAAATAGGTTTGGAGTGGAGTTCCCTTTATTATAGAAAACACATTATCATTATTCAAAATGATAAGGAAGATGAATAATCCCATGGAGGATGGTGCACAACAATGTCAATATTCATGCACAATGTAGCACTTTTCATATCATGTTGTTGATTAGAGGTGCCTTTATTTTTTCCAATAGATCGGTGGGTCGTATTAGTTTGGTCCCAATTTACCAAACATATATGATTTAGACCGTCAATAAGATTAGTCATGATCTAAAAAACATGTACATATGATAGTGGATACAATATGGTCCAACTATTCAATCAGGTGTGGTTATAAAAATAAAATTAATTCATATTAAAAGATTCATTTGAGAAAAGGTATCCAATAAATTATATGGAGTATGATGACTAATACTAATGGATGCTTATATAACTATAAAAGGGAGTCCTCATTGGATAGAAAATTCAATTCCAATCATTCAAAAGCACTATAATCATCCCTATATATTGAGATTCCTCTAAAATAATTCTACAAGAATCAATAAATTTTTATTGGTGTGAAACAACAAAAATATTTCTTTACTCTCTTGTTTCAAAAAATTAGTCAAAGGTTACTCTCCACTTAGTACTGGTGTATAGTAGTGATTCCCCATTATATCCTAAATATGAATCACCAATAACCCATTATACCACCAATTTGGTAGGGGGAATCTACTCTTAAGGAGAGTGGCATCGTAACGTGGCTCGGTGAGCTCCATCCACAACCATCCAATAAGTTTATATACATTACCCACATATATTCCCAACAGTCTCATGGATCTTTTCACCCTCATAGACCATTTCAACTATCAGTATAACCCTTATAAAATGTGTAATATATGATGGTTCACTAGAGTATAAATGGGGATCTCAAATGTAATGGTCAGTAGAAGAAGCGAAAAGAGTTGTGAATGTCATAGACTGTTCAGAGAAATGGTGAATGTTCATCTATCATTGTGATCATCCAGAGATTTAAAATGGTAGGGAGGTGATGATGGGAGGATGGATTTTGATTTTCAAAATTTTTACAATGATATTCTCATCTATAAAATATTTTTTTCTTTTCATCACTCACATTCCACTATTTTTTTAGGTGAACTTCTATTCCCTTGTTTAAAGGAAAATAATGCTTCATTATATCTACTATATAGAAAACCTAGAATATTAATCATTATCATCTCCCAATTCCTTTTAAAAGTGTCGAGAAATGATGTTTTTCTCCGCATTTTTTAAAAATATAACCATTTTTCTATTCCAAATATACACCAAGTAAAGCATCATTTCTCAGTGTTTTTTCTTATAACGTTGAGAAAAAGGCCCCTTGATTTAATCATAAAACACCTTTTCTCATTCATACACCCATAAAGGTCCTACAAACTACTAAAAAATTTATTATGTTTGATTTAATTCTTTAAATCAATATTAATTTCGTTGTACATTGGTAAAAAACTTTTTTTAATATTACATTTTTTACACACTCTGAAGATTTGTGAATAAAAAACATTGACTACTTTATCAGTGAATTATAAAATAGTTGAGAAAATGAACCTTTATCAATGATATTTTAGCACTAATAAATCATACCCTTTCTCAATGTTTTTACTTAAAGTGTCGAGAAAGGGCTCCCCATGTTATAACCCTAGTCAACCTCCACTTTAATTTCTCTCTTCTATGCGTGCACCTCTAGCTAGTCACTACTACTGAATTATCAGCATCGGTATATTAGATTACTAAATTTAGTTTTAAATCCCATGTATTTGAATATCATAAATTTTATAATCTAGTTCTATTATTTTTCCATGTTTTTTTCCATAATTATCATGTGTTTTTTTAAAATATCAGATCATACATATACACAAACAGACACACACACACACACATGTGTGTGTGTGTGTGTATTTTGATATATGCTTACACAAATGTTAGATTCAATCATGTTAAAACCATTTTATGTCTATGAAATTAGAAATTTTTGAGGATGTGATTCCAAAAGTCTAATTTCTGAATCCTATATGGTGATGGTAGAGAAGTAGTGACCAAAATTCAGATATCCATAAGAAATATGACTATAAGAAAGTAGTGTGAAGATAAAAATAAAAAATATACCTTAATTAGTCTTAGGATAAAGTGTAGAGATGTTAAGGAATTGAATAAGGTTCAACTATGAGAATACATAAATGTCACTTTCTGAATTTATGTAAGTGTTCTTAGTATGAATAAGGGATATGTAAGAGTCTTAAAAAGAATACATGAGAGTAAACTCATAGAGTTTATAGAAGCATGCATTGTTCACCAGAAGATGAAATTAGGGTGGTGGATGTCTTTGAACAATTAGAGGGGTTCTTGTGAAAATAAGATTTGAGTAGACATACTCTTCATAAAGATTATAAAGTTATGATTATTGGGAGGTGATGTCTGTTTTAATTCACTATAATTTCATCCATCAAAATTTCATTCATCATAAGTTCATGCACTGGATGAAGAGTTGAACATGAGGTCCAAAAAACTATAATAGAACTTATCTAACGACACTAGGTCTATCATATGTTCATATTTATCAACGGTTCTATGATGAAGCACTTGAAGGACCAAAAATTCAAAATGACTAAAGGGTCAATTAGTTGGAAATCAATCTCTAGTGGATATTATTTATGATTCATAATTTCCAGGGAGAAGGTATTAGAGGTTGACCAGTCGACACTTAGTATATAAGTTAGTGAGACCTTTAGTGAAAAGTGTGGTTCAACTGATCATTTATTAGAGAGATGCGGAGTTAGAAAAGATTACCTGTATTTTTAATATATTCTTAATCACCTATAATATTCCAATTATAATTAAATCAAGTAGTAATGTGATTCCTCTATACATGTAGGATATAGTCTGAAGCATGTTAAACTTTGTGTTCTTTCATGTTTTTTGTATTTCTATTTCATGTTTTACCTTTGAATGTATTTTATATTACTTTTATGTTTTTTATACTAGGGTGTGTATGAGGATTAATTTATGCAATGGGTTGGGAGAAATGAATTAATACTCCTAGTACACTTAGTCAGAGGGAAGAAAACTTCCAAATATTAGTTTTCCATAACATAGAGTCTCATTTGTACAATCTTCCAGTGGATTAATGTGTAAGAACCTGTTGGTATTATTGAAAGCTCGAATCATTTTTTTACAGGCTCATATACAATAAGTGGAAACATATCATGGTTCAAATTTTAATGTTCAACATTATTATAATATCCCAAGAATGAAATCAAATAAAGGGAATATTCAAACTAATAAATTCCATAGATTATTTTTTAGCTCTTGAAGAATACAGATTGAATATTATCTAATTCAGAAGGACTTAGAAGTTCCATTATATGGAATGAAGTTAGTGTTGATAGAGAAATATGAATGAGAACACCTAGATAGAAAATATTGAGCATTTTTAAGGATGTATTTGGCATAAAATTTTGATTTCAACATCCTAAAGAGGAAAACTAAAATGGATGTTATGGAGGTGTTGGATGATATGCATGAAAAACTGGTGACCCTTAACATGGTTTTGATATTATGAAAGTTATTTGACTTAAGATTATTATAAGGAATACTGACAATAGATCATGTGGATGACTTCAACATGATTTGTGAGTAGCTCCAATTGGTAAAAGTAACTTTTTTGATGATTTATGGGTGTTTTTACTGCTATCATCACTTCTAGAGAGTTGGGGTAAAATGGTTACTATGACTAGAAACTCTATTAAAAACACATGGTATTTCCGGATATCAGAAATTTATTACTAAATGAAGAACTATAGAGAATGGAATTCCACGAACTATCCATCAATGATATAAATATCTATGTATGAGGATGATCAACCCATTAGTTACAGGTTTATCAAAATAAGGCATCATAAGAAAAAAAATGGGAGAAGATTTGAGAAAAATGAGTTGGTCCTAGTTTAATCTATTGGAAGTGTGGGAAGAAAGGAAAAATCAAGAAGGATTTCAAAAGTTTCAATGAGGACATCAGAAAGGAATAAAACTCTAGTAGTTCAAATTATTTTGTTTTACCAGAAGGAAGTAGCAATTACTTGCTAAGTGTAAACACTTCGGTGGAATCTTGAGTGGTTGACTCTGGAGAATCTTTCCATTCAACTTGTGATCAAAGTTGTATAATCAACTATGTATTAGGGAAGTTTAGGAAAGTCCATATAGTGTAACACCCCGAGCTTCCACGATACGCTTCTCATTCAATAATGCAATGGCTTGCATTGTACACAACTTCGAGTTCTAAAACACCGCGACTAATCAAAGTAGCTGTTATGAATAGTAATAACCACTTTTTAAAATTATAGAAATTTTATATTTCAAAATGGACTTTATTTTTGGATTCGGAATATCGAAATTAGCCTATGTTGAATTTTTGGTATTTTTCTGAGAACTTCTAATTTTTTATGAATAGTGAAAAATACTTAAAACAAATTTTTAATAAAAATAATTTATTGTGATAAATTATACTATTTAGTGGTTTTAAGGTATAATTAGAATATATTTTTACCATTTTATCCAATGGTGTTCATTATAATTAATTTAACATTGAAATTGGACATAAACAATTGCCAATCTTTTGATATAAATTGTTTCTTAAAAACACGCTATTTGTCGTAACATCGGGAATTAATTATAAAATTAATTAATTCAACTTATATGTTTGGAATTTTGTAAAATAGACATCATTTTTGAATTCAGAATATCAATTATAGCTTAGGGTGAAATTTTGGCCTTGTTCTGAAAAACTTCAATTTTTGATGAATAGTGAAACCACTAAGTGGTAGTTAAATAACTGATTTTTTGTTTAAATGAAATATTACCACTTCTGTGATTTGATTTTCAAAAATCCGACATACATGGTTGTCATTAAGAAGTAAAATGTGGTTCAATGAGATTAAAATAATTTTTTGGTGAATAGTAACTTTTAAGTTCTTAATCGCGATTAGAGGTAATTAGTGTAGTTTAAGGTACAAATAATGTTTTAATAATATGAGATGAGAATGACTCTTGTCCTACTCCTATTGGATGAGTCATGGCCGACCAAGACAACCCATGGGTCAACTTGTGGACCCCATGGAGCCACTTTAGTTGGAAAATGACATTAATATATATTTATTTAATGTTAAAATTAAATTGACACAAACATGAGTTATTTTACTAAAATAGTTTTTAAGTTGGGTTAAACAAGTACAAATTTTGACTATAAATATTCATTAGAAATCTAAAAATATTTCCTACATCATAGTATTTTTTTTTATAATTTTTAGACATTAAATAAATTAAATTATTTATGACATCATTATGATGCAGCGATGGCCTCATTATTTAACGATTTTAATAAAATGAAAAGATAATGTAAAATCCAAGGCTTACACTTGTTCAAAGACTATTGGATGGGTAGATTTCAAACCCTTATCACCTTAGCCACGAATTATATAAGTGGGGCCTTTAGAATCCGAAAATCATTGTGTAATAATGTAACATTTCAATCTTTCCAAAAGAGCCCCTCCTCTCCACTTATAAAAGGCCCCCACCTCTCCCACATTATTCACACCATAAATCAATTTGGCTCGGCCAACCTCTACCCAAATACTCTCCCAACTTCCCCATCTTGCTCCTAGAAGCCTCACTTTGGGCAGAACGCTTCTCAAGGAAGCCTTTGGCTCAAATCAAAAAGAGTTACCCGATTTTGAGGTAATGTCTTCTCTAATGTTGTTTTGTTTTATTTTTCTTCTCCAACCCCCTAAACTCTTTTTATTCATTTCTTTTGTAACAAAACCAGTATCCTCAATATACTAGGATGTTTTTATAATAAGGATTCGAGCTACACTTACACACACCTACATCTAATGGTTAAAGAACATACGGTTTCTGTGGATGGCGAATTTCTGCCTCACGAAATGATGATTGTTCAACACTCATATAACACCTTTAATGGTGTCCATTAAGATGTCACTATATTTATATATGATATATAACGTGTTTATGTTTTACTTATGCTTCTGTATTTCTCATTTATGGCATACTTTATGATTTCCATTATGGGTAAAACGCGATAATTTCATTTTAGGAAGTGCGGACTACCGCCCCCTCAAAGTGATTTGAATCGTTAATGCCATATGTGGGATGTATAAAGGATGGATTAAATGGTATTAAACACTATATTATAATTTAATTATATTATAAATTTATATCATTATGATTCCGTTCCATTAAATACGAAATAGAAATGAAAGTAGCATTCATGCGTACGTACAGCTTACCGTCTCCATGAACGGTGCATTTCATTTCTTACCTCTAAATGTTACGTGACATTATGAATGAATGTATATACTGGATATATATCATATATATGATATCTATATCATGAATATAATTCTGTATATAATGGATATATCACCACATGAACAACTTTTAATTATAAGAATGTTATTTCTGACTCAAGTAACTAAGATCGACAAAATGACCGTTATAAACATAAATAATTACATAATGTTTGTAACATGGTAATAAGGGATATAAAAGGAATAATTAACATGAATAATGATCTTAAGTAAATAGGAATTAACTCTAGTTTATTATTCAGGAGGTTAAAGAACGGTCGAGTCAGGACAGGACGCAAGGTAAGGGAACTTCTTAACCGAACTTCCATTATTTGGGTTAATCTCCTACTTTCAAATTATGTCATGATATTATTATGTCGTATATTGTATTTATACTTTCTTTATGTGTACATATAGTGAGTACACATAATAGATATATTTTATTTAAAAATGATCTTTTTAATGGACTTCGTCTCAATCTCCATTCATTGAGGCATATTTTGTTTTACACACAAATTTCTTTTATACAGTGTATAAACCCCTTTGACTTTTACGTTTATTCAAAAGGAATATTTTTATACGAAGAGTTTTTCTAAACGAAAAAAGGGAATGTTTTTTATTTCCGTACTTATGCGGCGACAACGACTTCTCCGCCGCCGTGACCATTATTTGAGTTTCGGCTTCCTGTACAAGCCATCTTTTTTTTAATGAAAAATAAATACAAAGTTTTAACTTTCTTTTATTTTGGTATTAAAAATGGTTTTGAAAGCATTTTTATTATATCAATGTGTTGTATTTATATCTTGTGATTGAAATATGGAAAAGTTATGTTTCCTTTATGCATGTTTTATGTGATACGATTATGTTATGGTTTATGATTT
Source organism: Viscum album (assembly GCA_963277665.1). Taxonomy (NCBI): domain Eukaryota; kingdom Viridiplantae; phylum Streptophyta; class Magnoliopsida; order Santalales; family Viscaceae; genus Viscum; species Viscum album. The sequence continues at coordinate 913,320,973 of OY728151.1, forward strand.
GTTTAAACCTATTCATATGAGGAATGTATTGGACTTAATAAGTGACGGGCGGAGCCCGCTATAGCTCCTCGATGCATCGGTAGGTCTCATGAGACAACTAGACGTGGAATTGGCCGAGGCCCTTTCCCAATTTGATTTATGGTTTTGGCCGAGGCCTTAATCATTTTAGACGTCTTGGAAGAGGCCTTGACAAAATGTTTCAGAATGTACGGCATTATACATTCCCTCATTATGAAAGTGGTTATTGATATTGCATGTGATTATTCGACCAGTAGAATATCAATGTGAATAAGTAAATGGCATTATCTCATTTTACTTTTTCCATATTATGTTGAAGTTCATGTTTAAAAGTCTTTTTTTAGTTATACATTGCCTTAATTGTTAGTTTTTATTTATGAAAGCTTCCGCAATATTGTTATCCTTACTGAGCATCTGAGCTCACTCCTTTCAATGTTTTAATACTTTCCAGGATGTGAAGATGTATTTTATGAATGACCTACAGGGATAGTCAAAAGAGGATAGAAGTGTGGACTATGGAGACTATTTTATTATAGTTTTTCACTTTGTGATGTAATGTAACATCTATGAATGTATCTAGTGTTTCCAAGGCTACTAAACTAATCGGTCTTTCGAGACTTGATCTTTTTTGATCATGCCAATGTTACGAAGTAATGCACCGACTCTGGGTAGCTGGGGTCGGGGCGTTACAGTTGGTATCAGAGGCAGTTTAGTACTAACCTTGGAAGCTAGATTTAGATAAACTCTGATTAGAAAACATAGCCCGAAGATAGACTTTGAGGATTAGTATAGAAGAACATACTAGAATTTTGGTATTGTAGAGATGTTGTGAGTTTTCCGAGCAACACATCCCTGTCTGGATACGAGCAGGTAGAGGCGGATCTGGCACATATGTACCTAGGGGTAAAACCCGAAAACACCGCTTTGAGCTAGACTCAAACGGGAACTGGTGCACGACAATGGGCCTTGCTGCACTCTTGGTTACGACACTCCCGGGGGATATGCTTAGGATAATTCTCATTTTATTTACAAACCACTATAAAGGGTTACGAGTATATACTTCCTCAAAGAAAACCTTTTTATGATTATGGATTATATCAATAAATAGTTCAATTTATGTTAAGTATTTTATAAGTATGGAATTATGTATTTTGATTCATAAACTAATCTAGTTTATGGCATTGTATAGAAATGGCGCCCAGTAGAAGGAATGTGAACTCCATCAATACGTATGATCCAAAGAGTAAGAAGGATAATATCTTTCATGGTATTAAGCCAACATTTAGAAGGGAAATATTCTCCCATGTGTTATCAACATATGAAGAAATAGTATCATGTGTTAATGAGATAAGTAGAGAATTCTCTGAGTCTTATGGATTTGAAGGGATGGAAGAGAAGAAAATGATGGAAGAGAGAATGATGGATAAAGGGACGAGGGAAAAGAAGAATTTTCCAATATGTGATAACTGTGGGAAGAAACACCTTGGAATTTTCCTGAAGGGAATGGGAGTTTTTTTATAAATGTGGAGAAAAAGGTCACCAGGTGCGTGATTGCATGGGAAAGAAAGAGGCTATCAATGTTGAATGCTATAATTGTAGAGAAATGGGGCATTATACAAATGAATGTCCTAAGCGTCAGGGAAACTTACCTCAAAAAAGGCCAAGGGATCAAGGCCAATCTTATGCTGTGACTACAGTTGAAGCAGAATAACTAATGTATTGGTGCTTTTGGACTCAAGGATTATATTCTGGTTATAAGAATAATGTGATATATATAAAGATTGTACTGCAGTACTTTTTGATTTCAGTAAGGTTTTAATATGATTAATGTAATCATATTTTTAGTATGTGACAATAAGAGAAACTTTTCTTTGTTTGGGGAATCTGATGTTACAATTGATTTTGGAATTTAGAGACCTTTTAGAGAAAGTCTGGACGGAGGTATTTTGGATAACTATAAAGTTTGGAGTGGATTAAGTTGATCTTTGGATAGTATTGTTTATGGTTAAAAAATTTATGAAGATTATTTTTGGAATATTATAATACTATAGTTTTAGGAAAAGGAAAACCTGCACGGTGGGGCATAACCCGTCACGTCGGACAAAGCTGCAGGAATCGAACCCACAACCATAGTGCGACAAGCCTTTATTTCCAACCACTATCCTACAGGAAGTCCCTGGTTATTACAAAATAATTTTACTAATCTAAATGGTATGTGTTAAAATTTGGAACCTTATACAATTAGGATAAGTATAATATTTTTGAGTTCTATTATCTTTTTGAGTGAAAGATGAGTTGAAGGTTGAAACTCTAATTGTCAAGCATAAATATATATATACCTATCTCTTATTCAAGGAATAAATTAATTCTTAAACTTTAGTAAAGGGATATTAAAACAAAAAAATGTGTTATCCTAATACCTTATGTATTGTTGAACTGATGATATTTTAAATCAACATAGATTGAAGGCTTTGAGGCCCTCAATTTGACAGTTGATTGTGATTGATGACCTCAATCACTCCCTACAAATATTTATGTTTTTCCTCCAATTATATGTCTCTAATTTCCACCAATGTTCTCCTTATCAAGATCATAATTTGGTGGTGACTTTCTTATTTCCATTTCCCTCTTATTAAGGCTAAATATTATTAATCTTATTTCCGATGGGGGTTTTCCACAAAGGTATTTTCTCTTTTCAACCTTTTATTTTCAAAGAAAAAATTTCAAATTGCGAGGACGCAATTTATTGAAGGAGGGGAGAATGTAACACCCCGAGCTTCCACGATACGCTTCTCATTCAATAATGCAATGGCTTGCATTGTACACAACTTCGAGTTCTAAAACACCGCGACTAATCAAAGTAGCTGTTATGAATATTAATAACCACTTTTTTAAATTATAGAAATTTTATATTTCAAAATGGACTTTATTTTTGGATTCGGAATATCGAAATTAGCCTATGTTGAATTTTTGGTATTTTTCTGAGAACTTCTAATTTTTTATGAATAGTGAAAAATACTTAAAACAACTTTTTAATAAAAATAATTTATTGTGATAAATTATACTATTTAGTGGTTTTAAGGTATAATTAGAATATATTTTTACCATTTTATCCAATGGTGTTCATTAGAATTAATTTAACATTGAAATTGGACATAAACAATTGCCAATCTTTTGATATAAATTGTTTCTTAAAAACACGCTATTTGTCGTAACAGCGGGAATTAATTATAAAATTAATTAATTCAACTTATATGTTTGGAATTTTGTAAAATAGACATCATTTTTGAATTCGGAATATCAATTATAGCTTAGGGTGAAATTTTGGCCTTGTTCTGAAAAACTTCAATTTTTGATGAATAGTGAAACCACTAAGTGGTAGTTAAATAACTGATTTTTCGTTTAAATGAAATATTACCACTTCTGTGATTTGATTTTCAAAAATCCGACATACATGGTTTTCATTAAGAAGTAAAATGTGGTTAAATGAGATTAAAATAATTTTTTGGTGAATAGTAACTTTTAAGTTCTTAATCGCGATTAGAGGTAATTAGTGTAGTTTAAGGTACAAATAATGTTTTAATAATATGAGATGAGCATGACACTTGTCCTACTCCTATTGGATGAGTCAAGGCCGACCAAGACAACCCATGGGTCAACTTGGGGACCCCATGGAGCCACTTTAGTTGGAAAATGACATAAATATATATTTATTTAATGTTAAAATTAAATTGACACAAACATGAGTTATTTTACTAAAACAGTTTTTAAGTGGGGTTAAACAAGTCCAAATTTTGACTATAAATATTCATTAGAAAGATAAAAAGATTTTCTACATCATAGTATTTTTTTTATAATTTTTAGACATTAAATAAATTAAATTATTTATGACATCATTATGATGCAGCGATGACCTCATTATTTAACGATTTTAATAAAATGAAAAGATAATGTAAAATCCAAGGCTTACACTTGTCCAAAGACTATTGGATGGGTATATTTCGAACCCTTATCACCTTAGCCACTAATTATATAAGTGGGGCCTTTAGAATCCGAAAAGCATTGTGTAATAATGTAACATTTCAATCTTTCCAAAAGAGCCCCTCCTCTCCACTTATAAAAGGCCCCCACCACTCCCACATTATTCACACCATAAAGACATTTGGATCGGCAAACCTCTGCCCAAATACTCTCCCAACTTCCCCCTCTTTCTCCTAGAAGCCTCACTTTGGGCAGAACGCTTTTCAAGGAAGCCTTTGGCTCAAATCAAAAAGAGTTACCCGATTTTGAGGTAATGTCTTCTCTAATGTTGTTTTGTTATATTTTTCTTCTCCAACCCCCTAAACTCTTTTTATTCATTTCTTTTGTAACAACACCAGTATCCTAAATATACTAGGATGTTTTTCTAATAAGGATTCGAGCTACACTTACACACACCTACATCTAATGGTTAAAGAACATACGGTTTCTGTGGATGGAGAATTTCTGTCTCACGAAATGATGATTGTTCAACACTCATATAACACCTTCAATGGTGTCCATTAATATGTCACTATATTTATATATGATATATAATGTGTTTATGTTTTACTTATGCTTATGTATTTCTCATTTATAGCATACTTTATGATTTCCATTATGGGTAAAACGCGATAATTTCATTTTAGGAAGTGCGGACTACCGCCCCCTCAAAGTGATTTGAATCGTTAATGCCATATGTGGGATGTATAAAGGATGGATTAAATGGTATTATACACTATATTATAATTTAATTATATTATAAATTTATATCATTATGATTCCGTTCCATTAAATACGAAATAGAAATGAAAGTAGCATTCATGCGTACGTACGGCTTACCGTCTCCATGAACGGTGCATTTCATTTCTTACCTCTAAATGTTACGTGACATTATGAATGAATGTATATACTAGATATATATCATATATATGATATATATATCATGAATATAATTCTGTATATAATGGATATATCACCACATGAACAACTTTTAATTATAAGAATGTTATTTCTGACTCAAGTACCTAAGATCGACAAAATGACCGTTATAAACTTAAATAATTACATAATGTTTGTAACATGGTAATGAGGGATATAAAAGGAATAATTAACATGAAAAATGATCTTAAGTAAATAGGAATTAACTCTAGTTTATTATTCAGGAGGTTAAAGAACGGTCGAGTCAGGACAGGACGCAAGGTAAGGGAACTTCTTAACCCAACTTCCATTCTTTGGGTTAATCTCCTACTTTCAAATTATGTCATGATATTATTATGTCGTATATTGTATTTATACATTCTTTATGTGTACATATATTGAGTACACATAATAGATATATTTTATTTAAAAATGATCTTTCTAATGGACTTCGTCTCAATCTCCATTCATTGAGGCATATTTTGTTTTACACACAAATTTATTTTATACAGTGTATAAACCCCTTTGACTTTTACGTTTATTCAAAAGGAATCTTTTTATACGAAGAGTTTTGCTAAACGAAAAAAGGGAATGTTTTTTCTTTCCATACTTATGCGGCGACAATGACTTCTCCGCCGCCGTGACCATTATTTGAGTTTCGGCTTCCTGTACAAGCCATCTTTTTTTTTAATGAAAAATAAATACAAAGTTGTAACTTTCTTTTATTTTGGTATTAAAAATGGTTTTGAAAGCGTTTTTATTATATCAATGTGTTGTATTGATATCTTGTGATTGAAATATGGAAATTTTATGTTTTCTTTATGCATGTTTTATGTGATACGATTATGTTATGGTTTATGATTTGTTTAAACCTATTCATATGAGGAATGTATTGGACTTAATAAGTGACGGGCGAAGCCCGCTATAGCTCCTCGATGCATCGGTAGGTCTCATGAGACAACTAGACGTGGAATTGGCCGAGGCCCTTTCCCAATTTGATTTATGGTTTTGGTCGAGGCCTTAATCATTTTAGACGTCTTGGCCGAGGCCTTGACAAAATGTTTCAGAATGTCCGGCATTATACATTCCCTCATTATGAAAGTGGTTATTGATATTTCTTGTGATTATTCAACCAGTAGAATATCCATGTGAATAAGTAAATGGCATTATCTCATTTTACTTTTGCCATATTATGTTGAAGTTCATGTTTAAAAGTCTTTTTTTAGTTATACATTTCCTTAATTGTTAGTTTTTATTTATGAAAGCTTCCGCAATATTGTTATCCTTACTGAGCATCTGAGCTCACCCCTTTCAATGTTTTAATATTTTCCAGGATGTGAAGAAGTATTTTATGAATGACCTACAGGGATAGTCCGAAGAGGATAGAAGTGTGGACTATGGAGACTATGTTATTATAGTTTTTCACTTTGTGATGTAATGTAACATCTATGAATGTATCTAGTGTTTCCAAGGCTACTAAACTAATCGGTCTTTCGAGACATGATCTTTTTTGATCATGCCAATGTTACGAAGTAATGCACCGACTCTGGGTAGCTGGGGTCGGGGCGTTACATATAGTATATGGTAAATACTGAAATTTTGTTAGAAAAGGAGAGGTCAACACATTACTAGAATTTGTATCTATACTAATGGCTTAAAAAAGCCGTCTGTATAGGATGGTTCTAGGTGGACTATTCCAATGGTTTTGATAAACCATTGGTATAAACTAAAATATACCAATCATTTTTAAAAAATTTTGGTATAGGCTCTTGGCTATTCCAACCCCATAATCCACTTTCCCTTATGTGAAATCCCTCCTCCACAATCATATTCTCCTCATTCATGATTCCCTTTGGCCCCCCCTTCAATTATACTTGGATTAATTACTTTTTAAATGATTTTTAGGTTTAATCATCAAGCTATGTTGGTTTTTTTCACCTTTCCTCTTATTCTATCCTCTTATTTATGTATTTTCATGACCTATATTTCAAATGAACTAAACCAATTATATAATTTTCATGTTTCCATATGATTTTTTAAATGAATGAGTGGATAAATTCCATACTAGAGAAAATGGTTTTTGTGTGTCTGATGATTTCCTTAGTTTTTTTTGAAGAAGGTCACTAATCTATTATCATTTCTAATGAGCTTTTCTTGAATTATTTCAAGGGGCTCTATATTTTTTTATGTGCCATGGTCCCTCTTAGTTGATGTCAGGTGTTCTTTTACACCCCAAAATAAATACTTATAACTTATGTCTGCTCTAGACAATAAGGTTTTTGATTTATATGAAAATGATAATTATTAAAAAAACCAATAATAGAACTTGTACGGTATAAGGATTTATTTTATTAATATATTGATTAAGTTTAAAATTTGTTCAAATAAAATTTCAATTAATATTTTAATTTTGATAGATTTTTTTAAGTTTAATTTTTATTTCTTTACTATCTATATAGGATTTAAAGGCCCATTTGGAAAAAACGTAATTTCATACATTACAGGACATGATTTAAACCCCATTAAGTGAAGGTTTCTATAAAAATGATATTAAATTATCATTATTAGATAATCAATTTGTGTTTTTTTAAGTGTATATAAGTTTTTTGTGTTGTATTATGTAAATTTATTACTCATAGATACAATGGGTTTCAATATTATGGTTATATATATGGTATCATGCTATTTCATGGGATATAATTATGAAATTAGTGATATAGGTGATAAATACAAAGTTTGAATTATTTCTAAAGGGAATTTTCCCTTCTCAAACTGTAGTTCTCATAAAAAACTATGTTTTTTTGTTATAATGATGTATTAATTTATGTTAAATTTTGTTTTTATACACATAAATAGTGAGTTATTTAAATTGGAATTAACATAAATATTATTTCTATGATTTTATAAGTAATTAAAATGAAGAGAACATGTCTCATTTCTTGAAATATTTTTTGGATTTTGTAATGAAATTTGGATTGTAAACTAAATCATGGTTAGTTTCCCTATGAATTAGAAATAAATGTTTTTTACAATTATGATATGATATTATACATCAAGATTGAATAATTCAAGATTGATATTGGAATTATTGAATGATTAAGAGTATTACTTATATTCCAATTAGTTTTATTCTTAAGGTTTTAATAAAGATGTTATGTTATAGTGTTTGTTTTCACTATATAAGAAGATTTTTAAGGTTGATATGTGTTTGGGTGGTCTATATTTTGTAACTTCTTAATCATTTAGCTTGATTATCTAGGTTTTTATAGAATTATGACATATAGATTCCTATCCACTTTTATGAATTTTGTAGTTATAGTCTACTATGTGAAAATTAATATGATTTTTTATAACAGAATGGATAAACATTGGATGTATGATACTAATCGGATCTAAAATATGTTTCAAAATAATTTTGACTATTTTATAGATTTTTCATTCAATAATGATTTATATAGAGGTCTTATACACTACCCTTGTTACAATTGTGTTGAAATAACTCAGTTACATCACGAGGAAGTTATATACCATATAGAAAAAATAGGTTTTCAAAAAAATTATTATGTATGGTATCATAATAGAGAGAAAATGAAATATCATATTTTTCATGATCGAAATGAAAAGAGTGGAATGGAGAATTTTTGTATTTGACTGGTTTCCATTTATTCATTGTCATAAGGAAGAATAATACCAATGAAAGAAGATAATGATATTAGTACACATTATAAAACTAATGAAAATTATAATGTTGAAAGTGTGAAAAAATTATGGATGATTCTAGAACTCCTGTATATTGGAAATGTGGAAAAATGAACAAGATATAATTTTTAATGCAACTGTATCATAGAAAATCATGTATAGAATTTATAATATCATCATCAATTATATTTTTACATTTTTGAACGTCATACTTCTTGTTGATATAAATTTTCCCTAAAATAAATATATGGAATGTAATTTAATTGAAAACATAGATTTTCTAAAAATAAAATTCATGCCTTCCTAAAAGATAATAAATTACTCTGGGAAGAAACTAAAAGACTAAATAATTGAAAAGAATGTGGTGCATCTCTATAGAATAAAAATACATATATAAAACCATATTTTATTCCAAAAAAAGTAATATAGAACTTTACCTTGATTCCTATTCTCTAAAATCTTTTCATTTATGATGAAATCTCAAAAAAAAAATGATGGAATGATGTTGAGATAAATAAGGATAACGATGAATTCTTCCTACAAATGGATTTTTATGGAATACATTTGATGTACAATATACTGATTTTATATCCTAGGCGTGTAATGTCAGGTTGGGTCTATCATGTGATATTTTTAACACTTTTAGTCTAATGCTTACTCCACACAACATGTGGCCAGTTTTCATTCACATTTATATCCGTCCTTCATGTATGTGCATGAAAAAACCATTCAATTTCTCAAGAATACTCATATCTAAACCTTCTTATCCTAGTAATGGCATAAATATGTACATGAAACCTTTAATAAAAGAGTAAAACAAATTTCTAATATGGTTGTGTGCACATACAATGCTTCTTCAAAAGTCATATTTTAGATGCATATTGTGCTTATGTGGATGATAAATGATTTTCATGATTATATAATGATGTATAACTAGGACATGAATGGAAAAATATCTTGTCTTGTTTGTATAAAGGATAAATGATATATAAAACTTAAATATCATCATAGTTTTAGATTCATGGTACATCACTGATTCTTTCTGATGGATTATCCATAGATAAATAATCAAAAAAGTTTGATAATACCATTGAGATCGAAAAGCAACCTCAATACATGTTTGGAACTGATGTGGTTAAAGAATTTAATGATGACAATTTTTTATTCAGGAAATATAAAACCAAATATAAAAATAATAAGAGTGTTTCCATTGAATCCAAGTAAAATTAGAAGGATAAAAGTATCCTCTTTGTAATTCCCCAACCCATATTTTCCTTAAAAGCACCTGAGTGGAGATACTACAAGACCCCTTGAACACCTCCTCGTACACAAGAATTTATCAACAAGAAATGAGGGTCCCTATGGAGAAGTGGGGAGACTATAACCTCTATTTCAATATCCATGCACCATAAATGTATAAATCATAAATAACGTCTCATAAAAGTATAAGAAAATAAAAGAGAAACACAATACTATAACATATGATACACCAGTTGTAAATAAAATAAATCAAGGAATCCTAATGTGGTAGGTCAACCAATGTATAAACAACAATAGGAAAATAAGTGAAGACACAGAAACATCTATCTAGAGATTTACCTGGTACTACTTCCATCACCATACACCATATTTTCAATATCCTACCACTGGGCCCTTGACCTTCCATAGATCCGTGATCATGAAGTCTAGATGTGCATTGAGATGCCCATGCAATATGTGAGTAATGAAACCCATTAGGATACTGAGTCCTTAACATTAGAGCACAAGTATAATAGGTGTATTCAATGATAAATATAAATGCGCAAGAAAAAATTATTAAACATATGTAAAGTGTTCATGTGTTAACCAATCTACCATGGGCCTTAACCATAACAGCTTCAACTCTATTCCAAAAGGATGGAATGAACATAGGTCCTGATTGTAGTTATCCATAGGGATAATGAGTGTCTATGAGAAGTTCCAAGGTTGAAGAGTCAGGCCAGACCACATGGTCGTCACACCCTATCTCTATCAAATGTCAAGCCACAAGACCATCATACCCTATTTATACCTAGGGTCGAGTCACATAACCATCACACCCCACTGTGACTGCCTTGGGTATAGACTCAAGGCTATCATTCCATTACCAATTTTTTAGGTCCATAGTCACCATCATCACATGCCATGTACACTTCCCCTCTAAGGGACAACCATACTATGAAAATCCACCTATTTTGAGTACCAGTAACAATACCTCCAAAGGCATGATAATATCACACAATAGGGTAGACCATATATAAGAAAAACAAAACACCTTATCATGAGAGTTAGTAACAACATACAAGTATATGTGATCAACATCAAACATGGTATAACAAGACAAATAAGCACACTCATGGAATCAAGCATCATATATGGGTCTCTTGGGCTACACACACACCTGATATCAAAATCTATCATGGTAAATAAATCAATGCCAACATAAGTATCACATCAAGGTAATAATAGTATACAATCACCCAAGATGGTAAGGAACTTCTTACCATTATCTCATTGAGGAAAAACTCTTAGACTCATTGAAAGATGATATGTGGGTCATACCTGAGCACCAACTAAATCAATATCTCACACCAAGGAAACCTATAACTGATACCAATTTAATTATATCAAGTTTATAAATTGATATTAAATGATATTTTAAGTCCAAATGATTGGATCTACACCAAAAAACCTCTCAAGATCTGCCAACATTGCTATATATGATATTGATCTATGTAAGGTCTATAATGCAATAGATCCATCACTGATATATCAATGATCTAAGAATTCATTATTAGATGGCATCATAATCCATATATATGACCAAAAAATTCTATATTTATGATTTTTGTCAAGCAAAAAAGGTAGATATTAAATAACCATGAAGAAAAAATATTCATCGATCACATACCTTAAATCCCCAATCACCAACACGTTTGGATCCATTGGAATTGAGATCAAATGGGGGGGAATGGATAAGAAGAGCACATGGAGTCTCTATATTTGAGAGGTATAAATTTAGGAAGAATAATTGGTCAAAATGGGTGATTTATGGCCATTAAATTGGATTTTCAGATCATTAATTCATGCACACACAATTTACCAAACCATGCTCTAATCATGAAAGGATTACTACCTTTTATGAGCACCTACACGGTTTAGACACATGGTTTGACAACTATGCACCAACGATGTTTTTATCCTATATCACAATCTACATGGTTTATAGGAAATATTGCACAGTTTACTTTAATTATGAACCAACCAATCTATTTCTCCAAAAAAATTAACACAGTTTATTAGGGAGAACCACACAGTTTCCCTTAAATATGATAAAACCATGTACACCCTTAAAGTTAGATAAGAATCTCTAAAATCAACCAAAAACCCCCATAACTCAGCCTAGAAAATTCATAGTTCAAAAACATATGAATAAAGGTTGAAATTAACTCATAACACACCTAAAAAATACAAGGTCATTACATTATCCCCATTTAATGACTTATTATCCTTGATTAGCATATCTAAACATCTTTCTCAAACAAATCAGGACACTAAGCCAAAATATTTGACTCCCACTCCCAAGATTCATCCTGTATTTTTCTATGATACCACAAGATCCGAACACATGGAACCATCTTCCCCTGTAATACCTTCTTGTTTTGGTCTATGATCTTCACTGAGAATTCCATGAATGATGTTTTAGGATCCAACTCAATGTATTTATAGTTGATCATATGTGTAGGATCGGTCATGTACCCATGAAGTTGGGACACATGGAACACATTGTGCATACCTTGGTAATGTGAAAGAAGATCCAAATAGTAATCCATAGGTTCAATACTCTTGATAATCTCAAATGGTCCAATAAATATTTTAACTATCTTCCCTTACTCCCACAACCATTAATGAATTATTTGAGGAGTCACTTGTAGGAAAACTAGATCGCTCACATCGAACTCTAAGGGTATTCTCCTACTTTCAGCATATGATAGTTATTTGTTCTGAGTGGAAACTATTCACTTATGGATCAACTACACTCTATTATAGGTCTCTTTCACCACGATTATCCTCACAATAGCCACATCACTTGTCTCATTCCAATATAGTGGTGAATGACATGGTCATCCATAAAGAGCCTCAAAAGGTTCCCATTGAATAGAATCATAGAATATGTTTTTGTACATGAACTATACAATGGATAGGTTCTTATGCCATGTACCTCTAAGTCTAGTACACATTCCAAAATAATATACATAAGGATATTCATCTTCCTTCTATATATCCATCAATATAGTGATGATACATTGTAATCTGTTTTAGTTGGGTACCCAAAGTTGTAATCCTTTCTAAAACTTTGACATGAAACATGATGGGTTTAATATGATCATATAATGTCTATTTATAGTATAAGACAACTAAAAACATAAGAGATATATATTTGAGAAATTAATGTGTTAATAGTACAAAAAATAGAGTACTTATAATCCACTAACATCAGAAATTTTGATCTTCCTTCCATAAAGAGTGTTTGAGGAAGATCACAAGGAGAAGTGAACAAAAGCACCCTCCCTCCGATGGATTACACTGGAAAAAATATCTATGAACACTTCATGAGGATACCCGAAATCTAAAGGGGTGCTAGAATCATCTCAAATGATATAAACAAAGTTTCTAGAGGAATATAGTTTATTATAGGTGATAAAACACTATTTTGTTGAAAATTTTATTGATAATAAATGATATAATTTCCTCACATTGTGCTAAATATATTCATTTATGAAATATTTTGGATTAGAACATTCACTTGAAAATTTGATGATAATTCCAGTTTTACCCTTTTAAAATGTACTGTATTATTTTAAAGATAAATATTTTAAAATTTATTATTTTAACTTAATATTTTTTTAAAGTGTTCCTAACATAATTTTATACAACTATTATTCAGGACACTAGAGCTAAAGAGTGAATTTGGATGGAGTAAATGGGCCATTAAATCAATGGTGGGATGGGCTCAGCAGAATGGACACGGGTTCTATATTTCGGCCATAACTTCTTCATCCTTGCTTGTATCATGCCCAAATTTTTAGAGGAGATACATGACTCATTTTTTCGGAAGTAAGCCTGCTGGAAGGACATCTGATTCATGTGTTTTGGTGGTAAAATTGGTGGTGAAAGTTTGCATAAAATATTTGGCCGAGATTCCCTATTCACACTTGAAACCACTTTGAACCTAGCCTCCCCAACACCCTATAAATTAGTATTTTTCTCATTTAGTGGGGTTGGGACTTGCATTGGGAAGTTGAAGGCATAATAGAAGAGGTTTCACTCCAATTATCTAACCATTGTAAGAGGGGTATATCTTGAAGCAAGGATCCCCTCATCAAGCCTTCCTCTTATCCTTCTTCTTCTTCAAGTTGTAATACTTTTCTTCTTTCAATAAACTCTTAGTTTTTCATTCATTTATTCTGTTATTTTCAATTTTCTTCTTCTCTTAATTTTCCTAATTGGGTTTGAATCAAGAGTAGAAATGTGATTGGGTTCTACCCTTTCTAAACCTTTGCACATGCAAAACGTTTCTACGATGACTACACCGTCGGTGGAAGAGTAGTTCTTTTTAGTAATCGATCTACCTCTATACTTATTCATTAATTTATTTTGAATCAATGAGCTACTTTAATTCACATATTATGATCTATTAATTGAGTTTTTAATTTAAATGAAACTAATGAAGCAATTTAATAGTTAACAAAAAACACGTGAGGTCAGGAATTGTGTGAACTGTGAGAGCACAACCTTAACCGGTAATTCAAAACCACATGGGATTAATTTGTAGAGTTAAAAAATAATCCCTAAACTCAATTAGTCCTCATTTCCAGAATGGATATGTGCCTTAATTTACCACTTACCATAATATTTCCTTATAACATCAATCAAAGTAGGGTGTTGTGATTACATGTTCCGAAGATAACTTAGGGTTTAATTCACTTCATCTTTGTTGTAAGGTTAATTCTCATAGGTTTCAGGGGTTAAAAAGTTAAGGGATCATAATTAAATGGATGTTAATTTAAATGATAATGATAAATAATTGATTGAATAGGTAGAGATAGATTGATTACATATTTTAAATATTGTCTAAAAACATTTTCTTATTGTGTCATTTTAATCAAAATTCATTTTAAAACTAAAAAAAATCATCTTCTAGAAAACTTCTTCAAGAATTATAAACTATAACCAACCCCCATACTTTCAAGTATTGTTAGTATTCCCTATTATTTTATTTTTATAATACCTCTAAAAAGTTGTTTTAATTCACTTCCTCCTTTGAGAGACGACCTTGGTCAGCCACTCTGCTCACTTAAGTACCCCAAAATCACACTAATCATTTGAGGGTGCCTATGACAATGCTCTTTAAATAGGCTCATTCAAATTGCACCACATAAACCACATACACCCAATAAGAGAAGATATCATACTCTTTTATTTCTAAATCATGACACTCCTACTTCATAACACATCATATGAATTTTTGTCTATTGGGTATTATTCATTGAACATTTTCAATGAATTTAATGAAAATATTTTAATACAGTCATAATGTATTTTAACTGATGAATAAACCATTTGGGATAAATAAATATTATATATATAAATATATATATCACACACACACATATATTATATTCATGCATCAAATACATGAAAAATACATGAATTATATTCTTATATTAAATTTACACTACATATAATATGATATTATATATATACATGTCTCATACATCATATGCATGTACATTTTAGTGTACATCCAAAAATATTCCACTTGCACTAAAAATCCCATAAGGGATTTATGAAAAATTTCACAAATATTTATGAATACATCCAAACTCTTTGGGAAATATTTTTTCATCAAACTCTCTTTATTTTGAGAAAAAAATTTATCCAAAAATTTATCCATATTCAGGGGCCTAACTATGTGACCCTATGGTCCTCAGTATAGTTGAAAAAAACTATAAAATCCCAATTTCATAGATGTAATAAAAGAGTGGCCTCAAGCAAAGTATTAGTGCTACTCAAGATACTAAGGGGTCTGGTGTGGCCTCTATCAAACACGATCATATCACTATATGAACATTTCCACCATAAGATGAATCATATATATCATATGTATACCTATATAATACCTTTTTCTATGACATCGAGCACCAATAAACATGGAACATATCAATCTAGCATTGGCCACACATCGTTTCATGATTCTATAAAAAAGGCTAAACAAGTTAATGAATACATCATATTCCATTCATTTATCTAATATGTATATCACATGTCACTAATCCAAGTAGTCAAACACATCATATGTGAATCTACTAAGCATGGTCATGCATTTCCTCAATTTAATTTAATAAATGGCCTTATGCCTTTTCTGGCCATACAAGTGGAAAAATCCCATCTTAGTTTCACTCAAAATGATGAAATAATCAATGACATAACCATACAACCATATATTAGATAAGTTCATATGTTGAATTTCATAATTAGGGTATCATAGTATAAAGGTTATCATGCTAGACATCCCACCAACATCAGGTAAGAAGGATTAAGAATATACATACACCCCTAAGTATATCTATGACTATATGGCATTCCATGAGATTTGTTTTTATAGATTAGTCCAAGTAATAAGTCTCTACTCTTAACCTCAAGAATATATTCTTAATATCTCATATATAACCCTTTGTAATGAATATAATAATATATTTAAGCTAATGTTTACATATCATCACAACCCATTAAAATCCTTGATGATCATTGGTTAGGGACAACTCAAAGTTTATACTCTGAGGGGATATTTATCATTCAATTATTAATGTAAAGTAAAGTTGAAAAAAACATGAATGAATGATAAATATATATTTCCTTTAATATAAATAAATGATATTTTTACAACCAATATTTTGATAGATTCTACATGACATTCATGTTCTTTCTATAAAAATGGTTTTTGAACATTACATCCATATGTAATCCCTATAACATCCCTATATGACCATATAATAAAATACTCTCACTATCCTCTTAGTGATTACCATTTATAATGTAAGCTAGTTTGAATAATAGTGAGACTTAGGAATCATATTCCTTAAGTTCACCTCTTTGAACATATATTCAAACTTTTTTACTTCATAACATCAGATGTTATAATTTTGTCTTCTATTATCTACTTAGAACTATTTATAAGTACATCATCATCATCTTTGAAACTCTTTTCTTCAAAAATATCCTTGAAATATTTTGTAAATATTTACATCATCACTTTACAAGAACATCCTAAAATATTTTAGGATAAAGTGATATCCACTTCATTATGGAAACTAATGTAACTCTTTACATTTCTATTTACTGTCACATATCCGAAACTATTTCATGATACCAAGTGATATAATTTGCGTATTGGTTGGTATAAAAATTTATGAAATACTGATTTTCAATTTTTATGGTAACAATATATAAATTTTTATGTTTTTCTTTACCATCACATATCCTAAACTTCTTTAGGATATTAAGTGAAGAATCACTATAATTTTAGACTGATATAATCCTTTAGTTAATATTGATATTCAATTTATCACAGTAACTAAATGTAACTATTTACATTTTTCTTTACTGTCACATATTCTAACTCTTTAGAATATGAAGTGAAGAATCACTTAAAAATAAAATGGCATTAAATTTTATTTATTAAATTTGAACTTATTTAAGTTCAAACATACTCAAACTAGCCTCTTAGACACTATATTTTCTTTGGAATATATTTCTAAAACACAACACAAACTACTTTTTGTTTTAAGAAACAAAACTTATTTCCTTTTAGTAGGAATATCTAAAACATAAACTATTATTTCATTATATCATATGGAATTCTATGTTTTTAGAGTATTTTATTGAAAAAAAAGATTTTATTCATTAAAATACACCACTATTGGGTGGGAATCAAACCCCATTATATTTTAACTAAAAGTTGGATAAGAAAGCTATCCTAGATAAAACAATATTATCTATATCTTCTTCTCAAAACATGTTATAGAATCCAATGAATCATAAAATCAATGTATATAATTAGTCATATTGTGTTGTTCTCAAAAAATATTTGTTCAAAACTCTTATTATATAAGAGAAGTCAGATAAAGACAAACTTCCTTTACTTAGATTCATCAAATCTTGATAAACATATTTACATTAAAATTTATGGTGTGGAAACTATTTACTTAATCACTTGAATGAAAACTATATGATATTTCGATTATTACTATGATTTTAAACTCCTCTATATTTACAACACTTGTAAAACATACACTCAGTATCATATACCATTTAAAATTGAAGATTCAATTTCAATAACATTAATACCTAACATAGATATTCCTTGGATTTCCCAAACCTGTTCAGGTATTCTAGATAATCTCATCACATGGAATCATTAATCCTTCCTAATAATACCCTCAAGTTTCAAAATAACCTTAAGCATATTCTTAAAGAAATATTATTGGACTTCCAATATTTATCTCTTCTGATTTTGAACTTTTACATCCTTGTACTATCTGTATAGTACTAGAACTTAGACACAATATGCCTGGTTTATCTATTATCAACACTTTGAGAATATCGGGTAAACTTTTATTGAATTCATCCATCTTGGTGGAAAATTTCCATATATGAAAATATAATGAATTCCTTAACAAAAATAGTCCTTTTAATAATTCTTCAGTTCCTTCAAACATATTCAATCATATTTAATATCATTGAAATATCCAATCATATTGAGTATATGAATGGAGTCTAAAATTACTTGGTTTATTTTGTATTAAATTCATTTTAAACCTTAAATGAATCATTCCATGCTTCAATAAGCATATTTATTTTAATTTTGAACAACATCAACACTTGGTTACTCAAGAAGGAACCGTTCGAACACATAAAATATTTCTCTTGCTCAAGAATTTTTCTTTAGCTACCAGTCTTTTTATTTTCTTATTTTAATATTCTCATTTAATGAATAATATAAATTTTATTTTTATGATGATGATGCATTTATCTATAATTTTTTTTATCAGATGAATATTATGTCTTATATATTTTCATTAAGGTCTTTTAATGAAAGTGATCCCACTAAAATTTATGACCCCATACATCATATCCATTTTAGTGAGAAAAGATCCATATTTAATCATAACTTACATAGGTTATCACATAATCAAGCCATGATTATTTAGTTAGGGAATAATAACAATCATAAAAGTTATGATTCTTTGATAGTTGAGTGGATAAACCTTTATCTAAATCCATCATATAGATTCACTTACCTCTATTCCTATGGTATCTTAAATGTTATGGATTCATAGCTAGTGTAATCTAAAGAAAATTCTAATAAAAATACCAATAAGTAAAATCAAAGGATACTAATATTGATCTCAACAATACCCAACATGAAAATATTGAGTTACTTATAGCTTTATTGCCTTACATAATATTATTCAGGGGTACTCATGATAAGATTGGCAATACCTAGTTGGATGATCGAGGTATTGAAAAGTGTTTCTTTAGAAGGGATCTCACACTTAGTATTTAATGTATTTTCTTTTAAAGTCTCACCAATTTAATATACATCATATTCATATTAAATCCATAACTATTAGATACTATGTAATAATTATCTTCTCATGTTTTATTCCCTTTTATGTATGCATGATTCTAATGATTTAGTTTTGGATTCCATATTCCAACCACCAAACTAATGTGTTCACACTACATTAATGTGAAACTATTTGCACAACCCACAAGTCTATTTTAATGACACAAAAAAATGCCAATTATGTTCATACATATCCAAATGCATCACATACATAAGGTACATAGATTCTTCATGTAAATTCATGGAGTTATATGAGATTGAAAAACTCCACACGAGTAATCCCAAAACAATAGATAGACAAACCCATTCACTTTTACAGCTAATGGAAGCCTCAAGGAAAGTAGGTGGTCTAACCCCAATTACCTCTATATAAAGATAATCTACTCAATAGAGAATTCAATTCATGAAAACTTTAACACCTAATATGTACAAAACAATTCCCAATAATTATTCTCAAGCTCATAATTAAAAATATAAACCAAGGTTAAGGTAGATGAAAACTAAATGTTAAGATATCAAACCTAACATGATATGAAAGGATATATCCTAGCATAAATTTATCATATAAATGGGAATACACCATATTAATATTTCATAAATAATTTGCTAAACATGAATATCAAGGAAATTTAACAAACAAATAAACAATTTATTTATTTTCCAATACATGATACATTTATAAACTATTTATAAAGAAATTATAATTATAAACATTTTATAACATAGAATGAATATAAATATATTACATTAATTTCAGCATAAACTTCTCCATATCTTATATTAAATAGAATTTATATGATATTTCATGAATTGTAAACATTTTATAATTCAATATCTATTATATAAACATTTTATAGAATCTAAATATCATATAGTTTTTAATTTATAAACACTTGGTAAATTACCTCTTAAGATTTATAAATAAACATTTTTATTTATTGATCATAAGGCAAGACAATTAATTTATAAAAAGGTATTTTAAAATATTAACCTTTAATATTTGGGAAAAATGTTTCATAGACATTTAATTAATTAATTATAACAACATTATAATTAATTAATTAATTAATAAAATACTTATAAATTAAAATATCCCAAAAATACCTTTTATTAAGATTTATAAACATTTTATAAACCATAAAACCATTTAATATTTTTTAAATATAGTTTCTTCTTAACCTTACGAAAAACTCATTTTCTACGTAAGGGTAGGATCCTTATTAACCTTATACAGATGCTATGCATAAGGGTAGATTATGTTTTCTAAAGCCCATGTAAAGGTAATATAAAGTTTATATTTACCTATCTCAATTTGAAAACTGTTGTGTAAAGGTAATTCACATACTACCTTTATACGTCTCCCTCACATAATTTTATTACCTTTATGCAAATGATTTGTATAAGGGTACTCTAAATATTCCATATCTTGCATAAAGTTAAGCACTTGAGACCTTTATGTAGTAGCTCAAATACATTTACGTGTAAGGGTAAAGTGAAAACGACCCTAACATAAACCAATTTGCGTAAGGGTACTACCTTTATGAAAACCCCTTGCATAAGGGTGATACCTTTATGAAACACCTATTGTGTAAGGGTACTACCTTTATTCAATCCATTTCTATAAATGTAACAATTAGGTTACCATTATGAAAAACTTATTCTAAGAGTATTGTGTAAGGGTAAAGTCATATCTACCTTTAGACAATATCTTTTGTAAGAGTATATCCTTTATGTATCTATCTTGTGCAAGGGTAAATCATATTTACCATTATGAAACTCATGTAAGGGTCTATAATCATCCTACAGTTTTATGAAAAAGATATTTTTCATTTTTCTTTGAAAAAAAGTGATTAAAAAACATTGAATTCTTGAATAACCTGACTTTGATACCACTTATAGATTTTATATAGCCATATTATGATCATTTGTAGTGGAATTCAACCCAAAACACATCATATTTATCTTTAAGAAGTCAACATTTTAGTAATAAAAAAACATAGTACCTGGAATTCATGAACAATTGTAGATTCAATCTTCCATATGTGGATAGTGTTTGAAGAAAATTACAAGGAGTAGTGAAATAAAACACCCTACCTCCGTGGGAGTACATCGACCAAAGGACCCACAAATTATTCATGGGGATGCCGAAAATTTGAAGGGGTTATAGTGCCTTTTCAAATGAGATAAATAGAGTTTTAGGTGTAAGAGAGTTTAATAGAGGCTCATACACATCACACCACACACACCACACACACCCAATATGATATGATCTCATCCTATTTTATAGCTAAAGCATGACGCTCCCACTTCATAACACATCACATTCAACTTTGTCTGTTGGGTATAATTCATTGACCATTTTAAATAAATTTAATGAAAATACTTTAATCCATTCAAAATGGATTGTAACTGATCAATAAACCATTAAGGAGAAATAATATATATATATATATATATATATTATATTCATGCATCACATTCATGAAAAAAACATGTATCATATACATATATTAAATGAACACTATATATAATATAATATAATATATATATATATATCTCAGGCATCATATGCATGTGTACATGCATCTCATGCATGTACATTTTAGTGCACATCCAACAAAACATGTGTCACTGTTAGATATAATTTTCGGGGGAAATCCATGATGGAATATAATCTCATATACATATATCTTTTGTAGCTCATCCACTAAAAGGGTCTCTAGAATTGGAAAGAAATGTTATACTTTTTTTAACCAATCAAATATCACCAAAACCACATCACAACTGCTTAGGGTCTTGGGTAGCCCCATTACAAAGTCTATCGTCACCTCATCCTACTTCCACATAGGCACAAAAGTGGATGAAGAAAACTATCACGACGCTGACGCTCATCCTTTACCCTTTAGTAGGTAAGGCATCATGAGACAAAACCAGTGGTGTATCTCTTCATATCTGGCCCCCAAAACTAATGTTAGATATCATGGTATATCTTCATCAACCCTAGATTCTATTCTCATTTCAAAGCATGAGAGTCTCCCATCAGATCCTCCCTTATGGAATATAAAAAAATTTCCCTCGCATGAATATAAATAAATTCATCATCATCTAAGGACCACCATGTAATTGGATTATCTCCCAAAAAGCATTCCCACATCACTACACAATTAGGATGTGACTCTTGGCTCACTTTCACACTGTCCACCAAAGAAGACGTGATCACTAAAGGAGAACATGTCACCACTCCATGACTTTCCAATGAATCAATTATCCACTTTACCATCAAAATCATTAGAATACATTCCTATTATGAAGCCTGCTCTCCAAAATCATTGGTCTCAGACATTTTCCTACTAAGATGATATACAATAACATTTCCCTTTCTTAGAGCATAGGCCATCTCAAAGTTGAATATCTGCAAATAATATACCCAATGTATTTTCCTCATATTTAAATCCCACTGAGAGAAGCTGTATCATAAACTCTTTTGGTCCATGTAGATTATAAACCTCTCTTTAAAGAGACAATATCTCCAACACTTTAGGGCATAAACCATAGATTCCAACTCCAAGTCATGCATTGAGTAGTTCCCCTCATGGGATCAAAGATGATGTGACCCATAAGCAGGAAACTAATATCTCTACATCAACATGACTCCTAACTCAATACCTAAGGCATCAAAATACACCCCTTATCTAATTCTAGGATCTGGATGGATCAAAATTGGATCTGTTATCAATATTATTTTTAGCTCAAGGAACACCTCCTCACACTAATTATACAACTAAAACTTCAACCCTTCTTGGTAAGACTAGTCATCAGTCCTTCAAAGTGGTATAAGTACTCAATAAACCATCAATAACATTCAACCAACCCAAGGAAACTCTTAATCTCAAAAACAATCTGAGGGTGATCCCAAGACATCACTACTTCCACCTTCTCCAGGTCCATATAAATTTCTACCCCAGATATCACATGGCCTATAAAATGCACCTCTTGGACTTAGAAATCACACTTGAAAAGGTTAGCATAAAGCTGATGTGCTCATAGTGTACTTAATATGGTCTTAAGGTGTCTAGCATGTAACTTAGAAGTTTGTTAATATATAAGGATATAGTCAATAAAGACCACAAAGAAAGAGTTGAGATATGGATGGAAGATCTTTTTCATGAGGGACATGAACACTATAGGGGAATTATTCAAATCAAAAGTCACGATGAGGTACTCATACAAGACACATATACTCATGAATGTTGTCTTATGGTTATACTACTCTTTGACCCGTAACTGATGGTAGCCTAAGTAAAGATCAACCATGGAGAACCATTGAGATCCCTGTAATTGATCAAAGATATTATCAATCCTAGGTAATGGATACATGTTCTTCACCATCATATAATATAGTATCCCATATTCCATACAGATCCGTAGAGAACCATCCACCTTCTTGGAAACCAATATTGGAGAACCCCACCGAGATGTTCTCAGTTTGATAAATCCTTTCATCTCTAAATACTCAAGAATCACCTTGAGTTCCTTAAACTCAAAAAACTCTATATGATAAGGGGAAATAAAAATAATTTATGCTCCCAATATGAGTTTTATCTCAAACTCAACTCCATTATCAGGTGGAAAACCTAAGAATTAATATAAGAAGACACCATGATAATAGAAAAAGTATGGTGATATAATATTGATTCCACTATAAAATCCAATATTGTTACTCACACCATGATGGCCCTAATCTAAATCAAGTCCAGTCCTACTGTACTAGCTTCCACATCCGACTCATTAGTCAACACCAAATTTTTTCCCTTAGGTAAATTGAAGGATACCTATCTATAATAACATTTTATTTGAGTAAAATAACATTTTAGTAAATTCACCTCGAAGATCACATCAAATATAGTCATCTCAAGGATTATGAAATCTCACAGATTTCTATATCCAGTAACAACTATTGAACACTCCAGGCATCTCTAGTGGTGTTCAACTTTCTTCCCCAAGGGCGTGTCGAGAGAAAGTAACTCATAAGATAACATAATTGGTAATTCAAGTACATTAATAACTTGATTAGATATAAATGAATGGAAAAAATGAGTACCAAATATTGCGGTAGAATGAGTAGTGATGATGAAGATTGTACCTTAGATGGTTGATGGTCCCTCCCTACCATCAACCAGAACTTGGTCCATTGCATACACTCAGTCTACCTCAGCTACATGAACCTAAACCTAGGGTTATTTAATTACCCAATTCAATTCCATATAATGGTCCTAAACATATTTTCTAGGACCCTAGCTAGATCTATGGTTCGTGGTTCATGCCTCTCCCGCACCCTTGTTGAATCCTAGACTCAAAGATCTATATAAGTATGGTTGGATATGCACCATCTTTCCACACTACCAACACTCTCTATGAGGCTCTAGGAGGAACCTTAAGTGGTTTAAAAAATTTACATAGTTGAATTACCATGAAAATCCTCCAGAGAGAGATAAAGAATCCAAACTCTACACAACCATCCTTCCAACACATTGGTTCATATCCTTAGTCTTCTTATTCCTACTGCCAAATGTGACACTCATTACAAAAATTGTATTTCCACTTTCCTGAGTACCAAAGGATAAAAAGGTAAAAAACTACTAAATCCTCCTTTATGACTTTATAAATAGTAATGACCTTGGACATAACCTTTGGGTACATCATTAGGTCAAATATCCCAACCCATCACATGATATCATGACAAAGACCGATCTCAAACTTCTTATCCTTATTTTCCTTATTTTCAGCTAATATGGGATAAAAATGAAGTAGTTCAGTGAAAGAAGAAGAGTATAAACATATCATCATAGATTCCTATTGAGTATTTATAAATTCTTAGGCATGACCTGGATTTATTTTTTCAGTAAATAATTCCATGAAGAAAATGTTCTCGAAGGCCTCCCAAGAAAAACCCTCACAATTTTTGTTTTTTCCCATGATACCCCACCATCTCCTATCAGAAACTTGAATCATGAATGACATTATCTTAACTCGTCAGTCCTATGATGTATCATCTGTCAAATATACCCTCTATAAGGTCAATCCAGTCCTCAATATCCATTGGTCCTCCAGTTCCTCTGTAGACTAGTGGATGCTAGAGTTGTAATTCATGGGTGAAATCAACCATGGTCCTTTGTACCCCTCCACCTTGGGTGGGTATAATCTAAAAGACTTTGGATTTTGATGGATATAATGCATAAACAATCAAAGCAGGTGTGAGAGCATACTCTAGTTCGTCCTCATGCATAACTTATGGTGTAACTAGCACATCCACCTTAGGTGGAGCATTCTGGCCTATTTCACCAAGTTATCCAATCAAGCATCTCTGAGGTGGAGTTTTCTAAAAATTGAAACAAGAATCTAGAATTCTTGTTCCAGATTTATTACAATAATAACTTAAGAAGTTTCAAAATACACATAAAGTATTCCTATCATAAGACATATCCTAGGAGATACGCAACCACAAAGTATAACCCTCCCAATTATACCCAAGGCTCAAGCCTAGTCCTATATACCTAAAAATTAATCAAAATCATATATATATGAAACATAACAACATGAATAAGTTCAATTAACTAATTCCAACAGATATATCACAATAGTAAATAATGATATACCACTCAAAAATTAGCACAAATCAAGACATTAAATTAAATAAATAGCATGCAACACATAATAGGTATATATATGGCATGTGATCTTAAATGATGACTCATGATGAATGAATGCACCAAAATCATATAAAAAATAACAATAATACCATCATCAATAACTTTGTTTTCCCTTACACATGAGTTGTCTAGACACATATAAACTCCCCACCCAAGATCCACATAACTTATCTCTTTTCTACTATAACCCCAAAATAAAATCAAGAAGTGAAACTTAGCCTCTGATACCATTTTATAATACCCTATCCTAGATTTTCACAAACAACACTCAAGTGGAGATTCTATAAGACCTCTTGCATGCCTTCTTGTGTACACACGGTTACCAATTTGCAGAAAGGGTCCCTACGTAGTAGTGGGGTGGCTATACACTTTGTATCAATAACCATAAACAACAAATGTATAAATCGTAAATAATATATCAAAACTGAACAATAAAATAAAAGAGAAACATAATTTTATAACATATAAAATGATATTTAATTATAAAATAAATCACGGACCCTGATGTGACAGGTCAACCAATGTATACACAAATATATGAAAATATGTGAAGATACTACAACATCAATCTAGAGTCATACCTGGTACTACCTCCATCACCATACACCATCTCCTCAACATCCCGCCACTAGGTCCTTTCCCTTCCCTAGATCCCTGATCATGAAGTCTGCACATGTATCAAGATACCCATGCAGGGTGTGAGTAATGAAAACTAGTATGACGCCACCAATGCATCCTTAACATTAGTTCAAAGGTATAACAAATGTACACCATGATAAATATAAATGCTCAAGAAAGTAATAAAAAACCTTGGATAAGAATTCATGTGTTAACTAAGATACCACAAGCCCCGAATATACCTGATTTGGTTCCATGATAAAAGTATGGCATGAACATAAGTTATGATCATAGTTATCCACAAGGCTAATGAGTCTCTCTGAGTAGTTCCAAGGATGGAGAGCTAGGTCGGTCCATATGGTCATCGCACCCTATCTCCTTCATGGGTCAAGCCACAAATCCATCATACACCATCTATGCCTAGGGTCAAGACACATGGCTGTTTCACCCCACTGTTGTTTCCTTAGGCCTGGCCTTAGGTTCTCTATTCCCTTACCCTATGTTCAGGTCTATTATCTTCATCAGCACATACCATACTCACTCCCCCTCTAATGGATAACCATACTATAACGGTCCACCTATTTCGAGTAATAGTAGCAATACTTCCAAAAGAATGATAATAACACACAAAAAGAAAGGGAATATATAGGAAAAATATAACACATCATCACGAGAGTCAGTATCAATAGAAAAAAGTAGGTGATCAATATAAAACATGGTCTAACTTGCTACATAATCACACTCATGGAATAAAGAATCATATATGGGTCTCACGGTCCACACACACAAATGTGATCATAATTTAGCATGGTCAATCAATCTATACCAATATAAGTATCACATTAAGGTAACAAGACTATACAATTTCTCAATATAGTAAGGAACTTCCTACCTTTATCTCATTGACAACAAACTCTGACACCCGTAAATAGATGATACCCAAGTCACACCTGAGCACCAATCAGATAAATCCCACACACTAAGGAACCCTAAAACTGATCCAAATTCAGTAATACCAAAGTTTTATAATGAGATTAAAGGATATTACAAGTATAAAGGATTGGATATACACCAACACACCTATTGGGATCTACCAACATCTCTAGATCTGATATTGATCAAAGGAAGGTCACCAATACATGATCTTCCACCAATATATAAATTATCCAAAAATTCATCATTAGATAGCATCAAAATCCATAGATTGAGCCATCAAATGCCATATCTATGATTCATCTCAAGGGAAGAAGGGTAGATCTAGAAGAACCATTAATAATGTTGGTTTGTGGATCACATAACCTAATCCCCTAGTCACCAACACACTTAGATCCATCAAAATTGAGTTCGAAAGGGGAGGAAATGGATAAGGAGAGCCCATAGAGTATCTAGGTTTGAGAGGGATGAATTTAAGAAGAATAATGTGTTAAATCAAGTGAGTTATGACCATTAAAGAGGATTTTTAGATCATTAATTCATGCACACACCATTCGATCGCATGGTTTTTCGAACTATGCACCATCCATGCAAGGATTTACGCCTCTCCCATACACCTGAATGGTTTAGTCACATGGTTTGGTAAATCATGTTCCAGCCATGATTTTCTTCTTTATCATAATCTACACATTGTTTGGGGGAATGGTGCATGGTTTTCTCTGACCATGTACCAACCACCATCCTTCTCCAAACAAGTCATATAATTTCCTAGGGAGAAACGCATGGTTTCCCCTAACCATGATCAAACATTTCACCCCTAAAAGGCCTCTAAGACTCTTAAAAATCAACAAAAAACACCTAAAACTCATCCCAAACAATTCATAGTTAAAAAAACTTGAATAAAGGTTGAAATTAACTTATAATTCATTTGAAAAATCTAAGGTCATTACACTATTTTATTTATCTTATTGGTCAACAAATTTGTTATGTCATTGTTTAGATGTAATTCCCATCGAGAAAAACATATATGAAATGTTTCTTTTAATTATTTTAAATGTCAAGGGGATGAAAAAATATGATATATGATCTTGACATGACTTACTGGATTTGGGTATCTGACCAGAATGACATCATATGTTTATCAATGAAAATAAATGGAAAGTTCGTTATGCTTATTATGTGATTAAAACTGCAGATAAAGATCATTTTCTATAAGTATTACTATTAGGGTTATTTATTTATATTCAATAAATATGTTAAAATATTCCAACAAAAGATATTTGAAACTGAAATCTCTTAAAACTCATGACTACAACATCATTCTTCATGAATTGATTCTAATAATATTACTTTATGTACTATCTAATAATTAAGGGTTGATGGTGATTTAGTCATACCATTTTCATAGAGATCTATGATCTAAATGGTTGTAAAAGTATTTCTTTAAAAAATGTAGGAAGAAGCACTATTAATTCTGTGCGAGTTAGAAAAAAATTTTCCTCCATATTTTTCACTTGAATACTACATCTAACTATCCATATTCCAAAAAATACTTCTTGGGGACCCATTTATTTTCATTTGATGTATCTAACTCAATGAAATATAGTCACAATGAAGTATTATCATCACAAAAATAATCATCCTAAAGGTTCCATTTTGGAATTTTACTTGGCTCATGAATGTATGGAGTTTATTCAATTTATTTGGGTGATGTGAGCATGAGAGGTAACCAACCAATGAGAAATAAATAATATTAATATGATAAAATTTAACCTAAATTTCCATAACATCCAAAAATATGTGGAATTTCTAGATTATATACATTGGATACATTGAGACTTAATGTACAACCAATGGCATATCACACAATCTTGTTTAATTTTGATTTTTTTTATGACTACATAAAGTAAGTAATTTGAACATTTATATGTTGTCTCATATAAGTAGTTTCACATATATCTTAAAATTTTATTATATTTTTATATAGTGAATATAAAAAAATTATAATTAGAACTCATCATTCGTTACCTTTGATAAGGAGAGACACTTTTCACAATAAATAATTTATTATTTGGTTGAAAACGAAGGTACAAAAAACAGTTTAATAAAATAGAAAAAATAAATATTAATATATTTTTAATATTCATTTATATTTTAGGTATTGAGTTTAAATGTTGAATCTGCCTCGGAAGAAATAAAATAATTATATTTTGGTCCTAATTATTTTGTTTATGAATTAAAATTATTGATTATCAATGGGAATTTTTTTTATAATTGTTTAACTAGTGAACACGAGAATGCAACATGATGGAATTTTTTTAACTATAAAAACAAAAAAAAATTATATTGCATTAGATAATAGAAATTGATATTAAAATGTGTTTTATTATGGGTTTGTTGGTAAAATACCAATATTGTATTATTACTCCCATGGTCGAGTCGCCATGATGAAATGAAAGTGGTTTGATTCAATGATAAAAAATGAAAAATTTATTGATGATAGTAGATTTAGAGTTATTGAAATCAATTTATTCTTGACTTTTTATAATCCATATATTTTGGAATTAATGGAGAAATATGTAATTTATGTGAAATTTCATATGAGACATCTCTTTTTTGTCAATAGTGAAGTAATACCAATACATATTTTTTTATGATAACAGAGATGAAGTTGACAACATTTATCTCCCATTTGTCTTAATCAATATGTTGCTTATTATGAATCAAATAGTCCAATAGTGAAAGTTTATTGTGAATATAAAATAGTAATGGGTAATATATAGAAGCGAACATACGTGTTCTCAGTTCATTTAGTTTAGCTTGATTTGATTCTATTAGGGTCATTCCATTAGAATTTCTTTATTTTGGTTTCATTTTGTAAACTGTAAATTGATTTAATTTTGGTTTTTTATTCATATATATTATAAACATAAAACAAAGAAAATTTCATTTTTTATATTTATATAATAACAATAGGTACCATTTTATACCCTTTCATTTCTAAAATGATACTTGTTTTCATTATTTTACTATTTTTTTCTTGGATATTAATTGCTCATGTGCATTTTTTTATTATTTATGAATTATAATTCCATATAGTTCATTCAAATCAACCCAACCAAAAATTAATGGAATCAAAGAAAAGTAGAAGTTTCATTTTATTTAGGTAGTAAAATAGTCCCAAAACAAAAATAGTCCTAAAAAATATGTAAACATTAAAAAAAATTCATAAAACATTCTAAAAATAAACTCAAATAGTCCTAAAATAGAATTATTTTGACAAAAAAACACAATTTGAGTACCATCATCTCCTCCCATAAAAGGATTTAGGGGTTTTTTATCCCTTTTCTTTAATTGTAACCAAGAATAAAATATAAAATCGAGAGAAAGAGAGATAAATAAACAAGAGAGAAATTAATTACAACTAGTAGTATAAAAAATAGATCAATTGAAGTAACAATAATGAACAATTATTTCCAAGACATCCTATGGGTTTATTTATAGACTTTGAAGGTCCTTTGATGGTTTTAGAGGTGTTGAAAGTACAATAGATCCTTTGGGAGGTGAAACAAGATGGAGTGGACAAGAAAAACCAGCTTTTTTGACTTATTGGAAAGCATACACCAACCGACTGATAGGGCTCACTAGTTGGATAGTGAGTTATTAAGAACTTACTAGTTAGAGAGTGTGTCTAATCTACGAGCCAATGTGTGAGGTAGAGATAATGGTCTCCTATTGTGATCACTGGTTAACCACTGGTCTTTTCTATCTAGCCAATGAAATATCCCAAAAATGCTCTTCAAAATGGCTCTCCAAAAGCCTCTTGAACCCATCGATTGATCAGTTGATTTCATAAGTTGATATCTTTACATAATAATTGAAATCATATCAAATGAAATGGTTATAAAAATAAGAGGTGTCTATGATAATTAAAACATCTAATAGATTTAAGGATACAATAAAATGAACCTAATGACCTAACCCAAAATGAACCAAATGACCTAACCCAAATGAACAAATGACAAAATAACCAAATAACCTAACAAAAAAAACCAAACGACTAAATGGATAAATACATTATCCAAGAATTAATTGGACTAAATTGAAAATATAAAAGGAAAACCATATCATATCTATGTTAAACAAGCAAACAAACCATTCATGTAATGGAAGAAAATTTCAATAAGAAAAGAACACTTTGAATTTACATGTTTCAGATTGAAAATCATACATCCATGGGAGAAAAATTATAAAATTTTATTTATATATAAAGAAAAATTTACAAATTAGTGACTAAAGAGTCACTATATATTACTAGATACAAGTAATAAAGATTTGTACAAAGTCCCAGTTTCCAACAACAAAAAAAGGTGTCCCAACCCTCTATTTATAGAGAGTAACTTCTGGTCCTTGAGTTTCACCGACCTATGGGAAATACAAGAGTCTATTCATTCCATTGTTCTCACTATTGATCTACTGTAGAAAACCTCAATGTGACCTATTTCTTAGGTAAACTAGAATCCTCAACACAATAATATTGTACACCCCCCAACTTCCATAAGTACAAGCTAAAATTCTAGAATAAGACTTCCTTATACTGAATTCATCAGAAGAACCTCCTTATGACCCACCTCCTTCTACAAAAAATCCTTCTAGAACACTAGGGAAAAAACTACCATTACCATCACTTAGAAAAACTGAAGATACACTTGAACCACTTCTTCTAGTCATCATAATTCATTCAACTGAAGTAGGATTTATGAGTTCCCCACAATATCCCAATTAAATACTACTTTAGAGAAAAATCCATGACACCACCTTTAACTTCTACAAAAAATACTTACATTTATGTTGTATACAGTTTTTTTCTTCATCCTATTCACCCAAGTCCAAATAAGGTTTTATATTGCCTCAGTATTTATAAACCAAAACTCTTGGTAAACATATCAATTCGATTCAGTTTCTCATCTACCTACTATAACTCCAACTCACAATATTTCAACATCTTTTGGATGTAATGGTACTTCACATCAATGTTTTTAGTTCTTGAATGAAACACTGTATTATAATCCAAATTACTTACACTCTAATTATCAACAAATAACAACCCTTTACCATTATTATATCCAAGTTCTTGAACTAAATTCCTTAAACTAACTACCCCCTTTCTTACTTTCATAACAACTATATATTTTACATCCATTGTAGAAAGTCAAATCATTTAATGTAGACCAAAAATCAAAATAATCATGGTTCTGTAAAAAGTATAAACATATTAAGTCATGATATTTTGAGAATCAGAACCACACTCAAAATCTTCATATAAAAAACTCAAGTAACATATTGTTATCTCCTAAAAAAACTGATACACCTTTTGATCCTTTTATATATTGAATAGTCCACCTAACAACTCCCCAATGAAACTTCATTGGATTTCCATGAACTAGATGAACAAACCCACTACATGAGTAATGTAAGGATGTGTACACACCATAATATATATAAAACTTCTGACTACTGAGGCATATATAACTTTAACTGTGTAATTTTTTATTATTATATTCATGGTACCTACTCTTTTGAAAGTATAAAGTGTCCAGTAAGAGTATTTGAAACTCGTTTACATCCTCTCATTATGAATCTCTTAATGATATTTTAGATGTAATCCCACTATGATAAAACTAAGATTCATGTTTTACTATTATGTTAAATACTCATTACTAATATCTTCTTTTCAACTCCAAGATCTTTTATCTCAAAGAATACAGATAATTCATCCTTCAAATTCCAAATAAGATGAATATTTTGGCATAATATTAACATATCATTCACATAAATAAGTAACATGATGAAATAATTTCTACTGAACTCCTTCTGGTAATATTAATGATTATAGTTAATTCACATGAAACATTTCTCTTCCATGAAGGAATGAAAATCCTGGTTCCAACACTTTGGTGATTATTTCAAACCAAAAAGACTCATTGGTAGTTTACACACCAATCCTTGATTTTGATTGTCCATGAAACCAATAGGTTACTCAATATAAATTTATTCCACCAAATCCCTGTGATGAAACGATGTCTTCACATACATTTGTTCAAGGTATAAATTTCCTAAATCAACCAAACGTAAAGTAGTTCAGATGGTAGTATTTTTTACTACCAGAGATAATATATTAGATATTTCAATACTAACCTTCTTCTAATACTGTTTCACTACCAGTATTGATTTATATCTCTTCCTTTTGTCAACCTCTTCTTTCAACCAAAATACCCACATATTCTTAAGTGATTTCTACCCTATTGGTAATTCCATTAGCTCCAAAGTGTTATTCACTTGCAGTGAATAAAAATCATCCTACATTACTAACTCCAACTTTCTAAAATCACCCAGAGTATCTACTTCTTTCAAACTCTCTAGTTCTCTTACATCAATTAAATGTAAGAAACTCAGATCAACTCAACACCTCTACACTATCCATATAATCCTTGAAGATATCTATAAATTAACCTGTAATTTATCTTCTTTGTGAGTTGTAACTTCTTATATCTTCACCTTCAAGAAATTTAAACTATATTTCCCCAGTTCCTAATATTTAAGATATATCTTCTTCTGGACGAAATTTCAAACATTCTATACTAAACATTGAACATAATTTGGGAATATGTTACCTTTCAATATATTTAGATACATATGAACGTTACATAACATGTGATCCTCTAGAACAATCATTCAGATAACCTTGAATTAAAGTTAAATCTTTATCCCCAACCTCATTCTCTTTCAAGTTCCAATCTTTCCATAAGACCTACTCATTTAAGAGAACATTCATATTTCTAAAAAATTTAATCTTTTCATCATCCAAAAGTTTAAAACCAAAGTATTCATATCCATAGTTTATAAAAAAACATGCCTAAGATTTTGATTCAAGTTTATATATTTTCTTTCCATTCACATGAATCTAGGATAAAATTATGAAAACTATGAGGTGAGAAACTTATAGAACTTTTTTCAAACCAAATTTTTTCTAGTAACTACTATATAACTAGTGTCTATGGACTTATGTTGATCAAGTATGTTATTGTTATTACTACTATTTTTACAAAAAATGTTAGGCATTTTTAGAATTTAGTGACATAATGATTTTTCACTCGATCAATGTATTATTCATTCTCTCAACTACACTATTTTTTTCAAGTGTTTTTGGAATATCCTTCTCATACTAGATTCCTCTTTTCTTATAATAATTTTAGAAACTCCTTCAGTAAAATCACCAACATTATATGATCTTCAACATTTTAGCTTGCTTATGATTTCTCTTTCCACCATATCCTTCTATTGAATGAAGATTCCAAACACTTAAAATTTTATGTTTTAGAAATTATACCCATAATTTTCTTATGGAATCATAAATGAAGGTAAAAAAGTACCCAACTATTTCGTAAGAATGAACTAGGGGAAGTACCCAAATATCTATATGAACCAACTTTGACATCTTGTATTTAGGTGTTATTTTATAAAAATTGAAAGAAACCTTTCACTAATTCTTATGTTTATAACCCTTTCATCTTATGAAGTCTAAATCATCTAGCTTCAATATTCCTCTATCTACTAGAATATTCATAACTTTCTCACTGATGTGTCCAAACTAATTATGCAAAAGTTCTAAACATTCAGAAGATACCTTTCTAGAGAGTGTAGCTCTTACTACCCTTCTGACCATATATAATGACCCATATTTTACACCTCTTTCTATGACAAGAGATCCCTAAGTAATATTCCATACTAATTCTTCAAATCAAGTTCCAAAACATTCTTTGTCTATCCAATGCACTAAAATTAGGTAATTTATAAGATCTAGTACATGCATCACTTCCTTTAGTATAAGAAACCTCTCATTATTTAACTAAAATTTCACTTCTCCATTTACCATAATATCAAGAGCTTTATCATCAATAGGATTCAATCTAACAAATTTTTTGGATACATAATTTTACATGCACCCATTTTCTCTTGTGGAATGGAATGAATCTCTAGAATCTATGATCTATGATTTCATTTATTTTGAAACATTTGAAATTATATTTACACTACTCTCCACTACCACACTAATATGTCTAAATAATTTCCTACCATAGGTTTTATTCCTGTCATGAAAAACTTTCTTGAGTTGACCTATCTTTACACAATGCCAACAAATAGGCCCACTTTTGGAAGACTCCCCTCAGACCCTTTCAAATGATTTCCTCTGTGGTTGCTTCCAATTACTATGATGAGGTGAGTAATCCTTCCTTATACATTTAATACATCACCATGAGAAGTTAAAATATCTTTCCTTCAGAGATCCTCATTGAGAATCAAGTTTTGAACATCAGTGAACACCAAATCATTCTTTCCACTTGAACTGATCACAACTATAACCATGGCCTCCCAAGAATCCAATAGAGATGATAATAATAAAATCATTTAAACATCATCTATAAATGAAACCTTAAAAAACTCTAGCTAGCTATGGATTAAGTTTAAATCATTCAACAGATCTGAAGTTGATCTTCCTTTCGATAACCTCAAACTGAATAACCTTCACATCAAGCACACCTTATTCAGTGTTGTTGGTTTCTCATACATATATTCAAGGGATTATATAAACTATGATGTGGTTTTATTATATTAAAATTTCAAAGACACATTTCAAAATAATTATATTCATATCACACCAAGTGCCTTCTGATCTAGATTTTCACATTCACTTTTTTTCATTTCTTCTGGTATGACACCCTTTAATAGAAGATCTATATTTTTATGAATGAGATAATATTCTATCCAATTTTATAGAAACTGAAATATGTTCCATTTAATTTTTTGATCTGAACCTTACCTTATTCTAACATCATCATTCTAAAAATAATGATTCCCAATGAAATTTGAAAAAAACATGGGGAAAAGAATATTACCTAAATTTAAAAACAAATAGTTAAGCCCCATGGGAACTAATACCTTTGATACCACTTGTTAAGAATACCATTTCACTATCCTTCCAATAATAAATCTTAAGAATTAATTCCAGAATAACCTGATAAAAATATATTTTGGATGTAACTCTTCATTCTTAATATTACAGAACTTGGAAGAAATAATGTTCACCTAAATCACCACAAAAAGTTTAAATAAATTCATCTATGTTCAATATAAGAGATAATAAAACATCCATGTAATGAAAGTAAATGTAAGTAAAGAAACACTTTGGTTTTATGTGGATTATACTAATAATCATACATCCATGGGAGAAAAATTTAAAAAAAAAATCATTTCATAGGAAAGAAAACTTCACAACTTAGCCGTTAAAGATTCATTTCGGATTACTAGAGACAAGTAACCACAATATATACAAAGTTACAGTTCCCAATAACAAACAAAGGTTACCCACCCTATAATTATAGAGAGTAACTTCTGGTCATCTGGTTTCACTAACCTATAAGAAATGTAAAGGTCTATATATTCCAATATTCCCACTTCTGATCTTCTATAACAAACCTCAATGTGACTTCTTCCTCATGTAAACTAGAAACCTCAATATAAAAAACTGGACACCCCAAACTTCTATAAGTATAATACAAAATTCTAGAATAAGATTTCCTTGTATTGAGATCATCGGGTGAACCACATCTCAAACCACCTCTTTATGAAAAAAAACCTTTTGAAATGCTGAAGAAAAAACTACAGTTTCCATTAATTCAACAAATTTAGTATTTCTGATAACTACTTATTCCATTTGACAGACTTCATTCAACTTAAGTGGACTTCTCACATTCCTAACAAATATTTCTTCATTTTAACCCATGATAAGATAATGTGGGTTATATACATGGAAATACAAAATAAATGAATTATAATTACATATATATGAATAATATTAAATAAAAATAGTGTGTGGTATTCAAAATATAAAATGGGAGGCATGGAAAATCAAATAATTATTTCAACAACATAACGAGTATACAAAGTGGTTAATGTAATAGTATTAATAAGATAAAATAGATGTCTTACACTAATAAAAAATATTTTTAAAGAAATTAAATGATTATAAGTGCATTAGAACATAATATATTTGAAATTAGAAGACTAACTACAAAGGAAAAAGGGATAGAAAGAGAATACCCTACCTTAAGTATCACTTTTTAAACATAGAGGAATGATTCCTTAAGAGATTTAGATCTTTAATAAATGGATTAGTGAGAGAATAAGGGAGGGAGAAATGTGATAATGATCTCGGGAGTGAAATTAATGGGATGAATGGGTGGGTATTTATAGAAAAGTGAGGACGAGTTTTCATTATTTTTCAAATACATCCCTTGGAATTCTAGGTTTTGGAAAATAAATTTTCCATGAGAAACACATGGTTTTCACTCATAGTTTAGGAAATAAAGAAGGCTGTTTTTTATATTTTTGATTTTTAGGACTGAGCATAGTTTTATTCTATTACTTTTTTTATGGGGAAATAATTTTTCCACAAAATAATTCTTTTAAAAGATCAATTTCCACTTTAGTCTTTGGAAAGTTGTTTATAGTGTTGCAAATTCATTTAAATTAATTAAAATATATTATACTAATAAAATAAATTATGTTTTTTCATGAATTAAAGGCAATAAAATTCCTTTTATAATTTCTATCATATTCCTAATTCTTCTATTTTTTACAGTCATTATGGTAGGAGTGATCCTCATGGGAGAATTTTGGCCTATGGATTTTACCTTAATGTGTGCATTATTATTTTTTGTTTATATCTCTATTATATTCTTAGATGTTATAGTAAATATTATTTCATGATGTGTAATGATATTATGAAATGTAACAGTCTTTCTATGAGCTAATAATAAAATAGTATTTGTAAAATAAAAGTTCTTATATTAATAACATAATTTTTTTTTCAGGTTGTTACACCCACCCTTAAGAAATTTCATCCTCAAATTTTAGGACTCTAATTAAAACAAATGGGGGTATTTATCTTTCATAGATTATTCTATCTCCCAGGTTTCTTATTCAAACTTGTTATTTCTCCATAATACTTTCATGAGTCAGGTTATCTTATTACTCAACACGTGTTCCCTTTCATCGAGAATCATGATCAGTTCTTCTTCATATGATAATTTATGTTCGAATTCCACACTTTTCTTGTCTAGTATACGTGTTGGGTATGAAATATACTTTATTATCATGGACATGAGGGAGAAATCATGGATATTGGAAAGATTTGGAGGTAGTAATAACCTATAGACAACTTTTCTAACATGTTCTAGAATCTCAAATGGTCCAATGTAACTTATACTGGGTATACCCTTCTTTCCAAATCTCATGATCCCTTTCCATGGTGATATTTTGAGGAATACATGATCCCAAAAATGAAACTCTAAGTTCTACCTTTTATTTTTAGCATAATTCTTTTATTGACTCCGACCAACCATGATAAGTTTCTTGATATAATGTATATTCTCTATAGAATCTCCCACAATGTTTAGTACTAACGGTTTTCCTTCTCTAACTTCATCCCAATATTTTGGAGTTCTATAAATTTTCCAATAAAGAGCTTTATAATGACCCATTTGAAAACTCGAGTGATTTTTTTTGTTATAATATAATTTGATAAGTGGAAGATATTGGTCCTAACTTCTGTTAAAATCAAGTGATCATGCCCTTATCATGCCTTCAAATGTTTGAATAGTCCTCTTATATTTCCCATCAGTTTGAATATGATAGGTTGTGATAAGGTTTTCTTCTATATTCATATCCTTTTAAATGATCCTCTAGAATTAGAAGTAAATATTAGATCATAGTCTAAACCAATTGAAAGTGGTACCCCATGAAATCTCAACACTTCTTGAATATATAAACAATGATGGCACTCAAGGGAGAAATCCTCTCGTATGGAAATAAAATGGATAAAATTTGTTAATCTATCAACAATTACCCATATGTAATTGTCTCCATTTTATCTCTTAGTAAGGCTAGTAACAAAGTATGTAGTGATGTTGTCCCACTTCCATATAGTTATGGGTAGTTGTTATAACACTCATTTGGGTAGTTGTTACTTCACCCTCACTTTCTGACATACCAAACATTTTGTAGTATAGTCACGAATCTCCCTTTCCATGTTATTCCATTATAGGAAAAATTTAAATTCATGATGAATTTTTA
Source organism: Viscum album (assembly GCA_963277665.1). NCBI lineage: Eukaryota > Viridiplantae > Streptophyta > Magnoliopsida > Santalales > Viscaceae > Viscum > Viscum album. Next base: position 913,360,795 of record OY728151.1, read on the forward strand.
GCGGAGGTTTTAAAAACCATTTCCAAATTTGTTTTTTTTAAATCAATTATTTTTATCATAGGTTTTTAAAAACTACAACTAAAAATAATAGAAAAAATAGAAAATAGAACATAATTGTTAATAATTACTAATAATAATTAGTTATTATTTATAATCATTAATTATTTATTATTTATAATTTTATTTAATTATTACCTATTAATTATTAATTATTTATAATTATTAGTTCGTAACTATTTGAGATTTAAATTATTTCTAGGATAAGTTAAAAATCACACTCCAACATCAAATTACTATAACTTAGTGTCCATTTTAACTCCAAAAATAGTCAAATTGAAACATTTTAAATTAGCTACAACTATAACAGATGATAAATTAGTAACAATTAACAGAATAAAATTTATTATTATTTTAAGAAAGTTGAAAATCAAACTTCATCTTCAAACGACCATAAATTTCAATTTGGGCGTCTGTTTGGTCTCTACCACATATCAAATTGAAGAATTCGATGAGATCTACATTATGTTAGTCAAGGGTGATCTCATTCACTATTTTTTGAGGTAAAAAAATCCATAAGTCCTTTAAAATATAGTTTTTTGTTTGTATACCATGATTTTTGTACATTTGATGTGATTTCAGCTCCGTCTAAGAGTGTATTCATATACTTGTTGGGTTGTCTATGAGTTTATTCCATGGATTTAAATTTATAATGATTTGATGGTGTTGCAATTTTTATGGTTTTCCCTCTTTTGATGATTTATAATCTATTATATATATATATATATATATTTATGTAAATCTATACATTTACGTATATTTATTTATAATATATATAATTATCAAAATTTATTTAAAAAATTTATATAATTGCATATATGCATAGATATTTATATTTATTTATGCATATTAGTCTATATTTATATATAGAGAGAGATATTTATATCAATTTATGTATATTTATATACATTTATATATATTTATAAACATTTATATATATTTATATATATGATGTCGGTATATATATTTATATGTATTCTATTGGATGGTGTGTGCCTGTCTTTGTGCTTGTATTTATATACATTTATGTGAATTTATTTATATTTATATATTTTTATAAGATATATATATATATGTGTGTGTGTATTTAAATAAATTTATACATAATTATATATATATATATATATTTACAATTGATTATTGATTATTTATCATTTATCATTTATCATTTATTATTTATTACATGTTCATTTACTATTTATTATAAATTTATTATAAATTTATTACTTATTTATTATATATTTATTATTAACTTATTATTATTATTTATTTAATATTTATTATATATTATTACCGATTATTTATTATTTATTTAAAATTTAAAATTTATTTATTTACTACTTATTTTTTATATATTGATTATTATTGTTATTTATCATCATTATTTTTTATTTTTTATTTTTTATTTATTCTTTATTAAACATTTTTTATTATTTATTATTTTGTATTTTTTGTTATGTATTACTTGTTTTTTATTATTTATTATTTATTATTTATTATTATTCATTTATATTATTATTTATGTATACATATTTCTATGTATTTATCTATATATATATATATATATAATTATATTGAATTCTGTTTACTCACCACATGAAGAGCCAGTTGGAGTGGAAAAGTCTTTGCAAAACAACTAAGAGGCAAGGGGTTCAAATCTCACCCAACACATAAATATGTTGAATTTATGCATGACATAAATGATATATGCATGCATGGTAGGATAAATAAATAAAAAAGTAAATAATAAATAATAAATAATAATTAATTAATAATTAATATGAAAAATATTTAAAAATTTTAAAAAATAAATTTTCTTAAAAAAATTTAAAAAACACCGCTAAATGTTTTTTGACCCTACTTTTTCATGACGATTTTTCAAAACCTCCATGAAATGGTTTAGAAGTGGTTAAACTACTTGTAAACTTGAAAAAAAAACACCGTTAAATGCTATTTTCCCTATAGTGTCCCATCAATGATGATCTCACAAATCTCTATACATTTTGGTGCTTCTGGAATGTATATAGTACACAAAGTTGTGAGCATCATCCATCAATGTTTTTTTTAACTCTGTGATAGATGGGATACATAGCCTTATACCAAACCTCAGTACTATCTCTTGATCAAGATTAAACATAGAAAACTTCTTATTTTTCAAAAATTCTATCTTATTTGGTAACTTAGGATCATCTCTTTGTTCTTTCTTGATATTCTTTAGTAATGATGGTTGCGAAATAATTTGGGATTATATTGATGATGTTCCTTCCCTTATGACTTCCATGTCCATTTTACCGAGTCCTTATCAATGGATCTCCTTCAATTCTCATCATTGTAAGAACTATAGGGTTTTTCCTACTCAACACACCATCGACTTTGTTTGATTTTCCCAGGAGATAATAGAGAGAACAGTCATAGTACTTAATAATATCCAACTATCTCCTTTGTTTCGTGTTTAGTTCCTTTTTTGTGAATATGTATTTTTTAATTTGGTGGTCTGTGTTTGTATCATGCTTCTATCCATAAGGATAATTTCTGTATATCTTTGGAGAAAATATAACGACTGCTAACTCCAAGTAATGGGTAGAATAATTCTATTCATGATACTTTAACTATCAATATGTATACACAATCACCTTGTCAATTATTAGGAGTACAAATCCAATTACTTTCAAGTATGTATCATTATAAATGAAAAATACATCCCATTTAGAGGGTAAAGTTAGCATAGTTTCATCAACCAACCTCTTCTTTGGTTCTTGAAAACTTTATTTACACTCATTTATCTGGATAAGCTTAAATACCTTTTTGAGTTAACTTGGTTACAAAACTTTTATAATATCCTACTAGACAAAAGAAACTAAGAATCTTAGTTACTATTGTAGGATGAGGCCACTCCCTTACAACCTTTGGCTTTGTTGGACCAATAAATATTCCTTCACTGGTCACAATTGTCCCATGAATGCTACTTCTAATAACAAAAACTCATATTTACCAAATTTACAAAAAAAAAAGTTACGCTTTCCAAAGAATTTTTAATATGACCCATAGATGATCCTCATGCTCCTCAAAACTTTTGGAATATATTATATTATCATCAATAAACACCACCACAAATTTATAAAGGCAGTACCTAATGAATCTATTAATCAAATCCATAAATATGATAAGAATGTTATCCAAGAAAAAGGGCATAACAACAAAATAAGAGTGTCTATATCTTATTCAAAAGTCAGTCTTAGGGGTATTTTCTTTCTTTATCCTCATATGATGATACCTCAATCAAAGGTTAATATTGGAGAAGAATTAATCCCAATGAAGTTGGTCAAACAAGTCATAAATCCTTGGAAGATGGTATTTGTTCTTCACTATGATACTATTAATTTCTCTATGACCTATGCATATTCTCCTTGATTCATACTTTTTTATTAACAAAGAGAATATGTTCTCCCTACGGAGATATACTCATACAAATAAAAACCTTATCCAAAAGATCTTGAATATTATTCTTTAATTATTCTAAATCTATATATTTTATTCAATATGGGGTCTCTGATATTGTCTTGTATCCAAGTACGAGTTCAATTGTGAACTCAAACTCTCTTTCTGGGGGAGGTTCAGGTAATTATTCAATAAATTCATCAATGTATTCCCAAATATTGGATACATATCCTATATTTTTTATTTTCACTTTATTACCCTTCATCACCAATAATTTCTATTAATAAGGTAATAGAAGGTGGTTCTTGAAAAGATTTAGGCTGGGAAATCTTCTTTTGATGACAATTACTAGTTTTTACTTCAATACAACTACAATTTCATAGATTTTATAGTTGATCTTAACATTATAATTTGAAACCAAATATATCCCAAGTATTATGTCAAATTCCACCACCATAATGACCACTAGGTTTGTAGAGTGATTTTATTCACCAAGGTTAATAGGTGAATCCCTATATATCATTGATTCGTGAATATTTTCTTGTGGAGTTCTAACTAATAACTTTACCACCAATAGCTCGAGAATTAATTTTATGTTCTTTACAAAATTGAATAAAATAAAATAATGAATATAACCAAAATCAAACAACCTACTTTCTATATTTGAGTATACGATGAGTGTACCTACAACTACATCATTTGGAGCCTTCAATTTAGTCATTTTTATTAAAAAATCATGACCTTGATCCCTTGGACTCTACTGGGGTTGATAGTGGTTTCCCTCAATTATCTTATGATTTGGACATTGGTCAGTGAAATGTCTATACTCCCCATACTTGAAGCACTATACTTCAGGTTATACTTTAACAACTTTCTCTTTGACATTGGAATTAAAATTTTTATGCTTTATATATATATGATAGTTTTAATCTATATGTCCATATCATCTACACTTGTATCACTTCACACTCCCTAGAAAGAAATTCCCTAAATTATTCTTCCCATAATTTATGCACACAAGTAGTTGTTGTTTATTCCATTATCCTTTATGGTTGAAGTTACTTCTATTTTTTTGTATCCTCCTCTTCTTATCATTCAGTCCATGAGACCAATGTAAATCTCTAAACTCCATCCACTTTGAGAGCACACCACACTATCTTATTGTAGATCCCCAATTCTTGTATTACCATGACTTTCCATAGATAAGGTATTATTACTCTAAATAATTGATCAATATTACCATAAAAATTAATGAAAAATATTGAATCATATCATGAAAGCCTCATAAATTTCATCTCATAACTCCCCACCAATTCATTTTCCTTTTGTTTTAATTCAAGGAGTTCCCTTTCCATTCTCATTTTAAGGGTGTGAGGAAAATAATTGCTGAAAAATATTTTTTTGAAGTATTACCACTCCATAACTTCCATCTCATATTTTGGATTTTTATTATTGATTATTTTCCACCACTGATCAGCTTCTACCTCTAAGAGATATACCACTAACAAGAATTTATATTGATCAAAATAATGGAGCATATAAAATATATTTTCTACAACATCGATTCATTTTATACGATTAATGGATCATAGGATTCACTAAATATAGGTGTTCTTTAATGCAAAAATAATTCAAATACTATTTGTTCCTTCCTCGATGAAGTTAGAAGATCCACATGGTTTAGGTTGGTATTAATTACTTCAGTTAACATATTCATCATAATTATGAAGTTTTCAACTATAGATTCCATCATATTAGAAATATCGTCGTTGCATTATCCATCATATCCATTATTAACACGAGTCCTTCTATTTCCTACCATTTTTCTAGAAGAAGAAAACCCAAGTGACAAATTTTTTACTACTATAAATCATATAATAATAATTATAAAGGAAAGGTTAATCCTATAAGTTCATAATAATATTCTTCTAGAATTTTATACTTTAATCTTTTAAAAAAATTACATTATCCATATATCCTTTATAATGGTTTTTAGAAACCATGTGATTAACAAAAACATATCCCTTAATAGTGTCTAGCTAGGTGTTCAATCATAGTCCCACTCATCATGAACCAAGTAAATATCAAGTAAATATTCAACTATCTTTTTTCAGGGTGATTACCCCTAGGTGCATCTATGCCACAATTGCATCCACTTGTCAATATCTAGAAAAAAATATGTAATATCTAGGAAACCACATACTCTATACATGAGCAAAATTTAGGGATTTTTTACTATATTTAGACTTGTACCTATGATTATTACTAATTTTTATAGTCTTAATTTAAAAAAATAACTAAAACTTTCTATGATACCAACTATGGAGACCCACCTTTTTTATATATTATTTTTAACATAATTCCTTAACAAAATATTACATTGATAACTTCTAAGGATTTTTTGAGGTTTAGTGTCTTAGAAACTATGTACATAATACATTAAGTACATAATGAAAAAATAAATTTAAACTTTATTTAATCATCTTGAAAACTCTTTTATTATTCCATCCTAGGTTACCCCACTGCAAGTGATTTATTGGGGACATACATCAATAGAAAAGGATGATCATAAATCCCAGTAAGGGATAAAAAAAGGAAATAAAACATAGAGCACTATTAGGGAGCACCCTTAACATGCATTAATTCATGTGTTTTACATAGATCATATATCATGATAAATATTTTCATCAATAACTTGTGGATAATAAATAATGAGTTTCATATAAAATCATTGAGCACATAAGTGTTTAAAGAATATAACTTTTCATAATTTTTAACTATCCAATGGCTCGAAGGCCATCATTTTTTTTATTAATTTTGATAATACACCTTTCAAGGGGTGAGGTGGAATACTTACAATAATTGTAGGTGTAAGTATTACATGGCCCATAGGCCATAGAATAATTCATTGCCCGTAGGCTTCAAACATTACATACAACCCAAACTAACTAATTGTAACTGCTCCTCCCCAGCATCTTCATCGTGAAATCAGCTCTCCAGCTTCACATGGCTGTTCGGCTAGGCTATCCCAGGCATGCACAGGCTTGTCCCAATGGAAGGTGACATACCCTCTCATTCTTGCAATCTGTGTCGTTTCTACTGTGGTGAAAGCTCCTTGACCATCCTCTTATAGAGCCTATTCCTTATAGGTTGTCTGGTTTGAATCTAAACTTAATGAGGTCCGAAGGCCTTGAGGTGGCCCAAAGGCCTTACTAGCCTGAAGGCTTGGGTGCCCCGAAGGCCTTAAAGGACTCGGGGAATAAATCAGTGGCCCGAAGGGCCAAACGACGGAAAATTCCCTGCTGCTACAGTTCCAAACAGTGCCTAGTACAGTTCCCGCTACAGTACTGCACCATTCCTACTACAGTACCTTCTACAGTACTTCTACAGTACCCCCAGAAATACAAAGTGGTGTATGACCATCACCTAAAGGTAACATTTAGGTAATGGTCAGATCCTAATGGTCACATTTCCCTTTACACCCTATATACACTCCATTATATTCACTACTTCACTTACAATGTTTTTACACTTCCCTTGATAATGAATATTTTATTCCTAATGCTTCTCTTTCTTTTTACAGTTATCACGACGAGAGTGATCTTCATGGGAGAATTTGGGCCTATGGAGTTTCCCTTAATGTGTGCATTATTATTTTTCATCTATCTCCTATACTATCCTTATTTATTATAGTCAATATTATTTCATGATGTGCAACAATATTATGAAATTTAATAGTCATTGTAAAATAAGAGTTCTTCTATTACCAATATAAAGGAATTTTCGGGTCATTACAGTTGGACATTCCTCCTCTAGTGCCCCTTGTGAGAATACTATTTAATATATATATATATATATTATTTAAAAAACATATAATTTCAAACCATTAATAAATTTTAAATTTTATTTAGGTTCTACCATTCATGATACAACTATTCTATAATAGTGACTAGCCTTCTAGTTAAATGGAGAAGGTATTGGAGCTACTTTCAGTAGTCATCAAACCCAACCATTGTCAAACTATTCAGTAAATATGCCATCTACCACAAATTCTTAGCCATAGTTCTCTTAGAGGCGTCCTTGATATTCAAAACGCCAATATTTTCTCCATTATTTTCATATGATCTTCCTCCTTATTTTTCATTTCTATATTAGATAACATCTTGTGCTCCCCATCCCTATTATAATTTTCCATAGACTTATATTTCATTTCCTCCAATTCATATTTCTACATTCTCTCTAGGATTTTATGTCCGTACTCCTTTAGCATATTCTCTAATGAATTTATATCATCCCGGGTATACACTGAACCCTCTAACATTACACAGTTTACTGATCATCCATAGCCTAGGGATCCATTAGAGTCCATTGATCATCCTGGATTGGGTATATTTATATATATTCACAAACCTAGTAAATTTTGTAATCATAATTTATTTTCATTGCAACATGTATTAATTTTATATTTTTCATTTATTCCCACAATTTAATCTACCATTATTATCCAGTGTGGGTAGACCTGCATTCATGAAGTGTAAAATAGCCAGACATAGATGATGGTCAAGTATAATGAAGACAAAAAAATTATTGGTAAAATTGAGAGATAATTTAGGAGTTTTATGGATACACTTACTAAATACCATGACATCAATTCTATGAAACCAGTTTCCTAGAGAAACCTTGATAATGAAATAAAGGATACTGCATGGTCTCAAATATGGGTAATAAAATTTATTAGATTAAATTTTGTATTATTATTATATTTATATGAATTAATATTTTGGTATTAGATTCACTATGATTTTCTTGATGGTGAAGTTGAGAGGGTTTCATGACTGATAGAATTAGGTAGTCTATGGAGACAATATAAGCATGGGATATATAATGGATGGAATTCTTGAGTTTTATCAGATTTAGAGGGTATACGAACAGTCAATGAGTGTCCAGTAACATTGCACTAGGAAATGATTACTTATTGCAAGAGTGACAAGTTCATGGTATTATTAAAATTTAATATTTTTTTAATTGAAACTGATTATGGTTTTTATTAACACTTTATTTATTATTATTTAATTTTATTTTTTAGGAATTTTCACAAAGAAATAGAAGAGAAAGGATTCTATAAATCACACCCATACTTTTGGGAAAACTAACATGCGAGATCATGGAAGAAAACATGTATTTCCCACGTACAACTAAGTTTAATTAGGTACCAAAAAAATCAACCATACCAAATCGAACTTGCTCAACCTGACATGACTCAACATGAATAAAAAAGTGAATTAAATCTAATTAAACTAAAAAGTAACAAACTAAACAAAATTGGCATGGACTGACTATATCAAGGAATAACTAAAACATAACAAATCAAAATGATATTACTCATTCCAAATAAAACTATAATTATATGATGTAATACAAATAAACCTAAAATTACCAAAAAGTGAATTAAATCTAATTAAACTAAAAAGTAACAAACTAAACAAAATTGGCATGGACTGACTATATCAAGGAATAACTAAAACATAACAAATCAAAATGATATTACTCATTCCAAATAAAACTATAATTATATGATGTAATACAAATAAACCTAAAATTACCAAAAAAATAATTGAAATGGATTTAAAAAAATGAAATGAATTGAACTCAATCGACTTGACCTAGATTGAATAAAATAAAATGAACTAAATCAGTTCATGCCTAATGAAATGAAATAGAATTGAAACTAAATGAATTAAATGAATATAAATTGGATAAAACATATTTTAATCAAAAGAAACAAAATAAATTCAAACCAAAACATAAAATTTTTAATGTTTACATTTAAAATGTAAATATATTATAATTTTTAAAGTGTTTATAATTTGTAAACAGATTGTAAACTGCTTATAAACAGATTTTAAAGTTATTTCAAAAAGTTTTATCAGGAATATGACCCTAGAACATTGAATTAAAAATTACAACATCAATATATATAAAAAATTGACGAGTTTCAAGATTCAAAACTCAAAATGAATGATATTTTAAATATTTACCATCCAAAACCTCAACAACCCTTAGAATTCCAATCATACCTGATAACCTCAATTCCCAAAACCACAATTCTCATCTCAAGAGTACCAAATAACATCCCAATAATCTATTCAAGATGAAATTCACATGATTCAACCCTAAACTACCATAATTAAAACCATATGACCATCAAACTAGTCATTCATCAAAGAAGCTACTTCTGCATTCTATTCTCCCCCAAACATCTATAAAAGGCTAAAATATAAAATAACCATCCAAACCAAAACAGTACCACCTAATTATATCCAAGATAACCATATATAATGGTTTAATCCAAAATAAACCATTCTCAAGATAATACCCAAAATCAACACTATCCTTCCGCTTAACATTAAATTTTTAAATTTCATCTTCAAACCAAACACAACCAAACAACTAAATTACTATTCAATTAAAGAAACGATAATACAATAACAACTAAAATAAACCATAGAATATAAAATAAATAAATTCAAAACATCCTAATAGAGAACTATAACAATCAGGGTTCCAACCACAAAAACATCAACATATCACATAACCCATATTAATTATAATAAATAAGTCACAACCTACAATACAATATAAGTTTTAAAATATAAATCACATTAATACCTTTATTTTCAATTGATTTCATGGTTTTTAAGTCACAAAATCATTTAAAATATCAAATTTTAGAAACAAACACCCTTTAAAATGGAAAACTAAATATGAAAAATATTAGATAAATATGTGATTTATCATTAATTGTTCCTATAAAACTACCCTTATAGACCTTAATTGGATTAAATTAAATCACCAACTCATTTTGAAATACTTATAACCCAAAACTAGTCATTTTTCATCACCTAATACCCAATAGATTAATCTTTTTATAAGCAGTGCATATATGAATTAAATCACCAATACAATATTATTGATTAATGTTTTTTACATTAAATTTCATTTGAAATGGGTGGTATTGAACATATAAGGTTGTGTTCCTTGGGTAAAATTATTTTACTTGAGAATAAAGAATAAAGTTGAGAGTGCGGTAAATAAAAAATACAGAATGTTTGTAAGTTTTATTCTACCGCTTTAAAATTTTATTATCTATTTTGTAACTAAATTTCTCATTTATAATTGTAAAAAACATGTTTTGGAGGTTGTTGGTGTTCAAGGGGTAGAAAAATTCAGAACATATGATTATTTTTTATAGATATTAGGTGATGATCACTATAGGATAGTTCACTATCAACCTAAGAAGAGTATCATCCCCACTAGGTATTGAACCACTTCAAGCACCTATAACAGTTCTGGTAGTATTGAGTTTCAAGAGGCACATGAACATGAAGTAGGGGACTATATAGAGGCAACATAGGCAAAAAATATTAGCCATGAAGGAGCTTAAAAGAAGTAAAAATTCAAATAAGAAATTTCTTAAAGCTATGAAAAATTTATTTCCATCACTTTCATCAGTTACTGTTTCAATTTTTGATATGTGAATATCATCTATGTGCTCCTTATATGATGCATTTGGAATGAGCGATGACAATCCTCATGGTGGGTGGGGTGATGAATTATGTGGTGGTAATACTGATGAATATGTATTAGGTGATGATTCTAGTGGGGACACTCATGATGACAGTGATGGTTATGATGGTACTGGTGGTCATGAAAGAGATATTGATCCCTTCAATTTCTGACTTGATATTAATGAAATAAATATTTGAAAAGTATTTTATGTTGAAAACTTATTTTATATGTGTTTTTATTTGTTTTTTTAAATTTTGAACTATTTAAATGTGAATTATATAATATATTTACTATATTAAATGTGTATTGTGACCAGTTGAAAGTAAAAATTGGTTTATTTTGTTTGAATATTTATTGAGGTATTGTGGAAAACTAATTGGGGTATGGGAGTAGTGGAATCATATACCAACAGTTTGTAGAAATTTCTGTGAAGAGGATATTGACACACACACGCATTGAGGGGTTAAATGTGGACTTGGTAAGGAGGGTGGAACACACATAAATGGACAAGAACCACTTCATGGAATTGTAGGATTAATGATAAAAGTGCATATTAAAATAATTAAGGGGCCTTACATATATTAATCATGAATATCCTAGTGGAGGACCAACACCTTTTCTGGGGGAAAGCATTTGGGCCTAAAATTACAATAGTTAAGGCCCAAACACGATTTTTAAAACTAAATTCCTAGTGTGATACAAATTTCAATCCCATTCTCCCATGAAATATTAAAATTCAAAGTTAGAGGATTGAATTTAAAAGGTGGTGGGCTAGTTGTCATTACATTCCAAAAGGGTGTAATAATTGTCTCCAAAAGTCATGGGAATATACCAAAATTTTAAAATATATTATTTATACTTTTGAATTGTGGAAACTGGGTTCTAGGAATTTGTAACACTCATTATTTATAAATATCAACCTCTTGTACTCTTGAGATCTATATGAATGTGAGTATTTTTATTATGATGAGTTTTTCATACAACCTTTGCATTCTTGATCAATTATTGACTTATCAAAGGATTGAATATACTTTTTGGAATATTATGGTTAGAGTTCTTAGAGAAAAGTTCTATTTGGGTTATAAATTGGCCAAAAATTACCTATTTATCATTTCCACCATCCATAATTATTCTCACTTATTTTATTATAGAGATCCAGGTGCTCAACTTACAAACTTTGAATAAGGATCTGATTAAATTTCCTAGCGGGTCTTGGGTTGCGTATCATTTAGTACTAGATCCCACTTTCCATGGACTAGGTTCTTCATTTATATCCCTTATTCCATCTTCATTTCACTTTGAATTAATCCAACATCAATTCTGGTCCATTTTATTCTTCACCTACAAACACTATTTCTTCATCATTTTAGGCATACAAAATATCATTCTTATATTTGAGAAACTCATATTTATTCTCTATTTAGAATAATGAATATCAAATCTATAAATCATAAGATATAGTAGATTCATGTTATATGATGAATTTTGGAATTTTAAAATTGTGCAACTCCCACTTTGATTCCATTTGATGTTTAAAATTATTTATTATAATATATATAAAAATTTAAAATTTAGTTTGATGATAATTCTATTATTCAAAAAAATATCCCAAAAATAAAAATTAAAAAATTAAAAAATTAAAAAAATGCTCAAATAAAATTTCAACAACATGAATCCTACGTCCCATTATCATTTTTCTTCATTTATTTTCTTTAACTTCCAAAATTTTCCTTATTTAATCCATTTTGAATTTTATCTTTGAATTCTAGTTTAGGATTTACACATTCATAAAATCCTTCAGATTTGTTGGAATTGAGTAATAAAACCATGTGATTCATGTTGGGAGGTAAAAGGAAAGAGCGTTACATTTTATTAAAAAATCCAACATTTAGTGAAACTTGAGAAAACATATTATTTTTTAATGTACTATTGAGAGGGAGTATGTGAGGTCCATATTTCTTATATTAAAATTTTCTTAAATGATTCATAATTTGAGAAAGTGAGTAACACCAATGAAATAGACATTAAGATGTTAATGAGGGATATTAAAGAACAATTATAAAGGTTGAATTAGAGGGTGGATGAATTGAAATCCCATTCAAATTATAAAGAATCACCAAGGAGGTCAGTATTTGAATAAGAGGAGGTGTTTTGATGTTTTGACAAGTCAACAATTCAGAGAAATCAACCACCATTGATGCAAACCAATGATCTTGCAAGTTTAAATTTGAGGATCCCTTTATTATAAGGTATGAATGAACTAAAAACATGCTTGGAGTGGGAATGAACGGTAGAGTATGTTTTTGGTTGTTAAAAATATTTAGAGAAAAAAGGAAAAATTGGACTCTTTGGAATTCACCAAATATGCAAGTATTTGGTGGTACCAATTACAAGCGAGTCAATGATGAAGTGGAGAAAGACCTATCCACATATGTGAGGAGATAACAATAGTAATGTGTAAGAGGTTCATTTCAAGCCACTATTTTTTTATTTATTACTCAACTTGAATTAATTGAAACAAGGATCCATGAGTCTTTAGGAGTATCAATAAGAGAGGGATATCATTATAATTCATGCTAATATTAATGAGGAGAGAGAGGTCACTATGGAATGATTTGTGAATGGACTAAACCATGAAATTCAGGACATAGTGTACATGCACCACTATTTAGATATAGAGGATAAAATTCATATGGATACTAAAATAGAGAGTAATGTAAAGACAAAAAAGAAGTTCTCTGCATCTTATAGTAAGGATTATAGATCATTGTTCAAGTTCAAGGATTCTAAACCATAAGAGCATGTAAGGGAATAAAAAATAGATTCAAAGGAGGCTCCCAAACTAAAACCATTCTTTCCGTAATCCAAATGTAAAATAAAGGGTGAGTTTGTTTCCAAATCATGTGATATTAAATGTTTTAAAAGTCAAGGATTTGAACATTTTTACTCAAAATTCCAAAATAATAGGACCATGATTATTTTGGATGGTTGAGATGTTCATAGTTCTAGATCAAATAAAGATTAAATGACACCACTTGAGGAGTTTTAAGATGTGGAAATAGATATCCCCATGTATAAATATTTTTTTGGAAATTATTTCTTTTAGTTTTCAACCTAAAGTAGAATATGATAAATAGAAAAGGAAGCACATTTTTCATACTATATGCCCCATAAAAGATAAGGAATGTAGTATGATTAATAATAGGGGTAGTTGCATGAATATAGAAAGTATTTTTAAGGTTTATAAATTCCTATTATCTATGACCAAACATGTAACGTCCCGATATTATAAAACAAAACACTATGATCAATATCATACAAGATACACCACATTGAGCTTAAACAAACAACAAAATATTATTATTTAAATGTGACCGTTAAACCTAGCTATTAAATTAGAGGGAATGAATTATATTAATGAAATTATAAAATATTTATAATTTTTATACTCATTGATAAATTATTAATTAATTATTCATAAATAATCACTCAAATTTTTAGTAAATTCATTTTATTCTTCAAAAATATATTTTCTTCAAAAAATGGGGTTTCTTGCATTTTATGAGTCAATATTATAATTATTTTTTGAAAATTTTAGAAAATGAATTTCATAAAATTAAAATAATTTTTTTTAATAATAAAATATTGTTTTACTTTGGGTGAAATTTTGGTATTTTTTTGGAAAATATTGGGTTTTTAGTGAATATTGAAAAATGCAGATTTTTTGTAAAAAGATCATTTATTTTTAGTAAATAAAAAAGTTAAAAATTTCCATTATGTTTAAAATTTGATTTAAAGTAAAACAATAATTATTTATTTTTATTTTATACACTTAAATAATTTTTTAGTAACTCTATATTGTATTTTACAATAAGTTTATTTCTGGGTTTAAAAATAATATTTTTCTAAAAATGATTTTAAAGTACATAATGTTTATCATTTTTTAATTAATAAAAATAATCCACAGTGAGAAATTTTTTAAATGAAATTTATAGATTATATATTATTAAATGTTAATTGATTTTCATAAAATGATAATTATTAGTCATAGAGTTAATATAAAATCATATGTTTCTTGAAAAATACACTTTTTGAAAACCCTCTTTTTTGTTGCGTCCACGGGTTTTGTTTTAAATTTAATTTTTTCAATTATATGACTTGAATTTGGTAAAATGTATTCAATATTTTTAATCATAAAGTCCAAATTAGTTAGTAGGGTAATTTTTATTTTTAGGCACAAACAATTCACCATGGTAAAAAAATGAATTACCGTAGTCTATGTAAAATAATGAAATGGGTTAAAGTTAAAAGGTAAAAGCTTAAAATACCTGATAAAAACAAATTTAATTGGCTGGTTGATGTATTTATATACCATAACCATCATGTACAACATTAACTATCAATATCATTTATTTTAATTAATTCCACCCAAATTTAGTTGGCTTTAAATATAAAATAATCATTATTTAATCACTTAAAACCACCCCTCCCCAAGTATAAATACCACTCCTCACCAACCACATTATTCTAAAAATCCTTGAATATCATTAAATATCTACCAAAACATCTTATCATAACTCTAACCATGTCAAAGTTTTACTTTTATCACCAAAATACTATTCCATGGTCTTTAAGGGGTCCATTAAAGAGGTGATATTCAAGAGAATAATTTCTCATACCACATATCTTAATTTCTTTTATTTTTATACCTTCTCAACATATACTTCATCCATCAAGGCATAATAACTCTAGTTTAATTTATATAATGTAATTTTATATTTCTAATGTAATATATTATATACAACCCTTATGTTAGATCCCAGATCTTCTTAAGGTATGTTTTTATTTAAGTTATGGTTTGGGGTTTCTCTTTTTGGATAAATAAGTGTTTCTCAAAGCTCATGTGAAGACTTGGGGGTGCCTTGGGGGCTTGGGGTGTGAAGAGAAGAGCAATAAGGCAAAGAAGTGTTAGGTGCATGGTCTGCGCACAATTAAGGGAAACCGTGTGGATAGACCGTGCATACCAGCCATCCTCGGACAGTAGCCTTCACACGGTCTGAGCACGGTTATGGGAAAACCGTATGGGATCCCTATAAACTATGCGGAATGGGTGTCTTTAGATAGTGGCTTCCACACAATTTGTGCACGGTTTGGAAAAACATGCATGTAAACCGTACGACCCAGAAAAGTTGGAAAATTTACAAAATTTCCATCTCGGGATTTAAAAGCCCAACTCAATATTTTCCTCCATTTCATCCCCTGCAACCCTAGTGATGAACCATTCCAAACTAAGATTCCAACAAGTGGTTTTCCTTTGATTCTTGTCCATTTGGAGCACCGTCAGTTGTGGATCAAAGCTCTGGGTAAGTATAATACTCTCCACCCCTCTCTTCTTCGGATTAGGGCTTGTAGTTTCTCCCATATTCTTCCAAAGATATAAACCCCTTTGTTTTTTTGTGGAACATAGGTTGAGGTTTCAAGGGGTACTTGAATCTGGATCCAAGTCCATGATTAAGAGTGTGTTCATCATCAGATTCGAGGTAGGTGCTCTATAAGTATTATCCCATAGTTTTACTTTAGATTTGTGCATGGAAGCTTGTGTTCTTTATTTTACCTTGTTGTGTTATTGGTTACTTTGGGTTGTTTGATAAAAATGGGAGTTCATGTGACCGATTGAAACCCTCACAATCCCCGTGGGATGCATAAGGGAGGACTTGACCATTTTAGGTCCACCCATGTGGTGCACCGACAAACCCGAACCTAGAGTGTGGTAGGGTTCAGTGAGGGGTCTCCAAATAATGATGTGGAACCCATGTAGAGTTTGTACTAATGTTGTATTAAGTTACAAATGGAATAATGATAAATATGCCTAGGGTAATAAGGGAATAAGGTGTTGTTGGAATGATATGAAAATGGGTAATTGTGTGAAAACAGTTTATGTCTATTGTTTCATGAATTTGGTTAGAAATGCCTAAGGGGATTAGGGTATGGTATATAGTGAGCTTTCAATTGGGTAATGGAATGGGAAATGGGGAATGTGTTCATGGGTGGTAATAATGGAATAGATTAAATTGGGGACTGGGTTAAAACATGAGAATTAGGTGGTACACCAAAATGATTGAATGTAATAAAGGGATTGTGTTATGTGATATGAGAAATGTACTTGAAATTCATAAGTGGGTAAATGATTGTGAAATGATAAATGGGATAAATGGGTTAATGAATGGTCCATGATGAGTCTAGCTAAGGCATAGGGGATTGTTGAATACACATAATGGGTTAAGGCACGAGAATGGGAATTTGGAAAAAATGGATATGAATTGTAAATGGTAAATGTATTAATGGATTATGGAATAGTATTAATTCCCATGTTGTTGTTATGTGTTTTGATATCCAATGGAATTGAATATACTTGGTTGTGTTATGGTATGGTTGTGGTGACTTGAAAAATAATCATGTGCGCATGGCTTGGTAGAGTGGGGTATTGACTTGAGGTTTTATGCCCACTTGCCGAGTTAGACTGAGGCTCTAAACTCCACCCCAAAATGAACGGTTTAGGGAAGGGGATGGAGGCTCTATTCCCCTAATGGTTTCATTCCACCCAGACTGAGTTTTCTTAGTGAGGAGAATGTGTTGATGTGATATGTGGATCCCTAGTGAGATAGATACTTGATTTGTTTCGTCCATGCATTGTGATTTATTTTATTATACTCTTATTTAGATGATATTTATTCCTAACCCATGAAGCATGTGATCAATATGACTTATGTAATGAATATGGTATAAGAAATGGAATTGGAATAAATGCTAGTCATGAATTGAATGAACATTATTAACTAATGGAACCTAAAATGTCCCTTGATTTCTTACCATTCATTTTGTACTTTCATGCACTATCTATTAGACTTGATATTTTGTAGACACCATTGGTTGTAGACTAATGATTTTTTTACTCACACCCAGCTCATGATGCCATTGGGTACCCGAGTCAATTCTGTTGGTTGCAGGTCTGGACAAGGGTAGAGGCACTACACTAAGACGTTTAGTTGGGCTTGAGACACACATGGGGAAGGATCCAGACTTAGAGTTGGGACCCATTGGGAGTTTTGGCCGTTTGTTTTATTTTGGGTTTCTTTCACTTTCACTACTAGTATGGTAGGACATTGTTGTTTTTGAATGGTTTCTGTATCCTATGAGAAACATTGGATTATGCATACTTATTGGTTGTCTCATACTGTTTCCATTATTTTTATTGTGATATTCTATAGATTACTCTAGTAAATAGGGTATAGTCTCCCCATATGAATTTTTAAACCCTATCCACTAGTCGGTAACCTCTAGTGTATGGGGAAGTGTGCTTGACTTCACGTGATGACCCAACATAGAGAACCAGTTTAGTGGCTTCCAGGTCAGGGACATTACACAGTGGTATCAGAGGAGTTATTTTATCATTATTACTATTTGGGGATGGTAGATAGGATATTAGGATAGTGTTGTGCCTTGGTAATGAGCTTGTGATTGGTAGTAGCTAACCCATGTATGAGGGAAAACCCAAGTCACCCTAGGTGGGGATTGTTGTTCTTGATGTGTGTTGTTACAGTTGAATGATATTTCATCATAGGGTGATGCACATGTTGTGTGATTTGACTAATTTATGATATTTTTGTCATGAACGAAATGGCATGAGGTTGTGCATTCATGCATCATTTTAGGAACCTAAGGATATAAGTGACATGCATCTTTATAGTCACACACATAGGATGGGTGTTCTAGGCATATAGATTAGAATTCATTTTACTTCCTTGATAAATATGAAGAAAATAATTCCTAATAATGGTAATGTAAGTGGGTGAATGATAGTTAACGAATATCATGTATAATGAAATGTTATGACTGGGTTAAAATTTTGGGTTTTGATAAATTGTAAAGGTTGATTCAGAATCAATAATAAAAAAGATTGCATAATGATTGTAAAATTAATAACAGATTTTGCCTAATTAAATGTGTAAATGAGTTAAAATGATGATTTAACAAGATGTGAAATGGGGAATGAGATTGAGAGGAAAGGGGGATGCTGTAAAATAATAATTAGTTGAATATGTGTTGACGAAAGACGTATAATTAAGTGATTTTGTTACCTCATGTTTACCATGACCACGGTATGTATGGTGGGGGGGGGCAGTGTTCTAAGTGTGGTGACGACCATTGGGATAGAGTATGAAGAATGGATTGTTTAAGGTTGATAGTGAGAGACCTTTTCCATCTGTGGTTAAAACCTATCGGTCATTCTTTGAAGTGTTGGGTGAATGGTATGTTTAAAATTATAATGTTTTAGTTTTATGGGGTAACCCTTTTGTTTCCATTTGGACCCTTGTATGTGTGGGTTGGGGCAGTGAGAGTGCCCTAGATGAGACTTTGGGTTTGGATTGTGAATCCTTACCGGTTGTCATATGGCCTAGGTGGTGTGTTTAGGGAACCCTTGGTGGGGTTGTGGCCTTGGGGTTGTGAGGTGTTGTTCAGTAATGTGAGTAAGGAAACTCTCCTGGTTCATGACAGTATAGAGTGCATGTTGGACCCTAGGGATGGTGCTTGGGTCTTAGTTACCTTGTGAGTAAAGACCTAGAAAGTTGTGATTTGAATCCCGGAGAGGATGTTTTTCCATAGTGCCAATGAATGTGTACACCATTGGTGTGGAACCTAGATAATATGGTTATTTGGTACACAAAGCATAGTGTGCATTGGAATGGGAGTGAGAGTTCCATTCACAAGCATTGCTTTGTTCGTGTCATGATAAGTATGGTTTGGAGAGAGGACGAATGGCTTTTCCTAGTTGTGACTCCAGTATAGGGAGTTGGTATCATTCAAACATTAATGTAACCTTTGAGAGAGGTCAGGCAAGGATTATAGTGCTTTTGGGTGTGTGTCGCACATGTAGATGTTTTGGGCTTTAGCAGTGGGACTCTGAGTTCCCCATGGTGCAGGTTTGGACTTGAGGGACAAGTGGGAAGGTTGATGGTGTAGTTGTGCCTGATTCCTTCATAAGGGAACCCTAGTGTTGTTATTGGAGGTGAGGTTGTTATAAAGGGTAATATCATATGGATACCTGACTAATCTATTGGATGATGATTAATAGAGGTTTGGGAGTAGTTTCGAGAAGAAAATATAAGGGTAGAGGAAGTGCGGTTATATGCTTTCGCTTAATAGTGACACCCAAGGGATGGTGGTCACGTGGCCAAGATTGTTTGTGTGAATGGTTTGGTTATTAGGTGAGATTCATAGGTCGCCTCAGGGTTGATGAGATTAACTAAATAATATACATGGTTAGGTAAGTAAGAAGGCAATGGTATTTACAAAAATTAAGGTAGTTTTGGTGAGATACTGATGGTTTGGATGGTATGGTAACCATGTGCTTTGGTTGTTGGCTGTTAGGGCCACATCAGATGAACTTGGGATGTGTGACAAAATTAGTGACATATGAAATGTTGGTTCACAACTTCTTGGTGGTTTGGTTATGGAGCGATGGTTGAACCTGGTTGGCCATCACACCTAAGTAGTGGGGGTCAAGTGTTGATAATATGCGTTCAGTAGGGGATCCTGAGATCCTTGCTAGGTCATGATGTCCCATGGTTTGAAATCAGGAATGGATAAGTTTGTAGTGGTGTTCTTCGATAACTTCTTAGTGTACCTCATCTTGTGAGGAGCATTCCCAACATCTTGACATCATCCTAGGTACATTGAGAAGCTCTGGCTCATGCCAAGAGACATAAAGGTGTTTGGTTGGATGAGGGACATCATGGAGTTTACATTCATGGGAGCAGTATATGTGGAGCCTAATGAGGAGATGTACACCCTCTATGGTTTTTGGGTGAGGTCCTCAGGATAGACTGAATGACGAAAAATGTCATGGGTGCCATCCACGGAAGCCGGGAATAGGCACTGGGTGGCATTCGTTTTCTTATTTTGGGAAAAGGTTGGATGGATATATCTATGTTTGGTGTACGGTTTGTGATCGGGTATAAGATGCAGTGGTTGGAATCCCTCATGGTGAGAAATGGCAACAAAATTCCTAAGGTGGGGAGTGATACATCAGACCTGGGTGCAGGGAGGGGAACATGGAGTCAATGTAGTGGAACCATGATGCTAATGAGGAACCTATAAGGTGCTTTTTAGGTCCCTCAGGGAGGAAATGCAGGACTTGGATGTGGTGACTAATGAGCCAAGTGTTGGATTGAGCTCAGGGTGGTTCCAAGTGAAGCCTGTGATGTTTGTGATGATTCATAGAAGGGTGTGGTTGGATATGACAATAGGTTTTGGCAAGAGAAGTTGGGGTCTTATGAATCCAACGAATATTGGAGTTAGACTGGGGAAATTTTTTCCTTGTGTGGTTTTGAAACTTCGTGAAGTTGGGTGAACCATGGCCATGTGATGTGGTGTCATGCCAAGGGTGAAACCTGATGATGGTCTGGAGGGCAGTAATGCTGTGATGATGGGATTTTCTTGGAATTCAGGGAGCGAACTCAGTGGGTTTGTAGGATGTTAATTTTAGGCTTCAAGTCAATAATCACCTAGTGAAGGTGAGAAAGGGGGTGCGTGCCATCAGTGGAAGGTGGGTGTTTTGGTACAAGCCAGTCGAAGGTGGTTCGACCTGAGATGGTAAACATGAAAGCATATGGTGGGAGTGACCCACATCTTGGTTCATGTTGTAGTGGAAAACACATTTTTAAATGAAGATGTACCTGAGTAAGGTCAAGTTAATCATATTACTTGGATGGATAGTATAGGAATGTACTCCTTAATGGTTTTGACGGTGTATCTAGATACCAATATAGGGTAATTCCCTATGGATTCTTGGGCGCGATGAGATGGAACATGTTAGGTGATCAGAAGGATGAGTTGAGATTTGGTGGTCCTTCGTCGATGGGGGAGGTACCAGGTAATCGAAAATGGCGGAGAGAACCATACCAGATAAATGTTTGGCTAATGACATGATTGGGGTTTCAGGATGGAAGGAATCTAATAGTCACCATTTAGGTGATTTATCCCTGGTAGAGAGCCTTGGAATGAGTTTAGTTGGTCGAGCACCCAAAAGTGTTGGGTGGTGTTTGGTTATATAGTTGTGGATTAAAATATTCAAGAAGCATGGTAGGAAGGATCATGTGTTTTCCTCTAGGTGATACTGGGTTTGGTCACCATTAGAGTTGGGTGACTAAGAGAAATGATGCCAAGTGATTTGGGTCATGGGTTTTATAGAGAGTTGGTCCAATGAGGTTCTAATTGGTCCTTCCATGAAGATGTAATTTCATGTGTTAGGTTTCCATGTGTTTTCAGTTAGGTGATGTCGCCTAATTTTTCCTCATAACATTCTCGTGGTGAGGATGGTTGAAGTGGATGCATCCTTGAAGAGTTTTTAGCTCGTGTTGTGGTTTTAGTGAGGAAGGCTTATGGGGTAAATTTGTGCCCTTGTTTTGTGTTTGATGGGCTTCGTAATTCATGGAAGAGAGGATCGAGGACGATCCGTGATAAGGTGGGGAGTTTGTAAGATCCCGGATCTTCTTAAGGTATGATTTTATTTAAGTTATGGTTTGGGGTCTCTATTTTTGGATAAATAAGTGTTTCCCGAAGCTCATGTGAAGGCTCGGGGGTGTGAAGAGAAGATCAATCAGGCCAAGCTGTGCTAGGCGCACGATCTGTGCATGGTTAGGGGAAACGGTGCAAATAGAGCATGCATACCAGTCATACTCAGACAATAGCCTTTGTACGGTCTGAGCATGGTTAGGGGAAAACTATGTGGGGTACTAAGAAACCGTGCGAAATGGGTGTCTTCAGATAGTATCTTCTGCATGTTTTTCACATAGTTTGGAAAAATGTGTCGGTAAACCGTGAGGCCTAGAAAAGTTATAAAATTTACAAAATTTCGATCTCGGGATTTAAAACCCAAACTCATAATTTTCCTCCATTTCCTCCCCTACAACCCTTGTGACGAACCGTTCTGACCCAGCTTCTAAGAGGTGTTTTCCTTAGATTATTGGACGTTTGGAGTGCTGTTGATTGTGGATCAAAGCTCTAGGTAAGTCTGATCCTCTCTACCCCTCTCTTCTTCAGATCAGGACTTGTGGTTTCTCCCATATTCTTTTGAAGCTGTAAACCCCTTTGTTTTCTAGTGGAACCTAGGTTGAGGTTTCAAGGGGTTCTTGAATCTAGATCCACGACCCCGATTAAGAGTGCATTTATCATTGGATTAGAGGTAGGTGGTCTACAAGTATTATCCCATAGTTTTAATTTAGATTTGTGCATGGAAACTTGTGTTCTTTATTTTCCCTCATTGTGTTCTTGGTTCCTTTGGGGTGTTTGATTAAATGGGGATTTCATGTGACCAATTGAAACCCTCACGATCCCCATGGGATGTGTGGAGGAGGACTTGAACATTTTAGGGCCACCCATGGGGTGCGCCGGAAAACCCAGACCTAGATTGTGGTAGGGTTATGTGAGGGGTTTCCAAATAATGATTTTAAATCCATGTAGAGTATGTCCTAATGGTGGATTAAGTTACAAATATAATAATGATAAATCTTCCTAGGGTAATAAGGGCATAATGTGTTGTTGGAATGACATGAAAATGGGTAATTGGGTTAAAATGTTTTATGTCGATTGTTTCATGTATTTGGTTAGAAATGCCTAAGGGGATTAGGGTATGTTAAATGGTGAGCTTTCAATTGGGTAATGGAATAAGAAATGGGGAATGTGTTAATGGGTTTTAATAATGGAATAGATGAATTTGGGGAATGGGTTAATACATGAGTATTATGTGGTACACCTAAATGATTGAATGTAATAAATGGATTGTGGTATGTGATATGAGAAATGTACTTGAAATTCATAAGTGGTTAAATACTTGTGAAATTATAAATGGGCTAAATGGGTTAATGAATGGTCCATTATGAATCTGACTAAGGCATAGGGGATTGTTGAATACACCTAATGGGTTAAGGCACGGGAATGATAATTTCGATAAATGGATATGAATTGTAAATGGTAAATGTATTAATAGGTTATGGAATAGTATTAATTCCCATGTGTTTTTTATGTGTTGTGATATCCAATAGAATTGAAAATGCTTGGTTGTGTTATGTTATGGTTGTGGTGACTTGAAAAATAAGCTTGTGCACATGGCTTGGTAGAGTGGGGTATTGACTTGAGGTTCTACGCCCATGGGTTGAGTTAGACTGAGGCTCTAAACTCCACCAAAAAATGCATGGGTTAGGGAAGGGTATAGAGGCTCTATTCCCCTAACGGTTTTATTCCACCCAGACTAAGGCTTCGAGGTGAGGAGAATCTATTGATGTGATATTTGGATCCCTAGTGAGATAGGGACTTGATTTGTTTCCCATATGAATTGTGATTGATTTCCTTATACTCTTATATAGATGATATTTATGACTAACCCATGAATAATGTGATAAATATGACTTATGTAATGAAGATGGTATAAGAAATAGAATTGGAATAAATTATACTCATGAATTAAATGAACATTTTCAACTAATGTCACCTAAACTATCCCTTGATTTCTTACCATTCATTTTGTACTTGCATGCACTATCTATTAAACTGGATATTTTGTAGACATCTTTGGTGGTGGCCTACTGGGTTTTGTACTCACACCCTACTCAAGCCACCATTGGGTACCTGAGAAGATTCTCTTATTGTAGATATGGAAAAGGGAATAGGCCCTACACTAATATGTCGTGTTGGGCTCGAGACAGACATGGAGAAGGATCCAGACATAGAGTTGGGACCCGTTGGGAGTTTTGGCCATTTGTTTTATTTTTGGTTTCTTTTACTTGATTTGCTAGTATATAATGACGTTGTTGTTTTTGATTGGTGCTTGTATCCTACAATAAATGTTGGTCTATTCATTCTTATTGGTTTTCTCATACTGTTTTCATTTTTTATTGTGATCTGTTGTGGCTTTCTCTCGTGAAGAGGGTATAGTCTCCCCAAGTGCCTTTTTAGACCCTCACCACTAGTCCACAACCTCTGGCATATGGGGAGGCGTGCATGAGTTCGTGTGACGACCTGGCATGGAGCACCAGTTTACTAGATTCTAGGTCAAGGATGTTACACCTTATCTTCTCTTATTTAAATAAATAAACCCATTGTCCAAATTATGGCGGTTAACTGTCTCCGTGAATAATTATTTTGTTCCTTTTCCATTACTGCCTTAAAGGATGGTCATAAAAGTATTATTTTTGTTAAATAATATTTTAATAGGTAGTTTATAACATATTTCATATTCTTGAACTAATATATAGATATAATATTAAATAAAATGAAACTAGTTCATGATTCTTGAAAAAACCACCAAAATAAACTAAACATTTTTCATTAATGATTTATCAAATGAATCATTCCCATATAGGAAATAAAAATGAAATATGGTACCATTTAAAAATATTGTGGTTCATTAATATGATTTCATTTTACCTCTATTGTTTTATTTCCATTTGAAAAGAAAATCCATAATTATACACAAGTGAACCGACTACCAAACCATGAAATAAATGCTCCCAAAACAATGAAATTAATGAAATATTATTAATGAATGGGTCATAAGATGGTATAAAAGAATCATATAAGGTATTATAAATATTAATATAGTTATATAATTAGTTAGTAAAATTATTTAAACCATTATACAGGAGGTTTTAACATTTTTGAAGGAAGGAGAACCTGAGGTAAGAGAATTCTTAACCGAATTTCCATTCTTTGGAGATTAAGATATTTTCTTGTGAGGTTTTCGTAATAGTTGTGGATATCATAATCAGGGTAAATGTTTAAGGATGATTATAAGATCAAAGTATTAGACACCACTTTAGTGGTTTAAAGTCATGGATTTCTAGTATATAAATGATATTTTTAGAGATTTGATTTAGAAATGTAATCAATTTAGGTATAAAGGATTTTAAGGTTAAAGTAGTATAGATTTTCTATGGGTATCATATTTAAAAAGACCATTTTCATTTTAATATATAATAATCCATTTCATGTTTTAATGATGTTATTTTCTAAATATTAAGGATCATTTATCAATATGTAAGGAAAGAAATCTTTCACAACCTTATTATCCCTCATGGATGATTTGATTATCCCTATTATTTCAAAAGATTTTCTAAATGATTTTGAAATATTTTTATTCAAATCACTTGCAGGAAACCATTTGAATTATATAACATCTTTTCTTTTCTCCAAAAATTTTATGGGTCATGGTATGTTTTTCATTTGATTTAAAAATATCTCCTTTTCCAACTCTCATGAAAAAGAAAATTACACAAAATACATGACCTTTTACTTTCTCGAAGTTGGGTATCATGTTAGAAGATAGATGGGATATCAAAGAAATACTAATGTCTGGATTTAAGGTATGAATTATATTCTTATGTTAAAGTATAAATTATTTTTGGGTTTATATTGATGAATCATAAGGATATAATTCATATCATTGATTGTATAAATAAATTATGAAGGAATAAGATGACAATTCATGGTTAATGGTTTAAGAAGAATGTTGAATGAATGATGCGTTTATGTTTTGAGTTTTCAAATTTATGATATAGTGGTATTTTTTAAATATTATTATAATCATGGAAAACCTAAGTATTTTTCTATAGTAGTATTGTTTTTCTAAAATTTTGGAAAACACATATTATATAGAATCGATACCTTTGAAAAGTGGTGAAAATTTGATAATTTTTGGGAGAAATTTATTGAGTTTTGATAAATGTTTGAGGTACATGTAACCCTTAAGTTTATTATATGAAAAAGGTTATTTGAGTAACAATTCCTTTAATTATTTTGGACTTAAGTTTAAAGGTATTTTTAGTCTCTTTGCTTTATATGATATCTAATTTGAGGCGATTATGAGTTCTTACTTTTTGGGATGAAAAATGAAAGGTATGATATAACCTTTGAGGTTAAATATATTAAGGTTATTTTTAAGGATGTTTCTGAAATATATTGAATTTTATAAGTATTCTATTAATATAGTTTTAGAAATGGATATCCCTTAGACTATGTGGCAACCCATTGTGTTTGGAAAGGCCGTAGGGATCAAATCCACAACCGAAGGGAAACATGAGTGCATATTCTACCACAAGACTATGTAAAGTTAAGATTAGTATGATATTTTTCTTTTTAGTTAAATTATTTGATAAAAAATCATTTTGGGAACATATTTTTTATTCTATAGATAACCATTGGATTGAAAAAATGATTTGGTTGGAGGTTCCTGGCACAGCAGAAGCGCATGGATGGGTGTAATCAACTTTAATTTTTCCATTAACAATGATCTATCTGAGATCCACCACAATGATAAAATGCTGGATCTTCAAATTAGAACGAAGAAAAAAAGGAAAGATGGAAGTAACATAACCATGGAGAGGATCATCATATGTTGGTTATTATTAATTTAATTAAAAGGCTATAATTACTGTGATGAAATTATTTTTCTGTTGTTGTTTGTAGTCACAATCCAATGTGATCCTTCATTGCATTATAGAAGCCAAGTGTAGGCTTCCTCTATCGGTGATCCTCACATGCTCTACGTATCTATGTACATAGGCAAAGGAATCTCTGGGTGCTAGTGCAGAAGAGACTTTGCTTGTGATGTCCACCTTCGATCGCCTTGAGATCCGTTTTAAAAACATTTTCCTTGATCCAATGGAGAAGGATCTCTCTCATAAATTGAGAGCATTCATGGAGGAAAGGAATTCTTTCTTGGCTTGATATCTTTCTCTAGATCCATTATGCATGACCAAAAATAATTTCTAGGCTTAATGAGAATAGTGTAATTGGTATTTATAATACATAGAATAATAAAATAACATAATTACCCACACGTATTTATTTATTTAATTTAATTATTATTAAGAAACCATGTCTAATAATAGTGTTTGACTATTATTATCACTTGACATATGGCCAACGAATTACACCTAATATTATTTAATTAAATAAATAATATTATTTCTCACAAATCCCCAGAAAAAAATTACATGGCATGTATATTAATATACATGGCGTTTAATTTTGTTTATACATTTTCTTTATTTCCTCCACCACATTTATTAGACCTTGAATAATTACTATTTATTTATTAAATAAATATCACAAAATTATTCACTAATAAATATATTACTTCACCCACAATATATTCTCTCGAATAACGAGTTTTGAAATAAATGTGATCATGGATCCTTGAATAATTGTTAAACCACAATCGGGAATAATCTTTATTCAACTTGTTAAATGATTATTTAACTAATAAACTTGGATACACTTAGTGTGTGACCCTCTATACCTCTTTTTTAGTGTCATTAGGAAGAGCCTACCTAAATTATAATGTTTGAATCTAGAAACACACCAAGGCACCCATAGAGAAAGAATTTAACGCTGCAATGATGTGCCACCTACTACAAATGCTTACCGTGTAATGTAATCCCTTTGTCTTGATATCTCCAATTTAGAGGATTTCATGCTAGTGCCATCAACCCATGTGATCTATTATTCTTTCTTTGATATCCCAAAATTGAACTTTCCTATTATTTAGCATGGACATGGATTTATTTAAGTTATAAAAATTCCATCAAAGGGCCTGAGATATCATCTTCCTTTATGTAATAAAAGGTAGAAATCATTTCTCACATTATCTATCAATATCGTATTACTCGTGACACACCCAACATATCCTGCCTCACTATGAATAATGCGATGTCACAATTTTCATCAATACATCTAAGTGCACAAGTTGTAACACCCATTAATAATAATATTAAGGTCTAAGGACCAATACACACATCCGCAGATAGGAACATCCAATGACACTATGAAATGTGGATTTTCTACTGGAAGGTCTCATTCGTATAATATCCTCCTGGATACTACTAAGGGAGCACACTATGAGAAGGTTCCTCAAAGTTTTATGAGTCCTCACACCTAATGTCTTATATTATTTGTGTCCCTCAAATAACATCATCCGGACATAGAATATATATTTAATAATAGTGTTATTGTACTTCTGGGTTCACATCATAGTAGGGATCCGCTATGACCCTTTAGTGAAACATCAATCCTTAAGAAATTATCAGATGAATTATCACAAACAAGAGCAATCACGATGTGATAAGGTTTTTATTAATATTGAAATCCATGAATATAAGTTTATCATAAAGTACAAAGTATTTTTTTCTAGGCCACTAACTTCAACATACTCCCACTTGGACTAGAGCCAACTGCTAAAAACCTTTAACCCATTAGCTCTCACATGATATTTATGCTTATACTGAGATAGAACTTTAGTTATGGGGTCCACCACTTTATCATACATGGACACTCTGCTCACTAAAACTTCACCCCTTTGATAGAAATCCCTCAAGTGGTGATACTTTTGGAGAATGTGCTTTTTATGTTGATGTGACTTTGGTTATTTTTCAAGATCCACCACTGCAGTATTATCACAATAAAGTGTGATAGGGTCTCTACTGAAAGGCACCACATCAAGATCCTGGAAAAATTTCCAAATCTATATGGCTTCCTTGGATGCATTAGAAACCAATATATATTCAGAATCCATAATAGAATCGATGAAAACTGTACGCTTTGAACTCTTCCAACAAATAGAACCACTACTGAGATAGAAAACTTATCCTGATTGCAAATTCATATCATTCTAATCTATCTAAAAACTGGAATCATTATACCCTATGATGATAAGCTCCTAGTCTCATTCATACACCAGGAACATATCCTTAGTTTTCTCAGATACTTAATGATAGTCATAATAGCAGTCCAATGTTGTTCTCCCAAATCTTCTTGATATCTTCCTTCCATGCTCAGTGCATAGGCAACATCAAGCCTAGTACATAACATGACATATATGATGGATCCTATAGCCGAAGCGTATGGGATCTTACTCATCCTATCTTTATCCTATTGTGTATGAGGAAACATTCTCTTAGAAAGATATAAGCCACGTGACACTAGAACCAATACCCTCTTGGATTTTCCATACTAAATCTCTTTAGTATCTAGTCAATTTATGTACCCTGAATTAGTCCAAGTAGCCCCTTGGATCCATCACTAATGATATTGATCCCTAGAATGTTGGCTGCTTCTCCTAAGTACATCATAGAGAAACAGTTGTTCAACAAGACCTTAACTGACAATAAGACTAGTATATCATTTCCAATAAGTAATATGTCATCAGAATATACTACTAGGATAATGACCGAATTCCCATTAAACTGTTTATAAACACATGGCTCACATTCATTCTTAATGAAACTGAATTCTTTTTTGGATTCATCAAATAAAACGTTCCATGACCTAGATGCTTTCTTTATTACATAAATGGATTTATACAACCTGAAAATCCGTTTGGATTCAACTAGTGTCACAAACACTTCTGGTTATGTCATATAGACATCTTCATGAAGGTTACCATTAAAGAATACTATTTTGATATCCATTTTATAAATCTTTTAGTCATGGTAAGATGTTATGTCAAGTATTATTCTTTTGGATTTAAACATGGAAACTGGTGATAAGGATTCATAATAGTCAATTACTTGATGCTATTTGAATTCTTTAGACACTAGGATTTCTTTATAGGTGCTAAATTTACCTTCCATGTCTATTTTTCTCTTGAATAGCCATTTTCATCCAAAATGTTTTACATCAACTAGTTCATCAACCAGAACCCAAACATGGTTCTGATACATGGAATCCATCTCAGATTTCAAAGATTCTATCCATCTTGTAGCTTATAATCTCTATACTACTTCATTGTAGGAGAGAGGATAACCATTGTCCAACAATAATGATTCACCATCCTCGGTGACTAGGAAACCAAATCTCTCTGGTTCCCTTACCTCTCTTTAGCTCTTACGCAGTACTTGTGTTTATGGAACCTCTTCCATAGGGACATGTGGAACTTTTTCCTATACCAACTCCTGTGTATCTTGAGAATCAACTTTGTGGAAGTCATTCTTTATTCCACTATACTTTTTGAGGGTGTTCTCCCTCCCGATAAAGACGTATTGTATAGAAACATTAAATTTCCCGTCTTAAGGGTTATATAAGTAATGTCCTTTCATTTCCATGGTATATCTTGTAAAGATACACCTTGTGACCTGGGGTGCTAGTTTGTTGCCTGATAAGGCCTTAACAAATGCCTCTCATCCCCATACACGTCTGTGCAACAAAATGGGTTTCTTTCCATTCTATAACTTAGAGGGAATTCCATTTTCTGCCTTAGTTGGTACTCAGTTTAATGTGTATATTGCGTTTTGTAATGCATATCCCAAAAAGGATAATGGAAGATCTACATAACCCATCATCGACCTCACCATGTCCAACAAGGTGTGATTTCTCATTTCACTAACACCATTCCAATATTGTGTATAAGGAGTAGTGAGTGTAGATATAATCCCAGACTCCTTGTGAAAGGTTAAGGAACTCTTGGTTTAGATATTCTCCACCTCGATCCGATTAAAGCTTCTTTATCGTCTTACCAAGATGATTATCTACTTCATTCTTGAATTCCTTAAATTTCTCCAAGGAATTTGACTTATAACTCATTAAGTAGATATATCCATATCTACTCAAATCATCAGTAAAAGTAATGAAATAATAATGTCAACCTCTAGCTTCTACTATAAATTGTCTAAACACATCCATATGCACCAATCCTAGAAGCTCTGTGGACTTTTTAACCTGTCCACCGAAAGGTGTCTTGGTCATTTTACCTTATAAACATGTGTGACCTCTATCAAGTGGTTTTATTTTAGTGGAGTCTAAATAACTGTCTTGGTAGATCTTTGTCAAGATCTTCTCATTTACATGACCAAGACAGAGATGTCACAACTAGGTGTTGTATGAGTCATGGGATTTTGTTTCGTTATCAATTTAAAAAACATGGTTTTCATAATTTAATACATACAAAATATTATTTAAATACACCATACCATAACATATGTTTTTCTTATAAAATAAGCAGCCCTTATTTCCAAACTTGAAAATAAATCCATCCATATCCAAACATGATACGTAAATTATGTTCTTGTTAAAACTAGGCACATAATAACAGTTATGTAAAACCAAAAGAATCCTAGATGGAAATGATAGATAGTAATCACTGATGGCCAATGCAGCCAGCCTCGTGCCATTTGCAGCTCGAAGATCCACCTCTCCTTTGGAAATATTTCTAAATCTAATTGGTTTCTTCATTTGAATACAGATATGAGACCCACAAGTTGCATCTAATAACCAATGTGCATAAATGGAAGGATTACACTCGATAACGAACACACCTTTAGCTTCCCCATGATTTGGGACGTAGTTCCTCTTGCAGTGGCCTAGATTTCCTCATGAAAAACACACAGCTTCCCATTTCTTTCATTACCTCTAGATATTCCCCTTCTTGGAGGGACGATGCTCGAGGGCTTCAGACCATTTATAAATCCTTGGCCCCTTTGCCCTGTCCTTCCTCTTCTTATTCACCATAAAGACTGCGGGTTTGTCATGACCCATGTTCGTATCTACCTGGTGAATTATGGTCAGAAGTTCTGATAAACTCTTCTCAATATTTGTCATGTTGTAGTTGACAATAAATCTAGATAAGGTCTTGGGCAGTGATGATAGGATGTGATCTGTATTCAACTAATCCGGGAACTTAATCCCTAAGGTGTCCAGGTGTTCAATATAGCCAACAAGCTTGACCACATGAGTCCTAGTTGGCATAGACTCTGCAAAATTAGTTGTGAAAAAAGCGATGGATATCTCATATCTCTCATGTCCCACCTTCTCTTTATAGAGATCCTTAAGGTGAGACATCATGCTATATGCATCCATGTTTTTATGTTGCTTTAAGATCTCATTAGACATAGCTGATAGCATGAAACATTGGATATCTATGGAATCATCCAAAATTTTTATATAGAGAGATATTTTCCCATCACTGTCCTCATTTCCAAGTGCAAGTGGAACAAGATCCTTAAGAACATAAAATTTCCTCTCGTGGCGTAGGATGATACGTAAACGCCTCAGACACTCCTAGAAATTAGTGCTAGTGAGAAGGTATTCCTTCTCAATTATGGTTCATAATGATATATTTGAATTAACTTTTTCTCACTATTTCTAAAAATTAATATGAGAAAAGATTTAATACTTTATCATGATAAAACTAAGACAAATAAATAAATTAATACTTATTAGTCTCCCACTATTTTATCAAAATCCAATAGCCCTCACCATTGACTTTAGAATATTCTATTACCTGAATATTCTAGTGGAAAGGATCCATCTTTAACTTTGAATTACACCAAATGGGGTTGGTCAAGCAACTTGAAAGGTTTTAGGTGGGCATTCTAAATTCCAACTGCATTAACTTGCAGCTCCTTGATCCACTGAGTGGACTCCACAATCCTGAAATCCATTTATTTTAGATATCTTCAACCTTTTCCTCTTGGTCATACCAATTCCTACTGTGGTAGTCAAACCTTGATGTGAACCAAGTCAAGTCCACCCAAAAACATGAATTAGAATTCCATGATAATTGAAAGCACACCAACTAGGGTTGGTCAAGCACTTTGAACTATGGTTCGATTCTAACCATAATTATGGAAGGCTATACCGACTTAATATTTCATTGAGGGATTTTATCCTTATACGTAAATTTCCATTTTATTATCTTTCTTACATTCTTGTTAATATTAAGTGGGATATACTTAAGTTATTAACCATGTATAAGATAATATTTATGCATAAGCGGATATTATTTTAGTTCCTTATTGCATGCTTGTTTAATTCATTAATTGTGTGATCATGACAACACACCCACAATAAATAAACTACGAAACTAAAAAAATAAAATAAATGACATGATCATGATCTTGTTCTATTGGTTAGTTTATTTAGAGGTTGATAAACTAACCCATTACCTATGGGATAAAACACCTTGAACCTTTTAGGTTCGTGTTTACAGCTTTCCACCAATCCACCATTATATCTCCTTAGGTTGGTTTCACCTTGGCTCATAACATGAACCACCTCCACTGGCTTGATATATCCATCCATTACATATGAATTTATCTCACTCGCAGGTGAGGGGTAAAATTAGGTTTTACATGAAAGAAAACTTGGGAATGCATGCCCTACATATTAATGAGGAGAAGGCTCGCCGACCAACAAATTTAATTTAAATAAATTAATTATAAGAAACCATCCACATACAAAGGTCTTAGTCTAGATCATGATCATCCATTCCTGCAACGATATTTACACATAAATAAATCTATCATTAAATTATTTAATCATTCTTGTTTAACATAAATCATGATCGAATTAATTAATTATCTTTAATTAATGAATAATTTTTTATTAACCTCTTTTCTAAATTTTCTTGAGATTCTCATCCATCATAATTTTAATCAAATAAATTCATTTAAAATTATCTTTGTACGTAACTTGTACCTTAGAGGAAACCCAATGAATTATTGTTCATAACTACCTAATGAGTAGAAATGAACATTACGAAGATGTTAAATTAAGCACACATATATAAAACACCTATCACATGTTGTGCCTCATTTTTATGCCCGCACCATGGTACACATATCAAGGGTTTGTATAATATAATAATAATTTTTAATAAATCTATATAATTTGGATGAGTACACAGTGTGTAGTTCCAACTACATGGTGTTTACAATTGTTCACCGTCCATCTGAAGTACACACCTGGGGATACGACGTGTGAGTGTACTTCAGAAATATTCAGAGTACACAGTGT
The DNA here is from genome assembly GCA_963277665.1 of Viscum album. NCBI lineage: Eukaryota > Viridiplantae > Streptophyta > Magnoliopsida > Santalales > Viscaceae > Viscum > Viscum album. The sequence goes on from OY728151.1 coordinate 913,395,703, forward strand.
GTCTAGTGTGCCACACGCCGTGTAGTATATACGTTACATGGTCTCCAGCTAGGCAAGCCATATATGAGGTGCACGGTCCAACCCTAACCCGAAGGGACTACGCGCCGTGTCCAGTGGGCCACACTATGTGTAATCTAGAAAACGTGTTCCACCTATTCCTAGTCAACACATATCATTATTAAGTCTTAGACAAACTCCAATGACATAGATTGGTTTTGTGGACCATACCTGATACATTAAACCTTAACCACATGATGCTTACTTCCAAATACACGCCGTGTGTTCTGGTGTTGTATGACAAAGAACCTTTGGAACCTCTAGATGAGATCCTCTATTTTATTTTAATCAAAATTAAAAGAAAATATTGTTTCTGTAAGGTAAACAAGAAACAAAAGAGGAGGAATATATCTCAAGATTCAGATTTGCAGAATGATTAACTTGAAATGAAACAACTAAATTATTAAATACTTAAATCATCAATGAAAAGCTAAATATTTATAATAAAATATATGACCACTCTAATACCACTTATTGGTTCTGGGCGTAGCGGAATCACGTGGATATGTGTAACCAACTTTAATTTTTCTGTTAACAATGATCAATCAGAGATCTATCATGATGATAAAATGTCGAATCTTCAGAATACAAAGAAGAAAAAAAGGAAATAGGGAAGTCCCAAAACCATAGAGAGGATCATCATATTTTGGTTATAATTAATTTAATTAAAAGACAAGAATTACCTTTAAGGAATTCTCTCTCTGTTGATTTTTCCAGTCATAATCTGATGTGATCTATCATTGCATCATAGAAACCAAGTGTAGGCTTCCTCTAGAAGTGATCCATACATGCTCCATGTATCTCTGGACATCACCAAAAGAATCTATGGGTGCTAGCGTGGAAGAGCCTTCATTTGTGATGTCCACATTTGATCTCCTTGAGAGCAGCTTCCAAAATTTTCTCCTTGATCCGGTGGAGGAGGATCTCTCTCGTAACTTGAGAGACTTCTTGGAGGAAATGAATTCTCTATTGGCTTAAGAGCTTTCTTCAGATCCATTGTGCACAACCAAAAAGAATGGATAGGATTAATGAGAATAATGTAAATGATATTTATAATAATTATAATAATAAAATAAAATAATTACCCACAAGAATTTATTTATTTCATTTAATTCTCAGTAAGACATTCATGTATAAAAATAGCATTTGACTATTATTATCAAATGACATGCACCCATCGAATTACACCTAATATTATTTAATTAAATAAATAATATTATTTCTCACAAATCCCCCAAAAAAACTACACGGCGTGTATATTAATATACACGGAATGTATTTTTGTTTTTTATTTTCTTTATTTCCTCCACCACATTTATTAGACCTTGAATAATGTCTGTTTATTTCTTAAATAAATATCACTACATTATTCTCTAATAAATATATTACTTCACCAATAATATACTCTCTCGATTAACCAGTGTTGAAATAAATGCAATCAGGAATCCTTGAATAATTATTAAACCACAATCAGGTTTAATCTTTATTCAACTTGTTAAATGAATATTTAACTGAGATACTTGGATACATTTAGTATGTGACCCTCTGGGCCTCTTTCTCAGTGGCATTAGGTGGACCCTACCTAAAGTCCAAGGTTAGAGTCTAGCAACATGCCAAGGCACCCATAGAGAAATAAGTTAACGATGCAATAACATGTTACCTCCTACAAATTCTTACCATGTAATGTATTCCCTTTGTCTCGATATCTCCAATCAAGCGGGTTGCATGCTAGTGACATCAACCCATGCGATCGATTATTCTTTCTTTGAAATCCCAGAATTAAACTTTCCCATTTCTTACCATAGCCATTGATTTATTTAGGCTATATCAATTCCATCAAAGGACCTAAGATATCATCTTCCATTATGGAATAAATGGGAAAAATCCTTTCTTGCATTATCTGTAAATGCAGTATTACTCATGATGCACCCATCATATACTACCTCGCTACGAACAGTGTGTCGTCGTAGTTTTATTCAATACATCTAAGTGTGCGAGTTTTAATACCCATTAATAATAATCTTAATGTCTAAGGACCAATACACACGTCCATAGATAGGAACATCCAATTACAGTATGAAATGTGGATTTCATATTGGCGGGTCTCATTCTCATAATATCCTCCTTGATACTACCAAGGGTGAACACTATGAGAAGGTGCCACAAAGTTTTACGATTCGTCACCTCTAATGGCCTGTATTATTTGTGTCCTTCAAATAACATCATCCGTCCATAGAACATATATTCAAGAATAGTGTTATGGAACTTATGGGTTCTCATCATAGCAGAGATCTGTTATGACCCTTAAGTGCAATATATATCCTTAGGACATTATCCCATGCATTGTCACGTAGAAGAACAATCAATATGTGATAAGGTATTTATTAATATTTAAATCCATGAATACAAGTTTATAATAAAGTACAAAGTAGTTAGTTTTAAGCCACCAAATCCAACATTGGTGACTAAGTGATTAATTTTATTCCAGAAGACATTCACTATTTTTGTAACCTTATATGATTATGGTAAATAGAATACTATGAGATTTGATTTTATAAATAAAAGATGAATGATATTTCAAAAAAATATATGATTTATTGTGATTTAAGATATTTATGGAAATTATTAGTATATATTGAATATTATGTAATTATGGAAATTATATTTTTAAATTATACTTAAAGAGTGATTAAAATTATTTGAAGATAAATATTAATTTTTTTTTTCAAAAACTATGTGATCAAATCCTTATGATTTTTTGGGATTCAATTTTAGTCTAGAATATTTTAGGGAAAAGATGAGGATGAGATTATACTTTTCACATAATTATATTTCAATATATTATTATTATTATCTGTAAAGGAATTACTAAACTCTAGAAGAAATAGTTTTTTGAACAAAATTGTTATTTTTTTACTTTTCTTACTGAGAAATCAATGGTCTTTTAACCTATCAAAGACTTATGATGGTTAAAATTTTCATGACCATGTTATATATCACTCTACATCAGAAATTGAAATTTAGAATTATATTCTATATACACATTTTCACATTCCACTAATCAAAATCCTAGTATTTCAGTGACCTTCTCATTTTCCATTCCCTCATTTTTAGAAGAAGTTTTATTGATCGTTTTTATGATGTGGGATTTCAAAAAATGTATTCTAAAAAGTCAAACAACTAGTTTTCGATCCCGAGTTAAAATTGAGAAGATGAAATTTATTAAAGGGGGGAGGGTTAGAAGTTAACATCATGAGATTTTAAAATTAAACACTACATTCAATATCATACAAGATATGCCACATCGAGCTTAAATAAACAATGAAATCTTATTATTTAAATGTGAAAATTATAACCTATCCATTAAATTGGTGGGAATAAATATTATTGATGAAATTATGAAATATATATAATTTTAATACTAATTTATAAATTATTATTTAATTATTCATAAATAATCACTCAAATTTTTTGTAAAGTCATTTTATTATTTACAAATATATTTTCTTCAAAAAATGTTTTTTCTTGTATTTTATGAGTGAATATTATAATTAAATTTTGGAAATTTTAGAATATGAATTTAATAAAATTAAATTATATTTTTAAATAAGAATATCATGTTTTACTTTGGGTGAAAATTTATAATTTTTAGGAAAATAATTTGTTTTCAGTGAATATCGAAAAATGTCATTTTTTGTAAAAATGTCATTTCTTTTCAATAAATTAGAAAATTTAAAAGTACCATTATATTTAAAGTAAAATAAGTATTATTTATTTATAATTTATCCACTTAAATTATTTTTCATCAAATTTATTTCTTATTTTAGAATAAGTTTATTTTTGGGTTTAAAAACTGGATTTTTCTGAAAAGTGTTTTAAAGTACATATTATTTATCCTTTTTGATTAATTATAATAAAATTAAATGGGGAATGTTTTAAATAAAATTTATAGAATATATATAATTAAATATTAATTTAGTTTCATATAATGATAATTATTAGCCATATAGTCAATATAAAATCATATTTTTCAGGCAAAATACGCTCCTTGAAAACCAGCCTTTTCATTACGTTTGCAAGTTTTGTTTTAAATATAATTTTTCAAATTATATGAATTGAATTTGTTAAAATGGATTATATATTTGGAATAAGAATTTATATATCATGTAATATGACAAATTTAATTTTTAGTCATACAAAATTTATCATGGTAAAAAATGATTTATCTCATTATAGGTAAAATAATAAAACAGATTAATGTTAAAAGGCAAAAGATTAAAATACCTAAAAAATAAAAATTTAAATGGGTGGTTGATCTATTTATTGAAAAAAAGAGTTCTTTAAAACATTAATTATCAATCTAATCCATTTTAATTAATTCCACCCAAATTTGGTTGGCTTTAAATATAAAATAATCATTATTTAATCACTTAAAACCACCACTACTCAAATATAAATACCACTCCTCACCACCCAATTTCTCCTAAAAATACTTGAAGATCCTAAATTATCTTAAAAAACCTATAATACGAACTCTACCAACATTCAAGTGATGATGGTATCACCATAATACCAATTACAAGGTCTTTAAGTGGTACTTCAAGGAGGTGATATTCAAGAGGTAAATTTCTCAAACCACCTCTCTTAATTTCTTTTATTTTTCTACCTTCTACACACCTACTTCATCCATCAAGGAATAAAAAATCCATTATCATTTATATAATTTAATATTATATTTATAATTTAATATATTATATATAACCATTTTATTATATTTTATCATCTAAATAAATGAAACCATTGTCCCAATTATGGCGGGTAACCATCTCCGTGAATAATGATTTTGTTTGTTCTACATTACAACATTATAGGATGGTAATAAAAGTATTATTATGGTTAAATGAGATTTTAATAGTTATATTATAACCTATTTCAAGTTAAATAACTAATATATAGACATAATATTAAATAAAATGAATGTAGTTCACGATGTTCAATAAAACCGTCAAAATAAACTAAACATTTATCATTAACATTTTATCAAATGAATCATCCTCATGTAAGAAATAAAAATGATATATGATACCATTTAAACTTATGTAAGAGAATAAATACCATTTAATTTCACTTCTAGAGTTTTACTTCCATTTTAAAAGAACACCCATAATTATACACAAGTGAACCGACCATGAAACCATGAAAAAAATGCTCCCAAAATAATGAAAATAATGAAATATTATAATGAATGGTGAATAAGATGTACTAAAATCATCATATAAGGTATTAAAAATACTAATATAGTTCGGTAATGAGTTAATAACATTTTTTAAATCATTATACATGTGATTTGATCATGTTTGAAGGAAGTCAGACCTAAGGTAAGGGAAATCTTAACCTAATTTCCATTCTTTGGGTTAACCTTATACTTAATTGATTATGTAATGATAATATTATGTGTGAAATGAATTTTTATTATCTTATGTTTTATTTATACTTTTTTATATAGATTTACAGTTAATACACATAATTTATTTGTTTAATTAATTCTAACTTCAATGATATGATATTTATAAGGGACTCTTTAACTAAAAAACCTTATTTTAAATGTTTTAAAGATTTATTTTCTAAATATTTATCTTTCATGTACATGTTTTTTAAATTATTTTTATGAATCTATTTATATGGAAATGAATGTTTAAAAATATAATTTTATAATTTCTCTCAAATTTCATAAAAAATGGATCTTTTTAAGGTTTTACGTAAGGGGGTTTCCTTTAAAAGAAACTTATTTTAAAGTTTATTTTTACAAAAGTCAAAAGGAATATTTTTTCATATATGGAATGAATAGAATTTAATAGAATCATGTAGATTTAATATTTTGAAGATTAATTCACATGTTTATTTTCTTTAAGGATTTTTTTATGATACAAGATTTCTTGATTTATGTTTTATTTATTGTTCTTGGGAATTGTTGATGATGATGGGTGGTTCCGTTATAAACCAATGATAGGTGGCTCTCTAATAAAACAAGGACATGTGGTAATGTTATTAACAATATATGGGTGGTTATGTGATAAACCAAGTATGGTTGATTATATTATAACCTAAAATGCATTCGACACTCCATAGTTGGAGGTTAGCCATATTGGTTGTTCCATTTGTAAGAGTAATATAGAAAATGATATAACAAGTAACCTACTTATATATTATATGATTTCTTTTGAGATTTCATGAAAATATCTTGATTTTAAAAAGGTAATATAAATATATTTTTTAAAATATGACTCATTTTTCAAGGTGAAAATGTATGTTTCCATGAAAATGTTTTTATGGGTTTTCATTGGACTAACAATTTACTTTATTTTATGTCCCTTACTAATATTTTTTTATCATCCCAAGTTATAAAAAAATTTCACATGATTTAAGTGAGAATAGAGACAAAGATGATATCAAGGTAAAATTGTGAAGATTATTCATGAATTAAAAACATGTTTTATTTTAAAGTCTTTCATTTTATGGAAAAAAAGTATACTAAGTATAAGTGTTCACTCATAATGTATGGGTTTACTATGTAAGGGTTTTTCTTAATTCTCTAAAACAGTAAACCAAAAAGATCTTTTGGATTTTAATAATGTGAATTCTAGTTATAATCAATAGAATATGTGATGTTTAATAATAGGTCCTTACAAAACATCTTAGTATTTATAGATTGTAATAAATAAATAATAGTAGGGATGTTAAAGTGACTATGAAAGCACAAGTTCCATTTTTTATTGGTATGTATAAATAAAAGGTGATATATGATGTTTTTTCCATTTATTCTAGTCATATCTTTTTGGGAAAACCTAGTAAATTTGATAGGTGGGTCACACATGATTGATACACCTACCACTATTATTTCGAGAACAATAGGATGGAGGTTATAATTACACCCTTGAGGAATTTTAAATATTATTAAGTCCAAGTAAGGACTGAGAGAGATTTCAAAAAGTAAAAAAAATAAAAGAGAGAAAAAATAGAGAAAATGAGAAGAGTGTAAAAGTTATGAGTTAAAAAGGAGTTATTAGTGTCATAAAAATAAACAAGGAAAAGAAAAGAGTTGAAAAAAAGAGTATAAAATGAGAGTGTTGAGGGAAAAGTGAGTTTATTTTCAAGAAAAATAGATATATAGAAAGCTTTAAAGGTGTAGAAAACTCTTATTATTCTATTAAAGGGTGAATTATTTACTATTAACTCTATTGAACTATCAATTCTTTCAAGTGTTTCATCTCTTTTCTAAGAATTTAGTGATGTGTTTCTATAGGAAATTCCCAATTGTTTATCTCTCTTGTGGGGTATATAGAGCACCATGTCAACTTTATACCTAGAGAAACACTTCTTAATTGAGTAGCTTATCAATCTAACCCAGTAGATAATTTATAAATCCAACGACAAGTGGAATAATTTCTAAGTAAATGATTTTTTCAAGAGATATTGAATCCTTATATGGTGAAAATAACTCTTGTCCACAAAAAGATTATAATCGGAGAATGTGCGTTGATTATTGATATATCAATAAAATAATAGTAAAGTATCATTATCCCAAACCTTTTTTGGATGATATTATTGATGAACTCCATGGTTCATGATTGTTTACTAAAATTGACCTAATGATTTGATACTATAAAATTAGAATGAAGGAATGAGATTAATAGAAAACTGTTTCTAAAACTATGTTTGGGTGGTATGAATGGATAGTTATGACTTTTGGGATAACTAACACCCAAATTACAATCCTTAACTTAATGAATCATGTTTTTTGTCAATTTATTTGGAAATTTGGGTTTGTTTATTTTGATGAAATCCTATTTTATTTTAAGAGACTTAATGAACATCATGGACATTTTAAATATGCTTTTGAGACTCTTAGAAAAAATAGATTGTTTGAAAACTTCAAAAAGATCACATTTTGTTTAAATTATATTTTTTACTTGGTTTTATAGTCGGTGATAATGTAATGAGACTTGATGAAGGGAAGGTAAATGAAATTTAGGACTGGAAAAAAAACAACGAGGTGAGGATATTCTATGGACTTGAGTGCTTCTATCAAATGTTTGTGAGGGATTTTTTTGACAACTGCTGCACTACTGAATGAGTTGGTCATAAAAGGAGTGATATTTAAGTGGAAATTTTTTTAAGAATATTCCTTTTATACACTTAAATGTATATTTACTAATTCCAATCTCTTAATTCTACCAGACTTTTCTAAAGTCTCTGAGGTTGAATGATGTAGCAAACCCGAACCTAGTAGCCTAAAGATGATGTTTTCTTTATTACATTGGAATAATATATACGGAATCACATATTAAATAACCGAATAGCTCATAAGTCTTGGTAAACTAGATATATAAATGATTCCCATATTACAATTTAAAACAAAAAATCAAAACATATTTTTTTATAATAAAATTATTACCACTTGCATATCCTTGAATAACAATCATAGTGCACTTTATGGATTCTTAGAGAAAGAAAACAAAATAATTATGATCGAAAATGATCAATAAAGGTTATGTACAGAAGAATCTATCATGAATCAATATGTATAATCAACATGTCATGGTAAATAACTGAACAAACATTTGATTTAAATAACTAGATAAGGCATAATCAATATGGAATGGAAAATAACTAAACACATATTCCATTTAACTAACTAGATAAGGCATAATCAGTATGGAAATGTAAATAATTGAAAATACATTCCATTTAAATAAGAACATAATAATGAAATGCATCCATAGATAATTTCATTTTGAAAAAATCATAAATAATAATAACTATATTCTTAATGAAGGTAATTATTAATCATTATAGGAAATGGTATTAGGAATCATGATACCTCTACCATCAATTCCTTTCATAAGATAGTTTAAAAATAAAGGTAAAAACATTTTTAATTCTAACTTAACCTGTTTTCCTCATGAGACCTACCAATGCACTAAGGGTCTATATAATGTTAGGCCTCATCCATCACTATATGTCCAAATAATTCCCCATATATTGAACAATTTATTTAATTCACAAACAATGTGCCTTATCATAAAATATCTATATTGAGTAAAGAATACAAATTTATCAATATTTCAATAGTTAATCAAATAAATTTAAAAGTAAAACAACATATTCAGAAATGAGATATGTTTTATGTAATAAGTATATCCAAATAAATTATATGGATAATTAGAGGAAATTTGATGTCCAATGATGAAAATAAAGTGGATATTTCAAGGGGAAGTTTATGACTAAAAAATGAATCAAGAAAGTGAATGTCAACACTTTACTTGGTGAAATTATCATAAAGCATCCATAGAAATAATAATTATGGTATTAATACAACTTATAACCTTTGAATTAACAATAAATGATTTTTTTAATTTATGAAAATAAATGCAATAAAAAGATATTTAAAAACATTCTTATGGAAAATATAATTTAAATTTTGAAAATAGATTTTTATAAAATTTTGAATAGCCTTTTATTTGGAAATATCTTTAAAAACATAGAATTTGTAGAATATTAGGGAAAAAAATTCATTAAAAATAACCTTGTAAACTTTTAAAGGAAGATTCAAAGAAATAACCATCATATCTGTGAGTAATTATATATATGCCATATAAGTTAAAAATAATATTCCTTTTTCACTGTAAAAAGGTTTCAAAATTTCCTTGATCGGAACATAAAAAATTATTCCTTTTAAATAAAATTAAAAATAAAAATTGGGTAAAAATTTCTCTTATAAATCATTTTTAAAAGGTTAAAAACATTTTTGAAATCATTTTTAGAAAACATGCTTTTAAAAGAAAATAGATTTCCTTCTGAAGAGGGAAATGTATTCATATTTTCTTAAAAACATATTATAAAACATTTTAAATACTAAATAGTGGAAAAATGGTACTATTACATTAAAATATCATGAAAACCCAAAATATAATAAAATTAAATGGATTTATTAGACAATGATCAAATAATTTCCTTTAACTAAAATTAAAGAATAAAAAATCTCGATTAGAATGAGATTATGAGATAAACCATTATAATGATCATAAAGATGAAGTGAGAATTAATAAATGGATCTATTATGTATATCAACTATAAATAAAAATAAAACAAGTTGAAATAAAATATAATATAATAAAATTTCATTACAAACATAATATTATAATATCAATGATGTTGAATAAGTAATACAACCCAATGAAAAGAAATTGAGTTATCAAATTTTTTACCACTTCATAACTCTTAAGTAAAATTACCTTGGATTTAATAATTCAAATTGAAACTAGAAATACCATGGATTATTAATAAATCATGATATTATATGTAAAAGTGGAATTATATACACCATTTAAAATAAATTGGTGCATAACATAGAAATGTTCCTTAATGAAAGGAAATTGAGACAGAATCCCTTACCTCCAACTTCCTTTTGGTTGACCATGATTTAAAATCATTTATAGTGGTTTTAAAAAAGTTATTAACTTATTAAAGAACCATATTAATATTTATAATATCATATATTATCCTTTTATAATAAATTATCACTCATTCTTTAATAATATTTCATTATTTTCATTGTTTCAGGTGTTAAATTCCTTGTTTCCTCATGCATGTTTCATCATGAAAGATCTAGTTATTGTGAAAATTATATGGTTATATCATATAAAGAATAATAATAATGACATAATTATCATATATTTAAATCAATTATACTTTTAAAACCAATAATGAAATATGGTTTTGAGAAATGAAGTATGTTACGATTATGGAGACGGTAGGTCGTACGTATGCATGAGTAAGGTGGTTTCTATTTTTCAATGATCATTATGAAAAGAAGATAAATGATATTTTAAATTTCTATAAGGATAATAATATAATATATTACATATTATATACTTATATATATCATCCATGGTGTGTGGTTATGAAAAGAGAGTCACATGGCTTCGTGAAGACGATAGTCCATACGTATGAAAATGATGTTATCATCATTATGTGAGTGAAAAGGAAAGAAATAAAATGATATATATTATCTTATAGAATAATAAATATGTAATGAAGATAATAATTATGTAATTTTTATCATATATAATCATTAACTTTATCTTTATCAACTTCCATGTGTAGTGTTAGTGAAAGACGAATCACATCGCTCGTGAGACGATTTTCCACCAAACATATGAGTGATGTTATCGTATCTCCTATAGAATGGAAGGTAAAAATATATATGATATAGTGACTCTATAGGTATAAATATGTCATAAATATCATATATATACTTTATATACATTATCATACCCAACCTTTAGAGGTGTAAATGAAAAAATGAACAACATTAGTTCGCGAGGTGATAGTCCGCCACACACACAAACAATGATTTCATAACCCATTTGATGGAATTTGAGATGGTTAGGTTATTAAATTATTATAAAAACATTCAGTTATATGGAATAAACTGAGTTTATTATATTTTTATGGTTTAATAAAAATTTAAGTGGGTGGATAAAGAAGTAAAATAAAGATGCTCGTTGAAGAATGTTACATCTTTTTTGACTATTCTCCATAGGTTTGCACTAAAGCCTTACTAGAATATAATTATGAATAAAATAAGGATTATAGTATGAGTAAATGGATCATGGGAAGTTATTTTTGTGGGTTTTGGATGATCCAAATTGGGTTTATGGTGTGAAGTGGAGAGGATAGGGGGTGGGCCTTTATAAGTCTGGGAGAGGACACACTTGGTATTTTTGAAAAAAACTGAGTGATACCACATTTTTAATATGTAAAAAGGGTAAAAAATGGACAATTATGAAAAAATATAGGTTTCTTGGTCTAAATATGTCTATAAAATAGTTTTTAGAAAAGTTTATGGTTCATTTTTACCCTTATCTTTTTAGTCTAACCCCTCAGTAAACCCATTGTTACCTTAACTGTGGTAATTAATTTTTACTATATGCACTATTAATTTTGGTAAAACAGTATGTTGAAATTATTATAAATTATAAATAATTAATATTAAAATATTTAATCCTTTTTTTTAATTCAATTTATAGAAGTTAAAATTTTTAATTTAAAATTAATCTCACATATATGACGAGAAATTGAGTTTTTAAAGTGAAAATGTTCAAAAGATTACAATAGTTTTATATCTAAAATCAATATAAAAATGATTAAAATGACCTAAATTGGATTAATCGATATAAAATTGAACTAATTTTACTTTAAAACCAATTATAAATATAATTCAACCTTAGAAATTATTTAAATGAAAAGTTAGTTTTCAATTAAAATTCCTTATTTTTCACCATTCATCAGAAAATGAAACTTCTCAAAAAAATCCCAAAAATATACCCTAATATAATTTTAACATTAAAATTTTAAAAATAAATTTTATTTTTTATATAAATTTTATAAAAGTGGTAAAAAATAATTTTAAATTATGTGCACAATGCGCAATTAATCCATCTTTTAGAAAAAAAAAAATTCTGAAAAAATTTCTTTTTTATTTTAAATGATTATTTTATTATTTATAATAAATAGATAATTAATAAAAATATGTAAGATATATATTTTCATAAGTTAGTTGATAGTATTCATACCCACCATTGTAATGGCTAGATTATAATTATCATATTAAATAATAATATTAATAGTACATTATTGTTTGGTAAAACTCGATCTTGTGTGTAATGGAATATATTAAAGAAATTAAATTTATTCTAAAAGAAATATATTTTAAATTATTGGTGTGTTATATTCTATTATAATCTAGGCGTTTCATGTGACTTATTCTATTGAATAAAATGTTATTCTTTTAGAATTGCGGGTTGTGTTATATTCCCCCAACATTACATAAATTGCATCCTCACAATTTAAACTTGATCTTGGTAATATAGGGTTTGATATTTGTAAATTCCTTTTTTCAAATACCCAAATAATAAAATGGTTAATAAAAAACTCTATTAATAATAGAGAAAATGAATTATGAAGGTCATTTGGAATAACACATAACTATGCTTCCAAGTGAGAACATAGGTGGGAAATGAAAACATAGTCATAGAAGAAAAATGTAAATAATTATAAAGAGTGATTGAGATCATTGATCACAAGTAAGTGAATGATCAATAAAATGTTAATGGCATAAAAAATATAAAACTGTGATGATTTAAAGGACCGTATGATTTATCGTATATGAATGTAATATGATAACATTTTTTGTTTCGGGATATCTTTCCTAAAGTTGAGGAATTATTTTACCGTCTAAGAATTTAAGGAAATATACTTACTTGATATGTTTCTATTTTATAATAACAATTTAATTATTTGATTTTTCTTTGATAAATTTCCAATTCATCACTTTCTCTAAGAAATAACTATCGAAAAATTAATTTTTATGCATGAAGCACTAATATTCTTTTTTAATAGATCATAAGACCCATAAAAGAGTGAAAAGTCTTTACGTATGTCTCTAATAATTTTTCATAACCAATATGCTTAGAATAGGTCTTAAAATATAATAAATTAATCTATAAACCTAAAAAGAAACACCAATGGTTTATCATTAATATTTATTCATCAATATTTTAACTAAAAATAATGATGTATCAACCAGGACATCACATATGCCAATGGTAGATGCTAAACCCTTATCGTCCTTTGGTTATGGGTTCAAGCCCCGCAAAATTTCCATATAAGATGGGTTGTTACCCAACATACAAGTTTACCTTTTTCTAAACTATATTAATATAATTCCGATAATGTTCCCAAAACAATATTATGTACATCCTTGAAGTGAAATTAATCATTAAATAAACTTGTTACTCAGGTTTTCAATACAATTTTATTTCTTTACAAAGTATAATAATATTATTTGACTATTATTACACTGTAATTAATGATCATATTGTCCCTAAATGTTATTAATAACTCTAAAATTATGTCTATAAAATGTAAATATGTTATTCATTAAACAACTTCTTCACTAAAACATATACTAAACCAATTGGTTGTATTCCCATAAATGTTTTCCAAAAATATGCTTAATCTTGTGACATTCTTACCACACAAATTTCTAAAAAGGGTGTTTAATATTTGAACTTACGATCAAACTTAAACTAATAACCCATGATGTTATCCATAACTATTAAGTTAAGGAATACACATGTTATTATAAAATTTAACACAATCCTTAGTCATTTAATGATTTTCATACCAAAATACCATTGGTAAAAATAATTATACCATTTAATTCTTGGATCTCAATCCAAAAATACATCATCCATTTTATTCCAACATAGTTCCTCAATTGTTCTTGGGTTTAACCTTTATAAGAGATAGTTGACTTGGATAATCTCCAAGTTTTGCACATTTAAGACAACCAACTATAAATGGATCCTTAGGATGAGATTTATTTCCTTCCATCAAACTCTTCATTTTTCTTAATAAATTATTTACTTTATGACCCACATTTTCACACATAAATCATTTTACCATTATATTTAGAAACCTTATTTTCAATATAATATAACTTAGGTTTAACCTAGGTCATTCATTTTCATCATGTATTTAAATCCTTTATAATTGTGTGCAAAGAAGATGTGAATTATCCTAAGCATATCCCCTGAGAGTGTCAAACCAGGTGCATAGTAAGGATCATTTTCATGCAAAAGGTGATGATTGGGACAATACCAATGCATTATTTTTAGAGTTATTACCACTAGTTATATTTTTTACATAACCACATCCACTCATAGTATTCAGACGTGGACGTATTGCTAGTAAAAACCACACAATGTACACTTTACCAAAAATTTAGGACGTTCTTCTATACATATCCTCAATGTATGTCTTAGATTTGTATTATCTAATCTATGATTTCCAAAATCTAGTTCCCAACATGATTGAAAAATAGATTATTTGTGATGGGGTCCCATTGTAAATAACTCATCACCAAAAATAGCATCACAAATTGTTTTTTAAATGGGTAATTATTTGCAACGGGTCACATGTCCCATCGTAAATGAGTATTTACGATGGGTGAAAGACACATCACAAATAAGTCTAAAATAAAAATAATGAAAAAATAAAAATAAAATAAAAAGATATCAAAATAATTTTCAAAAATATAATAAATAAAATTACAAACATCTTAAATAATAAAAATATTATATAAATTATTTTCATTTAAATTTGAATATAATAAATATTTCAATAATGTATCCATAATTGTGGAGGGGGAGGCGTAGGGGGAGGGGGAGAGTCATTTGGAAGAGGAGGGGGATGGAACTACATCCCTAATCCCTGAACTAGCCACAACATGTACTCATTCTGTTACTCCTGATATCATCGCATCTCATCTTGTTGTTGGTGGTGGTGTAAATGGAGCTCATCCTACTCCCAACACATGGACTCAATAATCTCACTCTGAGCTCACAACTTCTCCTCATACTGTGAGATAGATCATGACATCTCTCTATGAGATCCCCTTGAGTTGGACTTCGTCCATGCAACAATACCATAAAAACTGCCAGACATCAGTTGAGAACTGATACAACCACTCAGTCTTTCTCAAAAGAATAATGTATCGCCTGTATCCATGTTGCATCATAGAATCCTACAACACTAGTAGTATAACTCTTAGCCTCAACCTAACTCTCGTCTTGTGTATGAGAAGTTTCTGCCTCATCTGAATCCTTCAACTGAAATTTGAAATTTAAATAGATAAAATATTATTTTTAATTAATTTTTAAACTTAAAAATATCATATCGACCACAATTTGATACTGGAGACCACTTGTAACATATCAAGTTATAGGATCACTGTACAACCTCTTATGAATATTGAAATATGTAATATTGGGATGTTCAAATTTTTATACGAGTATAAAATAAATAGTTTACATTTAAAGTTATATAATTATTTAAAAAAATTCCTTACCATATATTGTCGATGCGTACAGAATGTACAACTACCAGCACGATGCATCACCTCCTTCCTCCCACGATTCTTCCAAACTAATGATTCTCTCCTCTAAAAACTATTTCCCATCCAGTATGAACACAATCCATCCCAAACCTAAGATAATATGTAATTAAGTCGATGATCATAACAAAACTGATCAAAATCTATGACTTTCTCCTTCTTCATGGACGTACTCCTCAAATTGTGAAAAAACTGATGATAGTTCTCACAAATACACACCTCTCATGCCTCCTTGATAGAACTCAACATGTTATACTAAACGAGAAACCATAAACCATGCATTTTTTAATAATAGTAATTTAATAATTAAATAAATTTCAAAATAATGATTATTTATTTATATACCATCCAGTGATCAAACATGCACCATCAAATTTCAATGGGAACTTGATCCCATGTCAGCCATTCCTTAGAAAAATAGTTTTGAAAAATAGCACTCCCATACCCACCAACTATATGTGAAAATTTGTAAAACAATAGAACAAATAATCAAAAAATTAGTACATAAATAAATTAATGAAAAATAATGAAAACTAACTAAAATAGACAACTGATCATACCTCCACATGCAAGGATTGAAGTCATGATGTGGTCATTGCTCAGGAATAGGGTCAAGAATCATCAATCTCACAATACCCTGACCCCTCAGAGTCGATGAGGAAATAATAAGAACCTGAGGGTCTAATGAAATATCACCATGATCATCACCAGGTTGTACAACCTCCCGAAGGTCACAAATTATTTCATCATAAGTATCATCGGCCATCTGAAACATGAAAAAAAGTTGTCAGAAAATAATAGAATATGATTATATATATATATATATTTACTATAACCAGTAAGTAATTGTGTCATTCTCTATCTTGATCCTCATATTCATATATTATGGTGTAAATATCTTCATATTCCTCTTCAGTGTCATCAATTTTTATTTAAGTTTTAGCTTCATGGTCTCTTCCTATTTCTAATTCATTTGTTACATCAATAACACTGTCACAAACATCGACCAATAATTTTGGGGTGTCATCATCAATATTTGTGCCTCTTTTTAGAAAAGATGTATTTGAAGTTTTCTTTTGAAAAACTTCAATTCATTACACTTCAACTGAACTAAATTCACTTTGGATAAAACAATTTTCATGATATTTCATTTTTATTATGCTCCACCAATCACTTAAATCTCCAAAATTAGCATAATAATTTACACAATAAATTTTATATTCCTGATGAGACAATAAAAATGGTTAATTTACTATAATAAGTCTTTTATATTTAATATTAATGATTACATGGCATGGATGAACACACAAGCCTCTATAATTATCCAACCAATGACATTTAAACATCAGTATATAATTCTATCCCAAATAACAATATTCAATTATTTCTTTCAGCATGCCCTAAAATTCAACTTCACTTTCTCTATGATGAGATCCTCTTAACAAAACACCAATATTCACTGTTTTTTTATTCACCATATTCATATGTATGAAATCAAAAACCATTCACTAAATATGCATTATAATATTTAACTATTTTGGATGGTGGGTCAGTCAATACACCTAATCAATTTTCAATTTTATCAGCATGTTGAGATACCTAAAAATTTGAAAAAAAAATTATCAATACCACAAGTAATAAATTAATTTTATATGTTAAAGCAAAAACAATTTACTTTTCCAACTTTTGAAACCAGTAGGATTTTTTTTCCCGACGATCTTCAAGAGCATCTGCTGTAATTTTTGGAAATCGTTTCTTGATATGATTATCATATAACCTAAAAATAAAATAATATTAATTTACTTAAAAAAAATATAGAATAAGATATAGTAGCACTAACTATAAAAATGGTTTCATTTCTTCAGAATTGAGCCGAACATATGTATAAGCCCTGTGGTGTTCATAATTTGAAAGCCATTGTTTATGAACAATAGCAAATCCATGTTTGAGATGATAAAAAACTGATAATTGATTATTAATTTCATTTTCAACATTTAACTCTTTACGGGCCATTCATTTATGTTTTTATTAATATTCATTTTGAAAATAATGAGATCATAAAAAATAAATTTCCTTATGAAAATAAGCTTCCACAATTGATCTTTCAACCGATGATTTGTTACACACTTTTTTATTCAATTTACGCATGCATCTCTCATATGGGTACATCCATCAAAACTATATCAGCCCTCCAAACTTTGCTTCATGTGGAAAATTTAATATCAAATGTTTCATTGAATCAAAGAAAGATGGCGATTTTTTCAATTTACATAGAATTAATACAACAACTTCTAGAAGTATACTTAGTGGATCATGGTCTATTATCACCACACAAATGTATTAAAAAAATATGATATTTTTGTTATTTTATCCCAAATCATATAATTCAACAAAACTCTAAATTAAATTGGTAGAAGTATTTCCATTATAACATGACAGTTATGACTTTTTAATCCAATTATATGAACATTTCTGATACATCTATCCAAATTGGAATCATATTCACCCAGAAGCCTTAAATCTGAATCCATTGACAAAATAATAAACAATTTTCTTTATAAACTGTATAAACTACTTTTAGCATTATTAAATTCTGTGATATGTAATTTTCAAATAGTTCAAGTTTTGGTTTCCTAACAATCTGGACAAGATCTAAATGTGCCTTTACATTGTATTTGGTCTTAACAAGTGTGTCCAAAACTATATAAAATATATTATCAATACAGTTTTTATCAATATGCGTGAAATATAATATGTGATGGACCATCAAATCAGAACAATATGGAAGATCCCAAAAAATGATCCATTTTATCCAATTTTATTCATTCCCAAATCCATATATTTATTGTTGGTTTATAGTTATTCCAATGGTAATGAGAGGTAACGACGAGACAATATATTTTAACTCAATACCTGAGATAATTATTGGTGGTCCATATATTTCAATTATTCATTTTCTGAATTGACATCTGTTCCTCTAAAAAGGATGATCAGTAGGAAGAAATCTTCAATAACAGTAAAAAAAACAAGTTTTTTTTCCATTGATGATCGTAAATTATTTGCTATCAATCATATAGTACGAACATGGTTTTGGAACATGTTTACTCTATCTAGATAACATGTTATATGCTGGGAAATCACTAATTGTCCACATTAATGCAGCTTTAATTAAGAAATTCTTTTTTACAATAACATCATATGTACTGACACCATTACTCAACAAAAAATTTAACTCATCATTCAATGGATTCAAATAAAAATAAATATTATTTTTTGGATGTCATAGAATTAATAAGTTCAAAAAGATATATGGAACATTCATCAATATCCAAGAAGGTAAATTGTATGGAGTGACAATGATAGCCTTATAAGAATATTAACTATCATAAGAACTAAATGTACATAAATTATTAGTAGAAAGACCTAATCACATGTTTCTGGATTCTGAAATAAAATATGGATGTACTTGGTCAAAATGTTTCCATGAATCACCATCATAAGGAAGATTTAATCTTTTACTTGTTTAAATAGTTGTTTTATTCCATGACATCAATGATTTTGTGTTATGAGATATAAATAAATGCTGCAACTTGGGTGTAAGAAGGAAATACCTCAACTGTTTAATATGAATCAATCTGGACTTCCCTATTTGAGCCACTTTGTACCTCAATCTTCAACATGTGTAAAACTAACCAACAATTTATTTTCACTATAATATAAGATGCAACCATTTTAACATGCACAGATCTTCTGATAACCAAGACCCAAATTACAAACCTTCCTATTTCTCTCATATTAATTTTTAGGTAACACATTTCCTTCAGGTATTAGTGATTTAACCAAAGATAATATCTGATCAAAACAACTATTCAACATTCCATTATCTAATTTAATAACCATAAATTTTATAACCATTTCAAATTTTCTTATCTTACAACCAGGATATAATGTATCTTCATGAGAATTTAACAAATCATAAAATTAATATGGTTCCAACTCAAGAGTTAAACCAACATCATCTTGAGTATTAGTTTGATGAAAAGACAGATCATCCACATCATGTACTAAATTTTAAAATTGTGATGGATTGGGAACCAAATTATTAGTATCTTCTTCAGAACCACGTTCATCATATGGATACTAATAAAAATAATCTGTTAAAAAAATAAAATACTATTGATGACCCCCAATATAATCAAATTTGTCAAACCTCCTTAGATCATATTTCTTACATGGACACTTAATTTTCCCTTCTGAAACAAATTCTGGTTTTGATGATGCAGGTGATAAAAAATTTGAAACCCTTAATATATATAGGATTTATCCCAGAACCATTTGGATTATTGCGATGATTTATCCAATCATGATGATGTAATAAAGACTATTTTTGACTTACTTGGTCCATATTTCCCTAAAAAATATAAAATTAATAATAATTTTTTGAATAATATTATATAAGAAAAAGAAGATCCAAAAAAGCGTATGAAACTAAAACCTTATAATTTAATTATAAATATTGTCAATTTTATCTATTATCACTGATTTTTACTAATTACCACAGATATTTACTAATTACAATTACTTTTTACAAATTATAGTGATTTAATGTTCATTTTTACTAATCGTAATTATTTACCGCTAATTTTCACTAATTTTTTCAAATTAACACTAATTTTTAATAATTATAGAGATTTACCGTCAATGTTTACTAATTTATCTATAAATTTTACTATTTAAAACTAAATATTTATAATTTACAATAACTATCACATGTACTCCATAATCTACTCATGATGCTACTCCTGCCATTGACGCATCTCCTCCCATTACTTCCATTAACAGGTCACATCCTGCCTACCCCAGTTTTGGTGACCTAATGAAAAAGTTGGACATGATTGACACAAATCAGTCATTTCTAATCACTTTAAGATTATAAAATCTATGATTTGCAAAAAAGTTGTAAATCATAGATTTTACAATATTCAGGTGATGAAACCAATTTATGTCAACCATGTCCAAATTTGTCATTGGATCAATTTATACCAATCATGTCCTATCATAAATGATCTACTCCTCCTACTATTGTTGCTGCTATCAATGTGTCGCATCCTGCCTGCCCCAGTTTTAGCCACCTAAAGACAAATCTGGACATGGTTGGCATAAATTGGTCATTTCTAATCAGCTGAAGAATATAAAATCCATGATTTACTAAAAAGTTGTAAATCATGGATTTTACAATATTCATGCAATGAAACCAATTTATGCCAACCATGTACAAATTTTTCATTGCACCAATTTATTGCAACCATGCCCTGTCATCGACACGTTTCTTTCTCCTACTTTTACTGCTAATTATTACAAATTTTACTGGTACACCGCTACGTTTTACTAATTTGTACTAATAATTAAATTTTTTTACTAATTTTTAGTTATTACCAATAATATTTACTAATATTTACTAATTAACACTTATTTTTATTAATTTTTAGTAATTATAGTGATTTATCACTAATATTTACTAATTATCATTAATTTTTAACAATTATAGTAATTTATTTCTAATTTTTACTAACCAGAACTAATTTTTACTACTTAATATTAAATTTTACTAGTTAAAATGATTTAATGTTCATTTTTAATATTTTTTAGTAATTAAGATTATTTTTTACTAATTTTGACTGATTGTCATTAATTTTTAATAATTAAAGTGATTTACCGATACTTTTTAATAATTACCAGAAATATTTAATAATTTTAGTGATTTACTTTTAATTTTTACTAATTACTGCTAATTATTACTAATTATACTACTTTATCACTACTTTTTACTAATTTTTACTAATCATTACTAATTTTTACTATTTTTCATCATTACCAAAATTTTTACTAGTTTTTACTAATTACCACTTATTTTTATTAATTTTTACTCACTATTGTTTTTTATCAATTATTTTTACTAATTACAACTTATTTTTACTAATTTTTATTAATTAACACTAATTTAAAACAATTATAATAATTTATCACTAATTTTTACCAATTAAAATTAATTTTTATTGATATCCATTATTTTTTAGTAATCACTACTAATTACCATCACTACGGGAAAAATAAACTTTAGTGATGGGGTATTTTTGACGAGATTAATTCTCATCTCAAATGGTCAATCACTAGGTTTATTTGCGACGCGATTTGGGGTCCCATCGCAAAAGGTAATGTGTGCTTTGGTGAGGGATGTGCGCTAAAGCGTGGGAAGGTTATTTGTGACGGGGGGGGGGGGGGGGAGGGGGGGTCCCCTGTCGCAAATAGTTAGTTAGTCGGAGGGTATTTGTGATGGGATCCATCACAAATACCGGTGAAGATAAATGAATTTTTGCGATGGGATGTTGTCCCGTCGCAGAAGGTGTGTCGGCAGGTCACTTTTTTGCGACGGGACCTGTCACAAATAACCTTTTAACTGCCGCCCGTAATTAATGTTGTCGAAGGTATTTGCGACAGGTCCCGTCACAAAAAGTACTATTATCTACTGGAATCCCATCGTTAATAGACCTATCGCAACTAATCTAACCTATATATACCCCCTCCGTTTTTCTTTCTCTTCCTCTCATTTCTCACTTCCTCTATCTCACTAAACTCAAATTTTAGAGTGAAAATTTCTCTCAGTTAATCTTTTTACGGAGAAGTTGTGAAGGCGCCACATCAATAGGAGATCAAGTTTAAAGGTATTTATATTTTATTTAATTTAGTATTTATTTAATTTTTTATGTTAATTTTAATTATTGTTGATTAGTTGTAATTAAATTAGATTTAAATTGTTTTGTTATATGTATTTTAGTAATAAATAGTAATAATTAGTAGTAATTAGTAGTAATTGATGGTAATTAGTAGTAATTAGTACTAAATAGTAGTAATTAGCAATAAATAGTAATAATTAGGAATAATTAGTAATAAATAAGAATAATTAGTAATAAATAGGAATAATTTGTAATAAATAGTAATAAATAGTACTATAGAGTTGTAATTAGTAATAAATAGTAATAATTAGGAATAAATAAGAATAAATAGGAATAAATATGAATAAATAGGAATAAACAAGAATAAATAAGAATAAATAGTAATAAATAGTAAAAAATAATAATAATAAGGAATAAATAGAAATAAATAGGAATAAATAGGAAATCATAGGAAAAAATAGGAAAAAATATGAATAAATAGTAATAAATAGCAACAATTAGTAATAATTAGTAATAATTAGTAATAATTAGTAATAATTTGTAATTAATAGTAATAATTAGTAATAATTAGTAATAAATAGTAATAAATTGTAATAAATCGTAAAAAATTGTAATGAATAGTAATAAATAGTAATAAATAGTAATAAATAGTAATAAATAGTAATAAATAGTAATAAGTAGTAATAACTAGTAATAACTAGTAATAACTAGTAATAGCTAGTAATAGCTAGTAATAACTAGTAATAACTAGTAATAGCTAGTAATAACTAGTAATACCTAGTAATATATAGTAATAACTAGTAATAACTAGTAATAGCTAGTAATAACTAGTAATAAATACTAATAACTAGTAATAACTATTAAAAACAAGTAAAAACAAGTAAAAACTATTAATTACTAGCAATAACTAGTAATAACTAGTAATAACTAGAAATAACTAGTAATACCTAGTAATAACTAGAAATAACTAGTAATAACTAGTAATAACTAGTAATAACTAGTAATAACATGGCACAACTTCTAGTAGATTGACGACACTCCTTTTGCTCAATGACTCTTCTCCTTGAAACTTTCAATGACTCAAAACATTTTGAAAAAGTATGCTTCTACATATTCATAAGTTTTAATATGCATTCATAGGACCACATTTTTCATAAATTGTTCAGGTGGTGACAATTGCAAGAAGATGATTCACCGACAAAAGGGGGCTCTTTTTTCCGACGGCTCATTTACGTGCAAGTTTCTCACACAGAAATCCCAATGAAGAATCTTCTCAGAAGTATGCTTATACATTATCGTATGCACGAGAATGAATATGCATACATGCGAGAAGATTATTAATTATGAATTTAGTGAGAGAAATTTGCAGGTAAATGAGCCGTCAGACAAAAGAGAAGTCGTCAATCCATTAAAAATTGTTTCGCCCAAAATTAGTATTTGTGACGAGACCTTTTGTGACGGGATCCCATCAAAAATAATATAAATAAATTTTTTTATAAATAGTATTTTCAACGAGCCCACAACAAAAGGTTTTTATATATATAATGTATATAATAGAAGGCTTAGTTGCGTCATGGCAGTTTCTCATCTCAAATAGTATTTTCAACAGCCCGTCAAAAAAGATTTATTTATATATATAATGTATATAATCGGAGGGTTATTTGTGATGGGCCCTTCGCAAAAAAAGTATTTGCGATGGGCCTGTCGCAAAAAATGTATTTGCGACACCGCTTTCTACAACGAGCTATTTGCGACGGGGCCCCGTCGCTAAAGCCTATTTGTGATGAGAGCCCATCGCAAATAGCTCGTATCAAATACCTCTCATTAAATTAATGCATAAATTAGTACTGTTTACCATAAATTATTACTAAATACAACTTATGTTTTTCAAATTTTCCCTAACATATGGTAATTATTGCTATTTCATAGTAATTAATGATAATTTTGAGTATAATTTAATATAATGTAATAAGATATATTATAAATTACTAAAATGTGTAAATCATAGAATTCCCAACTTTCAGGTCATGAGAAATAGCCAATTTGTGTCAATAATGTCCGAATTTGTCATTACTCATGACCTGAAAGTTGACGACCAATTTCATTTTCATTTTTCTAGTAATTCATAACAATTTATATTATTTCATATTAATTTTAAATAAATTATACTAATTTATATTAATTTACTATAAATTGTATCAAATTAAAAATTTATACTATTTTATATCATTTTTCTAATTATATCAATTTATTATTTTTATTAATTTATAGCCATTTTCTAATATTTTTTTACTAATTATTACTAATTACTACTATTTTACTAATTATCACCATTTTTTACCAATTATTACTATTTTTACTAATTATTACTATTTTTACTAATTTTTACTAATTATTACTAATATTACAAATTATTACTATTTTTATTAATTATTACTAATTATTACTAATTATTACTATTTTTACTAATTTTTACTATTTTTACTAATTACTGCAAATTATTAGTAATTATTACTAATTACCACTAATTATTATTAATTACAACTAAATTTACAATTTATTACTAATTGTCACTAATTATCGCTAATTATTACAAATTACCAGTAATTATTACATTTTTTAACTAATTACTGCTAATTATTACTAATTACTGCTAATTATTACTAATTACCACTAATTATTAACTTTTTTACCAATTCATACATATTTATTACTAATTACCGCCAATTATAACTAATTATTACTAATTATTACTAATTATTACTAATTATTACTAATTATAACAATTTATTACAAATTATTACAAATTATTACTAATTATTACTAATAATTACTAATTGTTACTAATTACCACTAATTTCTGCTAATTATTATTGGTTTATAATAGTTTACAACTAATTTTTTACTATTTATTTCTAATTATTACAATTTCCCACTAATTATTACAAATTGATTACAATTATTATCAATTTTTACTAATTACCACTAATAATTACTAATTACCACTAATTATTACAATTTTTACTATTTTTTTCTAATTTAATTCTAATTACTGTTAATTATTACTAATTATTACTAATTATTACTAATTATTACTAATTACCACTAATTATTACTTATTACAACAAATGTTTACTAATTTTTATTAGTTTATAAAAATTTATTTCTATTTTTACAATTTATTACTAATTATTACTAATTACTAATAATTATTACAAATTACCCATAATTATTAAGTTTTTTTACTAATTACATCTAATTATTACTAATTACCACTAATTATTACAATTTTTTACTAATTTTTACTAATTTATTAATAATTCTCACAAATTTATTGCTAATTACCGCTAATTATTACCAATTACTGCTAATTATTACCAATTACCACTAATTATTACTAATTACTACTAATTACAATGAATTATTAGTAATTACAAATTATTATTATTAATTACTGATAATTAAAACAAATTATTGCAAATTAAACTATTTACTTTTAATTAAAAATATTAATGAAAATTGAAACTAAATGTTTCTAAAACTAATTAATGAAAAATAAAACTAACTAATTCAAATTAAATCTAATTACTACTCATTAATAATAATTATTACTAGTATAATATAAAATAAATAAAATAATAAATAAAAACATTAAATGAATTCTTTAAAACTGAATATTTCAGCAAATGCAAATCATGAAAGTTGCTCCACCGTAATGTTTAAAACTTTCAAAAACGTAAATAGAATAATATGAGAGAATAAAAGGAGAGAAGAGTTTAGAGAAGAATGAAATTGAAAAATACGAGGGGGGTATATATATGTAAGATGATTTACGATTAGTCCCATCACAAATAGTACCATCGTTATTAATTACGATGATAGTAAAAAAAATTATTTGCAACAAGCCCCATCTCAAATACCCTCTTTCGACATGTTATTTGTGATGAGAGAAAATCTCATCGCAAATAACTTAAAATCATGGAAAGTATTTTCAATGGGACCCACCACAAATGCTTTACTGTTGATAGGTTATTTGTGAAGGTACTAAACTCTCGTTACAAATAACAAGAAACCCGAGATGGTATTTGTGATAGAGGTATATCCCCATCAAAAATAGTCTTCCCACTATTTTGCATGCACTATGTGCCAAAGGTATTTGTGACTAGAAGATATTCACATTAAAAATACTATTTTTATCAACTATTTGCGACGAGAATCGTATCCCGTCGCAAACAGTATCTGTTGACGGACTATTTCCGATGGGTTAGTCACCTCTCGCAAATAACCCATCACAAAAAACAATTTTTCCTATAGTGTAAGGTTTCTACTAAACACTCTTTGATACCAACTGTAGCGACCTTGACCCTAGTAGCCCAAAGATGGTGTCTGCTTTATTACATTAGCATAAGATATAAGGAATCACATCCCGAAGGACCGAATAGTTTAGTAGTCTTGGTAAACTAGATACACACACGATTCTAATATTACTCTTGAAAACAAAAATTACAACATTTTTTTTGAGAATAATATTATTCCTTCTAGCATTTATTTACATAATAATCATAGCACACTTCATGGATTCCTAGGGAAAAGAAACAAAATAAGGTAGTGCTTAAATGATCAGTAAGGGTTTAGTACAACAGAAGCTATTATGAATCAATACAAATAATCAACATGGAAAGGTAAATAATTGAACACAAATTCCATTTAAATAAATGAATAAGGAAAATCAATATGGAAAGGTAAATAATTGGACACACATTCCATTTAAATAACTCGATAAGACATAATCAATATAGAAATGTAAATAACTAGAAACACATTCCATTTAAATAACAAATAGAGAATGAAATTCACTTATATATAATATCATTGTGAAAATATTATAGATAATAATAATTGAATTCTTAATGAAGTCAATGCTTAATTATTGAACACCATGATCTCAGAAATCATGATACCTCTACCATCAAGACCTATAATAAGAAAATTAAAAACTACAGGTAAAAACCTGTTTAATGCCAACTTAATTTGTTTGTCTCATGAGACCAACTGATGTATCGAGGGGATATATAATCTCAGTCCCACCCATCATTTCAGGTGTAAATACTTCCTCATATATCGAATAATTGACATAATTCACGAACAATGTTCCTTATCATCAAATATCTGTATTAAGTAAAGAATACAGATTTATCAATATTTCCCCAGTTAATCAAATAACTTTAAAATTAAAACACCATATGTATAAATGAGATATAATTAAATAAATAAGAATATCGATAATAAATTATATAGATAATTAGGGTAAATTTAATGTCCAATAATCATAATAAAGTGAATATTTCAAGGGGAAGTTTATGATTAAAAAATGAATCAAAAAAGTTAATGTCAATACTTGGGAAAATGATCACAAAACATCCATAGAAATAATAAGGATGTTATGAATATAACATATAACCTTTGAATTAATAATTAAGGGTCTTTTTCATTGATGAATACACAAATCATTAAAAGAGATTTAAAAAAATTCTTGAGGAAAATATCCTTTTCATTTTGAAAATATCTTTTTAAAACATTTTAAAAATCATTTTATTTAAAAATAAATTATAAAAATTAATAATTTCTAGGAAAAAAAATCTCATTAAAAATAAACTTGTAAAATTTTAAAGGAATCTTCAAAGACATGATTGTCATGTCAGTGAGTAATTTTAAATATGTTGTGCAAGTTAAAAAGAACATTTCTTTTGCAATATAAAAAGGATAGAAAAGTGTCTTGATCAGAAAACGAAAAGAATATTCCTTTGAGAACTTTTTTAAAAAGGAAAAATGCGTAAAAAAATTCTTTTATAAATCATTTTGAAAAGTTTAAAAAAAATGAATACATTTTTAGAAAAAATTATTTTGGAAGAAAACATATTTCTGACCAAAGAGAGAAATAAAGCTAGATTTTTTTAAAAACATATTCTAAAACATTTCAAGTAACAAAGAGTGGAAAAATGGTACTATTACATGAAAATATCATGAAAAACCATAGGATAATATAATTAAATGGTTTTATTATACAATGATAAAATAATTTCCTTTAACTAAAATTCATGAATAAACAATCTCAACTAAAATGAGATTATAAAATAAACCCTTACAATGATCATAATTTTGATGTGTGAATTAATCAATGAATTAATTATGTATATAAACTATAAATCCACATAGAACATTTGGAAATAAAATATAAAATAATCAAAAGTCACTACACACATAATATTAGAATATCAAAGATATCGAAGAAGTAATATAACCCAATGAAAGAAAATTGAGTTATGAAATTCTTTACCACTTGGTAAATCTTAAGTAAAATTTACTTGGATTTAATAATTCAAATTGAACCAAAATATAAAATTAATTATTAATTAACCATGATATTACATGTAAAAGGGTTAGTACATACACCATGTAAAAGAAATTGGTGTATAACATACAAATGTGGCTCAATGAAAGGAAATTGAGACATAATCCCTTACCTCATGCTTCGTTTTGGTTGAACGTGCTATAAACTCTTATATAGCAGTTTTAAACATTTTATTAACTTATTAAATAACCGTATTAATATTTATAATATCAAATATGATCCTTTTATTACATCTTAACACCCGTTCGTTAAAAATCCTTCATTATTTTCATTGTTTCAGGTTTTAATTTCCTTATTTCCTCATGCATATTTCTCCATGAAATATCCTGTTATTATGTATATTATATAGTTATATTATCTTTATAATAATAATAATTACATAATTATCATACTTATACATCAATTATTCTTTTAAAACTAACCATTAAAGATGGGTTTGAGAAATGAAGTACGTTACGATCATGGAGATGGTAGGTGTTACTCATTTCCATTTTTCAATGATCATTATGGAAAGTAAGTAAGAGATATTTTAAATTTAAATAATGATAATAATATCATATATCCCATATTATATACTTATATATACCATCAATGTTATTTGGTGATGAAAATAGAGTCACATCACTTCGTGAAGGTGGTAGTCTATATGTACACGAACGATGTTATCATCTTTACATGAATGAAAAGAAAAGAAAATAATATATATTATCTTTAAATAATGATAAATATTTCATTAATATCAAATTTATTTCATTTATATCACATATAATCATTATCTTTATCTTTATCACCTTCCATGTGAAGTGTTAGTGATAGATGAATCACATCGCTTCGTGAGGCGGTAGTCTGCCGTACACATGAGCGACATTATCGTATCTCATACAGAATTAAAAGTAAACATATATATATTATATAGTAAATCTATAGGTATAAATATGTTATAAATATTATATATATACTTTATATCCATCACCATACCCAACCTTGAGAGTTGGAAATGGAAAAACAAACGACATCGGTTTGCGAGGCGGTAGTCTTCCTTACACACGAACGATAATTTTGTAACCCATTTGAAGAAATTTGAGATGGTTTTAGGTTATGAAAATATTATAACAAAATCCATGTATATGTAAGATACTGATTATATTATATTATAATAGTTTAATAAAATTTTAATGGGGTGGAAAAATAAGTGAAATAAAGATGCTCGTTGAAGAATATTACCTCTTTTGGGTATCCTCCTTAGTTTATCACTAAATACTTTCTAGGTTGGAATTATGTATAAAATAAGGATGTTAGGATTATGATAGGTATTTTAGGAAGTTATTTGGGTTGTTTTTGGATGAACCAAACTGGTTTGAAGGTGTGAAGTGGAGAGGAGAGGGGGTGACCTTTTATAAGTGGGGGAGAGGACCCACTTGGTGTTTTTGAAAATAATTGAGTGATCCCACGTTTTTAATATATAAAAAGGGTCAAAAATTGACCATTATAAAATCTCAGATGTTTAATTGTATAAATATGTCTATAAAATAGTTTTAATACAAATTTATAGTTCATTTTTACCATTATCTTTTAGTTTAACCCATGGTAAACCAATTTTTACCTTAACCACAACAATCAATTTTTATTGTATTCACTATTCATCTGGGTCAACAATTAAGTTGAACTTATTAAAAATTATAAATTATTCTGATTCCAAATATTTAATCCGTTTTTACAAATTCAATTCACATAATTGGAAAATTTTAATTAAAAATTAATTTCGTAGACATGACGAGAAAAGTAATTTTTGAACTGAAAATGTTCAAAAGTTTACAAAGTTTTTATATCTAAATTCAATATGAAAATGATTAAAATGATCTAAATTGGATTAATTTATATAAATTTTAACTAATTTAACTTTAAAATTAATTCAAAATATAATTTAACCTAGAAATTATTTAAATGAAAAGACAATTTTCAATTAAAATTCAGTATTTCCAATATTTATAAAAAATAAAACTTCTCAGAAAAATACAAAAAATTCACCCTAAGAAAATTTCTATATTTTTATTTCCAAAAGTAATTTTATTTTTTCATATAAATTTTATAAAATTTGTAAAATTAATTTTAAATTCTATGTGCGAAGTGTGACTAAACTATCTTTTAGAAAAAAAATACTGTTTTTCCGAAAACATTTTTTTCTTTTAAATGATTATTATTTCATTTATAATAAATAGAAAATCAACAAACATGTGTAAAATATATATTTTCATAATTTAGTAAATAATATTCATACCTGACATTCCAATGGTTAGGTGATAACTATTATATTAAATAATAATATTAATAGTATATTGTTGTTCGATAAAACTCGATCACGCGTGTAATGCAAACCATAAAAGAAATTAAATTTATTCTAAAATAAATATATTTTAAAGTCTTAGGGTGTTATATTATCATATAATATATGTTTTTCATGTCACATAATCCATTTAATAAAATGTTATTTTTTATAAAATTTCAGGGTGTTACAAATGTGATGCCTTTAGAATAGGAATTGGGGCTGTTTTGATGCGAGACACTAAGCCTATTTTTTTTACTTTAGCAGAAAAATTAATGGGGATTAATTGAACTAATATTCCTATAAAAATAAATATATTAGGTCAAAATAAATTTATAAAATTTCAAACATTACTTGTGGCCAAAATAATCTGTGATCCATTTAGATCATGAAAGCCTAAAATTTCTAAGGCCACTTGGAAAGTTGAATAGGCAACGGGAAATATAGATTGAATTCATTAAAAAAATTTATTATGTTATTAAACATAAACATGGAAAATTAAATTTTATCACGAATTCTTTTTCTAGGTTATATTTTCTCATCACTTCTATTCATAATAAAATACTTGGTTTTGAAATGTTGAAAAGAATGTATGGGAAATATGTTGATTTTTATGAAATCTAGAAATCATTTAAAGAACATGGGAAAAATGATTTTTATAAGAATTATAGTTTTATTTTTTAAAGAATAAATTATGTGTTCCATCTTGTTCCATGCATGAATTTCTTGTTATAGAGACTCATAGTGGTCGATTAATGGAGCATTTTGGGGTTGAGAAAACTTTATCCTTATCGTGTGAATAATTTTAATAGACTCACAGGTGTAGGGATGTGACTAGTGTTTGTAGAAATTGAAATGTGTGTAAATAGGATAAAACCAAAGTGAATCCATATGGATTATACACCCATTTCCCACTGCTTCTCATCCTTGGGTTAATATTTCAATTGTTGTTGTTCTCAAATTTAAAATACCAAAATCAGGTATCGATAACATATTTTTAGTGGTGGAAAAGTTTGGTAAAATTGGTAATTTATTACCCATTATAAAACCAATGATGCAACTCACATTTTTTATTTGTTTTTTAGGGAAGTTGTTAGGTTTCATGGGTTACCTAAGAGAATTTTGAGTGATAGGGATTTCAAATTCATCAGTCGCTTCTAGAGGACATTATGAAATAAAATTATAACCAAACTTTTGTTCCTAACCACCAGACATCAAAAAAATATATGAGGTAGTCAATAAAAAACATTCCATAATTCTATATACTATCCATATAATTTTTTGAAAATTTTTGAAATATTCTTACCTCACATTTAATTTTCATATTATCAGGTAGTTCATTCCCCCACTAATGCTTCACCTTTTAAAGTTTTGTATAGATTTAACCAATTGAATCTACTTGATATTATGCATTTTCCTAAAAAATAATTTTATAATATTAAAGGTAAAAAAATGAACGGTTTTTTCATGAGTTTGATGCAAAGGTAATGGGTAACATTGAGCATAATAATGAATAAGTGGCGAAACACACCAACAAAGGTTGGTGGAAAATGGTGTTTTAACATGGAGAATGGGTGTGGATACAATTCAGGAAGGATAGGTCCCCAAAGAAAAGGAAATAAAAACATAATTGATGGGGAGATGATTCTTTTAAAGTCCCATATAAGATCAATGATAATTCCTACATGATCGATTAGCCTAACAGGTATGGAAATGTCAGTGTTATATTTAATTTTGTCAATATTTCTCCCTTATAATTTTACAAATTGAGGATGAATACTTTTGATGAGGGATGGGATGATGAGTATTTCAGAACACATACACATCGAGGAGTTGAATACATGCTTGAAAAGGAGGGATTAGTACACATAAATGGAAAATACCCATTGCAAGTAATTTAAAGACCAATTATAAGAGCACAAATTTAAATAATTAAGGGGGACTTACATGGATTAATCCTAAATATACAAGGGGAGTCCCAAAACATTTTCATGGGTGAAGTATCAAGGCCTATATTTACATTAATTAAGAAAAAAATGTTCTTAAAAACCTAACCCATGGAATTCTATGGATTTCAATCCCATTCTCCCTTGTAATCTTCAAATTCAAAGTTATAGGATTGAATTTTAAAGGTGGTGGGATAATTTTTGTTACTTTATAAAATGTTGTGCTAGTTTTCCCTTTAAGTCATGAGCATGTGACAAAATTTTCAAGTATCATTTTGGCCTTTTGACTTGTGGAAGCTAGTTTTTAGACAATTTTATCACATTTTGGATATAAATATCCACCTATTATAATACTGAGATCAACATGAATTAGAGTATTATTACTATGGTTAGTATTTCTTGAAACTATTGTGTTCTTAATTATTAACTTATTAAAGGATTTATTATCCTTTATAGAGTCTTGTAGCTGAATTTCTTAGTGAAAAGTTCTCTTTCAGTTATACCTCGACCAAATATTCATTATTACTCATTTACACCATCCATATATCATCCCACTGGTTTTATTTTGAAGAGATAAGTGCTCAATAAATGAACATTAAACAATATTCCTATGAAATTTCCAAGTAGGTATCATGCTAGTTAACCCAAATATGACCCCTATACCATTAGTTTTATAAATACCATTGGTATTGGAGCTTCCCGATGACCAGTATACCAATGGTTTTGGGAACCATTGGTATAGCCTATACCAATGATTCCTAGGGATATATCAATGATTTAAAATTATTTTTAATGATTCATTTTCCATAAGTGACATCCAGATGTATAATAAAGGTTTCTTAAAGCTATTATAAGTTTTCTATATTCCTATATTATGGAAGAAAATATTTACATTGGAAAATTGGATTATATAGGCTATGGAACCAACTTTTAAAATAGGTAATGTAAATTTAACCATGGATTCGTAGTGTCTATGAAAGGAGTAAAGGATAAAACTCTTTACATAACCATAAATTCATACCGAATTATAATAGTCATAATTTCAACTTCGATGATCTGGAAGCATAGTAATATAAGTTTGATTACCTCTATGAGAAGAAAATTCAGGTTCTTAAGGCTAAGGGTATACTAAATCTTGATAAAAAAATAAAAAGTGTAAAAGTTTTGTGTTGGTGAAGTTGAAAAGAGTGTCTTTCAGCTCTAATAGTTAAAAGCATTGGAATTGGAAGTTGGAGCTTGTATGATCATATGTTTTGGGGAACCACCCTTGTTCAATCATGTGGTGGTTTCCTCTAATTTCCTGCTTTCATTGATTATTCTATAAGGAAAGTATGGATTTACTTCTTGAAACTTACATATAATGCACTTCAGGTGTTTTTTCAGTGGAAATATTCTATATAAAGGGAATGAAATAAAAATTTGAAGTGTATCTAGGGGGAAAATGATAGCGAGTACAGCATACACAACTTCCAAAATTTATGAAAGGAAGGAATACACCATTAGAGTAAAGTTCTTGAAAATACAAAATAGAATGAAGGGGTTTAAATAATAAATCATACTTCGATAGATAAATCTAGGAGTATAAGGGTTCACTCAGGAATGCCTAAGATGATTTGGGAAAAGGAACTCAACACAATAACTTATCTCAAAATTAGAAGTCCAGTAGTGGTAGTTAGGTAGGAACTTTCAGAGGAGACATGGTCTATAAAATGACTAAAATTTCATCATCTAAAACTCTTAGATAATTTATTATATGTACATGTAAATGATAAGGATAGAGATAAAATTGAATCCAAATCCAAAATGCATTCTTTCTTTGGTTATGTAGATGAAAATTTTGGATATCAATTATGGTATTTTGACGGAAAAAAAATCGTTAGTATAAAATATGTTCTCTTTAATGAAAAAATTCCATGGAAAGATCAAAACACCATGATGTAAGAAGTTGAAGAAAAATAAACTTCTGAAGTCTAGGTTATTTAGTGCGCTGATAATTTTCAAAAATTGGAGAACTCAGATGTAAGTGTAGAAAGAACCAAAATTATAGGAGTATAACCATTAAAAAGACCAAAAAGTTCAAGGGAATATAAGTATTGAGTGAGAGAACTAAAATTACATGCCCTAAAAGTTTGGTTATCAGAAATTCAAGTATCAGTAGGGAGAGATGAGTTGAGTATCCTAAAATAGATGATTTATTTAAGGAGATCAACCAAAATCATAAGACTATTTTAAATACATGGGGATGATATGATCTTTATACTCATAATGGATGTAATATAACTTCAAAATCTAGATTAAGAAACTTTATCAGTGACTCTAAGTGGTGGGAGTTATCCATGAATGAGAATATGGATTCCTAAGTTTAATAGAAATTGGGAGATAAATAAACTAATGAGGGTAAAAAGGCACATGATAATAAGTGGGTTTAATTAATTAAGGAATAATTTTATCACATAAAGTGATACAAAGCATGACTGATGGTGAAAGGGTTTCAATTGAAGGAAGGAATAGATTTCTTAGAAATATTCTCATCGATAGTTAAACATTCTACCATCCAAACAATGCTAGTAATGATTACATCAAAAGATATGTTTTTGAAATGAAGGATGTCAAGACCACTTTCTTTCATGGTGAGTCATAGGAGGAGATAAACATGTAATAACTGATAGGTTTACCAATAGAAGGGAACCACAAATTTTCACATAAGATGAAAAAAGTCTTGCTTGGATTAAAGCAAGCACCTTGATATTGGAATCATAAATTTGATTCATTTATTTTTGAATAAGGGTTCAATAGGTGAAATACATACCATTTATATTACCATAAGTAAGAAGAATATGGAATTTCATTATATTAATTATCTATATGGATGGAATATTGATAAATGAAATGGATGATCAGAAAATCTAAATGTTAAAGTATGATTTTTCTAGAATATTTGAAATGAAAGTTCTTAGACAGAAAAAGAATATTTTGAGGATTATGATTAAAAGAGATAGGATTGAAAATAATTTGGTACTATCACATATATATTAAATTCTAAAGATCATTGAAAGTTTTGGGATGGAAAAAATTAATACAATCTCTACCCCTCTTTCCACTCGTTTAAAACTATCTAAATCACTTTCACTAGTAAAAAAAGTTGATGCTAAGTACATGGAAAAGCTGCCATAAGAATTAACGATAAAATTTTTAATTTATGAAACGATTTTCAATCAACTAAAAATTTCCAATGTAGAGGGAGTTGTGAGTTGGTACATGGAAAATTCAAGGAAAGTATACTAGGATGATGTGAAGTGAATCCTCTGATATTTGAATAGAACAGAAAATCAAGTGTTTTTCTTTGAAACATTTGAACCATTACCAGGGTTTTGGACTGATATTTTTCAAGTTACATAGATATAAGGAAAAGTAAAATCAATTTTGTGTTTAATTTTAGAGGAATCACTATCATATATTCATCAAAGTTTAAATAACATATTACTCTAAGTTAAATGGAAGAAGAATATATAGACACAATAGAATTTGGGAAAGAAATGATGTGGTTTAATAAATTAATGAAGGAGATTAAAAGGATTCTGGAAGGAGGAATGCTTTACTATGACAACCAAATCATAATTCACTTGGATAAAAATATAGTATTCCATTATTGGATAAATTATATCGACTTGAAGTATCATTTTATTATAAAATTTCTAGAGGAAAAACAGTTGGAGCTACAAAAGATAACGGGAAGCCAAAATCTAGTGAACATATTCACTAAGGTGTTAGTGTAATAAATCCTGAGGAAACATCATGCCTCTATGGGAAATTAGTGAATGAAGGAAGGAAAGGAATGAGAAATGTCTCACATTACAAGTATTAATGATTTTCCATGATTCCCTAAAATATACTTCTAGTTGAATATTTTTGGGTGATGAAGTTGTTTTGGTTCACTGTAATTTCATCCATCAGAATTACATTCATCATAATTTCATGCATTGGATTATGGGATGATTTTTAAGAGTTTAAAATAGTAGTATAACTTCTGTAATTACAATAGGTCCATTAGAAGTTCATATTTACTAATATTCTATTGTGAATTTCTGGAAGGACTAGAAGTTCAACATGACTGAAGGGTCACCTGGTTGGTAATCATGCTCAAGAAGTCATTATTTACAATTCATGATTTATAGGAAGAAGATATTGTAAGTTGATCAGTTATAATTTAGTATATAAGTGAGTGGTACCTTTAGTATAATTTTTTTTTCAACTGATCATTTATTGTATAACTAAGAAGTTGGTGGTGATTTCTTATATTTTTAATTTTTTTATAATAACCTGTAATATTCTTTTTATAATAGATGCAAGTAGCGACGTGTTTCCCCCATTCATGTAAGAAAAAATCCTAAGAACATTAAACTATATTCTTTTCCTTTATTTATATATTTGCATTTCATGTTTTAACATTGAATGTATTTTAGAGTAATTTTTTATTTTTCTAGTTTGAGGTGTGTGTGAGGATGAGTTTGTGTGGTGGGTTGGGTGAAATGACTTCCTACTTTTGGTACACTCAGTCATGGGGTAAGGGAAATTATAGAGATTGGTTTTCTAATACATATAGTCTCTTACATATGATCTTCTGGGAGAAGTATGTGAAAGAATCCAGTAGTCTTATTAGAAGCATGAATCAGTTTTTCATAGGATCATCCTTAATAGTGAAAAAACATTACACTACTTGGAATCTACTATATTAGTAGGTTGGTAATATTTTTACAATACATGAGAATTTTCTTAATTATAACCATTTTCCATTCCTTTAATAAAGTATTATAGAATCCCCCATTTATTAGGATATGTTTTGAACCACATAAAACTTATGTTGTTATTTTTTCCTTTTCTTATTTATATTGTTGTCTTTATAGAATTTATTTTTTGGTTTGTATGAGTGCGATGTGGTGTGGTGACTTGGGTGAAATTTTTCTTCCATGTTCTGGTGAATTGAGATCACAAGGTTCAATATGGTCAGAAAATATGGGACTTTGTTTCTATATGTGTAAAATATAGTATGTTAAATTATAGTCAGGAGGTTCTTGGACCCCCAAAAAGCGGTATCAGAGCTTAGTTGTAGAGTTCAATATGACTAGACCCTAGACAACATGTTCTAGAGATTAGTTTTGTAGCATCATTTTACCCTTATCATTGAGGATAATTATAGTATGTTATTCATGATTACATTTACATGATTTAGATTCAATGGGAGTTCATTATATCTAGATATTATAGCGTTAGATGAGCGTGACATTTACATATAAAAGTTTGATGGGATGAATATTGTATTTTAGAGGATGCAGATTGATGACTATTTACTATAGAAAAATTCAGATCTTCTATAAATGTGTACCAATACAGAATTGAAAAAGAAGGAAGAATGGAAAAGGCTTGATAAGAAAGCACTGGGGTTGATTCATATGTCACTAGCCCGAAAAATTCCCTACAACATCCATAAAGTGAAGTTTTCATAAAAACTTATGAATAAACTTTTTGATATGTATATGAAGCCAAAAATAATGAATAAAGTGTTCCTATTACAGAGGATACTCGACATGGTATTGTTAGGAGGAAATATGACAGTTGATCATGTCAATGACTTCAACATGATAAAGATTCAATTAGAATTAGGGAAAATGATGCTCAAGGATCTAAATTGGGAATTGTTTTTACTTTCATCATTCTATGAATCATGTAATATGATGGTTACCATGATAAATAATTCAAGTTAAAAGATACAGATAGTGCTTTTTGATTCTCGTGATCTTATTTTGAATGAGTAAATTAATTTGAAAGAGATTAAATCAACTACCTGAAATGCATATAGCACTAAAGGATTATGATGTTGCACAACACAAAAGGGTTATAGAAATGGGAAAGTATGAAGAATTAAAAGGAATAGTATCTTGACAGAAGGTGGTCCCATGTATTGGAATTCTGGGAATAAAGGTTATATATAAAAAGCTTTTAGTGGGTGATGATTTAATTCTGAAAGATATGCTTCAGAAAGTTCTTCCAAAAATCCTGTATCGGAAGATATGAGAGGTAAGTTAATGATCGCTAAAAATTAAATTAAGTATCAAATTATAGTCTAAGGATATTATTTTCACTCTATATATAAGCGAGTGAGTATAAGGAATTGTACTTTCATAAGGTTCAGAAAGGTGCATTTTGAAGATAATGGATCCCTTGAGATTATAGGTAAGTGTGTTGGTTCCATTTAAAAAAATAAAATAATTTTACTAGATTTTTAAAGAGATCCACACATACTATGGATAACATTAGTACAATTAGACAATTTGGGTTTTTGTACAAATTTTGTGGGTGGAGTTCATAAATTCACATGTATTTTCATGGTGGTGGTAAAAGGAGTTAAATATGGAACATTGCACCTAATTGGAGTTTTAGAAGGTTCAATTCATTATGGAATGAACATATTGGTCATTTAAGTGAAAAAAGGCATGAAATTACTTACTAGTAGAGTAATATTGGATATTGTAATAATGGATTAAAAAACATGTGGATAATACGCTCTTAAAACGAAGTGGAAGGTTTCATTCCAAATATAAGGCAAGATTCCCAAGAATCCAAAGTTAGATCTAGTTCATATAGATGTATAAGGGAAAAAACTGGTTCATTCTCATGGAGGATCACTATTTTATATTTCCACCATAGAAGATAATACATAAAAGTCTTGGGTGTTATTTCTCAAGAAAAATTCTAATGTTTTTAGAACCTTTATTCTATAGATATCCATAGTGGAAAATAAGACTAAAAGTAAACTGAAATTTTTGATGTCTAAAAATAATGGGGAGTATAGACGTAGGGAATTCATGAGGTTTTTATTACAAAAAGTCATACAGTTTGAGAATATATTACTTGTAACTATATAAAAAAATATAGTTTAGGAGAGGATTAATTATACTTTAGTGGAAAGGGAAATCATCATGAGGATCCATGTTGGTTTTTTAAGGAATTTTGGGCAGAAGCTGTGAATTGTGTTGTCTATATTGTGAATAGAAGTCTATCAACTCCACCAAGGAATGAAATTTTTTAATCCTATTAGTCTATAAGAAATATTTAAATTTCTCATATAAAAGTATTTAGTTCAATCACTTACATCCATGGTGATTCTATGGAAATGGATAAGCTAGAGGCTAAGTCTCGATCATGTTAATTTTTTGGATATAGAATTGAAGACTTATTATTTTGGATCTGGGATGACAATAATTGGATAGTTTTCATAAGTCTTAATGTTATATTCAAGGAAGATATTTTCACGAACTAGGCCAGGTGGCCATCTGACCCGGCGCCCGACCCGATCCGCGATATGGCCTAAAGGGCGTTCTCGATACACACGGGCTGGCACAAGTGCCCGGGTATCAAACATTACATGGGAACGATTTACCCGAAATAAAACATAGAAAAAAACTAACCAGATAAATAAACTGAAACTAGAAATAGAAAACAAAGCATGACTTTAAACTATGAACATGTTTAAAGTCTATAACTCAAACCAAGAACTAAAAAGAAAAGACGACAGTGGAAACTAAAACTCTACTCAAACCACCCGGCAAAAGAGAGGCCACATCGACACCACTCTGCATGAAAAGAACAACTACAACCCGAACCACCATCATTAAGCATGATGTCACAACCTGGAATACACAAGAAACAAATTCTACATACACCCAAAGGTGTATGTAGGGTGTGAGCCAAAATCCCAGTAGGACGCCACCCAATAAAAAGGTTCCACGTGTAAACATTAAATGACAAATACATTTGTAGGATAAATAAATGAAAGGACACCAAAGCTTAATCAACTTAAAATAAAAATTTTCTATAAGGAAATCCCTTTTAAAGAAAACAAATTAAATAAAAGAAAACGCCCTTTCATAAAATAAAAACTCAAACCTTCATAGAAACCCAAAAGCTGCACCGTATGCCGGCGGTGGGTATATAGTAGTCCAGAAGAACCAAAAGTTGGAGAGGCCCTAAAGTACTAAATCTGTGTGGGTCCCTATAACCTCACATCTTGGTGAACCATATCATACATTCTAGTGCACGAGCCACTGGTTGGGAAACACCTCATACCATAGTGGTCTCACGTCATCAACCAATGTTTAGTTAGTGTTGTAAGCGTCAATCCCGCAAAGTGAAACTGGGCCGAGGCCACTCCCATATCACTAGCACGCTAGTCTAGTCCACCCACCTAGTACCCAGGCTTCTCCTTTTGTGCTCAAGATGTTCCAACTTCACATTTCATGTCAAATTCAAACAAATAAAACAAATAGGGTGTAACATAAACCCAACTCCACACTTCCGCACACACCGAAAACCATTTGACAAAGGATGCACTCCAAAAGATTTCACCCAACTCAATTAAAACAATTTCTGCATTGCTAATAATTTTTAATAAAAACATATTAAATATTCATCGTTAATAATTTTATTAAAACAAATTAAATTATTTGTAAACAAATTCTTTAAAAAGAGATATAACATGGCTTTAACACACAAAACCACTCAACACTCTTTTGTGACCAAACCCACCCAACACCACATCAAGAACACAAATTACACACTTTTCACATTTTCACAAAACAAACACAAACTTTATAAAAATACTAGAACACAAGCATTGCACTTTGAAAATATGAAAAACTAACTACAAACAGGAATAAACACTTGATGTTGACCAAAAACGAGTTTCCAGATAAAGAATGCACCAACTGAAAACATTAATAAACACTTGAAATTGGCTAAAAATAAGTTTCCAGACGAAGAATGCACCTTCACCACATAAAAATATTTCTTAACTAAAGTAACATAGAGAAAAACATCAAGGTAAACCAATCCGTAGTCATAATAATTAATCATGTAATATTTTTAATTAACAAAGCATGCAAATTAACTTATCAGACAATGTTTAAATACAGAACGACCTACCTCGAGTGTCTGAGATCCCAATACTCGGTGCAAAACTTGAATTTCTAATCAAACCCACCAAAACAATTCAAAAACGCACCATAGAAACAAAATATCGACAAATGCATCAAAATAGAATCAAAATCAGCACAAATTAATCCCCAAACAACATGAAAACACACCCCAAGTGAAAAATCAGTTGCGGTGAAGGGGAAAACGGGTGGAACCAAGGCTTCGGAAGTTGGTTGCATGAGAGGTGGGTCGTCGGAGGTGAGCTCGAGGGTGGAGGGGTGCTGGTCGGGAGGTTGGGGTTGAAGGGGGAGGTCGCTCTTCCAGCAGGCCGAGAGGGAGGGTGCAGGCTGTCGGCGCAACAGTTTCCCAGGAGCGGTGCTGCAGTTCACTAGAGTGGGAGGCCGATGAGGGTGCGTCGCCAAACGAAGCAGGATGGAGTGCCTTGGGGGGGGGGGGGTGAGTTTCTGAAGGCGGAGGGCGCTGTTCGGCCAAGGGCTTGGTGCGACTAATGGAGGGTTGGTGCGACGCGGAGGAGAAGCGCGCAAGGGGAAGGGAAGCCGGCAGCCATTGGAGAGGGGAGTTCA
Organism: Viscum album; assembly: GCA_963277665.1. Lineage (NCBI taxonomy): Eukaryota > Viridiplantae > Streptophyta > Magnoliopsida > Santalales > Viscaceae > Viscum > Viscum album. Next base: position 913,438,750 of record OY728151.1, read on the forward strand.
GCGCGATGGGAATGGGGGATGAAGGGGGGTGCAGCAGCCTGAGTTAGGAGGGTACCTAAAACAAAGAAAAAAAGTGAAACCCTAATCAAAAGGGGGGAAAATAAAATAAATAAAAAATCAAAAAAACAAAATAAAACTAATAATGATATTAACATTAGTAATAGCATTATTATTAAACTAAAACATTAATGAAAATAATAATAAAATAAGAATAACAATAAAAACAATAGCCTAATAAAAGTTACATCCTTAAAAATATAACATCAATTAGAAAGTTAACAATTTTAATGAGAATAATTAAGAATGATGATAATAATATGTTATGGTGATTGTAATAATGAAAATGACAAGCTTTTAAAAAGAATAATTATACTCTTAATAATGACAATGAGATTAATAATATTAGTAATTATATTAATATCCTAACTCAAGTAATAATAATAAATAGAGTAACTTAATTATCATCATTAATATAAATAATAATAATACACAATAATAATTAATAATATCCTGAATTAAAATTTTACTATTATCTGTAAAACAATCAATTAAGTTTTTATCTAACTATTATTATTTTGTTTTAATTTTATTTTACTACTCACTTAATTTTATTTCTTTATTTTTAATTAACGTCATTTAATTAGTTGGACATCGGCGGGTCACCCGGTGGGCCAGGCGAGGCCATGCAGTTTCAAAATTATGCCTCGCTTGAGTCGCGTGATCTCAAACTTTCATTGCATTATCATTTTACTAATCATCGCGTAATTTTATATCTACCTTGAACACCGGGCAGGCCATGCGGTGGACTGGATGAGGTCACGCGACAACCTAGGAGAGGCCGCGAAGCTTCGTTTGCATTGAGCTGGATGCAATCAGGACCAAAACACACAGAACTAGAAAAATTAATTCAGGTTTCGACCCGAACTACTAGAATCGAAGAAAAATAGTAAAATAAATAATGAGAAAGAGGTGGGTTTGAAAATTCTCCCCACCATAAAGATTTCCATCCCCAGAAATGCACAACTAAGGGGGAGACTCACAATATAAAACAATACCCCCTTAAGGTCCAAAGAGGTTCCCCACAAACAACTAGAGAGATGAGGAAACCGCATCATGCTCAGAGAAAGTGACTCAAACGACAACCTTAAGAAACGTGTAAAAGGACTTTCTGATATGCGTCGCCCGCCCCAAATAGATAGAACGCCTCCAGTTGATTGATCAAGTAAAACGACTCTCACACCCATGGAAATCAACCTCACAAGGCGAAACAACTCAATCATTATTAAATGAAAACCACATCATTTGGTTAGATTGGTCAAACCACGTCCAAGAAAAACTTTGATCACTCATCATCAAACTATATTTAAAAACAGAAGAAAAGGATTTGCATGGGGAGGCCCGAGGGGATCCCCACCATTAGGAACCCACTGACGCTCGAGATGATACTAGAAAACTGACACAGGGTGGTTCGAGCGGACTCCCCTATATTAAAGGAAATTCAAGAACTGATTCATTCTAGAGACATTCGTGCGAGGCTTAATGTGGGTCTCCCCACCATTGGGAACCTACCAAGGCCCAAGACGAGACTAGAGAACCAACATGGGGAGGTCTGGGCAGACTCCCCACCATTAAGGGAAGGCCAACACGGATTTATTCTAGAGACCTTTGTGCGAGACCCATCGTGGTTCTTGCCACCATCAGAATGAACAGAGGATGCAGAACTTTGAGAAATTCTCGATGGTGACCAAACACCCCACCACAAGGGGCGGGGAGGGAGGGGCCCTACTACCGGGGCGTCAAAAGCCTGACCCAAGACAAACCAGCATCTCCACATTCCTGGATGAGAATTATTCAGATTTGAGACAGATTTACTCAACAAACTCCCATAAGGACCACTAAAGTGATTGCATACAATAGGACGCAACCACCAAGACTTCAAGGCAACGAGGCGTACATTCCTCCACATAGTTACTGAAACCTTACGTAACCAGAGAGTTCGTTCAAAAAAGACAACCATAGAAAACAAATTATGTTTCTTTCACTCTCGAAACCGATGACAGAAATAAGTTCGGGGTCCCATACACTCCCGGGGTTCCTGACCACGTGCCAGCTTCACTCCGAGACCTATGGCTGGAGCCCTGATGTTTGAAGCATCATCTACCTCGCAGTCAGGCATGGAAGACTCCCAAACGGAGCTTCTTATTTTGGTGTCACACACAACCACACCACAACCGAGACAACACCAGCAAACACAACACATTATGACGTCCAAATGATCATACACAGAACATTCACCAACACAAGAGCTGAAATGGTGCATGCGCATCACCCTTTGTCACATTGGATGAGAACACGACACCACAAATAGTCACCTGAACATGACCATTTCTGTTTAGAGGAACATTATACGGAGAAGGACATTAAAATGAGTCTTAAACAACACGTGATTCTTGCAATTGACCGTAGCATCCCCATGTGACTGGGTATTCCACACTAGTGACCTAACGTAGACCCTTTCTTAAACGAAACCAATGAAGGACCAAAGGTTATTTAGAATAGTGCCCGCACTGACCACCCCTTGATGCTTCCATATTTCCCCACTGGAATATCCTTAACCGTCTCCAAACAGAACATTGAAATTAATGAGGTCAAACTTCACCCTTGACAATCAAAGAGAACTCACACTACATGAAGTCACCGAAAAAGACCCTTGAAATCGATGATAATACTACAAAGCCCTTCAAAACTATGGTCAAAACAGAAAATTCGGAAATGCCTTCACCCTTCCACATTGGAATTCCTTTCATCGCTTCTAAGGGGGAACCTTCAGACGTAACGATGTCAAACTTCATACCTAACAATTAAGAAAAATCAAAGAGACCAATGTCCCATTCAACTCCTCTCGCATCTTCTATCCCACTGCGAGAGGATCTGCTTACATGGAAAGGACAAGGGACAACTTATCATTATCTCTCAAAAGGGATAGTCCTTATTTTAATCAACTGGAGGGTCGTCCAATGGCGAACTACCTATGGGTGCACTTCAATTACATGTTAATGCTTTATGGGGGGTGTGCACCTGTCAAGAAAAGAAAACCATGGAACCAATCAAACTGGTCCAATGACCAAGAAATATCACAAAAGAACGCTAAAAATACAGGGGAAACCACTACAAGGGATTCCCGCAACACCTTTCAAAAGAGACCATTAACCACATGCTTGCTTACCAAACTACAAATAAGAATTCACACATGGGACACAAATCATTCAGAAAGGATCCTTGGATCAAAACGCCTCACATCCGACATTTCCAAAACACAAGGACATGCCACACAAACACCGTTTACAAAAACACCAAATTTTTCCTTTAACAAAACATTTTAAAAATAAGAAAACACAGTGGGTTTCAGAAACACCAATGGCGTCCCATGGGCCTCGCACATGCATGTTCTCGTGCCGCACCGGCACCCACCTCTTGTGCATCCAAGCACTCATCCGCTCATTCCATTAACCATTTCCCTTTTTGTATACACTCATGCATGTAGTTTCCCACGAGAGCGCAAAGGATCAAAACCAATCCTTTCCATTTTTTTCCAAAACCAAAACATCCAACCCACACTTTTCAAACCTCACACACCATTTCATTTTTAAAGCTCTTCACTTGAAAACATTTAACAAGACCAAAACATTTTTACTTGAAAACCAAATGTCCACAACTCCAAAACAAAGAAACAAGGAACGATGTAAGAGAAAAATAGTGTCAGCGGGTGATTGGAACATATGGTTGGCGGCCATACGCAAATCACGCCACTAACACAAAGGGTATTTTAGGATAGTGTCCCTGGCTCCACATGGCTTGACAGACCCTGCGAGCTCACTAGGACCACTAAACTTACCCTTTTTCATTTCCCTTAGACTAGATTAACTGCAAGGACCAAAAACTCAGACAAACCTCAACATACTTTGATAACATGAGTCCTGCCATGAGGTGTGCTGGCCAGGAACAATACTCATAGCCAGGACGTCGAGTTCCGACAACCTTAATTTTGGTCTACTCTGACAATATATCAAAATAAAATGACCCAAGAGAGCAAACCTTCCCTCTGATATCATTTTGTCATGAACCGGGCCGAGTCACCATCTGACCCAGTGCCCAACCTGATCCGCGACATGGCCCGAAGGGCGTTCCCGATCGCCACGGGCTAGCACAAGTTCCTAGGTATCAAACATTACATGGGAACAAATTACCTGAAATAAAAGACAGGAAAACAACTAACCAGATAAATAAACTGAAACTAGAAATAGACAACAAAATACGCCTTTAAACTATGAACATGTTTAAAGTCTACAACACTAACCAAGAACTAAAAAGAAATGATGACAACGGAAACTAAAACTCTTACTCAAACCACCCAGAAAAAGAGAGTCCACATCGACCCCACTCTGCATAAAAAGACCAACGACAACCCGAACCACCATCACTAAGCACGATGCCACAACCTGGAATACACAAGAAACAATGTCTACATACACCCAAGGGTGTATCTATGGTGTGATCCAAAAGCCCAGTAGGACGCCACACAATAAAAAGGTTCCACGTGTAAACATTAAATGAAAAATACATTTGTAGCCTAAAAAAATGAAAGGACACCAAATCTTAATCTACTATAAATAAATATTTTTTATAAGGAAATCAACTTTAAATAAAACAAATTAAATAAAAGAAAAAACCCTTGCATAAAAGAAAAACTCAAACCTTTACAGAAACCCAAAATCTACACCGTATGCCGACGGTGGGTATATAGTAGTCCAGAAGAACCAAAAGTGGGAGAGGCCCTAAAGTACTAAAGCTGTGTGGGTCCCTAGAACCCCACATCTTGGTGAACCATATCATACATTCCCATGCATGATCCAATGGTAGGGAAACGCCTCCTACCATAGTGGTCTCCAGTCATCAACCAATGTTTATCTAGTGTTGTAAGCGCCAATCCCGCAAAGTGAAACTGGGATGAGGCCACTCACATATCACTAGCACGCTAGTCTAGTCCACCCACCTAGTACCCAGGCTTCCCCTTTTGTGCTCAAGATGTTCCAACTTCACATTTCATGTCAAATTCAAACAAATAAAAAAAATAGGGTGTAACATAAACCCAACGCCACACTTCCGCACACACCAAAAACCATTTGACAAAGGATTCACTCCAAAAGATTTCACCCAACTCAATTAAAATAATTTCTGCATTGCTAATAATTGTTTATTAAAAACATCATAAATATTCATTGTTAATAATTTTATTAAAACAAATTAAATTATTTGTAAAAAAAATCTTTAAAAAGAGATATAACATGGCTTTAACACACAAAACCACTCAACCCTCTTTCGTGACAAAACACACCCAACACCACATCAAGAACACAAATTGCACACTTTGCACGTTTTCACAAAATAAACACAAACTTTATAAAAATACTAGAACACAAGCCTTGAACTTTGAACATATGAAAAACTAACTGCAAACATGAATAAACACTAGAAGTTGACCAAAAACGAGTTTCCAAACAAAGAATTCACCAACTGCAAACATTAATAAACACTATAAATTGGCTAAAAATAAGTTTCCAGACAAATAATGCACCTGCACCACATAAAAATATTTCTATACTAAAGTAACACATAGAAAAACTTCAAGGTAAACCAATCCGTACTCATAAGAATTAATCAAGTAATATTTTTAATTAACAAAGCATGCAAATTAACTTATCAGACAATGTTTAAACGCAGAACCACCTACCTCAGGTGTCGAAGATCCCAATACTCGGTGCGAAACTTGAATTTCTCATCATACTCACCACAACAATTCCAAAACGCACCTTAGAAACAAAATATCAAAAAATTCATCAAAATAGAATCCAAATCAGCACAAATTAATCCACAAACAACATGAAAACTCATCCCAAGTTAAAAATCAGTTGCGGCGAAGTGGAAAAAGGGTGGAAACAAGGCTTCGAAAGTTGGTCGCATGAGAGGTGGCTCGCCAGAGGTGAGCTCGAGTGTGGAGGGGTGCTGGTCAGGAGGTCGGGGTTCAAGGGGCAGGTCGCACTCCCAGCTGGCTGAGAGGGAGGGTGCAGGCTGCCGGCGCAGCAGTTTCCCAGGAGCGGTGTTGCGGTTCACTAGAGTGGGAGGCCGATGAGCGTGCATCGCCAAACGGAGCAGTATGGAGTGGCTTGGGGGGGGGGGGGTGAGTTGCTGAAGTCGGAGGGCGCTGGTCGACCGAGGGCTAGGTGCGACTAATGGAGGGCTGGTGCGACGCGGAGGAGTAGCACGCAAGGGGAAGGGAAGCCGACAGCCATTGGAGAGGGGAGTTCAGCGTGATGGGAATGGGGGAAGAAGGGGGGTGTGGCGGCTTGAGTTAGGAGGGTACCGAAAACAAAGAAAAAAATTGAAACCCTAAACAAAAGGGGGGAAAATAAAATAAATAAAAGATCAAAAAAACAAAATAAAACTAATAATGATATTAACATTAGTAATAACATTATTCTTAAACTAAAACATTAAAGAAAATAATAATAAAATAAGAATAACAATAACAAGAATAGCCTAATAATCGTTACATCCTTAAAAAGATAACGTCAATTAGAAAGTTAACAATTTTAATGAGAATAAATAAGAATGATGATAATAATAAGTTTTGATGATAGTAATAATGAAAATAACAAGCTTTTAAAAAGAATAATTATGCTCTTAATAATGACAATGAGATTAATAATATTAGTAATTATATTAATATCCTAATGCAATTAATAATAATAAATAGAGTAACTTAATTATCAACATTAATATAAATAATAATAATACACAATAATAATTAATAATATCCTGAACTAAAATATTACTATTATCAGTAAAATAATCAATTAAGTTTTTATCTAACTCTTATTATTTTGTTTTACTTTTATTTTACAACTCACTTAATTTTATTTCTTCATTGTTAATTAACGTCATTTAATTAATTGGACTTCGGCGGGTCACCCGGTGGGCCAGGCGAGGCTACGCAGTTTCAAAATTATGCCTCGCTTGAGTCGCGCGGTCTCAAACATTCATTGCATTATCCTTTTATTAATCATCGCATAATTTTTTATCTACCTTGAACACCGGGAAGGCCATGCGGTGGACCGGACGATGTCACGTGGCAACCCAGGAGAGGCCACAAAGCTTCGTTTGCGTTGAGCTGGATGCAATCAAGACCAAAACACACAGAACTCGAAAACATAAGTCAGGTTTCGACCCGAACTACCCGACTCAAAGAAAAATAGTAAAATAAATAATGAGAAAGATATTGGTGTGAAAATTCTCCCCACCATAAAGCGTTCCATCCCCGGAAAGCCACAACTAAGGGGGAGACTCACATCAGAAAACAATACCCCCTTAAGATCCAAAGAGGTTCCCCACAATCAACTAGAAAGATGAGGCAACCACATCATGCTCAGAGAAAGTGATTCAAACGACAACCTCAAGAAATGTGTAAAAGTACTTTCTGATACGTGTTGCCCGCCCCAAATAGCTAGAACGCCTCCAGTTGACTGATCAAGGAAAATGACTCTCACACCCGTGGAAATCAACCTCACAAGACGAAACAACTCAAACATTATTAAACAAAAACCACATCAGTTGGTTAGATTGGTCAAACCACGTCCAAGAAACACTCTGATCACTCATCAAGGAAAACGATTCTCACACCCATGCACGAGCCACTAGTAGGGAAACACATCCTACCATAGTGGTCTCCAATCATCAAACAATGTTTAGTTAGTGTTTTAAGCATTAATCCCGCTAAGTGAAACTGGGATGAGGCCACTCTCGTATCACTAGCACGCTAGTCTAGTCTTCCCACCTTCTACCCAGGCTTTCCCTTTTGTGCTCAAGATGTTCCAACTTCACATTTCATTTCAAACTCAAACAAATAAAACGAATAGGGTGTAACATAAACCCAATTCCAAACTTCCTCATGCACCGAAAACCATTTCACAAAGTATGCACTCCAAAATATTTCACCCAACTCAATTAAAACAATTTCTGCATTGCTAATAATTGTTTATTAAAAACATATTAAATATTCATTGTTAATAATTTTAATATAACATATTAAATTCTTTGTAAACAAATTCTTTAAAAATATATATAACACGTCTTTAACCCACAAAACCACTCAACCCTCTTTCGTGACCAAACACACCCAACACCACATCAAGAACACAAATTGCACACTTTGCACATTTTCACAAAACAAACACAAACTATATAAAAAATCTAAAACATAAGAATTGCACTTTGAACATATAAAAAACTAACTGCAAACATTAATAAACACTAGAAGTTGACAAAAAATGAGTTTCCAGACAAAGAACGCACCAACTGCAAACATTAATAAACACTAGCAATTGGCCAAAAATAGTTTCCAGAAAAAGAACGTACCTGCACCACATAAAAATATTTCTAAACGAAAGTAACGCATAGAAAAAATTTAATGTAAACCAATCCGCACTCAGATAATTAATCAAGTAATATTTTAAATTAACAAAGTAAGCAATTTAACTTATCAGACAACGTTTAAATGCGGAACCACCTACCTATGGTGTTGAAGATCCCAATACTCGGTGCGAAACTTGAATTTCTCTTCAAACGCACCAAAACAATACCAAAACGTGCCTTAGAAACAAAATATCTAAAAATTCATCAAAATAGAATCAAAATCAGCACAAATTAAGCCCTAAAAACATGAAAACTCCCCCCAAGTGAAAAATTAGTTGCGGCGAAGGGGAAACAGGTCTGACCAATGCTTTGGAAGTTGTTCACATGAGAAGTGGGTCGCTGGAGGTGAGCTCAAGGGTGGAGGGGCACTGGTTGGGAGGTCGGGGTTCAAGGGGGAGGTCGCGCTTCAGCTGGCCGAGAGGGAGGGTGCAGGCTTCCGGCGCAGCTTTTTTCCAGGAGCAGCGCTGCGGTTTGCTGGAGAGGGAGGCCGGCGAGGGTGCGTTGCCAAACGGAGCAGGCCGGAGCGGCTTAGGCGGGGGGTGAGGGAGTTTCCGAAGGCCGAGGGCGCTGGTTGGCCGAGGGCTAGGTGCGACTAATCGAGGGCTGGTGCGACGCGGAGGAGAAGCGCACAAGGGGAAGGGAAGCCGACAGCCATGGGAGAGGGGAGTTCAGCGCGACGAGGATGGGGGAAGAAGGGGGGGTGCGGTGGCCTGGGTGGAAGGGTACCGAAAACAAAGAAAAAAAAAGTGAAACCCTAAACAAAAGGGGGGGAAAATAAAATATATAAAAGATAAAAAAACAAAATAAAACTAATAATGATATTAACATTAGTAATAACATTATTCTTAAACTAAAACGATAATGAAAATAATAATAAAATAACAATAACAATAAAAAAAATAGCCTAATAAATGTTACATCCTTAAAAATATAACTTCAATTAGAAAGTTAACAATTTTAATGACAATAATTAAGAATGATGATGATAATAAGTTATGGTGATAGTAATAATGAAAATGAAAAGATTTTAAAAAGAATAATTATGCTCTTAATAATGACAATGAGATTAATAATAGTAGTAATTATATTAATATCCTAACGCAAGTAATAATAATAAATAGAGTAACTTAATTATCATCATTAATATAAATAATAATAATACATAATAATAATTAATAATATCCTGAATAAAAATATTACTATTATCACTAAAACAATCAATTAAGTTTTTATCTAACTCTTATTATTATTTTTACTTTTATTTTACACCTCACTTAATTTTATTTCTTCATTTTTAATTAACGTCATTTAATTAATTGGACATCGACGGGTCACCCAGTGGGCCAGGAGAGGCCGCACGGTTTCCAAATTGTGCCTCGCTTGAGTTGCGTGGTCTCAAACTTTCATTTCATTATCATTTTATTAATCATCGCGTAATTTTTTATCTGCCTTGAACACCGGGCAGGCCATGCGGTGGACCGGACGAGGTCACGCGGCGACCCAGGTGAGGTCGCACAGCTTCGACCGCATTACGCTGGATGCAATGAAGACCAAAACACAGAACTCGAAAACATAAGTCAGGTTTTGACCCAAACTACCCGAATCAAAAAAAAATAATAAAATAAATAATGGGAAAGAGACGGGTGTGACATAGATCTCATGGAAATATTGAAACCAATTAGAAGTTATATATGATAACAAAGAATCATCACAAGCTAAGGTTTGATAGAATTAAAGTCTAGAAGTTACAAATATTCTAGAAATTTTAGGGGGTATAATAATACCAGAAACACCATATTATATAGAAATAGAGTTCAAGTTCCGATATTTTTTCTAAGGATAGAATTATAAAAGATCTCATGGACTGAAAGATATTGAAGAAGTGCTAAAAATAGTGAAGTTACAGAAATAGTGGTTCTGGAAGGATCTAGGCTGTAAGTAAAATTATATAAGTCTTATAAGATTCAATTCCAATTGAAAAAATACAAAAGTGACTTGAACTATTTATTCTCATGGATGATGGAGAACTTAAGATCCTAGAAGAGGTTTCATGTTATAATGATTCAAGTTAGTGGGAGTTATCCATAATAGATTCAATGGCTTCCTTATATGTTTTCAAGACATGAGATCTAATGGAATGACCTAATGGGAAGAGAGTACTACAGAATAAATGGGTTTATTAGCTGAAGGAGGAAGATGATGGTATACAAAGGTACAAGGAAAGGCTTTTTTCCAAATGGTTTTTAAAAAATTAAATTTTTATATTTTTTCAAGATCTTTTCTCCCATTGTTAAACACATGACTATCTGGATGATGCCCAATATAGATTCTATAAAAATATTACATATAGAGTAGTTAGATATAAAGACCTTGTTTCTTCATTGAGACTTAGATGAGGAGATTTATATGGTGCTGTAAAAATGATTCATGAATAAATATAACCAAAAATATCATGTACAAGTTAAGGAGAAGTCTTTATTGGTTGAATCAAGTACCAAGATAGTAGAAACAAAAGTTCAATGCCTTTATGGTTGAATAAATGTTTATAAAGAGAAATAATGATCATTATTATTACCAAAAGGTGTTTTATAATGGGAGTTTCATCAAATTACTTCTCTATATTGATGATATTTTTATTTATATATTGGTGAACTAAAGGATCAATGATATAAAGGTTGATGTTTCTAAAAGTTTCAAGATATAGAATCTCAATCTAGAAAAATGGATTTTTGGGATGTGAGTAATAAGGGACTTAAAATCTATAAATTTGTTCCTAAATCAATATAATTACTTCTTGAAGGTGGTGAAATGATTTAGGTTGATCAAGGAGAAACCAGTTACCACTATTACGTTCAGAAACATTAATCTAAGTAAGTATAAGGGACGAAGAATGCAAAAAAATGGATGAATACAAAGAAATGATTCTTTATGCATTGGGAGTCAAAACATATATGTGTGTTATGGTTTATACATGGTTTGACAGTATACATACATTGGGAGTTGTTAGAAAGTTCATGGAAAATTTAATAAAAGTACACTGAGAAGAATTAAACTAGATCTTCTAGTATCTTAAAGGTTTTGAAGGTTTGTATCTTTACTTCAAAACAAATGAAACACTTTCTGGGTTTGCATATTTATAATTTTATGGAGATGCAAACAATCGATGGAGAATCACTAGCTACGTGTTTACTTACAGAGGCATAATTATGAGTTATATGTTTAACATTCAACCAGTAGTTGCACTTTCAATAATGGAAGAATAGTAAATTGCATTAACTAAAGTTGGGGAGGAGTTGATTTTGATAAATGGACTAATGGTAGATCTATAAATAAGGAAGGAGTTTGGGATACTATTACATGATTCAAAAAAGTGTGATCCAATTATCTAATAATTTGATTTTTCATTAAAGGATAGTGCATATTTAGTTTAAGTATCACTTTATCCATAAGTTTTTATAGGAAAAAGTGTTTGATCTAGAAAGGGTTGATAGAGTTTTGAATCTGAATGATATATTGATAAAGGTTGTAGTCTGGGATGTGTTAAGGTGGTATTATGCCTATGTTGGGCTGGGATAACTGGAAGTATTATGGGAGAACTATATAGCTAAAAAGTAATATTTATATTAGAAAGAGTTTTCTTAGATACTGAGGGAGGACTCAATGTGAAGCTTAAAAATGATTCTCAAGTGAGAGATTTTTAGGTTTAACTATGTGAAAACCATTTTTTGGAGAAGTAATTGGAACTTATTAAAGGATAAATTATAGAATTATTTTTTTTAATCCTTGATAGAGATTATAGAGCATAAAAGAACAATATTCAAATGTCTAGAAGTAGGATGACTAGATGAAAGTAGAACACAAGCCGGAATTTGGAAGTAGGCAATTAGAAGATACCTTGATGAGTCTTATGAGGATGTGTAGTGGTATGAAGGACTTGTTTAATGGTAAAATTTGGGAATATATACATGTTTCTTTTCAAAGTTACATAAGGGTTCTTGACATGCATGATGGATACATAGGGGTCTTAAAAATAATATATAAGAGTAAACTCATGGAGTTTCAAAAAGTGTGTACTATTCAATGAAAGAGGAAGTTAAGCCAGTGAATGTAATTTAACAAGTGTAAGGATTTCCATAAATATTGGATCTGAGTGTAAATATTCTCCATGATGAAAAAAAGATAGTGAAAACTGATTACACATCTTATACTCTACTATATTAATAGGTTGGGAACATTTATTCTAGAAATTAAAACTTTTGTTGAGTGTAATTATCTTACATTAATTTAATAAAAGTATTACAACACTCCCACCCATGGGTTAGGAAATCATCTGAATCATGTAAAACATTTTTTTATTTTATACTTTTATTATTTCTATAATTTTCTTTTAAAAAGTTATTATTTGGTTTTTATGATTGAAATTCGGTGTGGTGACTTATGTTTAGTTTTTCTTCTAGGTTTCAGTGCATCATGATTGTGAGTTTCATTCTGATTGGATGTTATGGGACTTTGTTCTCACTTGTGTAAGTTCCAACATGTTAACTTATGGTTGAGAGATGCTAAGACCCCTAACAACACACACACACACATGTGTGTGTGTGTTCATATATATATATATAGTCACCTTTATATAAAAATAATCTATCTCTCTAACGTACACACTCAATTTTTTTTTCAATATATACGTATATTATATATATATATATATTTGAAATTACACACATGTGTATATTTATATTTTCTTTATGTATGTTACATATTTGGTTTATAATTTATATTTGATTTATAAATATATATACATTTACATTCATGTTCACAATTTTTATGCATAAAATTTTCTAATGAATTTATTTATTTATTATATATAGATATATATATATGCATACATGTTTATTGTGTTTAAAGTATATGTATATATATGTATTTTTTAATTATTTTTATAGATAATATATATACACATATTCATATATATGTTTTATAGGGTCTATATACATATGTTTTATAATGTATATACATATATATATGTGTTATATGTGTTGTATTTGTGCATGTGTGTCCATAGTGTTTATGTAAATATATTATTTAGATAATATGGTATATATATATATAATTCTATATTGTGTTTGTAATATATATATATATATATATATATTTATGCATTTTATATTTATATTTATATATTTGTGTCATATATTTATATATATGTTTTATATTATATATATATGTTAGTATTTACATATATGTGCAAGAGTATGTGTGTATGTGTGTGTTTATAATGTTTTATAGAAATATATGTTAGTTATATTAAATATTTTTAGGATTTTTTTACCAAAACAGGATGAATATGTGTCAAAAATAGATGGATATTAATCATATGACCAGAGAGTGTGATGAAGGTGTCAAAGAGTTCATCAAATTTGAAACAGACAATGAAAATAACCCTTCTCAATTCATGTTTTTTGTCTACATTGTTATTATTCAAAGATAATTTGTCCCATTATACTAGAAGAACATTTGATTTGTTATGAAATTGTTCAAAGTTACATATTTTGGACTAAATAGAAAGAAAATGTATCTAGAAAGTGGAACAAAAATACATTTTATGAGTCATTAAATATTGGTACAAGTATGTATGATGACATATATTGTATTGTGGAAATTATAATTATGGTTGAATATTAATTTAGATATTGTTCAAAATTTTTTGAGAAGTTTAATAATTGTGTAGACATACAATTTTTTAATGTTTATATTAAATATAAAACTCTATCAAAAACACTAAAACTATATAACCTAAAATTGGGCAATGAATGAAGTGATGCTAGTTTAAAAGAGAAACATCCTTTATTGAAGGATATACTTCTAGATAAAAATGATCTTCCCTTTCAAACATATGATTATAAAAAAATGTTTTGTTAGATGGGTATGAGCTATAACAAAATACATGTCTATCTTAACCACCGTATATTATTTTTGAAAGAGTATAAATCTCTACAAAAAAGTCCCAAGTTCAACACATCTAAATACAAGAAAAAAAACAAAGTCTGTCAAAATCTTAATGTTACATTCCTATCATTCCCAGATTTAAATTATTGTATAAAATTTTAGAGACTATAAGTCAATTTACATGAAACACAGAGAATAATCTTGTATAGTAAATTATGGAAACCAAAAGATACTCCTCAATGGAATAAAATTGACAATTAGTATCCTAAATTTGGGAACGATTCACAAAACATTAAACGTGCGTTATCTACGAATGACATTAATCCCAAAGGTGTACAATGAATCACTCACACCACTTGGATGATTATATTGGTAAATTATAATTTACCCCCATGGTTATGCATGAAGTGAAAGTATATTATGTTATCATTGTTTCTTTCAAGACAAAAATATATTGGTAATGATTTTTTCATTTATTTTGCTCCACTTGTTGAATATTTGATTTTTTTACAGGATACTTGTGTTATATTGTATTGTGATCATAATAAATAAGATTTTTTGGAGATATATGTTATTTGGTATAATAAATGACTTCCATTCTTATTGTAATTTTTTAGGGTACAACATTAAAGGGAGGTTAGGGTGTTTTATATATGAAGAAGGAACATACTCACCTAGTTCGAAACATTTTATGAAGACTATGTACCATTTACATTGAAAGTTTTTACATCAATGAGATCAATATTAATCATGAATTGAAATTTTTTATGGGAACTCAGAATAAGGATTATCACCTTCTCCATTAACAGGCAAAGAATAAATTATGACGATAAAGTATGTCATAAATCTTTTTGGAAAAATATTCTCTAAAACTATTCTAATGATGGGTTAGAAAAAGAAATCATTTCTTTGAACTTCTTTATTGAAAGAGTTTGAATGTCAAACATTTTCTAGATGTCATGCATATATATAAAATTTATTGTAATAATATAATAATAATATTGGTATATAAACAATGGAAAACTGAATATATTTTTAAGGAGAGGCAAGACATGATTGAAAAAGACATTAGTGAGTATTTGGTGCTGGTGAATAAGGGGAAATGAACTTTTATTCCATTAACGGTTAAGGCTATTTCTAGAAAAGAGATATTTTAGTTTTGTATCTTTTTAAATGGTGTAACGATACTATATGGGTATTCATCAATATCAATAATTTTGTATTGATGAATAAACTAAATTTAACATGATTAAAATCAGTTGTATGTCATGTTTTGATTTAAGATTTTGTATCTATAGCAATAGGGTGAATATTTCAAAAAAATGTCCGGAACACAACAATTAAACTATGTTTTTATTTTTCAAATCAATATCTAGAAAACATATTGATCTAGTTAAATTTTCAATTATGGAAAAAGTGTTTTTTGTCACATTATGTGGATTATATATGTTCTTCCCACAATCATTCTTCGATATCATGGTTCACTTGACAGTTCATTTAATAAGGGAGATCCAACTTTATAGCCATTTTTATTTCATATAGATTTACCCCATTAAACACTATATGAATATATTTAAAGGTTACACCAAAAATAAATTTTTTCCATAACTTCATATTGTGGAGATTTTTATTATTGAATAATCCATTTAATTCTATATTGAATACCTATCTAATGTGGATAACATTGGTCTTCAAAATTTTTTCTATGCCAGGTACATCAAAGGTGAAAGACTTTTAGAAATAGATGGCATGATAATATTCATAATATATTCACAAATAAATAACCTATATGTTTTTCATAATGGTGAAGAGGTTGTTCCATCCATTCAAACTCATAATTACATTCATAGAAATTTAAATTCAATAGGGGTTGAAGGCTGGATATAAAATACACACAACCAATAATTTATTAATTATACTTTTAACCACATTCATAATAAACATAATAGAATTCAAAATATCAGATTCAATTTTGTGGTTGAAGCAATTAATGTATTGGGTTTCAAATATAGAGATCTAATTTATGATAATATGTATTACATTGAAATGAAAAAATATGGGAGCTTGACTATACAATATATAATGTGAAAATTTTATGATGTAGATGGGTTGAGAATAATATGACAAGAAGATTTGATGAATTAGGATTTGTAAAAGTGAATTTAAGTAGGGAATGATACAAATATGATCCCTTTATAATGGAATCACAATCATTGGAGATTTTTTATACCTACAATCCTATAAATGACAATTGGTCCATTGCACTTTTAGAAAAAATACAAATACTGAATCAACTACCAATTCATTGGAGGATTATCCGTTCCTTGAAACATCATAGAGATTTCATGTTGGACCTAGTGTATATGATGTCATGTATGTTATATGTGACCATAAATAAAAAATTTGGATAATATATAAAGTTTGAAAACGTCCTCAACCATTAAAGAAAAAATAAAATTGAAAAAAATTCAGGTATCCAGTTACATGAATTTTAATATATAATATGTGTTCTATTCATTTGATTTGTATTAAATAATAAGGTTATGAATTTTAAATTTGTATATAACTTGCAGTGAAAATAATATCTTCTTCACCTCAATATATTACTCTCCTCGATATAGATAAATATGGAAATGGTGTTTATATGTACTTTATTTTTTTAATTTTATTATCTTTAACTGTCATTATTAGTAAAATTTATTTTACTTCCATGCACTAAAAATATTATTGGATGACCCGGAATATGAATTCATTTTTTAATTAAAAGAAAAGTGTTTCTTGAGAAATGATAAATGTAACCGTGTTTTTATCATGTTATAAACAACTAACTAGTAGTTTTAGTGAAATCCAACCACCACACCAAGAAGATCAAGTTCATTTTGTAAGAATAAATAGATATTTGTTCATTCAAAAATGGACTTGATGTTCACTGGTGTGGTGGTTGTATTTGAAAAAAAATACCACCTAGTTATTGAAAGTATGATACTAATATAATTGGTTATGGTAGTATGCTATAAATTTATATATAATTAATGTTAACAAAGTTTTTGTTTTTAATTATTGATGTATTATTACTATTAAAATTTTAACAATTTGTTTTTTATTATAGATATTTATATGAAAATTATGGAGTCACCGGAAAAATTTATAATCTTTTTGGGATTTTTATGTCTCTATATTCATTCTTTAAAAGGTATTTATATAGAGTTTATTTTATTTATTTTAGTTCCATGTATTTAACATGCATGTTTTCAATATAAAAATGATATTTTTATTCAAAACATGCATTACACTCTCAAAACCAAGAAAATTATCCTATATTAATATGAAATTATAGGGAAATGATCATCAATTCATTTGTGACATGTAGGAATAACCACTAATCATTCTAACAAGACGTGTAGTTAAAATAACCTAAAATGTATTTTTTATTTTAAGTGTTGAATTTGTTCAAACCACATATCACATACTCAAAACCAATCAAATATTATTTGATTATCATAAAAATCTATGATAATTATCTTTGATTTATTTGTAATATATAATGATTAACCACATATCATTTTGATATGTAGGGTGGATAGTGTGACTTAATGTGCATGTTTTCAATATAAAAATGACATTTTATTTCAAAATACATATAAAATACTCAAAACTGATAAAAAATGCTTGGATTATCATTAAACTCTATGAAAAAAATTCCTTGCTTCACCTGTGATATTTTTGAATTATCCACACATCATTTTGATTCATTGATTAGTTAGAATAATATAAAATGTATTTTTTTATTAAAGTGTTAAATAAGGTCAAAACACACATCACATATTCAAAACTAAGAAAACATGCTTAGATTATTTTTAAACTCTATGAAAAATTTTGTTGATTCATTTTTGACCTATAATAATTAACATCACATCATTCCAACATGAGGTGCGAATGATGTGATTGAAATTGTGTGTTTTCAATATAAAAATAACATTTTGGTTCAAAACATGTGACACATACTCAAACTCATGAAAATGATGTCATATTTTCATGAAACTCTAGAATAATGATCATTGATTCATTTGTGACATATTGTAATGATCTAAAAATAATTATGAAGTGAAATATATTCAGAATTACCTAATTTTTGTTTTTTCTATTATAACTGTTAAATAAGTTCAAAACATGCATCGCATATTCAAAACTGATCAAATACACTCAGACCATTGTCAAAATCTATGATAATGTTTTTTGATTAATTTGTAACATGTTGGAATTAACATCACATAAGTTTT
This sequence comes from Viscum album, assembly GCA_963277665.1. Lineage (NCBI taxonomy): Eukaryota > Viridiplantae > Streptophyta > Magnoliopsida > Santalales > Viscaceae > Viscum > Viscum album. Next base: position 913,457,505 of record OY728151.1, read on the forward strand.
ATGTACGAGTTGGATGGTGTGACTGAAAGTGCATGTTTTCGATATAAAAATGACATTTTTGTTCAAAATACATCTCACATACTCAAAACTGATAAAAATCACTTATATTTTCACCAAAATCTATGAAAACGATCTTTGTTTCATTTTTGACATATAAGAATTAATCTCAAGTCATTCTGATGTGTTTTGTGGTTAAAATAACCTAACATGTATTTTTTATTTTAGGTTTAAAAATAGTTCAAAATGCACATCACATACTCAAAACCAAGTAAATGGGCTCTTATAATTGTGAATCTCAATAAAAATGATCATTAATTCATTTCTGGAATGTAATAATTAATCAAACATCATTCTAACATGTTGTGTAGATGGTATAGATAAAAAACATGTTTTCAATATAACAATGTTATTTTAACTCAAAACACATTTCACATACTCAAAACCAAGTAATAGATCTTGTATTATCATGAATGTTTAAGAAATAGATCTTTTATTCATCTATGACCTATAGGAATGAATTTCATGTCATTTTGACACATGGTGTTATTGAAATTATTTAAATCATATTTATGTATTTTAAGTGTTAAATAAGTTCAAAATACACATCACATACTCAAAATTTTGGATATGAACTTAGATTATCATCCTAATATTCAATAATGACCATTTATTCATTTTTGACATATATGAATTAACTAAACATCATTCTAATATGTATGGTGGATAAAATGACCGAATGTGCATTTTTCACATTCAAAATAGTTTTAAATTTATTAAGTGTTATTAATAAAATAAATATAGTTTATTATTACTTATATATGTTTCTTTTTTCCATTATAGGTACATTTATAAGGTTGTTTAACAGTTATAATTTTTTTATTCATCGATATACTACCCAAAACATGTTTTTGTATTTATAAAAGTTGGAATAATAACTTCCTGTATGATTATGTTGTGAAATGATAATATTTATATATTATATGAATTATGTCAATCACGGTATGTTTTAAATTTAATATGATTTGCTATTATATCAATTATAGTATGTTTTATATGAATTATGGTATGTTTTTCTTTTGGTATTGTTGTGATAGTAAAAGTGGTTGTATCAGTGCATTGGGATTTTCTCAGTTCTAAAAAGGTGCTGAGAAAATTATAAATTCTTAGCACTAAAAAATATATGAGAAATGAAGCATTTATCAATGATAAAAAATTTCTAATAAAGGATTATTTCTCATTTCTTATTTAGTACTAAGAAAGGACCCACCTTTTTTAGAAAAGACTTTCTCAGTGCTTTTTTAGCATCAAGAAAGACCTCTTTGAGTGCTAATGAAGGGTTAATTTGTTATATTGACATCAAATATTTAATAATAGACATTGAAAATATTTTCCATATTAGTTATAAAATAACTAACATAAATTATTATATGCAAGTGTCTTCCATGCCGCTTGTTGGGCAAAAATCCCTCAAGGTATCATTAAAGCATTTTTGAGGTGATTGTGTTGGTTGACAAAGTGGACATATGTGTTGTGATTGTTGATAAAGGGGATTTCATGGTGGAATGTCGAGTTCAGGGGATGTGGTTAACGATCCATGTTTTATTCAATAATGTTGAAAAAGGAATGGATGATCTGGAGGAGGTAAAAAAAGAGCAGATACAAGGTGGCACTGTTTTCCAGTGTTTGCCAAATTTTTGGGCCTGAAAATCGTCAAAAGGAGAAAAGTGGTTTTGGAAAAGGGACTTACACGCCATGTACTTTAAGGAGAGTAAACTTTTACTCCATATGTTTTTCAAGACCATAACATCAAAATATAGAAAATGGATAAGGGTTGTGTAAGTTTTGGGTTAGGTCGGGCAAGTGACTTGTGCGGTGGAGACTTGCGCGTCGAAAGTTGCGCGATGAAGGGAGACTTGCATGCCATCACGCAGGGTGTACAAATTCCTATAAATACAGGTTTACCCCTCATCATTCTGTATGAGTTCAAGACATAGAGAAAATCTGGGCTCCCGTTGCGCATGTGTGGTGGTCGCGCAAGTGGTGGTGGGTCACGCACGTAGGACTTGTGTGCCAGTTGTTTGTTGTGCGTCCCAGGTGGTTTGGGTGAGAAAGGAAGTGTGTCACCCAAGTTTTGAGTAAAGGAAGGATGTGTCATGAAATTTTTTGAGGTGGACTTGCGCGCTAGTTTTGAAGAATCTCGATTGTTGTTAGTTGCACGACAATAATGGTTTGGGCATAAAGGGAAGTGAGTCGCGCAAGTTTGGAGTTGCTGAAGCTTGTGTCGCGCAAATGGTTGAGGTAGACTTGCGTGCCAGTTATAACTTGCATGCTGAGACTTGCACGCCGGCATAGATAAGGTTTCTATGTAAATTTGATTCCCAGAAGTGATTCAGTACTATGTGGAAGCTGGAAGATTTCCCGATACCTTCGGTTCAAAGTGAGATTCATCTATGGGTGAAAGTTGGACTTCAACAGAGCATCTACATACAACGAAGGATGCATTAATTTGTAATGATGAAGAGACCTATAGGTCTATAAACTGTGAGTGGATCATTTCCAGATCAGTGAGAAAAGGAAGAGGAAGAAGGTGATCCTCTCCACCGGTAGTGAGCCACAGAGAGAGAGAAACAATTATTGACCCTTGGGAAAGTAGTGAGCTGATCCTAAACCTTGTAAAGGCAGTGAGCCTAGGCATAAAAGTGATCTAGCCTGATCCTTGTAAACAGTAGTGCTCTTTTAGTGGATTTGGTACATCGGCACATTGCCGATGAATTCTCCATGGACGTAGCCCAATGTGGGTGAACCAAGTAAAAATTGTTGTGTCCTGTTCATGCTTTACTTTCTGTTTATATTGTGCAATGAGAAAGAGAGAGAAGAGTGTTTTAATTAATAGAGAAACAATATTATAACGTGCTTTTTTTAAATTTTCATACCCTGATTCACCCCCTGCCCTCTCAGGGTATTCAGCCTTGTGGACCTAACACCGCTTATTAAAAATGATGCAGAAAAACAATCATTAACGTCAGTTATTCAATAATTCATATAAAAAAAGAATAGAACAAGTATTTTTTAATGTTTTAGAGGGATAATTTTTATATTAAACAAAATGGAAGACCAAATAAAAATACTAAATAAACTATAATATATCTGTAAATTTATAATGAATAAAAATAGAGAAACAATGATGAACCTTTCACTAGTTGATCCGAGAATCAACCAATTCTTTGATGTAGATCAGCAAGAAGTAACCAATTATTTCCTTCCTCCTAGGGTATCTAGGGGCTATGTGAATCTCCCAAAACATGTTAAGGATCCACTTTAATAAAAAATATTATATAACCTTTAGTATTAAATGAATTAAGAAAATTAGTTCTTTTGCATGCTTTAGTTTTAAGAGTTGTCACAGTGACTCGAGACCCATAAACACCCAAAGATTGAGACTGTTTATGGCATCATCCAAGGATCCTTCATGGTATTGAAACATTTCGTCATATTAATGGAAAATGTCAAAAATTCTCAAATGATACAACCTTTTCAATGTATGGTTCAATCCTCATAATAATAATTTAACATTTAAACAATCATACTGGATGTTCAAACTCTTGAAATCATAAACAAATGATAATTAAAACCGATCACGGTAGTTAGAGTGAAAGAAGAAATATAATCCAAGAGATATATAATATAATGTTTTTTGGGTTTAGGAGGATCATAATTTGATCAATTTAGTGGAATAAACTCATAATAATGTCTGATCAATCATCAACAAAGAAACATGTAATATTGAGAACTTGAAATATAAACAGACATACCTGAATTGCGGTGAACTCAATCTTTTTCTTGTTGATGGTGTACACTTGATTAAGATATCATAGAGAAAACCATTAGACTACCACCTCCATATTTAGTACACTTACAACTAGAATCCTTATTCATAATGATAGGACTCTTAATATTTAATGGTGTACTAAAAACTTCCTTGATAAAGACAAATGAAGTATCAAGGAGTAAATAGAGTTTAAACTACATCTTTATTGTATCACATATACATTATCACATTCTAATAGGATGATCATATCCTTTATATAGACTCCCTTGATTCAATAAATGGATTCAAACACCAAATACCATCACATGGTAGTTAGAAAACATTACGTTAACATATTTATATTGGGGTTAAATAATCGTTGAATGTTTCAATTAATATATCATGCATGTATATCCATAAATTAATCTACATGTTGATTTATAACTAATGGAAAATTGTGTGAAAGATGTAGTGGTGTCTATGAATGAAATATCCCAAAAATATTCTACTTACGCTAAAATCCTATAATGAATTTATAAAAAATATGACAACTCATTGTGAATCCATTCAAACTATTTTGGATATGGATTATCAAAGTCTATTTATTTTAGAATAAAATATTTATCCAAAATTTAATCATTATTATAAGGATTAATTATGTGACCCAACAGGCCTTTATATAATTGATAAAAAATATGAAATCCCGATTTTATATATTTAAATAAAGGGCACCCACTAGAAAAACATTAATGTTACTCAAGCTACAAAGGGGGCTAATGTGATCTTCATCAAACACACTCATACATATATATAAGAATTTCCACCATAACATATTTATACCTATATAATACCTTTTACATGAAATCAAGTGACCACTATACATGGAACATATAAATATAGTATAGGCCATATCATACATTCATGATTCTCCAAAATAGATTAACCAGGTCGATGAATACATCACATGTCACTCATCTAGTAGATGATAACATCGCATATCCCTCATATAAGTAACCAATAACATCACATGTCATTAAATTAAGAATAATCATGAATTTACTCAATCTAAATTAATCAAGGTCGTGTATGTCTTTTATCATCACATGAGTGAAAAAATTTCATATTCTTCGAGTCCCAACTGATGACATGATTAGTAACATACCCAACCACCCCTAATTAGCTAAGCCTTAATGATTGTATAATAAAGGTATCGAATTATGAAGGTTCTCATGATAGGTATCTTTACAAACTTAGGTAATGAGGATTTTTTGGTGTCGAAAAGCATGATATTAGAGGTAAAAACAAATCCATGGCTGGTTCAAGGTCAATCCAAACACAAAATGGACTCAAAATCCATCAAAAACTATCAAAGGAGTCTATTTCATGAAGCTCCTTCATGGGGATCTCCTACCTCCATGATCATGAGCACCTGTGATGGTGTCTTTGTGGGTCCGATGGAGTCCAAAGGAGCCTGTAGCTCTACATCGTCATTTTTCCTCTATGACAGGCCCTATGATTGCTAGCGTGATACTCCCCTTTTCAAGTACGATTGATCCAGATGAAGCCCATCGATCCATGGTGTCACTTATCCTCTGCAACAAGCCCCATAATAGCCTGTGTGACAGTCCCCTTTTCGATTCTAGCCAAATTTGATGACACCCCATCACTCTAAGACAACACTTTTTCTTCACGGCACCCTGTTTTCATCCACAAAATGTTCAGCGAGCTCTGATAACCTCCATTTCCAATAAATATAAGTCTCACCCCCCTTAACAACATTTTTACTCCAAACTTTCACCTTCTAAAGCTCTCATTTCATGAAACTCTTTGTAAACTAGAATGATGGATCAACTAAGGTACTTTAGCTCCATGAGCCATACCTCCTTTTGTTCTTCATGGCCCTACCTATTGTAGGGATTCCCTTCACAAAGGCCTATACCCTTCGTGAAGGAGGGAGAACCTTCAGGTCATTCGAGTCTCCACAAATCACTAAACATTCATGGAGCACTCTCCAAATAATGTTATCTCTACTAAGGCGAAGCTCTGCTTCGCCTACGTTCTTCCTTCAAAAAGAAACCTTCCTTCTCAATGCACCCTTCCTTCATGAATCACCCTTCCTTCATGAAGAACCCTTCCTTCATAAGCCTCATTCCTTCAAAACCCCTTTCCCGCACGACCCTACAAGATTGTGTGAAGTGATTCCATGGTTCCTAAAGTGGTGATTCATGTTGTGTTGCTTCTTCACATAGGTATACTAATAGCTATTTATTCTTAGAATAACTATGCTAAGGTATACCCCTTGATCGACCACTCCTCTACCTCACTCCTTTCGGGAATTTCTTGTGCCTTTTCTTCCAAAATTGCAGGTTGGTACAAGTTATGTAAGTCCAAGGGATGAAAATTGAGTCCTCATCATCTGATATATAGGATGTTAAACTACTGATCACCCACATCCTCAACACATGACTTCAAACTATGATTTCCACATACGTGACAGGTCTGGGAGGACCAAAAAGGGGACTGGCATTAGCGGTTTCCCAATTTCTCTCTATCCATTTGGGATTTTTCACCATGCGCACCTTAAGAAGTCTCTAAATAAGCCCCAAACCACATTCTTAGGTATCCCTTCCGGAGTAAGTCCCAATCTCCATCTCACTGGGCCGCTAGCCATGAATAAGCCCCACACCATCCCTCATGGCCACACATTTCGCGCCATGATCATCAGGTATGCCGTTACCCCTTTTTTATCACACCGAGCATGACTCACATGGGCTTAGATTAATCAATGACCATTACATCCTCTATGGGACGCTAACCATACATAACCCCCAGCATTTCTCCAGGTAGATGTCCATTGGATGCACCCCAATTCTATGATCCATTCCTGAACTATGTGGACTTTGATCCCTACCTTTTATGCAGGGTACATATGGAGCCTCCCCAAGGTTCAATACCATAACTCCCCAAAATCTATTTGTCCTAAATATTTCAAATCAGTTCATTCATCTTTCATGAATTTAAACCTCACCCTCAGAACTACATGGGTTTTGATCCCTTTTGGTTATTTAGGACACCTCTTTGATGTTCAATCCCAACTAATGGTAAGCCTTGGTGCTCCCTTTGAGGGATGTACCTTCTTGATGTGACATATTCCCTTTTTAGGAAACATAACCCTGATCCCCCCTACAGTGTTTTGATCCATCCATATGGGCCGCTAAGCATGAGTAATCCTCAACATTCCTTCAGGTCTATGTTTATTGTGTACACCCCGATTCTATGTTCCATTCCTAAACTATGTGGAATTTGATCCTCATATTCTATAAGGGGTACATAGGAAGACTCCTCGAGGTTCAATCCCATCATCCATTTCCTTCCTGGTTTCTCCTTTGAGCCTTTGCATCTCGGGAAGATCATTCCCCAACCCGGAGGTTCCATTTCCTTCGATTCCCCATGCATGCGCCCATTCTCACAAGTCGCCTATTCTGGTACCTCATTGCCCAATCCAGAATTATGTGGACTTTTATTCCCACCCACCAGGATATGTAGGAAACCTCCCTAAGGTTCAAGACTAACATTATCATCTCTATGTTGGTTCCACCTCATTCATTCCACCCACTTCACCCAATCCCCCCTCATTCACCCCAATTCTTACCTATGCCGATACATATCAGTGAGATCATGACAACCACTTACTCATTTCTCCTAAAAGCACACGTGGAGCAAACCATGCACAATCCCCACATATCATGTCCATCCAACCAAGATTTATCCTCTTGCAAAGGGCCTTTATCCATGTGTAAGACCCAAATCATCCATTTGAACTATGTGGGTTTTGATCCCTGTCTTCTAAATAGGGTAAGTATGAAGACTCCCTAAGGTTCAATCCTAGTCAATAGTAAAACTTAGAATTCCCCTTTTGGGGGTGCACCTCCCTGGTCCATCCTTTGTGATGTCCAGATTATCCTTCATGGTGTGAAACCTTCTCTCCATGAGATTCACCATCCCAGGTTCGTCCTTATTGAGTGTTCTGATCCATCCATCTAGAAAACTTTATAGGTGATCCATCCTAGGGATTTACACATATGATCCACTATATTTAGTTTCCTAATCAATATAATGTGTCTCTATAAGATATTAAACATGTAGTATACACCGTGTAAAACATGGGAAGCCGAGGAAAACCCCATATACATGCCTTCAACATAATATTCCCTGTATTCAACGTGGGATGCCTTTGGATTCCACACCCTTGAGAATCTCTCTAATAAGGGATAATTCAAGTGTACTAATGCTCTATAACCTAGACATGTAAACGATTCACAACATGACTACTTACCTGAATTAAGGTTGCTGCTCCAACTTGACCCTTTGTAATGTCCTAAAAGAAGTAGTAGAATTAACCGACATCCACAAAGAGATTGGATCAGGATGAGTTTCACGAACAACGTCATAACATTTAAGGGAGACCTGGACTAGGAAAAGAAATCCAAGAATGAATCTGTGTAAGGATAGTCCAATATCCCATTATCCCATTGGTATCAAGGATAAAACATCTCTGAATAAGTGGTGAATGATTCCCTCCTTTGGAAAATGGGAATGCGGGGCAACAGTACCACTATCTAACTGAGCATAGAAACACACATAGGGCGGAACACCCCAATGAGAAAGCATCAAAAAATGGTGAACCTGATATTAATCTTTTATCCTTTAACCATGAGGATTAGTAGCATTTGAGACATCTACGGATAAGAATGTCACCGTATCCAACTATCCGACATCAGGTCCCGCCAAGAAAATAGTGGGATTGGCATGAAACTCACTAGAATTTGGGGATGCTAATCATTTAGAATTACTTTCTATGAAATCATTAGAAAGAATATTTCTATCCATCCACGGAAAACCAAACAATGATGGGTAAATGTTAACTAATTTCCTATTATCTGTACTAATAGGTGAATCTTCATGCTTTGCTGGACTCAAGCTATAGGAAACTGGTCGCCTCCCACTCATAGACATAGGGGTAGGGGAAATACCAATGCACCAATCCCCCATGAGTCCACCTTTACCGTGAATGATTACACAACCATGGAAACTATGTTCCCACACCCCATCTCACCCTCATAATTTATCTAGAAGAGGGTGATCAACACTCTCATTTGACTATAAAATAGTAAGGGGTCATCCCATTGACTGATATGACCTACCGGGATCTAGAGGCTTCTGTGACTCACCGTCATCACCGCCCCCAAGGTCCGTGTAGGGATACACCACTCCCACTCCAATTTCCAACCATTTTAAGATCCTCTCCCTAGAATTCTCTTATGACTCATTACCCTACACTGATGAGGTAAGGGATGTCAGAGTCATCCCAGCAATGACCACCACTCGGGAGATGATGAGGATGGATCCCTCCAGGATGCATACATTCCACCATATGTTCCCACAAGATGAGGAACATGTGCTCTCTACCCCTGCACCATTGGCCTCAGCTCTAATAACCAAAATTCCAACGTTGGGAACAAGCTCTGGAAGTCACCCATCGGGGGGCGTCATCTTCTACAACTTCAGTGGCCCATGCCTCCATCGACGCATACCATCAGCTTCCTATTATTACATATCAGGTTAAATAATATGTCTGATTGGGATTGAGACCCCATCCACCCCATGGGTAGGTTGGGATGACTCTTCTGGTTTCCAGCATGAGCAGAAGCTGCCACAGAATAATCCATGACAATGGGATCTAGTATGGAGGTCCTCCCCATACCATTATCAGCCAGAGTGAAGGTCATCCCGTCTCCCATACTTAGCATGGAGGTCCTCCCCTTGCCACTGGAATTATTCCAAGTAGAGGCCCTCCCTATCTTTTTAAAACCCAACAAAGAGGTCCTCCCCATGCACCTGATCCCAGGTATGGAGTTTTTCCCCATATTTTAGGTTATCAACATGAAGGTCTTCCTCGTATCATCACCAGCTCAAGATGATGCCCTCCCTATGATAGTATCAACCAGAGAAAAGGTCCTTATCTCTCCACCAATCATCAGCATGGAGGTCCTCCCCATGTTCTGGTTAGATCTAGCAGAGGTCCTTTCCACTCCACCACACCCTACCATGGAGGTACTCCCCAAACATTATGCAACATACATAGAGATTCTCCCCATGTTCTATTCGACATATGACTGAGTACTACTCACACCCCAGCTTACCAAGATGGTGGTGATCCCTGCTCTAGTACCAACCTGTGTGGAGGTCCTCCCCATGTCACAAATTTACCTTGCCTAGAGGAACAGTCTTGGGGTAGGAGGGAAAACTGCCGCCACTAAAGGAAGAATCATACGCAGTTCCATATCATGGTAAATCCTGTATGCTTATCAGATTTTGATGCAGAATTTGAATCAATGATGGATCCCTCACCTTTATCCTCTATGTTAGGGTCTGGGGTAGGAAGTTGGTGTGTCAGATTCATCCTCTCGGAAAGTGAGATGCACCAGATCCCGAAATCCCTTCGCATGTATATGTAAGAGGAGGAAGATTTGGCTCCCTTTCAGGGTCTTACCATGTAGTCTTCTCTACCATCGATATATTCACTCTCTACCTCAACATAAGATCATGGGGAGTTGTTCTGGGGTTTGGTAGATGATGAGAACCAGTTTGATTCGACATCAATGACCGCCTTCCACATACATGAACCAATGGTTGACACTCCATCCTATAGGGTCATGATGATGCAGTCAGTTCTGTCCCCGAGAAAAGATCTAGTAAGTAGCAACCTATCAGCATGTGCGCCATTATCTCCACTGACCAGTCCTCTAATAAAGAATTCTATATCAGTGTCATTGTTGGTTCCTCATCCACACCCAGTTGAAGAATGGTTAAACCAAGCACCGAATCTTGCTTCTGAAAAGGGAAGCTTGTAGGACATTCTTGTTGTGGATCCCTTCCCTGAGATGTTCCGGCCGACTGAAACTATAGAATTTGGGATCCCGAAGTCCCTTAACTAGGAGGATGTCATGTGTCTCTTCTGAACCCTATAAAAAATGCATCTCCATCTCCAGAATCTTCGGTTGGCTTATCCAAAGAGTCGGGAGAATTATGACGATGTTGGACAGCTGTGTTGCATGGCTGAGTTATCCACGCTTCCTATGGCTTAATAGCCTACATCACCCATTTATCATCAGACCCTTCAACAATTATACATCCAAATATTCACTGTGCCCCACTGAGTTATTAAGGAGGCATCTCCACACATTCAGATTCGTCGTTGGGGGTAGTATCCTGCTCTTCATTTTAGACTGATACTACACTAGCCTAATTTGCTAGGTGAAATTGAGAATATGACTCTAGTTTTATTCATGATAAACCTGTATGCTCTCACATAGAAGGATATTAAGATAGGAATAATTAAAGAGAACCATCCTTATGGATGACACAACTTCTGTTGGATTCCCCAGGCATTGTCAGTCGCCAGCAAAGACACTTGCTCGACCTTGCTGAACCTTCCGAATCATTACCTCTCATTCAGGACACCAAAAAGAGAAAACAACAAACTGGGACCATTAATACCTCTAACCCATCCGACTCAATGTATAATATGGAGGATGACCCTAAAAAGGCCACACTGCTCCAATAGCTTGCTAAACAAAAAAGGACCATAGATGAGCTCCTTTTCGTACACATTGCAGACCAACGTCTATATTTTAGTGATCCCTGATATGATCCCAACCATCCTCCACTAGGGTAGTAGGGGTAGGCATAGACCCCCTTCGACGAGTTGCCTCTCAGTGATAATTACAACCCTGACCATCTAGATAGGGTTGAGGCTGTAGTCTATAGAAAACCACCCTAATATGCATCACCAAATCTACCTAAACTGTACGATAACCATACTCAGGTTACTCTTCATCATATTTCTCAAGATTGTTTTGTAGGAATATCCTCTATAATCACATTGAGCTGTTTCACTAGCCACTCCACTATCCACTGAGCTAGCCTATCACACTGAAGAGCCTACTAACACACTGGTGGTCAGGAATCCTCACCAAGATAGAAACCCACACCAGGATGATTTGATGGTCCATATTATCATCCAATTTTTTTCCCTTGAGATGTCATAGGTGGAAATATCACTATATGGAAATCCATATCTAGGATGTGTGGATGATATGCAAACACCCACGAGCTTCAGGAATCCCACATTCCCCCCTTTCAATGGGACATGCAACCCCCTACAAAATCTTTCCCACTTTATTTCATGGTGTGGACCCATGATGAGAACTCCATCATAGCATGAAGCCATTAAGATCTAGTGCTTTGTAGAAACATTGGAAGGGCCCACGTTCGTCTGGTATAACCATCTACCCATCAGGTTCATATCTGGTTGGGGGGATCTTTGCAGACAGTTTCTTTATTAGTTTAGCTCCACCATTTTCATGACTATAATTGTTGACATCTTTAAGTGAAAACAATAGATATATGAGCGTGACATAAAATTTGGCTCTCAGTGGAAGGGCCTCACATATTCTCTCTATACACCACTAACTCAAGAGAAACTGCTTAAAATGTGTGTAGGGAATCTTAAGAATGAACTGGTTCCCCCTCTTATCACCCAGAACTTCCTGGGTGGATTCTGGGATCTCTCTAACAAGGCTGAGTGACTAGAGGAAGCCTTTTAGAAATCCATGAAGGCCTGCCCATTGACTCCCAAACTCTTACAAGAAGATCCATCAAGGATGAGACTGCTGTTGTTACATAGGTGGTGGCCCCCATACCACTAGGGTTGTTACCGGAAGATCCACCTCCACAGCCTCTATGAGGGACACAACCTTAGGCCTAGCCTTAGGCTCAGAATCGACTACCTTAGAATTAGTACAAACCACCAGGTAATGCATCACCGCTGCCCAAGAGAGATAATCAGATTCTACCTCCTCATCAGGCTCTAACACCCCATCAGGGCCAGGTTCATAGGACCCCTTTCCCGAACAGGAGAAACCATACCTACTCATTTTATGAGGAATAGGTCCCCAACTATTTCTGGAGTGCCCTAGATCATAGAATCTTGAGGTTTACAGACTATAGAAGACCCTTGGAGGTTGATCTCATTGATCAACCTAACTATTTTCCCTATCACTGGTTCCTTGGACATACCCTCAATCAATTCTATGTGTTCAAGGATTGGCTCTAGAACTAAGTTGAAAATAATGTAGTTAGATTGGGTCTGACCCTAGATCAGGTGGAATGTGTTTCCAAAAATCCATATAGAGATAGTGAGGATGAATGAAAGTAGGTCTCTAGCCGCGGGTCTCAGAAGTATGACGACTGGATGGATCTTAAGGTGGTTTCTCGTGCTTATGGTATCATTTATGCTCATCTAAACCTACATGATCCCTAAAAGGTCACCATGCCTCCACCAGTTTCTTATTCTACCTCCAGTTCTCATCCTTATACCTCTCAGAAGGGCAGGCGCCAACAATGCAATGGAAAGAAAATCCCCCCGTCAGTGCTGAAGCTTCCCCACACTCTCGGTGACTTCAAGCTCCTAGAGATGGGGATTTCCCCTAGAATCTGACCAATATTATAGGATTCCACAAGTGATGACCAGGAGTATTACTCAGTGATACCATTGAGCTGGTGGACCCTTACATGGTTTCTTGTGATGAGGAGTTCCAGGAAGATCCTCCTAATGTCCCTGGTCAGCTCCATCGTTAGTGAAACTGTAGATATGTGGATCGTTAGAATACATCAACTAGTGCCTCTATCCAATCCATTAATGCCAATAAGACTAGAAATTAGGCTCAACAAAAATCTCATCATGCACAATACTCTCATCCTATCTCTTCAGATTCTCCCCCACTTCCGTTTGTGCTACTCGATCAGGCATAGCTACTATGACCATGCTATAATTAGTTTAGTTCATCTATGACCAGAACTCAGTCATATGGTTGTTAGATGGTAGTCATTTTTCATGGTTTATCTACTAAACAATGGGATATTACCTGCACCATCCATAATCATCTGGTTCGACCAACAATGCTCGTCATACCACCTACCGCATATCAACCCCCTATTGGCAAAAATTTGCACCTAAAATAGAATTATGATGTGATAAATCACCTCACCAACATTCTTATAGAGCTCTCGATCCTAAGGGATCTTTTCTAGATAGAAGATATGAATGAAGCCCTTTTATAGGTTTTTAGAAGCCTCCTCCAGTTCAAAACTGAGGTAGTGGGCGCAAACGCCTTCCATGCTGAGGAATCTGAGCATACAGAATGTCAGGACATCATGAAATTCTCAAAGGAAGATGAAGGTTCCCCCATACAGGGCCATATTCATCCATTTTACATCACTATCCAGTTCAATAGAATGGAATTCTATTGCTTTCTTATCGACATAGCTTTTAAGATCAATCTCATCCTCACCTGGACACTCTATAATCTAGGGTTTTATAAAGAAGATCTATATCCCTCTAACATGAAATTTCATGGTTATGAAAATATAGAGCAATTTATGTGTGTAAAGATCCACCTGAAGACCCAGTTTAGTGGCCTGATTGCCAGCAACGAATTCATGGTCGTCTTGGAAGAAAACACCTACAACGTGCTTATTGGTAGGCCCTAGCTCCATCTACATGCAAAATTTCCATCCTTTTATCACTAGTGCCTCATGTACTCTATAAATGTTCAAGTGGGCATGATCCAAGGTGAAATGTCCCCCTATTAATCTTGTAAAGCCTACTATCTAGATGCCAACTATTATATGAGAAAGGAAAATTAGGTTCAGGTCAACAAGGATGAGAACACTACCATTTTTTCTAACGCATGGACAAACATGGAAGATGCCTTTATCCTCTTGATTCACTGGTTGGAGGCCACAACCCCAGATTTGGGAAACTAATTTTTTGTCTCAGGAAGGAGTGAGAAGCATGTTCCTAGGTACAAGGAGTGCCAGAATATCACCTCATACTCCTGCATGAATCAGGATCAAGTCATACTAGAGCCCCTTACCCCTATAAGGTATCCGGACATTCGACCCATGATAATAGAAATACACCATACTTGCTTGTTCCACTGAGCCAAGTTGAACCGACTTCAGCTGATGTGCCATAATTTCATTGATATTATCATGTGTAGGACCCTCAGTTGAAGGCCTATGAGAATTGGGTTGAAAGTGTTTATCTCCATGGTTTCGAAAGAGTAGGAGTCTCCCGATGAATATTCCACCACCGCACGGGACGACACCAACATTATGGAAGGATCGACCAACTTAGAAGAATTTCCCCTTATGATGATCCTCTCACCTTGGATGATGAAGAGAATTTGGAGTATTCTCCTACTACATTTGAGGAAGGTGTCTCCACCACCATCAATGAGTCGGTATAGGTGAATCTCGGTATTGAGGCAGACCTGAGGCCAACACTGATCAGTGCTGCCATGCATGCGAAAGAGAAGCGATAATATGCAGATTTCATGAAGAAGCATCGGGATGTATTTTCTTATAGTTATGAAAAGATTCTAGCACTAGATCCACAGCTCAGTGTCCACCATCTTGGTCTCCCAGTATGTAATTGAGGGTTCAAAAATACTCCCAAGAAGATGCACCCTCCTCATAGTGCCATGGTCGAGGCCATAGTTGATAAGATCATCAAAGGAAACTCCATCAAGGAACTTCAGTACCCTATATAGTTATCCAATATGATTCCATTCAATAAGAATAATAGACAAATCAGAGTCTACATCGACTTCTGGGACCCCAACTGTCACTGTCCAAAGGATGATTTTCCCCTTCCTATGACAAATATTTTCTTCGATGCCACTAATGGGTTCCAAGACCTCTCGTTCATAGATAAATATTTTGAGTATAACCAAATTTGGATAGATCCTGAGGATGATGAATCCACCTCCTTCAGGGGAAAATAAGGTACATTATATTACTAGGTAACACCCTTTAGTCTAATGAATACAAGAGACACCTATCAGTGATCCATGCACCACATATTCAAATCGATCCTCAAGATATTGGTGGAAATCTACGTGGATGATTTGGTGGTCAAATCCTACTAATGTCCGGACCACCCCATAGATCTTAATAATATGGCCATCTTCCCCCACTCCTACCATACAAAGATAAACCCCTTGAATTTCACCTTTGGGGTTACCTCTAGAAAGTTCATCAATTTTTTCATCAGATACAGAGGCATTGAGATCAATCCAGAGAAGATCAATGTCATTGGTCAGGTGCCTCCTCTAAACAATAATCGAGAGATCTGTGGCTTCCAAGGACACTTATCCAATATATGCTAATTCATCATGAACCTATCTAGAAAGTGTAATCCCTTTTCCTGAATCATTAATAAAGGAACTATATACTAGTGGGATGAATAATGTTAGACAAATTTTGATGATATCAAGAAACACCTATTGTAGCCTCTGGTTCTAATGGAAACCATCTCCTGAAATCCATTGGTCCTATATATGACCATCTTGGAATGATCCCTTGGCTACCTTCTCACCTAGAAGAACAACAAGGGTACATATAACAGTTTATACTATCTTATTCGTATGACACTCGACATAAAAACTAGATATTCTTCTGTTGTGAAGAGCTTCCTTATGCTAGTTTTTTATGTATAGAAGTTGCAACATTACATGCAGCACCATGAGATACAACTGGTGTCCCATGTGGATCCGCTAAAAAATATTCTGAATTTCCCTATATTGACAGGACATATATCTTGTTGGGTAGTGATCCTTCAACAGTTTGATATTAGGTTTGTTCTACAGAAATATGTCAAGGGTCAAGCGTTGGAAGATTTTTTGGCTGCCCATCTAGCCCCTATAGAGCAGTCTCATATCTTGAATTCCTGGATGAGGCCATCCTATTAGTGGATTAGTCCATGCCATGTTTTTAGATGCACATTTATGACTCTTCATATAGCCCCAATAGTATAAGTCTCAACGATCTTAGACTCAATAGAGTATGCCTGGGTATCATCTTCATCACACCCACATAGGATGTCTTTCCCTATTCATTCTTATTATTAGAAGGTTTCACCAAAAATGAGGTGAAGAATCAGTCTCTTATCACTGGTCTCAATATGGCCCTCAATATTTATGTTCCACACCTACATGTGATGGGGGACTTCGAGTTAGTCATCAAACAAATCAATCTTGACTACGTCGTCATGAAGTCGGAGCTCAAGCCCTTTTTAGAGCATACTTTCCTGCTGATGTCCTGATTCCCTTCTTTTTTTGAGTTCATTCATGTTCCTCAATCACAGAATGGTCAAGCTGATGCCCTGGAAAACCTTGTTGTGTCTCTCATAGAGCCTGACCAGGACGATTTGATCATCTATGTGGCGCATCGAAGGGTCATCTCTCTTATCATTTCGAACATTGATGAAAGCTAGCAGGTAAGCCATCATACCACTAGTTCTTCCACATCAGGACCTCCAAGGACCCCTATTACAGCAGAAGTTATACCTGATTGGACAAATCCCTATCCCGAGTACCTCCAACATAAAAATCTCATGAATGACAGAGCCGAACATGATTGAATATTTCGGCATACAATGCAGTTCAACCTCCATAGCGGTCCCAACCTTGAAAAGAGCCTCTAAAAATGTGGGTTTCATGGAGTTCTCCTCCGTTTCATTCAAGAAGATCAGATCTCCCAGGTTATGCAGGAATTCCATGTTGGTTCCCAAGGGAGCTCATCAGGTAGGGTCAAAACTCTCCCATAAGATCCAATGGTTAGCCTAATTCTAGCCCACCATGGTCCATGGTTGTATTGAGTTCACTAAGAGGTGTCATACTTGTCAGATCCATGACAAATTTGTGCATCGGTCACCAGAGAATCTCCACACTACTATGTAATCTTTTCCATTCATGGTTTGGGGACTCGATGTTGTGGGACCATATCCACCAACAATAGCTCGCTAGTGCAGGTTCATTCTATCCACCACCGATTTCTTCTCCATGTGGGATGAAGTGATTCCTCTTAGGGAATTATAGAACCATTCTATCATTTATTTCATGAGCCTAAAACATCATCCATCAATTTAGAGTTCCTCATTCCATCCTCACCAATAACGACACCAAATTTTGAGTAGCTGAGATGAAGAAGTTGTATGCCAAGTACAACATCTGGTCTAACCATACTTCTCGCTATAACATTTAGGAAAATGATCAGATAAAGGCATTAAACAATACCATCTCTAACATATTGAAAAATATGGTTGGTCAAAACAAAAAAGTGTTGGTTGGAAAATCTCCCCCATAATCTCTGGGATAATTAGATGACAACTCGTAATTCCACCCAGGTGACCCCATATTCCCCATTATATGGAACAGAGGTTGTCCTGACCATCGAGATTTAGTTGTCGTCACTTCATACAACTATTTATGATCAAAATATTTCAGAAAAGATTGACAAAGTCTGTTTGGATGAATTGGAATCCCTTGATGAGAATAGGCTCCAGGCCTTGTACAATTTGGAGAGGTACGAGAACAAAATATCCATAGAGTTTGACCAGAAAGTTCATCTTCACTCCTTCCTTCATGGTGAAATGATATTGGTTCTGAGGATGCTGATGATACCTGAAAGAAATCCATCGAAGTTGGAACCCAAATGGGAAGGACCCTATATCATCCACAAGGATTACCCCAATAGTGCATACTCTTTGGTCACTATGCATGTTGGGAAGATTACACCTCCCACCAATTCCAAATTCCTCAAGTATTACTTTACATGAGTACTTTCTATCATCCATGCTGCAGGATGTAAAACTTCCCAACATCATCATCCTACATGATGTTAAACTAAAAGAGATGTCCGACATGACATTGAACTTCACGAAGCATCCTTTTTTCCTTACTGCATGACGTTAAACTACATGACCTTTATCATTCTGCATAATAATAAACTACAAATCTATATTTCAGTCTAATATCTATGAACATAAAGTAAGACTCTTTCATCCCACAAGAGGTTAAACTGCTTCTCTTGTCTGGGCTGCAAGACGTAAAATTTCCCAGCATCATCATCCTACATGACGTTAAACTGTATGGCGTTCAAGAACTACATGTGGGTTGATTCCCATACATATGGTATATGTAGGGGTGCCTAAAAATTTTGTATTCAAGCCTATGCAGTATGATGATGAGCCTTTTTATTCCTTATTCACATCGGGTTCGTTACCTCTCCATACTACGTATACCCGTTAGAAAGGCCCCATCTTATGGTGCAAGATATATGACCTTAAACTAATATATTTTTCATACCACATGATATTAAACTACCTTATTCTATATGATGTTAAACTGCTTCCCCTGTCTGGGTTGCAGGGCGTTAAACCACCTAGCATTATCTCCCCGTACAACATTAAACTGTATCGGTCACCCTACATGATATTAAAATAAAAAACCCATTTTCCTTTTGTTATTTCCTATATTACATTAAAATTAAATCCCATTTTTACCCATCCCACATGATGTGGAACTTTTCATACATCCTTACCGCATGACGTTAAACATCACAACATTCAAGAACTATGTATGGATTCATTCATACCTCTTTAAGATACATAGAAACACCCATTCATTTTTTCTTCACGTCCAACCCAAAGTTCCCCTATTTTTAGTCTTATGGCCTGGGGTTCCTTGTAGGAGAACATGGTGTGGCGTGGACCTCTTCGGTCCTCATTCACATCAGGTTTACAATAACCGCACCATGTGTCTCCCTTAGAAATACCTATCCTTCCTACATCCTTACCTTATGAAGTTAAAATTCAAAAAATTCAAGAACTATGTATAAATTGATTCCCATCCTTATAGGATACGTAGGATTTCCCAAACATTTGGTCTTCGAGTCTAACCCCAGGTTCTTCTGATCTTTCTCCTTTCCCATTGGCCTAAGTTCTCTCGGGGGATTGTAAATGGTGTGGTGTGGAATTAGTCTATCCCCATTCACATGAGGTTATTTTTTTCATTCCATACACAGTCCCCTTTGGGATACCTCTCTCCCCTTCATCCTTACTACACGACGTTAAACTGCACGACATTTGAGAACTATATATGGCTTGATTCCCATTCTTATGGGATACATAAGAATGACCAGATATTTTATCTTCGGGTTGATCCATAGGTTCATTAGCCTATTTCACCTCTTTCCTCCAATCATCATCTCAATTCATCTACCCTTGATTGGATCCCTCAATCTCTATTATGCCTCATCAACATGCACAGATTCACTGTGGTGTATGTCCAAGAGTGTTGGATTGGTCATGGACATGCTTTCATTCCATTTCCATGCTTTATGTGTCCATTTATTTAGGTCTTCATCATATTTCACATCTATAGGGACCCCTTAATGGTTTGGATTCTCAGATTTATAGATCACCTATCATCTTGGGCCAATGTCTCACAGGATCCCAAAAGACATTTTGAGACAGGTTTCACATTTTGAATACGGTCTGCGTCCAACCCTCATGTGTTTTTTCTCATCCCATGAAACATGATATGGATATTGAGTCTCAAAAATGGTTAGTAGTTATCATCCATAATTATTCCACCCTCATTGTGTCCCAAATATTGGATGTCATGATTAACAACCCTCTTCACATCCTCATGTCCATACAGAACATCAACACCCTTAGTGTTATCCCCCGGTGCACCTTCACACGTTGAGTGGATGGATAAGTGCCGTGGGGTCATCCTTAACTCTGCACCATTGTTTTTCTATTATGTGCTTCCGTGTGTCATAAGAACTTCACCACCACTTGTTTCCCACACCAACCATGGCTCACGTGGTCTTAGGAATCTTGGTGAGGTTCAAACCCGCATAGAGGAATTGTGCAACCCCACAGTCCAAAATCTATGACATTAAACTAATATTTTTAGTGTCCAAGTTCGCATGATAGAAAAATGCATAACAATCACAATTTTTTCACTTGAGAGAATATTTCCCATTTTGGTATTATCCATCTACCATGCCATCTCGAAGAACTACATATGGCTTGATTCTCATTCCCTAAGGGATATGTAGAAGCACACAAACATTCTATCTATGGTCTTGCCGCATCCATTTTCATATCTTTTCCCTCTTGGCCTTAGTTATCTCTGGGGATTTCACATGGTGTATTTATGACCTTTTTTGTCCTCCTTCATGTTGGGTTTACTATAGTCGTACCATGTGCCTCCCCTTGAGATCCCTCCTCATCATCTCTTTACTTACCGCATGGCATTAAAATGGATAGGTATATACAAGATTCATGCATCCCTTTATTTGGGTTTCTATCATTTTTCACATCCGAAGGGACCCCCAAATGGTATGGATGCTCAGTCTCATGGATCCCCTATCATCCTGGGCCAATGTCTCAGATAATTATAAATGACATTTTGAGACAGGTTTCATGTTTCAAATACAGTCAGCGGTCGACCCTCACTTGTTTTTTCCCATCCCAGGTTACATGATATGGGTGTTGTGTTTCAAACATGGTCAATAGTTACCCACCATCGTTATGACACCCCAATTGCATCCTGAATATTGGACGATGTGATTCACATTTTCTTTCCCTTTTATTTAATGGGTTTCCAAGACCCTTGGTTTTGTCCCTCCATGCGACCATGAAAGATGAGTATTATTGTTAGATTTGTTGGGATTTTCCATCCCGATTTTTTTTTCACAGATGTACATCCTCATGTGATAGGGAAATCCTGATATCAATCATTTTTTCATACTCCAATCTTAGTTCACATAGGCTTTAGAGTTTTGTCAGGGTAATACCCACATATAGGATTGCACAACCCCATGTTCCAAATTCTACGACCTTAAACTATGATCTCTTTTGTCCAGGCCATATCATGTTAAACTATGTTACCTCATCCCACATGAAATTAAACTATTTATTCCTTACTGTATGATGTTAATGTTCATGTACTGGTCTTTTCATGTGACCTTAAACTATGATGTAAGGCCACCGATCCCCAAGTTCCAAATGAGACATGATGTACTAAAATATCATTACAAACATTTAAAAATAATACATCATGTCCCCTTATTATAGAGGCTAGTGAGGTTCAGGTTTTGGGAAACCAGCAGCATCTAAAACATCTTTGATGGCAGGATCTATACCTGAAATTTTTTATTTAAAACATAGGGTGAGCAAAGTATGCCCAGTAATGGGTTTTAAAAACAACTTCAAAACAATCTTTCTTTACTGAGAAGAAGAATAATATTCTCAAAAATAAACATAAACATTGGAAAACTAATTATCTTGGAATGAAGAAAACTTATAACAAAAAATTTAATCAAGATCACCGTACGTAGTTCCATTTAGTGAAATAAAATGCTTGTATGATACATAACCATTAACAACAAGCAGGGTAATGAATACTACTAGCAAGGCAGTTCTGAGTGCACAAGACATAATCAAAAATCCTGTAACAATAAACATAACTGGTGCAAATATCATGTTGGCCAAAATCATATCTTTTCACATGTAATAAAATAATGTTGTTGTTAATTGGATCAAGTCCAAAACTACTGAGACATAACATGTCATTTCATCAATTCATTCTATGCATACTAAAGTATCTAAACCAGGGATGTACTACTAGTCATAAAATCCCATGGTTGTTCAATTACTAAAACATTAAGAGGAGGGTATAATTCTAGACTGTGTCAAGGCCTCGCGACAAGACCATAATCATCTATGTCCATGAATTTCACCTGAATCGTTTATGTCCCGTAATTTCACCTAAACCGCAACTGTTGTCAGGCCTTGTGCCAAGGCATTATTTTGTCTCATGAGACCTATCTATGCATCGATGGGCTATAGTGGGCCCCACCCATCACATAATCAGTCTAATACAATCCTCTTAAGTCTTAGGGGGCTATGTATCCAAGGCATCCCATACCGCTACGAATACCCATTTTAAAGTGATGTTATTTGGGGTGTCCCATACCACTCCAAATAACGGGTTCTTAGATTCTTTATTATTATTTGTTGTTTTATCAATAAAAGTATGAAATGAAATTTATAGAAGAAATACATGCATTAAATATGACATTATAATATGCATCAATTCTATGTTGATAAGAGGTAACTTTCGATTATGTGAATCTATGTTATTAATTCCAGGTAGATGATTCTGTTAATTTAACTCATAAAAAGCATATAAAATGATGGATGATTAGGGTTTTCCAAATGAGGTGATAAATGATGACATCTTTAAAATTATTATATCACAGAAATTAAATACTTAAGTGAAAACATTTTCCATTAATTATTTCAATTATTATGTTATCGAACTTGCAAATAAATTAACCCATCACTTGATTAACTACTAACATTCACCGTAGAAGGTTTATCATAAAACAATAAATTCATAGAACATGATAACATGATCCCATAAATCCCTAATCTTCCAATATATCTTAATCAACCCAAAATACATCTGTTTAATTCATAAAACACAACAAGGGTGATATTCAATATAACTTCTTTAATTAAAAAAGCTCATTAGTGCAACCTACATATTTTCTTAGCAACCACCAAAATTATTAAAATCTTACATGTATCAAAGTATAAACTAAATCCTGATAATTATTATCTGAAAATAGGGTTTTCGGAAAATAAACCTATATAAATACATTTTACATAACCATATATATGCAAAGTGTATATATGGGTTTTTACACAATTTAATCATAGACCATTAAATTTCCTTAAGATTAGAATACCTCTAACCAACAACCATTTATTTGATTAAAACCAAAACATATAGGGTTTATTATCCATGAGTCCATATGTTCATAACTATACAAAAATGATGGTTTTATACAATAACATTATCATAGTATACAATAATGAAATAATTGGAAATATTATAAATAGATTTGAAGATAGGAATATATATATAGGTAAATACTTAAACTCCCGATTACACATATTGTATAAAATGATTTTCTTAAAAGGGAACCTTTCAAAATTATACTTTACATATATACTTGAGTGCATAAATCATGAACAATCCCCTTGGTAAAAGATATGATTTCAGATATACATGTATGTTTAAAAATATATATATATATATATATATATCATATCATGTATAACACAGGTCATAAAACAGAACAAAAAAAATCAAACCTTCAACCCATTTAAAGAGCACCCTACCAGAACCCGAACACCTACTTTTTTAAGGAAAAGAGAAGGATGACTGCAGTACAAGAAAGGGTCTATATATATACATATATATATATATCTGATTATACACCGTGTGTGTATTGTAGGTTTTTATTCATAAAAAAATGGATTAATCCTCTTACCTCAGCTTAAGGAGGAGGAGATGCTCGGGAGACTTCTGGATAGCTTGGAGGACATGAGATGATCGTAGAAGAATTGCAATGATCCAGGGATTCTTCGAATGCTTGGTGTAGTATTAATATATATTACCTAGAGTATTTTAAAATAGGCGAGTGGAAAAACTAGGCCAACGTGGCCTCAAATTCGTCCCTTGTAGTATCCGAGAGTGAGTGGAGGGTCCGATGGTTAAAAGAGTGAAGAAAAATGGGGAAAACATAGGGGAGTAGGCTACTAGTTTGGGGCACACCGCAAAGAAGAAAAAAGTGCCTCATAGAAGGAAAACAATGCGGGAGGAAGAAAACTGAAAAATAATGGACGGCCCAGATTGGGCCAATCTTGATCTAACGGCTAGTGAACGCTCATGGTTTATAAAAAAAAGATGGACGACTTGGACTGATTCCAGGTCTGATCGGACGGATCGAGAACAGACCAGCGTTTAAAAAAAATTAAACGGCTGGGATTAGATCATGTAAGATCAAAGAGTTCTAAAAAATGTGGGGATATTCCGTGGTCGATTGAGGGTTGAACTCGAGGTCAATTTCGACGGATGAGATTGCACGTTGAGAGATCCAACAACCAAGATCTCGTTTCGGCTGAAAAAACCATTCCAACATCAAAACGAACCAAGCTTCGGGCATAGCTTATAAGCCTCAGTGCACCTGTCTGAAGACAATAACACAAGCAAACACTCTTGGGGCCTTATACACGGGCCCCTCTCGGGCTTCATCCCACCCTTACACCCTATGCACTACAGGCCTTATACATGGGCATGTACGTGCGCGCTGGTACCTAGCACAAGCTATGTCCGAGCTCTCCTCAATGTGTACATGAGACACCCCTGGTCGCCACCTTGGGTGTCTAGGGGACTAGCCTCGACCTTGAGTGCTTGGCCTGAAGGCTTCCCTCGGTTGGCTGGTTTCCCTTAAAAAAATTTTATTAAAAAAAATTAGAGAATCATTTTAAAATATCCTTTATGTTTTGAAAACAATAAGTACATATACAAAAACATATATGTTACTTAAAATTGTAAGTGTTTACAAACATATGTCAAAATAATTAATGAAATTATTAACAATTGAATTCATTCCTTTTACACTATTCCAATGTGTAGTGATTTTATACAACTAGGATTCATAATATAAAATACTTCTAGGTTGATAACATAGTTTCATTTAGTTAAAAATATAACATTAAGGTATCGAAAATACATCTTAAAAATACTTATTAATGGTATATTGGTAGTATACTTATAAAATATCCTCATTATGATTCATAACCTTTAAAATATTTTAAAAATGTATTTAAATTACTATGTTTTGAACTAGATGACCATAAAAGTTATTTAAAGGCATAATTGAAAACATCTATACATTTTAAATACCACAAAAATTATGAAAGATAATAAAAACCAAGTTTTATAAAAAGATAAACCTCTTTAATTTTAAAAATAAAACCCTTTAACCAACGATCATGGAATTCAAATACCCAACGGCTACATAAAAAGGTAACAGTCATATTGGTGCTT
Source organism: Viscum album (assembly GCA_963277665.1). Taxonomy (NCBI): domain Eukaryota; kingdom Viridiplantae; phylum Streptophyta; class Magnoliopsida; order Santalales; family Viscaceae; genus Viscum; species Viscum album. Next base: position 913,483,200 of record OY728151.1, read on the forward strand.
TATAAAACCTGGTCTCGGGGACTCTTAAAATTAAGGTGAATAAAGAAGTAGGAGAATATGGATCAAGTAATTCCTATATTACTAAGAACCTTCATCATAGTTATTTCCATCATGTTTTTTACCATGATCGACCTAAGGGGTGATCACTATCTATCTAGCCTAAGGATGTTCTTTACTATTTATATGGTGGTAATAATTGGTCTAGCAGTGGGTATTTTAGGATAGTGAGCTTTCATTTTAATCTCAGAATGCTGTAAGACACTTAGATGTTAAGTTCTAAAATAATAAGTTATGTGTTTTATCTTTTATACTTTGTTTGGTTAAAGGAGAAAACATTAATGGCACTAAACACACAATTGTTATTTATAAGGTTTGAAATATTCAGGGTGTTACATTATCCCCACCTTCAAAGAATTGCGTCCTCACAATTATATTCATAAACTGAAAAAGAAAACCTCCAGATTGTCAACATTACCAAAATGGGAGATTTGGATCGGTCAATAGAAAACCCAATATAGTACTTAGTTCTTCAGCTTCACTAGCCTAGATACACCTTGAGCAATAAGTTTTTAACTCCTACTCATGTGTTCTACACACATGCTTCCATAGGTAGGCTCGTGCGGTAATAAAGCCAGGGATGTCTGAATGGAAAAATTATCTGATACACCACTGTACTACATCACGCTCAAGATATCCCATTAGAACCATGTGATCAGATAGACTGAGGTTTAGAATCTGGTACATTAAGGCTGCTCTACAGTTCCCATCTTGAGCAGCTACCAGGAAACATGCTCTGGCCAAAAAATTTTGCGCTCGAGTGAAACATCGAAAAATCCCTCTGTAGTATCTCCCCCTCCACCTATAAAAAGGGAGTTGGGTATGTGCGGTGAGGTGGAATACATGGTTGAACCCTTGACTGGATCGAATAATTTCATGGCTGTTGGAAAAATCAAATATTCTTTGACATGATCCTCTTAGATGGAGGAATGAGGGATAGTCCACGGTGCACGTCCTGATTAAGATTTCCTCCAAAATTTCATCGGCTAGGGATGAGATATTTTTTTCTCTAGACATATCAAAATGTAGTCATGAGAATTCAATTAACAGTTCAGATAAAGTAGATACAAGAAAGGAAAACAGTTAATTTTTAAATAACATGTAAGTTTATACATCAGTTCCTGAGTCTACCACACGAACTTCTACTGACCCACTGACACAGTCTCCCTGACACCATTAGTGATGTCCCTACTCAAACACTCTAGGATTTAGTAATTAAAAGGAAAGAATCATAAAACAAATAAGTTTTACATTTATAGAGCCCATCTCCGTAACCAGTTCTTTGTTGTCCTCAATTCTATTCCCAAGGTGGTTCCCAGTTCCGCGATCTCTCTTTCCAAGATACACCTCGGGAAAGTGGGTTTAATCTCTCGAAAAAAACAGTTGGGCTTCCAGATTGAGGCATCAGTGGTGTAAATATCAGTGATATCTAGATGAACTTGTTCCCTGCATATTCATCATATTACCTGAAAGTTGAGGGGTTTGATGTCAAAGAGTCTCCCGTACAGACTGAAACTCAAGACTTTGAAAAAGATAGGCTGCACATAGATTTACCTCCTCTATAGCTTCCTGGAAAACCCTTTTTTCTAGATAGTTTTATGATAGGGTAAAACATAAGAAAATACCTTCATAACATTTCCCCCGATGCGTATTGTATGCAAGTTGTGCATAAGTCATATGATAGTAAACATGACTCGATCCTCGAAAGAGCCGAAGGATATTTGAGTTGTTTGACACTTGGTAAAGGAGCTTGCATGATAATCTAAGGTTCCCAAATGGTTCATATTCTTCCATACATGACTAAACAATTATAGTCTCGAGGATTTTGGTGGGAAGGGACAAAAGGCTTGTTAGTGATATTTTGTCTGCCATCTGAAAATACATTCATGATAACTCACTTAAAAGTTCTGACAAGGTATAAACAGAGAGAATAACAGATAAAATTTCAATGTCACAATGGTTGCTACATCAAATTCTGAGTTTCCCCTAACGACCTACTACACAAACATTACATAGGGAAGAAAAACATCCTAACTCCTTAAACCAAACACAGGCTGAGCAGATGGGGTTAAACTCATGGGAACACCTGTGATGTCTCCTGAGTTTAGCGTGAGGGGTATGAAGTTGGGAAACGTCATTATACACCTGTTGACTAAAAGACAGTTGGGTGGACTCGTTTTCTAACATCCATAATTCCATCAACTGGCCTCAGAAGGTGTATTGAAAAATCTGACAAAGGTATGCCGCTCGGAGGTCTTCGGCAACAATAGCTTCTTGAAAAGGGTTAATGATCATAGTGCCAAATTATTCATCTGCTGTGAACACTCAGAAAAGTCCCTCATAATACGTTCCCCAATGTGCATATCAGGGGAATTGGGTCATCATCATAAGGAGGTAATCCATTCCCAACCCCCAGTGTAGACTAAGCACCCTAAGTGAGTTTGACACATCATACAAGTGCTTGCATGACATGCGAATATAGGCGTAATTAAGAAACTTATCTCAGCTAGCTAGAGACATAGTGGTCTCTAGGGCCTCAGTGGGAAGTGACACATGATTGGTAGGTATGATTCCATCTTCCATCTAAAATTTACAACATAATTACCTAGTCAATCATAGTTATATATTTATACTACCTGGTTTTCCAGAGTTTTCTGAACCTATCCTTTGATACCAACTGTAAGGCCCCCGATCCCTGGGTGCTAAATGAGACATGATGTACTAAAATTTCATTACAAACATTTACAAATAATACAACAAGTCCCATTATTACAGAGGCTCGTGAGGTTCAGGTTCTGGGAAACCGGCAGCATCTGAAACATCTTTTATGGCATGATCTATACCTGAAAAAGTTTATTTAAAACATAGGGTGAGAAAAGTATGCCCAGTAAGGGGTTTTAAAAAATATTGAAAATAATCTTTCATTACTAAGAAAAAGAATAGTATTCTTGAAAATAAACTTAAACATTGAAAAACTAACTATCTTGGAATAAAGAAAACTGCTAACATAACATTTAATCATGATTAGAGTATGCAGTTCCATTTAGGGAAATAAAATGCTTGTATAATACATAACCATTAACAACATGTGGGGTAATGAATACTACTATCAAGGAAGTTCTGAGTGCACAAGACATAATCAAAAATGCTATAACAATGAACACAACTGGTGAACATATCATGATGGACATAAACATATCTTTTCACATGTAATAACATATATCTGATGTTAATTGGATGAAGTCCAAAAATATTGAGACATAACATGTCATTTCATCAATTCATTCTGTGCATACTAAAGTCTCTGAACCAGGGATATCCTAATAGTCGGAAAATCCCATGGTTTTTCAATTAATAAAACATTAAGAGAAGTGTATAATGCCAAACTGTGTCAATGCCTTCTGACAAGACCATAATCATCTATGTCCAGGAATTTCACCTAAACCGTCTATGTCTAGGAATTTCACCTGAACCGTAACTGTTGTCAGGCCTTGTGTTGGGACACTATTTTGTCTCATGAGACCTACCGATGCATCGAGGGGCTATAGCGGCCCCCACCCACCACATAATTAGTCCAATACAATCCTCTTATGTCTTAGGGGGCTATATATCCAAGGCATCCCATACCGTTTTGAATACCCATTTTAATGTGATGTTATTTGGGGTGTCCCATACCACTCCAAATAACGGGTTCTTAGATTCTTTATTATTATTTGGAATTTTATCAATAAATGTATGAAATGACATTTATAGAAGAAATAGATGCATTAAATATGACATTATATCATGCATAAATTCTACGTTGATAAGAGCTATGTTTCATTTATGTGAATCTATGTTACTAATTCCAGGTACATGATTCCGTTAATTTAACTCATCAAAAGCACGTAAAATGATGGATGATTTGGGTTTTCCACATGAGGTGATAAATGATGACATCCTTAAAACTATTATATCACGGAAATGAAATGCTTATGGAAAAAAAATTCCATTAATTATTGCGATTAATATGTCATAAAACATGCAAATAAATTAAACCATAACTTGATTAACTACTAACATTCACCACAATAGATTTATCATATAACAATAAATGAATAGAACATGATAACATGATCCCATAAATCCCTAATCCTCCAATATATCTTAATCAATCCAAAATACATCTTTTTAATTCATAAAACACAACAAGGGTGAATGTCAATATAACTTCTTTAATTAAACAAGATCATTAGTGAAATATACATATTGTCTTAGAAACCACCAAAATTATTAAAATCTTACATGTATCAAAGTATAAACTAAGTCCTGATAATTATTAATCGAAAATAGGGTTTTGGGAAAATAAACCTATATATATACATTTTACATAACCATATATACGCAATGTGTATATATGGGTTTTTACACAATTTAATCAAAGACCATTAAATTTCCTTAAGATTAAAATGCCTCTAACCAACAACCATTTATTTGATTAAAACTAAAACATATAGGGTTTATTATCCATGAAACCGTATGTTCATAACTATACGAAAGATGATGGTTTTATACTATAACATAATATTAGAATACAATAATGAAATAATTGGAAATCATAGAAATAGATTTGAATATGGGAATATATATACATAAATACTTAAACTCCCGATTACACATATTGTATAAAACGATTTTCTTAAAATGGAACCTTTCAAAATTAAAATTTACATATATAATTGAGTGCATAACTCATGAAAACTTTACTCGATAAAAGAGAGGATTTGAGATATACATGTATGTTTCAAATATATATATATATCAAAGAATGTATAACACAGGTTGTAAAACAAAACAAAAAAAATCAAACCTTCATCCCATTTAAAGAGCACCCTACCAGAACCCGAACACCTATTTTTTTAAAGAAATGAGAAGGATGATTGTAGTACAGGAAAGGGTCTATATATATATATATATATATATATATATATATATATCTTATTATACACCGTGTGTGTATAGTAGGTTTTTCTTCATAAAAAATTGGATTAATCCCCTTACCTCAGCTTAAGGAGGAGGAGATGCTCGGGAGACTTCTGGATAGCTTGGAGGACATCAGATGATCTCTGAAGACTTGAAATAATCCAGGGATTCTTCGAATGCTTGGTGCAATATTAATATATATTACCTAGAGTATTTTAAACTAGGCGAGTGGATAAACGAGGACAAAGTGGCCTCAAATTCATCCCTTACGGTATCTGAGAGTGAGTGGAGGGTCCGGTGGTATAAAGAGTGATGAAAAATGGGGAAAACATAGGGGAGTAGGCTACTGGTTCGGGGCACGCCACAAAGAAGACAACAGCGCCGTGGAGAAGGAAAACAACATAGGAGGAAGAAAACCAAAAAAGAATGGATGGCCCAGATCGGGCCGATCATGATCTAACGGCTAGTGAACGCATGTGGTTTATAAAAAAGGATGGATGACTTGGACTGAGTCCAGGTCTGACTGGAAAACTCAGGAATAAAGTGGTGCTTTTTAAAAATAGTGAGTGGCTAGGATTAGATCGTGTAAGATCGAACGATTCTAAAAAATGTGGGAATATTCTGTGGTCGATTGAGGGTTGAACCCGAGATCGGTTTCGACGACCGAGATTGCACGTTGAGAGATCTGACGGCCAAGATCTTGTTTTGGCCGAAAAATCTGTTCCCACATCAAAAATAACCAAGCTTAGGGCTTGGCTTATAATCCTCAATGCACCATCCTCAATCCAATAACACAAGCACACACTCTTGGGGCCTTATACATAGGCCCATCTAGGGCTTCATCCCACCCTTACACCATGCGCACCACAAGCCTTATACACAGGCCTATTCGTGCACGCTGGTACCTAGTGCGAGCTATGCTCGGGCTCTCCTCAATACATACTTGATACACCCCTGGTTATCACCTTGGGTGTCTAGGGGACTATCCTCGACCTTGAGGGATTATCCTGAAGGCTACCCTTAGTTGGCCTGAAGGCTGCCCTCGGTTGGCTGGTTTCCCCTAAAAATTTTTTATTAAAAAAATTAGATAATCATTTTAAAATATCCAGTATGTTTTTAAAACAATAAGTACATATAATTAAACATATATGTTACTTAAAAAAGTAATTGTTTACAAACATATGTCAAAATAATTAATGAAATTATTTAAAATTAAATTCATTCCTTTTACACTATTCCAATGTGTAGTGATTTTATACAACTAGGATTCATAATATAAAATAATTATAGGTTGAAAACATAGTTTCATTTAGTTAAAAATATAACATTAAGTTATCAAAAATACATCTTCAAAATACTTATTAAGGGTATATTGGTTACATACTTATAAAATATCCTCATTATGAATCATAAACTTTAAAATATTTTAAAAAGGTATTTAAGTTACTATGTTTTGAATGAGATGACCATAAAAGTTATTTAAAGGCATAATTTTAAACATTTAAACATCTAAAATACCACAAAAATTATGAAAACATAATAAAAACGAAGTTTTATAAATAGATAAACCTCTTTAATTTTAAAAATAAAACCCTTTAACCAACAGTCATGGAATATAAAGACCCAACGACTACATAAATAGGTAACGGTCATATTGGTTCTTTATAACACCTGGTCTCAAGGTCTCTTAAGATTAAGGTGAACAAAGAAGGAGAAGAAGATGGTTCAAGTCATTACCCTATTGCTAAGCACCTTCATCATAGTTCATTCCATCATGTTTTTTACCAGGACCGACCCGAGGGGTGATCACTATTTGGATGTCCTAATGATGTTCTTTACTGGTGCTCCGATGGTTATAATTGGTCTAGCAGTGTCTATTTTAGGTTAGTGAGCTTTCCTTGTAAACTCAGAATGTCGTACGACACTTCGGTGTTAAGTTATTAAATAAGAAGTTATGTGTTTTATCTTTTATATTTTGTTTGGTTACATGAGAAAACTTTAATGGAACTAAACACACAATTGTTATTTATAAGGTTTGAAATATTTGAGGTGTTACATATGACATCATCATCTTAGACACATGATTAAAAAAATCACATCATTGTGGTGTTCTCTCATGAGATGGAATCACCTTGGAACTAGTTATACAACATTCTAGTTTTCAAGATCGAAAAACAACTTGATTCCCCCAACAACACCCAAATTTTCATTCCAGGTAGGTCGCTCCAAAAAAACTCACCAACAAAAAAAGAAAAAAAAGATATATCAAATTCCACTTTTTCCCCTGTACATGGGTCAGAACTTCATGGAGGTATTTCTTCAACAACTATGCATGGATCGATTCCCATCTTTATGGGATATGTAGTGACACTTGGATTGTCGGTCTTGGGTCTAGATGCCACATTTTTTCCCATTTTCACGTTGATTCCCCTCCGTCCTTACCACATGATGTTAAACTACATGGAAGTAAATAACTATGTATGTATTGATTCCTTCCCTTATAGGATACATAGCCACATTCATACATCATATCCCCGGGTCTAGCCACAGAATTTTAAACTCCCCGTTTCAGCCTTTTTGGCCTCATCTCCCCTTTTTAGAATGCGTGGTATGGTGTTGACTTCCATTGTCCTCATTCACATCAAGTTATTTACCACAATACAAATTTCTCCTTTGGGGTTCCCATATCCAATCCATATGACAATAAACTACCTCAAAACCCTCTTTATATATGTCGGTAAGCTACATGATCTCCATGAACTATGTATGGATTGATTAGCATCTTTATGCGACATGTAGTGATGCCCAGACATATTATTTTTCGGCCCATCTCCACGTTCATTAACCTTTCTATCCCCTTTGGGGCCCAACTATGGTCCAAACCCTTTGAATTTAATTAGGGGGCCCCAATACATGTAACATGACTTTAAACTATTGGCCATGGTCCAGACAGTATGACCCTAAACTATGTGCAACGTCCTAGTTAGATGGCGTTAAACTATTCCATGCATCATCCTCACCACACAAAATTAAAATATATATATTTCATCTTCATTAGTATGAATTAAAACTGAAAATCATTCATGTTCCTCACTAGAGGGGTCCTATCTGGAAGAAGGTTTGATCTTGATTCAGACTGATATGCCTACCTAATGTGTTTTCTTCATGGTGGCATAATTTCATGGGTGTTGGAATCCTTTTGAACACCAAATCACTCCATATCCATCCCTTTCATACCCTTTATTTGGATCCTCATCCTATTTCACATCTAAAGGGATCCCCAAGTGGTATGGATGCTTAGCCTCATGGATCGCCTACTATTTTGGGACAATGTTACGGAAGACATCAGACAACATTTTGAGTTAGTTCCCATGTTTCAAATTTGGTCAATAGTTGACCCTCATTTATTTGTTCCCATTCCAGGATAATGTTATGTGGAAGATATTTTTTGAATATGGTCATTTTTATCCTCCATCATCATACCACCATCACTATGTTCCAAGTTTTGGTTATCGTGATTCAGTATTCTCGTTCCCCTATGTTCGGATGGATTCCAATGCCCTTGGTGTTATCCTAATCACTCACTAGAAAACATTGGTAAAGGTAGGTTGGATACTATGAGAACCCTATTATCTAATCATGACCCCCATATCTCAGCCTTAATACTCTAGGTGGTCAGTCAATAAATAGTAAAACCTGAGTGTTCGATGATTGGTTGACACTCCCATACCCAAAGTGGGTTGTTATGTAACTGTCCACTATTTCTCACAAAGGGAGAGACCCATGTGAGCTTATTAATTGATCATTAGTTACTTAAATTATATTATTGAGATGTATTAATCAATGATGGAAATAAAAAAATGAAAAATTATCCCTGTACGCATTTTAAATAAGTAGGTAGGTAGGTAAAGTGTGTTTCAGTTTGGTCAAAACATGGACATTTTGGATCTTCTCTCTCAATGAATTTCCTCTATTCCAACACTCTAAGTTATGTAGCTTCTTGGGTTTCCTATCACTTATTGAGATCCTCCTCCTCATTGATGACCGTAGGATTAAGTGCATTATCCTTGATTTTCATCAGTTTTGTTTAGCTTGGGAGTTCTACCACTTGAAAATTTGCCCCTGCTAACTAATCTTGGGATTTCACTAGTTGGTCCTTCAGTCATTCAACAAGGCCCATATGCTTAAAAATTAATGTGGAATAATAAATCATCTTCTCATCAAGATGTTGGATTTCCTGCTCGACCTCTTGGAGCTTCTGGATATTCTCAAGCTTCTTCTAGCACCAAACAACATCCAATTTATGGCTTCTCTCCTGCATCTTCTTAGTGAGATAGTCTCAGATCAACATGTTCAAATGCCTTGAATTTTCACCTCTATAATATATATCATGAATAAAAAGGTAAATTAATACCATACACCTTATCCACATAGATTATAAAACCTTATTTGGGAAGCACTTAATCAGTTTCCATGCTCAGCGTTGGGCCTTCTGACAGCTCTCAACTGTATCAGAGTTAGATTCATCCAGCTCCAAGGGATCAGTAGGTTCATATTTGTGAAATTAATCTAAGAGATCAGATGTAAGATATTCTTTGTGCATCACATATGAGGAGTTAGGATCCAAGTCTCCCAGTTGGTCCTCGTCGCTTGATTCTTCCTTGATGATGTCCAACCTGGCCAACTATAGGTTATGCCCCACCAGTGGTGCCACTCACCATCAAAATTGATCACCTGTGGGGAACCATAGCTTGGAATTATTGGGTACTTGGTTCCATATGGACCAATGTACTTCTCAGTAAAGGGGACCCATAACCTTTGACCATGTATACTAGTAGTATGCCTGCCATTATGAGGACTACTCAGATAAAGGTCATGTCATCGAATTTGATAAAGAAGACAATAGATATGGCTCCAAGAGTCGGGAAATTATAGTGTTAAACCATTTAGTCTCACCTATGTCTTTTCATTTTTGGGTTACCAGGGATTCACCACCCATATATGACTATGGGCTCCGAAGATTCCAAGGAGGCCACCCTTTCCTCCCTAGCGTCGTTGGACCCTGTAACTATGATTTCTCTGGATGTGGGGCTCGGTGCGTGGTACTCCACACCCATAACCATGTATTCATCACTATCAATAGGGGATGTCTACACATGATCCACCTACACATGTAGATTTCAGTTAAAAAACCAAGATAAATTGAGAAGGATAATGGCGCAATGGAATGAGTTAAAGCTCACTTCAAGGGTTACAGAAAATCCACTGAAATAAGTTCCCCCTAAGGCCACTATTTCACCTTATTTAGGAGAGGCTCCCCTATAAGATACTCCCTCATCACCCTTCCTAAGATCCTCCTCATCATCCTCATCTCCCATGAACTATATGATACATGTAAGGGGAAGTGCTTTGCTAGTTGAGTTTCTAACAACATTGGGTGGGGGAGTCAGGTTTAACATCACCCTCACTCAATTTTCAGTGGCTGCATAGTGGCTCATGAGTAAACCAGTTTCCCCAATTCTATCATTAATTTTATCCCCACAACTGGGGACATGTTGAAGCCATATTTTGCAAATATGATTTCCCCCAGCTCCATCCCATGCTTGTTCAGGTTCACCCAAATTTCATCGATGTTGAGGAAATGTTTTCAAAACTCCTAGTATTTCCATGCTTCTAGATATATAGAATTAGTAGGAATCACTTCCTAATGAAACTAATTCCTTGGAGACTGAGGAAGCAGCTTTCAGAACCCCCGTGACGATTCCCCTTTCTCTCAGGTCCTCCAAGTTGGATCCATCAGGTCTCGCACTACCAACTTCCTTTCTTCACCTACAATTGGAGATGGTTCCTAGCCTGATGCCCTTACTTTCATAGCCTCATCACCATGACCTATGTCGGCACTTCCCTCATGGAATACCCTTGCTACCGGTCAAACCTGACTTCAAGGCGTGGGGACTACTACTTTACTAGCCCAGATTGTTGGCTGCCTTAGCATCTCACTTGGATAAGAGACTGCCGAGCTCAATGCATACTTGTGAATCAGACCGAATACAGTGGTAGCTGGTGTCATCTTATTCCACATCTTCCCATACTACCATGTGAACATCATCCAAATTTGTCTCACCAAGCACAAGTTTTCCACATGATGAACCCCAAGTATACCTTCGAGGTCAGCCTCTACATGAATCTGAATTGTATTGCGAATCAGTGTGGAGTGCATTGCCTATATATGGGTTCACAGTACACCCATTCCACCACCACACCACCATGGAAGGACAAAATATATGACTTCTTCTCTATAGTTTCTATGCCATTGTCATTAAATGCTCCAGTTGGTAGAGGGAATGGGTAGAACATGAATTGGTATGCCTGTCCCATCTTACGCAGTGTATCCGCCATACCTAGCTTGAGTGGGGAGCTCCCTAAAATATTTAGGATTACTGTTCAAGAGTGTATCCTAGGTAGAGATATGGGATTGAGGTATTCATAGCCTCCCATGTGTGCTGCAACACAATTCTATAGGAAATGAAATATCCCACACACGCACAATGTCCACTTTCCCTCATTGATGTGCAGAAGAAAGTGATACAACTTCACTAGAACTTAGATTACTAGGTTGATGTGTTTTCTAGAGGCCAACATCACCACGATTATAAACATGCTCAACAATGCTCCCATGGGTGCATCCCTCACTAGCATCATCCATCCATAGATCAGTGCTGAGATGAACCTCGCCAGCCTGACTATTGGCTGCTACTCTTCCTTGATGCTATATCCCCACATAAACCACTTGTTATCCTCTAGGATCCACTAGTAATAACAATCCCTACCTCACTGTGCTCCACTCATATATGTAGGGGGCCATGTTGGTAGTTTCTTTGGCACTGCCTCTCCCCCAACAGGCCTCTCTGGTGGGAAGTTCAGAAAGTAGCTAAACCACTCTTTAAAGTTGACATCCTTGGTGTTCTATTTATCATCTTCTGTTCCTGGCACTAGTTTCTACAATTCCTTTTCTAGTAGTGGAATCTGTTCCACATCCTCCTAAGTATTCTCAGAAGGGAAGAACTCATCGTACATTTCTCCTTGAATCAGGATGCCTGATATCTAATAGAGATCCTAGAGGCTTATGCCTACCTCCCCATAATGCAGGTGAAATGTTTTGGTATCTAGTGACCACCATATTAATAGCTTTGGTATGAATCCCTTCAGTTGGGAGATTCAAAACTTGGAAGCGCACGTTTCTTTGTACATGCCTACATGCCTCAGTAGGGTCTCAAACTCGATCCAGGATTCACACACCCCGTAATCCTAGGACCACTCATTCGTGAAGTTTACACCCTAGCATAGATCCTAGATATTCATCCACCCCTTCTCTGGGTTCCCAATACCTTCCTTTATGGTTGTTTTTTACTAATTTGGGGATGTCTCTTACTCTAACTCCTTACTATCAACATTTTTGAGATGGTTGTAGAGGCAGTGCACTATGAAGAGAGCATGGTCCATTCGTACATGATCATCCGCATCCCTATTCCACTCGTGTTTCCCTGGTGTGCTCCTGAACTAGTAGTCTAACTCATCTCTACTTTCCTCGAGAATGAATACATCATTCTGCAAGCCAAAGCTATATAGTGGAAAAAAATTTCACAATGGGTAATCCTTATGTTCATCCGTTAGTAGCTCTATCAACGACTTATAGTAGAATGAAATATGAACATATCCCCATATCGGGATGTTGTTTCTAATTACTTCCCTTTGAGTGGAATCAATAAGAAATTCCTAAGCAGCCATCAGTCCAGGACTTAAGAATTTTTCTGGATCTGCTCATAAAGCTTGGTCCCAAAGCTTGTTTATGAAAACAATTTTCAAATTAGTAGCCCATGGAGCATCCTGGTTATCAGTATGAGTCACAAAGGATCAATGGATCATGATGCACTGATTTGATGGAAACCATTCGCAAAGCACCAAACTGAATAACCCAGTTCATGAAGTCATGTTCATGGGGCAGATTTCTTCATGAAAAGAGATCATTGACATAGTCGTTTATTGAGATCTAGGTACGAAAAAAAGGAAATATTTCCCAATTTATAGACAATTCCAACTCAGGATTCGTAGTGACATTTTCCCATGCTTCATGGTGACCTTAGACCACTATAGCTTTGTGGCACATTTCACCCTTCATGATTCATGATCCATCTTCGCAATACAGTGAGTTTTTCAGTGACTTACACTCAAAATCCAATCCTCTTTTCATTTGGATCCCATTATGAGTGTGTGGGGGGATTTTTGGCACTGAAAATCATTCTATTAGAGTTAGGAACAAATTCATGGTCAGTTTGAGGTCAATCCAAACACAAATGGCCTCAAAATCTATAAAAAACCATCAAAGGAGTCTGTTTCGCGAAGTTCCTTTATGGGGATCTCCCGCCTCTTCAATCACGAGAACCTATGATGGTGTCTTTAAAAGTTTAAAAAAGTATGAAAGAGCCCATATCTCTACATAATCACTTTTCCTCTGTAGAAAACTTCATGATCATCGGTGTGATGACCCCCCTTTTCGAGTCCGACCGAGCCCGACAGAGCCTGTCACTCCGTGATGTCACTTTTACTCTGTGGAAAGCCCCACAATCACAGGTTTCATGGTCCCCTTTGCATGTTTTACCGATCCTTTCACTCTGCATCATCAATTTTCCTCCACAACAATCCCCATGATCACCGGTGTAATGTCCCCCTTTGTGATTCCAACCGAGTCCAACAAAGCCCCATTGATCCTCAGCATCAATTTTTTTGGCGGTGCCCTGTTTTCCTCCATGGTGAGGTCAAAAAGCTTCTCTAACCTCTATTTCCTATAAATAGAAGGATCAAACCCCTCCAAACCATATTTACTCTGACCGTTTACCTTTAAAATCTCCCATTTCAGGAAAATCTTTGCGAAACTAAAAGATGGATCACCCAAGGTACTTGAGCTCTGTGAGCTCTACCTCCTTTTGTTCTTCATGGACACTACCTATTGTAGGGATTCCCTTCACAAAGGCCTCTTCCCTTCGTGAAGGAGGGATAAACTTTGAGTCACTCAAGGATTGATGAAACATTAATCTTTCATAGAGCACTCTCCAAATAAAGTTCTCTTTTCTAAGGTGAATCTCTGATCTTCTTAAGTCCTTCCATCACGAAGCAAACTTCCTTCATGAAGAAACCATCCTTCGTGAGCCCTTTCCTTTGAGAACCCCTTTACCAGATGTCCCTACAGGCTTGTGTGATGTAATTTCATGGTCCCCTAAGTAGTTCTTCATGTTTTGTTTCCCAACCTTGTGGTTCTTTGCATAGACACACTAATAGCTATTGATTCTTCTCATAACTATGATAACGTGGACCCCTCAATCGACCACTCTTACACCTCACTCCCACTGGGAATTTCTTGTGCCTTAACATACCAAATTGAGGGTTGTTACAAGTTATGTAAGTCTAAGGGATGAGGATTAAGTCATCATCATTTGATCTATAGGATTTTAAAGTACCGAGCACCCATGTCCTCAACACATGACGTTAAACTATGATTTCTGCATGCATGAAAAGTCTGAGAGGACCAGAAGGGGGACTTGTGCTATCACCCCCCCTCCCTATCCATTTGAGATTTTTCACTATGTGCACCTAGATAAGTCTCTACATAAGCCTTGAACTACCTTATTGGTCTTCCCTTATAGAGTAAGTCTCAATATTCATCTCCCTGGGTTGTTATCCATGCGTAAGCCCCACACCATCTCTCGTGGACGCACCTTTCATGACACGATCATCAGGTCTACTATTGGAAATTGTCTCTCACATCGAACATGACTCACATGGGCTCAGAGTAATCAACAATCATGAAATCCTCTATGGGCCACTAACCATACGTAAGCCCTAGTATGTCTTCGGGTCGATGTCCATTGTGTGCACTCTAATTCTATGCTCCATTCCCAAACTATGTGGAATTTGATCCTTGACATTTAAATAGGGTATGTATGAAGCCTACCTATGTCTCAAGACCATCACTCCCCATAATACATTTGTACCGACTATTTTACATTGGTTCATTCATCCTACATGACATTAAACTGCATCGTCCAAACAATGCAAGTTTTGATCCCTTTCAGGTATGTAGGACACCTCTTTGAGGTTTAATCCCAACTAATGGTAAAACCTGGTGCTCCCTTATAGGGATATACCTTATTAATGAGACGCATTCCCTTTTTGAGACACATCACCCAGATCCCCCCCCCCCCCTGAGGTGTTATGATCCATCCATATAGGCTGCTAACCATGCATAATCCCCAATATGTATCTGGGTAAAAGTCCATTGTGTGCACCCTGATTCTATGCTCCATTACTAAAATATATGACCAACTTATACATGGGATATGTATGAATCATACCTGAGGTTAAATCCCATCATCCATTTCCATCCTATTTTCTCCTTTGAGCCTTTGCGTCCCGGGAAGATCATGCCCCAACCTAAAGGTTCCATTTTCTTTGGGTCCCCATCCATGCGCCCATTCTCATGAGTCGCCTCTTCAGGTGTCTCATCACCCAATACAGAACTATGTGGAATTTGATTCCCATACACTGGGATATGTATGAAACCTCCATGAGGTTCAATCCCAACACCACCATCTTCACATTGGTTCTACCTCATCCATTCTACCCACTTCACCCAATCCTCCATCATCCATCCTGATTCTTACCCAGGCTACTACATCCTAGTGAGATCATGAAAACCACTTCCTCATTTCTCCTACCATCACATGGTTTGATAACCATGAATAATCCCCACATATCATATCCATCCAACCAAGTGTTATCCCCTTGTGAAGGGCCTCTATCCATGTGCAAGCCAAAAATCACCCATTTGAACTACATGGGTTTTGATCTCTATCTTCTAAATAGGGTATGTAGGATGTCTAACTGAGGTAAAATCCCAATCAATAGTAAAACTGGGTGTTCCCATTTTTAGGGTGAGCCTCCCTAATCTATTATTTGTGATGTCCAAATCATCCTTCATGGTGTGAAGCCATCCCTCCCTGAGACACACTATCCCGAGTCTGTCCTTATTGGGCATTCTGATCCATCCATATGGTAAACCTTCATGGTGATCTCACCTAGGGATGTACCCATATGATCCTGTATCATCAGTGTTCCAATCAGTCCAATCAATCTTCTCAAGATGTTAAACTCACAACATACCCTGTGTTAAACATGTGAAGTTGAGGAAAACCTCAGAGATATGCCTCCTATATAAGATTCCCCACATTCTACGTGGGATTCCTCGGGATTACTCACCCTCGAGAGGCCCTCTAATAAGGGAGAATTAAGTTATACTAATGGTCCAGTGTCCAAACATTCCTACGATTCCCAACTTGAGTACTTTCCCGACTGAAGGTTTCTGCCCTGAATTGACCCTTTGAAATGTACTGGTAGAACCATTGTAATTAACTGGAATCAAAAAGAGATTGAACCAGGAGGAGTTTGGAGAAAAACATCATAATATTTAAGGGTGACCAGGACTAGGTGATGAAGTTCGTGGAGGAATCCATGGAAGAAGATAATGACATCCCATCATCCCGTTTTGATCAAGGAGAAAACATCATTGAATAAGTGATGAATTCCACCCATCTTTGGAAAATTGGAATGCGGGGAAACAATGACGCCATATAGCTAAGGATCGACACACACATCAGGAAGCATACCCCAATAAGAAAGTGTCGTAAAGAGGATTCATAATAAGCATACACCCCTAATTATATAAACGACTATATGGAATTCCATGTGATATACTTTAGTGGTTTTGTCTGAATAATATGTCTTGAATTATTATCTAATGAGTCTATTATTTTTATATAATATAAAACTCTTTGTATTGATTATAATATTTTACTAACACTAATATTAAAACATCATCAAAACCCATAATACTCTATGATGATCATCAATTAGGGATATCTCAAAGTCATACTTTGATGTGATAATTACCATTTCACTTCATGAAAAATATTTAACCAATGTTAAATAATGATAAAGCGGAGATTGATTTTTTTGCAACATGATACATTTCATACCCTTAAATTATTTTATAAATACTTTAAAAAACCATACATAATAACAAATCATATAAGATAGAACACCGAGTCAGTCTTATGTTTACTTTATATTCATGTTACCACCAGATAAAAACCTCCCACTAAACTCTTTATCGAGTAACATCTATGAAGCAAGCTAGTTTAAAAAATTGCAAGATTTAGGAATCAAATCCATAATATTAATCTTCTTGAACATATTCAATCTCCTTGAATCCACAACATCAAATGTTGTTATGTTCATAACCCCTATTGTCTACTTAGAACTCTTTCTATGTTCATCATCATCATTCTTGGAACCCTTTCCATCCAACCTTACCTTGAAATATTTTTGTTAACTAATGTAAATATTTACATTAATATTGTACCAAAATAGCCTACAAATTTTAGGATATAAAGTGACATTCACTTTTTTATGGTAACTAAATAAATATCTTTCCATTTCTATTTACTGCCATATCCAATACTCTATTAGGATATTAAGTAAAATTCACGTTAAATTTTTACTAGAATAATCTTTTATTTGTTAAATTTGAACATATCTAAGTCCAAAAATACTCTTACTAGACTATTATACACTATATTATTCTCATAATATCATGTTAATATATAAAAACTTCTTTATGTTAGAAAATAACATTTATTTTCTCTTATTAGAAATATTTAATAAACAGACAATTATTTCCACATAATATTTGTTATTATGTGTGTTTGGAGCAATTTATTCTGAAAATAAGATTTTATTCTTTAAAATATGATGTTTATGGGTGGTAGGAACACCTTCACTTATATTTTAACAAACATCTAGATAAATACTTTGATCCTGGATAATTTTTTTATCCTTTCTCCCTTTTCAAAACATGTTATAGAATCTATTAAATCATAAATCATGTCTATTAAATCTACAATTACCTAGGATTTACATACATGTATATTACATCATTTTAGATAAATATTCAGTAAATTACAAACAAACATGCTTGAGGACCATAATATTTTAGTTTCCTTGGAAACTTGGTAACAAAATCTTATATCTGGGTGAATTATCTTCAATATCTCCCATAAATATCTCCACCTTTAGTTCTTCTACCAAAAATCCTTATTCATACCCTGAGGAAAGGAAACATAAGAAAGGCATGAGCTCAGATTCTTAGTAAGGGTAAATAAAGGAAATTCATAAGCATAACATAAACAAAAGGGTATGGAACTTGATCATAACATTTGAAGATCATTCCATGCATATTAGGGAACATAATAAAGAATGGAAGTTCATAAGGCATGAATCATAAGGAAACGAAGAATATAAGGACAAGGAAGTATAACATAGAAAAATACATTTATTTTTTGGCATACACATTGATTTATAATGTTGTGAACATGTATAAGTAGAGACAGGTTCAATCATTAAGTTAAGGACATGAAATTAGTCTCCAACATAAACTTCTGGACATGAAACCAAGTCCATGCATAACATTGTGAACATGTAATTAGGTTCACACATTACCTTAGGGATATGAAACCAAGTCCATTTATAACATTTTGAACATGTAATCAGGTTCACGCATTACCTAATGGACATGAAACCAGGTCCACGTATAACATTGTGAACATTTAATCAGGTTCATGCATAACATTATGAACATGTAATCTGGTTCATGCATAAACTTATGTAAATTCAACCAAGTCCATGAATAACATTGTGAACATGTAATAAGGTTCACTCATAACATTGTGAACATTAAATCAGGTTCGCACAGTAACTTATCTACATATAACCAAGTCCATTCATAACATTGTGAACATGTAATCAGGTTCACGCATAACATTTTTACTCATGGGTCATTAATCATTACCCAATGAATTAGAGTAAGATATATTTCCCACCCATCTCATAATAAAATCATTTATACATGTTCCAAAAGATAATAAAACATTCATCATATCACGACCCATGAAAAGAAATAGGTTTTATAAATAGAAAATCATAACCTATGAAATGAAATATGTATCATTAACATTTCATCACATGAAAAACTATGAGAAATAGATAGGTTTCATAACCATTTCATCAAATCATAACCTGTTAAAAGAAGAGGGCTTCATAAACATGTAACCTATAAAATAGAAACAGGCTTCATAAAGACCATGACATTAAGAATACCCCTTTCATAGAAAGGATATGAATGAAACCTTTATATAATTTCATAGAAGGTAATGAGTAACATCAACTAATTTCAACTTATATGTAAAATAATTTTTAAATTTATTTCAAAAACATTTCTTGAGGAAAGTATCTTTTCTTCTTTAAAAAATGATTTTTTATAATGTAAAACATTTTGAAAACAATTTTCGTTGAAAATAGCTTTTAAAACTTATAAATGAAGATTTGAAAATAATAAAACATGTTTAAAATCCATTTTCCTTGAAAATTATCTTCAAGGATATTTTTAAAACATATTTGAAAACATTTTTGAAAAAATGGTTTTTAAAAACAATAGATTTCCGACCAAAGAGGGAGATGGTCATATTTTGCAAAAAAAAAACATTTTATTAAGTACCAAAGAGTTGAAAAAATTCTACTAAAAATAGTTTATATCATGAATAAAAAGAGGGTAAGTAAACTCATGAATATTATTTAGATATGGATCATAATATTTCATTAAAGGAAGCATAAACATAAACAATCTCGAAAAAGTGATGAGATTATCTCAATATACTCTTATAACTTGGTAACTTGGGATCATACTCTCTATATAAGGAAATGAAGTTACATTAAGCTTAAAATATAATTAAAATAATTATATTTATGATATAACATTTATAATGTAGGTAAATAAACCTCGAAAAAGAGTTTAGGTGCATAACAAAATATGAATCTCAAAGAAGGCAAATTGAGACAAAACTGTTTTACAAATTTGGTATCTTTTGAAAGTTAAACCCCATAAAAGAAGGATCATAAAATGGGCATGAGAATAAAAATAAATTTAATTATAAGATAAATAGAATAAAATAATGTGTAGTATATACACTAAAAAGAATAAAATAGTGGTGAACATAGCTTGTATCTCATAGAAATTACAAGTGAGATGAAATCCCCTTACCATGTGTCTTGACTCTCTCTGTACTCGTACGAGATTCTTGTATAATAAATATAAGTTTATTAAACATATTTTATAGAAGAATATTCTTGTATCTATTACTATATATGGTTTTATTATGTCTTCATATTACCTGATTATTAACGATCCTTTGTTAAAGTTTCACTTCAGGTAATATTCACTTTGTTTTTCGCATGTGTTGTAATTTGTTTTATTGTTGTTAATTATACTTATATAATGAATAAAAATATATATCATGATATAAATATAATTTATATACATTATATTAATATTATAATAATCTATTAAATAATTAAGTATGAAATTGAATACCCTGTTAATGGAGATAGTAAGACGTACGTACGCATGAATTCTATTTTTGTTTTTATTATTGTATTGAAAAAACGTATGCAAATGAAATATATATATATATATATATAATTATTCTAGTAGAATTAATATATTATATATATCTTATAATTTTACTAAAATCATCTTTATTACATTCTATGGGGTGTGTGAACGAATCACATCGCTTTGAGGGGGCGGTAGTCCACACTTTCTCAAATGAGATTATCGTGTTAACCCCAAATGGGAAGTAAAATAGGTATTTGTTGTAAAAATGAATACATATGACTAAATATACAATATATATTATATATAAAACATATAAATATATTTTATATCATAATGGCCACCATAATTGGAGGTAATGGAGAAATGAACAATCATCGTTTCGTGAGGTTGTAGTTCACCGTACACATAAACAATATGTTTGATATCCATTAGATGGAGGTGCGTGTAATTTTATGTATAAATATTTTCTTAAAAACATAATAATATATGTTGGATACTTTTTTTGTAACAAAACAATGTAATAAGAAGAGTGTAGGGGGTGAAGAAGAAAAATAAAGGAAAAGAGCTTGAGAGACGACATTACCTCAAAATCGGGTAACTCCTTTTGGTTTTGCCAAAATTATTCATTGTGAGGCTTTATAACCAAAGTTAGGATTCAAGGTTTAAGGGATTATTTTTTGGAGGATACTTGGGTATATTTTGGCTGAATTTAAAAGGTTTTAGAGGAGCAAGGAATGGGTAGAGGTGGTGGCCTTTTGTAGTGGAGAAGTGACACTCTTGTAAATATTTGAAGAGATAATTCCACCCACATTTTTCATGTTGAAATTGGATAAAATAATGTAACAAGGTATATCATATTTATTAAATGGTATAAATATGGAAATCCAATGGGTTTTTTACAACTTTCAAGGTCGTTTTGGGTCTTAAATTTGAGACTTATTACTTTATTAACCTAATTTTTCCCTTAACTGATGTAATTAATTTTAATTACTTTCACTAATATTTTTGGTCAAAAACAAAGTTGAAATTATTATATATTATATATTATGATGATTATAAATATGTAATAGATTTTTCTAAATTATAATCACATAAGGGATAGAAATTAATTTAAAATTAATCTCACTGTCGGGATGACATTGCAGGTTTTAAAGTAAAACTGATCAAAAGTTTGATAAGTTTTTATATCCAATTTCAATGTGAAAGTGGTTAAAATTACATAAATTTTATTAATTGGTAAATATATTATATAACTAAACTATTAAACCATTTAAAAATATAATTAAACCTTATAAAAAATTATAAGAAACAACAGTTTTTAATTAAAATCCATTATTTTAACTATTCAGTGAAAGATGAAATTTTTTATAAAAATACCAAAAATTTATCCTAACATAATTTTTAGGTTTCTCTTATAAATATAAAGTTTATTTTGACATATTAAATATATAAAATTTCCAATACTTTGATTTAAAATGGGTTCACCATTAAACGGCGGTAAAACTACCTTTATAAAAAATAAGTTTTTATTTATAAAATTGAGTTTGTTCTTATATTACATCTATCGAATCAATTGGATAAATATAAAAAATATTTAATTAAATACATAACATATTTATTATATTAATATCATATATAAATTATAATTAATTTAACTTACTAGGTTAAAATAGCTTTGGACTATAATGATATTTTTCATTATATTCAATTGGTTTTCATATTCATTTATATTTAATTGGTAACCTATGAATTCATATTTTATTTTTTAAAACACATATTTTAATACTTTAATCAATAATATTCATATCCATAAACTTAATTTCTAGGTTATATCTCATTATAATAATATTTTTAGTAATATATTATAGTTCGGTAACACCCGGTCTTGCATGTTACACAAGCCATCGAGGAAGACCAATCGTGCGTGTAATGTATGATATCGCTTTTGTTCCATGTAATTTTTTCCAATTTGGGATTACGTTCAACATATTCCAAGTTTAATCTATGTGAATAGTGTGTTTTAATTAGTGAAAATTTATTTTTAGTGTTTTGTGAAATGAATAATATCGGAATATTAAATTAATTTGATTTTTTACCAAAATCTCAGGGTGTTACATTCTACCCCCCTTAAAATGAATTTCACCATCAAAATTTTTATGGGTTTTAAAATGTTTAATAATTGAATGTTTCATTCACAGAAACACACATCGCAAAAATGGATACTAAAACTTCCCTTAAAAAGTGAAATTTGAAACCATAATGGTTACCTAAAGTAACATATAATTGGGTTTCCACATAAGAGAACATAGGTTATGAGTGAAGATTGTACATGGAGGAAAATTTTAAATATTTATAGGGACTGATTGATGTCATCAATAATAAAAAAATTGAATGATCAAAGGAAATATGAGGGCCTCAAAGTCATAAATCTTTGATGATCCCAGAAGCCATTAGTTCGACATAATTTAAGGTATTAGGAAAGAACATTTTTTATCATTATACTATCATTGAGTAATTCTATTTAATGACCAATAATATAAGGAAATATACTTATTTGGTTTTATCTAATTCCTTATACACAATCTCAACCTTTGGTTATGCCTTGATAGATTTCCACTTCATCTCTTACCCTAATAAATGAATGAGAATTATCATTTTTTAATGTACTAGCATATCATGAGATCCAAGATAAGTCAACCCATATATCTTCAGTTACCATCTACACAAATGGGTTATCTAATATTCATAAAACCTCTTGTGGTGAGATAATACATTAATATCAAAAACATTATTTTAAGATTGTCTTAAAGTTTCCATAAATAGTTAACCTTATAACCCTTCCAAAATATAATTCATCGTTTATTACTTGAATATGATCTTATCTTATACCAAAAATATTTTTATTGGATACCTGGGTTTATCCTTTATCTGATAGAACCTTAAATGTGTTTTTATTACTCCAAAATCCATGTATAGGGATGAAAAATTACTAAAGGATGAACAACAAGATTATTAAATGGATTATTAATACAAAATCAAATGTGAACATCCAGAGTAGGTGGGAAAGGATAAGTTTTCCCATAATTTTCATTATTCAATTCATCCATTAAGATTGCATAATATTTCCCTTTGTCATTTTTCCTCAAAGGTTGATGTGTCTTATCATCCATATTAGCCCTTGGATTGGGGAAATGATTTGCATAATGCCCAAACTCTATGCACTTGAAACACTGAATTGTTGGTGGTTCATCCGCTTGATATTTCTCTCTAATAATTTAATTTAATTTCATCTTCTCATCACTTCTACATTATTTTGATCGGTGGCTAGTCATACCACACTTGAAACAACTTCTTGTTCCTTTCAGGAACTCTCCTAAGTGCTCTTTCAAACAATTTTGGTATGTAGGTGTTTGAAACATTTCTTTATCTCTATGGTTTTTAGATTCCAACATTAACTCCATATTCCTCTTCTTATTACAACTATAAGATTGATATGTAACTCCAACCTCCATTCCAACTTTGATCGCAAAATGAACAATCTCTTCCTAGCTACTAAATTCTCTTATGGAAAACACCCTTATGAGACTTTTCTTTAATCTACTGAAGAACCTATCAACTTTAATTTTGGGTTGGATGATAATACCAGAAGCATACCTTGGAAGTCTTGTGAAATTATCCTCATAGGTATTGATATATTCATCATCCTTTTGATTCAACTCAAGGAACTCTTTTTAATCATTTTATGAATAACACAAGGAATATACTTATTGAATAATTAGTTCTCGAACTCATCACAATCCCTGGATTAAATTTAATATTGCTTCCTCATATTCCGGATTAGAGTCCACCACTGTTATGATTCACCTTCTAAGTGATAAATAGCCAAAATGACATTTTCATGATCCAAACACTTGAGAACAAAGAATATATTTTTAGTGGTACTGATCCAGTGTTCAACAACAAGTGGATCAAATGACCTGCTGAAGGAAGGTGGGTGATGCCTCATTAAGGACTCAACATAACATTGTTTCCTTTTCTCTTTTAGAAACTCTGCATTATTCATAGACCGAGAATGCTGTGAGAGTATAACAATGGGGTTTTTTATTCCAAACCCCCATAGCATTTAGAACATCAGGAGTACATTCATTTCATTTTCTATTGCAATCACCATTAACGCGGTTCCTTCGGGTTCTATCCATTGACTAAAACCAAAATTATAGAGTAAGAAAAAATTATCATAATGAGGAAGCACATAATCATGAAAAGTCACTTGTTGGATTTCAAAAGTTTAAAACCTTCCTTAATCTATGAAGCCTTAGGTTTATCCTAGGTTATTCATAGCCAACCTCTAATTAAATCTTTCATGATGGTTATGAATATTTTTTGAATTCCCAAAGAATATCTCTTGGGAGTGTCAAACCAGGTAGGGAGAAAGGCCCTTTTTCATGTAAAAGATTACCTTGAGTCAGTCCTGGAACATCTTGTCAGAGTTTTTACCCCTAGGTACATCTATTCTAGAGCCACATCCACTTGTAGTATCCAGAAAAGGATTTATTTTATGCGAAACCACTCACTCTATTCTTTACCAAAATTATAGGACATTTTCCTAAATGTTAACTCATCCTTATAATTATTTTTTGAGACGTTTAGAGACATATAATTATTAATATACCTAGATATCTCACTAAAGTATTCACATCCTAATTTCAAAAGGTTTAATAAACCTTTTCTTTGATACTAACTATAACAACCCAGGCTTGAAAGTCATGGATATTACATCATTTTAGATGAATATTCTGTACATTATAATTACACATGCCTGAGGGCTATAATATTTTAGTGTCTTTGAAAACATGGAAACAAAATATTCTATCCAGGTCAAATATCTTCAATATTTACCATAAAGATATCAACCTTTAGTAATTATAACTAAAACCCTTATTCATACCCTGGGGAAAGAAAACATAAGAAATGTGTGAGATCAGATTCCCAGTAAGGGTAAATAAAGTAAATACATAAGGATAACATAAAAAAATGGGTATAGAACTTGCGAATAACATTTGAAGATCATACACTACATACTAGATAATATAATAAAGAATGGAAGTTAATAAGATATGAATCATAAGGAAATAAATAATATAGTACAAGGAAGCATGACATTGGAAAATACATGGAATTTTTTTGGCATTCATGTTGGTTTATAATGTTGTGAACAAGTATAAGTAGGGACAGGTTCACTCATTAAGTTAAGGAAATGAAATTAGGACCCAACATCAACTTGTGGATATGAAACCAGGTCCATGTATAACATTGTGAACATGTAATCTGGTTCACACATAACCTTATGGATTTGAACCCAAGTCCATTTATAACATTGTGAACTTGTAATCGGGTTCATGAATTGCCTAATGAACATGAAACCAAGTCCATGAATAACACCGTGAACATGTAATTAGGTTCACCCATAACATTGTTAACATGTAATCAGGTTCACACATAAACTTATGGACATGCAACCTGGTCCATTCATAACATTGTGAA
This sequence comes from Viscum album, assembly GCA_963277665.1. Classification (NCBI taxonomy): domain Eukaryota; kingdom Viridiplantae; phylum Streptophyta; class Magnoliopsida; order Santalales; family Viscaceae; genus Viscum; species Viscum album. The sequence continues at coordinate 913,509,325 of OY728151.1, forward strand.
CAGATTAATCTTCACTCATAACATTTTGAACATGTAATAATGTTCATGTATAAACTTATGGACATGAAACCAGGTCCATGCATAACATTGTGAACATGTAATTAGGTTCACACATAACATTTATATTCATGATTCATCCATTTTTACCCAATTAATTGGAGGTATATATAGGTCTCACCCATCTCATAATAAAATCATTCATACATGTGCCACAAGATAATAAAACATTCATCATATCATGACCCATAAAATGACATAGGTTTTATAATCATCAAATCATAAGACATGAAATGAAATGGGTATCATTAACAATTAATCACATAAAAACCTATGGAAAAGAGATAGGTTTCAAAACCATTTCATCAAAGAATAACCTATGAAAAGAAGCGTGTTTCATAAACATGTACCCATGAAAGGGAAATGGGCTTCATAAAGACCATGACATTAACCATAAATAATTTATATAAAGGATATTAATGAAGCCTTTATATAATTTCCTAGAAGTTAATGAGTAAAATCAATGAATTTCATCATATATGGATTTTTTTTAAATATCTTTTAAAAACATTTCATGAGAAAAATACCCTTTCTTCTTTGAAAACTGTTTTTTATAATGTAAAAACTTTTGAAAACCCTTTTATTTGAAAATAGATTTGAAAACCTATAAATGAAGATTTGAAAACAATAAAAAAAATTCTTGAAATAATTTTTTCCTTTAAAATTATCTTCAAGGATATTTTGAAAACATATTTGAGAACATGTTTTTTGAATATAATATATTTCCAACTAAAGACGGATATTGTCAGATTGTTCAATAAAAAAATATTATCTTAAGTAAAAAAAGTGGAAAATGGTACTAACAATAGAGTATATCATGAATAAAAAAATTATATGGAAAAGTATTAATATTATTGAGATATGGATCATAATATTTCATCAAAGGAAGCATAAACATAAACAATATCGAAAAAATGAAGAGATTGTCTCAATATACTCTTATATCTTGGTATCTTGGGATCATACTCTCTATGTAAGGAAAGTAAATTAAATTAAGATTAAAATAAAATTAAAATAATGAGATTAATTATATAACATGGATAATGGAAGTATATACACCTCAAAAAATAGTTTAGGTTCATAACAAAACATGAATCTTAAAGAAGGCAAATTGAGACAAAACTGTTTTACCAATTTGGAAACATTCAAAAATTAAAAACCATGAAATAAGGATCATAAAATGGGAATGTGAATACCCGTAAATTTAATTAAAATATAAATATAATAAAATCATGGACATTACATGCACCACACAAAATGAAATAGTGGCAAACATATCTTGTATCTCATAAAAATTAAAAGTGAGATGAAATCCCCTTACCTTGCGTCTTGACTCTCTCTGTACTTGTACAAGATTACTATATAATAAATATATGTTTATTAAACATATTTTAAAGAAGTATATTATTTTATATATTACCATATAAGGTTTTATTATGAACTTATATTACCTTTTTGTTAATAATCTTATGTTAAAGTTTTACTTTGGGTAAAATTTTCTTTGTTTTTCAAGTGTGTCTTAATTTGTTATATCGTTGGTCCTTATACATATATAATGATTCTAGAATATAGATAATGATAAAAATATCATTTATATCTAGTATATTTATATTATAATAATCTATATCATAATTAGGTATGAAATGGAATACATCGTTCATGGAGATAATAACCCGTACATACGTTTGAACGATGTTTCTATTTTTATTGTTGTATTGAAAGAAAGTATGTAAATGATATATATATGTATATATATATATCATTATAAACGTATTATTAATATATTATATATATCATATAATTTCACTAAACCCATCCTTAATACATTCTATGTGGTGTGTGAAAGAATCACATCACTTTGTGGGGGTGGTAGTCCACACTTCCTCAAATGAGATTATCGTATTAACACCAAATGGGAATTAAAAAGGTATGTGTTGTAAAAATGAATAAATAATCTTAATGAAATAATATATATTATATATAACATATATAAATATATATTTCATAATAATGTTTAATATAATTGGTGGTAATGGAGAAATGAACATTCATCATTTCGTGAGGTAGTAGTTCACCGTATACAGAAATAGTATGTTTGATATCTATCAGATGGAGGTGTGTGTAAGTGTAGGTAGAAATATTTTCATAAAAAAATCCTAGTATATTTTTTATAATTTTTTTGTACATAGGAATGGAATAAATAGAGTGGATGGGGTGAAGAAGGAAAATGATGTAAAAGAGCTTGAGAGAAGATGTTAACTCTAAACCAAGTAACTCATTTTGGTTTGTGCCAAAAGGATTCCTTGAGGGGATTTATTACCTAAGTTAGGATTAAAGGATTAAGGGAGGATTTTTGGTAGGCCACTTGGTTAGATATTTTCCAAACTTAAATGGTTTGGTAGGTGTGAGTGATGGGTAGAGGTGGTGGCCTTTTATATTGGAGGAGAAGTGGCACTCTTGTAAATATTTGAAGAGAGAATTAGACCCACGTTTTTATGGTTGAAAGTGGATCCAATAATGGAAAAAGGATGATTAAATTGATTATATTGTATAAATATGGGAATCCAATGGGTTTTTTTCATGTTTCTAGGTCGTTTTGGGTCTTAAATTTAAGGTTTTGTACTTTATTAACCTAATTTTCTCTTAACTGATGTAATTAATTTTAATTAATTTCAATAATATTTTTGGTCAAAAACAAATTTTAACTTATTATAAATTACATATTGTTATTATTCCAAACATTTCATCCATTTTTCCAAATTATATTATCATAAGTGGTTGAAAATAATTTAAAATTAACCCCGCTGTCAGGATGACACTATGGGTTTTTAAGGTCAAACTGATCAAATGTTCGCTAAGTTTTTATATCAAATTTCATTCTAAAATTGGTTAAAATGACCTAAATTGGATTAATTTTTAAAAATATTATCTAACTAAACTATTAAAATATTTAAAAATATAATTTAACCTTATAAATAAATTCGATGAAAAAGAAGTTTTGAAAGAAAATCCAATATTCTTAATATTCGTTAAAAGATGAAACCTTTTATAAAAGTACCAAAAATTTATCCGAAACTAATTTTTATGTTTGTTTTACAAATATAAAGTTTATTTTTGACATATTAAATCAATAAAAGTTCCAAAAATTGGATTTAAAAGGGGTTCTCCATTAAAAGGTGGTAAAAACTACCTTTATAAAAAAATAGGTTTTTATGCATAAAATTGGGTTTGTTCTTATCTTATGTCTATAGAATATATTTGATAAATATAAAAAATATTTGATTGAATATATAACATATTTTTTTATATTAATATCACTTACCAATTGTAATTAATTTAATTTACTAGGTTAAAATATCTTTATTCTATAGTGATATTTTCCAATATATTCAATCGGTTTTCATATTCATTTATAATTAATTGGTAACCTCTGAATTCATATTGTATTTTTTTTAAACCACATATTTTAATAATTTATTCAATAATATTCATATCCATAAACTTAATGTCTAGGTTATATCTCATTATAATAATAATTTTAATAATATATTATAGTTAGGTAACACTCAGTCTTGCATGTTACGCAAGCCATCGAGGAAGGTAAATCTTACATGTAATGTACGCTAGAATTATTGTTCTGTGTAACGTATTACAAGTTGGGATTGTATGTACCATATTACAAGTTATCTCTATGTGAAAGGAATGTTTGAATTAGTGAAAATAAATTTTCAGTTTTTTGTGAAATGAATAATATGAAAAGATTAAATTAATTAGAAAAAAATTTCACCAAAATAACGGGGTGTTATAGAATCCATTATATCATATTATTTATAACAATGATTTGTTAACAAATAACTTCTCCTATCATATAATAGTGATGAGATGAATATACACATCCTTTACTTAGATCTATCTGATATTGATATATTCCATTACATTCAAATCATTGATGTAACAGATCTTTGTTTCATCACTTTAATGAAAACTATAAGCACCATAAATTATTCATTTGTTTTTGAACTCCCGCATAACCAAAAAATTTATAAAATATAAATTCAGTATAATATAACCTTCAAATTTGAAGAATTAATTTCTATATCACTAATACCGGATATGTACATTCCATAGCATTTCAAAAACCTCTCAAATATCCTAACAATTACATCACATATAATTATTGGCCCTATTTCCTGATAAAAAAATTATATTTAAATAAACTTTAATGAAAATTAGAATAAATATTGTTGGATTTTTAAACTAACTTTTCTTAAATCATTTAAATATTTTATGGAATTCTGGCCGACCTTCACCCCCATTAATAATTCCACTTATCTCCATAATTTACCCCCATATCCCTTATCCCTAATGTCCCATAACTACTCTTTTGGGCCTCAAATATACCTTTATTTATCACTCATTCTCTCTCTCCTAGAATTATCTACAACATCATCTCTTCATAGTCTATCCTTGGTTTCATTTTAATGTTGGATATTTCCATTGGTCAATTTATTCAACAAATTCATCCCTAAATATTGGGTTTTTAAAGAGAACTCCATAGTCAAGTTTCTAAATCATCTCCATTTTATCATAGACCTTTTGGTAGTGGGTGACCTCACTTATGGGTTAGTTTTAGGGGGTTTCCACTGCCTTTTCAAAATCCTACAATTCTATAAATTCTTGGTAACCTTTTTGGAATATTTCTATATTTTGATGATATATTGAGGTCCATGTGTCACGCAATAGATACACATTTATGTGTGTAAGTATATGTATCCAAGACCCTTATATAATCAGTGTAGATCAAGGTTGGAAAATAATTTAGATGTCTTTATATGTTGAAGTTTGAGTCCTAGTTTGGGTATTGTTGGCCACACTCCCATTTGGGCCACCTTCATTAGGAGTGTCGACACTTATTGAAGAAGTTTCCATCAATAGAAAATGTTCTAGACAATAGTTATGACGGTAATGTAAAAGATCTCAATAATAAATCATAAAATTTAAATAATAGTACTAGTGAGGCTGGACTGGGGCAATCTTTTGGTGTGTGTACTTATTCTCAAACCATGTGGCCCACTTCTCAAATTTAAGGAAATGGTTGTAATGTTATAAATAAGGAGTTGTATCCCATGAAAAAAGAGGGTAAAATACATTATCCTATTATGAATGTGGTGAATCAGAATCTAGAATCCAATGTATTGAGAGTCTATAAATCTCATGTAAAGGAGATTTAAGCTGGGAGTGTCAAAATTAATGATCCAGTGTATGGTTCTATGCCAGAGGTAATAGTATAGATGGTTATAAAGAACGTGGTGTGGCTTGAAATAGATCCATATAATAAAATTTTCAGTGAAGCACGGACTACTAGCCCTTTTAATAAGAATGTATTATAGGGAAACAAAACCCCCCAATGAAATTATTAAGGTTTAGGTGACAGATGATGATGTCATTACAATGTTTGAGAATTATTTATCATTGAGTTTAGGTACCAATATGCTTAGTACAACAGTCTTGCTACAAAATAGTTTTAAGGATCTTGGTTATGATGATATAGACACTGCATATTCTAAATGATGATAATATGTTAAACCAAAATGAAATAGAAAAAAACTATGGGTAGTATTCTTGATGTTTATGGAATAAAGCAATGCAATGTTTGGGGATCTACTGAATCTGATAAGAAAGGAGTAATAAATACCTCATAGACAGATTTGACCCATGAATCTGATATCCAAGATGATTATTTTTTCTATTCAGGTGAAAATAATGTAAAATATGGATGATTTTATTTAGGGATTTATCATATTAAAAAATATAGAAATACCAAGATAAATAAAGACTTTTTTACAATCTACCAAAACTAATGGTCACTAGATCAGTGAGGAAAACACTGATTCATAGGTAAGTGATAAATCTCCTATTAAAGAATGTAGTCAACTAAAGAAGTCATTGAGAATATGTAAAATAGTACTTGAAACTGATACAAGAAGTGTGGAGGGAGTAAAAATGACTATAGAAGTGTCACGTAAGGCTACTTCCAAACACAAAGTTCTTGAAATAGAGGAATTCAAAGACCTTTCAATTTTTAGTTACGGTGCTGTTTATGCCTCTACTGGTAAACCTAAGCATAATGATAGAGATTGTGGTGTAAATGAAAAGTAATAGGTTCATATATCTACATCTAATTTAGAGTTACTTTTAAACTCTATGGAAAATATAGATTCATAGTTTTTTAATATAAATACATCATTAGAAGATACCCAAAAAAATGTATGAAAGAATGCTACAAGTTGAAACCAATGAAAAACAAATGTCATGGATCAAAACATTAGAATGTATACTGATATAAATATTCAAATAAATAATTATTTTCTTGGAATAATATCTCAATACTTGGGAACAAGTGGACTACCGATTTGAAAAAATTATTAAAGATGATTTGGAGAAGATAGAGTTTCCCATTGACTAGAGTTTACATAGATTGTATGGCACTCGCCTCTTAATTTTTTTTCAAAGGATACAATAATGTCCAATTAATATTAAATTTTTTGTATGGTTATTATCTATATGGGTTCTCACTCAATCCTAAATGTTAATTATTCTATAAATAAAAATATTTTATTTCTATTCTGACAACAGTCTGAATTTCATAACCAAAACAAGACTTAGAAGATACCTTTAGTCTCACCTAGTTGTTGGCACACTCAGTTATATTGACTATATGAGAAGTGAGTAAAGTTTATCGGGACTCTTTGAATGTAATTCCTTTTAAAATTTTAATTGAATCATTTTATTCTTTAAACAACCATCTAGATTTATTGGTTTAACTATTTTAATAGTTGGTTACTCGTGAAGGGTTTAGTTCAAAACATATAATTTCTATAAAGAACTTTTCTCGTATAATTGGTCTTTAGGAGTTACTTAAATTACACTTATCCTTTTCAAATATTAGTCTGAAGTTTAATTTTGATGATGATAATTATATTCATTGACAATAAAATATCTTATCATACGATTATCATGTTATAAATTCATTTAATAATGGATTTTATTAAATTTTATCCTACTAAAATTATGCCCATTTTAGAATCCATCAAATCTATTAGTGGGATAAGATACATATTTCAATTGGGTTTATTTAGTGTTTCTCTAATCACTTAGATATTTAGGTAGGGAAATATCCTAATCATATCATATATGACTCGTAGATAGTTGAGCATACTACACTTTACCCAATCCATCAAGTGGATAAAACCAACTTTATTCCTATGGAAACCCAATACTATTTGGATATCTTAGCTACTATAACCTAAATAAAACACCATGAATAGGAACATAATATAATTAGGTTCAACCATTACTTTATTTCCATTCAAAAGATAATATAGGGTCACCCAAATTTAGCATGACCTATAGGGTTGGATGAACGATGTCTTAACAAGTGATGTTTTGTAAGGAATCTATCAATTAGTATTTTAAAGGGAATTTAGCATCATAATATTATCCCATGTTATTACCTTTACATTCATTCATTATTCTAGATATTTAGTTTTGAATCCTATTCCTTACACTAAACTAATTAGTTCAAATTATATTGATGTGTAACTCTTTACACAATCCAAAGTTTGTGTTACTCACCGAAAAATATAAGACAAATATATTTACACATATTCAAATGTATCATATGCCTAAGGCATGTGAAATTTTCATATAAATGTTTATAATTATGTGAAATTAGAAATCCACACATGAGTAATCCTAGAGATATAGATAGCCAACCCCCACCTTTTTAGAACACAGAATAAGCCTCTTGTAGTTGGAAGTCTGACCCAGAGTCCCTTTACCTAGTGACACTTTACTCAAGAGAGATTTAAATTCACCATAACTATAATACATAATATGTATAAACTATATCCAACAACTAAATTTAAGATAAAAACTTTAATTTAAAACTAAATTTAGGGTATAAGAAAACTAAATCCATTATCATACCTAGCATACAACTCCATAGACGTATGTATGATAATTTATAGAAGCAGTTTAACAACTTTCAACTATAGAATACATAAAAATTCATAATATAAAAATTATATATATTAATAAATAATGGCATAAAAATTAAATAAATGAAAAATTCACATATTTGAACATCATATAAATATTTATGAACAATTCATAAATAAATATTTAAATAAACACATTATATTTAATCTTACCATATGGAATCTCCATAATTTTTAATATAAACACTTTATATTTATTTCATAATATTATATCATTAATATTATTTATTAAATGACATTTACCTCAAATCTATTTTTTTGAATTTTTTGAAATCCACTTTATGGTAGTGGTAACCGTACATCAGGATTACAAATTTAAAATTTTTGGATTCAAAATTTAAAATTTTTGGATTCAAAATTTAAAATTAAACCAATCAAAATCCAGGAATTCAAAATTAAGTGATCCACAAATCCAACCAAATCATCACCTCGAAGGCCGCAAGATCCACTGCATGGACTGAGGACATGCCTGTCATGTTGCTTCTGCATAGTCAACACCATCATCGCATCACCTAATGCACTATCCCTTAACCATCATCCCATCTCCAAACACCATCGTCATGAACTCCGCCAGTCATTGGCTAGAGGAACGGTCGGCCTGTATCAGTACCACAGAACAGAAACACCAGAAAATTGACAAAGGAAGAAAACCAATAAACCTTCGCCCCTCTGTCCTCATCACCAAATGAACTCACCACCATCATGTCACTGACTTTACAACATCACAAAAAACACTGAAATTTTGGCCTTAAGACATCACCAGATACACCATCGAACAGAGAAAACATTGAGAGGCACACACCGATGATGCCACTGTAACCCTAAATGAATCCGATTGACACAGAACCACTGTGAACAGCCAAAGGCTGCCACCATAACAAAATAGTACAAAAATCATAGCATAGACATAAATGAACTCATCATCGTACAAACCTCAAATAGATCCAGAATATGTCGTGCAATAAGAATCTTTGGCTGCCAAATCCCACCTCCCAAAACCTTTGGAAACGCTACTCCATATCTGACTCAGAGAGGGGCAGGGTGTCCTGGGATCAGGGTAGGGAAAAGTGTAGTAGATGCCTCCTTGCTCGCCAGGACTGAAACCCGATGCCAAATCCAAGAAGAGGCCAACACGGGAGAACTTGAGGAACCCTCGGCCAGAAAACCGCATATCCCAAAACCATAGGATTACATGAAATATATACATTTTATATTTCAGTTTATATTTTATAAACTATTCAAAAAAATGAAAATATCACACATGAATTATTATTTAAACATTGATCAAATAAATAATCAAAACTCCTTTTGATGGGGTTTAAATAATTTACTCAAATAAAGACTTTAATTTGAACAATTCAAATTAATAATTATAAACAGTTCATAATTTTAAATATAAACTCTTTTATATATAGACTTATTTTTCAATTTATATACAATTTATAAAACACACTTATAATTTCAATATAGAAACTTTGTATTTAAACTATAATTCATTCTATATAATTTTCACCAATTCAATAGAAAATATATGCATATTAAATCCATTACTATTGTATCTCATGCAATCTTTATTGCCTCATGTTATATCCCTCTATTCATGACAAAAAATATATAAGTATAAAAATATCTATTATATTAATCCATTCATAATATTAAAATTATAATATATATATATATAAATATATAAATGGAATTGTAATGGACTGGACCCTCCCGGTCTATTACTTTGCTAGTTTCTAGTGCTTGAGGTGTCCCAGGGACTCGTTAAGAAGTTTTCCAAAAAACACGGTTCCACCAAACAGTTCCACTGAAACGGTGTCACCATGAAGGTGGTGCCATGATGGTTGCACCATGATGGTGGGACCATTACTGGGGCACCATGATGGAGACACCATAACGCTCGTACCATTACAGTCACACACCAAAATGGTGGCACAGTGATGGGGGCACCGTGTCTCCCACCCTTTGCCTTTCTTCTAATTTCCTAAGTTTTTCCAGTTTCACCCCCACAACATATCTTTTGATGTAAAAATGTTTTAATACACTTTACAAAGCCATTTAAGTATAGTAAAAATGTTTTAAACCCCCCAAGAGTTCGGCGATCCTTCAGTTACCAAAACACGTGGATTTTTTCCTTAGTGTCACAACTTTCCCCGTGCCTTCCACCTTCACCCCTATTACATGGTTTTATCTATTTAGAGGATATCTATTAACTTAAACCCATTATCTCAACTATCTCCAAGGGTAATTATTAAATAACAATTGATTCAAATGTGTGAAACCGCCCACCTGTATGGTCAATCCATGACCTTGAAATGACATATACCATAACTATAAGATCAGACCTTTTATCACCCAAGATATTCTTCTTCCCTGGTCTCATTCCTTTCTTTGGTATGTTTAGAGTCCCTCTCCTGGACATGAATTGTGCGCCCATGAAATAACCTTTCCTTATCACCCTTGGAGTCCTTCTAAAAGTTGAGAATCCCCAGTTCTTGGTCGAGGAGGAAAATTTGATCCTTGATCATCCAGGTAGTGTTCTCCTTCATCTCTCTTTACTGTGTATCATGCAGGGTGGGTATGATAATGTTTCCTTGTGGCGTGGACAAAACCAAATCTTAACAAAGATAATTAAAATAAATTAAATAATTAAGGGGTGTGATTGATAGTGATGTTGTTGTACTCTTTCATATTTTCTTATATGTTTTGAATTGTATGGGCTTATGACCACTGAAAATAGTGGTTGTTGGTGGTCCTTTCTTGCACACTAATGAACCTCTATTTGTATGAACATTTGATTGAATGGATGTAACATGGAAACTCATTAATCACATAAATTTGGTTGATAAAATGGATTCCTATTGAATAATAATCCTTGTGTGATCACCCCTATTTACCAAACGGTAGAAAAGAACCCAATGAATGGTGTTGACAAATATGGAAACTTCTTTGTGTGTGGTTGGTTGTGGGGTGATGTGGATGGGGATATGATCTCTAATTTTTCAGTAGTTGTCTTGTGGATCTATGCCCATACATTGGGGATTGGTTTGATTCTAGTACTTTGAGGGATTTAATAGATCTCTTTTCTTGTCGTTACTTTACAAGAGAACCGGGTGTGAATTCTTAAATTACTGTTTGGATATTTTCTTCTTCATTATAGAGTTTTTTTGACTTGTGGATGTTCCTTTTAGTTCCCCAGTAGGGGAGAATTATTTTCTAATGAAATCACTTGAAAAAAATAACAAAAATGGATAGTGCTCTGGTTATGGTTGTTGTGCTTTTGTGCTTGTATGAATAGTAACAAGGGTGTTTGTGTATGGGATGGTTTCGGGACCATTAGGTTGGGATGAGTGCTTGTTTACCTATATGTATAAATTTAGTTCTTGTGTTTCTTATTCTCACCCCACCCATGTTGAGAACTTTGTGCAGAACACCCCCATTTCACGAGGGATGGTGTTTTTCACAACATCCTTATGTGTGGCTGGTTATTAGCTTCTTTCTGCTCCCTCTCCTGAGTATCCCAAGACTCTTCGGGCAGGCTGCGATGACATGAGGTCCATTATATCCCAAGACTCTTCGTGCATGGTATGTTTTGGTGGTTGGCCCAGGTGTGTGCGAGTAGGTTTGTTTCCCAAGTTTCTCTGGGATGAGGCCCAGGTGTCTTGAGGCATGGCAGTAGTTGTTCTGTCCTAGGTGTCTATGGGTTTGGTCACATATGGTGGTGGTGGCCCAAGTGTCTGTGGGTGGGATGTGTTGTTGTGGCAGCCCAGGTGTCTGCTGGTGGGATGTGTGGTGGTGGTGGCCCATAAGGTTGTAGTTGGGGTGGTATTTGGACTGTAGTGAAAATAGAGGGGGAGGTCTGACGCGTAAGATGTCTTCAATAACCAGTGGGAAAGAAGTGTGGGGTACCCAAATATCAATGTGATATTACTATTACCTTACATGACTTTCATTATTTTGGGAGTGTGTCTTGGTGAGTTTGGGTGGATAGTTTCCTTTCTAGGTTCTTGGGTTATCTCTATTTTCTCACGGGGCATTAGAATGCCTCCCCACTTGTGAATCAGAGATTTTGGTTTTCCCTAATGAGTATACTTGTATAATCAACCTATGTATATAAAACTACTTGTAGGTTTCCAGGAGGACTTTGAAGACTATGTGGGACCATATTAGTTCAGATGTTAGGACAATTTCAGTTGCTGTTTTATTTTCTTTTGGTACTTTACTTTGGAGTTTTCTTGTACATTGTAGCACTTTATTTTGAACATTCATGTGAAAAAGGGTTTGGACATACTTTTAATTTCTATATTTGGAGTTGTTTGAGATTTACCATCTTATCATCTGATCTTTTTCTATAAAAAAGGGTAATTCCATCCATATTACGTGTGATTATATACTCTTTGTGCTAGTCTCCAATCCAAGGCCTATTGAAGGCGGGACTCAGGGGTCACTATATCTCCTTCAAATTGAATAAGGAAGGGTATGATATCTTTTTATCTCTTACCTCATCTTGGTGCAGGTGGGTCGTGAAAGAATGGTATTAGAGGTGATGGTTAAGAGAAAGAATGAAGTTTGGAGTTAGGAATAGTGAGTATGAAATGGGATGGTAGGGAAACGGTGTTAGGAAATCTTGGTATGTGAAGTAGGATAGGTAAGACCGGCTAGGACATGAGATTGTAGGGCCCCCCATGATCCGATGCAAGGACTTTGGGGCTACCAAAAAACTAGGTGAGGCTATACTGATTGAATGGTAGTTACCCTAAGAAAGGTACATGAATCATAATTAGTTGTGTTCTTGTGTGTTTTGGGAAATTAAAATGAATAACAAGTTTAAGAAAAATTTAAAGGAAATCCAATACACTACCCGGGCTTACGAATTCTTTGTTTACCTTGCAACTATAGAACATGGATGATGAACACGAGTAGTGAGGTAGATCGAGGCCCAAGAGGCTGATTTGGATGATCAGAAGAGGGCTGATCAAGAGGAGGAGGACGACTAGTGGTAGAAGATGCCCCGGGCCTTTCAGTAGAAGACCCTCAGAAAGTACAAGGGAAACATCTCAGATATGGAGACAGAAGGCTCTTTTGAGGAGTTGGGGATATATTTCATATTGATTCAGGATCTGTCTGAGTACTAGGTTCCTTTGGATGTAATCCATATGTGGGTAGTGGTGTGTCAGTGGTGGACACTCTACCTCAGGGAGAAGAGGGAAGTTGAGGCTTCATGGACTGACTTCGAGAAGGAGTTCTGAGCGGAATTCCGTTATTCCATGATGAAGCCTGAGAAGATGAATGGTTTTATCTTCCTCTTGGAAGGGAGTATGCCAGTGAGGGAATTGGGGACCTTGTTTAAGTATCTCTTTTATTTTTCTTCATACCTCTTTCTAGATGAGGAGTCTCGTGCGTCAGACCTTCTCTTCAGTATGTTGTTACTCCCTTCACTCTATTGACATACCTGGTGGTTTATAAGGAGGTTGAAGTGGTGGAGAGTATTCAAATGATGGTAGGTGTTCCGTGAGAGTGGATCTATTTTATCTCATTGAAGGGGAATGCTGTCAGCAGTAGGCCACTAGCCTTAGGGCCTTCGAGGTTTCGACCGGTGGGGAGCATGCCCCAACAGTTCCAGTTTTGATCTCCTCATCCTCTCCGTTTCTCTATAGACCCAAGACTTAGACGATTCATCTGTGGTAGCTATGGGAAACATTGGAATTAGTGTCTAGACTATGTGCAGTGCAGTGGAGGTGGGAAGGTTTAGTGCCCACCTAAGCAGTAGCAGTTTCTAGCTGTGCCTTTTCAGCAGCCGTAGCAGGGACAGCGAGCTCCCGCTCCTCCGAGAGCAGATGTTGCAGGAGGATGTTGACCTCAGAGTGATCCTCAGGTACCTCAACTTGGGCATGGTCGGGGAGATGGCCAACATCTGTAGGGAATATGAGCTGGGCGTGGGCCGTTTTACACCATAGAGGTAGCAGTTCCTGCAGGTCCAAAGGCAATTCGAGGTACGATCAGCTTGTTTAGTACTCTTTCTTGTACCTTGTTTGATTCAGGAGCTTTGCACTCTTTTTTTCACCCACTTTATCCCATTATCTGAGCCTAGATACAAAGAGACTTCCCACGCCCTTGGTATTGAGTACGCCAGTCGGAGGCCAAACCAACTTGTCTTATTTTTGCTGGGGACGTAGACTGATGTTGGGGACACATCTTTACAGGGGGGGGGGACCTTATTTTTCGATAGATTCAACCATATGATGTCATTTTAGGAATCGAATAGATATTCTAAGTGTGTTCCATTATCTATTTCTTCTATAGAAGTGTCGTGTTTTCAGATATGGGTGTCTAGAGTGTAACTTTCGTTGGCGAGCGGGGTTCCCAGGAGGGCAGCTGATGAGTGGAGACACTTCTTTCTTTGTTAGCTGAACTGTCAGTGGAAAAATTAGATAAAGAGATGGTGGAAGTCTCGAGTATCATCAGTTATTTACTATAAATTTTCTCAGAGAGGTGGTGACTCTACCCCCTCTACGTGATGTTGAGTTTAGGATAGACTTGCAACCCGGTGCCCGTCCGATTTCAATGGCTCCCTATCGAATGGTTACTTCTGAGTTGTAGGAGTTACAAATCCATGATAATGACCTAATAAAGAGGGGTTTTATCCAACTGAGCATGTTACCATTGGGTGATCCAATCTTGTTCGCAAAAAAGGTAGACGGTGGTCTCAGGCTGTGTATAGATTATTGAAGGCTGAATCCGGTGACTTTAAAGACCTTTACCCCCTCCCAAGGATCAAAGAACTTTTTGATTAATTGAAAGGGAAATGATGTTTTTCCAACATCAACCTACGGCTGGGATATATCCAGTTAAGGGTGAAGGATGGGGACATACCAAATACTTCTTTCAGGTGAAGATATGTGCACTTTGAGTTTGTGGTCATGTTGTTCGGCATTACGAACGCACCATCCATGTTCATGGGGCTCATGAACTCTGTCTTCAGCGAGTATCTGGACTGGTTCATAGTTTTTTTATCGATAAAATCCTGATCTACTCAAGATCAAAGGAATGCCAGGTCGAGCATTTTATTATAGTTTTAGAGGTCCTCCGATAGCAACCGTTCTACAGGAAGTCATCAAAGTGTAAGTTCTAGACAAGAGAGGTGCACTTCCTTTGACACATGGTGTCCCAGCAAGGAATATAAGTGGAACCATCAAAGGTCTAGGCGATTGTTTCTTGGGAAGCACCCAAGAATGTGGTAGATAATTGTAGTTTCCTGGGTCTATCAGGTTACTACCAGAGGTTTTTTCCAAATTCTCGTGAGTTGCAACACATTTGATAGCCTTGACCAAGAAAGACTAGGCTTTTGTATAGAGTGAGAAGTGCCAAGTATATTTCCGTTTTCTAAAGGATAATATGGTTAGTTCCCCAGTACTAAGGTTCCTAGAGGAAGGGGTAACATTTGAAGTGTTTTGTGATGATTTAGGTCAAGTCTTGGGGTGTGTACTGATGAAGAAATGAGGAGTGATCTATTATGGGTCTAGTAAGTTACATCCTCACAAACATAACTATGCCACCCAAAACTTGGGTCTTGTAGTGGTTGTGTTTGTGATGATGTTGTGGCGACATTACCTCATTGGGGAATGCTTTGTTGTCTTCACAGATCACTAGAGCTTGAGGCATATCTTCTCCCAGCGTGACCTGAACTCGCGACAGCGGAGGTGGATGGAGTTTCTTCCGGACTACGAATTCTAGATTTCATACACCTCTGGGAAGGGGAATGTGGTGGATAATTCCTTGATCAGGAATTCATAGAAGGATGTGGTTGGAGAATCAACAGATCCTTAGAAGGAAATGGTGGAGTTGGCTACCTTACACCAGGATGTAAAAGCGGATGGTGGTAGAGGCTATCTATTCCAGATGATGTTGTAGTCTTCCTTGGTATAATAGGTGGGGGAGTCTCAGTGGGTGGACTTAGAGGTTGAAGTGATGCGTGATTGCGTTAGCCAAGGCAATGATCCATAAGGATGGTTGAAACATTGTTAGAATCGGATTTTGTTTCATGGAAAGCTGTTTTTCCCGGTGGAAATGCTCGAGAAGGTTCTCAGTGAGTTACATAACCCACCCTTGGAAGTACACACAAGAGTTTCCAAGATCTACAAGAGCTTAATGGGTCAATTTTGGTGGCATGGGGTGAAATGGGAAGTGGCAGAGTTTGTGAAAAGGTTCCTATTGTGTCAGCATGTAAAGGTTGAACACCATATCCTAGGAGGCTTATTGCAGACTTTAAATGTCCCTGAGTGGAAGTGGGATGCTATCTCAATCTATTTCATCATGGGAATACCAAGGGTTCAAGGAGGCTCCGATTCTATAAAGGTAGTAGTGGACCATATAACGAAATAATAACACTTCCTGGAAGCCAAGGAGTTGAGTGTGGTGGATGTCTTAGCATAGAAGTATTTGGATGAAGTTGTACGGTTTCATGGATTTTCAAGGTCCATAGTCTCAGATTGGGATACATAGTTTACCTCGCGAGTCTGGAAAGGATTACAACATGATTTTGGCACCTAGATATTCCTCAACACTGCTTTCCACCCTCAGACATATGGGCAGATAGAGCAGACTATCCAGAAATTGGAAGATATGCTACGGGCATGTGTTTTGGAATTCAGGGGATTGTGGTTACGACACTTGACTTTGATAGAGTTTTCCTACAACAATAGATATCACTCTACCATTTACATGGTTTCATTCTAAGCCTTGTACAAAATACCATGTTTTTCACCCATGTGTTGTACAGAGGTTGGGGAAGCAGGTGTTCATGGCCCAGAGGTGGTGCAGAGCACGACAGAGAAGGTCCATCTAGTGAGAGTGAGGATGAAGTCGGACCATGACCGATAGAAGTCATTTGAAAATCATAGGAGGATACCCTTGGAGTTCAAGTATGGGGACCACATGTTCTTGAAGGTCTCCCCTCAGCATGGGCAACAGAGGTCCGGTAGGGTGAGTAAGCTCTCTCCTAGATTCATTGGAACCTTCGAGGTGTTGCAGTGGGTCAATGAAGTGTCTTATCAGCTGGCACTACCACTGCTGCTAATGAGGGTGCATGGCATCTTCCATGTGACTCAGCTCCATCAGTATCTACATGATGATTTGCACATCCTCGACTGGGGAGAGTTGGATATCGAGCATGATGTGACGTTCTAAGAGAGACCAGTGAGGATGAAGGATCATGAGGATAAAGAGATTCATGGATGAACCATTCCCTTGGTTTGTGTGTTATGGAGGCATGGTGGTCTCAATGAGAGTACCTGGGAATAGGAGGCACAGATGCATGCCCAGTACCCAGAGCTATTTTTAGTTTTGTTCTGTGTTGTTTTGTACAAGACTGTTATGTAGTTATTGAAATTGTTAACTATGAAATGCGATGTTTCCCTTGTTCTCTAAGTGTGTGTGAAAAGTACCGACCATGGGGAGGGGAGGAACTGATCCTTAATCGAGATGGATTAAGTTGGATGCAATTAAACCAATTCAGGAAAGTCAATTCCACCCAAAGAAAATAATATATTGACATGGGGGAAATGAATACCTAATCCACATGTCTGGGCACTGAGGAATTTATATGTTTGTTTGGTTTCTTGGTGAAGGATAGTAGTTGTGCAGTCGTAGTTATTTAGGAGATATATGAGGGAGAGGTGTTCTTAGATGTCAAGGTTTATTTTGGATTTTGAACAAATTTGGGGTGGTATGTCCCTGAGAGGTATCTTATGAGGAGGTTGTTTAGACCACTCTTTTATCTTTGGGTTTTCTCTTGAATTCTAAAGGATGAGAATAGTTTGAGAGGAATCTGATGGAATGTCCCAGACCCTCCTGGTCCATTACTTTTCCAGTTTCTAGTGTTTGAGGTGTCCTAGGGACTCATTAAAGAGATTGCCAAAAAAATTGGTTCCACCAGAATGGTGGCTCCAGTCATGGTGACACCATGATGGTGCCGCTGGGATGGTGGCTCCATGATAGTGTCACCATGAAGGTGGAACCATGATAGTGGAATTGTGACGGTGGCACTGTGATAGTGGTACCATAACGGTGGTACCATAACGGTGGTACCAGTGGTACTGTGATGGTGGAACCATAACAGTCGCACCGTCACGACAGAACCCATCATGGTCGCAAACCAAAACTGTGGAACTACTTATAGTTTCTAGTGGCACCATTTTGGTGGCACCGTGACAGTGGAACTATGTCTCCCACCCTTTTCGTTTTTTTAAGTTTCCTGAGCTTTTCCAGTTCCACCCCCGCAACATATAATTTGAAGTAAAAATGTTTTAATACCCTTTTTAAAGCCATTTAAGGCTAGTAAAAATGTTTTAAACACCCAAGAGTCGGGTGACCCTTCAGTTTCCAAAACATGTGGTTTTTTCCCTTAGTGTCACAGCTTTCCCCGTGCCTTCCACCTTCACCCCTATTATGTGTTTTTCTCTATTTAGAGGATATCTATTAACTCACAGCCGTTATCTCCACCATCTCCAAGCATAATTATTAAATAATAATTAATTCTAACGTCTGAAACAACCCTCCAACGTGGTCAATCCATGACCTTGAAACAACATATCCCGTAACTCTAGGATCAAACCTTTTTTCACCCGAGATCTTCTTCTTCCCTGATCTCTTTCTTTTCCTTTGTAATTTTAGAGTCCCTCTCCTAGAGAGGAATCATGCACCCATGGAAGAGCCTTTCTTTCTCACCCTCAGAGTCCTTCTTTTACAATTTGAGCATCCCCAGTTCATGGCGCGAGGAGGAAACTTCGATCCTTGATCATCCAGGTAGGGTTTTCCTTCATCTCTCTTTATTGTTTATCATACAGGGTGGGTATGATAAAGTTTCCTCAGGGGATGGATGAAACCAAATATTAACAAAGATAAGAAAACATACTTCAAATAATGAAGGGGTCTGATTTATAGTGATTCTATTGTACTCTTTCATCTTTTCTTATATGTTGTGAATTGTATGGGCTTATGCCCACTGAAAATAGTGGTCGATGGTGGTCCTTTCTTGCGCACTAATGTACCTCTGTTTGTATGAACTTGTGATTAAATGTATGTAACATGGAAAGTAGTTAATCATATAAATTTGGTTGATAAAATGAATTCTCAATGAATAATAATCATTGTGTGATCATCCATGTTAACCAAACAGATGAAAGGAACTTGATGAATGGTGTGGATAAATCTTGAAACTTCTTTGTGTGTGGTTGCTTCATGTGGGGTTATGTAGATGGGGATGATATCTCCCATTGTTTATTTTTTGGATTATGGATTTCTGATCATATGTTGAGACTTGGTTTGGTTCCAGTACTTTGAGGGATCTCACGAATCCCTTTTGTTGTCGTGAATTTACAAGACAACCAGGTGTGAATGCTTAAATTGCTGTTTAGATATTTTCTTCTTCAATCTAGAGTTTTTTTGACTTTTGGATGTTCTTGTTAGTTTCCCAGTAGTGGAGAATCATTTTATAATAAAATCACTTGAAAATAATAACAAAAAATCGGTGGTGCTCTGGTTGTGGCTGTTGTGTGTTTGTGCATGTATGAATAGAAATGAGGGTGTCAGTGTATGGGCTAGTTTTCAGGACCCTTAGGCTGGGAAGAATGATTGCTTACCTATATATTTAAATTTAGTTCTTGTGTTTCTTATTCAAACCCCACCAAATTTGAGCACTTCATGCTAAACACACCCATTTCATGGGGGATGGTGTTTTTCCCAACATCCTTATGGGTGGTTGGTTATTATCTCCTTTCTGGTCCCTCTCCTGAGTATCCCAAGACTCTTCGAGCAGGCTATGACGACCTAAGGTCTATTATTCCCCAATAATCATGGGGAAGGGTATGTTGTGGTGGATGGACTAGGTGTGTATAAGAAGGTTTGTTTCCCAAGTGTCCTTAGGATGAGGCCGATGTGTCTTCGGGTGTGGCATTAGTTGTTCTAGCCCAGGTGTCTACGGGCATGGTTATGTATGGTTGTGGTGGCCCAGGTGTCTGCAGGTGGGATGCATGGTTGTGGTGGCCCATAAGGTTATTGTTGGGGAAATAGTGGGGCTATAATGAAAATGGTGGGGGAGGTCTGACGCGTAGGATGTCTTTAATAAGTAGTAGTAAATTGATGCGGGTTACCCAAATATCGATGTGATATTAGTATTAACTTACCCAACTTGCGTTATTTGGGGAGTGCAGCTTGGTGAGGCTGGGTGGATAGTTTCCTTGCTAGGTGCTTGGGTTATCTCTATTTTCTCATGGGGACTTAGAATGCCTCCCCACTTGTGCACGAGGGCTTTTGGTTTTCCCTACTGAGTATACCTATATACTCACCTTATATATATAAAACTACTTTTAGGTTTCCAGGAGGAATTTGAGGACTGTGCAAGACCGTATTATCTCGGACGTTGGGACAGTTTTTGTTGCTATTTTCGTTTCTTTTGGTACTTTCCTTGGGAGTTTTCTTGTACTTAGTAGCACATTATTTTGAACATGCATGTGGAAAAAAGGGCATGGCCTTACTTTTACTTTATGTATTTGGAGTTATTTTGGATTTACCATGTTATCTCCCAATATTTTTCTATAATAAAAGGGTAATGCCTTCTATATTATGTGTGATTCTATACCCTTTGAGCTAGTCTCCACTCTGGGGAATATTAAAGGAAATACTCGAGGGACATTTTCTCTCTTTCAACTTGAAGAAGGAAGGGTATAACAAATTTTTGTCCCTTCTCTCATCTTGGTAAAGGTGGGTCGTGATAGGAATAAACAAATAAATAAACATTTTATTTATTTTTTATACATGAGATATTAATATAAAAATTTCATATTTTATTTTTGTTTGAAAATTCTCTATTTAAAATGCCCAACATTTATATTTTATAAAAAATTTATAAACAATAAGGATTTTTCACCAAAATATTAAATTTCTATATTTTGGATTGAATCCTTTTTATTGATTAAGGGTAATTATAAATTGTTTTATATGATAAATATTATCACTTGTGACAAAAATTAATGTAATATGACTATTATATTTAATGAAATTCCCAATCCATTATGTTTCATTTCAATGAAAAAGTGAAAAACCATATATATGGGGAAAACCATATGCTAGAGAGTCACATAAATCCTTACATATTTAGTTACACATATTTAATAGTTTTCTCCACACAAAGTAATAAATACTTATATATAGAGTAATACATATGTAAGAGATTTTTCACGCAAAGGAAAATATCTTACGTATGGGATAATATCTCACATATGGGTGAATCATAAATGATGATATTATCTATATCACAATTATGATTCAATTCTCTATTTTCCGCACAATCGGGTTCTTATCATATCTTGTGAAATCACTTATATCATAGCTTATGGAAAATATCAAAACAATAGGTTCACATTGTATTGTAATTTATTATAGAAATCAGTCTTACCCAATGAATAAGCGAAAAAAATATTTTTTTATGATATATTATTTTTTAAATATGGGTAGAGAAATCCAATGAACAAAACTCAGCAAAGAAATATCATACACTATGATATGGCCTCAAGTAGGTTACGATACACACATGCTTCATAAAATCTGTAAAAGAACATGTTGAGTAATTAATAAAAGTGGATCTAATGCCACATATGGGTTTAAGAGGATCAATATTTAATCATTACAGTGGAAGGAACCTATATTAGTTCCTGATATATCATCAATAAAACAATATGAAATATGAAGAGAATGAAATATAAATAGGTGTAATTGAATCAAAATAAACCCCATTTTCCACTCTTCAATGTGGTATGCTTGATTGAGATTACCTTGTGACATCCAATAGATTCTCACCTTCATAGGTAGTACACCAGCTACTAGAATCCTTGTTTTTAATGAGAGGATCCTTGATCTTTTAAAGTCTTCTAGTACATTCCTAGATTAATACAGATAAAGTATCTTACAATGAAGACTATTTCAAATATGGCATGATTGTATCACAAAAACATCCTCACATTCAAATAGGAGGATCATACCCTTAATCTAGTGTCTCCTAATTCAATAATGTCTATATCATTCACTAGATTTTTCTTAAAAATTTAAAAATTAGATACATATATAATGAGGTGATAATAAATTTATACTCCGTAGGATCATCCTCAAAACCTCTCATGAATATATGGAAGAAGCATAATATTTACTCAGTGAAAAAACAATAAAACCAACTTACACCCATATAAGGTCAAATGTCCCTAACCTATCCAAGAATAACTTATCCAATATCACATCTAACATAATATAAAGAGAATATATACATAAAGAAGGTTCCTCAAAACCATTTATCCACTAATTCAATCACTCTCATGTCCCAAAAACATACGTCTTATGCTACAATCCCTTCTATATCCATATATCAACATAACCAAAAACAATATCATAGATGTAATTCCTTGAACCAAACTACCAAGTACGTTCTAGAGAGTCACATGACCTCATACATGCCTCGTCATATGAAAGAGGTTGTCGACTAGTAGTGAGGGTACAAAGCTCATCATTAGGGAGACTATACCCATAATATCAATCCTAAAACCAATAATATAAATAAAATATAACATCTCAGTGTAAAAAATATGGAAGAAAATAACATCAGTGGCATACATGTCCTAAAATAAATAAATAAATAGGCTCCCAGTGTGGAAAGCAATACTAAGGTATATAAACTAAAAAATAAAATAAATGTAGCAGAAATAGTCCAAATTATTTTCCATCATTAACTTTGACTCTAAGAACTCATTTCTTAAACTCTTTGTCTGAGGACCCTTTCCCTTCACTAGATCCTTAGTATATAAATCTTCTTGTGCACCAATATTCCCAAATAGGGTCTAGGTAATAAACCTAGTAGGAAACCACCGATGAATCCTTAGTATAGGTGCACATAATATATAATAGTGTTTTTCATGAAATAAGAAGATAATAAAATAAACATGTATCCACACATGTTTTAAGTCAATTTTCACTAACCAAGATTCAATGTACCCTAACCCCACCCGCTTCATCATGATGCTACTAATGATGTCAATTCCTATCAATCCATGTTCCACCTTTAAATAAATATAGCATGCCCCATCCTGATGGAGGTTGTTATCAAGAACTCTACATGACCTAGCCCGATGATGATTATTATCCTTGGATAATAGTATGTACCACCTAACATGTTTGACACAATTTGATAACACATCAACCCTTCATGGAATTCTCCTACTTTATCTTGAAACTGATGTATTCTCAATTCCCATGTTTGGTCTACTCCCACATCATCATACATGTCCATGATATAACCCATTACATTAGATGATTCAGGGTTTATAATTATTTTCAAGTCAGTATGCCCCCTCTAAGGGGTGTCCAACTGAAACTATGAAACTAGATAAACTTAATACCCAAACCAAAGTACCACAGGATATGCAATACTATAACAAGGAACAAAAATGAATACCAAGAACATTTCTCAAGATGCTACACAAAAATCATATAATCACAACAATATAGGTCTCAAGGCCATTCACACACCCATATGTGAACACATAACAAGCATTGGTTATAATAATAAAAATATATATTGAAAACATCACATATAAGGCTCCTTTATGGTAAGGAACTTCCTACCTCAAGGTTATTGGAAAAAACTCTAAGGCTTATCAAAGATCGATGAATTAACACATTGAACACCCATAGAGAATAGACTAAAACATAAAGGGATGCCTATATAGAGTTCCCATTCATCATTAAAGAGGTTTAGAATAGAGTCTCAATAGAATTAAATGTCAATAAGGTCATTATAGAAACACATACCTGAAGGAGTATGTCAATAGAACCAATTCCATGGTATGTCAAAGAAAAGGATGCCAATTCACTGGATCCATTATTGATTGAAGAATGGACTATAAATTCATAATTGAATTTATAATATAGCCTTTTTTAGCAATAAAACATCAATCCATCACAAATCCACCAATAAAAAAAGATATTATAGAAGAAGATATTTTGAGATGATCAATTCATGATGATTTATCCATAAACATCCACCATTATTGAGAGTTCTATCTTTAGTCAAGGGGGTTGTTATTGAAAAATAGAATACTCCACCAATATATGAAGGAATCATTAATGGATTAGGTTTATATTAAAAATATCCCATCGATAATTGGTCTAGGAAGATGATTCATCAATACTTACCCAAAGAACATTCGTTGTTAATGGTAGATTTTGATTTGATCATGAAATGATGTCAACTCACGAGATCCACCACTGTTCTATGAAAATATTAGGAAAAAATAATTATATGTTCATGTAACTCATTGATATGAACTATATTGAATAAAATCTCACAATAAAGAAGATTAATTTGGAATATTTCTAGAGAAAAATCACTATTCTTGGCTTCACTACATCAGTCAAAGGTTAGAGAGGCAAGGGGAGAATAATGTAACTGCCATGATGCAGGGGGAATCTCTAAAGTCCAGAATAAGAACTACTAAGAAATAGACCTTTAATAGTGCTATATATATACTTTATCAGTGATAAAGAAGCACTAACATCTAGAGAAAGATTAAAACATTGAGGTTTTTATCAACGATAAAAAATCACTGATTAAAGAGAAAACTGAAGTGTGATGTTACAACACACTACCCCACCAGTGTAGTGTGCTATAACAGCACACCGAAACACCAAAAACACCATGGAAATATCAAAATAAAGTATGAATACATAATTTAAATGAAGAGAAAACTATCCAGTATTTTTTTCTTGGTTTTGGCGATGTGATGCACGTTTTAAACTAAAATGATACATATATATTGAAAAAACATACATAGAGTCATACCAATCACACCATGCATCGTATTAAGGTTGAGATGATTCTTAAACATCTCAAATGACTTATGGATAATTTTCCTAAAGTATCAAAATAATTCAAATGTTTTTATTCAGTTTTGAGTAAGTCAATTTTGTTTTTTAGTAAAATGTCATTTCAAACTGGAAACACATAATTTGACTCATACCAGTAATATCATGTGTCGGTTTAATGTTATACCAATTCTTACACATAAAAAATGACTTGGGAATTCTTTTCCTAAATTATAAAGAAAATCCGAGGGCATTTTCTTGGTTTTCCATTAGTGACACTTTTTGAATTAAAATGTTGATTTTAAACTGATAATGGGAACATTGAGTCTTAACGGACACATAGTGTATCGTATTGAGGTGTGTATAATTAATAGATGTCAAAAATTAATTATGGATTTTTTTATAAACTATAAAAAATAATCATAATTAATTTTCTTGGTTTTGAGTCGATGACTTATCCTTTTTACTAAAATTAATGTAAATTTTAAATAAAAAGATGCACTTTGAGTCATATCAGTCACACTGTGTGTTGGATTGAGGTGTGAATAATTCATACACATCTCAAATGTCTTATGGATAGTATTTATAAACTATCAAAACAATACGAATGCGTTAACTCAGTTTTGAGTACATCACATGTCTTTTTTACTAAAATGTCATTTTAACCTGGAAACACAAACTTTGACTCATACTAATCAAATAGTATATAATTTTTAAATGATAATAATTCCTACACATAAAAAATTACCTATGAATCAATTTACTAAATTATCAATAAAATCTGAGTGTGATTGATCTATTTTCTACAAGTCACAATTTTTGAACTAAACTGTTGATTTTAAACTCATAATGGGAACATTGTGTCATACCGGGAACACCGTGTGTCAGATTGAGGTTTGGATGATTCATAAATGTCAAAAATGTCCTATGGATCATTTACCTAAATTTTCAAAATAATATAAATTCCTTTTCTCAATTTTGAGTAAGTCAGTTATCCTTTTTATTAAAATTGATGTTATTTTTAAATAAAAAGATGCACTTGGAGTCATACCAGTCACACCATGCGTCAGATCAAGGTAATATTAATTATTACACTTCTCAAATGACTTATGTATCATTTTACTAAAGTATCAAAACAATATTAATGTATTTCATTTCTTTTGAGTACGTCATGTTTTTTTAATAAAATGCCATTTTAAACTGGAAACACGCACTTTGACCTATACTAATCACATTGTGTATCGGTTTTACATGATACAAATTCCTAAAAATCAAAAAGTAATTATGAATTGATTTCCTAAATTATCAAGAAAATATGAGTTCATTTTCTTAGTTTTCATTTAGTGATATTTTTTTACCTAAAATATCAATTTTAAACTCATAACATATACATTGTATCATATCGGGCACACCATGCTCAAATTGAAGTGAAGCTGATTCCTACAAATCACAATTCACTTATGTATTGTTTTAATAAATTATAAAAATTATATTAATTCATTTTCTTGGTTCTGAGTAGGTATGTTTTCCTTTTTATTAAAATTGATGTCATTTTTAAATAAACAGATGCACTTGGAGTCATACCGATCACACCGTGAACTGGATTGAGGGAAGAATAATTCTTACACATCTCAAATGAATTATAGATCATTTCCCAAAAGTATCAAAACAATACAAATGTTTTTTATTGGTTTTGATTAGGTTACTTGTTTTTTTACTAAAATGTAATTTTAAACGAAAAACATGCACTTTGACCTATACTGATAACATCATGTATTTATTAGATGTGAGAACGATTCATACAAATCACAAAGGACTTACGAATTGATGTTCGAAATTATAAATAAAATATGAGTGTGTTTTTTTTCACTGTGTGAATTTTTTTGAACTAAACTGTCAATTTTAAATTGATAATGGACAAATTGAGTCATAGTGGTCACACCGTGTATCAAATTGAGGTCAAATTGATTCCTACACATCTCAAATGAATTATGGATAATTTCCCTAACTGTGAAAAAAGTACATGACTCCATCAAACCATTTTTCCAATCATATAAAACCCTATTATTTTTTAATAAAATAAAACCTATTAAAAACCAATTTTTATCAAAAAAACATTATAAAAAAATCCTCAACCAATTATTTTGATAATGTTTTATTTGGATCCTTATGGATAAATTCGAAGATAAAACTGAAATTAATTCATCATTAAATATTTATCCACATCAAATAAAATTAATTAATTTCATTAACATTCACTCGTCATCTGAAATTACACTGTAGCAACCAAAGACCCCTGGGCTACATAGAACTACGGCTGCGTATTCTGACTCTTCCATTTCCACCCTCTCCATTTCTTTCTCACCCTTCACTCTATTGTTTCTCATGTTCTGTGGAGTTTTTATTTGAAATGATTTTTTGGTAATGGATGCATCGAGTTAATAACTAGTTTCAATTGTAACGCCCCGACCCCAGCTACCCAGAGTCGGTGCATTACTTCGTAACATTGGCATGATCACAAAAGATCAAGTCTCGAAAGACCGATTAGTTTAGTAGCCTTGGAAACACTAGATACATTCGTAAACATTACATTACACCATAAAGTGAAAAACTACAATAACAAAGTCTCTATAGTCCACACTCATATCCTCTTCTGACAATCCCTACAGGTCATTCATAAAATACTTCTTCACATCCTGGAAAATATTAAAACATTGAAAGGGGTGAGCTCATATGCTCAGTAAGGATAACAATATTGCGGAAGCTTTCATAAATAAACATTAACATTTAAGGCAATGTATAACTAAAACAAAAGCCTTTTAAACTTGAACTTCAACATAATATGGCAAAATTAAAATGAGATAATGCCATTCACTTCATCACATGGATATTCTACTGGTCGAATAATCACATGCAATATCAATATCCACTTTCATAATGATGGAATGCATAATGCCAGACTATCATAACCACGTAGTCAAGGCCTCGTGCCAAGACCACAAATAAGATTTTGTCAAGGCCTTGTGCCAAGACACTAGTTTGTCTCATGAGACCTGCCGATGCATCGAGGAGCTATAGCGGGCTCCACCCGTCACTTATTAAGTCCAATGCATTCCTCATATGAATAGGTTTAAACATATCATAAACCATAACATAATCGTATCACATAAAACATGCATAAAGGAAACATAACATTTCCACATTTCAATCACAAGATATCAATACAACTCATTGATATAATAAAAACGTTTTCAAACCCATTTTCAAATCCAAAATAAAAGAAAGTTAAAACTTTGTATTTATTTTTCATTAAAAAAAGTGATGGCTTGTAGAGGAAGCCGAAACTCAAATAATGGTCACGGTGGTGGAGAAGTCGTTGTCGCCGCATAAGTACGGAAATAAAAACATTCCCTTTTTGTCGTTTAGTAAAACGCTTCGTATAAAAAAGATTCCTTTTGAATAAACGTAAAAGTCAAAGGGTTTTATACACCGTATAAAGGAAAGTTGTGTATAAAACCAAATATGCCTCAATGAAAGGAGATTGAGACGAAGTCCTTAAAAAAAATCATTTTTAAAAGAAAATAGATCTATTATGTGTATTCACTATAGGTACACATAAAGAAAGTAAAAATACAAAATAATACATAATAATATCATGACATAATTTGAAAGTAGGAGATTAACCCATAGAATGGAAGTTGGGTTAAGAAATTCCCTTACCTCGTGTCTGACTTGACTCAACCGTTCTTTAACCTCCTGAATAATAAACTAGAGTTAATATATACCTTATTAAGAACCATTTTCAATTTAATTATCCTTATTATATCACTTATTACAATGATATGAACATTATGTAATTATTTAAGTTAATAACGGTTGTTTTGTCGATCTTTGGTACTTGAGTCAACAATAAACTTCTTATAATTACAAGTTGTTTATGTGGTAGAATATCCATTATCTCCAGAATTATATTCATGATTTAGATGTCATATATATCATATATATCCAGTATATACATTCATTTATAAAATTATGTAACATTTAGAGGTAAGAAATGAAATGCACCGTTCATGGAGACGGTAAGCCGTACGTACGCATGAACGCTACTTTCATTTAAATTTCATTTTTAATGTAACTAAATCATAATGATATAAATTTATAATATAATACCAGTATAATATATTGTATAATACCATTTACTCCATCCTTTATACATCCCACATATGGCATTAACGATTCAAATCACTTTGAGGGGGCGGTAGTCCGCACTTCCTAAAATGAAATTATCGCGTTTTACCCATAATGGAAATCATAAAGTATGCCATAAATGAGAAATACAGAAGCATAAGTAAAACATAAACATATTATATATCATATATAAAAATAGTGACATCTTAATGGCCACCTTTGAAGGTGTTATATGAGTGTTGAACAATCATCGTTTCGTGAGGCAGAAATTCGCCATCCACAGAAACCGTATGTTCTTTAACCATTAGATGTAGGTGTGTGTAAGTGTAGCTAGAATACTTCTTATAACAACATCATAGTATATTGAGGATACTGGTGTTGTTACAAAAGAAATGAATAAAAATAGTTTAGGGGGTTGGAGAAAAAAAATAAAACAAAACAACATTAGAGAAGACATTACCTCAAAATCGGGTAACTCTTTTTGATTTGAGCCAAAGGCTTCCTTGGGAAGAGTTCTGCCCAAAGTGAGGCTTCTAGGAGTAAGAGGAGGATGTTGGGAGAGTATTTGGGCAGATTTTGGCCGATCCAAATGGCTTGAAAGTGTAAATGAGGTGGGAGAGGTGGGGGCCTTTTATAAGTGGAGAGGAGGGGCACTTTTGGAAAGATTGAAATGTTACATTATTACACAATTCTTTTCGGATTCTAAAGGTCCCACACTTATATAATTCGAGGCTAAGGTGATAAGGTTTAGAAATATCTTCATCCAATAGGCTTTGGACAAGTGTAAGCCTTGTATTTTTCATTATCTTCTCATTTTATTTAAATCGTTAAATAATGAGGTCATCGCTGCATCATAATTATGTCATAAATAATTTAATTTATTTAATGTCTAAAAATTATAAAAAAAATACTATGATGTAGGAAATATTTTTATCTTTCTAATGAATATTTATAATCAAAATTTGGACTTGTGTAACCCCACATAAAAATTGTTTTAGTAAAACATTTTATGTTTGTGTCATTTTTTTACTTTAACATTAAATAAAAGGTGTTTATGTCATTTTCTAACTAAAGTGGCTCCATGGGGTCCCCAAGTTGACCCATGGGTTGTCTTGGTCGGCCATGACTCATCAAATAGGAGTAGGACAAGTTTCATGCTCATCTCATATTATTAAAACATTATTTTTACCTTAAACTACACTAATTACCTCTAATCGCGATTAAGAACTTAAAAGTTACTGTTCACCAAAAATTATTTTAATCTCATTGAACCACATTTTACTTCTTAATGACAACCATAAATGTCGGATTTTTGAAAATCAAATCACAGAAGTGGTAATATTTCATTTAAATGAAAAATCTGTTATTTAACTACCACTTAGTGGTTTCACTATTCATCAAAAATTGAAGTTTTTCAGAACAAAGACAAAATTTCACCCTAAGCTATAATTGATATTCCAAATTCAAAAATGATGCCTATTTTAAAAAAATTCCAAACATATAAGTTGAATTAATTAATTTTATTATTAATTCCCACTGTTACAACAAATAGCGTGTTTTTAAGAAACAATTTATATCAAAAGATTGGCAATTGTTTATGTCCAATTTCAATGTTAAATTAATTCTAATGACCACCATTGGATAAAATTGTAAAAATATATTCTAATTATACTTTAAAACCACTAAATAGTATAATTTATCACTATAAATTATTTTGATTAAAAAAGTTGTTTTTAAGTATTTTTCACTATTCATAAAAAATTAGAAGTTCTCAGAAAAATACCAAAAATTCAACATAGGCTAATTTTGATATTACGAATACAAAAATGAAGTCCATTTTGAAATATAAGATTTCTATAATTTTAAAAAGTGGTTATTACTATTCATAACGGCTACTTTGATTAGTCACGGTGTTTTATAACTCGAACTTGCGTACAATGCAAGCTATTGCATTATTGAAAGAGAGGCGTATCGTGGAAGCTCGGGGTGTTACATTCTCCCCTCCTTCAATAAATTGCGTCCTCGCAATTTGATATTTTTATTTTAAAATAAAAGGTTGAAAAGAGAAAATACCTTTGAGGAAAACCCACATCGGAAATAAGGTTAATAAATATATAACATTAAAAGAAAGCGGGATAAGTACAAAGGTCACCCGATATAGCCCATTCTAGGATTCTATGAAAATATGGATATGGAAGAAAAAAACCATCAAGGTCTGATGGAGAGTTATAGAAAACAGGATTAGGACAAAGTTTAACCACAAGAAAATCACAAACTTGTGATTGGTTAAACGGTCATTGAATCCCCAATTGGAAAAGTTAACCGACAACATTTTTGTTTTAAGTTACCTTTTATAATGTTGAGGAATTTATTTAGTAGATTTACTAAGAACGTAAGGGAATATACATACTCGTTATGTATACTTTCATTCGTTAATATATTTTTACCACAAACCCAACTTTTACTCCAAATGGTAACGGAACTCAAAAATATTCTATTTATCCTAATTGTATAAGGTTCTAAATGTTAACACATACCATTTAGATTAGTAAAACTATTTTTTAACAACCAGGGACTTCCTGTAGGCTAGTGGTAGGAAAGAAAGGCTTGTCGCACTATGGTTGTGGGTTCGATTCCTGCAGCTTTGTCCGACGCGATGGGTTATTCCCCACCATGCAGGTTGTCCTTTTCCTAAAAATATAGTACTATACTATTCCAAAAATAATCTTCATAAATGTTTTAACCTTAAACAATACTATCCAAAGTTCAACTTAATCCACTCCAACCTTTATAGTTATCCAAAATACCTTCGTCCATACTTTTTCTAAAAGGTCTCTAAATTCCAAAATCAATTGTAACATCAGATTCCCCAAACAAAGAAATGTTTCTCTTATTGTCACATACTAAAAATATGATTACCTTAATCATATTAAAACCTTACTGAAGTCAAAATGTACTACAGTACAATCTTTATATATATCACATTATTCTTATAACCAGAATATAATCCTTGAGTCCAAAAGCACCAATACATTAATTATTCCGCTTCAACTGTAGTCACAGCATAAGATTTGCCTTGATCCCTTGGCCTTTTCTGAGGTAAGTTTCCCTGACGCTTAGGATATTCATTTGCATAATGACCCATTTCTCTACAATTATAGCATTCAACTTTGATAGCCTCTTTCTTTCCCTTGCAATCACGAGCCTGGTGACCCTTTTCTCCACATTTATAACAAACTCCCATTCCTTTTAGACAAGTACCAGGGTGATTCTTCCCACAATTATCACATAATGGAATATCCTTCTTTCCCCGTTTCCCTTTATCTGTCTCTTGTTCCACTGTTCTCTTCTTCTCTTGCTTTACTTTGTTGTCATAAGACTTAGATAATTCCTTTTCTGTCTTGATAGCACACGAGACAATATCTTCGTATGATGAGAAGGATTGTGATACTAAAGCTCGACGGAGAAATGGTTTTAACCCATCAAAGAAACGATCAATCTTACTCCTTGGGTTACATATATAATCGACAGCATGCCTCGCTAACCTTGTAAAGTTAGCCTCATACTTTGCGACATTCTCATCTTCTTTCTGACTCAGACTCAGAAATTGCCTTTCCATATCCGCTCGATGGTCTCGAGGAAAGTATTTTTCTAAGAACAGCTCTTTGAACTCCTGCCATTCCATGTTTGTTAATTCATCATCTTCCTTTGTGTTTTGAATTAGTGACCACCATTGATCGGCATCTCCAGTGAGGCGGTAAACTTCCATGATAACTTTTTCCCTTTCACTACTCCCCAAATCCTGAAATATTTTCTCTAGGGAATTTATCCATTGCTCGGCTACTAAGGGATTTGTACTCCCATTGAACGTTGGTGGTTGATTCCTCATGAATCGATCTAACATTGATCCTCCACGCTGTGGATCAGGGTGCTCCATACGGGTAAGGTTATTATTCACAACCTGAGTAAGTTGTCCCAGTATGGTGATTAGCTGATCGGCACCAATTGCATCACCAACCCCACTATAATTATCTTGAGCAGGAGGGAAATCCCTACATGGAGTGCGTGCATTGATACGGTTTCCATTTCTTCCACTAGGCGCCATTTCTAAACAATGGCATAAACTAGATTAGTTTATGAATCAAAATACATAATCCCATACTTATAAAACACTTAACATAAATTAAACTATTTATGGATATAATCCATAATCATAAAAAAAATTTCTTTGAGGAAGTATATACTCATAAACCCTTCATAATGATTTGTAGAGAAAATGAGAGTTATCCTAAGTATATCCCCCGGGAGTGTCGTAACCAAAGTGCAGCAAGGCCCGTTGTCATGCACCAGTTCCCGTTTGAGTCTAGCTCAAAGCGGTGTTTTCGGGTTTTACCCCTAGGTACATCTGTGCCAGAGCCGCCTCTACCTGCTCATATCCAGACAGGGATGTATTGCTCGGAAAACTCCTAACATCTCTATAATACCAAAAATCTAGGAAGTTCTTCAATACTAATCCTCAAATTCTATCTTTGGGCTATGTCCTCTAATCAGAGTTTATCTAAATCTAGCTTCCAAGGTTAGTACTAAACTTCCTCTGATACCAACTGTAACGCCCCGACCCCAGCTACCCAGAGTCGGTGCATTACTTCGTAACATTGGCATGATCACAAAAGATCAAGTCTCGAAAGACCGATTAGTTTAGTAGCCCTGGAAACACTAGATACATTCGTAAACATTACATTACATCATAAAGTGAAAAACTACAATAACAAAGTCTCCATAGTCCACACTCATATCCTCTTCTGACAATCCCTGCAGGTCATTCATAAAATACTTCTTCACATCCTGGAAAATATTAAAACATTGAAAGGGGTGAGCTCAGATGCTCTTTAAGAATAACAATATTGCGGAAGCTTTCATAAATAAACATTAACATTTAAGGCAATGTATAACTAAAACAAAAGCCTTATAAACTTGAACTTCAACATAATATGGAAAAAGTAAAATGAGATAATGCCATTCACTTCTTCACATGGATATTCTACTGGTCGAATAATCACATGCAATATCAATAACCACTTTCATAATGATGGAATGCATAATGTCAGACTATCATAACCACGTAGTCAAGGCCTCGTGCCAAGACCACAAATAAGATTTTGTCAAGGCCTTGTGCCAAGACACTAGTTTGTCTCATGAGACCTGCCGATGCATCGAGGAGCTATAGCGGGCTCCACCCGTCACTTATTAAGTCCAATGAATTCCTCATATGAATAGGTTTAAACATATCATAAACCATAACATAATCGTATCACATAATACATGCATAAAGGAAACATAACATTTCCACATTTAAATCACAAGATATCAATACAACTCATTGATATAATAAAAACGTTTTCAAAACCATTTTCAAAACCAAAATAAAAGAAAGTTAAAACTTTGTATTTATTTTTCATTAAAAAAAGTGATGGTTTGTAGAGGAAGCCGAAACTCAAATAATGGTCACGGCGGTGGAGAAGTCGTTGTCAGCGCATAAGTACGGAAATAAAAACATTCCCTTTTTGTCGTTTAGTAAAACGCTTCGTATAAAAAAGATTCCTTTTGAATAAACGTAAAAGTCAAAGGGGTTTATACACCGTATAAAGGAAAGTTGTGTATAAAACCAAATATGCCTCAATGAAAGGAGATTGAGACGAAGTCCTTAAAAAAAATCATTTTTAAAAGAAAATAGATCTATTATGTGTATTCACTGTAGGTACACATAAAGAAAGTAAAAATACAAAATAATACATAATAATATCATGACATAATTTGAAAGTAGGAGATTAACCCAAAGAATGGAAGTTGGGTTAAGAAATTCCCTTACCTCGTGTCTGACTTGACTCAACCGTTCTTTAACCTCCTGAATAATAAACTAGAGTTAATATATACCTTATTAAGAACCATTTTAAATTTCATTATCCTTATTATATCACTTATTACAATGATATGAACATTATGTAATTATTTAAGTTAATAACGGTTGTTTTGTCGATCTTTGGTACTTGAGTCAACAATAAACTTCTTATAATTACAAGTTGTTTATGTGGTAGAATATCCATTATCTCCAGAGTTATATTCATGATTTAGATGTCATATATATCATATATATCCAGTATATACATTTATTTATAATATTACGTAACATTTAGAGGTAAGAAATGAAATGCACCGTTCATGGAGACGGTAAGCCGTACGTACGCATGAACGCTACTTTCATTTAAATTTCATATTTAATGTAACTAAATCATAATGATATAAATTTATAATATAATACCAGTATAATATATTGTATAATACCATTTACTCCATCCTTTATACATCCCACATATGGCATTAACGATTCAAATCACTTTGAGGGGGCGGTAGTCCGCACTTCCTAAAATGAAATTATCGCGTTTTACCCATAATGTAAATCATAAAGTATGACATAAATGAGAAATACAGAAGCATAATTAAAACATAAACATATTATATATCATATATAAAAATAGTTACATCTTGATGGCCACCTTTGAAGGTGTTATATGAGTGTTGAACAATCATCGTTTCGTGAGGCAGAAATTCGCCATCCACAGAAACCGTATGTTCTTTAACCATTAGATGGAGGTGTGTGTAATTTTATCTCTAATACTTCTTATAACAACATCCTAGTATATTGAGGATACTGGTGTTGTTACAAAAGAAATGAATAAAAAGAGTTTAGGGGGTTGGAGAAGAAAAATAAAACAAAACAACATTAGAGAAGACATTACCTCAAAATCGGGTAACTCTTTTTGATTTGAGCCAAAGGCTTCATTGGGAAGAGTTCTGCCCAAAGTGAGGCTTCTAGGAGTAATAGGGGGATGTTGGGAGAGTATTTGGTCAGAGGTTGGCCGAGCCAAATGGCTTTAAAGTGTAAATGAGGTGGGAGAGGTGGGGGCCTTTTATAAGTGGAGAGGAGGGGCACTTTTGGAAAGATTGAAATGTTACATTATTACACAATGCTTTTCGGATTATAAAGGTCCCACACTTATTTAATTCGAGGATAATGTGATAAGGTTTCGAAATCTATTCATCCAATAGGCTTTGGACAAGTGTATGCCTTGGATTTTTCATTATCTTCTCATTTTATTTAAATCGTTAAATAATGAGGTCATCGCTGCATCATCATAAATAATTTAATTTATTTAATGTCTAAAAATTATAAAAAAAATACTATGATGTAGGAAATATTTTTATCTTTCTAATGAATATTTATAATAAAAATTTGGACTTGTGTAACCCCACATAAAAATTGTTTTAGTAAAACATTTTATGTTTGTGTCATTTTTTTACTTTAACATTAAATAAAAGGTGTTTATGTCATTTTCTAACTAAAGTGGCGCCATGGGGTCCCCAAGTTGACCCATGGGTTGTCTTGGTCGGCCATGACTCATCCAATAGGAGTAGGAAAAGTGTCATGCTCATCTCATATTATTAAAACATTATTTTTACCTTAAACTACACTAATTACCTCTAATCGCGATTAAGAACTTAAAAGTTACTATTCACCAAAAATTATTTTAATCTCATTGAACCACATTTTACTTCTTAATGACAAACATGTATGTCGGATTTTTGAAAATAAAATCACAGAAGTGGTAATATTTCATTTAAATGAAAAATCAGTTATTTAACCACCACTTAGTGGTTTCACTATTCATCAAAAATTGAAGTTTTTCAGAACAAAGCCAAAATTTCACCCTAAGCTATAATTGATATTCCGAATTCAAAAATGATGTCTATTTTAAAAAATTACAAACATATAAGTTGAATTAATTAATTTTATTATTAGTTCCTGTTGTTACAACAAATAGCGTGTTTTTAAGAAACAATTTATATCAAAAGATTGGCAATTGTTTATGTCCAATTTCAATGTTAAATTAATTTTAATGACCACCATTGGATAAAATTGTAAAAATATATTCTAATTATACTTTAAAACCACTAAATAGTCTAATTTATCACTATAAATTATTTTGATTAAAAAAGTTTTTTTTAAGTATTTTTCACTATTCATAAAAAATTAGAAGTTCTCAGAAAAATACCAAAAATTCAACATAGGATAATTTCGATATTACGAATACAAAAATGAAGTCCATTTTGAAATATAAGATTTCTATAATTTTAAAAAGTGGTTATTACTATTCATAACGGCTACTTTGATTAGTCACGGTGTTTTAGAACTCGAACTTGCGTACAATGCAAGCTATTGCATTATTGAAAGAGAGGCGTATCGTGGAAGCTTGGGGTGTTACATCAATGGTGTAATTGTCACAAATGGGAGACATTTCTCCATTTAGAGAACATAGTGATGTAAAATTATCATCCTCACCAGCTCATTTCCCAGACATTTATCATTGTATTTTATTATTTGACACACATCATCCATCTATTGTGGACATGTACCTATGTTTCTTGAAATACTATAAGTAGTAGTCATCCATGGGATTAATAATGATCAGAGTAGTACAAGAAACATAAAAGAGATGAGAGATGAGTCTCAAAAAAACAAAATGCAATAATAACTATTCGGGAGATGAAGTTGATAAGGATGAAAACTGTACTTCATTATGTTCTCTAAAAGGTGAAATGAATCCCATTTGTGAGAATTACACCATTAGCAGTAGTTAGTAACTCGATGCCTCTATTTCCACTAACTCCTTCTTGGGAAAATCTCCACATAACTAGAGAAACGATAAAGTGAATGGCAGGAATGAAATGGAGAGGGTGGAGACGGAAGAATCAAAATATGAAACTATATTATTGCGAAACCCGAGGTCTTTGGTTACTACAGTGTAATTTATGTTGATGAGTGAATGTTACTAAAAATAATTTATTTTATTTAACATGGAGGCAAAGTTAGTGACGAATTAATTTAATTTTTATCCTCAAATTTATCCACAAGGATCCAAATAAAACATTAATAAAATAATTGAATAAGGATTTTTTATATTGTTTTTTCAATAAAACAAGGGTTTTTAATAGGTTTTATTTTATTAAAAAATGACTGGGTTTTATATAATTGGAAAAAGAGTTTGATGGAGGTTTTCACATCATTCTCACTTACCTCGATAGGTAATAAACCTGAACGGGGTTTACGCCTTCCACAATAAAATACTATAAAATGGAGGTTAATCCTTATTCGATACATTGATAAATAAAGTGAATCTACCTAAATATTATATATATATATATGTTATATATATGTTATATATGTGTGTTATATATATTTATGTTATATATATATGTCATATATATAAGTTATATATATATGTATCATATTAGTAACTTTAGTTGAATATAATTATATATGTATGTATGTATATTATTTATCATATTTAAATTTATTTAAATATAATTTTTTTTCGATGTATACATATAATACTATTTTTTCTAATGAAACTAAAAAAATACTATTAATAATAATTTTTAAATTTTATTAATTATAAATAATTATTATTTTGGGCAATTGTTTATAAAATATAATTATTTAAATTTTGGAAAGTTTAATTATTTCAAAAAAATGTATATATAATTACCTAATTTTATTATTTTGAAAGAAACATGAGTTTAGAATATTTTATTAGTTATTTAATTATAAATTATATTACTTTTAATTAAATGTATATATAGACCTAAAATGATGAATACATAAAAATAATTTATAATATATAGAATTTAATAACATCCATTATATATTTTTTGGAACAAATGATGTATCAATCTAAGGATTCTAGGGAGGACATCTAATATGCATTGACCTATCCTTGTGATTCTAGTGAGGTCTATAGAGAAGTTTTCATAATCCAATAATACAAATCAATAAGATATATCAGAAATAAAGGAGAAAAACACACCAAACCTTACAATATCTATTCTAAACACATTTAAACATATATATATCATGGAATTTATAATTCACATAATTTAAAAACAAAATATATTTAAACATAATTTTTAATGAAAATAAATATAATCCCTTCCTAATTTGGAAATCCAAAACCATAATTTGTGAATAAGTAATTATAAAATCACCCTTACATTATAATTTCTAAAAACAGATATAAACAGATATAAATATAAATATATATATATATATCTTTATAAAATAAACTTAAATTGATAAAAATGTATGTAACCCTTACAAATTAATATCAAACCATATTAAAATAAATGCCACAACATACTAATTTTGAAAATTGAGAGCCACTGAAAATAAATAAATATGGCATCACCCTTACTATGATATCTCTTAAAATATCACAACACAATTCTGATCAAATAAAATTTTAAGGAAAAACCATTACATCAGAATATTAAAATAGAATTTAAATAAATAAATTCCCTTACAAGAATTGTGTAAAACCAGCTTCTGTTTCTTCTTCGTACCATCATCAGAATAAGAATTGGTTTGATAAATCAATTTTCTTGGAACCTACAATGGAAATTGACTCTAAATAGTGAAGCAAGCGGGGGTATAGATGTAGACAATGAAAAAAATTGATTTAAAAAAACAATTTAAAAGACCAAAACAGGATATCCAAAATAGTAGTCAAGCAAAGAATATATCATAAACAAAAGCAAAACAATATACTATAACTGGAGCAAAAATATAGAAAGAAAATCAGAACCTACAATGGAAAATCAGAATCCCTCAGATCCAGATCTTAAAATGACAAATACAGAAGACAATGAGAACCTTCAAAGGAAAACATAGGGATACCTCACTAGGTTGAAGAAAATACAAGACCCTCAGATCCGGATCTTGATGTTTTCTTTAGAAACACTTACCACACCCGAACACCAGATGCCAGATGATGTTTGAGAAACTGGAGGTAGTGGGTTTGTGTGATTTGAGTGAGTTTGTGTGATTTGAGCTTCGATTCACTGAGGAGGAGTGCTAGTAATGGGTGGTTTATGTGGAAAGCTTCTAATACCGTGATGATTTTTCAACATGTTAGGTATTTTTAATTAGATCGGTACACTTTTATCAGTGCTTTTTTAAAAGTGTTGATAAAGAGTCCTTTTATCAGTTCTTATTATTTAAGCACTGATAAAAGAAATATTTATCAACACTTTTTTAATGTTGATAAAGTTAGGTCTTTGTCAACTTTTAACACTAATAAATAGGACTTTTATCAGCAATTTTTTAGTGTTGATAAAGTCTCATATCAACACTTATTACTTAAGTACTGATAAAGATTTTGTAATTATAATTATAAATATTTTTTTTGTAAATATATATATATACTTAATCAATATATATAAATATAAATATAGTAAATATATTCCTTATTTAAATATATTTATTATTATTTTATATAATTTTAAATATATAATTATTTATTTATAATTATATAAATATTTAAAAAAATTATATTAATATCATTATATATATTTATATAATTATATATATATATTTAATAAATATATACAAATATAAATATAAATATAGTAAATATAGTAATTATTTAAGTAAATTTATTATAAATTTAATGATTTTTTAAATATATATAATTATGTATTTATAATTATATAAATAATTTTAAAAAATATTTATTTATTTATAATTATAAATATGTAATTTTATAAATATAGTACATACATTTTTAAATATATTTATTTTTAAATAATTTTTTACAAATATTTTTTTAACATTATTAGTGAATATCTAATTTTAGGTGCATGGGTGTTCAAAATGAGTGAAATTGAATAAATTAAAAATAAGTACACTTTAATAATACCGAAAAAATGGATAAGTTTTGTGTGTTCACATTGTGTATAAAAATGCATTAATTATGTATATGTAAAATCAATATGACACACATTTGATCTATGTTAAATTGAAAAATCAAACGACATTCAATTATATGTCAATTACTCTATGCAATTAGTTAGTATTTTTAATTCATATTAATTTTTATTTATAATCCATTATTCACTAAATATAGCGCATAAATATTTTATAATATATAAATCATATTTATATACATTAATATATATACACTATTTATTAACATTATCAATAATCATCTAATTAATAAAATGTTTAATATTTTTCTCAATTTACTTATTTTTATTTTTAAGTTGTTTAATTTTCATTTTCCACATCTATATATTTAAT
Organism: Viscum album; assembly: GCA_963277665.1. Taxonomy (NCBI): domain Eukaryota; kingdom Viridiplantae; phylum Streptophyta; class Magnoliopsida; order Santalales; family Viscaceae; genus Viscum; species Viscum album. Next base: position 913,550,728 of record OY728151.1, read on the forward strand.
ATATACTATTTATTAGTACTTTTAATTTATATATAGTATAATCAATTTATTCATTTTCATCAATAATTATTAAATTAATAAAGTTTGTAATATTTTTCTAATAAACTCATTATTTATTTATTTATTTAATTATTTTATTTTATTTATTCAGACCTTTATGAGTGCTAAAAAATCACTAATAAAGGACTCCTTTATGTGTGCACAAAATATAGTGTTGATAAAGGGTACCATTTATCAACGCTAAAAATAAATCATTGATAAAGGGAACCCTTTATCGGTGCTAAAAATAAAGCATTGAGAAAGAGCACCCTTTATCAGCACTAAAAATAATTTATTTATAAATGGGACCTTTATCAGCGCTAAAAAAAGCACTGATAAAGATTGCATTTATCATCAATTTGTTCTAATGCTGATAAATACAAGCATTGTTAAATGTCGATTTTGTAGTAGTGAGGGCATAGGTGTTCAGATTTGACTAATAAACTAAGTGGAAAATCATATGTAATTAAAACTATCAAGGTGTCTTTGTTGTACCCTTGGGTGTATTGGCTACCTGATGGGGTTGGTATATCCCTACAGGTCTACTGAAAGCCCACCGACTGACTAGTGGGTCACACCAGCTAGTCAGTGACTACTTTTTAGGTACCACATGACCTAGCCCGTCCTCAACTCTTCCAGCTTCAAATCCTAGACCCTTAACCACTTAAAACTGACATTTGAACAACCCTTATTAGATAAAAAATAGAATAGAAAGGATAAATTTTATAAACTCGAAACATATCATACATTGAAGAAAGAGAGGATATTATAATTATCTCCCTATAATGACTTATCATCCCTAAGAAATACCTTTAATGGTTATGTTAAAAAAAATTGCCACTGAGCCTGAACATTAGCCTCACACTCCCAGGTTTCCTCTTAGATCCATCCATGATGCCATAGAATCTAGACAAGTGGAATCATATTCCATCAAAGAACATTCCCACTCTAGTCTAAAATCTACACTGGGTGCTCTATGCACGATGCATCAAGCTCCAGTTCTACACCCTCACAGTTGATGAAATGCATAGGATCAAGAATGTATAACTAGATATGAGACACATGAAACACATTGTGCATAATGCAGTAGTGAGAAGGAATATCTTGATGATACACCATTTCCCCGAAACTCTTGATGATCTTAAAGTGTTTAAAATTTTATGGTGCTAACTTCCCATAATTCCCCAAATATTGGTGGCCTAACTAAGGATTCACTCTTAGAGAAACCCGATCACCTAAAAAAACTCTAAGGGTCTTCTCCTATAGTTGGCATATGACTTATTCCTTCTCTGAGTTGTGATCAACCAATTCTAAATCAGATGCACTCTCTCATAGGTCTTTTGCACCATCTTGGGCCCTACAACCACTACCACACAAGCCTCATTCAAACAGAGTGATGAATGAAATGGCCTCCCATAAATATCCTAATATGATTCCATCTGAATCTAAACTAGGTAACTATTCATGTATGTAAACTCAACCAAGTCTAGGTGATCATATCAAGATCTATAGAAGTCTAGGATGCATGATCAGAGCACATCCTTGAATATCTGAATTTTCCACTCTAGCTATCCATCCATATGAGTATGGTACACTGTATTTAATATCACCTAAGTACCTAAGTCCATCTAAAATCCCTAAAAACTACAATGTAAAATGTGAATATTTTTTAGATAATATTTTCAAGGGATATTCATGTAATAATATAATCTCATAGACATACAACTTTCCTAACTCATCCAATGAGTGAGTCTCACAGATCGGTAGGAAATGATAAAACTTCATAAACTGATAAAAAATCACCCAAAAAACGTTATGTATCCTCAAGGTCCAAAATAATCCCATAAAAAATTTCATCATGACTTCCTCCCAGTTTCACATGGGAACTGGATGTGTCTAGAGAAAACCACCATGATTTTAGAACTCAGCCTTTATCCTCTAGAAGGTAAGGTATTGGGAAACAAATCCAGTAATGTACTTCTTTATCCATGGCCACTAGAATTACCTCCTAAATTCATGGTATATCTTTTTCATCCCATTATGTACTACCCACTTAGAGGTATGGAATTCTATCATCAGGTCTTCCCTAATGGAAGTAGGGACTAAAAATCTCCCATGTAAAAGGATCACATCACCACCATCCAAAGACCAGTTGAGTATCAAGTCATCTCTAGTTATCTATTATCATATCAAAACACACTTTGGATCAATCCCCAATAAAATATTTACCCAATATACTAATGAATATTGGATCACTAATGCATCACACATCATCAATCTTTGGTCCTTAGAAGAATCCATCCTCTAATACGCTAACAAGTTCATTAGGTGACACAATTCCTCTGACGACCATTCACCAAGCTCCTAAGCTACCTATGTCTTATGGATAAGAGAATCTGTACTAAAGTTACCATTTCCTTGATCATAAGCCATCTTAAATTCAAACATGTATAAATACTATACCCACCACCCCAGCCTCATGTTTAAGTCTCACTATGTGAAGATATAACAAAGTCTATTGTGGTCAGTGTAGACAAAAAACCTCTCACTAAAGAGATAATGTCACCAACACGTCAAAGTGTGGACCATGTTTTCCAAATCCAAGTCATGGGTAGTTCCAATCATGGGGTCACAACTGACATGACCCATAAGCTACTACCTGCTCCCTCTATATCAGTACTGACCCCAAACCAATGCTCGATGAATCATAGTAATCAATCCCTAGATCAGTAAGTATTAACATTGGATCTATATTCAACCTCCTCTTCATCTCAAGAAATGTCTAATTACACTAGTCTGACCCCTAAAACTTAACAGTCATATTTTTTAGTGTAATAATGGGTGCTAATAGACATGAAAATTCTTGGATAAAATATCTATATTATCTCGCTAAGCTAAAAAACTATTGATATTAAACACATTATGTGGACATGTGGACACATCAATTTCTCCATTTTCTACTATTATACTGATATACCTATCTCAGAAACTACATACCCCAATAATTTCACCTCTTGAATCCAAAAGTTACACCTCAAAATCTTGGCATAAAGTAGATTTTCATGAAGTGCACTCATGACTATCTCAATATTCTTAGCATGATTCTATGAGGTTATTTAGTAGATATGGATTTCATCAATGAAAACCATGATGAATGAGTCAAGATATGGGTGGAAGATCTTGTTCATGATGACCATGAACACTGCTGACACATTCTTCCATTCAAATGGATTCACTAAGTACTCATATAGCCCATACCTTCTTTGAAACACTATATTTGAGATTACCTCATCTATAATCCATATATGGTGATATCCTGATCGAAGATCAATCTTAGAGAACCACCAAACTCAATGTAACTAATCAAATAGATCATCAATCCTAGGAAAATGATATATGTTCTTCACCATCACTTGATTTAAATTTCGGTAATCTAAATAGAGTAAAAAAATACCATTTTCATTTTTAGTGAACAAATTAGATGTTCCCCATGGTGAATTAATAATCATGATAAAGAACATATGGTCTAAGTCCTTGAGCTACACCTTGGTATCATTTAACATAACCAACAAAATAAGATAAAGGGGTATACAAATGGGTTGTGCACCTAGTATGAGATCTATCAAAAAGTCAAATCCTCTCTTAGGGGGACGTTCTATGAGTCTATTTAGAAATAAATCCTAATAGATATCTTCAACTAGAGGAAAAGATGAGGAGACTTCCATTGATGCTATTAAAATAGCCAAGACTGCAATATTCATAATGATCATCCCAAGCCGACTCATGTCTTGACCAACTCTACCTACTCCGAGTTCCCATTATTTGGTTATCATGTACTTATCTCAATTTTTAGAAGTAAAAAAACGTGTTTCTAATATTATTCAATGTGGGATCAAAATTTGGTCAGCTATTCCATGTAAAGAATCATTTCGAAACCCATCATTTCAGAATCACGAAGTCCCATAAATTCCCATAACCAGCAATGATTATAGGAAACATTGGAAATTTTTGAAGAGTGTCCACCTTCATTACCAATGGTGTATTGATAGAAATTAACTCATAAGAATACTTGACTGGTAGGCCAACTCTAGTAATAAATTATGCAGATATAAAGGAATGGTAAGAAATAGTATCAAATAAGGCTTTAGATAATGTTGAAGCGTTCAAGACTGCACCTATAACAGTAGACAGTCCCTCATCACCAACTTATAGAGTTTGATCCATTATATAAACTTGGCCTATCTTAGCTCCATGACCCTAACCCTGAGTCACCATAGTCTAGGAATTATACATCCTCTACTCATATATTCCCTTGATCATCAGGATATCCTTTGTGAAAAAAATACCAAATATAACTAGCCTTTCTACAGTGGTTTCACTCCACAGATGAATTCCTACAAGAATCACTATAATTCCCCCATTGGATGAAATTGAAGCAATTTAAAAAATCATCTCATATAAATAAACCTGAGGAAGTCCTAATCAAACCCATCTACTATTTTACTTAATAATCTTGGTCCACCTTACTTTTATTACTACTAGAAAAATATCCTATAGTAGTGAGAGGGAGATTCATCATGGGTCTGATATGAATTGAATATCAGCCTACTGCCCAACCATCCTCTATCCCCTTCTCAAAAGTTAGTGAATTTTGAAGAACCTATGCTTATTTCATCATGTAAAATCCCCTAACTTAATATTTGATCTCTGGTAAAAGGCCAATCTCATTGTTTAGAGCCTTTTGTGCCTCATTTCCAACCAAAAAAGGTGAAAAATGAAGCAACTCTAGGAATCAAATAGAATACAAAAAGATAGTCACAAAACCCTAATAAAAATCCATGAACACATGATAATGATTCAACTTCCTCATTTCAAGAAATTATTACTTGAGAAATATCTCCTTGAAGGTTACCCATGTAAGACCCTCTCACCTTCCAGCTTAATTCATGATAGTCCACCATATCCTAGAAGGCCCTTGGAACATGAAGTTTTCCAGCATCACCCACCCTTTTTAGAATTTTGAACCAACTAAAAAACACTCTTTATAATATCTAGTCAGTCCTCTACATCACGTGAGACACCAATACCCTAAAAATAGATAGGATTCTATAGATAAAACTCTATAGAATGGTAGGTCAAGGTATTTTGGATGCTTTCACCTTGAAACTAGAAGAAAAATGTGTTTTAACGTCCTCAATTTGACGTTAGTTTCTTATAAACTAATGTAAAATATGTTTTTGAAGACTTTTTGGCATTGGTTTTTTAAAAAAATTGACACAAAAAAGGGAAAAAATATTTTTTGCGTCGGTTTTTTTGAAAACAGATGCCAGAAATTAAAAAATATATTTTTTGAATCAGTTTTTACAAAAACTGGTGCTAATAATTATATATTTTTTACTATTTTTGAGATTATTTCCTAGGATTCAATTTGATTAGTCATGGAGAAAAAATAGAGTTACATATTAATAGTTATGGATGTGAAAAGTAGATCTTCTCTAAGAGAAGTCTTAAAGAAGTCCAACTTTCAAAGGACATAACTTTTAATCCGTAACTCTATTTTAGCTCCACAACTAGTCAAATCGAATCTTAAGAAATTTTCTAAAATTCTGTTTATTATTTTTATTTTTTGGCCTCTGTTTTTATAAAAACAGATGCCAAAAATAGTTTTTTTATTTTTTGCTTAAGATTTTTTTAAACTGATGCCAACACATTTTTTTTTGTTTTTGGCATTAATTTTTTTAAAAAACTGACATGAAAAATAAATTTGTTTAACTTTTTAGGATCATTTTATTTAAAAACCAATACCAAAAATTATATCAATTTCCATTTTGGCATCCGTTTTCGACAAAACCGATGTCAAAAGACCAATTTTAATCCCTTTTCACGTCAGTTTCAAACAAAATCGATGCCAAAGAGTATTCATCAATACACAGGATCAAAATTTCAATTTTTTCACAATGAACATTTAAAATTTTAAAATCCTTCCTATATTTTCATACAACTCTATCAAATATTTTTTCATTTACTATATATAAATCCATTTCCTTCTTCATTCAACATTTTTGACCTCTTCGATTCAATCATGTTTTCAATGCAGCTTCAATGATTAATTTGAACACGGTACCTATTCTAATAATTTATTTTCTTTATTATTATTTCCCTTCATTTCTAAATAACTCAATTAACTTTCCTATAGATATGATTTATTCTTAGTATCGAGTTAAAAATATATAACATTGGGATGAGATTTACCAACTATGGTGTAAATTTAATTATTGATCACCATTTTCATTACTGCATGAGTTCTACCCTAAATATAAGAGATATGATGATAAAAATGTATCATTTCGATGGATAATCCTAGAACTATTGAAATATGTTTAAAATATTATGTTTATTTTATTTAATTTGGTGTATATGATTTTAATTCATGTTTATCATATTTTATTTGAAACAAGTTGTATCAATTGAAACTTTGAAAAATTCAACTTCCAAAGACATAACATTTGATCTGTAATGCGGTTCTTGCTCTAAAACTAGTCAAATCAATGCTTAGGAAATGCTATAAAACATAGAAGATTTTTGTTTACTTTTTGGTGTCGTGTTTTGTAAAAGTAGATGCCCAAAATATTTTTTTTTCATTTATGACGTTGGTTTTTAAAAAAACTAACCCTGAAACTATATATTTATATATTTTGTTTTGGCATTAGTTTTTATGGAAACTAATGGTAAAATTATAGATATGGGGATTTTTGGCATTGATTTACAAAAAACAACATAAAAAGACATATTTTTTACATCGATGGCTTCAACGTCGGTTAAAAACCGACGTTAAAGAAAATTTTTCTACTAGTGCGAATAAGAATAATCTGAAAGATTCATCTCTGTATTAGATTTTCAGACTGAATCACCAATGTAATACAAGAATGTACTGGGGTGGATCCTCATACACCACTAGAGGTTGAATGGGAGCATCCTGGGTTTCCACAACTGGTGGTCCCATCATGTATCTCCAGAGTGGAATTTCAGAGATGCGAAATGATTGTTTTAAACATATAAATATAATAGGTCAATATAAATACTAACTAGTTTATGATATCACAAAAATATTATCCTAGGATTCTACCCAAAACCCAAGGCATAAACCTCCTTGATTAAACCAAGGTTCCATACCTACTCTTTCGTTATAGTCATATATACTAAACACAATAGTATGCCCATGTTCACTAATTAATGACAACATAGATATATCACAACAACATGAAATCAGATATATCCCTCAATATAGAATACATGTATATCATAAACTAATAGCATAATCAATGAATTAAATTAAATAACTTCTATGAATCACACAATAGGTACATATATGGCATGCTATCTTGCATGACTAGTCATGATGCATGAACATTCCCAAAATCTCATAAAATTGCAACAAAAATCCCTTAAATGGTAACTTGGAGGATTGTTACACATGGTTGTCTAGACACATAGAAACTTCACTACCTGAGTCCCACACAACTAACTCCTTTCTATAATGTCTTGGGTTAGACAAAAAATAAAATAAGAAACTATGGATCTGATACCATTTTTTTCTGCCCCGACCTGAACCACTAGATTCAAGTTTGAGTCATATGACCTCATGTGTGCCTCTCCTTATGCAAGAGGATGCTGACTAGTAGTGAGGGTCCAAATTCTATAAGTGGGCAGAATAAACCGTCAGTATCAATACTTTCACTAATAATATAAATAAAATATAACATATTAGTGTAAACAGTGTAGAAGAAAATAATATCAATGGAATAAATTCCATACACTATATAAATAAATGGTCTCCCAGGGTGGAAAGACAAACAAAGGTATATAAAGTATGAAAGAAATATAAATGGTGCATCAATAGTATAGAGTATGTCCCAACATCACCTTTGACTCTAATCCTCCATCTTCTAAACTCACTGTCATAGGAACCTTGCCCTTCACTAGATCCCTAGTCATGAAATTTGAACTCGCACTGAGATACCCATGTAGGGTGTGTGAAATAAGCCGAGTAAGACACCACTAATGCATACTTAACATAATTGAACATAATATATAATAGTTCATGTCACAACATAAGTAAAGTAAATTCTCAAATATAAATACATCCATACATTTATTGAGTCATCATGTGCTAACCAAGCTGCCACATGCCTTAGATCTACCTACATGGCATAATACTGGTAATGATATCAATGTATATCAATCCATGTTCTGAATTTAAGGAAATAAAACACACCCACCACCCTGATGGTGGTTTCTATCAAGAAATATTCATTCCCCACCTTGATAGTGGTCTCTATCATCAGAAGATGGTAAGTCCCTCCTAACATGTTTGACATAATTGGTTAACATATCACCAATTAATTTTATTCTACCAATTTGGTTTGAAGACGTTGAATTATCAATTACCATTTATGTTATACTCCCATGTTATAAAAAAATTATATGATATGACACATATAATCAAATGATCCATGGTCCATATCCATTATCAAGTCATCATGCCCCCTCTAAAGGCTGTTTAGCTGAAAATATGCAACCTGATCACCCTAATACATGAAGAAAATACCCACATGCTATGAAATACCACAAGAAATATGTATCATAGAAATGAAAAACAATGTATATCAATAATAGTTCTTAATAGGGTATACACAAATTATATAATCACAATAGGAACGGTCTCAAGGAAACTTAAGAACCCACATGTGAACACATAACAAGCATGGGTTATCAAGCATAAAAACATGTTATGAAAATGTTATATATACAACCCATTTATGGTAAGGAACTTCCTACCTCAAGGCCATTGGTGAATAACTGCAAGGTTCTTCAATGATTGAAGACCGAAAATTCCACACACCCATAAAAAATGTGCTTACACATCAAGGGATGCCAAAATCAAGTTCTAGTTCATCAAGGGAGAGTTTTAGAACAAATAATCAAAATAATTCCAAGTCAAAAATGTTTTTATATAAAAAATTCCTTAAAAAGTCTATCAAAAGAACCAATTCCAAGGTATGTTAAAGAAAGGGAATCCAATTCACCAGATCTGTTGTCAATCAATGAAAAAATTGTGAATTCATCACTGATTCTAGAAGATGTAATCAAGCCTAGAGAATGAACATCAATACATCCATAATATATTAATCATAAAAGAGATTCAATAAGAATAGAGTCTTGATATTTTCAATTCATGATGACTTACCTGGAAATATCCACCGTTCTTGAGAGTTCTATCTTCAGTCAAGGGGTTTTCATTAACATGTGAAATCCTCCAAAAATCTACCAAGGGATCTTTAATGGATTAAGGTTCTATCCTAAATATACAATAAATAAGAGGTCCAGGAAGATTATTCATAAACACTTACCTAAAGAACATTCATTTTAAATGGTAGATATTGATATGATCAAGAGATAATGTCAACTTGCTAGATTCACCATCAATCTATGAAGAGAGGAAGAAATCATCTTTGGATCTTCATGGAACTCATAGATACAGCATAAATCACTATAAATATCACAAGTCAGAAGAATTATTTGGTATAGATCTAGAGAAAACTCACCTTTATTGGATTTTACAGACTAGTCAAAGGTTGGAGAGGTAAGGGGGAGGAATGGGAGTGTCTCGATGTAAGGGGGAAGATCTAAAATTTAGAATTGGGACAAGGGGTTTAGATTTTACTAACAATTTAAGTGAAAAACATATGGAATTAGAACCCACAGGGTGTATTTAATGTACCCTTAGACTGGGCATACCCACCACCTGGTGGGCCATATTGGTAGGCCAGTGTGTTGGGAATATGTTTATTCAAAAATGTTATTTAAATTCTCAATGATTTTTATGATCATAAATACCCACATTTGATTTACTAATGAAATTAATTTAAGTGAATTTAAGGTTTATATTAATTTAGTTTTAATTCAGATGATTTTTAATATTATCAAGTATTCAGGAATTTTTTCAATAGTCTAGAATCATTGTTCATAACCCTATGTTTAAAGTATATGTTAGGATCAATAAACCTACTTTTTAAGGATAGATACTTTTGAAACCCTTTGTTTGAATTAAATGTTAGGATTGAGAACTATAATTTTATCAACCATCCTGCATTTATGTACTTAATTTATAGTTCATTTACCCTACATTGTGTATCAAACTTACATTCTCAACCATACTTTTGAATCTTATACCATCGTAGTGAAACCCTATGTTTTACCCAAGCATTTAAGATATTTGAAATATGGATTATTTCCATGATTTGTGAAATAGTTTTGTTGGAGTATTTATCTGATTCAATGCTTTTAAAGATCAACTCAAGGGTCCTTATTAAAAAATTAAATCATTCCTATTTCTAAGATAATTTATGATTTTACCTCGGTGTTTTTAAAATTCAAATGATCATGATTTATCAAGTGGATTTCTATATCTTTTTAACCTGAAGTAAATAAAGCTTCTTGTTAAATACTGAGAGTTACTTCTTCTAAAAGAGGTGATAATATATTGAGTTATCTAAAGATATACACTTTGGATACATACATGTTTTTATTTATTTTTGTTTGATTATAATGATTCTAGTATTGTATCCATTATCAATATTTTACTACAGTTCGTTGAAGTAATTTCTAGAGATACACTTTGGAGACATACATATTTATCACTTGTTGAGTGTTTTCACTAGTGATATTAAAATATTATTCCTCTTCTAATATATTTCATTGAAGATCATCTTAAACTAGAATCACTTTAGAGATGTTATTTTATGAATAATTTATTATATGAAGAATAAGATCCATCATCTTTCAGTTGTTGCTGAGACTATATGCTGAATTTTTTTCTCTTAAAAATGACCAATATTGTGTTCTTGAAGTATCAACTGCTTGTACTCAGTCATGGTGTAGTTTCAACTTATCACTATAAGCTATATTTATCAAGGTTCCTTGTAAAAGTACCCAACTTTTTATAAGGTGTGAACTTCCCAAACCCAGTTATAGAGGTCTCTGGATAAGAGGGATTACTTAGTGAAAATCATGAAACTCACAGAGAGAGTGTTGGTGGAGTATAATAGGGGATATTTATACCCTTAATGAATATAAATATTTATGTGTTATTCTTATATATTATTATACTAAATAATATATCTTACGAAAAAACAATGTAAATAATTTCATATCATAAATAGGTATAAAATTTGATTTTGTTACGATTTTTAAAATAACACAATTCACCCCCCTCTTATGTATTCATATTTCTTATAACCTAACAATTGGTATCAAAGGACAATTCTTTTAATAATTCCATTAAATCTCTATCAATATTGTGAAAAAGGTCTATATGAAGAAATGTTTCTATGTCTAAACATAAATATGGCATGCCAATGATGAGAGCACTATACATCAATATAGAAAAATATGGCTGTTGGAAAGAACAAATGATTATCTATCTAAAAAATCTTGGTTTTCAAGTCTATATGATGATTATTAAACCTAATGAAATTCTTATGGAACAAAAGGATTTGTATTTTAAAAAGAATCTGAATATGATGTTAATTGAAGATCTATGAATTCTATTATATGTGGAATTTATGCCAGATGAAATCAAAAATTTATCACAATTCTCTACTTCCTATGATATATGAAAAACAACCACAGTTTTTTATGAAGGTATTGACAATGTTAGTTAATTAAGATAATAATATACTAGATGAATTTTGAAACATTCAAGATGTATGATGGTGAAAGCATCAATCAAATGAATGGAATATTAACTGAAATAGTCAAATGTGTATTTTCCTTGAGAGAACCAATTCATAAAAAATATCAAGTGTTAAAAGTGTTAGTTATTTTACCCTCAAAATGGAATGGAATATCTGTTACAATAACACAAGAAAATCATATAAAAAACTGTCAATGATGGAATTTATTGGGACTCTAATGATTTATGAAAATGAAATTAATGATGAATGATAAGATCACATGTTGATAAAAAGGGATAATACTTATCTCAATGTTACTAATCCAAAAAATGAAAAGAAATCTTATGAAGATTCTATATCCTCAAATGATTCAGAGTTTTCAGACATTGGAATGGAACTACCTCATCAAGCTAGAAGATTCATTAAGTTTTACAAGAATAATAAAGGGGTCAAGGAGACTTTCAATGATTTCAAGAATATTCGTGGACTCAAAGAATTTAGATGTTACAAATGAAAATAAATATGGGATATCATAAAGAATTTTCCACAGTTAAAATAAGAGAAAAGAAAAAATGAAAATAAAGAAGTAAAGTACGAAATTAAAGCTGATTATGATTGAAATAGAAAGAAATATATTAAGGATACATGAATTGTTTTTGAAGACTCCAATATATCATTTAAATTTTATTTAGAAAAGGATCCATAAAATCTAAAATTAAATATGTGCTTTATAGATAAGGAAGTAAAGGTACAATCATATTCCTCTTCTAAATCTAATTTTAAAAGTTAATAAAATAGTTAATTAGCCACATAATGCTTTATGATTGAGGATAAATATGAATCCCTGGTAAAATACATAGATCATTAAATAATATTCATTATATAATCATTATTGAAAAAAATATCTGTTAAAATATCACTTAGAATTGGAAGAAAATTCACCAAATCTACTTCAAACTGCACTATGTGTGAAGATAAAATTAAAGAGATAAAAAATGAATTAGAATAATTTAAAATTGATGCTAGAACATTTAATAAAAGATAATAAGTTTTAAATCATATTCTTGGAAAAAATGATTTCAGAAAATAAAAAATAGTATAGGGCGTAATGGTGAAAAGCTAAAACTGTATAAAAGTTATTTCATTACCAGTTCTATGAAACACAACATGTTTAGAATTACTTATTTCTATAATGGAATTAATGTTCCTTATAACAATAATTATTTCATGAGAAACCCTTAGATCAGTAGTGTAATGAAATCATGTATCTCTAGAAGCTTATCTAATGATTATTGAATTTCTAGAAAAATTAAACAGATCAGTTTCCTAGATCCTTACTGGAACAGCTGAACCCAAGAACATTTGAGTTCCAAAATAAGTTTATGCATGATGTTTTTAGTAGGAAAACTTCCATAGGATTAGAAGTGAAATTTGATATATGGATAGTTCATTCTCGTGAAATTTGAATGGAGACTTTCAAAATTCCACACACTATCAAAATTAGATGGAGGACTGGTCACTTCTGAAGATAATTCTAAAGTCATGATAATTGGAGTTGGATCATTGGGAGATCCAAATTAGATCCTAATAAAAAACTTTCTGCATTTTGAAGGTTTGAACTATAATATAATATGTATCTCTCAAATTTGAGATGATTTTTTTATATTTATTTCTCTAACAATACCTTCTCTATTTTTAAAAATTAATTTCTTAATTTTAGAGTACTATGAACTGAAAATGTTTATACTATAGATATTAGTTCTTTGTGTGAAACAAAAGTGAATTGATTAACTACTAAAATAAATAAAACCAAGATTTTTCATAAGAGACTTGAATATTATAATATATTTTCTCTATCTATGTTATCAAAGAAAAAAAATTAGTTTTTGATTTCCCCAATCTTAAATTTGATCAGAAAATACTTTGTGATGCATGCCAAATAATCAAGAAACATAAGTCATCTTTTAAATCTATTAACAAGGTTTTTACATCTAAAATTTTAGAATGTTTCCACATGGATTTTTCTAGACCATAAAGAGTACAAATCTTGGATAAGAGATCTTTTGTTTTTGTTTTTATTTATTATTTTTCTAGATTTAGCTGGGTTTATTTCTTAAAAATAAAAAGTGAAGCCTTTTTTGTTTTTATAAGTTTTTGATTTTTTTTTCAAATTGAAAACCATTTCAAAATCATTTCATTAAGAAGTGATAAGGGACGAGAGTTTTAGAATCATAAATTTAATTCTTTTTTCGTAGACTTGGGCATTAATTATACCTTTTATTCTCTAAAAACACCTCAACAAAATGGAATTATTGAAATAAGAAATATTACTATTAAATAAATGACAATAACTATGTTAAATGAATATAATATTCCTATCTATTTCTAGGAATACGTTTTTTTCACTTATTTCCATATCATGAATAAAGTTTTAATATGGACCTTTCTTAAAAATAAGCCCTATGAATCGTTGAATAAGAGCACACCTAAATTTGGATACTTTAGAGTTTTTGGATGCAAGGTGTATATCTTGAATACTAAGTAAAACCATGGAAAATTTGATCTAAAGGTTGACATTCTATGATATTATGATAATTATAATGCTTCTATAGTGTTTAATAAATGGTTAAGGATATTGGAAGAATCAATTCATGTGAAGTTTTTTTAAAGTGATCCTTTTGATCACACTAAAAATAAAATAGACAAAGTCACTAATTCTTTGAATAGGTTGAGACTTGAATCCTCTAAGGATGTTTTTGAAAAAAATTAAAATATATTGAGATTCAATATAATTCATAATAACATGAAATTTGATATTCTATAAGTCTCTTACCTAAAAAAATAACCTTAAAGGACCATCCTTTAGATACTGTTATAGGAGACCTAGATACAGGAGTTAAGACAAGGAGGAATATAGGAAACATAAATTAATTATCTCATTTCCAATCCCAATTAGAACCAATTATTGTAGAGGAATCATTAGAATCTAAAAGTTAGATAATAACCATATAGGAAGAACTAAACCATTTTAAGAGAAATAAAGTTTGTGAATTAGTTGATAGGACCTCAAATCATCCAATATTATAATCTAAACAGGTCTTTCAAAATAAGAAATATGATCAAGGAATAATCACTAAAAATAAATTTAGACTAGATTCTAAAGGATATAACCAAGAAGAAGGAATAGATTATGAGGAAAACTTTACCCTATTTATTAGACTATAATCCATTAGGATCCTTTTAGCCTATAAATATTATATGAATTTTAAATTATATCATATCGATGTTAAATCCTTATTTTAAATGGTTATTTAATGGATGAAGTCTATGTTGAGAAAACTCCAGTTTTTTTAAAATATCCATCTACCAAATTTTGTTTTTAAACTTAATAAACCTATTTATGGACTTAAATAATCAATAAGGTCTTGTTATGAAAGACTAAGTAATTTTATTTTATAAAAAAGTATTTCAGTAGAATTGGAAGATCCTACTATATTTAAGAAAAATTATTATTATGATATTTTATTAGTACAAATATATATAGATGAAGTTATTTTTGGATCATATAATAAGGGGATTTGTAATTATTTATCCAAACATAGGAAAAATCATTTTTAAATGAGTATTATATGAGAATTAAATTTATTTTTTGGTTTTCAAATTTATAAAAAATAGTTTGGTAATGATTTGATTCAAATAAAAATATACTATTGATTTATTGAAAAAGTTTGGATTTAAAAATAGTAACACTTATACAACTCCCATGTGTACATGTAATAATTGATTTGGATAAATATGAAAAACTAGAGTAAAAAAGTTATATAGATGTTTCATTGGTATTTTTCTATATCATACTTTTATTTGGACAAAAATTATGTTTTTTCCTTGTGAAATATTTCAATCAAATCCTAAAAACTCCCATCTTACTTTTGTTAAAATAATTTTTTGATTTTTAAAAGGGATTGATTTTGTATATTTACTTTTTCTAAAAACTTTTTATTTTAACGTACATTCATATTCATATACTAATTTTGGAGGGAGTAGGTTGGATAGAAAAAGAACCTCAGGGACTTTTTACATTTTTTGAAAGTCCCTAGATTCATAGTATATTAAAAAATAACATTCTGTTTCTCTATCACCAGCTGAGACAAAATATATTTCGGCTGGATGTTTCTATGCAAAATTTCCATAGATAAAATACACTCTCTTATAAATTTATCTAAATTTTATTCATATTCATATTTTATGTGATAATTATAATGCAATTAATATTTCAAAAAATCATATGAGTCACTCATAGACTAATCATATTGATATAAGGAATCATTTTATAAGATATCATGTCTTGAAATGATATATGTCTATTTAATTTATAAATACGGAATATCAAATTGAAAATATTTTCCCTATGACACTTCCCAATGAACGTTTTGATTTTATTAAGGGATATTTAGTCTTATTTAATTTTAAATAAAGAACTTCATTTTATTGATTAATGTCTATATAAATATAAATTTGTTTTATTTGATATTTCACATTTACTATTTTTATTTTTGATATTTATTCTATTTATTTAATTTTCTAGGTATAAATTATTATTTACTTTGTTATATGTCCATTAAAAATTTCTTGTTGATTATAAAATTTAATTTTTAAAATATTAATTATGTAATTTAATACTTTCAAATTTTATTTTTCAACTTCAAAATCCAAAATAATTACATTGAGTTTTTGGGTATAGAAACCAAAATGATGTTAAAACTATTAGAGATAATCTCTCTCTCTTACCTTCAATCATACGACCCTTCATCCTACTAAGCTCCCAATATCTCTTCCATCCCTGAACTTCAAAACCTATTTTTCAAATATCAAACATTTAGATTCTATAAAATGGAAAAAACCAAGAAAACTGATGAATCTGATCTATGTAGCTCAAAGAAGTTGAAAGGTTTGAGTTATTAAATGAGAGTTCTTTAAGGAGAGGTGGTATATTTAAATGTTTGTTCTAGATGAATCTCATGCTAAAGAAATCACTAGGTTTTTTAAGAATGGAGTTATTATTTAATACCAAAAATATAAAGTATATTTTTGATCAGGAAGTGAAGGAATTTTTTTAAAATGATCAGTTTAGCTTTGGATATTCGAAGGACGTTATCCCATCAAAGGTAAATGATCAAGAGTTCTATGTTTCTATAGTTTCTCTCACTCAAATTTTCAAGTTCCACTATGGATGGGAACATCACTTTAATTTACAGTAGATTGGAGACAATGTCAACATGTCATAGGAAATAATGTATTTTCTATTTGGATCATCCCATATTAGAATTTTTTTGTGAAGGATCTAGAAGCAGATAAAAAGACTTTGGTTATGTTTGTTCAAACTGTTATAGTTCCAAGGATAATAGATCTAGAGAAAATTATTTTTCCTAAAATTTATGTTATGTTCTTATTATTTAGTGACATAAAATTTAATTTCAGTAGATATATATTGAGATATATAGATCATCATTGTTAGAATAATGTGATGATTTCCTTCTATCCTTGCAGAATGATAGTTTCTTTTTTTCTTTGTAAGATATGTAAGGTTAGTGACATTCAGAAAAGTGTAAAATGTAACCAAAACAATATTATATTATCCAAGATTCTCAAAAAGATTATATTTTTCTAGATCATACTCATGATAAATTTAAATCTCAATAGAGTTGAGGAGGAAGATTAATCTAGGGCTAGTTCTCAAGGGGAGTACAAAAGTAAAAAATATGCCGGATCTATGAGATTTCAGGATTATGATGTTAAAGAATCAAGAATCGGAAGAGATGAAGATGCCATTGGAGATTAAAAATATTTTCTAACATTAGTGACACTTCAAGAAGAAAATTGAGAGTAGTTGTGAGTAATATAAAAACTAAATGGGGAGTTCCAAAAGTACCATAAACTTTTAAAGAAACTTCTGATGAAGATAGTGGTGCAAACTTATTCTCAGGCCAAGAAAAATAGAAGAACTTTTTGAACAAGCTATTCCTCATGATACTTAAGGAGATGATTAACTAGTTCCAATGGTTGAAGAAAGAGTTAAAGGGACTATGGATAAGGATAAAACTACTAAGGTTATAAATGTACACTAACCTATTTTGGAGGAAATAATTAAATAAGTTGGTTCTCGATACTCTGTTGCAATAACTGTTTTAATTAAATATGAGAAAGAAACTCATGTGGATGAGTAGGTGTCTCATGGAGAGGATAAAGTTAATAAATAAGCTAAATATGATGAGATTTTTCTCACACAATTATCTAAATACAATGATCTATTTAGATATAAATTATTTTCTATTTTTTAGGAGTCATTATAGAAGACTATTAGTGAATCCAATGAGCATTATGAAGTTATTAGGGATTTTTCATCACCATCTAGTGAAATATTAGAAGTGTAGTTTCTACTACTAACTGAAGAATGTGAACTCTCAAAGAGACTAGAGAATAAATATTTTGATTTTATTGATTATAAAATTGAGGATATGATTTCAAAATTCAATCAGATAAGGGAAGTTAATGATAAATTTCAAGAATAAAAAGAATTTCCCAGAAAATATTTTGATTATTTAAAAAGAGAATATGTTCTAAGAATAGAGTTGGAATCAATTAAGGCTTAGCAAGAAAGTGTAAGAGAAAATTTAATTTCAAAAAGATATTTCTATTCATTTAAAAGTGATATATAATATCAAATTGGGAAGATCAAAGCTGAATAATTTTCTAAGTCTAATTTTGGAGATTTGAAGAAGAATTTAGAAAGACTCATTGAATCTATAAGAGAAAATACAAACCAAGGGATAGATTTTACTTCAAGATAAAAAACTTCTACAAAATTTATAAGGATATTTGAGTCTCTAATAGATATTCTATCTTTCATAAATGGACAAATTCATAGACTATAGTGTGATAGTATACCTTTACACACCTTTTTGGACAATAAAAATGAACTTCTTTAAAGGCTTACATCTACATAAATTGGTGTTTAAAATTATTTCAACCGACTTGGAGAAATGTTGAAAAAATATGTTCATGATTTTCTGAAAACTATCTTAGTAGAAGATCACTAGATGGATAAGTAGTCGAATAGTTTTATTAAGTAGTGGAATGGTTCATTGAATCAAAATTTGGAGATGCTGATAATAGAGATCAAAACTATTCAACACACTATCAATTATTTACTGGCCTCATAATCATATTCTAAACCTGAGAATTAAATATATTCACATCCTAGAACTTTACCTTTTTCAACTTTGAGCCATAGATTTCACGTAGTCATCCCCAATTAATAAAAGAAATTATTTTGATTCTATTTTTTTCTATATTGTGCATCTAAGCCTATTCATTGTTTCTTAAAGCATTTATATTTATCTTAATAAAATATTCCCTGATAGTTTAGTACAACATTAAATTTGTTTTAATCTATATATCTACCTTCTTTTTTATATCAAAAAGGGGGAGAAATTTGGATAAATACAACATTTCCATATCAATGATATTTTATACTATATTTTAACAATGTTTAAATTGAGAATGTTCAAAATGTTTATAATTTAAGGGAGAAGAACCTTAAATTAATACTATCTTAGTTTTATTGAATCTATATTATTTTACTAATGAATTAAAAACCATGATTTTTTATTTTTATTTATATGGGTTTTTTGATAAAAAAACAGGGGGATACTATTGAGAATATGTTGATCCAAAAATTTTCTTGAAATTATCATTGATTTTGATGCTCAAAAACACCCACGTTTCTTTACTTGTGATATTAATTTAAGCAAATTTTAGGTTTATATTAATTTAGTTTTAATTAAGTTGAAGTTTACTTTCCTCAAGTATTTTTAAAATTTTGAAATAGTCTGTATTCACTGTTCACAAACCTATATTTTAAGTAAATGTTAGGATCATAAACCATACTTTTGTAAGGATTAATACTTTTGGGACCCTATATTTGAAGTAAATATTCATATTAGGAACCATACATTTATCATCTACACTAAATTTTTGTAATTAATGTATGTTTCATCAAACCAACATTTGGTATCCACTATATGTTATGAACTGTAATTTTGAAGCTTATCCCAATGTAGAGAAACCCTACATTTGACTCAATCATATATGAGATTTGAATTATGGATTATTTATATGATTTGTGAAATAATTTATTTGGAGTATTTATCTTATTTAAATATATTTATGGTAAAATTAAAAGACCCATATTCAAAATATTAAATCATTACCATTTATAAGGAAAGTTATGATTTTCCCCCAGTGTTTTTTTTAAATCAAATGATCATGATTTATCTGGTGTATTTTCTATATCTATTTGACCTGAAGTAAATCAAGTTTCTTTTTAAATACAAAGAGTTAATTATTCTCAAAGTAGGTGATTCTATCTATAGTTCTCTGAATATATACACTTTTGATACATAAATATTTTGATATATTATTTTTTTATTATTATGCTGCTACTTCTGTATCCGTTGTCATTCTTTTTATACAATTTGTTGAAGAAATTTTTAGAGCTATACTTTAGAGACATACATGTTTATTATCCAATGAGTGTTCGCTATAATACACTTGAAAATTTATTCTTATATTTCTCTATTTATTTTAATATCATCTGCTACTAGTATTACTTTAGAGTTTTTCTTTCCTGAAGACTTTATTATATGAATAAGAAGATCCATCATCAGTTAGTTACTGTTGCAATTGTGAGCTGAATTTTTTTCTATTCAATAAAACCAATATTTTTTTCTTGAAGTATTGGATTCTTGTACTTAGTCATGGTAAAGTGTCATATTATTTCTATAATTTGTGGTTATTTAGGTCCTCTGTAAATGAACCTAACATGTTTTAAGGTGTCAACTTCCTACAATCAGTTGTAGAGGTCTCCGGATATGAGGACCAATTTTGTGAAAATCATCAAACTCATTGAGAGAGTGTCGGTGGAGTGGAATAGGGGATATGTGTGACCAAAACTACTACTATAAATATTATTTTATTATTTTTATATATTTTCCACTGTATAATCTGTCTAAAGAAAAGAATGTTACTCATCATTTCAGATCACAAAGAGGGATAAACTTTTATTTTATTTTTCATATTTTTAAAAGGTCACAATTATTCCCCTCTCATGCCTTTTTATTATCCCCACCTAACATGGTTGAACCCCATCAGATATCTATTGGGATATATAGATCCATTCAAGCCTATTAGAAACCCAGTAGTTTCTCATTGGGTTCTACTATATAGCTGGTGGTAGCCTTCTAGGAACCACATGACCTAGCCCTTGATCAACCCTTCCAAATTCAAAACCCAAACCCTTAGCAACTTAAAATTTACTTGTGAACATCCCCTATCATAGAAAAAAATAGAAGAGAAAGGTAAAAAATTTTAAACTAGCAAAATCTCATACATATAATAAATTGGGGATGTTACAATTGCCACAACTACGTATCCACCACCACATACTACATCCAAAACACACATCACATCCTCATCCCAGTAGGCTATCATGAATATGAAGTGCATTAACCTCATTACCTCCTCTAATCATGTATGAACCCCACTAATTAAGCACATCATAACCACATAACTAGGCTATCCAAAATATATATACTATGAACACAAGACAATACACCCCCCATATATATATATATATGTGTACATGAACACCTACCGTGATCCATCATTATTATATATAACCCATTAGGGCCCACCTGGAAGGTGGTGAGCTGAATGTGACACCCCAATACCACCTCTAACAGGCTAGGGGATGGAGACTTGAACAAAGTACACATATCAAACATATGAGTTTCCTTATCCTATGTTTCCTATATTCACACAAACATCTCCAAATATCCATACAATGATGAATGGTAAAAAATACAAATTACACCACAATTTATGAAAAAAATATATCCCACATTAGAGTACAACAAGAAGTAAAATGAATGAAAAAGGGCCAAATAAAATACCACAAAACTATAAAGAGCCTAACCTACTAATAACACAAGGAAAGCCACCAAAAAGAAACACCTGGTACAAACCACGATCTATCTATATCATATATGCTTTTCACACTCTTGTTCTACCTAGGAATCCATCAAAAAGGCCTACTGTCTTCATATTAAATGACATGTGTGTGAAAATCCCATGCTGGTGTGAGCATAAAAATACATATTTGGACACCCCAAAATCACCAAACATAAAGAGTCAATAGAGTTTTCATCTTATCACGATGAATTTATGTCAATCAATATATAAAATGTAACAATTTATTACAATAATAAAGTAGAAGTTATCAAGATAAAAACTACGTCTCAAGTTGAGGTCATGACCTCAATTCCAGTCTACGATTCTACTAGAGGATCAAAATTAACACTCACCTAAGAGAACTCACTATATGAGCCTTGCCACCCTCGATGGAACTTATCCAAGAGGACTCACTCTTTAGGATTTATTATAATGATGGAAATCATTTGAGATATCACACTCATCAGGTATATCTATGAAGAATATAAAAGGAAAATGGGAGGGATCATCCAAGATACACACTCAATTGGTCTACACATAATTAGAAGATGAAAATTTTCAATACATTAATAGGGGATCACACCCCATAACATGGGGTCTACTGGACCTTATCTGGAATAAACTATAAATTAAGGGATCGTACACCCATTTATATTGGTCACACCAATTCCTGGAACCCAACATTGGGAAGAATATAATGATAGAGGATCCTACTTTGAGCCTTAAAAGGTATTTTGAAACTCTATCCAACACTAATATTATTGAGGGGATCACATCCTATAATCAAAATGTGATTCTTCACTATTCCTTCTTAGAGATAAAATAAGGGAACAAACCCTAGATAAATAGTTCCATACTAAAACAGTTCTAGGGAACTCACCCAAGATTGCACATGAGCTGAACTGATAAGAGCAAGGGCTCCAACCTACCCATTAAGTAGCACAGTGTGTGTCCCATATGAGTACATGATGTGTACCATATGGGTACATGACATGTCTCACTAAGCGTGGGACATCCCATGTCTTGTGCTCACATGACATGCATTTCTCAAAATACAAAATGTGTTCCTAGCGGTACATGACATGTAGGTGTTGGTTTGGCACTCTACATGATGTTTGTTCTAGCCTATGTACTATAGACCGTGAATGTTTACTTAGGTTATATCCATATACACTGGTCATGCCCGAGTATTGTCAGAAGTAAGAGGGGTGTACTAAATGTCACACAATATGTAGGGTCAGGGCCAACACTTAGCATGTTCTGTCTACCCATGACATGTACCTTCTGAGGGATATGGAATGTGCCCCGCCATACATGGTGCATGGGTCCACATGGTCTTCTGGTAACTTACTCCCAATACACATTGAGATTTTCTCAAAGGGTCACATGATATGTAACTCGACACACACGGCATGTTTCGCTACATGACTTCATGGGAATTTACTCCTTATTCATGCGGAGTTTGATGGATAAGGGCCACACAGTGTGTGAACTCACCAAATGATGTTTGATATTTATTTCCCCATGGAAATAATATCCTCCATGTATAGGGGAATACAAAACTTGTTTTCCTCTTAACTACACTCTATATACTTTGAAAATTTCCAAAATTTCCAGAAATTATCATGCATATCCACCAACACTGGTTCCTCTATTGATCCATCCATGAAAACTGCCCCATAACTCATATATGGTGTTAAACGATCCCTATTCGTCTCTAGTGGCCATATTCTATCCATATCATCTGCTCAGGGATGCATCCCATCATGCCACACCACTATATCCCCAAACCACACATGAAAACCCCTGATTCAATCTCCAATCCTTGTCTGAACTCCCAACACAACACCATTCCTCAATCATGCCCTTAATCTTAATCATAATCCCATATATATGACATGTTTCACAAAATAATGAATGCAAAATTATTGGTTTTTGGGTATTGTCAAACCTCCGGTCAAATGAGAAACAAATGACGATCACCTAAAGAATTATGGGAGAAATTCACAAAACACAAACATGTGGAAAAACATCATCCATTATCTATGTTTACCTCAATATATTTCCATGATAATAATTAATGAAGAGGAAATAATCAAAAAAATTCAATTCCTATTTCTAAGAAGATAAATCCATACCTATAAAGCATGATCTACCCACAAATCAATATGTTAGTGGAATTGATTCGTGTTCATCATGGGAATAAAATGGGGATTAAACCACATAAAAAAACCCCTACCTTGATTTTGTATTGATCGTTGATGAAGCATGGGTTTGGGTTTATATTGTTAATGATATCCATGATCTCCATTGGCACACCAATTTTCAATCCATGATTCTTTATCAATCTTCCAAGAAATCTCCTCCAACAGATTCTCTCTCAACACCAAGGGTTATAAACATAACCCTATGGATTCACCATAATAGTTATTCTATAAGATAGGGTTAGTTCATATAATTTTTTAAAATAAAAAAATAAATTAATTTATTTAGTTATCATCTTCCCATAACTGCACTTTAATAATTCTCATGATGTTGAAAAATATTATATTATACGTAGGGTAAAACCCAAATTTTTGATTTAATGGAAATATTTTAACTCCCATATGATTCACCATTTTAGATTTATTCAATTATTACCAAAAACCTCTCATGCCTAATATAATATATTTACTATTTTTAATATCACCACAACAAGGATTTATGGGCCCCAGAATTCCATGCTAATTCAACACCTAACATCGAAAATATTCATTAAAATATTTTGACGTCTTTCATAGAAAAAATAGATTTGTTAAATTCTCCCAAACTTTAAGGATTTTCATCTTTAAAAGTGAAAACCTACTCAGAAGTGAGGTTTCTGACCTCTCAACTAAGATTCCCACTCCCATGAGCTAACCTGAGGGTTCCCATCCTATAAATAAACACACAATAAAGGGAAAAACTATCCCATAAAGGGTATTATATTTTATAT
Organism: Viscum album; assembly: GCA_963277665.1. Taxonomy (NCBI): domain Eukaryota; kingdom Viridiplantae; phylum Streptophyta; class Magnoliopsida; order Santalales; family Viscaceae; genus Viscum; species Viscum album. The sequence goes on from OY728151.1 coordinate 913,575,544, forward strand.
TATCAAATGATACTAGGTTCCTTAATCTCCTTGAAATGGTAACTCCATTTTCAATTTCTAACTCACCCCAGTTGATATCATGAAATGAGTTATTGACGTCTCCTTAGTTGTGACACATAGGAAACACCAAGATCCAGGTATAATTGCGATTGTAGGGTCAAGTGGTTTTCCACCTCACTGACCTAATGCAGTAAATATAAAAGGGCATATGAACCTTGGATATAGCCATTCACCTCATCTAGGTCTCCATAACCCCCAATGCGGTGAGATACTTAGGACACAATCTCCTCATAGAACTTAAAAGGAAAATTTCATTGATCCAAAAATGACTCATAATGTTTTCAGGTAGTCCTCATCTACCCCTAGATAAACTACACTATTAAAAACCATTACTCATACCAACCATAGGCCTAAAAGAACTGTATCCAATAGGATCCAACCAGTACAATAGTGACCTCTAGGGTCTCCCATACATGGATCTAATGGCGATACACTGATGGTAGAGTGGTAACTCTTATTATTTGAAAAATCCAACTACAACACCCTGACCCTAGAAGCATAGAGCCAGTGAATTATTTTATTACATTTTCATAAAAACAAGGAAATCGTATCCTGATGGAATGATTAGTTTAGTAGATTTGGAAAACATGATACATACATAAGTTCAACATTACAACCGGAAATGGAATAAAAAAATATAAACTTTTTTTGACTCAAAAATAAACTTCTAAATTATCCCTATAGGTGATTCATAATACACATCTTCGCATCATTGGGAAAAATAAAACATAAGAAATGAATGAGCTCAGAATCTCAGTAAGGGTAAGTAATACAATGAAAGAAAAATATAAATCATGGAAAATAACTAAAAGTAAACATGCCATTAAAATATAATATTGATCATAAAATGGACGTAATTAAAAATAATAATACTATAATAAAACATAAACATGGATATTCTACTAGTAAATTAATCAGATGGAAGAAAAATTACCAGCTTTATAATGAGGGAATGTATAATTCCAGACATCATAATCATATCATCAATACCTCGACCACGACACCATACATAACGGGTAAAAAAATTCTAGTTTGTCTCATGAGACCAACCGATGCATTGAGGGGACATATCGGGCCTCACCCATCACTTATTAAGTCCAATTCATTCTTAATATAATAGGGGAGAAACATAATCAACATACACATTCATATTGAAACTAACAAATGAAATGTAAATAACTTTCCCCAATCAGTAAACATAAACACAAACCATTCACGGTAATATGGTGAATGATATCAATATACCACATCCATAGTTAAACTAATAATAACCCATTCAATAAAATATGGCATATGATATCATAATAATTAACAAGAGTGTTGAAATAGATGGAAATACTCTTGTAAAATCATTGAGTAATACTTGAGATAGATACACTTTTACTTTCAAAAGACGAGTTATTTTGAAAAAATATTTTTATAAAACTATAAGTGAAATAATATTTTTTTTCATAATAAAAAGATTTATTTTATAAAAATAATAGTGGGTTAAAACAGATTATAGAGTGCACTTGAAAATAGGTAATAATTTGAGATATTCCCTTGAATCAAGCTTGTTTATCGGGAAAAAATTTGGCAAAGACCCTTTAAAAAATGTAACTCCGCATAAAATAAAGAAAGATTATTATTGGTACATATATATATATAACATTCACACATAATTTTGGAGGAACACATAAGAATAACCATTTAGCTTAATTTATTGATTTTTTTATCACAATGAACTAATTTTGTTCTATTATTTAATATCATGTACATACATTGGTTACAGAACCTTAAAAAAGACATAATAAATATTTTACAATATGTTTCAAACATAAAAATGGTTATATGACCATCCTTGAAGGTGAAATTAAAGATTTGTTTTCATCCATTAAGGTTATAAATCGGTAGCCCACGAACGATGATTTCATTTTTAAAACAAAATTGGGAGAGGGTAAGGAGATTAATAATGGATGTTTCATAAAAATGATATCATTATAGTATATATATGATACTGGAGATGTCATGATAATTTGTATTGAGGAGTTTATGAGATTATAATAAATTAAAATAAATTAGAATGAAATTAAAAGAAAAAGGAAGAGGTTTTACCTCTTGAATTATACTCCATGAGAACCTCCTTAGGGAAAGGGGTTTTGATATTTTTGTATGAAAAAGTGCTCTTGGGTGTGGGGAATAGACTAGGGAAGAGTATTTGGGAATAATTTTTACAAGATTCAAGGCTTATATTTGTGAGGAGAATAGGGGTGAGAGGTGGTATTTGTAGTGTAGGTGAAGGGTGATTTATCATTATTTTATTCATTATTTTTTATTTTGCTCAAGACAAGAAATAATTTTGATTATTGTGACTAAATACCGTAATAAGTGAATGTGAGTTAGATCCAAGGTTTCATACATCACCCAATAATCAAGGAATAGTGTACTTAGCTTATAATGTATTTATACTATAAATTATCGTAGTTTACTATTCACTAAAAATTCATGTATTACACAAAAATTCAAAAAATTCACCCGAACCATTATTAGACATGTAGAATTAAAAAATAAACTCCATTTTCTGAAAATAATTTTCTAAATATGAGTAATTTAAGTTTTAAATAAAATAATTATTTACTAAAAAATAAAATTTTAAATTTATAACTGATTTTATAACACCTTCAAAAATTAACTAAGGTCTTATAAAATTATCCTAAAATCATAAGAAAAAAAATATTTATTTATGAATAATTTTTTATGATAATTAATTTTATTTTAAATAATTTTATTAATTATAATATTTTAATAAAATATTTCAGACCTACAAAAATACCAACACTTAAATATTAATTTTTTAAAATATTCATTTAATAATACTATGATATAATTATATCATAATTTCATTTATAAGATGGAGATATTTTATTTATACGTTCATTGGTGAGGTTACTATTCACATTACTATTCCTAAGGGATTTTTACTATTTCATCAGTATAGGTTCTTTAACTTCTAGAAATAACTCTTATTTCATTCATTATTGATTTATGATGTTTTTATTGTGTTATATAAGTGATTTTATATGATCTATACTATATTAAATGAACATTACATTCTAAACTCCTACAAAAATTTGATCCTCAAAATTTATAGTTTGTCACCCCATAAAAAGACTTGGGTAGTTCATCCTCATAATCTCCTCAGGATCCCATGTCACCTCTTCAATTTTATGATTTTTACATAGTATATTTACCATCTCAGTCATCCAATTCATCAAAAACTATTCTTTAGTGTCCAGAATCTGGATAGGCTCTTCACAGAAAGATAAGTCAGGTTCTAATTCTATACCTTTATAAGTGAGTACATGTGTTGGGTCTAGATTTTACTTCCTTAATAAAGATACATGGAACACATTGTGTACCTTATAAAGATTAGACAACATTTCCAAATGATAAGCCATAGCTCTAATTCTCTCCAAAATTTAAAAAGGACCAACTCACCTAGGACTGAGTTTCCCTTTCTTCCCAAATATTATAATACTATTCCATGGATATACTTTCAAGAAAATGTGATCTCTCACATGAAATTCCAAATACTTCCTTCAATTATCGGCATAGCTCTTTTGCCTACTTTGATCTGCTTTGATATGGGTTTGAATTGTCTTTACATTTATTTTTGTTTCCTCCACAATCTTTGGACCTAAAACATCTTTCACCAACTTAATCGCATAATGTTGGTGTACAACACATATTTCCATACAATGATTCACATGGTGTCATTTGAATCCTAGAATGGATACTATTGTTGTAGGAAAAATCTAAGAAAGGTAAATAATGATCACACATACCTTGAAAATCATGTGAGGATGATATCAACATGTATTTTAAAGTTTGGGTCACAACCTATGACTTCCTATTAGTTTGAGGGTGATAATTAGTGCTCAAATGAAGCTAAGTATCCAAATCGTTTTGAAGAATTTTCCAGAATTTCGATGTAAATCATGGATCCGGATCAAACAGAATTGAGAGAGGTCCTCAATGAAGTCTTACAACTTCATTAATATAGGGTTGTGCAAGGTTATCCAGTGAAAAATCCTCCCTTATAGCATTGAAATGTGCAGATTTGGTAAGTCGATCAAAAATCACCCATATTGCATCATTATTTCTTGGGGTTTTTGGTAATCCAGTGAAAAAATCTATAGTGACATCATCCGATTTCAATGTAGGAATATGAAGAGGTTGTAAGACTCTTTGAAGTTGTTGTCTTTAAACCTTCACCTTTTGACAGACCAAACATCTTGATACATAATCATCAATTTCCCACTTCATATTATCCAAACATAAATATTCCATCATATATCTATATATATTAGTGCAACAATGGTGTATAGAGAACTTCAAGCTATGAAAATCATCTGATAAATCCCCTTTTAGCTTTAGTATAGAGGGAACCCATAGCCTCCTCCCAAATTTCAGAATTCCATCCTCACACACAAATTCTGGAAACTTCCCATCATTAAAAGATATAATTTTATTTTGAAGATTCTCCTCATTACACATGAAACTTTTAATTCTTTCTAATAAATATGGTTAGCCAACCAATTGAAAAAGTAATTTTGTTTCACCTTTCTTGATAATTCCCATAACATATTTTCTAGATCCATGTATATAGGATCTTTTTCAAAGCTCATTTTGTTTATAACTCCATGATCCTTCATACTCAAAGAATATACTACCCTATTTTCCTTTCATAGGTGATAGTGTATTGAACCATCATAATCCTTAAGAAACTGGTGCCATCGCCTCTACATCATGTTGATTTCTTTCTATGAGAAGATATATTTCAAGATCTTTTGATCTGTATATATCTCAAATCTTAAACTATAGTGATAATGACTCTATATCTTCAGAGAAAAAATTATAGATGCTAACTCAAGATCTTGAGTTGGATAGTTTTGTTCTTGAGTTTTAAGCTGCCATAATGCATAGGCAATAACTCTTTTATTCTACATAAGGACACAACCAATTCCTTTCCTTGATGAATCACTATAAATCATGAATCCACCATTTTCTAATGGTAGAGTTATGATTGGAGTATTAACTAACCTCTTCTTAAATTATTTAAAACCTTTTTCACATTCTTTTTTCCAAACAAACATAACCCCCTTACGAGTAATCTTAGTTAACAGGTTAACTAATTGGGTGGAGTTCTAAAAGAAACATCAACAATAACCTACTAAACCAATAAAACTACATACCTCAGTTATGTTTATTGGTGTATGAAATTCTTGAACTGCAATTCCCTTCACAGGATCAACTAAGATTCCATCCTTAGAGAAAATATGGCCAATAAAAGAAACTGTTTGATTCATGAATTCACACATGCTAAACATTCCATATAACCCGTTCCTTATAAGAGTCTTCAAAACAATGCACAAGTGATTCTCATTATCTTTATAGATTTTGGGGTATACCAAGATATTATCAATAAATACCACAACAAAGTCATCAAGATATTTCTTGAAAACCCTATTCAACATATCCATGAAAACAAAGGATTCATTTTTCAATCCAAAAGGCATTACTGTAAACTCATAATGCCCATACCTCGTTTGAAATAGTGTCTTTGGAATATCTTTCTTCCTCAAATGCAACTGATGATATCCAGATCTAAGGTCAATCTTTGAAAATTATTAAGCTCCATGAAACAGATCAAATGAATCATCAATGTGAGGTAAGGGATACTTGTTCTTTATGTTAATAGAATTTATTTCTCTATAATAATTTCACAACCTCATGTTTTCATCTTTCTTCTTGATAAAGAGAACAGGGGCTCCCCATGGAGAAACAATAGGGTGAATAAATCCTTTATCACTAAATTACTCTAGTTTTTTCATTAGTTCCACTAATTCCACTATAGACATTATATAAGGATTCATTGATATAGGAATTTCACCAGGAATTAAATCAATAGAAATGTCAATTTTCTGTTCTAGAGGATGTCTAGGTAAATACTCTGGAAATAAATCGATGTATTCTTTCACAATAGGTACATCCTCAATTTGAATATTTATTTCCTCACCCATAGATATTACTTTCTCTTTCTCCCCAATAATTTCATTGAGAAGAGATACTAGGGGTGGATCTAGATAAGAATCATATGGCATGTTTTCTTCTCTAAAGATAAGGGACTCTACATCATTATCAAAAATCGTATCTTCCATGTTCTTGTAATATATTTTCACATAATAATTTTAAATACAATTCATACCAAGAGTTATATAAAAGTAAATCATAGGTATGATTATAAGGTTAGAAACTAAAGAACGTTTATGTGTCATAAAGAGAACTGATTGACACATATTTATTACAATGATACTTCCCTTAGGAGTTTTGACTAACAACTCTTTTATTAAATCAAAATGAAAATGTATAATTTTATTGGAAAACTAGGAAGATATTAAAGAATGTGATGACCCTAAATAAAATAAATAATTGTCTAAGTTTGAGGAAAGTATTAAAGTAACTACCACCACATCATTTGGAACTTCAACCTCAGCAGTCGTGACTGTATAAGATTGGAATTGCTCCATTGACTTCTTTGGGGTAAGATACCTTGACGCTCTAGACAATAATTTTCATAATAAACCATATATTTGAAATTTTATAATTGAACATTGGTAGATTATTTTGTTCCATTACAATCACAGGATTAGTGGCCTTTTCCTCCATTCTTATAACAAACACTCATTCCCTTCAGGAAAGTACCTCAGACTTTCTTCCCATAATTATCACAGGATGGAAAATCAATTCTTCCCTTCCACCGATTTTCCTTATTTAATTTTCTATAGTGTTCAACATCCCACTTATTATCTTTCATTCCTTTGAATTCATAAGTCTTAGATAATTCTTTTTATATCTTGATAGCATAAGCATGAGACTATATCTTCATATGATGAGAAATTTTGGGAGACCAGTTACCTTCATAGGAATGGTTTTAAAACATAAAAGAATCAATCAACCTGGCTCTTTGGATTATTTATGTAGTCCTTATCATACCTTTCTAATATTTTAAAGTTAGGTTCATAATTGGAAAAAATATCATCATCTTTCTGTATTAGACTCAAGAATTTCCTCTCTATATCCACTCACTGTTCACGAGAAAAATATTTTTCACGGATAATTTCCTTAAAATACCTCCATTTCATAATTTTTATTTCTTACTCCTTTTTGTTTTGGATTAGTGACCACCGTTGATTCTCATCTCTTGATAGATAATAAACTTCCATTACAACCTTCTCCCTTTCGTTACTTTCCAAAGTGAGAAATATCTTCTCTAATGAACTTGTCCACTACTCAGCTACAAATGGGTTTGTAGTCCCATTGAATGATGGATGTTTTTTTCACATAAATTGTTATAAAATTTCTCCTCCACATTTTGGATCAAGATGCTCCATACGGGTAATGTTATTGTTTATAACCTAAGTCAACTGTCCCGGTATAGTTATAAGTTGTTGAGAACCATTTTCAACAATAGAACTAATATAATTATCTTTCATAGGAGGGAAATCCATACATGGGACACACATGTTCATACAGTTTTCATTCCTTCTACAAGGATCCATTTCTAAATAATGGAATACACTAGATTAGGTTATGAATCATAATGTATAATATAAATAGTGGAAAAATAATTAAAATGAATTAAAATTATAAGAAATGTTATTCTCATAATCATAAACATGGTTTCTGTGGGGGAATCTTTAATTTTAAATCCTTCCTAAAGGTATGTAAAGAAAATGTTAATTATCCTAAGCATATACCTCTGGGAGTGTCAAACTAGGTTCACAGTAAGGCCTGTTTTCATGTACCAGGTTACCCCAAGTCAGGACTGAGACACCTTGTTAGATTTTTTACCCCTAGGTACATATATACCAAAACTACGTCCACTTATAGTGTCCAAAAATGGATGTATTATTAGTAAGACCCACATAATATCTACATTACAAAATTTTTAGAATGTTTTTCTATACTTATCCTCAAAGTCTATCTCAGGTCTATGTTCCCTAATCTATTTTTTCTAAATCTAGTTTGCACGGTTTCTGCTAAACTCACTATGATTCCAAATATAACACCCCAACCCCAGAATCCCTGAGCTGGTGCATTTTTTTTATTACATTGGAATATAAATAAGGAAGTCATATCTTGAAGGAACGAATAGTTTAGTAGATTTGTAAAACAAGATAAATAACTTGAAATGAAATAAAACATATCAACTTATTTTTAGTCATCTATAAACTCCAAGAATATCCCTTTAAGTCATTAAAAATACACATATTTGCATCCTAGGAAAAAATAAAATGTAAGAAAACAGTGAGATCAGATTCTCATTAAGGTTAAGTAATACAACAGAGGAAAAAAATATAAATCATGGTGAATAACTAAAAGTTCACATGCTATTAAAACATAATCTTGAGAATAAATTTGTAAGAATTGAAAAATAATAATTCCATAATAAGAAATAACCATGTATATTATAGTAGTTGAATAATAACATGATAAAACAATTACTAGCTTCATAATAATGGAATTCATAATATCATACATCATAATAATACCATCAAGGCCTTCTCCAAGACACAATACATAATGGGTAAAAACCTTGGCTAGTTTATCTCATGATATCTACCGATGCATCGAGGGGCTATAGTGGGCCCTACCCATCACTTACTAATTCCAATTAATTCCTCATATGAAAGGGTATAAACATAATCAACATATACATTCATGTTTAAACTAACATATGAAATGTAAATAACTTTCCCCAATCAGTAAACATAAACACTAACCATTTGGAGTAATATGGTGAATGTTATCAAGATAGCACATTCACAATCAAACTAATCATAAACCAATAATTAAAATATGTTAGATTATATCATAATAATCAATAAGAGTGTTTAAATATATGGAAATACTCTTATAAAATCATCGAGTAATACTTGGGATAAATATTCTTTTATTTTTTCAAAGAAGAGTTCTTTTGGATTTTTTTTTGTATAAAACCAGCAGTGAACTGATATTATTTTCTCATAAGAAAATTAGTGAATTTAGAAATAATATTTTGGGATAATATTGAATTTAGAGTTCACTTGAACTTAGGTTATAATTTGAGAAGTTCCCTTGAATCGGGCTTGTTTATGGAGAGGAATTTGAGAATGATCCTTTAAAACAGGTTACTCACCATAAAATAAAGAAGGATCATGATTGGTACATATATATAGAACATTAAAACATAATTTAGTAGGATTAAATAAGAATAATTAATAATTACATTTGGGTAAAGAGATAAAAAGATTAACCTGAAAGAAATTGGTGGTTTGGGTAGAGAACCCTTACATTGTGTCTGAATGTGTTCTGCACTTGACTTTAACGTCCGATATAAACAAATTAAATCCATTAATTAATTAATTAATAACCTTATATAATTTTAATATATTTATTTTAATTTTATTAAGTTCATTTATGGTCTTTTTTATGAGCTATAAGGTACGATTTTATTGCTTGGGAGTGTTCATTTTCTTTATTTTCATGATTTGTATACTTGTATATTAGTAATGAAGTTCATGTAAAATTGGAAAAATTATTTAAAATTGGAATTAAATGTTATTAATTATCAAAAATAAGTTTAATTTTTATTAAATATTTTTATTTTTCCATATTTTAGGATGAATCATTAGATAACATGTTAATGATAATCATTTAGCTTAATTTTATTGGTTTTTTGATCATAATGAAATAGTTTGGTTCTATTATTTAATATAATGTATATAAAATTGTTCTACATCATTAAAAAGGTTATAATAAATATTTGATAATCTATTTCAACCATAAAAAATGTTTTACGATCATCATTTATGTATAAATTAAGGAACTAAAGTTCATCATCTACGAAGGTTGTAAATTGGCACCTCCCGGACGATGATTTCGTTTTTAAAACAAAATAGAGAGAGAGTGAGAAGATTGATAATAGATATTCCATAAAAATGATATAATTACAATATATAGATGATAATAGAGATATAATGATCATTTTTAAATAGTATGTTAGTAGAGGATAATAAAATAAAGTAAATTGAAATGAAATTAAAAGAAAATGGAAGAGGGTTTACATCTTGAATTTTCCTCCTTGAGAACCTCCTTAGGGAAAGGGTTTTTGGCATTTTGGAAAGACCAAGAGCTCTTGGAAATGTTTGAGATACAAGTGGAGGGTATTTGGAAAGAAAATTTTCAATATTAAAGGCTTATAGTTGTGAGGAGAAGAGGGGGTGAGGGGTGGTATTTATAGCAGAGGAGATGGGAGATTTCTCTTTATTTTATTCATTATTTTATTATTTTTATCAAGATAAGAAATAGTGCATCTTAGTGTGACTAAATAAAGAAATAGGTTCATGTGAGTTTGAACCGAGGTTTCTTACATCATCTATGAGTCAAGTAATAGTGTATTTAGCTTATAATGTAATTGTACAATAAATTATAGTATTTTACTATTCACTAAAAATTCATGTATTTTCAAAAAATCCTATAAAATTTACCCTAACCATTTTTTAACATGTATAATTCAAAAAATGAATTAAATTTTATGAAAATAATTTTCTAAATATAAAAAATTTAACTTTAATTAAAATCATTATTTACTTAAAAAATACACTTTTAAATTTATAACTGATTTTATAACATCTTCAAAAATTAACTAAGGTCTCGTACAATTATC